>CM053793.1:636841649-639806649 GCA_028749045.1 Cupressus sempervirens
TTACTCTAAGTGTTGACCCCAGACCTTATTCATTTAAATCATTTATGCATCTACCTTTATATTTTCCTTAAGTCAAATTTTTGTGGGATCTGGTGGTGGTGACGTAACATTGGATAGGTTTCAACATTCTAGGAGATCTTAATGGATTGAAGGAAATAATGTCTTAAAGGCCCATGATCAATCACAACCATTGATCATAAGCAGATCAATGCTTGTCATATTCTTGCTTTTTGAAGTTGCACAAAGGATAGCCAAAGTGAGAAAGCAAGTGTTCGATACATGGACATAGTCAAACCTGACTCAGATGTGGGCTGCAAAAAGGAATGTGTTAGAGCATGTTGACAATGTGGTATGTTCTGGTTGGTTGAGGGTGTTGACTATGACAAAATAACTTCAATTATATAGGAACTATTAGATATTATTAGATTAATGGTTGTAGCATTCTTGATTTTCAAAGATGCATGAAGGATAGCTAAAGAGAGAATGAGGCAAGATGGCATGTGTCCTATTCACCAAAAGGTAAAGGCAGTGTCAGTTCTAAACCATCACATGATCACAAGTAGTAAGATAAACTCCAATTTCTAAGTTACAAAGGTGCAAAAGCCAACAATAGTTAAGTCAAATAGTTATCATATCATCGAAAATGGTTAATAGTAACCCAGGGTTAAGTGGTGAAGCAATGAAAGCATATAGTCAAATTTTCATAGGGTTAAGTGTTGAGTTATATTTTTAAGTTGTAAGGTTGCGACTGAAAGGAAACAATGAACTTCAAATAGTTACTGCAATATCATAGGATAGAAAGCATTGAAGGTTTTCAAGTTGCAAAGCAACAATAAATGAGAAAATAGTCAAGTTAACAGTCATCACAACATCACACAGTTAAGCCAAGAGAAATATTTTTTGGTTGCAAAATTGCAAAGAGCATCTGACAGTCAAAAGAAATGGTCAGCACAACATCACAAGGTTTTATTTATAGTTAGGGCCTTTACTTGAAAAGTTGTGAAGAGAGATGGTGGTTAGTCAAAGCAGTAATTGCAACATTGCATGATTTAGAAAAGCTTTATATCTAGTAGTTTTTTTTTTTTTTTAGACTGCAGGAATCGGTGCAACATGGCCCCCCTATAAATTGTTGTGCGCTTGGTAAAATTTTTAACGTGACTGGTAGCACTAGTGCAACATGCCCAC
Organism: Cupressus sempervirens; assembly: GCA_028749045.1. Lineage (NCBI taxonomy): Eukaryota > Viridiplantae > Streptophyta > Pinopsida > Cupressales > Cupressaceae > Cupressus > Cupressus sempervirens. The sequence goes on from CM053793.1 coordinate 636,842,835, forward strand.
CGGTACCACAAGGACAGGGGAGACTAGAACCCGTGACCAACCCCCTGCAACAGGGAATATTTAGCCAACCGAGCTAGGGCCCCCGCCCCTAATTTTAAAAGTGTGCCTGGTAAAATTTTTAACGTGACCGGTAGTGCTGGTGTGACACGCCCACCAGTACCACGAGGATGGGGGAGACTAGAACCCATGACCAATCCCCTGCAACAGGGAAGATTTAGCCAACCGAGCTAGGGCCCCCGCCCTAAAAGGGTTTATGGTAACCTAGTGTGACTCGAACCGGAGTTGATACGTAGCACTGAGATCATTAGCCTAACACTACGCCTCATGACTCGCCTTCACACCAACTTGGATATTCACTCACCCTTAAAAGGGTTTGTGATAACCTAGTGTGACTCAAACCAGAGTTGATGCATAGCACTGGGATCATTAGCCTAACACTACACCTCACGACTCGCCTTCACACCAACTCGGCTATTCACTCACCCTTAAAATATATCAATGTGAAAATTACTTTTGCAATCATTTGTTATTAATTTTTTGTTTTTTTTTTTGATGGAGAGTTCAGACCTGTTAGGAAACCCAAAAAGGGTTTGTGGTAACCTAGTGTGACTCGAACCGGAGTTGATGCGTAGCACCAGGATCATTAGCCTAACACTAAACCTCATGACTCGCCTTCACACCAACTCGGCTATTCACTCACCCTTATTTATATCTAGTAGTTGTGACAAGGAAAAATGGTTAATATTTGAGGCATCACAACATTACAAGTAAAAGAAATGTTAAGTTCTAAACTACCATGAAGATGCAAGGTAGTAAGTTTCATGGTCATCATTGGGTCGTAGTGGGTAGTGAATTGAAGTGATGGATAGCTACAAAGCAATGATAAAGCATAGAATGAAGAGGCTATAGTTTCGCAAAGCCATGCAATCATGAATAAATAGGGTTATAAAGAAGTGAAAAAGAGTAAGCATATCATCATAGGCTTGACATGATAGTTAGAAAAAATAAGATGATCTGACAAAATGATTCAAAGATATAAGGCTATGTGGAAAGGTTTGCTGTTGAATTCAATTGACTTGATGACATAGCTGACTTGGCACTATTGTAAAAACTGTTAAAAATGGCTCATTGATGATGAAAAAATCCTTTGATCACCTGCAACCATCTTTTGGTGTTCTTGATGCCTGATAAATGTAGATTTCATTCTACTATAGCCATGGTTATCCATCTACCGGTCATAGTAGTTATGGCCATTTTTCCTATCTCTTTAGGGCCTACGTTTGCACACAAAATTTAGATTTTCTACATATGGACGTGCATTTGATCAAATATTATTGTGATTAGTAGTTATTATTCTCTACAACTTGAAGTTAGTAGTTGAGTTTTAGGGTTTTAGTTGAAGTCTTCTCCATTATGCCTAAGCTATAAAGGAAAATTTTGTAACTCTTTCAAAGGGTTAGTCTCTTCTTTGATTCTATATCAGCTGTATTGCATCCTCTACTACTGTATTTTACTTTTCCTCTAAGTGAATATGCTTATTTATTGTACCTCTTTCTTCCATTAATATATTGTGCAATATCTTCTTTCCTTTTGTTAATGTGTTGCTTCCATTCTTCAACTTGTATGTTGTATCTATTTTTCCTTTGAATGATATAGAGTGAAGCTCCTTCCTTATAACATTCTATTGGAATTTTATCTAATTGTGGTTGTTGATTTAAAGAAAATATTTAATTTTTGTACTTTGGGATTATATTGATGAACTATGTAGCTATAGGAAATGATAAGATTGAACATACGATTTGATGTATCACCCCTCTAGATTAGACTAGGTAGTTTGATTTCATGCATTTCCTTCTCCCTTTTCCTTAAGAGAAGTAGTTAGGTGCATCTAGATAGTGAGAAAGCTAACCTTCTCTGAAGAGTGATAATAGAAGATTTAAATGAGCTTTTAGAGCTTCCACCAGTCATAACACAGTTTTTGGCACTCCCAGTGGGATATATTGAAGCACTTTTGAAATCTACTAGTTCACTGGTGTCAAGAAAGGAACTTCAAACTTATGCTAAGGAGATAGTGCTACTCTTAGCATTTCAAGCATTCAAGAGGCTCTCATTAAAAGTGCTTGGAAACTCCATCTCTATATCTTGGTGTCTAGACTAGAATTGTTGTAATTCATGCCCAAAGTTCAAACAAGGGCATATTCTAGAGGTATTTTTTAGTCTCATGAAATCTCATTTTCAAACCCTACAAGGAAGTGAAATAGACTATCTCTATTTCTAGTTAGGACTTCAAAAGTAGCATATACACCTACTAAATTTATTTCTACTCCTCTAGTTGATAGATCACAACTTAGAGTACCATATTTTCATCTAAATAGATCATTATTCCACATGGCCCTCCCTAGGAATTAGGTTTTTGCTACCTTCAATGGAGGGAGTCCTTTCATCTTAGCCCAAATACATGATATCCTAGTATCTGCTCTTAAAAGTCTACCATATTTTACTGGTGAAACTTCTATTTCCCCAATAGAGCTTATTCAAGAAGTTTCAAACATCTTCAATATACATGGTATTATAGAAGATGATGTTTCTATTATAATTTTAGCCTCATCATTAAAGGTAAAAGATTTACAATGGTATAGGGAATTACCACACAATTCTATCAATAATTGGGATGAGTTAGGAGAAGGATTATGCAAAGATTTTGAATATAAAAGTGATCACCTATCACTTTTAGAGAAACTAACTATGATCAAGTGAGCACCCCATGAATACATACAGAATTTTATTTATAGATTCCAAAAGACATGGGATATAATACCTACTGAAGTAAACTTGTATTATGTAAGAGGTTTCAATAGTGATATTGCTACTACTTTACAAACCATGGGAGGGGATACCTTACCAGCTAGATATGAAATTTCCATAAGAGTAGAAAATACCTTGTTTCAAGGAGGGAAGTTAGCTCCATGGCCTCCAATGCCTTTCTTTCTTGACATGCCTACTCATCAGCCTACAATAGCCCCTATTCCTACCACATCCACAAGCCAACCTCTTGCCATAACTTGAATAGCCTCTACATCCTCCAATGAGTTAGGAGAGTTGAAGAACGCGATGCAAGCCCTAATGTAAAATATAGACAAGAAGTTACAAGCTTAGGGTTCCAATCTAGAAAAGAAGTTGGAAGACAACTTATTAGTGGTGAAAAAGATGAGAAACAAGGCAGTGACCTTAGAAAGGAAACAAGCTCAACGTAATAGGCCCTTTCAGCCTCATTATCAAAACCCCACATATAATAGGCCTCCAAATTAGGGTCAAGGTTATGTTCCATACAACCAAAGTAGACCTATGGGTAATGCCTCTACCACAAATACAAGTACAAATCTGATAAGGACATTAGTTGCTCAAAATAATCTTCCTCAAGAACAAGAACATTGTCCTTCTTGAAATTATTTATATGAATATTGCCTATGTCATAAGGTAGAACCATATCAGACATTAGTCACACAGGATCAAGCAACATGATAGTAGTATAGTGCCAGTCAACCTACTGACTATTCTCACTTATAGTGGTAGGATGGTTATTCTTTTATGAACCATCAGCCAGAGGAACATTTTCATGCTAACCATGATAACTATGATGCTATAGCTCATAATACCATAAGAAAAAAGAGAACCATTGAGAGTGCTACACCTCCTCTACCAAACCAAGCTTCAACTTCAAGTTTTTCCCCTCATACTCCAATTAAAAATGCATAATCAAATGTTGCTACTTAAAAAAAGAAAAAAAAGAGCAACAAAAGGTCTACTAAACCTCAAGCTACCCAAATTTAGTCATTAGTTTCTATAGTCTCCAAGGTTCTAGTCAAAGCAGTAGGCACTCCTCTCAACATAATAGATTAGATGAAGAGGATTAGTGTTACTATTCTTATGTGGGATGTTCTCGCCATGCCACCATAGTTGGAGCTACTACAACAAGAGTTAAAGAGTATAAAGGTGTCCAATCAGTCAACCACCTTAGATGAGGAAACAAGTTTGGTGAAGCCAACAAAAGGAGACATAAGTAAGAAAAATATGCCTCCTTGTTTTTATGTCTCTTTGATTATAGGGGATAAAATAGTTCATAATTTCATGATAAATTTTAGAGCTAGTAGTTCTATGATACCTAAATGTGTAACTGAACTCCTTGGTATTAATTATGAACCAATGGTTAGAGATGTATTTCAGTTAGATGGTAGCTCAATTACAGTAGTAGGAATCCTTAAAAATGTGTAAATGGTATTGCATGCATGCCCTAGTTGTATTGTCACTCAAGACATATAAGTAGTTGAGCTCCCTCCACATTTTTCCATCTATCTTTCTAGAAACTCCACTACGTAGATAGGTGGTTATATTATGTCAGATTGGTCCTATATGTTCTTTAGGACAAGATATGGGACAAAAGATTCCATAAAGGTAGGACCCCTAGCCCTTAATCACATAAAGACCTATACACCTAGCCCTATAAAAAAGAAATGTTCAATCCATGAGATAGATGATAAGGACATGACACATGAACCTGCCACTTCATATCTTTTAGATGAATGGGCCACTGCTTTTTAGTTTGATCCAACACAAGAAGCTCTAGAAATGGGTCTTGGCACCTATTGTATAGTGGAAAACAATGCTCCTATTCCTAACCTCATTAAAATTCAAGAAGACACCAATAGGTTATGGAGACTATTTATTTATGGCTCAAGATACAAGAATGGTTTAGGTGCTAGTGTAATGCTCATTTCCCTAGTCTGTATAGATTTTGCTTCTCTTATAGGCTCTAATTCAGTTGGACTGATAATATAGCAGAGTATAAAGCATTCATTCAAGGCCTCCAACTTGTACAAATGAGGGGGATCAAATATTTAAAGGTCTTTGGAGATAGTGAGCTCAATGTTAACCAAGGAGCCAAATCATCACAAAGAATACTCTACTCAAATATTACAAGAACAAAGTTTGGGATTTTCTTGAGGGCTTCAAAGAATTCAATATACAAAGTGTCTATAGAAGGGATAATAAACATGCCAATAGAATTGAAAAAATAGCTGGTCACTATGATATACCATAGCATGTTGAGGACAAAAGAGATCAATGTATTAGACTAGTTGTAAGACCTATTGTTCTAGATAACCATGCCAATTAATAGGTGTTTGACTTTGATGGGCAAATTGTCAACTTTCTACAAAGGGAAACAAAATTATCTAATAGCAATTAGTCCAAGCTACAAAGCCAATATGGTGATCAGACCATGAACCTTGGCTCTAACAAGTTACTTGATGCTCTAATAATTTTAGAAGTGTTTCCAATCCAAATGATTAAGAAAGGAGCAAGGGTCTAAACCTAGCTGCAAATAAGGATAATCACATACTAGTTGCCATTGTTGATAGAAAGGTTCTTAGTTTGGGAAAGGTATGCTCTAAAGTTGAATGAGAAAATTTTGTTCATTTATGTCAAGAATTCAATGATGTATTTGCATGGACATGTGATGATTTAAAGGATTTTGACACAAGTTTGTTTCAACATACCATAGATTTAAATAGTGATGCAAAGCCTGTTAGGAAAAAGCAAAGACCAGTCAATCCTAAGATTAAACCTATGATGAGAAAGGAGCTATCCAAGATAATAGAGGCTAATATTATTTTTCCTATTAAGAATTCCTCTTGGATAGCCAACCTTGTTCCTAGTAGAAAGAAGAGTGGAGAAATCAGATTATGTGCAAATTTTAGAGACCTAAATAAGGTCTCTCTTCAAAGATCACCATCCTCTCCCTTCCATGGAATAAAGCTTATCCAAGGTCAATGGATCTGAATAATTTTCCTTCCTATATGGGTTTTCAAGTTATAACTAGGTGTTAGTCCAGGAGTCTGATAGATACAAGACAACCTTCACTACTAAATGGGGTAGTTATGCCTATAGCAAGATGCCTTTCAGATTAACCAATGCAGGCGCTACCTTCCAAAAAGAAATAGAGATTTCCTTCAAGAGAATTCTTGAGAAATTTGTGTTGGTCTACCTTGATGACATAAAATTCTACTCAAAGAATGTGGCAGACCATATTGGTCATTTGAGGTAGGTGTTCATCAAGTGTAGGGAATATGGTGTGTCCTTAAATCCAAGCAAGTGTGTGTTTGCCACCAATCAAGGAAAGTTGCTAGGGAATATTATGTCTAAGGATGGCTTAACAATTGATCCAAAAAGAATGAAATAAATCCTTTCTCTTGCTATTCTTAGTCATAAGAAGGGGCTACAAAGTTTTCTTGGTTGAAACAACTTTGTAAGAAGGTTCATTCCTAACCTTGCTGCCATGGTCAAACCCTTTACAAACATGCTGAAGAAGATTATGGTTTTCACTTGGAAAAAGGAAGGGAGAGCTAGTTTTGAAGAAATTGAGGCAACATTAGCATCAAATCTTACCCTTATCAATCCCAACTTTGATAAAGATTTCATTCTCTATAACCTTGGGGGTGAGTCAAGTATATCAACTATCTTGACATAGTTGAATGATGCAGATGAAGAGAAACCTATAGGCTTTTTTAGTGAAGGACTAAAGAATTATGAGGACAAATACAATTATTTGGAAAAACAAGTTCTTTCTATCATAAGAGCATTAAAGAAATTCAAACATCTGTTATCACATAACAAGGTCCAACTCCTATTTTTTCATGCAAGTGTGAAGGAGTTCCTCTTTAACAAAGATATCAATGAGAAGAGCTAGATGGATCACCAAGGTCATGGAATATGACATTGACATCAAAATCAAAAAGCTTGTGAGAGGTAAAGGATTGTGTGAGAAGGTGATTTCATCCTAGGAAATGATGGAAGAGGTTGTACTAGTATTATAGGATAAACAACCAGCAAAGGATGAAAATCTGAATAGTTGGATACATGATATGAAAACCTTCTTATTAGGAGGAGGGTATCCACAAGTATTATACATAGCTAAAAGAAGATAGTGCAGATTGCATTCTATTCCTTTTATCCTAGTGGATGGGATTCTTTTTAGGAGAGATCTTAATGGATTCCTAGTAAGATGCATTAACCCTGATCAAACATATATAATGATCAAAGAGTTTCATGATGGCCTTGATGATGGTTACTTCTTAACTAGAACAACAACAACTGTGTTCAATGACCATCATAAACATGTGAGGAAATGTGAGAAGTGTTCCTTCTTTTCAAGTAAACAAAGGTTATCAACTCTTCCCCTTCATCCTATTCAGGTTGATCAACCATTTTCCCAGTGGGGGCTAGATTTCATTGGACCAATCAATCAACCTTCTAGCTTTGGTCACAAGTGCATCTTAGCTGTGACAGACTACTTTACAAGATGGATTGAAGAAAATGATTAAAGGATGCCACAGAGACTTTAGTAGTGGAATTCATTGATGGAACTATTACCAAGTCCGGTGTCCCTCCAAGAATTGTATCAAATATTGCCAAGTCCTTTGATGGGACTCACATTTTCTCTTTGACAATTGACCATGGTATATATTTGAGCACTTCCTTAAATTACTATCCCTAGGGAAATGGATTGGCTGAGTCCTCCAACAAAATTATCAAAAGGACAATTGAGGACAATTAGAGGTGTTGGAATTCAAAGTTAAGACCAACTCTTTGGGCTGATATGATTACACTTGAGAGAAAAATTGGGAACTCACCCTTCATGTTAGTATATGGAAGCGAAGAAAGGCTTCCTATTTCACTAGAGTTTCCCTCTCTTGAATTAGCTCATCAATTAGATATAATTTAAGATAATTCTATGACAATCAGGATGACAAAATTGATTGAACTAGAAGAAAAAAGATAATAAGCTATGCAGACACTTGATACACATCTACAATAGGTCAAAAGGTGTTTTGACAAGAAGGCTAAAGCTAGGGTTTTCAAGGAAGGAGAGCTTGTTCTCAGGTGGGATGTAGAAAGAGATAAACTAGGTAGACACTCCAAGTTTGATACTATGTGGAGTGGCCCATATGTTATCACTAGCTATATAGAGGCCAATGCTTTTTAGTTGTCTAGGCCTGATGGTGATATTCTACAAATTCCAATCAATAGAATTTACCTTAAGATTTTCTTCTAGGGAAGGTTAAGGGTTTTTGTACATAATAGAGTATTTTATCAATTTTCAATAAGTACATGAACATAGGCTATTTCTCTATGAAATAATAAGGTTTTGAGGTTTTTGTAGTTACAGAGCTTAGAATCTTTTTTGTTGTAGAATTTGGCTCATTTTTTGTGACTCTGTGCCCAATGGATTGCTAAGGCCATTGGTCCATGCTTAGTAGGTAAGAAACCCCTTTGAGTCACTATAAATGTTAGCCATTTTAGCTCCCCACTTTATTCCCTTGTCACTATCATTGAAATCTGATCAATGATATCTATTCATGGTGTCAATGTTTCATAATGTGTCAAGCATGTGGCTAAAACCTAACTAAAACCCTAGTATATCATCTTAAAATAGAAGAACTTTCATGTTAAGAGAGTTTAGTCATTTGAGTAAGTGGTTTGGATTCATGTGAAGCACATTGAATGGGTCTTTGTATGGATCTGGCTATTTCCCCCTATTCTTCTTCTCTTTCTCTATCTATTTCTAGCCTATTTTTGAATTTTTTCTTTATGAAACTGAGGACTTTGATTTCTGGGTCAAGGATGACCTAAAGGGTCAAGGTTTACCTTGACCTTGATCTAGTTCAAGGATGACCTTGACCCTATCCTAGGGAAGTGTTGACCTCATCCATGATCACAAGTCCAATTTTCAATTTCCTAAGGTTTTGGGATATTAGGCTTTGGAAAGTTTCATTTTCTTGCTTTTGGGTTGGCTGTTTTGAGTTTTGGAATGGTACATTCTTAAATTGAATTTAATATAGGTTGATTTCTAGGGGTTAGTGTTAATTAATATTTAATTCTCTAATTTTGGCCTTCTCTAGAAGTTTGTTCCCTATATCTCTATATAAGGAAGCCTTCTCTCATTTTCTCTATGACACATTATGATATCAGAAAATCCATTATTTCAAGAAAGATCAAGAAAAAATTTCTATCAAGCATCCAAGCTATTGTATCCATTCAAGTTTTCCATTAAAGATCAAGGATTCAAGCATTCAAGATTCATCATTCAAAACCCTAGATTTAACCATCATAGTGGTGTGATCTTCCTTCAAGATCCTTTGTTCATCTTTTAGATCTATTCATTCTTCTCTCAAGGTGGATTCCAAGCATACAATCATGGAGGTTTTGATTTACATTTTTTAATTTTATGTTCAAGCTTTCATATCAATATACTTATTTACATTTCAAATACAATTACATATCTATTGTGTATCATAGCTTAATTGTTAGATTTACTTCTACTACTTGCTAGCATTCTCTATTTCAATTCCATTATTAAGGTTGATTCCAAACTAGGGTTTGATCAAGGGAAACTTCCATCCAAGCAACAAAACCATTTTTTCTTGGAGATATAGGTGTGGAACAGTGAATTAAAGTGTAGATTTGGATGACCTTTTCATGCAAACTTGCAAGATCCACGAACATAAATTTCGTTGGAGCAATGTAGGTCATGGTTGAATTTTTGGGGCATAATTATGCCCTAGGGTAAGATTATTCCCCACTATTTGGGTCAAGTTTGACCTACCTTCAAAAGCACAAAGGTTTCCTAGGTTTTCTTTGTCTCAACATTTCCAATCCAAAACTGCTTACAAAATTCCTTGAAACTATACACAGACATCAAAAATCAACATTTTCCAAATTTATCCTACTTTGAGGTTAGTGTTTTTCTTTTATTCATTCAAAGTTTCAAGTACTTATTTTCTATAGTAGATTATAGGATTTCCTCCTTTCTTCATATTCTCCATTATTTGATTCATTTGTGCATTGATCACTTCTTTGTGATTGATCAATTTGGATCATTCCTTTTGGGAATTCGGGTTAAGAACAGGTCCTATATTCCCCTATATTCCCCTCACATTAAATTTCTTTCTATCATCCATATTTTCCTCTATTTAATAAGGTGAACACACATTTTCACCTTATTCATTTTGATAAACCCAACACTTTTACCCTTTATCTTTTGCGGAATTAGGTGCCCTATTGTGTTTTGTAGTGTTAAATTTCATTTCATATTTGTTAGGTCTTTTCTATTGGAAATATATGAGGAGTAATTGAGAGTGGAGGGGTGAATTAGTTACCACTAAATAAATCCTAGATCCCTTAGATGTCTAAACATAATGTAACTTTTATTAAAATTAGTTATGCTCAGTTAATACACAAGCACTCAATTTACACCAGTCAATGTTGTAACTCAAAAAACACTAAAATAGAAATAGTAACATGGAAAATTATTAGCATGTAAATATTAAGATATTATTAGTGATTAACCTTACTTAACTTAGTTGCATGCACATGAAAGAAATAGCATGAACATAAGTGACACCAAGATTTAATGTGTAAACCCAATTTGGGAAAAACCACTAATTACAACTTGTTACTAATTTTCACTCTTATGAAGTGATTCCTATTCGGAGCCAACCCTATTAAAGGTTTAAAACAAACATTTTTAGGTGTGACCTTGTTAGAGGATTTAATCACCTTATTAGGAGTGGCCTTGTTAGAGGTCTTTAGACAATTCAATCTATAAATGTCACCTTGTAAGAGGATTTAAAAATAGCTATTAAGCCAACTCTATTAAGAGATTTATATCACTACTACAATGATTAAAGAGTAATAATGAGATGACTTGACTTTTGATGCAATTAAATTTCTAATTATAGATCTCAATTCTATCTTGTATACTTTATCGTTTCTGATCAAATGTACCTTTGCAGCTCAACAAGGATATTTTTCTTATCCTTGTAATTCACTTCCTCTAAGAATCTTCAAATCTTCTATTACTTGCATACATTCAATCCTCAATTTGACCTTATATTAGAATACTTAATATTTATCCCCTCAATTGGCTTGAACCAACAAACAAATTGATTGAACTCAATATGTCAAGATAAGAAAATCCTTTGTTAGCAGACCCTGCTTGGTAGACACTAACTCAAAAATGATTTTTTTGTGTTAACCAAGTGAACTCAATTAGCACTACATATTCACAAAGTTCCTTTGGTAATTGAGTGAGCTTGGTTAACACTAGTTCTTTCCAAATTTCCTTTCATTAACCAAGTGAGCTCAGTTAACACTCAATCTTTTGTGATATTCCCTTTTTCACTCGAGTGAACTTGGTAGACACTATCTTCTGAACTTTGAAAACTCTGGAATGCTTGGTAGACATAGGAAACTATCTTTAATGCCTAAGTAATTTTGACATACACTGACTAGTAAAGATATGATATTTTTTTGTGTAACATCAAATATAATACACAATTGACCAATTGTATTCAACAACCTCCCTCTTTGGCATTGATGGCAACACAACATGTCATAATACAATGAAATTTTAGAGAAAGAATAGATTAAGGAATATGTCCTTACTTTTATTCTGATTCTCATCCATGATAACTCCCTCTATCAGTGTGAAATCCCCCTACATTCAGTTTCTTCCTCTGTTAGCAAACTCTCCTTTGATATCAGACCAAGTTCATCTTCTTTCTCTAATATATTCAAATAAAATGTGTACTCTCCCTCATTATAAAATTTCTATGATATGATGGCAAACTCTCCCTCTTTGAAATCTCATGCCAAAGATAATATTAAGAGAATATCAATCTACTTTCTGTACTAATTCATATGCAATGTACCCTTTTCAATACTGAATCAATTGACTGATCTTCAACATGCTTTGGTTGATGCATCACTAAACTTAATTTAGTGAGCTTCAAATAGGGGAATGACCCCTACCTTACCTCTTAGACAAAAAAATTCATCCTTAGGTAATGGCTTAGTGAATATGTCTGCAATTTGTTCTTTAGTATTCACATATTCTAATCTTACCTCTTTATCTTGTACCAATTCTCTCAAAAAGTAATATTTTATAGCAATGTGCTTGGTTTTGGTATGCGTCACAAGATTCTTTAATAAATTTAATTACACTAGTGTTATCATAGAATATAACCACTAGGTCCTCGATTTCTATCTTCATACCTATCAATGGTTGCTTGAACTAAATAACATTGGAACAATGAATTATTGTTGCCACATTCTGCTTTTGCTGTGGATTGAGAAATACAGTACTACTTCTTACTTATCCAAGACATCATCCCTAATAACTCCCTCTATCAATGTGAACTCCCTTTGCCTTTAGTTTCTTCCTCTATCGGAAAACTCTCCTTTGATATCAAACCAAGTTCATCTTCTTTCTTTAATATCTTCAAATAAAATGTGTACTCTCCCTCATTATAAATTTTTTGTGATATGACAAAAAACTCTCCCTCTTTGACATCTCATGCCAAAGATAATATTAAGAGAATATTATTCTACTTTATGTACTGATTCATATGCAATGTCCCCTTTCCAATACTACATCAATTGACTAATCTTCAACATGCTCTGGTTGATACATGACTAAACTTAATTTAGTGAGCTTCAAATAGGGGAATGACCCCTAACCTACCTCTTAGATACAAAATTCATCCTTAGGTAATGGCTTAGTGAATATGTCTACAATTTGTTCTTTAGTATTCACATATTCTAATCTTACCTCTTTATCTTGTACCAATTTTCTCAAAAAGTGATATTTTATAGAAATGCACTTGGTTTTGGTATGCATCACAATATTCTTTGATGTATTAATTTCACTAGTGTTATCATAGAATATAACCACTAGATCCTTGATTTATATCTTCATACCTATCAATGGTTGCTTGAACTAAATAACATTGGAATAATTAATTGTTGCTGCCACATATTTTGCATTTTTTCTGGATTGAGAAACATAGTACTACTTCTTGCTTGTCCAAGACACTAGTCTTTTACCAAGAAAGAATGCTCTACCACTAGTGCTCTTTTTTTTATTAACACTTCCTGCCCAATAAACATATATGAAGGCTTTCAAATCCAAATTGCCTCCTTTCTTGTACCACAATCCATAGTCTTTAGTACCCTTCAGATACCTCATGATTCACTTGACTTTCATCATGTGATTTTCTTTGGGATTTTTTGAGAATCTTGTCACCATACCAACTGCTAATGCAATATTAGGCCTTGTGTGCACTACATATTACAATTTTCCAATCATTGACCTATATGTGGTTTTATCTACCTCTTTTGAATCATCATTTTTGGAAAAATTATGTCTAATAGACATAGATAGGTGTTCCAACTGGTCTTGAATCTTCCATTCCAAATTTCTTTAGTATCTCCTTGATATAATTGGATTGAGCAATATAGATACCATCTTTCTTCTCTTGGATCTGCAATAAAAAAAGAATTTTATCTCTCCAAACATGGACATCTCAAATTCTTTACTCATTTCATCTAAAATTTCCTTGCACAAGTCATCATTTCCTATAAATAAAGTGTCATCCATGAAGATTTCAACCAACACAATCTTCTTGTCTAGTCCTTCTTTGATGTACATGCTATTGTTATCATTTTTTCTTTGAAAACAAATCTTTATCATGTAGTTATGAAGCTTTTGATACCAAGCTTCGGGAGCTTTCTTGAGACCATACAATAATTAGTGTAATTTACAGACCATTTTTTTTTGCTAGGATCCATAAAATCTTCAAGTTGTTCGATGTAAACTTCCTCTTCAAGAATTCCATTCAATAATGTAGATTTTACATTCATTTGATAAACTTTAAATCCTTTATGTGTAGCATAAGTAGGTAAGGCTCTGACACCTTCTAATCTAGGAACAAGAGAAAAAGTTTCACCATAATAAACACCTTCTTCTTGAGAATAACCTTTTTATACTAACCTTTCTTTTATTTCTGGTGACTTCTCTCTCTTCATTTAACTTATCTCTGAAAACCTACTTTGTGCGAATTACATTTTTATCCTTGGGTCTAGGAACAAGAGCCCAAGTCTTATTCCTCTTTATTTGTTCTATTTCTTCATTCATAGCTTCAATCTAACTTTCATTATCCAAAGCATTTTTCACTAATCTAGGTTCAAATTTAGCAAGAAAACATGTACCTTTTAATTCATTTCTTGTCATTGTTCCATTTGACTTGTCTCCATTGATTTGATTAGGTGGATGGTAGCTTTTGACATATCTTGCTAACACAGGTAATTTGAATTTAGAATTTGTTCCACTAACCTCATTATAATCTTCTATATCAAGCTTGGTTCCCATTGTCTGTGACTCAGTCCCATTAGACTTAGTTTTCTCTAGTAATAGCTCAGTAGCTTATGACTATGACACAGGTCCTTCAGACTATCACTCAGGTTGCACTAGTTGGAACTCAATAGTTTTTGGAGATTTTGGGGACTTGAGAGGTGAAGTCTTTTGAATTCCAATTTGATTTGGCAAAGTATTAGGTTCATAGTAGACAAAACTTTCTATAATCCTTAGGTTCTTTTCTGCTTTCTTCTTCACTCTATTTTGCAAACTCATCAATTCTTACATGTGCACTTTCTATGATCTTATGAGTTGATAAATTTAAACATTTATATTCTTTTCTTCTATAGGATTATCCTAGGAATATGCCTTCATTACCTTTGACATCAAATTTACCTTTCCTAGATTCCTTAAAGATATAACATTTGCTACTAAATACTTACAAGTAACTTACATTAGGTTTGCATACCATATTCATAAGGTGTTCAATTTGAGTCTTTCTTTAAATGTACTCTATTCAAGGTATGCACTATAGTATTGATTGCTTCCTTCCAGTATTTGATTGCAACACCCTTTTCTATCATTAAAGTTCTTGCACAATCCATGATGGATTTGTTCCTTCTTTCAACTATACCATTCTGTTGTTGTGTAGCAGGGGCTAATACTTATCTCTTAATTCCTCTTTCAATACAAAATTCATTTAACTCATTGGAAATGAATTCACCACCTCTTTTTGATCTCAAACACTTTAGCTTCTTTCTAGTTTCTTTCTCTACTCTTTCTAGATACCACTTAAATTTTGAAATGCTTTAGAATTTTCTTTCAGATACATTATAGTCATCATTCTAGAATAATCATCAACAAAAAGAATAAAATATTTATCTCCACTATAAATCTCTATTCCAATAGGTCCAAATAAGTCTGTATTAACTAGCTCAAAGACTTCTTCAAAATGAAAGTCCTTGCTTTTGAAAGTTGTCTTACCTATCTTACCAATTTTAATATTTTTGCATAGGCCCATATAAGGTTTTCTTAGACTAGAAATACCTCTTACTCTTTTCTTCTTGCTTATCTTTATAAAATTATCAAAGTTCACATGAAAATTACTTTTAAGCCACAATTCGATTTCTTATACCTGAGCAATAGAACATGAACTTTCACTAAGATCTTAGTAGAATAGGTTACCTTTTGTTTGTTTTCCAAACCCAACCATATTTCCTTTTCTATCTAGTAGCTTGGCCTTCCCATTCATTAATTCTACCTTGAATCCAATATTAGTCAACTATGCCACACTCAATAGATTATGCTTTAGTCCTTCAACCTAATAAGCATTATAACATCTAAGTTCATTGGTTAGTGAGATACAACCTTTTCCCTTTATGCAGTATGGTTCAGTGTGTCGAAATCTTAGACTTCCACCATCATAATGTTCCATATGGTCAATTTTTTTTTGTCACTAGTCATATGATGTGAGCAATCACTATCAATAATCCATGCAACATTTTTGCTAACATGAGAGATAAGTGTCATTTTATCTCCTACATCAGATTCATCTTTTACAACAATGTAAACCATTTCATCATCTTCACTACTATCTAAATCCTTAGCCATAAAACAAGATTTCTTACCTTTATCCTTGTAGTCCTTGAAGTTCTTAAAATCCTTCTTGCCTTTGTACTTGTTGTGCTTGATTTCATCTTTGTCTTCTCTATTTGGGCATATTGCAGAAATGTGTCCAACTTCTTCACAAGAGAAACATATTAGAGGAATTTTACCTTTATACTTTCCTTTGCCTTTGGGATACATTCTTGCAAGCAATGCTTCAATGGCTTCAAGATCACAACCAGAACTATCTTCCTCTTCACTTTCAGATTGTTTTCTTTTTGATATTTTATCTTTCTTCTTAAGTGATACCTTGGCTTCAAATGTAGACTCAAGATTGCTAGAACTAGGAGTATAATTATTATAGTTATCAAGTTTAAATGTAGTCAATCTTCCATCTAGAGCATCCAAAGTTATCTTGTTATTTGGATCGCATCTCATCTTTTGAATAAAAGACACTCTAATTGCATGGATAAGAAGAAGGGTTTTGAGTACCTTTCTTACCAATGTTACATCTTCAATTGTTCCTCCAAAGGCTTTGATATCACTAATGCTGGCTTTTATTCTCTCAACATATTTTTCAATTTTTTTAGCATCTCCCATTTTCATTTGATCAAATTGGCCTCTCAACCTTTCTACTTTGACTCTTTTTATGTTATCATCACCTCCATAGATACCCTTCAATTTGGTCCACATGTCATGAATCGTAGCACATCCTTTGACCTCATCAAACTCAACATAGTGAAGAGCTGATGCAATATCAATCATCATGATGTTATGATTTTTCTTTTCAGCAATCTCTTCCATAGTCAATGTTCTAGTAGGAGCCTTGCAAGCATTTTCCAAGTATTTCAAACTTGAATCACTAATGATTGCCAAGTGCAACTTCATAAGTTCTTGCCATGCCTAGAAGTTATCTTTATCCAACTTGGGAATCTATCTCCTATAAGACATCCTAATCTTTGGCTTAGGTCCCCAAAACCTTTCTTTGCAAGAACCAATAGGATTTGATACTAGTTGTTGGAAATATAAGTGGATTAATTTAGATGGGAGGGGTGAATTAGTTACCACTAAAATAATTCTTAGATCCCTTAGATGTCAAAACATAACATAACCTTCACTGAAATTACTGATGCTCAATTAATACATAGGCACATAGTTTACACTAGTAAATGTTGTAACTCAACAAACACTAAAATAGCAATAGTAACTTGAAAAATTCTTAGGATGTGAATCTTAAGATATTATTAGTGATTAACCTTAACTTAGTTTCATACACATGAAATAAATAGCATGAACACAAGTGACACCAAGATTTAATGTAGAAACCCAATTTGGGAAAAGCCACCACTTGTAACTAGTTATTGATTTTCACTCTTTTGAAGTGAGCCCTGTTAGGATCCAACCCTGTTAAAGGTTTAAAAAATACACTGTTAGTTGTGACATTATTAGAGGATTTAATCACCATGTTAGGAGTTTCCTTGTTAGAGGTCTTTAGACAATTCAATCTAGAAATGCCACCTTGTTAGAGGATTTATAAATAGTTGCTAAGACAACTCTGTTTAGGGATATAGATCACTGCTACGATGGTTAGAGAGTAATAATGAGATGACTTGATTTATAATGCAATTGAATTGCTGATTACATATCTCAATTCTAGCTTGTATACTTGATCCTTTCTAATATAATTTATCTTTGCATCTCAACAAGGATATTCTTCTTATCCTTCTAATTTGCTTTCTCTAAGCATCTCCAAATCTTCTATTAATTTTACACATTTAATCCTCAACTTGACCTAATATTTATATCTTACACATTGTCAAGTTAGCTTGAATAAAACTTAGAATACTTAATATTCATCTCCTTAGTTAGCTAGAACCAACAAAAAATCAATTGGACTCAATATGTCAAACCAAGAAAATCTTTCGTTAGCTGACCTTACTTGGTAGACATTAACTCAAAAATAATTTTCATGTGTTAACCAAGTGAACTCAATTAACACTACACATTCACAAAGTGAACTCAAAAATAATTTTCATGTGTTATCCTACGCATGATCTTGAGTTAGCAGCAGTAGTTCATGCTTTGACAAGGTGGAGACATTTCTTGTTGGGGTTTAGATTCAAGCTACATAGCGATCATCGCAGTCTTCAGTACATTTTCACTCAGCCTAATTTGAATGCTCGCCAGAGGCAATGGATGGAATTTCTATGTGAGTATGATTTTGAGGTTAAGTACATTCAGGGAAAGGAGAATGTGGTGGCAGATGCTTTGAGTTGCAAGAGACATGTGATATCATCTATGAATCTTAGTGTGGATTTGAGGAGTCAGATTCTTCAGGCACTTCCTACAGATTTTTGGTATTAGGAGGTGTGCAGAGAAATAGATTCAGGAAGACCTTTGGAAGGTAAGTTTGTAGGCTACATTTGAGAGTTAGATGGTCTTTTGAGACATTTGGGGAGGATTTATGTGTCATTACTGGATGAGCTTCACACCTTGATTCTAGCAGAAACACATCGTACACCTTACTCAACATATCCAGGTGTCAAGAAAATGCATGCTGATTCAAGATGTTTGTTCTTTTGGTCTGGGATGAAGCAAGACATTGCTGATTATGTGGCTAGGTTTCTTGAGTGTTAGAGAGTTAAGGAAAAACACCAATACCCGGCTGGACTTTTACAGCCAAATCTCATTCCTTCATGGAAATGGGATATCATCTCCATGGACTTCATAGTAGGATTACCTATGACTGTTCATCGTCAAGATGCTATCATGGTCACCATTGATTGGTTGACTAAGGTGGCACATTTTTCATCGATTAGGTCTTCCTACATAGAAGCTTTTGTAGCTAATGTCTTCATGCATGATGTTGTACGATTACATGGTATTCCCTGAAAGATCATTTCTGATAGGGATCCTGTATTCACATCCACATTCTGGACATCACTACAGCATGAGCTTGGAGCGCAATTCAACTTTAGTTTGGCATATCATCTAGAAACTAATGGTTAGATAGAGAGGGTGAATCAGATTTTGGAAGATATGTTATGGATGTATGTGATGGATAGACAGACACATTGGGAGGACTATATCTACCTAGTGGAGTTTTCTTACAACAACGGGTATCATAGTTCTATTGGCATGTCACCATTTCAGGCATTATATGGTCGTCCTTGTCGTACACCCTTGAGTTGGGACAGTCTTGAAGATCACATCCTGTTGGGTCCTAAGATGCTTTGTTATATGGAGCAACAGGGAGTGCGTATCCTTGAGCACTTGACTACGACATAGGATAGGTAGAAAAAGTATGTTGATGCACATAGGACAGATAAGCAGTTTGCTGTGGGAGATAAGGTTTTCTTGAGAGTGTGTCCGTGGAAGAGTTTGATCCGATACAGAAAGGGTTCTAAGCTAGCACCCTGGTTTGTGGGACAATTCGAGATTCTAGAGAGGATTGGCCCAGTTTCTTACCGCCTTGCCCTACCGCCCAGCCTAGCTTGCATTCACGATATTTTTCATGTTTTAGTACTTAGGCAGTATATCTTTGATGTTATAAATGTTCTTGATTGGAATACATTGCAGGTAGAGGACGAGTAACTGGCTTTGGAGCCGGTTCATATTCTGGAGCAACGGGAGTTGACCCTCAGGGGTCGAACCATCGAGTAGGTAAGGGTCCAATGGGACCTTACTAATAATTCTTTAGCTACATGGGAGGATGAAACTAGATTATGGGAGTTATATCCCTACCTATTTGTAGGCTTCTAGGAGTAAGCCTAATCTAAGGGGGGGTGGATGTAGTGCCTGCCCTCATTTACCTTTTTCTGGACACATTGTTGCTATTATTATCAAACTATGTTAGACTAGTTTTATGTTGATGGATTAGTAGCATTGTTTTGAGACTGTCAGACATTATGGATTCAGTTGATGTATGATGAGATTATTTAGACTCTACGTTTCATGCATGCATGATGATCATTACATTGCTTTTAGTTATTGATGATGATTAGTTAGATGGTTTATTATCTCATGTGTTTTATTATGGAGACTTACCCCATACTTGCATGTGTATGGTGTGCATGTTTTCTCATTTTGTATGGCATTTCTGATGTGGTTAAGGAAGGGAGTCATAGTCACCTACTAGTCAAGATCTGCACGATGTACCACTTCCTTCCATTGCCTATTTAGCTTAGCAATATGTATATTGTATGTACATGCATGGTTTTTATGCAGGTTGCAGGTACTGGGTATCGACTTTCCTAAATTTCCAGGATGAGCATACCCTATTACATTATCTCAATGATAAGAGAAGGGAGATAAATTCTCAAGTCCAAATCCCAAACCCTTAAACCATTTGTCCTAGTGAGGTAGGAAAAATATCTGGATATTCTACCTTTTGAATGTTTCAGATGAACTAATTCATGATTTTTAACCCTTTAGACTAATTTTGTGTGCATTGTTCTATGATGGGTTTTCATATTTTATCTTGGAGGTCTATGGTGAATTTTCTATTAATTGTCTTAATAAATAGATTTAATTAATAAATTAATTATTTGGAGAAAATTAATATAATATCATGATCTTTGATATTTTGATTATAATTAATTAAATGAGAATTAATTGAGAAAAAGAATTAAATAAAAGAAAATTAGAAATAAAAAAATAAAAAATTAATAATAATTATAAAATAATAATAAAGTAGTAAATAAATAATAATAATAAAAGTTATAAAAATTAAAATAAAAGTTATAAGCTTGCCTAGGAGTAATGCACCTTTTTATTTCTCATATGTCAACAACATAGGGGTTACTACACAATTTAAGCACATGGTGCCTACAAACTTATGACTCTTCTAGAAGGTTGGAAAAAGCTTGTGCTTAGTTGTCTACACCTTCTAGTTGTCTCTAAAGACATTCTAGGTGCTTCCTGAGAATTCTTTATATTCGGGCACTCCTAGAGGCTTAGAGAGAGCATTTTGCGAGAGCATTTTTGGAGCTTTGGAGGACTCAACAACATTGGAAAAGGAAGGAGATTGCTCTACAGATTTTGAGGCATAGCAAATTAGCATCAGTATCCAGGTGCACTAATGATTTTCGCATATTTCATTTGCACTCTTTATTCTTCCTGTCGCAACGCAATTCTGGATTTATAGTTCTGTATGCTATCCTCCTGTCGCCACTAGACTTACTGTCACGATGCAATTCTAGATTTATAGTTCTATATGCTATCCTCCTATCGCTACTAGACTTCCTGTCGCGACACAATTCTAGATTTATAGTTCTGTATGCAATCTTCCTGTCACCACTAGACTTCCTGTCGCATAAGCTTTCTGTTCTGCCACTACAATAGGTTTGAATAGAATCTTATTACTATGCATTAGTTTTATATGATTTATTAACTAATCTAATTAAATTAAATTTAATTAAGATTAGTTAATAGTAGAAGAAGTGTAATTAATTATTAGTCAATTTAAGTAAATGGATTTTTAAATGAGGGCGAATTAAAAGAAAAGAGATATTAATAAGTGCTTAGTGGAATTAAATAATTGAATTATTAATGAGATTGATTTTACTTAAAATCAATGAGGATTATTTTAAATAAATGATTGTCCTTGAAGTGTTTAAAGGAAATTGTAAACTAATAATTTGAAAAGTTGATTCTAATGTTTTGAATAGCATGACTGATTTTATCTAAAAGTCAATGGGTGCTAGTGCAATGTTTTATACAAGTATATAATTATCTTATCATTATTTTAGAAAATTGTTTTAAAACAATGGAAGGATAATGCTATCGAGGGAACAAACGGGTTGACTTGTAGGTCAAATGATAAATCTTATATACTTGAAGTATACTTGCAAACATAAACTGAAACCTCCACACTTAATTCAACTATGCGATTTTAGCAAACCAAAACATGTGCTTGCATTGTATTTTCTCTATGCTTCTTGTTCTGGGTTTTTGGGTTGACTAGTGTTGACCAATTATAGGACGTTTACCAGAGGCTCAAGGGTTATGATTGTGATGTCATGATGATGTCTTGAATTTGATCTTTATAAACCCAACCATGGTAATGTGATGGCATGCTCTATGAGATGTTTGTATTAACTGATTGTTATTGCTCATCATTCTTCTTAAGTGAAGTTGAGTTATATGTATCTGAGACACTTGACTTAACCATTTTTGAGTCATCAATCAGTTATCTTTGGATTACTTTCCAGTCACCATGATGGGACTGAAATGTTGATTTATGATGTCATGTTGTGATATGTTTTGACTCGACCATTTTGGAGTCTTCAATTAGTATGATTTTGAGATATATTTTGGTTATTGAGAACCAATGGATACTTTTGATTATCAGTGATAACTTTAGTTGCCAATAGAGAACTGTTGTGGTCATGATTTTCTATGGATGCTTTTCAGATGCTCATGGAGATTTGATGCTTTTATTGTGGATATTTGATGTTTCTTATTGTGGATTATCTTTTGGTATTTCTTTCTAGTTGCTTGTATAGGACTAGGGTGATTTTATGATTCCATGAGCTTAGGGTAGGTTATCTACTTGTAGTGTCAGGAAGTGGCTTGCAATGGGGGCCGAGGCCCTAAGTGGCTACCAGGGTAACTCATTGTAAGTTGTTTTAATAAGTGGAAACATTTACACTAAATGGGGATTAAATGAACCTAAAAAGATAATTGTTTTGTTCTCACCCATGCCTCGAGTGCTAGTACAGACTAGGATGGGAGTAGAGAGAATGCTTGGTTGCAAACTTGCATTCCATAGTATGCCTCGTCTATATGAGAGGATACTAGTGGCCACATAAGGATCAATAGGGACCCATGGAGTCCTAAGCTAACTACCAGGGTAACTTCTACATGATATATGCGATGAAACTTGCCCACTTATAGAGTAGGTATCCTACATGTCATTGTGTGCCTCTGGGAATTAGATGTCAGTTTGTGATTGGAACCTTTGAGTTAGTATACTTTTAGGATTCCTAGACTTAGAGAGTACTTGTGATTTATTATCTTGTTTTATGTGATTTGATATCCTATTTGGGACTTGAGATTATCTCCTCAACATGGTGGGAGTGGACCATTTAGGTTCCACACGGTCGAGTGGTAGTGTTTTTCCACTCTTATCATTTGAGATCCGTTTGAGACATCGTGGCTAATGTGTCCTTCATGATGGTGGATATGTATCCTTTTATTGGTGTTTAGCATATGTTAGATGATGTTATCTTATGCTTATATTTGTCTATTAGATTACTTTCTACATATGATGTAGTATATGTTAGGAGTGACATTCCTACTATGTTAATGCCAATGATTTCTTTGGTGATTTGGAATGTTATGCACAGAGGGATGGCTAGGATCCACGATGGTCTAATGATGCTATTTACAGTTGGGAGGAACTGTGCACTTAGTTTATTATGTTTGATCTTTATGATGGATGTATATATCTTCTATGATGATGTATCATGTGTACCATATGATTATCTTTACTTTGTTGCATCATGGATTAGAATAGGAAGATGTACCTTATTCCACATATGTATATTCTTTTAAGCCTTTCATACCCTGTGACATGTACAATGGATGATTGATCATTTAGAAATGTAATGTATAAACATTGAACTTATCATTATTATATCATCTGGTTGTTGTATTAGGTGGATTCAATAATGTTAGTTGTTTTAGATGTAATTCAACATTAAGGTATCCTTAAAGAATGTAATCTGTTATGTATGTTATGTTTACTTTTAGATGGACATTACTATTGCTTCCATAAGTTATAAGTGGTATTTACTTTCATGTTTAAAAAAAAAATGCTACCGAATTTAGTAAAACTTTAGGTTTATTCTTTGGATCCCTTGGCGGGGCATTATATGCCTCCTGGACTCACGTTCCATCCCACTAATGAAGAGCTCATAACATATTATCTCATTAGAAAGTTTTTAGACAAAAATTTCACAAGAAGGGCCATTTTTGAAGTGGACCTCAACAAGTGTGAGCCTTAGGGAGGGTTCAATTCCCTCCTTTATTATTCACTATGCGTATAATCCCACACACCCATTTGATCTCGAATGATGATATGTATTGAAAGTTGAGTGTCTATGTTTAGTGCTCCAAAACCATCCATTTCATGCCTTCATCTTTACACAATGTCTTTCTAGTTTCCTTCTACTCACACGCCCATTTCATTTCATATGATCATCTGAAAATTGTGTCACTCTATGCTCTCAATTGTTTCCTCTTGATTGATCATCTCATAACTACTGAATGAGAGCTATAGGATAAGCTATATACATCCATAAAAGCATAAAGGATTTTTTCAAATGGTGTAGATGAAGTAGTATCATTTTCCTTGGGAGACATGATTGCAAAATGGAAGCATAGATAAGTCATGTGAATTGTTTGACAAGATGCCTGAACATAATGTGGTCATCAAAAGACATGGTTGTTGGATATGCACAAACTGGGCAATGAACATAAGCTATAGCACATATTATATACTCCATAAAAGAAAACTTGTGTTTGGTTAGAAATCTTATTTTGGCCCTCTATAACAAGATAGAGATTTCTATTTTACTTTATGATCATAATACGTGTGTCTATCTTCTGTCATATAAAACTAATTGACTTATTCTATCTTCTTTTCTATAACAGATACATTCATAGTGATCTAAAATACTCCCTAAAAAAAATTAGAAATGAAAATGAAAAGAAGAAATCTTATATCAGTTATTGTGTTTTTTTTATCTATATGAATCTTAATACATGTGGAGCTGCTAGGAGGTGGAGCTTAGCTAGTCATCTACAACTTTCATAATACAAAGATGATATGCAACAAAAATAGATATGTCTTGAGAAAATTTATCAAGAGCATCTTTGACAATATGCTCTGATTCAACATCTATAGATGAAGTGGTCTCAAATTAGGGACCTTCAGCAGGTACCCAATTCAAACAACTTCTTTTTACAAACCATTCAATTAAAAATAGTGGATAGGCTTTTTATTGACAAAGCTTATCTCTTTTTTCTAATAGATGAGATAATTAACACAAAACTTAAAATTTAAACTATCTTTGTAGTATAACTAACTCAAAATTACATATATATTAGAAAAAAATTAACAAAGACCTTGATTTTAGCTACCTTGGTAGAAACATCAGAATCTTTTCCTCAAAGGGTTTGCAAAGCTGCTCTAAACTCTTTCTCTTGTCCAACCTTTTCCTAAAAGTGAATTATATAATCAATTGGGATTGTAAAATGGATTCTCTAAACTAAAACTATTAAGTAGAATTGTGCTTTGGAATCATTGATTGATTTTCTCATAGCTTCACTCACTCTGTTAACTACCTACATAAATCTAGTATGGTGTTGCTAGCTAATAAGAATGTAGCATATCCAAAATTTGGTTTCTTGCACCAAGCATAAGCTATATAAAAAAAAATCTGATTCTAAAAGTACTAACAATTTACATAAATCACTGACCATGAGGAAATTATTAGGAAAAAAGGTTATTCAATAACCACCTGGGGGACTCTAGAATAAAGAAGAGACCTTCTAGAAAATATCATTCTTGATACACATAAGTGGACCAATGTTGTGTTTCCTCAAATGCAAAATAACAATCTCAATACTATGATTTTTACTAGATCTCAACCTGGATGGAGACCATTTACTATTTATTGTGATATTTTATCTAACAAAAATATGTAAAGCACATTACCTATAATAGCAAGTTCACATCATGATACTGACATCCCAAGAAGATATGCTCTTAGTATCCCAACAGTTATTGGAAATTGCAGAGGAGTCAAGTAACAATGAATCTCATATTTATAGATAATATTACTTACTTTTAAGTACAATGATGCTGCTTCTAGCATTGAACTAATATAATTATGTTATTAAGATCATTTTCATATCTAAGGATGAAAATAGCTATTTAGTATTTACAAAGTTGTGGTATATATGATTAAAGACACTGACCCAATTTGTATTTGAGTTCTCCTTTAATTCTTCAGACGGACTTCACCTATGTAGACAAGAACATAACCAGGAATTGAAAATAAAAGGAATAAAAACAATTGCAAAAATAAGTATAATCAAAATTCAAAATGCAACACATCATAAATAAGTCAAGGTTAGCTATACTATACAAATAAAGATGTTGACATACCCATTTTAATTATAATTCTAGGAAAGGAAATTTTAATCCTACAGCATCAAGATGCTGAACCAAATTGTAACAAGAATTGACCCCACAGCTTAACCTGCCAACATACATAAAGGTAAGTTTGTTGAAAAATTAGGTAGTTGAAACATCTTAAGATCTGTTACTGACATCATCTATAAGATATTATGTATTTGAATTGATGTTCTCAAATAATGATGCACAATGCACCAATATAGAAAATTTAGGATAACAACTCTTGTAATGCAGGAAATTTTAGATGGGGCAAGTGAATTTGATAAAACTACAACATAAAAGACTACAAAAACCAAGCCACATTGGTTTGAATTAAATAGAACACTCTACATTATTGTCAAAAAAAATACTGAAAATAACAAAATTAGTAAACTCTACAAAGGACCTAGGCAACAAAAAAAATAATTATACACTATCAATGCAAGATATAAAGGACATTTTTCAGGTTTAGATAATCAAACGGAAAAAGAATGATCAATTTTTTATAGTAACATGCCTATTAACACTCTAAACAAGGCATTATAGGTCCAAAGGATGTATGAGGCTCTTCTAATTTTTTCCATTAATGTGTTTAGAAAGAATAACTTACTTCCTTTGAAATGATGTACCCCAATCTTTGCAAGCATAGCATAGTACTCTATTTCTGATCTACAAAGAGGAGGGAAGTTGTTTGCAATTATAATAAGCTTTCTTGCAAACCAATAAAACATATAGTGGTCAGTAACTTGTCATTTACAAAAGAAGTGTACTTGGAATCCATACTCATTACATCTGAATATCCCACTCTCTTCAACATCTGGACATGTACAAACATAAATGTAAATCCCATGAGCCATAAGTTCTCAACATTCACCACATAGCTCTTAAGATCTCAAAGTACTTAATGTTCAATTCATCTTTCAAAGTACTTAACACCATAGCTTCTAGAGTCACTAGATTACATCCTCCACATGATTAGCATAAAATTCATTTTGAGAAATTCATATCCCTAAAACAATTTTGGGACAAAAGAAATTTATATATTTGAACATGATTTCTTTAAAAAAAATGTTGGAACATGAATACAATAATGCAGTATGATAAAAGAATAGTATAACCCATGTTGAAAATGTTGAAAATTTTGTGTGTTGAAGAATACTTACAACAATGGAACCCTTGAAAAATTTACACATATTTGATGTCCAAGCTATAAACAAAAAAATTTGGAACATTAGATCCATATAAATAATAAAATATGAATGTAGAAAGCTTGCCAAGTCATGGACTGGATCAAAATTTTCCTAGCCAAAAGGGATCATCTCTTTCCCAATCAAAAATATCCACATTTCCATCTCCACTTTGATTAAATAAACCTTGCAATGCTGAGCCTATCTGCTCTGCATCAAAGTAATCAATGAAATCAGATGTGGTTTGTGCTTGAACCTCCACTTCTTCACATCTCTCTCCTAATGTAGAAGTTATTAAATTGTTCTTCTCAATATCACTACATCCTTCTTGATTAGCTATATCATGCCAACCAATCTGTGGAATACATTCAATGGGTTTTGCAGT
Source organism: Cupressus sempervirens (assembly GCA_028749045.1). Taxonomy (NCBI): domain Eukaryota; kingdom Viridiplantae; phylum Streptophyta; class Pinopsida; order Cupressales; family Cupressaceae; genus Cupressus; species Cupressus sempervirens. The sequence continues at coordinate 636,870,449 of CM053793.1, forward strand.
GAATGGCATTGCTGAAACATTGAAAGAAGGAGCTTCATGAAATGGGTTACAACTAGAGATGAAAAATTCATCAACACCAATGTGAGTTGGATATAAATTTTGGCTGTTGGAAATAAAGTCTCCATTAAACTGAGGTGGGCTTAACATATTGTTTTGAGAAGTGAAGATAACTTGATTGCACTTTTTTTTATAAAGAGGATCTTGTGGAGTGCATTCTTCTTTGACACAATTTGTCCCCTCATGTTCTGAATATCCAATTGGGATTTGGTAGGATGAGTTTATATTTTTGTCCTTGTTGTGGGAAGAAGTATGAGTGTATGTATGAGCACCCACAATAAATTCTTGTGTACAAATGTGACAAAGAAAGCGAGGCTGAATGGATTTGTAGTGCTACCAATTGTTGAGATAGCAGAATGTAATGGGCACCCCTGGATGTCCCAAAAAAACTAAACCAAATTGCTGAAATAAATTATGTCAAACAGTTTGCATTCAACTTCTTAAAACCCCTTATAACTCTAGAAATCAAACGTTTATTTGTTTGTTGTGTTTCATGCATGGAATTGGTATCATACAACATAAACAAGAAAGGAACTACAATAATATGCAAAGTGGAAATGAACTGCTGCTAATAAAATGTTATTTTCAGAATTCATAAAACCAAATACATGGCAGATTTATCAACTCACTAATTACTTCAGCAATATTGTCATAATACTCCAGCCCATGCTTACGAACTTGCTGCTACAATACTTTGTCCTTCAATCAGTCCACTACCTTCGTAATACCATTCCCTCAAAGTGGCATAAGTGTCGGACAAGTAGTGAAAAAGATATGAGCAAAATACCAAATCTGCCTGTAGCCGGAAATGCAACTAAACTGCCTGATAATGAAGCCAAAAAAAAAGAATTCCAAAGGCCAAACCCCAAGGGAATGACGTCTAGAATGTTACAAGAGAGGATAGACGTCCTCAAATGCCAAGAACTGAGCTGCAACTCACATACCAATTTCTTCTCATATTCAACCTGCCTAATGAAGTCACAAATGCTTCCTTTTATTCTATTTCCAAGGGTCCGCTCAACTCATATGGGCAATGTAGGATAAAAGATGTGTACCATATAAAACATATATTAAAATACCCCTTATGTCTCCCTTAGGTACACACTACCATAAAATAAATATTAAAGTAACACTTTAATATTTTACAATTAACTAGACGTTACTTTAATAAAACTTCAGGCATTAAAATGTATTAGCAATCGAACTCCAAATAATGCGAGTGATAGCTCATCAGAAAGCTCTCACCGAGGAGTATCGAATTCCAATCACCAAAATTGACCTGCACTATGTCCTGCCGACTTACTAAAAATAGTAAGTATGCCTGAAACTGAGTAAATCAACTTCGTTTTGGCCCAAACTGGAAATGACTAGGCCAAAACACTCCAGGATCCCATTAAACCCTTTGTTAGCCCTCGAGACCATGTAGAACAAGGCTAACGCACACACACTTGGTCAACTGCTAAAAGATGGGATCATTACAAATCCGCCCTCCTTGAAATTGCTTGTCCTCAAGAAATTAAGTAACATAATGAACTCCAACCTCCACCTGGATCCCAATTGAAGTAATGTGTGATATCCATATAGACATTAAACAAATTACAAATGAACATCATTAGGACCAACCACATGTCCTGCCAGTTAGCTCCCAAAACTTGTGCTGATGAAGTATAAGTCTGGATGTCACTAGAAGGTGGCTCCATAGAAGATCTATGAAACCTCTTCCTCCCAACTGCTGCAACACAAAACTGAATCTTTGTAGATAGTGAAAACTGAGCCCAACTCCACTCAGGTGAATGATCAACATCAGCCTCAAACATCAGATTGTCATAAGACAATGTTGCATCCATGTTGAACATAATATTATCCCAAGAGTGAACATTAACACTTTGTTGATCGATAGTATAATATGACTCTGTCACTATATTGCTCACCTCATTAGCAATAACAAGTGTACTATCATCAGAGCACACATCTACAACCGAATTCTTATTACCAAACTCCTCATTGGATGGTTCAACTGACATAGAAGTGGTTGTTGATATGACAGTTCCCTTGCATTCTCCTAATTCCACTATTGCTACATCATCATCCCCTGACAAGGCTTCATATGTGGTCTCCTGAATTTGCACGCATGTCTCTATAGACTCTGTCAAAATACCCACATCACCAACATCATAACTGGCTGGCTCTATACGTATCTCGATCCCACTTGAGGAATCAACTACCTTCTGCTCTGGAGCAGCATACAAATCATCAATGTTGATGCCCATTTGTCTAGCCATAAGCTGCAACATCATATCCATTTGCCTATTCTGCTCCTGTTGCATACGTTGCCCCTTCTCTAATGTACCCAATAACTGTCTGAATAGTACCTCCCCCTGATCTAGACCAGCATTTATGCCTCCGCCTAATCCTGTATTCCTGTCATCTCGATCACCCATATTATTGTCCTGATCACAAAATATCTCCTCTGTGTCTGTATGGTTGGATTCAATGTCCCCCTGCACGGATGTACTAGACTGTTTGCTTTGCAAGTCTGAAATCCTATTTTGTCTTGCTTTGGTATCGCGGAAATTATAAGACCCCTGTCGCATGCTCAAACATAAATGCTTAGCCTGTGTTTTTTATTTATTTCTGATTTTAGTGTTTTGACATTTCGTCAAACACTTTTTCCCTCTATCTGGCTATTCCAAATTCCCTATAAGACCTCCACAGGATGGCAGGACTTATAGCTCTGATACCACTGTAATGGGCACCCCTGGATGTCCCAAAAAAACTAAACCAAATTGCTGAAAGAAATTATGTCAAACAGTTTGCATTCAACTTCTTAAAACCCCTTATAACTCTAGAAATCAAACGTTTATTTGTTTGTTGTGTTTCATGCATGGAATTGGTATCATACAACATAAACAATAAAGGAACTACAATAATATGCAAAGTGGAAATGAACTGTTGCTAATAAAATGTTATTTTCAGAATTCATAAAACCAAATACATGGCAGATTTATCAACTCACTAATTACTTCAGCAATATTGTCATAATACTCCAGCCCATGCTTACAAACTTTCTGCTACAATACTTTGTCCTTCAATCAGTCCACTACCTTCGTAATACCATTCCCTCAAAGCGGCATAAGCGTCGGACAAGTAGTGAAGAAGATATGAGCAAAATACCAAATCTTCCTGTAGCCGGAAATGCAACTAAACTGCCTGATAATGAAGCCAAAAACAAAGAATTCCAAAGGCCAAACCCCAAGGCAATGACGTCTAGAATGTTACAAGAGAGGATAGACGTCCTCAAATGCCAAGAACTGAGCTGCAACTCACATACCAATTTCTTCTCATATTCAACCTGCCTAATGAAGCCACAAATGCTTCCTTTTATTCTATTTCCAAGGGTCCGCTCAACTCATATGGGCAATGTGGGATAAAAGATGTGTACCATATAAAACATATATTAAAATACCCCTTATGTCTCCCTTAGGTACACACTACCATAAAATAAATATTAAAGTAACACTTTAATATTTTACAATTAACTAGACATTACTTTAATAAAACTTCAGGCATTAAAATGTATTAGCAATCGGACTTCGAATAATGCGAGTGATAGCTCATCGGAAAGCTCTCACCGAGGAGTATCGAATTCCAATCACCAAAATTGACCTGCACTATGTCCTGCCGACTTACTAAAAATAGTAAGTATGCCTGAAACTGAATAAATCAACTTCGTTTTGGCCCAAACTGGAAATGACTAGGCCAAAACACTCCAGGATCCCATTAAACCCTTCGTTAGCCCTCGGGACCATGTAGAACAAGGCTAACGCACACACACTTGGTCAACTGCTAAAAGATGGGATCATTACACATAATGTGCAACTATGACAAGTATTGCAGAACGAGCATAGAGGAGGTTTGAAACATCTAAAGCATCAAAAAAGACATGGTCACTTGGGCATGTCCAGGGTTTTTTTGGAGGAAGAAGAGATTCTTGGCATATGTTCTCAATGGACTCCAACAACCACCATGCATGGTGTAGGGTACCCTGGAAAAATCATGAGAGGAGAGTCATTTAGACTCATGAAGATCAAAGTGATCTTGAAAGATTAAGAGCTAAATGTAATTGGATCTATGATCCATCTTTGTATTAGATGTTTTGATGTAATGAAGCCTAAAACTATAAAGGCAATGTAATAGAGGTAAATGGTATTTAAAGATTAAAATGCACCTAAGGGGTTATTAAGGGTCATTTTGTTGATCCTAGCCTAGTTATGGGATTCAAAGACCTATATGTTATTGGACCAATGTAATATGGTCTCTAAAAGCCATTAAATATTGTAAAAACACTAAAAGTGTTCAAAAGTTATACTTTGCCATGTTGGCAATTTAGGTCTAGTAAGGCATGTAAGGGGTTTAGGTGTCTTTGGAAGGGTTAATGAAGTTATAAAACCTTTGAAAAGGTTAGTGAAATGTATTAAAGGCATATATGACTGTAAGTTGTCAAATTTGACACTTTGTGTCAACTTAGACAACAAATTTCAATTTATAACTAACTGGTAATAGTCAAATAACTAACTGTTATAGTTAGACATCAGTGGTTAATTTCTTAGTGGAAGATGGTCAGGTTTTAGAGGCAATGGAGGGTTGGTTTTTGGAATAATAAGACATGTAATAGATTTTGGAAGCAATAAAAACAAGTTTTTTCTCTATTAACTAGCCACTGTTCCTCAGGTACAATCATAACCAATACCTCTGAAATGATAGTTGAGTTTGGCTCTCAATTGATCATGATATAGGAATCTTAAGGAAGTTGTGTCCTATTCTTTTCACACATTTTCTTCCTTATTTCATAGTTTTTAGGTTCAAATAATCAGGCTACTTTTTGTAAGACAATGATTGGTAGAGCACACTCGAGTTTAGATTTGAAGTTTTCTATAATGTGGCAACTCTTCCACCCTCTATGATCTATGTGATTGGTGGAATATTTCCACAACATTGTACATACTTGTATATTATTATTTTTCTACAAGAGAATAGAGAATCTTGGTGGAGAAGCAGTGTTGAGTGTTTATTTGTTGATTATGAAAGAGCCTATGTGAGTACTAGTCAACATGAATGGGTTTTCCTTCAAGGATAATGATATTTGGTGAAGGAATATGTATGGGGAGGACATTTATGAAGTGTCGATGTAGTCCTTTTTGTTTTGGTGATGTTGTTAGAGGTCTCATTGAATAGGCCCTAGTTTAGTGACCCTAGAACCAAGGGTTTGGAAAAAAATGAATTGGATGGCTAATAGAACCTTGTAAATTTCAAAATATCTTGTTTTATGAGCCCTAGAAAGACTATTTCAATGTTTGGGGAAAAGAGGATAAGTGGAGCTATGAGTTGCTTTGAAAATGAGAGAGAAGTAGGCCTTGTTTGGTGTCACTATAGGTATTGGATCTTGGGTATGGTCCAAAAGAGTTGATATTGAAACTTAGGGTGGATCTATAGATCCCAAAGGGTATCTTAATCAGGTTCTAGTTTCCCTAGTTGTTTTGGAAATATCAGAGAAAATTCCAGATTAGTGACTGGGATAAAATGAACCACAGTTGTTAAGATGAACCATGATAATCATATCATTCATGAGATAAAATGGGGTTGTAGTAGAAATCATCTCCCTTTGCAAAATCTCATGTTTTAATTATTTGACTGGAAAATTGCTCTTACCTGAAAATGCTAAGCAACTGGCTTATTTCTGAATCTCCCATAAACAAAGGCTTCATTTGGGACATTTCAACTACATAATTAAGAACCAGTTTCAAATATTCATGAATCATAAAATTGAATTGAAATATATAATTTAGGAGTAATAACATATAAAGGGATAGAAGATAAAAATTCTTAAGAGAAGTATAAATATGTACAACCATTAAATTAAAGTAGTAGATTGCAAAAAGCTTACCAAATATGAAGCCAATAGACCACATGTCCACAGCTGTAGAGTAAAGGGTGTCTCCCAAAAGCACTTAAGGAGCCCTATGCCAAAGGGTCATAATCTATAGCAAGAAGAAATGTATTAAAACAATGTCAAAATAATAGCTCAAGTTGATTTGAACATAACAGAATTCCCTAGAACCTATGAACACATTTTTATGTATTATGCAACTATTGATAATGTAGCTAAAGTTAATTAACAGACATAACTAAAATTTGTAGTTGAACAAAAAATCTATGCATCAAAGTCCAACTAAAAAATAAATTAACTTAAATGAGCCCTAAAACTATGGTACCAAGGCATTAGTTCTTAGTTTAATAAGTTTATATATTGTCCATAAAGTTTAGTATGGGCTCATTACCTTTGGCATCTAGATTGAGATTCATGTTACCCTAAGTTAAAGCCATGTTGTCCATGTCTTTGTTTTTTTTTAGTAATTTCATATAAACCCTAAAGTATGAAATGATCTCTTCATCTCTAGCATCTAGATTGAAATTTGAGATAACATACAGTGGCCTTTATTGCTTCAATTCCAATTAATCTTAAATATTTATCAGTTGGGTAAGAAGAAAATAGAATTTGAAATCAGGATAAATTTTTAAAAAAACTATCCTAGTTGATGGGTATATTTCTTGATAGGAATAGTGAATGTTCTTCTAAGCCCAACATCTGCAATTTTGATCAAACCCCATTCTTGGTCCACCAGTGGATTGCCGGGCTTCAAATCCCTGCACATTCTAATTATGTTTCAAATGAAATAGATTGAAAAACACTAGCAATATTCAAAAGAAGTAAAAAATTTACAATCTAGGTTATACAAATGGGAGCACCTATGCATTACACCCCTACTATAGTAGTGAGAAACACCCTTGCATATCTAGTACAAGAAGCTCTGCAATCCAACAATTAACTTATAATCATAAAAAAATATAACAAATACCAATTAAATTATTGAAATAAAATAAATTTTCTTCATGTAGCATTTGGAATAACCCAACTGAACAATTACATGAAATCTTGAAAAAATTAACAACATTCAACAATAGAGCTCCTTGGTTATTGATATAAAATTTTAATCCTTTCTCAATGTCTCATAGTTTAAAAGGCTCCATTTTTTGTGAACATTGTCTATGCATACAAGAAAATTGCATTATGATTACTTATTGATATAGTTAAATTAAAATAAATTACCTTCATAATCTAGGGAGACAATTTCTTTTGTCCACGGTAATAACCAACAATATATTTCTTGAGATCAGAGTCCATGTATTGAAAAACCAAATACAAATGGAGCTTATTCTATCTGTGCTTTATATGTTTCACATCCAATAGCCTACAATAAAGTACCAATTTATCAATATAGTTGTTCAAAATGGAATTTCTTATGAACAAGTAATTTTTTCAAGGGAAGAAACGTTGGACTATGGTTGCACACAAATATATAGATATTTGTCAAAGTCAAAACTTTGGAACATGATTCTCTTTTTAAACATATTTAGAGATATTTGTTAAAGTTGAAAATATCTGAATATGATTGCTTTTCATACAATTTGATAAAACATCGGACAAAGAATCAATTCACTATTTGTGAAGCCCAAAACTTTGATTTTATTTCTCACATACATTCATTTGCTTGCTATTATCTAAAAGTTATATTATATTTTAAATTGAATTGATTAATATTTAAAGTTGTTATGATTAATTATGCAAGGAGAGTATAGAACCACCATTGTGGGATGTCTTCATATTTGAGCATCAATTTAGTATGGATATCAGGTGGACTAGTTCTAGATGTTGTGGCCCTTTGTCATATTTCCCTGAAGAGAGGACATCAGAACAACACAAATAATTTTTTGTGTCAAAAACAAAAAAACAAAATAATGGGTACCCTTCAAACACAATCAAAACTCTAGCCTCTTTACCAATACCCTACCTTCCATAGAAGAGAGAAACATGTGTGACTGTGGAAGCTATGGTATTAAGTACTTTGAAATCTTAGGAGCTATGTAGTGAGTATTGAGAACATATGGTTCATGGGATTTACATTTATGTTTGCACATGTCCATATGTTGAAGAGAATGGGATATTTAGATGTAATGAGTATGGCTTCTAAGTACACTTCTTTTGTAAATGACAGGTTATTGACCACTATATATTTTATTGGTGTGCAAGAAAGCTTATTATAATTGCAAACAACTGCCCTCCTCTTTGTAGATCAGAAATAGAGTACTATGCTATGCTTGCAAAGATTGGGGTACATCATTTCAATGGAAGTAAGTTATTCTTTCTAAACACATTAATGGGAAAAATTAGAAGAGCCTCATACATCCTCTAGACCTATAATGGCTTTTAATTTATCCATGGCTTCTTAAATAGTTTAATGGCTTCTTAAAAATTGGAAGACCCTCATACATCCTCTGGACCTGTAATGATCCAAAACCCTGCCTGGTGTTCCAACTAGTAGATGTACTAACTATAACAACTGCATGATATCATCCTTTAAACTAGTTCCCCATGTGGTAACCATTATTTGAATTTTCAAATTCTTGGCAAGCTCTTTGCATACTTGTGATGTTTGAAGTGCCAACTCTCTTGTCAAAACCAAAAGGAGTGCTACACAAAAAGCTCATACAGCTAATAAGTGAAACTAAAAAACCAGTAAATTCCCAAAGATTTGTCTTTGTACAATTTATGCTATATTACTTTGGTCACTAGATACCAATTACCTAAATATTATAGGAAGTCATTATATGCATTGGCGTTCGACATAAAGTGACTAAATATGCAAGAACATTTATTGAGATTCTACATAAAGAGGTAGACTAAGAGTGCATCGTGCTTGTTATGGCACTTGGGAATGTAGTTTCTTCATGTGATGAATTGGTCTTGGGGATCAATCTCGATTGGGTGTCAATGTTGGGATTTCTCAATAAGAAGTAATGGAACTTGTTGGGATTCATTGGAGTGACCTTGAAAGATATAAGGATGAAAGTTTTAGACATTTAGGTGTTATTCACCAATTTACTAGTCACTTTGTGTCCCCGTTTCATCTAGAGATTGATTGAGACAATATTCTCAATAAGGATTGGACCATTGATCAAATTGGTACACTTGAGATTGCTTCTTGGCAATCCTTGGTGAAGGAAGGCTCATTCTTTTAATTGTGAACTTATTGGTTGGTTGCAGGTCAACCACACCACTCTATGGTTTTCCCTAATACTAGAGAGTTGGCAAGTTCTTCTTGACCAAGGCAAGGAGAGTTCATAGCCTCAAACTCATATAGGCTTCTTCCAACCACTTCTGAGGCAATCTAGACTGAAGCATTACTCAAAATTCATGTTAAGACTATAGGCCACTCCTATGCTTCGAATAGTGTGTTGAAATTGGTGATATCAAAAAGTATCTCACAAATTCATGTTATGGGCATCACTAGTTCTAGATAATTTTAGACCTACAACATGCAAACTGTCCATTTTATGTTAGTTTGAGCTTCACTTGGTTTCAAGAATACTATAATATTCTCTACTTAACAAGACCAACCATGTGAAGGTGGAAGCTCATTTGGCCTCACCCCCCCCCCCCCCCTAACATCAATCTAAATTACCCATTATCATCTAATTACATACTTCATTCATTCATTCATCCATTTATGAACTATAACATTCAATCAATACAATCACATAACATTAATTAATACACAATACTAATCAAGACTTCATTAAAACATAACAATATTCATTAACATAAAATAAAAATCAGTATTAATACGCATGATCATAGATAATTACTTAAAACAAAGTTCTTTCATTATCCAACACGGTTTATCAAAGAGCATTTTTAAAACATCATTTCTTCTTTTTTCTTTTTTTAGCTCTCGTAAGAAAAGCACTCATAGGAGCATCCATATCTGCATCATTCTCCTCCTCTTCTGGCATGTGTAATGTCAAATTATGATGGCTCCTTCTCTTTGGAGGAGCAGGAGGTTACTGCACTAAAGGTGGCTCTGTTGCAAGAACAAGTAAATGAGATAAATTGGCATACTCTTTTTCTTTTTTTAACTGTTACAAGTCTTTAATTAAGTACTAGTACAACATGACATGCATTTCTCTTACCTAACAATGCCACATCATGTACATTAACATTTTGATCCGCTACCACATCAACATGTTGAACACTTGGAACATGCTCCACTCCTTCAACATGATGTTCAACATGCTCTAAAATATTCAAAAAAAAGATACACATCAAATTGCAATTGAAGATGTTAAATTGTATTCATAATTGCATAATTAATTTCCAATAGCAAATTAATACCTCCACCACTATAATGCACATCATGGCCTTTGTCATGAGCAGGTTTTGTGGTAGGATATGAAGGTTGCAGTAAAATTTTATACACATTTTTATGCAATCAATTTACATTCAAAACTAATACCAAAAAATAATCTTCTCAACTATTCAATTTCATTTACTTTTCATCTGACCAATTTACCTGTGAGATATCATTTGGTGCACTGGATTCTTGGGCAAGGCTTTCAGATTCTTCATGTAGGCATTCAGCCATGACTTTGTAGCCTCCCTTCAAGGCAATTCTTCTATCTTCATCTATGAGCTCAACATTGAATTTTGTGCCCTATATTTTTTGCTTAATATTGTCATTTTTCCATGTATGGTTTCATTAAAAAAATTGTTTGCAACATTATATAAAAAAATAAATATGAAATTTCATTGCTCCTACTTACAAGTTGAGACTGGAGATTCATATAGCCACCAAGGCCAAGTTTGTGTTGGCCAAACTTTTCTAGTCTTTCTTTTGTAGCCACGGATGTGTCTAGCAATCTATGAACAATTTCAAACATCTTAGATTATATATTTTAAAATATCAATAATTAGTGCATGATTACAATGTACTTAATACTATCATGACATACCTTTTTTTCCCCTGTGCTACTTCATTTACTTTATCTTCACATAGCCTTTTCTCCTTTGCATCTTCTATTATTTCATTCCATTCCATCGATGGAATCATAGGAGGAAAATCATACTTTGGGTTATCCTTAAGAGCCCTTCTATATTTATCCCTCATAGTCTTTATATGCTTTGCTGCTCTTTTGAGAAGTAGGCCAATGTTGAAAATGTTTTTTCCAAATTTCTCCTCAAAAGATGCAATCAGCTAATTTTTTGATTCTACAGCTTGAAAATTCCACCTTTTAAAAAAGAAAGATTGTTAGATCAATAACTTTAATATATTACAATAAATGGAAGAAAAGAAAAATTATGTAGCAATGATAAGAAACTACGTACCTTTTACGTATGGTGGTTCCAAATAGTCTCAATGTCATATGAAAATGATGATCAAAGAAAGCATTATTACCTAAAAAAACATAAAGGGTTTATCAATCCAAAACGAGTAATGTAAAAGTAAACTAAATTTACATTTTAAATAATAACAATTTTAAAGCACCTGGAAACTTTTTTTCTTTTAACAGAAATATAGTTTTCTTGTTTAGCAACAATGTACCTTCATATGAACTAGTACTAATCACACAAACTACTCCAGGAAATGGATCAGCTTTAGAAGTACTACTCTTTGTTGCTCTATCAACTGAAACATCATGACAATTAAAGCAAACACCAACTGAAATGAAAGATAGAGAGATGCCACTAGTCACACTTTGTTAATATGACCAATTAATTTGTTGCCTAGAAAAAAATGTAAATTATAATGCTGACCAAGTAGAATAATGTTTCAAATTGGTCATGGCCAACTTAACCTAATATGGTCAACTTTATAAAAGACTTTAATTTATTGGTAGACTTGACAACTAGATTATATATCTATAAGCTAGAAAAAGTATCTCAGTGTTTGCTATTCAAATTGAGTTTATTCAGAATGAACAACAATCACATTGCTTTAGTAAGACTATCAATCAACAAATTGAAACAAATTATTAGAGTGTGTTGTAGAAAAGTTGTTAAGAGAAAATATATAATAATTATAGAGTTTGTTTGAGGATAGTGATTCGTAGAAAGGAGAAATCTTTTATTATTTCAAAGAGGACAATAATGATTATTGTTTTAAAAGGTGCGATTCATAACTAAAGAAGCATAATTAAATGTGTTTTGAGATATATTAATATGTGTTTAAGAAACAAGTGTGATTAAAGGAAAGGTGAAAAAATTGAAAGGCTATGTCCATTTCAAATAGAAAATTTTCTACATGAAGACATGAAGGTATACAAGATAATTGAAAATCATTAAGAGAGGAAAAGAGTGTAAGTTATACAATATATCATCATATAGAATGGGGCGGATATAGAAAAGAAGTACATGTGTGGTGTGTGCAATGAGAAATATCTGAGTAAAGAGCAGACATAATGAGGGTAGGTGAAATGGAACATGTGTGGGTCATGTGATGCAGAGATGGTGAGTGGTATCCATCTTCTTCATATTAGACAAAAACATCTAATCAACTTTGCAACACTCCTCACTTCCAATGTCACCTCAAGAACTTTCTTCTAGGCTACCCAAGTGCACTTAATGCTTCCCAAACACCATAACTTCTTCCAAGGCCTCAACCTTCATTCTTCCTTCATAAAAAATCTTCTTATGGCTTAAAAACCATGTTCCATCCATCCCTTCATTCTAGACCACTAATCTCTTACGCAACACTCACATCTAGCCCTTAAAGCTAGTAGCCCTCACCAATCACTAATTTGGGTTTTCCTCCAACTTTTCCAACCCACCAAGGAAACTCAAATGTATTTTAGATACCCTTTTGGGATATACAAATCCTCCCTAAGTTTTGATACCAACTCCTTTGGACCATACCCAAGATCCAATACCCCTAGACTCTCTACAATAGGCCTAATTCCTCACATTTACAAAACAACCCACATCTCTATTCATCCCTATGACTCCAAATGATGAAATAGTCTTTCCTAATGTTTCAAAACCATAGATTCTTAGGTTTTTGTGACTTTATCCCATACCCATTTGCCTAGCCACTACACCTTTGATTTTAGGGACATACCATGAGGGTTTGATCAAAAAGACTATTCCAAACCACTCCGTGCCAATCTAATTGTATAGACACTTCAATTTATGTCTCAACATGAAGGATTCACCCCCAAATCATCTTCAAACATGAAATGATCCATTGTCTATTAGACTGGTGTCTAATCCAGGCTAAACCTCCATCAACAATCACCATCCAACACAGTACTTACACCAAGTTTTCCCACTCTCCTACATTTGGTTAATATAGTAAAAATAAATTATCATAACCTCATTCTCTCACACCAATAATAGTGACTATAGGTGGTAGGAGAGAATCTACATTGGAAACTTCAGAATAAGTACAGTTGATTGTGCCTAACTAGTCATTGGTTTGAATGCACTAGTCTATTATTCCTTACTCAACCTGCAATGAAAATGAAAAGAATGTGTGGAAAACATAAAAATAATAATAAAATGTTCTCACATTAAATATTAGTCAAAATGTATTTGATACATCATAGGAACTCACTGTTCCATGGGACAAACACTGAATTGCAAAGAACAAGATTATTTTATTCATTAAATTTTTTTCACAATGCCTTGTCTCACCACTCCAACTCTACTTCTCCCCCAAACACTCGAAAAATTCCTTCTAAATAATCAAAAAATAGTAAACAACCATTGTCTAACTGTAATATTAAGTTATCTAACTATTACCAGTTAGTTATAAACTGTGAAATTTGTTGTCTAAGTTGACACAAAGTGTTAAATTCGACAACTTACAATCATATCTACCTTTAATATATTTCACTAACCATTTCAAAGGTTTTATAACTTCACTAACCCTTCCAAAGACACCTAAAACCCTTACAAGCTTTACTAGGCCTAAATTGCCAATATGGCAAATTGTAACTTTTGAGCACTTTTAGTGCTTTCATAAATTGGCCTTAGAGGCCATATTACATTTGTTTTAGAACTTATAGGCCTTTAGATCCCCAAAAAAAATTGACCTTTCAATAGCTTGCTAGGTGCATGTTAACATTACAATGCCCTTAACTTCAATACATGCCTTTATGGTTTAGTCTTCAAAACATCAATTACAAAAGTGGACCATTGGTCCAGTTATATTGAAAATTTGATCTTCCTAGATCATAAACCAAATGAATCTCTCCCCATAACCTTTGCTAGGGTACCTTGCACCATCGTGTGTATGATAAAGATTTATCATATAAACTAACAAGAGATATTATATGCAGATTTATAATGTCTATGGCAGACTTATAAGAGGAATAAGTGCAAATTTGAAAGGATAATAAGGGTAGACATCGAAGGATAAAAAGTGCTAATTTGGGAAAAGGATAACTACAAACAAGGCAGATTTATATGAAGCAAATATAAAAAGGAACATCTATTAAAAGAGATTATAAAAGGTGGATTTGAGAAGATCATTGAAGAAGCAAAATGCAAGAAGAAAGGTATAAGATTTAAACATATTATAATGTCCATCATTTGCTGAAGATAGCAACATCGTCAAGGTGAAATTTCAAACTTAAGTGAAGTTGGTTTTTGCTTCAAGGGGTTGGTGCCCACAAATTGTTGGATTTGTTGCTTCTAGTGAGTTGGCACACATACACTTAGGAGTTGGTGCCTCTAATAGGTTGGGGCCTACAAACATTGTAAAAGAACATTGTAGTTGTTTGCAACAGCTCTTCAAAATTTAGATCTAGGAATGGTTATGGAATTGACATGATGTTTTTGATGAAAATCATAGATAGGCAGTATTAGCATTTCTTAGAGAGTTAATTACTTTATTCACATGAGAAGAATTGTAAAAAAATACTACATTATTGTAGAATTTTTGAAAAATAATAGTAGGCTAAGAGAAATTTCTTGACTATATCATGACAGCATTGTTATAGTAGTATAACATGGTTGCATAATAAAAGCATCAATAAATATATCATGATAGGAAATAGCAGTAGAATAGCAATAACATCAATCATTATGGTGGTGACATCAACAGACTATAGTAAAATAGAAGTAAAAATTGTGATTTAGATTCACAGTTGATGATATAACAGTTAACACAACAATAATTTGGACTTATGATCTTACTTTTCAGAAAGGTTTCAGACTTCAAAATTCTTGATATCATTGGAGTCTATCATTATTTAGTTGAAAAATAAAATAAAGGTGCATTAGCCATACTTTGGTATAGTGTGGTATTGGACATGAAGTGCAAACAAACAATATCTTTTTGGAATTTGGTTGGTATGCATGCTTATGTAGACATCATTTAAGCACTGATATGCTAGTGTGTTGTTCATCTACTTGTACAAATACCTCTCTGCCTATCTCCATGTCTCTCTGTGTGTGAGTATGTGTGTGTGTGTGTGTGTGTGTGTGTGTGTGTGTGTGTGTGTGTGTGTACATATATATATGTATATATATAGATATATATGTATATATACATATATGTATATACACATATATATGTATGTGTGTGTGTATGTATATATATATATATATATATATATGTATGTATGTATGTATGTATGTATGTATGTATGTATGTATGTATATGTGTGTGTGTGTGTGTGTGTGAATGTGCACGTGCGCATGTGTTTGTGTGTATGCAAGCTTCTATAGACATCATTTAAGCACTGATATGCTACTTCTCTATTCATCAACTTGTAGAAATACATTACAAAATATAGCACATTACAAAATATAGCAAAACAAGGTTTTACCAGTTCTAGTGGGCATGGACGAGGATGTTTGCATGGTCCTTATTACTGACAATGCACCAGGCAATACTAGACCAGCAACCAAAGGAGGAGTCTGCACTTCATCATGAGTTGAAGAGTACAATATTGTTAGCAAAGACATTTACAATGGATAAAGATCAAATGGGATACTAGCTAGAAGCATCCACAAAAAAAGAGGTAAGTGTTATAATGTTGATGAAAACAAACAAAGAAAGTGTTACTTGAGGGTTGTGAGTGAAAACCCTCACCATGTTCACCATATAATGTCGCAATTGGCACATATATCTATACAAGAACACATAAAATTAGATATCATGATCCATAAGATACTATAAAATATTAACATCTATTGAACTTCTATTATTGCTTTAGTCAAATTATTTCTTACCTTCAAAGATTGGATTCTATGATCCAATTCTTTTCTCAGTGCCTCTTTCTCCTCCCTTCTATCACCCTCGATGATAATATTAACAAGTTCATCAGTTTATCCTTGTTTAATTTGTTGGGTGATGAACATAGGGTCAGCACTAAGGGTGATGTCATGTAGAAATGACGCCCGTATTTTAGATCTCATTTGATTAGTGGCCATTTTAGCTTTTTCCTATCATTTGTGACATCAAATATCAGTAAAATTTCATCAAAATAACTCCAAAGCCATAAAGAAAAGAACATAATAATAGAAAATTTGTTTATGTATTAACATTAAAATTTACAATAATTAATGTTTACCTCTGTTGAAGGTGTCTGAGACGGTGCATCCATGTCGCCCTTTGAAAAAAATTAGTAAGTCTTAGAAATCAGCAGCAAAATTAAAGTAATAGACTTACCAAAAAAAATATTAATAATAAAGTAGATTGTATATGTAAATCATTTGTCTTAAGTTAGCCAAAAATTTGGTGTAACTAATGTGTATATCTAAAAAAATATTTGACATGTTCTACTTAATGTTTATATCTTCAACTGGCTCAAATGACCTTGTATTAATCATAGTAAATCCACTATCATGTTCAATAACAGTCCTATCATGATCATTTCAACTCAATTATAACCTAAACCATTTGATGATAAATAGAACTATTTTGAATGAATTAAAGTCACACTCAATTATATCATCCAAAATGCCATAGTATTATTTTTAGATTGTTGAGGATGTATGTCAGTTCTAGATGAAATATTGGTGATCGCAAAGACAACACTTATCCCAAAATCACACATTTTCTTTGTTTCGTCTAAATTTTTTGTGCAAAATTTATAGCCATGGTAGTACATAGCTTTGTGGTGTTTGACCTACAATTATTCAAACATGTCAAAATTATTTGGATCAATTTGTGAGATGATATTAAACTTATGTCTCATGATTAGTAATCTTATGCGCACCTTTGTATCTCTTAAGCCATATATTAGATCAAGTACCATTGTCATAACATTGGGATCTCCATTATGATGAGTTTCTTTAACCAATGATGCAATACCATCCCATGTTAATGAGTGACCATTTTTTTGAGATTGTTCAATCCATACCATCATCCAATCAAGATTGTTTGCAATATACAAATGTAGTGCATCCCACTCACGACTAACTATAAAGAAGACAATTACACCAGTTAAAAACAACTTATACATATTGATGATGAATAAGAATTATTAAAATACAAAAAAAAACTTATAATTACCTCTCACCCTTCTCAATCTACTTGTCCCCATCAGGTGCTCCCCTTCAAATTTGCCATTACAGTTGGGATTCCAAATGCGATCTACATGGATATCTGCTGCAAACTTTGGAAGATATTCACTAATGTACACCATGATTTGGTATACCATATATCCCTCTATCATAGAACCCTGAGGACATGCTCTTTGTCAAACCAAGCCCTTCATAAATTTCAAGTGCCTCTCAACCATCCACATTGACATAGTTTGTATAGGTCCACATAATTCAATGTCCTCAACTTGATGATGAGGTAGTGTTCTTGAGCATTGAAAAATGTTGGAGGTAAATGCTTTTGCATTTCACACATAATCTGTAGAATTTTTCTCTTCCAATATTTCATATCTTTTTTATCAATTCCTTTAGATGATAACCACCTAAAAGAGATTCAACACAAAAAAACACATTAAAAAGATTTGAAATAAAATTATACAATAGATTTTAGATAAAAAGCTACAAATCTAAGAAAAAAAACTTCTAACCTTGTGTATTTTCCAAGATCATATATAACTTGTTTAATACTATTGTCAAACTAGTGTGGAAGAGATAGAGGTAGGATATACTGCAATCATTAAAAAATGACCATTTCAATATATTATTAAATATTGCAATAGGTAGTACATTCAATTTTACAAATATACTGTAAATAGAGAACATGACTTACCTTGATGATGGTATGCCAATAATGTGTTTTCAACCCTAGCCCAAAATCACCTTTCTTTGATAGAAGAGTGCTTATATTTGTAGCAAATCCTATTGGAAATTTTGTTTTTTTAATGACTTCTTTTAATGCATCACTTTGTTGCTCCATTAATAACCAAGGAAGGACACTTGTATTTATGTGGTCTCCATTGCTATTTGATTCAATGAAAGGTTTTAGTGCATGATTGGATTCATAAATGTCAGTACAAATTTTGGCAATTTGTTCTCTATCATGCCTTCCCTCCAAAATTTTCCATAGTCTTTCTGTTACATTCTTTCCAATATGCATAGCATCAAACAAATGCATGATTGTGAGATCCTTGTAGTATGGTAACCTACTAAATTAAGTAGGATAACTTTTTATTCCTCTAGAAAGTTGGTCATTGATGCCTCGACAACCTTCACAAGAATTAATTACAGCATTAGTAAATATAAGACAATATCAAAATACAAATTTTAAACTTTAGATGACAAATTGGACATTACCTCGACGATTTAGTTGATCGTATTCCAACTTCCATATATGAGGTTTCATTCTTTGTGGCCTTGATGACGTCTCTTCTTTCCCACTGAAAAGATGTTTTCTAGCAATTCGATACCTATGAGTATTGTGGAGAAAGTGCCTAAACTCATCAAACACCTACTTTCCTAAACTTCTCAAATGATGAGATTTCATCTTCGGACCACAAACTGGACATGTCAATTTTCCCTTTTTCTAAAGACCTAAAAGATCATGTATAATTGGATCATGTACAATTATCATGTGCAACTTAAGCATATGATAGTAATGTGTAAACACTATAATAGATGAAAAATATGTGATCTTAACAATATAACATACCGCAAAAATGAGCTAGCCCAAGGGCATCATGTATTGTCCATACAAGCATTGTATGGAATTGAAATTTTTGATGTCCTGTTGGTCTAGAGATGTTATGCATAGTGACATCATTCCATAACTTCAACAACTCATCAATTAGGGGCTCAATATACACATTCATATCTTTGACTTGGTACTTACCTAGTAATTGAATGAACATAAACATTACATAATTATTATGACCATTTTCATGCACTATTTATAAATTAATTTAGATAACTATAAAATAAAAAAATACCTAGCACAATCATTGAAAACATTATGTGCTCCCTCTTTATGGACATCCAAGGAGGAATGTTATTGTTAATAACAAAAATAGGCCACACTAAGTACACAAATCTCATATCTCCATATGGATTGACACCGTCTACTACCAATGAAAGCTTTAGATTACAAGATTCTTCTTTAAAGTGTGACCATGTTTCTTCTATCTCTTTAAATGTAGAACCATCGGCAGGCATTCACATAATGTCATCTTGACTTCTATTGCATGCATGGTAATCCATAAATTGTGCCAAGCTAGTGCACCTAAATAATCATTGAAGACATGGAATAATGAGAATGTACTGAAGAACCTTGTGAGGCAACTTTTTTGTTATTTTATCTTACCGATATCTACTAATATGATAATCTAGGAATTCTATTGCAAATTCATGTTGTTTATGATATAGAATGTGATCATTGAGACATGCATGTATTATCTGATACTTCATTCTAATTTGATTCATAATGTTAGATAATTCTTGCTACAAATGAGGCAAAATATTTGATGGTGGTAAGAAAAACTCACTAATCAACCTACAAGAACAAATATGCATTGTTAATATAATGAATAGTAATTGTATGCTAACATTGAAGATGACAAAAATGGCATACCTTAGCATATGTGACATTGCTACATTGGATATACCATTCATAACCTTTAAGTTCACCAACAACACTATAGCCAAGAGTAGAGTTGTTTCAGAGCCTTCATATAAGGGCTCGTGTGCCTTCTCAAGTAAAGCTATATCAAGACCATCTTCATCATCATTATCAAATTCGTTAGTACCATCATTGTGAGCCTCTTCATCACCTGCCCCAATACCATCTTCTTCAATCATGTCTTCTGGCACATTATCATCTTCTTCCATGGGACTGTTATCCTTAGCTTGGATATTCACACCTCCATGTTCCTCCAGTAGAAAATCCACATTCAACAATGGATGAAAATCATGGCCCCCTCCAATGTGACCGTGTTGCCTACAATGACTTTGGGCTATTGTGATTAGAATTATTTTATTCTTTAAGCCCTTACACTTTTTGCAAGGACAATAATTTTTTTTTTGTTTTCTTTAGAATTAAGCCCACAATGTAGCTATTGTCTCATTATTTTGTTTTGGGTTCATATTACCAGGTGTGGTCTTTCTTCATAGGAAAATATATCTACAAATAAATTGGAAATGTTGTAGTTAATGTTTATATTTGCACATATGGAAATTGTTGATTAATGTTTTCAAATGTAACTAGAATGATCCTATAATTTCTCTAAGGCCTTGATGTTTGCAAAATGTGGAGTTATAGACAATCTATCTTAATTATTTGCAAAATGCCTCAAAGAGATGTCACAAGGTGAAAGTTACTTAGGTGTTATTAGCAACATGCTTTGACTAATCTTGATAGCAATTACTAATGTGATTAATGCATCAACTAATGAAGATGACTAAATTTTGAAACATATTAATGTATAGCAATGCTTTTCTCGAGGAAATATATGCTCTTCAGTAAGATATAAAAGGAAATATGAATTAGATGTGATCTATGTGTGCTCCATGAAGATGGACATTACCTTTTGAAAATTGTTCAATAGGGGAAAGCATGTTCTTAATAGGTATATTTATTCTTTATATGGCTCTACTCTCTAATTATAAATAATATACTTCTTTTCTCAAGCAATACATCAAATTTACAAGGGCTAGTATATTACATAGCAGTAGTCAGGATTGCATGGTGGTCATATTGGTGGAATACTTTTTGTAAATATTATAAATTCAAAGTTATAGTAAAAAAATTGTTTGTTATTTAGTTTAAGAATTATTCCATACTTTATTTTAAAATAATCAAATGCTTTTCAAATTTTATTTGAAGGACAAATTAGTTGGGTTTTCACAGTGGTAAAATAAAGAAAACTGTTTGAAAATTTTTCTCAAAGTTTAGGTTACAAAAATTTCAATATGAAATAGTGCAACATCCTATAGTGGTATCAAAGAACAAAACATCTTGCTAGCCTATGTGTAGTGATTCAGTATTGGAGATGGCTAATGAGGGAAGAAGTCTTTTAAATAATTAAGTGCAATAAATTGTTCAAAGACATTAAATTTGTACCTTCAAATGAGGTTCTTGAAGTGAGTATTATGCTCTTCCATTTGGGAACCTAGACATCCTCTACAAAAATAGCTGGTGGTTTTGATCATCCCACAGGAATAGAGGACCCGAGATGTCACTATGCATGAAAAGTCTGAAATAATCCGAATTGCATTGCTTTAGTATGAAGAAAATTAAATTTGGGTTGAGAAATCTACCTACCCCTTGTGTCAATATGAAAAAACCTTGACAACTTTTTTGTAGCCATCCTTTGAGAGGCCTTGTGAGGACAAATACTTTTAACTATCATTCATATGCAAGTGGTAACATATGTGCTCCTCGTAGTTGTAAGATTGAGGCCTCTTCGAAACACAATATGTGCAGACCTCCTAAAAAAAGATGTTTCAAATCATTATGTAAGAAAAACTTGTAAATCATTAAAGTTTAATTTATTTTCTTGGTCACCATACTTGCATAAAAGAGACTGTGTTCCTAACAATGCAGGAAGGACTTTGTAGCTTACACTGAAGTCTACTTTCAAGAGTTTTGAGATAGAGTGAAACACTGGATCACTTTAAATGAACCTTATACCTAGGTAGCTATGGAACCATTGAAACAATGAACCAAAAATCCAAATAGTCATCGATTCCTTTCACTCTCATACTCTGTAGGAACCATTGAAACCATTAAAGTCTAATAGTGAGTTATACTATTTAAACTATACTAAGCCACTATACAAGCATAAATCAATACAAAGTCACATTCGACAAACATTATTGGTAATAAGTATTAATTCTTGGGAAGGTAAAAGCTAATTTACATAATATAGCTTCTATTTAAAAAAAAATACAAGAGCACATTTAATGATCCGCAGAGAGGTGTAATAGAAAAAGATTAGGTTTAACTAGCTCATTGAAGTTAGACACAATTCAAGAGGCAGTTACTGTAATGACCCCATCAAAATAAGGTTTGATAATAAATTAATAATTGTGTAATATAACAAAAAACTATAAAATTAATAATAAGAATAAATTGAAATAGAAATAAAATTATAAGTCCATAACATTAATATAACATGATATGATATTTTATGTCAATAAATATAATTATTACTTAACATAAGAATATATATACAATAAATAAATGAAGTATAACTATTATCAATATAAATAATATGCTTGGTAATAATAATATAATATTTCTTAATATGAATCCTCAAATACATAATTTGACTTACAGTAGGTATACCACATATACCCGACAAGACATATGAGTCAAAATAGCCACGTACATAATTTGACAAATCTTACATTTATGGAAAGATAAGAACATTCTTAAGAAACCCTTTTCATTTCATCAAGTTTTGGTGAAAAAAAGTCATCAGCTACATGTTTGAAGTAAAAATCAAATAAAAATAGGTCAAAAGCACATTTTAAGGATGTTTTTAAAGTTTATCATATAGCTTTGGTATCAAAAGATATAGTAGACCTTATAAAGATATTAATTATTTTCATTTAGTATCAGGGGGGGTGGAAAAAAGTTGGAATAGATTTTGAAATGCTTTGAGATATTTCAAAACTACAAATTTTTTAGATCACCACTTTTTGGCACACAATGATCTTGCACATACCCTAATATGTATATATACAACAAAATAAAAGAGAGTGATGAATAAAGAATTGAATATATGTGAAGAGAGCAAAAAGAAGAGTAGTTTTTTGGCATTATATTGTATTTTTCATTAGTGACAACACTTACTCGATTCTAAATGATTACCGAGTTTATCACTCAGTCTATAGTGTATACCGAGCATTCAGTGGTTACCTTGTAGGTTCATCACTTAAGTAGTTCATACCGAGCATTCATGAAGCTACCGAGTGGGTGTGAAGCTCAACAGCATCTACCGAGCATACAGTGTTCATCGAGCTTCATAGTGTTTACCGAGTGATGGAAGTCTAGTCTTTATTGAGTAATGAAAGTATAGTGCTTATCGAGTGAAAGCAAGGTAAATGAAGGATTCAGTTTTTACCGAGTGATACTATATCTATTGAGTCTCCAATGGTTATCAAGTTCCAAGCTACATTGTGTGATTAGTATGGACCGAGATTCTACTTCTACTGAGTGCATGATGATGCCAAGTAATGCAGTGGATGCTGAGTATCAGAAAATCTGAGTTTTCTACTGTTTGGCCAACTCAGTAATATTTTGTTCATTTGTGTTTTGGCTGACCTTGCAATTGTAATTATTGGAATGATATATATGTAATGTATTATATTATTTATAATGTATGCATGAGAGTATAAAGATAAACATGTAATTTTTTGAGAAGAATGAAAGTGAATCAGCAATAGAGCAGAGTATTTAGCAAGGTCTACAAGGAGCAGTAAAGATTCATCAGTCACAAGAGGTGATCTATACTTCAAGGATCTAATTAGCAATCAAGTTGTAAGTAGATCAACTGTCTCATCCTAACAGGTGAATCAGTTTTGTAAATCCTTTAACAGGGTAGACTTAACAATCTTTGTATAAATCTCCTAACAGAGTGCATACTTCATTGTATGTTTGTAAATCCTCTAACAAGGTGGACCTAGCAGTCCTTTGTGCTCCTAACAGGGAAGATCACCAGAAGTGGTTAATGTAAGCCTTAATAGGCTAGCTTCATACTACAGTAATGAAGTTTTGTGGGTATAATCCCCACCCCAATTTTACTTTCTATTTGGAAGGTTTTTGTGTTACCAAATTACTGTGTACATGTGTTATGGATGTTTGATCTCTCATATATGCAGTAGATTAGATGAATGAATGGTGAATAGTATATATGATTAAAGTGCTGAATTGTTTTAAAGTTTTGAGGTTATTGATTCACCCCTCCCCTCTCAATAACTTGTCATATCTTGAATATTTCCAACATAGTGAAGTATAAAAAGGAAAAAAAAAACAAAGTAAGATATAAGTAGATTGAAAAGTAAGAGTGCAATTAAGGAATATATATATATATATATATATATATATATATATATATATATATATATATATATATATATACACATACACACACACACATATGTATATGTATATGTACATGTATATATATACATATACATATACATGTGTGTGTGTGTGTGTGTGTGTGTGCATATATATAATCAGATTTTCAATCTAATATATATTTTTTAGCAGAATATAAAGGTAAGTGGGTATAAACTAGTAAGGGTATAGAATTCATATTTATTTACTCAAATTTCTAAGACACCTTACAAGGGGATATTACAGTTACAATATTCCTCTAGTTTGATTCTTCCTACTTTCAAATGCATTGCATGGGATGAATTTTAGAGACTTGCATTTATATGTTTCAGTTGCTTTGCTATCTGATAGCATACCTATGTAGATGACTAGTATCAATAGGTTAGGAAATTTGGTAGGCTGTAATGATTAAATATAGAACATATGACAGGCTATAAAAATAAAATATATCCTTCCCATGATAATTCATGTCAAATGGGATCAATTAAATCGCATGTTAAGCTTTGAGTTGAATATATAATAATACAACACTCAAATCTGAAAGAAGAATCTCAGTATTGGACTAGCCTACATCACAACTCGACAAATCCATCGCCACTATTCCTTGAACGATACAATTATACAACATGATTCCATGAAAGTTGTGAAACTTAATTGAATAGTATCATAAGTGTATAGGGCCACAATCTGCAACTAAGCCAAGTAGGTATATATACGTTAGATGTCTTAGGTTTAACATCACAAGAAAATTCCCTTATACCCTTTGGTTGCACAAATTCCTCCTAAATTTTGTTTTAGCAATACCCCAAAAGATCAAAAGGATGATTCACAATCCACAATCTTAACAAAACTAAGATCTAGGGAGAAATAGCCCATATTATCTACATGAATGGTAGTTTTCTTTATCATCCCTATATCCTATGTGAACCCACAACTACCTTAATAACTACAATCTAAATCAATCAAGGATGACCTCCATCAAGCACACTATAAAATTTTCTTCAGTCAAAGCCATACCTTTTGTTGTATCAATGGAAAAATTTATCCAATTATGCACCTTGATTGAATTGGTTCCATAAATAGTTGTGTTCCTACATATTATTCTTTTGAAAGATTAGAGCACTCAAATATAGTAGCTTAAACCCATACGTACATCACATAGACCAATTTTGATCAATCAAGGGTAACTATCATAATCAAACAAATCAAAATTTCATCAAGATATCCCCCATCTATTTGTTTAGCTCATCTTTATCTAAGTTTATTGAAGTTCACTTTATCTTGGGAGCTTAGGTTCCTTTACAAGAAACCTTGCAGAGAGTGTTGCATTAACCTTTAAAAAAATATTTGTAGTGTAGCCTTTACCTTCCCACTTTAATCCTTAAATTAACCGATATCCTAATTTTTGAAGGAAGAACTTATCTTCAAAGAAGTGGGTTAAGGATTTTACTGATGATAGTCTAAACATAACAAAAAAAAGTCTAGATTAAACCACTTAAGTTCTCTAGCAACATGGGCATTTCAGTAGAGGATCTGACATGTCTTTCCCTCAAATCTAAAAACCAATAATTATCTCATAATGGAAACATTTATGCCAACTTGGTTTTTACCTCAATTACAATCAAACCATCCAACATTCTTTCTAATGGCAGGCTTTGATAGTATCAAGGGCATAATGAAGCACTTTGTAACAATCACAAAGGAAATCTTCCAGTTTTCCATGTATTAGTTCAAACTTAGATTTATCTTGTTGATCTAAGAATATCCCATCATTAAAAGTGCTAGAAAGGAAAGAATACACAAACATTTGTATATCAACATAAGATCCATAATACTGAAATGCACTTGGAGATGATGCATAGAACCTCTATTTGCAAGTCATTCTATGAAAATTCCTACAAAAACAACAAAGTTCTAGATACAAGCAAACAATAATTTTCTACTCATCTTGCATCTTATGCCTTCCCACACCTGAGATATTAATATCTTTAATTTATGAAACAACAAATGCTACCACTAGAATCTCTTCAAATTCTCAAGCTACCAACTAGCAACTTGTATAATATTTCTACACTTCAATTCTCATTTAGCCACTTCAAGCTACAAGAGCCTCTTCTCATATAAAAGAATGTTTCCTTTAAAAAATTAAGTTATGCCTCTCAGAGCTTGATTCTAGTTTAATGAAGTGGTGGTGAAGAACCAACCTACTATTGAGAGATGATCTCAGAACATCAATAGCTGATAAACCCTTTTTCAGGTAGTGTGTGACCTCATTTAGGATATTTACTTTGATGGGTCGAGGTGATGAATGGGTTATGAAGTGGGAGTTATTTTGATATCCCTTGAAGGAAAATTAATTCCTCATTCCTTTTACCTAGAATTCCACTAGAAAAATTGTATCATTGAGTATAAAGCCCTAATCATGTGGGTACATTTCATGATTTCTACAGAGATTAATAGCCTTTGTATACATAGAAATTGAATGTTGATAGTGAATCCAATAAAAACAATGTATAAGGGGAACCAATCTAGCTTGTCTCAGTATATAGAATTAGCATTGATCTTAATCAATTCTATTACTACACCATAGATAGTATTTCAAGGAGAGAAAATTGGTATGAGGATGCAAAGGCTAGTGTAGCCTCTTTGATCTGACCCAAAATCATCACCAATGCATATCAATTTGTGCTACAAGTGTTAAATCATGCTCTTCGAGTGGTGACTGCACACTCATTGTTTGGGCCTTGGATATTGATAACATTGACAGAAGGCTCTTTTTTCATATATACAACTGATGAGGCTACCATAGTCTATGTAGGATGAAGTGTGGTCATTGTTCTTCCCATGCTGTTGGTTTGGCTGGCGGTTGTTGGTGTTATTGTTGTTGGTTTGGATAGGTGCTTTTCTAGGATTTTGGTTTTTGTGAGGAGGAAAAGCATTTTGATAGATCTATAGGCTTGCATTGGGAGAGGTTTGGGCACCAAGGGTGATTTCTTTCTAATCAATGAGGTCCTGCACATAATCTTTCAGTTTCATGCATCTGAGGGTAGTGTGACCTTTTACCCTATGAAATTTGCAGTACTCATTATCTTTGTACCATGTAGCTTTGGATTGGCTTGGTTCAATTTGCTGGGTAGGAGGAAATTTGATGAGGTTTTCCTTGACTAATTTCTCAAAAATGACATCCAATGGCTCACCAAGGGGTGTATAGTTTCTAGGTGCAGGTTGGAATCTGGGCTTTTGCCCTGTAGCTACATTGATGGCATTAGCTTAATTGCTAGAC
Source organism: Cupressus sempervirens (assembly GCA_028749045.1). Lineage (NCBI taxonomy): Eukaryota > Viridiplantae > Streptophyta > Pinopsida > Cupressales > Cupressaceae > Cupressus > Cupressus sempervirens. Next base: position 636,898,193 of record CM053793.1, read on the forward strand.
CCTTGGAAGTTGGGTCTTGGATTGTGGCCTTGATAGCTTTGGTGATTCTAGTGTTGGTAGTTGATAGTTTGTTGATTGTTTGGTTGATACGATGGGTTGGACTGATTTTGGGAAGGACCAACAATATTCACATGTCTCGTATTGGTAAACCCATCTGTTGCAACGTGCTTGTTTTTGTTCCAATACCTAGATTTGTCATTGGAATGTGATTGATTTTGGTTGGCCTCCTTGTAAATCTTGACCACACCAGCTTTAATGAGTCCTTGCTCTAGGATCATTCCTTTCTCTTTGATATCTTTGTAGGTCTACAAACAGTTCATGGTCATGTGGTGAGCCAAGCTAGGATGGGCATTATCAATAAACATTTTCACCAAATGGCGCTCTGGCAAGGTGCAAGATATGCGGGTGATATGGGTTTGCCATCTTTGCAGATATTTGGGAAGGCTTTCTCCACCTTTTTGCTTTGTGTGGACAAGATCAACTACTGATAGCTCTATTTCAACAAGATGGGCATATTGGGCTACAAATGCCTCAAATAATTCAGCAAAATTTTTAATTGTGCCATAGGGGATTCTATAAAACCATTCAAGAGCTGGTCCGGCCAAAATTTTGGGAAAGAGATGCAAGAGGAAGACGTCATCGTATGCCACTTCTTGGCAGCACATGTAAAATTCTTTGATATGTGTGACAGGGTCTCCTTTTCCTCTGAATTTGTCAAATTTGGGTGTCTCAAAATGCTTGGGAAATGGTGTCATGGTAATGGCTCTATCAAATGGGTAAGGAAACACATTCTCAAACTTAAAGGTTTTTGGATCATTTTCCTCTTGGATGTTCTTCAAAGCTATCTTCATGGCTTCCCATTCTAAATTAATGGGTGATGGCTGGGGTGCCCCCAATGTAGGAGTTCCCTGAGATAGGTATGTGCTAGATAGAGCAATGGAATATGGATGGCTTTGAGGTATGGGCTAGTAGGGATTATACATGGCTTGGGCAACTAAATGGTAGATGATGGGTTACTGAGGTGGAGGGGGCACATATTGTTGCATGTGTTGTGAGGCTTGCTGTTGATATTGGATTTGAGGTTGGGATTGAGGAACATAAGTTGGCTGTGGGATAAATGGATTGCTTTGTGGAGGTAAGGTATAAGATGGTTGTGAAGCTTGGGGAAAGGATCGGGGAGCTTGTGTAACTTGACTTTGGATTTGAGGAGTTTGACCAATATATGTGGGTTGTGCCCCCATTTGGGAAGGTATCTGCATGGCAAAAGAGGCCACTTAATTGGTGGTTGGTGGTGGTGGATTTCCTCCTAGAAGTGGCATAGAAAAATAGTTGGTAATAGGAGTTAATGGATTAGTTGGTGGTGGAGGTGGTGGGAATTGAAAGTTTGAAAATGGAATTGATGGGGTTTGATAGCTTCGTGGCTGGATTTGAAAGCTTGGTAGAGTGGTGGCAGGAGCTTGGGTCACTTGAGAGCTTGGCAGAACATTGGTAGTAGCTAGTGTGATTTGATAGCTTTGTGGAGTGAGGGTAGTAGATTGTGGATTTGTGGCTGATGGCACTGAGCTCCAAGGACCTAGTGGAAATGATGGAATTGTGTTCTGAGCTAAGGAAAACAAGTTGGGGGTGATGAAAGGTTGATTATTTGGCCCCATGGGTGGCATCCCGATTGCATATTGCTGAGGTTGGCCAAAGATGCTAGCACTAATTTTGGAGATGGGTGGATTTGGAAGGCTGGGATGGAGAGCAGCAACAACAATAGTGAAGGGAGTGAATGGTGGTGTGTTTTGGGTGAAGGGGGTTTGGGATGGAGTGATATGGACAATTGGTGGATTGGTGGTGGCTAGATTGGTTTGCAAAAGGGAGATTTCAACTTAGGTGGAGGCTGGTATGTTTGGGTCTATTGGATCATATGGGGTGGGTTAAGGCTCTTCTTTTGGCACATATTGAAGATATTTTGAATCATAAGAGCCTATGGGTGGTGGGAGTTGTCCAAAAAATGGGTGAGATGGCTCTGATAGGGGAGTTGGTCTTCCAAAGTCGAAGGCTCCAATGTTGTCCCTTCGAAAGTTAGCCATGATTATTTCCTTGTTTTTGTCTATAATGGCATTCACCAATACTGCATTTTCTAGTTGGTTCATGAAAGCTTCAATGTCAGTAGGTGATGGTATGGTGTTCTCTGGGCTGAAGGATGGTTGACTGCTCAAGGGGAGCGATGTTGTTTGATCCAAATGATAGGGCTCCATTATTTCCTTCTTCTTGGCTAAGTGAGTGATAGGTGGCATGAAAATGCAGAATGTTTCCTAGGGATGAGATGCAACAATGTTGATGGATGCAAAAGGGGAAGGCTTTTCTATGCAAATGATTTCCTAGGTTGAGGCAAAACTATATGACAAAATCTAAGGAGGATTGGGTTGGGGAATCTAACTTCAAAGATATGTTGCCAAAGCATGAAAGGTCTGCTTTCCTATGTGCAAGCTTGGTGGTGATTGTGTCAACTTAAGGATAGACTGATGATCCTTTAGGAAGAACATGAGATTGACCTCTTGTGAATCCCAACCTTTAGCTCAAGGTGATGAGGGATAACAAGTGACAAAGATAGATTACCCTAGACAAAGCTCTATCAAAGGGATAACCTTGGTGAGATTGGTGGATTTGGAAGATGTTAGGAATGGCAAACTTTTGGCAAGGTGACAACAATTTTGAAAGCTTGAATGTGAAGTTTTTGGATTGTTGGCTAGATGGTTTGGTTCTAAATGAGATGGATGAGCTAAAATTCTTAAGGGGAGGACTAAATATGGTTGGCTTACCTACAAAGATGACTCTAAAGTGAAGCTTATGCAAGAATATGTGGAGAAATAAGGGGGTCTAATCATAGAAGTCATGCCTAGTTGGTAATGCATAAGCAGGGTTAACTCCTCGATGTTGGTTAATTTGGATGTTGCAATCTAACCAGGCATCTTGAAGGGCTTTGTCGACAGCTTTTTCCTCTACTTTGTAGAGTTTGGAAATTCGAGGACTTGGTGTTATTTCCTTTCTCTTGGCTGAAAGTTTTTGGTATGCCTGAGATGGCTTGATTTTGACTTTTTGAAACTTCTATTTGGGTTTGGGTTGCTCTGAAATAAATTCTTGAATCTACTTGGATTTGAGAGATCTCAGTTATTTTTCTTCAACTCATTTGACTTTTGGAAAAAGTAGTGACTACAGTAAGTATGCCCTGAGCGAGGATTTACCAAGTTTGGAAAACATTCATTCAACAAGTAAAAAATCAAGCAATAGATAAGAACAACCGGATAGAAGTTTTTGATTCTCAGAATGTGATACTTGTGCCAAGGAGTGTGTATGTTCTACAAATGTTTCAATCAGTCACTTCAAACACATTAACATCCTATATGGTTGTCTACAAGGCTAACAGTTGGTTTAGCTAGGGAGTCCTTGATATACCCAAGGTATGTGAGGCCCAAATCCATAGATGAAACCAAAAAGATGTCACACAGCCGAGAGGAGCGGTAACCCACTTCTCCTCTTTCACTTCTCAAAGGTATAAAGTTCCTTGAGGCTTAGCTCGAGTGACAAAATCTTGATTCCAAGAGAGGTGTCTTTAGATTCACCACCTGATCTTTATACTCTGCCGAAACACTAGAGTTGAGGTCGTCCAAGGGGTGATGAAATCCCCAAGCAGGCCTCCTAAAAAGAGAAACAAGGTTTTGGATCCTAATCTTATGCACCCAAGATGGCCTCGAAAGATGACAAGGGGAGAGAAGACTTGGATGACCTTGGGCTAAAAAACATGCTTGCTCTTTTACCAACCGACTTTTATGTGTGCTGATCTAGACTTTGCAAGCACTCATGTTTAAGAAACAATGTTCAATTTCAACTTTGAAATGTGCCAACAAAGAAAAATTGATCGAAGAATGTGAATAAGAAGAAGAGTTAGGGTCAACAAGAAAGTAAACCTGCACGCCCAGAGGCCCTCCACGTCAAGTGTCGATTGATTTTCTTTAAGGCATTCAAGATTGATTGTTTGTTCATTTTAAACCCAAAACAAAGATGTGTGAAACTCGATTGTCAAGCGCGCACCCGGAGGCCCTCCACGTCAAGATTTGTCCAATTTTAATGCCCAAATGAAGTGTTAGTGAGACTAACTTTCATTCAAGAGATTTTCTGACTTAGAAAAACCACTAAAAACCCAAGTGAGTGGAGTTTGATTTGTGTGGAGCACTTAACACCTTCTTAGGTAGACCCATCCCCATAGATGGCACTGAGATTGTAACCAATGGTTAAATTGATGGGTGATTAAAGATGGTGAGTCCAACTACAAACTCCTTCAAAGCATCTTTAATAGTTTTTATAACTTAGGAAATTTCTAAAATGTGGACTTAGGTTCTTTTTATACCCAAAAATTGAAGTGTGAGATATTTCAATGGTTAATTGATCTTTTGCATTCAAGATTGTGTTTGTTTGTTTTAATCATGCATTCCAAGAAAAATTTTGATTTTAACCCATGGCATTCAAGATTGTGTTTGAGCAACATTCATTCAAAGAAAAATGTGTTTAAGCATTCAAGTTCATTTTTTCAAGAGCATTAAATCATGTAAGGCGAACCTGCAAGAAACATGATTAGTAACAAAAGCCAACTTGATGATCCAACCTGCAAAGCTACAAAAGCCAATTTGATTAGTAACCCAAAAATCTCAAAATTTGAAGCTTAACTATGGGGAAAATAAAATCAATTTTTTTTGTTCTTTTTCCTAGGCGTAAAAATACTTAAAAAAACCTCTACTCTATGGAACCACCAAAAGTTAAAATTTGATTTATACTCTTTTAAAAAAAAAAAAAACAAACAAACTAAAATGTGTTGGAACAGAGATGTTAAAATAGAAATGCAACAAAGACAGGCAGAGATGACAGTTCATCAGGCGCAGATGCCAAACTATGGAGACACTGATCTGCAAAGACGACAAAAAGAGAGGTGGAGATGACAGTTTAGTTTGGTGGCACAAAAAATAGGAAATTGGGCAGAGATGCTAAACTGTGGAGATGCTGATTTGCAAAGACAACAGTTTAGGTTGGCGGTAGTAGAGATGACAGAAGACTAGAGGTGGCGGCGAAGATGACAGAGTATCTGGTGGAGGCACTGATCTGCGAAGACGACAGTTAAGGATGTGGAGACAATAGTCTAGTGGCGGTAATGATAGCAGAAGACCAGGTGGAGACACCAAACTGTGAAGACGTCAGTTTGGTTGCAAAGACGACAAAGTAACTGGCGGAGACGATAGTTTGCAGGTGTAGACGCCAATCTGTAGAGACGAAACTGCACGAAAAGAACTGAAATGTGTGGAATTTTTTCCAAATTTTTTTAATTTTTTGATAATTTTTAGATTTTAGAGGGTATGTCTTCTTTCCAAGTGTGCCCTTCAACTTGCAAAAATAAGTGAAACACCCTATAACTCAATCAAACAATTAGAAACATTAGATTATTAGAAAAAAAAAATATAGATAGAAATGGATGATTAAATGACCCATAGTGGGGTCCCACCGGGCGTGCCAAAATGTATATACTAATATGTTAGCAAGAAACACTAATCTATTAAGAGAACAAAACATTAACTAATAAAGACCAATATAACATATATAAGAGACTAAAGAGGAATCCCTAATTAGGAATGTGAGCCAAATGAATGGACTCTCCCAATTTGAATTAGCTTTTTGCTTTGTAGATGAGTCTAATTGGATATGGATTTAGGATGTGTGCTCAAGATACTCAAACTATGCTTCAATGGAGATGAAAAATGGAAAATTGGTAGCTTTGTGAGCTCTCAATTTAGAATTATAAGGGTATGGTTAAGGGCTTTGGTTTCTCAAACTAGCATTATAACTTTAACTCAAGGATTGTGATGATATGGCTTGGGAAGGGATCCAATTTATAGGCTAAGGGCTTGAGGGTTTGAGGGCTAAGATGCAAGGAAAGAAAAAAGCTTATGGAGGGCTTAGATTGCATGAGAGGAGAGCACATGGATTGTGCTTCCTTATAGCCAATTAGGGAGTGACACATGTCATAGGGTGAGTGGATGGAGGAAAGGGCAAGGATAAGTCAACAAAGGAGGCTCAAGGGATAATATCTTCATAAAGACCCTTCATAAATAGCTTGTAAGAGCAATGAATGGGTTTGTAAGAGTCTTTATAGCCTTTGTAAGAGCATTCAAAGCTTAGTGGTTGGGATATTTTGGAGGGAGTTTGAGATTGTTGACTTTGCTTGGCTTAGGAAAGTCTTAAGCTTGCTTAGGGAATGTGACAAGGTTAGGGGGGGGATTAGAGGTGATTTAGGATTAGATTAGGATTGTTAGAGATATGCAAGTGGACGGTATTCATGAGGGTGGGTGAGTTAGTGGCTAAGCTAGGCTAGTATGGGTGGATGGGGTGGATTAGGCTAAAAGAGGGTTTAGGATAGTTTAGGGGTTATTAGATTTGAGGGCTTTATTTATCAAATAGATTTATTTAATAAATGGGGATTTTGAAATTAGATAGAAGAATAGGATTAATTGATAAATAATGGGTTATTTGATTTATCAATTAGGACTATAGATGATTAATTAAATTAATCATCTAGGGGATGGAAAAAGGATTAATTAAATATGAATTTAATTAATGATGCCTTTAAAGATAGCTAAATAAGATTAACGAAGTGGTGTAATCAGATTTAGGTGTCTACACCTCTAATATATGTAGAAGCAAGAATGCCCAACCTAAGAATGTGAGTAACTATCATAAGTGCAACAAGCAAGGACATCAAGCACATAATTGTAGGACTAGGACTGTTAGAACACCAAGATTTGAAGGCCACTACTACAATTGCAAGACGTATGGACATAGAGCTTTTAAGTGTAGATCAAAGCCTATGTGGACGTCTAATCAACCAACAAGGGGAAATAACCATGGACATCACTACAATTGGGACTATAACACCACATATAGCTATCATTACTATCAAGAATATGGACACATCCTGAAAATTGCATAAGAACACATTTAAGTGGAAACTACAATAGATTGTGTTAGAATTCTTTAGAATAACCAAGAGGGGGCAAGGGGAGTGTGGGGGGTGAATCAGTTATTCAAGGTCGTGTAATGTCCAATTCATACTTTCTAGTAAAATAGGAGTGAATCAGAAGTACTATCCTTTTTACTTTCTTAACATGCATACAATTAAACATGAAAATTAAACATGCATCACACCATAAGACAAAGGATTTTGATGACCCAGAAACCCTCTAGGAATAAGAAGGTAAAACTGGGGTGGGGATGATACCCACAAAATAATTACGCAATTGATTTCAACCACTTCTGATGGTCTGCCCTGTTAAAGGCTTGCCCTGTTAAAGGCTACAACACACTATTAAATGTGACCTTGTTAAAGGATTTCTACACCCTATTAGGAGTGTGCCTTGTTAGAGGACTTAAGAACATTCAACTTAGAATGTCTCCTTGTTAAAGGATTTAGATAGAGTTGTTAGGCTCACCCAAGTCCATGGGATTTAGAGTCACCTTCTCAAAAGAATCTTTTATCCCTCTCTAAAGATCTCTTATCCTTCTCCCGAGGATCTCTTATCCTTCTCCTGGGGATCTTCTATCCTTTTCCTAAGGCTTATCCACCTAGTTGTTAAGCTAACCTAGCAATGTAGGATTTCAATATCTAATATAATGGTAAGAAAGTATTAGAAAGGTTTTGACGTGATAAAAATTGCAAGTTTAACCTTGCAGATTTTATATCACTCTTCAGTTCCTTTCTTTTCTTGGCCTTTCTTCCTTGCAGTGCTGATAGCTTGTTCATCCTTCAAGATCTATCTCCTTGAGTTCTTCCACTCGTAATGCCAATGCACTCTATGGTCACTTGATCAACTCAGAGTCTTGATGCTCTATCCTTACTCCTCACTATGTCCTCTTCTTGACACTTTACACTAGCCTTCTCTTGGCTTCTTTGCATGACCACACTTATGACCAACTCCCTCTCTCACTTTTGATCTCTAACCTGTAACTCCTTATAAAGAAGTTTTGTGCTTCATTTCCTGCTCAAATCTTGATTTGACCTAAGAAAATGATATTTTTTTCCCTCCGAATTGCTTCTTCTAAAAACTTCATGATAAGTCCACCAGCATTCACCTTGAATTGGTTTGCATGGTTTACATAAAATTCTATGACATCTACTCATCATCCTTATCATCCAACTAATTCACAAAATTCAATGTAACAAACTTATTGGTACTGATCTGGTGAATCTTTGACTTAAAAAATAATGTAGCAGCTTGGCATCATTGGTTTACTGATGCTCGACACCTGAAATCTTTTCTTGAATTACTTGGCACCTAAACAATTACTCGACACCTAAACAATTACTCGACACTTGAAGGATTGCTTGGCACACACTGTAGTTGAACTTGCTCAGCTTCAACTAAGAATCTACTTGGCTCTAACTAGCTTGCTCTACTTTCTCAAATGAACTTAGCCTTTACAAATGACTTAGTTAATCCTTACATCTTTGATGTGTCTTAGTGTGTCCATCCTCTTAGAGTATGTCATCAATACACTATTTCATCAATGGCCTAGCTAATCCTTATACTTCATTACAACATCATAACTTCAACCTTTCTCTAAGTGCTCTAGTTACATCTTATTGATTACCTTCTCCTTGTCAATCAACTAATTGATTGTATTTGGATCACTTAAGAAATTGTCATTCCTACAAGTAGTAAGTTTGACATCAATGAAAAAACAATGATTGAAAACATTCTTTACTAGTTCCATTATTCTTCATTCATGATCTTTTTCAATCATTTTCAATAGATGGTTGAGTCAAACCACATGTTTTAGTTGCTTGAAGACTATTCATATCAGTAGGAATTTCCCAACAAGGTCAAAGGAACCCAACTCAAAGAACAACAAAGGTAAAGAGAAGGTAGATGTTGAACACATTAGAGGAGAAATGAATAAGACATTGAAAAATAAAGATGGGTGTAGCACATCAAATGAAGGGATCACTTCACCTAAAAGGTCAAGTGGTCACACTTCATCATACTAAGTAAAGAGAAGGTATGAGGGATTGATTTACAAAGCTTTTTCATACATTAGTTTCTAAAAAAGAAAGTATTGAAAAGAAGAAATCAGCATGAATAGAGATTCAAAGATAAAATTTCAAGATTTTATAAGTATTACCAAGTTTCCCTTAGATGCTGAGTAAAAATCTAGTACATGTTGAGTTGACTATCAAAATTCGTAGAAGCTGAATGATCAATTGTAGCTAAGTTGGTAGAGGAAGCAGAGTAAAGATAAATCTTAGTTGAAGTCGAGTAAGGGATACTCCTATGGATGCCGAGTGGTGAAAAGCCAATGGAAGTCGAGTAATGCAGAAATCCTTATGAAGCTGAGTGGACAGTTGTAAACGCCATCAAGCATAAAATGCAATGAAAATAGGGTATATTATCACATTTTGAATCATTTTTCTTCATCACAAATGAAGAGCAAAGATGAAGAAGAGTGTAGATCAACTTCAAAGTAGAGAATCCAACATTTAAGCAGATTTCAATATCGATTCAGCATGATTTCATCAAATTTGAGGTGTTTACATTTGTGCCAAGTTATGTAGTTTCATATTTTCTTTGTGTACAAACCCTAGATCACACAAATGGCTTCTAGCTCTAGGAAGACATAGGAGAAAGAGTTGTTTGAGGTCAAGCTAGTGTGCGATGAAGTAAAGAAACTTGATTTCTGCACAATCCCTGAAGTGGCACATAAAAATGACCTAGCTAGAACCTTATCTGTCATACCCCCTAAGGTAGTTATGGTTCAAGACATTAGGAGATGTTACAATTTCAATATTAGAGCCATAGGAGACATGGAGATGAGGGAAGCTTATGAAAAATTGTGTGAAAATGGAGTGTTAAAGGAAGAGTATCAGATTGTTGAGAAGAAGGGTTTGACGTGAGCCCTAGAATTCCCCACAGTATTCAAAACTAAATGGATAAGGATAGTGCTTAGTAGAATACATGATGGAAGCTTATGGTTGGAGGATGGTCCAATGAAAATCAAAAAGAGAATTGTACATAGAGTGATAGGTTACCCAACCCTAGATTGGCCAAAGACCCTTATAAGTGATTCTAAGGAAGCAAATGAAAAGAACACTAGTGCAAAGTGGAAAAAGAGAGGAATGCCAATAGACACCTTTCAAGACCCTCTTGTTGACTTTTCTATTAGGGTTATTGCACACAAATTTTACCAATCTAGTAGACTTAATAGCGTGTCTTGCATTGCAGTAGATGTGGGTTACAAATTAGTGAAAAAGGATCATACTTATGATCTTGCAAAACTACAATTGCAAAAAATTAATGAGAATTTAACAACAATAAGAAGAACTAAGGGAGCACAGTATAGGTTTGGTGCTATTTTGATTTGTATATTCTTTTATGTGTAGAATGAATTTCTTTCTTTTGGAAAAGTTTTCTGGAAAACTAATAGGTCTATCATATCTCAAGTTAATGAATATATAGAACATATGGGAGCTAATTTTGAGACATTAATGACTAACTATTTTGAAGATTTCAAGAAGATCATGAAGCAAAGGCTAAGAATTATAGTTTCATTAGTAGAGAAGCATGTAAATGATATATTCTTTCTTGTAGATACTGATTATACATACATAAAAGCTACCATACCAAGAGTTAGATGGCTAAGACCTCTTGGCTATGAAATAAATATAGATGAGGCATTAGTAGCTATAACTGCACTACTAGCTCAGGAAGTGGACAAGAGTGCACCACATTTTGGAACCTATGATGTGGTTAGCTCAAAGGTGGATATGGAGTTAAAGACTACCTCCACATTGAAAAAGAAAGACAAACTTGTGAAGAAACTTAAGGCCAAATTTGGTGAAGGCACGACAGAAGAAGAAGAAGAAGAAGGTGAAGAAGTTGAGGATGACGAACAAGAACAACGATAAGAAACACTTGCATTGACCCAAGGCATGGGTGAGGATGGAGAATAAGAGGAAGGTGTCAAGCAAGAAGCACCCAAGGCTAAGCCAAAGAAGAGAAAAGCACAAAAACAACCAGTTGCACAACCCAAGGGGGAGAACAAAGCAACAAAGCCAAGCCTAGCCAAGCCAACAAGAAGGGAAAATACCAGGGAAACAACTCAAGTGGAAAAGGAACAAGGGAAACAAAAAGCCACAGAACAAGAAGGGCCTATAGAGCAAAAGAAAAGAAGAAAATATATTGCACTTCTAGAGTCAGACCAAGAAAAGATAGAGTCCAATAATGATCAATTCAGATTGATAAGGCATTCTACCAAGTCTAAATTGGAAAATGTTTGTAATAACATTAGAGATAATACATATTTAACTAGTTTAAACACCATTAATTTTAATAAATTTTCAAGAGAAGAACAAAACATAGTGGAATATTCCATCTACACTATGATGACTAAGTTCAAGACTACCCCACTTGAACTAGACAATTCTATGCCTAAGGAGCTAAGCTCCATTGTAGAGAATAAATGGCATTACTACCTTAAAATGGAAAAGGAAATAAGGGAGTCAACATTGGCTCATGTAATGCCTAACCTAACTAAAATTCAAATAAGCAAGGTTAACAAGAAACATGGGAGCAAATTTGCACCTAAATACAGAGCTTTTAGAATTTTACAAAATCAAATTGAAGATGTTGTGCAAAAATCTACACAAATGTGGAAATTAATTTATGGATCAAATACTCATGTTAAGGAAGGGAAAGAAGATCCCTTTGAGGGAAGAAATTATGAGGAAGAAGAGGAGAATGAAAAAGAGGAAGAAGGAGAAAAAGAAAAAGAAGAGGAAACATTGGAGAAGACACAAGGTGAAGAGGCAACAATTGAGGAGCAGTAGCTAGAATAGAGTCCTCCACATACAAAACCTATAGAAACTATAATTTTAAAGGATGTCCCTAACACCTCAAGTTAGAACATCAATCCACTCACTATAAAGGATCTCAAAAAGATCCTTCACTAAACCACATTGCAATCACAATTGTGAACAAATCTTGTTTTGGTGAGTGTGGAAGAATTACAAAAGGCTATAGTAGAGATTACTAGGGAGAAGGTGAACACACAAGAACCACCTTCACAACCTCCCATAACTACAAAAGATCAACCAAAAGAGCAAGTAGCACAGGATACAATTGCTAAGGTTTATCCCACAATCATAACAGCAACAACTATTGAGGAGCCAACAAAGGAGCAGATAGGACAAGATGTTCCTACAACACAAAGCCAAGGTGCACCTCCTCAAATTATTGTTATTGACCAAGGTAGAAAAGAAGAAGAGAAGGAAGAGGAGAAAACCCCTAAGGAAAGAGAGTGGGAGGCAATACCGACACTAATGAACTTGTCTACCTTAGGGACTCCTATCAAATAGCCAAGCACCAATGTAGTACCACTATAAATCTTAGCACCAGGCTTGAGCTCCACTAAGGTAGCAAGGTTACTTCACTATGGAGACGATGCACTTGATGAGGAAATAGTCATACCTAGTTATGACTCCAAGATAATGAACCTATCATAGATAAATGAAGTGCAAGAGGCATTGGAGATAAGGAAGATGTAACGCCCCGCTTGAGAACCCAAGAGAAATAAACCTAACATGTTACAATGTTTACTGAACTTTTTTTTTTTTAAAGTTTAAACAACATCAAGATAACATTAATGCGGAAGCAATATGAACATACACAACACATACACATATGCAAATATAGGTACGGTTTCAATTCCTCAAGAGTTCCTTTACGTTGAGTCACATTTAATTATTTTAAATTAATTAGTTTAAGTTTCCAAATACAATGTCTCAAGATCATAAAGGAATAACAGATACATAGTCGCATAAGCAAATGCATAAGTATAAACAATACAATGAAAGTACATCCAATCAATAACATCCACTGCACATGTCGCAGGGTATGTGAGAAAAGATACAATACATCAAAATACATGATAACATATATACATCATCTGAAAAGAAGTCTCTGAGATATGAAATAAGAATGATAAAGATACATTTTCTGCAATGAACATCCAACAGCTAGCAATGTGAAGGGGAACCCAAATGGTAAGAAGACACTACCTCCCGACTGCCTGGTTACCTAATCAGGCTTCCACTCCCACCGTGCAGGGAAGACAATGAACGATCCACATACGGTAAAAAAAACATAAAACATTCCTAGGCAAGGTACCCCTAATAGCCAAAACTACCTCAAAGGTAACACATACTACTCAAGAAGATAAAATAATCCAGAAGGAAAGAACACTCAATCCAGTACTGACACCACATAACCAAACATCATACACGAACCAAGTATAAACCAAATACCAAGATCATAAGATAAAGTCAACGAAAGATAATCATCTCAAGTCAAAAGCCACATGTCAAAAGTACATCATCCATGAATCACCAATCATCATCAACGAAAGTAAATAACCATAATAAACACATCCGAAAATAGATACACCACCAACAATAAGTACACCACATCCAACAATAAGTACACCACTAGAGATACACAAAATCTACAGAGGAGACTCAACTACATACTAGGGAGTGTCATCACATGGCTTCTTAAGTTACCCTGGATTGATCTCTTAAGAGACCTCGGACCCTCAAGCGTTGAGTTACCCTGGACTGGTTACTTTGAACCCCAGACCCTCAACATCACACATATGGAACCTAGAAAGCCCTCTCAAGAAGACGAGGCACTCTTCTCATTCCCATCCTTAGCCTATACAAGCACTCAAGGCATGGGTGGATCAAATCTCTAACTTATCTTTTTAGTGTGTTTCCCCCCTATAAATTTTAATTACTAGATTATCACTTATTACATAACTTGCATTAGGTTACCCTGGTACTGACCACTTTGGGTCCCGGACCCCTATGCAAGCCACTCCCAAGTCACATACCTAGACAACCTCTCCTAAGCACATAAAAACACAGTTGTGTCCCATACCACAACATTCATAAAGATCAAACTCGGTTCCTTAACAGGCAACCTAATAACAATATGGTTCTCCCACCCAAGTACACATAATTTCTCCACAAGATAAACCTCATAGATATAATCTCCAATATGAATCACAAAACACATCACAACATCTAGTCCCATAAATAGTATCCAAGAAAACTCACAAAACCTCTGGTGTACATCCTAGACTGGTCAACATCTAATCAACTCGAAAATTCACGAAGGATAGACGGTACATAGAAAACATCATAGTGTCACAGTTGATTTGATTTGAAAGCATATAGTTGAGTTAAATGAAGGTTATAGTTTCAGTTCAACATACGTTCTAGGTAATAAGTTTTCACAATCATTCCTTTTCAACTAACCCATTTCTATATTTAAATGATTGTTCAATTACCTTATAACTAAGCTAAGGATAATCATTTATTTATTTATGTTATAAAAACAAACTTTAATGATTTTAAATAAAACAAATTCGACTTTATTAAAATCATTAAACCCTCATTAATATCTTCCATTAAATCAATAATCTATTTTTACAATTTTAACAAATAATGTTCATTATTAATTAACTTTAATTAAGCTAATATTAATTAAATTAATCAATAATTGTTCATTTAAATACTTATATTAAAATCTTCATTGATTATCAATTTATTAATTTTTAACTAAAAACTATTAATAATTATGAAAACTACATTAATATATATTAATATTTAAATTATTAAATATTAATAAAGATCATTAATAAAATATTATTAAATCACATTTATTAAATACATTTTAAAACGCATTAAAATTTATAATAATAATTAAAAAATATATATATATATATATATATATATATATATATATATAATGTATATATGTCGACGTGTTTAAAGGTCTGTCGGCCTGGTACCTGCGACAGCAGGTACCCTGCTGCACGCAACATCAGTTGTACTGCTGCCTGCGGCAGCAGCGGTACCGGCTGCCGCAACAGACTCTATCGACAGTACTTACGGGGGGGTATGTCCCCACCCTAAAAATTATATATATTATTATTATTTTTTTTTAGTAATATATAAATATATTAAAATATTTTAAACAATCCAAATACATTATAATAAATTAATATTATTTTTAAATATATTTCTTTTAAAAATAATAACAATTTATATATGTATAATAATACCTCTTTCTTTCTTCTCATTATTTAATTTTTTATTTTTAAATACTATCTGCAAATATAGTCTGGTAGAGAAGACACAACAAATCATTCGAATTTCTAATTTTAAATCTTCTTTTCCTTCAAACCCTACATGATTTAATTAATTTCCTCAATGATTCTTCTATATGAATAATGAGAGACTAATTTTAACCAATTAGATCTTGAAGACAATCGAGATGATAAACAAAATTTCAATCACCCAACAATCACGAACCAAACAGATATTTCCAATTAAAATTACATTCATGAGATTTCAAAACCTACCTCGTACTGATGCTAAAACTCTAACAGCTGGATGAAAATTTCTACTGCAAGCAAAATCCCTCAAGCTACGAACAATTCCTTCTTTTCCAAACCCTCTGAATTGCTCTCCAAACCTGTGTGTGTTCTTTGAAACTTGTGTGTGAAAAACTTGTCTCCCCAAAAATCTCCCTTGAAAAATGAACCCTCAAATTTGATAAGGAGTTCTCTTCCTACAATCGGAGCACTAATTGTGCGTTTACCCGAGAGGTCTCTTGATCAATCTTGTTAACTCTAAAATCAACCTTTATTTATCTTATCTTTCATATTTTCATGCACGTTAAATGGATTATTAAATCTCTTTATTTAATTTCCACTCAACTTCTATTTTAATCAATTTATAACTTATAAATCTCATGCGCACTTAATGCTATTAAATATCTTTATTAATTTCACATGTTTAATCTTTTCAATTAATTTCTTTTTATTTTCAACTCATGCATAATTCATGCGAACTATAATCTTTATGATAATTAATTATCTTTTCACTTTTAATTTCATTTTTAGAAACTTAATTGATAAAAATATTTATTAACTTAAATAACAATAATATTTAGCATTTATTTAAAAATGCACTCTTAATATATTATTATTAAATTAAATAAATATAATCACGTTCTAAATTTAAAATTTAACTTTTATCTCCAATATTTAATTCTCTCTCATTTAATTAATTCATTCATGCACAATTAATTTCCTTTTTAAATTAAAATATTCTTTTATTATTCCTTCATGCACTTTAAGTGAATTGTTAAATTACTTTATTTAACTTTTCACTTTACTTTACTTTAATAAATTTATAACTTTAATCTCATGTGCACTTAATAAAATATCTTAATCAAGTTCACATATTTTTTTATCTTTTAATTAATTTTCTATATTTTAAACTCATACACGCATCATGCAAACTTAAATCTTTTATTCATAAATTAATATCTTTTCACTTTTAATATATTTTGAACGTTTAATTTGATAAATATTTATTAACTTAAATAACAATAATATTTAGCATTTATTTAAAAATGAACTCTAAATATATTATTATTAAATTAAATAAATATTATCATGTTCTAAATTTAATCTTAAAACTTTTATCTTCCAATTCAATTCTTTATATTTAATTAATTTCTCAATTAATTAAATATAATTAAATATTCAAAAAGTCATAATAATTCTCCATTAAATTAAATTATTAATTTAATCTATTAATTGGACTTAATTAATAGAAATTCATCAAAGACTCACAAAACAACATACGCACAAAAAATACACATGGGTTTTAAAAAGGGTAGACAGTCTGTTACGAGTCCTCCTTGCAGGACAAGTATTATAGGCTTATGGCTAGGATTGGACCTGATCATTATCTTCCCATTCTCACCATTTGAGTATTTGTAATAGGGCACGCTCATCTTGGCAATTCAGGGAAGTCGATGCCTAGTACTTGCATCCTGCATAAAAGATGAGCATGTACATGTATATAATATATCTAAACTAAACATACAATGGCGGGGAGTGGTTCATCATGTAGATCTCGACTAGCAGGTGACTACGACTCCCTCCCCTAACCACATCAAACACGTTAGACAGAAAGATAAAATAAACACGCACACCATACACATGCAAGTATGGGGTAAGTATAAAAATCACAAATCTAAGATCAAATGCGTACATATAATAATGCATCTCTATCAATACAACATAATCATCATTAAAGACATCCTGTTAACATTTTTTATGAAAGAAACCACATTTACTAACTAGGATCATCAAAATACCATTAACAACACATGAATGAAATTAACTAAGCAATAATAACCGATGCATTTGTAATTCAAGACATGAAATAATATCATAATATTGTAAATCCAATATCTCTAAACTAATCAATGCATAAAATCAACCTAAAAGAAATTGACAATGATAACAGAAATGCGAACTAGGGGCAGGCACTACATCCACCCCCCCTAGAATTAGGCTTACTCCTGGAAGCCCATTACAAAGAAACATAAATCAAACTCAGAAAACTCAAAACTAAGGTCCACGATCGGGGCAATTGGTTGCTCTATGACCATATTGTCCACAAAAGTAGCAATCTCCACTAAAGCCTCCCTGAGCTCCAGGTGCACGCGACTGATCACAACTACCAACACTAGCATCCTCACTGAGAGCTCGAGGAACTTGATCCAACCTATTGCGCATACTATGCTTCCAGTTGTGATAGTTCCCTGACTGTGAACCACCACTGTTACCATGGAAGAACTTTCTTCCCGGCTTCTCCTGATTACCCTTAAAGAAGTTAGGAGAATCTCTAGAACTTCTAGCTCCTTGAGACTAGTTATCCCTAAATGCTCCTGAATAAAGTGCCCCACTATTCTGAACACCTGGTAGGCCACCTTGGCCTGAAGTCACACTCACCTCAACCAAAGTAGCTCACAATATAACATCCTTAAGGGTTTTAGGTTGGAAAACCTTAACACCCCCAATGATGTTAGCATTAAGTCCTCTAATGAAATGTTGGACCATTAATGGTGAGCTATCACTAACTCCTGCATAAGACATAAGCTCGAAGAACTTATGCTCATACTCCACCACAGTCTTGGTAGCTTGTCTCAAGTTATGAAACTCATCTGCCCTCTGAAGTTGCCACTGCTCTGATAGAAATCTCTCATGGAAGTGTTCAAGGAACAACTCCCATGTAACAGTCTTCATATTTATCCCAAGTTTCTTCTCCTCCATATTCCACCAAATCGCTGCAAAGAGCTCTAAATAGGTAATGGCATATCTTGCTCTGACATTGGAGTCAAAGTCTTGCATGGAAAAACATCTATCTAGTGCAATCAACCAATTCTCGGCATCATATCCAGTACCTTCTCCATTAAAAGGTTTGATCTTGACCCATAATAGGTCCTTCATCTGGAGGGACTAGCTAGACCACCTGTTGCTCTCTAGGATCCTCCCTCTAGGACTCATGGGCCTATCTCTATCTCCATGCTCTGAATGATGAGCTCTATCCTGTAACGGTAGGTGTGCTAGGATCTCCTTGACCAAGTCTCTAGTGACCGGTCCTTTTGTCTCAGCATCTTTCTTAACACTAGCATCCTCTCTAGCTTCTTCCTGAATAGGATCCCCTTAATGGACCAAGGAAGGAATACGGTAACTAACTCTCCCATGACTTCTACCACGTCCTGAGCTATGACCCCTAGCAATGGATCTAGAACCAGAAGTCATCTCTCCTACAACACCTAAACACAACAACGATATCTGAGAATCCATCATAACCATAGGGTCATAACTTACCGACATAAAGCAATAATCCAAAAAGTTTTATAAGTTATCTAGCTCCATGTTTAGAATTTGTCTCACTTCAAAGTTTTTTGTTCAACAGTTTGGTTTCAAGTTTGATGTCAATATAAGTTTGTCGTTTAAATGCATTGTAAGTTTACTAATTGCTCAAGTGATGGTGCACATAATGCCCAGAGTTCCCAATGTTGAAACTAGGCTCTGATACCAGATGTAACGCCCCGCTCAGGAACCCAAGAGAAATAAACCTAACATGTTACAATGTTTACTGAACTATTTCTTTTTAAAAGTTTAAACAACATCAAGATAACATTAATGCAGAAGCAATATGAACATACACAACACATACACATATGCAAATATAGGTACAGTTTCAATTCCTCAAGAGTTCCTTTACGTTGAGTCACATTTAATAATTTTAAATTAATTAGTTTAAGTTTCCAAATACAATGTCTCAAGATCATAAAGGAATAACAGATACATAGTCACATAAGCAAATTCATAAGTATAAACAATACAATGAAAGTACATCCAATCAATAACATCCACTGCACATGTCGCAGGGTATGTGAGAAAAGATACAATACATCAGAATACATGATAACATATATACATCATCTGAAAAGAAGTCTCTGAGATATGAAATAAGAATGATAAAGGTACATTTTCTGCAATGAACATCCAACAGCTAGCAATGTGAAGGGGAACCCAAATGGTAAGAAGACACTACCTCCTGACCGCGTGGTTACCTAATTAGGCTTCCACTCCCACCGTGCAAGGAAGATAATGAACGATCCACATACAGTAAAACAAACATAAAACATTCCTAGGCAAGGTACCCCTAATAGCCAAAACTACCTCAAAGGTAACACATACTACACAAGAAGATAAAATAATCCAGAAGGAAAGAACACTCAATCCAGTACTGACACCACATAACCAAACATCATACATGAACCAAGTATAAACCAAATACCAAGATCATAAGATAAAGTCAATGAAAGATAATCATCTCAAGTCAAAAGCCACATGTCAAAAGTACATCATCCATGAATCACCAATCATCATCAACGAAAGTAAATAACCATAATAAACACATTCGATAATAGATACACCACCAACAATAAGTACACCACATCCAATAATAAGTACACCACCAAAGATACACAAAATCTACAGAGGAGACTCAACTATATACTAGGGAGTGTCATCACATGGCTGCTTAAGTTACCCCGGACTGATCTCTTAAGAGACCCCAGACCCTCAAGCGTTGAGTTACCTTGGACTGGTTACTTTGAACCCTGGACCCTCAACATCACACATATGAAAACTAGAAAGCTATCTCAAGAAGACGAGGCACTCTTCTCATTCCCATCCTTAGCCTATACAAGCACTCAAGGCATGGGTGGATCAAATCTCTAACTTATCTTTTTAGTGTGTTTCCCCTCCATAAATTTTAATTACTAGATTATCACTTATTACATAACTTGCATTAGGTTACCCTGGTACTGACCACTTTGGGTCCCGGACCCCTATGCAAGCCACTCCCAAGTCACGTACCTAAACAATCTCTCCTAAGCACATAAAAACACAGTTGTGTCTCATACCACAACATTCATAAAGATCAAACTCGGTTCCTTAACAGGCAACCTAATAACAAGATGGTTCTCCCACCCAAGTACACATAATTTCTCCACAAGATAAACCTCATAGATATAATCTCCAATATGAATCACAAAACACATCACAACATCTAGTCCCATAAATAGTATCCAAGAAAACTCACAAAACCTCTGGTGTACATCCTAGACTAGTCAACATCTAATCAACTTGAAAATTCACGAAGGATAGACAGTACATAGAAAACATCATAGTGTCACAGTTGATTTGATTTGAAAGCATATAGTTGAGTTAAATGAAGGTTATAGTTTCAGTTCAACATACATTCTAGGTAATAAGTTTTCACAATCATTCCTTTTCAACTAACCCATTTCTATATTTAAATGATTGTTCAATTACCTTTTAACTAAGCTAAGGATAATCATTTATTTATTTATGTTATAAAAAAAAACTTTAATGATTTTAAATAAAACAAATTCGACTTTATTAAAATCATTAAACCCTCATTAATATCTTCCATTAAATCAATAATCTATTTTTACAAATTTAACAAATAATGTCCATTATTAATTAACTTTAATTAAGCTAATATTAATTAAATTAATCAATAATTGTTCATTTACATACTTATATTAAAATCTTCATTGATTATCAATTTATTAATTTTTAAATAAAAACTATTAATAATTATGAAAACTACATTAATATATATTAATATTTAAATTATTAAATATTTATAAAGATCATTAATAAAACATTATTAAATCACATTTATTAAATACATTTTAAAACGCATTAAAATTTATAATAATAAAAAAAAAAAAAAAAAATATATATATATATAATGTATATATGTCGGCGTGTTTAAAGGCCCGCCGGCTTGGTACTTGCGACAGCAGGTACCCTGCTGCGCGCAACAAGAGTTGTACTGCTGCTTGCGGCAGCAGCGGTATTGGCTGCCGTGGCAGACTCTGCTGGCAGTAGCGGTACCGGCTGCTGCGGCAGACTCTACCGACATCAGGTACGGGGGGGGGGTATGTCCCCACCCTAAAAATTATATATATTATATATTTTTTTTTTAGTAATATATAAATATATTAAAATATTTTAAACAATCCAAATACATTATAATAAATTAATATTATTTTTAAATATATTTCTTTTAAAAATAATAACAATTTATATATGTATAATAATACCTCTTTCTTTCTTCTCATTATTTAATTTTTTATTTTTAAATACTATCTGCAAATATAGTCTGGTAGAGAAGACACAACAAATCATTCAAATTTCTAATTTTAAATCTTCTTTTCCTTCAAACCCTACATGATTTAATTAATTTCCTCAATGATTCTTCTATATGAATAATGAGAGACTAATTTTAACCAATTAGATCTTGAAGACAATCGAGATGATAAACAAAATTTCAATCACCCAACAATCACGAACCAAACAGATATTTCCAATTAAAATTGCATTCATGAGATTTCAAAACCTACCTCGTACTAATGCTAAAAGTCTAACAGCTGGATGAAAATTTCTACTGCAAGCAAAATCCCTCAAGCTACGAACAATTCCTTCTTTTCCAAACCCTCTGAATTGCTCTCCAAACCTGTGTGTGTTCTCTGAAACCTATGTGTGAAAAACTTGTCTCCCCAAAAATCTCCCTTGAAAAATGAACCCTCAAATTTGATAAGGAGTTCTCTTCCTACAATTGGGGCACTAATTGTGTGTTTACCTGAGAGGTCTCTTGATCAATCTTGTTAACTCTAAAATCAACCTTTATTTATCTTATCTTTCATATTTTCATGCACGTTAAATGGATTATTAAATCTCTTTATTTAATTTCCACTCAACTTCTATTTTAATCAATTTATAACTTATAAATCTCATGCGCACTTAATGTTATTAAATATCTTTATTAATTTCACATGTTTAATCTTTTCAATTAATTTCTTTTCATTTTCAACTCATGCATAATTCATGCGAACTATAATCTTTATGATAATTAAATATCTTTTCACTTTTAATTTCATTTTTAGAAACTTAATTGATAAAAATATTTATTAACTTAAATAACAATAATATTTAGCATTTATTTAAAAATGCACTCTTAATATATTATTATTAAATTACATAAATATAATCACGTTCTAAATTTAAACTTTAACTTTTATCTCCAATATTTAATTCTCTCTCATTTAATTAATTCATTCATGCACAATTAATTTCCTTTTTAAATTAAAATATTCTTTTATTATTCCTTCATGCACTTTAAGTGAATTGTTAAATTACTTTATTTAACTTTCCACTTTACTTTACTTTAATAAATTTATAACTTTAATCTCATGTGCACTTAATAAAATATCTTAATCAAGTTCACATAAATTTTTATCTTTTAATTAATTTTCTATATTTTAAACTCATACACGCATCATGCAAACTTAAATCTTTTATTCATAAATTAATATCTTTTCACTTTTAATATATTTTGAACGTTTAATTTGATAAATATTTATTAACTTAAATAACAATAATATTTAGCATTTATTTAAAAATGAACTCTAAATATATTATTATTAAATTAAATAAATATTATCATGTTCTAAATTTAATCTTAAAACTTTTATCTTCCAATTCAATTCTTTATATTTAATTAATTTCTCAATTAATTAAATATAATTAAATATTCAAAAAGTCATAATAATTCTCCATTAAATTAAATTATTAATTTAATCTATTAATTGGACTTAATTAATAGAAATTCATCAAAGACTCACAAAACAAAATACGCACAAAAAATACACATGGGTTTTAAAAAGGGTAGACAGTCTGTTACGAGTCCTCCTTGCAGGACAAGTATTATAGGCTTATGGCTAGGATTGGACCTGATCATTATCTTCCCATTCTCACCATTTGCGTATTTGTAATAGGGCACGCTCTTCCTGGCAATTCAGGGAAGTCGATGCCCGATACCTGCATCCTGCATAAAAGACGAGCATGTACATGTATATAATATATCTAAACTAAACAGACAATGGCGGGGAGTGGTTCATCGTGTAGATCCTGACTAGCAGGTGACTACAACTCCCTCCCCTAACCACATCAAACACGTCAGACAGAAAGATAAAATAAAAATGCACACCATACACATGCAAGTATGGGGTAAGTATAAAAATCACAAATCTAAGATCAAATGCGTACATATAATAATGCATCTCTATCAATACAACATAATCATCATTAAAGACATCCTGTTAACATTTTTATGAAAGAAACCACATTTACTAACTAGGATCATCAAAATACCATTAACAACACATGAATGAAATCAACTAAGCAATAATAACCGATGCATTTGTAATTCAAAACATGAAATAATATCATAATATTGTAAATCCAATATCTCTAAACTAATCAATGCATAAAATCAACCTAAAATAAATTGACAATGATAACAGAAATGCGAACTAGGGGCAGGCACTACAGAAGAAGTAGGAGATACTCAGAAATGAGTATAGACAAAAGCAAGCATTGGTGGAAATCAAAGATATATTCCTTGATGCATTTAGCTTGCCAGTACTTGATGAAACCAAACCCATTATGGAGCAATTTTCCAACATAGTGGACCAAGTACAAAATGAAGACCTTGATACAAATGTTAAATTATTAGAATGGTCTAAAAAGAAGTTTCAAAAGGAAGTTACTGAAAAAATATCTAGTGAGATAGCACTTTCACAAGTTGAATTAACTAAGAAGGTTGAAAAAGTGAAAAGAGTACTTGAGAATATATTCTCATTGTACTCCAAATTGTGTGATTCATCATTCTTCACACAAGAAACTAGCCAAAGAATACTGAACTTGGAATGCAATCTTAAGATTTCTAGCACACAACTACCCAAAGATCTAACTCAAAGTGAGAAGCATTTTGCAACTATGCTTCACACCTAGAAGGAGTTAGCTATATTGACAAAAAAAGAGGCCATTACTCCATTACTAGAAGTACTAAAAAAGGAAATGGCCTATGTAGAAAATTTTGTAAAGAAAGATCCTAATCTTTCTACCCTAGAAGGCCTAGTATATCTTGCAATAAAGACAACCATCCAGGAAAAATCACTGAAAATTGCCTTAGATAATTGGGATGCTTCTCTGAAGATGATCATGGAGGTAAATAATTTTTTTGGCTAGATATTCTATTCATTCTTAGGGCCCTTTGACATAAGTGTCAAAAAGGGGGAGATATTCATTATTGCATATAATAAGAATGGGAGAGATGCTACATTCTTTAATGGAGATAATAAAGAATATCCAATGGGGGAGATATTCAAATATTCAACTTTTGAGGAATTAATAAGTAAATAAAGCCAAAAGGATGCAAAAATTAAAAGAAGATGTGAAAGGGGGAGCATAAACAAAGGGAGAGTACAAAAAAACAAGTATAGAGTATAGACAATGCAAAGAGTATCAGACACATCAACATGAGACAAATTTAGCACAAGAGTCTTTGGTTGTAGGAATAGAATTTGTGTTATAGAATTGGCATATCAGCTCAAGGGGAGTTACAAAATTTTGAACAAGTTTTTGAATGTTTTGTACATATGCCAAACAGAATGCATAGTATACTCATAGAGATCAGATGTATAATGTTCAGTTAAGTGTTTTTGCCACTTATGTCAAAGAGGGAGATTGTTGGTCTTAGATTGGTTTTGACAATTGAGTGTCAACACACTTAACCAATTCTCAAGATGATGCCAAATATAATATAGAAGTTGAGCTACAGTGTGTGCCAAGCTAGAGAATTCAATAGGTGTCAAGTGAACTTTAGGTGCCAAGTGAAGTTCAAGTGTTGAGTGATAAGTGATGCTGAGTCACTGTAGGTGTCAAGAAAAGTATAGATTCAAAGTGAAATAGAATTTCTATAGGAGCTGAGTGAGATAGAATTTCTATACATGATGAGCATCAACAACTAGTAAGTTCCATGTAACATAGAATCAACATATGATTTTTTATCTTCACAAACTTGATGTAAACCATTTTTTGAGCTGACTCAGGATGAATCTCAAAGAATCTTGAAGATATGATCGAATCTTTTACATTACTTATTTTTTGAGCTGACTCAAGATGAATCTCAAAGGATCTTGAAGATATGAATGAATCTTTTACATTACTTATGTAATTAGCATGCAACCAATTAGAAAAATGGAGAAGGCATGCAACCAATAGGAAAAATGAATGAATTGAGTGAGAAATGAAGATTGAATATTGATCATAGATTCGTACCTAACCCTAAGTCTTCAAAGCCTTTAAAAGGAGGATGAAACCCCATTATGTGTGTGCATAGAGAAGTGTATGGGTGAATTATCTTAGAAAGAGAAAAACAACATTGCAGGATTTAATTGATTGAGAACAAAGTATCAGAGTTTTGAGAAGAGACATATTAGATCAAGCAAGGATCAGAGTAGTCAGAGTGGAACAAGGATCTAGAATTAGCAATTAAGGATTACAAGTCATCTGGTCAAGATTTTCTAATACTCTCTAACAATTGTATTAGGAATGAAAATCCTATGATGATAGGATGGTTTAATAGCCATGTTTTAAGCCTTTAGACAAGGTGCTAAATCCTTTAATAGGGTAACATTCCAAGTGAGTGTTTGTAAAATCTTTAACTAGACCGCTTTTAACAGGGTGTAAAAGTCTTTAACAGGACATGCCTTTCACAGGGTAGACCATTGGAAGTGGTCAAAATTTGTAACCTTAAATAGTTATATATTGTTGTAGTGATACTTTGTGGGTATCATCCCCACCCCAGTTTTACCTTCTCATTTTGGAGGGTTTTTGGGTTACCAAATTCTTGTGTTATCTATTTTCATGCACGTCTTTACTTTTCATGTTTATTAGATAAATTAGATACATGTGAATGTTTACAGTTAAAATGTTTTGAAAAGGTTAAAGTCAATTACTTCTGATTCACCCCCCCTCTTAGAAGTAAATCTTCCCAATTGTAAATTCCAATAGCTAAATCATGAAGAGATGCACATTTTTCAAATTATTATATGCTAAATCTTCTGAAGGAAATGCACATAAGTTGCTAAATCTTGGGGAGAAACATATTTCATATTCATTGTGATATTAAAATGTGGATCTATGGGTATTCTAGAAGCCATTAGAAGACACATTACAATTACAAGTATAGTTTTTGGGTGAACTATCAGGTATGACCACCTGTTTGTCTCTCCCTCTCTCTTGGTGATTGATGGTAAGGTGGGCATCTTACTAGGTGAGGTAATCACTTCTTCTTTTCTTTCTTTTCCCTTTTATTCTAGTAGGATTGGATCATGAAGCTATGTTATTTATAGCATTGCTCTTGTCTTTCTTATGTAATCACTTTTTTTTTTTTTATGATATCTTTCCAAATATGATATTACTATGAGAAATATTTCTTAGCAAGGTCTCTTGTGCTAGTTGATTTGGGTTTGTTTAGTACTCATCCTTCTTTTATGTTTTTTTTTTTTCACACCCTTGTGTGTATGTTGAGGTGGAATCCTTAGCCTAGGGGCTTGTGTACTTAGCTAAGCATTATTCTATCTCATTATGACTCCACTTAGATCTCTTCTTTCTTCTCCTTTATCAAGAGGTTGCATTGAATCCATATTATTGCTAAAGTGGGGGCTTAATGTATCATCTTAAAATGGAAGAAATTACATGTTAAAAACATTTAGCCTTCCAAGTAACTGGTATGGTTTCATGTCAAGCACCTTGAATAGGTCTTTGTGTGGATCTAGCTAGTTTCCCCTTGTTCAGCTTCTCTTTATCTATCTGCAGCCTATTTTTGACAATTTTCTCTGTGAAATTGATGACTTTAACTTTCTAGGTAAAGGATAACCTTAAGGGTCAAGATCAACCTCAACCATGACCTAGGTCAAGGAAAACCTCAACCTTGATCTAGGGTAGGGTCAACCTCATCCTTGACCCTAGGTCCAATTTTCAATTTCTAGAGGTTTCAAGATATCAGGTTTTGGAAAGTTTCATTTTCCTACTTCTAGGTTGGTTGTTTCAAGTTCTAGAATGGTACACTCTTAAATTGTATTTAATATAGGTCCATCTCTAGGATTTAAGGTTAATTGGGATTTAATTCTCTAATGTCAACCTTCTCTAGAAGTTTGTGCCCTAGATCTCTATATAAGGAAGCCTTCTTCTCTCATTTTCTCTATGACACATTATGATATCAGATGATCCATTATTTCAAGGATGATCAAGCAAGAATTTCCATCAAGAATTTTCAAGGAAGCATCTAGTCCATTGTCTCCACTCAAGTTTTCCATTGAAGATCAAGGATTCAAGCATTCAATCATTTGAAGGGATTTGGTTCAAGCATTCAAGATTCATCATTCAAAACCCTAGATCTAACTATCATGGTGGTGTGATCTTCCTTTAAGATTCTTTGTTCATCTTCTAGATCTATTTATTCTTCTCTTAAGGTGGATTCCAAGCATACAATCATGGAGGTTTTGATTTACATTTGCTAATGTTATGTTCAAGCTTTCATATCAACATACTTGTTTAAATTTAAAATACAATTTCATACCTATTGAGTATCATAGCTTCATTATTAGATTTACTTCTACTACTTGCTAGAATTATCTATTTCAATTCCATTATAAAGGTTGATTCCAAACTTGGGTTTGACCAAGGTAAACCCCTCATCCAAACAAAAAAATCATTTTTCTTGTAGATATACATGTGGAATAGTGAATTAAAGTGCATATTTGGATACCATTTTCATCGAACTTGCAAGATTCACAAACATAAATTTCATCAGAGTAGTGTAGGTCAAGGTCAACTTTTTGGGGTACAATTGTGCCCTGAGGTAAGATTGTGCCCTGCTATCAACGTTAAGGTCAACCTACCTTCAAAAGAACAAAATGTTTCAGGGTTTTCTGCATCTCGACATTTCCAGTCCAAAATAGGTTGCAAAATTCCCTAAAATTGTACATAGACATTAGAAATCAGCATTTTCCATATTTACCCTACTTTGCAGTTAGTATTTTTCTTTTATTCATTCAAGGTTTCAAGTAATTATTTTTTATAGTAGATTATAAATTTTCCTCCTTTCTTCATATTCTCCATAATTTGATTCATTTGTTCATTGATTATTTCTTTCTGATTGATCAACTTGGATCATTCCTTTTGGGAATTTCAATTAAGAATAGGTCCTATATTCACCTCACATCATATTTCTCTCTATCATCCATATTTTCCTCTATTCAATAAGGTGAATTCATTTTCACCCTATTCACCTAGTTATCCCCTTCAATGATATAATTCTGTATTACCTTTTTGAAGGGTCAGATTACCCATGTGTCACTTAAGTTGGGTTCCCTTGTTAGGTTCATTCACTCTAAGAATTGACCCCAACCCTATCCATTTAAATCATTCACATGTATACCTTTATATTTTCCCTAAGTCCATTTTTAGCAGGACTTGGGGGTGGTGATATAGCATTGGACAAGTACCAATATTTTGGGAGATCTCAATGGATTGAAGGAAGATATGTCTCCAAGGCCTATGATCAATCACTATCATTGATTAGATGTAGATCAATTCTTTTTATATCCTTGCTTTCTAAAGTTGTGCGAAGGATATCCAAAGTGATAAAGTGAGCATTCAACACATGGGCATAGTGGAACTAAACTCATGTGCAAGCCATAAAATAGAATGTGTTAGAGCAAGTTGACAGAGTGGCATGTTTTGGTTGGTTGAGGGTGCTGTCTATGAAAAAAGAACTTTAGTTATATAGGAACTATCAAATCTTGTTAGATCAATGGCTATCACATTCTCTCTTTTGCAAAGATGTATGAAAGATAAATAAAGAAAGAAAGTGATGAGATGACATGTGTCCTATTTGTCAAAAAGCTAAAGGTAGTGTCAAGTTCTGAACCATCACATGAACATAGGTGGTCAGATAAACTCTAGTTTCTAAGTTGTAAATGTATGAAAGACAACAACAATTAAGTCAATTCATTTTCACATCATCACAAATGGTTAATAGTAACCCAAGGTTAAGGTGGAGAAGCAACAAAAGCATGTAGTTGTATCTTTGTAGGGTTAAGTGTTGAGTTAGATTTTTAAGTTGTGAGGTTGCAATTGAAATGAAAAAATTAGCTTCAAATAGTTATCACAATGTCATAGGTTAGAAAGAATTAAAGGTTTTCAAGTTTTGAAGCAACAATAAATGATAAAACAATTAAGTTAATAGTCATCATAGCATCACACAGTTAAGCCAAGAGAAAAAAAATTTGGTTGCAAAATTATGAAGAGCATCTGATGACCAAAGGAAATTGTTAGTGAAACATCATAAGGTTTCATTTATAGTCAAGGTCTTCACTTGTGAAGTTGTGAAGAGAGATGGTAGTTAGTCAAAATAGTGATCACAACATGACATAATTTAGAAAAGCTTTGTATCTGGTAGTTGCAATGAGGTGGCATAATTAATGTCTGAGGCATCGTAGCATCACAAGTAAAATAAATGTTATGTTCTAAATTGTTGTGAAGATGCAAGATAGTAAGATTCATGGTCATCATTGGGTCATAGAGGTTAGTGAACTAAAGTGATGGACAACCATAAAGAAATGATAAAACATTGAATGAAGAGGATGCATTTTTGCAAAGCTATCTAGTCAATGAAGAAATAGGGTTGTGAAGTAGTGAACAAGAGAAAGCACATGATCGCAAGCTTGACATGACGGTTGGAAAAAAAAAGGATGATCTTATGGAAAACTTCAAAGATATAAGACCACATGGCAAGGTTGACTGTTGAATTCAATTGACTTGATGTCACAACTAACTTGGTGCTATTGTAAACACTATCAAAAGTGGCTCATTGATAGTGAAAAAACCCTTTGATTACCTACAATCATATTTTGGTGTTCTTGACTCTTGATAAATGCAAATTTCATTTTACCACCACCATGGTTATCCATTTACCCGTCAAAGGAGTTATGACTGTTGTTCCTATCTCTTTAGGGCTTGAGTTTTCACATAAAAATTAGGTTTTATGCATATGGACATGCATTTGATCAAATCTTTCTCACATTAGTAGTTATTGTTCTCTATAACTTGAAGTTAGTAGTTCAATTTTAGGGTTTTAGTTGAAGTCTTCTTACTTATGCCTAAGCTATAAAGGAAATTTTTGTAACTCTTTCAAAGGGTTGATCTTTTCTCTAATTTTGTAATAGTTGTATTGCATCCTCTACTATTATAATTTCCTTTGCTTCTAAGTGAATATATTTCTCTATTGTACCTCTTTCTTCCATTAATGTATTATGAAATATCTTCTTGCCTTCTATTAATGTGTTGCTTCCATTCTTCAAGTTGTATGTTGTATCTATTTTGCCTTTGAATGACATAGAGTGAAGCTCCTTCCTTATAACATTCTATTGGTTTCTAATCTACATGTGGTTGTTCAGTTAAAGAGAAGATTGAATCTCTGTACTTTGGGATTATATTGATGAACAATGTAGTTCTAGGAAGAGATAAGACTAAACGTATTATTTGGTGTATCAACCCTCTAGATTAGACTAGGTAGTTTGATTTCACGCATTTTCTTCTCCATTTTCCTTCAAAGAAACTGTTAGGTGCATCCAAATAGTGAGGGAGATTACCATCTCTAGAGAATCAATCTCATTGTTCAAGTCCCACAACTTGGAGATTGTTTCCATGTTTCACAAGGTTTCCTTTAGGTCAATATTTAGGCAAGGGTGCAAAGTTTTGTGATAATAGTGGTTATCCTTTCTTTGTTTCCACTTAAAAGAGCTATGGGTATGAATTTATTGAATGCATGAACATTTATTGGCCTATTTTCTGTCACTCCATGAGAAAATTTGTGTACAAAATCAAATTTTATTTAATTTCTTTCTTTATTTTCACTTTGTAACATTAAATTCAGGTGGTGAAGTTGAGTTGTATTGTTGTAAATGAGTTATTCTTGATCTCTTGAAAAGGAAACTTTGTACATGCGTCTTCTCTTCTCTATTGTATTTTTTGTAGTTGCATTATGCTCTACAATTGTACCCTTTTGCCTTCCAGTAATGAAATTCTTATTTTTACCTCTTCTTGTCATTCATGATTTGTACAGGTATTGTTCCTTGTTTTGAATGTTTCTTTCCTACTTCTTAGAATTATATGTTGTTTTTAATCTATTGATAATTTTTGTATTGTGAAAATATCCTTCCTTTTAACATTTAATCAATTCCAAACCTATATGTGAATTCTTAGGATATAGAATAAAGTTGAGATCTATATATTTGGGTATCTCATTCATGTGTTGTACATTTGTAGGAATATTTTTAACCATATTTTCAATCTAGTACATCACCTTTCCATTTTAACAATTTAATTTTCAGCATCTCCTTCTCTCTTTTCTTGAAAAGTTGTAGTTTAGGCACATCCTGATTGTAAGGAAGGTGACGTTCTCTGGAGATTAAACCTCAGAGTACAATTCCCACTCTTGTAGGTTGTTTCCATGTTACACAAGGTCTCTTGAGGGTCATACCCCAAGAAAGGGTGCTAGCTTTTGTGTTAATAGTAACCATAACCAATATTTGTTGAAGATGGGAAGTAATATAATATATTAACTTTATCAAGTTTTATGATGTAAGTCAAATGAAAATGTGTCTTAACCATGTTGTATAATCTCTTAAAATTATTTGATGATATAATTAAAATATGATTATAATAATACATTATTTACTTTGGGTTGTATAATCAATATAATATAAGCTAGGGGTGTAATTAGTATAGCTCTTGAGCTAAATAACTAACATTCACAAGGCTAAGTAGGAAAAAGACTTATAGTGTAAGTCTCAATTTTTCTATTTAGTTTAAATTGTCTTTTAAAAATTAGTATTATGGTAATTAGCTGTAATGATCCATTTTCATTTCATTCTTAGCTCTCTCATCTTGATGATGGATCATTGAGTATGATCTAAACATTGATGCTAATAAACTCACACACAATCTCACCCAAAAGCATGAAAATAATATCATGCATTGTGGAAATATGCTATAATTAAAAGTTCAAAGTAACCATGTCTTGGGAACCTTTGCGAAAGTTGGAAATATTAATATAATGTTATTTAATAGTTAGTAAAGTTATAATTTATCTTTCTTCTGCATTCATGTTCTATTAAGTATATTTGATGTAACAAATTTTTATATAAAAAATTGCATCAATTATATTTTCATATATTTTAGTCTCTCATGGGTTTCTAGGTGGAGCATTACATCCTTGGATCATTGATATGAAAATTTTAGTGTATAGTTATGATAAGGTCACAAATTCATGGGTGAATATAGTTCAGATGAGATCAGAATACCTACACCTTTCTTATGAACTCCAAGAGAAGGTTCATTCTTGGGGGGGAGGATGTGAAGCCTCACCCTAACCCATCATAGCATAGCTATTACATTTATATTTAGTACTTTATGTTTTGATACTTTGATACACTCTAGATTGATTTGGATAATGACTTTGACCATTTGATACTATTTGTTGATTTACTCTATGATGATTAGAGCCTACTTATTATGCTTGATGATTATTTACATATGCATTTAGTTGTTCATTTGATTGATTGAAATTGGATTATGATTAAATGTAAATTTTAGATGGGTAGTATTTATGAAGTTAATAAATGATGTTAACGATTATGTCATGATGATCTGAATTATGCAAGTATTTTATATGCACATTGATTTAGGAATGAAAAGGTTGTCTAAAATTGTATTTAGAAATATTAAATGTTGAAATTCAATAATGAAAAGTAGATAATTTTATTTTGTGCATGTGTGTGTATGTGTGCATGTGTGTGGTTTTTCCATTGATATGCAAGTTCGAGTGTGCACAAAAATAACCATGGTAAAAAGTTAGACAACCATGACTAAACCTATGTGCAAATTATGAATGTGAAGATTTGATCTATTGAAGAGATTTAAACCTTGTTGCTATATATTTTACTTCATAAATGTAAAGTGAATGTGTGTTGATAGATTAGATTTGTTTTGTGAAATTAACATGTCACTTGTAATGTGAATTATATTTTATGGTGTCACTTGACACTTGTAATGTTTATGTGTATAGTGGCATGTCAAATTAGGACATTGGAGAGATACATCTAACTTCAGTCTAAACCAATTAGAATGCTTGATTTTAATCTATTTTCTGAATGATATCATGAGAAGTTCCATTTAGATGAATTTAAAATTCAGATTTTAGGGTAACTTTAGAGGACTTAATGATGTTCCTAGAGTGTTATTTTAGTGAGAATAACTTATGTATATGTTAGTACTATGAGTTGGGACTTTATTTTGACATCCTTTATACATAAATCACTTTTATGACCCTTGAAATATTCAATTTACCAAGAGTTGTGAAAATTGAAGAAGTCATAATCAACTTTTATTTGTACTCATAGTTAATTGAACTTGCATTCATGAAGGGAGACTTAGGTGGAGGAAATATTCTTCTCACATTTATGATGAGTAGTGGAGTGTAATGTCATGTTTTAGGACATTATATTTTAAACCCTAACTATGCATATATTTTCCTATTTTTCTCCTAGATACCCCTTATAGGAATGTTAGTATTTTGTATATATATGTTTTACATAGTAAGAGTCACATCCTTTCATAAAAATAATTATATTATACTAATAATTATATCAATAATATATATTATAATAATAATAATATAACTATTAATAATATATATTTATATTAATAAGGTTAGTTATATTAATTAATATCATAAGATATGTTATATTAATAATTATATTATAACATGTATTATTTTAATAGTATATCGACTATATTTATTATATTAGATTAATATCTCATTTGTATTTTCATATTGCTATTATAATACAATATATAATATTATACTATTATATGATTATAATGTAATATTACTTATAAAATATTATTAATATTACTTCATATATAATACTTATTTATTATATGTCAAAATAGGGATATCATAGTCCTACCCTCTCAAATTTGCTTGTCCTCAAGAAAAAACATTCATACATAAGCTCCTTCATAGATACAAAACATATTTGCATACATCCTAAAAGATTTATGAGGTATATGTTTTTAATGAATGAAAATATGAAGCAAACAAAAGTAGTCACATGAATGCATGAAAGCACAAAGCATGCACAATGTAGACAAAATGAAAACACAAAGCAAACACGATGCATATAGATGAAAACATGAAGCAAACATGATGCAGACAGATGAAGACATACGTTATGTAATTCCTTGATTGTGAACCTACAACCACAAAAAATCATTACTATACATTTCCTTTTTAGGATTTCCTTATATCAATCCCCTGACAAGGTATTTATGGTCTCAATTTAGTGACTTGTCAATCAAAAGTATAGTTCATTTATTAACTCATCATTTCGTGAGTATGGGAGGAGAAATTATAATAGGGTGCCATGTTACCCAATCATAGGCCTCACCATTCTCCCTCATTATTTTTATCTCTCTTTGATCATCATCTCCAAGATAGTGCCTTTGCATGATGTATCTCGGGGTATTCTCTCCATCGTAGGCCTTACCTAGTACCCTTGGATGATGTGGCCCAATGCCCATCTTACCGCGGGCCTTACCTAGTACCTCTGAATGGTGTCACCTAGCCCATTCCACCACAAGCCTTATCTTATCTTGGAAGATGATTTAATATAATAAAAGTATAAATGCACATAATATTCTTGCTAGTTGAAATTTTATAGGTACTAGCTCAATAATACTAATTTAATCTCCATGCTTAGAACTACTCATAATTCTCTCTCAAATTCCCAATATTAGTAAGGTCAAAATGTTAAATATTATATTCTTTATAAGCATAATTGACATATTAAATATTAATATGAAAAGAAACATTTGAAATAATATACACATACCTTTATTGGATCAATGTCAAATGTCTTTACCTTCTTGTAACACAATGACTTAGTTCTTGCATTATACCTATACCAAGATTTATGTAATTATGAACTTTGTTCGTACTTCTTTTTTGCCCTTATCATAGATGGTAGTATGATATTTTCCAAAACAAATACTATTTGATTATCTTCTTTGGATGTATTATGATGATATGTGTCTCTGCACTTTATTATTTGATGGCTTCTTCGGATATTGTAAAGGAAATCAATTTTGACCAAACAAAGTCATTAGTCTCCACCTTACAAATATGAACAAAGTAGTACATTTTCTCACTAGTGAATCATCCACCTTGTAAATATATAAGGCTGATCTAAAGCTTGTCTTGCACTAAGAATTAACATGTTCAACTCCTAAGATTGATTGAGCATGTGAGTGTCTATGAGTAATCATGATGTTTGTATGGATCCAATTGCATTTCTTCTAGGCTAAACTTGATCTATTGTTCTTTTACATTTTTAGTGTGTTCTTTTTCTTCCTTCTTGTATTGAACCATCACATTTGATGTCTAATTTTCCCATTTTAGACTTTTGCATCTCACAATTCTTGAAAGATAGAGAAAATGGTAGACCAAAAGTAGTTTGAAACAATTTTCAGGCATTGACACTTTTCTATTTTTTTTTTTTTTTAAAAGTCTATCACTAGAGATCCCTAGTTAGTTCATTAATAGTAGTTCTATTAGCCATTAAAGGGCAATCTCAAGCCAAAAAGTGGAGCTGCACACTTTCTGACTTTCTGAGATGAAACCATTATGTGATATGAAGCAACATGTTTCTTCAAGAGATTATGGTGGGTAGTTTATGAGCACAAGCTCTATAGTCATCCTTGGGTGAAAAAGGTTTCCTATTGACAGACACAGGAACAACTACAAAAAGTGAAGGTGGGGGAGCCACATGAGGTTACATTATTACAATCATCCACTAAAATTAAAAAAATCCACTCTAATTATGAGTGCAAAAGTATAAAATTTTGTTGAACACAATACTTTGGTCTCTTGAATTAATTCTTTTTGGCATGACTAAAATTATTTGCAAAAGTTAAAAACTAATGTATCTTGGATGGCCAAGACATGGCTTGAGCTCCAAAAAAATATAAACCTACAAAACTAATGATAATATCTATACTTCGTAGAACATGAATCTGGAAAACTTTGAAGAAAAAAATATTTTTCATTTGATAAAGTCAGGGATGACTTGTAGGGCTTCAACCGAGCTTGGATCCTCCATATTGAGGGGAATGAATCCATGGTCCTCTTCATCCTACACATGCACACCAACTATTTTTCCACAATTCCTGAGAAACTCACAGTAATTGTCAGGATTACCTCGACTTTGATGAAAGTGTTCTATCGATCTTGGATGGTTTTCCTTTACCTTAGTCTAACCCATTGGAGGAATGCACGAAAATGTTTAGGGAATTGTCAATTGCGGGGCCGAATAGTTCTCATGAAGATTTTGAAGATTGCAACACTCAAGAAGTCACACTGATAGACCAATATTTTACAGAATTGTTTTGATCTGAGTCATTTCCCACATGATGAAGTAGTTTTATGTTTTGAAGCTTCTTTTGAATTGCTTGAACTTGCCATACACTGTTAGATGAATTCTTAAACTTCGGATATTTTTGCTATGCAAAAAACCCCTAAAATTGGTTAGGTGAAGAAAGAATGTATGTGATTCTTATTCACTTATCCTCATGCTAATTCATTCATAGAAATTCTCCTTCAGTTTCTACTCACACAATTACTTATCCTTTCCATCAAGATTTTATGCATATGGCTCTTAGATTACAGGTATTTGCTAATATTTTATCCTATAGGCTGGTAGAATCATGCTCTGATAGCACTTGTAATGTCATGTTTTAGGAAATTAGATTTTAAACCCTGAGTATGCATATATTTTCCTATTTTTCTCCTAGATACCCCTTATAGGAACGTTATTATTTTGTATATATATTTTACATAGTAAGAGTCACATCCTTTCATAAAAATAATTATATTAATAATATATATTGTATTAATAATATATATTTATATTAATAAGGTTAGTTATATTGATTAATATAATAAGATATGTTATATTATAACATATATTATTTTAATAGTATATCAACTATATATATTATATTATATTATATTATAATACTTTATTAAAATATATTTTAATCATAATGTCATTATTTATTATATTAGATTAATATTTCATTCATATTTTCATATTGCTATTATAATACGATACACACACACACACACACACACACACACACACACACACACACACACACACACACATACACATATATATGTATGTATGTATATATATAATATTATATTATTATATGATTATAACATAATATTACTTATAAAATATTATTATTTTAATATTATTAATATTACTTCATATGTAATACTTATTTATTATATGTCAAAATGGGGATATCACAAGGAGTATGGGTTTGAGAGGCTTTTTAG
Source organism: Cupressus sempervirens (assembly GCA_028749045.1). Taxonomy (NCBI): domain Eukaryota; kingdom Viridiplantae; phylum Streptophyta; class Pinopsida; order Cupressales; family Cupressaceae; genus Cupressus; species Cupressus sempervirens. The sequence continues at coordinate 636,936,129 of CM053793.1, forward strand.
AGGATATTTTTAGTGGTTATTCACCCACTCTCTAGTTTTAGAGACTTCTAGATTTTGGAGATTACACAAGCTAAGAAAGGAAATGGGCTCTTCTCAAGTTTTTATTTTCCATTAGCTTTGGAGGAAGGTTGGTGCTCTTTCCATGAAAGAGACTCATGCTTGTTTTTCTTTTTCTTATGTTGTAGTAGTTGCATAATTATGTATGTAATTTGATCTTGTTGTGAGGATGAGTTTGCATGGTTTCATTGTTTCTTCTCCTTTGTAATTTTTGAAGGCTTGTTCTTAATGGGTGTGAAGTGACATCACTCACCCCTAGGAGAGAAGAAATGGCCTTTGGGTGAAGGGGTTAGCTGGGATAACTCTTGAGTGTAGAGTCTTTCCCTAAAAGGAAGAGGGATAACACATGAAGTATAAACTTTATGGCTAAATTTGTGTGTTGTATACTTGGGGTGATAAGGGAAGAAATTTTGAGAAGAATGATATATGTATTGTAAGCCTTGTGAAGGAATTTTATTGGTAGCCTTGTGAAGGCATGTTATTTCTTGTCTTTGGATTCTCCTCTTGGGTTTGGCATACCTTCACCCTCTTTCATGGGTTGCATGGGTGACCCATTGTGATGCTCAAAAAGTGGGATTTCAACATTGTTCTTGTGTAAATATTGCATTGTGACTTTGTGTATGGGTGTAACCTATTTAGTCTTGGTTCTCAAAGCTTGAGGGTGATCTCAAATGAGACATAGGCTAGGAGTTGAGGTCTCCATGGTTGCATTTCTTGTTTTCTTTGTAGATTTTTATGTGAATATAAGTTGAAGAAAAAGATTTGGAAATTGTTCACCATGTTGGTGTTATTGAGAAGAAATATTTATGATGTTTTGTAAAGTTCATTGTAATAGGGGAAATCTCAAAGTTGATCTCCATCTTTGAATTGTGAAGTTGTAAAGTTTTTAGTGGAGGAAATGTATCCAATTTCATTTGAGAAGTATTGTTATTATATAAAAAATAAAAATGTATTTTTCATGAGAATGGAGTTTTGATTTCATTGCAAAAATTAGAATGAAATCTAAAGAAGTATCATGATCAAAAGCTTGTTTCCATGAGTTTCAAATGAGTATTTAAATTGAATAAGAATGCTATTTTGAGTTTCTTGAAAACTTTGAAAAAAATGAAATGATACGCTTTTGTTCGCAAGATTTACTTGTAGTAGCTAAAAGGAAATTAGATGATTTGAAATATTATATAAAGTGTACTAAAAAGGGAAATTTCAATAGAGAGAAAGTGAATATAAGGTTGTATGAAATTCATTGTTTATCTTTACAAATTTTTTTTTTGGAAACAATAGTTAATTTGTGGTTCAACATATTCATAATCCAATTTAGAACTAACAAATGTATTACTTTCAATCAAACAAAAAAAAATAGTGTATTTGGAGCTAATAAAATGATAGCATTAGATTAAGTTATATTTTATAATATAACCACAAGATAGATAAATTAAATAAATTAGTAAAATGAGGTTAAAATTAATGGGAAAAAGACAAAATAAACAAAACGTAAAGTAGAGATCTAAAGATCTCTAGAAAATGTATGGGGAAGAAAATTAATCCCCTACAAAAAAATTATAAAGAGGCTTAAATTCATTCCTCAATTTGTCCTACTAAAAAGGGAAAACCAACAAGTCTTAAGAATACATAAAAATAAGAGCAAGTTTGAAAATAGGGCAACTAAAAGTATTCATGTGCTCACATTCCTAAAATAGATATCAATAATTTTCTTTAAAAAATAAATTAAATCCTCCTCCAATTTCCGCCAAAGTAGTAATTGTTTTATTAAAAACTAAAATAAAAGCATGTACTTTTATTAGTTCCTCATAGATACTATAGCATTCATGAATGTTATCTTTTTTTTTTTCCTTTTGAACAATCAAATTATAGAATTTTTATAAATGTCAATGCATTAATAATGCTTCTAATTTTTAATGTTTCAATAGAATTTATTAAAAACTTTTATGTCTCTTTTAATTGGTTAGTACAATGAACACTCATGGGTGAAACACTTCTCACTATTTTGTTACTTTGAAACTATAATATTTATTCCTCAAGTTTAGATTTTTTTAATAAACTTTTGGAAATATGGAACTTTAGTTGGTGGTTGCAATTAATGCACAATTATGGAGACATCTATTTTTTGCATAAAAATTAATATTTATTCCTCAACTTTAAGCTTTTTTCTAAACTTTTGGAAATATTTGACTTTAGTTGGTGGTTGCAATTAATGCAAAATTATGAAAACATCTATTGTTTTCATAAAATAAATCTATCCTCAATATTTTTTACCTTCAAATTAATGAAAAATTCTGAAAACATCTATTTTTTTCTCAAAAAATATTTAACATTTGTTTCAATTGTTAAACAACAATATACATGAATATTACTTCTTTCTATTGAACTCAACAAAAATCAAAACTACTATCCACAACAAAAATATAAACTACTAAACTACTATCAACAGGAAGTTGGAACTAGATGCATTGCATCCTTGTTTATAAGAGCATTCATATTAGCAAAACTTTTTCTTTTAAAAAAATAAAAATTGCATGTACTTTATAAGGGCAGAGGGTAGGGGACCCGAAGTGGGCCTCACCCTTGTCACAAGTCTCCAAGCACATAGGTGTTGTTTTAAAAAAAATGTGTTTAAAGATAAAAATTATTACCCACTTAACATGAGTGTGGGAGAGTGGGTCATCGTGGATGCCTTTGAGGGCAGACTTAGCTTGGGAACTACCCACTGCCCTCCCTTTATTAGGGAAAGTGACGAGTGGCACATAAAAGGTAAAGGTATTTTTTAATTTTAATTTATTTAATTTTTACTTTATATAACATCTAATGTCATGCTTTATATATATATATATATATATATATATATATATATATATATATATTTGATTGGTAAATGGTTGAAGACTTTTATATTATATTATAATAATAAATATAATTACAAATGTCTCTGTTCAAATGGGCATTGGTAGGAAAGAATGGAGAAGAAAACATCCAGTCTTGCTCGGGACCTTAGTCCTTTACAAGTTCCATATATAAAAGGGACGTTCCCCAGTTTTAGAGTTTGATTATCATATTACAAAATTCTATTCTAAATCTCTTCTATTAGTAAGTTTAATAACTAATTTCCAATATAATTGGGATTTTGGAAGAAAATTTTTTCTATTCTTCTTTTGTGGGACTGTTTTTTTAAAATCCACTGGTTTATCTGATCATAGCCAAGAACCTCCTCTTAAATTTCTTATATATTTTGTGCTTTATTGATGAAGTATTTCTTACTTGTTCTCTATAATCACAAACCACTTCAAACTTGTTTTTTAAAAGGTAGTACTATCTATCAATACATATTCTGATTTTGATTAGGAAAAATTGGAAAGTATATTTAATACTAGATTTTTTTAAAACTTAATATTTAAGATCTTATTCCATTTAAGTTAAATTAAAATTACTTTAGGCTCTATTTTGTCTTTTATCTTTCCTATTTATTAAAGGGTTTATTTGATTAGAATTCATAATTTTCCATATTTTAGTTTTAAATTTCTTACTTATTTATAATATATGATTACTAATTTAATTCTTTACCAATTATATTCTCGATACCTTCCACTGAATACAAAAAGAAGCATTAAATAGTTTTGGTTTTAGGATTGGTGACAACATGTTCAGTTCTTCTCTTTGATTTTAAAGTCTATTGTGTTTCCTACTCATTTTTTATTTTTAAAGTTTATTATGATACTTAATTCTTTTACTTTTATTATTCTATATTTAATTATTATTCTATCATCACCCACCTTTTTTAATCTATCGAATGCTAACTAGACTAAGAAATTAGACATGATGTTCTTACTCCTAAAGAGCTAAAACACTAGAGCAAGCTCAAGAGTTTTTAGGCTTCTTGATACATAGCACTTACGAATTCTAGCCAACAACATCACCAAATCATCTTCAAAAATGATAAATGTTCAAGCCTCAAATGAACATTAAAAGGGGGGGGGGGACACCATTCATAATATTGCCAAAAATACTTGAATGATACATTAAAAGAAGGCACAATTAATCGTTCAAAACTGTTCTCTTTATATTAGTAATATGTAATTGTACATGATTATCAAAAGGTACTTATAACAAGTCATCGAGCGATATAGAACCAAAAAACCCCACAGATAGAAATCGTACATAGGAGAAAAAGACCAAACTAATTGTATTTGTCCATATGAGGTGTCAAAGCAAAAAGAAAAACCTAGATGAAAAGGGAAACAATGACACAACCAATCATCGAACAAACTAAAACTACCCTACCCAAAACTTACTACAAGATTTTAAAAAAAACCAAAAATATAACTTGAAATAGGGCTTCCACCCAACAAAAAAAAAATTCCATACTACAAGAGAGTTACACCTCCTCTGCTATTTTCCAACACACAATTATAATATCCATAGCTTTTTCCAAGTCATCTACTTTGTATCCTAGAGGGAAAACAAAAGCCAATTTCTCTTTTCTTGATTTGAACAAATTTGGCAGTGTGAACTCCAATTTGTTCAAATTGTCAAAGACCACCCCTAGTTCAATGTAGGCCTTGAACATCTATAGATAATGATATAACCAAATCTTGCTCTGATCCTCTATGATTCCCCTCCATCAAAAAAAAATATGATACTTGCTTCCATCTTTGGCCATACCAAGTAGAATTGAATATTATCTCGAATGTATAGAGATGATCGCCTTGCAACTTTGGCTAACCCTAGATTACCCAGAGGATGAACGATATACACTTCAAGTAGTAGAATCTTTAGTTTCTGATCAATGTTTAGAACAACATTCTCTAGACCCTTTAGCCAAATGGGATTGAAGATGTTAAAACAAAGATGAATGATCTCCCACTTCCCTATATTAGCTCTAGCTAAACAACCTATGTAGGAGCCAAAGATAGAGCTATTGGTATGTTAGGTAAAATCACAATTAAAGGCCTTCTCACCTATATCCCAATTAACAAGAACCTTAGTCCTATCATCTACTAGATTCAAAATTCTATTCCATCTCCTGGGTTTGACATACCCCCAATATGCCATAGTTCGAACCTCTAGCACATGATACAAAGAAATCAATGACTCCATGGAAACTAAAATTTAAAGCTAACACTAAGTAGTATACACCTAGAGATGATAAGAGTATACACTAATAGCCAAAATAAATAGAAATCAAGAGCTAAGGAAAGACCTAGAAAGATCTAGAAAGGAGAGAAAAACACATGTCATACTAATTGTAATCAAACACTGACATGCTAAATACCTAGTAAGAAACATGATTGCCACATTGCTGGCAGAATTTTTCTTTTGAAAAGTTTTAATAATTGGAGTTATGATACTTACTAGCTTATATACTTATTATTTTGAGACTAATTTAAGGTTTGAAAAGGATAAAAAAGGAAAAAAGAAAGGATAGCGCGTGAGGCATAGTATGGGGAAAATTTAAAAAAATCAACCCAGGAGCCATGCCTAAGGCATTACCGAGGCTTGTAGAATAAAATTCTCACCTTCAACTCCTTTATTTGCTAAATAATTTTCTTATGTGTTTCCTTCATGATGTTTGTATTGAAACCTAGTTTCTTCAAAATTCTCAAATAAAATTAGAAAATTTTCAAGCTTTGAGTTCATTACTCAATTTGAAGTTTTTCATTTCCTAATGGCATTAATTATGATTTGGGAATATCCTTCTATGACTATTATTTTGAAATTTTTCATCCCATTCTGATAAGGCCCCTTTGATTTTGATTATTTTTCTTAAATAGTTATTCATAACTTCTATTATGCTCACTTCTACTTTGTTGAGAAAGGAGGTAACACTTAGTTCTACTGGGGATATATTCTAAAGTTTACCGTATATGCTATAATTATTTTCTTTATGCCATCCCAATAGATGACTATTAGGATCCTCAAGGAGAGGGGAAGTCCAACATAAATTTTATCAGAGCCAATACCAACTTTATTTAAGATAGGTGTAGTTGTATAACAAGTGATTTGATGTCTCAATACTTTCCTTACACAGACAACATCTTGATGGGCCTTCAAATCCCATCTTTGTAAATCTATCAGTTGTTAGAATTCTTTTTTGCATTGTTGCCCATAAGAAGATTCTTACCTTTGGTAGACATGTTGGGTCCCAACATACGTTGAGAGGAATTTTTATGTTTTCCCATCTTTGTGAGTTAATAATTAGATTGTATCCTTTCTTGACAATGTATCATCCATCTTTGGAAGCTCCCTAGATAAGTTTGTCTTTCCTATCTTTATGTTTAACCTATCATTGTTGGAGGATATTTTCAAGGATCTCTTTATCTTCAGGTGTTAGATCTACATTCTCCAAAGTTTTCCATGCCTAGATATCTTCCCCATTTTCCTTTCTAATATATTTATAATTAGATAACTTTGTCCCCTATAAATTTACAAGCACATTTTGACATTAAGAAAAATGTTAGAGTTATTTAATGGAGGCAGTCCATCCAAGGAGTCCTCCTAGAAAAGAGCTTCATCATGTCTTCCTATGTCCCAAGTGGCATATTTACTAATCATATGTCCTAATTCCAAATAGTGATGTTGGATCTTCCACATTCAAATATTTACTGTATAAGATGTTAGCCCATTTTCTCTCTCTTTCTAGGTACATTTACCATACTAACCTTGCTCCCAAAGCTTCATTTTACCAACGAAATTTCTTAATGCCTAATTCACCTCATTCCTTTGGTTGACATATGCTCTCCCATTTGATCAATGATGATTTCTTTTTTTCATCTATTCCACTCCATAAGAAATCTCTTAGTTTTCCTTCTAGTTTTTTTGTCAATATTCTTAGTTAAAGGCATGCACGACATTTGATAAATAGGTATTGCTGAAAAGATAGATTTAATTTTCAACTCTCTCCTAGATTTTGTTAACCATTTCCATTTCCATGTTTCTATCTATTTATTGATTCTATCTAAAATATTATCCTATCCTTCATTCTTCCTTGCTCCTTTTCCTAAGTGAATCCCAAGGTACTTATATGGGAAGATACCCTTCTTATATCCCATCTTATTACATATAAAATCCTCCATTTCTTTTGAAGTATCAAGGAATTTTTTTTCAAAATTTTTGGCATTCACTTTCTATCCTGATGCTTATGAATATTCTTGAATAAAATGTTGAAATTTTTGTGCTTCTTCCTTAGTACTAATCCATGGTAGAATAGTATCATCAAAAAACTGTTGGTGGGTAATATTAGGGATGTTTTCTATCACTGCAATTTCTCTTATTTTTCCTACTTCTTTAGATTTCTTTACTGATCTCCTGAATGCTTCAGCCATGATAATGAATAAGAAAAGCAAGTTCAGGTCTCCTTAATGAATACCTCTCGATATACTAAAATATCCTTTTGGGGTTTCATTTGTAAGAATAGAGATCTTTGGTGATGAAATACAATTAAATATTACATTGATCTATTGGTGTGAAAATTGGAAAACTTCTAATGTTTTACAAAAATATCCAATCCACTACATCATATGTTTTCTGGATATCTAGTTTCATAAACATATATGCTTCCTTATTGGAAAAGGCTGAGTGGATGGTTTCCTGAATAATCGATAGCCCAGGCATAAAGCCAGTTTGTTCTTTTGAAATGATTTTATGTAGGATTTCTTCAACCCAATTTTCTAATGCTTTAGAAAATATTTTGTATATGGTGTTACATAGAGCAATAGATCTAAAATCACTTGGAGTTTTTGTGGCAACTATTTTTCGAATTAAGGCAAGTAAAGTATGGTTGAATTTTGTTTGTACTAATCCTCTATTTTTGGATGCTTCTATTGCCTTCCATAGATCTTCCCCTATGATATCCCAATATTTTTGAAAGAAGAAAGCCTAAAACCCATCCAATCCTAGAGATTTATCTGGATTAAGATTAAGAGGGTCATCTTAATTTCCTCTATAGAAAATGGGTTATTAAGTACTGAATTATCTGCTGTTGTGATCAATTTTGGAATGACACTAAGCATATTTTCTTGAGTTGTTCGATTTGAGAATTCAAAGTTGTTAAGAATATTTTTATAATACTTTATAAATATTTCTACTAATCTAGAGGGATTTTCTTCCACATTTCCATCACTATTCTTAATTTTAGCAATTATATTGATAATCTATTATGGATTGTGCTATTATGTAATTATTTTGTATTCCTATCTCCTTCTGCAAACCATTTTTTCCTGGATTTATGTCTCCAAAATATCTCCTCCTTGTTGGAAATATAAGAGGAGTAACTAAGAGGGTAGAGGTGAATCAGTTACTACTAAAGTAAATCCTAGATCCCTTTAGATATGAGTTCAAAATAAACTTTGAAAACTAAATGTTGTCGATGCTCGATAAATACACAAAATGTTTTAACTCAGTAAATACTAATTATAAAAATCTTTAAATGTTATCTTTGATTACCATTATCTTAACTTAGTTGTAAACACATAAAAGAAAATAGCATGAACACATTTGACACTAGGATTTAACATGGAAACCCAATTTGGGAAAAATCAATAATTGCAACTAGTTATAGTTTTCACTCTTTTGAAGTGAGCCCTATTAGGAGCCAACCCTATTAAACGTTACAAAAAACACTATTAGGTGTGACCTTGTTAAAGGATTTAATCACCTTGTTAGAAGTGGCCTTGTTAGAGGCCTTTAGACAATTCAATAGGAACTTCCACCCTGTTAGAGGTTTTACAAATAGCTATTAAGCCAACTCTGTTAAGAGATTTTGATCACTGCTACAATGGTTAGAGAGTAACAATGAGATGACCTAGTTTGTATACAATTGATTTACTAATTATAGATCTCAATTCTGGTTTTACTTGATCCTTTCTGATTGAATATATCTTTTCTGCTTCACAATGATATTTTGCTTATCCTTCTAATTCGCTACCTTACTACATCATTAGATCTTCAAAATTATCCATGCATTCACATTCTTTCACACTTTCAAATTTTCAACTTGACCTTATACTTATATCATTCATATTATCAAGTTGGTTCATATACAACTTAGAATAATTAATATTCATCTCCTCAGTTGGCTATAACCAATAGATAAATCAATTAAACTCAATATGCCAAAATAAGAAAATCCTTTGCTAGCCAACCTAGCTCGATAGGTACTAACTCAAAAATGATTTCCTATGTTAACCAATAGAAGCTTTGTTAACACTACAAACTTGCAAAGATCCTTTGGTAACTAAGTGAGCTCAGTTAACACTAGTTTCATCCAACTTTTCCTTCATTGACTGAGTGAGCTCAGTTAGCACTCATCTTTTGTAGACTTTCCTTCGATGCTTGAGTGAACTTAGTAGAATGATGCAAGAGAATCCAAAGGTATAAGGGCAATCCAGTGTCACCCAAAAAAATATATCTAGACATAGTTTCTGTTTCATGTGTTTTCATTTCTAGTAGGTCAAAAGGTTGGACAGTTTGAAAGTTATCGCAGTTTTTTAATTTCTAGAGACCTCCTAAGAATGCTTCAAAGTCAGGTTTGAGGTACTAAATGACCTCAAATGGGCCTAAAAAATGGGGGATGGGTGAAGCTGGTCCATAAGGCTATAGAGCACTCCAAGATCTTTTCAAAAATGTAAACGGTTTGTCAATCAAAGCTACAGTTCAAAATTTATGCCTCCTAGAAGTTTGGCTACCATTTCTGGATTCTTCTAATTTTGCACCAACTTCTAAAATGACTTTTGGAGCCTTCCATTTTGGTGGTTGATGCCAACTAGCACTTTCTAGAATGTATTCCTAATCCTTAACCCTTTGGGGTCTATTTAAGAACATTTATGGAATTGTAAAAGGTAGTTTAGAGTGGAGTTTGAGAGAAGGTACTGGGAGGAGAAATTATCTCCAGATTTATACTATTGTAAGCCCATAGAGCATGTTTTGGAGTCTATTTACTCTGCACTAAGTGTATTAGCATATTTTCATAGTTAATAAAGTTTTTCTTTCCTGTTGTGTCCATTCTATACTTGGGTTGTGTCTCCATCAAGTGGTATCAGAGCAAGTTTTCTTGAGTGTGTAGACAGAGTGCCGACTATGAGGTAGTTTGCATGATCTGATGGATGGATCTAGACTAATTGTAGTATTGAATGCTTAACTAAAAACAAAACTCAACGAAAGTCTTAATTCATTTATACATAAGTAAAATTATGCATTAAAACTAAAAAACTTAAGGTGAGAATCAGAACATAAGAGAGGAGAGAAAAAAAAGTGCAAACAAGTTTGATTTCAAAGTTCGCCACAGAACGTGACTATGTCTCCGGGTCAACTCCAATAGAGTACAACCGATCTGATTAATCTCCAAAAATCAATTACAAATATGCACCAAAGAAGACTATTTCTTCTAGCACTTTGATAGCATAACAATACTCTGAAGTACAAAAATGGCTCCAAAAAATCTCCTAGAAAAATCTCCCTTTTCCTTTAAAAAAATTTCACCAAGAGAAATTTCTCTCAAGTCTCCCTTGTTTTTCCCCCTTTTCCAAATGACATCCTACCCCCCCCTTTTATACAAAATAATTTGCCTAAATTGGCTCAAAACCAATTAAGGGTATAAAACAAAACATCCCCTTCGAATAACCCCCTTTGCCATTTTTACACTTTGGCATTTATATAATTTTAGGGGTTAATGTTGTTAAAAATAACAAATAAATCTATTTTAAGGGGGCTCCGCTGTTTGATATAGGTTAAATAACACATCTTCCATACATTTAACAAGCCACATTAGTGGTGTATTGGCATGTAGCTATTTTAGGGGCGGCCAGGTTGAGGGTTCAACTCCCACCTATGCATCTTTTCAAACGGCTTTGGCGGCATTCATAGTTTAAATAGAAAATCTATTACAAAGTTGCTAAATGCTCCATGTGGTCTAGTGACAAGGAGGGAAAGTGGTAAATGGGAGGTTGGAGGTTCAAACCTCCTCAACAAATTTTTAAACCACCAAATTTGAGCTTGAGGTGCCATGTGGCACTATTTTATTTGCTCATATTTTTGACGTGTCATCACTTGAGCTGCTAATATCATGATGATGTCATCACTATTACCTTTTGCCTCCAAAATTCAAATGGCCATAACTTTCACATATGAAGTCCATTTTTGACGAAACGAACACCATTGGAAGACTCTCATCAGGCTCTTCATTTTGAAATCTATTGTTGACCACTTTCAAGATGGTTTGATTTTGCCCCTTATCTAGCCCTCTAGTCTACCTATTGACCAGAACTTTGACTGAGCATAACTTGCACAAACAAACTCATTTTTGCTCCATTCAAGTTGCATTGGAATCAGGACGCTGAGATCTTTTTGATGGTACACAAATTTGGAGATTTGAAGAGACTTCAATTTTCACTAAAATTATCCACTAGATCATTGCACCAGGACTATGTGGTTGTGGATTTGAGTTAAGAAGATGCCTCCATGAAAAGAGCATGGTGGAAGGGCCAAAGCTATTAATCTTGAGGAGGTTAGAGCCCTCCAAAGGCTGGTTCAAGCATTGCAAGAGGAGCTCCGTAGAGGAACAAATGTTGTTGTAGGTGATGAAAGTGAGGATGACACTGAAGAAGAAGAAATTGGACTGGAAGGGGAATTTGAAGGGGAAGTTCTGAATTAGGTAGAGGAGAGGCTTTTTAGGGCCATTACAAAGTTTGGAAAAGACCTACAATTGATGTGGGTGTATTTTTAGGAAATCTAAAATCGGATGAGTTGATCGATTAGATCAATGAACTAGAGGAGTACATTAAGTATGAGGATATCAGGGATCTAGATAGGGTTAAGTTTGCAAAGGCCAAACTGAAAAGCTATACCAAAATCTAGTGGTAAGAGGTTCAATTGGAAAGAAATAGAAGAGGAAAGGAGAAGATCACAAGGTGGGATCGCATGGTGGACAAACTAAAGAAGCAATTTATTCCTGTTGACTATGAGCTTGATTTGTTTAAGAAGATACATGGGTTAAAGCAAGCAGGAAAATTATTTCAGGAATATACAGAGGAGTTTTACCAACTTCTGATTAGAGCAGGACATACCGAAGCAAATAAGGAGAAGGCTTCTTGTTATATTAGTGGGTTGCGACCTAGCATCCAAGAGGAATTAAGTCTGGTAAGAATGACCACCATTGAAGAGGCATACCAGTTTTCTCTACGAGTTGAAGAGAAGCTAAATAAAAGGTTTGAAGGGAGACAAAGAGGGTGTAGTCAAGGAGGAAGGGGTAGTGGTAGGTCATTTGAAGGCTGAAATGAGACCTAAAAGAAAAATGAAGATGTGGGTACTAGTAGGAACTAGAGGAATGAGGATTTCAACCGCTCCCATGATCAAAACTTTGGAGATCAAAGAGGAAGAGGAGGATTCCATGGTACCTATTTCCATTGCAATGAACAAGGTCATTGTGCCTTTGAATGTCCTCAATGACAAGGAAGGACAGATAGGAGAGTTGAGGGCCAAGCTAGGGTTGATCATGTGGATGAGGATGCATAGTCAACACATTCAGATGATGCAAAAAGAGGAGAGACTTTAGTAAATGAAAGGGTCCTAATAAGTGGTGAAATTGAATCGGGACAAAGGAGGAATCTATTTCGTACCAAGTGCAAGTGTGAAGATAAATTGTTAAGATGTGATCATTGATGGTGGTAGGACTGAAAACTTGGTGTTAGAAGAGATGGTCTCTAATCTGAAGCTCAAGAGGGAGAAACATGCCCAGCCCTATCAAATCGCTTGGGTGAAGGATGATCATAAGGTCCTGGTAAGTGAACAATGTTTAGTGAAGTTTAAAATTGGGAGTTACCATGATGAAGTTCTCTGTGATATTATTCCAATGGATGTCTATCATCTATTGTTGGAAAGATCGTGGCAATTTGATAGGCATGCAGTATATGATGGTCATGCAAACACATACTCTCTAACAAAGGATGGAGTTTACCACCAACTAAAGCCCATGATAAAGGAAGGTGAAAAGGTATGCAGTAGTGCTAGGATATGTCTTGTTGATCGAAGAAAGTTTTTAGATGGCATGAAACATCAACGTATGTGTTATGCTTTGATTCCTAGAAAAGCTAAGGAAGGTAGTAGTGAAATACCACTTGAAGTTTCAGAGTTATTAAGTGAGTTTGAAGATATCATCTCTGATAATGTTCCAGAAGGATTTCCACCTGTAAGGAAAATTAGTCATCAAAAATATTTAATCCCTAGAGCTAGTTTTCCTACAAGGCTGCTCATAGGATGACTCCTACTAAAACTGAGGAGCTAAACAGATAGGTTCGAGAGCTATTGAGGAAGGGTTTGATTCGAGAGAGCCTAAGTCCATGTGTAGTACCTACAGTACTGGCACCAAAGAAGGATGGAGAGTGGAGAATGTGTATAGACTCATGAGCTATAAATAGGATAACCATCAATTATCGGTTTCCTTTGCCAAGAATGGATGATCTTATGGACTTCTTGAATGGAGCTCAGTACTTCACAAAGAGAGATCTCAAGAGTGGCTATCACTAGATATGGATACAAGAAGGAGATGAGTGGAAAACTACCTTCAAGAGCAAGGGCAGTCTTTATGAGAGGCTAGTCATGCCCTTTGGATTGACGAATGCCCCAAGCACCTTCATGTGGCTTATGAATGAGGTACTTAAGAAGTTCTTGGGAAAATTTGTTATTGTCAATTTGGATGATATTTTAATTTTCAACAAGACTTTGGAAGAACATTTATTGCATATTCATAGTGTCCTTCAAAGGTTGAGGGACGAGAAACTATTAATTAATCTGAAGAAGTGTAGCTTTGCTAAAAAAGAGTTAGTCTACTTGGGGTTTGTTGTATTACCTGAAGGTCTCAAAATGAATCCAAAGAAGGTAAAAGCCATCTTGGATGGCCTACTCCAAGGTCTGCTAATAAGGTAAGATCATTCATGGTCTAGTTAGTTTTTATAGGAAGTTCATTAAGAATTCTAGTGGCATATGTGCACCCCTAACTGACACAATAAGAGGGGATAGAAAAGAGTTCAAATGGACTACGGTAGCAGCAAGAAGTGTTGAATATCTAAAGAAGAAGGTGACAGAACAACTTGTGTTGGCACTTCCTAATTTTAGTAAGGTGTTCTAGGTGGATTTTTATTCTAGTGGTAGTGCTATTGGGGTTGTATTGAGCCAAGAAGGTAAGCCTATTGCATACTTTAGTGAAAAATTGAATGATGCGAAGAAGAAGTATTCTGTTTATGATCAAGAGTTCTATGCAATAGTTCAAGCCTTAAAGAAATGGAGACATTATTTATTGCCAAAGGAATTTTTTTATATATTGATCACCAGGAATTATAGTACCTAAATAGCCAAGGTAAATTGAACCAAAGGCATATGAAGTGGGTAGAGTTCTTATAGAGCTATACATTTGTGTTGAAGCATAGAAGTGAAAAGTCTAATCGGGTTGTAGATGCATTGAGTAGGAGGTAGTTGTTGCTTATAGTAATGCAAGTTGAAGTAGTTGGGTTTGATGAACTCAAGAACCTGTACCCTAAGGATCTTGATTTTGTTGAAACGCAGAAAGCTTGTAAAGAACCTATTTCCATAGACAGAACCAAGTGGTTAGACTATTTGATTCAGGATGGTATGTTGTTCAAGGGTAGTCAATTGTTCATTCCAAGGAGTTCCATGAGAGAAAATTTGATCAAGGAGAAATATAGTGGAGGGATGGTAGGACATTTTGGTTGAGATAAGATCCTTTCCATTATTAGAGAACATTATTTTTGGCCTCAAATTTCACAGTATGTGAAGAAGTTTGTAAAGAGTTGTTACGTTTGTCAAGCGGCCAAGGGATTTAGTCACAATAATAGACTATATCAGCCATTGCTTATTCCATCAAAGCCATGGGAGGACATAAGTATGGATTTTTTTATTGGATTACCGAGGACACAAAGGGGGAATGACTCAGTATTTTTGGTGGTTGATAGGTTCTCCAAAATGGCACATTTCATTCCATGCCACAAAACTCATGATGCCATCCATATTGTAGACTTGTTTTTTCGAGAGGTGGTGAGATTACATGGTCTCCCAAGGAGTATAGTTTCTAGCAGAGATACTAAATTTGTGGGGTATTTTTGGAGAACATTGTGGAAGAAGTTGAGAACAGACTTGAAGTTTAGTTCTACACATCACCTACAGACTAAAGGATAGATTGAAGTGGTAAATAGAAGTTTGGGCAATTTGCTAAGATGTTTAGTTGGGGATAAGCCCAAGGGATGGGATTTTATTCTACCATAAGAAAAATTTTCTTACAATAACTCTATAAATAGGAGTACGGGTAGATCACCATTCCAAATTATATATGGAAGTAGCCCAAGGACTACACTAGAATTAAGGAAGATAGAGCAAGGGGAGAGGACAAGTGTTGAAGTAGAAAAATTTGTTGAACATATCAAGCATCTACATGAGGAGGTCTAGACACACATTACCAAGATGAACCAATAGTATAAGGCTAGGGCTGATCAAAGGAGAAGACATAAGGAGTTCTAAGTAGGGGATCTAGTCATGGTACACTTAAGAAAAGAAAGATTTCTAGTAAGTACTTACAACAAACTGAAGATGAAGAAATTTGGCCCTTGCAAAATTCTAAAGAAACATGACTCATGAAATGCATATGAAGTGGAGTTGCCAGATGGAATTTCTCCTATCTTCAACATTGCAGACTTAATAGAGTATCATGATGATGGTGCAGATGAGGGGTTGATGCTAGAGCCATGTCCAATTCCTACTTCCAAGAAGGAGGAGATAGAAGAGATTCTGGATAGTCATGTGGGTAGGAGTACCATAAATAGGAAGTATGAAGAGTATCTGGTTAAGTGGAAAGGATGGCTAGTAGAGGACTCAACTTGGATATCAGCAGCTGAGGTTTCCAATTTGGGATTTCCTCTACCATCCATAAAGTGACAGGGTCACTTTTCAATCTACCCTGGATGTCTGATGCAGGAGCATCTAGAGGTATAAGGGCAATCCTATGTCACGCAAACAAATATATCTAGACATAGTTTTTGTTTCACGTGTTTTCATTTTTGGATGCCCAATAAAGGTTTCAACTCTCATAGTTCCACTATCAGTGTTTTGGGTTAGAGTTTTTAAGCACCTTGGGATATGTGTAAATGCCAAAAAAATAGGACTATTTAATTGAGCCATAATTATGGTAAGTTAGGTGTAAATTGGAGGGATGATTAAAATTTTAATTTAGAATATTCCAAAAAAAAAATCAGGTCAAAAGGCTACACGGTTTGAAAGTTAGTGCAGTTTTTCAATTTTTGGAGACCTCCTAGGAATGCCTCAAAGTCAAGTTTGAGGTACTAAATGACCTCAAATGGGCCTAACAAATGGGGGACAAGAAAAGCTGGTCCATAGGGCTATAAAGAACTCTAAGAGCTTTTTGAATATGTAAACAGTTTTTCAATCGGAGCTACGGTTCAAAAGTTATGCCTCCCAAAAGTTTGGCTACCATTTATGGATTCTTTTAATTTTGCACCAACTTCTAAAGTGACTTCTAGAGCCTTCTATTTTGGTGATTGATGCCAACTAGCACTTTCTAGAATGTATTCCTAATCCTTAACCTTTGGGGTCTATTTAAGAACATTTCTGGCATTGTAAAAGGTAGTTCAAAGTGGAGTTCGGGAGAAGGTATTGGGAGAAGAAATTATCTCTAGATTTATACTATTGTAAGCCCATAGCGCATGTTTTGGAGTCTGTTTACTCTGCACTAAGTGTATTAGCATATTTTCATAGTTAATAAAGTTTCACTTTCCTATTGTGTCCATTCTATACTTGGGTTGTGTCTCCATCATAGACAATGCCTTCTAAACTAGGCAAACATAGGAGCACTCGATAGACACACAAAATTATCTTTGCTGCCCAAGTGAGGTTGACATACACTAAATGATAATGATATGATACTTGTGTAACATCAAAAACAATACACAATTAATTAATTGTATCCAACAATCTCCTTCTTTGGCATTGATGGCAATGCAACATATCATAACATAATGAAATATTAGAACAAGAATGAAGTAAGGAACATATCCTTAGTTTCATTCTGATTCA
Organism: Cupressus sempervirens; assembly: GCA_028749045.1. NCBI lineage: Eukaryota > Viridiplantae > Streptophyta > Pinopsida > Cupressales > Cupressaceae > Cupressus > Cupressus sempervirens. The sequence goes on from CM053793.1 coordinate 636,953,289, forward strand.
CATCTATGAGAACTTTCTTTGTCAGTTTGACCTCTTTCTTTTATTAGGTTCTCCTTTTGTCTGCAAAAACTTCTACCAAGTTCATTCTCCCTCACATATATCTATTCATAAAGTTTCTATGATAGAAAACTTCTCCCTCTTACAAAAAACTTCTCCTTCTAATTAAAATTTCTTATGAGATATGATAGTAAAATTCCCCCTCTTTGACAACATATGTGAAAGACAAAAATTCTATTGGTATCAATGTACCTTGAGTATTGATTCATTTGCAATATGCCCTTTATGAATTTTGCACCAACTGATTGATCTTCAATATGTTCTAGTTGATGCATCACTAAACTTCATTTAGTGAGCTTCAGATAGGGGAATGACCACTAGCTTACCTCTTAGATATAGAAATGCATCCTTAGGTAATGGCTTGGTGAATATGTCTGCAATCTATTCTTTTGTATTTACATATTCCAATCTAACTTCTTTATCCTACACCAATTCTCTTAAGAAGTGATATTTTATATAAATGTGCTTTGTTTTGGTATGCATCACTGGATTCTTTGATATATTGATTGCATTGGTGTTATCACAGTATATAACTATTAGATCTCTAATCTCCATCTTCATTCCTTCAAATAGTTGTTTGAACCAAACAATGTTAGAATAATTAACTATTGCTACCACATATTCTATTTTTGTTGTGGATTGAGAGATGCAATTTTGTTTTTTTCTTGTCCAAGATACTAGTTTGTTACCAAAAAAGAATGCTTCACCACTAGTGCTTTTTCTGTCATCAAGACTTCCTGCCCAATCAGCATTAGTGAGCACCTTTATGTCTAGATTACCTCCAAGTTTATGCCATAAGCCATAACCTTTAGTACCATTCAGATATCTCATGATTCCTTTGATTCCCATCATGTGATTTTCTATGGGATTTACTGAGAATCTTGCCACCATATCAACTACTAATGCAATATCAGGCCTTGTATGCACTACATACTACAATTTTCTAATCATAGATCTGTATGTGGTATGATCTACTTGTTTGGAATCATCATTTTTGGAAAGCTTATGTCCAATAGACATATGGGTTCCAACTGGTCTTGAATCTTCTATTCCAAACTTCTTTAGTATCTCCTTGATATACTTAGATTTAGTAATGTAGATACCATTTTGTTTCTTCTGTATCTGCAACCCAACAAAGAAGTTTATCTCACCAAAAATGGACATTTCAAATTCTTTACTCATTTCTTCTAAAAATTCTTTTCACAAGTCATCATTTCTTATGAATAAAGTATCATCAATAAATATTTCTACCAACACAATTTTCTTGTCTAGTCCTTCTTTGATATACAGGCTACTATTATCATTTGGTCTTTGAAAGCCAATTTGTATCAACTAATTATGAAATCTTTCATACCAAGCTTTGGGAGCTTGCTTGAGACCATGTAATGCTTTGTGTAATTTGTAAACCATTTTTCTTTTGATAGGATCTATAAAACCTTTTGATTGTTCAATGTAGACTTCCTCATCAAGAATTCCATTCAAGAATGTAGATTTAACATCCATTTCATACACTGTAAATCCTCCATGTACTACATATGCTAGTAAAGTTCTAACACATTCTAATGTTGGAATAGGAGCAAAATTTTCACCATAATCAATACCTTCTTCTTGAGAATAGCCTTTACATACTAGTCTTGCTTTATTTCTAGAAACTTTTCCATCTTCGTTCAACTTATTTCTAAACACCCACTTTGTGCCAATTACATTTTTATTCTTGGGTCTAGGAAAAAAAGTCCAAATTTTTTCTTCTCTATTTTTTCTATTTCTTCATTCATTACTTCAACCCAACTTTCATTATCTAGAGTGTCTTTAACATTTTTTGGTTCAAATTCAGTAAGTAAACATGTACCTTTTAATTTGCTTCTTGTCATTATTCCATCAGATTTGTCTCCAATGATCTGATTAGGTGCATGATGCCTTCTGACATATCTTGCTAACATAGGTTCTTTGGATTTGGAGTGAGTTTCAATGATTTCATCTTGAACTTTAATTTCAAGTTTGGGTCCCACTATCTATGACTCGAGTCGATTAGACTCGATTTGAAATAGCTCAGTAGCTTATGACTATGATTTGGGTCCTTTAGACTATGACTCAAGTTGCACTATTTGCAACTCAATAACTATTGGAGATTTTAAAAACTTGAGAGATGAAGTCTCCTTTCTTTTAGATAGATTTGACAGGGTATCAAGGTCATAGTAAAAAAATCTTTTGTAATCCCCTGGCTCCTTGTTGCTTTCCTCCTCACTCTTTACTATAAAATCATCAATTCTAACATGTGCACTTTTTATAATTTTATGAGTAGACAAATTCAAACATTTGTATACTTTACTTTCATAGGAGTATGCTATAAATATCCCTTCATCACCTTTTACATCAAATTTTCCTTTTCTAGATTCTTTCAAAATATAACATTTTCTACCAAATGTTTTCAAGTAACTTACATTAGGTTTGTCACCATACCATAGTTCATAAGGAGTTTGATTTGAGTCTTTCTTCAATTGAACTTTGTTCAAGGTATGAACTGCACTGTTGATTACTTCCTTCCAGTATTTGATTGCAACATTCTTTTATATCATCAATGTTCTTGCACAATCCATGATGGATTTGTTTCTTCTTTTAGCTATACCATTTTGTTGTTGGAAATATAAGAGTAACTAATTATGAAAATATTTAAATGTTATCTATGATTACCATTATCTTAACTTAGTTGCAAACACATAAAAGAAAATAGAATGAACAAATTTGACACCAGGATTTAATGTGGAAACACAATTTGGGAAAAATCAGCAATTGCAAATAGTTATCATTTTCACTTTTCTGAAATGAGCCTTGTTAGGAGCCAACCCTTTTAAAGGTTACAAAATACACTATTAGGTGTGACCCTATTAAAGTATTTAATCACCCTGTTAGGAGTGGCCTTGTCAGAGGTCTTTAAACGATTCAATAGAACTGCCACCTTGTTAGAGGTTTTACAAATAGCTATTAAGCCAACTCCATTAAGAGATTTTGATCACTACTACAATGGTTAGAGAGTGATAATGAGATGACGTGATTGGTATGCAACTGATTTTATGGTTACAGATCTTAATTCTAGCTTTACTTGATCCTTCCTGATTGAATATATCTTTTCTGCTTCATAATGATATTCTGCTTATCCTTCTGATTTGCTACCTTACTGCATCATTAGATCTTCAAAATCATCTATTCATTCACATTCTTCCACACTTTCAAATTCTTAACTTGACCTTATATCATTCATATTTTCATGTTAGCTCATATACAACTTAGAATAATTAATATTCATATCCTCAATCAGCTAGAACAAATAGAAAAATCAATTAAACTCAATATAACAAAATATGAAAATCTTTCATTAGCTAATCTAGCTCGGTAGACACTAACTTAGAAACAATTTCCTATCTTAACCAACAAAAGCTTGGTTAGCACTAAAAACTTGCAAAGATCATTTGGTAACTAAGTGAGCTTAGTTAACACTGGTTTCATCCAACTTTTCCTTTATTGATTGAGTGAGCTCAGTTAACACACATATTTTATAGAATTTCCATCGACACATGTGTGAACTCAATAGACACTACCTTCTGAACTAGGCAAACATAGGAGCACTTGATAGACATAGAAAACTGTCTTTACTACCCAACTGAGCTTGGCATACGATGATTGATAATGATATGACATTTGTGTAACATCAAATACAATACACAATTAATTAATTGTATCCAACACTCCTTTGCCATTATTACTTCATGTTTTTCTAATAATTATTTTTCTCTAAAGACATTTTCATTGTCAATACCATTTTTAATTTTTTCTTTAAATATGTTGTTGAATTGTGTTTTATTCCATTTTATGATTTTTTTCTTTGATCATTTTCAATTTAGATACAAAATAATACATTTTTGGCCCTTTAAATTTACCTTCTTGCCACCATAGTTTTATGCATTCCATGAACTTTTTATCTAGGAACCACATTTGTTTGCATTTAAATGGGTTCCTAGAGGGTCTATTAGGTCTACTAATTCTATTCTAACTGAGTAGTGATCTAAACTAGCTATAGGTTAAATAATTGCTTGAATTTTCAGATCCATGTTTGTTAAATCTCCTTTAAAGAAGAATCTATCTAGTTTTTCTACTATGTAACTAAAATATTTTCTTCTATTGTTCTAGGTGAATATGTTGTTGTTGGGTGGGATTTCTAGAAGCTTATTGTCCCAACTCATTTTAGAAATTCCATAGTTGCTCCTGTGATCTCTTCAGTTCCTCCATACTTTTATTCTAAGTTCAAAATTACATTGAAGTCTCTTCCAATAACAAGATTTTAATTAGGGTAATTATCCATAAATATGTTGATTTCATCCCATAATTTTCTCTTGTTTGTTGTTTGTGTAGGTCCATAAACATTAATTACTATTATCTAAAGATTATATTTGTAGCTCAACACTCTACTCCCCATCTAATTATTATTAGATTCTATAATATTAAGGTCTACCTTCCATAGATTCCATATAATTCCTAATCCTCCTAATGCCCCTTTTAATTCTCTAATTTTTGTTTTCCACTTTCCTATTTAGAAATAAATAAATTATCACCTTCTTTTCTATTTAGTTTGGTTTCTTGTATGAATGTAAGGTCTAATTCAAATAAGGTGAGGTTATAGTTTAATAATAATTTCTTGTTAGGGGCATTCAAACCCCTGACATTCCAAGTTGTAATCATCATTGAACTATGGGAAAGCTCTTCCCCTTCCCTGCATTTAAGACTTCAATTTTTTTTGTCTCCTTAGGTTGCCCATCAACCTCTCTTAATTCCTTTAGTGATTTCCTTCCTCTCTTCATTTTCTATTTTCCACATTTTAGAGTTCTAAAACCTTCTTGGTTAATAGAGATGCCCAAGTTATCCAATGAATACTGATCATTGCTTGAGTTTATTTCTTCTACTTTTATTAAGTCCTTAAATATTTGATCTTCTAATTCCGTTTTATCTCTATTTTGTTCTTTACTCTCTTTGAATTGTTGTTTCAACTCATTGACCTCCTCTATCTCATTTGTTTGATGTATGTCATCCGAAACCCCAAACTCTTCCCATATTTGATTGTTTCCATTATGTTTCTTTTCTATCATTTTCTCCTTGAAGGTTGTTTTTTCGTCTAGGTCAAATTCTTTGATGCATGTTGCTACTTCTATTAGTATTAGAGATTCCATAGTTTCTTGTTTTTCTTCTCTATCTCCTTCTTTAAAGAGTTATCTCCCATTCACTGGTGTTTGTAAAAAAATATAGCTCTTTTTTGTTGGTTTTTTCTAGATTGTTATGTTGCTCCATTTTGCTAATGAAGCTATTGGAATCAAGATTCCATGTTCCTAATTTTCTCTATTCTCTTCTACTCTATGTTCTCTTGAATCCTTTTTACTATTCTACTTGTGGGAGAATTTGTTTGATCCTTTCCTTTGGGTCATTTTTCTTTTATGGATTATTTTCTACTATCTTTTATTTTGGTAAGTCCCCTCCTACAATAGGATTCTCTTTACTAAATTTATTTTTGTTTTGATCCTCTTCTGTACTAGTTTTCACTATTGCTCCATCTTTTATGATTTCACTTATTGATATTTCCTTTGTTTCTTTTCTAATTGACTCTTTCCTCTTTTCTTCTTTCTGGTCTTGTTGTTCTAGTCTTCCATGATCAATATGATTTTTTTCTCCTAATATTATTTGAACTTCAATGCCATTTTGTAATAATAAGATATCATGGGAAATTCTATTTAAAATATGTATGCTAAATTCAATATATTCTAACACCTTGTTCTCTCTTTGACAAGCCTTGCATTCTTTGAGTTTTGATAATTTTAGCTAATTATCTTGACTATCTTCTATTTTCTTTTCTATTTCTCCCATTAATTCAATTTCTCTATTTTCTATTCTTTGATCTACTAATTCTCTATCTTCTATTTGTATTTTCTATCCCATTATCCTCCCTTCTATTGTTTTTTCTTTGTGATCCTTTCCATTTTTTCTTATCTATGGGATATCATCCTTTTGTTATGTTATTGCCTCTACTCTTTCCCTCCTTTTTCTAATATTGATGCTACTAAGTGCTTCTTTTAAATTTGATATTTTATATTCAATGTTTAGATTGGGTATAATAAATCCTTATATTACTCCTTCAAATTTTGTAAACCCTAATTCATATATGGGTCTATTTGTTATGACATTTTTTTGCATTAAAACCCTTTAGGCCTATTTTTGTGTTTACTAAAAATTTAATGTTACTGGATTTGTTGAAATCTAATTTAGTAACTATTAAATTTCCTAGAGATTTACCAATTTTGACTAGGGTTTTGATATGATTTAATTCAGGAGGAAAGTTTTTACATTCAAACCAATTAGGTGCATGAAATTTCTTGATGTTTTCATTGACCAATTTGGTTCCCAAGCTAAAAATTTGATAGAGTATCCTTTATAAAAATATTATGAATTTCATACTAATTTATTCCTAATCTCTTTTTTTACACAATGAACATACAATGAATATTTAGAAAAGGTTCTGATACTTACCTATTGCTCACAAATCTTTTCTAATCTTCTTACTAGTTTTAAGATTAGCTTGCCTGGTTTGCACCAATATGCAAATACACCTAGCTCTAAGCATTCTAACCATTTATCCTCTATGTACCTATTACTTATGATCTGAATACCATAATATTGTATATGATTTTCTAGGGTTCCTTTTCTTGAAGGATTATAGGTGATGATCGTTTGTAGGGAGAATTTAGGCTTTCAAATTTTTAATAAGGGTGTGGGAAGCCCTAAGATTTGATTCACATAAGTTATTCTTATGCTTAGGGCCTAAAGGGATATTATTTGTTATTGAAAATTTTGTGGGTCTTGGCTTACTAAAAACCTTAAAATCTTCATTCTTCAACTTGGGTCCTTTCTAATCATCACTCAATGGTAGCTTCCTTGCATGTCTTGTTTTATTGAATAAAACCTTTTGATGTTTGACTTTATCTTCTTCCTAAAAGTTATTTGGTGCTATGTCTATATTCTTTTTGAGGTGATATTCCCCTCTTGGTCTTTCTTTTTGTCACTTGTTGCCATCCATTTCCTTCTTCTAATCTAGTAAGAGCTTGGATCTATTTGTCTTGCATCTTGGTAATTTCTTTACCCCTCGCTTCCTGAATTTTAACTAGGCATTTGAATTTTTCCTTCCTTTGTCGATTGCTATCTTCAAGATTTGTAGATAGGATGTCGAATCTATTTCTGGTGGTAACATAGGGAGGTTCTGGTTGACAAATTTGTCAAGGATTAGGGATGATCAACATTTATTGTGTCTTTGATCTTTTCCTATTATGGTAGATGCGTAAATTTTAATTTATGTGATCAAATTTTTTTTAGGAAGATACACTTGTGTTTTGTTGTTTTTGCTAAATCTTCTTTTTCTAGTATGTTCACCATTTTTTAGATTAGAATTATAGTTGTAATCAATTTTTTTTGTATCTTATTAATATATATTAGATATTTTATTTAATATTTAATATATGGATGATTTGAATATATGTATACATTATTTTTATTATTTAATAAATTTAATTTAATAAATGTGTTATATGAAGGTGGATGTAATTGTTATTTTAGTTATGGATTAATCATTATGTGTTATGTTATATTTTATGATGTAATACATAAACTATATATTTATTAAATTAAATAATGATGTAAATTATTTAATAAATGAATTATAAAATATATGAATAAGATAAATACTCAAATGCTTTTAATGGATTGTGTAGACCAAATAGAATAAATTATGAATCAAAATATACAAAACTTCCTAACTAGAACTTTGGTTAAACATAGATTCTATGAGTGACCCATAGTGAATTGACAACGAGACATGCTTTCAATCAACTATAATTTGGAGCCTAAATAAGTTGAACATCTAACATGGCACAATAAACTTTTAATTCTAAAATAGGAAATTAGAAATTTAAACATGATTCTTTTTGAGATTGAACTTGGACTATCAACTTGTACAACATAATAATTCAAAATTATTAATCAACATTATCATTGTTGAATACAATTATCCAATTATTTATTGTCATTGATGTTACACAAATGTCAAGCTTTAATCAAGCATAGTTAGTGTAAGCCCAACTTAGTTAGGCACCAATGGAGATTTCAATGTGAGTAGAGAAAAATTCAATATAAACCAAGTTAGGCTAGTTAATGAAGAAAGTTAGTGTTAACCAAGCTTTTTAAGCTAGCAAAGAAGAAGTTAGTGTTAATTGAATTGGGTTAGTCATTGGTGAAACATTAGTACTAACCGATTGTTCAGTCCAGTATTAGCCAATTGACAACATAATACTGTTGTTAATTATTTGGCTAATACAATCCAACTAAATAGATGTTTATTGATGTTTTAAAAGGGCTTACAATGCAAACTTTCCTAGTTTATCATATATAAGAAAAGGTCAAGTTGTGAGGATTAAACAGGGTATGGAAGTTGAATAAAAAGATGGATATATGAGTGAAGACAAGGCAAAGTAGAAAGTGTGAAGGTTAAACTACAAGGAAACATTTGATCAGGAATGATTCAAAGGTTAATCCATAACAGTGATATGAATTTGCAAAGTTAGTTGCTTCATCAATCATGTCAAACTACTATTTCTTTATGACCATTATAGCTGTAAAGAAATCTCTTAACAAAGTTGACTTAACAGTCATTTTGTAAATCCTCTAACAAGGTAGCATTTCTTGATTGAAGTGTCTTAAGACCTCTAACAAGGACACTTTTAATAGGGTGATTCAAATCCTCTAACAGGGTCACACTTAACCATGTGTTTTGTAACCTTTAAGAGGGTTGGCTCCTAATAGAGCTCATTTCATAAGAGTGAAAAATTGTAACTAGATGCATTGGTGGTTTTTCCCAAATTGGGTTTCTATGTTAAATCTTGGTGTCTCATGTGTTCATGTTATGTGCTTAATGATTTATGTTTCTGCAATGAAGTTACTAAAGGTTAATACACATTAATATCTTAATATTTCTTTTTTGACCGAGTTACAATGAACATCTAGTTCTAATCGAGTAGTACAAGTACTTGGTTTCAGAAGCAAAAGTTTGTGTTGACATCTAAATGACTTGGATTTGTTTTTGTTGTAACTAATTCACCCATCCCCTCTTAGTTATTCCTCTTATATTTTCAAAAATTGGTATAAGAGCATTGGTGCTTGTAGAAAAAAGGTTTTAAAGATATAAGCTAAAGATTAGGATGTCTTACAAAAGGAAGATTCCTAAACTTAGCAGAGAAAACTTTTCATCATGGAAATAGTTGATGAAGATTCACATATCAAGCATCAATGATGATGGTGTATTCTACCTATAGAAAAAATATGTAGCACCATCCAAGCCTATGTACATGGAATAGATCAAAGAAGTAATAGAACACAATATTATGATGATTGATATCGTATCCTCTTTGAACTTTTCTGAATTTGAAGAAGTCAAAAATTGTCCTACTACATTTGACATGTGGGAAATTTTGAAGAAAGTCTTTGGAGGTGACAAAAATGTGCAAAGAGCTAAGGCATAAATCTTAGGAGGAAATTTTGATTGATTGAAAATGAAAGAAGGTGAGAACATCACCCAATACAATGAACAAGTCAAAGAAAGTGTTAGTGCAATCAGAGCATTAGGTGGAACAATTGATGATGAAACAATAATTAGAAAGATACTAAGAACTCTTCTTCCGATTTGTGCAATTCAAGTTTTAACTATTCAAGAGATGAGATACAATCCTGCACATGACCTAACCCTAGATACTCTTATGGGAAGATTGACTTCTTTTGAGTTGGACAATTTTGATAATTATTCTCCTTCTTCTAACAATCTTGAATTTGCATTCAAAGATAAACTAACCCTCGGTAGAAAAGGAAGGAAATCAAAAGGAAAAAAAGTTGACACTAAAGATGAAAAGGATTTAGATGAGTACCTTGAAGCTATTAAGTCTCTCCTAGAAAAATAGGTAGCACAGGGAAAAGGAAAAATCAAATGAAATATTCAATTGATTTATTTCTCATGTGAGGAAGTTGGACACATTGTAGCTAAATGTCCAAACAAGGAAGATAAAGAAGAAAGGAATTTCAAAAAAATCAAAGGAAACAAAGACTTCAAAAGCTACAAGGACTTCAAAATCAAAGGTAAGAAATCATGTTAGATTGCAAAATATATTGATAGTGATGATGAAGAAGATGAAGTAGTTTATATTGCTATCAAAGATGAATCTAATGATGGGGAAAATGAAAAGATGGAACTTATCTCCCATGTTAGAAAAAATGGTACCTGGATCATAGATAGTGGTTGTTCTCATCACATTACTGGTGTTAAAACAAAATTTGAACATTTAGAATAGTATGATGGTGGAAGTGTTAGATTTGGGAACAATGAACCATGTTATGTAAAAGGAAAAGGTATCATTGTATTGAATGATGAAATCAAATGTGAGAATACTTATTGGGTTGAAGGATTAAGACATAATCTACTCAGTGTAGCTAATCTAAACAATATAGGATACTAATTTGAATTCATGAATGGGAAAGTGAAACTATTGGATGGAAAGGGAAAACTAGTTGGAACTAGAAATCAAATTAAAGGTAATTTGTTTTATTTAGATCTCAGGGAAAGCTCTTGTTTACTATCTCAAATTGAAAAAAGTTGGATATGGCATAAAAGAATGTGTCATGTTAACTTTGATAACCTAATCAACATAAGCAAGAATAATATAGTAAGAGGTATACCTTATCTAAAGAAACCTGAGATAGGAATGTGCAAACAATGTCAAATTGGAAAAATGAGTAAACAAAGTTTCAAAAGTAAGTCCTATAACTTTGAAGATGTTTTAGAGCTAGTTCACATAGATATTTGTGGGCTAATTGGTGTAGAAAGCTACTATGGATATGTATATTTCATTTTATTTGTTGATGATTACTCTAGATTGATGACTGTAATGTTTTTAAAAGACAAGTCTAATGCTTTTCAAAAGTTAAAATGGTATTTGGCTAGAGTTGAGAAAGAAACATGGAAAAATCTAAAATACTTAAGATCAAATAGAGGAGGAGAACTCATCTCAAATGAATTCAATGTGTTTTGCAATTAAAGATGAATTAAAAGACACGTATCAACACTTAGAACTCTAGAAAAAAATAAAATAGTAGAGAGAAGGAACAGATCCATCATGGAATGTGCAACAACATTATTATCATAAAATAATGTTGCACCAAAGTACTAGAGAGAAGCAATCAACACAATAGTTCACACACTAAGCTGAGTTCAATTGAAGAAAGTTAAAAACAAAATTGCTTATTGATTATGGTATGAATATAAGCCTAATGTTTGTTATCTTAGAGTATTTGGAAGCAAATGTTATATCTTAATTTCTTCATCAAAATTGACATTCACATAACATAGCTTACTAGTAATAGTATTAAAATCATTTAAATGATCTACAATAGATACACCTTCTACCATCTTCATATTAATTAAACACTTCATGAGAAATACCTTATTTGAAGTAGAGGGCCTTTCATACAATTTTGCTAGGGTTTGCATCAACTCTTTTTTCGTCTTTTCTTTTGTAATGTTAAATGTCACCGATAATGCCAAGCATACTCGAATACTTCGAAGTTCCTTTCTGTCTAAAATCTCCTTGTCCTCATCTATCATAGTTCCTCGTTTCTTTGTTTTTCTTTCCAATGGCTTCCATAAATCCTTCTGACAAAGATAGTCTTCCATTTACATTTTCCATAACTAAAATTTCTACCCATTAAACTTCTCAACCTTTAGCTTACCCTCATTTACCATTGCTCCCACTCAACCATGAGACCTTCCTCCATAGGATTGCTATAAAAAAAATGACGACGATCTGGCTAAGAAAAAAATTGATGAAAGTCTAGCTTTGATACCACTTGTTAGGATTGACTACAAACATAAATAAAAATTACATACAAATATAACCAATATTAGAAAATAATAAGATCGCATAGAAGAGAACACAAGACACCAAGATTTAATGTGGTTCACCTAATCCCTGGGCTACCTTCACCAACAACTATTCCAATATTATTACTATCCAGTGATAACAATACACAATCCCTTATAACTCAATACTGCCGCTAGAAGCTATAATATCATCATATATTATTAAATGCCTAACGCTAAGCCTTTTTATACAAGCTTTTCCCACTTACAAAATTAGGGCTAGAATAAGTTGTCTAATAGAAAAATAACAACTGACACCTTTACAATATAAGGTCATTTTTTTCTTCAAGGGTTTTCTCCCTAAAAACCCTTATAGGGGCACTACCCCTAAACCCCCAAAGAAATTGATGAGAATCAGAAGGAAACTAAGGATATTATTAAATTTCTCATACTATTATCATTTTATGTTGTCATGTTCTGTTTCCATCACTGTCAAAGAGAGATTTTGTTGGAAACAATTCTTCAAATATATTTTGCTATTGGTGTTACACAAATGTCTATATTAATCGAGAAATGGAGTACTTACAGTATTAAGCAAGCATATTTAGTATTAATCAAGAAGTCATGTAATGAAGATCATTTTAGTGTTAACTGAATAGTTGGTTAATGAAGGATATCCTACTTGCAATATTGACCAAGTGGTCAGGCATCAAAGGACCTCTAGTGTTAACCAATCGTTCAATCCTAGTATTGACCGAGTGACAACATAATGCACTTTTCAAGTAATTAATTTGTTGAGGTTAACTATTTGGATGTCTAATGATTATGTGAAAGTGTATTCAAGATGACTTATCAAAGACAATGATATATAAGAAAGATCATGTAGTGATGATATAAGGAACAAGTGGTAGGATGTTGAATAAGATAGATATATGAGTGAAGACAAAGAATTAAAGTGTGAAAGATAAGCTACAAAGAATATTATGATTAGTAAGGACCTAGAGGTCAAGCCAGAATAGAGATGTGAATTTGGAAAGGAAGATACTTCATAAATCATGTCAAATTATTGTTACCCTCTAAACATTGTAGCAATAAAGAAATCTCTTAACATAATTGACTTAATAGTCATTTTTAAATGAGGAAGGGGAGGAAATGAAATATGCTGATGAGAGTGAGGAGGAGATGGAAATTATGAGGGAAGAACTAGTTGCTAAAAAATGGAAGAGGGAAAAAGAGATAGAAGCTAAGGGGGATTTAGGGCCAGGGCTAGAAATCTCAACAATTCCTCTTTCCCCTATTCATCCCCAGGAGCAAGAGAAGGAGAAAATTGGTGGAGAGGGTGGAGAAGTGATTATTAAGGATATGCAAAATGCATGGATAAATTTCAATGTAAGAACATACAAGATGGGGATTGTCGGAGAGACAATGAATACTCAAATCTTGGAAGAAAAATAGGGCTAGCTCCAATTTGAAGAACTCATCGATCCAACTATGGTGACAATAATGGATAATGCTAGGGAAACAAACATAAATTTGTTCAATAATGCTTGAAATAGAATGATTGACAATTTTAGGTCAATCAAATGGCTTTACCACAAATTGGAAGAGGTCGGGGAAAAAATTAGCCAACTACAAAACAATAGGAAGAAGCTAGGTCCTAGAAATCAAAAGGACTAGGAGGATCAAATCAATTTAGCTGAGAAGAGAATCTTGAATTGGAAAACTATAATCATAGTCTACCAAATCAAATGATTTCCATCCTCAATTCTATCAATGATAACATTTTGTCCCTTACTAGAATGTTAAAAACCAAAGGTCTGCTAGGCAAGAGTGAGGACAAGGATAGAGAAAGAGCTAGGGTGGAAGAGGATGCAACAATAGAAATAACTTTCAGCAGCCTAGATTAGGAAGCTTAGAAGAATCAGGAGTAGATGGTTGAGGAGACTCACAAAGTCTATGAATCAGCTTAGATGATGTAGGAGCTCGAGCGAAAGACATAAGAGTAATCATGGTTTATTTTTTCCTATCTTTTGTTGTTACTTTACTGCTATTTTTTGTCAACTTGGCTTTTTAGTGTTATAGCTTTTTGGATGAATATTGAACTGGCCTTTTAGTTGGCCTTTGTGTTTGGCTGGGCTTTCATGCTTATTATCAACCTTATGAATTGTCTATTTTTGGTTGGGCTTTAACTACTTATTATCAGCCTCAATTTTTTTTATAACTATTGGGTTTCAGGGTCCCTCTAAAACTTTTTTTTCTTATCAAAAATAGTCATTTTGTAAATCCTTTAACAATGTGACATTTCTAGATCGAAGTGTTTGAAGACCTCTAACCAAGTCGCTTTGAACAAGGTGATCTAAATCCTCTAACAAGGTCATACTTAATAGTATTGATTGTATCCTTTAAATCCTCTAATTAATAAAGATCTAATAGCTATCTTGATGTTGTCTTTATGTTATCTTTTTGTTATCCTTCTTCGTATTTGATCTTTTTTTGGTTTTTTGTACTAGCTTGTCTAGTTGTGTGGTGTTAATGCATAATTTCTCCTAGGATTTCTTTGTTTATTTTCTTGTTACTTTGTAAAAGGTTTTGGATCCTTACAAAACCTATTTTTACTTAATCAAAATAGTATGTATTGTAACCTCTAACATGGTTGGCTCCTAATAATGCTCATTTCGAAAGAGTGAAAAATATTGTGATTAGTTGCATGTTGGTTTTCCCAAATTGGGTTTCCACATTAAATCTTGATGTCACCTATGTTCATGTTATTTTCATAATGCTTTATAATTCTGCAACTAAGTTACTAAAGATAAAAACAATTTATTATTCATAAGATTTCTTTTTTAATTGAGTTACAACATTGAATTAGTTATAACCAAGCTAGACAATATTGCATGATTAGGGAAAAGTTTGATTTGACATATAGGGAAATGGAATTGTTTTTGTGGTAACTAATTCATCCCTCCCCTCTTCATTGCTCTCTTCATTTCCAACAGTCATAACTAATTTTTCTTCTTATCCACACTTAATTTAACTTGCCTTTATGAAAGGAGACTTAAGTGGAGGAAAGATGCTTCTCAAATTCATGATGAGTAGTGAAGAAGGTGTTTGGGAACCTTTTTAGAGAAGATTTTCAAAGTTAGTGGTTGTTTACCCACTCTCTAGTTTTAGAGACTTCTGGATTTTGGAGGTAGTACAAGCTAAGAAAGGAAAGATTCTCTTCTCAAGTTTTCATTTTCCATTAGATTTGGAACAAATTTGGTGTTCTTTCTATGGAAGAGACTCATGCTTGTCTTTTTTTTCCTTATCATTGTAGTAGTTACATAATTGTGTATGTAATTTGTTCATGTTGTGAGTATTGTGTGTGAGTAATTTTTATTTTTTCTTCTCCTTTTCAATTTTTGAAGGCTTGTTCTTAATGGTTGTGAAGGTACATCACTCACCCTTAGGAGAGAAGCAATGGCATTTAGGTGAAGGAGTTATTTGGGATAATCCTTGAGTGTAGACTCTTTTACCTAGAAGGAAAATGGATAAAGCATGAAGTATGAGCATGTGCCAAATTTGTGTACTATAGTTGGGGGTGATAAGGGGAGGAACTTTGAGAATAATGGTATATGTATTGTGAGCCTTGTGTAGGCATATCATTTCTTAATTTTGGCTTCTCCCCTTGGGTTTGACATAGCTTCACCCTCCTTCATGGGTTGCCTGGGTGTAACCTATTTATTCTTTTATAATTCTTGTATTGTGACTTTGTGCATGTGTGTAACCTATTTATTCTTGGTTCTCCAAGCTCAGGGGTGGTCTCGAATGAGACCTCAACTGGGAGGTGAGATTTGTATGGTTGTATTTGTTTTTTTATTTGTAGGTTTCTATGTGGATATGAGTTGAAGAAAAAGATTTGGAAATTTTTCATCATGTTAATGTTGTTGAGAAGAAATATTTATGATATTTTGTAAAGTTATTGTAATAGGGGAAATCTCCAAGTTGATTTTCATCTTTGTATTGTGAAGTTGCAAAGTTTAGAGTGGAGGAAATGTATTTGATTTCATTTGAGAAGCATTTTTGTTATATCAAAAATTAAAACTTATTTTTCATGAGAACGGAGTTTTGATTTCATTGTGAAAATTGGAATGAAATGAAAAGAATTATTATGTTTAAAAGCTTATTTCTGTTGGTTTCAAATGCTTATTGAAATTGAATAAGAATGTTATTTTGAGTTTATTGAAAATTTTGGGAAAATTGAAATGTGATGCTTTTGGTTGCAAGATTTACTTATAATATTTAAAAGGAAATTAGATGATTTGAAATATTATATTAAGTGTATTCAAAAAGGAAATTTCAATAGAGAGAAAATGAATATGAGGTTGTATCAAATTCATTGTTTATCTTGGCAAAAATAAAGTTTGGAAATAATAGTTAATTTGTGGTTCAATATATCCATAATCCAATTTATGACTACGAAATGTATTACTTCCAATCAGACAAATAAATTCACTAGTGTATTTTGTGTTAATGAAATGATATCATTAGATTAATTCATACTTTATAAAATACCCACAAGATAGATAATTAAATAAGTTAGTAAAATAAGTATAAAATTGATGGGAAAAGACAAAATAAACAAAAATTACAATAGAGACCTAGAGGTCTCTAGAAAATGTATGGGGAAGAAAAATAATCCCCTTAAATTTTTATAGAGAATTAAATTCATTCCTAAATTAACTCCTAAATATTAAAAATTTAAAGCTAATAAGTCATAACAATACATACAAATAAAAGGAAGTTTGAAAATGGGGTAGCTAAATGTATTCATGTGCTCATATTCCTAATATAGAAATCAATAATTTGCTTTTAAAAAAATTAAATCCTCCTCCAATTAGGGTCAAAGTAGTAGTTACTTTATAATAAAATAAAATAAATGCACACACTTATTAGTCCCTGGGGAAAATATTTTCAGTTGTGGTCTCTCAATTAATTTGTATATCTAAAATCACTTCATCACTAAAGTTCAAAAATGAATTATTTTTAAATTAATTTTTAAACATTAATTTCTTTATTTTGATTAGCTGACCCCTATTTTCCTCGGGGTAAAATAGATTTTTTCTGATGCCATAATTTCTAAAAATAAAATTCCAAAAACTTCTCCAAATCTTTGGAATGTTGATTGTTTGACTTTCTGAAAAGAAATCCAGAGATCTCGATCTGATCCTTCCTCTCTATAAGAATTTGCCTTAGAGAAAAATTCACCCAAGATCAAGGAGCACAAGCATAAGCACATAGTAGACCAAAGAGTATGATTAATATGAAAATGTTTTCTATTATTAGAAGCATGTTAGAAGCATGTACATACACACTAGGAGAGCTTGCATATAAAGGCCTCTAAGATGCATCTAGAATATGTCTAGAAAGAACTAGGAGATAAGCATGACAACTAAGCACATATCCTTCGCAATAAGAGGATAAGCACAATGAAGTGTCTAGAATGTTGTAGACACCATGTGCTCAAATAAAGTGCTTACTCCTATGTTGTAGATAACATGTGTATAATTAGAGTGCAAACTCTTGTGTTGTCAACATGACAACTCACAAGAGTACACATACTCCTAGGTGACTAATAAATAAATAATAATATATATGCATTAACCTAAGTAAACTTAAGTAAGTGTATATAGTAAATGCTTATTTACACTAATACCCCCCCTTAAGTGCAACTTAGGGGAATTTCTTTAAGCTTACATAAGCACAATGAAGTGTTTAGAATGTTGTAGACACCATGTGCTCAAATAAAGTGCTTACTCCTATGTTGTAGATAACACGTGTATAATTAGAGTGCAAACTCCTATGTTGTCAACATGACAACTCAGAAGAGTACACATACTCCTAGGTGACTAATAAATAAATAATAATATATATGCATTAACCTAAGTAAACTTAAGTAAGTGTAAATAGTAAATGCTTATTTACACCAACACCTCCCCTTAAGTGCAACTTAGGGGAATTCCCTTAACCTTACATAAGCACAATGAAGTGTCTAGAATGTTGTAGACACCATGTGCTCAAATAAAGTGCTTACTCCTATGTTGTAGATAACATGTGTATAATTAGAGTGCAAACTCCTATGTTGTCAACATGACAACTCACAAGAGTACACATACTCCTAGGTGACTAATAAATAACTAATAATATATATATGCATTAACCTAAGTAAACTTAAGTAAGTGTAAATAGTAAATGCTTATTTACACCAACACCCCCCCTTAAGTGCAACTTAGGGGAGTTCTCTTAAGCTTACATAACCTAGGATGAAATGCATGATGGGTCCTAGCTACTAGGCCATGTTAGGTACCCATGTACATAATGAAAAGAAATCTCTCATAAAGAGGTGAAAGAGGAAAAACCTCATGGGAAAAACTCTCCCCCAAAAAGAGAGATGAAAAACACGCATGATGTATGGATGGATGGAGTAATAAAGACCCCCCCATTATGACATAAATCTAGTACATAAATAGAGAATTAGGAGAAGGAAAAAACCCCAAAGAGGAAAAAGTCCCTCGAAAAAAGGAGAAGGAGACAAGGTAGTCCCCCCCCCTAAAGGTAGTGTGAAAATTAGTGAGAAATGCTCTTATATAGAAGCTGATCCATGACCGTTGTATAATGTTCCTCCCCTTTGGAAGAAACAATGGAAAATGTACAGGTGAGATGCTTCCCCTATGTGTAGAAAGAATCTTGATGATTAAAGGTATCTCTGAAACTTGTTCAAGTGTCCCTATGTCAATGTCGATGGTTACTCCTTCCAAGACTACTAAAAATAACATGTGCACATCAAGAAAGGATTGATGTAGAACCTATTTCAAAAAACTCTCTATCTCCTTAGCTGATAAAGAGACCTCCTGCAATTGTTGTACATAAGTTTCCATAATCACATTAGCCTGTAAGGACTAACCATGAAGAGAATGGACATGAGGGTTGAAGTAGGCCCTCACAACAACTATAGAAGGATTGTCCTCATCAAAGAGAAGCTAAATGTCATCAAAGAACTCCTCCAAATCTATTATGTGTGACTCCATGAACAAACCTAAAATATCAATCAAGAAGTCATCACCTGAGGCTAGAACTGGAAGACATAGTGTACCCTGTTATGTTAAAGTACATGAATTTGTCACTATAACAATAGATGAAGAATTTTCCTCAAAGAGGAGATGAATATCATCAATAGTGTCTCCCACATCTTCAATGTGAGACTCCACAAATAGGGCTGCAAGGGCAAGAAGGAAGTCATCGCATGAAGGTAGAGTAGGAAGACATAAAGGGTCCTATTGCACTGAATCTAAAGCATCTATGGCTAGAACTAGATCAGTAGAATCAATAGGAGTATCAGAAGGTGAGATCTCATCTATAGTAATTGGATGTAGAATGTCCTCTAAAAATGGAGGAACACATGGATCTCCATATGCTTCCCAAAGAGCCATCCAAACATCATGAGGAAAACTTGCCATAAGAAGAGCAAAGGATTCCTTACTCATACTGTTATACATAAAGCCAAGAAGTTTAGAAAGATATTTGAATGAAGGTGGTATCTTCAAGCAAAGAGAAGGAATCACTTCTTGATGTTCTCTTAGATGATCAAGCATCAAAGCACTCCATTTCTTATAGTTCCTTGGTGTCAACTTTGATCTTATACCAGAATGACATATGTGACAAGCTTCCATGAGATCAATGAATGTATACAACCCTCCAAAATATAGAAATAATCAATCAACCCCCCCTAATGTATGATGTGGGCATTGTATAGCCACTTGCCAATTTAGCACCTATTTTTGAAAGTAGTATTTCTGTCCACATAAGCTTATAATCTGATTGCAAATCTGGAAAGTAGACAAAAAAAATGCACTTTCAAAAAAAATAAAACTTGATTTGGAGTCCAAATGAGCCCGTACTAAGCATTTGAAGTGGCAAAAATCAATATTTTAGAGTTACAAAAAAATTCAGGAATAGTGATCTCAAACCACCTACACCAATGTGTAGATCATGAAATTCTACCCCAAAACAAAAAAAAATGCTCGCAAAAAAGAGTTTGTATGAGGGAGATATCGCTGCTATAATTATTTTTCCTTATTCACTGCCACACCTCCAAAAATGAAATGGTTCTAGATTTTTCCTCGAATGTTTGATTTGGATAAAACAAAATCTGATTTGGGGTTTTTTTGACCTTTTGAATGTGATGCAAATATCTAATTTGCACTAGTAAGCTTCAATCTTAACTTGCAAAATATCTCTACTATAGGCCTGATGGCCAATTTTTTGGAAAAAATAATGCGAAACCAAAAAAGATTGTAGAGAGGCAGATGAAAAAAAATATAGATCTAAAAATTAAATGTACAGATTTGAAATGATCATACCAATTCTACAAATCGTGCCTTCAAGTACCAGTTTGCAAAATAAAATTGTCTTAATTTTGACTATTTCACAACATAGCCAAATTTATAGTCAATTCACTGAATCGATGCATCAGGCATAGTGGTGAGGTCCACTTTGGCTCTAGATGCTCCCAATTTCTAAAAATTCTCTCGATCTTTGGATTGAAGGTGCTGAAGAACCAATGGTCTCGAACAACTAGTGATGAGAATCTCCCCAAGCTTTGATACCATGTAAGAATTTGCCTTAGAGAAAAATTCACCCAAGATCAAGGAGCACAAGCACACAGTACACTAGAGAGTATTATCAATATGAAAAAAAATTCTATTATTAGAAGCATGTTAGAAACATGTACATACACACTAGGAGAGCCTGTGTATAAAGGCCTCTAAGATGCATCTAGAATGTGTTTAGAAAGAACTAGGAGATAAGCATGACAACTAAGCACACATCCTCCACAATAAGAGGATAAGCACAATGAGGTGTCTAGAATGTTGTAGACACCATGTGCTCAAATAAAGTGCTTATTCCTATGTTGTAGACAACATGTGCATAATTAGAGTGCAAACTCCTATGTTGTCAATATGAAAACTCACAAGAGTATGCATACTCCTACATGAACAATAAATAAATAATAATATATATGCATTAACCTAAGTAAAGTAAGTGTAAATAGTAAATAATTATTTACACCAACATTCTCAGGAAATCACCCATGCTTACCCAAGCCTAAAAGAAAATATGTGTAGACGTAGTATGGGTACTACTTGAATCTATGCAAAAACACCATCTATTACCTCCTTAGAACATATAACCCTTGTTACACAAGCAAGATAATTTGTGGCACCGATTATTACTGATGGAAAATTTGGGATGATTTTGAGGAACTGGAAGATAAAATCCATGGGGTCTATTATTTGGGTTCTACTATCAAACTCAAGAAAGAACTGATCTTTACCACTCTAGGTGTCCGAGAAATGTTGAGTGAAACAACCATCAACAATGATAGAAATTGCTCTATAAATAGTCACCACCTATAAATGTATTTTTTGCATAGATTTCTTTTAGGCAGCAAATTTTTCTGATTTAAATAAAAGATTTAAATTTAAAGCTCATATTTCATTGCAAAGTTTCAAATGTATGGTTAACTTATCATGCTTGGATTTTTCTTGAAATGACTCGGTATCCATAGTCAAAGGAGGAGGGGTAGGATTCAAATTTATAGTTAACTTAACACGCTTGCATTATTCATGGATAGATGGATGAGAAGGGAAACTATCAATCACTTTGATGAGCTTTCTCACAAATGCATGAGTCTATGGCTTAGGGTTTGGCCATGTCAGAGAGATCTTCATTTTGTGAGGTGCTCCTTTCAATTTATCTTGGCATTTTGGCTTCTTAGAGCTCCCATGACCTTTTCATACTCATAAAAAGCTACTAGCCACAATCAACATTTCAAATTCATGTTCATTATGCTTGGCCTCATTTTCTATGCTTCTATCTATTTAAAGAATTGTTTTCCATTAATTTAAATGGAATAAAAAAACACCACTATAGCCACTGGATGATGATGTTTGAGCAGTTACTTGATTGATTATTCTTTGGCACCCCTGGCTAGGTTGCCCATCCATTAATTTTTTTTGAAAACCAGAAATATTTGACAGCAGGGATAAGATAACTATGGAATAAATGCATTGTTAGAGAATTAGACTTCACCAACTTTGTCTTCAATATTTGCATGTAGAAAACACACTATATTTCCTCCAAAATCATCCTTCAACTAACATATATTCTTTTTCAATTACATTTTTTTTTTCATGATATTGTATGTAAAGGTAAACATATAATAATGCCAACTTTTTGAGACTTGTCTAATTTGTAATTTTTTCATCTAGCACTTTAGCTGACTTGCACGATTTCAATTAGTATTTTTTTTAAAAGTTTGGGTTAAATTTGGCTTCAAGTGAGAAGGATTAATTGATAATTTTCTAATTTTGATATAACTTAATTATTCAATTTTCCTTTTTTAAATTTCTATTATTTTTATAAAGACTACAATGAATCCTTTGTAAGAGATGCAAAATTCTAGGTCTAATATTTTGTCAATAGATTAACAATTTAAAGCAACAATAAAATTATTATATATTCTTATTAGTCCCTACTTAGAACTAATGTTTTCATTAGTCCACCTACTATTAATTTTTTCAATATTTCAATGAGACATTCTAAGGTTAAAATTAGCTTAATTTTAAAATCAAAAGTTCAGCAGTAATTTATAAATTTCTATTGGCTATGCCAATTTTGTAGGGGTAATATTAATTTTATGGAGAAAAAAATCTAGAATGTTCCTCTAAGTTCTAGATCCATTAGAACTTTTTGTTATGAGCAGTTTGACTCTATTAGATGGGTAGACAAACAGAAATAAGGAAACAGGTACAAACTAATGTAGAGTTTTCAGTCTTTGTGTCAATCTATATATATGCATCCAGGAAGAAGGCACTATGCAAGCAAACTTTGAATCAAAAAATATTTGATATTTACACATACACTACACTTGGATGTTTGGTGATAGACTATGACTCTAGCATTTGCCAAATTAAATGTTTTTGGAATTCATTGTCTATCAATCATGTCCCAAGTGGAATAGTATGAATTCTCACATCACTTGAGAAATAATTATGCTTCTATTTAGGAATTACAATTTCTTTTTATGTAATTTGAATTTTAAAATTGCTCATTTCTAAACCAAGAGCCAAGAGGCTGTGTATGGAGCAGTCTTTAATAAATTATTTTCCCTTGAAATAGTTTTAATAGTTTTTTGTATTAGATTGTATAATTTACTTTGATTTTATTTGTCATTGAAATAAAATTTATTAATTAGAAAACTTCAAAAAATATTAAATATATTTTAATTTACTTGATTAAACAATAGTTCTAAACATCAAGGCAAAAGCCTACAAAACAATGGTAACTTGTGAGCCTCTCATGTGGGAGGTCTTGGGTTCAAATCTACCTTCGCTTAACATATAATAATAATTAATTCCAACAAATAATAATAATTAATCTAGGCTTCGGCTATTTACTGATCAAAAAAAAAAAAAAGACAGTCTTAAACATCAGAAAATCATTGAATGTCTGAAATAATTAATGTGTTCAGTTAAAGCATCATAGAATTTGATTTAAACAATGATAAAATTAAATGTAATGGAACAACAAGTAGTTTATATATTTAGTTAAGATTTATTTGGTCTAGCTTTATTTTAATGAGTTACAAATTTATGTAATGAAGTGCTAGTTCACAATGCATTATTTAAAATTTTAAATACTAATAATTAAAAATAAATAATGTTATAAAGACCAAATACTTTAAATATGTTTATTTTTATAAACATATTATCATTGAAAAATAATATTTTTTCTTCATTATTTTATAATTTAATTTCTATTTCATTGAACAAATATTCTTAAAATGATGTAGAGAAATTATATATACATAGATAACATAACTATTTTCATCCCACATAATTACAAAATACAACCTTTATATACTCTTAATAAACATTTTTTGAACATGATTCAATATTATTACGTCAAATACAATAATAACAATAATACTATTTTATTTATGTCATTGCACAAGGTAGGGACTGGTGCAAGGCACCCTAACCATCTCCCATGGAATTATGGGTCATGATTAGTAGGTTTTTATGTCATATTATCTTTGGGATTTAGTCATTTCATTTCATATTAGTAAGTGTTCAATTAAGGTCACATTGACCAAGTTCTTATGTTAAGCAATATGTTAGTCAAAGGAAGTCAAAGTTCCTAAACAAATGGAAAATGCCAGACAAGGGCATAAATAGGAGTTTAATATAATGTCAAGATGTCATGATAAATCTTTCAACATACCTAGGAGTGTATTGGAACTTAAAATGCAAAATGTGGGAAGAATGTAAAAGTTGCCAAGAAATGTTGTTAGGAATTTCTTTGCAAAAATTGACCAAGTGTAGAAGGTGAGCAATCATTCATCTCACTCAAACTTCTTAAGGGCATGAAAGATCTTGTTTGTGGATATAAAGCAATGTAATCTCATATGAAAAAGGGGGGAGAATGTGTGGAGAAGGAAGATGAAGGACAAGTGTGTGGTTTTGTATAATAAATTCATATTTTTGTGAACTTCTACTGGGCACTATTATTGACTATGATTCTATTACTCTCTTCCTTATTATTTGAAGGTGGTGATCCTCGAACTTCTGAGTTATATGTTAGTGAATGATAGTATTGTTACTGAAGCTTAAATTTTGTCTAATGTCAGTTTATTTCATTGTTCAAATGAAGAAAATTGCCAATTATTGTAGATGACTGTGTGACTATCATAAAAAATTATAGTCTTAGTACATGGACCATATACTTTTATTAAACCATTGGATTTTGTTCATTTTTGGATATGTTATTTAGAACCAAATTACACAAGTTTTGTCCAAAAGTTATGTATGACTATTTCAAAAGTTATGTATGACTATTTGGAGGTCTATACGAATTACAAAATCCTGATAAATATTATTTGGAATGTAAAAAGAGTCTTGGATATTGTTTGACCATTAATAGGAAGTAATTTGAAATATGGTGTTGATAAAGATCTTGGGCATGCAAGATGATGGAGGTGTTGTATGGTGAGGTTTGAGAGGTTTTTGTGTGGTTTTGTGAAGGTATAGGGAGAGGCAATTGGAATAGGTGAGATTGGCACAAGGAATAAGCTATTCACCTTATCTCTAACATTATAAGATCTGAAGGGATAGCATATGTTATGCTTAGGTAGGCTTGGAAGGAGCCTAGCCTAGTTTGAGAGTTTTTGTATTAAGAAAAAAGTATCATCACCTCCTTACTTGCATCATATTTGGTATTAGAGCAGAGTTGCACCATATTGGAGAGCATAGTTGTGTTGATTACAAATTTCTAATTGTTGTGGGAAAAAGTTTGATTGTTAGTTGTAGAAACTTGGTAGAAGGAGGCAAGATTTTGTTTCAAGTAAGAAGACAACTTGTGTTTATTGATTGGGATTGGTAACTTGTAACAAGAAGTTTTGTGGTTTCTTTTGATAAGGATGACAACACAAAAAGAAGAAATATGGAAGACATGGTTATACTATAGAGATACCTTGAGAAGACAAAGGGAAGATGAAAAGAGAAAGAGAAGATAGAGAGAAGAGGTGGAAAACATGTTAGAGGAAGTTAGAAACTTGAAGGAGGCACTAGTAAGGAATGAAGAAAGAGGAACATTCCTAAGGCAACAAGCAGAGGAAGAAGAGGAGAAATTTTTTGATAGTATAGAGGTTAAATGTATTGTGGTGGAACATGTTAAGATAGAGGATTAGGCAGATACAAAAGAAGTGGTCACTAAGTTAGACCAATTGACAGATTCAAAGGGAGAACAAGTGCCTAGAATAAAGGACAACAAGGGTGAAGAGGAAATACAAAGGGAGATGGAACATCATGTGACAATAAATTGCATGCATTAGGAAGAAAACATGGGGCAAATTATTAGCAATATGACTGGAAATATGGATGACAATAGTATACAGGAAGACCATTTGAAGATTGAATTAGTAGATGAGGAGACCTCAATTTGTGTAAAGAATAGGGACATAGCCATTGGAGAGGCTAAATTTTTTAATGTTATTGATAAGAAAGATAGGAATCAAACATGAGGCAATAAGAAGAATGAAGTGGTAGAGCTAACTTCCAAGAAAGATGAGATTCAAAATAGCATGAAGATGGTGATTAGTTAGAATAAGACATCAAATAGTGCATGTATATACTCTTCTTATGAAGGAACAATAAATTATTTGTGGATAGTAATCAAAGTGCAAGAAAACAAGAAGTAACCACTAATAAATTGGGAGAATCCACCATTGTTGATAATGGGGATGATGAGTAATCAATATATTATATTTATGTCACCAAGGCAAGGCAAACCTTGGGTGAAAATGAAGAAGATTGGTTCATGTGGAGCCAAGGTATCTTAGCCACCAGATATTGACATAATGTTGATCATCAATGTAATCCAAGATAGAGTTGAAGAATTGCAGATCAAAATTAGTCCTCCAAGAAAATAGTAGAGTTCAATAGAATTTGGAAGAATGTGAGGATGCAAAAGACAATGGGAAATGATTGGACAATGTGGCAAGAAAGTGAACGAGGAGGCAACAACATCAAAAAAAGTCCCAGAAGAAAACTCAAGGGATTTGAGTTTTTCCAACAAGGGGAGTATAGCGTAGGGCACCTTGACCATCTCCCATGGAATTATGGATCATGGTTAGAAGGTTTTTATGTCATATTATCTTATGGATTTAGTCATTTCATTTCATAGTAGTAAGCGTTCAATTAAGGTCATGTTGAACAAGTTCTTATGTTAAGCAATATGTTAGTAAAAGGAAGTCAAAGTTCCAAAGAAAATGGAAAATTCCATACAAGGGCATAAAAAGGAGTTTAATATAATGTTAAGATGTTATGATAAACCTTTTAAGGTACCTAAGATAGTGTATTAGAACTTAGAATGCAAAATGTGGGAAAAATGTAAAAGTTGCCAAGAAATGTTGTCAGCAATTTCTTTGCAAAAATTGACCAAGTGTAGAAGGTAAACAATCATTCATCTTGCTCAAACTTCTTAGGGAGGTGAAAGGTCTTGTTTGTGGATATAAAGAAATGTAATCTCATATGAACAAGGGGGGAAGAATGTGTGGAGAAGGAAGATGAAGGACAAGTGTGTGGTTTTGTATAATAAATCTGTATTTTTGTGAATTTCTGTTGGGCATTATTATTGACTATAATTCTATTACTCTCTTCCTTATTCTTTGAAGGTGGTGATCCTCAAACTTCTAAGATATATTTTAGTGAAGGATAGTATTTTTATTGAAGCTTAGAGTTTTTCTAGTATCATTTTATTTCATTATTTGAATGAAAAAAATTGCCAATTATTGTATAAGATTGTGTCACTATCATAAAAAATTATAGTCTTGGTATGTGGACCATATCTTTTTATTGAACGGTTGGATTCTATTCATTTTTGGATATGGTATTTAGAACCAAATTATGCAAGTTTTGACTGAAGAAATTGTGAAAATATTATATATTTCAAAATTTATGTATGACTGTTTGGAGGTCTATACAAATTCTAAAATGTTGATAAATATCATTTGGAATGTAAAAAGAGTCTTGGATATTGTCTGACCATTAATGAAGTAGTTTGAACTATGGTGTTGATAAAGATCTTGGGGGTACAAGATGATGGAGGTGTTGCATGGTGAAGTGTGAGAGGTTGTTGTGTGGTTTTGTGAAGATATAGGTAGAGGTAATTGGAATAGGTGAGATTGGCACAAGGAATAAGCTATTCACCTTGTCTCTAACCTTAGAGAATCTGAAGGGATAGCATATGTTATGCTTAGGTAGGTTTAGAAGAAGCCTAGCCTAGTTTGAGAGTTTTTTTATTAAGAAACAAGTATCATCACCTCCTTACTTGCATCAGGGACTCAAGCTCTGTGCACATAGCTCTTGTTTATAAGAGCATTCATATTAACAAAACTATTTTTTTTTTAATAATTGCTTGTACTTTATTGGAGGGGGGAGGGGGAGGTCTACAAGTGTAGGTCGCTATTTAAAGAAATAAAATTTGTTACCCTCTAACGTGGGTGAGGTGAAGTGGGTCCACATGGCTACCTTTAAGGGTAGGCTTGAGTGGGAAGTTCCCACTGCCCTCACTTTAACAAGGAGAGCAGCGATGGGTAAGTTGCTTTTAAATATTTATTTTACTTTATTTAATTTATATTTTATATAATATTTTATGTGATGTTTTATATATATATAAACTAATAAATGTAGAATTTATTATATATTATTATTTGATTAATTTAATTATTATGTGTTGTGATACAAGGAACTCCCCTTAATACCATAAACTCATAACAAAAACAAAGAAACAATAGAAAATGTGAGAAACAAAATATGGACCTCTTATTGTCACTACAAATGCGAAATTACAAAATTCTCAATTACAATATGCTAACCCAAATGGGTGCCTTCATTAAAGTAATTTGCAAGACAGTGCTGTGAACTATCACCCAAAGCTGTCATAGACAATCTTTGGGCCTTTCTTAAATAGGCAATTTTATGCCACCCCAAGAAGGTTCTAGATGCTTAAACTTAATAGCTAGGGTTGTCAGACACTAACAATACACATGGAGTCAGCCAAATACATCTTTGACAGATTATTTTAGAAATTTTGGTAGCCCAACTTCTAAAGGCTATAACTCATGAATCGTTGCCTTGATTAGCTATTATAACCACTTTTTGGAAATGCCAGCTCCTGATCTATAGGCTTGGAATAGTGCAAATGCCCTTCTATTGAGTTTTTGGACCCCATCTAGGCACTCTAAGGCCTCCAATAGTGAGCCTGAAGATTTTTCTGCAAATTTTTCCATTGAAAATCTGCAATAACTTCTCTGATACTTAAGTTGGAGCAATGAGATTTTTATGGTAGGATTATATCTCTAAAATGAACCTTCCTATAGAAAATGAGAACATTCTAAGCTCGTATAACAAACCTACTAAAAGTAGCAAGTTTCCATAAATAGTAGCCACCTTGTCTACTAGTCCTTATTAAAATAGAAAAGGCTAAAAATAAAATATTTTTAGATGATGCAAGATTGCCCTTACACCCAGGATTCTCCTACATCATGTTGTGATTAATTATTATTATTATTTATTAAGCTCAATTAGATTCGAACCCAAGACCTCTTCGATAAGAGGCTCACAATTTACCACTATGTTATAGGCTCTTGCCTAATATGCATATTATATAAATATTTTTATTATTTAATATATTTAATTTAATAAATGTGTTATATGAAAAGTGGATGTGATTATTATTTTAATTATGGATCAATCACTATGTGTTATATTATATTTTATAACATAATATATAAATATATAGTTTAATAAATTCAATAATGATGTAAATTATGTAACAAATGAATTATATTAAATATAAAAATGTGTAAAATAAAAAATATTCAAATGTTTTTATTGGCTTATGTAGACCAAATAAAATAAATTATGAATCAAAATAAATGGAACTTTCCAAATAGAACTTTGGTTAACCATAGATTCTATTAGTGACCCCTAGTGAATTGAAAGTAGACATGCTTTCAATCAACTATTATTTGGAAATGATTTTAAAAACCTAGATCATCAATTGGAAATACATGTTTACACTGAACTTGAATGGTAAACAATTGAGAATGTAAATACAACTTGGCATAGTAAACTTTCAATTCTAAAATTGGAAATTGGAAATTGAAACAAGATTCTTTTTAAGATCCAACTTGAACTATCAACTTGTATAATGTAATCATTCAGAATCACTAATCAATGTTATTTCAACTCAACGTAGTTATGTATTCAATTAACTGACTTTAACACCTTTAGAAAGAAAAAAATTATTGGTGTGTTTTTCCCTAAATTTGGTTAAGACACAACTTCAACCCATTATTTGTGTAAATTGTAATGTATGAAAAGTAATAAATTTAATATTATTATATTTTAAAAAATCTAGCAGTTCAATAAATGTTTTCATTTTTTTTATAAGTTAGAGGTCGAGGCAATATATTAAACATAAAGAAAAAGTGTACAAACCAACTTGTGAGCCATTGAAATAACAAAATCGGGTGTTGGTCCCTCAATTTAGCCCTACATTTTAAAAATATATCCTTTATTCCACGTCCAATTCTTATAGTTTTTCATCTATTCCAAAGAGATCCACTCTTGTGTCTTAAATTACCCAAAACATCACAAAAGCACCAACAATAATAGAAAATTCCATATTTCTTTGTTAAGGGTTAGAAAACTTAAATAAATATATTATTAAAAAGATAAAAAATAAGAAATTGCAGGAGCAAAAACCATTAAAGTCTTAAAGGAGTATTTAAAAATAAAATTAAGACATCAAGTTGAATAAACATCAAGATGCCCATAGATGATTAATAACATCACAAAATACCATTTTAAAATAATTCTACATACCAATCAAATTGGTACATCTCAAAATCCGATCATACATAGAGTAAAAAAGGAAAGAAGCTAGAAAGAGGGGAGGTTACTATCAATTACTTACAAGGAGTAATAAAAGCCTCCCTTAAGGTCTCAAATTTCTAACTTTGTAAAGATTTAGAGCTTGTAAATGTAATCATGATTCAGTATGGGGAAGAGCACAAAAACTAATGATATATCCCTATACATGCTTAAAAGACAACTTTTACTAACCATCTTTTTTTATCCTTGTAACTAATAATTAATAAGAAATATGAAACAAAAATTAAACATTTGATGTTAGAAAAGCATTAATCCACATACTAGCTAACTCATCTACTTGCTTATTACCTTTCTGATAGATATGATTGAAAATAATTGTGTCAAAATATTTGCAAAGTTCTATAGCTAATTTTGTATTTGTTTACCAATTAGGAAGGGAACCTTTTCTAAGGGAATTAATTATGATGGCATAATCCCCTTCAACTTCTAAAAATTTAATATTTAAGGATTTAAATAAGTGAAGTCCCTCTACTAGAGCATAAATCTATACCTAGTTGTTAGTAGCTTCACGTATGTATTTGGACAAGATAGCTACTTAAATCCCTTGATCATTGTGAATGATACACCCTATACCTACTAGACCTAGATTTTTTGGAGAGGATTCATCAAATTTTAGCTTGAACCAACCATCTTGCAAAGCCTACCAAACACATTCTAATCTCTTGAGTTTTCCTAGAGTCCTTGCATCACCTAGAAAGGGAGGAATTTATAGAACATTACATCTACCTCTCATCCTTTCACCCCAATGAGTCATCTTAGCATGTTTGGAGAGGGAATTAAGGAACCTATTGATAGTTAATTCAATGATAGAGACTTCAATATTTTTCTTTAATTGATCAACATACCTTTGCTTAACCTAGAGGATTCTATGGTTCCCCTCCCATAGTTCCCATAGAATTATGGAAGGAGATGCATTCCAAAGGCTATGATATAAACTATCTATTCTAATAAGAAGCCATGTGGTCAACATACTCTTGGTTGAATTTGGAAAATCCAACATAGCTCCCAATTGCAAATATATCCAATGCCAATATGATCTTGAGTAAGGGTAATTAATAAAGAGGTGGTCAATAGATTCCTCATCATATTCACATAGTGGACATCTATTAGGCCCTTGAATCCAAAACTTCTTAAGCCTTTCTATTATAAGGGCCCTTTGATGAAGGAAAATCGATGAGAAAAATCCTTCCTTGTGAAGGCATAATTTATCCCAACATTGACGAAGAGGGAAAGGAGATGAAGAGAATCCTTGAAGAGATTCAAGATACAAATAGCCCATTTTTGAGTTGTAATCTCCATTCTTTCTCCCATCCCATATGAGTATATCATCCCTTCCTTTAAAGGACATCACTCAGGATCTTAGGAATGACTCAAGAAGAAATTTATATTCCAAGGGAATGTCTTCAACATCAATATTTCTCCACTTCCAATGCAATCCATCTTTTCTAAAAATCACATTGTCCTTCACCTTTGTTCCCCATCTCTATACCAAATAAGATTTGACTTTTAGAAGGGAAGGCTAATGAACAAGGGGCTTGTAGCCACCTGAAGAGTCTTCCCAAAAAATCCTTCGTACAATCCCTTAGATTCCACAAGAGCTTATTTTGAATAATATTTCTACATTTCAAGAGAAAATTATATAATCTTGAGCCCCTAGGAGGGTTAACCTCCCTAAAGATATTGATTGGATCAAGGGATGAAACGCATTTATGGGAAATAACCCTAACACATTTGAGGCTAGGTAACCTAACCATCCTCCATAATAACCTTGTCATGGCTCTAACCTTCTACATCTGATACTTTGGAATTTGTGATTAGTTGTTTTTTGATTGGTTTGGTACTAGTTAAGTTACTTTAAATATGGTTTTATTATGTTGAACTCTTCGAGAATTCAGAGGTTATTCAAAATCTAATTCTTAGAAACATATGTTTTTATGTATCCAGATTTATGTTATATTCAGAATGTTGTCATCTGAATTAATCTGGATTCAAAAATCAATTTTATTGAGTAATGTTAGTATGGTTTCAATTTTGTTTATGATTGATTCATACTTTCTGATTGGTATTTATAGAGGTTTTAAAATATATATTTTTTAGTTTCTTGATTCTATTGTCTGCCAGTTCATAAGTGTGTGTGTATATATATATATATATATATATATATATATATATATATATATATATAAGTATATTTATAACGTTGTATAAGTATATGTATATGTATATATATATATAAGTATGAGTGCATTAGTATAAATAATTATATATATGTAATTTGTGAGTATTGGTGTGCTTGTATTTATATTAATACAAGTTATAAATGATATGTATACTTATAAATTAGTAGGCAATATCTTATTACTTAGGAATAATCATAATATTAATATTAATATTAATATTAATATTAATATTAATGTTGATATAAATATAAATATTAATGTTAATGTTGATACAAATCTTAATATTAATATTGATATACATATTAATGATAAATTAGTACTTAATACTAAGTTAGTATGGGTTAGTGCCTAAACTAACCTATCGATGGGATTTAGCAAAGTGTTAATATCTAAATACTTAACTATGCCTAAGTCTATCGATTCCTAAACTAAACCTTGAAATGGGGTTTTTGGACTTGGTAATGGCAGCAGTGGTAGTGGGTTTTAATGGAGGGTAGGTTTTTCGAGTTGCGAGATGATACCTCTCTTGCCAAGTGTTGAATGTGGCTCAGATAGTGGGGTTGGGAAATACTTGCAGTAATAATCATTAATCGGTTGTTTTGGCTGTCGAGTTGGTTGATGCTCGAGTTCAAACCACCATTTTTGGTTTCAGTTAAGGCATTATGGATGCTCTATTTTAGCAGGCTTCTCTGCGTTTTACATGGGAAGATTGATGGAATAATGGAGACTTCTGTTTCGAACCAGCATTATAGAGGTTTACGCTTTTGTTATTGTGGGTTACTGTTGGTTCTGTTGTTGCATTTTTCACATTATCATCTTTTACAGGGATTTTATTGTTCTCTGTGGCAAGGTATAGAGGGTTTTGGAAGCTTGGGTTTCAAGTTTGAAGGAGGATTCTCCTAGCAACTTTGTTGTGTTTCATCCCGCACTTTTCAAGCAAGGGGCTTTTCCTTAACTCTTATCTGATTCTTTTGTTTTGTTTCATTTGTATGAAGTTTATCAAATTAGTAGTGGCTATGTGGAAAATATGACTCTCAGTTTCATGAATATGTCAAATTTGGTGTGTTCATTGTCAAATTCAATACAAACCCAGAATCGGGTATGAAAATTAGAGTGCTCTGTTCTTGTGTTGCAATGAGTTGTTTTTTTTTTTTTTTAAAGTTATATGGGTGATAGCGAATTGTATTGTTGTTTTGAACAGATTTATATTAGCGAATTGATGTTTCTCACAAAGTGTAAAAGTGGGTTTTTCGGCCTTTCAAGGCAGTCGCATTCTATGCGATTTTGATTGTATTGTGGTTGTTTTCCAATAAAGTCACTAAGAACTAAAGATGGTCATTTTGTTTTTCAGTTGCCATTAAACAATCTTTCAATGTTTATAAATTTTGTTTTGGTTTTAGATTTCATGGGTTTTAGAGGATAAGAAGGTTATATAGGAAATAACCGACTACTGTTTATCATCAATATTTTTAAGAGACTAGGGCCTAAAGATATTGTATCATAATTTTGGCATTGGTAGCTAATGTGGGTTTCAAAGAATTCTGTGTGTTTTTGTATCTCTGTATTCATTATTTTTTTTTTGTTGAATACGGCTCGGTTATGATCACAAGTATGCAGTCTATGAACATGCGACTGTGAATCGTAGGCTTAAATGTGTTAATGGGGATGTTTAATTGGTCAGCAGTTTGGTGAGTTTAGATTTGGAATTAGTTTAAGTCTGAAGTCGTGGGTTTGGGTAGACTGGGTTATACAGTTATTTTGTGTTTGTAACAGTAGACAATATGTACTATATTCACAAATCGAGATATGGACATACAACTAAATAGTCAGACTGATTTTTATAACAGGGTTAGTGATTTGGTTTGTCAACTTAGATTTTATCATGATTTTCAATACACTGGAAATAACATGGAAATTTTAGTCGACGCTCTATTTTTGAATGATGTTTAGTATTTATAAATCACTAGTTAAAGTTCTATTGATATTTGTAATTTAGAGTTTTGATGACAATTGGAATGGAAAGAGGCATTTTGTCAAACCAGAGCATAGGAATGAGTGAATTTGGTAATAGGGGCACTGTGTGTGTTGCAGATTTAACATAGTAGGGTGATGATTTTGTATTAGGAGATTATAGATGTTTGGTATCAGAAAATTTTTAAAATAAACAATGGAAATGAATATTAATTTATCTCAATTCTGACTTTATAATCATAAGGTTTTCTATAATTATATATATATGTTGGTATATGTAAGTATGTATATATATATATATATATATATATATATATATATATATATATATATATATATGTATATACATATATGTATATATATATATATATGTATATTTCTTGTATATATGTATAAAGATGTATATACATATATGTATATACATATATATATGTATATACATATATACATATATGTATATATATATGTATATACATATATATATATGTATATATATATATATATATACATACATATACATATATATATATATACATATATATATATATATATATACATATATGTATGTATGTATACATATATGTATGTATGTATACATATATATATATATATATATATATATGTATCAATATATGTATATTTCTTTATGAATAGATTGTTAGAATTTAAGTTTATAATAATAATCAAGAGGTTGCTGTAATGGCTAGTTATGGAAGTGGAAATTGTTTAATTTTTTTTATATTCTGACATTAATTAGTAATAGCATTCGTGGATAGTTTTATTTTGGTATTTTAAAAGTTGAAATGTATATTTTGTGAATCTTGAGATAGTCAATTATTTACTATTCACATTAGAGTATAGTTGATTTGTGTTTTCAAAAACTTGGTTGCTTGTGAAGTTTAAAGAGGACAAGGCTATTTGGTTACATAAATTGTGAAGTGTATGAAAGGTTACAAATATGGTTTCATATGATATTTCTGTTTGCTGATTCAGTTATTATATTGAAGCAACTGAGATAAGTGTATTAGTTGGAATTGGAAAATTTAATCTATGATTACTTCCAATTAGTATAACTTGAATTATGTGTATGTTAGATTATGCAAGTGTGATCCTTTAGATTGGGTGGCTGTCGTAAAGCGAGTAACTTGTGGTGATAGAATTATGATGCCGGATGCCCTCTGACACTAGTCTAGATACTTATGGGAAAGTTTATGACAATTATTTAATCAAGTGGTAACATTTAAAATTTTATGGGTCGGGAATCATATAATAAGATAAGAACATTATGGTTTCACCTGACATAGTGAGTTCTACGAGTGGCTGAACGTAGATTCTTATGTTGACACCCATGGACTACAGGATCATTACCTTGTCATATTCTATGCAAGTTTATTTCTACATATCTGCATGTAAGAAATTATGTACTTGCATTACAATTTTAATGTGAAAAGAAAATTGTATTTTTAGTATATTTGTTATTTGGATTTAATGATGATAGTTTTATTATAAAATCTAACGTGCAGGTTCACTAGAAGTTTTATTGACTTAATTGTGTTCTAAGCCCTGTTTTGTGTGTGTGGTTGTGCTGATTTGTTTTCAGGTTCGAGATATGTTTGATTACAGACCTAGAAGAATATTGGCTACTTATATTTAAAATCAGTGAATAATTTGAATGTATTTTATTGTTGTTGTTATACTTTTAATAAGAGTATCGTTATGTTGTATACTCTAATGTAATAACTTTGGTAATATACATTGTTGATTATGAGTACTTTACTCTATCTATTGTGTAAAGGATAATTTGTAATAGGATTATTTTAAAAAAAAAAAAAATGCTTTGGGATTTAATCTCTTTTGTATGATTGATTTTAGTTGTATGGTTATGTGTTGGTTAGGGTATTATATTTGGTATCAGAGCCCAAGGTTTAAAAACGTGGGACTCGATTAGTTTTATTAGAGGTTTCATTATTCTTCCTACGAGATTTTAATTAAATCTCTTTTATAGGAATTCTAGTATGCCTCCTATTACACAAGGAGCATGGGGACGAGGTATCCCTAATGTTGATGCTGAAGCAGGCAGAGGCAGAGGTGGTTGTAGATCCCATGGTTGTGGCTAGGGTAGAGGTCGTGGCCTAGGTAGGGGTCAAGATCATCAAGAAAGGCTTGATGATGAAATTCCTCATGATGAAGAGCAAAGGGGATTTCAAGCTGAAATTCTTTAGCAGATTCTTGGACGGTTGGATGGGATTGAAGCTAGGAATAATATTCCTAGTGGGGGAGCAAATGTTCAGAATTTGTAGATTCCTTATGCCAATTAGGCTATTGTAGAAAGTCCTATTATCAAGACTCAACTGAAGGACATATCTAAGCTCAAAGGTCCATATTTTAATGGAACTGAAGCTGGTAATGAAGCTGAAGCTTGGCTTCTAAACATCGAAAGCTATTTTATTCTGCATGAATATCACTCTAATGTGAAAGTACGTTGGACTGCAATGTAGTTAAGGTCTTTTGCATCTATTTGGTGGAACATGGAACTAGAGCACCTTGGACTTCACATTTCTCAAGTTACTTGGGAATTGTTCATTGAAAGATTTCGGGAAAGGTTCATGTCTGAGTATTGGCAAAAAACTAGATCTGAGGAATTCTTTAAGATTTCTCAAGGAAATTCAACCGTGGAAATATACAAAAGAAAATTCTTCCAGCTTAAGAAGTATTCTAGTTGGAATGAAGGTGATAAAACTTTGGTGCAACACTTTATCCGGGGTTTAAATCCTAGGATTGGTGAGGAAGTGAGAACTTTCAAACCAAAAAATGTTAAGGAAGTTGCTGATTAGGCTAAGCTTGCTGAAATGAAATTTGGTTTTTCAACCAAGAATGCTGATAACCCGTCTGTTCCTAGCAGTAGTAAAAATCAAAAATCCTTCAAGGATGATTCTAAGTCAACACCTAGTGGCTATGGTAGTAAATCTCAAAAGTGGAAATTCAACAAGTTTACCAAATTAGACAAGGGGTTTAAGGTCCCTGAAATACCTAAATCCATTAAGCCTGCTGAAAGTGTGAAACAGAGTTTTGCATCACCACAAGAAAATTCCTCACAAGATAGGAGTACCAAAAGAGGAGCAGAATGTTGGCATTGTGGGTAGTTGGGTCATTTACAATGGAATTGTCCTCTTAAAGGCAATAATCAGGGAAGGTCAAGAGCATCGTGTTCTGAAGCTACTATTGGTGATTCTAGAAAGAACCACCGTATTTTTGCTACTGTGGATCATAATCAAGAAGAGCATTAGAACATGGTGATCGAGGCTAAAGGTACTTTTCAAGGTACAAAAATTTCCATTTTATTTGACTCAGGTGCCACTGATTCTTTCATTTCTGCCAATTTGGTTAAACATTGTAAAATTCCTGTGAGAAAGGTTGAGTTGGCATGGCAAGTTGAGTTAGCTTCTGGATCTAAGGTAGAAAGTGGGCTGATTGTAGTAGATTGTGAAATTCACCTTAAGTCATTTACCTCTATAGCAAACCTTAGAGTTATTCCTTTAGGAACCTATGATGTAATTTTAGGAATGGACTGGTTGGATCAGCACCAAGTTGTAATTGATTGCAACGAAAAGACTATTGAATGCATTAATGATGTTGGGGCAAGTAAATTCATATTTGGTATTAAGAGGCCTATTTCTATTAGAACTGTATCCGCTAAATAACTTCAAAGGTGTTTACGAAAAGGCTGCAAGCTGGTTGCTATTTTTGTTAATGATTTTTCTGAACCCTTGGCAAAGCAAACAAGTCTAGACCATCCTTTGCCAAAGGAATTTTCTGATATGTTTGTAACAGAAATTTCGAGTATTCCACCCAAGAGAGAAATAGATTTTAGGATTGATCTTGTGCCTAGAACTAAACCTATTTCTAAAACTCCTTATCGTATGATAGCACAAGAGTTAGTGGAACTCAAGGTTCACCTGGAAGAACTTATTGAGAAAGGGCTGATTAGAGCAAGTGTCTCTCCTTGGGGTGCACCTGTTATCTTCATTAAGAAGAAGGATGGATCTCTTAGACTGTGTATCAATTACAGACAATTGAACAAAGTTACTATCAAGAATAGGTATCCATTGCCTAGGATTGATGACTTATTTGACCAAGTGAAGGGTGCAAAGATATTTTCTAAAATTGATCTTAAATCTGGGTACCATTAGCTTAGAATTCAAGAAGCCGATATCCATAAAATAGCATTTCAAACTAGGTATGGGCATTACGAATTCACTATTGTACCTTTTGGTTTAACAAATGTGCCATCAGTATTTATGAGTTTGATGCAGGGAGTTTTTAGAACTTTCCTTGGTAAGTTTTTAGTTGTCTTTCTGGATGACATACTAATTTATTCTAACTCCTTGGAGGAGCATGAACAGAATTTTAGACAAGTTTTTGAATGTCTCCAAAGGAATAAGTTGTATGCTAATCCTGATAAGTGTGAATTTTTCAAATCTGAAATAAGCTACCTTGGACACATTATCATGGGAGATGGAATAGTAGTGGATCCAGCTAAGATTAGAGCTATTGTAGAGTGGCCAACACCTACTAACGGGTCTGAAGTGAGAAGTTTTATGGGCCTAGCTAGTTATTACCAAAGGTTTGTGGCTAATTTCTCAAAAATAGCACATCCTATCACTTCTCTATAGAAAAAAGGTAAGAAATTTATCTGGACAAATAAGTGTGAAGAGGCTTTTCAGCATCTTAAGGATCTGTTGACTAGTGCACCTATATTGGTTGTACCTGATCCTTGTAAAGAATTTGAAGTTGGCACAAATGCTTCATTGGATGGATTAGGAGCAGTGTTAATGCAAGATGGTAGGGTGATTGCATATGAATCCAGGAAAATTAAGGATCATGAAATTAACTATCCAACTCATGATTTGGAACTTGCTGCACTAATGCATGCATTGACCAAATGGTGACATTTTCTCCTTGGATAGCATTTTGAGTTGCGTACTGATCATAGAAGTCTTCAATATATTTTCACATAGCCAAATATGAATGCACGACAACATAGATGGATGGAATTTTTGTGTGAATATAACTTTGAAGTTAAATATGTGCAAGGTAAGGAGAACAAAGTGGCTGATGATCTTAGTAGAAGATGTCATGAGATCTCTTCCTTAACTCTCACAATGGACTTGAAGGAGAAAATATTGCAAAGTCTAATTTTTGATCCATGGTTTTTGGATGTCAAGGCTATTTTAGATAGTGGCAGCATGTTAGAAGGAAGATTTGAGGGGTATTCTATCAGCACTGATGGGTTGCTGATCTATAGAGGCAGTACATATGTTTTTAAGGTTGGAGAGCTATGAAATTTGGTTATATCTAAAGCTCATAAAGTTCCTTATTCATCTCATCCCGATGTTAAGAAAATGTATGCTGATCTTAAACAACATTACTATTGGCCAGGTATGAAAAGAGACATTGCAGATTTTGTGGCTAGATGTTTAGAATGTCAAAGGGTGAAAGCTGAACATCAACATCCTGCTGGTTTACTTCAATCTCATAGTGTTCTTGGATGGAAATGGGATACCATCTCCATTGATTTCATAGTGGGATTACATTTTTCAATTAGGTGGCATGATTCAATCATCATTGTAGTGGACAGGTTAACCAAAGTTGCACATTTTATTCTAGTAAGATCTTCTTATAATGTTGCATCTGTAGCACATATTTTTATGGAACAGATAGTAAGACTACATGGGATTCTGAAGAAGATCATATCAGATAGGGACCTGGTTTTCACATCTTCACTTTGGAGATCTATGCAACGTGAGCTTGGTACTCAGTTAAATTTCAGTTCTTCTTATCATCCTGAAACTGATGGGCAAACTAAGCGTGTAATTCAGATTCTGGAGGACATGCTCAGAATTTCCATCATGGATAGGCAGAACAGTTGGGAATAATTCTTGCATTTAGTTGAATTTGCATATAATAATGATTATCATAGCTCTATAGGTATGGCTCAATTTCAAGCTTTGTATGAACAACCATGTAGAACACCCCTTAGCTAGCATAATTTGGAAGATAGAATTCTCCTAGGACCTGAAATGCTCCAAGATATGGAACAGCAAGTGAAACGAATCAGGGAACACCTTGTTATAGCACAGGATAGACAAAAAAAGTATGCAGATTTGCATAGGATTGAGTGTCAGTTTGTGGTTGGGGATAAAGTATTTCTACGGGTCAGACCTAGAAATAGTCCTATTAGATATGGTAAAGGTTCCAAATTATCTCCACATTTTGTGGGACCGTTTGAAATTTTGGAACGTGTTGGTCCAATTGCCTACAGACTTTCTTTGCCTCCTAGTCTATCTCGAATCCATGATGTCTTTCATGTGTCTTTTTTGAGGAAATACATACCTGATATCACTCATGTTCTGAATTGGAATGCATTACAGGTAGTGGATGGCC
Organism: Cupressus sempervirens; assembly: GCA_028749045.1. Classification (NCBI taxonomy): domain Eukaryota; kingdom Viridiplantae; phylum Streptophyta; class Pinopsida; order Cupressales; family Cupressaceae; genus Cupressus; species Cupressus sempervirens. The sequence goes on from CM053793.1 coordinate 636,994,490, forward strand.
AATTGATGTTGGAACCAGTGCAAATCATTTAGCAAAGAGAGCTAAATCTCAAAGGTTGCAAGGTGGAACAGGTAAAGGTATTATGGGATCATAATGATGATACCTCAGCAACTTGGGAAGATATCGGGACAATGAAAGCTTCTCATCCTCATTTGTTTTCAAACTTCCTGGAGTAAGCCTAAGCTGGTGGGGGAGGGTGTCATGGCCCTGACCTTCTACATCTGATACTTTTGAATCTATGATTAGTTGTTTTCTGATTGGTTTGGTATTAGTTAAGTTACTTTAAATCTAGTTTTATTATGTTGAACTCTTCAAGAATTCAGAGGTTATTCAAAATCTGATTCTTAGAAATAGATGTTTTTATGTATCTAGATTTATGTTATATTTAGAATGTTGTCATTTGAATTAATCTAGATTCACAAATCAATTTTATTGAGTAATGTTAGTATGGTTTCAGTTTTGTTTATGATTGATTTGTAATTTTTGATTGGTATTTATAGAGGTTTTAAAATATATATTTTTAGTTTCTTGATTCTGTTGTCTGCCAGTTCATAAGTGTGTGTATATATATATATGTATATTTATAACGTTGTATAAGTATATGTATATATATATAAGTATGAGTGCATTAGTATAAATAATTATATATATGTATATATATATATATATATATGTAATTTTTGAGTATTGGTGTGCTTGTATTTATATTAATACAAGTTATAAATGATACGTATACTTATAAATTAGTAGGCAATATTTTATTACTTAGGAATAATCATAATATTAATATGAATATGAATATTAATATTAATGTTAATGTTGATACAAATCTTAATATTAATATTGATATACATATTAATGATAAATTAGTACTTAATACTAAGTTAGTATGGGTTAGTGCCTAAACTAACCTATCGATGGGATTTAGCAAAGTGTTAATATCTAAATCTTTAACTATGCCTAAGTCTATCAATTCCTAAACTAAACCTTGACATGGGGTTTTTGGACTTGGTGATGGTGGCAGTGATAGTGGATTTTAATGGAGGGTAGGCTTTTCGGGTTGCAAGCCGATACCTCTCTTGCCAAGTGTTGAATGTGGCTCAGATAGTGGGGTTAGGAAATACTCACAGTCATAATCATTCATCAGTTGTTTTGGTTGTCGAGTTGGTTGATGCTTGAGTTCAAACCGCCATTGTTGGTTTCAGTTAAGGCATTATGGATGCTCTATTTTAGTGGGCTTCTCTACATTTTACGTGGGAAGATTGATGGCAATAATGGAGACTTCTATTTCGAACCAACATTATAGAGGTTTACGCTTTTGTTATTGTGGGTTACTGTTGGTTCTATTGTTGCGTTGTTTGCATTATCATCTTTTACAGGGATTTTATTGTTCTCTGTGGCAAGATATAGAGGGTTTTGGAAGCTTGGGTTTCAAGTTTGAGGGAGGATTATCCTAGCAACTTTGTTGTGTTTCATCCTGCACTTTTCAGGCAGGCGGCTTTTCCTTAACTCTTATCTGATTCTTTTGTTTTGTTTCATTTGTATGAAGTTTATCAAATTAGTAGTGGCTATGTGGAAAGTATGACTCTCAGTTTCATGAATATGTCGAATTCAGTGTGTTCATTGTCAAATTCAGTACAAACCCAGAATCGGGTATGAAAATTAAAGTGCTCTGTTCTTGTTTTGCAATGAGTTGTTTTTTTTTTTTTAAGTTATATGGGTGATAGAAAATTGTATTATTGTTTTGAACAGATTTATATTAGCGAATTGATGTTTCTTGTAAAGTGTAAAAGTGGGTTTTTTGGCCTTTCAAGGCAGTCGCATTCTATGCAGTTTTGACTGTATTGTGGTTGTTTTTCAATAAAGTCACTAAGAACTGAAGATGGTCATTTTGTTTTTTAGTTTCCATTAAACAATCTTAAAATGTTTATAAATTTTGTTTTGGTTTTAGATTTCATGGGTTTTAGAGGATAAGAAGGTTATATAGGAAATAACCGACTGTTGTTTATCATCAATATTTTTAAGAGACTAGGGTCTGAAGATATTGTATCATAATTTTGGCATTGGTAGCTAATGTGGGTTTCAAAGAATTCTGTGTGTTTTTGTATCTCTATATTCATTATTTTATTTTTTTTGTTGAATACGGCTTGGTTATGATCACGAGTATGCAATCTATGAACATGCGATTGTGAATCGTAGGCTTAAATGTGTTAATGGGGATGTTTAATTGGTCAATAGTTTGGTGAGTTTAGATTTGGAATTAGTTTAAGTCTAAAGTCGTGGGTTTGGGTAGATTGGGTTATACAGTTATTTTGTATTTGTAACAGTAGATAATATGTACTATATTCGCAAACTAAGATATGGACGTAAGACTAAATAGTCAGACTGATTTTTATAATAGGGTTAGTGATTTGGTTTGTCAAATTAGATTTTATCATGATTTTCAATATGCTGGAAATAACATGGAAATTTTAGTCGACACTCTTTTTTTGCATGATGTTTAGTATTTATAAATCACTGGTTAAAGCTTTATCGATATTTGTAATTTAGAGTTTTGATGACAATTGGAATGGAAAGAGGCATTTTGTCAAACCAGAGCATAGGAGTGAGCAAATTTGGTAATAGGGGCACTGTGTGTGTCGCGGATTTAACATAGTAGGGTGATGATTTTGTATTAGGAGATTATAGATGTTTGGTATCAACAAATTTTTAAAAGAAACAATGGAAACGAATATTCATTTATTTCAATTCTAACTTTATAATCATAAGGTTTTCTATAATTATATATATATATATATATATATATATATATATATATATATATATATATATATATATATATGTTGGTATACGTAAGTATGTATATATATATATATATATATATATATATATATATATATATATATATGCCACGTATATGTGTGTGTGTGTGTGTGTGTGTGTGTGTGTGTGTATCTGTATCAATATATGTATATTTCTTTATGTATAGATTGTTAGAATTTAAGTTTATAATAATAATCAAGAGGTTGCTGTGATGGCTAGTTATGGAAATGGAAATTGTTTAATTTTTTTTTTATTCTGACATTAATTAGTAATAACATTCGTGGATAGTTTTATTTTGGTATTTTAAAAGTTGAAATGTATATTTTGTGAATCTTGAGATAGTCAATTATTTACTATTCAAATTAGAGTATAGTTGATTTGTGTTTTCAAAAATTTGGTGGCTTGTGAAGTTTAAAGAGGACAAGGCTATTTGGTTACATAAATTGTGAAGTGTATGAAAGGTTACAAATATGGTTTCATTTGGTTTCATATGATATTTCTGTTTGCTGATTCAATTATTATATTGAAGCAAATGAGATAAGTGTATTAGTTGGAATTGGAAAATTTAATCTATGATTTCTTCCAATTAGTATAACTTGAATTATGTGTATGTTAGATTATGCAAGTGTGATCCTTTAGATTGGGTGGCCATCATAAAGCGAGTAGCTTGTGGTGATAGAATTATGATGTCGGATGCCCTCTGACACTAGTCTAGATACTTATGGGAAAGTTTATGACAACTATTTAATCAAGTGGTAACATTTAAAATTTTTTGGGTCGGGAATCATATAATAAGATAAGAACATTATGGTTTCACCTGACATAGTGAGTTCTACGAGTGGCTAAATGTAGATTCTTATGTTGACACCCATGGACTATTGGATCATTACCTTGTCATATTCTATGGGAGTTTATTTCTGCATATCTGCATGTATGAAATTATGTACTTGCATTACAATTTTAATGTGACAAGAAAATTGTATTTTTAGTATATCTGTTGTTTGGATTTAATGATGATAGTTTTATTATAAAATCTAATGTGCAGGTTCACTAGAAGTTTTATTGACTTAATTATGTTCTAAGCCCTATTTTGTGTGTGTGGTTGTGTTGATTTTTTTCCAAGTTCGAGATATGTTTGATTACGGACCTAGAAGAATACTGGCTGCTTATATTTAAAATCAGTGAATAATTTGAATGTATTTTATTGCTGCTATTATACTTTTAATAAGAGTATCATTATGTCGTATACTCTGATGTAATAACTTTTGTAATATACATTGCTGATTATGAGTACTTTACTCTATCTGTTGTGTAAAGGATAATTTGTAATAGGATTATTTTTATAAAAAAAAATGGTTCAGGATTTAATCTCTTTTGTATGATTGATTTTAGTTGTATGGTTATGTTTTGGTTAGGGTATTACAAACCTTTCTTCTAAGACCATTCCTTGACATCTAGTATTTTTGATACTAACTCCACCTAAATTTTTAGACCTACAGATTTGGTCCTAGGAAAGAAGAGGAACTTATGCCAATCTTCATTACCTTGCAAAAAAAGGGTCTAAGAATACCTTTAATTTCAAACACTTTTCTATTTGGGAGATCCAAAACTGAAAGATGGTAAATAGGATGTGTTGAAAAAATAGTAGAAACAATAGTCTTCCTACCTACTGAGGAAAGCTACTTACCTTTCCATCCAACCAATTTTACTTTAATTTTTTCTACTACAAGATCCCATAGTTTAGAAACATTGTGACCCAAATTGAGAGGGAGACCTAAGTGTCTACAAGGAAAGATATCTTTTGTTAAAGTTTGAAATGACACAAATTTGAGTTTCCAAATCGGTGGAAGTGTTGAAGAAAAAGATCTTTGATTTATCTCTATTAATCTCCTAACTTGGTGCTATGGTATAGTTACCCAAAATATCATTCTAGGCATAGGCCTCTCTAGCTGATCCTTCTTCAAATGACATTGTATCATCTACAAAATATTGATGTGTAGATGGTTCTCACACATTGGTTATTGAGATACCTTTGATGGAACCTTCCATTCTTGCTCATGTAATTGACCTACCTAACACATTAACCATTAGAATAAATAGAAAGGGGAAAATAGGGTCTCCTTATCTCAGTCCATGAGAAATACTAAAAATTTCTATTGGGGTGCTATTTATTAAAATAAACATTTTTGGAGTAGATAAACATTCAAAGATTAAATTTATCCATTTTTTAGAGAAACCATAAGCTTCAAAAAATTTGCATAAAAAGAAAAAATCCACCCTATCATATGCTTTCCTAATATCTAATTTGATGAGCATACTAGGTAACTTATTATTTTGAACTGAATGAATAACCTTCTAGGCTAGAATGAAGTCATCATATATCAATCTTTCTTGGACAAAACTTGTTTGTTCCTCACTTATAATACTAGATGACATATTTTGAAGTCTACTAGTCAAATTTTTAATAAAGATCTTGTAGAGAGTATTACATATAACTATGGGTCTAAATCATTGAAAGATTCTTCTTTATCCTTTTTTTGAATAAGGGCTATTAAAGTATTATTGACTTCTCTGAGCAGTTTGTCAGTGTTCCTAAATCCTTCCACGGTTTTCATTACATCTTCTCCTATGAAGTCCCAACATTTCTAAAAGAAAAAGTTCAAAATACCATCAGGACCTAGAGATTTGTCCAGATTTTTTTTTTTGAGGACATCTTTAACCTCTAGTTTGGTGATCTTCTGCAACAAGATTTTTTTTTGTTCTGCAGAGATTAATCTTTGCATATTAGATAGAACATTCCTCTGAGTTTTCAGACTAGAACTTACACCATTATTATAAATATCTTCAAAGTAAGAAATGGCTTCTAAGTTGACATCCTTAGTTAATTTCTTTGGTTTCCCATCCATTCCTTTAGTGGAAGTAATTCAATTAATAGCTCTTCTCTACTTAGAGCTATCATGAAAATATTTGGTGTTATTGTCCCTAAATATTAACCATGATTCTCTCAACTTTTGTCTCTATAAAAGTTCTTCTTTAACTAGAAATTCTTCATATTATTGCATAATCTTTCTTTCTTCAAGGAATTGAGTCCCTCCATTCCATTTTCCATAATTTCCTTGTTTAACAATTCCAATTTGTCTTCCAAAGTTATCTTATCTTCAAAGATATTTCCAAAGAATTCTAAGTTCGGCTTTTTTAATTTGTGTTTGATTACTTTCAATTTACTAAATACCTTGAACACCTTGGATCCCAAGACTTTCATTTCCTCCCACCATATCCTAATAAGTGTAATATAATTATCATTTTTGAGCCACATTTTCTCAAATTTGAAAGCCCAATTACTTGGTCATTTAGTGTCTAGAACTCTAAGCTCCATAGGATAGTGATTTGGTCCTAATATTGGTTTAACTTTAGTTTAAAATGAAACTATTAATGTTGATAGATCTCCATGATAGAAAAACCAATCCAATCTTTTTGTAATATTACTGAACCCCTTCCTTCTATTGTTCCAAGTCAAGGTGTTTTTTGTTTTATCGAACTCCATAAGTCCTAACCCATTTACCCAATTAAAAAAATATTTAGATTCTAATGAGAGGGTGTTTCTACCTCCTCTCTTTTCTGAAGGTCAAAGAATAGGATTAAAATCTCCTCCTAAAATAGATAGACTTTCTTACTCTAACATTAGTCTATCTTCAAGCTCTTTTCATGACCTAACTTTATCTCCATTATGAATTAGACCATAGACATCAAAAAACCTATAGAGAAATTTAGATTTGATTCCTTTCACCATACCACTCATCCATTTTTTATGGATTTCTATAAATGAAATCAATACATTTCTAGGATCTCTTATTATGGAAAGACCTCCAGAAGTCCTTTTAGTAGTGGAATCTTTTATGTCCCTCCTATTGGAAGGATTTAATGGGAAACAAGATACTAAGGGGCAGGGGGATGGGGGGAGGTGGGGGTGAATTAAGATCTAAAAATTTTAGCACAAAATCAAATTAATGATTCCGCACCAAGTTCACCTCATATCTTAGATCTAACATCAAAAGTATAATGTTGAAATGTAAATAAAAATATCACATCCATGAAAATATTCAACATATAACACAAATGATTTGGTTACCTAGAAACACTTCAATGTGAAAGTAAAACTAGAGTGGGGATGAAACCCACAAATCTTCATTATTGCAACAATAAAGTTAATTTGTTAAAGTTATAATGTTTGATCATAATATATGATCTACCCTATGAGGGATCTGCCCTATTAAAAGCTATTAATTTTTCTAGGTCTTACCTTGTTAAAATATTTTACACTTACAATCAAGTAAGGGCTCTATTAAGAGATTTATGTAGACTTGTTAGGATCACTTGTTTAAGATATTTCTCCTAACTCAACCTATTAAGACTTGATTCAATGCATGTCCCTTGGCTTTCTCTAAAAGTAGATCTTGGATCTCCTTTGTTCAATGTCTCTATTTGATCTCCTTTTAGACTTAGCCTTTCTTGCTCTATTCTATCTTTGTTCGCTCCTTCACTTTCACATTCACCCATTCATTCACACACATATACACATTCACTCTTCCATATTTAAATAGACATTCTTTCAAAATTATGGATCATAATCAATGGTGCAAATTCATCTCTTTTTGTCATTTCCCTTCTGATTTTTTGATTGGTTTATTTTCTTTCCTCTAATAATTATGTTCTATAAAGATGTGTAAGCTCCATCTTAACCATCCCTACAATCATTAAATGTATATAGAAGTTGGAAAAAAATAATTTGCATAGGTATCTATGCAATAATAAATGCATATGGAAAAATTAATTTTCTTGACATCTGAATGTTTTGATGCTAAGTCATTACTGACATTCATGTAGGCACTTAGCTTCTACATGCTTGATATTTTCTATTTACTCAAGAAAAACTATCTTCCAATTCACTCAGTCTCAAATGTAATAGTTTTAGCTTATATATGTGTTCGATCTCAACTAGGGTGCTCAAAAATCTCTGAATTACTTGACATGTAATGCAAAATAAACAAGTCCTTGTTCTTTTCTAGATGACTCAGTCATAGCGATGGCCTTCCATCCTTGCTTAGTAATTGACTAAGTGTTTGGACACTAATAGGAAACTTAGGCATATAGATCAACAATCCCCCCTTTGACATTAGTGGAAAAAACATTTTATATCAATCCATATAGAATTACTACCCTAGAGATTATAACCAGGATCTGCAATCTTGATTTTGTTGAAACTACCATATTTGAGTTTATGTTCCCCTTGTTATACTTTTTTTCTCCTTATTTTTGTCACTTATGGATTGGGTAGCTGGGTCTATCTTATATTTCTTAAAAAATGATTTGTTGCTTGCCAAAATTTTGGCATAGCCTTTATCCACTATTCCTTTACTTTCTCCAAAACATGTATTTGAATTTGTAGCTTGACATCTAGATCAATTAGGCTTTCAATATTTTATAACTGTGTGTCTTTCTTCATGATGTTATGTACCATAGACACTTCCTTCTGAATAATCTCCAAATGTGGTAGAAAATGGAATTAAATTAATATTAGTTTATTCCTCATGTTACTAACTTGAGCTATGAGCTTGGCTAACATCTCTTGTTCAAACGTTAACTTATTCTATGAGGGTGAGCTTGAACTTGGATTTTTTCTCAATGAAAATGTACATGCATGTTGGAAAAATTGATTAATTGTGTATTGTCTTTGATGTTACACAAAATTTCATATCATTACTAGTTAGTGCATGTCATGCTCACTTGGGCATTGAAGATAGTTTTCTATGGCTACCAAGCATTCTAGATTTTGGCTAGTTCAGAAGGTAGTGTCTACTAAGTTCACTCGGTCATCAAAAAAAAGTTTTCAGAAGATGAGTGTTAACCTAGCTCACTTGGTTACTGAAGGAAATTTTGGATGGAACTAGTGTTAATCAAGCTCACTCAGTTACCAAAGGAACTTAGAGAGTATGCAATGTTAACCAAGTTCACTAGGTTAACACAAGGAAATCATTTCTAAGTTAGTGTCTACCAAGTAGGGTTAGGTAAAAAAGGACTTTCTTGTTTTGGCATATTAAGTTCAACTGATTTATTTGTTGGTTCTAGCCAACTAAGAAGATGAATATTAATTATTCTAAGTTGTATTTGAGATGACTTAATAATATGAAAGATATAAATAAAAAGGTCAAGTTAAGGATTAAAAAGTATGAAGAATGAATGCATGGAAGATTTTTGAAGATCTAATGATGTTGAGAGGAAGCAAATTAGAAGGGTAGGCAGAATATCCTTGAGAAGATGAAAAGATATATTTGATCAAGAAGGATTAGGTACAATCTAGAATTGAGATTCGTAATCAACAATTCAGTTGCATCCAAATTAGGTCATGTCATTGTTACTCTCTAACCATTGTAGCAATGATCTAAATCTCTTAACAGAGTTGGATTAACAACTATTTGTAAATCGTCTAACAAGGTGGCATTTCTATTGAAGTGTTTGGAGACCTCTAACAAGGCCACTCCTAATAGGGAAATTAAATCCTCTAACAAGGTCACACATAACAATGTATTTTGTAACCTTTAACAAGACTAGCTCCTAATAGGGCTCACTTTAGAAGAGTGAAAATCAATAACTAGTTACAATTGGTGGTTTTTCTCAAATTGGGTTTCCACAAAAAATCTTGGTGTCAAATGTGTTCATGCTATTTATTTTATGTGTTTGCAACTAAGTTAAAGTAATAAGTAATCACAAATAACATCTTAAGATTTTCATGCTAAGTGTTTGCTGAGTTACAACATCCTTCTATGTGTTTGCCAAGCATCAATAGACTTCAATCTTCAGAGTTTATTTTGTACTGACATCTAAGGGATCTGAAATTTACTTTTGTGATAACTAATTCACCCCTCCCCTCTTAGTTACTCCTCTTATATTTCCAACAATTGTTATCAGAGCTCATGGTTCTTGTAGAGAAGGTTTCAAGGACCTAAGCTAAAGATTAAGATGCCTTATAGAAGAGAGATTCCCAAGTTGAACTGAGACAAATTTGCAACATGGAAAGGACTTATGAGATTACATCTAGAAAATATTAATGATTTATGTTGTAAGTATCTTTATACCAAATATAAGGCTCCTACTAGAACATTATCAGTTGAAGACATTGCTGAAAAGAAGAATCATAACATCATGATGATTGATATTGCATCTACTCTTAGTTATGTTGAATTTGATGAAGTAAAAGACTAAAAAATAGATCATGAAATGTGGACCAAATTGAAAGAAATTTATGGAGGAGATGAAAATGTAAGAAGAGCCAAAGAAAAATGTCTTATAGGTCAATTTGATCAGATGCAAATAAGAGAAGGTGAAAACATTGCAAAATATATGGAAAGAATCAAAGCAAGTGTGAGCGCAATCAAAGCATCTGGAGGAGACATTGATGAAAAAATAGTTGTAAGAAAGGTACTCTGAACTCTTCTTCCTATTTATGCAATTAGAGTGTCTACTATTCAAGAGATGATATGTGATCCAAATAACAAAATATCTTTAGGTGCTCTAGTTGGAAGATTGACAACTTTCGAGTTGGATAATTATGACAACTATGTTCCTAGTTCCAAAGGTATTGAGTATGCATTTGAAGCCAAACTCTCACTAAAGAAAAAGAGTCAAAGGAAAATCAATTAGGAAGTGAAGAAGAAACAAAAGAAAGTTCTAGCAATGATCTTGAAGTTGTTGAAGCCCTACTTGCAAGGAAATATTCCAAAGGCAGAATAAAGTATAGAGGCAAGATTCCTCTAATCTATTTTTCTTGTGAAGAAATTGGTCACATTGATGCTAGGTTTCCAAATAGAGAAAACAAGGATGAGAAGAAAAGAAATAAGTAAAAAGGAAAGAGGAAATTCAAGAACTATAAGGACAAAGGTAAGAAATCTTATTTTATGGCTAAAGACTCTGATAACAATGAAAATGAAATGGTATATATTGTTGTAAAAGATGAATCTAATGATGAAAGAGATGAGATGGCACTTATCTCTCATGTTAGAAAAATGATACTTGGATTATTGGTAGTGGCTGATCACATCATGGGAGACAAAACAAGATTTGAACACATGGAATATAATGATGGTGGTAGTGTAAGATTTGGAAATAATGAACCCTGTTGCATAAAAGGAAGATGATGTATCTCTTTGACAAATGAACTTATATGTGATAATGCTTATTGAGTTGAAGGACTAAAGAATAATCTACTAAGTGTGGCACAATTGAGTAGCATTGGATTCAAGGTAGTATTTATGAATGGGAAGGCCAAACTATTGGATAGAAAAGGAAATTTGGTTGGATCTGGCAAAGAAAAAAAAGGTAATCTATTTTATCTTGATCTCAGTGAAAGTTCATGTTTTATTGCTCAAGTAGAAGAAAGCTAGTTATGGAAAAAATATTATGTCATATAAACTTTGATAATCTAGTCAAGTAAAGAAAACATAAAAGAGTAAGAGGTATTCCTAGCTTAAAGAAACCTGATATGGGTCTATGCGAAAATTACCAAATTGGTAAGATGGGAAAGTCTAGTTTCAAAAGCAAGAACTACCATTTCGAAGAAGTCTTAGAGCCTATAAATACATACATATGTGGACCTATTGGAATAGAGATTTATAGTGGAGAAATTTTTTTCATTCTTTTTGTTGATGATTATTTTTGAATAATGACTGTAATGTATCTAAAGAAAAAATCAAAAGCTTTTCAAAAATTCAAGTGGTATTTGGCAAAAGTAGAAAAAGAAACCAAAAAGAAGTTAAAATGTTAGAGATTAGATAGAGGTGGTGAATTCATCTCCAATGAATTCTACATTGAAAAAGGAATTAAAAGACAAGTATCAACTCCTAGTACACCAGAGTAGAATGGTATAGCTAAAAGAAATAACATATTCATTATGGATTGTGCAAGAATATTGATGATAGAAAAGAATGTTGCAATCAAGTACTAGAAGGAAACAATTAGCACTATAGTTCATATCTTGAACAAAGTATAGCTGAAGAAAGACTCAAATCAAACTCCTTATGGGGTATTGTATGGCTACAAACCTAATGTAAGTTACTTTAAAGTATTTGGTAGAAAATTTTATATCTTGAAAGAACCTAGAAAAGGAAAATTTGATGTCAAAGGTGATGAAGGAATATTCCTAGGATATTCCTATAGAAGTAAAGCATACAAATGTTTGAATTTTTCTACTCATAAAATCATAGAAAGGGCTCATCTGAGAATTGATGAGTTTGTAGAAAAGAGTGAAGAAGAAAGCAACAAAGATCTTGAGGATTGCAAAAGATTTATTTACTATGAATCTAATATCTTGCCAAATCTATCTAAAAGAATGGAGGTTTCAACTCCCGAGTTTGCAAAATCTCCAATAGCTACCGAGTTGTAGATAGTGCAACCCAAGTCATAGTTAGTGGCTACCAAGCTAGAGAAAACCAAGTTTGAAGGAATCAAGTCATGGAAAATGGGACACGAGCTTGATACTAAAGTTCATGATGAAATCAATGAAACTCATTCCAAATACAAAGAACCTATGCTAGCAAGATATGTTAGAAGGCATCATGCATCTGATCAAATCATCAGATGGAACAATGACAAGAAGCAAATTGAAAGGTACATGTTTACTATCTGAATTTGAACCTAGAAATGTTAAAGATGATTTGGAGAATGAAAGTTGGATTGAAGTACTGAATGAAGAAATATAATAGATAGAGAAGAACAAAACTTGGACTCTTGTTCCTAGACCCAAGGACAAAAATGTGATTAGCACAAAATGGGTATTTAGAAGTAAACTAAATGAAGATGGAAAAATATCTAGAAACAAAGAAAGGTTGGTATGTAAAGGTTATTCTCAAGAAGAAGGTATTGATTATGGTGAAACTTTTTCTCCTATTGCAAGATTAGAAGGTGTTAGAACTCTACTAGCATATGCAACTCACAGAGGATTTGAAGTTTATCAAATGGACGTAAAATCTTCATTTTTGAATGGAATTCTTGATGAGGAAGTCTACATTAAACAACTTGAAGGTTTTGTAGATCATAGCAGAAAGGACATGGTTTGCAAATTACACAAAGCATTATATGGTCTTAAGAAAGCTCCTACAGCTTAGTATGGAAGACTTCATAACTATTTGATATAGATTTGTTTTCAAAGAAAAAATGATAACAATAGTCTGTATATCAAAGAAGGAATAGACTAAAAGATTGTGTTGGCATAAATATTTGTTGATGATACTTTATTCATAGGAAATGATGACTTATGCAAGGAATTTTTAGAATAAGTGAGTAAAGAATTTGAGATGTCTATGTTTGGTGAGATAAAATTCTTTATTGGATTATAGATTCAACAAAAGAAAGATGGTATCTACATTACTCAATCTAAATATAGCAAAGAGATATTAAAAAGATTTAGAATGGAAGACTCAAGACTAGTTGGAACCCCTATGTCTACTGGACATAAGCTTTCCATAAATGATGATTCCAAAGAGATAGATCTAACCACATACATATCAATGACTGGAAAATTACAATATCTAGTACACATAAGGCCTGATATTGCATTAGCAGTCAGTATGGTGGCAAGATTCTCAGCAAATCTCAAAGAAAATCACATGATGACAGTCAAAAGAATCATGAGATATCTGAAAGGTACTGAAGAATATGGTTTATGGTACAATATGAGGCAATTTGAACTTTAAAGTATTCATAGATGCTGACTGGGCATGAAGTATTGATGATAGAAAAAGAACTAGTGGTGGAGCATTCTTTCTTGGTAAAAGATTAGTGTCTTGGACAAGAAAAAAATATTTTGTGTCTCTTAGTCCATAGTAGAGGCAAAATATGTGACAGCAATAGTTAATTGTTCTAATATTGTTTGGTTCAAAAAATTGATAGCAAGTATGAAGATAGAGATCAAGGATCTAGTAGTTATATATTGTTATAACACTAGTACAATCAATATATCAAAGAATCGAATAATGCATACCAAAACAAAGTACATTTCTATAAAATATCTTTTCTTTAGAGAATTGTTGCAAGATAAAGAGGTCAGATTGGAATATGTAAAAATTAAAGAACAAATTGTAGACATTTTCACCAAGCCATTACCTAAGGATGCATTTTTGATGGGGACACAACCCAAGCACATAATGGACACAACAAGAAAGGGAAAATTTTATTCACTATGTAAATATGCTAATACATTCAGCACAGAGAAAATAGACTTCAAAACATGCCCTAAGGGCTTACAATATAAATCTAGAGATAATTTCTCCTTCCAATACCTCCTCTCAAACTCCACTCCGAACTGCCTTTTACAATGCCAGAAATGTTCTTAAATAGACCCTAGAGGTTTAAGGATTAGGAGTACATTCTAGAAAGTTCTAGTTGAAATCCACCAACCAAGTAGAAGGCTCCAAAAGCTTCATTAGAAGTTGATGCAAAATCTACAAGAATCTAGAAACGGTAACCGAACTTCTGGGAGGCATAACTTTTGAACCGTAGCTCCGATTGATGAATCATTTACATTTTCGGAAAGTTCTCGAAGCACTCTATAGCCCTATGGACCAGCTTCACTTGTACCCCATTTTTTGTCCTTTTTTGAGGTCATTTAATGCCCCTAACCTGACTTTGAAGCATTCTTAGGAGGTCTCCAAAAACCAAAAAATTGCAATAACTTTCAAACTGTGGAGCCTTTTGACCTAATTCTTTTTCTAGAATGCTCTAAATTATAATTACAATCATCTAACCAATTTAAACCTTCTAGTTCACCAAAATGATGGCTCAATTACATACTCCTATTTTTCTAGCATTTAAATGTATCCCCAGGTGTTCAAATACTCTATCCTATAACATTGATAGTGGAATTGTGAGAGTTGAAACCTTTATTTGACCCAAATGGGTATCCAGAAATGAAAACACATGAAATAGAAACTAAGTCTAAGTACATTTTTTTTTGGTTTGACACAAGATTTCCCTTATACCTCTAGATGCTCCTGCATCAGACACCCAGGGTAGATTGAAAAGTGACCCTATCACTTTATGAATGGTAGAGGAAATCCCAAATGGGAAACCTTAGCTGCTGAAATCCAAGTTGAGTCCTCGATCGACCCTCCTTTCCACTTGACCAAATACTCTTCATACTGCCTATGTCTGGTACTCCTACCCACACGATGATCTAAAATGTCTTCTATCTCCTCCTTTTTAGAAGCAGGAATTGGACATGGCTCTAACATCGGCTCCTCATCTGCACCATCATCATGATACTCTATTAAGTCTGCAATGTTAAAAATAAGAGAAATGTGAATACCATTTGGCAACTCTATCTCATATGCATTTCTTGAGTCATGTTTCTTCAAAATTTTGCAGGGGCCAAATTTCTTCATTTTCAGCTTGTTGTAAGTACTGGATAGAAATCTTTCTTTCCATAACTGTACCATGACTAGATCCCCTACTTAAAATTCCTTGTCTTCTCCTTTGATCAGCCCTAGCTTTATACTCTTGATTCATCTTGGTAATGTGTGCCTGAACCTCCTCATGTAGATGCTTGATATGTTTAGCAAATTCTTCAGCTTTAGCACTTGTCCTCTCCCCCTGCTCTATCTTCCTCAACTCTGGTGTAGTCCTTGGGCTACTTCCATATACAATTTGGAATGGTGATCTACCAGTACTCCTATTTATAGAGTTATTTTAAGCAAACTCCTCTTGTGGTAGAATCAAATCCCATTCCTTAGGCTTATCCCCAACTAAACATCTCAGCAAATTGTCCAGACTTCTATTTACCACTTCTGTTTGGCCGTCAGTCTGCGGGTGATGTGTGGAACTAAATTTCAAGTCCATTCTCAACTTCTTCCACAATGTTCTCCAAAAATACCCTACAAATTTGATATCTCTGTCAGAAACTATACTCCTTGGGAGACCATGTAGTCTTACCACCTCTCTGAAAAACAATCTGCAATATGGACAACATCATGAGTTTTGTGGCATGGAATGAAATGTACATTTTTGGAGAACCTATCAACCACCACAAATACTGAGTCATTACCCCTTTGTTTCCTCAACAATCCAAGAACAAAATCCATACTTATGTCTTCCCATGGCTTTGATGGAATAGGAAATGGCTGATATAGTCCAGTATTGTGACTAAATCCCTTGGCAACTTGACAAATCTGACAACTCTGTACAAACTTCTTCACATCTTGTGAAATTTGAGGCCAAAAATAATGTTCTTTGAGAATGGCAATGGTCTTATCTCAACCAAAATGTCCTGCCATCCCTCCACTATGTTTCTCCTTAATCAGATTTTCCCTCATGGAACTCCTTGGAATGCATAATTGACTACCCTTGAATAACATACCATCCTAAATCAGATAGCTAACCACTTAGTTCTGTCTACCGCAATAGGCTCTTTACAAGATTTCCATGCTTCAGCAAAATTGGGATCCTCAGAATACAGATTCTTGAGTTCATCAAACCTAGCTACTTCAACTTGCATTACTGTAAGAAACAACTGTCTCCTACTTAGTACATCTGCAACCCTATTAGATTTTCCACTTCTATGCTTCAACACAAATGTATAACTCTGCAAGAACTCTACCCACTTCATATGCCTCTGATTCAATTTACCTTGGCTATTTAAATATTTTAATGCCTAACGATCAGTATACAAAAAAAATTCTTTTGGCAATAAATAATGCCTCCATTTCTTTAAGGCTTGAACTATTGCATAGAACTCTTGATCATAAATAGAATACTTTTTTTTTGCATCATTCAATTTTTCACTAAAACATGCAATAAATGTTCTTCCAAAGTCTTGCTGAAAATTAAAATATCATCCAAATAGACAATAATTTTTTTTCCCAAGAACTTCTTAAGTACTTCATTCATAAGCCGCATGAAGGTGCTTGGGGCATTCATCAATCCAAAGGGCATGACTAACCACTCATAAAGACCCTCTTTGGTCTTGAAGGTTGTTTTCCACTCATCTCCTTCTCATATCCATATCTGATGATAGCCACTCTTGAGATCTATCTTTGTGAAGTACTGAGCTCCACTCAAGTAGTCCATAAGATCATCCATTCTTGGCAAAGGAAACTGATACTTGATGGTTATCCTATTTATAGCTCGAGAGTCTATACACATCCTCCACTCTCCATCCTTCTTTGGTGCTAGTACTGTAGGTACTACACATGGACTCGGGATCTCCTGAATCAAGCCCTTTCTCAATAGCTCCTACACCTATCTGTTTAGCTCCTCGGTTTTAGTAGGAGTCATCCTATGAGCAGCCTTGTTAGGCAAACTAGCTCTTGGGATTAAATCTATCTGATGACTGATTTTCCTTATCGGTGGCAATCATTCTAGAAAATTATCAGAGATGATATCTCCAAACTCACCAAATAAATCTAAAACTTTAAGTGGTATTTCACTACTACCTTCTTTATCTTTCCTAGGGATCAAAGCATAGCACATACACTGATGTTTCATGCCATCTACAAACTTCCTTCCGTCAACAAGACAAATCCTAGCACTGCTAAATACCTTTTCACCTTCCTTTTTCACGGGCTTCAATTTGTGGTGAACTCCATCCTTTGTTAGAGAGTATGTGTTTGCATGACCATCATGTACTACATGCCTATCAAACTACCACGGTCTTCCCAATAATAGATGGCAAACATCCATTGGAATAACATCATAGAGAACTTCATCATGGTAACTCCCAATTTTGAATTTCACTAAACATTGTTCACTTACCAGGACCTTATGATCATCTTTCACCCAAGCAATCCAATAGGGCTAGGGATGTTTCTCCCTCGTGACCTTCAACTTATAGACCATCTCCTCTGATACCAAGTTATCAGTGCTACCACCATCAATGATCACATCACAACATTTATCCTCACACTTGCACTTAGTACGGAATAAACTCCTCCTTTTTCCTGGTTCAATCTCACCACTTAGTAGGACCCTTTCATTTACTAAAGTCTCTCCTCTTTCTACATCCTCTGAATGTGATGATTGTGCATCCTCATCCACATGAGCAACCCTAGCTTGACCCTCGGCTCTTCTATCTATCCTTCCTTATCGTTGAGGGAATTCAAAGGCACGATGACCTTCTTCATTGCAATGGAAATAGGTACCATGGAAGCCTCCTTTTCCTTGTCCACATCCTCTACCTCTTCCTCTTTGATTTCCAAAGTCTTGATCATGGGAGTGGTTGAAACCCTCATTCCTCTAGTTCCTGCTAGTACCCACATTTCATTGTTCTTTTGGGTTTCATTTCGGCCTCCATATGACCTACCACTACCCCTTCCAACTTAACCGCGCCCTCTTTGTCTCCGTTCAAACCTCTTATTTAGCTTTTCTTCAACTCATAGGGAAAATTGGTATGCTTCTTCAACGCTGGTCATTCTTACCAGACTTAATTCCTCCTGGATGCTAGGTCACAACCCATTGATATAATGAGCAACCTTTTACTTATTTGCTCCTGCATGCCCTACTCTAATCAGAAGTCGATAAAACTCCTCTATATATTCTTGGACTGATTTTCCTACTTGCTTTAACCCATGTATCTTCTTAAACAAATCAAGCTCATAATCAACAGGAATGAATTGCTTCTTCAATTTGTCCACCATACGATCCCACCTTGTAATCTTCTCCTTTCCTCTTCTGTTTCTTTCCAATTGAACCTCTTGCCACCAGATTTTGGCATGGAATTTGCAAACTTAACCCTATCTAGATCCCTCAGATCCTCATACTCAAAGTACTCTTCCAGTTCATTGATCCAGTCGATCAACTCATCTAGTTTTAGATTTCCTGAAAATACACCCACATCAATTGTAGGTCTTTTCCCAAACTTAGTAATGGCCCTAAAAAGCCTTTCCTCTTCCTAATTCAAAACTTCCCTATCAAATTCTCCTTCTGGTCCAATTTATTCTTCTTCTTCTTCATTTTCATCCTCACTTTCGTCACCTGCAGCAACATTTGTTCCTCTATCGAGCTCCTCCTGCAATGCTTGTACCTACCTTTGGAGGGCTCTAACCTCCTCAGGATTAATAGCTCTAGCCCTTCCACCACACTCTCTTCATGGAGGTATCTTCTTAACTCAAACTCACAACCACACAGTCTTGATGCAAATTGCCTCATAGTCGGCGCTCTATCTATACACTCAGGAAAACTAGCTCTGATACCACTGATGAAGGTATGCTCTGCTACCACTAACAAAGGTATGCTCTAATACCACTTGATGGGGACACAAACCAAGCACAAAATGGACACAACAAGATAGGGAAAATTTTATTCACTGTGTAAATATGCTAATACATTTAGTACAGAGAAAATAGACTTCAAAAATGCCCTAAGGGCTTACAATATAAATCTGGAGATAATTTCTTCTTTCAATACCTCCTCTCAAACTCCACTCTGAACTACCTTTTACAATGCCAGAAATGTTCTTAAATAGACCCTGAAGGTTTAAAGATTAGGAGTACATTCTAGAAAGTGCTAGTTGGCATCCACCAACCAAGTAGAAGGCTCTAGAAGCTGCGTTAGAAGTTGATGCAAAATCTAGAAGAATCCAAAAATGGTAACTGAACTTTCAGGAGGCATAACTTTTGAACCATAGCTCTGATTAACGAACCGTTTACATTTTTAGAAATCTCTCAAAGTCCTCTATAGTCCTATGGACCAGCTTTGCTTGTCTCCCATTTTTTGGCCCTTTTTGAGGTCATTTAATGCCCCTAACCTGACTTTGAAGCATTCTTAGGAGGTCTCCAAAAATCAAAAAATTGTAATAACTTTCAAACTGTGGGGCCTTTTGA
Organism: Cupressus sempervirens; assembly: GCA_028749045.1. NCBI lineage: Eukaryota > Viridiplantae > Streptophyta > Pinopsida > Cupressales > Cupressaceae > Cupressus > Cupressus sempervirens. The sequence goes on from CM053793.1 coordinate 637,014,175, forward strand.
CCTAATTCTTTTTCTGGAATGCTCTAAATTATAATTACAATCATCTAACCAATTTACACCTTCTAGTTCACCAAAATGATGGCTCAATTACATACTCCTATTTTTTTGGCATTTACATGTATCCCAAGGTGTTCAAATACTGTATCCTAGAACACTAATAGTGGAACTGTGAGATTTGGAACCTTTATTTGACCCAAATGGGTATCCAGAAATGAAAACACGTGAAACAAAAACTAAGTCTAAGTATTTTTTTTTTTTTTTTCTTGACACAAGATTGCCCTTATACCTCTGGATGCTCTTGCATCAATTTCTATATCTAAGAGGTAAGCTAGGGATCATTCCCCTATGTGAAGCTCACTAAATGAAATTTAGTGATGCATCAACCAGAGCATTATTGAAGATCATTTAGTTGGTGCAATATTGACAAGGGCATATTGCAAATGAATCAGTACTTGAGGTACATTGATATTAACTGAACATTTTATTTGGCATGAGATGCACAAGAGGGAGAAGTTTTCTATCATATCTCATAGAAATTTTGTGGAGAAGTTTTTTGTCATAGAAAGAATTGTCAAAGAGGGAGTTCTCATGGATGAGAATAAGAATGAAACTAAGGATACGTTCCTTACTTTATTCTTACTCTAAAAATTTCAATGTGCTATGACATGTTGTGTTGCCATCAATGCCAAAGAGGGACATTGTTGGAACAATTGATTAATTGTGTATTACCTTTGATGTTACATTAAATGTCATATCATTATTAGTTAGTGGATGTTGAGCTCACTCGGGCATTGAAGATAGTTTTCTGTGGCTACCAAGCATTCCAGAGCTTTCCTAGTTCAGAAGGTCATGTCTACCAAGTCACTCAAGTGTCAAAGGAAAGTCTACGAAAGATGAGTGTTAACTGAGCTCACTTGATTAATGAAAGAAATGTTGGATGGAACCAGTGTTAATCGAGCTCACTTAGTTACCAAAGGAACTTAGAGAGTATGTAGTGTTAACTGAGTTCACTTGGTTAACATAGGAAAATCATTTCTAAGTTAATGTCTACAAGCAGGGTTGGCTAACAAAGGATTTTCTGGTTTTGGCATATTGAGTTCAATTGATTTATTTGTTAGTTCTAGTAGACTAAGAAGATGAATATTAATTATTGTAAGTTGTATTTGAGCTAACTTAACAATATGAAAGATATAAATAAAAAAGGTCAAGTTAAGGATTAAAAAGTATGAAGAATGAATGCATGGAATATTTTTGAAGATCTAATGATGTTGAGAGGAAGTGAATTAGAAGGAGAAGTAGAATATCCTTAAGAAGTTGAAAAAGAAATATTCGATCAAGAAGGATCAAGTACAAGCTAGGGTTGAGATCTATAATCAATAATTTAGTTGTATCCAAATTAGGTCATGTCATTGTTACTCTCTAACCATTGTCATAGTGATCTAAATCTCTTAACAGAGTTGGCTTAACAGCTATTTTCAAATCCTCTAACAAGGTGGCCTTTCTAGTGAATTGGCTAAAGACCTCTAACAAGGCCACTCCTAATAGGGTGATTAAATCCTCTAACAAGGTCACACCTAATTGTGTGTTTTTTAACCTTTAATAGGGTTGGCTCCTAACAGGGCTCACTTCAAAAGAGTGAAAATTAGTAACTAGTTACAATTGGTGGTTTTTCCCAAATTGGGTTTCCACATTAAATTTTGGTGTCAAATGTGTTCATGCTATTTCTTTTATGTGTTCACAAATAAGTTAAAATAATAAGTAATCAAAAATAACATCTTAATAATTTTATGCTAAGTGTTTACTGAGTTACAACATCTTTCTGTATATTTGTCGAGCATCAATAGACATCAGTTTTCAAAGTTTATTTTGTACTAACATCTAAGGGATTTGGGATTTTTTTTTGGTAATTGATTCACCCCTCCCCTCTCAATTAATCCTCTTATATTTCCAACACATGCCATCATGTTAGTGTCTATTATATCAATAGATCAATGGTTCTCCAAAATGAAGAACTTAACATCACAAAGATCCATACACAAAGTATGAATAGTCTTCAAAATTTCTTCTAGTTGTGTGAATAAATTAGAAAGCTTTTCTTGTCTATGTAAAAGTTCTCTAGAGACTTTCTCTAATACTTTGTGCTCAAACTTTCTCTTGGACCATAACATCAATTTATCATTCATCTCTATATCTTCTAATTGAACCTTATCAATTATGTGCACTAAATGATCCAAAATTTGATAATGACTGTTCAAGTTAGTTATTCCAAATGCTTCTACAAAAATATATTTAATACTATGCAATGCATGTTTCTTTTTATGCCCTCTCTTTAGCTATTCTTACTTTTCCTTGTAGCTTAGCAAAGTTTTCAACTTCCACATTTGCTTCAATGTCAAATTTTTTAATTCATACATGAGTAAATTAATTACTTCATCTAGACTTCCTAACTCATTTGTCATCTCTTCTGATTAAGTCATAATGTGAGATCATATGGTTGTATCAATAGGTAGTGATATCTACAATTGTTCACCCTTCTCAATTTATCTAAATACTTGTTGTTGCTCTTGTTGAGTAGATGCCACCTACTATTCAAGTGTTCTAGTTAATGGTTCTAATGGCTTTACACTTGGAAACTATATTAGAATTGTGTAGCTTTGTGATCTTCTAATTTCTCATGCTATTTTGCTGACTACTTTATAATTTTCATCTTTGTCTGCAATATAGTCATACAAGTGAATGGTGGAAACACAATTATAACTTTTCCTTTGCTTGGCACTTGTATCCTCAGTAACTAATGTAACCTCAAAACTATCAGTATTTTCACTTTCAATCCATGGATAATCAATGACTTGTAACAATACTAGATTGGTGCTAAGTAGAGATGTGTCAGGCTCAACATTTTATAGGTCTTCATTAGTTAACACATTTTGATCATGTGATGATGAATCAAGAATGTCTTCAATGGTGATAACATCTTGTTGTTCATACCCTTCCATCAACTGCCTCATTTCCCCAACAAGTTTTACAACTTCTTCTACTTCATCCTCTCCTTCATTATTGACCTCTCCACCTTCTTCCTCTACCTCTTCATCTTCTTTATTAATTGATGGATTAAGAAAATCAAATATTTCACTCCATACATTGATACTCTCTTGCTCAACTTCATTAGCTTTATTCATCAAAATTTTAAATGTCCTTTCTTTTAGCATGAAATTATTAACAAAATCTTTTAGGCAAATAGACATGTGTGTCTCCCCTAAATCTGGCATTGTCCCTACTAAGGTGGTCTCTCAGATCTTCCATTCATTAGATAATGCTCATTTCCACTTAGCATCAACCTTATTGTACAAGTTTTCTAGAATGCCTTTTCTTAACTTGATAGGTGTAGTCTTAAATTTTATCATCAGTTATATCAAATATTTCTCAAGTTTATCTCAATCTTTTTTGTTCAAGGAATCAAAATTGATGTGTTTGAAACTTGTCTAGCTTGCAAGTTTAGTGTTTCCTTGACATACCTTATCAACAATTGAGGGACGTGGTCTCAACACAATCTGCCTTTTTCTCAGATCATCAAACTTGTTCTCTTCATCATCTATATCTCCTCAACTACAACCAATTTTATCTTCAGCCTTTTTTGAATGTTTTTCTCGAGTGCACTAGCCTACTTTCTCTTTCTTGGCTTCCCTTAGTCTTGATAGCTGGGGGTTGGGATGTCTTTGATCTCATTATAATTTTCCTTTTGGGCTCCTAAGGTGTAGCAACCTTCTACATAGCTTTCCTAAGATCAAATTTAACCTTAGGGTCTACAATTATCACTTTCTTTTTCTTGGTTTCCTTAAGTTTGAGTACACCTAGCTCTATGCCTTTTGCTTCCTTGACTTTAGTTGTATGTTCTATTTCTTCTTCTCCTTCATCTTCCTTGTTCTCAAGACTTTTCTTCTTCATTTTCTTTTCTATCTTGGGCTTACTATAATCCATATTCATTTTATCTTTTACTATGTCATATGTTTTGAATGGCTCAACATTTGCATCAACATCTTTTGATAATAGTGCAGTTATTGATGCTATGACTTCATCAACATTAACTTCATAAGGCATAGGCCTAAACTATATTTTTCTAGGTAACACTATCTATTCATAAATGAAATTTGTATCTACCATGAATTATTACTCATCAAAATATCTATCTACAATAGATTTAGGAACCCTCATTTGATTTTTCATTTTTCTTTTGAATTCCTCAAAGTAGTTATTCATGATTGCTTTAAAATTCTCTCCCAACTAACTTATCAGTTCATTTATCTCCTCCATAGTTGTCTTATGCCTATCCCATACTATATTACCAACTATAGGAAAATAATTATGTACATAAAGTAATATATAGACTAACAAAGGTCCAAACTTACACCCTGTGTTCTTTTTTTTCTCGATTGCTCCTAAATTCTCTATGAGGAGTTGTAGTTATAGCTCGACAAGGTCATAAGTATGATCCTTTTCAATAATTTTGTAGCCTAGGTCTACCACAATGCATGGCACACTATTTAATCTATTGGATATGTAGAATTTGTGTGCTATTAGATGTACTACAAATTCAATCACATGATCTTCAATTACATTGATTGACATCCTTTGACTATTCCACTTTTCTTGAGTAGATTTTTCAATCTCATTTCATGTTACACTTCTTATGCTTTTCAGTCTATCCAAAGCAGGGTATCTAATAACTTGTCATAATATGGCCTTGTCAATTTTGATTGGACCTCCTTCTAACAATACCTTCATATCATGAATATGACTTTGGATTATCTTTATCCACTCAACCTTGAAAACTTTAGAAAAACCTAGGGCACATGTAAGCCCTTTCTCAAGAATGATCTTGTGTTCATCCTTCAATACTCAATTATTGCATAGCTTCTCATAGGTTGTTCTTATATCAAAATATTTGATTTCTCCTACTTTGTACATATAATAGGATCTCACATATGTTAGGATTAACCATAGACAAAAATAATAGTTACATGCAAATATGACCAATATTAGAAAAATAATAGATTACACAGAAGAGAAAACAAGACATAAAGATTAATAGATTAACACAACTAATGAAAAATCCAATATTATTATTATCTAGTGATTACAATCCACAATCCCTTATAGCTCAATATTGCCACAAGAAGCTACAATATCACCACATTATGAAATCCCTAACCCTAAGCCATTTTATACAATCTTTTTCCACTTAAAAAATTAGGACTAGAATAAGTCATCCAATAGAAAAATAGCAGCCAACACCTTTTACAATATAAGGTCATTAGGAGCGCACTTGGGGCACTATTTTAAGACCCTGCAAGGGTACTGTCCCTTGACCCTATCTTGGGGGCATTGCTGCCAAACCCCCTTAGAAATTATCTGGGGAGAAACTGTGTTGAATAAGCCTCCGAGTCTAATTAGGCTAGATGCATCACAACAAAATATTGTACAGTCAAAATTCTCGGTGGAATTAATGACAAGATGCCAATATTATCTTCAGTTTCCTCAACATTCACACTATTACTAAAATTTGGTGGGGGACACTAGTCATTCTTCATGATTTGAGCATTTCTCACTTCCAACATATCAATTCTTGATGCCATTTCAATCGAGGGTACTTGTAAAAAAAATCCTATAATAACCTTAGAAAATAATTAACTCGATAGTGAAAGTAACACTTTATCAAATTCGCCAATGTTTCACTATGATTTTTCTTGCTTTGTCACTCAATTCACCTTGTTTGCATTTGGATCACTTGTGAACTGTAAAATCACTTGGTAGATAAAGACATATGCCTAAATTTGATAAATACCTTCAATTTTCCATTTTAGGTCTACAATAAATGTCTTTATACTTGGTAGGTGTATGACAACTAGCTCGATCTCCATGGTTAACTACAAATGCTTAGTTGTCATTACCTTACTTGGTCGATATCAATTCATTTAGTCAAAAAATCAACTTAGTTGATCACTTAGTGCATACTGTAGTGCATGGTCAATATAGAATGAATCACTAATGTTCGATACTTCATGTCATAAATGATTCTCTTTCACTTTCTTCTCTATAGAATGTTCTTGATGCATATTTTCTTATGCAGATATGAACTTTCAACACATCTATGTTAGAAATTGGTGTAAGATATATCATTAAATTTACAATTCCTACATACCTTCTTCTCTTAGTTAGTTGTCATGTGATCAACTAATCCATTAGATTGGGTGATCTTAGATTTTTATGTTCCACTGCTTCCAACTTCCACTATTTCTTTACCTCAACCTTTTCTTTACCTTTTTCATTTCCATTGTTTGGTGCTGATGTTCTAGTTTTTACACATCACTTGGTGAAGGTTTTGCAAATGGGGTTGCAAGCTTTGGGTTTAACAATGGAGGAAACTCCGTAGTTAAGCGCGCTCATGCTAGAGTAGTACTAGGATGGGTGACCTCTCTAGAAGTCCCAATGCATCACCTTTGTGAGCATCACCTAGATCCAATGAGTGCTAAGTGTTCCATTTATTCTCATGAGAGATGGATTCATGTTGAATAACTACTCATGAAACATGGGTCAATGATTTTGACTCAAAAATCACATAGTTAAATCATGATAAAAATATCACAATTCTATTAACATGTTCAACTTTGAAACAACTAAAACAAACTAGTTCTCCATTCAACCACTTCTTGTAATTTCCTCTAAAATTTGTGTTAATACAATTCTCTAGAATGTGCTCATATTCTCCACAGTAATGAAAAATTTACCATGTATTGTAATCCCAATGATTATTACCTTTTCTTGGTGCATGTGTTTGTTTTTCAAATGTCTAGTTAGATTTTGACTTAGATCTGCACTTTGAGCTTTATGTCCATATTTTTTACAATAATAGAAATGTCCATCAAATCTAGATGTTCTTTGATATACATTCATTTTCTTGGTGTCCTACCTTGTTGCAATTAATGCAATTACTAATAGACTTAGGCTTCGAGTGCATACCATTCTTGCTTCTAGAGATGTTTGTCGTGTGTCCAAGTTTTCCACAATGATAACATGTAGGTTTTCCTTTGGATTTTTCATTTATTTTTTCTCCACTCTTTAATTATTCTCCTTATTCAATAGATGAAAAGTACTTGTTGTATCCTAGTCCAGAAGTGTCTCTAGTTGATCTAGGTAATCTCATTAGTTCTTCAAAGTATTTGATAGCCTCACTTGGTTTGTTTATTCTTTCCGAAAGTTCATTTTTAGTCCTTAACCCATTTCTTAGTTTCTTGTTTTGTGACCTTAAACTTGTGATCTATATGTCCTATATATTTTCTTTCTAAGTGGAAATTATCAAGTGATTCATCATATCCAATTGGTTATTTGTGAGCGTTTGTACTTCAAATGATCTTTCTTCAAGTCTAGTTTCCATATGTCTTTTATCTTCTCAGCCATGATATTGTCTTCTTCTTCTTTCTTATTTTGTTCTAACACCTCACATAGTCTTACTAATTGGGTTTCTTATTATCTCTTGAGTTCTTTTATTTCTTTGGTTAGGATCTTGTTCTTCTCTAGTAATTCTACTATTGTTGCATTATTGTTACTAGTTTTTCCACTGTTAAATAGTCCTTCTGTATCAACTTCTTTGTATTGTGTGTCATTTTGTTGAATTGCTAATTCTTTCCTTTTTCTAAAGGATGTCTTTAACTCTTCTTGCACTCAATTTTTTTGCAATATGATCTAGGTTTCAATCATTTAGTTCTCAATGACTTTCCCCATTAGGAATTCCTCCATCTCCAAGATATGATCTTCTCAAGATGTTACACTTCTTCCAAGAGAACATAGATCTAATACCAATTATTGGAAGGATTTAATGGAAAAAAAGATGCTGAGAGTGGGGGTGAATCAAGATCTTAAACTTTTAGCACAAAACCAAATTACTAATTTCACACCTAATTCATCTCATATCTTAAATCTTACATCAAAACTGTAATGCTAGAATGTAAATGAAAACATCACATTCGTGAAAAGATTTAACACATAACAAAAATGATTTGGTTAATTAGAAACACTTCAATGTGAAGGTAAAACTAAGGTGGGGATGAAACCCACAAATCTTCACTATCACAACAATAAAGTTAACCTATTAGGGTTACAATATTTGACCATAATATATGATCTATCTTGTTAGGGGTTTGCCCTATTAAAAGCTATTAAGACTACTAGGTCTTACCCTGTTAAAAGATTTTACACTTACAATCAAGTAAGGAATATGTTAGGAGATTCACATAGACCTATTAGGATCACTTGGTTAAGATATTTTCCCTGACTCAACCTGCTAAGACTTGATTTAGTACCTGACACTCAGTTTTCTCTTAAAGCTAATTTTGGATCTCCTCTATTCAATGTCTCAATCTGATCTCTTAATCTAATATCTCCATCATTCTCTCCTTCATTGCTTGGATTACTCTATTTTATATCCTTTACTTGTGCATTCACCCATTCATACACACATGCACACCTTCACTCTTCCATTTTTTCACACTAATCCTAGGTTTAGATCCCTCTTTAAATAGATAATCTTTGAAATTTCTAGATCATAATCAATGGTACATAATTCATCTCTTTTTTCCTATTTCCCTTCTAATTTTATAATTAGTTTATTTTCTTCCCCAAGATCATTACCTTCTATAAAGACACATAAGATCCATCTTAACTATCTCTATAATCATCAAGTGTATGTAGAAGTTAGCTAAAAACAATTTAGATAGGTGTCTATGCAACTAAGAACTCATATGACAAAAGTGGTTTTCTCAAAATCTGAATGTTCTTATGCTTGGTCATTACTAACATTCGTGTTAGCACTCAGCTTCTACATGCTTTATCTTTTCTTTTTACTTGGAAAAAACTATCTTCCAATTTACTCAATCTTAGCTATAATACCTTAGCTTATATGTTCTCTTTCTCAACTGAGGTGTTCAAAAATCTCTTACTTTCTTGCCATGTAATAAAAATAAACAAGTTCTCAGCCTTTGCTAGATGACTCGGTCATAGTGGTGACCTTTCATCCTTTCCTAGTAAATGACTAAGTTTTTGGACACTAATAGGAAATTTAGGCATAGAGATCAACACCTCCAACCTAATGATCTTAAGAAATTATTCATTTTTTCACTATTAAGTTTTATTTCCTAAAGAATACTTATGTGAGATTTAGTGTTAGTAATGCAACACTTTAGGAGCCACTACTCCTCCCCTAACATTCCAAGTTAAGAATTTCATGGTGCCTATAGAAGGTTTTAATCTCATATTGGTTTTGACATATAAGTGTTTATACACTTAAGTCATTTACAAGTTAGAATATAGTTCATGCCAAACAAGTAATGCATGTTGAGCATAACATGTATCATAGTGCATGCTGAGTGAGATACTTAGTATGTGTCGAGTAAATAGTTAGTGTTGTCCTCAAGTGCCAAGTTGACAGATGATGTTGACTACTTTAGATGCCAAGTAACCAATGGATGTTCAGTCATTCAGATGTTGAGTTACAACATTGAAGTTATAGCTTATGCTGAGCATCAAGGACTTCAAGTGTTGAGTAATACAATTTTGACATAGTTGTTTGTGATGGCACAAACTACTATATAAACCATTTTGGAGTTTTCTTGAGGATTTTTTTGTGATCCTAGATGATAAGAACAAATCTTTATTGAGAATCCTATGTAGTACATGTAGCCAATCCATTAAATGGAAGGATTAAGCTACTAGATTGATTAATTATAGTTATTGATTCATACTTAACCCTAAGTCACCTAGGTCTTCTTAAGGTGGACAAACTCTAAACATTTTATGGATGTAGAAGGAGAAAAGAGAGAAGTTTGCATGCACAAACAAATCATTCATGGTGACTAAGGTATTGTAAATTGAGATACATTGCAGAATCAATTAGAGGAGAACATAAAAAAGAGGTTAGAGGATAGAAGACATACATCTGATCAGTGAGGATCAAGTACACATTAGGAAAGAGGTGATCTATTATCTAGCAGTAGAGTGCTAACCATAGGATTATTAATGAGACATTCTAATAGGTGAATTGGTTAATTCTCTTGAAAAAGTAATCTTAAGAAGCTATTTTAAATCTTTTAAGAAGGTGCTTACTTCATTGTAAGTTAAATTCCTTTTACCAGGCACACTTCTAATAGGGTGTTGAAATCCTTTAATAGGGTAAGATCTAACAATCTTGTAAGCCTTTAATAGGGTAGACCTTTCATAGGGTAGATCATGTTTCATGATCAAACATTGTAACCTTCATTGGATATACTTCATTATTACAATAGTGAGGATTTGTGGGTGTCATCCCCACCCCAATTTTACCTTCTCATTGGAGGGTTTCTAGGTAACCAAATATCTTGTGTCATACATGTGTTGAATGCTATTTTCTTTCATACTATGGATGAATATGTTTAGCTAGCTATTTTAGTTTACATGCAAATTGTGAGATGGATATGTGGTGAATGAATTCATGGTTAAAGTTTTTGAAGTAATGATTCACCCCCCATCTCCCCTCTCTAAGAGTTTACTTTCCCTTATGTATTTCCAACAATTGGTATCAAAGCTTAGTTCTTTAAAAAGGAAATATTTATAACTTTGAGGAAATATCTTGGAGATGGAAGTCTACAAGTTGGGAAAGACTATTGAAAACCTAAGATTGAAATCTAGCTTTCCCTACATCAACTAAATAAAGCAAGAGATGAGTTGAAGCAATCATTGAAGAGAAGGAAAGAGATAGCTATTGAAGAGAATGACACACACTACAAAGAGATTGACACTACTAAGTTATTTATAGATGGAAACACAAGTAAATTTGATGCAGTAGTTGTAGATCTAATGAAAATGAATAGATCCCTAACTAAAGAGGTCAAAAATCTCAAGATAGAATGAGAAGTCCAATCAGTATTTCTATGTGAGGTGACAGAACATAAAAAGGAAGTTAAAGAAGACAAAGTCATGATTGAAGATGACAAAAGGATACTAACCAATAGACTAGAAGAGAAGACATCAAAGGTAAATAGGATTGCTCACATGCGATTGGAAACATTGAATCAAATGATGATTGCAAATCATGAATTAAATGGAAAAAATATTAAGATCACTCTACCAAAGTTGCAGAATGAACAACTTAGAAATGATCTAAAAAGAGAAAAAGAATTTGCTAAAAGTTTCAATAAACCTAGTGAAGCCATCAAGTATTTTGAACAATTGATGAGATCTCCTAGATCCAATAGTGATACTACTATATTGGGTTACATGAGTACTGAAGAAGAAGAATCATCTAAAAGTGGTGAAAAAAGGAATATCAATGGTAATAAATCCAAACCTACTTGTCATAATTGTGGTAAGATAGGTTATACTGCTAATGTTTGTAGGAGCAAGACTACAAATCAAAATCCTAAGTAAAAGTTCATGGGTCTCTCTCACAAGTGCAATAGCAAAGGACATTAAGCACATAAATGCATAACCAAGACATCAAGCACATAAATATTTGAAGGTGACTGCTATAACTATAAGAAGTATGGACATAGAGAATATGAGTGTAGATCAAAGTCTAACTGGTCATCAAACAAGCAAGCTAAGGTAAACCATATTGGAACTAAAATACAAGTTATAGTTGTCACTATTGTCAAGAGTATGGATATGTTGCTTAAAATTGCATTACAACACATTTTAGAAGTGACTACAAAAGACAGTTGAGTTAAACTACATGTTTTAGCTATTTGAAGACTAGCCACATAAGCAAAAATTATCCAGCAAGGTCAAAAGCACCTAGAAGTGAGTTCAATAAAGGAAAAGGAAAGGTTGATGTTGAAGAAGTCAAAGTGCAAATGAACAAGACATGGAAGAAGAAGGAAGATTAAAGCACATCAAGGTTGTAGAGAGAAAAGGGTTAACTCATGTCCTAGATTTTCCAAACATGTTCAAAATAGAATGGATTAAGATTATTCTTAGTAGAACTCATGAAAATTTTATATGGTTTGAGGATGGTCCTATAAAAAGCACTAAGAGGATTGTGTAGAGGGTAATAGGGTATCCAACCCTAGATAGACCTAAGATCACGAGAAGTGATGCAAAAGAGGTTACTGAGAAAAACATAGGAGTAGTATGGAATAAGAGAGGAATGAAAATTGACATCATCATAGATCCCCTAATTTCTTTTTGTAGTAAGGATAATTGCACATAAATTAGTTCAATCTAGCACATTGAATAGTGCACCTTACATTTTTGTTGACATTTCCTATAAAATAGTCAAGAAGGGTTATTCTTATGACCTTGTCGAGTTGCAATTACAACAGTTATTAGAAAACTTGGGAGCCATAAGGAAAACCAAGAGTACACAGTGCAAGTTTGGTTCAATACTTGTATGTATATGTTTCTATGTGTAGAACACATTCCCTTCTTTTGTTAAAGTTGCATGGAAAACAAATAGATCTATTATAGTACATATAGGAGAATACATTGAGCAACTTGGAGAAAACTTTCAGTCTATAATGACTAGCTACTTTGAAGACTTTAAGAAGTCAATGAAACAAAGGCATAGGATTCTAGTATCACTAGCTGAGAACACTTAATGACATTTTCTTTCTAGTTGATACTGATTTTATATATCTATAGGCTGCAGTTCCAAGGGTGAGATTGTTAAAGCCTCTGGGCTATGAGATAAATGTGGATGAGGCATCTACAACAATTACCACTTTACTAGCTAAAGAAATAGATAATGAAGCTACAAATTTTGGTAATTATGATGTAACCAAGTCAAAGATAACCATGGACTTGTAGACAACCTCTATAATAAGGGAAAAGAACAAAATTGTTACAAAGCTTAAAGAAAGATTTGGTGAAGAGGTAAGAGAAGATGTAGAAGAAGATGAAAATAAATATGATGATGATGAAGAAGTTGAAAATGCACCATCCCAAGCCCCATTGGTGATGTAAGAGCATCTTGGGTGTAAGAGCAATCTTGCATCACCCAAAAGTATTTTATTTTTAGTCTTTTCTATTTTAGTAAGAACTAGTAGATAGGGTGGACACTATTTATGAGAACTTGATATTTTTAGTAAGTTTGTCATATGAGCTTAGAATATTCTCATTTTCTATAGGAAGGTTAATTTTAGAGTTGTAAGCGTGGCATAAAAATCTCATGGTTCAAGAATAAGTATCAAAGAAGTTATAATGGATTTTTGGTGAAAAAATTTGTAAAAAAATCTTCAAGATCACTATTGGAGGCCTTAGAGTGCCCAGATGAGGTCCAAAAACTTCACATAAGGGCACTAGCGTGATTCTAAGACTATAGATCAAGAGCTAGCATTTCTGAAACATGGTTATAATAACCAATCGAACAAAAAGTTTGTAAGTTATGGCCTTCCAAAGTTGGGCTACCTAAAGTTTCTAAAATAATTTTCAAAGACATATTTGGTCAACTTTATATGTTTTGTTAGGGTCTGTTGGCCCTAGGTATTATGTTTCAATGTCTAGAACCTTCCAGGATAGCATAAAATTGCCTACTTAAGAAAGTCCTAAACATTGTCTAGGACAACTCTAGGTATAGTTCATAGCTTAGTCTTGTAGATTACTTTAATGAAACCACCCATGTGAGTTAGCATTTTTTATTTGTGAATTTTTTAATTCTACATTTATATTGCAAATAAGAAGTCCATATTGTGTTCTCACATTTGCTTTTGTTTCTTTGTTTCAGTTACGAGTTTATGGTTTTAAGGGGAATACCCTTCATCAAGTGGTATTAGAGCTAGGGTTCTTGAGTGTGTGGATAGATCACCGACTATGAGGAAGTTTACACCAAGACCATGGTTTGGGCTAAGTGTGTAGACAAATTACTAATTCTGAGGCAATTTGTACTAGGGTTTCAATGGAAGTACAAAAATGCCTCCACAAAGAGAGCATGGCAGGAGAGTTGTAGGTGTTAAACCTGAGGGTTTCTAAGCCCTCTAAATAAAAATGCAAGCATTGGAAGAAAAAATACATAGAGGAATAAATCTTCCTATAAGAGATGAAAGTGAGGATGAGGATCAAGTAGATGAAAATGCCGAAGTAGAGGCAATTCTAAATCCAGAGGAAGAAAGGCTTTTTAGGGCCATCTCCAAGATTGGAAAATGACCTAAGTTTGAAGTTCCCACATTTTTAGGAAATCTTAACCCAAAGGAGCTGATTGATTAGATAAATGAATTAGAGGAGTATTATGAGTATGAAGATATTGATGGTCCTGATAGGGTCAAGTTTGCGAAGGGAAAACTAAGGGGACATGCAAAGATATGGTGGAAAAAGGTTCAGGTGGAGTGAAATAGAAAGGGAAAGGAAGAAATCACTAGATGGGATCAAATGATAGCTAAACTAAATCGACAATTCATTCCCAAGATTATGAGCTTGATCTATTGAAGAAAATGCAAGGGCTAAAGAAAGTGAAAATTTTTGTTCAAGAGTATACTGAAGAGTTATATCGAGTTTTCATTAGAACCATCCATGCATAAGCTAATAAGGAGAAAATGGCCTATTATCTCTATGGGTTAAGGCCAAGCATTCAGGATGAGTTGAGTCTAGTTTGAATCAATAGTATTAAGGAGGCATACCAACTTGCCCTAAAAGTTGAGGAGAAACTAAGCAAGAAGTTTGACAACAAGAATCGTGGAAGAGGTCACGGTGGAAGATCTAGTAGATGATCTTATGGAGGCCTTAATGATGACTAGAAGAACAAGGATGAGACTAGAAGTAGCAATTATAACTAGAGGGGAAATAATTCCAATCATTTCCATGATCAGAACAATAGAGATCAGAGAAGAAGAGGCATAGGACAAGGATCTGGAAGAGGCTTCCATGGGAAATGTTTTCACTATAGAGAAGAAGGGCATAAGAGCATTTGAATGTACCTAGCACCAAGGAAGGAAAAATCAAAGAACTGAAGGCTAGGCTAGAGTTGAACATGTTGATGAAGATGTCAAATCATCACATTCTAAAGATGCTAAAAGAGGAGAAGTCCTAGTTAATAGAAGAATCCTGTTGAGTGGTGAGAATGAACATGATCAAAGTAGGAGCTTTTTTTGTACAAGGTGCAAATGTGAAGATAAGTGTTGTGATGTGATCATTGATGGTGGAAGTACTAACAATATAGTGTCAAAAATGATGGTCACCAAGTTGAAGTTGAAGAGATAGAAAAGCCCACATCCATACCATATTGCTTGGGTGAAAGATGACTACAAGGTCATGGTCAATGAGCAATGCTTCGTGAAGTTCAAGATTGGAAGCTACTAGGATGAGGTACTTTGTAATATCATACCTATGTACATATGTCATATGTTGCTAGGTAGGCCATGGCAGTTTGAAAAGAATACTATACACAATGGGAAAGCAAATACCTACACTTTAAGCAAGGATGGAGTGAAACATAAGTTGAAACCATTGAAGGATAAATAAGAAAAGACATGTAGTGCTGCCAAAATATTTTTTGTTGGTGGAAAAGAGTTTCTCAAAGGTATGAAGCATGAACATATGTGTTTTCCTATAATTCCAAATGATAGTAACGAATAAGTAGAGGAGGTTCCTGTAAAAGTTGTAGATATGTTGGGAGATTTTTTTGATATTGTATTAGAAAATTTGATGGATTGCCCCCAATGAGGAAGATCAGTCACTAGATGGATTTGGTTCTAGGATCTAGTTTGCCAAATAAGGTAGCACACAGAATGACACCAATAGAAAGTGAAGAATTGTTGTAAAGGGGTTGATTCGAAAGAGTTTGAGTCCATGTGATGTACCAACCATACTAGCACCAAAGAAGAATGGAGAATGGAGGATTTACACAAATTCTCATCCTATCAACAAGATCACAATCAAGTATAGATTTCCATTGCAAGGATGGATGATATCATGGAATATTTAAGTGGAGCTAAGTATTTCACAAAGATAGATCTGAAGAGTGGGTACCATAAAATTCATATTAGAGAAGGTGATGAGTGGAAGACTACTTTGAAGACAAAAGAAGGATTGTACGAGTGGTTATTCATGCTATTTGGGCTAACCAATGCTCCAAGAACTTTCATGAGGCTCATGAATGAGGTACTGAAGGGATTTTTGGGTAAGTTTATCATTGCTTACCTAGATCATATATTGATCTTTAGTAGGACATTTGAGGAGCATTTGATCCATATTCACAAGGTGTTTGATAAGTTGATGGAAGAAAACTTGTTGATAAACCTCAAGAAGTGTAGTTTTGTAAAGGAGTTGTTGTTACTAGGATTTGTAGTCATAGTAGAAGGTCTAAAAATGGACCCAAAGAAAGTGAAGGCTATCCTTGAATGGCCTACTCCAAGGAGTGCGATAGAGGTAAGATCCTTTCATGGATTGATTAGTTTTTACAAAAAATTCATAAGAGGTTTTAGCAGTATTTGTGGACCCCTAATTGAAAGCATGAGAGGGGATTGGAAATAATTTAAGTGGACTATAGGAGCAGATAAGATTTTTAATTTATTGAAAGAAAAATTTACTAAGCAACCTATTTTAGTACTTCCTAACTCTAACAAGGTGTTTCAATTACATTGTGATGCTAGTGGTACTACCATAGGAGCTATTATGAACCAAGAAGGTAGACCTATTTCTTATTTTAGTGAGAAGTTGAATGATGCAAAAAGAATTTTTATTGTTTATGATCAAGAATTTTATGCTATAGTTCGAGTATTCAAGAAGTGGAGACACTATCCTCTTTCTAAGAGTTTGTTTTGTATACTGATCATCAAGCTTTGCAATATTTAAATTGTTAAGAAAAATTGAACCAAAGGCATTTGAAGTGGGTTGAGTTATTGTAAAGCTATACATTTATTTCAAAACATGGGAGTTAGAAGTCTAATAGAGTTGTAGATGCTCTTAGTAAAAGGAAACTTTTGCTGACAAAATGCAGATAGAGGTGGTTGGGTTCAAGAAACTCAGTAATTTGTATCTAGATGATCCTAATTTTGGTGAAGTGTGGAAGGCTTGTACATAACCTATTAACTTGATAGGAAAAAGTGGTTGGATTTCATGATTTGAGATAGTATGTTGTTCAAAGGAAGCCAATTGTGCATTCTGAGAAGTTCAATGATAGAGAATATCATCAAGGACAAGCATAGTGGAGGATTGGTTGGACATTTTGGTAGAGATAAAACCATTGCTTTGGTTGCTAAGAATTATTATTGCCCATAGTTGTAGCAAGATGTGAAGAAGTTTGTACAAAGTTGTAGAGTATGTTAGATGGCAAAAGGAGGGAAGCAAAATACAGGGTTGTATCAGTTATTACCTATACCAGAGAAGCCATGGAAGGATGTCAACATGTATTTTGTTCTTGGATTATCGAGGATACAATGTGGGCATGATTCTATTTTGTGGTAGTTGAAAAGTTTTCAAAGATTACACATTTTATTCCTTGCAAGAAGACTAGTGATGATGTTCATGTAGCAGAGTTGTTTTTCAAAGAAGTGGTGAGACTGCATGGTCTGCCAAAGAGTATAGTTTTAGATCGAGATACCAAATTTGTTCAGTATTTCTAGCATACATTATGGAAGAAGTTGAAGACAAATTTGAAGTTCAATTCATCACATCATCCATAGACTAATGGACAAATAGAAGTTATGAATCACAATCTAGGAAACTTGCTAAGATGTTTGGTTGGAGACAAGCCAAAAGGATGGGATATGATTTTACCATAGGCAAAATTTGCATATAACAATTCTGTGAATAGAAGTACTAGTAAATTGTCCTTCCAGATTGTATATGGGAGTAGCCAAGAAATGTTTCTAAATTGAGGCAATTGGATAAAGGAGAGATAAGTAGTGCTAAAGTAGAAGAATTTGCTAAACATTTGAAGAACATCCATGAGGAGGTGAGGAAACACATCATAAAGATGAATACACAGTATAAAGGTAAGGAAGATGTGAAAATAAGGTATAAGGAATTTTAGATTAGAGATGAAGTCATGGTTTATTTGAGACAGGAGCATTTTTCAGTGGGTACATATAATAAGCTGAAGATGAAGAAGTTTTGACCGTGCAAGATAGCGAAAAAGGCATGATTCTAGAAATGCTTATGAAGTGGAGTTCCTATTGAAGTGAATATTTCATCAATATTTAATATTTTAACTTTGATAGAGTATTATGAAGGAGGTGATGGAGATGAAGTTACAAAAGTGCAGTGGAGTATTTCAGCCACTAGTTTGGCTACAAAGGAGATTGAGGAGATACTAAATAGACGTATTGGAAGAAAAACCAGTAACAAAACTTATGAGGAATTTTTGATCAAATGGAAAGGGAGGCCAGTAGAGGATTCATCATGGCTAGCAAAGGAGGGGGTTAACCAACTTGGTATTACTCTGAACAACTGAGACATGATGGAGTCACTTCTCAAATCACCCCAGGTGTCTGATACAGGAGCATCATGAGTGTAAGAGCAATCTTGCATCACCCAAAAATATTTTATTCTTAGTCTTTTCTATTTTAATAAGGACTAGTAGACATGATGGTTACTATTTATGGGAACTTGCTATTTTTAGTAAGTTGGTCATATGAGCTTAGAATGTTCTCATTTTCTATAGGAAGGTTAATTTTAGAGTGTTAAGCCTACCATAAAAATATCATAGTTTAAGCATAAGTACTAGGGAAGTTATTGCAAATTTTTGGCAAAAATTTTTATAGGAAAATCTTCAGGCTCATTGTTGGAGGCCTTAGAGTACTTGGATGAGGTCTAAAAACTCAATGGAAGGATGCTAGTTCCATTCAAAGCTTGTAGATCAGGAGCTGGCATTTTTGAAAAGTGGTTATAATAGCCAATCAAAGTAATGGTTCATGATTTATGGCCTTTCGAAGTTGGGCTACGCAAAATTTCTAAAATAATTGTCAAAGATGTATTTGGTTGACTCTATATGTTTTGTTAGGTTCTATTGGCCCTAGGTATTAAGTTTCAATGTCTAGAACATTCCCAACTGGCATAAAATTGCTACTTAAGAAAGGCCTGAACATTGTCTAGGACAACTTTGGGTGTAGTTCACAATGTACTCTTGCAGATTACTATAATGAAGGTGCACATGTGGGTTAGCATTTTATACTTGTGAATTTTCTAATTCCATATTTGTGGCACAAATAAGAAGACCATTTTTTTTCTTTCATTTTTTCTTGTTTCTTTGTTTCTATTATGATTTTATGGTTTTAAGGGGAGCACCCTTCATCAACTGGCCATTACTCAAGGTCAAGGAGAAGACCAAGGTGAAGAGGAATCCAAGCTTAATGAAGGTTTCAAGAGAGAAGAAGCCAGTGAAGCACCTATAACCAAAGAAATGGATAAAAGAAAAGCTAAAGCTCTAATAGTTAGTAAACCAAAGAAGGTTGTAAAACCTACACAACCTAAGCCTACAATTCCTACCACCAAGGCAACCACAAGGGCTACTACTAAGAAGGATCAAGAAGTGCAAATGTCAAAAGGAAAGAGAACTAGGATAGCTACAGAGGAAGATGAGTCTGAGAAGAGACAAAGGAGAAAGTAAATTTCTCCAACTGAGTTAGATGAAGAGAGGACATAATATGATGACAAAAACTAATTTAAAGTGCTAAGTCATAGTCCTTCTTCTCATTTGGACAACCTATGTGAAAATATAAATAATAATGCTAACTTATCTAGATTCACACATGTTGAGTTTGACACATTTAGAAAAAATTGAGATGAACTAAGTGGAAGAGTCAATATATGCCATGATGAAAACATTCAAGAAGATTCTAATTGAGCTTTCCAACTCTACAGCTAAAAGTTTATATGCAAGAGTTGAGAAAAAATGGAAATAGAGTCTCACTATAGAAAAGAAAATCAAAGAGACTGCACTTTCTCAAGTGATGCTAGAATTGGATAAGGCCACAATGTCAAAGGCCATTAATAAATATAAAGGAAGATTTTCTCCTAAATATAGAGCATTCAATATTTTTCAAAAGGAAATTGAGGGTGTTGTTTAGAAGTCCAATTAGATATGGAAGTCAATATATGGACTACCAACACCTAAGGCAATTGAACAGACACTTGTTGAGGTAGGTAAAGAAAAAGATGAACAAGAAGTAACTAAGGTTACTAAAGATGCACATGTGGAAGGCACTAAGATAAATACAAATAAATAGGAAAAAATTGAAGATGAGTAGCAAATAGAATAGAGAATACTATACATACAAATGTCGAGTGCTAGTCCACAACGTGTAATAGATACTAACATAGATATAGTAAAGATCAAGGATGTTTTTGATATTATAGCTCAGAACATCAATCCCCTAATAGAGGAGGACATAAAGAAGATATTGTTAGACACCACCACCAAGGCACAATTATGCAGTCACCCTATATTGGTGAGTGTAGATAAAATTGAGAAGGAAATCAAGTCATAACTCAAACTCCTCATTTTACTGTGGTAAAACCTACAATGCCCATTGTAGTGTACCAAAGGAAAAAGACAACAATGGAAAATATCAACATGATGGTTCAAAATGTGTTAGTACAAGAAGTTTCTATAGAAGCATAGGAAGGGACACAAGTTCAAATAGGCTAGGAAGATACTTATGTAGCTATAACACAAACTCAAGATACAATTGAGATTGAAAAGCAAGAAATGAATAGGACTGAAGAGTCAATCTAGACTACCAAACCTAATGAACAATTAGCAATACAAACATTGGCTACTTTTCTAGAAACTGCTACTCCTCCAAGTCAAGCTCTTCATAGGCTAAGTGTAGAAACTACACCACTACAGCCATCAAGGCCTATTCCTAGCACATCCAAGGCTATTTAAGTTACATCATATGGTAATGTCAACTTGGATGAGGTGATTGATTGCCAAAATTTGATCTTGCAACAATCACTATTGAACAAATGAGCATACTTTAGGATGCTCTTGAAAAGCACCAAGAACTACTCAGAAGGGAGCATAGGTAGAAGAAAGCATTGCAAGATATCAAGGAAATATTTCTTGATCCATTTAGCCTACCTACACCTACAGAAGACAAGCTTATCATGGAACAATTGACGAATATAATATAGAGTAGGTAAATGATATAGACTTGGATTCAGATGTTAAATTACTGGAATGGCCTGAAAGGAAAATTAAAAACCAATTCAATGAAAAGATATCAAGTGTCATTGCACTTAATCATGTTGAGTTAGCAACCAAGATTGATAGTGTAAAGAAATTTTTAGAGAACATTTTCTCACTTTACACCAAGTTGTGTGATACAACCCTATTCACACAAGAAGTGCAATGCCATTTTGAAAATGTGGAGGGAGATATGAAGCTAACAAAAACTACTCTACCCAACTCTCCAGCTCAGAGTCAAAAGCACTTCAAGAATTTGATGCATTACCAAGGTCAGTTGGCAGCCCTACATGCTCAAGATCAAAATATTTGGGCCACACTGATAAGTATCCAATCCATGCTGACCCCAAACATGGACATATTACATAAGGAACTAGCCTTTGTAGAAATAGTGATGAAAAAAGATCCCCATCTTTCTACACATGACGGCTTAGTTCACCTTGCTATTGAGTTAGCCATCCACATCAAATCATTAGAGGTCGATTGTGATAACTAGGATGTAGCTTTGAAGATCATACTTGAGGTCTATAAACCTTTCTTAGAAAAACACACTATACATGTATAACCCTTTGACATTAGTGTAAAAAAGGGGGAGTAATACTTTTTTGGGGAAGATTAAACAAAGGGGGAGTCAAAGATAGAAATAGAGCACAATACAATTCAACATATGCATATTTACTCAACAAGCCTATAGGTTTAGATTCAAAACAAAAAAATCAACTAAAGGGAAGTTATACTGTTTTTAAGTATGATTGTTAAATCAAAATTTTGAAATTTTATACATATGCTAAACATAGATAGTGAGTATCTAAGTTATGCTCATAAGTTAAGATCATTCATGCATTACCAAGTGTTTTTGCCACTCATGTCAAAGGGGGATATTGTTAATCTTGAATTAATTTTCCCATATAAGTGTTTATACACTTAAGTCATTTGCAAGTTAGAACTTATTTCATGCCAAACAAGTAATTCATGGCAAGCATAACATGTTAGATAGTGCATGCCGAGTGAGATACTCTGTATGTGTCGAGTAAATAGTTAATCCTGAGTCACTCAAGTGTCAAGTAGACATATGATACCCAGTGAGGGCGATGATGAGTAACCAATGGATGCTAAGTCATTCAAATGCCAAGTTACAATATTGAAGTTTAATTTGATGCTGAACATCAGGGACTTCAAGTGCCGAGTAACACAGTTTTAACATAGTGGTTTGTAATGGCACAAACTACTATGTAAACTATTTTGGAGCTGACTTGAGGATTTTTCTATGATCTTAGATGATAAGAATGAATCTTTATTGAGAATCCCTATGCAGTACATGCAACCAATTAGTTAAAGGGAAGGATTAAGTAGCTAGATGGATGAATTACAGTCATTGATTCATACCTAGCCCTAAGTCACCTAGGTCTTCTTAAGGAGGACAAACCCTAAACCTTTTATAGATATACAAGGAGAAAAGAGAGAGAAGTTTGAATATAGAAAAAGGGCATTCATGGTGAGTAAGGTATTGTAAATTGAGATACATTGAAGAATTAGTCAGAGTAGAACAAAGAAAATAGGTTAGAGGACAAAAAAGATACATTTGATTAGTGAGAATCAAGTACACATTAGGAAAGAGGTGATCTATTATCTAACAGCAAAGTGCTAATTGCAAGATCATTGTTGAGACATTCTTATAGGTGAATCAATTAAATCTCTTAACAAAGTAGTCTAATAGGTTATTTTAAATCCTTTAATAGGGTACTTACTTCATTGTAAGTTAAGGTCCTTTTACCAGGTATACTTCTAATAGGGTGATCAAATCCTTTAACATGGAAAGTCTAAAAATCCTATAAAGATAAGATCCACAAATGTACATAAAATATATCTAGTAGGGAAACAATAAGGAAAATAAAAGGTAATCATGTTTTTATCTCCACATCTCTAGTCTCAAACATCATCAAATTGCTAGAGAAGCATCAATATGGAATGTACCATATCCTATAATCACTTCATGTCTAGTAATCATACATCAATGTGGTTTTCTATATATATAAAAAATTGTTTGTATCAAAATGTAAAGTTGTGTGGTAAGTCTATACCATAAAAGCATGTCTGTGTGTTGTGTTATTTGTTCAAGTCAAGGTCATAAGTGGAGTCAGAAAAATGCTATTTGTACATTTTTATGTGAAAGTCTAGGATTCAGAGCATGGATGTCGGCTTGAAGCAATATCTGTACTAGGATGAAAATGATTGTATACCATTGTGACTATATTGCATATTAGGGAGTGTAGGGTAGCACAACGAGTGAAAAACATCAAGGTAATCAGATGCTCTAAAAGGAAATCCTCTAGAATGTATCTATAAATAGGAGATACGAGGAATGGTTGCAAATCACATCTCCTCAAAATTATTAAGTCCAATGTTGAAAGATTCATTGGTGAAATAAAATAGATGAGTATCAATGGCCATCTTGCAAGATCAAAGAAATATGTTGAGAAGGTTTAGACAGTTATTAGAGGACAAGGAAAAAACAAAGGGGAAGATTTGGCAGAAGGAAAATGGGTAGGGTAAGGGTGAAGGGAAAAATGTGCCCATCATGTGTTTGGTGAGCTAGTTAGTCATCCTAAGCTCCAAATATTAGATTGTAATCCTATTGGGTTAGTCAATGGAGGCTAAGTATGAGCATCTTGGGGGATTAGAAGTCAGGATGGAAGAACCTCCCCTGTCATTTTTGTTAATGTTGTTAGGGAGAGCAGTGGACTCACGCTTCAAGAGGAGTTGGGTGTTGAGGTATTAAATCAAGAAAAATAGAGTCAACTTAGGGTGATATAAATTTCCCAAGAACCACCAATAGGTGTAGAGGAGGGGGATCTCCTACGAGGCTAGGAGAAAATTTGTAGAGGGAGACTAACAATATCAGTTAATGTGAGGTGACAAGCATGTCGATCCATATAATTACCTTTAGGAAGCTTATGTAGGAGCTACCTAGTGAGGAGGGGAATCTTTGGGTCAGTGAAAGAAAGATCCTAAGCTTGGTAGTATGGCACAACTAGGGTATGAAGTGGAGGAACTACAAAGGAACTTGTAGAAAATAGAGTTCATACTTAGAATGTGGAACAAGAATTCACATTTTTGTTGGGTTTGGAAAACAAGGCATGTAAGGATGGGTTGGAGGAATAGGTAAGGTTCCTTGAGTCTTGTTAAATGACAAATCGGTTCGTGTGTAAGCTTTGGAAGATACATTATAGATGGAAAGACTACAGGCAAAAAGAAATAATGTTGTGGTGTAGGCTGAGTGAGCAGAAGTTCAAAGACTATATAATACATTGAGGATAATGTAGGTGGTTTGGATAGCATACAAAATAAGTTGGGGCTATTGTAAGTGTAGTTAGACTCATTTAAGGACACAATGTCAAAAACTAACATATTATCTATGAAGATTCATGAGTAGTTGGTGGTGAATGATGCAAAGGTGAAATAGTATCAAGAGTAGCTTAGTGAGGCTAAGGCTAACATATATTGTTGGAAGATGGAGGTGGAACATATGCAAAGTGAGCATGATGTGGCCCAATGGAAAATTATCATGCCTCATATAAAAAAAAATGGTGGAGAATGTATTCGTCAAATGTAAAGGAACACCAAAGTTCATCAAGAAACTAAATATTACATGGGACTATATCATCAAGCAGTCCCTATGGATCAATGGCAAGGGACTTAGTTTTCAGATAGATAATTTACCCATTTGTTAAATACTCGATTGCACAATGGTAAGTTTCTGATACCAATGGATGTTATCTTAGTGAAGTAAGGATCTTCACCTAGAGATTCATCCTCTAGGATGATGTTGGGGGAAATACTCCCTAATGAGAATCCAAATATGCCACCACGATAAGGAAGGCCATAATGGGCTTCTTGCTAATGTTGATGTGGTTATAGCTACACTAAGGCTCATTGATGAATAAAAAGCTCTCTTTTTTTTTTTTTTTTGAATCTTGTGTGTTTTGTGCATTTATTAATATCATTTTGAATGAGGACCTCACCATCAAGTCCATATCAAACTGGTTGGGTACATCAAACCTAGTCTAAAGTATGATAATTATAGATGGACATGAGCTTAATATGAAATTGGTAGATCATGGGTTCAAAATAATTTTGAAAGATGAAATTAAAAATTAATTCACAAGTGTTGTGATTTTTATGATGATATATGCATTTTTTGTGATTTTGGGAATAAATAATTTTTTAATTTTTTTTGGATTTTAAGATAGATGTGTAGAAATTAAAATATATGCAATAAGTTCATGCATTTTTCATTACATTCAACAAGATTTTGGAATAAACAAGAAATTGGACTAAAAACTATAAAGAAGCTAGATGATTGATATTCTTCAAATATTGCCAACATCTTGTACTTGTGTGGCTTTGTTAGAGGAGGACTCACCTTTTCTTATACATTGTAACCTAGTGGTGCACAAATGTGAATTTAATATTGAAAAGGGGGTCTCAAGCATGCTTTGAATGAATGATGTGTATGAACTTGTGCAACATTTAGAACTTGCAACGGAGATGTTTTTGTAATGATCATAACTTCTATGATGGGGCATTATTGGACAAATATGAGGGGTGCAATGAGTTGGAAAAGTAGGAAGTGATAACTCATGAAGTGTAGGATGATTTTGGAGGAGAATTTGGTCCACTACCTAACTTGCTTGATTGGGGTTTAGTTGTGATGACTATCCCTTGATTGAGAAATTATGCATATTTTGATAGCCTTTGCAAGAAAGGTAGAGCCAAAATCAAGATGAATAGTCCTCCCCTTTGTTGAGCATTACAAATAGTACTTTTTTCTCTAGGTTTGGGAAAAGATTGACATTTTTGGGCTAGTAAAAAGGTGTTTTTGGTTCTAAAAAGGTGCTTGTGGGCCTAAAAAGGCATTTGACAGCCTGAAAAGGTGACTAGTCCTTGAAAAAAAGTGTTAGTGGGCTTAAAGGCATTTAAGGACCAAAAAAGATAGACAGGCCTTACAAAAGGCAATTTGGACCTTGAAAAAGGGGCTAGGGGGCCTAAAAAGGTAGTTGAGGGCCTGTAAAGGTGAGGAGACCTTGAAATTGGCATTTTGGGCCTTTAAAAAGGTACTCGTGGGCCTAAAAAGATGCAAATGGGCTTTAAAAGGTGCTAGAGGGCTTGAAAAGGTGTTTAGGCCTTGAAAAATGTGCTAGTGGGCCTGAAAAGATGATCAAGCCTTGAAAAAGGTGTTAGAGGGCCTTAAAAAGGTGCTTTGAAGGTTTGGATCTTGCAATCAGATGTTAATCTAGCCTTGTAGGATGCCAACAATATTTCTATGGTGTATGCAATGGTGTATGCAAAATGTCAGCCTATTTGTATGGTGATGAAAGAGTGCAACATATCTTTGTGAAAATTTGAGTAGTACATAATTTTCCAAAGCCTTGAATTATGTTCAAGGCATAAGAAATTGGTTTAAGGGTCACAATACATTTAAGGATAATATTGATATATTTGTTGGATAACATTGATTAATTGTTGCCTTAGCAATATGAATAAGTCTCAAAATCCATCTTTATTCACCTGAATTAAAGAGAAAGGGGTGATAGTGGGCTTAGGAAACCTCATTTTCACTATCCATGTTGTGCCAAATTTTCCTAAGCCTAGAAGCATGTTTCAAGACATAACAACAACACTTCTTAATATCTAGGTCTATAGGGACACTATTGACATCTCTATTGAGAGATACCAGGACAAGGACTTTTTGAGATGTGACAAATGGATTGCAAGGCCTTTTGGGATAGTATTGATATATTTTTTCAAAGGTACCTAGATCTTAATTAAATATTTAAATACATTCAATATATATCCCCACCATTGATTTTGTATAAAATTAATCGAGGTACGCAAACCCGTCTTGAAGGAATGACAATTATAGACAAACACCAACTTGACATGAAATTGATGGATCATCAGATTGAAATATATGTTTAAATAATTATATACAAATGTTTTGTTTTGGATTATATAAATTATTTTTTCAAGAATATCTAGATGCCTAGATGCATTCATACAAAGTAGATTTTGGGTTTTTTTGTCAAATGGGTATCATTATTGAACCATTGGGAAACTAACATGAACCAAGACTCCTTCCACACTTTGCGTAAGACCAGAAGAACAAAGGCTGAAAAATAAACCCATTGGGTAGGATAATTGTTGCAAATGACATCCTCATGAAGAAAAATTATAGGCTCATTCACTAGATCAGTTTGGTAATATTTAGAGACTACTAGATCTTAAAAATGGATATTTGGGATCATCATAAATTTGCGCATGGCCATCAAATTTTTTGGGATCATAAAATGGATTTTTAGGATTCTTTTAGATTTTTGAGTGGAAAACTTGAGGTTTGGGAGCCTTGATATGTTTTAAAAGTTGAGATGTGCACTAATTTTCCTACAATTCATGTATGTGGTATCTTAACATAGAATCTGACTCTATATTCCTTTAGGCCACAAGTTTCTCTCTCTATTAGTTGTTTCTTCTCCCCCTCTCATTTTTAGTGTAGAATGTAGACCCACAATTATTTTTGAATATGGTATGTCTCTCAAGCCAAGATAAGACACATAATGACTTCCCAAATAGTTCCAAATAATTCAACTTAAAATTTTTTCTCCCTTTTATCTCAATTTGTTATTTTTGTATTATTAATAGAAAAAATTATTTGAGACACAAAATCAACCATTCATCTATAGTCCTCTATCATTTTTGAAGGATTTGTGGATGCTTAAAGGTGTTATTTCTAATTCCTTTTCTACCAAAAATCCTTTGTAGGTACATGAAGTTAAAAGAATCCTTAGAAAGATATATGCCACAAAGGAATTTTTGAAAAGATATAGCCAGTCTGTTTTGTTGTTGAGATTTTTGGATATTTTATGATTTTTTTGGTATGTTTGGAGATATGTGGTTGTCCCTCAAGGCTTTAGACATTAAATATTTTGGAATTCTTTTAGAATAACTAAGAGGGGGGTGAATCAGTTATTCAAGGTCTAGATATACAAATAAAACTTTTCACAATTCAATGAACCCATAAAACATTCTTATACATGCATGCATTCATTATGTATCAACTAAAACTTATATGTTACTATCAAATCAACTTGCAGAAATGTAAAGCATGAAACACAACACGTCCATTACCACATTTGAAAAAATAATTTAAAATGGAAACCCAATTTTGGAAAAACCACTAGTAACATGCTACTCCTTTTTCACTCTTCTGAAGTGATGCCCTATTAAAGGCCAACCCTGTTAAAGGTTACAATAAACCCTGTTAAATTTGACCCGGTTAAGGGATTCTAGTCACCTTTCTAAAAGTAAGCTTTGTTAGAAGACTTTAGGCCATTCACTTGGAATACCACCATGTTAAAGAATTTTCCAATGAATGTTAAGTCAACCGTACTCCAAAGGATTTACTCTAGACTAATATAATTGTTAGAAAGTAATAGTATAGCTTTGATCTGATACAACTTACAACCTTACTTGCAAATTACAGATCTCTATTTAGTCCTCAATTCTATTTGGCTTCCATTCTTTGAAGCTCTCATAGCTTGTTCACCCTTCAAGCATTCATCCTCTTAAGCCTTCTTTCTCAGTTTACCATTGTAGACTTCTTCACTTGGGTCACTTGATGAAGCAAAACCACTTTCCTACTCTTTATCAAATTTTAGCATCAAAAATCTCTAACTCTTTTGTTTCATGACCAAACATTCCTATATACAAGAAATTAGAACATTTTTCTACTCA
Source organism: Cupressus sempervirens (assembly GCA_028749045.1). Classification (NCBI taxonomy): domain Eukaryota; kingdom Viridiplantae; phylum Streptophyta; class Pinopsida; order Cupressales; family Cupressaceae; genus Cupressus; species Cupressus sempervirens. Next base: position 637,043,111 of record CM053793.1, read on the forward strand.
TTATTTATCATCAAAATTAGGGTTTTCAATGGATTAGGTAGGAAACAATGTATCTACCCCATATCTTGTCTTCTCTAGAAACTTCTCTTAGAATCCATTTGAATTCACCTCCAAAACAATTTAGATAAGATTTTGTGCCACCAGCTCATCAATCTTATCTTCTTCCTGATTCACAAGTTCTAAGAAAATAAACTTGTCAGCTTTTATTTGGAAAATCTTCAATCTTTTTCATAATGCAATAGCTCAGCTTTATCAATATTATGATGCTCATCAAGTACTGTATTACTCAGCATCAATTGTAAAATTACTCAGCATCAATTAGATTTTATTGGTGATCAGCATCAACTAAAAAGTTACTCAACATCTACTAACTTGCTTGACATCCACTAGAATTTTCTTTCACTTGGCTCCAAATGACTTTTTCCTTCACTTGAACTAACTTTGCTCAGCACCTACTATCCACTTGGTCAAACTTGATAGATGAACTTTCTTTAACTTTATTCTTCCAAACTTTCTAAGTGTAGCCAGTCATTTTGTAACCTCAAACAAATCATCAATACATTATGGTATCTCTGTCTTAAATAATTCTTGTACCTCATTACATAATCATAACTCAACCTTTCCTCTAGGTACTTTTGTTACATTTTGTTGATCAAATCCTCCTCATCAATCAACTAAGTGATAGTACTTGAAAAACATAAGCAATTGTCTTACTAGCAAATAGTAGGTTGACATCAGTGACAAAACAATGATTAAAACACACAATCTTCTTCAACAATCTTTCTAATCAAATGATCTTTTCAATCAAATATCAATAATCTTCCTCTTTCACATTGATGGTGAACCAAACTAATCAACCAGGTCAAACAAATGATGAACATCTTGTTCCATCAAACTGACTAGGTTAAAATAGTAAGACAATACCAAAAAGAAAACATGTATTTTAAATTTCTCCCTCTATCAACAACTTCCATCTTTTGATTAGGTTACAAAATATAACTCCCTCTATGTTCCTTCTATATCTTTTCTATTTCATACTAAATTGATCAGTAGAATATCTCCCTCTTTGTTTTGATCCTTCTTCTAATTTATTTCTACTTTCTCCCTCTTTCTTTCTTTTGATCTTCTGATGTTTTGATGATGTATTCTCTCCATTGTTCCTCTTGCACTTGATCAGTTTAATGTACTTTCTCCCTCTTTAACAAAAATGCCAAAGGCATATATTCAACACTTGGCATCTTTAATATATGAAAATATAGGCTTTTGAAAGTTCTTCAATGTTCTCCCTCTTTCACCTTGCTTGTGATTGATTTGTAGTTTTAGTTCTATGATTACTTAAGGCAACTCCTAAAGTAAGATCCACTACATCAATTTGTAATAAATGAGTGTCAGCTTGTTTGATATAGGGAACTCCCTCTATCTTTTACATAACCTTTGACAGGGGTATCACCCCTATTTTACCTCTTAGATACTCATAAGAATCCTTAAGTAATGCTTTTGTGAAGATATTAGCCATTTTCTCCTTTGTTTTAATATATTCCATCTTCACCTCTTTATCTTAAACCAATTCCCTTACATAATCATACTTGTTTGCAATGTGTTTTTTCTTTGTATGCATCACATTATTCTTTGATATATTGATAGCATTTGTATTATCACAATAAAGTGTCATTGGTTCTATGATTTCTTCCTTCATTCCCTTGAGTAGTTGTTTGATCCATATAATGTTTGTGTAGTTAACATCAATAGCAACATACTCTGCTTCAGCAGTATATCGAGAAGTACAACTCTGCTTCTTGCTAGTCCATGTAACAAGTCTTTGGCCTAAGAAGAATGCTCCTCCATTGGTGCTCTTTCTTTCATCAATATTTCCAGCCCAATCAGCATTAGTGTAGGCTCTCAGTTCAAACTTTTCATTCTTCTTATAGTGTAAACCAAACTCTTATGTTCCTTTCAAGTACCTTATTATCTTTTTCACAACCATCAAGTGATTTTCTCTAGGATTAGTAGAGAATCTTGCAACTATCCCCACAGCTAATGCAATATCAAGTCTATTATGTACTACATATTGTAATTTTCCAATCATGGATTTGTATAATGTTTGATTTACCTCAACTGAATCATCATTCTTTAATAGCTTGAGTGCTATCACCATAAGTGTACTTATTGTTTTGGAATCCTCTACTCCAAATGTCTTCAATATTTCTTTGACATATTTTGACTGAGTGATGTACACACCATATTTCATCTGATATACTTTTAATCCCACAAAGAATTTTATCTCACCAAACATTGACGTTTCAAATTATTGTTTTATCTAATTGGCAAAATCCTTACACAAAGCATCTTGACCTCCAAATATGATATCATCAACAAATATTTCAGATAATAGTATACCTTTTTCCTTATCTATCTTCATGTACAAGTTGTTGTTATCATCTGTCCTTTCAAATCCAATCTTCACAAGATAAGTATGAAGTCTCTCATACCATGATCTTGTTGTTTTTTTCAATCCATATAGGGCTTTTTGCAGTCTACATACCATTTTCTTATTATTTTTATTAGTAAAACCTTCTATTTGTTCTATGTAAACTTCTTCTTCTAATATTCCATTAAAAAATGTAGACTTGATGTCCATCTAAAAAAAATTGAAACCTTTATATACAGCATAAGCAAGAAAGATTCTTACTCCTTCCATTATTTTAATAGGGGCAAATGTCTTACCATAGTCAATTCCTTCTCCTTGTGCATACCCTTTGGAAACTAGTCTTGCTTTATTCCTTGTCACTTCACCATTCTCTTCTAGCTTGTTTCTAAATACCCATTTTGTGCCAATCACATTCTTGTCTTTTGGTCTAGGAACTAGACTCCATGTCTTATTCTTCTCTATCTATTGCATTTCTTCTTCCATAGTATTGTACTAGTCATCATCTTCCAATGCATCTTTCATTGTCTTAGGTTCCTTCATGATTAACAAACATGATTCACTTCTCAATATATTTCTTGTCATCGGCCTTGCATCTTCATCTCCAATGATTTGATCAACAAGATGATGTCTTTGACATATTTGGATAGTCTAGGCTTAGTTTTTGTAACTACATTTTGTCTCTTAACTTCTATGTCACTATGTACATCTCTTTCGGGTGTTTCAACATCTCTTTCATGTGTGCTACTCTTAGAATCAGAATGTGCATTTTCCTCATTCTGCAACTTGGCATCTGAATGTAACTCAACATTCACAGGTTGTGACTTAATAGTTATTGAGACTTGCTATTGGTTTGTAGCATGATTTGTAGCATCTTCTTTAGCAAGAATTCCTTCATAGAAATATACAAATGATTTGTATTCTTCTAGTTCCTTTGTACATTTAGCTTCATGTACTTCTGTAAACTCATCAAAATTCACATTTGCACTTTTCGCAATTTTTTTAGTGTTAGTAATTAAACACTTGTAAGCTTTACTTCTTGTGGAGTAACCAAGGAATATACCTTCTTCACTTTTTGCATTAAACTTTCCATTCCTAACATCTTTAAGAATATAGCATTTTCTTTCAAATACCTTAAAGTATTTAACATTAGGTGGATATCCATACTATAGTTCAAAAGGTGTTGAATGAGTACTTTTTTTGACTTGCACACAGTTCAAGGTATATAAAGTAGTACTTATAGCTTCTCTTCAAAGAAATATTCTTTTCCATCATGAGTGTTATGGCACAATTCATTATAGACCTTTTTCTTTTTTTAGTAATTCCATTTTGTGGAGGGGTCCTAGGTGCAGATGTCTACCTTTTGATTCCTCTATCATTATAGAACCTCTCAAACTCATTTCAAGTGAATTCTCCTCCTCTATCTAATCTCAAGCATTTTAGACTTTTTCCTATTTCTTTTTCAACTCTTGCCAAGTACCACTTAAACATTTGAAAAGCATCATATTTTTGTTTTAGAAACATGATTGTCATTCCTAGAGTAATCATCAACAAATAGCATCATGTACTTATCTCCTTTGTAGCTTTGCACTTCGATAGGTCCACACAAGTTAGTATGAATAATTTCAAGTATTTCCTTAGAGGTATAAGCTTTACTTTTAAAGCTTGATTTTGTCATCTTGCCTAGCTGACATTGTTTGCATATTATATTATCTAGTTTCTTCAACTTAGGAAAACCTCTAACTCTTTTCATATTACTGATACTAATCATATTATAAAAATTAACATGATATAATCTCTTGTGTCAAAGCCATACATCATCAAATTTTGCAATAAAACAAGTAGCATCCTCTATATCCAAATAGAACAGATTACTTCTAGTTTGATCACCTTTCCCAATCAAGTTTCTATTTGTGTCATATATCTTGGAAAATATATTTTTTAACTCAAATTTGCATCCCAAATTGTTCAATTGTGACACACTTAACAAGTTATAATTCAATCCTTCAACATAATAAGCATTGTCACATGAAATCTTATTTGTGAGTTTGGTAGACCATTTTTCTTTTATCAAACATGGTGCATCATTACCAAACCTTACACTATTTCCATCATAACAAGTTAAGGTAACCAACTTAATTTTGTCTCTAGTCATGTGATGTGAGCATCCACTATCAATGACCATTTTTCATTCTTGTTTACACAAGTCATAAGTGTAGTTGCCTCATCCTCATTAGATTTTTCCTCCATTACAACATATACCACTTCATCATTATTTTCATCAAAGTCATGTTCATCACCTCATCAACAATGTAGCATGACTTCTTGCCTTTGTCTCTATAGTCTCATCCATCATCTTCTCTTCTATTTTTGTGCTTCTTTCCTCCTCTATAATTCTTCTTCTATGTACATCTTGTAGCAATATGACCAACTTCATTGCAATTGAAACAAATGATGGGCAAGTTACCTTTAAACTTGCCTTTCCCTCTATGAAACCTTCTTTCCAAAAATACTTCCAATTGTTCAATGTCTTCTTCACTTGTGTTACTATCACTAGATGCAAACTTTATCTTCTTTTATTATTCTTTTTCTTTACCTCCTTAGAATCCTTTAATAACAAATTTTCTTTGAAAGCTGGTTCAATACTCTCTAGTCTGTAGTTGTCAAAATTAGATAGCTCAAAAATAGTGAATCTACCTACCAGACCTTCAAGGGTTAGATCATTTCTTGGTATGCATCTTAACTCTTGGATTACAAAAACTCTAATGGCACAAATAGGAAATAATATCCTCAAGACTTTACTTAGCATAGTATCATCATCTATTTTACTAGTAACACCTTTTATTATATTAACAACTTCTTTTATTCTAGCAACACATAGAGCAATATTCTCAACTTATTCAATTCTCATGTCATCAAAATTACCTCTAAGACTCTCTGACTTGGCTCTTTGAACAATTTTTTCTCCTCCATGGATGGTTTCTATGGCATCCCACATCTTCTTTTCACTATTAAGGCCTTTGATATCATCAAATTTGACATAGCTTAAGGTAGAGGCAATCTCCAATGTCACCTGATTGTATTCTTTCTTTTTCTTCATATCTTCAGTAGTTAGGGCTCCTAGTGGATCAATATGCTCCACTAAAATGCAATATTGTGCATAATCTCCAAGTCCTCCAAGGTGTAGCTTCATCAACCTTTTCCATGCAAGAAAGTTATCTCTGTTGAGCTTTAGTACTTCTCTTTTTGACATCTTGATCTTTGTGCTTCTAGTACCTTAAAACTAATCCTCTTAAGTAGATGGCTCTGATACCATTTGTTGGAATTCTTTCAAATTAACTAAGAGGGGGGTGAATCATTTATTCAAGGCCTAGATGTACAAATAATACTTTTCACAATGAACCCATAAAATATTGTTATCCATGCATGCATTCATTGTGTATCAACTAAAACTTATATGCTACTACCAAATCAACTTGCAAAAATGTAAAGCATGAAACACAACACATCTATCACCACATTTGACACAATGATTTAAAGTGCAAACCCAATTTGGAAAAAACCACTAGTAACATGCTACTCCTTTTTCAATCTTCTAAAGTGATGCCCTATTAAAGATTACAATACACACTGTTAAATGTGACTCGGTTAAGGGATTTCAGTCACCCTACTAAAAGTGACCCTTTTTAGAGGACTTTAGGCCATTCACTTGGAATGCCACCCTACTAAAGGATTTTCCAATGATTGTTAAGTCAACCTTACTCTAAAGGATTTACCCTAGACTGATACAATTGTTAGAAGGTAATAATAGAGCTTTGATCTAATACACCTTACAACCTTACTTGAAAATTATAGATCTTTGTTCAATCCTCAACTCTACTTGGCTTCCATTCTTTATACCTCTGATAGCTTGTTCACCCTTCAAGCATTCATCATCTTAAGCTTTCTTTCTCAGTATACCATTGCAGACTTCTCCACTTGGATCACTTGATGAAGTAAAACCCCTTTCCTACTCCTTATCATATTTTTTCATCAAAACTCTCTAACTCTTTTGCTTCATGTCCAAACATTCCTACATATAGAAAATTAGAACATTTTTCCACTCATTACCTATCATTAAAATTAGGGTTTACAATGGATTAGGTAGGATACAATGTATCTACCCCAATATCTTGTTTTCTCTATAAACATCTCTTAGAATCCATTTGAATTTTCCTCCAAAATGGTTTACATGATATTATGTGCCACTAGCTCATCAATTTTATCTTCTTCTTGATTCACAAGTTCCAAGAAAATAAACCTATCGACTTTTATTTGTTGAATCTTTGATCTTTGTCATAATGTAGTATCTCAGCATTATTAATCTTCTAATGCTTGGCACATACTGTGTTACTTAGCATCAATTGTAAAATCACTCAACATTAACTAGATTTTATTGGTGCTCAACATCAACTAAAAAATTACTTAGCATCTACTTTCTCAGCACCCACTAGAATTTTCTTTCACTCAGCTTCAACTGACTTTTTGCTTGGCTTGAACTAACTTTTCTTAGCACCTACTATCCACTTGGTCAAGATTGGCAAATGAACTTTGTTTAACTTTATTCTTTTGAACTTTCTAAGTGTATCCAGTCATTTTGGAACCTCATATAGATCATCAATACATTATGTTATCACTATCTTAACTAATTCTTGTACTTCATTACATAATCATAACTCAACCTTTCCTCTAGGTACTTTTGTTACATCTTGTTGATCAAATCCTCCTCATCAATCAACTAAGTGATAGTACTTGAAACATATAAACAATTGTCATACTAGTAAATAGTAGGTTTGACATTAGTGACAAAACAATGATTGAAACACATAGTATTCTTCAACAATCTTTCTAATCAAATGGTCTTTTCAATCAAATATCAACAAAATATTTTGAGGTGGATGTTATTAAAGGGCTTTGATAGTTCTTCCCCATCACAATCGACAAGTTTGTAGGTTCCAATCCCAAAATATTTTGTGATGGTATAGGTGTTAAAACTACAATTGAAATAGTTGTTGTATTATATTGATGTCAAATCTATTTGATGAGACATTTTTCTATCTTATCTAAATGTCATATATATTTGATTAATGAAGATGATTTGAGAAATTTCTCATAACAAAAACACCTAAAGGAAAGGTTGAGTTATGAAAAGAAAGACTCAATGGACATTTGATTAATTAAACTATGACAAGATAATCTGATTGTTTATATTAAAAGATATGTCAAGTCATTGAAAAACTACTTAAGGTTGACCAATAAAGAGAGTAAAAGATCAAGGAATTTGAATTTTATGTCGAGGGATGCTAGTGTTGATTGAGATCCAGTATAAGCCAAGTAAAACTTAGTGTTGACCAAGCATCAGTATTGACTGAGTGATAGTATTGATGTTGAGAAAGAAGCCTTATAGCATCTGAGAACTTAGTGATGACTGAGTGTCAAAAATTAGTAATGGTTGAGTGAGAGTATTTTGAATTTATATGAGAAATCATGATTTCCATCCAACTCAGTCAATTTCTTGGGATATGGAAAGTGTGTTGAAGATAAGATTAATGAGTTGGATCATTTAATTCAAGGAAAGGATTAGGTAAGATACCTAATGAATTAATTTAATGAGAAGTTTCTAGAAAAATATGAAGATAAATAGATACAATGAATATGTTAGATCATATCGTGAACCTTAAGATCTATGATGATCATGGAAAATGGAAAAGTAACAAAGCTATCTATTTAAGGAGGTATAGAGCCAAACTTAAGATGATGATGCACAAGAAGAAATAAGAGTGTGAATGAGATATGTGAAGAAGAGAATAGAACAAAGAATTTATGTGGGTTTCTAGTGCAATGGAAAAAAGCTATTGAGGTTGATAAGAAAATCTAAGTAGAAGACTTAAGTTTTTTTAGAAGAAAAGGATGATTTCTTGAAGGGTTGCTAATCAAATTAAGGATAGAGGCGACAAGGAAGGCTCATTAAAGAATTAGCACATGAACTAAATAGAGATCTGAAACTACAAAGTGAGTTACAAGCATATAGATCAAACCCTACTATTTTCTTTCTAATCATTGTAAATAGTTTGTATCAAAATCCTTTTAATCAAAGGCTAACCTAACAGTCATTGAAGAACTTAACAATCTACGTAAATCCTTTAGGGATGTGACATTGTGATGGAATGATCAAATTCCTCTCATAAGGCCTCTCCTAATTGGGTGATTATATCCTCTAACTAGGTCACAATTAATAGTGTATATTGTGACCTTTAACATGATTCTCTCTTAATAGGGCTCACTTCAGAAGAGTGAAAAACTGGTGACATATTGCTGGCAGTTTTTCCCAAATTGGATTTCCACATTAAATCCTAGTGTCAAAATTGTGTTGAATATCTTATGGTGTTTTAAATTTTAAATATTTACATTTAACAAAGTCAAATATATTAGGACAATGAACTACTAGTAATTTTGTTTATTAATATACTGTAGAGACCAACCTACAACATGCTAAGCAGAATAGATAATGTTTAATGTTTTATTTTTCAAATGGTACTTATAGACCTTGAGTAGTTGATTCACCCCCATCCCTCTAATTTAGTCTAAACATTGCAACAATAGGGAACTATCCAATTATCTTCTAACTTTCCTCTCTTTTCCCTATTAGATTGGGGTTTTCGTGGTGGACTAGATCTCCTATATGAAAAACATGTAGCTTAACCTTTTCTAATACAACTTAAGATGTTCATAGCCCTATTCTAGAATTCCTCCATAAAATATAACTATCTGAGTTAGGCTACACTATAGTTCTTATCTATCATGATATCATGTAGAGTAACTCTTAAGGATGGGACTTTGATATCCAGTGGTATTACTCCTTCACTTCCATAGACCAAAGAGAATGGGGTTGCTCCATTAGGTGTTCAAAAACCATCTCTATAGGCCTAGAGTGTTCGGTTCCATTGTGCATGAAAATTTATACCTAAGTTGTGTAAATTTGTGTTAAGGATATTGATAATGTTCTTGTTGCTTATCTCTTCTTTCCCATTCCACTGAGTAAAATAAATAGATGAAGAGTGATGTATGATATGAAACTTTTCATAAAGTTCATCAATGATTTGGTTCTTGAAGTATGGAGCATAGTTATATTAGCCTCCTCACTCTCTAGACACCTAAATAAAGTGTTGTCAAGACCTCTTCAATATAATGTTTCAGCCAAAAACTATAACATGAGGCCTGACTGATAAAGGTTCTTTTTTCATTATGTGTTTGGTTAGTGGAAAATTGGTGGTCTTTAAGGTAGGTTTATATGGGACCATGTACCAAGGTGATACCTACTCAACAAGTAAACAAACAATGTTGAATTCAAAATAATAAAACACAAGTTGAACCATCTCTTCAACTAGAAGCTCATAGAATTTCTTTTGATTATATTGTTGAAGTAGATATGCCAAAGTAACAATGGCATCAGTGACCTTGTTCTTATCTCTATGGATCTACTCAAAATTGATTTGTACAAAGCATTCTTTGAGGGTATCAACCATCTGATTGCAGGGAAGAAACTTTTCATCCTTTCTTTGATATACATCAGTGACTTGATTGATGACTAATTGAGAATCTCCATAGATATCCAATATTTTCAACTTCCATTCCAAAGCTAGCTTAATGCCAATAACTAATGCCTCATATTTTTCAATGTTGTTTGTACAAGGGAATAAAATCTTGTATGAATTGGGAATGGTAACTCCCTGTGGTTTGATAAAAAGAATGCTTGCCCCCAATCCATACTAAGTGTAAGAGCCATCAAAATAAAGCTTCCATGTAACAAGCTCAATATGGAGTATGTGTGCATTTGGGAAATCAACAATAAGTTTGGAATCCTCTAGCAGTGAATGTGCCAATTTGTCTGCTATGGCTTGTGCTTTAATGGCCTTATGGTCAACATACTCTATATCAAATTTTCTCAAGACCGTGACCCACTTGGAAAGTCTTCCATTCAAACATTTTTTGTTGAGGTAGATACTTCAAAGTGTTTTTTTTTTGAAAAGTTATATTTTATGTGCAAGAAGATAGTGGCATAGTTTTTGGGAAGCAAAAACTACTATAAGGCAATCTTTCTCTATGACTATGTAGTTGAGTTCATAACTCACTAGATTCCTAATGATGTAGTAAATGGCATTTTCTTTTCCCTATCATTTTCCTAGTTTAATAGTGCTCCTAGTGATCTCTCAGTTACTAAAACATACATTAGGAGTGGCTTGTTTATAACATACAACATAAAAATGGGAGGATTCATAAAATATTTTTTAAGAAAGTTAAAGGCAGCTTCACACATGTCTTCCCATTTGAAAACAACATATTTTTGTAAGAGGTGGGTGAAGGGACTACATGTTTTAACTAGATGGGAGATAAAATGTCTCACTAACTACAATCTATCTTGTAATAATCATATTTGATTTAGATTTTTAGGTGCTTTCATATCTAAAATGGCTTGCACCATTTTGGGATCCACCTCTATCCCTTTTTCACAAATAATATAGCTTAGTAGTCAAGATTGAACCCCAAAGGCACACTTCCTTAGGTTAAGTCAAACTTTAAAAGCTTCAAGTCAAGTGAAAATCTTGTCTAGAATAGGAAGATGTTCCTATTTTTTATGAGACTTAGCCAAGATATCATCAACGTAGTCTTCCATGAATGTATGGAGCATGTCATGGAAGATGGTTTTTATGGCTCTTTGTGTAGTGCCTACCCTCGTTCACATCTTTTCTAGACTCATTGTTGCTATTATTATCAGACTTTGATGGACTAGTATTATGTTGATGGATTAGTGGTATTGTTTTGACATTATCAGACATTATGTTATGGATTCAATTGTTATATGATGAGGTCATTTAGACTTTACATTTCATGTATGTATGATGATCATTATATTGTTTTCAGTTGTTGTTGATGATTAGTTAGATGGTTTATTATTTCATGTGTTTTATTATGGATACTTACCCCATACTTGCATGTGTATGGTGTGCATGTTTTCTTATTGTATGGCATTTTTGATGTTGTTAAGGAAGGGAGTCGTAGTCACCTACTTAGTCGGGACCTACACGATGCACCACTTCCTGCCATTGCTTGTTTAGTTTAGCATTATATATATATATTGTATGTACATGCATGGTTTTTCTGCAGGTTGCAGGTACCGGGTATCGACTTCCCTGAATTGCCAGGATGAGTGTACCCTATTATACTATCTCAATGATAAGAGAAGGGAGATAAATTCTCAAGTCCAAATCCCAAACCCTAAAACCATTTGTCCTAGTGAGTTAGGACAAGTATCAGAGTTGAGCACCCACTGAATGTGTCAGATGACATATTTCGTGATTTTTAATCCTTTAGACTGATTTTGTATGAATTGTCCTATGATGGGTTTTCATATTTTATCTTGAAGGTCTATGGTGAATTTTCTATTAATTGAGTCTTAACAAATAGATTTAATTAATAAATTAATTATTTGAGAAGATTAAATATCATGATTTTTGATATTTTGATTTATAAATTAATTCAAGGAGAATTAATTGAGAGAAAAGAATTAAATAAAAAGAAAATTAGAAAATCAAAATAAATAAATAATCATTATAAAATACTAATAAATTAATAAATAAATAATAATAAAAGTTATAAAAAATTAAAATAAAAGTTACCAAATTAAAATGGGAGTTATAAATATTTAAATGGAAATTATTTAAAAGTAATTGGAGTTATAAGCTTGCTTGGGAATTAATGTAGTTCTCCATTTTTCATGTGTCAACAACACGGGGGTTAGTGCATCAATTGAGCACATGGTGTCTACAACCCTAGGGCTTATCAAAAAGGTTGGAAAAGGCCCATGCTTAGTTGGTGACACCTTCTAGCTAGTTCTAGAAGCATTCTAGAGGTTTCCTGAGAGCTCTTTATATTCAGGCATTCCTTAGAAGCTTGGGCTAGCGTGGATAGCTGGATAGCATGGAGAACAATTGGAGCATTAGAGGACTCGAGAAATCTGTAGAAGCGAGCTTGTTCTGCAAGAGAGCGATATAGCATCAGAATTCGGGTAGATTCTTGAGATTTCACTTATGCTATTTCCGCATCTTGCTTTCCCATGTCTTCTTCGTGTTTTCCATATGTCTTCATTATGTATTTTCAATTTGGGCAAATAAAATTTATTTGAGGATTCTATATAATTAGATCTGAAAATGACACGGGCTAGGGTTGCAATTCATGGACAAACCCATTAGAATTAATTATCAAAAAATTTTGAAAAAAAAAAAAAACAAGTTTCATAGAGAAATTCTGAAAATGAAAGCTTGTATTCATAAATTATCATTTTTAAATATACTGTGATTCTGTATATATATATATATATATATACATATGTATATATATAATATATGTTTATATATTCATATGAGTTAAAAGTCGGATACCTTACTGTGGGCGGAAACGTTTTAATAAACGTATTTTGCAATTATAAAATCGCACTGTGATTGTACATTTTTTTAAAAAAAATATATAAATGCACATTTGGGTGGGGGTGGAATCGCACTCCGTACCCGTGCTCAGAGTGGTCGTGCGGTACCTGCTACGCAGCGTGCCCGCAACAGTAATAGTCGCAGGGTACCTGCGTTAGCAGGGTACCCACGGCAGGAGTCACTTCAGTGACAGCCGACGACATGTTTAATTCGGTTTTGTTATTCGATTTTTATTGTTATATGATAAATTTTGAAATTAATAATATTCAATTTTTATAAAATGTGAAAATAAATATTATATATTATATATGTATATATTATATATGTATATATGTATATATTTAAATATAAATATATATATATATGTATATATGTAATATGTAAATATGTTATTAAAAGATTTAAAATTGTTTGATAAAAGATTTAAGAATACATCTTTTATAATGATGAATAGTTTTGTAATTTTATAATTTTAACTATTAAGATTTAATTAATAGTTTTAGATTATAAAATATGTAAGTATAAGAAAATTTAGTGGGGAAACATTTTTAAAATAATATAATTGGAAATTGAAGTTTAGAGGGAACTTTTAATCCATCCAAAAATAGTACATGGGAAAAACGTACAAAATGTTCCTTTAAATTCTTGCTCTAAACTTGGAAACATAAACTGAAATTTGGCATTTGAATTTAAATTTGAAACTTAGCAAAAACCAAAACATGTGTTTACATTGTGTATTCCTTATGCTAATGTTTTGGGTTTTGGGTTGACTAGTGTTGACTAGTTATAGGACGTCTACCAGAGGCTTGGGGGTTATGTGATTGTGATGTCATGATGATGTTTTATTTCCCTATCTTTATAAACCCAACCATGATTATGTGATGGAATGCTCTATGTATTGGTTGTGTTTACTGATTGTTAAAGTTGAGAATCTTATGTTGAGACCCTTGACTTAACCATTATTTTTGGTCATCGATCAGTTATCCTTGGTTATATTCTAGTCACCATGATGGGACTAATATGTGAATTTATTCTTGATGATTTCATGATGTGACATGTGTGACTCAACCATTTTGGAGTCTTCGATCAGTATGTTTTTAAGATATTCTTGGTTGCTTGTTGAGAACCAATGGATATGGTGATCTAGTTTGAGATATATTCTGGTTATTAAGAACCAATGGATACTTTGATTATCAGTGATACTTCAGTTGCCAATAGAGAGCTGTTGTAGTCATGATTTTCTATGGATATTGCTCATGGAGATTTGATGCTTTTATGCATATTTGATGATTTTATCATGGATATTTGATGATTCTTATTGTGGATATTTGATGATTTTATGGACTTTCTTTATGATTATGATACCATGAGCATTAGGGTAGGATATCTGCATGTAGTGATGGGAAGTGGCTTGCAATGGGGGTCGGGGCCCTAAGAGGCTGCCAGGGTAACTCATTGTAAGTTGGATTAATAAGTGATAACATTCACACTTAATACTAATTGAATGAACCTAAAAAGATAAGAGTTTTGGTTCTCGCCCATGCCTTGAGTGCTTGTATAGGCTAGGATGGGAGTAGAGAGAACGCATGGTTGCGACCTTGAATTCCATAGTATGCCTTGTCAGTATGAAAGGATACTAGTGTCCGCATGAGATCTGTATGGACCCATGGAGTTTAGGTAACTGCCAGGGTAACTTGTACGAGATAAATGCGATGACACTTTCCCGCTTGCAGAGTAGGTTCCTACATGTCATTGTGTGCCTCTGGGAAGTAGATGTCTGTTTTGTGATTGGAACCCTTGAGTTAGTATACTTTTAGGATTCTTGGACTTTAGAGACTTGTGCTATGTGATTTGATAGCCTGTATGGGACTTGAGATTATCTCCTCAGCATGGTGGGAGTGGACCACTTAGGTACCACGCGGTCGGGTGGTAGTGTATTTTCCACTCTTATCATTTGAGATTCATTGAGACATCGTGGTTGATGCGTCCTTCGTGATGGTGGATATGTATCCTTTCATTGATGATTAGCATATGTTAGATGGTGTTATCTTATGCTTATATTTGCATGTTAGATTACTTTCTACATATTATGTTGTTTTTATTAGGAGTGACATTCCTACTATGTTAATACCGATGATCTCTTCGGTGATTTGGGATGTTACGCACGAAGGGATGGCTAGGGCCCACGATGGTCTAATGATGCTATTAACGGTTGGGAGGAACCATGCACTTAGTTTATTTTGTTTGATCTTTATGATGGATGTATTTGACTTTTATGATGATGTATCTTGTGTATCATGTGATTATCTTTACTTTGATGTATCATGGATTATAATAGGATGATGTACCTTATTCTACATATGTATATTCTTTTAAGCCTTCATACCCTGTGACATGTATAGTAGATGAATGAGCATTTGGATATGTAATAATTGAACATTGGACTTATCATTGTTATTTGATGTGGATGTTGTACTAGTTAGATTCATGTAATTCAACGTTAAGGGATCTTAAAGAATGTAACCTGTTGTGCATATTATGTTTACTCTCTAGATGGACATTGCTATTGCTTCCGTTATTGTGAATCAGTTGTATGTGGTATTTACTTTCATGTAATTTTAAGAAAAATAAATGTTACCAAACTTAGTGAAAATCTAGGTTAATTCTTTGGATCCCTTGGCGGGGCATTACATTTGGTATCAGAGCCCGAGTTTCTACATTGGGAGCTCTGGGTAATTTGGAACAACTAGAACTTGAACTAATAAGTATATCTCTTCAACTTGAAACTAGGTGAACTGTTACTCGTATACTTCAACACTTAGTTGTCAAAACTGAAATTTTACTTAGACCTAAACATAGAACTGAACTTAGTCTATTGTAACATGTGTCTCTTGATTGTAATAGTACTCTGTACTATTGCAGGATGGTATCTAGGACTAGGTCTTCTGTTAGAGGCCATGGTAGGGGCCATGGAAGAGGTCGTGGTCATGGCAGAACCGTTAGTGCCCATGAGTCTACCCATGAGGGATCGGCTCGTATAGAGAGCAGGGAAGAGCACTCTAATAGGCAGCAAGAAGAGAGCCGTAGAGAGGACCAAGCTGAGTCTGAAGAAGTTGGTCTGAGATAGTTGATGCAGACTATTCTAGAACGTCTACCTCCTATTCAAGAACAACCTAAAGTACATCAGACAGAACAAGAGCATAGACCCAGATCTAGAAGTCCTTAGAAGGATCGTCAGAGGTCCATTGTGTCCACTCAGATGAAGGATCTTTCAAGATCCAACGTTAAGCCTTTCAATGGGCAAGGTTCTAGTTATGTGGCCGAGCAGTGGCTTATTTCTCTCGATAGGATTTTTGCTATGCAGGACTTTGACAGTAATGTTAAGGAAAGATTTGCAATCACCAATTTAGAGAATTTTGGGGCCACTTGGTGGAAAATTGAGGAGAAGAAGCTAGGGATCGATATGAGCAGTGTCACTTGGGAACTATTTTTGGAGAGTTTCCATGAACGATTTCTACTAGAGGAATGGAAACAACAAAGGGTAGATGAATTTCATAATCTCAAGCAGCACACTATGTCAGTGACCGAGTATGAGCGTAAGTTTTATGAGCTCATGTCTTTTTTAGGGTTCAGTGAAAATTTAGCGCAGTTGACACAACACTTTATTAGGGGCTTGAACAACCGTATTATTGGGGGCGTCAAAGTATTTGAGCCAAAAATCCTCAAGGATGCAGTACATCGAGCAATTCTTGTTGAGCAAAGCGTCAACCTTGGTCAAGGTGGTTTTGTAGGAGCGCCAGCAGTATCAGGATCTAAAGGCAACTTTAATTCAGGTGGTAACAAGAAGCCTTTCTTTACTAAGGGAAAACGATTTTAGCAGCAGTCTCAGCAGACGCAACAAAAGAAGGGATCAAATTCTAAGGCTCAAGGTGGTGGCAAAGGTTCTAACTTTAAGAACAACCACAATGCTCAGTGCAGTAAACAAAATCAGCCCAATCAGCCAGCTCAGAGTAGTCAGTCGTTTGTTAGTAGGAACAGCTGACATCAATCAAATGTACCACCTATGGGTAGAGGATCTGGCAGGAATACAGAATGTTTTTCATGTGGACAGATTGGCCATTATGCAGCTCAGTGTCCACAGCGAGCACCTCAGTTTTTAGGACCTAGGCCTACAGCTTCAAAGCCTACAGTTGGTGATGCAGGTAGAGCTCATAGAGTATTTGCAGCAGTTGATCACTGTCAGGCAGATCATCAGGGTACAGTGGTTGAGACCACAGGTGCTATTCGAGGTATATCTCTTTTAGTATTATTTGATTCAGGAGCTACATACTCATTTATTTCACCATCTATAGTTTCTAAGTGTAAGCTGGATGCGGTGAAGCAAGATCATGGTTGGCAAGTGGAGCTAGCCTCAGGTATCAAGGTCTCCACGAACTCTATAGTTCATAAATGTGGGCTTAGCTTAGGAAGCTTTATATCAGTAGTGGATCTTTGAGTCATACCCCTTGGTTCCTATGATGTGGTTTTAGGCATGGATTGGCTTGGAACTCATAAAGCCAGTATAGATTGCAAGAAGAAGATTATTATGTGCCAAGATGACCAAGGGAATGATGTGAAGATAGTTGGGATACCAAGGCCTATATCTCTGTAGATGATTTTTGCTATGCAAATCAAGTGAAGTTTTCATAAGGGATGTCAAATATTTGCTGTCATGGTAAATGATCTTGATGAGGAAGATCCTGTGAGGAAGACTTTAGATCATCCAATTTTGCAAGAGTACGTAGATGTTTTTCCAAGTGATATTCCAGGCATGCCTCCAAAGAGGGATATCGACTTTAGCATTGATCTAGTTCCTAAAGCGGAGCCGATCTCTAAAGCTCCTTATCACATGACTACATAGGAACTGGGAGAGCTATGTCTTCAGTTAGAGGAACTTCTAGCCAAAGGGAGCATTCGACCTAGTGTATCACCATGGGGAGCTCCAGTGCTCTTTGTGAAGAAGAAAGACGGTTCCTTGCACCTTTGTATCGACTACAGACAGTTGAACAAGGTGACTATTAAGAATAGGTATCCTTTTCCTAAGATTGATGACTTATTCGATCAGATCAAGGGGGCTACAGTTTTCTCCAAGATTGACCTTAAGTCAGGATACCACCAGCTTCGTATTAAGGAAGTTGATATTCACAAGACTGCTTTTTGAACTCACTATGGACATTATGAGTTCACAGTGGTACCTTTTGGGTTGACTAACACTCCATCAGTGTTCATGAGTTTGATGAATGGTGTATTTTGATCATATCTTGACAGGTTTGTACTCATGTTCCTTGATGATATACTGATATACTCTAAGAATCAGAAGGAGCATGAGGAACACCTGCAGTTGGTATTGCAGTGTTTGAGAGACAACCAACTTTATGCTAATGCAGCTAAGTGCGAAGTCTTCAAATCAGAGATTCCATATTTAGGGCATGTCATCTCAGGTGATGGTATTTCAGTAGATCCTGCAAAGATTCAAGCGATAATAGATTGGCCGACACTGACTAACATGTCAAAGATTCATAGTTTCATGGGTTTAGCTGGTTATTATCGCAGATTTGTCCAGAACTTCTCTAAGATAGCATATCCTATTACTTCTCTTCAGAGGAAAGGAAAGAAGTTTGTGTGGATAGAGAAATGTGAGGAAGCGTTCTAGAAGCTCAAAGAGCTTTTGACTAGTGCATCGATTTTAGCAGTACCTGATCTAGAGGGAGATTTCGTGGTGTGTACAGATGCTTCTCTTGAAGGGATTGGGTCAATGTTGATGCAGAATGGACGGGTGATAGCATATGAATCACGCAAGCTCAAGGATCATGAGTTAAATTATCCTACGCATGATCTTGAGTTAGCAGTAGTAGTTCATGCTTTGACAAGATGGAGACATTTCTTGTTGGGGCATAGATTTGAGCTACACAGTGATCATCGCAGTCTTCAGTATATTTTTACTCAGCCTAATTTGAATGCTCGCCAGAGACGATGGATGGAGTTTCTATGCGAATATGATTTTTAGGTTAAGTACATACAAGGTAAGGAGAATGTGGTGGCGGATGCTTTAAGTCGCAGGAGACATGTGGTATCATCTATGACTCTTAGTGTTGATTTGAGGAGTCGAATTCTTTAGGCACTTCCTACGGATTCATGGTATCAGGAAGTGTGTAGAGAGATAGATTCAGGAAGGCCCTTGGAAGGAAAGTTTGCAGGCTATGTTCGAGAATCAGATGGTCTTTTGAGACATTTGGGGAGGATTTATGTGCCATTACTGGATGAGCTTCGCACTCTAATTCTAGCAGAAGCCCATCGTACACCATACTTAGCACATCCAGGTGTCAAGAAGATGCATGCTGATTTGAGACGTTTGTTCTTTTGGTCTGGAATGAAATGAGATATTGCTGATTTTGTGGCTAGGTGTCTTGAGTTTTAGAGAGTCAAGGCAGAACATCAGCACCCAGCTGGACTTTTGCAGCCAAATCTCATTCCTTCTTGGAAGTGGGATATCATTTCCATGGATTTCATTGTAGGATTACCTATGACCGTTCGCCGTCATGATGCTATCATGGTCACCGTTGATCGGTTGACTAAGGTGGCACATTTTTCACCTATCAGGTCTTTCTACACAGCAGCTTCGGTAGCTAATGTCTTCATGCGTGACATTGTGAGATTACATGGTATTCCTAGAAAGATCATTTTTGACAGGGATCCTGTATTCACATCTGCATTCTGGACATCGTTGCAGCATGAGCTTGGAGTGCAGTTAAACTTCATTTTGACATATCATCTAGAGACTGATGGTCAAACAGAGAGGGTGAATCAGGTTTTGGAAGATATGTTATGGATGTATGTGATGGATAGGCAGACATATTGGGAGGACTATCTCTATCTAGTGGAGTTTTCTTATAACAATGGGTATCATAGTTCTATTGGCATGGTACCTTTCCAGGCATTATATGGTCATCCTTTTCGTACACCCTTGAGTTGGGACAACCTTGAGGATTGCATTCTGTTGGGTCCTGAGATGCTTCGTGATATGGAGCAACAGGTAGTGCATATCCGTGAGCATTTGACTACGGCACAAGATAGACAGAAGAAGTATGTTGATGCTCATAGGACTGATAAGTAGTTTGCAGTGGGAGATAAGGTTTTCTTGAGAGTGCAACCGCGAAAGAGTCTGATCCGTTATGGAAAGGGTTCTAAGCTAGCACCTCATTTTGTGGGACCATTTGAGATTTTGGAGAGGATTGGTCCGGTTGGTTACCGCCTTGCTCTACCGCCCAGCCTAGCTTGCATTCATGATGTTTTCCATGTTTCAGTGCTTAGACAGTATATTCCTGATATTGTGCATGTCCTTGATTGGAATGCGTTACAGGTAGAGGATAGGCAGTTGGCTTTGGAGCCGGTTCGTATTTTGGAGCAGCGGGAGATGACCCTCAGGGGTCAAACCATCGAGTAGGTAAGGGTCCAATGGGACCCTACTGATGATTCTTCAGCTACTTGGGAGGATGCAGCTAGATTGAGGGAGTTATATCCCTACTTGTTTGTAGGCTTCCAGGAGTAAGCCTAATCCAAGGGGGGGTGGACGTAGTGCCTACCCTCGTTCACATCTTTTCTAGACTCATTGTTGCTATTATTATCAAACTTTGATGGACTAGTATTATGTTGATGGATTAGTGGTATCGTTTTGACACTATCATACATTATGTTATGGATTCAATTGTTATATGATGAGATCATTTAGACTTTACATTTCATGTATGTATGATGATCATTATATTTTTTTCAGTTGTTGTTGATGATTAGTTAGATGGTTTATTATTTCATGTGTTTTATTATGGATACTTACCCCATACTTGCATGTGTATGGTGTGCATGTTTTCTTATTGTATGGCATTTCTAATGTGGTTAAGGAAGGGAGTCGTAGTCACCTGCTTAATCAAGATCTACACGATGCACCACTTCCTGCCATTGCTTGTTTAGTTTAGCATTATATATATATATATATATAGTATGTACATGCATGGTTTTTCTGCAGGTTGCAGGTACCGGGTATCGACTTCCCTAAATTGCTAGGATGAGCGTACCCTATTATACTATCTCAATGATAAGAGAAGGGAGATAAATTCTCAAGTCCAAATCCCAAACCCTAAAACCATTTGTCCTAGTGAGTTAGGACAAGTATCAGAGTTGAGCACCCACTGAATGTGTCGGATGACATATTTCATGATTTTTAATCCTTTAGACTGATTTTGTATGAATTGTCCTATGATGGGTTTTCATATTTTATCTTGAAGGTTTGTGGTGAATTTTCTATTAATTGAGTCTTAACAAATAGATTTTATTAATAAATTAATTATTTGAGAAGATTAAATATCATGATTTTTGATATTTTGATTTATAAATTAATTCAATGAGAATTAATTGAGAGAAAAGAATTAAATAAAAAGAAAATTAGAAAATCAAAATAAATAAATAATAATTATAAAATACTAATAAATTAATAAATAAATAATAATAAAAGTTATAAAAAATTAAAATAAAAGTTATCAAATTAAAATGGGAGTTATAAATA
This sequence comes from Cupressus sempervirens, assembly GCA_028749045.1. Classification (NCBI taxonomy): domain Eukaryota; kingdom Viridiplantae; phylum Streptophyta; class Pinopsida; order Cupressales; family Cupressaceae; genus Cupressus; species Cupressus sempervirens. The sequence goes on from CM053793.1 coordinate 637,064,658, forward strand.
TTTAAATGGAAATTATTTAAAAGTAATTGGAGTTATAAGCTTGCTTGGGAATTAATGCAGTTCTCCATTTTTCATGTGTCAACAACACGGGGGTTAGTGCATCAATTGAGCACATGGTGTCTGCAACCCTAGGGCTTATCAAAAAGGTTGGAAAAGGCCCATGCTTAGTTGGTGACACCTTCCAGCTGGTTCTAGAAGCATTCTAGAGGTTTCTTGAGAGCTCTTTATATTCAGGCATTCCTTAGAAGCTTGGGATAGCGTGGATAGCGTGGATAGTGTGGAGAACAATTAGAGCATTGGAGGACTCGAGAAATTTGTACAAGGGAGCTTTTTCTGTAGGAGAGTGATATAGCATCAGAATCTAGGTAGATTCTTGAGATTTCACTTATGCTATTTCCGCATCTTGCTTTCCCCTGTCTTCTTTGTGTTTTCCATATGTCTTCATTATGTATTTTCAATTTGGGCAAATAAAATTTATTTGAGGATTCTATATACTTAGATCTAAAAATGACACGGGCTAGGGTAGCAATTCATGGACAAACCCATTAGAATTAGTTATCAGAAAATTTTGAGAAAAAAAAAAAACAAGTTTCATAGAGAAATTCTGAAAATGAAAGCTTGTATTCATAAATTATCATTTTTAATAATACTGTGATTCTGTATATATATATATATATATATATATATATATATATATATATATATATATATATATATATATATATATATATATATATATATATATATATATATATATATATATATATACACATACATATGTATATATATAATATATATTTATATATTCATATGAGTTAAAAGTCGGATACCTTACTGTGGGCGGAAACGTTTTAATAAACGTATTTTGCAATTATAAAATTGCACTGCGATTGTACGTTTTTAAAAAAAAATATATAAATGCACATTTGGGTGGGGGCGGAATCGCACCTCGTACCCGTGCTCAGAGTGGTCGCGCGGTACCTGCTACGCAGCGTACCTGCGACAGTAATAGTCGCAGGGTACCCGCGGTAGGAGTCACTTCTGTGACAACCGACGACATGTTTAATTCGGTTTTTATTAAAAGGAAAGTTTGTTATTCGATTTTTATTGTTATATGATAAATTTTGAAATTACTAATATTCAATTTTTATAAAATGCGAAAATAAATATTATATATTATATATGTATATATGTATATATTTAAATATAAATATATATATATATATGTATATATGTAATATGTAAATATGTTATTAAAAGATTTAAAATTGTTTGATAAAAGATTTAAGATAACATCTTTTATAATGATGAATAGTTTTGTAATTTTATAATTTTAACTATTAAGATTTAACTAATAGCTTTAGATTATAAAATATGTTAGTATAAGAAAATTTAGTGGGGAAACATTTTTAAAATAATATAATTGAAAATTGAAATTTAGAGGGAACTTTTAATCCATCCAAAAATAGTACATGGGAAAAATGTACAAATTGTTCCTTTAAATTTGAAACTTAGCAAAACCAAAACATGTGTTTACATTGTGTATTACTTATGCTAATGTTTTGGGTTTTGGGTTGACTAGTGTTGACTAGTTATAGGACGTCTACCAGAGGCTTGGGGGTTATGTGATTGTGATGTCATGATGATGTTTTATTTCCCTATCTTTATAAACCCAACCATGATTATGTGATGGAATGCTCTATGTATTGGTTGTGTTTACTGATTGTTAAAGTTGAGAATCTTATGTTGAGACCCTTGACTTAACCATTATTTTTGGTCATCGATCAGTTATCCTTGGTTATATTCTAGTCGCCATGATGGGACTAATATGTGGATTTATTCTTGATGATGTCATGATGTGACATGTGTGACTCAACCATTTTGGAGTCTTCGATCAGTATGTTTTTAAGATATTCATGGTTGCTTGTTGAGAACCAATGGATATGGTGATCTAGTTTGAGATATATTCTGGTTATTAAGAACCAATGGATACTTTGATTATCAGTGATACTTCATTTGCCAATAGAGAGCTGTTGTAGTCATGATTTTCTATGGATATTGCTCATGGAGATTTGATGCTTTTATGCATATTTGATGATTTTATCATGGATATTTGATGATTCGTATTGTGGATATTTGATGATTTTATGGACTTTCTTTATGATTATGATATCATGAGCATTAGGGTAGGATATCTGCATGTAGTGACGGAAAGTGGCTTGCAATGGGGGCCGGGGCCCTAAGAGGCTGCTAGGGTAACTCATTGTAAGTTGGATTAATAAGTGATAACATTCACACTTATTACTAACTGAATGAACCTAAAAAGATAAGAGTTTTGGTTCTCGCCCATGCCTTGAGTGCTTGTATAGGCTAGGATGGGAGTAGAGAGAACGCATGGTTGCGACCTTGCATTCCATAGTATGCCTTGTCAATATGAAAGGATACTAGTGGCCGCATGAGATCTGTATGGACCCATAGAGTTTAGCTAACTGCCAGGGTAACTTGTACGAGATAAATGCGATGACACTTTCCCGCTTGCATAGTAGGTTCCTACATGTCATTGTGTGCCTCTGGGAAGTAGATGTCTATTTTGTGATTGGAACCCTTGAGTTAGTATACTTTTAGGATTCCTGGACTTTAGAGACTTGTGCTATGTGATTTGATAGCCTGTATGGGACTTGAGATTATCTCCTCAACATGGTGGGAGTGGACCACTTAGGTACCACGCGGTCGGGTGGTAGTGTATTTTCCACTCTTATCATTTGAGATTCATTGAGACATCGTGGTTGATGCGTCCATTGTGATGGTGGATATGTATCCTTTCATTGATGATTAGCATATGTTAGATGATGTTATCTTATGCTTATATTTGCATGTTAGATTACTTTCTACATATGATGTTGTTTTTATTAGGAGTGACATTCCTACTATTTTAATACCGATGATCTCTTCGGTGATTTGGGATGTTATGCACGGAGGGATGGCTAGGGCCCATGATGGTCTAATGATGCTATTAAAGGTTGGGAGGAACCGTGCACTTAGTTTATTTTGTTTGATCTTTATGATGGATGTATTTGACTTTTATGATGATGTATCTTGTGTATCATGTGATTATCTTTACTTTGATGTATCATGGATTAGAATAGGATGATGTACCTTATTCTACATATGTATATTCTTTTAAGCCTTCATACCCTATGACATGTACAGTAGATGAATGAGCAATTGGATATGTAATAATTGAACATTGGACTTATCATTGTTATTTGATGTGGATGTTGTACTAGTTAGATTCATGTAATTCAACGTTAAGGGATCTTAAAGAATGTAACCTGTTGTGCATATTATGTTTACTCTCTAGATGGACATTGCTATTGCTTCTGTTATTGTGAATCGGTTGTATGTGGTATTTACTTTCATGTAATTTTAAGAAGAAAAAAAAATGTTACCAAACTTAGTGAAAATCTAGGTTAATTCTTTGGATCCCTTGGTGGGGCATTACACTTTGATAGGCGGCTCCCTCATTTTTCAAGCCAAAAGTCATGACATTCTAACAAAATTCTCTCCACACATAAGTAAAGGCTACCTTCTCTTGATCTTATGGTGCTATCTAGATCTAGTTATACTCTAAAAATCTATCCATTACTAAGATCATGGAATGTCTTGTTGTGAGATTGATAATGAAATTGATGCTTAGGAGAGGGAAGTCATCTTTCTGGCATGCTCTATTCACATCTCATAAATAAATTCATACTCTAAGTGTGTTGTATTTATTTGAAATAAGACTACATTGGATATCTAGAAGGCATATGCTAAAGGCCTAATGAAACTAGTCTTGAGAAAATTTTCTAGTTCTACTTTGACCAAAAGTGCTATGTGGGGATGCATTTTTTGAGTGTCTATTTAATGAGTTTAGCCCCTAGTATAATATTTAAGTGATGTAGGATGACCTTTGGATCTAGACCAAACATTTTTGCATATCATGCAAAATTTACTTGTCAAGCTTTGAAAAACTTTATAAATTCTTCTCTTTTTCTAGGTGTTAGTGATATTTTTAGGTGAATGACATTTGGTTCTTCCTCCATCCCAATATTAATCTTCTTAGCGAGTTCAATCAATATTGATGTTCTCTCTTTTGAATACTTGTGCAAAGAACCAATCACCCCATCATTTGGTTCCATAATTGAGTTTTCACCATCTGATACACCTTCTCATGTTTTTTTCTAATTTTTTGATTTTTTTGTTAGATTTTGGTGTGTTTAGCTAAGATGATTAATGTTTCACTCATTTTTTGATCTTCCACTCATCTTAGGTCTTGAAGCTGGTTCAACCACGTTAAGGTAGATAGATACATAGTGGTTTGAGTCAAAAGTAGAGTTGTTGGCTTCAATTGGATTCTAGATAATAAGCTTAGGATGGACTAATGATAGGGGTTCAAAGGGGTTGTTGGGTTTAACAAGATTCTATAGGAAATATTCTTAACTAGGCTAAGTTACTGAGATGGGAGGGGTGAATCAGTAACTTCTAAAACTTCTCCAATTTCAACTCTTAATCTAATAGTCCAATTAGCATTTAATCCATCACATATAATCTAATCTAATTGTATGCATAAGAAACTAAAAACATGAAAGTATTCATAACACTATGACACAAAGATTTGGTGACCTAGAAACCTTCCAAATAGAAAGTAAAACTGGGGTGGGGATGGTACCCATAAACATTAGTACTATAGTATAAAGTTGGCTTGTTAAGGCTTGCATTGATCACTTCTAATGATCTACCCTGTTAGGAGCAATAAGGACTGCTAGGTCCACCTTGTGAAAGGATTTACAAACATACAATGAAGTATGCACTCGATAAAGAGATTTTGCAAAAGACTATTAGGTCTACCTTATTAAAGGGTTTGACTGATCCACATGTTAGGATGAAATGGTAGTTGACCTCTAATCTACAACTTGGTTTTCTAAATGAGATTCCTTTATGTACTAATCACCTTGTTGTGATGGATATATCTTTCCTGCTCCTTATACTGATGTAGACTTTATAATTCACTCTTTCTACTTTTCTCTTAAGATTACATATGCATCATTAATAATCACATTAGATGTGATACAATATACTACATATATATCAATCCAATTATATAAATTACAAAGTTAGCCACTATACTAGTTTACACAAATGTTACAAAGTCGGCTCAAAGTGTAGAAATTTGGGCTCTGAAGACTGACTTAGTGATGTTCTGATACTCAACATCCACTGTTAATGCTCGACATTATCACGCACTTAGTAGACATAGAAGCTCAGTCCATACTAATCACTTCCAAGTAGTCTTGAACTCAATCTACACTAGTGACTTGATAAATATTGTGAAACTTGTCATATAAACTGAATCACTTATTTAACACTGCATAGCTTGGTAAACACTATCACCTCGAGCTTGGTATAAATTGAGTTATTTGGTTGACATTGAGTAGCTCAGTTAACATTGGACTTACATCACATAAACTATAAACTTGGTAAACACTGCACAACATAGTTTGTACTGGTAAACTTGGTATACACTGAGATGCACAGTTTACACTGGTGATCTTCATTGTAACTATAACTGCTTAGTAAACACTGCAATTTTTCCAAAGGACTTAGTAGCAACTATAGAACTTGGCAACAACTAAAATACTTGGAAAGTGCTATTATCTATATAATAAGCTTGGTAGCTATTTACAATATGAATAAGTGTGGTGACAAAAAAATTTATTAGCCATAACTAAATTCAAATAGTTTCTTGGATACCTTTATTCATCACCTTGTGATACTAGCTTGGTAGAGTATATTGTTTTTGAGATTTTTCAAAATTGATTTTGTAAGATATATATTTGTACATGGTAATGTTCTTTCTATTGGAAATATTTAGGATAAGTTAGATTACTGAGAGGGGAGGGGTGAATCAGTAATCTATAATTTTTTTTAAACAATTCAGCATTTTAACCATTCATCATTCATTCATCTAATCTACTGTATAAATGAAAGATCAAGAATTCATTGCACATGTACCCAGAGAATTGGTGACCCAGAAACCTTCCAAATAGAAAGTAAAACTGGGGTGGCGATGATGCCCACAAAAATTCAATACTACAACATAAAGTTGGCCTATTAAGGCTTACAATGATCACTTCTCATGATCTGCCCATTTAGGAGCAAGTAGGACTGCTAGATCCACCTTGTTAGAGGATTTACAAACATACAGTGAAGTATGCACTTTGTTAGGAGATTTACAAAAAGACTGTTAAGTCTACCCTATTAAAGGATTTATAAATTGATTCACCTATTAGAATGAAGCAGTGGATTTACTTACAACTATTTGCTAATAAGATCCTTTTTGCATTGATCACCTGATGTGATAGATATAACTTTTCTGCTCCTATGTTGACCTTGATGTATTCCTTTTACTCTGTTGTTGATTCACTCACTTATCTCAAAAATAGCAACACCTTCTTCACATGCAAACATCACTCTCTTCATACCCCTTATACTACAAATGATATCATACATTACATATATACCATTCCAATAGTTACAATTGCAAAGTCGGCCAAAACACAAGTGAACAACACATTACTGAGTTGGCTCAATAGTAAATAACTCGGGTTCATTGAACTAACTCAGTGACCTTCTGATACTCAGCATCCACTACATTACTCAACATCATCATGCACTTGGTAGGAGTAGAGGCTCAGTTCATACTAGCTACACAACATTGCTTGGAACTCAGTAACCATTGGTGACTCAGTAGATATAGTGTCACTCGGTAGAAACTAACTTCTTCGATTACCTTGCTATGCTCGGTGAACACTAATTCCTTCATTTACCTTTTTCACTTGGTAAACATTGATTCCTTTGTTTACCTTTTTCACTCAGTAAACACTGAGTCCTTTGTTTACCTTTTTCACTTGGTAAACACTGTTGAACTTCTCATTCACTCGGTATCCTTTGGAATGCTCGGTGAGAACTATTTACCTGCTGAACTTATAAGGTAACCGTTGAATGCTTGGTATACACTATAGACTAAGTGATGAGCTAGATAAGAATTAAAAATTGAATAAGTGTTTGCACTAATGAAAAATATATCATAATTCTAACAATCTCCCCCTTTGGCATTAGTGACAAAAATACTTATGAGCCAAAAATTATGTGCAAAATTTGACGTACTGATTTACATATATCTCCCCCATACAATATGCACAGAGTATTTACAAATATCTCTATCTTTACACATGGCTTCCTTATTTACATATATCTCCCCCCTTTTTGACAATAATGCCAAATTACACAATATGTATTTACATAGAGACACCAAAATGAGAGACAAACTCAGAGTGTACCTTGAGAATAAGAGCCAAAGTCTTATCCCAATTTTCTTGCAAAATTGTGCAGGTGGAGAGTGCTATTTGAACTTCAACTAAAAGTTTAATCACATGATTTGCAACTAAAAAATTGTTGTCATGGATCAATGTTTTGGAGTAGATAATGTGTTTCTATATTGTGTCCATGATAGGAAGGATCATATTCTGAATGTCAATCAAGGTAGACCTGATCCTTGCTTCTTCTCTCAACAATGTTGCCTACTTTTCTGACAAAAATTTGATTCTAAAATGATGGGATGAACTTGAATTGGAGTTAGGTTGCAGCATTTGGGCACTGACCTTCATATCCTCATCAATTTTATTCAATTTTTCTTTGATCTCCTTGGTGTACTCGGTAACATCACAAAGTTTGGCAAAAAGTGAAGTTACATTATTAAAGGAATTTTCAAGATTGGCCAAAATGGTGAACAATTCTACCTATTTTATTGCAATTTGTTGAGCAATGTGCCCAAGCACATTATTATCAAATTTCCTTTCAGCCTTTTCAATCAATTTTTCTTGACCAGAGGTGTCCTCATTGAATTTATTTACAACCTCTTCTAACTGAATCAAAATATGTTAAGTAGAATCTACTTCAACACCTATAGCATCTGTAATTATATTTTTTGAGTTCTCAATTATTCTGTATTCCTTATCCCTTTCAAACCTTAACTACTTCTGTGTAGCTTTCATCTCTATTAGTTGACTAGCAAATCTCATCTCTTCAATGGTAGCATTTTCATAGTCAATCTTTGGAATCACTATCTCTATGTCTAAGTCAATATCTTTTTGAATTTCCTTTCCAGTGATTAGACGTCTTAATGGATGCTTTTGTTTGACTTTTGTGATGACTGGTTTGACCTTAGGAATAGAAACAATAGTGGAGATGGAAGGACTAGCAGTAAAACTTGGGATAGGACTTGAGGATTGAATGCTAATAGAAGTATTTATTAGATAAAAAATTGGAATACTTCCCAAAAATGATGATACACTTAGTATAGTAGCATCTGAACTAATTGGATTTGAAGTAGATGTAGATAATGCTGACAAAATTGTAGAACAAGCTAGAACTGACAAAATTGTGGAACAAGCTGGAACTGACAAAATTGTAGAACAAGCTGGAACTAACAAAATTGTAGAACAAGCTGGAACTGACAAAATTATAGAACTTACTATTATATCGACTGATGATGATGGAGTTGAGGAGGCTGGCTCAGTAGCTCAAGAAGAGGGCTACAGCTCGGTAGATGAAGTGGTAGACACTTCCATTGATGATACCTAGAGCTGTGATGTGGCAGGTGCAGATGATAAATCTGATGTAGATGCTATCAAACCTGCTGAAGCTGACTCCAACCTTGATGATGTGATAGTTTTAGGTAGAGAGTGAGGAAGGGATGCAATAACTGCTACTGCAATTTTTACTAGATCGTCTTCCACCTTATCTTCCTCTTCAACTTCTTCCTCCATTCCTTCTTCCTCCTTGTCTTCTTCCATTAATGCATGCAACTCTCCTGGTGAGACTATGTTGGATGGAGTGCCATTATCATCACTATCACTGTTGTCATCATCCTTGATGTCTATTGGGTCTTCACTAGACTTATGCAGATGATAGATGTTTTTCCACATGTTTGTTGCATCATTTACAACATGTTGAATGTCTTTGATTAAAATCAAATAGGTGTAAAATATGATCATGGTTTTTATTTCAGTCTTTATTTCTACTCCAGTGAGACTTGGTCTAAGATTCCTTAGAGATTGCTCATAGATGTCTTTTACCATTTGTGTGGCTGACTCCCATCTTAGTTGCAATATCTCCAGTAGTTCTTTTGAGATTTGAGAGGCAAGCTGGTCTGGGGAGTATTTCCATTTACCCATCTTGGAGAGTACCAGTTCCTCAATCTGCATTTTCTCAGCATCTATTCTTGTTTCAAATTTCAATGCCTTGAAATTGGTGATGCCTGCTCCTTCCAATTATTTGAGCCTTTCCTCAAATGTGGGTGGAGGCATGACCAGTATAGGTTCCTCTTTTCCTTTTCTGGCTCTTCTGGTGAATACTGCAGTAGGCTTCTTCTTAGGTTTGGTAATGATTGCCTTACCTTTCTTCTTTGGAGTTTCTTCTTCAGATTCTTGTTCATCTTTTCCTTCTTCTCCTCCTTCTTCACCATCTTCTTCGTCCTCACCTTTTCCTTGTATTAGCATGAGAGGGCCGGTTGTAGTTTTCAATTTAGCTATCTTCCTCTTGCCTTTACTTATGGCCTATGGTAGCTTGATTTCAAGCTCAATTCTAGCCTTGGTTTCATCATAAGTTCCAAAGACAGGGATGCTAGGAATAGCTAGTTCATTCACTAGTGCCTCAATGATGTCTCTTGCTTCATCAATATTTAATTCATAAGGCAATGGTTTTACCCATGCCACTCGGGGTATGACTGCCTATATGTACACTTTATCACAGTCAACCATGAAACATATATCATCTTTATAATCCTCAACAAGCTTAGGAGGAATTCTGAACCTCTTATTCATCCTCTCCTCGAAGTCTTCAAAATAGTTATCCATGACTTTGTCAAAATTTTCACCCATTTCTGCTATAAACTCATTAATCTGATATAGAATTGGAATGTATTTTCTCCATACTACTGTTCCTTTTGATGGAAAGAATTTTTGCACATAAAAGAACAAGAAAATTAACAATGAGCCAAATTTACAAGGGCTATTCTTTGAAGTCCTAATACTTTCCATATTCTTGTTTAATTATTTCAATAGTAAGTCTGCCAAGTCATATTCCAAATTTTTCTTTACTATCTTAAATGCTAAATCCATAGCCTCACACGGTACACTATTCAATCTTCTGAAACTATATAGTTTATATGCAATTACATGAATGCCAAACCTGAGTTCCATATCAAATATATTATTAAGCTTCAGTCCTCTTCCATCCCATTCTACTAGGGTTTTCTTCTGCAACTCATCCCGACCTAGGGTTTTAGTGGTTTTGGTTTTTTTAAGCATAGGAAAACCCATGATCTTATGAATCATCTTCTTGGTTATCAATACGGGTTGCTCCAACCACAACTAACCATTATGTACATGGCTGAAAACATATCTCACCCATTTAACTTGGAAATTCCTTGGTAGGTGTGGAATGCGAGTCAAGCCTTTTTCTTCTAAGTGTTTATGCTCAAGTTTTAGGGCTCCATCAACACATAATTATCCTAGGGCATTGTCCATATCTAATGTACCAATTTCTTGAATAGTGCATTTGAAATGAGTGTAAATGTCATTAACGAGAAGTACCTTAAGTGGAATTTATGATTGAGCTCCGTGTGGGTCAAGTGATTCAGCAATTGCGGGCACTAGTTTGAATTTTGGGGCTTTCCATTTGACTCCTTTCACGAGCATTTCAGAACCCCTTTTCGCCTTGTTGGTGCTGGTGCTTTTAGATGCCATTGCTGCTCAGTGGATGATAAATTCTTCAAACAAATTCTTTGCAGGAAATTTGCTTCAAATTTTTTGGAATCACTAGCATGTAACTAGAAATCTTTTAGCTCTGAGTATTCTTAAGTTGCAGTAAAAAATGAAATTGAATTCTACCCTTTTGATGGAAATACTGTCATTAATGCTTAGTACAAAGGTAGATGAGATGACATAGTGCTTGCCAGTCTATCATCGATCTACTTGGTAAAACCTTACAACTCGGTGATTGAAAAAAATCTTTAATATTCTCGACCTAGCTCGATAAGGTCTTTAGCCAACCTTTCTTGGTAGATGCAACATGGTGAATGATAAGTTTTCTTTGATCCTTGTATCTGAAATACTGATTTTATCATTTGCACTCTTTCACTCTGGAACTGCTTAAGATATGGCTAGAAGATGCAATTCTTGATTCTTCTTAAATCTAATTGGAAATGGTGGAGTCACCCACTTCTTGAGTGACATGACCATTATTTGAACTGTCTTTCTCGGTAGATTTAGGAATCCACTGTTGTCTTATCCGCTTTCGAATGTTATTAGCTTTAGCTTTCTTTTCATCTTCAATTCTTCCAATATTCATGCAATTCTTGGCTATATGACGAAGTTCAGTACATGTGTAACATCTTATGGTTGTATCCTTCTTTCTTAGGTGATGTCTTGCACAATTTATCCCAATGTGTCCATATTGTCCACAATAGTGACACCTGCACCAAATATTGTAGTCCCAACCAAATATTGTTTTGATAATTTGTTCTGTTGGATTGAATGTTTTTTATTTGCATTCAGATGCCTTGTGACCTTGTTTCTTGCATTTGTGACATTTGCCTTCAAATTTTTCTTTTTCTTTGTATTCATTAGCTTTGTGACCATGCTGATTGTAGTTGGACCATTTACCATTGAATTTTTCCTTTTCATTACTCCAACATTTGTTTGATGACCTATCTTGCCACATTGATTGCAAGTGGGTCTTTGATTCCTTTGTGCACCTTGTTTGGAGGTTTCACCTTCTTCCTTATATCCAAGACCAGTTTTACCCTTTTGTTTATGAAGATTCTGCTCATTTTGTTGATTCAATTGATTCATGTCTACTTGAGATTTCATCATTCTTTCATTGACTTGCTTTTCAACATTTAGGTTATTTTCCAAACTTTCATTGATTTGTCTTTCAAATCTCAGATCACTTTGTAAGCTTGCATTGATTTGTCTTTCAATGATTAAATCATTTCTCAAACTTTCATTCTCAGATCTTAGATTCATAATTTCTTCATTTGCATTAGATAGTTGACCTACAAGATCTTCATGCTAAAGTGATTGATTATTTCTTGCCTCTAAGTCTTCATTTGCCTTATTTCTTTGTTCCAAAACTTCACATAGCCTAATTGATTGGATTTCTTGTTCTCTTTTAATCTTTCTTACTTCTTCCTATAGAGAACCATTCTTTGCTAGGAGTTCCTTGATTGCTTCATTAGCTTCAATTGAACTGCTTGATGGTAAAAGGTCTTCAATGTTTTCTTCCGCATACTGATGATCATTCATTTGTCTTGCAAGTTCCTTTCTTCTTTTTAGAGATTGAGAAAGATGTTCCTTTGCTTCTATGAGTTGAGATATGGCCATTTCCAAATCTAGCTTTTTATTTTCAATAGACTTGTCAAGTCTGAATATCTCCATGGTCCTTGATCTTTGCTCAAGCTGTCAAACTTTATCCTGAGAACCACAAAGCTCTGATACCAATTGTTGGAAATATTCAAGATAAGACAAATTAATGAATGGGGAGGGGTGAATCAGTAATCTATAAAACTTTTTAAATAATTTAGAATTTTAACCATTCATCATTCATTCATCTAATCTACTGCATAAATGAAAGATCAAGCATTCATTACACATATACCTAGAGATTTGGTGACCCAGAAACCTTCCAAATAGAAAGTAAAACTAGGGTGGGGATGATGCCCACAAAAATTCAATACTATAGCATAAAGTTGGCCTTTTAAGGCTTATAATGATCACTTCTAGTGATCTTCCCTGTTAGGAGCAAGTAGGACTGCTAGAGCCACCTTGTTAGAGGATTTACAAACATACAGTGAAGTATGCACTTTGTTAGGAGATTTACAAAAAGACTATTAAGTCTACCCTGTTAAAGGATTTATAAATTGATTCACCTATTAGGATGAAGTAGTGAATCTACTTACAACTATTTTCTAATAAGATCCTTTTTGCATTGATCACCTGATGTGATAGATATAACTTTTCTGCTCCTATGTTGACCTAACTGTATTCCTTTTACTCTACTGCTGAGTCGGCTCAATAGTAAATAACTCGGGTTCACTGAACTGACTCGATGACCTTCTGATACTCGACATCCACTACATTACTTGGCATCATCATGCACTTGGTAGGAGTAGAGGCTCAGTTTATACTAGCCACGCAACATTTCTTGGAACTCAGTAACCATTGGTGACTTGGTAGATATAGTGTCACTCAGTAGAAACTAACTTCTTCGATTACCTTGTTGTGCTCGGTGAACATTGATTCCTTCATTTACCTTTTTCACTTGGTAAACATTGAGTCCTTTGTTTACTTTTTTCACTCAGTAAACACTGAGTCCTTTATTTACCTTTTTCACTTGGTAAACACTGCTGAACTTCTCATTCACTCAGTATCCTCTGGAATGCTCGGTGAGAATTGTTTACCTGTTGAACTTATAAGGAAACCACTAAATGCTCGATATACACTGTAGACTAAGTGATGAGCTATATAAGCATTCAAAATTGAATAAGTGTTTGCACTAATGACAAATATATCATAATTCCAACACTTTCATACACTATACTATACATCTTCTTGCTATATAGAACATATACTTACTGTACATATCTTTCTCCCCCATTTTTTTTACAACTTATTACATTTTCTCCCCCATAAATTCTTACATATTTTTCCATCTACCTCCTCCTATACATCTTATTCATAGTATATACTCCCCTATACATATATCTTTCTCCCCCTTTTTGACATTAATGTGAAAGATTTATTCTATTTATTTACATAGTAACGCCAAAATGAGATAAGAATTATGAGTGTACCTTGAGTATGATAGCCAAAGTTTTATCCCTATTGTCTTGCAAGACCTTACATGTGTGAAGTGCAATCTATACTTATGGTGACAACTCTATCATGTGATCTATTATGGAGAAGTTGTTGTCATGGATAAGAGTTTTAGAATGTGCAATATGTTTTTGTAGTGCATCCATGTTGGGAAGGATCATAATCTATATATCTACCAATGTAGATTTGATCCTTGCTTCTTCTCTAAGCAATTCTGCTTGCATATCTATCAAGAACCTTATCTTCTTGAAGTGTGCAAAAATTTGGACTAGGGTCAAGTTGCAACTGTTGAGTGCTTCACTTAAGATCTTCATCTATTTTGGAAAATTTGTCCTTTATTTACTTGGTAAAATTAGAGACATCACATAGCTTACCAAAAAGTGATGACACATTTGTCCAAGATGTTTCCAGAGAACCCAAAATTGCAAAAAGTTCTACTTGATAGATAGCTATTTGTTGAGCAATTTTCTCCAACACATTATTATCACACTTCTTTTCTACCTTCTGCACTAGCTTATCCTACCTATTAGTATCTTCCTTAAACTTTTGAACTACCTCTACTAGCTGATACAAGATTAGTTGTGAAGAATCAACCTCAATGCCTATGGCCTCTGCCAAAATGTTCTTTGCATCCCCAATAATTTTGAATTTTTTATCTCTTTCCTCTCTTAACCTTTTTTGTTTGGCTTTCTTCTAGAGAAGTTCAACATGTGTCTACATTTGGTCTAGATTAAGCTTGGAGATGTCCCAATTAGGGATTACAATTTCCTCATCTAGGTCTATTTCTTCCTCCATCTCTTTTCCTTTACCCAAAATTGTTGTGCTCGGTTGAGCCTTGGTCTCAACTATCCTTGCATTTATTTCTTGTGTGCCTAAAATAGAAATAATTGTAGACATACTAGGACTAGCTATAAAAATTGATATTGTGCTTATTGAAGGAATACTAAAAGACTTACCCAAAGTATCCAAAATTGATGTAACAATCATAGATATGTCCAAAACTAATGTGCTCAAAGCTGATGTAGCCAACTTGGTAGAAGAGGGATGAGTATGCAACTTAGTAGATGAAGTGGAGTTTACTTCAGTCAATGATGTGTTGAGCTGAATTGGAGCAAGGAGTGATTGGATGTTTGTATTCATACTAGTAGTCACAATCAATCCTATTGGGGTTATCTCTACACTTGATGTTGTCATTGGTTTTCTTGGAGAGTGAGGAAGTGAGGCAATGACTGCTACAACTATCTTAACTAGATCAATTTCCTCATCATGTTGTGTTGCTTCCTCAATAGCCTCTTGCCTTGTTCCACTTCATCATTAATGTTGTCAAAATGAGTTGCTTCTTCAACATTTTCCTCTTCATCTTTCTCCTCTTTATCATCATCATCACCATCTTTTACACCAATGGGATAATCACTCAGTTTATGTAAAAGATAGACATTTTCCATGTGTTTGTTGCATTCCTTACAACATGCTCAATGTATTTCACCAGAATTAGACAAGTGTTGAATTTTAGAGTCAATTTTTCTTTATTATTCTTTAGTAACTCTTTTACCTCTACATCTGATATGCTCAATATAAGTTGCCTCAGAGTTTTTCCATAGATGTCTTTGATAGTTTGTATGAAAATTCCCATCTTGGCTTATTTTCTCCAACAAAACATTAGGAATCTGAGAAGCAAGTTGGTCTGGTGAATATTTCAATTTACCCATTTTTTCCATCACCAAATCTTCTATTTTCTTATGCTCTTTAGCTAATCTGATTTCATACTTTAATTCCTTAAAGTTCATTATATCGACTCCAACTTCCAGATCTTTCAATCTATCTTGGAAGGTGGGTGTAGGTTTTTTGAATATAACATCTCCTCCTTCCTTATCAAATTTCTTCTTGGAGGATCTTCTTGTAAATACTATAGTGGATGACTTTGGCACGTTGGTGATAATTACCTTGCCCTTCTTCCTTAATGTTTCTTCTTCCTCATATTCTTCCACATGCTCTACTTCCTCATCCTCACCTTTTCTTCAGTCAACAAAAGGGTAGAATTTGTTTTTAGTTTAGTAATTATTTTCTTTCCTTTGTTAACTAACTGAGGGAGCTTTATTTCTTGTTCTATCCTGGCTTTTGCTTCATCATATGCACCAAAATATGTAGCCTTAGGATCAACTGGTTCATTAACAAGTTCCTCAATGATATCTTTAGTTTCATCAATATTAACCTCATATCTAAGAGGTTTCACCCATGCTATTCTAGGCCTAACTACCGGAATCACTATCCACCATGAAACACACATCATCCTTATAATCTTCAACAAGTTTCTTGGGGATTCAATATCTATTGTTCATTTTCTCCATGAATGCATAAAAATAGTTGTCCATAATACTATTATAGTTCTCACCCATCTCAGCAATATACTCATTGATCTGATAAAGTACAGGCACATCTTTTCTCCAAAAAATAGTGCCTTTTGAAGGGAAGAATTTTTGAACATTAAAGAATAAAAAAGTTAGCAGGGACCCAAACTTACACAGGTTATTCTTTGATGTCTTGATGCTTTCCATATTCTTGTTGAACTATCTCAATAGCAGCTTGAGAAGGTCAAAAGATAAATTTTTCTTTACTACCTTGTATGCAAGGTCAATTGCTTCACATGATACACTATTTAACCTACTCAAACTATAAATCTTGTGTGCAATGATATGCATTCTACATTTCAACTCTTTTTTTGTCACACTACTAATCTTCATTCCTCTATCATCCCATTCTACTAGGGTTTTCTTTTCTAGTTTAGCCTAACCTATGGTTTTGGTTGTTTTAGCTTTGGCTAACATTGGGAGACTAGTGATTCAATGAATCATCTTCTTTGTGATCAATACTAGTTGCTCCAACCACAACTTCCCATTATGCACTTGACTAAGGATAAACCTAATCCATTTTACTTAAATTCACAAGGCATGTGAGGGATGTGAGTTAACCCTGTAGTTTCTAGGTGTTGGTGCTTGGGTTTCAAAACTCTATTTACACATAGTTTATCTAGGGCATCATCCATTTTCCAAAATGCTAATCTCTTGAATAACACATTTAAAGTGAGTGCAAATATCACTGATCAATAGTACTTTTGGAGGGATTTGAGACTACGCTCTATTCAGATCAAGGATTTTAGCAATTACAGGAGTGAGCTTGAATTCCAGTGCCTTCCATTCCACTCCACAAACCAACATATCTGATCCTTACTTTGCCTTTTTGTTGGATGATATCTTCACTCAGTAGGATTTTAGAAATTAAAAATCTTCATTGACAATTCACTCAAATCACTTAGATGCTCTGAAGATCACACTTTGCAATAGCTCTTGAGAATTTCACAGTAAGAATGACTTTGATTTCATGCCTTTTATCAAAAAATTTCCATAAATGCTTTAGTACAAAAGGTAGATCAATTAACATCATGTTGATAGACTATCATCCACTTCTTTGCATTGAACACTTGGCAAAGTCTTCATGACTTGGTAACCATATGCATCTTCATTACTCCTGACCTCACTTGGTAGAGTCTATGTCCCATCCTCACTCAGTAGAGAAGGTAACTCGATAGACACTAGCACCCTTTTACTTCATGATCCCTTTGTATCCTGGACACAAATTTGGATCATTTTGTTCTTTCAATCTGGGACTATTTTGAATTTTTTCTTTGGTAGCATAGTCCTAGTTTCTCCTTTCAGAAGCTAAGTAGAAATAGTGGAGTCACATAATTCTTGAGTGACTTGATCACCATTTCTTAGACTTGTATTCTTAGTAGACTTTAGAACCCATTGCTATCTCATCTATTTTTAGATGTTATCAACTTTTTCCTTCTTCTCATCTTCAATTCTACCAATATTCATGTAGTTTTTGGCAAGATGACTAGGTTCTATACAAATTAAACATCTTTAGTGGTATCTCTTTTCCTCAAATGATGCTTTACATAATTCATTCCAATGTGTCCAAATTCTCCACAATAATGACATTTGCACTGAGTGTTGTAGTCCCAACCAAATATGGCTTTCACAATCTGCTCTGTTGGATAAGATATCTTGGTTTTGCATTATAATGACTTGATTCCATGTTTATTACATTTGTGACATTTTCCTTTAGATCTTGGTTTCTCTTTGCATTCATTAGCCTTATGATCATGTTGATTGTAATTGTAGCACTTTCCATTGAATTTTGCTTTTTTATTGCTTCAACATTTGTTTGAAGTATGACCTATCTTACCACAATGATTGCAAGTATGTCTTTGATTCTTTTGAGCTCCTTGCTTGGATGATTCTCCTTCTTTTGTATATCCAATTCCTACTTTTCCTTTTTTTCTATAGAAAATTTTCTCATTTAATTGATTCATGTCTGCTTGGGATTTCATCAATGTTCATTGATTTGCCTTTCAAAGTTTAGATCATTTTGTAATCTTTCATTTTCAGATTTTAGGCTCATGATTTCTTCATTTGCATTGGAGAGCTGATCAATAAGGTCTACTTGTTGAAGGGATCAGTTCTAGATTTCATTGTTCTTTATTTCTATCTCTTATTTTATCTTGTTCTTCTGCTCCATGACTTCACATAGCCTTACTGACTAAATTTCTTGTTCTCTTCTTAGCTTTTGTACTTCTTCTTGTAGGGAACCATTCTTTTCTAAGAGTTCTTTGATTGCTTCATTGGCTTCATCTTGATTACTTGAATGAATGTCTTTGACTTTTTCTTCAATGTAGAGATGATCATTCAATTGAATTGCAAATTATTTTCTTCTTTTCAGGGATTAAGAGAGTTGCTCCTTTTCTTTCTTGAGTTAGGCAATGGCTATTTCAAAATCTATCTTTTCATTATCAATGGCTTTGTCAAGCCTAAATATCTTCATTTCCTTAATCTTTGCTCAAGTTGTTAAGCTTTCCTTCTAAGAACCACAATGCTCTAATACCAATTTTTGGAAATATTCTTAACTAGGCTAAGTTACTAAGAGGGGAAGGGTGAATTAGTAACTTCTAAAAATTATAAAATTTCAACTCTTAATCCAACAACCCAATCAGCATTTAATTCATCACATATAATCTGATCTAATTGTATGCATAAGAAACTAAAAACATGAAAGTATTCATAACACTGTGACATAAAAAAATTGGTGACCTAGAAACCTTCCAAATAGAAAGTAAAACTAGGGAGGGGATGATACCCAAAAGCTTTAGTATTGCAGTATAAAGTTGGCCTGTTAAGGCTTACATTGATCACTTCTAATGATCTACCCTATTAGGAGCAATAAGGACTACTAGGTCCACCTTGTGAAAGGATTTACAAATATACAATAAAGTATGCACTCGATAAATAGATTTTGCAAAAGACTATTGAGTCTACCTTGTTAAATGATTTGACTAATCCACATATTATGATGAAATAGTAGTTGATCTTTGATTTGCAATTTGGTTTTCTGAATGAGATTCCTTTATGTACTAATCACCTTGCTATGGTGGATATATCTTAGTTGCTCCTTATACTATTGTAGCCTTTGTAATTCACTCTTTCTACTCTTCTTTTAATATTACATATGCATCATTACTACTCACATTGGATGTGATACAATACACTACATATATACCAATCTAGTTATACAAATTACAAAGTTATCCACTATACAAGTTTACACAAATGTTACAAAGTCAGCTCAAGTGTATACACTTAGGCTCTGAAGGCTGACTCGATAAAGTTCTAATACTCAACATCCACTATCAATGCTCGACATCATCATGAACTCAGTAGATGTAGAAGCCTAGTTCATACTTATCACTTCTAAGCAATCTTGAACTTGGTCTACACTAGTGACTTTGTAGATATTGTGAAACTCGCCATATAAACTAAATCAAGTGTTTACCACTACATAGCTTGGTAAACACTATCACCTCAAGCTTGGTATAAACTGAGTCACTTGGTTAACACTGAGTAGCTTAGTTAACACTAGACTTACATCACATAAACTATGAACTTGGTAAACACTACATAGCTCAATTTGTATTGATAAACTTGGCATACACTAAGATGCACATTTTACATTGCTAATCTTCACTATAATTGTAACTACTCGATAAACACTAGAATTTTTCCAAAGGAATCGATAGCAACTATAGAACTTAACAAAAACTACTTGGAAAACACTGTTAAATATAAAATAAGCTTGGTAGCTATTTACAATTTTAATAAGTGTGTGTTAGTAATAACAAACTTGACTAATATGTTAATAGATTTAGGGTCATGACCTTGTTGGATGAATCATACATCATATCGAGTAGGTCAATAATGTGCACTTGTTCTAAGGGATCTAAATCATGAGGTAGAACATACAACTAAACCATTATCTCTTCTTCTTACTCTTCTACTTCTTATGGGAAGAAGTATAGGAAAATCTCTTAGAAGGAAAAATCATTGTGTGCTTCTTCTATATTATTGTTTTGTGTGGAGGAAATAGGCTTGTTTCCTTGATTTGAAGATGTGATCACAATACTGGTGGAGTCTATGCCAAAGTTAGGCTCTTGTTCTCTTATATTCTTTAAAGTTAGTATGTGTATGAAGTCACATTATTTATCCTAGATAGATGAACCTTCTAAAAAGAAATCCCATTCCCATTTGGTTAAATCATCACTATCACTACTTAGTGATGACAAATTACAGTCATCAGTTAGTAAAGGCTTAGTTGTGATTAAGAGATTCAAGAGAGACATTTTGACTACCTCTCACTCTTTTGTGATGGGATCCATGTTTACTTGGGTCTTGGACACCCAAATTGACTTAGTAGATGTTGTACCTATTTTTTTGGTGGATGTGTTCTTAAGACATTGAGGCAAGTCCTCAAACTATTTCTTAGAATAGTTCAAACCAATCTTGAGTCTATTAGGTCTAAAAATGACCATTAAATGTTCTATTATTCTATTTTCTTAACCAAGGGATCCTATCCCACCATATCCTATTGTTTTCTTAGTTCTTAGAATTTATCATGGAGGTGACAAGAAATGTCAACATTTTGAACTTGTTTGTTTTCATCATCTTATAGAGAGTCATTTTGGGATGACTTCTCCTCCCTCACAAAGTGTTCATTTTATACTATCAGATATTTGTTTGGCCTACCATGTGACATGGGGTATATGGGTAGATCAAATAGGGATACAAAGTAGTCACCTCCACTTTTAGGTCCAATGTCATGTTTTCTTTAAAACTCTTTCATTAGCCCATCCTTGTATCTATAATACAACTATTTGCACTCATGTTTTAGAAATGCATTTTTATTTGAAGAATAAGAATAACCTACTATCTCCTTTTTCTTAGTCATTTTAATCAAGTGGCTATTCACATTATTGGCTTTGGCCTAGCCTTCCTTTGGTGAAGTATGATAATATGATTAGTTAGAAAAGCCAAAGTTGTCATTGCACCAAAATATCAACCTCCCAATGCCTAATACAACCAATAGTCTTATAGAACCATGAGAGGTGGTCAATCCATATCATGAACCATGTGAAGGATTCTATTACACTAAAAAAATCCCCTTCCCAATATCACTCACTATGGCCTATGGAATTCAAACCTACGACCAAGCTTTGGTGCCAATTGTTAGAAAGGCTAGATTTTTTTGTTACATTAAAAGATCAACTTGTCAATGACTAATACAACTATTGAGAAAAAATTATACACCCTTGCTTGAGGTATAACCCTGAAGCAACCTTGTGTAACATAGAAATGACTTCAAAGTGTGGGACTTGCACTCAGAGGCTGAATCTCTGGAGAAGGCCGACTTCCTTACTATCAAGGTGCACCTACACTACTATTGGGAAGGGAAAGGGAGACAAAAATTGAAAGAAAATGCAGAAAGGGAAGGGGAGGTGATGCACTAGGATAGAACTAGGGTTACATCTTTGCCCAAAACTACACAAAACATGAATGAGATACCCAAATAAATAGATCTTGACTCTATTCTACCCTCTTAGAACTCACATGCAGGTTTGGAGTTAACTAAATGCTAAAAGGAAAGACATCTTCATAGTGTAGAAATCATCAATGGATTAAACAGAACATATAACTCTAAGAAGTAGGAAAGAAACATTCAAAATAAGGCATGATACATGCACAAATTATAAATGGAAAGAAGAGGTAGTAAATAGAGCTATTTCATTAATGGAAGGAAAAATTTGTAAAGCACAATGCTAATACCAAAATATAGATAGAGAAGAACCCCAAAGAAAAAATTTACAAAAATCTTTATAGAGTTTAAGCATAACTCATATTTAACTATGGAGTTCAAACCCCAACAAGGTGGAGTTGAGTTGCAAAGGAGAGCAATAAATGAGAATCAAAATGAAATTTAATCATGAAGTGCAATCTAATGCTCGAACTGAAAGGAAGAGAAAAAAATGAGTGCACCCAACTATAAGATATCAAATCACTAAAATCTAATCATATTATGCATTAAAGAGGTGTGGAGGGAATTGATGTCATGGAAAAAGGTCCCAAGAAGTTGCTCAACATTGAAGAACTATCCCTAATGGCATGAAATGGCCACAATAAGATGATTCATGTCATTGGAGAAAAATGTGGGGAGGGATAATAGGATGTGTTATCCACCTATAACATGTAGGGTTGACTATGGGGGGAATCTGGTTTCCCAAAAATTAATATTGAACATCAAGATAGATCTTCTCTAAAAATGAATGGCCCAAATGTGAGAGAATCTCCCCTAATGACATATTAAGTTGCCACCATTGATGTAGATCTTCTACTTGAGGTGGATAGATGAGATGCTATGAAGAAGCCCCCAAGGTGCATCAAATCTAATGGTTGTCATACAATTTCAAGCTCTAGAGCCTCATGAAGACTCCATAATATGAAGAAACTCCAAAATGGTGACACTTGGTAACATCTCACACTTTCATGAGATAACAAAGCCATCCCATAAAAACATGTGGGTTGTTCATGTGCTTTGCTATTTGAAACAATGGATGGAAATATTTTAATCTTCCATTGAATCTCTATCACCAATCTATGTGTGTGCATGTTGGTCTAACTTAAGTATCAAAGATGGGACCCTCTACCATGTGGTGCAATTCTAGACTTTAGAGCCTTGTAGATACTCTGCAACATAAAGAAACACTAGAATGATGATGCGTGGTGGAATCTTGTGTGCATGTGCATGGAACTCTAGACCTTACTAGTAGCTGATATGGAAGTATGTGGACTAATTGTAAAAAACAAGACTCTATCACCTACAAACCCACTAGAGTTGAACAGGCACACATGGACAAATCAGCATCATCATAACTCTACTAACCGTGGACCCAAAAAGCCAACTTTTCTAGAGCACTTATCATACATGGTACAATCTTTCATTTTTGTGAGGATAAGAAGCGATATTGTGAAAACATGTGAGTCATTGATCCTTCACCACATGGTACAATTCTTGGTCTTGGAGCCTCAAGAAAGAATTATAGTGTAAGCAAATACCACAATGGTAATGCATGGAAGCATCTTGCACTTTTGAGAAGATGGGTAGATAGCTCACAAAAACATGAGAGCTATTGGATCTTGTAGCATGAGTCACCTAACCAAGAAAAAACCTAGTCAACTTAGTTGATGAAGATACCAAGCCAACACAAAATGTTAGCCACTGACCTTAGTGATGCTAACCCATTGCAAAGAACTTATCCCATTGAAGGTTTCTCTTATCAAATATTAGTGATGGGTTGAATGGAGGGAAAAAATGGCCAACATCCTTGGTGACTCAGAGGGGATGCTTGTCTGCTAAGCATAGATCAATGGCCTTAAGAAATCCATTGGGCATGGAGTCACCAAAAGAACAAGATATCATTGCACCTACAACTTCATAAAATTCTACTTCTGCAAACCACAAAACTACAAAAATTGCTATATCTAGGAAGGAATAGTTGTGCTCATGAAATTCTTAGAAAGAAAGAAACATCTAACCTACTATGTACAAGTATTTAGAAACAAAATAAATCAAAAAAATCCATTGACTTTCTTGTTGAATTAGCTGCCCCTTCATACAAGTTGATTTCTTCTCCTATGTGCATAGGCAACCAAATGAATAAACAAGTATGAGAAGCATATGGCTGCATGGAGTTCCTTCTTCCTAATGTTGAATACAATGAAGCTTTCTAGCACTAAGGCATTATCTTCTTGAGGAAGACATGCTTAATCCTTCTTGTATCTTCACCCTCATGCTCTAAAATAAGCGTGATTGGGGGAAACTTGAATTGTTGTAGAGCTAGATGCCTGATTGGGCATTCTCTTGATGGCATTGTGTCCAAGGAATCATCTTTGACCACATTATGCTTTGCAACCTCCAAATCCTTATGGCCAACAAGGGTTGGCTCTAGTGTTATGGCTAGTGATGTGTGTGTTTCTTCATATTCTGGCTGCAACATATGTTCCTCCTCTAGCCCATGTGAATCCTTGCAAACAAGGGGTTGCACCTCCTACACATGTGTAGGATCTTTTGATGTGGAAGAAAGAGAAGGTTTCATCTCCTGTGATGTTTCTTTTGTAGTAGGCAACATGCTCATTAGCTTTACTTTTAGTTCATTCTCATGCATTTCTTTTTGTGCATCTAACTCTCTTGCAAGAATTACCTCATGCTCTTGTTGTTGAGCTTCCAACCTCTTTGCAAGCTCTACCTCAAACTTTTTTCATTGTGCTTCTAGCTACTACAACAATATCTCTCCCTCTGGAGTGTGTACAATAACTTGTACCTCATGTACTTGGGGTAGCCTAGGCAATGTTTCTTTCTCCACCATATCATGGAAAACCTCTTATTGCAACACATGGTATGGTTTTTCTTCCTTTTGTAGCAAGCCATCAAGTTCCACCCTAGGCTCAAAAACCAAATTTTTTTCATCAAGAACAAGAACAACCTCATTGTTCTTTCCCTCCTTGACCCCTTGCCACAACACATACTTTTCAATTGGCAACTTCTCTTTTAGTGTCTCTAATGTGGGAAAAGATATATCCACTTGTTCATTAACAAAAAAGAAGGGAAAATAGTCATTTTGGGGCACACCATCACTAATTATCATGTGGGGGTACTTGAAGTGTAAGTTGAGGTTTAGGGGAGCTTGAAATGGAAATTTGAGGAGGGTTAATTTGTCTAAAGCTAGTAAATCTACACCTTGGAGATTCTTGAGTTTCAACTTCTTGAATTAGGGCAAGCTTGAGTCTTGCATCCTCAATTTTCTTCTTTTTTAATTCCTTCTCCTTCTACAACCCAAGGAGGACCTATTGAACCTCATTGAGAATATCAAATGCCCCAAACACTATGGTGTAAACATAAGGGTCATTCTTACATCTCCTTATCATCATGAGACTCCATAAGACAAGAAGTCATAAGGATCAAAACATAGGAAAAATTCCCACAATCTGTATCTAGGTATGGATTCTCAACATAGTTAGAAAACTTGGAAAGGTTAACAAACCTGCACCCCAAACCACAGGAGCACTCTTGAAGATCAAAAAGCTTTGAATTGAGGTTTGATTCGATCCTCCTCTTTTGCTGCTCCTAGAACTAATCAAGTTTGATAAACTTGGAAGGGGAAATTTTTACATATTCATGGCCATATATGACATGATGGGTCGAAGTAAAATTAGCCTCATGGTGATCTAAGTAATCATGCTAGTCATAACTAGGATATGGATGAGATAAAAGGTGGGAGGGATGAGGAATAGCCTCTTCAAGGGATCCATGATAAATAATTTAAGAAAACATCTTCATAGAAATCCTAGGGAAACATAAAAACTAAAAATTGTACCAACACTTGGTATGTTGAAACTAATAGATGCGTAGAGTCGCCATGGTGTTAAATAAGTACCTCTAAAGGCTTATTGCACTGAGAAAAACACCCAATTTCTCAGTGAATGGATCATAGACTGGATGACTAGTGGAATTATGAAGATGAATCTATGTCCCATTGGACTTTCCATAAATTTTTGACACAAAAGGCTACACCCTTGCTTGAGGTATGACCCTCAAGCGACCTTTTGTAACATGAAAATGACCTCCAAGTGTGAGACTTGCACTCTAAGGCCAAATCTCTAGAGAAGGCCAAATTCCTTACTATTAGGGTGCACCTAAACTTCTATTGGGAAGGGAAAGGGAGAAGGAAACTGAAAGAAAATGTAGAAAGGGAAAGGAAGGTGATGCACCAAGATAGAACTAGGGTTACAACTTTGTCCAAAACTACAAAAAACATGAATGAAATATCAAAATACATAGATATTGACTCTATTCTACCCTTTTAGAACTCACATGCAGGTTTAAAGTTAATTAAATGTTGAAAGAAAAGAAATCTTCATAGTGCAACAATCATCAACAAATTAAACACAACATACAACTCTAAGAAGTAGGAAAGAAACATTCAAAACAAGGCAAGATAAATGCACAAATTATGAATGGAAAGAACATGTAAGAAATAGAGTTATTTCATTAATGGAAAGGTCAAATAAGAATTACAGCATGAAGAAACTCCAAAATGGATATGTGTAGTAGCATCTCACATTTTCACAAAATGAGAAGACCATCTCACGAAAACATGTGGGCCATTGATGTAGATCTTCCCTTTATTTCTAGTGAATGACTAAGATGTAGTGAGGAGACCCCCAAGATGTGATAGATCCAATGACTATTGTGTGATTACAGGCTTCAGAGCTTCATGGAGACTCTTTAGTATGAAGAAATACCAGAGTTGCAACACTTGGTAGATCTCACACTTTCATGAGACAAAAAGACCATCTCATGAAAAAATGTGGGTCATTGATATATATCCTATTTATTTCCAGCAGATGGTTGAGATGCAATAAAGAGATTCTTCCCAATGAAGAAAGTGGATAGCACAAAGGGTGGGAACCCTTGCCACATGGCATAGTTCCAACTTTTGGAACCTCGTAGAGACACTGTGAGGTGAGGAAATGCTAAAAAGGTGATGCATGGTAGCATCACACTAGAAGTACATGGACCAATCATGGACAACAAAACTCTACCACTCACAGAGCCACAAAAGTTGAGCTGGCACACATGGATGAATCAACATTGACATAACTCTACTAATTGTGGATCCATAGAGCCAACTCGTTTGGAGCACTCATCATGCATGACACAATCTCACATTTTCATGAAGATGAGAAGGTATATAGAAAAAATATGAGGGTTGTTGATCCTTCACCATGTGGAGCAATTCTAGGCTTTGGAGTCTTGTAGAAGCATTGTGGACTGAGGAGATGCTAGAATAGTGACACTTGGCATCATCTTGTGCTTTCAGAAAGATGGGTAGATAGAACACAAAAACATGAGAGCCACTAGATCTCATAGTTGGAGTCAACCCAACCAAGAACAAACCAAGTTAGCTTGGTCAATAAAGAAACCAAGCCAATCTAAAATGTTAGTCACCAACCTACACAATATGTCAACCCTCTACAAAAAATCCAACCTACTCAAAATCTCTCGAATCGGTTATCAATGTCAAGCTGAATGGGGGCAAAAATAGCCAACAATAACCAATAGTCTTATAGAACCACAAGAGGTGATTAAGACATGTCATGAACCCTATGAGGGATGTTTGCCCATTGCCAACATGATCTCAAATATTCCTTTAAGAAAAAAATTAGTAGGATTATTATGGTAATCTTCTTAGTTATGGGGAACAAGTGCATTACAATATTGAATATTATCCAAATCCCCAGTGATAGTGATTTATTTTCTCATGTATGGAAACTTGAGGCATTGATGAAATGTTGAAGGGACAACTTGCATATCATGTATCCATGATCTTCCCAAAAGGATATTATTGGCTAAGTTAAGGTTTATGACTTGACAAATAGTTTCTTTAATGACAAGACTTACTTAGATAGGTAAAGTGACCATTCCTTTGGAAGATCGCTACTAATTGTGATAGGAATTTATAGTCATCTTCTTGGTTGGTTCAAAAAAATCCTCAAAATAACCCACTGCCCTCACTAGACTTAACATGTAATTATTCAAACCTACTCCCCCATCTACCAGGGCTCTTTTTACTTGGCTTTGGTTGATAAACACTTCAATGTGTAAGGGGAAGTTATAGGGATATGATGGTCACATATTATCTTGTTCTAAAAATGATATGCAGTGGGGAGTGACAAGGTTGCTAACCATGTTTTGGAACCAAATGACCTCTAGATCATTTGACACTATGGCTTTAGTTAGTAATTCCTTATGAGAGGGAGAAAAATGTAGTAGCTCAAAATGGATATATGTGAAGGAGTCTTAAGTAACTGATTTACCAAATTATATTTATTTGGGAGTGGACCTATGGTCACTGTATCTAAGCCACTTGTCATGCCTAATAATATTACCTTGGAGACCTACCCTCTAGTAATGATGTTGAGAAAATTCTCCTAGGAAGGTTTACTGACTATTATGACTTCAAAGATGTCATCATACCTCGACAACATAGTCATGGTATTGTCATAATTTTGGGCATGATTAACCCTATTATTAGAGTTCTAATAATATTTTTTCTAGTAAGACTCTCCCTTCTCATGATCCATTAAGGGAGTCTTGAAAGTATTATGATCTTTGTTTTAGCAAAGGTTATTGGCCAAGATGATCTTGTCATCAATGAGTCCCTTATTTATTCCTTTCAAGGCGTTGTAATTGTTGGTCAAGTCCCCATATTTCTATGGTAAGTAGAAATGTGGTTTTCATTCCACCAGGTTAGTTTGACCATTGGTTCATGTAGCCTAGAATTGGGAAATATGATACAATTATCCATAAGGAGAGCTTTCAAAGAACTCTCACAACATTCTTTGATAGGAGTAAGAACCTTTGGCTGGTTGGTTGCCCAATATTGCTTTGGTGTTAGAGTCTAGTTATAAGAGGTTTGTTGATTGGACATATTTGTTAGTGGCTTGCTATAGAAACATGATGCAATGTGGTTTTGTAAGTTTGGGCATGATCAGGGTGTGAATTTTGAAGGTTACTCATTGACATGGTGTGCCTCTATAATGACATCACTTTCCATGTACTTTTTATTATTCCTTTGCCAATTTCTAGGTTTTTGATGGAGTGATTAGTGGAATCATTGGTGTGGGAGGAGTTATTGGTAAAACCTTTCCCATCTTTTAAAATCTTTAGCTCCTCATTGGCTATTAGGACTATCTCCACTTTTGGCAAATTTTGGTCTTAAAGTCTAGAGGGAACTAGAGTTGAAATTGGTGGTACATCAGCTTAGATAGACTATTAATGAAAATGTCCATCTTTTCATCTCAAGGATCTCAATGATACTTCTCAAAAGTGTGTTGCCACATTTGCAAAAAAAAATTAAATGAATCCCCTAGTAATTTCTTTTTGTTGCACATGATCATTGTAACCTCCTTTTCTATATTGTAGGAGTATTATGTTATGAATAAAGAGGCTAGTTAGTCAAATGATTAAATGTTGGAGAGGAGTTTAGAGAACCACTCCATAGCATTTCCTCTTAAAAGGTGGGGAAATAGTTGCATGAGATAGGTCATTTCATGTACAAACTCCATAATGAATGTGTCTTATTGATCTAACATATCATAATATTTTTCATAATTTGGAATTTGAACATTTTTTGGAAAAGACACATGAACATGATGTTCTTGTAAAAAGGAAGTGGACATACTTTCTCCAAACTAAACTCATCTTTTTATGTTTTGGTTTTTTTTAGCCTCTCAATTTAAACTTGCATAGCTTAGAATTGTTGAGTGAGTATGTCTATGGGTTGTTCTAGTTCTTCCTTTTGAATTTTGGTCATATCAAAACCATGTGGGAATTTGGACCCCTCTTGTGCTAGAGCCATAAGATATTGTTCTTTATTTTTCTTGAGGACTCTCTTCATAATGACAAGCATTTCAGGGTCTTGTGAGAATATTGATGCCCTAGTTTCAATATCTTCTTTAGTTTAAGGAATAGTTGAGGCAATCATCATGGAGGTAATTTCTTCCTAATGCACTTCCTAGTCTCCTATGCCTTTGGTTGTTGCTGGGATTGTTGCTCTTATTTTTTTACTTCTTGATTTTCTTCTTCTTCTTATTCTAGAGTATTAGCAGCATGGTTTGATGAATTTGTTGGATAATCTATCTTAGGAGACTCAAAATCAATGGCATAGATAGGTTCTATTGCATTGGCACATGTAACTTCTTTCTATGTGATGTATTTCTTAGGAACACTATTCTTTGGTGGCATGAAGGAAGGATTAGACTCCTTCAGGATTTTTCCTTAATATCAATTAATTGGATTCTTTACACTGATTGAATGGGAGAATCAAGACATGACCTTTGTTGATGCAAAGAGAATCCAAGGGTACCCCTACTCAAGGTAATTTGGATCCCTAAAAATAACCACATAGTAGAAACACGAGACAAGATACAAAATTTGATATTAAATGCAACACTTTATTCATAAAATAATTGTTTACATGCATCATGTCCAACTGTAAGGCCTTCTGGGTTAGGGACAAATACAATAGAAATTACAAAAATATTTATGCAAGATCCCTCAAGATCCAATTCAAAATATCAATCCCAACTAGCCTAGATCCACACTCTGGTAGAAAACCCCAAGGAAATCTCAACTGGTGCTCACAATCCTACCAAGAAATCTCCTAGTTTCCAAGCCTCGGCTACTAGCCCTTCTCAACGTTTACTCCTCCACTTCATCTTCTTCTCCCAACTAGATGATAATAATCCCTTAAAACTCCACAAGACCCCTTACTTATACCCAACTAAGAAATAGGTCATCCTAGCCCATTACAAATTAAAATAAAATCCATACATTAAATATATGCATAAGCTCACATCCAACTTGGAAAACATAGAAACCAAGACCAAACTAAGTGTTAAAGAAACCATGTTGAGTATCACTGACTTCACCAAGAATAGCCAAGCTCCATCATGGATCGAGCCACTCAATCAACATTGTAATTGAACCATACAAACTCCCTAATATATACTAAGTTCCTCCTTCGTAGACTAAGTCCCTTTAGTAACTAAGCTACTTGGTTAATACAACAACCATGAACAACTCAGTATCAACCAAGCCACACCTCTTCCTTTGATTGAGTCCTCCAACTCCAAGGTCAAACCAGAAAAACATATAGGATTTCTAACCAACCAAGGATGCTCCTACATTAGACACCCTAGGTTTGAAAAGATATTATAATAACTTGATGAACATCTTCTAGGATTTAGCATATAAATCCCAAATTAGTTCTTGACATACGTATCCTCCAAGTCCTCAACTTCAATACTATTTCCCTTGTTTTTCTTCTTCTTCACATCCATCCTCTGTGCTCCATAGGTTTTCTTTCCACATTGATCTCTAACCCTCTTAGAATTTGCAAACTCAGCTCACCTACCAATACCCAAGTCCTTCTACCAAGCTCTTCATTCTATAAAGGAATTAAGGAATGCTTCCTACCACCTTTCATAATTGTAAACAGATTCTTGACACAATCATGTGCAACCTTGCAATCATATTTCCAAGTTCTAGCAAGTAACAAATGACAATTTTTCATTTCCACAATATCAAACAACACTTGATCCTTATACTGCCCAATATAGTAATCAACTAGGCACTAAAACCTTATTTCCAAAGCATTCTTACCTTTCAACCAGCCAATCCTATAAGGATAAGGATGTCTTACTCTCTTCAAACCAAATTTTTGAACCATCTCCTTAGTAACAGGGTTATCAGTACTACCACCATCCATAATCACCTTGTAGACATTACCACTATACTTACAAAAAGGCTTGAAAAATTTACTCCTCTAACAAGAGTTCAATGTCCTCAACCAATAAGTACTCATCGAGCTAGTAAGTTATCTCCTTACTCAAGTTCACTAGTAGGTTTTCAGACTCATTTACAATAGAAGCCCTTTTGTCAATAAGGAAATTCATAAGATATGTGTCCTACTTCACCACATCTGTAACAAGTAACCTTAAACTCACCTCTACCTATCTTTCTCTACTGATTAATAGGTTTTGGCACATCTTCAACACTTGATCTAGCCTTTGTTGAGCTATCCTACTTCTCCTTCCCTCTAAAATTACCTTGAGTTTCCCACTTCAACTTATCTTCTTCCTCCAGGGAATACTGATAAGCATCCTCAACTGAATCAATCTTCAACATACCAACCTCATCTTGTATATTAAATCTCAAACCATTAATTTATTGAGCTACCTTCTCCTTTGAAATTCTCTATGCCTAGACCAAATAGTCAACTTGTAGAACTCCTTAGTATAATCTTTCACACTCATATATTTCTACTTCAAATTATGCAACCTTTTGAACAAATCAAGTTCATAATCATGAGGAATGAACTTATCCTTCAACTTAGTTACCATAAACCTCGATCTAGTGATCTTTATTTCACCTTCCTCCTCTCTATCTCTTTGTAGTTCTTTCCACCAAAGAGCAGCATGTCCTTTCAACTTAGTTTTTGTCAACCTTACTCTAAGTTTAAGCTCAAAGTAGTCTTCTAGTTCACAAATGCAATCAATCATGTCTTTAGGATTCAAAGCACCTAAGAAATTAGAAACATCCATCTTATAATTCAACTTCAACTAAGATCTAGGCCTAGCAAACTAACCAGCCCTATTTCCCATAGGTCTCGCCACACGATCAGTTCTATCCTCACCACTTGATCTAGAAGCTTCAAACTCTTTAGTAACATCCTCATAACCATCTTCAATACCCAGATGCCAAGGTACACCACCTATAACACTTATGATCTCAGCTATCATATCACTCTTCATTAGCACCATCTAATGTCTAAATTTTGCTTTAATATTCTTTAAGATCCTTTCTTCTATAGCATCACTAAGATTATTAATCACCCTAGGGTCCAATATTCTTGTAAACCCAAAAAAATAAATCCAGAAGCATAGAAGATCAATAAGCTCAACAAGATCAACCTTCTCTTCTAGCCTTTACCCAAGTCCTAGTGAAAACTACCTCAATTTCAAAGCTTAATCTACACACTTAGGAACAACTATGCTCTAATTCCATCTAACACAAATAAAATATGAGGGTAGCCATATTGGAGGTGATCTAGATCCCTACAAATAACCACACAACACAAGATACAAAATTTGATACCAAATGCAATACTTCATTCATAAAATAACTATTTACATGCAATGTGCTTGGCTTTAAGGCCTTCCAGGTAAGGGCCAAATACAATAGCAATTACAAAAATATTTTTGCAAGATCCCTCAAGATCCAATTCAAAGTCTCAATCCTAGCTAGTCCAAATCCACACTCTGGTAGAAAACCCCAAGGAAATATTGATTGGTGCTTGCAAGCCCACTAAGAAATCTCCTAGTTTCCAAGCCTCAACTACCAACCCTTCTCAAAGTTCACTCCTCTAATTGATCCTCTTCTCTTAGGTAGATGATAATAATCCCTTGAAACTCCATAATACCATGTACTTATACCCAACTAACCCACAGGTCAACCCAACCCATTACAAATTAAAATAAACCCTTACATTAAGTATATACGTAAGCCAAAAGTCTATTGCAACACTCATTAAATACCTACAACCAAAATTAAATGCCAAAATTTGGCTCATAGAAAAATTAAGAAACATAGAAAAAAAGACCAAATTGAGTTTCAGAGAAACCATGTCGAGTATCAACAACTCTGCCAAGCATAATCAAGCTCCATCATTGACCAAGCCACTTGATCAACATTGCAATCAAATCAATTTAGGGGCACCTAGGTAAGGCTCATGATAGACCTAGGGATCCTTGGTTATTTTTGCTTCTATTTTTTCTAGACACACCACTAGGATAATAATGGGACTAACCTAGTCCTAAGTTGAGTTATGTTAAGGTTAGGAAGCCTTATGAGGCATTAGTTTCTCATAGTTGCATGATTAAGGTCAAATAGGGATATACTATGTTTTGGAGGGTATAATAAAAAATTGTGTGTTTTAAGGTCCTTTAAAAAAAATTTAAGTTAATTTAACCTTTGGAACAAGTTTGAGGGCCAAACTTCAAAAGATGTAAAAGTTGCTCAAAAATTATTAATGTTGTCATTGACAACATTGACAACTTTTTGTTGCATTCAAGAAAATTTGTAGTTGGTTCTTGGTAACTATCTAAAATAGTTAGGATTGAAATTGTGATGTGTACTTAAGGATACCCTTGACCTTTTGAAATGGTTGGAAGTTTTTTTCATTTTGATGTGTACAAACTGATAGCAAGAATATAGTTATAGTTTGTTTTTTTGAAGTTTTTATAATTTTCATGGATTGAATTTGGATCTGTACTGTTTGTACTTATTAGAGGAGTTTAATTTAATATTATATATAATACTAGTTTGTGATTTTATAAGGCTTTAGTTGGTTGAATAAATTGTTTTGTTTCTTGTCTGGCTGTTGTTCTGAATCAAACAACTGAGAAAAATGGAGTCATATCTCCTCTTCCCACCACAAGATTTGTTAGGGCTCTTGGAATTAGGAAAATGAATCCTTTTTTATTCTATATAGTGGAGGAGGGTTCTTGGGAAGCAAAGGGGACATTTTTGTGATGATGCCCTAGGTGAGCCAGTGATGCATGGCTAGGGATCACAATATGCATCAAAGGTGTTAGGAGGAATTGAATACTTAGATTGATTCAATAAAAGCCTAGAATGTGATAGAGGAATGTGTGGTGGAGTCCCAACTTCAAGGAGAGGCATTTGTGGAAGTTCTATGGTGGTTAACACTTAATTATTGTTAGATCGGTTCAAGTTCTATGTAAACCCTAATTTTTAGGCACTATTATAGGTTGTATTGTACGAATTTCTTGGGAGGCTGAGACCTCAAGAATTTTTTAGTTATCTAAAAAGATGTATAAATCAGTGATTATGTTATGGCCTTGTTAAGTAATTTTTCAATTTATCCCAATTTTTCATCATTAGGAGGCCTAATTGCTTGTAGCCCTATTTGGCAGTTTTGGGAGCAAATGTTGTGATTTTGTGAACTCAATTAGGGTTCCAAACTCCAAAGTGGTTTTTGATCTGGGAAGGGATGCAAATGATCTCCAAAAATACCTATTCCTATTCTTGGGGTGCTTTTCGATCAAAAGGAGGTATGATTTTGGAGTTTTTGTCAAGAAAGCAAGAAGGGCTAATAAGCCTAGGAAGTAGTGGAAGAATTTTTGTTCTACCTAATTGGTGTGCACTAGTTAAATAGGTTAGGACATCATAGATAGGATTCTAATGAGAGTAGGGTAACTAGAAACCACTATTAGGTCAAGAGAAAGACCTAAGGTGACCCTAGAAGAAGCTAGGGTAGGAGCAAGACTAGTGGTTACATCAAGAACCAACTAAGCTCGTATATGTTGAGTTCCTCCTTTGCAAACTAAGTGCCTTAAATAATTGACCTACTCAATTAATACAACATCCATGAACAACTCAGTATCAACTGAGCCACACCTCTTCCTTTAATCGATTCCTCCAACTCCAAGGTCAAACTACACTGACATACAGGATTCCTAGCCAACCAAGGACACTCCTACATCATTTATTGTGGTGTTCCAAAATATTCAAACTATTTTCCTCTTAAATTGGATGAAAGATATGTTGGTAGCCTTAAATGTTTAGATTAAGATTTTCCAGAAACTTTAGATTTTTGTTCACCAAGAAAAGGAAGGTTGATTATGGGTTGCTTGAGTTGACTAGGATTGATTTCTATCAAAACAAACATGGATTGATCCTAATATGATGTGTTGAAAATAGTTTGTAGGAATTGCTCAATTGAAATTATATTAAACCTAGAAAAGAAAAGGGTGTTTAGAATTGTCTTCAAATTCCAAAAAAATGCAGTGCAAGTGTCCTTTGTTTGTGAGTTTCATAATAGAGGCATTATTTTATGCTATAAAAGTGTTATAGAAACTAATAAAAGCATTGTTCTAATATTCACTAGGTGTTATTCTGATAGGACTAAACTATTATTTCAGATTCAAAGGTGTTATTGAAGGCAATAGGAGTGCTATTTTAAAGAACAAAAGTCTTTTTTTAAGGTATAAAGGCATTTTTATAGAGAATGGATGTGTTGTTTCACTAGTTTTAGTTTGTGTTTGATCCAAAGTTTCTAAGGACATCGAATTGAAAATTTCAAAATTTCAAAAACTTTCATATGTGTGTGTGTGTGTGTGTGTGTGTACATATATATGTACATATAAATATATGTGTGTGTATGTATATATGTATATGTGTGTGTACACACACGTGCACACACACACACACATATATATTATATGTATACATATATATATATACACACACATATATATATGTGTGTGTGTGTAATTTTCCTAGGTCCTATTAAATTGCATTTTTTGAGATATTCTACTCAAAGTTGGAAGTTGAGACTTGCATCGATCTGTAAAATTGGGTAATCAAAGTATTTCTATTTTGGGGACTGAAACTAGATTTTTAGTTTACCTTTCCAATGATGTAGATAGTTCTAAATTTTGAGTACTAGGTCATAAGTTATGACCCTGGCAAGTTGGGGTAAATAAATACCTAGTTTTAAATAGTTTTTAGATTAATATTTCTCTTTCAATTTAATTCTTAATCTAGGTAATTCAATTGGATATATTTTAAGATTCCAAAATGTGATATTTATCTTGATTTTATAACTAAAAAAGGAAGATTCACATTCATAAGTAGAAGGAACAACAAACACTTTTCAACATAAGCCTAGAAAGTGAAAAGGAACTCCTATCAAATGGCTCGAGCAAGTTGGTGACTATAGTGTTCTAATCAAAGATCTATTCTAGCCCTCCAAATTTTACCTCTCAAGAGGGAGAGCTTCCCACTAGAACTAAAGGGGTTTTTCACAATCCTTTTAAGGACTACTAGAGGAAGGCTATATATATCTCAAGGAAATATTTTGCACCCCATTAAAAAGATACAAGTGTTTCATTTTAGAGTAAGTCAGATGCAACTTCTTACAGTCATGTATCACTTAGAGTGTCTTCCTCTTAGTGAACCTGCTAAGGCAATTCTTAAGAAGAATAACTCTTCTAAGGCTTCTTGTTAATCTACCTAGTAAAATTTTGAAACACACACACATCAATCATGTTGGGTTTAGTTATGAGACTTTTCTAACTACTGAAGATAGAAGGCTCCTAGATAGATCTATGTCTGGGGTGATTCCCTTGTCTATCTTCACAATAGTCTTAGCATTTATGACATTCTGATTCATTTAAAAAGTGAAAATCATAGGGCTAGTGCTCAAATCTAGTGTGTCAATAGACTAACACTAATTAAAGCTATCTTCTAAAATTGAAATACCACAATCTAAGAAAAAGAAATCAAATAAGGTTTAGGCCTACCTTTCTCAATGCTAGCAAAGACTAGGTTTTTTTTTGAGATTTTTCTTGTGCTCCACAGATGATTTAGGCCATTAGTTTTCTTACCTTCAATATCTTAGATCCTAAAAAAACACAAACAAAAGAAACTTCTATTAATTATCATCAAAATCCATAATCATGTATAGAGCATCGCAAGTGTTACAAAAATAGATATAGGCATTAAAACATAACGCATATGCATTACAATGGCTAAAATAGAACTTAAAATGTGATATAG
The DNA here is from genome assembly GCA_028749045.1 of Cupressus sempervirens. Taxonomy (NCBI): domain Eukaryota; kingdom Viridiplantae; phylum Streptophyta; class Pinopsida; order Cupressales; family Cupressaceae; genus Cupressus; species Cupressus sempervirens. The sequence continues at coordinate 637,102,286 of CM053793.1, forward strand.
AAACTAGGGAGTCCCTTAGAGAGTGTGTGACACTTGAAAGCCCTTCTCAAAATGCCTTAGGACCTACAACAAGTTAGATCTACACAAGAAAAGCGAGCAAAACACAAATTTACAAGAAAAGTTAAAGATTAGCAATGAAAAATCAAGTGAAAAAGAAGCATTTAAATGATCCCCGTGATGGATGCCATTTTTTGTACAACGATTCACATATTCAAGGAACATTTTTGTTAAAGATGCACAAACTATATCAAATTTGAATGTCTAAATGCTAAGTTCGAACAAATAACAACCTTCAAAGATCACCACTTGTCACCCTAACTAAAATTTCTAAAATGGCCCCTAGAGAAGCATATTAATGATAGTCATAAGTGGTAAATGACATGAAAATTCTAAATGGATGAAATTATATCGATAACTATTTGAATCTTGATGCAAGATGGATGGATTAGCTAGAGGTGGGATGAAGAAAATAAAAACATATGATTCTAAACTGCATGATAATGAACTATGATAATACTAAATAAATGCCATGATATGATAAATGCTATGGCTTAATACAAACACAACTATATTGTTTGTACTTCTAGAATTTGGATCCCTTTGCTTTCAATTTTGCCTCCTATTTTTTTTGGAAGGGGTTGGGATAAAGATTTGGGATTTACTTATTTACTAAGGGTAATGGTGAAATTAGAAATATCCCACTAAACCCCAAGAGGAAAAGTCCAATAGACTTGAATTGTGAGGATAAACAAGCTTTTTTATTTCTTTTTAAATCCAAAAAAGATAGATTTTCACTTTTGAGAGGATAATGGCTTTATTTGATTTATTCAAACTTGCATTTCTTTCCAATTTTTGAATTTTTCTTTTTTCATTTTATTTTTTATTTTTTGATGATTTATTTTATTTTAGATTTACTTTTTATTTATAATTGAATTTATGATTTTTATTTGATTTTTATTAGATTAAGTGATTAATTTCTTAATTGATTGTAATGTCAATTTTAGGGTGTCTACACCCCCAAATATCATCAAATAGGGATCTTATATCACATCTATATTTTGGAATTCCTTGTGGCATTATCCTAGAGCACAAATGAACTTCATCTCAGTATATCACCCTAAGAATGATGGTTAGAAAGAGAGAGTGAATCAAGTTCTAGAGGATATTTTGAGGATGTATGTCATGGATTAACACACTCATTGGGAGGACTATCTATATTTAGTTGATTTTTCCTATAATAATAGGTTTCATGGTTTGATTGGAATGATACCTTTTCAGGCATTGTATAGTCATACTTGTCATACACCTTTAAGTTGGGATAGATTAGAGGATCACATTGAGCTATTGGGTCCTAATATTCTTCAAGATATGGAGCAACGGGTTGTGAGCATCCAAGAGAATGTGTCCACAACACATGATAGACATAAGAAGTATGGATATTCTCAAAGGATTGATAAGATATTTGCAATTAGGGAGAAGGTATTTTTGAGGGTGCATTCATGGAAGAGTTTGGCCTATTATAGAAAGGTTTCAAAGCTAGCCCCTCATTTTTTGAGGTCATTTGAGATTCTTGAGAGGATAGGCTCAATTGCCTACCATCTTGCATTGCAACCCAAGTTAGCTCATGCTCATTATGTTTTCCATGTTTATGTAACTAGATAGTGTATTCTTTATGTGATACATGTTTTTTATTGGAATGCATCATAATAGAGGATGGGCAATTGGCTTTGTAGCCGATGTGCATTCTATAGTAATGGGATTTGACTCTTGAGGGCCAAATAATAGAGTAGGTAAGGGTCCAATGGGACCCTAAAAATGATTCATCAACTACTTTGGAGGTGTTAGAAATAATAGTCCACCTAGATAACTGAGAGGGTGTGGGGGGGGGGGGGGGGGGGGGTGAATCAGTCATCCAACAATTAAAACATTTATCTTCTTTAAAAAAACTTAACCATTCAACTAAAGTAAACAAAAACCATAATAAGATTCACATAGACAATAACACTAGATATGTTGAAAAGGGAAACCCATGATTAGAGGGAAAACCTCGGTGAGAATGATGCCCATAAGATGATGTACTAATATAAATATTCCTTCCTAGAGGATGGTCCCTGTTAGGGGTCTATTACAACATTTAGTACATAGAGTTCCTTTTAGGAGAGTATGAATCCTTGTTAGAAGATTACAACTCTATTAGGAGTTGTGCCAACCCTATTTGGAGTTGTGGTACAATGTATATAAGAAGAATCCACTACCCAAACATGCAATTTCAACTACAAGAAGAACTCACTACTCAAACAAGTAATTTACTATTATGTTCTTCATTCCTTTGTTCTATCAACCAAACCAATCACTATCAGACCTTCTAGACTAGGTTAAGAACCTTGGATCCAAATATCAAACCTCAGATCACTCAGCAAAACCTTAGCAATGAAGTTTCCTTCACTTTCACACTACTCTACTCAACTTCACATTTCATTCTTACTTCTACTTATCATCAATCATTAGCCATACATATCCATACCATGATAAGGGAAAATTTCCTTCCTTTATATAGAGTCCATAATATAATTCCCTTAGCTGGTTGTTAGACCTTCTCAATTAATCATTAGAGGACCACATTAAGAACATGTTACACTTAGCGATAACATTAATCTTCCACCTTAAAACTTAAATAACTTTCCATACATGTAATATTATAATGAGACATCTTAGCCACATCATCACCAATATGTATTCTTCATATCTTTTACCTCAATTCTTAGAATAACAACTTTGCTAAGAGATATAACAAATTTACTAGAACATGCCTTTGTAAACTCTATCTCAGAATAGACATCACCAAAAATTATATGACTTCTTCCAAAATTATCATTTTTTCTTTCAATGTTAATTGGATATACTAGATACTTAGACATATCTCCCATAACCTCAGATAGTTAGAATACTCAACTAGCCATCCATACCAACTTGATCTTTCTATTGTTATTCTATTAGATACGATAGAAAATTGCTATGTTAGAATCAATGAAAAACCTAGTCATGAATGTAACATATCATCATAGTAACATATCTACAATACTCACCCATAGGAATATCATCAATATTCATGCTTCCAACAATCTTCTAACAATCTCCCCCTTTGGCATTGATGACAACATAGATGAAAGACATCTAGTTTCAAGAATACCAACAAAAGACTATTTATCTTACTTTTCAAATCCTCTTCATCAATTATTCTCCCCCATTGATCTAACTCAATGTGCTTTCTATCAAATTTGTTGATCTCAGATTGGTTTTGACTAATGAGTGTCTACACACTTATGTTATTCACTTAGTTCATGTTGAACAAGTAATACATGTTGAGCACAACATGTGTAGAATAGAGCATGTCAAGTCCATAATGAGTGTTGAGCCACTCATGTGCCAAGTCACTCAAGTGCCAAGCAGATAGTGTATGCTAACTGATTCAAGAGCCAAGTAAATAGTGCATGCCAAGTGATATAGATGTCGAGTCTTAGTATAGAAGATAGTATATGCCAAGCATTAGAGACTTTAGATGCCGAGTGAGACAGTTTTGTTATAGTTGTTTGTAATGACACAAACAACTATGTAAATCATTTTTGAGCCAACTAAAGATTGAATTATGATATTTTGGAGATAAGAATGAATCTTATTTTGGATTCCAAATGCAATTACATGTAGCCAATTAGAAAAAGAAAGGTTTAAGTAACAAAATGGATGAATCACAATCATTGATTCATACCTAACCCTAAGTCAGCCATGTCTTCTTAAGGAGGACAAACCCTAAACTCTCTAGAGTGAGAAAAAGGTGAATGAAGGAGAGTATAGAGAAGTTTGTAAGCACAAATAGAGCATTCATGGTGACTAAGGAGTTATGATCTAAAATTACATTGCAGAATCAATTAAAGGAGAACAGAGGAAGGGAAGAACATATAGAATAGAGACATCTAATCAAGAAGGATTGAGAAGACATTAGTTAAGAGGTGATCTATTATCAAGCAATCAAGTGCTAACCATAGGATCATTATTGAATCATTTTAGTAGGTAAACTAGTCAATTCTCTTAATAGAGTTGTCTTAACACATTGTATTGAAATCCTCTAATAGGGTTCTTACTTAATTGTGAGTTAAAGTCCTTTAACAAGGCACACTTCTAATAGGGTGTTGAAATCCTTTAACAAGGTGAGAGTTAATAGTCTTTGTAAGCATTTAATAGGGTAGACCTTTCACAAGTTAGATCATGTCTCATGATCAAAACATTGTAACCTTCATTGGATACACTTTATTACTACAGTAGTGAAGATTTGTAGTTGTCATCCCCACCCTAGTTTTACCTTCCCATTGGAGGGTTTCTAGGTAATCATATCTAGTTTCATACATGTGTGAATGTTTACTTGCTTACATGTTTTAGATGTATATGCTTTAAATGTTATTTTAGTTTACTTATTCAATGCATGAGATGGATGTGTGGTGAAATTTTTATGGGTCAAAGCTTAAACTATTGATTCACCCCCCAGCTAGAAGTTTACCTTTCCTATTGTAATTCCAAAAATTGTTATCAAAGCCTTTTTCTTTGAAAGAGAAGCTTTAAAAATTTGAGGAAAGATCTTGAAATGGAAGTCTATAAGTTGGGAAAGACTATTGAGAATCAAGAAATTGAAATAAAACTCATTCTACATCAACTGAATGAAGCAAGAGAAGAGCTAAAGAAATCTTTGAAGAGAAGGAACGAAATTGCTATCAAGGAGAATGATACACAATACAAAGAGATAGACACTACTAAGATATTTGCTAATGGAGACTCAAATGAATTTGATGCAACAATTGCAAATCTAATGAAAAAGAATAGAGCCCAAGTAGAGGAAATCAAAAACCTCAAGTTAGAGCAAGAATCGCAAGTCATACTATTAAGTGAGGTGACTAAATAGAAGAAGAAAGATAGGTAATACAAAGCCATGATTGAAGAAGACAAAAGAGTTTTGAGCAATAGACTGAAAGAAAAATCTTTAGACCTAACCAAGATTTCCAACATGCAATTGGATACATTGACCCAAATGATTAATGCCAACTATGAGTTGAATGTCAAGGACATTGAGATAACAACATTGAAGTTGAAAAATGAGCAATTGCAAAGTGACCTAAAAAGGGAAAAGGAATTTTCTGAAAGTTTCAATAAACCTAGTGAAGCCATCAAATAATTTGAGCAATTATTGAGATCCCCTAGATCAAATAATGACACATCTAGACTAGGATACACAAGTACTGAAGAAGGAGAGTCATCCAAATGTGTTGAAGAAAGAATCAACAAAGGTAAGAACTCCAAACCTACTTGTCATAATTGTGGTAAGAAAGGACATATTGCTAATGTGTGTAGGACTAGAACTACAAATCAAAATGTCAAGCACAAAAGCATGGTTCACTATCATAAGTGCAAAAAATAAGATCATCAAGCACATGAATGCAAAACCAAGACCATGCACACACAAATATTTGAAGGATATTGCTATAACTATTAGAAGTATGGACATAGAGCTTTTGAGTGCAGATCCAAACCCATGTGGTCATCAAATAGGAAAACAAAGGTAAGGAACAATGACAACTCTTATAATTTGGATTATAATACTAGATATAGCTATCATTATTGTCAAGAATATGGACATGTTCTTGAGAATTTTATTAGGACACACTTTAGAGGTGACTACAAGAGGTAGTTGACTCAAACCACATGTTTTAGCTATTTGAAGACCGGTCACATCAGTAGGTATTTCCCAACAAGGAAAAAGGCACCAAGTTGTGAATTTGACAAAGGAAAAGGCAAGAAAAATGTGAAAATGTTAGAAATAAAATGAACAAGACATGGAAGAAGAAAGATTGTTATAGTACATCAAATGGAGAAGAGATCACTTCACCCAATGGGTCAAATGATCACACCTCATCAAACTAAGCAATCAAGAGGTATATGGGACTAATATTCATAAGTTATATCATACATTAGCTCCAAAGGATTTAGTACTAAAAAGATTACATTAGCATGAATAAAGATGCAAGATGTTATTAGGAATTCAAGAAAAGTCTTTAAGTTTTTCGTGTTGTTGTTGAGCATGAAAAGTTTCCTGTATGTGCTAAGTGAAATGTTAGAGGACGTCGACCTAACAAACTGACTAGTTTATGCTGAGATAGTAATGGTTGCTAAGTGAATGAAATGTTAATGGAAGCTAAGTGAGTCTAAAATTGGTTGATGTTGAGCTTACAACTATGTAAGCACCCAACATTGATTGTAGGGTTTCAAAAGGGAATTTGATCAATTTCAACTCATTTTTCATCATTTCAAAATTGAGAAAGAGCAAGGAGAGCAAGAGGTGATCTAGAAATCCATCAAAAGTGATTATAGAAGATTTGCGTAGTGATTCAACACTATTTCATCAAATCTTACAAGGTATTTACCAAGTGTTGAGCTACACTATTTATACTTTCATAAACCCTAGTTTCACATAATGGCATATAGTACAAAGAATGTAAAGGGTAAGGAGGTTTTGAATGTTTAGCTAGTTAGTAATGAAGTTAAGCAACCTATATTCAAGGCCATAACTAATATTTCTTACAAACAAGACCCCTCTAGTGCATTATCCATGATACCACCAAATATTTTAATGGTTAAAGATGTTAGGAAATGTTATAACTATAAAATTGGAAGTATTGGTGATATGGAGATTAGGAAAACATATGACAGACTATGTGATAATGGTGTATTGAGGGAAGAATTCAAAATCATAGAAAAGAAAGGGTTAACATGATCCCTAGATTTCATGAATGTGTTCAAAACAAAATGGATTAGGATAGTATTGAGTAGGATACATGATGGTTCACTATGGTTGGATAATGGACCTATCAAAATAACAAAGAGGATAATCCATAGGGTTATAGGGTATCTAACCCTAGATCAACCTAAGACCCTAAAAATTTATTCAAAAGAGGTCATTGAAAAGAATACAGGAGCCATGTGGAATAAAAGAGGAATGACTATTGACACCATTACTGATCCTTTGATAGACTTTGGAATAAGGGTTATTTCACACAAGTTTTACCAATCTAGCAGATTAAATAGTGTGCCCTATATTGTAGTGGATGTGGGTTATAAAATTATTAAGAAAGATCACACATATGATCTTGTAGATCTACAATTATAGCAATTGATGGAGAACCTAGGAGCAATAAGAAAGAAAATGAGTGCACAATGCAAATTTGGTTCTATTTTGATATGCATTTTCTTTTATATTCAAAACACTTTTCCTACATTTGGCACATTTGGTTGGAAAACAAATAGGTCAATGGTAGTGTAGATTGATGAGTTCATTAAACAATTAAGTGATAATTTTGAGTTTGTGATGACTAGTTATTTTGAAGACTTTAAGTAGTCAATCAAGAAAAGATTGAGAATTCTAGTGTCACAAGTAGAAAAGAATTATGATGATATATGTTTTCTAGTGGATGCTAACTATACATTTGTTCAAGCTGCTACTCTAAGGGTAAGATGGTTGAGACCCTTAGGATATGAAATAGATGTTAATGAAGCCTTAGCAACTATTACTGCATTACTTGTAGAAGAGGTAGACAAAAATGCCAAGGCATTTGGAAACTATGAGTTAGATAAGTCCAAGATTACCACATAATTATAGATTATTTATTTTATTAAGAAGAAGGATAAATTAGTGAAGAAGATGAAAGCCAAGTTTGATGAAGATGCCAAGTAGGAAGATGAAGAGGAATAAGAGGATGAAGATGAAGAAGACTCTCAAACCCAAGCACCACTAGCTTTAACAAAAGGAATGGGAGAAGATTAGGAAGAGGAGGAGATAGATGTTGCTAAAGGTGCAAAGGGAGAAGAAGCCAAGGAAGCACCTACACCTACTAATCAAAAGAAGAGGAAGGCTAGGGCACAACCTATGACAAAGGGTAAGAAAACTATCAAACCAAGCCTAGCCAAGCCTACAACACCTACTGCAAGGACTAGTGCACATGTGACTAGTAAAAAGGAAAAGGGAAAAACTAAACCAGCTAAGTAGGAGGTGGTGTACAGAAAAAGCCGAGGAAATACATTGCACAAGCCAAATCTGATGAGGAGAAAATAGAATCAGATGACAATACCCAATTCAAAGTGGTGAGTCACAATCCTCTATCAAACTTAGAAAATCTATGTGAGAATGTTAAGACTAATTCAAATTTGTTAGGATTTTCTCAAGTTGATTTTGATAATGTTGGAAAAGTAGAAGAGAATCAAGTGGAGGAAGCTATTTATGCCATGATGGAAAATTTTAAGAAAGCCCCACTAGAAATTGCTAACTATATGCCCAGAAGTTTATATGAGAGAGTTAAGTAGAAGTGGCACTATTTTTTGAACTTTGAGAGATAAATAAGGGAGACTTCACTTGCCCAAGTCATGAGTAAGGCACAAATTGCTAAGGATATGAATAAAAATGTACTTAGGTTTGTACCTAAAAAAAAGCTTTCAGCATACTGCAAAATAGCATTGAAGATGTTGTGAAGAAGTCCACACAGACACAGAAAGTAACATATGGGCTTACAACAATGAAGGAAGGTGAAAAGGAACCCATAGAGGTTAAAGATGATGAGGAAGATGATAATAATGACAATACTATTGAGGGAGGGACAAAAATACAAGTAGATGACATGGCAACAATTGAGGCAAAATGGCAAGAAGAACCAAGTGAACTAGATACACAATTACCAAATGTCAGTCCTCAATATGTAACAAGTGAGAATACTAAAATAGTAATAGTTAAGGATTTTTCTAAAGTCACATCTCAAAACATTAATCCCCTTACAGAGGAAGATCTCAAGAAGATACTAGATCAGTCTACACTCCAAGCAAAACTATGTGATAATCCTATTTTGGTGAGTGTAGGTTAACTATAAAAAATAGTGATTGATACTCCAAGGGAAGAGGTGAATCCACAAGAACCACCTACTATCATCCCTTGGGTCACTCATGTACAACCTTTGGATAAAGTATCAAAAGCTACATTAGAATAGGTTGATAAAAATGAAAAGGTTGATACAGTTGAGGACATAGTGGAAACTCAAGCCACTATAGAAACATAGAGTGGAATAGGTCAAATAATCTTATCTACACCTCTGATACAAGTAAAAGGTGCAAATCAAGGCATTATGGAACACAAGGACAAGCTTGAAGAGATTGAGTTGACACCAAAGGTGAAGGAGCAAGTTGCAATTCAATCCCTAGTAACCTTACCAATATCTGGCACACCTTCAAGTCATACTCTTTAGAAGCCAAGCATAGATACAATGCCATTGTAGATCTCAATGCCAAGTCCAAGCTCATCAAAGGTTGAAGAAGTAATACAATATGGAGATGTGAGCCTTGATGAAAAAATTATGTTACCTAAATATGATGACCATAGAGAAGATGGGTATATTGCAACAAGCCCTAGCTAGAAAGAAGCATCAAGAATTGCTTAGAAAGGAGCACAAGTAGAAGCAAGCATTACTAGACATTAAAGACATTTGTTTAGATGCATTCAGTCTGCCAACTCCAGATGAGACCAAGCCACTCATTGATCAACTAAGAAATATAGTGGAGAAGGTTAGTGATGTAGACCTTGACACAAATGCAAAATTGTTAGAATGGTCAGAAAAGAAATTTTAGCATAAAGTAAATGAAAAAATATCAGGTGTCATAGCACTCACACAAGTTGCATTGGTAACTAAGGCTGAGGATGTGAAGAAGGTACTTGAGAACATTTTCTCATTGTACACTAAATTGTGTAATCCAACACTCTTCACCCAAGAAACCAAAAGTCACATTTTGAATTTGGAAAGTCAAATCAATGCATTAGGTGCAAAACTACCTATGACACCAGCTGAAAGTGAGAAGCACTTCAAATATTTGCTACAAACCCATAGTTAGTTAGCTACATTGTTAGTAGATGAAGCCACTCTAAGGAAAAAACTAATTAGCATCCAAACAACACTCACCCACACATGGAAATTTTTCACAAGGAGTTAGGCTACACTAAAACACTCATTAAGAAAGACCTAAATCTTTCAACATTAGATGGCCTAGTACACCTTATTTTTGAGCTAGCCATCCAAATCAAGTCTTTGGATGTAGTATGTGAAAATTGGGATGCAACTCTTAAGATAATACTAGATGTCCATAAATATTTTCTGGGCAAACACACTATAAGTGTATAGCCCATTGACATCAGTGCCAAAAAGGGGGAGAGAGTATAAAAGGGGGAGATATGTGCAAAAGGGGGAGATATAGATTTTGGGAGAAATAGAGAAGAATGGGGGAGAGCAAGAAAAGGAATAGAGAAAAAGACAAAACAAGTGAAGGGGGAACAAATAGAGAAACAACATGAAGTCAAAGAGTATTAGTACAGACATACTTACTCAGAAAGAGTACAAAATTTTGAATACAGAATAGACCTATCAACTTAAGGGGAGTTATCAAATTTTGAGGTATCTAAGTTGTTACACAATTTTGAAATTTTGAAGTTTTGTACTTATGCCAAATAAGAGATATAAGAGATATGTTATGCTCATAAGATTAAGGATGTTAATGCATGACCAAGTTTTTTTGACACTCATGTCAAAGGGGGAGATTGTTGATCTTAGATTGATTTTGACTAATAAGTGTCTAAACACTTATGTCATTTACTTAGTTCATGTCAAACAAGTAATACATGCCAAGCACAACATGTGTAGAATAGAGCATGTTGAGTCCACAGTGAGTGCTAAGCCACTCATGTGTCGAGTCACTCAAGTGTCAAGAAGATAGTGTATGCTAAGTGATTTAGGAGTCAAGCAAGCAGTGCATGCCGAGTGATATAGATGTTGAATCTGAGTATAGAAGATAGTATATGTTGAGCATTAGAGACTTTAGCTGTTGAGTGTGATAGTTTTGTTGTAGTTGTTTGTAATGGCACAAACAACTATGTAAACCATTTTTGAGCCAACTAAAGATTGAATTACGATATTTTGGAGATAAGGATAAATATTATGTTGGATTCCCAATGCAATTACATGTGGCCAATTAGAAAAAGGGAAGGTTTAAGCAGAAAAATTGATGAATCATAGCCATTGATTCATACCTAACCCTAAGTCACCTATGTCTTCTTAAGGAGGAAAAACCCTAAATTCTCTAGAGTGAGAAGAAGGTGAATGAAGGAGAGTATAGAGAAGTTTACATGTGCAAATAGAGCATTCATGGTGACTAAGGAGTTATGATTTAAAATTACATTGTAGAATTCGTTAAAGGAGAACAAAGGAAGGGAAGACCATATAGCATAAAGACATTTGGTGAAGAAGGGTCAATAAGACACCAATTTAGAGGTGATTTGTTACTAAGAAATCAAGTGATAATTGCAAGATCATTGCTAAATCATTCTAGTAGGTGAATCAATCAAATCTATTAACAAAGTAGTCCTAATAGGCTGTATTGAAATTCTCTAACAAGGTGCTTACTTAATTGTGATTTAAGTCCTTTAGAAAGGCACACTTCTAATAGGGTATTGAAATCCTTTAATAGGGTGAGACCTAATAGTCTTTGTAAGCCTTTAATAGGGAAGACCTTTCATAGGGTAGATCATGTCTCATGATCAAAATATTGTAACCTTCATTGGATACACTTTATTACTACAATAGTGAAGATTTATGGGTGTCATCCCCACCCTAATTTTACCTTGCCATTGGAGGGTTTTTGGGTAATCATATCTGGTATCATACATGTGTGAATGTTTACTTGCCTACATGTTTTAGATGTATATGCTTTAAATGTTATTTTAGTTTACTTATTGAATGTACGAGATGAATGTGTGGTGAAAGTTTTATGGGTCAAAGTTTCAATAGCTGATTCACCCCCCCACCCTCTCAAAATTTTATCGTTCCTATTGTAATTCCAAAAAAACTTTCATTCCATGTTGTGCTTCTTTCGAACATACTATACTTATGCCAAACTTCTCCAACTATCATGTTGTACATGTTATTTTTCAATGCTATTTTTCATGCCAAACATATCCCCTATTGACATTAATGTCAAAGGTTTTAGCAACCAGTTTCACTAAATCAAACTCTACAACAATTGATTCTTTCTTAGCTCAAGTGTCAAAAGACACTATTCAAAATGATATCCAACAAGAGTCCTAAATAACTTTGTCCATCACAGATACTCCCTCATACAAGAAGCATCAACATTTAGTCTAGTCAAATAATAGTGGTATATTACACTAGACTGATGCACTTTTACATCTTCTACTCTGATGTAGGAAGGGGCATTACCCCAAGCATACCTTGAAAATACTCAAAAGTTTCTTTGGGAATATGCTTAGTGAATATATCTTTAATCTGCTCTTTATTGCTCACATACTCCAACCTGATTTCCTTTTCTACAACTTTCTCTCTCAACATATGATACTTGATAGAAATGTTCTTAGTATTTGAATGCAACACTAGATTCTTAGACATATTTACCTTGCTTGTGTTGTCACAATGTATGATAATAGGTTCATTGATTTATATCCTTATATCCATCAACATATGCTTCATCCAAACAACTTGATTAATATTATTTGTTGCTAAAACATATTCTACTTCCACTGTACTTTGTGATGTGCAACTTCTTGCTTAACCATGAAACCAATCTTCCTCCAAGAAAGACGGCTCCACCATTGGTACTCTTTCTATCATCCATATTGCCTACCCAATCAGCATCAATATAAGCACTTAGACTAAAATCATTAGATCCATGATACCACAATCCAAACTTAGATGTTCCAATCAAATATCTAAATATTCTTTTAACTGCTGCATAATGTGCTTCTCTAGGATCAGCTTGGAATCTTACAACAATTCCAACTATGTTTTTTGTATCCGACCTTATGTGACTGACATATTGCAATCCTCCAACCATAGATCTATACTTCTTCTACTCAACAATAGATGTCTCATCTTTTGTAGATAACTTGTGTCCAACTACCATAGGTGTTCCAATAGGTTTGCATGTTTCCAAACCAAACATTTTTAGTAAATCCTTCAAGTACTTAACTTCTTTATTCTATACAATCTATAATCCTAGAAAATGTTTCATCTCTCCTATCATACTCATTTCAAATTCTTTCTTCATTTCTTCTACAAACTTCTCACTTTCTTCATCATTTTCTCCAAATATGATATCATCAACAAATATTACCAAAATCATCAAACCATCATCAATTTTTTTCCAATATAGATTACTATCTACCATAGCTTTTCTACATCCAAGATTTGTCAAATGTTTGTCCAACCTTGCATACCAGGTTCTTGGTGCTTGTTTCTAGCCATATAATGATTTCTTCAATCTACATACTATGTCCTTGTCATTTGTCAAAGGATAAACTTTAGGTTGCTCAATATACACTTCTTCTTCAAGTTCTCCATTCAAAAATGTTGACTTGATGTCCATTTGATACAATTTGAATTTCTTCTATACTACATAAGCTAAAAATAATTTTACAACTTCTATTCTAGCCACTAGAGCATAGGTCTCCTCATAATCTATTCCTTCTTTTTGTGAGTAACCTTTACATGCCAATCTTTCTTTGTTCCTTACAAATTCACCTTGTTCATTTATCTTGTTCCTAAATACCCATTTAGTTCCTATCACATTCTTGTCTATTGGTCTGGGGACCAATTCCCATGTCTCATTCTTTACTATCTGATCCAATTCCTCTTTCATAGCTTGTTTCCAATAATCATTTTTACATGCTTCATCTGCATTGTTAAATTCAACTTGAGATATCAAACATAGTTCTTTATTGACTCTACTTCTTGTCATTACACCTTTATCTTTTCTTCTAATGATCTACTCAGATGGGTGATTCTTTATCATATTCTTTCCTGAAGTAGGAGTTGCTATCTTAACTCTTGGCTCTACTAAAGGTTTTGAGCTTTGTTCCTACCTTGGATCTCCTTCATTCTGCAAATCATTTTTAGTCTCAAGAAATACCTCGTCATTCTTTGGCTTATTCACAACATCATCATCAAAATTGTAATAAACTATCTCTCTTGTATTCTAAATTTCTCATCAATTCTTACATTTGCACTTTCCATAATAGTCTTAGTTCTCTGATTATAACACTATAAGCCTTGCTTTGTGATGAATAACCAAGAAATGTACCTTCATCACTTCTAGCATCAAACTTACCAATATCATCATCTCTTTTGATATAGCACTTACTACCAAAAATTCTAAAATATTTAAGTGTAGGTGAGTGACCAAACCATAGTTCATAAGGGGTCTTGTTTGTGTCTTTCCTAACTTGCACTTTGTTCATAGTGTAGACTACTGTATTCACAACTTCTCTTCAAAATGTCTTGGATACCTCATTCTCAGCTAACATAGCTCTTGTAGCTTCTCTAAAAGACCTATTGCTTTTTTCTACAATGCCATTTTGTTCAGGGGTACTCGGAGTTGATAACTATCTTTTGATTCCATTTTCTTCACAAAACATGTTAAAATAATTTGAAGTAAATTCTACTCCTCTATCTGATCTTAAACATTTAATCTTCATATCATATTCATTCTCAACTCTATTCATGAATATCTTAAACTTATCAAATGCCTCAAATTTCTCTTTAAGAAATGCAACCCACATCATTCTAGAAAAGTCATCAACTAGAATCATAAAATACCTTTCACTAGATAATCCTTTAGTCTTCATAGGGCCACTAAGATTCGTGTATACAGTATCAAATGTTGTTGTAATAGTAAACTTGTTGTAGAGAAAAGAAGTTGTGTTATGCTTTTCCAATGCACACTCCTTTCAAATTGTGCTAGTAGGCTTTACAATCTTAAGAAAATCTCTAATTGCAAACATACTACTAGTCTTCACAATACTGTCAAAGTTTATATGAAAAAATATCTTATTCCATAACCAATTGTTATCTACCTCTGCAACCAAGCATGTCATTTTAGTAGGATTCAACTAAAATACATTACCACTAGATCTAGTTCCTATTCCAATTACCTTTCCATCTATGTCTCTAATCATGCATGTTTTCTCTATGAACTACAACTGATAACCTTTGTCCACTAGTCGTCCAACACTCAAAAGATTGTGCTTTAAACCATCAACAAAATATATGTCCTATGTGTTAGTTTTACCATCAAGAGTTATAGATCCAATACCTTTTACTTGGCATGTTGCATTGTTTCCAACTCTGACAATGCCTCCATCCTGACTTTTGAAGTCAACAAACTTATTCATATCACCAATCATATGATGTAAAAAACCATAGTCAATTATCCAATTAGATTTTTTCTCAACCTATGACACCAAAGTTACTTTCTTCTTAAATTGCCACAAATCTAATTTCATCATCACTAGCACTTAATTCTTGTTCATCAAAATCATTTTCTTCATTTGCATACAAACACTCTCTATATTTTCTATGTTTGTAATTCCCTTTATACTTTTTCTCTATTTTAGGACACATAGATGTGTAATGACCATATTCATCACAACTTCAACATTTAAAGATTTCTTACCTCCTTTTTTTCTTCTTAGCAGAAGGGCTACTTCTTCTTCAATCTTTTTGTCCTCCTTAGATTTATTTCTACTAGCAAAATCTCCTCTAGCACTCATCCTTCTTGATAAATTAGGTTGAATATTCAGGGCACTAATTTTTTTTCTATTCTGGTCAAATTTATGGATTGTTTAAGCTCATTCTCAACTGCTTCAAGTCTTCCAAGCAATGTCTCCTTTGTGAAATCTTTGGTACAAGATATCAACAATGGTATCATCTGAACTGCTAACTTAAATTGTGGTGTTAGAGTCTTCAATATCTTCCATATAACCTCATCATCTTCTTCGGATCCTCCTTGAGATCTAATACCTATAGTAATTTATGATATCCTACCTATATATGTTCTTACAAATTCATCTTCCATCATTTTAGCATCTTAAAATGCACAAATCCAACTTTGTAGCCTCAAATTCTTAGAATGTGCATCACCTTCAAAACTATTTTCCAATTTTTTTCAAATCAAATGTGAAGTAGCAAGTGATTTTACTTGATTGTATTCAATTTCAAAAAGTTTAATCAATATTACTTCTCTAGCTCTCATGTCACACATAAAAAGATCTCTTTCATCTTTAATATAATTTTCCAAATCCTTTTCAACAATGATTGTCTGCACTAATTTTTTCGAGATCCAATATCCCAGACCCATACACAACAAATGTGTCTTCATATTTTCCTTATAGCTATCATAATTTGTTGCATCAAACTTTGGACTATCTTTCCTAAACATGCTCACCATGGATCTCCCAAAGTTCTTAAACTTTATCTTCAAGGACCTAATGCTCTGATACCAATTGTTAGAAACAATAGTCCATCAAGATAACTGAGAGGAGTGGGGTGGGGGGTGAATTAGTTATCCAAAAAATAAAATATTTATCTTCTTTACAAAAACTTAACCATTCAACCAAACTAAAAAACAACCACAATAACATGCACATAGATAATTACAACAAATATTTTGACTAGGGAAACCCATAATCAAAGGAAAAACCCCAATGGGAATAATGCCCACAAGATGATGTACTATATATAAATTTTAATTTTTAGAGGATGAACCCTATTAGGATTCTATTACAATATTTAGTACATAGAGTCATTGTTAGGAGACTTTGAATCCCTGTTAGAAGATTCCAACCCTATTAGGAGTTACAACAAAACCTCGACAATCAAGTTTCCTTCACTTCTACAATGCTCTGCTCAACTTTGTATTCTACTCTTACTATTGCTTATCATTAATCATCAATCATACATATCCATACCATGATAAAGGGGAATGCCCTTCCTTCATATGGATTCCATAATACAACTACTTGAGTCAGATGTTAGACCTTCTCAATTAATCATTATAGGACCACATTAAGAACACATTACACTTAGCCATAACATTAATCTATTACCTTGTAACTTGAATAACTTTTCATACATGCAATATTATGATGAGTGATCTTAGCCATGTTATCACCAATATGTCTTCTTCATATCCTCAACCTTGATTCTTAGAATAACAACTCTACCAAGAGATATAATAAGTTTACTAGAACATGCCTCTGTAAGCTCTATCTTAGAATAGACATCATCAAAACTTACATAACTTCTTCCAGACTTATCATTTTTTCTTCCAACATTAACTGTATATACAAGATATTTTGACATATCTCCCTTAACCTCATATAGTTAGAATACTCAACTAGTCATCCATACCAACTTGATCTTTCCACTATTCTTCTATCAGATACCATAGAAAACTGCTATGTTGACATTAGTGACAAAATCAGTCATGAATGTAACATATCATCATAGTAACATATCTGTAATACTTCCCCATAGGAATATCATCAACATTCATGCTTCCAACAATCTTGCAATAGGAGGATGCATCTATACTTTATGATTTATATCCCTACATGTTTATAGGCTTCTAGGAGTAATCCTAACTTGAGGGAGGGGGATGATGTAGTGCCTACCACAAGTTTTCTTTTAGTTATATCACCAAACTCTTCTAGACTAGTTTTCATGCATATGTTATTTAATTTAGTGATACTTGATTACTTAGTTGGTTAATACTATTTCATGTTGGATTCATATATATGATGAACTACTTCATACTTGAGATAATTCATGCATTTATTATGGATCATAATTATTCATTTGATGAGTATGTTTTATATGTTTTTACATAGTGATTATAGTTGTGCTCATGATGATGGTTATGTGGTTGATTCATGTGTATTTCTAGTTACTTACCCCATAATTACATGTGTATGGTGTACATATCAATTTTATCTTTGGTTGACATATCTAATATGGTTAAGGGAGGGTGTTTTAGTCACATGCGAATCAGGATCTACACAGTGCACCACTCCTTGCTATTGTGTGTTTAGTTTATACACACACACACACACACACACATGTTTGTCTTTTATGTAGGTTGTAGGCATTGTACATTCACTTTCTTGAATTTCCAAGATGAACATGCCCTATCACATTATATCAATGGTAAAAGAAGGGAGATAGTTTTCAAGTCCAAATCATAAACCCGAGCATATTTTGTCCTTAGACAAAGGACACGTATTGATTTTTCTACCCACCCAATTTTGTCAAGGTGACATAAATTCAAGAACTTAACCTTGCATATGATTTTATGCTTTCCTTTTAGTCAAGTTTCTTATTGGGGTATGTTGTGTATTTTGTGGTTTTATTTGTACTTATTTACCCAATAAAATTAATTGAATAAATTAAATAATGAGAATTTAGAAAAGAGAATATTATAATTTTTTGATTCATCTAATTGATAATTAAATCAAAGCATTTGATTTAAAAGACTTAATCAAAAGTCTAATCTTCAAAATTTAAAGTAACTAAAATATCAATGGCTAAATATGGCATAATGATAACTATTTAATTAAAAATAATAAATTTAGAGTCATATTTAAATAATGGGCTTTAAATATTATTTTAATTAAAATAATAATTATGGTCTTCAAAAAAAATTATGCACAATTAAATAAAGTGGAAGAGATTTAAATAAAGCAATATTCCAACTTAAAAGTGATTTAAGTGTGCATAAGAAGATTAACTAAGTATGATGACTAAATTTAATAAAGTAACTAACTTTTACAAAGTTAGAGAACAAAAACCCTAATTAGGGTTAAAACTCTTTATTAAAGGAGATTGTTTCATTTCTCCACACATAGATTTGGAGGAGTAATTTTGGAATTAAAGAAAAAGAATGATTGATTTTTTTTTAAAATATGGTATTGCAAACACACACATAGATTTACTAGGTTAATAGCATCAAATTAAGGTAGGGTTTGTGAAATCATTGTAAAATCTATTATGATTATATGTCTACTTCATGCTTTCCATAATTGGATCTACTAATGAAAACCTATGGATTAAAAATCTGAAACAAATGGATTCATATTTTTAGAAATTGGAGATGCAACCTTGTTTTAAATTGAAATCCTCTATGATTTAAACTAGATCTTTTTGAAAATTTTCTAAATAGACTCAACAATAGAGATTTAGAAAAAGAAAGAGTTTTATCAACTAGGGTTTGAAGGAAAAATCGAAGAAAAAATCAATAGAAAACCCTCATCAAAAATTATCAAAAAAAACTTCTTCATGCATATGTTTCAAATCCATAATATTTGTTAAAATATTGTTGGAAAATCAATAGGAAAAATTATTATTAAATTTGCAATTAGGTGTAAAAAAGTTTGCAAATATAAATTCAAGTTATATATATATATATATATATATATATATATATATATATATATATATATATATATGTATGTATGTATGTATGTATGTATGTATGTATGTATGTATGTATGTATGTATGTATGTATGTATGTATGTATGTATAATTTTTTTTTATTAACAATTTTTACTAAAATAAAATTTAGAAAGAATATTGGGGTGGGGACCATTATCCGAAACAATCTTTAGAGGATTATTAAACCAACTACATGGCTGAAAATACATATGTTAATTGATTGTGATGGTGTTCTCTATCTTTTATCTCGTGATGGTTTTGGGAAACCCTTTTACTTGGCCAATTAGGAATGTACATGAAAGGTTGGAGATGTCACTATTGCTATTAGTGGTTTATGTCATGATTTTTTATACTTTTTTTTTTCTCTAATTATGAAAACCAATATTTCTATGTAAAGATCATGTCTTTCAATTTCTTGATGAATCAATATGATGAGCTAGTCTAAGAACTAGTTGTAATTTTTAGTTACTTTTATGAGACTGAATGTGAATATTGTGACTTTATGAGATGCATTTGACTTATGATCTTAGGGTAGGTTATTTGTGTGTATGTTTGGAAGTGGCTTGCAATGGGGGCCAAAGTCCTAAAGTAGCTATCAGGGTAACTTATTATAAGTTATCTTAACAAGTGAAAATATTCACATTAATGGGGTTAAAATGAATAAAAAAGAGTTAGTGTTCTCCACCTATGCCTTGAGTTCTAGCACAAGCTAGTATAGGAGTGGGAGAATATGTTTGGCTGTAACCTTGCATAGATAGTTCCCTTGTCTCTATGAAAGGATTTTTGATAATAGAAAGATTCATTAGGGGGGTGAGATCCATAGAGACTATTAAGGTAACCTTAGATTTGGCTCATGTGATGCCACTCTCATATGCATATTAGGTTCCTTTGTTTTGTTGGTTGCCTCTGAGATTATATGTTTACTTTGTTATACTTAGTACATCTGAAATAGAGATATATCAAGATTCCCTTACTTAGATTCATTTTTGTGATTTGTGAATTTTTATCTATAGGGGACTTGACACTATCTCTTCAACATGGTGGAAGTGGGTCACTTAGGTTCCATGAGCTTAGGTGTTAGTATTTTTTTTTCCATTGAAGCCTGACAGTTGAGCAATGTTGCTAAATGTACCTTGTTGCAAATGTCTTATTCTTTATTATCATTTGAATACTTGTTATTATATTTAGTGGACATATTATTGTATTTGTACATTGGGTGTTTTTAGATCCCACATGATATAAGAGAGAAGATTTCCACAATCCATAGATATCATTGAAAGTTTCTACAATTAATTGTCTCACCAAAGCTTCTAGATTTAATTGGGATAATTGAAAGTTTTTGGATTCAATTCATTCATTCATATTCTCTATCTTTCATCCTAATGATGGATCATAGAGTGTGATCTAAAATGTGACATAATGAATCCAAAAATAGTGACATAATAAATCCAAAAACTTTCAATAATCATGCATGATCTTGTATCATATCATGTTGTATATTGTTATAGCATTTACTACCCTACAACATTTTTTGTGTAGTACGCCACTCAGTAACCCAAATGAAATAAACCTAATATGTTACAAAGTTCACTAAACCTTTTAAAAAGAAAATTAAACAACATGAAAGTAGTAATGTAGAAGAAATATACCCAAACACAACATTTACACATATGCAATCAGAATACAAATTTCATTCCTCACAGGTTCCTTTTCATTGAGTTGCATTTAAGAAGTTTTATTAATAGTTTAATTCTTAAGTACAATTTCCATAATTATACAATGAATAAACAAATACATAATCTCATGCACACATACATAAGAAAAACTAATATGATAAGTGCATCTAGATAACATCATCTATTGCATATGTCATAGGGTATACAATAATAAATACAAGTACATCAAAATACTATACAACATCTTGTAGGAACCCAAATACAAGATACAAAATAGACATAGATTTTGTAACACCCCACTAGGGAACCCAAAAGGATAAGATAAATTGATACCAAGTTTAGTGAATCATTTTTTTTTTTGAATTATTTTCACTTACTATATATCTTATATGTAATGGTCCTAATAGGTTCTCTAATGTCATCTTTCAACAAAATTACTTAATTTTCTTTCTAACATTTTATCCTTAATACTTAAGATAAACCATCCATTAGTTTCATGTCTACTTATGATTTGATACAATATCCATCCCCACATCCATTTACAAATAAGGAAATAATTTCCTAATCATTATAATCAAATATATCTACTTAACATGCAAAAAAGATACATGAAATACATTTAAACCATCAGCTGTACATGTAAATGAAATCATAGATTTTTCATTAGATGACATTATGAAGAGTACGTGATCATTTTATTCATCATACATTCATATAAAAAAAGAAATATAAAATGTCATGGCATCACCATAACTTCATTCATCTTTTGAAATAATACAATATGTTCACATTTCTCTTTATTTCTTGTAGAGATGCCCTTTACCCTTTATACATATATTTTTATTTCATGATATATACATATGAGCTTTTACTTTCTTCAAGAGCTTAAATTGCAATGTTACATATAACATTTTCAAGGAGAATTAACATATAGACTTCAAGAAATTATCTTTGATCACTACTCAGCAAGTATGCATATAAAACCATTCACGAACACTCAAATAATACCTTGAAATATTTTTTTCCCCAACCACATGGAGCCATAAATGGTCCACTCCCTCAAGTTAGGAGGTAAGACAGCCATGATCCAGATAGTTTCTAAGGTAATCTAAAGTTTATACCCCAAAATCAAAGTACAAAGGTAACATAAGACCACATAAAGCATAATGCTCAAAATGAAATCACAAAGAAAATTGAAAATGGGAGACAAAAGAATATGTGAGAGGCTTTACAACATCTAGGTGAGTATCATCATACATCCCTATATGTTGGGATCAACCTTCTAGGGACCCAAGCCATCTTGCAACACAAAATGTTTGTTCTTGAGTACTCCAATGGGGATATGTACAACATGCCATAATACATTTTTTTAATGGTGGGATCAACTTGCCAGAGAGCTAGACCATTCTATAACATAGATTGTCGCTACCCAAGTACTCCAACATGTATGATATCTAATTATCTTAATTATTTTAAATTTCCAAACCTCCATAACCCATTAATTTTATTAATGTTTCCACTTTATTACAAAAACTCACATGTAGAGCCAACCTACACAGGGGCCTAGTCTCTACAAAATAGAATCCTTTGGCAACCACTTCCAAGCCCCAACACCTATGGTGAGCCCCTCACCTAGGGAATCTACCCTACTCACAAATACAAAATCACAATCATAAAAGAGTTTAGGGAACAACATTCCTAGGGTCTCATACCCCTAGTTTAAACAAGACCCTAACTCATTGTATACGCATCACAACACATAAAAAATCAAAAGACACATTGATGATAAAAATATGTATTTACAAGAATTTTAAATTTTAAATATAAATTTTATATCAAATAACAATTTGATATGCCTTTGGTGTCTTAAGAAATGATTGTGAGCATGAAAACTCAAGTAGGAGGTTAAATTCGTAAAAAACCCCTAAATCAAGCATATATAATTCCAAAATATATGATAGAAACATGTAGCATACACAAGAAACAATCAATAAAAAAATATGAAATATATCACAATACAATATTCCATGACTCTAATTACCAACAACCCTCTAACATAAAATAATATATCTTTAAAAACTAGCCAATAGATACCATATGAAAATACATATCAATTTTCACAAATAGAAACTCAAAACATATAAATAACTCTAGGAATTATATGTAAAATTATAATACATCAAGAGAACATGGAAATGTATCTATATTTAATAAACTAAATAATGAAATTTTTAGCCATTTTTTCCCCTCCTGCCAAAATTTGAATCTTAAATGGCAAACATGTATAATGTTCAATTGATTATTTCAAATTTAAAATTACCATGTAGGTTTGAACACATCATGCTTTAACCTCCTAGGTCTAACCTTAGCCTTTCATGATTTCCATTTTATATCTTATGAACTATTTAAGTTGCAACCATTTGATTTCTCTTTCATTGCCCAGTTGCAAGCTATTAACACTTAACACTCAAGTAAGTCATGAAGGGGTGAAACAACTAAATCTACAGTTAGCTCATCTTCACAGTATTACATGCTAGCTTATGGATCTTGGTTGTGATGGTGTGAAGTTAACTCTAGTAGATAGATTTCATGTGGATCGCAAGGTCACTGATGGTTAAGCTTAACTCAAGATCAAGGTAGTGACATAGCAATTCCCTTTATCACTCATTCGCAGGGTTAAGGAACTTAGGTTAATGATAAGTTGTGACTGAGTGATCACAATTTGATGTTGGCTTCATTGCATGGTTGCATGAGTTTTAGACTAATCTTGGATTAGAGTTGTGAAGTGGAGAAGCATTGTATGTCACATTATCACTGAGTTTAGAGGCTAATCATAGGTTAGGGTCATGGAGTTACAACATGACACTATATGGATGAACCCTAGTGATGTGTTAGTTCCTAATTGGTCAGAGCTAAACTATGCATGAAGGGTCCCAGTTGTATTTTGATCATTGCATCTAAAGAAAATCAATGGTTGTCATTATGTCACTTTCTACAGTTGCAAGTTTATTAACCAAAGTGGCATAACAAAAATGTAACACGTGTCCTAGCAGGCCCAAGTGGTGAGTGAACGATGGCAGTTGTTGGAATGTGTGATTCCCTCCTCAAATGAATTGTAAAAGAATAATAGAGGATTCTAGAATTCCAAGAGGATTAACAAATAGGGTTAGGTCAAATTAATATTTAAGTTTTTAAAGTTCTAGAAGTCATTTATGTTTAGATATTTCTAGAATCCTCTATTATTCTTTTACAATAATCAAGGGATAGTTGAAGAAGAAGGAATTTGTTTGTCATCATTTCTAACAGCAAAGAGATTTATTATTTTGTAGAGCAATGTTATTTAGAGAACATTGTCACCATTTGTGATAAATGAATCTATCAAGGGGTAGCTAAAAGATGACATCAATTTGATTAAGGTTATTAGTGAATCCTATCATCGGCATTTGTGACAAATGAGGCAAGATTACCAGTGGATCGCTAAGAGAAGAAGATCCAACTTTAGCTGAAGATGGAGAATATTGGAAAAGAGAAAATCATTGCTAAAAGATTTTGCCAATTGCTAAAAAAAAAATTTTGTTGAAATTAAAGGCCACAACCTTGGAAGATACTATTCATGAAGAAATTAACAGATACAAAGATTATCAAAAAATGGCATATTGGCATTAGCAAAAGAAAGGATTTGGATTCGTATGCAACAATATTTGAGGTTGAAATTAGGGGGAGTGTTCGAATGTGTAATTTTACCCTCAAATGAATTATAAAAGAATAATAGAGGATTCTAGAAATTCCAAGAGGGTTGCAGAATAGGGTTAGGTCAAATTAATATTTAAGTTTGTAAAGTTCTAGAAGTCATTTCTATTTAGATATTTCTAGAAAAGTCTATTTGTCCTATGTCAGCTAATTTAGATGTTTCTAGAAACAATCAAAGACCTCTATAAGTAGAGGCATCTTGTAATGTTATTGATATGGACAAAATAGTTAATGAATATAGTAGTACAGTAGCACATTGAGTATTTTTTCCATCCACCTTTTACAAGATGTATTAGAGTTGTCTTGGATTTTTATAGTGGTTATGATCACAAATTCCCAGGGTCATTGACATTTGATGTTAGCCAGGAAAATCACAATGATGATCCAAAGGATAAAATTCATGCAATGGTTGGGTTGCAATAGTTAGTGAAATAAAGTGAAGGTAAGTTGTGAAGCAATGATAGCAGTCAAATTGATGGGTTTGCGGCTTTGCAAGGTTAAAATGGCTAATAAAGATAAAGGTTGCAAAGCTAGGACTAGGGCAGTTAGTGAGTCAACATAAATTTGAATGTTGGAAAGGTGGGAAAATGTTTTAATATGGTTGGACTGTGTGGTGACGCCTAAGGATCTCCTCCAGTTGATCAATGCCATGGCTGACTTGGCATGATGAAAAAAAGGGAAGATAGCTCTTTAATGGAAAATATAATCTGCTCTATCATCTACCAATTACTTTCAACATTTCCCATGCCCAATAAATGTAAGGGGCACTCCATCACCGCCTAGTTATCCATCTACTTAGTTAAAACATTAATGGACACCATTTCTATCTTCTTAAGGTTTTCTTTAGTGAATAATATGATTTTCCTACATCTAGATGTGTACCATGATTAGATCTTTCCCATATTTGCATTTATTTTTCTCTATAACCTTAAATGCAAGTGTTCAAGTTTTCCTTAGGGTAGAAGCTATTTGAGTTATGCTTGAACTATAAAAGAAATTTTTGTAACTCTTCTTAGGGTCGATCATTTTGTCTCTGATTCTATAGCAGTAGTATTCTATACTCTCTTACTGTAACTTCCTTTTCTCTATGAGTGGATGTAGTCCTCTACTTTACCTCATTTTCCCATCAATATTAGTGCAAAATCTTCTTGCCTCTGTTGGTGTTTTTTTTTCATTCTTCCATCTACATAATAGTATCTATCCTTGCCTTTGAAAATAATAAAGTGAAGTTTCCTTCCTTGTGGCATTTCATTTGGTTATGTAACTGTTGGATTAGACAGAGGTTGAATCAATGCATTTTGAGGTTATATTGATGAATAGTGCATTGCTAGGCAAAGATATGACTCAACAAACTATTTTGGTGTATCACCCCCTTTAGATTAGATTAGATAGTGTTGTCACAAAAGTTTTCTCCCTTGTCCAAAGTTTTTACCTAAGAACAACCTTGTGAAACATGGAAATAACCTCCAAGCTATGGAACTTGATCTATGAGGCTAAGTCTCCAAAGAAGGTTGGCTTCTTTTACTATTAGGGTGCACCAAAATAGAGTGTTCAAACCAATCTGTGCCTATACATGCACACTTGAACCATCATGACATCAAAAGATATATACACCCATACTTTTTTGAATCTAACAATCACATGGAGATCAGTAAACTTGAATAAATAACATAAGGAAGATGAGATTCACTTATATATCTTTCATAGGCCAAAGAGATACAGTCATGCAAAATTTTAGATATCCACAACACAATAATGAGAGACAAATAGGTCTTGCACAATACATCAATGGCTAGCGGAGATAAGGTAGAATGTTATATAGTTCAAAGGAAAAGGGAACTTACAGTGAACTTTTTGAGCAATATCAGAGAAAATAATGAAAATTTGACCCTAAGAAATAATTTCAACCTTGCTTTTATAGTTCAAGCATAACTAAGATATATCTAACTAAAGTTACTCCACAACCACTGCCATTTCCTAGAGGATAATCAAGATAACCCAAGTAATAGATTTTAATTGGGCACACTTGCAAAGGCATGAGAATCATGGAAAACCTTGACTAGAGTAAACCTTGAAGTGATAGAAATAACACCAATCAATGCATAGTTGGGTAGATGGATAACTAGATGATGAACACATGATTCTTTTGCATTTACGAGGCATGGGGATGCTAAAAGCAATATGTAGATGATTAGAAATCTGATCTACCATTAAAGAGTCATCTTGTCTTTGCTACCAGCACACCAAGCTAGATATATTAGCAAGTCAATTATATTCAATGCTCACCTTGTACCTTTCTTGCAATTTTATTGGTTGGAGACCCTCTTCCTTTCCATCTCGGTCAAGTGAAACATCTTTACTTTGGTCAACCAAGGTTCTTCAATCTTAGGATCATCAACCCATCCTATGGTCAAGAACACTCTTGATAATCTCTATGATCTTACAATCGTCAACTTCTCATAAGATCGAGCTCCCTTTGAAGTTCCTTTACGATCTTATGATCATCATGATGCTACAATGAATCCCTTACTTTGTGTCTTAAGAAGACCCCTATAGTCACACCTATGATCTTACGACAACCCTATACTGTAAGATCACAATCCTTCTCACCATCACTTGCGACCATACGTCTCTACGATGTTATGATAACTACATATCATAACATCAACAACCTTGGCAATTGATCTCACAATCTTATGTTGGATCATAAGATCGTAGCATGGAATACAGTCATATAATTGCAGCTCTAACTTTCACCCTTTCTAATCTGGAGAATGGAGCCCGCCAAACTAACCATGCCAAAGGCTTCAGCTAATGAAATACCCATCATACACTAGCTCAGTCTAACTCATCTCCTTGTCATGTTATGACCCATTCAATAAAACCTGGCCCATAAATCCACATGGCAGAAGGTCTCTTTCCCACATCATACAATATTTTGACAAGAAACAAAATGTGGGAAAGCAGTAGCCAATGAAAATCCATCTGTATGCTAACACACATCTGCCACCTCAACCTGACATCTTTACTTCATCTGCATCCCATTACAAATAGGACTCACACACCACAAGGCAGTGAGGCACTTGCCCTCATCATATAAAGATAGAGTACTTTCATAATGTGGGAAAGCACCCACCATGGATCTATACAAGATCTGACAATTTGAAAAGTTGTGAGGCCGAAAAAATGAACTTAGGAAAATAAGAAATACAATAAGTTTTTGCTTAATTTATTTTGTATTTCCATGGCATTTAAATATTCAAATGTTGGGAGTGATTGTTTAGCATTTGAATTCAAATATGGCAATTTTGGCCAATAGGTAGTTTGCTTTCATGCATTTCTTCTCCCTTTTTTCTCTCAAAGAGTAGTTAAATTCACCCTAATAGTAAGCAAGCCGACCTTCTCTGAAGACTCAATCTTATAGTTCAAGTCCCACAGCTTGGAGATTGCTTCCATGTTTCACAAGGTTGCCTTTAGGTAAAATATTTAGGCAAGGGTGCAAGCTTTTGTGATAATATAAATTAATAAATTCAATCCATACCTCAAGTCCTATGAATATTCAACAGAAGCAAAAGCGAGGAGACAAAGGGAGAAAAATATCCAACTTGAGGTGCACCATTCAAACCCACTCCAATTTTATAAACCTCTATTGTAGAAGAAGAATAAATTCCTCAACAATAAATACCTCTCTCATCCCTTGAAACGTTCACATATAACTCTCTTCACAAAAGGAAAGAAACTTACAAATCCTTAAATAATTATACTCATAAACCCTCCCTCACATATCATTAATTTTTGTCTATAAAAATATCCATAAAAGTATCACCAAGCTCTCTCATCTACCTTTTAGTCATCCTCCTCCTTTATATTTACATTTTATAGCACATATATATGTTCTTCAATAACTTTCATACCCCTTTATGTGAAAAGAAACCATCCATTTAAATAAAAGTAATTCCAAAATCCAAAATTTCCTTAGTTTATGTAATTAACTACCATTTTACAAGTTGTTTAGGCATAGTAGGGGTAAATTAAGACTAATTTAGGGGCATACAGTGATTAAATGGTCCAAAAATGATGTAAATACACTTTCTAGTGCTTTATAATCCTTTTTTTTATGTCCTTCATTGAATTTATTTGAGGTCTCATATTCTTCTACATGGGTAACACATATTACCTCTTTCCTCTTGAGTGCATGTTATTACTCCTCTTCTAAATACTTATTCTTTTTATTTTACCCCTTTTAATTTTTTTAAATTTTTATACTCTATTAAGTTTTCCTTTATATCTAAGTGTATAAATAAATCTCTCACATAAAATTTATAACATATACAAATACTTAAATACATTAACTATGCAACAATGGATATTTGTATAGGTATATATGTATGCACCCATATATGCTTATATAAATATACCCAACAAATATCATAGATAAGTTACATAAAAATAAAAATATCTAAATCATGAACAAATAATTATAAACACTAGAATCGACCAATCAAATCATTAAAATAATTGATAAAAACATAAACCTTGGACTAGGTGACTAGATTTCTATTAAATTTATAAGAATATAAGGATGCCTATATAGATCATGGTTCCTTCTCCTTTTTGACAACTAGTTTTTGAGGCATGCTCAAACCTGTATAGCTAGATGGAGTCAATTCCCAATACCTATGCACACCTACATTAACAACCAACAAGATACAATACACACACGCACATGCACAAATAGATATATGTATTTATGTATGTATACGGACACACATATATGTATGTGTGTGTATATATATATATATACATACATACATACATATATATATATATATATATATATATATATATATATATGTATGTATGTATGTATATATATATATATGTATGTATATATATATATATGTATGTATATATATATATATATATGTATATATATGTATATATATATATGTAGATGTATATGTATATATGTATACATATATACATAAATGAATATATACATATCCATATGTATATGGATATGTGTGTGTGTGTGTGTGTGTGTGAATATATGCATATACAAACAATGACAAGAAAGGAAGGAGGAGTGTGACATTGTGTAGATCTCCTGAGGAAGTGACTACAACTGTCTCCCCTCATCCTAGAGACATACAAAATAGAGTAAACACACACACACGCACACACATACATAATGCACAATGGGTTAGTTGGGTTGGCATGAAACCAAATAATTAGAACATTATAAACAAGGTAATAAAAAGCATA
This sequence comes from Cupressus sempervirens, assembly GCA_028749045.1. NCBI lineage: Eukaryota > Viridiplantae > Streptophyta > Pinopsida > Cupressales > Cupressaceae > Cupressus > Cupressus sempervirens. The sequence goes on from CM053793.1 coordinate 637,132,384, forward strand.
ATAATGAATGTAGAATAGTATACAAAGCACTATACAAATTAACCATATACCTAACCTCCTAAAGATATCATATAGAACATGAAAAGTAATATCTAACATCATATGAAAGAATGGATGTATATGATAATTATAGAAATATTTCTAAACATATAATAACATAAGAACCTAATTGATTACCAATTTCTATGTAGATAGGTACCATTCATTTGTGTTAATATTGTGGGATGTTATCTTATAGTTTTACCTATGCATAAAATTTTTAAGTTATGAAATCAAAGAGTATCGAAAGTAATCATGGTTCTTTTTTGACAACTAGTTTGAGTATTTTGAGGTATGCTCAAACTTGTATAGCCAGATGGAGTCAATTCCCAGTACCTATACACACCTACATCACCAATTGACAAGATACAATACGTATACATACATACATACATACATATATATGTAGATATATATGCACACACACACACATTATATATATGACATATACATATGCATATATACATGTAGACATATATACATGTATACATGTACACACACACACACACACACACACACACACACACACACACACGTATATGGATGTGTGTGTGTGTGTGTGTACAAACAATGACAAGCAAGGAAGGAGGAGTGCAGGGTAAAAGTACAAAATCGTGTCACCTTTTAGGCTAACTAATTAGAATGACTGAATTTGAGTATTTCTATCTAAAAGTCAATTTTGTTCAAATATTTGATCTAGATAAATTTATTCTAGCTAAGTTATATATGGTTTCACACTTTTCCAATTGGAAATGTCTATTAAATGCATGTTTTATACTTGTTTTTATCCAATTACTAAAAAAAAGATATATTTCAGAGAAGTGTTGTTTCAATAACTCTTATTATTTTTTATGAAATATTTTTAATAACATATAAACACCATTGTATAGAGCTTAGAGTCAAGAATATTCTCATATAGAATTTATACTATTTTAATTAGATATAGTATATTATTATTAAAAAATTCTATAAGGACATATCTTAACACTTGAAAAGATGTTGGTTATGAGAAAGGAAAAAATGTTAAATCATGGGTCAATGCAAGAGGTTGGATCTCACTTTTGGCCAAAATGTGGAAGTGTTTTTCCTGTTTTTGAAATTTTTTGTCAATTGATGTCAAAATTTGAGGTATTTAGAGATTGAATATAAAAAAACTCTAGAAATAAAATTTTTAATGTTCAGAATCTAGTTTTTGAATATGTAATTTATTTGTGTACCCATGTGATAGATTATTCTTTTGGTATGGATCTTTAAAAACCACTTTTTCAAAATGCCTATTTCAGGACCATACCACGCTTGTGTATGGACACCATAATTTGACACAAATAAATGAATTTTCACAAATCCTTTTAAAGGGAGTTGCATAATACACCTAAGATTGATGACAATATTTTTTCTTAATTTTTTATTGAATAATTTTATTATTATTAATTATTAATTGGCTATAAAGGTAAACTTTTAAACCTCTCATGTACAAACCACATAATTTGATCAAAATCTCACTTTTTTCAAAAAAAAAAAAAATTAATATCAAAATAATTGTATGTAGATTGATGACATATAGATTTATTTAAGAAAAATTATAAAATAAAAAAGTTATTAAAGTTCTAGTGAATGTCACTTTTTAACATTTAGGAGATAGTTTTGATTAATAAATAATGAAAAAATAGCAAATAAACTAATAATACTATAAAATTTACATTTTTGGAATCAGAATAGTAAGACCTATAATGGGTTTTTGTCTCATCAAAAAATTCAATGGGGACGACTATAAAAAAATTATGACAATACCAAAAATTGTCGATTAAATGCCTTAGGAAAAAAATAGGTCATAAAGGCATGGCTTGGTGGGACCAAGCCTATGCCATGCCTTTCCCCAAGGAAAAACCCCATGCAAAAGTTAGGAGCTATACCAAATTCCTGCTCATGTCTCAAGAATCGGGCACTCGATTGCTTTCAACAGTTGTACCCAATTTTTAAAGAATTGAGTACCTGATTTTTAAGCAATAGGATATCTATTTCTAATGTACCCAATGGGCCCCAAAAGCTACCCCATAGATTGAGTTTTAATGATTGAATAATAGTTTCGATCTGCAATAACGAATTCTGTCATGCTTATTCTATTTTTCGTGTCCTCTTATACAATTTGCAAGCTATTGATTCAAATTCAAAATTGGTGCAAACATGGGATCAAAACAACAAAGAAATAAGAAAGTAAAAGTTCTGACAGATGAGGAGATTGCAGCAAATAAAGAGAATGAAGCACGACGTCAACGAGAGAGAAGACAAAGAATTAGAGACTTGAACAATGTTTCAAAGGAGAAAGACATTGAGGATACCACAATGGATGAAAAGGTCAAAGAAGAGCACCCAATATAAGAAAATTCAGGTGCACATTCTAATCATGCATTCAATACAAGTGTGTCTCCAAACCCTCAAATTTTCTCTAGTGATGAAATTGGTGATTTTTTAGAAGCGAGTTATGATTTAAACGATTTAGATTTTCTTCATGAGAAGAAATTGTCAAACGATCATGCACAAAAAACTCCAATTGAAATGCATGCCCCAAAATAAATACCAAGAAAATTTGAAAATAATATTCGAATCCCAAATAACAGTGAAAATAATAAAGTGTCTGAAAATAAAAATTGCATGAATGTAGACATAGAAACACCAACTACTAAACAAACATGTCAGAATGATAGTAAAGTGTCCGAACATAATTTTCATATTCCTATTGATGTGTTAGATAATCTTAAAGGATTGGTTTCATGGAGACAAATTAGGACACATGCTAATAGATTTTATAGGCATTTTTTTTATAATAAGATATTTGGGTTTCAATGTTAGCTAATGTTGCAACTAATTAAAATGTCTAAAATGCGAAAAGTAATGAGAAGGTTGGGAATGTATGCAAAACCCAAGAATAAAAATGAGTCTTTAAACCAACTTGTATCCACTAATGCTAGTGCCTTTGATGTTATCGGAAAGAGAGGTCGATTTAAAGATAAGAATGTAGCACAACGAGCAATAACAACAACTTTAGTTAACAAATCAACATTTGACAAAAGATTGATTAGCAACATAAGTGGATATCTTAATGTGAATCATAAGACTTTAGAAAGAGCTGTAAAGAGAAGGGTTAACTTTGAATGTGATCCAGCAAATATTTTATGGACTTCTAGTGGTAGACTCTCGAGATGTGATATGAAACTTACTAGTAAAGTCAAAAGTTTGATTAAACATTTTTGGCATGATAATACAAGAGTATCACCTAATTCAAGAGATGTTCTTAAATAGAGAACTGGGTCAAAAATACGTGATCCACATCCTAACCACCTTTTGGACATGACTCAAACTAAATTGTTTAAAAAATTTGTAGATGGTAAGGTATTAAATATTACCATTAGTCAAAGATCTTTTGAAAAGTGTAAACCATGGTATGTAAGGATTAACAAGGAAAGAATCACATGTTGTTGTAAAACTCATTTTCAATTTCATTACCATCATGATGTATTTTGATCTATACATGGTACCATGCATAGTAAAGAAATGTTGCAAGAATGTGGTATAAAAATACCACCTCAAACTATAAAAGATTTCATATTAGGTTTGTTTTGTAAGCCACCTAATGATCAATACTTTTTTTTCAATGCATGTCTTTCTAGTACATGTGATATGTGCAGCAATCTTTCTTTGTTAGATGAATGTTTGCATGAAAATACATTGACTACTTTTGGACAACAATTAGTTGAGGTAAAAATACTCAAAACTATTGAATATCCATTGAAGGATGAGAAGATTAGAAGAAGGTGTGATCTAGTTACAGATAAAGTTAGTTTTCATGTATTTATGGATGAGTTTAAGAGTGTGATCATACCAAAATATGTTAAACACTCTCAATATTCTAGATGGCTTGATGGAAAATTTCACATATGTAAGAATACATTTCCAATTGGTACTATACTTTTAGTTTTTGACTTTGCAGAGAACTACGCGCTTGCACCACAAGAAGAGGTACAACCACAATATGCAATTTGGGTACACATAACAATTTATGTTCATATAGTTTATAGGCATGCACCTGATAGTATAGAGGAGGGTTGAAAAATATTAAGAGAGTACCATTTTTATATAAGTGATAATAAACTCCATTAATCTGAGTTTGTCCAATATTGTTTCAAGGTCTTTTATGATAATTTAAAAGAGAGACGAATTTAAATGACACTTGACATTGAATATGGTCAGATAATTGTACAGGACAATTCAAGAATGCTAGAATGTTCTATTGGTTGAGTAGGACACATAGGCAAACTAACATCCAACATGTGTGGAATTTTTTTTAGGCTGGACATGGTAAAGGAGAACATGATGGTGTTGGTGCATGCGTGAAGAGAGCCCTTAGTAGAGAGTAATTAAAATTTGAGGAAAAATCTAAATTCAAAAATGCACATGAGATTGTCGAATGGTGTAACAAATATTTATACACAAAATCAAGTCAGAACTCTACAATCAAACATTTCTTCTACCTAGTTGAAGAAAATAATATCCCTTCAAGATATGACTGTGATACAATTAGTGGGTCAGCTATATGGCATTCATTTAGGAGTTCAAATTCTAACACTTGGACTATATGGACTAGGGAGCGTGCTTGTTTTTGTCAATTTTGTCTTGCAAGTGAATGGGAAGAATGTGAGAATATAGAATGGGTTGAAGATTGGCAACAAAGATCATTAGCACCTACTGACATGCATTTTGAAGATGATATAGTAAATGAAGGCCAGAATGTTACTTTTGCATCAAAAGACTATGATCATATTTTAGACCTCATAGAACCTGGTATGCACAATTTAATTAGATTTTTTTGTGATCTCATGCTTCAATTTATATAATTTTCATATGTACACTCATGTGATTAAAGTGTTTCTATACTTTATCTTATCTTGTAGGACATGTTTATGCTACTATTGCACCTAGTGATAATGATGAACAGACTAAGTATTGGCTAGCTAGATGTGTGGAACCTAAGAAAAAATTGACATGTCATCAAGTAGACGATGATGGTTTTGAGTATCTAATTGGGTCTGTCATTGTAGCTGGCACCTACCTACGTAGATACCTAACAAGAAGAAATGGTTTGCTAGCATTTGAAGACTACCAAACTGAAAAGAAGATTTTACACTATTCTGATTTGGTTGTGGCAACAAATATAAAATTAGAAAGATACAAAGGGATACCTGCCAATCATGTATTATGGACAATTTCAATGGACGAGCACAAGACAATCATAAATGCATTGCAAAAGAGAGAGGATGCAGATGGTACAATGGGATGACTACATTTAAATAAAACACATGTAAGTTTTTTCTTTATTGTATTATTTTTATATATATGTACTTGTATAATTTAATTACATGTATGTTTGTGTTGTCAATACCAATTTAGAGAACTTATATATACCTCTTATTTAGGTCTCAGTTACAATTTATGCAAATTTAAATGTTAAAGTGGATCGAACATCAATATCTTGTGAAATTTCACATAGTAAGTACATACAAATTACACATATATTTACATAGTTCAGATACCTTGAATATTAATTTATGTTTTTATTAACATGTGCTTTTGTTTTACAATTTTATTTTACAAGACCTCATTTGAAGAGATGTGTTGAACCAATTTTATGTTTTGAGTTCACTAAACTATAAATATATCATTGACATTGTCTTACATATATTGTGAAATATGTTGTACAAACTAATTCAAAAATGAGAGTTTACTTCTATTTGAAAGTTAAAGGTATGCACTTGATAAATTATAAATTAATTGTCAATTTAAGTAATGACCTCCTATGTTGTTCCATTACTTTTACATTCAAACATGTTTAAATTAACGTTTGTTTGAAGTTTCAAATTACTATTGATTGTAATATTAAAAACAAGTCACTTGTACATGATAATTTAAATATCATTACTCATTGTATTGATTATATGTTAGATCATTACTCATTGTATTCATTGTATTGATTATATCTTACATTACCAAACAACACATTAAGATCACTTATGATACATTGTTAGGTACGTTATCCATACATGTGTGTCTTAAGGGGACATGGGAGTCTTAATAGGTCATAATAATTTCTATACATTTTAATAAGTCTTAATATTTTTACTAGCACATAATAGGTCTTATTAGGTGATAATGAGTCTTACATTATCAAACAACACATTAAGATCACTTATGATACATTGTTAGGTACATTATCCATACATGTGTGTCTTAAGGGGACATGGGAGTCCTAATAGGTCATAATAATTTCTATACATTTTAATAAGTCTTAATATGTTTACTATCACATAATAGGTCTTATTAGGTGATAATGAGTCTTACATTACCAAACAACACATTAAGATCACTTATGATACATTGTTAGGTACGTTATCCATACATGTGTGTCTTAAAGGGATATAGGAGTCCTAATAGGTCATTATGTCTATTATAGGTTATGATAGGTATTCGTATGTTTACTAGCACATAATAGGTCTTATTAGGTGATAATGAGTCTTACATTACCAAAAAACACATTAACATCACTTATGATACATTGTTAGGTATGTTATCCATACATGTGTGTCTTAAGGGGACATATGAGTCCTAATAGGTCATTATGTCTATTATAAGTTATGATAGGTATTCATATGTTTAATAGCACATAATAGGTCTTATTAGGTGATAATGAGTCTTACATTACCAAACAACACATTAAGATCACTTACAATACATTTTTAGGTGCGTTATCCATATATGTGTGTCTTAAGGGGACATAGGAGTCCTAATAGGTCATTATGTCTATTATAGGTTATGATAGGTATCAATACATTTTTTAATCTAGTAGGTCAATTTTATTTGTATGAATCTCAATACATAAATTTGATGTGATATTTATCCAATAATGCTCTATAGATAGTTAAAATTGTTGTTTATCTTGCATATATACTTACAAAATGTGTCATATGTTCATGAATAAAATATGTCAAAATAAAGAAAATGGTTTGAATACACTTAAAACATGATGAAACATAATGATATATACTACATACACAAGCATGATAAGAAGTCATAAAAAATAGTACATGGTCTAACATACATCATAACATTATCTATGAAGTGAAAAAATACATGGTCTAACATACAGTTTTAACTGTCCTAACACAAAGTGTATACATCATAAATAATATAAATCATAAAAACACAATCTACAGGTGCCAACAAGACCTAATCTATCTAATTGAATGTCCTCTTTACTCTATGTGAAGAGGACTCAGATGGATCATCATGTGTAATATGAGTCATCTTGTCATGTCAGACACCTTGTGAGGTAGATGGATCACCCTGTGTAACATGAGGCACATCTCATCATGTACATGCTTAATTAAAATGGGTCTCAAAATCTAGCTTGCAAATAAATTAAATATTCACTACATAATAAAATAAATACCACATGAGATGGGTGTCCCTCAGTAATGGGAGGAGGCACACTGTCAAAACTACCAAATGCAACAGTGGTGAGGTCCTGTAATTTACAATACATACATTTTTAAAATTTGATTTTAGAGCATAATGAACTATACATTATGTACATAAATCACAATACTGACCTCAAATGATGATGTAGGTACCTCCATCTAGCTAAGTCCTATGCTCTCAGCAGCACTCGTGGTGACGTAGTCCTAAAATTATGGATACATAAACATTTAGTCAAAATTAAATATACATGAATAATTACAAAGTACATAATTTGTACACTACATTTTTTATACACTATAAATTTAACATGTATATATATATATATATATATATATATATATATATATATATATATATATATATATATATATATATATATATATATATATATAAGTGGTAGCCAATGTTACAGATGTGTCTATAGGTATGCTAGCATGATAATCATAAGATGGAGTCGAAAATAGACTATACCGAGGCCTATATGGATGAGTATGATATGGCTCCTATTTGTAAAATCAAAACACATAAAATATATATACATGTGAGTCAAAATTTTTTAGATTATAATTTAATAATAATGTACATACATAAAAATAATATAAATTATTTTTCTTCAGTCAAAAGTTCATACCGCATGTATTTGAGGCTGTGCCTCAGTGGTAATTGGAGTAGGACTTATACTAACATCAATCTGTGTAGATGCAGACAATCCCTACAAAATCAGATAAAAAGAACATATGAGCACATGTTATTATTTATTCGAGTTTGAATGTACATTTTTATAGTGTAATTCAAAGTGCATACCATATGAGGGATGCCAACATCTGTAGGTCTCAAAAAAAGACTATAATGCCTCCTAGGAGGAATAGTATCATCCATCCTCTATTATTTCAAAAGTAAAAATTAATATAGTTAATACAATTACACATGTATGTAGATACTTTATATTTATATTAAAATTAAAATTTTACCTGTTGCTCTTGACTCTCTCCAGGCTCTCCTTGCTGCATGAGGTCAACAAATGATGAAAAGTCTATCTCGTCACTACCATCACCACGGGCAGCGTATACATCATCATCAAAATCTACACCCTTAGCATAATGGCCATCACGTGCTGCATCAAGATTGCTCTAGGGACCTGTGCATATGCCTCCATAGCAAGTACAAACATGTCCAAGTGGAGGAGCATGTATCACCTGCATCCATTGGTGTACTAAATTTCCTAAAAGGGCACTCAAATGGGTAAAAGTAGATGAAACTTATCAATGATGGTGAGGAGTAGGCACAACAGGCACAAGAAGAGGTACAAGGGGCTCAGCTCACCTGCAGTTTCTCGTACTATTGCTTAACTTTGCTCCAGGCCTATCCTGAGGCATCCCTCTACCAACCCCCTAAAATTCTTTCATATCAAAATAGTTTGGTTTCAAACCCAACTCAAACTCTGCCCATCAATTCCTAAGGAAGTACATGGGCACCTCATGGTTAGCATGTGGTGGATGGTCAAAGACCATCCACCACCACTCCCAAAAATGTGTTGCTATACATGGATGTGTACACCACCTAATGGAAATGTGAGGCTTCTTATCATTAATTTCTTCACCCATCTTAGGGTTTACAAAATAATGTTTAAAATTCCCTTTACCTATATGCAGGTTATAAACCTCTCTATATGATAAGCTGTCAGAGTAGAAGGCATGCATGCTTTCCCTACATGATCTAAATGAATCAATGTCTAAATCAAAATGATTGATGGAGTCAATCATGCCTTGCATGCTATCTACAAGACGTAGTAGGTGAGGGGGGGTTCCTCTCACATCAGATAGCCTCTATATCACGCATGAGGTCATTGAGGTTATGCCTCATGGTCTTGCGGAGCTCATCTATGGTGGGTGGTGGAGGTGTGGGTGGAGGTGGAGGTGGAGGTGGAGATGGAGATGGAGGGGGTAGAGGCAGGGGTATGGGAGGGGGATGGGGTGGTGGTGGGTCCATCAAATATAATCTGCATATATGTTTAAACAACATAAAACATAAAACATGACAAAAATACATCACAACATAAAACATGACAAAATTACTATTTAATAAAATTTAAATCTAAAATTTATCAACTAGATCTATATAAATGCACATATCTTTATTAAAATCATATCAATTAAATAAATAAAGTTAAACACTTAAGTCAAATTAAACATTAAATATCAAATTTTTAAGTCTAATCATAAAATAATACTCCAAAACACTATATCTAGGTTAGTTTAATGTTTCTTTTCTTAAAACAGGAGCCACCAAGCTAATTTTGCTTTCATGTACACTTATTTTGTGACACTGGGGGATTGTATGAACTCGTTATGGATTATATGTTCATCTCAAGATGAAACAAAGTTAAGATTATGACCAGGTTATGGTTTACAATTTTGTTATGTTAACAGTTTTCATGATGGCTAAGCTTAATATTATTATAATGATTATAGTCCTTTAATATTTGAGAACTTACCTAGGATTATGGTTTTAGTTAGAATTATATTTAGGTTTCGGATATTTATTATGGTCCTATTGTTTATAGGACATATAATAGATGGTGTTAGGATGAGAGTTAAGGTTACAATTAGAATGAAAGCTTAGAGATAGAATTATAATTTGATTAAAAATTATTTATGATTGTAGTTTGAATCCTAAATATTATCTGCTTTTTAATGCAAACTACAAGTGTAGATCATGTTAGGTAATGAACTAATACATGTGAACCCTATCCCTAAACATATAATAATCCTAATTCTAATCATAATCCATAATTAATTACCTTATGAAGCTTTGGATATCCATTTTATTGCCAGTGTAATCCTTTGAACTTTCTTAAAGTTTTCATTCCAACTTACTAATCTCCTTTCTCTATGTGAACTACTCCTAGTAGCACGATTCTTCATATTTCCTTTTCCATGTGACCACAAAATGTTCCTAATAGATTTATATAGAAGACCAAATTGATTTAAATAAAATAAGAAGGAAGAAGAGAAGTACACCCAATATGAGGAGAGAATCTTTTAACATACTTGAATTCTACCAACCAAAGTGAGATAATTAGAGTTCTAGTTGTTGAGTTTTCCAAAGATTTTCTTGTTGATATAAAGAAACATTTCATTTATATGTTAGGGTTTACTAAAAATGGATTCCCTAGGTACTTAACCACTTAATTATTACATCTCCATCCAATACCATATTTACTACACAAGGTAGGGGACTCAATATTTAGCCCCAATAAGATATATGTAGAGACATAAATCTTACTACCCAATACAAAGAAAAGAGGTCCAATTTGATCATTAAATGAATCATGTTGCACTCTTCTAGCTTAAAAAGAATACAAATATTATCAACAAACTATATGTTAGATACTTATTAATTATTTGGAGAGTAGATCCTCTAACTTTTAGAGACAACTGGTTATCTCTAAGGAGATAATGTAATGAGTCAACAACAATAAAAAAGAAAGAGGATGCAAGAGGACACCCTTTCATAATTGATCTAGAGAGTCCTAAAAATTATGATCTAACCCCATTAATTTCTTTATTAAAACCCTAACACCAATCATAAGAGAGGACACCATTTGTCAACATAATATTGGATGGAATCTTGGGCTTGCAACATCATCATAGTGAAACTCCATTCCACCCTTTTGTAGACATTTTCATAATCAATTACTTGAGCATGCCTACACTCTATTCTGGAAATGTTTCCTAATCCAAAATCTTCTAATAGGTTATCAAGTTCTCCAATATGTATAAATATCCTTAACAAAACACTTTTATGTAGGGTTAATGATCTTGGGTAGGATATCTTCTAGTCTAGAGGCTAAGACCTTGACAAGAATTTTGTATGATATGCATTTAGGAGTGTCTAGTCTCTAATTTTTAATGAGATTCTTATCTCCCCTTGGACATCAATTTTATGAGCCCTCCATTGATTACTTGACCTAGGGATTTTATGAGCCCTCCATTGACAAATAGAAATTAGGCACTTCCAACCCAAGATAAATAGAAATTAGTCCACCCTAACATAATTATCTAGTTAGGGATTGGGGTGTTAGAGTGCTTCAATACCCTCCTAATTAGATATTACATGATGAATACTCACTTAGGATATAAAGGTTTAGGCATCCAATGGAAAGACAAGTTATTCACTTCTTTATATATATTCTTAGGCATCCAAGGGTGTAGTCTGGGCTCCTACTCACACTGGTGTTCCACCTCCACCTCTTGATGGTGAGGGAGGGTTACTTAATTAGATGCCTAATTCATTCAAGTCTCTTCTAATTTTTTTATGATGTATCATTTTGAGACCTTGATATCAATGTTTAATTAGTTTTAGGATTAGGGTTCAATTTGGTTTGTACTGTTTGATTAGGTTTACATGCTTAGGTTTCAATTAGGATGAGTTAATAAATTGAATTAAGTTTTAAAGTGCTAAATTTGGTTTTACATATAGAATTATAGTTAGAGCTTTTAGATTAAAAACCAACATTAATTCAAAAAAGTTAGGTTTGAATTTTGTTTTAAAGTGTTGAATATATTATTGAGTTCTAGTTTAGGGTGATTTGGTTTAGTCTTAAGGTCAACGTTTAACTTGGTTCAATCTTAGGGTAATGGTTCAATTTGGTTAGTGGTTGAGGAAAGGATTCAAGGTTCAATTCAAGGTTTCTACTGTTAAGTTGGGATACATAATTAGGTTTATGATCATGGTTTAATTCAATTTGGTTTATAAGTATAATATTAATTAGTTAAGGGCCAAGGTTACCTTTCAATCTAGTTTGATATATTCAATTTGGTTTAGGGTTACCCAGGGGTTAGGTTATTTTAGTGTTAAATATTAAGATATAATGCTTTGATATCACTCTTTTTTTGATATTTTGATTATATCACCCCTATACAATGATAACTTATATGTGATGAATCTTACAAATATTATTTAATCTCATTACATGTGTCATGGTAATTTTTTTTAGTTTATGTACATGAGATGCTCCAATATATGGTGTTTTTCTTTTCTTATAATATATAGTGTTATATATATAATTTTTCCTAAGTACCCTTGATTATCTATGATGGACATGTCGTAAATGGCATATCTCTATATGATTCTTTTGATATGATATGCGTGGATAATATATATAATAAAAATTTTAAATCCTTCCTATGCAATAAATGATGTAATTAGATATGTACAAATGTTTTTAGATTCACATGTACATGACATGTAGATGTAGATATGATGCTCCTCTAGGATAATTTAGTTTATCATAAATAAGGTTACAATTTTAGGGTTTGACATTTATAAAATTAGTACTCAAGGTAAGATAGGAAAGTCATTTAATTATTTATATATTACCTAGTGTAGGTTTTAGCAAATTATGATTAAGGCTAAGATGATAGTAAGGGTTATGATTAGAGTTAAATTCAATACAAATTGACATTATAGTTAATCCTAAATGATACCCAGCCAAGGTATCCAAAGAACTAATCAAAATTTTTACTAAGCAAGCAATAATATACATACAATAATTTACATTTATAAAAAATATAAGAGATTGCATTCCTTAATGAGCACATTTACATTTCATTTTTAAATAATTATAAGTACTAAAAGTAAAATAAATAACACGTCCACATGAAAGAATATTAACTACTTCAGCTCAATCCATTTAAATAATATATACATTTGTTCCAAATACCACTTGGCAAATTAATTCAAAATGCACAATCATCCACTATACATGTCACAGGGTATGAAAGGCTGAAAGAATATACATTTATAAAATAGTTTACATCATCCATTTTCTATCCATGAAACAAAGTATAATACAATTTAAGTAAAATCATTTTAAATACTCAGTTTTTTGTTTGGATCCCTTGGCAGGTTGTTATGTGATTAAGTACTTAGTTATATATGTTTAGGGTTTTATTGTACATAACTATATGGTTAGGTCGAGATTATAGTTTAAACAATAAATTTAGGTCGAGGTTATAGTTTAAATAAGGTTGAGGTTATATGGTTATAGGTCGAGGTTATATTTATTTGTAATTACATGTTTAAACAATGAATTTACATCTAATCTAATCATTCAACATTGTAATAAATACATAAATTAAATACATTTCAAAACATCTAAAATAATAATTTTTTAAATAAACATTTACAAAACTATATTTTAATTAACAGATACAAAAATTTAAACATCTACTCATTAACAATGTAAATTTACAATTTTCGTATATTAAAACTGAAAAATAATAATAAATTAACATACATATAAAACTAAAAATTGAAAAAAATAAAGTAAAATAGTACAAAACATATTAAAATACCTAGTATATTGAAAACTAGCAGCAGGGGGGTGGTTGGTAGGGCTCAAAATCAGGCTCCCATTTTTGAGGTCATGAAAATGACTTCAAAAATGCCAAAAAAAGGGGTTTAATAAAGTCTTTCAAATCGGGTACCCAATTTTTAAGAAATTAGGCACCCAATTCTAAAAGCAATTGAGCCCCTGATATTTGAGCGTCTTGGGCACCCGATCCACTTTTACATATCAGGTACCCAGTTTTTGAATTTGGGCTCGGGTGCCCGAAGCTTGATTTTAGAAACAAGTACCCGATTTTGTAAAAATTGGGTACCCATTTCTGAGAAGTACAATTTCAAAAATTTGACTTCCGCAAAATTGCAACCCAACTTCTTGTGGTCACCCTCATATCAAAAAAATTTAAAAATTGTATGACATTCTAGAGGAGAGATTCCTCTTCTAGAATGTATAATTCTTCTCTTGGTTAGAATATATTTTTCTTTAAAAAATGTGGTGGGATATATATATATATATATATATATATATAGAGAGAGAGAGAGAGAGAGAGAGAGAGAGAGAGAGATCCATATGTATATGGATATGTGTGTGTGTGTGTACAAACAATTACAAGCAAAGAAGGAGGAGTGTAGGGTAAAAGTACAAAACCATGTCATCTTTTTGGCTGACTTATTAGAATGAATGAATTTGAGTATTTCTATCTAAAAATCAATTTTGTTCAAACATATGATCTAGATAAATTCATTCTAGCTAGGTTATATATGGTTTCACACTTTTTCAATTGAAAATGTTTATTAAATACATGTTTTATACTAGTTTGTATCCAATTACTAAAGAAATAATATTATTTTAGAAAAAGTGGTGTTTTAATACTCTTATTATTTTTTATGATATATTTTTAATAACATATAAACTCCATTTTATATAGCTCAGAGTCAAGAATATTCTCATATAGAATTTATAGTCTTTTAATTAGATATAGTATATTATTATTAAAAAATTCTATAAGGACATACCTTAACACTCAAAAAGATGATGGTTATGAGAAAGGAAAAAATATTAAATCATATCAAAAGAATTTAAAATTTGTATGACGGTCTAGAGGAGAGATTCCTCTTATAGAATGTATAATTCTTCTCTTGGTTATAATAGATTTGTTTTGAAAAAATGATGGGATACACACACACACACATCCATATGTATATGGATGTGTGTGTATGTGTGTGTGCGTGTGTGCAAACAATGACAAGCAAAGAAGGAGGAGTGTAGGGTAAAAGTACAAAACCATGTCACCTTTTTGGATGACTTATTAGAATGAATAATTTGAGTATTTCTATCTAAAAGTCAATTTTGTTCAAACATATGATCTAAATAAATTCATTCTAGCTAAGTTATATATGGTTTCACACTTTTCCAATTGGAAATGTCTATTAAATGCATGTTTTATACTAGTTTGTATCCAATTACTAAAGAAATAATATTATTACAGAAAAGTGGTGTTTTAATAACTCATACTTTTTTTATGATATATTTTTAATAACATATAAACACCATTATATAGAGCTCAAACTCAAGAATATTCTCATATAGAATTTATAATGTTTTAATTAGATATAGTATATTATTATTAAAAAAAATTATAAGGACTTATCTTAATAGTCAAAAAGATGTTGGTTATGAGAAAGGAAAAAATATTAAATCATATCAAAAGAATTTTAAAATTGTATGACATTCTAGAGGAGAGATTCCTCTTCTAAAATGTATAATTCTTCTTTAGTTAGAATATATTTGTTTTGAAAAATGTGGTGGGAGATGAAAACTATCAATTTTGGGTGAGTTGAAATTTGAATCATTATAAAAGAGAAAATATAGGTCTAAAGCTTATTTTTGTTTTTGATTGTTCTAGCTATATATGTTATCTATAACATAGTCTGAGATCAAAGGAAAATAAGTTTATTTCCTTATAGTTTTGTGTTGGGAACTACACCCTTAATTTTTAGCATTTTGTAGCAACTAAAAAATTGTCTATAAAAATTATAAAAAATATATCAATTCTTATTCCAAATAATTATTAAAAATTATAATCATAAACTTCATCCATTTTTACACATTTCAGTAGCTTACTTCATTTTCAAATTTAAAATAATAATGTCAATTTTATTTCATTGAAGATGGAGAGATATACTTTTATTAGCCTTTTCCTTTAGAAAAGGGTGACATAGGTTTGTGCTTCTACACTACAACATCATGTAGATCTCATAAGGAAGTGACTACAACTATCTCTCGTCACTTGAAAGACATGCCAAGTAGAGTAAACACACACACACACACACACACACACACACACACACACGCACACACACACACACACACAACATAATCGGTTAGTTGGGTTAGCATGAAACCAAATAAATAGAATATTATAAACAAGGTAATAAAATCATAATAATGAATTTAGAATAGTATACAAAGCATTAAATACAAATCAACCATATGCCTAATCTCCTAAAGATATTATATATATAAGATGCAAAGCAATATCTAACATCATAAGTAAGAAGGGATGTATATGATAAGTATATAAATATTTCTAAACATATAATAACATAAGAATCTAGTTGATTACCAATTTCTATGTAGATAGGTACCATCTTTTGTGTTTATATTGTGGGATGTTATCTTATAGTTTTACCTATGTATAAATTTTTTAAGTTGTGAAATCAAATACCGAAAGTAATGTTAACTCCCAACCTAGCCCAAGTGTTCTTATACTATCTTCAAAAATAATGTTAGGGTAAGAGAGGTATTGCATATACAACATCTAGTTAGAAATCTCTACGATTAAAAAAAGAATGATAATGATAGATTTGCCTTAGTGAACATCCAACATCTACCAATCCGAGGGGGACCTGAATGCTAAGAAGTGACTAACTTTTTTAAATTATATTTAAGTTTAATTTATTTAATTTTCTCATGAAACTTAATGCACTTTTAATTAAAATGTTCCTTTTTATTTTATTTTATCCACTTACTCATTTATGCAAAGCAGTTATAAAAGCATCATTTACTATTTTAATTAATATAATTAATTAAAGCCCATTATTTCAATGCAATTCTAGTTTATTCATTATTAATTAAATAATTACAATAAAATGATATTAAATCTTTAATATTTTAAATGTCTTTATCGAATCTCCCAAATTAGATTTTAAAATTAAATCTTTTAAGTTGAAGTGCATATTTAATCAATTTTCTAATTAATTAAATATAACCATATTTTCAATATATTTTTTAAAATTAAATAACATTTAATAATTATAATATCATAATATTAATCCAAAAGTCATAATTAAATTATGTAAAAAGTAAATTGCATAAAGGCAACATAAGCACAACCAACCAAAGCCAAAACCAAACAACACATGCAAAGATAAACTCACAGGGATAAAAAGGGTAGGTAGTCAAATATATGTCCTCCTTCTTAGGACAAGTAATTAGGCTATAGATGGAATTGGACCCAAATATTATCTCCCCATTCTTACCATTGAGTTTACATAGGGCATGCTCATCCTGACAATTTATGGAAGTCGATACTCCGTACCTATAAACTTGTATAAAAGATGAGCATTACATGTGCATATAGATCTAAGCTAAGAATGCAATGGCAAGGAGTAGTACATGTGCATATATATCTAAGCTAAGCTTTAATGAGAGGTAGGCTCTAAGAGACACTCAAAGAAAAAGATTTATAAATTCGGTAGTTATGGATCTCTATCTCTAGTTTTACTCAATGGTCAAAATGCATTCCAATGACTCAAAAATTATATGTATCCTTCTAGGATAAAATAGAAGCCTTCATAATGTCTTTATTACTAACCTTCAAATTCATTATAGTTTCTTTAAATTTAAACACAAAGTTCAATTTTGTAATAGATGAAACTCTACATTAAATGGTCTTTTCTATAGTAATTAAGGTACAAGGTCTACTTAAAATGTTTTTTGGCATTGATGAAAAAAAAATAATGGCTATAAGCATTATCAATAGAATTTTGATAGCTATAAGGGATAGATATTTTATCAAATATAATGGAGATTCCCTACATACTAGAGAATTCCTTAGGATTATCAAGTTATCTACCTTGTAGGTGAAATTTCAAATAAACATGTTCATACAAGCATCTATCTACCCTCACCCCTCCATCGACATGGAAAATTTCCTTAAGAGGACTAGGTTAAATAATCAATTAATAATTAAAAACAATATTAGTCTTTGTTCACACTATGGGGCATAGTCTTGATGTGGTCCAAGTTGCACTAATACTTTCTCTCCTAGCAATATTGTTACAATTTCATATGGAGGCTTCTCATCTTGCATTGAAAGTTTATCTTTCAAAAGAAAGCTTGAAATAGATGGTTCTTTCTAGGATTTCCAATTGCACAACTATCTCACTAAGGAATATTAGGCTTTATTACAATCTACCTTGTCTAGGGTTTGATCCCCCTTTTTTCCCTTTTCATTTTCCTTTTGCTTGAAACCTAAAATTTTGGGTTAGCATCTCCATAAGTGAAAATTCTTATAATTTTCCAAATTTGTAAACATATATACATGCAATCCAAGGCCATTATAATGTTAAAATTCCAACCAACATATTTAAGGGCTTCCTTTTTTTGCACTCTCTAGAGTCATTTGGGAGATCCCATGATTGCCACATGTTGGTGTTTTGTGTATCTGGTTCCTATGTGCTTTGATAAAAAATATTGTCAAGTATCATGAGGTCATTAAAATTGTGTAAATGAAATGGGAGAGATAACACTATCCCTCACCCATCTGACATGTGTCTGGTTTGAAGCAATATAAAAAGATGAATTGGATTTGAGTTTTTTAGAGAGTGCAATAATAGCAATAAATTATTCCTCCACACATGGTGTGGAGTCAATTATGATATAAATGTTCAATATCTGGACTATTACAACTGCATCATGATGGATTCACTCCACTTGGTGCTAATGTTGATATATTTCTATAGCAAAGGCAGAAAATACTCAATTGGATCTAGTTCTATTTGAGGGGAGAGGTTATCAACTTAAAGGATTTATAATTTGACGAAAATAAAAGAAGACTCTTTGTTTATTTTTTTGCTAAAATGTGACATTTTACTCAGCTTGAATTCTTAGTTTTTTAACATGGATCATATTATATTAGACTGTGCTACAAGTCTTTGTGGTGTAATCTTGATTAATGAATACATTCAAAATCTTATGTCATGTGAGTAATTATGTCATTCTTAGCTCTAGGAATTTTATACTTCTAATCATGGGTTTGTATTATTAGATTACATGTTCCACTCTTTCAGTATTATTTACCATCAAATGATTAGAATTATATCATGTTTGTGTAAAATACTAAAGTGATTTTGAGTGTACAAATATGTTGTTACTAAAGATTTGTATTGAAATTGCTGAGATTTAGTACTTGTTCTTCTATTAAAGAAAATTGAATATTGTAAAATCTGTTTATGTGACCTATTTAATATGTTCTTACTTCATTATTGAAGAGATAATTGTACTATGTGCTCAATCTCTTAAGTTTTTCTTATTTTCCTTATCTTGTCTATGGGAGTAACTAAAGTTACCTGAAAAGGTTCTAAAATTCTAGCATAATTCCTTAGAAATAGATTTACATATCAATACTCTCTCTCCATTTTCCTATAAGGGAAATACTCAGAAGAACTCATTGTAAAAAAATTTGGCACTCCTTTTGGGATTCATGACAAGGGCTTAAGCGCCTCTTGTGCACTATAGGTTGAGTGGTTATATTGGGCATTGACAATTATGTCTTTTGGTGCAACAACGACTCCATTCTAACAAGTGGTATTAGAGCTTGGTCATAAGTTTGAAGTGTCACACCCTCGGCTAATGTTGAGGGGGGGATTATTGGAAATTTAATCAATGCTCCCCTTGGGATTTGTGACAAGGACTTGACCACCTCATGTGTACCATAAATTGACTAGTTGTATTGGGCATGGATAGATCGATCTTTCAGTGCAACGATAACCCCATTCTAACAAAATCAAATTCTCAATCTTGAAAGTTGTTTAGTTTCTAGTATTATATCCCTTAGTCATTAAACATCCCATTGGAGCCATTACCTTAATGAAAAAACTAGGATCAACATAACCTACACACAAAGAGAGGAAATATGTTGGGTTGTATAAAGGTTTTCCTAAGTCAAAAGGAAGAACTAAATTCAAAATGATACCTTTCATATGATCTTCTTGCCTTGAAACTTCATGGAAAGTTGATATTTTTTGATAGGATTTCATGCATTCCTTTTCTCATGGAGGAAACAAAAACTTGATCATGGATGCTAGCTCAAATTAATGTTTAACTTCAAATTTGTCCTTCACTACCTTGAAGATCCTAAATTGCTTTGTACAATTGGAGAGTTATGACTTGTGGATAAATAATTGAGAGATTTTTAAATGAGGGGGTAGGAGTTGTATTTATACATGTAAATTCATCAAATGTGTTGAAGAATTCAAAGAAGGACGAAAGGAGGATCATTTTCATAGTTAACAACTTTCTGACCATTAGAGGTTCAAATTTGGGCTTGGAATGGTAGGACTATCTAGCAGGATAGATTGAAAGGTTTGTGGTGTCTAGCATCATGGTCCTTCCATTCTATCTTGAAATTAAGCCAGTGAGCATAATAATGTTGATCTTCCAGATTTGGTCATGAAATGAACAAAATTAGACATAAATCAAACTTGTGTAAGAAAAAAACACAAAAGTGGACCCCAAATGCATGAGACTTGATAATACAATTTATGCCACCACAAATATATTTTTCATGTTTATTCAAATCATAATTATTGTAATTAAATAATTAAAAATGAAGACATTAAAGTGATGAAAAATTAATATACATATTATCTAAATACTAAGATTACTAAAATAATAAAAATATTATATAATTTATTACAATGAAAAAAATATTCTCCATTCAAAATATCACAATTGTACCTTTTTAAAATTCTTGATTGTTTGTTCATTGTAACTATAAAAAATTATAATTAAAAAATATATTTAAGACCTCTACTAAGCAAGAGTTTTAAAAAAAAACTATCATTTTATTACCGTCTTTATTAACAAGCTTGAAATATAGGTTTGATATACACTTGAAATGTGTTAATACTCTAATGCATGCCCTAATGCCAACCTATTTATTGAGGTAGAATAATCATATCTCCATTCTATACACATTTGTATAGATTTGTCTATTGGAACTTCAATAATAAGCATTGATAACCTATATAGAAATAGGTAAACATTAACAAAATGCTCTAAGCACATATTTTAGGCAACCTCTCAATAGTTCAGCACTCTATTTTATTTTTATAAGCTTTAAATATAACATCTCATTTGATGAAGGAATATAATGTAGTGGTCTGGAACATTATTCAATCCACTGTAAACTTACTGATTTCTGTTTCATCATAAAAATTGTACTATTTAAATAAAATATATATAATACAATAATGTAATTACATCCATGTAGTTTGACCATTAAAAATCAAGTTTAAAAACTCAAGCATTCTCCAAAATCATTCTTGCTAAACTAAAACGGTAATAATGTCTTCTTTTTCAACTTCCAGTCTGAATTTTGAAGAAAATGATTATAAGTGGTAGTTGAGAAATGGACAACATTCAGTAATTGAGAGTTGGTATTGACTATTGCATCGGGTACATGACACTCATGGTCAAGACTTGTACAAAGTTAATCCTAGGGTTGGTACATATGTGTGATGGGTTGTCATGGCAGTGTAGCCCATAATGTAGCTATCTAAGATTGGGCATCTCTCTTTCATTATTGTGGGATGGGCATTAATACCTTAGACAAATCAAGATTAGTCCTACATTTGTGCCATCATATTCATGATATATTATATAGTAACTCCAAAGAAAAGCTCTGTCTAATCTCCAAAATGGGTAAGAAATGCCTGGTGAAATGACACAGATTCTAGCTTGGTGTACTTGATGTTATTGAATACTTACTTTTTGTTCCAAATTGCAAATAATTGCTATACTAACACAACTATAGAAATCTCATATGGGCCCCAAAGAATATGTATGGACAGGCGCATTTATGTTGGTGACAACACAACTTATCTACTTTATTGCAAACTCTATAACTAGAAAGGGTTTGCAGTCTTACTGTTTTAAAAACCAGCTGTCTATTTGAGTTCAAAACTAATGTGACAGCAACATGATTGCCTTTTTCAGTTGTACTGAATAACAATGATCCCAACTTATGTTGAAGAACCAGCTGTTTCCTCTCCCATGTTAAAGCAATTCTTCTCTTTCTTAAAAACCTTGTTGCTTTACAGTACACTTATTCTTTTCATCTTGATGATAGATTACGAAGTGTGATTTGAAATGTTGACATAAATCCACACACTATCAAATCCCAAAAATTGTTCGTCATTAATTCAAAGTTACTCAAAATATCTTTAGATCACAAATTACTCGGTGAAAAAGATGTCTCAACTCTCCTGATCTTTGAGAAGAGTTGTTTTACTCTATTTCTTCGTTCATTCATCATGTATAACATAATTTTTTTCCTTTACAAGTGTAACTAGAGTATATATCATGATTCAAATTATATTAATTCAAACCCACAAATGGTTCTCTTAAAGAAAGAGATACATATTTATCCATACATCCCAGCAGAAAGGAGAAGAAAAACAGCACAATTTGATATAAGATTTTTGTAGAACAGTAGAAACAATGAGAACATATGCAAAAGCATCATCAAGAGCATAGTTTCTAGCAGGTAAAGAACTCAACATATTTGGAGAAAAGCTGTCTTTTCATCTATACAATTACATAGGGAGGTGGAATTAATCAGCAATCATCTTTGTATGAAGCTGTGACCCAAGAATCTACATACCAATAATAAACATGCACTACACTATATTACAAGCCTTTGTATGAATACCCATTGCAAGAATGCCAGCCAAAAAAGCATTTCAGTAATACCCACTACAAGTTCTATTTTGCTTCCATTATCTTAGAGCTCCCCCAAACATACATTTATCAAAAGTTATAAGCCACTCTTGTAAACAATATCAACAAATGTTGCTGAGCCATATAAATGCATGGCTTTCATTAGTTGTGGAGAGGATTAGGACCAGCAGGGACTATTCTTTGTTCCATCCCATACCTTTGATCTATCCCTTCATCTTCATCTGGAGCATCACATTTAGCATGGGATTTATCCAAACTGCTAAATTTCTTCTCATTTTTTTCTCCAAGAACTCTGGAAGCCCCCACAAAAGAAATGCCTGAAACAAGTAACAGCACTAACAAAACTGTCATGACCATCATTTGCCTTGCTTTCATCATATCAGCAGAGAATTTTGTGACACCCTCAATGAGAAAAATGGACTTCATGGAGCTTGAATTCTCCTCCTCACAAACTTCTTCAACATTACAGAGTGTTATAGGCAAAGGTCAGATTTTTTTTGGGTATTTTTATCTTGTTTTTGCAAACATGAGAATGACGTTACATTTGTAATTTTCCATAAATTCATGCCTCAAAGACATAATTGGAGCTTTCTGCTTGCTTTTTCTTTTCCTATATTGAGAGCTTCTAGGCATAAATTATTGTAGTTTTTGTTTGTCTTGTTTGCTTGAATATTTCCTATATAGATGCAATGCTCCCAACGTAGCAAATCTTTATCAGTGATGGCACTCTTTTTTAGTCCAAAATAGCTGTAAATTATTGCATGTCACGATTTAAAAGATCTTTGGAAATGCCTTCCCTTGTCCCAAGTTTAAACTAGGTTAGATTATTACAATCCCTTTGAATCATCAATTTCTTTGCATAAACTATTGGGCACGTGAATTATATCCACCACCGTCTTTTCAGACCAATAGTTGTCTCGTTTCATTCTTTTGCAAAAATTTCTATGCCCTGTGTGGGTGTGTGCCAGATGCATTTTCCCCGGCTAAATCGGATGGAGTAAAGAAATTGCCTTGAATTTGTTTCGTTGAGATTATCTTGCACCAATCACACGACTTAATCATAGCGCAAAAAAATGCTATAAATCCAATCAAACCTTAAGTGCTGTACAAGAAACGTAAACGTATCCAACTTTCTTGGATATATGCAAATTGAGACTCCTTTAACAAATTTGTTTACGTTAGAAAAATTATGTTTGCTAAATTGGTAGTTCACATTCTCGAATTTGATGGGTGTAGGGGAGATATAGGGAACCTAGAACTTCTAATGTGTGTAGAAATTAGCCATTTTTCAGGAAGTAGCAAGTGAAAAAGTAGCTATATACATATTATATATTTATATAATATATATAGATAAGTCAAGATATCTAGGCTTTAATTTTTTATTGTGATAATTTACAAATAAATTAAAGTCTCGGTATCGCTAGTCTTATCTATATATATTATATAAATATATAATATGGGAGGAGACATTGTGCAAGCAAAATTCTAATATTTATGATATAATATTAGATTAGTACATTGATTCTCTAATTTAGATTTGTATAAAATTGTAATTATATATTTACTTTTTCTAAGACAACCAAATTTTCATTGGGAACATAGGTCTAATTTAATATGGGGTTGAGGTTGGGGTTGTTTTGTTCAATATAAAAAATGGTCAATTTGAGTAGGATTGAGGGTCTATTTTATTTGGTTTAGGGACAAGGCTTTTTTCTTTTTAGTTTGGTCTATATGGTTAGGTTGAAATAATATTTTATTTTTTAATGATAGGATTATATATTAATTAAATGTTGAATTTCATTATAGGTATAATTGAACTTTTATAGTATTATATAAAGAATAAAAATGAGATTATTATTTTTATTTTTATAATAATAGGATTATACATTAATTAAATGTTAGGTTTTGATTATATGTATAATTGAGCTTTTATAGGATTATATAAAGAATAAAAATTAGGTTATTATTATTATTTTTATAATAATAGGATTATATATTAATTAAATGTTAGATTATGATTATATATGTTATAATCGAACTTTTATAGGATTATATAAAGAATAAAAAATAGGCTTTAGACTAAAAATTTTAACCTAATTGAATGTATGGGTTAGTACTCAAAATGACTTTTTAATCAATTGGGGTTAGGATTATCTTTCATTTTGGTTTTGTATTATCATTTATTTTGGTTGAATAGAAAACCCATTGTTCAATTATTTTTTTAAAAATCAAATAGAATCTAGGTGTTGACATCACATTAAAAATTAAATGAAACACTAATTATATTAGTGTGTCATATCTAGAGTTATTAGAAAATTTATGATGATACAATTTTCTAAAAAGTAAGTTTAGGATTCATCACCATTTATAGGTTTATTAGGTTTAAGGTTATGATTCAATTTGGGTCAACATTTAATCACTAATAGGGTTCACTTTTGGCTAGGGTTATTATGTAATGAATTAATGGAAGGTTTAACATTAAATTGTATTTAAGGTTATTTTGTGGTTAGAGTTTAGTTTGGTTTAGTTTTAGCTCTATCTTCCAATGTACTATCTCTCTAATAATCTCTCTACCCTACATAACATATACTTCAAACCTGCATATCTCACCCCCTCCCTCTTCCTCTCACATTAATTACACACACACACAGATAGACAATTTATCCACTTCCTTTCTTGTGATATATTCTCCCTATTTATATTATTTTATCTACCTCATGTCTCTCACCTTGTCCCCATTCTCTCTTATCTACCCACTATAATTACTTATTCTCTATCTTTATCTCCATCCCTCTACCTCCCTCCTTTCACCATAACTACCTACTCTCTTTTTTCTGCATAATATTGCATCTATTGTTGCATAATAGACTTAAAATTTGAGCATTGAAATAGGTTTCATTTCTTTTATTACCTCTATTGATCAATATGTTAAAGATCTAAAATGAAGAAAATTCAAAGAAGCTAACTGATCCTAAATCGCTTACAATCCTCAAGGCAGAGTCTAGCTATAGAATATGGTTTAATTTAATTTATGTTATGTTTAGTATGCTTTATGAATACATCATTATTATTTAGATTCTCTAGATAGAAGACATTGTTATTTTGCTTGCCTATTTATCAAAGGTTTCGTTTCCTATCCATGTTACAATTCAAGTAACTTAAAATCAAGAGAGATTACCAATGAGACTGATGATAAAGTGAGAGGGTAGTTGTGATTAGTAAATTTGGAAAGGTATGAAAGTGTGAAAAGACCCAATAGAAACCTAAACTCTTATTCATATACTTCATGATATCAATAAGATAAGAAAGAAACATAACAACAAATAATTAAAATTATTGTTTCTCTATCCTTCTTGTTGGATATTTTTCTAGAAAAAACACAACATAGAAAATATGGAATTCATTGCTCAAAAGTATTTAGATGTCTCTTTTTTTATTTCTATAATAGGACAATGGCACATAGCTTAGTGGTACTAATGTAAACAAAGTTTAGATATTTCTATTTTCTCTCGCATTCTCTTTTTATTTGAACCTCCTGCTCTCTAGTCACCTCCACATTTTGTTCTAATCAAAAGCATAACATTATATTTTGATTCAATTTCAAATTAAAGTCACACATAAAAATGTCAACAAAATATTAAGTGAACACAAAGCAAGATTTTGAAATTGGTATGGATGGTTGCCAAATTGTTTCTCGCCCAATCTTCTTATTTTTTCCTCTCTTTTTTTATTTCTATAATAAGAAAATGAAAGAGAGCTTAGTGGTTCTAAGCTATACAAAGTTTAGATATTTATATTTTCTCCCCTGATATCCTTCTTTTTTTTGTTCCTCCCGCTCTCCAATCACCTCCAAATTATGTTCTATTCAAAAGCATATCAATAGATTTTGACTAAGGTTCAAATTAAAGTCACACATAAAAATGTCAACAAAATATTTGGTGTATGTGTGACTTTAATTTGAGACTGCTTCAAATCTAATGTTATGCTTTTGATTAGAAGGAAATTTGGAGGTGGTTGGAGAGCAGGAGGATAAAAAAAAAAAAGGAGATATGAGGAGAAAATGGAAATATCTAAACTTTGTATATCTAAGAACCATTAAACTGTGTGCCATTTTCCGATTATAGAAATAAAAAAAGAGAGGAAAAATGAAGGAGATAGGGAAAGAAACCATTTGGAACCATCTAAACCAGGTACAAAATGTCACTTTGTGTGCACTTGATATTTTGTTCATATTTTTATGTGTGCCTTTAATTTGAAACTGATTCAAAATCTAATGTTATGCTTTTGATTAGAATAGAATGAAAAATGTTCCATTTAACATTACATATCTATCTATTCTCTAGCCCCAATACATCAATTCACTATCCTCTACATCAAGCCACTTGGCTACCTATAATATTTGCATTTAAGAGTTCAGGGATAGATTGGATTAGGTAAGTGAGTTTAGTGACAGATTTGATTAGTTTTACAAGTGAAACTAAAAAGATGTAAACTTTGAAACTTCAAAATTATATAAAAATAAATACTATTATGGGTAAAATTAAAAAGTTACATCTCCTAGTTCATACTATTATATTAGTATATTAAAAATACTTCATTACCATTGTTTCCCATAATTGTATTAAAAAATCATATATAGTCTCCACCAAAGTCAAATACATTGTTCCCTAATACTCTGTGATGTGATGGTCCAAATACTAATGCAAAATAATGTTGTAATATTTGAATGAAGTGATAAGCACATAAATACATCTTTTTCTATTTTGTCACCATGGGAAGGAAAACATTCATCCACCATAGAGATGAGATATGAAAATATCTAATATCTATGGTGGATGAATGTTTAATTGGAAAGATTATTTATATTTTCTATTTAAACAATAATATGATTATTTGTAAGTTGTATAAAATAATCTATATCTCTTTAATACACTAATATCAACTATGAAAGTTACTAATCATGAAATATAAGAAAAAACATACATGTTTCAAATTTAAGCCAAATAAAATTCTAGCATATATTACAAAACATAAACGTGATTGATTATGTATATATACTTCAATACAATGGTCTTTTCAATCAAGTATGTATCTGAACTATAAACATAATTCTAAACAAGTCCCTTCATAAAAAGTTACGATACAAACTAATTGTTATGATGCAATGACCTTATAAAATAGTCACCAATGAGAATAGTGTTATGACCTTCATTTTCATCATGATCATGTTACACTTCTTCTAAACATTCTGGAAATCAAGATACTCGATTAAACATCTCCTGTACCTTATCAACAACAATTTGCATTCACAAAATATCATTATTTGAAATATAATCTAGATTCAAAATGTTGAATCATTTGGTAACAACATTGTAGTACAAAATTTTTTCTTTTATTGATTGGTGTTTGAGGTGTGCCATCTGAGTTTAAAGAAACAAGGGGACTTGGTGCGATAATTTCAAATTCATTGTCTGATAAATCCATTTTTTTATCTTTCGCAAACATGGAAACATTTGATGAAAGTATTAGATTCTATTATTACTTATCAATTAAAGAAGGAAATAAATATATAATACAGATATAGGAAAAACAAATGACAAGAAGGAAAAAAATAATCATATTGAGTCTGAGACATAGAGCAAGGGAAAAATATATGTAAAATATATATTTGAGAAAAATGAATTTAATGTATAACATAGGTAAATTGAAAAGATAACATATGTCAACTCAAAAGATAATGAAAAACTATTTCCATAATTAATATGACTTATGAAATTTTCAATAATAATAAAACAATTTCTAAAACAATTGAAAACATCTATGTAATCTTTTAATGCAAAAAAATAAATGTTAAAACTTACCATATATCAAATTATTACACCCAAAAGGATATAAATCATATATTTGTAAAAATAAAATAGACATATAAAATATCTTAATGTAAATTGTAATGCTTGTACTAAACTTTATATATAATTCATATAAAGAAAGTAGGAATGTTCACCAATTTTATAGTAATATGAAAGTTACACTTTTTTCGAAAGTAACAAAGAAATAAATATTCTAACTAGAATCACAATCATCATCAAATTGAACAATGTTTTGTTGAAACAAAATAGAGTCTGAAGGATGTAAAATATCGAACCAATAGAGATGTTCGTAAGTTTTATGTCGTAGACACCATGTGTTTGTAACTCCTCACCTTATTCTTTGAAAATCACAAGTAGCCTATGTCCATGTTGGTATTTGCTCTGCAACAATCTTCCTTATTCTTTCATGGATTGGTAGAGGTAGGAAGACCCCTTGAGGTCCCCATCTATCTACCACAACTTGATTCCATAGGGTGTTTTGTAATCTACCAAACTGTAATCTAAAAATCTGACCATGATAATGATAGTTTGCTAGACCTTGAGTACTAGTTTATGGAGACCGGAGCATTTTTTCTAACCAAATAGGACCATTTTCTATAGAGTCCATTAGATGAGGAGATTGCTCAAACCAAATCTCTATAGGAACAAAATAAAGCTCTATGGGGTCGCAATCTTCACAACAAAGCAATTGCGAAAAAATATTATCTTAGTAGAAGTGACCAAAATTTTGAAGAGCTAGTGGATAAAATTTCAACAACCTTGCTTCTAAAAGATGTCTTTTACAAGATAAATAATGTGTTCTTTCCTAAGCGTGTATTGTTTGAAGATAAAAATGATGATATGTGTCATCAACTTTAATCATTCTTTGCCTCAACATTTTTTTCCCTTCTAATATCTGGAAATTAAAAATTAAAAGAGACAAATTATATTTTCTATCTTTTCTATAAATAATATTTATTGAACCATGTTAAGTTCCAACAACATATTAAATAAAAATAATTGATGAACAATAAAAAAAAAATATTGAATGGTAATATTAAACTTTCCACAATCATTTTTTTGGTAAATCTTTACCAACTATTTTTTGTTATATAAAAGAAGAAAGAAATTATAGAAGAAGTACAACTTGCATTGAGAATGATGAACATCAAAGTAATAACATATTTGTTCTATTAATTTTTTGTCCAATTTTATTTTCTTTGCTCAAATAGAATAACTCCTACGTTTATAACATGTCTATATACAAATGCATATTATTTAACAGTTGTAGAAAAGACCTTATTAAACTATACAGTCATGATGGTTTATTTATAAATCCTTTAGCCTTTTTTCTTCAGCTTTTCTTTTTTCTAATTGTTTTCCATTCTTCATCTTCTTGTAATGATCAAAAGAAAATGGTGGCATTATCCTTAGACCTTGTAGTGACTTTACACGAGAAATTGCAACAAATGTCATTTCTATTCTTTCTCTTGGTCTAATATCAATTGTTGCTTTTTCAAGTGTCAAACCTTACAATTTATGTATTGTCAATGTCCATGCCAGTCTCAAAGGCATCTAAGTGGTAGAACCTCTTTGTACAACACTAATAGGTACTACTTTAGGGTGTTCATTATTGAATGGAAAGCCAGAGTAGGCATCAAATTTTTTTGTGACATATAATGGTAGTTGAGGTGGTGCACTACCTGGCTTGTAGACTATTTCCTCAACATAACCCAAAGCTCCATTTACAAGGCTTGCTTCTATCCACAAGTTTGATGTGAGCATATAACTCTTGATCTCCTTGAAACCAATAATTAAATATCAAGTTCATCTACACAATTATCATCTACTGAACTATAATTTGACAACTTTGTAGCAATTACATGTGCAACTAGTTCTCGAAGAGAATGGAGTTTTCTTCGATTATGTTTGTGAACATTATCATTTGTAGAGAATAAATGAACATTATTGTCAAAATCATCATTTAAAATTGTTGGAATATTGCATGTTGTGTGTGACATTAGCAATTTCCAATCGTCAATTGTTGGTTGAGCATCTCTAGTATTTGTGAGCAACTGGCAAAACTTATTCTGATCTAGATTCTCTCCCTCTTGTCTATAAAATTTTTCCAACCTAATTACAATCTTGAAGCCTTCCCATAGTATTTTTGCATGTCTCCTACTGTCATATGCTACCCTATCTTTCACAAGAGGGAGTTGGCCAAGATCGCCAACCAAATCTCTAAGATACCTATACATACATACATACATACATACATACATACATACATACATACATACATATATATAGACTATCCTCATATGTTTATTTAAATTACAACAAATAAAACACTTTACATTTCAAATCTTAATACAAATAATTTAGATTTAATCAAAATCAAATTTTTAATTTTTTCTTGGAATTCTAATCATTCATCTTTATTGGCTTATTGAAGGGGTTCACATTTGTATACTATATATTAATATATATTTATTTAAAGAATTCATCTATAGGGTCTGAATTACTAGGTAGCTAAGGTAGACACCAAGGTACATACCAAACAAGTATTAGATAGAGCAATCAAATAGTAGTCATTGAATATTGTAAGGAATTTATTGATATCATATAAATTATTAAATAAAATTGTTTTAAATTAAAAAATTAAAATTATATCATATAAATATAATATATTAGGATATTGTTATATAAATATAATATATTAATTATTTTTCATTTAGAAAAATATTTTTGTAGTTAATTTTAGTCATTAATAATTAATAATTTATTATTGTGCAAGTTTCATTTTTTAATTGTATACTAGAGCATTTTTATATATGATCTTTAAATGTATACTATAACAAACACATGTAAAACTACAACATGAAAAATGTAGAGTTACTCCAAGTATTTGGTAATGGTGGAATTGATAATATTTTCTTTATGAAGATATGCTATGAGGTTGTGAAGTTGTAGAATCAATTCCAAGATGTATATTTTTTATATGATAAAAATCAAAACTATGTTATCTAAATGAATAATATATTAATATGCAATGTTTATGTGCAGAACCCTACCCTCAAACACTTTCCAAGGCATTATCACATTACTTTACAACAAAATTACTTTTTTTTGATGCTACTAACTTCTTTTTGAAGGTGTGTAAAAGAAAAACACTTTTAAAGTTTTTGATGGTTAGAGCATTTTATATTTTGTGATGTTGTTTCCTCTTGGTGTAAATTTTGATATTTATTTTTTGGATCATCTAGTATTTTCTTCTATCTCATATTACATGCTAATATGTTTCTTTACATTTATATTTCAATGTAGTTGCAAAGGAAACATGGCGGAGGCACGAATCTTATAAGATTTTCCCTGGAATAAGAAAAGCTAGTTATATTTTTCTTTTGTAGCATAGAAGATATTCTAAGTCTTGGACATCTTTTAATGTTTGCTAGTTGTTGTAATGTTTGTATAAGTATTTGCCATTTAAATCAAAATTATTTGAGAAGTGTTGTTATACAATTTGTAATGAAACCCCACAATTTATTGAGAAGTCACAAACCAAATAGCATGCTAGAAGAACTCATTCTACATGTAGTTTGACTGCACTTAACTCCACATCTCACTCATGTTTCCTATAAAATTGCATATAGTTAGATTATTTGTCACTTTTTATTTGAATATTACAAATTACATAACCTGGGCATTGGCATGGGGTTACCATG
Organism: Cupressus sempervirens; assembly: GCA_028749045.1. Taxonomy (NCBI): domain Eukaryota; kingdom Viridiplantae; phylum Streptophyta; class Pinopsida; order Cupressales; family Cupressaceae; genus Cupressus; species Cupressus sempervirens. The sequence continues at coordinate 637,164,903 of CM053793.1, forward strand.
AACTGCATCTTAGGATCACCTTTTTTGCGATAAAGTAATGGAAGCACAAATTTCTATGTGGGAGCAATAAATGTATCAAAATTATGACCAGGAAATTGCAAGGATTAGCATCAATGCATACGATCCCACCTATGCTCACATGAATGTTTCCCCTACCTTGGGGCCATTTAATCCATTTGCTCTGGCTTCAAGGGCTACCAATGATGAGCAAAATGGTGCCAGAGGAATTGGTCCCCTATAAAGCAAGGAATAAATTAAGATTGTTGGGCCTCATTTCCTATCCAGAGTGGTTATTTGATACCCATTAGTTGTGTTTTCTTCTTGATGTTGTTTTTTCTTCAATCATTTGCTTTTGGAAAAAAAAACATAAAATTCAAGAACTTTGGCTCCCTCAGAAGACATTTATTGAAACACCTATATTGTAGTAATATTTTTTCTACCTTGTTCTTTTCCCTCACTTCTTTCTTCCTCACCTTTGCAAGTAAAGCAACTTGTTGTTTTGTATGTCTTTCATTTCATATGAACATTACGTTTATACCCTTCCTTATTCTGGTATAATTTTTTGCTTGGAAAATGCTATAAATAGATTTTGAATCATCTAGAGCTTAGCTTCTTTAGGTGTCTAGATTCTAGGTGCAATGCTTTATGATTATTTTGATTTGTTTAAGGGAGTTCCATGATTTTTTGTTGGTTCTATGTAAGTTATCATGGAGATTTGTAATTGATAGTTTGGAGCTACTAATGCTGTCATTATGTTTGATATTTCTTTGCACTATCCTGATAATTTACCCATTTCCTCTCAGTCTTTGAAAATGGACTTTTAATTTCACTTCTAAACTTCAAGAATAGTGTTGGAATCTTTGCATTGAAGTATTAATTTAATTATGGAATATTTTTTGAGCCATTGAACTTATTTGGATTTGAATCATCATTTATAATTAGATCTATGCCTCTTAAGTTATGAGTCACTCAGTGGGCTAGGTTTGTTCACTAACTTTTTAAGTAAATTCATGGCTCTCATAATAAGGTAGAGAAGGTTGGGTTTGAGGATAGTTTTTATTGAATGGGAAAATCATCCCTATGCATTAGAATAATGAGATATACCCAAATTCAACATTTTAATGTAAATGGTGAGAAAACCTTATCCGTAGACACAGAGTAAAGGCTAGCAAGGGTACATGATGGCTTCAATATTGTGACATGGTAGAAACTTCTATTACATACTAAACAAGAAACATAATTATTACAAGACTCTATTACATTGAAGTCCACTACACCCTCTACAAACTTGCAAGCCACACAAAGAAAATTAAGCAAGAATGAACATCACTGTAAAGATCTAAAGAAAAAATATAATTTCCATAGTCATCATGAGAAAGATTTAGCTAAACATTCAGGCACCTCTTTAACAAGGAAAAAAATGGTATTAAGAAGAACATGGAATTATACCCTTGAGCGATCTATTTTGCAACTGTCCCAACCGAAGATTCCAATCTATTCCATATGCAACTATAGAACTATTCACTATATAAACAACAAATCACAATAGCAACATGCCATTGGGAAAGTTCAATTTGCATTTGGAGCAGGGTCATGGAATAAAATAATAGCATTTGCGTTTTTCCTACTTCAAGTCATATTATACACAAAGCATTTTGGTTATTGCCTAGGTTTTAGGATCCAGGATTGTTGTGGTCTTTTCTTCAATATTTATTACAAATACAATAATGTGTGTTACACATTGAAAACTACCAAAACAAGGGCTCTCTAGCACTCCAGTCCCTATCTTAGGAAACGAAATAGAATTAAGAATGATTACTTAAAAGGCATTGTATTTTTAAAAATGAAATCTCATTAATATTGATGATTTCAACTTTTAAATTCTATTTGGATTAAGAATTTGTGACACACATAGAAAATGTAGAAACTAGAGTCTCTCACCTTTCTATGGCCAAATGAGAGGCTATTGTGATGGGTCTTTTATCTTATGAGAGCATGAGTGTGATAGTCAGCAAGAGAAACAAAACATCCAACATAACTAGGGACTCCAATTCAATCAATACCATCTAGTATTTTGCTCCACAATGGAAAGTCATGCAAACATGCAACATTTATACAGTAGATTGCTCCAACAAAACTTTTTCCTATTATACTCTAATGCACAGTGATGATTTGCGGTTGATTATCAGGTAGGCTTCACAAGCTTCACAATTTTAAGAAAAGCAAAATACAAGTTCAGTATTAAATGTTTTCAGCACTGACCATTAAATCAGAATTGCTTAGTTTTGTTGATTTGGATAAAATTGTTTCAGTGAAATTGCTATGAACGAATTCATAAACAAGCGAGTTAAGTGTAGTCAAACTACTTCCAACGTAGCAACTTTTCTAAATCCAATGCGTGAAATGGAACAATACCCACTACACATTCAAGCAAGGAAATAATGGCAAGGACAACTATAGATTAAATAACAATAAAAATATTACAATTCACCCAATTTAGACCATTATTTCAGTGCAGCAATCGTGACAATAGATTCATGAAACTTCTTTCTGTAAGATTGTTACATTAATTTACTGAGTTTAACAATAAATACCTATGGAGAAAATATAGCAGTGCTCGATGCCCAGGTCCATACCAATGTCTAGCCACTAGCTTTCCCTCAAATTCCAATGGCACTCAACCTTTTCAAAAATGAATTATAAATTAGATTCAACAAAGTTTGGATAACATCTAAGTACAAATTGAATAGAAAGTAGAAAATTGAAATAAAGAAAGACGAGACTTACTCTGTTATTTGTAGATTGTAACAAATGCAAAAGTAACAATGTGTAGTTACAAACAACACAATTATAATAAGAGACAATTACATAATATGGTTAGTGGTCTGATGTGGATCTTATCACCATGAAGGAAGATGGTTCCAATTATTTTCACTATTGTATATCACTGTCTCTTTTACATTGCCACTCTCAGCTAATAAATATATTACTTTTTATTTCTTTATACATGATTTATGGCAATAACTATTTAATGAATTACGATGATTATTACTTATTTGTTAATACATGATTTTTGGCAATTTTTGGTTGCACTGATTGGGGGGGTCTCTTATGAGACTAAAGTAGCCTCTCAGCTAAATATCAATTATTAGTACATATATGATCAGCTATTAGTACATGCGCTATCATTTTGTTTTGGTTTTGTTAGTTTATAACTTTTTGAGCATACTAAATGTCCCTTTTTTAAAAAAAACATGTTCTATTTTTATTAAATTATAAATATGACACTGTTAAATAATACATTTTCGACACTTGACTTTAATTATTTATCAGATAAATGTAGGTCACTTGACTTAGTGGAATGGTGTCATTGATTGCTACTTCACATCCAAAACTAGAATATTGTTGATAAGAGACAATTTCCCATAAGTTATCTCATATTTTTGATGAACTTATTGATCACAATAGATTTCTTAAGAACTATTTTAATTATAAAAAAAGACGTATATGAATGTTTCTAAATTTTAAAATATTTTAATATGAATTTAGAATTTTTTTAATTAGTTTAAAATTTTGTTCGTATTAATTATTTTTAATATTATTTTCCTTTTAACATGAATAAAAATTATAATATTATTTATAAATAGTTTTTTAAAGAATTAATATTTTTCATAAAATACAAAATAAAATATATTAAAATAATGAAATATCATTTAAAATATATTACAATAGAATGACAAAAAAAATTCAAGTCTAGAAGAAGTAAAATCCTCTAAAACAATTGTTTATGCAATGTCTCTCTACTACTTGCATTGCTAATTTGAATAGGTATTTAGTTAATTGTAAGAAAGTAGTTTCAACATTATATATATATATATATATATATATATATATATATATATATATATATATATATATATATATATAGATATATATATATATATAGATATATATATATATATATATACACACACATATACATATATATATATATACACACATATACATATATATGTACATGTACATATATATGTATATGTATACATATACATATATATGTACATGTACATATATATATATATATATACATATATATACATATATATATATATACACATATATATATATGTATATATATATATATGTATATATCTACATATACATATATATACATATATGTACATATATATATATAGATATACATATACATATATACATATATATATACATATATATATACATATATATACATAATATATACATATATATACATATATATATACATACATATATCTATACATATATACATATGTATATATATATGTATGTATATACATACATATATATATATACACATATATGTATGTATATATATACATATATGTATGTATATATACATATATATGTATGTATATATATACATACATACATACATATATATGTATGTATGTGTATATATATATGTATGTATGTGTATATATATATATGTATGTATATATATGTATGTATGTATGTATATATATATATATATATATATATATAGAGAGAGAGAGAGAGAGAGGGGGGGGGGGGGGGAGGGGGGTGGTATTCTGGATAATGTTTTGCTTGATCTATTATATTTTACTTGTTATGTGGACCATGGAGAAAATTTTGACACCAAAAAATCAACAATAGATGTTGTCTATCTTAAAAAGATGTTCTATATGTTATTGGTGGAAACTTCTAGTTTGTTTCCTTTTCAACTGGCAGCTCACTCTAATAGATTTCTATAATGTTTTTTAATATTTCTTAATCTGTGGTCACTTATTATGGAAATAAATAAGTAATGTATCATTAAAATTTCAAGCATATCAACATAATTTATGGCATATGTCAGCAAAAAAATTAGGTTCCATGGCTAGAAAAGTTAACATAGTTTATATGATTATGAGAAAATAGTCATGTGAAGTTACAATATAGTAAAGCTACATTCACATTGTAAGAAATCTTAGGTATGGAAAATTAAAGCATAATGGTGTATTACCATTTTTAAAATTAGGCTACTTCTCTTATGGTCTTTGTAGAAATGTTTACTAAATGATAATGCAAAATCCTTCATACCCATGTTGTGAGTACCAGTCAGTACATCTATTAGTTGGCCTTGGTGATGACATGAAAAAAGTAGTACAAAAGGTAATGGCAATTCTGGGAGACAAATTTGGCTTTTAACATAGGATAACTTCATGCACCTATACTTCCTAATCCATATCTCAATTTTTTTCTATTTTTTGAGTTTTTGGCTTTCCCCCATTTACGAAGCTCTCTGTAGAGTACGAGGTGCTCTAAAAGTGTTAGTTTAAAACATGTGCCCAAAACCTACCATAAAGACCCCCCAATAGTCACTCACCCAAAAAATAGTACTTTTTCCACAAATGGGCCAATTAGCAACCAAGAAAACTAGAAAATGAACAAAAGAGAATAACTGTTGGTGTTCATGGTGACTTGTTTTTCCATGTTTGTATGCAAGTACTAGGTTTTTTGGTAGTAATTTTTGGAGGGGGGGTGAATTAGTTATCTAACAATTAAAACATTTATCTTCTTTAAGAAAACTTAACCATTCAACCAAAGTAAATAACAACCATACTAAGATGCATATATAGGCAATTACACTAGATATGTTAACTAGGAAAATCCTTGATTAGAGGGAAAAACCCGATGGAAATGATGCCCACAAGATAATGTACTAATATAAATATTCCTTGTCAGAGGATGAACCCTTTTTAGGAGCATATTACAACATTTAGTACATAGAGTCACTATTAGGAGACTTTGAATCCCTATTAGGAGATTCTAACCTTGTTCGAAGTTGTGCTAACCCTGTTAGGAGTTGTACTACAATGTACAAAAGAAGAGCCCACTTCCCAAACATTCAACTTCAGCTACAAGAAGAGCTCACTACTCAAACATGCAATTTACTATTATATTATACTTTCCTTTGTTCTATCAACCAAACCAAACACTATATAACCTTTTAGACCAAGTCACAAACCTCAGATCCAAATATCAAACCTCATATCACTCAACAAAACCTTGGCAATGAAGTTTCCTCCACTTCCACTCTATTCTACTCAACTTTGCATTCTACTTTTGTGCTGCTTGCAAAATATCATTTACGTCAATATCCATCCATGTCATGATAAAGGAAAATGTCCTTCCTTTATATTGAGTCCATAAAATAATTCCTTGAGTTGGTTGTTAGACCTTCTCAATTAATCATTATAGGACCACATTAAGTACACATTACACTTAGTGATAACATTAATCTTCCACCTTTCAACTTGAATAACTTTTCATACACACAATATTATGATGAGAAAACTTAGCCACATCAACCAATATTTATTCTACATATCCTCAACCTCAATTTTCAAAATAATAATTCTACTAAGAGATATAACAAGTTTACTAGAACATGCTTTTGTAAACTCTATCTCAAAACAAACATCACCAAAACTTACATAAGTTCTTCTACATATGTCACATATCTGAAGTTATTAGAGATATGTCACTATCACTATCTGAGATTATGAGAGATATGTCACTATCACTATCTTCTAATCCAATGTAAGAAGCAACATAACCCCTAGCATACCTTGCAAATACTCAAAAGTCTCTTTAGGAATACGCTTAGTGAATATATCTACAATATGCTCTTTAGTGATCACACACTCCAATCTAATTTCCTTATCTTTAACTTTCTCTCTCAACATGTGATACTTAATAGAAATGTGCTTAGTCTTCAAATGCAATACTAGATTCTTAGACATATTTACTATGCTTGTGTTGTCACAATGTATGACAATAGGTTCACTAATTTCTATCCTTATATCCTTCAACATATGCTTCATCCAAACAATTTAATTACAATTGTTTGTTGCTGCAATATATTTTGCTTCTATTATACTTTGTGATGTATAATCCTACTTCTTGCTCAGCTAAGAAACCAATCTTCCTCCAAGAAAGGAGGCTCCACCACTAGCACTCTTTCTGCCATCCATACTGTCTTCCCAATCAACATTAGCATAAGCACTTAGAGTAAAATCATTAGATATGTCATACCACAATCCAAACTTTGATGTTCCTTTTAGATATCTAAATATCCTTTTGACTACTACATAATGTGTTTCTTTGGGATCGACTTGGAATCTTGCAACAATTCCAATTGCATTTGCTATATCTAGCCTTGTGCGAGTCAGATATTGCAAATCTCCAATCATAGATCTATACTTCTTCTACTCAAAAGTAGGTGTCTCATCCTTTACAGATAACTCGTGTCCAATTACCATAGGTGTTCCAATGGGTTTACATGTTTCCAAACCAAACCTTTTCCATAAATCCTTCAAGTACATACTCTGAGAAATAAATATTCCTTCTTTATTCTGTACAATCAACAATCATAGAAAATATTACATTTCTCATATCATACTCATCTCAAATTCCTTCTTCATCTCTTTTGCAAACTTCTTGCTTTCCTCATCATTTCCTCCAGATATGATATCATCAACAAATATTACCAAAATCATCAAACCATCATCAATTTCTTTCTAGTATAGATTATTGTTTACCGCACCTTTGCTATATCCAAGCTTTGTCAAATGCTTGTCCAACCTCGCATACTAGGTTCTTGGTACTTGCTTCAAGCCATACAATGCTTTCTTCAATTTTCATATTATGTCCTTGTCATCTGTCAAAGGACAACCTTCAGATTGTTCAATATATACCTCTTCTTCAAGTTGTCCATTCAAAAATTTTGACTTGACATCCATCTGATATAATTTGAATTTCTTTTGTGCTGCATAGGCTAAGAATAATCTTACTACTTTTATTCTAGCCATAGGAGCATAGGTCTCATCATAGTCTATTCCTTCTTGCTATGAGTAATCTTTACATACCAATCTTTTCTTATTCCTTACAACTTTTCCTTGTTCATTCATCTTGTTCCTAAATACCCATTTAGCTCCTATCACATTATTGTCTGTTGGTTTGGGAACTGATTCCCATGTCTCATTCTTTAATATCTAATCCAATTCCTCTTTCATATCTTTTTTCCAATAATCATCTTTACATGCTTCATCTACATTCTTAGGTTCAACTTGAGATATCAAACATAGTTCTTCATTGACTCTACTTCTTGTCATCACACCTTTATCTCGGCTTCCAATGATCTGCTTAGATGGATGATTCTTTATCATAATATTGTTGGAGTATTCAAATAGGAATAATACTTATGAGAGGGGGGGGGGGGGGGTGTGAATCAGAAGTATCACATTTTAACCAATAAAACTTTTAGGTGGAAGTAAATTGCATGCATGTAAATTCATCAAGTAAACATGAAACTAAGACATGCATCAACAACACATAACACTGAAATTTGGTAACCCAAAAACCCTCCAGGAATAAGAAGGTAAAATTGGGGTTGGGATGATACCCACAAAAATTATTGCAGCAATATTGTTCAAACACTTTTGATGGTCTGCCCTATTAAAGGCCTGCCCTGTTAAAGGCTTTACACTATGTCAATAGTGACTTGGTTAGAGGATTTACAAACACTTTACATGAAGTGTCACCTTGTTAAAGGATTTAATCACATATTTAAAAGATCTATGAAATAGCTGTTAAGCTAACCTATCACCATAGGATTTTCATTCTAATACAATTGCTAGAAAGTATTAGGTACAATGAACTTGATAGATTACAATCCTTGATTGCTGAATGCAGGCACTTGTTCTGCTTTCTCTGATCTTGATCCTTTGTGATCTGATAACCTTTGTTTTGAAAGTAGATTTCTTTATACACCCTTGTATATCCACTCGTATATTTTACAATGAAATTTCATCTTCCTTATAAAGACATTTGAGGATTTAGGTTTAGGTATGGATCTATGATCCATATTCAATCTCTATTTTCCACTCATTGTTTGCATTTCTTCCATTGGTTGCATGCCTTCATCATTTTTCTTATTGGCTACATGTAGATTGCATAGGAAAGATAAAAGATTTGATCTTATCATTTAATCCTTCGAGATTTACCTTATGTCGGCTACAAAAACTATTTGCATCATAGTTTGTGCAATTACAAACTCTTATGCTGATATTCTAAGTTACTCGGCTCCTGAAGCATTACTTGATGCTTAACACATGCTGTTTCCTGGATAACTCGGCACCTAAACAAAATTGTATCACTTGGCACCTTGTGTTACTTGACACTTTGAATAACTCGGCACTTGATATTACTCGGCACCTACTCTTTTCTCGGCATCATCTATGACTCAGCACTTGAACATCACTCAGCACTTTATTCTACTCGGTACTTTATTCTGCTCGGCACTTAAAGTCATTTGGCACTTGAACTTTACTGGGCACCTGATCTTCACTCAACATTTGAAAGCTACTTGGCACATGAAGATCACTTGGCACCTGAAGTCTTTCCTAACTCGGCTCTAATAGAGAAAGTAGGTAAGTGTATTGGCACTCAAGCATCAAAAACCATTATGAAGTTAACAATCTCCCCCTTTGACATGAGTGACAAAAACACTTAACTGACCTTATGAGTACATTTACTAATCTGTTTGGTATTTACAGAGTTTAAAGAAAACTTGATCAAAATTTGTAACTTACAATATATACCTCAAAAATTTTGTAACTCCCCCTGTGTTGATTGTGCCATTATCTGTATATCATGCTCCTACTTTTATCTTTTCTCCCCCATTAATTCATCTTCATAATATCTGTATCTCCCCCTATTATATCTCTTTTTCTTCTCCCCCTTTTTGACACTTATGTCAAAGAATGTTTAAGGGTTAAGACCATATTTAGCCAAAAATGTGTTGTTTACCTCCATAATCATCGTGAGAGCTGCATCCCAATTGTTCAAAGAAATTTCTAGTGACTTATGCCTGATGGCAGTCTCTGTAGCAAGATGAATAAGTCCATCTAATGTAGAAAGATTAGGGTCTTTCTTGAGAACAGTTTTAGCATAGACTTGCTCTTTATGGAGTATTTTTAAATGTGGGGTAATGGAGGACTGGAGCTGTATCAATTTTGCCTTGATATTGGCCTCTTTTGCTATTAATGCAGCTATTTCCTTTTGAGTGTGAAGCGTCTGGGTAAAATGCTTTTCACTTTGAGCTGGATCTTTAGGTAGCTGCATGCTAGAAATATTTAAATTTCTTTCCAAGCTCATTGTCTTTTGGCTAGTCTCCTATGTGAATTATGAAAAGTCACACAACTTTTTGTACAATGAGAATATATTCTCAAGTACCTTTTTCACTTTGTCAATTAGCTTTGCCAATTCAACCTGGGAAAGTGCAATTTGACTTGATATTCACTCATTTACTTTTCCCTGGAATTTTCTTTCAGACCATTCCATAAGTTTTGCATTTGTCTCTTGGTCTTCATTTGTCACCTGGTCAACAATATCTGTCAATTTCTCCGTGATATGCTTTGACTCATCTAGTGATTGCAAACTAAAGGCATCCATAAAGATGTCCTTAATCTCATGTAGTGTTTGCTTTTGTTTATACTCCTTCCTGAGTATCTCTTATCTTTTTCTCCTATTCAGTGCTTCCTGCACCTCATTTATTTGATTAATGGTTATAGTTTTTGAGTCATAGCCTGGTATGATTATCTCCTCATCTAATTCAGGGTCTCCATAGTGAAGTACCCTTGCAACTTTTGTAGTACTAGATGTTGGTACAGATATTTGCAATGGCTGATGTGAAGGAGTTCCCAAGGTAGGCAAATTTATCAATGTTTGTATTGCCTCCTACTCTCTAGGGGTTTCCACTATTTCCTCCTCCTGCTATCTTCTATCTTGATCAATTATGGTAATCTTAGGAAGTGCACCTTGTGTTTGTGCTATAGGATCAGATGTAATAGTCTGTCCTATTTGTTCTATTTGTCCTGTTTGTTCTATTCCTTCTTCTATAGCTGCACTCAACTTCTGTATTGTAGTATTAACTATGCCTGTTGAGATAACTATTGGCATTTGAAGTTGACTACTAGTAGTTGTACAGATGATGGAAGGTGGTTCTTGTGGAATCACCTTATCTCTAACCATGCTTTCTACTAGTTTTTGCAATTCATCCATACTGACCAATACTAGATCTGCACATAATAATGTTTGTTGTGTAGATTGGTCAAGGATTCTTTTGAGATCTTCTTTAGTTAATGGATTGATAGTTTGACCAGAAGTATCAGGAACATCAATAATAGTTACAGTTTTTGCAGGTGTGATGGATACTTGAGGAGGGCTACGGGGTGGCAATTGTGTGTCTTGCACGCTCTAATCTGGCTTCTGCTCTTGCTCAATTGTTGCCGTTATATCTTGTTTATGTGTCTCTTCCTCCTCTCCATCTTTCTTTTCTTCTTCCTTCTTCTCTTCTTCTATCTTCTTCTCTTCTTCTACTTTCTTTTCTTCTTCTCTCTTCTTTTCTTCTTCTACTTTCTTTTCTTCTTCTACTTTCTTTGCTTCTTCTCTGTTCTTTTCTTCTTCTACTCTCTTTTCTTCTTCTCCCTTCTCTACTGCTATCTTCTCTTCTCTTTTTTTTCTCCTCTCTTCTTGTGGAGCAACAGCTTCTTCCTTGTATTCTTCTTCAAGAAAATCTTCAATCTTCTTGTACAAGTTCTTCCATGATTTCATTGTTCTTTGAACAATTTCTTCCATCTTGTTTTGGAGTATGAAGAATGCCTTGTATTTAGGTCTAAACCTATTATTATGCCTTTTGACTGCTTTCTTTACTTGTTCCTTAGTCAAATCCAGCAATACACTTGCTAGGGTTGATTCCCTCATCTCCTTCTCCATTTTCAAACAAAAATGCCATCTGTCTTCTACAATTTTAGACAGTTCTTTTGGCAATTGTCCATCTAGTTCAAGTGGAGTGTACTTGAACTGTGCCATCATTCTATAGACTATTTCTTCTATCCTATTATGTTCTTCTTTGGTAAACTTATTGAAATCAACTTTATTTAAGTTGATTAAATCACCATTTCCAATCTTTTTACATAAAATATCAACTGAAGAATGGCTTACCTTTTTAGATTGATCTTCTTCATCAGTATCTGGTTGAGCCACATATCTTCTTCTTTTCCTCAGCTCTTCCTGTGTTTCCTTGCTTTGTTTCTTCTTTGCAACTTCCTCTTTAGCGTTTCGAGTGGAGGCCCTTGTTGCAGCTCGTGTTGTAGGCTTTTGAGGTGATGACATGGCATATTTCTTTGGTTTTTGCTAAGCTGGAGACTGTTTTGTTGTCTTTCTTTTCTTTGACTCAGCTTCAATTGGTGCTTCCTTAGCTTCTTTGTCTTCTACACCTTCCTCCTTGTCTTCACCCAGTCCTTGAGTTAGTTCCATGGGGCCTCGTTCTTGCTCATCTTCATCATAATTATCATCTTCTTCTTATTCTACTATAGCCTCAATTTCTTCACCAAATTTCTTCTTAATCTTCTTTAACAATTTGTCTTTCTTCTTTAATGTGGAAGCAGTCTTTAATTCCATGTTTATTTTTGACCTTACTACAGCATAAGTGCCAAAATGTGGAGTGCTTTTATCTGTTTCTTCTGCCAATAATGCAGTTATTGCTGCAGATGACTCATCAACATTGATTTCATATCCAAATGGCCTTAGCCATCTCACTCTTGGAATTGCTACTTGGATGTATGTGAAGTCAATATCAACCAAGAAACATATATCATTAACATGTTCTTCTACTAAAGTAACTCATATTCTCATCCTTTGTTTCATGGATTTCTTGAAATCTTCAAAATAGCTTGTCATCAGGGTATCAAAATTTTCTCCCATTTGTTATATATATTCATTGATTTGGGCAATGATTGTTCTATCATCCCTCCATGTTACTTTGCCAAAAGAGGGAAACTCATTTTGAACATAGAAGAATATACAAACTAGAATTGCTCCAAATTTGCATTGAGTGCCCTTTTTCCTTCTTATGGTAGCTAGGTTTTCATTAATCTGTTGTAGGTGCAGTTTTGCAAGATCATAAGTATGATCCTTTTTCACCAGTTTGTAGCCTACATCTACTGTAATACATGGTACACTGTTGATTCTACTGGATTGGTAAAACTTATGAGTGATGACTCTAATAGAAAATTCAACTAGAGGATCTTGTATGGTGTGAATTGTCATTCCTCTCTTATTCCACTGAGCACCAGTGTTCTTTTCAATAACCTCCTTCAATTCACTCCTCAAGGTTTTGAACCGATCTAGGGTTCGGTACCCTATTACTCTGTGTATGATTTCTTTGGTTAATTTGATGGGAATATCTTCTAACCACAGACTACCACCATGAATTCTGCTCAGCACAAGTCTAACCCATTCTGTCTTGAATACGATGGGAAAGCTCAAAGCTCGGGTCAAACCCTTTCTTTTAACAATTTTGAATTCATCTCTTAAGACTCCATCTACGCACAATTTCTCATAGGCTTGCCTTATTTCCATATCTCCTAGGGCACCTATCTTACAATTGTAGCATTTCCTAATGTCTTGAACCATTACGACTTTTGAGGGTATTTGGGAGAGTGCTCTGGCTAGGTCAGTTTTGTATGCTACTTTAGGTATGGGAAGAAAATTAGGTTGCTTGACCTCATTGGACACTAACTAAACTTCAAATGACTCTTTGTCCTCGATTTTCTTGGAACTTGATGCCATTTATGCAAACTAGGGTTTCATTTTTACGAAATATAAAATTGTGTAGCTCGACACGAATGAAAAATACCTCAAGATCGATGAAAACATGTTGGAAGAGGTTGCAATCTGCTTGAAATGCTGGATTCTTTGCTATGAAGTTGCTCTGCTCTTTTTCTCTTCTTTACTTCTTGATCGCGATGAGTAAAATTGATTAAAATCATGATAATATACCCTATTTTCATTGCATTAAATGCTCAACTGCCAACTCAGCATCAGTTATCAACTTGGTCACTGTTAGGAGCTTGACATGTGTTGGAGTTTGACTCGGCATCCAAAGATAGCTTGGCAACATCATTTAGATTTTGTGTTGACATCTTGTCTCATGCAGATTTATACTTTGCATAGCTTCTTTGTCTTGGGATTGATGTGTGATATAGCTTTGTATATTAGTCCTGTATACTTCTCATGCTTAGTTTGATGAAGTGTGATCACTTGAACTATTAGGTGAAGTGATCTCTCCACTTGATGTGTTGCACTCATCTTTCTTTTTCCAAGTTTTATTCATTTGCCCTCTTATATTTTCGACATCAATCTTTTCTTTGCCCTTATTTTCTTCAATCTTGGGTGCCTTTGATCTTGTAGGACAGTTTCTGCTGGTATGACCAGTTTTCAAACAACTAAAACATATGGTTTGGTTCAACCATCTCTTGTAGTTCCCTTTGAAATGTGTTCTTATGCAGTTCTGGGGCATATGTCCATATTATTGACGATAATGATAGCTATACTTGGTGTTGTAATCCGAATGAAAATGAATTCCATTCCCTTTTGATTTTTCTGGTTGATTTGATGTCCACATAGGTTGTGATATGCATTTAGATGCCCTATGTCCATACTTTTGGAAATTATTGTATATGAGCAATGTTAGTATGCTAATAGAAACCAAATTTAAATAAAGCTTCTACAAACTAAAAAAAATTCATAAACTTCAAGATAGACTAAAATGAGCTCTCAATTGAGAATATGAGCCATTAATGGACTCTCTCAATAAGAAGCTCTCTTGTTGAGTAGCTTTATCTAAATGGATAGGATGTATGCTCAATATGCTTTCAAAGGCTTCAATGGATGATTGTGGATTTTTGGTGTGGATAGATGGCTTTAGTATGGATTTGGCTCTCAAAATAGCATTATAACTTTACTTCATGGATTGTGTTATTTTGTAAAGGGGAAGGATCCAATTTATAGGCAAGAGGCTTGAGGGTTTGAGGGCTAAGATGCAAGGATGGGAAAAAGCTTATGGAAGGCTCAGATTGCATGAGAGGAGAGCACATGGATTGTGCTTCCTTATAGCCAATCAAGGAGTGACACATGTCACATGGTGAAAGGATGGAGGAAAGGGCAAGGATGAGTCAACAAAGGAGGCTCAAGAGATAAAATCTTCATAAAGACCCTCATAATGACTTGTAAGAGCAATAAAAGGGCTTGTAAGAGTCATTTATGACCTAGTGGACTTCATAAAGTTTTATGGTTGAGATATTTTGAGGGTGATGAGAGCAAATTCGACTTGGACTTGATTAGGAAGGTTTTAAGCTTGCTTAGGCTTGTGCAAATGATTAGAGGATGGATTAGGATGGTTTAGGATTAGCTTAGGGATAGGCAAGTGGATGGCATTTAATGAGGGTGGGTGAAGGAGGAGATATTTGTTAACTTTGGCTTGGGTTAGTAAGTTTTAACCCATGTTTAGGGAATGTGACAAGGTTAGGAGGGGATTAGGATTAGGTTTAAAGACATCTTCTAGAAGAGTCTAGATTTTGGATGAGGATAAAGACTTTCTAGAATAGTCTAGAATTTCCTAGGATGAGGATGAAGACTTTCTAGAAGAGTCTAGAACTTCTTAGGATGAGGATAAATTAGATTTTTAGGAAATAAATAAAGTTTTATTTATTTCAAGGGTTTGGGTTGAGGAGATATTTATTAAAACTTTTTTAATAAACATGAGGATTAATATTTAATTTTAATTAAATATTTTGAGTTGGGATTAGGGGTAGGAAATGATGGGATTAGCCTTTAATCAAAATTAAAGAAGGATTAGAAGATTTTGGAAGAGGTTATTGGTCATAAGGAAATTGGCCAACTTTTGGGAAAAAAATAAATTTTTTATTTATTTTAGGATTTTTGGTCAATTTATTAATTAAATAATTAATAAATAAGGAAATAATGTTTAAATAAGATTTAAACATTTTTGGGAGGGATTTCTTAATTAAATATTTTTAATTAAGATAAAGGGATTTAATGGCATAAAAATTAATTAATTAATTAATTAAATAATTAATTAATTAATAAATGATGATGTCATCGAGAATTTTTCAGAAAATAAAAATACTTTATTTTCTAAAGGATTTTTAGGTGTCTACATTTTGCCCCTCTTTGATGTGATGCCGCAAGTGGCATGACATCAAAGACAAGAAAATAAGATGCCCAAGGCTAGAGCAGAAGAGGAGAGAATGGGCTGTGAGATGCCCCCTCAAGAAGGCAGCGGGGAGAGAAAGCGAGGCTCGATGGCTTCTTGAAAAGTACAAAAATCTCGGATGAGCAAGGAAACTCAGATTGGCAAAGAGAAGGGGCTGAGTTAGCTCAAACTCTTACTATGGGAGAATGATAAAGGAGAATCAGATGCACAAGAGGAAGCAAGCTTAAGACTTTAGGGAAGGTGGAGGATGAAGGAGCAGAGCGCTATAAAAAGGAATCCAGGATAGGGAGATGGATGAGGGGATTATAAAGCTGATGCAACAGGATTTCAAAGAGTTAGATTGGTGGAAGATGGGTTTCGGAGATCCCTAGGACTAGGATTGTGGATCTCGAAAGATGAGGCTTGGTGGGTTGATTTGGATTGGTGGATCCATAAGACTAGGATTGTGGATCCCTAAAGCTAAGAGTGATGAGTGATTCAAAGAGATACTGATGCATCAGCTGGGGTAGGAGAGACGGATGCTGGATATGGATGGGGGATAATGGAGATGAAGGAAAACCATTGAAGCTTTTTGAGCGGGGGGATACTTCAAAGAGAAGTACCACCATGTAGTTGAGCACTAGATTTGCTATAGGACTATTGGTTAATTGCCAAGGTTACCAAGAACATCAAGGCCTTTTCACCAACCATCCAAAGGACTGAAAAACTAACTCAAAACAAACACACAAGGATTGCCCCAGCATCACACATGAATCCTAGAGGAAGCAGCGTGGAAACGACACTGGAGAACCCACAAGCAGAAAAGAAAAACAAACGAAAGACCTAATCAAGACCTTATGCTCTAATTGCCCCATTCGCAGCATACCATGATATGGAAGATCGTGGCAACCTTGAGGAGGGAACAAGGAGATTGCTTGGAAAAGATACTTCAAGACCCAAAAGGGAAGATTCCAAATCAAAAGAAAGTGAAAATCCAAAAGAGAACCGTTTGCCAATGAGATGGGTAGGATGAGGTACTAACGGACCAAGATCAGACATGAGGAAAGCTATATCCTACAAGGATCTATCGGAGAGCACCTAAGCTGATGGATCTAGATGGGTGATGCGTTTGGCAAGCTGAACTAAGAAGGATAGCACTTTGGTGATAGGAGATCTAGCTAAAGGATGCATTGGAATAGCTAACCAAGGGTTGTGCGATGTGTACAAGATGCTAATCAAGGAGGAACGAACACGAAAGTTGGATAGATACAATGGTACTAAGCTAAAGAGGATGTACAAGCTGACAGACCAAGATATTTACAAGCGGGCTAATCAAGATATGGTACAAGCTAACATACCAATGATAGGTATGATACAGTTGGATAAAAAGCTCAGGATGAGAGGATAGCGGGATGGTTCGATTTTGTGCAAGATGCAAAAGCTAAGGGTGGGGTGATAGCGAAAGATATGGATTTGGCAGGATGCATCCAATGATGAGGAGAGATTTTGTGACCAAGGATAGCTAGAGGAGCAAGATGAGATGGATGGATAGGATGGTAGATAGCTAGGATTATGATGGATATAAAGAGATGACATTGGGTTTGCATGAGGATAGCCTAGAGCTAGATACCAATGACAAGGGAGGATGGACAAGACAAGATCTCCAAGGAATATAGTGCCCCCAATTAGAAGATAACATGCGAAAGGAGGTCTTATGATGGATGTGATAGGATTGAAGCTAGGATGGAAAAAGCTGAAGGGGCTAGGGAGATGGATGATAGCTGAGATGATTGGCTGAAGATGCATAAGATTAGTGGATGGTGTGAGATGGAAGCTGGAGGATGGAGGATAGGTGGATAGATTGGAAGATGGAGTTGGATGTCAAGAGATGACCAAAAGCATGAGGGTGATAGGCTAAGCTGGTGATGGTGAGATTACGCATGACGCTTGTTTGCCAAGTTTTCATCATGGTACTTGTCCAAGGCGCTTGAATTGCCAAGTTTTCACCAGTGGACGCTTTATTTTTCTTTATTATTTTTTTGACTTTTTGACTTTGGACTTAGTTGGAATGATTTTGGCTTTCTTCAGCTATTTTGGCTTTTTTGGGATTTTTCACTGGCTATTGGAATGTTCAATTTTGTTGCTAGCTGTTGGTACACTGGATGTGTGATTTATGCAATAGATCGGATTAGATGGGATTGATGGTAGGAGACAGAGGGATGAAAATGCTGGAAAGGAGCATGAGATGGGGATGCTTGTAAGAGCAACATTGGCACATGTTGGAACGGGTGTGAAAAGAGCATATGGGGAATAGATGGTAGATGCGGGCGTGATGGAGGATTTGTGGAAGCGTGCTTGGGGATATAGGCACCCAAGATGGAGTTAGGAGATGGGGGACATGAGTCACTAGATGGGGGATTAGCAATGGTGGATGCCATAATGCATTGGGTTTCAACTTTTTTCTTGGGGATCCACATGATTTTGGATTTTCTTTTCATAGGCTTTTGCATTGTTTTGCATTCTTTGATTGGATTTTGCCTTTTTGGAGTATGTCTTTTAGAATAGACATATGATTGCCTAGGATGTGGATTTTTAGCTTTATGCATTTTGAAGTTGGCATTCACATTGCTGTGGTAAGCTTTGGGAAGATGGTTAGGAGAAGCTTTGTGAGATGGAGAGGATATGAAAGAGCATGTAGGGGGATGATGATGGATGATGTGCCCTGATATGTGCCTTTGTTGATCTTGCATAGAAATGGACGGAATAGGATTTTTATGATGGCTGATAGGAGGATGGAGGATGGTAGATTTTGGGACATAGGGACCCAAAATGGATTTAGCGGATGAAGGGGGGATATGGTAGGTTGTTTTGGGTTACAAAGATGGTGGAGGGGGGATGACATAAGATTTCTTGAAGGAGTGATGGGAGGCTGGCATGGTGGGCTTGGAGATAGGCTTGGTTTGGGGGTGTGGTGTACCAACACCTTTAGATGGTGAGCCTTTGGATACATATCCAAGACCATGAAATCCTAGATTTTTTTGTGCAATAATAGGCTCTCTGATTCCTTGCTCTTGTGGTCCTAAACCTTGACCTTGATAATGCCATCGATTGAGCATTTGAACAAGCTGAGGAAACTTTTTGCTTGCAGAAAATGGTAGAAGTGATTTATTAGGTGTATTGCAATTGGGAGATACTGTTCTTAATTCTTCTGCTGAGAGAGGGCCACCGTGGATGAATGTAAGTGAACCAAGAGGGTAGATTATAGATGGTGGAATAGCTTGGATAGGTGGTAAGATGGAAGCATGGAGCGGGGGAGATGGAAGGATAGGATCTTGATGTAGCTGGTGGGATGACAAGATATCTTGCAGTGGAGGAGATATGGCTTGAGGTTTTGGAGATGGAGGAGATGGTGACTGCACTATGGATGGAAGACATGGTATGATGATATCTTCATTTATGCTTTGGGGGATGTCAACATGCTTTTGGGCAGGATCTTGATAGGATTGGTTTGGAGTGGATGGTGTGATAGGAGGTGAAGGGATGGATTCTTCAAAGGCAGTGGATGGATAGATGGGAGATTCAGTAGTGAAAATGGGTGAGTAGAAGATGGATGCATAAGGGTCATTACGAGAGAATTGGGAAATGCTTGGAGGCGATGTGGATAGGATTTGGAGGGATTTGATAGGTGGTGGGATTTTGATGCTTGCGGGAAGTGGAAGGATTTTAAGCAATTTGATGGATGGTATGGGGATGATAGCTATGGGAGATGGAGGTGATATTATAGATGGGGAAGCTTCATCACTGACTACTTCACATGGTTGGATTAGATGACATGGCTTATCGACTATTGGAGGCAACTTTTCTTGTATTTCCTCTAGGAGATTCCTTGGAGACTCGTGTGTCGAAGGTGGAGGTGGATTGACAGGAATAGCTAGTGTGATGGGGATGGAAGATTGGAAGCTTGGTTGATGGGGTGATGGAGAGGAAGCTGGAATATCAAATGGCATGACTAGATAGTTTGGAATAACTCTTGGATTTTGGGGGATGCTTGGGGGAATGTTTCTAAGGCTTTCAATATACCCGTTATAGTCAACAAGATTTTCATCATCATTGGAATAGGAGGTGGCGGGAGCAAGGACAATGCGACCAAACACATCATGATAGGATTGGTACTTCATGCTTTGATGATGAGTTTGATGGGGATGGGGTCTTGCATATGGATGAACACGGAAGCTCATGGTTGGATTTGGATTAAGCACAGATTTTGGATTGGCTGATGAAAGATTTCCTAGGGAGAGTCAAAGCTGTATGACAGACCTAAGGAGGATTGGCTGAAGATTTTTGGCTTTCTTGTGGGTGGAAGACTTCAAGGTTATGCTATCAAAAAGTGAGAGTTTTTCTTTCCTATGCACTGGATTGGTGGAGATTGTGTCAACTTAAGGATAGACTAATGATCCTATGGGCATGACACGAGATTGACCACTTGTGGATCCCAACCTTTAGCTCAAGGCGATGAGGGATAACAAGTGACAAAGCTAGATTACCCTAGACAAAGCTCTATCAAAGGGATAACCTTGGTGAGGCTGGTGGATTGGTCGGATTGATTGGATAGCAAATTCTAGCAGAGTAACAACAATTCTTTAAAGGCTTGGGTGATTTTGGATTGGGTTGCTAGCTGGCTGGGGGGATGATTTGGATGGACTTTGGATTTGGGATTGTTCTAAGGCAAAGAACTAGATAGATATGGTTGCAGCGGGGGAGCTTGGATAATTTTTTGATGAGGCAGTGACTACACGAAGTATGCCTTGAGCTGGGAGATTTCTGCTTTTTTGGGATTTTGACCAAAGTTGGAAAGCATTCATTCAAAAGATATGAACAAACAAGCAGACCAAAGTTTGGAGCAAGCACGTCAAACACACCAACATCCTAGGAAGCTTTCTACAAGGATGAAATTTGGTTTAGCTAGGGAGTCCTCGATATACACAAGGTACGTGAGGCCCAAATCCATAGATGAAACCAAAAAGATGTCACACAGCCGAGAGGAGCGGTAACCCACTTCTCCTCTTTCACTTCTCAAGGGTATAAAGTTCCTTGAGGCTTAGCTCGAGTGACAAAATTTTGATCCCAAGAGAGGTGTCTTTGGATTCACCTCCCGATCTTTATACTCCGCCGGAACGCTGGAGTTGAGGTCGTCCCAAGGGGTGATGAAATCCCCAAGTAGGCCTCCTAAAAAGCTAAGACAAGATTTTGGATCCTAATCTTATGCACCCAAGATGGCCTCGGAAGACGACAAGGGGAGAGAAGACTTGGATGATCTTGGGCTAAAAAGCATGCTTGTTCTTTTACCAACTGATGCTTAAGTTTTCTGATCTAGACTTTGCAAGCACTCATGTTTAAGATACAATGTTTATTCCAACTTTGAAGCATCAACAAAAATAAAATTGATTGAAGAATGTGAACAAGAAGAAGAGTTAGGGTCAACAAGAAGGTAAACCCGTGCGCTCGGAGGCCCTCCACGTCAAGTATCGATTGATTTTTCTTTAAGGCATTCAAGATTGAGTGTGAGTTTATTTTAAGCCCAAAACAAAGGTGTGTGAGATTCGATTTCAAGCACGCGCCCAGAGGCCCTCCACGTCAAGATTTGTCCAATTTTTATGCCCAAATAAAGTGTGAGCGAGATTAATGTGCATTCAAGGAAAATTTGATTTTAATCCATGGCATTGAAGAGTGATTTTAGCAACATGCATTCAAAGACAAGTGATTAAACATTCAAGTTTTTTCCTTTGAGCATTCAAGATTGAGATTTTGTGTGTTGTTTTAAGAACTTTGAAGTAAGAACTTTGAAGTGCTTTGTTTTAACCTTAGATCATTAAAGATTGTTTTGGACTCAAAAGTGAAAATGACTCTTTGGACTTTGCTTTTCATTCAAGATTTTGTGTTCTAGTTTGCATGTTTTAAGCCCAAAAATGATATTCCTAGATTGTTTTGATGCATGAAAAACCTAAGAAACATTCAAGATTTTGCAACAAGACATTTTTTTGGAACAAATAACAAAGCTTTTTAGGACAATTTTGGCAACCATTTAGGACTCTTAGTTTTCATGAGATTTTTTAAAAGAACTTTAGTGTGCACTTAGTGTTGATTTTGAACCTTTTGAAATGGAAACTTGAAGTTCTTTTTAAATTCCCAAAAATGAAGTGTTCCTAATTTTGCATGAATGCATCTAAAACCTTGATGTTGCAAGGATGCAAATGATTAGATTGGTTTAGTTTCACTTGTTAAAAGTTTTTTTCTTTTTTCAAAATTTTTAGTTTTTAAATGGATTTAAGTATGATTTGGAGGTTCATTTTAAGCACTAAAAAGAAGTGTGTATGATTTTGCTTCCTTAAAATTAAAAAAAAATGGCCAAGATTTCCCACAAGAAGAAGAAGAAGAAGTAGATGGAATAAGAAGAATATAGACAAGAAGAGGAAGAAGAATTCCAAGTTCTTTGTCCACCTATAAGCTTGAAAAATCTGCAAATACTATGAGATAGACTATGAGTTCCTTTGTCTTCTTCATGCTCATGTGGACCTACAAAACCAATTTATACAATCCTACCAATCACAAAAACAAGCAAAATTAGCCAAAATCAGAAAATGACATACAAAACTTGACTAAAAAAGCTAATGAAGATGACCCATGCGGGGTCCCACCGGGCGTGCCAAAATGTATATGAGCAATGTTAGTATGCTAATAGAAACCAAATTTAAATAAAGCTTCTACAAACTAAAAAAAATTCATAAACTTCAAGATAGACTAAAATGAGCTCTCAATTGAGAATATGAGCCATTAATGGACTCTCTCAATAAGAAGCTCTCTTGTTGAGTAGCTTTATCTAAATGGATAGGATGTATGCTCAATATGCTTCCAAAGGCTTCAATGGATGATTGTGGATTTTTGGTGTGGATAGATGGCTTTAGTATGGATTTGGCTCTCAAAATAGCATTATAACTTTACTTCATGGATTGTGTTATTTTGTAAAGGGGAAGGATCCAATTTATAGGCAAGAGGCTTGAGGGTTTGAGGGCTAAGATGCAAGGATGGGAAAAAGCTTATGGAAGGCTCAGATTGCATGAGAGGAGAGCACATGGATTGTGCTTCCTTATAGCCAACCAAGGAGTGACACATGTCACATGGTGAGAGGATGGAGGAAAGGGCAAGGATGAGTCAACAAAGGAGGCTCAAGAGATAAAATCTTCATAAAGACCCTCATAATGACTTGTAAGAGCAATAAAAGGGCTTGTAAGAGTCATTTATGACCTAGTGGACTTCATAAAGTTTTATGGTTGAGATATTTTGAGGGTGATGAGAGCAAATTCGACTTGGACTTGATTAGGAAGGTTTTAAGCTTGCTTAGGCTTGTGCAAATGATTAGAGGATGGATTAGGATGGTTTAGGATTAGCTTAGGGATAGGCAAGTGGATGGCATTTAATGAGGGTGGGTGAAGGAGGAGATATTTGTTAACTTTGGCTTGGGTTAGTAAGTTTTAACCCATGTTTAGGGAATGTGACAAGGTTAGGAGGGGATTAGGATTAGGTTTAAAGACATCTTCTAGAAGAGTCTAGATTTTGGATGAGGATAAAGACTTTCTAGAATAGTCTAGAATTTCCTAGGATGAGGATGAAGACTTTCTAGAAGAGTCTAGAACTTCTTAGGATGAGGATAAATTAGATTTTTAGGAAATAAATAAAGTTTTATTTATTTCAAGGGTTTGGGTTGAGGAGATATTTATTAAAACTTTTTTAATAAACATGAGGATTAATATTTAATTTTAATTAAATATTTTGAGTTGGGATTAGGGGTAGAAAATGATGGGATTAGCCTTTAATCAAAATTAAAGAAGGATTAGAAGATTTTGGAAGAGGTTATTGGTCATAAGGAAATTGGCCAACTTTTGGGAAAAAAATTTTTTTTATATTTATTTTAGGATTTTTGGTCAATTTATTAATTAAATAATTAATAAATAAGGAAATAATGTTTAAATAATATTTAAACATTTTTGGGAGGGATTTCTTAATTAAATATTTTTAATTAAGATAAAGGGATTTAATGGCATAAAAATTAATTAATTAATTAATTAAATAATTAATTAATTAATAAATGATGATGTCATCGGGAATTTTTCAGAAAATAAAAATACTTTATTTTCTAAAGGATTTTTAGGTGTCTACAATTATAACAATGTCCATCAAATCTCTAAGTCCTTGTTACATTGGATCTGCAATCTTGTGTCATATGTCCTTGCATGTTGCACTTGTGATAGAAGTTCTTACTTTTGGGTGTGTTTGATTGATTAAATCTTCTACTCCTGCAGACATTAGCTGTATGCCCCTTCTTATTATAGTAATGACAAGTGGGTTTTGAATCCTTACCTTTGTCACTTCTTTGTTTAGCACTCTTTGATGATTCTCCAACTTCAGTACTATTGTATCTAAGTCCTGATGTATCATGGGCGGATCTTGGGAATTTCATCAATTGTTCAAAATACTTGATGGCTTCACTTGACTTGTTGAGATTCTCTTCTACCTCGTTTTTTCTATTCAATTCATTCTATATTTGTTCATTCTGCATCTTCAAAGTAGAGATCTCAATATCTTTCACATTGAGTTCATGATGAAGCTTCATCATTTGGGCAAGTGTATCCATCTGCATGTTTGAGATCCTTGTCAATTCAGTACATTTTTCTTCAAGTCTGTTTGCAAGATTTATTTTGTCATTTTCCATCATGACTTTATCCTCAACTACTGTTTTCTTTTGTTCAGTAATTTCACATTATCATTATGGCCTGTGATTCATGTTCCATCTTGAGAGATCTTATCTCCTCTACTTGAACTTTATTTTTCTCCATCAGTTCTGCTATTGTTGCATCAAATTCTTTAGTGTCTCCATTGGAAAACACTTGTGTGGTATCAACCTCCTTGTAGTGTATATCATTTTCAGCTATGGCTATCTCCTTTATTCTCTTTAAAGATTTTCTTAATTCCACTCTTGCTTCTTCTACTTTTTGTAGGGTGAGATGCACATCAATCACCTGGTTTTCAATGATCTTTCCAAGTTTGAAGACTTCCATCTTTAGATCTTTATCTCCAAGCTATCAAAATTTTCCTTGTCAGAACCTGGTTGCTCTAATACCAATTGTTGGAATATTCAAATAGGAATAATACTTATGAGAGGGGGGGTGGTGAATTAGAAGTATCACATTTTAACCAATAAAAATTTTAGGTGGAAGTAAATTGCATGCATGTAAATTCATCAAGTAAACATGAAACTAAGACATGCATCAGCAACACATAACACTAAAATTTGGTAACCTAGAAACCCTCCAGGAATAAGAAGGTAAAACCGGGGTGGGGATGATACCCACAAAAATTACTGCAGCAATATTGTTCAACCACTTCTGATGGTTTGCCCTGTTAAAGGCCTACCCTATTAAAGGCTTTACACTGTGTCAATAGCAACCTGGTTAGAGGATTTACAAACACTTTACATGAAGTGTCACCTTGTTAAAGGATTTAATCACCTATTTAAAGGATCTACGAAATAGCTGTTAAGCTAACCTATCACCATAGGATTTTCATTCTAATACAATTGCTAGAAAGTATTAGGTACAATGAACCTGATAGATTACAATCTTTGATTGTTGAATGCAGGCACTTGTTTTGCTTTCTCTGATCTTGATCCTTTGTGATCTGATAACCTTTGTTCTGAAAGTAGATTTCCTTATACACCCTTGTATATCCGCTCGTATATTTTACAATGAAATTTCATCTTCCTTATAAAGACATTTGAGGATTTAGGGTTAGGTATGGATCAACAATCCATATTCAATCTCTATTTTCCACTCATTGTTTGTATTTCTTCCATTGGTTGCATGCCTTCATCATTTTTCTTATTGGTTGCATGTAGATTGCATAGGAAAGATAAAAGATTTGATCTTATCATTTAATCCTTCGAGATTTACCTTATGTCGGCTACAAAAACTATTTGCATCATAGTTTGTGCAATTACAAACTCTTATGCTGATATTCTGAGTTACTCGGCTCCTAAAGCATTACTTGATGCTTGGCACATGCTATTTCCTAGATAACTCGACACCTAAACAAAACTGTATCACTCTGCACCTTGTGTTACTCGGCACTTTGAATAACTTGACACTTGATATTACTTGGCACCTACTCTTTGCTCGACATCATTTATGACTCAGCACTTGAACATCACTTGGAACTTTATTCTACTCGGTACTTTATTTTGCTCAGCACTTAAAGTCATTCGGCACTTGAACTTTACTAGGCACCTGATCTTCACTCAACATCTGAAAGCTACTCAGCACATGAAGATCACTTGGCACCTGAAGTCTTTCCTAACTCGGCTCATGTTGTGGCTTGGCATTCATGGTGTACTCGGCTCCAATAGAGAAAGTAGGTAAGTGTATTGGCACTCAAGCGTCAAAAACCATTATGAAGTTAACAAATCTTTCCCAAAGTAGGAATTGTTATCTCAACTCTTGGCTCTACTAAAGGTTCTAAGCTTTCTTCCTACCTTGGCTCTCCTTCATTCTGCAAATAATTGGTAGTCTTAAGAAATACTTCAGCATTTCTTGGTTTAGTAACAACATCATCATCTTAATTGCAATCAATTATTCTCTCTTATATCCTAAATTTCTCATCAATTCTCACATTTGCACTTTTCATAATAGTCTCTAAAGTTGTCTCTCCTAATACTTTGTTTTCACTAATCAATCTAGCCTCATTATCACAGTCTTTCAAGGATCTTTCAATACTTTCTCTAAATTCTTCAACTTGATCAGAAAGTAAAGTTTTTCTAGTTTTCCTTAATCTCTTAGGACATCTAGATGAAAAATGATCAAATTCTTTACAAGTCCAACAAAAAAAAAATTTCATACCTTATGGTTTGCTCTTTATAAGTAGATCAATACCTTCCTCTATCTTTATGTCTTCTTCAGATCTACATCTATCTTTGCTTTGGATTTTGTACTTTTGTATACAACAGAAGGATTTTGGATCTAAAAACTCAATACTCTATTCTTTACACAAATATGATAACTCACCAAGAATTTCTACCATTTTTATTTTGTGAATGTAGGACTATCTTTCCCGAACATGTTTTCCATGGACCTCCCAAAGTTGTTAAAGTTTATCTTCAAGGATTTAATGCTCTAATACCAATTATTAGAAAAAATAGTCCACCAAGATAACTAAGAGGGGATGGGGGGGTGAATCAGATTCTAACAATTAAAACATTTATCTTCTTTAAACAAACTTAACCATTCAACCAAAGTAAACAATAACCATAATAAGATGCACATAGACAATTACACTAGATATTCTAAGAAGGGAAACCCTTGATCAAAGGGAAAACCTTGGTGGGAATGATGCCCACAAGATGACATACTAATATAAATATTCCTTGTTAGAGGATGAACCATGTTCTAGGAGTCTATTACAACATTTAGTACATAGAGTCTCTGTTAGGAGATTCCAATCCTATTAGGAGTTGTAGTATAATGTATGCAAGAAGAGCCCACTACCCAAACATGCAATGTCAACCACAAGAAGAACTCACTAGTCAAACATGCAATTTACTATTATGTTCTTCTTTCCTTTGTTCTGTCAACTGAACCAAACACTGTCAGACCTTGTAGACTAGGTCACAAACCTTGGATCCAAATATCAAACATCAGATCACTTAGCAAAACCTTGGCAATGATGTTTCCTTCACTTCCACTATACTCAACTTCACATTCCACTCTTGTGTTGCTTACAAAATATCATTCACATCAATATCCATCCATGAAATGATAAAGGAAAATGTCCTTCCTTTATACCAAGTCCATAAAAAAATCCTTATATAGATGCAATGCTCCCAATGTAGAAAATCTTTATCAATGATGGTACTTTTTTAGTCCAAAATAGCTATAAATTATTGCATGTCACAATTTAAAAGATCTTTGGAAATGCCTTCTCTTGTCCCTAATTTAAACTAGGTTAGATTATTACAATCCCTTTGAATCATCAATTTCTTTGCACAAACTATTGGGCACATGAATTATATCCACCACCATCTTTTTAGACCAATAGTTATCTCATTTCATACTTTTGCAAAAATTTCTATGCCCTATCTGGGTGTGTGCTAGATGCATTTTTCCCCAGCTAAATCAGATTGAGTAAAGAAATTTCTTTGAGTTTGTTTCATCGAGATTATCTTGCACTGATTACATGACTTAATCATAGTGCAAAAAAATGCTATAAATCCAATCAAAGCTTAAGTGCAGTACAAGAAATGTAAACATATCCAACTTTCTTGGATATGTCCAATCAAAGGAATATGCAAATTTAGAATCCTTTAACAAATTTTCTTATGTAACAAAAATTATGTTTGCTAAATTGGTAATTCACATTCTCGAATTTGATGGGTGTAGGGAAGACATCTAGTATTTAACTTTGGGTACCTAGAACTTCTAATGTGTATGTAGAAATCAGCCATTTTTCAAGAAGTAGCATGTATAAAAATATAAATTATTATTACATATATGATCGGTTATTAGTACATGTGCTATAATTTTTTTGAGGTTTTGTTATTTTATAACTTTTTGAACCTATTAAATGTCCCTATTTTTAAAAAATTCATGTTCTATTTTTTTAAAATTATAAATATGACACTGTTAAATAATACATTTTTGACACTTGACTTTAGTTATTTATCAAATAAATGTAGGTCTCTTGACTTAGTGCAATGGTGTCACTGATTGCTACTTCACATCCAAAACTAGAATATTGTTGATAAGAGACAATTGCCCATAATTTATCTCTTTTTTTTAATCAACTTGTTGATCATAATAGATTTCTTAAGAACTATTTTAATTATTAAAAAATGTCATATATGAATGTTTCTAAATTTTTAAATATTTGAATATGAATTTTTAATTTTTAAAATTAGTTTAAAATTTTATTCATATTAATTATTTTTAATATTATTTTCCTTTTAACATGAATACAATTTTTAATATTATTTATAAATAATTTTTTTAAAGAATTAATTTTTTTATAAAATACAAAATAAAATATATTAAAATAATGAAATATCATTCAAAATATATTACAATAGAATGATAGACTAAATTCAAGTCTAGAAGAAGTAAAACCCTCTAAAACAATTGTTTATGCAATGTCTCTCTAATTTTTGCATTGTTAATGTAAACCTATTTAGTTAATTGTATAAAAGTAATTTCAAAATAGAAAGCGAGAGAGAGAGAGAGAGAGAGAGAGAGAGAGAGAGAGAGAGAGAGAGAGAGAGGTATTTTGGATAATGTTTTGCTTGATCTATTATATTGTACTTGTTATTTGGACCATGGAGAAAATTTTGACACCAAAAAATCAACCAATAGATGTTGTCATCTTAAAAAGATGTTCTATGCTATTGGTGGAAACTTCTAATTTGTTTCCTTTTTTGTTGGCAGCTCACTCTAATAAATTTCTATAATGTTTTTTTATATTTCTTAATCTGTGGTCACTTATTATGGAAATAAATAAGCAATGTATCTATTGGCCTGATTTTTAGCACGATGAAATTTCCCTAACATAGGTATACAAAATCAAGTTGAGTCCATCATTGGTAAATGGGGTTTCTTGTTCAGGCATCCAAATTTTGTTTGCCTTTGTTTTTTCCCATTAAACCCTTTTTCTCATTTCTTTTAAAGGTCTTGGGTGTGAAATCTTTTTAAACTTTGGCAAATATTCTATTTTCTTTTTAAGTTTTTCGCACCCTCAAGCAGTCTTGTTCTCTTATGTCTTCCCCATCTGATTCTAACAAAATCTACGGCTATCGCTACTTCACTATGGTGAGTTGTGTGTTTCTTATGTATAGTGAAGAAGCAAACACTACGAAACTAAAGAATGGTGTTGTAAAATGGAAATGTGGTAGTTAGAAAATATGTTGCAGCCAAAATTTCAATCACATGTGTTTTGTCGAAACTGTTAGAGTAGGAAAAGAAACCCAGTAAAAGGCGGGCATAGGATATCACCAGAATATTGATTTTTTCGATGATTCACCACTTTAATAATCAGAAAAACTAATCATCTCACCATTAGTGATATAGCAAGTGGCCGAAGAATGTTACACTGTGATCGTCAAACTTCCTAATGGTCATTAAGAGTTCCAAGTGGCATAATAAATGATGATATCATTGTCGTGTTAGGAACACAAAGTGGGTAATCATGGTGTGACATGCTTGTACTTTCTAATGCCGAGTTTTGTTAAGTCACTAGCACTCACTACTTCACTAATCAAAAAATCTAGGCATTTCACCGTAAGTGATATAGTGAGTTGTTGTGAAATGAGCATATGGTGGGACCCAAGTAACATGGAAAGATGAATGAGATTAGAGTATGATTTTTATTTTCACCATTTTTGTAGGATTTATCACATCATTAGTCTTCTGGACCCACACCCCATTCATAAAACATGGGATGGATTCTGATCATCAGATCAAGCTAAGATCAATGATTCTTGCTATCTCGCCATAAAAAAGATATGCGTGGTTTACTCTATGAGAGATAGAAAATATGGGACCCACCTCATCTTAAGAAGTTCATGTAATTTCTTTACCTTGGATTGATCTTATATCAATAGCCATCACTATCTTGCTATGAAGAGTTGCTTAGAGGATATGTACAATGAGATAGTGAATATAGATCCCACCATTGTTCTTCTGAGCAATGCAGTAACATGTTATCCACAAGATCAAGATCGAATCAATAGCTTTCACTACAGAAAGGTGCTCCTTCTTTATTTATAGCAAGGTAATGACATGTCAACACATGTCCTCAGTTGTTAGTGGGTCCAAACAAAGATTCCATAAGGGAGGGAGCTATATACATGGTTAGTTCTCATTGAATTGACTGGCCAACTTTTCAAGTGGAACACCAGTCACCTTTTTCTGCATCCCTTGATCGTAGGATTTTTAAAAGATCGATGACATAGATTTAAATGAAGAAGGTGGTGCCACTCTATGTATTAATTAGACATGAAAGCTTCTCGTGTGAGAAAAATAGAGTATAAGATAGAAGATTTCCTCAGTTTCACCTTACGTAAACAAAGATTTCGAGCCTTTTCTAAGTAGAAGCAATTACTAAGAAGATCATGTTGAATTGTGCGAGATTGTGAGGTAGCTTGGTCCTAGAGAACTTGCAGAAGTACAAAGAGTAACGAGAACAGAATTCAACTAAGTAATTACACTATAATCTCCATAAGTGTTTTAGTTCTACAAAGCATAAGCAAAAATGCCTCCAAAGAATAAATTTTCAAGTCAAGAAAATTATTTGGATAGAAATGTACATGATGATTTTCTTGAGTTGCTTCCTAAATCTACTGTTGAGACAACACAGGTTAAGAAATTGACCTCATTAAACCATAGGTTCAGGATAGCAGATAGATTGTTTGATAAAAGGAAACTGGGTCCGGGATACTGATACCTCACAAACTGGTTTAAGTTTTTTAAAGAAATGGTTTGTAGAAAGGAAATTGTTTGCCCTACATGCCAATATATTGAATTTTGATCTAGGAAAGCTAGTGGTCCCCAGTGTTTTATGGATTATGATCTCCTTGAGGCTATGGAAAAAAGCTATGATCAAGCCACTGGGGTAGTAAGGAGAACAGATGGTGAAATTCTAGTCACCATCAGCCTAGAAGAGATTAGAGAAGTTTTTCATTCAGGACCTCTCTAACTAGGTATCATGTGCCTATTAATTTGAATAATTTAAAAAAGGAATATATGTCTAAGAAAGATGTAGTTAGACAAGGTGCACTAAAGGCCCATATCGGAAAAATTGGAACCGTACTAGCAATAACATCATCCTTTAAAGAACCTTTTAAGAAAGCATACTTCAATGCCAGGGCAGTCAAGATATACAATACCCTATGTAGAGTTTTCAGAGAGGATGAAGAAGATTTTATGCCTATGAGTTTCATGTATATGATTACTCAAATCTTCGCTTTTGGTGTAGAAATAATTTTTTATTTTTCTTTTTTCTTAGCTATTGAGACTCATAGTGGATTGGTTGGGATTGCTAAGGGCAAGGTGGAGAAGGTTTGGGGCCACTACTCTCTATTGATGCAATTTTTTTTGTTTAAAGGGGTGTCATACTTTGGTAAAGAAATGATTTTGAGTAGAGAACAAGAAGGGGAAGAATTTCATGTACTACCTTACCAAGTGCCTTTAAAAGTAGGAATAACTAAATTCTTGTGGCAGTTGGGAAGAGTAGAAGAAACCTTTTTGCACAAGAGCGGGATGGGATCAATTTTTCCCACTTGCACAATAGCCCACTAGTTTGTAATAACCAAGGAAGGGTGGGTTTTCCTTTACAAGTTTTTGGATAAGTATAAGATGGCTATCTCTAACCCTCATTTCTGTGATATAGAGGGTTTCTATCATTTGGCTCTTAGGCATAGGATCAAGATTGGTCCAATTGAACATGAATTTTATTTTCCTAAAGATATAATAAGGAATGAGTACTCTCTGTAGGAGCAAGAGACAAAGAAAGAAAAATGGAGAGCCTACTCAAAAGTTTTGAGTTTTATTAATTGTTTTGATAAAGATTACAACCCCCTAAGTAATGCTATAACTACTACAGATAAAATTAACAAGCTTATGAATGAATTCCCTAAAATAATGGAGACAATGAATGAGAAGAGGCAATATTTCATTAATTCTGCTCTAGATAAGGCCAAGGAAATAATCAAGAGATTGGGTTTCACTCCCAATATAAGGGCAGGTCCATTAATTGTTCAAAGGAGGCCAGGATATAATGTCATTTAGAATCAAATCCCCATTATAGATAAAGGAAAATAGGTAGTTGAATCTACTAGTGCTATTCTTGAAGAAAGGCCTCCTAAACCTTCTCCTAAAAGGAGAAAGATAATAAGGTAAGAAGAAAATCATGTTGAGGAGTACTCACCTTCCCAAATCCCCATGAGAATTGAGAAGAAGCATCTCACTGATGAGAAAGTTAAGCAAATTGAATCACAAGGGGGAGTTTGTTTTACCCAAGTAGAGATTGATGAAGGGAACCTCTAGGAGCCTCTTGTGCCAAGTTTTGAATTGACTATTAAAGATTAGAGAGGAAGGGAACTGGACCCTATTTTGGAACAAGCCAGTCAGCAATTTTTGTTTGATGATAGTTTTGTAAAGTCTAGGGCTTTCCATCAATTTTCTTGGATGGAAAGCATGAACAATTTTGAGATGAGATGTAAGAATTTGCAAACAGAGCATCCAAAAATGGTTGCCTCCATTCAAAATCAAATAAAGGAACAAATGATTCAAGAGTTCCAAAGTATAACCCCTAGAGAGGGGAGACAGATGGTAAAAGCTACAAATATTTTATTATTGCCCAACAAGGACATTGTTGATGCATTAATTTTCAATTCTGTGTCAAATAATTTGGGATTGCAAGATCCAAATAAAAAAGAGTTCTTGGGAACTGCATTTAGCAATGACCAAGCTGTCTTTTTCATGTGGTCATTAAGAAGAGGATCCAAGGTTGTTCCCTCATAGCTTGATGATTCAAGACTGACAGGGAATATCATTGTACAAAGAATTGTTGACACCTCACATGTATAGGAAATCCATATGAATGTGGATTATTCTCAATTTTTCTTGGCTAATATAGAAAGGGAGGAAAAAGAAATGATTGAGTTACAAAGCAAGTATGAGCTAGTTGTGGATGCCTATAATAAAGAGGTAAAAAGGAGAATTGAACTTGAGAACAAGTTATTGGGGAGGTCCATGAGGCCAAGAATAACGTACCCTCGCCCTCTAGTTGAACCTTTCAAATCCACCCCCCTCATAGAAGTACTAGATACACCCCAAAGGTCAGAGTACTACACAACAAAGGATTTTGAGGAAGAAAAAAGTAAGTTGTGGGCATTACATGTGGTGTTGGAGTCAAAATATGAAGATAAATTGAGAAAATCTCTTACATACTTGGCTAACAAAATTGAATGGCCATTAGTTTATAAGAAATGGGCTGGAGTGGTAAATATCTAGAATGAGTTAAAAGAAAATGATGAGGCTTTAAAGCCTATTGTGAACAATTGGGGAAAGAAACAGAGGAAGAGAGAGGTGACCATTTTGTGTTACTTTGTTATAAGGTCATCACATGATATGATTGAGAGAACTTATGACATGGTTTTTGATCTCCCAGAGTTTGATGAAAGGAGAATTCATTTATAAAAAATAATTGTTGGCTATTTAACTAAATATAAAAGCCAAAAGTTTAGCTTATTCCCTCATGCCCTAGATAGAAAAAATAAATTGAAAAGTACAGATGAATGGACCAAGCAATTAGATGATTTATTATGTCTTAGAATGAATAAAGTTATCAATGAAAAAGGGCATGCATGGTGGGCTACAACTACTAAAGAAATGGTAAAGGTTCAACTATTTTTTGATCCTTTGAAATATGAATTTTTCAATATTGAGAATAAGGTAGAGTTTGTTTTCCAAAAGCAACAAGATATTTTGCAGTTTGATTGGCTAGATGACACACTGTTTGACAAGTGGATGGTAGACATAGCTCCTAATGAATAGTTCAAGGAAGTTGAAACTAACAGTGATAAGGTGCAAGGTGATGAGATCCAAATTATTGACACTACCACTACACAAGGCCCATAAGAGGAAGAAGACAACAATGATCAGTCAATTTCAGTTGCAGGCCCAGACCCAAAGGATGCTGAAATGACCAAAGAAGAGGAAAAGGCAGAAGTTACTCCCAGAGTACAAGATAAAGATAGTGAAAACCCATGAGTGGAGGTTAACCTGTAATCATCAAAACAAACTTCATCATTGGTTGGCTTAGCAGTTGCATACACGGAGGAATCAAAATAGTAGTTAGATCAACGATATTAGTGAATGTAACAAAAAGGGACCCACCAAAAGGAATGTTTGATTTAGATATCTTTCTCTTTACTCACTTTTTTTTCATTTTGTGATAGGTATATGTAAATACCTCTTGTCAAAGACACCTGTCAAGTCTCTTAGCCCGAAGCTTGTTGCATCTCACATTATTTAAATGAGATTCCTGGGCTAAAAGATGGTCTAATTTCTAATATTTTTAATAGACTTAGTTTGTTTTGGTCCAAGTAATTTGAGAAAACTTTATGATGTATTTTCTCTGTAGGTTTATGGGAATACATTAATGCAGAATTATCTCTGTGTTTTTTCTTATGGTCATTCTTAGTTTACTGCAAAGTGTATAAAATTTTCAAAGAAAATGAATACAAATTATGAGCTATCCCCATATTAGTTCTTTTTTAGGTTTGTCTCCTTTTGGTTATCTAGTTATCTTGATGTTGTATGATTAAGAACTTGTGCAATTGAATGAAATTCTTTAGGTTGTATATCTTTTCATCACTACTATTGGCTCAATGAATTAAGTAAGAGCTTTGATGAATTTGATAAGGTTGTTGTAGTAATGGGAAGGATGTTATGAATGATGGATTCCAGTAAGAATTGTTGATAATATTTGTTGTAAGGAAAAAATTTAGATTTATAGATTTGTGGTAGACTTTGAGCCCTATTAGATTAGGCATTGGTCAAGGTGATTCAATTGAAATAGAAATAGATCATAAATGGGTATCAAATGCAAAATTAAAATCAATTTTACTTTTATTTCCTGAAGATCTTCAAAGTTGGTCAATACTTGTTTGCATGAAATATTCTAGCCTTAGTTAGCCACTATTGTAAAGAATGCTTGTAGATCTATAGAAGAATTTATGACCAAATCTATTATATGGGATGTATTTTTTTTAAAATATCACAATTAGCTATGTGTTTATGGATTGAGGATGAGAATTAGAATGAAATGAAGGTAGTGTCCATACAACAATAGTCAGATTGAATCATCCCTTAGGTATACCCACCTTGGTCTTGTAGAGCCTAAAGAGAAGGAAACCACTCTTAGTTTTGTTAATGTTGGATCCAAATGGTTCGCATGTGTAATTTGTAAGGAAACTTAGGTGCAGAAATAGCTTCCTACACTAATCTCTTAATAGGAGTATGGTGCAAATCCTATTAAAATCTTTTACACTTACAGATTCAATATCATGTAAACAACAATATTTTCGCCAACCAAGCATAAAGAAAATAGATAGAGAAAGAAACACATAACACAAATATTTTTCGGTGGGGAAAAACCTTTTAGTAAAACAACCCCACCCCTCCAGAACCTGCACAATGTATTATCTTCAACACAAGGTTACAATACACTTGCAATGCAAGTTCAACAGCGACAACAGAAGACTCTAGTAGCAACTCACAGTACCATTGATATACTTTTTCACATCCCACCTCTTCGTAACCCTAAAAATACTAATAACATGCGCTTCACTTTTAGGGCTACTCCCAAAGGGAACTGTATTAGGGTTTTACCATTCTCTGAGAAAATAGGAACCCTAAAAAAAATTCAGAACCCCACTATTGGGGTAGAGTGTACAGTACTCAAATTTATCAGTTTCCACATGTCTTCACCTATCATTGAATCTTCCTGACATAGCTATTACATGTCATAGGAATCTGTCATAATCATTTTAGCAATGATGTCCTTATACACAATTCAAGATACCGACACATCAACATTATTTGCAAGAAATACATTTTACAAAACAAATAATAAGAATATGAATTATCCAAGGTTGAGACACCTTATTCCTAACATAATTGAAAACAGGAAATAGCTAATCCTTAGTTTGCATAAGTATCATCATCTTGGTATTGAAGCACCCTATTACTCAATAGTTTCAAAACTCCAACAAAATGGTGACTCTACTGGGGAGTTTTCCAACACATCTATGAAAAGTACTACAGTTTCTTTGGTCTTATTGTGTACATGGGTGTCAGATTGTTTAATTTTTCCCATGGTTATAAGGGGATGTTTTAGTGACAACCCTTGAGAATAAATAAAGAAAGAAAGAAGGAAAACCCCAAATACCATAAAGATACACTGACATATCTAGCCTTTCCAAGTGCCTTATCTAATAAATCAAGAGTTACAGTCTTGTAATATTAGTGAATGGTCCATCTATATCAGATATTTCTATCTCTACTTGTGTTATTCCTCAAAGTCAGGAGTAATTATAATTGTGTATTTTCCCAAGAGAAGGGTGGTGACTCAGTCAAGGTTTTGAAGCTAGTGCTTATTTAGTATATAGTGAAATGGCTAAGAAAAGAAAAAAACAAGAGCTCATCATGATGAACCAATGTATACTAATTTACCTAAGGGTAGTAGGAAGAACCTAAATAAGAAAAGGATAGATCCAAATCCCACCTGGAAACCTAGAGGTAGTGTATCCATCAATTCCCAGTATCAACTAGTGATAGGGAGAGAGTCTTCTTCACTCAGCTTTGAATCAAAAACCACAAGACTCTTAGGAGTGATATTTACTACCCCAATACCAGATGAAAGAACATATCAAGATAAAGATATGTCACCAGTAGGGAATATATCCCCTAGACCATATCTCATAGCTGAAATGCATCATAGGTTAGAACTCAGGAGTTCTTTTGGAGATCCTTCTAATCCTAAAACAGTCCCATATACTAAACCAAATCTCATAGATATGGATGATCCTACTGATTTGGAAGCCACTTCTATAGATCCCATAGAAGTACAATCAGAGATAGGATTTCTAAAGAAATGGGTTGCTAAGGAAGAAGCAAAGCACATTTATCTTGAGAAAGAAAAGGAGCAAGCCACCTTGGATGCTATAGTAGAAAGCGATACTCTTCTTAGAAGGATGGCTTCCTTGAAAGAATAGAACAAAATGTTAGAAGAGAAAACTAGAACCCTCCATACTGATGTTTTTGGAGATGTAGACAATTTGAGAGCTAAAGTTTGAGAACAAGAAAAATTCTTGAACCAAAAGAAAGAGCCAATCATTACTCGAGTCCAAGCTTACAAGCCTATCTAAATAGGTCCTCTGGAACCCACTATGAAGCCTATAGATAAGGGAAAGGGCAAAGCCATAGGAATCCAAATAAATGAATCCCAAGTTCCACTAAGAAAATCCTTAAAACCTTTCATGTCATAATTAGATTTAGATTTGGAGAATGCTAGAAAGGAGAAGGAAGGTCTTGCAAAAGATCTTGAAAAGGTGGAAATTGTAGCTTAAGCTGTAGAAACTAGGAGAACAATTCAATTCATTAATTCTAACACTACATTAGCCTCATGGCCAAATTTACCCATCCTAGCTTCAGTTTATATACCTCCTTATAGACCAGTAGTGTCAATTCAAGGAATATCTCAATCTACTCCTACTTCATCATCCACCACTTATACTCAAGCCCTTGTTGTCCAACCTCAACAATCCCAAAGTGTTCCTATAAACCAAGCAAATATAGCAAGCACCTCAAATGTTCTTGGTTTTTAAAAGAAACCTATATACATGGAAAAGTGTAGACAAATATCATTTTTAGGTATTCCTGGTGCTCCACATCCCATATCTTTTGATTTAAGAGACAAAGTGGTTAAGTTTTCTTGAAATAATGTTGTCACCGGTGAAGAACATTTGAGAATTTTCATAGACATGTTAAATAATTATGAAGTTGAACATGAAGATGTGGTCATGAAGTTGTTTGTGTATTCACTAATTGAAGATGCGAGGGATTGGTTCATAAGGCTACCTGATGATAGTATTAGCTCATGGAGTGATTTGGATAAGTTATTCAAAGAACAATATGGAGACAACACTAATGTTGGATTCATGTTGAATGAATTCAACAATATCAAGAATAATCCTAATGAGTCTGCATTTGATTTCAATGTATGATTTTAGAAAGGTATGTGCAAATTGTTTCACGTTATGAGATTGAATGAGGATGTTTGTCTCACAACATATTTTAATACTTTTGATAGAAAAATGGCTTACCAATTAAGGGATAAGGATCCTAAAACTTTAAGGAATGCTTACAAGGTTGTAGTAAATATAGAGAATAATAGAAAGGCATTTGGAAAATTGGGTAAGAGAGATGACCCAAAGCTTTTTAATTTCAAGAATAACAACAAAAGAGAGGTTGATAAAACTCCTGTAGGAAAGAAGCCAGAGGAACCTACAATAGGCTAGGTGTTGGAATTGCTTAAAAGGAAGGATCCCACTAGTTTCAATAAGCCAAATGTTGCTGAGAAAACACCTATGAATAATAACAATTTCAATAGACAACTTAGAATGCAGAATTACCTTTATACTACCCAATGGAAGGAAGGCAAGCCAATCCCTAACCAGACTCAAGATGTAAAAGATAAGGATACACTAGATCCGCTACAAAGAAGTTCAGTAAATATGAATGATAATGTGCCATGGTGCATTATTTGTCAATCACCCTAATCAACAGAGTATTGTACAGTTGCTTAGTTATTTTTTTTTTTTATCATAGTTTACAAACTGAGGAGGATGAAGAAGAGAAGAGTCATGATGATGTTAGTTGTAATATGGTAAGCATGTGTAGTGACTATGTTGATTCTGATTTAGAAGAAATAGAATGTGATTTGGAAAATAAGAAAATTGCTTATCAATTACATCGTCAACAATTTTTTTTAGAAAATGAAGGTTGTGACGAAGATCAAGCATGTTTTACATCGTCTGAAGTTGGTCATGTAAGTTTAAGAATGCCTTCTAAAGAAGAAATTGATAGAATCACTACAGAAATGATTTCCCAAGTACATATAAATTATAATTTGAGAAACATAATAGTTAACAATGAAATTGGGAAGCCTTTTGGTATATTCATAAAAGATATCACTCATAAGATGAAAGATGAAGACAAGAAGACTAGTACAGAGACTGTCAAGGTCAAAGATGTTAAAACTATGAAGTGGGAACCCAAGAAGAAAGTGCAATTCCAAGCTAATGAGATAGCAAAAGCAACTGTGCAAGAGAAGGGATTGGGATCTAATAATTCCAAGAAAATAGTAATCCCTGCTACTCAGAAGGCTCCTACTCTAGGTATGATTGTTAAACCCATTATGTCTGAGCCAATTGATATGATATCCATATTGTTCCAAATCACTATTAAGGTACCTTTGTCTGAACTTTTTATAATTGAAGAGCATAAGAGTAAAGCCTTGTCTTGGTTGGGAGGGATAGGAAATAGCAATAACAGTGTAGAACAAAGTGTTATTCAGTAGTAATAGCAAATAGTTGTATCATGTCCCAAATTCCCCAAATGTTCTTGGATGATTCATCAGTAGCATACATAGAAGATATTGACCCATTCTTTCTCAGTCTAATTATAAAAGGGAAGACCCTTAAAAATTGCATGATAGACTCAAGATCCTCTAACACCATAATGTCTTTCAAAGAAATAGAAGCCTTAGGATTGAAAGTAGACACTACACAAGGTAGATGCAGAGGTATGGATGCTAGGGAAGTCCCAGTCATAGGTACCATAAATCCTTTACCATTTAAACTAGCTACATATCCTGAGGTAGAGTTGACCATGTCAGTCCTTGTAGTGGATATACCTCCACACTATGGAATGTTTCTTTCTAGGAAATGGAGTGCTGCTATGGGAGGTAGTTTGTAATGTGACTTAACCTATGCTACCTTTCACATTGGAGATAAAGCTGTCAAGGTAAATAGAGAACCAAGGGTTAGTCACATTTTAGGTGAAGAAATTGATAAAGATGCCACTTGCTTCTTAGATACTGGTGTGAACGCATTCAGAGCCAAATTGGTTATTCAAGAAGTTGAGAATTTGCTTGTTGTTATTGAACATGAAGTTGAGTGTTGTATAGACTCACCAATATTATGGACAATGTTCTTAGATGGGGCTAGTCCTAAAGAAGGTGCAGGGGTAGGGGTAGTTTTTGTTTCTCCTGGGAAAAACACTTTCAGATATTCTTTTACCTTGAAATTTTCATGTACTAATAATATAGCTAAGTATGAAGCCTTTTTGTTAGGTTTGAAAGTTGCTACCCACCATGTAATTAATAAATTGCATGTCATAGAGGATTCTAAATTGATTATATCTCAGATAAAAGAAACTTATGTATCAAAAATAGAAGATTAAAGTAATATAGAAATGTTGTTTGGGATTAGATAGAATTCTTTGATGTATTTAGTATCTCATGGAGAGATAGAACCCATAATAAGATGGTTGACTTGTTAGCAAATGTAGCAATTAAGCCCTAGGAGATATCATTTGTAGGGATATCACAAATTGAAGTTTAGAATAGACCCTTAGTACCTGATAACATTGAACATTGGCAAGTATTTGAAGATGATAAAGATATTGTCAATTTCTTATTAAATGAAGATAAGTATCATGGTCAGGAGATGGATTGCAATAATTTGGTTGAGACCATAGATGGGAGGGAAACAATTTTTGGCCAGGAAGTTATACAGTTAAAGACTAACAAAGGACCTAAAGGTCTAGTTGTGTTGGAGAATATGTTTGATAACCAAGATAGGGTAAAACATGGAGCTAAGGACTGTAACCCTTAGGAGCTAGAGGAGATAAATTTGGGAACAAAAGAGGCCCCTAAGAAAGTTTATATTGGTCAGAACCTATCAGCTAAAATTAGAAAGCCTCTGATTGACCTATTGAGAAAGTATAGACATGTCTTTGCTTGGTCATATGATGATGTAAAGGCTTATAGAGAAGACCTTTTTCGCATGTCATACCTCTGAAGGATAATGTCAATCCCTTTAGGTAGAAACAGAGACCAAGTAATCCTACTTTGGCCCCTAAAATGCAAGAGGAACTAATGAAGTTAAGGGATGGGGGAATAATCAAGCCTATTAGACATTCCACCTAGGTTTCAAACTTAGTTCCTGTTAGAAAAAAGAATGGAGATATTAGACTCTATGTAGATTTCAGAAATCTGAACATTGCTTCCTTAAAAGATAATTATGGATTGCCAAATATGGAAGCCATGCTATAGCAAGTAACAGGGTCTGAACTTATGTCAATGATGGATGGATTCTCAAGATATAACCAGGTCTTAGTAAAAGAAGAAGAACAATTCAAGACAACATTTACAACTCCTTGGGGGACTTATGTATATGTAAGGATGCCTTTTGGATTGATTAATGCTGGTGCTACATTCCAAAGAGCCATGGATGTGGCTTTTCATGAATATATAAATAAGTTTATGGTGGCATATCAAGATGACCTCATTGCTTATTCTAAGAAGGTTAAAGACCATTGTGGGCATCTAGAAAAGATTTTTATTAAAGCATTGGAATATGAAGTGTCATTAAACCCTAAGAAATGTGCTTTTGGGGTAACTAAAGGTAAGTTATTGGGATATATAATATCAAAGGATGGGGTAAAGATAGATCCTAAGAGAGTAATAGCTATTGATAAAGTCCCCAAGCCAAAGAATGTAAAAGGGATTCAATCCTTCTTTGGGAAAGTTAATTTTCTAAGAAGGTTTGTTACTAACTTTGTTGAAATCAGTATACCTATTTCAAAGATACTCAAGAGGGGAGCTATTATAGATTGGAATGGTGAGCCTTCACAAGCATTCCAAGATATTAAAACTGAAATAAAAAATGCTCCAGTGCTGAGAACTCCTAACTACACTAAGCTCATGCACATATTTTCTTTTGCTTCTTTTCATATTGTAGCTACAGTTTTGTTGCAAAAGAATAAGGAGGGATATGAACAACCAATTGCATTTTTTAGTAAATCACTACAACCAGTTGAGCTAAAATATGACATAAATGAAAAGCAAGCATATGCCCTAGTAAAAGTTGTAAAGGCTTTTCGATGCTACTTGGTAGGTGCTATTGTCATTGCATTTGTGCCTAGTGCTACTATGAAAGATATATTTTCTCAATAGGAAGTATTAGGAAAAAGATGTAGGTGGATCATGTTCTCTTAGCTCTCTCATCCTGATGATGGATCATTGAGTATGATCTAAAATGTTGATGTTGTCAAAATATCACACAATCTCACCCAAAAGCATACATAGAAAGGATCCAATAATTTAACATTGAGATACAGATAACAACATTGGTAAGAGGTCAAGGTTTAGCCAAACTCATGGCTCAATCTAATTTGGATGCTAACCAGATTAATATGGTGATAGATGACCTTAGAACTAATTCATGTGATATGAACCACTATGAATGGTATACCAATGTTATTCACTATATGTAACACATAGAGGTTCCATCTAGCACAAAATTGCAAGCCATTAGGTACATAATTGTAAAAGGCAGTGTGTGGTGGAGAAATTTTGAAGGGATATTACTAAAATGTGTTGATCAAGAAAGAGCCCAAGAAATTTTGAATGAGATGCATACTGGAGTGTGTGGAGGACATTATATGGCTAAGAATACTACACACAAGGAAATGAGAGCTGGATTTTGGTGGCCATCCCTTTATAAAGATGCTCAAATTTTGGTTAGGAAATGTGACTCTTGTCAAAGGTTTGCTAGAAAACTAAAAAATTTAGGTAATATTCCTTTAAAGCCAGTTGAGGTGCAAGCACCATTTCAACAATGGGTATGGATTTCATAGGTGAGATTTCTCCCAAATCTAGTACTGGCTACTCATGGATTTTAGTTGCTACTAACTACTTTACAAAATGGGTAGAAGCTATCCCTACAAGAAATGTAACAAGTAAAGTTGTAAATAATTTCTTGCTAATTAATGTTATTTCTAGATTTGGTTGCCCTCAAAAAATTGTGACAGATAATGCCATGTGCTTTAGGTTTGAGGAATTTATAAAGTTTTGTGACAAGTATGGAATAACTAAGTCAACATCTTCCCCATATCATCCACAAGGAAATGGATAGGCTAAGTCTACAAAAAAAAGCTTGTTAAAATTTGTTAAGAGGACTTTGGATGATAACAAGAAGGCATGGGACTCTAAGTTGCAACTGGCAATATGGGCTGATAGAGTGACTATAAAGAAGGCTATTGGAATAGCCCCATTTGATCTAGTATGTGGAATTCTAGCAAGAATGCTTCAGAATAACCTAGTAGGACTCTATAATTATATCCAGTTGTATGATTAAGGTATTATAGATGACATGCAAGAGAGGTTGGATGAGCTTGTAGGGTTAACAGAAACTAGAAAAGAAGCATCTCTCAGGAATCAAAAGTTGCAACTACAAGTTAAGACACTATATGATAAAAGGACAGTGAGTAAAAAATTCCAAGATGGAGATTTAGTCTTGATGTGGAATGCCAAAATTGAAGATAAAGGAAAACATGGTAAGTCTGACCCTATTCAGCTAGGCCCCTATTTGATTGAAAACACATGGGGAGAAGATTCATATATTCTAAAGGATTTATCATATAACATTCTAGAACTAATAGTTAATGGACAATTCTTGAAGAGGTATTTCTGTTGAAATAGTTGTTTCTTCCATGAATAGTAGTTTAGGGTCTTTTGTACATTTTGTAAATTCTTGGTCTTTGTTCAGTTTCCTATTTTTAGTCTTCTCGTGTTTGGTTGTTCTCCTTTGGTATTTGGTTTGTAGGGAGCCTGATTGGTCTGCTTCTACCAAAAATTCTGAGCCCTCATTTGAATTTGCATAATTCATTGTCCCTTGATAGAGCCATTGTTGGCCTAATTTTTAGCATGATGAAATTTCCCTAACATAGGTATAAAAAATCAGGTTGAGTCCATCATTGGTAAATAGGGTTTCTTATTTAGTCATCTAGATTTGGTTTGCCTTTTTTTTTTCCCATTATACACTTTTTCTCATTTCTTTTAAAGGTCTTGGGCACAAAATATTTTTAAACTTTGGTGAATATTCTATTTTCTTTTTAAGTTTTTTGTGCTCCCAAGCAGTC
The DNA here is from genome assembly GCA_028749045.1 of Cupressus sempervirens. Classification (NCBI taxonomy): domain Eukaryota; kingdom Viridiplantae; phylum Streptophyta; class Pinopsida; order Cupressales; family Cupressaceae; genus Cupressus; species Cupressus sempervirens. The sequence goes on from CM053793.1 coordinate 637,209,891, forward strand.
TTGTTCTCTTATGTCTCTTACCATCCAATTCTGAGAAAATCTATGGCTTCGCTACTTTGCTATGGTGAGTTGTCCATTTCTTATGTATACCAAAGTAGAAAATGTTGTGAAACTAAAGAACGATGCCATAAAATGGAAATATAGTAGTCAAAAATATGTTGCGGTCAAAATTTCAGTCACATGTGTTTTGTCAGAATTGTCAGAGTAGGAAAAGAAACCCAGTAAAAGGTGAGCATAGGATATCACTAGAATATTGATTTTCTCGATGATTTTCCACTTCACTAAATAGAAAAACTAATCATCTCACTGTTAATGATATAGCAAGTGGCTAAAGAATATTACACGATGGTCGTCAAACTTCTCAATGGTCATTAAGAGTTCCAAGTGGCATAGTAAATGATGATATCGTTGCCGTGTTAGGACCACAAAGTGGGTAATTATGGTGTGACATGCTTGTACTTTCTAGTGCTAAGTTTTGTTAAGTCACTAGCAATCTCTACTTTGCTAATCAAAAAAACTAGGCATCTTGTTGTAAGCAATATAGCGAGTTACTATGAAATGAGCATATGGTGGGACCCAAGTAATGTGAAAAGATGATTGGGATTAGAGTATGGTTTTTATTTTTTCCATTTGTGTAGGATTTATCATGTCATCAATATTTTTGACCCATGCCCCATTCATAAAACACAGGATGGATTCTAATCATCAAATCAAGCTAAAATCAACGATTCTCACTATCTCACCATAAAAAAGATGTACGTTGTTTACTCTATGTGAGATAGTGAATATGGGACCCACCTCATCTTAAGAAGTTCATGCAATTTCTTTACCCTTGGATTGATCTCAGCCCAATGGCCATTTCTATCTTGCTATGAAGAGTTTCTCAGAGGATATGTACTACGAGATAGCGAATATGGGTCACACCATTGTTTTTCTAAGCAATGTAGTAGCATGTTATCCACAAGATCAAGATCAAATCAATAGTTATCACTACTTCTCTATGGCAAGGTGCTCCTTATTTATGTATAATGAGGTAGCGACATATTGACACGTTTCCTTAGTTGCCAGTGGGTCTAGACAAACATGCCATCAGGGAGGGAACTATATACATGGTTAGTTCTCATTGGATTGACTGGCCAAATTGTCAAGTGGAACACTAGTCACCTCTTTCTAGATCCCTTGATCATAGGATTTTTAAAAGATCAACAACATAGATTTAAAGGAAGAAGGTGGTGCCACTCTATGTATTAATTAGACATGAAAGCTTTATGTGTGAGAAAAATAGAGTATAACACAGAAGATTTCCTCAGTTTCACCTTACGCTAACAAAGATTTGGAGCCTTTTCTGAGTAGAAGCAATTACTGAGAAGATCGTGCTAAATTTGGTGAGATTGTGAAGTACCTTGTTCACAGAGAAATTGTAGAAGTACAAAGAGGAATGAGACTGGAATTCAAATAAGTAATTACACTATAATCTCTATAAGTGTTTTAGTTTTGCAAAGCATAAGCGAAGATGCCTCCAAAGAAGGAATTTTTAGGTTAGGAAAATTATTTGGATAGAAATGTACATGATGATTTGCTTGAGTTGCTTCTTGAGTCTACTATTGAGACAACATAGATTAAGAAATTGACCTCATTAAACCCTAGGCTGAGGATAGTAGATGGATTGTTTGATAAAGGAAACTGGGTACGGGATGCTTATACCTTGCAAACTGGTTTAAGTTTGTTCAAGAAATGGTTTACATAAAGGAAATTGTTTGGCCCACATGCCAATACATGGAATTTTGATCTAGGAAAGCTAGTGGTCCCTAGTGTTTTTATGGATTATGATCTCCTTAAGGCTATGGAAAAATGCTATGATCAAGCCACTAGAGTAGTAAGGAGAAAAGATGGTGAAATTCTAGTCACCATCAACCTAGAAGAGATTAGAGAAGTTTTTCATTTGGGACCTCTAATTAGGTATCATGTGCCTATTAATTTCAATGATTTGAAAAAAAAAAATTTCTAAGAAGGACGTAGTTAGACAAGGTGTACTGAAGGCCCATATCAGAAAAATTGGAACCCTACTAGCAATAAGATCATCCTCTAAAGAACCTTTTAAGAAAGCATACTTCAATGCCAGGGCATTCAAGATATACAGGACCCTGTGCAGAGTTTTTGGAGAGAAGGAAGAAGATTTTATGCCTATGAATTTCATGTATATGATTACTCAAATCTCTGCTTTTGGTGTAGAAATAATTTTTTATTTTGCTTCTTACTTAGCTATTGAGACTCATAGTGGATTGGTTGGGATTGCTAAGGGCAAGGTGGAGAAGGTTTGGGGCCACTACTCTCTATTTATGCACATGTTTTTTTTTAAAGGGGTGACATATAAAGAAATGGTTTTGAATAGAGAACAAGAAGGGGTAGCATTGTCAATTTAGTTGTGGAGTGCAAACATGACTGGTGAAGTAGAAAATGCCAGTTTTGTTAGATTTGATAGGTATTTTGCCTCCAAGTTGAGATGCATTATATTGAGTGATAATCATAGGATCTCTAAGGCCCTAATGCACCTTGTTAGGCCTATGGATAAACCCCATAATTTGAAAGTTTCACACAATTGGGGAGACATCATCCCATATTCAACTTCAAATTTTATCAGAATTTATGGGTTCAAAGGAACACCCCATGTACTACCTTACTAGGTGCCTTTAAAAGTAGGAATAGCTGAATTCTTGTGGTAGTTGGGAGGAGTAGAAGAAACCTTTTTGCACAAGAGTAGGATGGGATCAATTTTTCCCACTTGCACAATAGCCCACCAGTTTGTAATAACCAAGGAACGGTGGGTTTTCCTTTACAAGTTTTTGGATCAGTATAAGATAGTTGTCTCTCACCCTCGTTTCTATGATATAGAGGTTTCTATCATTTGGCTCTTAGGCATAGGATCAAGATTAGTCCAGTTGAACATGAATTTTATTTTCTTGAAGATATAATAAGGAATGAGTACTCTCTGCAAGAGCAAGAGACAAAGAAAGAAAAATGGAGAGCCTAGTCAAAAGTTTTGAGTTTTATTAGTTGTTTTGATAAAGATTATGACCCCTTAAGTAACACTATAACTAATACAGATAAAGTTAAGAAGCTTATGAATTCATTCCCTAAAATAATGGAGGCAATGAATGAGAAGAAGCAATATTTCATTAATTTTTGTCTATATAAGGCCAAGGAAATAATGAAGAGATTGGGTTTCACTCCCAATGTAGGGGTAGGTCCATTAATTGTTCAAAGGAGGCCAGGATATAATGTCATTCAAAATCAAAGGCTCATTATAGATAAAGGAAAATAGGTAGTTGAATCTACTAGTGCTATTCTTGAAGAAAGGCCTCCTGAACCTTCTCCTAAAAGGAGAAAGATAATAAGGGAAGAATAACATCATGTTGAGGAGTACTCACCTTTCCAAACCCACATGAGAATTGAGGAGGAGTAGCTCACTAATGAGCAAGTTAAGAAAATTGAATCATAAGGGGGAGTTTGTGTTACCCAAGTAGAGATTGATGAAGGGAACCTCCAAGAGCCTCTTGTGCCAAGTTTTGAATTGACTATTGTAGATTACAGAGGAAGGGAACTGGACCCTATTTTGGAACTAGCTAGTCAACATTTTTTTTTTTATGATAGTTTTGTAAAGTCTAGGGCTTTCCATCAATTTGGTTGGAGGGAAAACATGAACAGTTTTGATGAGAGATGTAAGAATTTGCAAACAGAGCATCTAGAAATGGATGAAGCCTCCATTCAAAATCAAATAAAGGAAAATATGATTGAAGAGTTCCAAAGTATAACCCCTAAAGAGGGGAGACAGATGTTAAAAGCTACAAATATTTTATTGTTTCTCAACTAGGACATTGCCGATGCATTAATTTTCAATTCTGTGTTAAATAATTTGGGATTGCAAGATCCAAATAAAAAAGAGTTCTTGGGAATTGCATTTAGCAATGACCAAGCTACTCTTTTCATGTGGTCATTAAGAAGAGGATCCAAGGTTTTTCCATCATAGCTTGATGATTCATGACTGACAGGGAATATCAATTTAAGGAGAGTTGTTGACATGTCACATGTACAGGCAGCCCATATGAATGTGGATTATTTTCAATTTTCCTTGGCTACAATAGAAAGGGAGGAAAAAGAAATGATTGAGTTGCAGAGCAAGTATGAGGTTGTTGTGGATGCCTACAATAAAGAGGTAAAGAGGAGAATTGAACTTGAGAACAAGTTATTGGGGAGGTCCACGAGGCCAAGAATAACATGCCCTTGCCCCCTAGTTGAACCTTTCAAATCCACCCCCCTCATAGAAGTACTAGATACACCCCAAAGGCCAGAGTACTACACAACAGAGGATTTTGAGGAAGAAAAAAGTAAGTTGTGGGCATTACATGTGGAGTTGGAGTCAAAATATGAAGATAAATTGAGAAAAGCTCTTACATACTTGGCTGAAAAAATTGAATGGCCATTAGTTTATGACCAATTGGCTAGGGTGGTAAATATCTTGAATGCATTAAAAGCAAATGATGGGGCTTTAAAGCCTATTGTGAACAAATGGGGAAAGAAAAAAAGGAAGAGAGAGGTGACCTTTTTGTGTTGCTCTGTTATAAGGTCATCACATGATATGATTGAGAGAACCTATGACATGGTTGTTGATCTCCTAGAGTTTGATGAAAAGAGAATTCATTTACTGAAAATAATTATTGGCTATTTAGATAAATATAAAAGCCAAAATTTTAGCTTATTCCCTCATTCCCTAAATAGGAAAAAATAAATTGAAAAGTAAAGATGAATGGACGAAGCAGTTAGATGAATTATTTTGTCTCAGAATGAATAAAGTTATCAATGAAAAAGGGCATGCATGGTAGGCTAAAACTATTAAAGAAATGGTAAAGGTTCAACTATTTTTTGATTCTTTGAAACAAGAATTTGTTAAATATTGACAATAAGGTAGAGTTTGTTATAAAAAAGCAACAAGATATTCTGTAGTTTTATTGTCTAGATGACACATTATTTGACAAGTGGATGGCAAAAATAGCTTCTAATGAATAGTTCGAGGAAGTTGAAACTGATAGTGATAAGGTGCAAGGTGATGAGATCCAAATCGTTGACACTACCACTACACAAGGCCCACAGGAGGAAGAAGACAAGAATGATCAGTCAATTTTAGTTACAAGCCTAGACCAAAAGGATGCTGACATAATCAAAGAAGAGGAAAAAATAGAAGTTACTCCCATAGCACAAGATAAAGATAGTGAAATCCCACGAGTGGAGGTTAACCTGCAATCATCAGAACAAACTTCATCATTGGCTAGCTTAGTAGTTACATACATAGAGGAATTAGAATAGTAGCCATATCAATGAGATTAGAGGATGTAACAGAAAGGGACCCACCAAAAAGAATGTTTGATTTAGAAATCTTTCTGTTACTCACTTTTTTGTCATTTTGTGATAGGTGTATGTAAATACATCTTGTCAAAGACACCTATGAAGTTTCTTAGCCTGAAGCTTGTTGCATCTCACATTATTTAAGTGAGATTCTACGGCTAAAAGATGGTCTGATTTCTAATGTTTTTAATAGACTTAGTTTGTTTCGGTCCAAGTAATTTGAGTAAACTTTATGATGTATTTTCTCTATAGGTTTGTCGAAATACATTAATGCAGAATGATCTCTACGTTTTCTCTTATGGTCATTCTGAGTTTATTGCAAAGTGTATACAATTTTCAAAGAAAATGAATACAAATTATGAGTTGTCCCCATATCAATTCTTTCTGAAGTTTGTCTCCTTTTAATTACCTAGTTATTAGTTCAATGAATTAAGTAAGAGCTTTGATGAATTTGATAAGGTTGTTGTAGTAATGGGAAGGATGTTTTGAATGATGGATTCTAGTAAGAATTTTTGATAATATTTGTTGTAAGGAAACAAATTAGATTTATAGATTTGTTGTAGACTCTAAGCCCTACTAGATTAGGCACTAGTCAAGGTAATTCAGCTGAAAGAGAAATAGATCATAAATGGGTATCAAATGCAAAATTACAATCAATTTTACTTTTATTTCCTGAAGATCTTCAAAGTTGGTCAATACTTGTTTGCATGAAATATTCTAGCCTTAGTTAGCCACTATTGTAAAGAATACTTGCAGATCTACAAAAGACTTTATGACCAAATCTGTTATATGTGATGTATTCTGTTTAAAATATCACAATTAGCTATGTGTTTATGGATTGAGGATGAGAATCAGAATGAAACTACGATAGTGTCCATACAACAATAGTTAGATTGAATCATCCCTCAGGTATACCCAACTTGTTCTTGTAGAGCCTAAAGAGAAGGAAACCATTCTTGGTTTTGTTAATGTTGGATCCAAATGGTTTGCATGTGTAATTTTAAATAGGAAATAACTAATCCTTAGGTTGCATAAGTATGATCATCTTGGTATTGAGGCACTCTATTGCTCAATAGTTTCAAAACTCCAATAGTATCATTGCAATTTCAAGCACATCAACATAGTTTATGGCATATGTTTGCAAAAAACATTACGTTCCATGGCTAAAAAAGTTAACATAGTCTATATGATTTTGAGAAAATAGTCATGTGAAGTTACAGTATAGTAAAGCTACATTTACATTGTCAAAAATCCTTGGTTTTGAAAATTAAAGCATAATGGTGTATTACCATTTTTTAATTAGGGTACTTCTTTTATGATCTTTGTAGAAATGTTTACTAAATGATAATGTAAAATCCTTCATACCCATGTTGTGAGTACCAATCAATATATCTATTAGTTGGCCTTGGTGATGACATGAAAAAAGTAGTACAAAAGGTAATGGCAATTCTGGGAGACAAATTTGTCTTTTAACATGGGCTAACTTCGTGCACCTATAGTTCCTAATCCATGTGTTAAAATTTGTTGATTTTTTGAGTTTTTGGCTTTCCCCTATTTACGAAGCTCTCTGTAGAGTGTGAGGTGGTGTAAAAGTGTCAGTTTAAAACATGTGCCCAAAACCTACCACTAAGACACCCCAATAGTCACTCACCCAAAAAATAGTATTTTTTCCACAAATGGACCAATTAGCGACCAGTAAAACTAAAAAATGAAAAAAAGAGAATAACTATTGGTGTTCATGGTGACTTGTTTTTGACATGTTTTTATGTAACGACTAAGTTTTTTGGTAGTGATTGGTGGGGGGGGGAGGGGCAAAGGTAACAGTAAAATGGCAGCAGTGTGACAACTAGCTCATTTCCCATATATTCAATATCCCAACATATGTCTAACACATGAGATGCATGCCAAGAGAGTTCTCAATCACAATTTAATTACAGATCTTTTTTTAGGATTTTCCAAAAGATTAAGGGAATGTTGTAGAATCTACACCTTTTTTAGTAAATTTCACATATTGATTGTTAGTCTTATGCAAAAATGTGTTAAATAGTTAAAGTTGACTTACTTTTTTCTAGTTTAATATTTTTTTTGTTAGTGTACAATGTTTAAAGATGGTTGATTGATCTACAACATAATAATATTATGAAGTTATAAACTTCAAAAAATTGACAAATTCAAAACTAGAAATAAGACCATATATAAAATTAAGTTAGAAACAATTTTAGGAGCAAGATCTAATTACTACATGGAATGTTCAATTGTGGTAGCTGAATTGAAGATAAGATTTTGACATTTTCATTTTGTGAGGTTGTAAGGTGGTGCTACAATCAAGAGATGAGTCTCCCCTCTATTAAGACATCTCAAATATCTTTTACGTATTCCAAAATTTTAATTTGGGTTGACACTTCATGGAAAAGTCTCCTCATATACGAGTCCCCCATCATGAATGTCGATTCTATATGAATCAATATTACATGAGTAAATGACTTTAGTAGTAGTACTACTATTACTTTTAATGACTTGAATTAATGTTCTCACTTAAAATAAATATGTGTTCTTGTTTCCAAAGTTCTATGTTACGATATTTCTTGAAAAATAATAAATTATATTTAAATAAATGATGTCTCTAAATACCAATATGAGTCTAAAAGATCTCTAAGTCTCCCCATCTATAGAAAATATTTGGATAAACCTATATCACATGCATAATAGTTGATATTCTTGTAAAAATGCATAATAGCTTACATTATTTTAAACATAATTATATAGAAAGCGTTACCAGAGATAAAAAGTCACTTCACATCATTTTTCATAGTTCAAAAGAAACCTCAATTAAATAAATCAAAGTGTTGCCAAAACTATAAATGTAGACCAATTTAAAGAATTGTCCTAGTTAACACATCAAAAATTAAATAGATTTATATTTATATTTGCACATATCATTCCTAAGAAAATAGTTATAAAAAAAAATAGAATGAAATTGTAGAAACCACATAGATGGAATTGTGCTATTTTCTACAATGAAGACATGCCAACATATAGATGTGAGCATATATATACTTTTTTAAAAGAGGGGTAAACACTTTGACTTGCAGTTATGAACCAATGAGGCCACAAATGGAGGACCTCATCCCCATTAGATTTGAACCTTGATAGCAAGGATAACAACTCAACAACTTAACCATCACAAAATGCCATTATTGGCATTGATGTGAGCATGTTAATTTTCATTAAAAAACTATAATGATATGAGAAAGCATAAATCTAAATTAGAAGCTTCCTTGAACTAAATAGTCAAGTGCAGGAGATCCCTTTAGTCAAAGTTTGAACTTTTTTATATCACATACCATCATCCTCACCAATTAAATTACAACCTATGCTGAACGTATTTTTTTTTAAAATAATCTATAGAGCCTCTCTATTTCACTAATTTATAGTTCTATTTTATGATCCAAAGTTGTACATAGGAAACCTATTCCCATCAATTATACAAGGTATATATCTTACAACTACTTATATTGGTAGTTTGTCATATATCTGCAAGTTACAACAATGGATTCCACCTTGAGAATAGATAAAACACAAATATCGAGGAAGTTTGATTGTAGCCCACTTTTCATTACAATTTTTCTCAAATTTTTAGGCAAACTTAATTTTTGCAGCTTTATATGTATCTTCTCTATGTTGAGTATTTGAAGGCCAGTAGTCATGGGTGGTTTCCTCAACTTGTATTGTGTCTCTTCAGCTAATCATTTGTGATCTATAAATGTTGATGGCATCTATTTGTAAACTCATTCTATTTCATCAATATAATGCATCTACTCTTCATGTGGATGTAGCCATGATTTTTGGTGAACCATGATAAATAGATGTGTTTTGTAGTGCCTCTCATGTTTGCAATATGTACCTTGTTCATCTTGATTTGAGAGATACTTGATACTCTTATTATTTGTACTTTGAGATGACATGAGGGTCAGATGTTATACTTTGATTTCAGTCCCATAGATGCTTTACTGCTATGTTGTTCAGTTTATCATATTTACATGTTTATGTCATTTTGAGATGATAGTAGGTCTATGATGATATCTGATTATCTAGTATTTGGACATATTTTCTGATTATATTATGTGATGGATTTTATGCTATAGTTATTTACTTCATTCTTGTCTTTTTATGCTTTATATGAACATGAGTGATTTAGATGGATTATTTAGGTATAACTGAATAAATGGTTAAATAAGTTATTTAATACATTTATTGCTTTAGCTATGATATTTTATGCAATTACACTTGATCGTGTATTTTAGTGTGTAGGATTTATATCCCTAGCAGTGGCACATGGAGTTAGTGATTCAACTATTTATATTTCACCAATGTCATTGTTGTATAGTCAATTTATCCTTATTTTAACTATTTAATCAAACCTTTTGGTGATTATTAAATCCAAACTCATCTACATTATGTGATTTGACTAGTGAGCATGTCTGTGCATTTAGAGGTTCGCATTGTTGTGAAAGTTGTTAAGGATATTTCTGTGATTTTGGATTTTTGGGCTTTAAATTTTATTGAATTTAATTTATGACAACTTTTCCTTAGGTGAATTCCTATCATGAGGAATAACATATTTTCATTTGGGTCAATTTGGAGTTTAGCTAGTCTAATGGGCTATTTTCCCTAATCAATTATTCACTCAAAAAGTGAATAAGTATTGAAAAAGGGATTTGTTTTCTCACTTCTCACTTTTGCAAAATATAAATTTGGGAGCCTTTTTGAGAATCCTCTTCTGGAGGACCACGTTTCTATTCATTGTGAGAGCCATGAGCATGGGATCTTTACCAGGTCAGTCTTGTTGGGTCTGAATCAGGTATACCTTGTTTTGTCATGATTTCTAGTATTTTTAGTGGTTGATTTATTTTATTGTGTCATTTTCAATTTCAGCCCCTTTTTCTGTCAGCTAGGGCTTTCTCATTTTCTTGTTTTTTATTCATTTCAACTTCTCTTTGTGGTAGCGGTTTGTTAGGAGGCTAACAAATAGTGTTCCCCTCCATTTCTATTTGTTGGTTCTACTTGGTCGGTCAAGTATGAACATTTTCCCTATTTTTGTGATGGGGTTTGGGGTTTCATGTTGTTATGCTAACCATATTTTCATATGGTGTTTGAACCCAAATTTTATTAGACTTTTGAGGCTTTAGTACCCAAAGACCAATTGGGTTTTAATTTTGAAGTTTTCTAGTTTTTGGGGTTTTTACCTCATTTTTTGTGCCACCATGTTTTCTCAAATTTTCTTGGCATGACGTTGGTCATGGACCTAGATCATCCATTTGAATGTCAATTAGATCATTGTTTCACTTTTATGTTGTATTGCAATGCATTTTGCATCCATCCTCCTGAAACTATTTTTGGTTGAGTGATATTATGTATTGTGTTCTCATCCAATACTTGTGTTATGATCTTCGTGATGGTGGTGTCCCATGCACGAGTACATTCATGTACATTTGTTCGGTGACTTGTGAGGCCTGATCTTCCATGGTACTTTTGGAAGTTATGATTATTGGGTTTGGGGCTGGAATATGCATGCCTATGGGCACCCATTGTTGGATGAGCATGGGTAGGGTAGGGTAGCATATGGAGGGGGCTTCTTTTCTACAACCTGGTGTTTATTTCCCAAGGGTTGGCATGCAAAATTTTTAATCAAGTGATATCTAAAGAAAATACTAAGTGGTAATAAAACTTAAGATAATAAAATGTATGTGTGAGAACCTTTGATTAGGGAGTTGAGCCACACAATCTAAGCTTAGGCTTTTGGATGCCAAGAAACTCTCCCTAATGTCAACCCCTACTTAGTAGCCCATTGAGTGTCTGACCAAGACCTATAGCTTATGCATTATCTATGTTCTTGGTTTCAGTCATCATACTATTTGGCATGAGTGTTAGCTATGGATGTTTTCTTTATGTGTGTTTGTAGTTGGATGATTATCTCCATTAGCATGGCAGGAGTGGACCTATGGGTTTGACATGGTTGGGAGGCATAGCTACCTTCACCAATGTTGGGGGCTGATGTATAGAGATATCCTATTATCCTAGTTTGATCATTGTTGGATGTTTTCACTTGGTACTTTAGGTTTTAGAGTATGCTTTCTTGTGATTTATGCTTTCATTGGAATGCTTGTGTATCTTGTTTAGATGATGCTAGTTATTTTCACATTCCCTTCTTATGATGTTTAGCATATGTTAGATGATGAGTTTTATTGTAGGATTATCTTATGCTTTAATTCTAACATATTATATTTCCCTATTCTTATTTAGTAGTGACACCCTCGTATGATAGCTCTAATGATCTAGTCAATCATTTGGGATGTTACATATAGGGGATGGCTAGGACCCATGATGGTCTTATGATGCTATTATGGTTGGGAGGAACCGTGTACTTAGTTTGGTTGTTTAGTTTATTGTGATATTATTTTTGTACCATTATGATGTTTCTTTTATTTATTTTCACTTCACTGTTTGTTAGATGGTTAGATTTTGGCTTTTCATCTTTTAGTTATTATTCAAGTATCCTTGCCTCCAAATGTGGATTCGATACCCCCAAATATTAAGGAATTTTATTTCTTTCTTTTTACCTTAATGTTTTATGACTTAATGATTTGGATTCTCACATGAAATTGTAGTTTCTCATGCGAGAATGCAAGTTCTTGCATGGTGTGTTGGGTTTTCTAGTGTGGCTTCTAGCACTTTCTCACATGAAAGCCAACACTAGTTTTAGGTCTTTTGGTTGTTGGGCCAAGTACATTCTCACATCATTTGGTGCACTTCCTCACATGGATGGTAGTTTCTCACATGGCATGTTGCACTTCCTTGTCTAAGAATCTATTAGTCTATTAGCCTCACGTGAAAAATAGTCATATTTAGGCTTGGCTAGGGAAATTTTGGAAGTTGGTTTTGGACACCCTATTATGTTTCACACCTTCATAGTTCAAAATAGATTTCCTATGGGGTTTAAAATATATTATTCAAGTATAAGTTGAGATATATTTAATTCTTTATACTTAAGATATATTTTAACATATGCAATGAGTCTTTTGAGATAGGTTCAAGACCTTTGTAAGCTAAGATAAAGATTCTAGGAAATTTCATGGCTTCAGAAATTTAGACTTAGCCAAATTTAAGGGCTTTAGGATTTTAGACTTAGCCAATTTTTAGGAGTTAGTATTTTTCTTTGAGCATGGTGTTTAATTATTGAGTTATGCTTCCTTTGTGCCCTCGATGTGTGTGGACCATGGTTGGTTTCTGCTATTTTCTTTTTTATGTTTTGGTTAGTGGTGACACTTGGAGATCTTTGGTGTTTGATTTTTTGGGTTAGTCTTCCATTGTGATCTTTGTATGTTTGTTGTTGTGTACTTCTATACTTGTAAAAAAAAAGTTTTACTTTTATCTATCATTGTTCCAAGAATTTCTGAGTGGGGCATTACATTTGGCATGAGAGCCAGGTTACAACATTGGGATCTTTGTGTTATGCTTCCACTATGGTTTTGTTTCTGTTTATGTTTTATTAGTTATTGGCTATTAGTTTGATATCTTTCTATGACTCTTATGCTTGTGACTCATTGTTCTAACCTTTCCTTTTTGCTTCCATAGTGATGCCTCCTACACGTAGACCTACTGGTCGGGGTGGTACCCATAGCAATAATAGTGAAGAAGAAAATCAGGAAGAGGAACATCAGGATGGAGGAGGAGAACAAGGTAATAAAAGTAAAGGTGGCATTGAGGTACTAATTCCAGTGCTTCAGGAAGTTCTTGCTTAGTTGGGCCCTCATGTAGAGGAACACCAATAGGATCATAATTACGAAGAGGGATCTCATCATGGAGATTCCCATTAGTCAGAGCATAGAGAGGAGTGTGAACATGAACATTACCATACTCCACCTGGTGGTCAAGAGCACCATTGGGAACCATTAGGGTGGTAAGGACCATAACAATGAAGATTCCATCCATTTGGATATCACAAAGTCTCTTCATCAATCCAAACCACCATTGTATGATGGTAAGGGAGGTGGCATCAAGGAAGAAACTTGGTTATTGGACATGGAACACTACTTCACCATGTACCCTTATGCAACTAATATGAAGGCACATTGTGTGATTATGCATTTGAGGGACCACACATCTATATGGTGGAATATTGAGGGGTAGAAGCTCTAGATTGGTGCTGCAAATCTCACCTAGGAGATCTTTGAGGTGAGGTTCCAAGAGAGATTCTTATCTCCTTAGTTTAGAGAGGCCCATGTTGATGAGTTCCATGTGATCCAACAAGCAAAAATGATAATTTATTAATATTAAATCTAATTCTTTGAGCTTAGGTAGTATTCATGCTACAACCATGATGATTTACTCCTAGCTCATCATTTCATCTAAGGCCTTAAGGATGCCCTTATTGGAGAAGTTTGTATGCATCAGCCTTGGAATCTTGTCCTCGTTGTTGAGAAGTCACGTATTGTAGAGAAAAATTAGGCTAGAGGTTTCAGTGGGAAATCTAGTTCTCAAAATCAAAGTGCAAAGAATCCAGGGCATGATATATTGTTGACCTAGTCCTCAGGGAAAGGCCAGGCCCAGTCAGCTTCCTCTTAAGGTAATTTTCATCATAACCAATAGAAGGGGTATTGGACCAAGGGTGGACAGTCTTCTAGTACCTTAGAAAAGAAAGGAGATAACCAAAGCCAAGGATAGAAATATCAGTAGGATCATCCTCTTCCAAGTGATTAGCAAAACTCTAGCAGGGGTAGTGTACCTTATCCTAGTGCTACTTAGGTTGGTTGCAAAATAGGTTCTAGCTTCGATGGAAACAATTATTCTTGTGGCTAGCCTAACCATAAATCTTTTGAGTGTTATATCAAACCATCTATAGGACTTGGTAAGAGTGCAACCAGATTGGAGCGTATAGTGGGATATAGTGGAAGGAATCATCGAGTCTTTGCGGTAATTGGCAACAATCAAGCTAAACATTAAGGTACACTAGTTGAGGCTATAGGTATGTTGAATGGTATTTTAGCTTTTTTATTTGACTTTGGTGCTTTAGATTATTTGACTATCTCTTGTTCAATGATGTGGGTTAGTGGTAGTGCATCAGGTTGATAGGTGGTAGGTTGAGTTAGCCACAAGTTCCAAAGTAGCTATAGATTCTTTGGTCAACTATTGTAGTTTGAATTTGGGAGCCTTCACCACCACAATGGATCTATGCATTCTACCTCTAGGATTGTATGACATTGTATTGGGCATGGATTGGTTAGCCACCCATTAGGTGAATATTGATTGTCATCGTAAGATGGTATAGTGTGTTGATGACATAGGTGGACAAGTGGAACTTTCGAGAGTTTAGAGACCAGTCTCACTTTGAATGATCTCAGCTAATCAACTAAAGTGGAGTGTGTGAAAGGGTTGTCAGTTGTTTCTTATTTCTACCAGTGATCTTGAGGAAGTTGAGAGTCATACGGTGACACGTGATGATCACCCACTCCTTCCTAAGTATTTAGATGCATTTCTTGAGGAGATTCCAAGTAAATGACCATAGCATGACATTGATTTTTGGATTGATCTAGTACTAGGAGTGGAGCCAATTTCATGAACTCCTTACCACATGACTACTTAGGAGTTGAGTGAGCTTAGATTAAAATTGGAGAAATTTTTGTCCAAGGGCCATATTCATCCTAATGTATCCGCATGGGGTGCACCAATCATCTTCGTGAAGAAGAAGGATGGATCTTTGCATTTGTGCATTGACTACTAAAAGTTGAATTAGGTGATGGTGAAGAATTGGTATCCTTTGTCAAAGATAGATGACTTGTTTGATAAAATGAAGGGAGCATAAGTATTCTCAAAGATTGATCTAAAGTCAAAATACCATTAGCCTTATATCCAAGAGGCTAACATTCATCGAACAACTTTTTCTATGCGGTATGGGCATTATGAGTTCACGGTTGTACCCTTTGGGTTAACCAATGCACCATCAGTGCTTATGAGTTTGATGAATGGTGTATTTCACACTTACCTCAATCAGTGCGTCATTGTATTCTTGGATGAAATACTAATCTATTCAAATATGATTGAGGAGCATGAGGTCCATTTATGCCAAGTATTGTAGTGCTTGATAAATCATCAGTTGTATGGAAACCTGGGTAAATGTGGATTCTTCTAGTTAGAGATAAAATACTTGGGACACATCATCACTATTGATGGAATTGCAGTGGATCTAAGAAGATTTGTACCATCATGGATTGGTCAGAACCCACTAATGTCTCCAAAGTTCTTAATTTTATGGGATTGGTAGGTTGCTATGATTGCTTCGTGAAGGATTTCTCATGAGTAGCTCATCCCATCACTTCTCTTCAGTAGAAAGGGAAGAAGTATGTTTGGTTAGCCTAGTGTGAGGTAGCATTTAATGCACTTAAGAACTGTTTGACCAGTGCACTAGTCCTTGTAGTTCATAATCTTGTAGGTGATTTCATGGTTTGCACAGATGCTTCAGTGGAAGGCATGGGTGTGGTGTTGATGCAGGATGGTCGAGTGATTGCATATGAGTCTAGGAAACTCAAGGACCATGAGCTTAACTACCCCACTCATGATTTGGAACTTGCGGCCTTGGTGCATTCCCTTTTTTGTTGGAGGCATTTTCTTTTGGGACATAGGTTTGAGTTGCATAGCGATCATAGGAGCTTATAGTATATCTTTACTCAGCTGAACCTAAATGCATGATAGAGCCAGTGGATGCAGTTCCTATGTAAGTATGACTTTGATGTTCATTACATTAAAGGGAAGGAGAATGTTGTTGTAGATGCCTTGAGTAAGAGGCAACCTGAGGTGTTGGTGATTTCATTGGGAGTAGATTTGGAAGGCTATATCTTGGAGGCCTTGCCTAGTGACACTTGGTATTAGGAGGTGAGGGTGGAGATCAAGTCTAAACGTACCCTTGAGGGGAGATTTTCATGTTACATGCTTGAGTTCAATGGGCTACTATGACACTTGGGACATATTTATGTACCCAATTTGGGTGATCTTCCTGCCTTGCTTTTGTCAAAAGTGCATCGTGCACCATATTCCACACATCTTAGTGTCAAGAAGATGCATGTTGATCTTAGATAGTTGTACTTTTGGGTAGGAATGAGGCATGATGTTGATGATTTTTTTGCTAGATTCCTTGGACAGAGAGTAAAGGAAGAGCATCAACATTCAAAGGGTCTTTTACAGCCACATACTATTCCATAAAGGAAGTGGGATACAATATCCATTTATTTTATCATAGGGTTGCCTATGTTATCATGGAGACATGATTGTATCATGGTGATAGTGGACAAGTTCTCAAAGGTAGCACATTTCTCACCCATGAGAGCATCCTACACAACTTCTTCTATAGCCCATGTTTTCTTGGAGGATATTATTCATTTTCATGGGATCCCTCATCAGATCATTTCAGATAGAGATCCAATATTCACTTCTACACTATGGATGTCTCTCCAACATGTTTTGGGTGCATAGCTCAATTTTAGTTCGACTTATCACCTAGAAAGCAATGGTCAAACTAAGAGAGTGAATCAAGTTTTGGAGGATATGCTCCACATATATGTGATGGAGAGGCAAGTGAAGTGGGAGAACTATTTATACCTTTTTGAGTTTGCATACAACAATAGTTATCATAGTTCTCTTGGCATGTCACCTTTTCAGGCCTTGTATAGTAGACCATGTTGTACCCTTTGAGTTGGGATTGTTTAGAGGACTAAGTTCTTTTGAGTCCAATGATGCTTCAAGATGTGGAACAATAGGTTGTTCATATTAGGGAGCATTTGGATACTGCTCAAGATAAGCAGAAGAAGTATGCAGATGCTCATAGGTTGGACCATCACTTTTTTGTTAGTGACAGGTTGTTTTTGAGAGTGCAGCCAAGGAAGAGCCCCATCCACTATGGGAAAGGATCTAAGTTGGCACCACATTTTTTTTAGACTATTTGAGATCCTCAAGAGGATTTGTCTAGTTTCTTATAACTAGCATTGCCACCCAACCTATCATGCATCTGTATTGTTTTCCATATTTCTATTTTAAGGGAGTATATTCTGGATGTGATCCATGTTCTTGATTGGGATTCTTTGTAGGTAGTAGATGGGTAGCTTACTTTGAACCCCATTCACATCCTACAATAGTAGAGCTTGACCTTGTGAGGTCAGAACATCTAGTAGGTAAGGGTCCAATGGGACTTGAGCGATGAGACTTTTGGGACTTGGGAGGATGCTACATGATTGAGGGGATTGTACCCCTATCTTTTTGTTGGCTTCCAAGAGTAAGCCTATACTAGTGGGGGAGGATGTAGTGCCTCTCGTGTTTGTAGTCTATACCTTGTTCATTTTTATTTGACAAATACTCGATACTCTTATAATTTGTACTTTGAGATGACCTAACAATTGGATATTATACTTTGATTTCAATACCATAGATGTTTTACTACTATGTTGTTTAGTTTATCATATTTGCATGTTGATGCCATTTTGAGATGACATTAGGTCTATGATGATATCTAATTATTTAGTATTTGGACATATTTTCTAATTATGTTATGTGATGGATTTTATGCTATGGTATTTTTACTTCGTTCTTGTCTCTTTATGTTTTATGCAAACATGAGTGATTTAAATGGATCATTTAGGTATAATTGAATAAATGGTTAAATAAGTTATTTAATGCATTTATTTCTTCAGCTATGATATTTTATGCAATTACACTTGATCATTTGTTTTAGTGTGTAGGCTTTATATCCCTAGCAGTGGCACATGGAGTTAGTGATTTAACTATTCATATTTCACCAATGTCGTCCCTGTATGGTCAACGTATCCTTATTTTAATTTTTTAATTAAACCTTTTGGTAATTATTAATTTTGACCTCATTTGTATTATGTGATTAGACCAACGAGTGTGTCTATGCATTTAGAGGTTCACATTATCACAAAAGTTGTTAAGGAGATTTCTATGTTTTTGGGCTTTAAATTTTATTAAATTTAATTTTTGGCAGCTTTGCCTTAAGTGAATTCCTATTACGAGGGTTAACATATTTTTATTTGGGTAAATTTGGAGTTTAGCGAGTCTAACTATCTATTTTCCCTAATTAATTATACACTCAAAAAGTGAATAAGTATTGAAAAAAGGATTTGTTTTCGCACTTCTCACTTTTGCAAAATACAAATCTGAGAGCTTTTTTGATAATCTTCTTCTGGAGAATCACGTTTTTGTTCACTATGAGAGCTATGAGTATGGGATCTTCACGAGATCAGTCTTTTTGGATTTGGCTTGAGTATACCTTTTTTTACCATTATTTCTAGTAGTTTTAGCAGGTGATTTATTTTATTGTTTCATTTTCAATTTCAGCCCCTTTTGTTGTTAGGTAGGGCTTTCCTGTTTACTTGTTTCTACTTCATTTCAACTTCTCTTTCTAGCAAAAGTTTGTTAGGAGGCTAAGAACTAATGTTCCCCTCTATTTCTATTTGCTAGTTATGCTCGGTTGGTCAGGTATGAACATTTTCCTTCTTTTTGAGATGGGGGTTTGGGGTTTGGCACTATTATGTAGGCCATTTTTGCATACAATGTTCAAATCCAAATTTTATTCGACTTTTGAAGCTTTGGTATCCAAAGACCAAATGGGCTTTCATTTTGAAGTTTTCTAGTTTTTGAGTTTTTCACCTTGCTTTGCATATCACCCTATTTTCTTGGCATGATGTTGGTCATGGACCTAGATCATCCGTTTGGATGTTAGTCAAACCACTGTTGCACTTTTATTGCATTGGGATGCATTCTACATCCATCCTCCTGAGACTATTTTTGGTTGAGTGATATTATGTATTGTATTCTTATCCAGTCCTTGTGTTATGATCTTCGTGATGGTGGTGCACTGCACACACATATGTATGTGTACATTTGTCAGGTGACTTTCGAGGCCTAATATTCCATGGTACTTCTAGAAGTTATGATCACTAGGGTTGGGTTGGGAATATGCATGCCTATGGGCACTCATCATTGGATAAGCATGGGTAGGGTAGGGTAGCATATGGAGGGGGCTTCTTTTCTACAACCTGGTGTCTATTTTTTGAGGGTTAACATGCAGAAGTTTTAATCAGGTTATAACTAAAGAAAATACTAGGTGGTAATAAAACTTAAGATAATAAAATGTATGTGTGAGAGCCTTCCATTGGGGAGTTGAGCCACATGATCTGAGCTTAGACTTTTGGATGCCAAGTGACTCTCCATGATGTCAAACCTTACTTAGTAGCCCATTGAGTATCTGACCAAGACCTATAGTTTATCCATTGTCTATGTTCTTGGTTTTAGTCATCATACTATCTGGCATGAGTGTTAGTCATGGATGTTTACTTTATGTGTGTTTTTGGTTGGATCATTATCTCCATCAGCATGGTAGGAGTGGACCTATGGGTTCCACATGGTTGGGAGGCATAGCTACCTTCACCACTGTTGGGGACTAATGTATAGAGATGGTCTACTATCCTAGTTTAACCGTTGTTGGATGTTTTCACTTGGTACTTCAAGTTTTGGAGTATGCTTTCATGTGATTTATGCTTTCATTAGAATGCTTGTGTGTCTTGTTTAGATGATGTCAGTTATTGGCACATTCCCTTCTTATGATGTTTAGCATATGTTAGATGATGAGTTTGATTGTAGAATTATCTTATGTTTTACTTCTAGCATGTTAGATTTCCCTATTCTAATGTTGTAGTACATTTTAGTAGTGATGCCTGTATATGATAGCTTCGATGATCTAGTCAGTAGTTTGGGATGTTACATGCGAGGGATGGCTAGGACCCACTATGGTCTTATGATGCTATTGTAGTTGGGAGGAATCACATACTTAGTTTGGTTGTCTAGTTTATTGTGATTTTATTTCTATACCATTGTGATGTTGCTTTTAGTTATTTTCACTTCACTATTTGTTAGATGGTTACATTCTAGCTTTTTTTCTTTCAGTTATTGTTCGAGTTTTCTTGCCTTGAAATGTAAATCTAGTACTCCCCGATGTGGAGGAACTTTATTTTTTTCCTTTTACCTTAATGTTTTATGGCGTACTGATTTGGATTCTTGTGCAAAATTGTAGTTTCTCATGCAAAAATGCAAGTTCTTGCATGGTATGTTGGTTTTTCTCATGTTTCTTTTGGAACTTTCTTGCATGAATCCCAACACTAGTTTTAGATGTCTTGGTTGTTGGGCCAAGTATATTCTTATGTCATTTGGTGCACTTCCTTGTGTAGATGGCAATTTATCATGTGGTGTGTTCCACTACCTCATGTGAGAATTTGTTAGTCTATTGTAGTTTGAGTGTCCTTGCCTTGACATGCGGATCTAGTACTCCCCAATGTGGAGGAACTTTATTTCTTTCCTTTTACCTTAATGTTTTATGGCTTACTAATTTGGATTCTTGTGCAAGATTATAGTTTCTCACGCAAGAATTCAAGTTCTCACATAGTATGTTGGTTTTTCTCACGTGGCTTCGGGCACTTTCTTGCATGAAATCCAACACTAGTTTTAGATGTCTTGGTTGTTGTGCCAAGTACATTCTCATGTCATTTGGTGCACTTCCTTGTGTAGATGGAAATTTATCATGTGATGTGTTCCACTACCTCATGCGAGAATTTTTTAGTCTATTGGCCTCGCATGAAAAATAGGGGGTATCTAGGCTTGGCTAGGGAAATTTTGGAAGTTGGTTTTGGACACCCTATTATGTTTTACACCTTCCTAGTTCAAAAAAAATCCCTATGGGGTTTAAAATGTATCTTTTAAATATAAGGACTTATACTCTATATATATTTTAATATATGTGATGAGTCTTTTGAGATAGCTTCCAGACCTTTGTGAGCTAAGATAAAGATTCTAGGAAATTTTAGGGCTTTAGGATTTTAAACTTAGCCAATTTCAAGGAGTCAACATTTATCTTTGAGCATGGTGTTTAGTTGTTGAGTTGTGCTTCCTTTTTAATTTCGACATGTGTGAGACCATGGTTGGTTTTTCCTATTTTCTTGTTCATGTTTTCTTCAATGGTGATGCCTAGAGATCTTTGGTGTTTGATTTTTTGGGTTAGTCTTCCATTGTGATCTTTGTGATCTTTGTGATCTTTGTATGTTGGTTGTTGTGTGCTTCCATACTTGTAAAAAAAAAAAATTGGCTTTTATCTATCTTTGTTCTAAGGATCTATGGGCATAGCATTACATGTTTATGTGTCTTGTTGTTCTATAAATTTCATTTGCATTCTTAATTAACTTACAATTGGTATCAGAGCTTGCAATCAATTTCAATAATCAAATTCTAAAGTCATGGATAAATCAAGAGTGCAAAAATTCTCAGGGAATAATTTTAGTTTATGGAAGGTACACATACGATCATTATTTTTCAAGAATGATCTTGCGCTAGCAATCAGATGTAAAGTGAAGAAGCCAACCTCCATGCTAGATGATACTTGGAATAAAATAGATGAAAAGGAAATAGAAGAGATTTTTCTCTCACTATCTTAGAACATGTTGTTCAATGTGAACAATGAAATGTCAACAAAGGAAGTATGAGACAAGCTTCAAAGTATGTATGAAATGACATCCATTTCAAACAAAAATTTTATCGTAAAGAAGCTTTACAAGTAGAAGATGAAGGACAGAATAATGATGTCGAAACACATAAATGAGTTGAATACTCTTTTATGTCGGGAACACTCCATTGGTATGCCTCAAGATTATGAAAATAATGTGATCATCTTATTATGTTCCTTATTGGACAATTGGGATGGTGTGGTAATGTCGATCAACACTTTCATTACTGGCATAAACAAGTTGGTCTACAATGAGGTGGTTTCTACTTTTCTTAGTGAAGACATGAGGAGAACCAATAAAGAGTCTTCATCCAGCAATGTGGTAATGATGGTTAATACAAAAAATAGAAGAAGACCTCAATGTAGTAGTAGAAATAACAACAACCGAAGGTCACAATCAGCTGGAGATTGCAATCCTAGGGTAGACAAAGTGGTTGTTGGTTTTTTGGAAAGGTCGGTCACATTAAAAAAGACTACAAAAAATATAAAAGGGCTCAAGAAAAGGTTTTGGATAGTAGAGAAAACATCATTCATGATCAGAGTGATGGTGTTTTGATTCTTATGACAAGTGACACAACTTGAAACTCATGGGTAATTGACTCTGGGGCTTCATTTCATGCATCTTCTTATAGCAAAGCCTTCACAAAATACAAGGAAGGTGAATCTAGGAATGTTTTTTTGGGTGATAACAAAGCTTGTGAAATTGTAGTAAAGGGTGATATTTTGTTATCAATAGAAGGAGGTTCTCAATTATTGCTTCAAGATGTTAGGCATGTTCCCAAATTGAAAAGAAATTTTATTTTCATTAGTGAGTTGCATGCTCAAGGTTTTCTTACACTTCTCATGGACACATGGAAAATTAGCAAGGGTTCCATGGTTATCACCAAAGATGATAAAGTTGGCAGCCTATATGTTGTAGAAACTAATGATGAGGTGAGAGCTATGATGATTGTAGTGGATAATAATTTTCTACCTTGGCATCAAAGATTAGGCTACATGAGAAAAAAAGGGGCTAAAGGTTATGCTTATTCAAGATCAGTTTTTGGGTCTCTAATCAATAGATTAGAATTTTGTGAGAATTCTCTTCATGGGAAACAAAAATGTGTCACCTTTTTGAAGAATGGACATGACAAGAAGACAACACCATTGGAGTTAGTGCACCCAAATGTCTTCAGTGTGATATAGGTAACCTCTCATGGAGATGAAAATTATTTTGTTTCCTTTCTTGATGATTGTACTAGAAAGGTTTGGGTATATATGATGTCTAGAAAGTTTGAAGTTTTCTCAAAATTTAAAGTTTTTAAAGCTCTTGTTGAAAATCAGGGTGGGCACAAAATCAAATGTTTAAAATTAGATAATGGAGATAATTTATATTCATTGAAGTTTGATATAAAAAAATTAGAACAAGGTATTTGATAGGTGAAAGTTATACCTTTCACCCCTCAAAAAAATGGGGTAGTGGAAAGACTAAATCAAACCATACTTAATGTTGGTTTAGGCAAAGAATTATGGGTAGAGGCTTGTAATACAATAGTGTATTTGATTAATTGAAGTCCCTCATCTCATTTGGACTTTGGAATTTAGGAAGAGGAATGGTTGGGTAGAAGGATTTCCTACTCACATCTTTAAGTTTTTGGGTGTCAAGCATTCGTTCATGTTCCTAAAGAAAAAAGGAGCAAGATGGATTCAAAATCATAATAGTGTATCTTAATGGGATATGGTGAAGATCAGTTTGAATTTCAATTATGGGATCCTATTACAATAAATATTGTGGAGAGTAGAGATGTGATCTTTAATGAGACAAAATTTGTAGCTCTTCAATCGGCACCTCAACAAGTACCTACAGAAGAATTTATTCATATGTCTTTATTTAATGAGAATAATTCTTCATCAAATCCACAATCTCAGCCTATGTATCTACACCTACCTCTATTTTAGCTCCAAATCCTTCTCTATCTTTATCCTCTATTTCTACTAGCATGGAGTGTAATCATTAGTAGCCTAGTGAATTGTTTGAAGATACCTCACATTTTCCTTCACAAGCTAATCCAACCAGAGATGAAGTTCCTCTATTTCATATAGAATCTCTATCATCACTACAATAGATAGAGCATCATCCTCCTACTAGACTCCATGGTAGTAAGGAACATTCAAGTTCACAATTCAATGTGGACTGTGATGAGCAATATAATAGCTTTGCAAAAGCTCATGACTTGGACTATAATAAGAAGCATGACAATTATGGTGGTGTTGATATTTTTGGAAGTGGAAACTTTTAGTCTTCCATTCATGATTATGACTATGGGAATCATGATTTGTGGGCCACTCACCATATTGGGAGTCCTTTTACTCATGTTAGGGTCCATGACCCTGAAGTAGGACATAGGATGCAACCCTGGTCAACATCCAGGCAAGAGAATATTGGGAGTGGCAATTAGTGTATGAGTCCTCTTCATCAAAAAATGAAAAAGAATAGGAGACATGATGTTTCCATTTATGCTCTAAGTAATCCATGTCATCTCACAAAGAAGATTATTAAAGATGCCAAACATAACACTTGTAGTTTAGATGACAGCAAGTAGCGTGAGTGTTATAGTGAACTAGTTGGGAATCCTCATAACATTGGCATGTCTACACCTAGTTAAAGACAAACCTATAGGTTCCAACATGTATCTACTACACTTACACCTAGGATTAGTAGTGAAAATGAGTTATGTCCTAATCAATGTCATCAAGAAAAGCATGGGCTAAACAATGACATTAGAGATAGGCATCCAAATGCATACCATGGCACTTCTATTTCATCACAGGTCCCACAAAATAATCTAGGTGATTCAATGGATACCTCTAGTCATTGAATTCAATAGAGGAAAATCACATCTTCAAAGGATGGTGATTAAAAATTGCTAAGAAGTAATTCTTAAAATGAGGAACACATTCAGGAATTAATTTGGTCTACAAGGTAGAGAAGAATGCCTGCAAAATATTCAAACTATGAATTACAGAGCTTGAGATTTTAATCTATGATCAAATTGAATTGGTTAATTTCAAGGATTAAAAATCAGTGGATGATTGTGATGGAAGAAGATATGAATTCTCTTAAAACCAATAAAACATGGGATTTAGTTTCTCTTCCACCCAACCATAAAGCTCTAAAAAATTGTTGGGTGTATAAGGTGAAAGAGGAAGATGGTGATAGAAAGAGATACCATGCTTAGTTGGTTGTCAAAGGGTGTGCTCAAAAAAAGGGCTATACTTTGCAGATATTTTCCCACCAATTGTGGAAATGACTACAATTCGGGTAGTTTTTGGATTGGCAAACATTTGGGATCTTGAGTTGGAACAACTTGATGTCAAGATAACTTTTCTACATGGTGACATCAATGAAGAATTGTGAATGGAACAACCTAAAGACTTTTTTGGCCTTAGAATGGTTTTGACATTTGAGTGTCAATCCACTTAACCACTTCTTACATGGAAGCTGAGTACACTATGTATGTCAAGTCACAATGTGTGTTGAGCCAATATTTCAACAGGTGTTGAGTGACTCCAGGTGTTGAGTAAGCAATAGATGCCAAGTAATCAATAGGTGATGAGTCACAGTTGATGTCAAGAAAACTAGGATGCTTCATATTCTGAGTGAGCTAGAGTCATACATGTGCCAAGCAAGATAGGATGCAATAGGTGTTGAGCAAAGTAGGATAGTATATATGTCAAGCACCAGTAGTTTAGTGTGTGCCAAGTAACATAGAATCAACATATGATTTGTTGCCCTCACAAACTTAGATGTAAACTATTTTTGGAGCTAACATAGAAGGATTTTGAAGGTGAACAAGCATAAGATCGGATCTTTTGCATTTCCTATCCAATTAGCATGCAACCAATCAGAAAAATGGAGAAGGCATGCAACCAATGAGAAAAATGCAAGGAATGAGTGGTAACTTAAGATTCAATATGGATCATAGATCAATACCTAGCCCTATGTCTTCACAATCTTTAAAAGGAGGACAAAAAACCCATTGTAAGTGGAAGAGAGAAGTGTATGGGTAAACTATAGTGAAATTTAGAGTGAGGTGTGAAAGACTTAGAGGAACAGAGTAGCAATTACACATCTAGCTGATCAGAACAGTATAAGGGATACAAACAGATAGTAGATCAAGTAAGGATCACATCAGAGAGAGTAGATCAAGTGTTTGAATCCAACAATTAAAGATTTGATGCAGGATCATCCAGAGGTATAAGGGCAATCCTGTGTCACCCAAAAAAATGTATTTAGACTTAGTTTCTGTTTCATGTCTTTACATTTTTGGATACCCATTTGGCTCAAATAAAGGTTCCAACTCTCATAGTTCAACTATCAGTGCATTTGAAAATCCTAAAAAAAATAGGAGCATGTATTTGGGCCATCATTTCGGTAAACTAGAAGGTGTGAATTGGCCAGATGAATGTAATCATGATTTAGAGCATTCCAAAAAAGGAATCAGGTCAATAGGCCCCACGGTTTGAAAGTTATTGTAGTTTTTCGGGTTTTGGAGACCTCCTAAGAATGCTTCAAAGTTAGGTTTGGGGCATTAAATGACCTTGAAAAGGGTCAAAAAATGGGGGACGAGAAAATCTGGTCCATAGGGCTATAGAGCACTTTGAGAGATTTCCAAAAATGTAAATGGTTCATCAATCGGAGCTACGGTTCAAAAGTTATGCCTCCCAGAAGTTCGGTTACCATTTCCAAATTTTTCTAGATTTGCACCAACTTCTAACGTAGCTTCCAGAACCTTCTATTTCATCGGTGGATGCCTACTAGCACTTTCTAGAATGTACTCCTAGTCCTTAACCCTTCGAGGTCTATTTAAGGAGATTTTTGGCATTGTAAAAGGCAGTTCGGAGTGGACTTTGAGAGGAGGTGCTAAAAGGAGAAATATTCTCCAGATTTATGCTATTGTAAGCCCTTAGGGCATGTTCTGAAGTTTATTTTCTCTATACTATTTGTACTAGCTTATTTTCTTAGTTAATATAATTTCCCTTTTCTGTTGTATCCATTCTATTCTTAGGTTGTGTCCCCATCAAGTGGTATCAGAGCAGGTTTTCCTGAGTGTGTAGACAGAGCGTCGACTGTGAGGTAGTTTGCACCAGGACTGTGTGGTTGTGGGTTTGAGTTAGAAGATGCCTCCATGAAGAGAGCATGGTGGAAGGGCCAGAGCTATTGATCCTGAGGAGGTTAGAGCCCTCCAGAGGTAGGTACAAGCATTGCAAGAGGAGCTTTGTAGAGGAGAAAATGTTGCCGCAGGTGACAATAGTGAGGATGACAATGAAGAGGAATTAATGGGACCAAAAGAGGAAGTTGATGGGGAAGTTTTGAATCCTATAGAGGAAATTATTTTTAGGGCCATTACTAAGTTTGGGAAAAGACCTACAATTGAAGTCGGTATATTTTCAGGAAATCTAAAACCAGATGAGTTGATCGATTGGATCAATGAACTGGAAGAATACTTTGAGTATGAGGATATAAGGGACCCAGATAGGGTTAATTTTGCAAAGGCCAAACTGAAAGGCCATGCCAAAATCTGGTGGCAAGAGGTTCAACTGGAAAGACTTAGAAGAGGAAAGGAGAAGATCACAAGATGGGATTGCATGGTGGACAAATTGAAGAAGTAGTTCATTCCTGTGGACTATGAGCTTGATCTGTTTAAGAAGATGCATGGGTTAAAGCAAGTAGGAAGATCAGTCCAAGAATATATAAAGGAGTTTTACCTACTCTTGATTAGAGCAGGGCATGCAAAAGCAAATAAGGAGAAGGTTGCTCATTATATCAGTGGGTTGCGACCTAGCATCCAGGAGGAATTAAGTCTGGTAAGAATGACCAGTGTTGAAGAAGCATACCAGTTTGCCCTACGAGTTGAAGAGAAGCTGAGTAAAAGGTTTGAAGGAAGACAAAGAGGGCATGGTCAAGGAGGAAGGGGAAGCGGTAGATCATCTGGAGGCCGCAATGAAACCCAAAAGAAAAATGAAGATATGGGTACTAGCAGAAACCAGAGGAATGAGGGTTTCAACCGCTCCCATGATCAAGACTTTGGAAATCAAAGAGGAAGAGGTAGAGGACATGGACAAGGAAGAGGAGGCTTCCGTGGTACCTGTTTCCATTGCAATGAAGAAGGTCATCGTGCCTTTGAATGCCCTCAACGACAAGGAAGGACAGATAGGAGAGCTGAGGGCCAAGCTAGGGTTGCTCATGTGGATGAGGATGCACAATCATCACATTCAGAGGATGCAGAAAGAGGAGAGACCTTGGTAAATGAAAGATTCCTACTAAGTGGTGAGAATGAACCAGGACAATGGAGGAGTTTGTTCCATACCAGATGCAAGTGTGAGGATAAATGTTGTGATGTGATCATTGATGGTGGTAGCACTGATAACTTGGTATTAGAAGAGATGGTCTCTAAGCTGAAGCTCAAGAGGGAGAAACATCCCTAGCCCTATCAGATTTCTTGGGTAAAAGATGATCATAAGGTCCTGGTAAGTGAACAATGTTTAGTAAAATTCAAAATTGGGAGTTACCATGATGAAGTTCTCTGTGATGTGATTTCGATGGATGTTTTCCATCTATTGTTGGGTACACCATGGCAGTTTGATAGACATGCAATACATGATGGACATGCAAACACATACTCTCTGACAAAGGATGGAGTTCACCACAAATTGAAGCCCATGAAAAAGGAAGGTGAAAAGGTATGTAGTAGTGCTAGGATTTGTCTTGTTGATGGAAGGAAGTTTTTAGATGGCATGAAACATCAGCATATGTGCTATGCTTTGATTCCTAGGAAAGATAAAGAAGGTAGTAGTGAAATACCATTTGAAGTTTCAGATTTACTAGGGGAATTTGGAGATATTATCTCTGATAATGTTCTAGATGGATTGCCACCAGTAAGGCAAATCAGTCATCAGATAGATCTGATTCTAGGAGCCAGTTTGCCTAACAAGGCTGCTCACAGGATGACTCCTACTGAAACAGATGAGCTAAATAGACAGGTTCAGGAGCTGTTGAGGAAGGGCTTGATTCGAGAGAGCCTGAGTCCATGTGTAGTACCTAAAATACTTGCACCAAAGAAGGATGGAGAGTGGAGGATGTGTACTGATTCTCGAGCTATAAATAGGATAACCATCAAGTACCAATTTCCTTTACCAAGAATGGATGATCTTATGGACTGCTTGAGTGGAGCTCAGTACTTCACAAAGATAGATCTGAAGAGTGGCTATCATCAGATACAGATTCGAGAAGGAGATGAGTGGAAAACAGTCTTCAAGACTAAGGAGGGTCTTTATGAGTGGTTAGTCATGCCCTTTGGATTGATGAACACCCCAAGCACCTTCATGCGGCTCATGAATGAGGTACTTAAGAAGTTCTTGGGAAAATTTGTTATTGTCTATTTGGATGATATTTTAATTTTTAGCAAGACTTTGGAAGAACATTTATTGCATATTCGTAGTGTCCTTGAAAGGCTAAGGGAAGATAAATTGTTAATTAATCTAAAGAAGTGTGTCTTTGTAAAAAGGGAGTTAGTCTATTTGGGGTTTGTTATATCACCCGAAGGTCTCAAAATGGATCCAGAGAAGGTAAAAGCCATCTTGGAATGGCCTACTCTGAGGTTTTCTACTGAGGTAAGATCATTTCATGGTCTGGTTAGTTTTTACAGGAAGTTTATTAAGAATTTCAGTGGCATATGTGCACCCCTAACTGATACAATAACAGGGGATAGAAAAGAGTTCAAATGGACTGCAGCAGCTGCGAGAAGTTTTGAATTGCTGAAGAAGAAGGTGACAGAACAGCCTATGTTGGCACTTCCAAATTTTAGAAAAGTGTTCCAGGTGGATTGTGATGCTAGTGGCAGTGCTATTGGGGCTGTATTAAGCCAAGAAGGTAAGCCTATTGCATATTTTAGTGAAAAATTGAATGATGCAAAGAAGAAGTATTCTGTTTATGATCAAGAGTTCTATGCAATAGTTCAGGCCTTAAAGAAATGGAGGCATTATTTATTGCCAAAGGAAATTGTTTTGTATACTGATCATCAAGCATTACAGTACCTAAATAGCCAAGGTAAATTGAATCAGAGGCATATGAAGTGGGTAGAATTCTTGCAGAGTTATACATTTGTGTTGAAGCATAGAAGTGGAAAATCTAACAGGGTTGTAGATGCACTAAGTAGGAGACAGTTGTTGATTACAACAATGCAGGTTGAAGTAGTTGGGTTTGATGAACTCAAGAATTTGTACCCCGAGGATCCTGATTTTATTGAAGCATGGAAAGCTTGTAAAGAACCTGTTGCTGTAGATAGAACCAAGTGGTTAGACTATTTGATTTAGGATGGCATGTTGTTCAAAGTTAGTCAATTGTGCATTCCAAGGAGTTCCATGAGGGAAAATATGATTAAAGAGAAACACAGTGGAGGGATGGCAAGACATTTTGGTCAGGATAAGACCATTGCCATTCTTAGAGAACATTATTTTTGGCCTCAAATTTCATAGGATGTGAAGAAGTTCGTACAAAGTTGCCAAGTTTGTCAAGTTGCCAAGGGGTTTAGTCACAATACTGGCCTATATCAGCCATTGCATGTTCCATCAAGGCCATGGGAGGACATAAGTATGGATTTTGTTCTTGGATTGCCAAGGACACAAAGGGGTAATGACTCAGTATTTGTGGTGGTTGATAGGTTCTCCAAAATGGCACATTTCATTCCATGCCACAAAACTCATGATGTTGTCCATATTGCAGACTTGTTTTTCAAAGAGGTGGTAAGACTACATGGTCTTCCAAGGAGTATAGTTTCTGATAGAGATACTAAATTTGTGGGGTATTTCTGGAGGACATTGTGGAAGAAGTTGAGAACAGACTTGAAATTCAGTTCCACGCATCACCCACAGACTGATGGCCAAACAGAAGTGGTAAATAGAATTCTAGGCAATTTGCTGAGATGTTTAGTTGGAGATAAGCCCAAGAGATGGGATTTGATTCTACCACAGGCAGAGTTTTCTTATAATAACTCTGTAATAGGAGTACTGGAAAATCACCATTTCAAATTGTATATGGGAATAGCCCAAGGACTACACCAGAATTGAGGAAGATAGAAAAAGGGGAGAGGACAAGTGTTGAAGCTGAGGAATTTGCTGAACACATCAAGCGTCTACATGAGGAGGTTCAAGCACACATTATCAAGATGAATCAAGAGTATAAAGCTAGGGCTGATCAAAGGAGAAGACATAAGGAATTCCAAGTAGGGGATCTAGTCATGGTGCACTTACGAAAAGAAAGATTTCCAGTTGGTACTTACAACAAGCTAAAAATGAAGAAATTTGGCCCCTGCAAAGTTTTGAAGAAACATGACTCAGGAAATGCATATGAGGTGGAGCTGCTAGATGGTATTCACATTTCTCCCATTTTCAACATTGTAGATTTAATAGAGTATCATGATGATGGTGCAGATGAGGAGCTAGTTTTAGAGCCATGTCCAATTCCTGCTTCTAAGAAGGAGGAGATAGAAGACATTCTAGATCATTGTGTGGGTAGGAGTACCAGAAACAGGCAGTATGAAGAGTATTTGGTCAAATGGAAAGGATGGTCGATCGAGGACTCAACTTGGATTTCAGCAGCTAAGGTTTCCCATTTGGGATTTCCTCTACCATCCATAAAGTGACAGGATCAATTTTCAATCTACCCTGGGTGTCTGATGCAGGAGCATCCAGAAGTATAAGGGCAATCTTGTGTCACCCAAAAAAATGTACTTAGACTTAGTTTTTGTTTCATGTCTTTACATTTTTGGATACCCATTTGGCTCAAATAATGGTTCCAACTCTCATAGTTCAACTATTAGTGCATTTGAAAATCCTAAAAAAATAGGAGCATGTATTTGGGCCATCATTTCAATAAACTAAAAGGTGTGAATTGGCCAAATGAATGTAATCATGATTTAGAGCATTCCAGAAAAGGAATCAGGTCAATAAGCCCCATGGTTTGAAAGTTATTGCAATTTTTTGAGTTTTGGAGACCTCCTAAGAATGCTCCAAAGTTAGGTTTGGGGGATTAAATGACCTCTAAAAGGGTCAAAAAATGGGGGACTAGCAAAGCTTGTCCATAGGGCTATAGAGCGCTTCGAGAGCTTTCCAAAAATGTAAATGGTTCATCAATCGGAGCTACGGTTCAAAAGTTATGCCTCTCAGAAGTTTGGTTACCATTTTCAAATTCTTCTAGATTTGCACCGACTTCTAACGCAGCTTCCGAAACCTTCTATTTTGTCGGTGGATGCCTACTAGCACTTTCTAGAATGTACTCCTAGTCCTTAACCCTCTGGCATCTATTTAAGGAGATTTCTGGCATTGTAAAAGGTGGTTCGGAGTGGAGTTTGAGAGGAGGTGCTAAAAGGAGAAATATTCTCTAGATTTATGCTATTGTAAGCCCTTAGGGCATGTTCTGAAGTTTATTTTCTCTGTACTATTTGTACTAGCTTATTTTCTCAGTTAATATAATTTCCCTTTTCTATTGTGTCCATTCTGTTCTTTGGTTGTGTCCCCATCAAGATTGCATACTATTAGGTTTATTATTCTAATACTTTCTTACTATTTTATTAGATGTTGAAAATCCTATATTGATAGGTTAGCTTAACAGCTAGGTGGGAGAACCTTTGGAGAAGGTGATTGAAAATCCTATTGAATTAGTTGGGATTAACAACCTATTGTAAATCCTTTAACAAGGTGACACTTCATGTAAAGTGTTTGTAAATCCTCTAACCAAATCACTATTGACATAGTGTAAAGCCTTTAATAGGGTAGGCCTTTCACAAGGCAGACCATCAGAAGTGGTCAAACAATTATTGTTGTAGTAATCTTTGCGGGTGTCATCCACACCTTAATTTTACCTTCTTATTCCTAGAGGGTTTCTAGGTTACCAAATTTGGTGTTATGTGTGTTGATGCATGTGTTTATTCCATGTTCATTTAATTTGTCTACATGCATATAATTTACTTTCAGTTATTTTCTCTAAAGGATTTGAAAAGGTTAAAAGTGTGGTACTTCTGATTCACCACCCCTCTTAGAAGCACTCTTCCCATTTTGAACATTCCAACAATTGGTATCAGAGCATTGGTTCTTACAAGGAGAAGCCTAATAGATTAGAGAAAAGGTCTGAAGATGAAAGTCTTCAAACTTAGGAAGATCATAGACAATTAGGTGATTGGTGTGCATCTTGCTCTACATAAATTGGAGGAAGCCAAAGAAGAATTAAGAAAGTCCTTGAAAAGAAGGAAGGATATAGCCATAGCTGAAAATGACATACAATACAAGGAGATTGATATAACACAAGTTTTTTCCGATGGAGATTCCAAGGAATTTGATGCAGCAATAGCAAAATTGATGGAGAAAAATAGAGCACAAGCTAAAGAAATTAGAATACTCAAGCTTGAACAAGAGTCACAAGCCATAATGCTTTGTGAAGTGATTGAACAAAAGAAGAGATCCATTGAAGACAAGGTCATGTTAGAAGATGACAAGAGAAATCTTACCAATAGACTAGAGGAAAGGACAATAGAGTTTGAAAGAATCTCAAACATGTAGCTAGACACCTTAAGCTAGATGATGAATGCTCATCATGAGCTAAATATGAAAGACATTGAGATCAATACATTGAATATACAAAACGGTCAACTGCAAAATGAATTGAAAAGACAGAAAGAGATAGCAAAGAGCTTCAACAATTCAAGTGAATCCATCAAGCACTTTGAACAATTGTTGAAATCACCAAGATCTAGCAATGACACTTTAGGACTTGGTTGCGCTAGCACTGAGCAAGGAGAATCATCCAAGATTGTATAAGAAAGGAGTAAAAAATATAAGAATACTAAACCTACTTGTCATTTCTATGGTAAAAAGGGACATACCTCTAATGTATGCAAAAGCAAGAATAGTCATCAGCATTATAAGCCTACAAATGCAAGCTTTTGTCACAAGTGCAAGAAACAAGGACATCAAACACATGAATGTGGAACCAAGACCATAAGGACATCAAAATTTGAAGGTCACTACAACTGCAAAAAATATGGACATAGAGCATTTGAATATAGATCAAAGCCTATGTGGACGCCTAATCAACCTGCAAAGGGAAACAACCATGGTCATCACTACGATTGGGATTACAACACTAGTTATATCTGTCACTATTGTCAGGAGTATGGACACATTCCTAAAAATTGCATAAGGACACATTTTAGAGGGGATTACAATAGATGATTAAGTCAAACTACATGTTTTAGTTGCTTGAAAATTGGTCATATTAGCAGGAATTGCCCAACAAAGTCAAAAGCACCCAAGTTAGAATTCAACAAAGGAAAAGAGAAGGTTGATTTTGAACAAATAAGAGGGAAAATGAACAAGACTTGGAAGAAAAAAAATGAGTGCAACACATCAAATGGAGAGATCACTTCACCCAAAAAGTCAAGTGATCACACTTAATCCAACTAAGCAAAAGAAAGATGTATGGGATTGGCATGCAAAGCTATATCCTACATTAGTCTCAAAGAACAAAGAAGTACTACAAGGAAGAAATCTACATGAGCAAGGATTCCAAGTCAAAATTTGAAGTTTTTGCCAATACAGTCTAAACCTCCCTCAGATGCTAAGTAAAGCTCGAATGGATGTTGAGTTTCTAGTAGTGACCGAGTTGATGATTGATGTCAAGTTGAGATATGTCAATGGAAGATGAGTGAAGGTGAAATCTAGTGAAAGTTGAGTAAACAAAATACAATGGGAGCTGAGTCATGTTGAATCCTTCAAGTGTCGAGTTTACAGTTGTATGCATGAAGCATTTAATGCTAGTTTTTGATAGGTAAAAGGCCAAATTTTGATCATTTTCACACCATTCAAACATAGAGCAAAGATGAGAAAAGAGAAAAAGTGATCATATAGAAACCTTGAAGCCATTTGCATCGATTGAAATAGTGATTCAGCATACATTTCAATGATCTAAGGTATTTATCAAGTGTCGAGCTATCCAGAGTTAAAGTTTCTAATACATTTAAAACCTAGTTCAGTATAATGGCTTCCAGCTCAAGAAACCCCAAAGGAAAGGAAGGTCATGAGGTTTAGTTAGTGAGTAATGAGGTCAAAAAACCTAAGTTTAGGCTAATCCCTAAAGTCTCCTATAGAAACAACCCAGTTGGCACATTGTCTATCATCCCACCTAAAGTTGTTACGATGCAAGACATGAGAAAGTGTTATAACTACAAGATAGGTGTAGTAGGTGATCTAGAAATATTCCAAGCCTATGATAAACTATGTGAAAACAAAATTTTGAAGGACAAATTCTAGATTGTTGAGAGAAAGGGTTTGACCAATGCCTTAGTTTACCCTACTGGTTCCAAAACATAATGGATACGAATTGTCTTGAGCATAATTCACAATGAATTTTTTTGGTTGGAAACTAGACTAGTGAAGATTACAAAAAGGATAGTACATAGGGTTATAGGTTTCCCAACCCTAGATCGACCTAAGACCATGTGCAGTGATTCCAAAGAAATCATTGAAAGAAATACAAGAGCCAAATGGAATAAGAGGGGTATGACTATTGACAATGTAACTGATCCTCTTATAGATTTTGTTGTAAGAGTAATATCCCACAAATTCTATCAATCTAGTAGATTGAATAGTGTGCCATGCATAGCTATTGATGTACCCTATAAACTAGTAAAGAAAGATCACACATATGATCTATCAAAACTTATGTTGCAGCAAATAAATAAAAACCTAGGAGTAATAAGGAGATCAAAAGGTGCTCAATGCAAATTTGGTTTAGTCCTTATGAGTATATTCTTTTATGTCATGGAAGAGTTTCCTTCTATTGAAAAGGTGAATTGGAACCCTAATAAAATTGCAATTACACAAATCAATGAGTTCATTTATCAAATGGGTGACAACTTTGAGGCCCAAATGACAAGTTATTTTGAGGATTTTAAGAAATCTATGAAGCAAAGGGTTAGAATACTAGTTTCACTAGTGGAAAAACACATCAATGACATATGCTTTTTGGTTGATGTTGATTATACCTACATACATGTAGCAATACCAAGATTAAGATGGCTAAGGCCATTAGGATATGAGCTTGATATTGATGAAGCCTCAGTAGCAATCATAGCATTCCTTGTAGAAGAAATAGATAAGGTAGCTCCTCACTTTGGCACATATGATGTTGTCAAGTCAAAAGTTGAGACACACTTAAAGATAGCTTCTATTATCAAGAAGAAAGATAAATTAGTAAAGAAGATAAAGAAGAAACTTGGGGCAAATATTGAAGGAGAAGTAGGTGGTGAAGAAGAAGAAGAAGTAGAAGGAGAAAGTGAAGAAGAAGAAGAGCAAGGGCAAGACCCAATGGAACTAATACAAGGCTTAGGAGAAGATAAGGAGGAAGGTGCCAAGGAAGAAGAAGCCAAGGAAGTGCGTAATCAAGCTGAACAAAAGAAGAGAAAGGCTAAAACTCAGCCTAAAACTTAGCGAAAGGCCAGAAAGGTAGCAAGGCCCACTCAAGCAAAACCAAAGAAGCCTACAACAAGGGCTACTACAAGGGCAACAACACAAAAAGCCAAAGAGGAAGAAAAAGAGGGAAAAAAAAGCCACTGAATAGCCTATTGAAGAGCCAAAGAAAAGAAGAAAGTATGTGGCACAGTCAAAATTTGATGATGAAGAGAGAATAGAGTTAGAGGACCACAACCAATTTAGAGTGGTAAGTCATCCTCCAAAGTCTACAATTGATAAACTTTGTGAAAAGATTAGGAATGTAGATTTAAATGATTTAAAGACTCTTGATTTTAATAAGCTTAGCAAAGAAGAGCAAAATAAAGTAGAGGAATTTGTGTAGGCCATGATGGCAGAATTTAAAAACACACCTCTAGAACTTGACAATACCATGCCTAAGGAATTGTATGAGATAGTTGAGAATAAATGGCTTTATTCTCTAAAAAATGAAAAGGGAGATCAAAGAATCTACCCTAGCTCAAGTAAATCCTTACATGACAAAAGGAAAAATAACAAAGGCTAATAAGAAACATGATGGGAAATTTGCACCTAAGTATAGAGCCTTCAACATCCTTCAAAAAAATATTGAGGATGTAGTGAATAAATCCACTCAATTGTGGAACAAAATTTACAAAATTATTGATAACAAAGAAGAGGAAGTAAATAAGGTAGAAACCAGTAGCAAGGAAAAGAAAGCAGAAGAGAAGAAAGTAGAGGAAGAGAAGCAAGAGGAAGAGAAGAAAGATGATGAGGATAAAGAAAAAGGTGAGAAGGAAGAAACACAAAAGGAAGAAACTATGGAAACAATTAAACAACAGCAAGAAGAGGAATAGAGTGTGCAAGACACACAAATGCCACCTCTTAGCCCTCCTCATATAACCATCACACCTATAGATACAATAACTATTAAGGATGTTCCTAACAATTCAGTTCAAAACATCAATCCCCTAACTATAGAGGTTCTCTCCAAGATCCTTCACCAATCCACTTTAAAGACACAGTTATGCAC
The DNA here is from genome assembly GCA_028749045.1 of Cupressus sempervirens. Classification (NCBI taxonomy): domain Eukaryota; kingdom Viridiplantae; phylum Streptophyta; class Pinopsida; order Cupressales; family Cupressaceae; genus Cupressus; species Cupressus sempervirens. The sequence continues at coordinate 637,247,459 of CM053793.1, forward strand.
AAGCTCTATATTGGTGAGTGTAGATGAACTACAGAAGGTAGTAGTAGAATGACAAAGAGAAAAGGTGAAACCAAAAGAACCACCTTTCACCTATACAACTACTAGCACCAAAATTTTGATGCTTCCACCACCTCCAACAGCAGTTGATATAGTACAAAAGCCAAGCACAAAGGAAAGGAAGTTAGACGAGAAGGAGGATACCTCAAAAGAAAAGGAGCAGGCCACTATCCAAACATTGGTAGAACTACCAAAGACTAGAACTCCTACAAAGACCCTTCAAAAGTTTAGCCCTAAAGCCATACCCTTGCAAATCTTAACTCTAGGCTCAAGCTCAACCAAAGTGGTTAGGGTACTTCACTATGGAGACCCTAAATTAGATGAAGACATAGTGATACCTTCGTATGACTCTAAGACCATCACCATGGCTCAGATCACTAAAATGCAAGATGCTTTAGACAGAAAGAAGAGGCAAGAAATACTCAAAAAATAGTATAAACACAAGCAAGCATTGAATGACTTTAAGGACATCTTTGTGGATGCATTTAGCTTGCAGTCACCGGATGAAGCAAAGCCCATAATAGAACAACTATCTAATATAGTTGACCAAGTGACAAGTGAGGACCAGGACACCAATGTTAAACTTATGGAATGGTCTAAGAGAAAATTTTAGAGGAAAGTAAATGAGAAGATATCAAGTGGTATAGCACTTGAATAGGTAGAGTTGGCCAAGAAAAGTGACAAGGTCAAAGCTATACTTGAGAACATTTTCTCATTGTACAAAAAGTTGTATGATTTTTCCAACTTCACACAAGAAACAAATCAAAGGATATTGAGCTTGGAAAGGAATTTGAAGATTTCTAGCATGCAACTGCCAAAAGATCTAGCTTTAAGTGAGAAGCATTTTGCACAATCACTTCACACTCAAAGGGAGTTAGCTATACTCATAGAAAAAGAAGCTAATATAAATGCTAAATTAATGTAGATTCAATCCTCTATCACCCCACATTTGGAGGTCCTCCACAAGGAACAAGTCTATGTTGAAACTATTTTAAAAAAAGATCCAAATCTTTCTACATTGGATGGACTTGTACATCTTGTTGCAAAGACTGTCATCCAGCACAAGTCACTTGACATTGCTTTGGAGAATTGGGATGCAGCTCTGAAAATAATAATGGAGGTAAATAGTAACTTTTTGGCTATGTATGGTATTACTCCTTAGAACCATTTGACATTAGTGTCAAAAAGGGGGAGATATATATTTTTAGGGGAGATATAAGGGAGATATAATATTTTGATGAATATATAAATAAGGGGGATAATACTATAAATTTTGATTACATTCTTTCATTCCTTTTGAGAATAAAAAGGAAATTTTGTAGATAGCCAAAATGGGGGGATACAAAATTTTGGCAATCATATGGAAGATAGCTCTATTGCATATAATATCAGATACAAAATGTAGGAATTCCATAGCTTTAACAGATCAGATATAGAACACAGGTACAGAATAAAGGAACAGGACAAAAGACAAAGAGTATCAAGCACAAACACATAATTTTGCTTTCAAGAATGTTAAGGCACAATCAGCTCAGGGGGAGTAACAAGGTATTTTGAACAAATTTTGAAATTTTGCATATATGTTGAGCAAAATGAAAAATATACTCATAAGGTTAGTTCAATAATGCATAGTTAAGTGTTTTTGACACTCATGTCAAAGGGGGAGATTGCTGGCCTTAGAATGGTTTTGACATTTGAGTGTCAACACACTTAACCACTTCTTACATTGAAGCCAAGTACACTATGTATGCTGAGTCATGGTGTGTGTCGAGCCAGTATTTCAATAGGTGTTGAGTGACTCCAAGTGTTGAGTAAGCAATAGATGTCAAGTAAGCAATAGGTGCTAAGTCACAGTTGATGCTGAGAAAACCAAGATGCTTCATATGCTGAGTGAGCTAGAGTCATACATGTGCCAAGCAAGATAGGATGCAATAGGTGCCAAGCAAAACAAGATAGTATATGTGCTTAGCACCAGTAGTTCAATGTGTGTCGAATAACACAGAATCAACATATGAGTTTGTGCCCTCACAAACTTAGATGTAAACCATTTTTAGAGCCAATATAGAAGGATTTCAAAGATGAACAAGGATAAGATCAAATCTTTTGTATTTCCTATGCAATCAGTATGCAACTAATTAGAAAAATGGAGAAGGCATGCAACCAATGAGAAAAATGAAAGGAATGAGTGGGAACTTAAGATTCAATATGGATCGTAGATCCATACCTAACCCTAAGTCTTCATAATCTTTAAAAGGAGGAAAAAAACCCCATTATAAGTGGAAGAGAGAAGTGTATGGGTAAACTATAGAGAAATTTAGAGTGAAGTATGAAAGACTCAGAGGAACATAGCAGAAATTACACATCCAGTTGATCATAATAGTACAAGGGATATGAACAGATATTAGATCAAGAAAGGATCACATCAGAGAGAGTAAATCAAGTGCCTGAATCTAGTAATTAAATATTGCATACTGTTAGGTTTATTGTCCTAATACTTTCTTGCAATTGTATTACATGTTGAAAATCCTATATTGATAGGTTAGCTCAATAGCTAGGTGGGAGAACCTTTGGAGAAGGTGATTGAAAATCCTATTGAATTAGGTGGGTTTAATAGTCTATTGTAAATCCTTTAACAGGGTGACACTACATGTAAAGTGTTTGTAAATCCTCTAACTAGGTCACTATTGACACAGTGTAAAGCCTTTAATAGGGTAGGCCTTTCATAGGGCAAAACATCAGAAGTGGTCAAAAAATTATTGTTGCAGTAATCTTTGTGGGTGTCGCCCCCACCCCAGTTTTACCTTCTTATTCCTGGAGGGTTTCTGGGTTACCAAATCTAGTGTTATGTGTGTTGATGCATGTGTTGATTCCATGTTCATTTAATTTTTTTACATGCATATTATTTACTTTCAATTATTTACTTTAAAGGATTTGAAAAGGTTAAAAGTGTGGTACTTCTGATTCATCCCCCTCTCAGAAGTGCTCTTCCCATTTTGAACATTCCAATAGGCTTTGTTCAAAATGCAACAAAACATCTCTATTGTTGGCTAAAGAGAAGTTTGTATAGGCTTAAGAAATCTCCAAGGCAATGGTACATTAAATTTGATCGATTCATGGCTGAACACAACTTCACCTAGTGCGAATTAGATCTGTGTGTCTACTATAAAAGACTTCCTAGTGGCAATTTTGTCATTCTTTTACTCTATGTTGATGACATGTTAGTTACTAGTTCTTCTCCTCAAATAGTGAGCAAGTTAAAGAAAGAGTTAGCTTCTCATTTTTCCTTGAAAGATTTAGGGGCTACCAAAAAGATTCTTGGGATGAATATCACTAGAGATAGATAGAAAAGGGTGCTTACTTTGTCACAAAAATCATACATTGACAAAGTTGTAGAGCAGTTTGGTATGGCTGAAGCTAAACATGTTTCTATTCCTCTCACTCCTCACTTCTACCTAAGTTCTAATTTGTGTCCCAAAACACAAGAAGAGAAGGATTTTATGCATAATGTTTTTTATAAATCAGTGATTAGTAGCATAATGTATGCTATGGTTTCTACATGTCCTGACATTGCTCATGTAGTGGGAGTAGTAAGTAGATTCATGAGCAATCTCGGGAAGCCTCATTGGGAAGCGGTCAAGTGGATGTTGCAATATCTCAAGGGCACTTCTAATTATTCATTATGTTTTGTTAGAAATCATGCTCAGTTGCAAGGATTTAGCAATTCAGATCTTGTCACAGATCAAGAAAAATGTAGGTCTGCTACTGATTATGCTTTCATATTTGTCAGGGCTGCCATTAGTTTGGCCTCAAGGCTACAACAATGTGTTGCACTTTCTTCTGTTGAAGTTGAATACTTGGCTCTTTCTAGAGGAGCTAGATAGATGATTTGGTTGTAACACTTGTTCAAAAATCTACACTAGCAACAAGATGATTATGTTTTATTTTCTAATAGTTAGGTGCAATTTTTATGGCTCATAATCATTCCTCTCAGTGACACTCCAAACATATTTACAAGCATGTTCACTATGTTTTCTATGTGGTGGAAGAAGGGAAACTAAAATTTGCCAAAATTGATACAAAGATCAATTTTGTGGACATATTGATGAAGGTTGTTGGCAAGGAGAAGTTTGAATGTGCCAAAACTTCTCTTGGCCTTGTTAAAAAGAAGTAGGTTAGCATGTAGAGTAGGGAAATGGGTGATTAGCTGATGCATCTATTGTCTTCAAGTAGGAGATTGTTGAGTATTTGAAGGACAATAGTTATGGGTGTTTTCCCTCCACTTGTATTTGTGTCTCTTTAGTTGATCATTTGTGATCTATAAATGTTAATGTCATTTATTTATAAACTCATTCTATTTCATCAATATAATTCCCTAGCTCTTAGTGTGGATGTAGCCATGATTTGTGGTGAGCCATGATAAATATATGTGTTTATGCATCTTATTGTTCTATACATTTCATTTGTATTCTTCATTAACTTACACTTTAGAGGCTTGAAGAAATCCAATCCCAAGCCTATGCTTTATAACGAAAGTGATTTCAACAACAAGGGATTTCATTAAACTGTAAAATATTAATGAACAAGAAGAAATATTTACATTTCACCAAATATACCATCATTTTCAAATTAATTTTTTATTTCAACCTTACAAGGAACTGATGCTCTTGGCAAATAAAAAATTAGGGTACAACTAGTGATTCATTTAACAACACATGTAAATTTCAAGAATTTCATTAAATAAAAAACACCCACTCTCATTGAAACTCCAAAGATCTTCATGATTTAAACCAAAAACATGATGAAGGAATACTTTAAAAGGCTATATAACTTTCCCATGTCACCTAGGTTACTATAGAGACACCACTATTTTTGAAAGACACTAATTTCAAGAAATAAACATTAAGGTATAAAACCTATAGAAAATCCATAGATGTTAAATATTCAAATCCAAAATTTAACTATGATAAACATTATAATTAGTTGAACTAAAACATGAGGGTCACAAACATAGAGGCTCCCTTTCATATGAAGAAGACTCATTCCCATAAATGGTTATAAAAGTAAAATCTTGTAGAGAACAAGAAGACATGATAATTCATTCTCAAATGTAATAGGCATGATAAGCCAACTTCAAGTCTATTACCTAGTTGAACAAAAAAATAATTAACATGAAAAATTACAAACTAAAAACAGAGATCATCTAAAGACTATAACAAGTAAAAGAAATATTTTTGAAGCATTATAGTATGTCAAAGGTGTTAAAAAGTAAAGTCCACCAAGATAATTGAGGGGGTGGAAGGGGTGAGGAGAGTGAATCAATTATCCACAAACATAATTTTTATTAACCTTATTAAGTTTTAAACATGTAATCAGTAAGTACAACAGTGATATAGAGATCACCATACACAATAACACTAGATTTGTTAACTAGGAAACCCCTTGATCAGAGGGAAAACCTTAGTGGGGATGGTACCCAAAAAATGATGTACTAATATATAAGTTTCTTTCAAGAGGATGGACTCTTTTTGGGACTCAATCAATTACATGTTGTACATATGAGTCCTTATTAGGAGACTTTGAATTCCTATGAGGAGATTTTGACCCTATTAGAAGTTGTGCCAATCTTACAAGAAGTTGTGGAAGTAAAAAGGACCTATTGTCCGAACATTTTTAGGGGAAAGACCACTAAAATCATTGTCTAACTAGCCTTAGTACTATCCTTTACAAAATAACACAATTAAAAAACTATCCACTAAAACATCTTTGCCAAATACAATTTTTTTTCAACTCATCATGCCTTATCTTCACCAAATACTTCTCTAATCTCAAGATATTCAATATCAAGTCACTGGATCTCACATCCAATTTTTCATACTTGCATTAAACATCATACACTTAAATCACACTTAATCATACTTACAACTAACGAAAACATCTTTCCTTTATACCAAGTCCTCAAACTAATTATTGAGTCAGACTTGAGTCTTTCCCAATTTACAAATATAATATAGGACTGCATTAAGATAATACAATACATGTTAGATTATAACTTTACATCTTTTCATAATTTCATAAGAATGTTAACTCGTAGTCTTCACAATCCTTCACACATGCAACATATGATTTAGGATGATCAACCATGTCATCTTCTTTATGTCTTATAGCATTGTCTAAGAGATATAATCAAAACATCAGTAATTTCTTCTTAGGAACTCTATTAGAATGTTGTCTTCAATAAATCTTGAATAACTATCATTTGTATTCATCTTTCTCCATGCACACTTAACCACATTATCGGGAAACTCTTTAGAACATGTCCTCAACTACGCATATCCTCATCTTCAATCCTTGAACTATGCAATCTTAATCTTTGTTTGTTTCTCTATCAATCTTCTACAAAATAACTTGTATGTTGACATCAATGATAAATAGTGCCATGAATGCAACAAATGATCATTATATAATCTCTCCAGCAATGCTAGGATACTCCCCCATAAGAATACCACTCAAATTCATGCTAACAATCTTCCCCTTTGCAATTGATGGCAACATAGATGAAAAATATTTAAGTTCCATAAGTACCAAATCTTCTTAGTCATACTATAATCATATTTTCAAATCATCTTCATCAATAAAATCTAAATCTCAAGAACATCTCTCCATCAATGAGCTACTCCCCTATTTACTATCTTTCCCCATTTCATTTGTGCTTCTCCCAATGTACCATGAGATGGTTTTGATGTACAACTCTCACCCATTAACACCAATGACAAAGACATCATTATGTCAAGTCTTCTACACAAGATATTTAGTAAGCTCAAGTGCTCAAAGACATTGTTAAATACCAATTACTGAGATTCCTTCATGATTTAGCTCAATAATAGATACTTTTCTATAGAGGAAGCATTAGGCATCTAGTCTAGCTAAAGAATTGTTCTCTGTATTGCTAGACTAATACAATTTCTACATCAACTACTAAGAAGTAGGTAAGGGCATGACCCCAAATATACATCTCAATTACTTAGATATATCCTTTAGCAAAGGCTTCATAAATATTACTCTCTTCTCCTTTGTACTAATATTCTCCAATCTAATCTCTTCCTCTACAACTTTCTCTCTCAAAACATGATACTTAATAGATATGTGCTTTGTTTTTTAATATAACATAGGATTCTTAGACATATTGACTATACTTGAGTTATCACAATGTGTGAAAATGGGCTTTGTAAATTCAACTCCAATTTCCTTCAACATTTTCTTCATCCACATGATTTGATTACAATTATATATTGATGCTACATACTCTAATTCTATTGTTCTCTATGAAAAACAATCCTATTTCTTGCTTAGCCAAGAAACCAATCTTCCTCCTAAGAAAAATGCTCCACCACTTGTACTCTTCATTTCATCCATACTTCCTTCCCAATCTACATTAGTATATGCACATAAGGTAAAGTCATTTGATCTATCATACTTTAACCCAAAATTAAGTATACCCTTCAAATATCTAAGAATCCTTTTCACTGCTACATAATGTGATTCTTTAGTATCATCTTGAAATATCACAACAATACCAACTACAATACCTATGTCTAGCCTTGTGTGAGTTAAACATTGCAAGCCTCCAATAATAGATCTATACTTCAATTTAACAAGAGGTGCCTCATCTTTTCTAAATAACTTGTGACTAGTTACCATAGGTGTACTGATAGGTTTACAAATTTTCAAGCCAAATATTTTTAAAAAATCTTTCAAATACCAAGTCTGTGATAAGAAAACACCATCAGTATTCTACGTAATCTGTAATCCAAAGAAATGATTCATTTCACCAATCATGCTCATCTCAAATTCTTACTTCATTTCACTAGAAAATTCCTCACTAGCTTCATCATTACCTCCAACAATTATGTCATCCAAAAACACTTCAACAATTAGTAATCCATTTTTAATTTCGTTCAAATATAGATTGGTATCTGTAGTTCCTTTAGTGAACCCCAATTTTTCCAAATACCTATCCAATTGTGCAAACCATGCTCTAGGTTCTTATTTCAATTTTACAATGCTTTCTTGAACTTACAAACCATATATCCTTCTTTAGTCAAAGAAAAACTTTAGGCTATTTAATGTAAACTTCTTCCTCAAGTTCTCTATCCAAAAAATTTTATTTTCCATCTGTAGACACTCAAAAATGGTTGACATCTATGAATTCATCACTTCTTCATACTAATTTGTCCCATTTTCTCATTCTACTAACTTTGATCTTTTGGCCAGATTGACCATATTTTGTCATTTGTATCCCCTTTCACATCAATTTCATATCAACTCAAAATCACCACAAATTAACTCGGAATCACCCCAAATCAACCCAGAATCACACAAAATCAGTCCTAATCAACCCAAAACATATCAGACATCCCAAATCAATCATCATTTATCCACTCCTAGGCATTGTTGTGGCTTTTAGTGTCTTGGAAACCTATCAACTTATCAATCTTATCAATATGACCTTAGTACTATCATGGCTCTCAGTGCTAGGTCAAACTATCATTCATGTCATTCAATCTTTGACATTGTTGAGGCTTTCAATGTTATATTATGGCATCATCAACCATTTTAATAACATTGAAAATGTCCATCGATGTTATTATGATCAAACCTTATCAATCAATTTCAATCCTGTAGCATTTACAATGTTGATTAAATATTACATATCAACCAATTCATGTCATGTGTCCTTGGCATGTTATCAACTTCAATAAATCAATTTGATCATGGATTTGATCCATTGGTCATCATCTTATTTGATCTATATCATCATCAAATTTTCATCAAAGGGTACAATCGCATTCATTTAATCAATTTGGCCAATTATCTACTGATTTTCTCTATAGGATTAAATAACCCATAATTTAATTCTATTATTCTCACTAATTATTCTTCCTAATTATCATCCTCAATTAATTAATTTTATTAATTAATTGATTCATTATCTACAAAACCATGGAAATTTACAATTTCCTAAGTCCCATTTTCCATCATTAATTCCATTTTTTTACTAATTCTTATTTTGTGGAATAAAGGGATTTTTAATTCGGATATTCCATAAAATATTGCATCATCATGACACTTGGATATGACACCTCGTGGATTCTCCTTCGACACTTGGCTGAGACTTCTCATAATCAAATATTCTTATTCTCTTACGCATGTCTCTATTTGGCTTCTTTGTCATAGATTCTTGGCTTTAAGTGGGTTGAGGTGTCTTATGACGCGTCATAGATTCTCTTCCACATTTAGCCAAGTTTGACTTGCATGTGGCATAGAATCTTACATTTGGCATATTCTCTCATATGCATCATAGGAATCTCTTGCCACATCACATGTCTGTGGGTGAAAGATCCAATGCTCTCACCCTACATGAAAATTATAAAATGGACACTCTTTCTCTCATCTTGGGTCCTTGAATCCGAATGCTTAAGTTTTGAAAATCCAAATCTTTGAATCCTTGAGTCTCTACTTCTTTGCATGTTGCATTCTCTCTTTCAAGCTTAAAATCACACTTCTAGTATTCTCATGGCATTATCCATATCATAGAATTTTTTGCTTCAATTTTGTGTGCACTATAGGCAACTTTGGAGCTACAATCATTTGGAGAAGAAAGAAGAATATGGGAGCTACAAATGAAAAAGGGGGTTTCTATTGCTTTCTCTATTAGTTTGGCTTTCATGGTAGACTAGTGGGTGCTAATATATGATTATTGAGTTTTGTGATTTTCTCATAGTATGTTATGCATTTTAACCCATTTTTCTAGTCCTAAATTTGGTGAACCCGACGTGAACATGCATATCTAACTTGTGTTTTCTTGTTTTGTGCTTGCAAGTGCAAGGAAGGAGCTCACTTGGAAGGTTATAACGACTATCTGCTCTTCCTTTTTACACCTAGATTAATTAGGGGGTCCAGTAAAATGCTCATATGCTGTTGTTTCATGCATTCTGGTAGCTTTCTGTCCTAGGGCGCACTTGGGACCCCTAGGAGCAGTTTTAGGAGCCCAGAAACCACCAAAACCTCTTTCTGCTATTTCCAACTTACCAACTACACCCATCTGGGCCCCAACTATGTCATTGACATAGTCTACACTATTTGGGTGCACTTGGGAGTGTAGTTTTGAAATTTTCAATTTTTGGGTCTTGACTAGGCACCTATTTCCCCACACCCTACACCTGACTTCCCAACTATGCCCTAAAACTACCAACTATGCCCAACTGGGCCCCAACTACATCATTGACATAGTTGGCACTATCTAGGTACACTTGGGAGTGTTCTAAGCCATTTTGGCCTTCTGGGGTGCAATCTGCACTGTCAGAGCACACCTAGGTTCACAGTAAGCACATGCATCAATAAAAATTTGCATCTAAGGTTCCTATTACTCTCTAGGACATAGACTAGGTGATTTTGTGTTACTAATGGTCTATTTTCAACATGTGGTGATTGTTGGATGAAGACGTGATCATAACAAACTACTAATGTGTTCTTTCCAAGATGTTGTCAAAGACTTTGTGTGTCTTTCAAAATGATGTGTGTGGATTTCCTAGATTAGATAACATTTTTTTTGGTGCTTAAAATGAACCTTTTTCTTTTCTGCCTGGCATTTCTATAGTGTTAAATCCCTAAGAGTTGCATTGGACGTATCCTCTCCCCTCACCATTCGTGGATCTTGGGTGTAAGAGAAATTCGTGTAACTTCTATAGGAGGCCTTCCTTGGACCAAGATACTCGATATTGGGTATTTCAGGGGATGACCTCAGAGTGATAATAGGCCAAAGCCAAGTCAATGTTCTAGCCACTATATAAAATTTGATTATGGTGAAAGTTGTGTCAGCGGTATTGTTGTGTGATAGCTCTCCTCCAGTACCCTTGTGGTGTGTCAAACCTCGATTCTCGAGGCTGGGAGACCTTCTGCGAAAGTTTATCATTCACTTGCCAAATAGAATGCCCTTACTAAAAACTATGTTTTAGTGGCCAAAATCCTTTCTATCCACTGGCTCAAGGGGTCACCCATGCCCGTGAAGACATCCTACATTCTTGCGGTCCTTAGTAGAGGTAACAATCCCTTGGGAAGTCATGCCCCTTGGGAAGCGGATCTTGGTAGCCCCGAGAAGTGAGTGTGCTATAAGTCAGAGCCTGTGGTGCAAAGATCCTATGTTGTCCACTCTGGATAAGTGCAGCTAAACTTTGGTTCAAGTTGGAATTCAGTAGATACAGTCCTAAAAGCCTAGGTTGTGGTGTATTTGTTAACTTTTTACAACAGCTATTCTTGTCTTAATGTGTCTTGCGTGTGTGTAAAACATAATCAAGATAAGAGCCAAACTTTTAAATTTACACCTTGGATATCATTTGAACTTGTCAAAACATCACACATTGCCAAAACATTTCAACCTTTATCAAACTTTGCAAACTTTGGTTCAACACACTCAAACGTTGGAAAACATGTTGACTTGTGCTCCTAAATGTGCTTGGCAAAACGTAGATCTCACACTTGCATTCGTCCTAGTATAGGCCTCATTCATGCATCATATAGACTTCATATTGCACCTTTTAGTTCTCATTTAATATCTATTACCTTTCATATTGCATCCATTTAGGTTCAACTTACTTTCCTTAGTTTTTGCATTCCCATCTCAAAATCAACACTTTGCATTCATTGCCTTGCATCTTTGCATACCTATTCATCATCTTGGCCACTTTATCCATCATTTCAAGTTTCTTAACCATCATTTTGAGAATTCATACTGGCCCTAACACTGTCCTCTGCTATTTAGCTCTCTGTGACTAGCTTCCAAAATTGCCTCAGTTTCAGCCCAACTTACCAACTGTGCCAAGAAACTACCAACTACACCCAACTAGGCCCCAACTATGTCATTGATGTATTCTACACTTTTTGGGTGCACTTAGTGGTCCTGAGATCCAATTTTGGGTTCCAGATAACATTTTGGGGCTTCAATAGTGTCCTTAGGTACCTGGTTAGCTCCCCTTGCACTAGCTTGCCCAGATCTGCATTCTACAGCACCTAATCGTCATCACCTTCACTTAAGAAATCATTCTATAGGTAATAACCTCTATTTTGCATCTCCTAACCCATCCTAACATCAAACCCAACATCTTAGCTTCCTAGCATGTCAGTTTGGTAACTATACCCTTCAGAATCAGCAAATGTTCTTCCTAGCTTACCAACTGTGCCTAGAAACTACCAACTACGCCCAAACTAGCTCCAGGTGAATCAATGATGTATTTGGTACTGTTAGAGTTCACTTGGCACTGTTAGGGAACACTTGGGTACCTGCATGACCATTTTTGGCCTCCGACCTGCACTTTAGGACCCCAAAACTACATCTAGGAGCCTCTAGACCTACCCATTCTACACTTGACCCAAAACCGCATCTTGCACCCAAAATCCCCTTTTGCATCATAGGAATTGTCTGTATCACATATCTACTCAGCATCACCACCATTTTGAGTCCTCTAAATGTCATTTTGAACCCCCTAAACCTTTGAATTTAGTCAAAAATCTAAACAAAGTATGAGTCTTAGAGTATCTCCTAGTGTTGACGGATAATGGATCTTGACTAGTCTTTTTATCTTTTCTTGTCATTTTCTTGGGTCAAAATCTGTCTATGTCTTGATAGATTTGACCTTGTCATCTTTGATCAATTTGATCTTTTATTCTTTTATCAGTTTTTTGGTCAAGATCCAAAGTCCTTTATCACAAGGTTAAACTCCTAGACAAAATACTTTCTAAAAGGTTTTACCTAAGTTCAAAACTTTCCATATACCCTTGTCAGAGCATAATCATATCCCTAGCATTGCCAAATTTCATTTTTACTTACCCTAGTGGTATATCCCCTTCATATTGCATTGATCAAAATCCTTAGCATCATTTTCACTATCAAACCCTATCAAATTGTCCATCCACCAAATTGTCTTCTTGAGCATTTACCCTCATTTTGCATGTCCCAAACATCATTACGAACCCTAGAACACCATCCTTTGCATAGTCTACCTTGCACACACCAACCTTTATCATCCCTAGAAAGTCCAAAACATAACCCTAATTGTCATTTTGCATACCTTAGAGTCATTTTCATCCCCTCTAGTCAAACTTCAAAACATCACCTTGCATTTGCATTTGCATAACATCCCTAGGACATTTGCACTTTTCACATCAAAACTATAATTCATCTAGAATTTCCTCACATTGCCTAACATTCCTAAACACTTAAAAATTCCAAAAACACTCATATCTTGCATACCCATCACTCTAAATCACTCAAAACACTCAAAATTTCTATTGCATCTGCATTCTTAGGTATCATGTCAGCACTTACTAGGACACAATCAGCTCAGAGACCCGAAGAACTTTGTCAACCTTTTTTTTTTGAGGCACAAGCACAACCAAAACCTCATCCAAGACAAAGAAAGAGAAAAAAAAACCAACAAACCTTTGATGAAGACCAAATCGAGGCATCACAACCATTACTAGCAGACCCCTTGAACATGTTGCCGCAAGATCCTCATAATCAAGCTATGGCACAAAAAACCTTGAACAATGCACCTACCATGAGATCTCCTCCAAAAACTTCCCCCACACATGGGATAGTTCAATGGAGTCCTAACTTTGAACCTATATTCGTGCCAATGCCACTAGGAGGAGGAAGTGTACCAACCTCACCTGAAGATGAACAATCACATTCCTTTGAATTCAGCCAACCTAACACATCAAACATACAACAAGGTATTGTACACCTAAGTGATGACTCTGACACTGATTATGGCATCACTGATGAAGAAATGGCTAGGGCATGTCAAGACAAAAGTTTTTGCAAGAACTTCAAACGTTTGGCAGCACAAGAAATTGTCAAATTTAACCCAAACTTGGAAGGTCCTAGGTCCAAAAATCAAACCAACACAACAATTGAAAACATCCAACCCATGATAAATTTGGACTTAGATAAGGGAAAATGACCTTTGGAGTTTTTGAACACAATAATGGCACCTATAAGGTCCCATCAAGAACCAACAATTGAAATCCTCCAAAGTACATTTGAGCACATCAATGTTAACCCCTTGTTTGATGAAATACCACCAATCCCTAAACACCCCAAAAGGACATTAAGACTTGATTTTAGTCACATGATGCAACAACAAGATGCACCTAAAGGGACCCATGCTCTAGGGATGCTAGACATACCTTCTTTGGAGGCAAATCAACAAAGTACACCTTTGCTTCTAACTTTACCTCGTGCTACGACATCAAACACTATGGAGCCTCTCATAGATACAACATGTGAAACATCAAGTGCCACCATCCCTATAGATGCACAAAGGAAAAGTATTATTGACATTACACCCATTCCTAATAGGGACACATCTCATAGTCAAGTTAATATGATGTCGCAAGCAGGAACATCTAAAACACAAAGGTACCAAAACAACAATACAAACATGACGTTCAATTCTCAAGGACTTAGTCAACCCCCATGACAACAACAACCTACAATGGTACAAGGACTCAACACTTCCAAGGTGCAACCAAGTCTACATCCTCTTGACACACATTCCACATATCAAAAACAACATCAAACATGATGACAACAACCACAAGTGGGGAAAATATCCAACATTCCTAACACACAATCCCATATGGACCCACTTGACTTACACACAATTTATCGACAACAATTTCAGAAGCAATTCCAACAACAACAAATGATGTTTCCTAAACAACAAGAGCAACTCAAGCAATAGTTGGAATACCAAAAATTCCTTGAGCAACAAATCGCATACCAGCAACATTTGTTACAACAACAACATGTTCCACAACAACCTCAACAGATACCTCTAGAACAACAAGCATGCACATGGTCTCACATACAACCAACAGAGGTATCCCAACAACAACCACAACACACAGCACAACAACAACAACACATGGTACAAAAATCGCAGTCAATCCCACAACAAGTGCCACATCAAATACCACAACAAGTTCCCCAACAACAGTGACCTTTCTATCTTCAAGGTGCCAACTTACCTCCACCACCCAGTGACACTTCATCAGACTCATTAGACATAAAAATGTCAGAATCAAGTAGACATAGTTCTTTCCACAAAAAATAGTCTACTCATAGACACAAAAGACTTGAAGGAAAGGCCATCATGCAAAACCACAATGATGAACTATTACAACAATTCAAACAACTTTCCAAGAAAGTCGAGGCATTGGGAGTTCAAAAGAAACAGGCTCTATATACAGAAAGGGACCTACTTCCTAACCCATTTGATAAAAGTCTATATATGCCTCCATTCCCAAAACACTTTGAAGCTCCAAGGTTTGAAAAATATCGAGGAAAAGGAAACCCTATTGATCACATCTAAGAATTTTGTGCTTCATGTACCGAACTCAGTGATGAGCCCACTTACCTTATGAGATTGTTCCCTTATTCTCTAGGTGGGCCTACACTTGAATGGTACTCCAAACTTCCTAGTAATATCAAATATTGGTCAGAGCTAGTAGACAAGTTTATCTCCCACTTTGCCTTTAACATTACAAATGAGGTAACACTTTCTGATTTGTGCTCAACTAAACAAAAGATGGGAGAATCATTCATCACATTCTTACTACGTTGGAGAAGCTTAGTTAGTCAATGCTCACTAGACATTCCTGAAGAACAACAAGTAAACTTGTGCATTGAAAACTTAGTCCCAGACTTAATGTATGAACTCAAAATCAAGAGTCCAAGCACCATTTCTAAACTAATGAAAAAAGGGGCTACTATTGAAGATGCTCTTATCCGTAAGGGAATCCTCAAGATAAACAAAGATAACACAAATACCAACTAGTCTAATGACAAGGAAAAAAATTTCTCCAAAAACAAGAATGTGACTAATGATGGCATTTTAGATGCCCGCACGATTAGCACAGCACAACCTCAACTAACTTTGAAAGGTGTAAAACCTACAAATTCATAAACTCCTAATCAAACAACACCTCAACAACAAAAAGCTGAGACTTCCACACAAGACAAAAGACATCCTAGAACCAAAGATAGGAAATTTACACCATTGGGAATACCACTTGAGACTGCATTACAATAGTTACTGATTAATAACTTCCTACAGCTAGCCCCAATCAAAGATGAGCCATTAACTAAAGCAGATTGGTGGGATGACAAAAAGTATTGTGATTACCATCACACCAAAGGACACAAGACTTCATCATGCTTCCAACTAAAACAATTGCAATACAAGACCTTATTGATGATGTTGTAATCACAGTTGATCCATCACTGTTAGCATCCAACTCTGATCATACTATTTTCAAATATCCTTTGGGTAATCATGATAAAGAGAAACCCTCAAGTTCAAACTCAAAGTCACAAGGTAATGTGAATTACACACGCACCAGCTATGACTACACCATCAATTTCTTTAATGAGTCTAACTTCTACATATCCACATTCACATTGAAGGCTGAAGACCCTCATTATGCTATCACTACACGTTGTAGCAAGATCACCCTACCTGGAGCCCCATCGAGACCTAATGCTTCTACTAGACCTACACCCCCAAGTAGACCTACTGCTCCTACTTCATCTGATTATAGCCTTGTTGAACAACTTGGAAAAACCCCTGCACAAATATCCATTTTGGACCTACTGTATGTATCTCCCCAACATCAAAAGATCTTAGATCAAGCCCTTAAAGAGTCAGTAGTCCCAGATAACATTGATGTTACCCAGTTCCAAGCCATGGTTGGGAACCTATCCACATCACAACATATCACTTTTTCACCCCGTGATATTCCTAAGGACAAACCTAACCATAATGATCCCCTTTATCTTGAAGTCTTCATCCATAATGCCAAATTCAGATGTGTCTTAATAGATGGAGGAGCGAGACTGAACATCTGTACTCTTAAGGTTGTCAACAATTTGGGTTATTCTGAAGATGATGTAGATCCCTCTCGAAGAATCACAATAAAAGCTTATGATGACGGTGAACGTTTCTCCAAGGGCATCATGACACTACTTGTCAAAGTTGGTCCAGCTATTGAAGATACATTGTTCCATGTCCTAGATATAGAAATGAATTGCAACATGATACTAAGATGCCCTTGGCTTCATGCTATGAAAGCAGTCCCTTCTACATATCATCAATTTTTGAAGTTTTCCTATCACAACGTAGAGGTTATCATCCTCGGTGATCCAGATCCTTTCCAGTTTTGTGCTAATCTAAGAAATGCTACTACATTCCAAATCCCAACAAATGATGAAGCACAATCCACAAATTCCTCTAAGTATGTGGATGCTAATATATTGCTCAGTAAAGCCAAGGGAAAGATGAAAATTGAAGACAATGGGTGTGGACAGTACTTTATGTCTCAAGTCTCTCACATTAGGGAGTCACCACTTTCTCCCATCAGTACAAAGAATGATACTTATATCAATGAGAATACTTCCATATGTATTGAGAAAGAAAAAGCAGAACAAGAACCTACTTTGATATCTCCTAGCAAGTATGTACTTGGGCTTACCATCATGTAGAAACAAGGCTATGATGGCTATAGTGGTCTTGGATCTCAAAAACAAGGAATCATTGAACCTATCACTATAGAAGGACAACCTCCTAGTTTGGGGCTTGGATTTAAACCATTACGAATAGGTCCTCATAGTACCACAGTACCTACATGTGAGACTATGGATGTTTCAAATGATGAAAAGGCATCTGAAGATATCCCACTTGAAACCAACAATCCCCTAGCCTCTGAGCATAACCCCAATGACCCAGTTGAATCAGTTACCCATATATCTACCTTCAACCAAAGCCCATTCAACACTAATGATGACATCTCCTCAAGTTATCCTGAACCTTTGGATTGGGACCGATGCAGACCACCAATTTTTGATCAATTTGATGATGATGACACTCTCATAATAGACTTTGAAGGAATTATGATTGAAGATCATAAAGAAGTAATTTCTTCTAAAGAGAACACATTGGCATACTTTGGGGAGCTTACTCCACCTTCTAGTTACAAAGAAAAAAGAGAAAGAAATAACAAGCATAGGTCTCTTGGTGAAAATCGAAAGGCACCATTAGACCATAAAAAATCAAAAGCTAAGAAGCTCCCAAGGATACAAAATGAAAAATATGATGCCACGAATATCAGTGTTCCAGTGTTCAAAATGCCACAAAGTCTTTTGGAGCTCTCTCAATCAGCATTCATGCAGAAGGTCATTGGTCTCAACCCTCCCAACCCTCCCTTATATCCCTTTGTTTATCCCCAAATCCAACTACCTACTTTGTCCAATAACCAAAATCAATCCTTTATCCAACAAGCCTTTGCATATGTCATCATCAGTGACATCCCACATGACATTTCTATTGACCCAATTATCCTTAGATGCCTTGATTCACAAGAGATAAACATTGTCTTACATATGGTACACGATGGTATATCTCGAGACCTTTCTAGTGTTTTGATTTTAGCTACAGACTCAGAACAAAACCTCCATAGTTATGGTCAGTCATGGATCCAAAGCTCATCAGCTAGTAGCACCAACAACAGATATTTTCTTACCATTTGTCAATGACATTCTTGATTTCATCTAAAATTCTTGAAAAAAATATCAAAAAAATAGCAAAAAGTCATGAAAAAAGCAAAGAAAAAAGTGAAAAAAGTCATGAAAAAATGGATGCCTTGATGAAAACCTGAAAAACAGGCATCTTGGCATGAAAATTTGAGTCAAGAGAAAAAAAATTTCCAAAAGTGAAAACCTGGCAAATAGGCACTTTGGGCAAGTACCATGGTGAAAACCTGGCAAATAGGCACCATGTGCAATCAATTATTGCTCCTCCATCTATCAAGATTCCATATAGTAAACCCTCTATCATTCCTTGATCATATTCTTCATATTGCAAGACATCCTTGGTTCCTTATCATGGCTCACAAACTGGTTAATGTCCTTTGTTATCTTACCAAGCATTACCAGTCTATACACACTCTGTCATTGGCCTTTGTACATAGTTTTTGTCCTGTCTGGGGGCATATTACCTACATGGTGTGTAAGTTTGAATTTGAACTAGGGGCATACCCCTAAGTGCTTTTTATCCATTGGATCTATCGCATAACAGATTGGAGCTAACACTTGTATATGCTTATATGATCCTGAAAAAATCCCTAAAAAACATAAAATGATCTTGAAAAAATCACTAAAAATCACATAATGTCCTAAAAAAATCCTTAAAAATTCAAATATGATCCTGAAAAAAATCACTAAAAATCACATAATGTCCTGAAAAAAATCCTAAAAATTCAAATACGATCCTGAAAAAATCCCTAAAAATCATAAACTGTCTTGAAAAAAACCTAAAAATTGTAAAATGACCTGAAGAAATTAGTTACACAAAAAAATCAAATATCTCCAAAAAACCCTAAAAATCACCAAACTCGACAAAAATTTGCAATAAACCTTGTACATGTTCACTATGGATAACCATCCCTTTTGCATTCACACTTGCACTTTGCAGATTGAAACTCAAAGCTCTACACTTTCAAGACAATCACAATATCTGAGCAACGTGAACTAACAATCAATCCAACATGTCACTACAAACCTATCAACTGAATCCACAACCAGAACTATCACATTATCAACCTGTCAAACACCATTTAAACACACCTAACACACTAAAAAGCAAGTAATAATGGACAAGGATAGCTGTTGGCTCATGCTGTTTAGTGAGTGAATTATTTTTTGCTTTTTTTTTCTTTGATCATGTTCCTATGCCACTCGATGATATAAAAGTAATCTATGAGACTAACCGGGATGGTTCATGGTCATCTTTTTCCATTTCTATCTATTAAAATGTACCTTTGAGATTTTAGGGCATGTACATATGCCTCAGGAAGGACAAGGTCATTCTTTGTTTGCATCATGCTTGTTTATGCAAAAGGCTTGTATTTGCACTCTGGCCCTTTATGCCATGATGCGTTGCATTCCCTTTGCCATATCAAAATAAAGCTCCATTTGACATATAATGCACTTCCAAAAGCAAAAGTATTTCCATCATACTAACATCTCCTCATCTCATCTTTCTTTTTCATCTCATTCTCCATCACCATGATCATGTCTTCCGATTCACCAAATCATCTTCATCTCGCATTCATGCATTCCTACATCATCCTACACTGTCAATCAACTTTCTATGGCTTTCTACCTAGTTCAACCTTAATCTAACATTTTTCCCATCATATTTGACCAAATACAACCATTTTTGATGATTTCCCTCCTGTTATGACATCTTTCCATCATTTTGGGCATGCACGCACAGTTTCGGGTCATTCTGAGTCCAATCAGGCTGATTCTGTGCCCTAGAGCCTTTTAAGGTGCAATCTGCACTGTTAGGGTGTAGTTGGGGTTCCAAACTACATCATTGATGCTCTTGGTCATGCCAACTACATCATTGATGCACTTGGTAAAGTTTGGGCGCACTTGGGAACCTAGGTTATCCAGAACTACTCCCAAAACCCCTAGGTTGCACTCTGGAGGCCATAACTTTTGCGTTTCAACTTAAATTTATGAACCGTCAGTTGAGTTGGACTCATATCTTTCTTGTGAAAATAATGAGCTATAATTTTAATTATTTGGTCACTGTATGGAGTGTTAATCCTTGCAATTACTCTTGGGCTCCTACTTACCCCCTGTAATGTTGATTTTGGCCCCTAAGGCCTTGTCGGGCACATTTTTTCACTTTTTGAGACCACTTGGGCTTCCCAAGTGCACCATTAACGCACTTGGTATTGTAATGTCACACTTGGTCTTACCAATTGTGTCAATGATGCACTTGGTTGAGTTTTTGGCGCAGTTGGGAACCTAGGATACCCAGAACTGCTCCCGGATCCCCTATGTTGCACTTTGGAGCCCATAACTTTTGCATTTTAACTCAGAATTGAAATCTATTAGTTGTGTTGGATTCCTATCTTCATTATGGACAACATGAACTATCATTTTCATCATTTTTTGTCTTTCTTGAGTGGTAACCCATGCAATTATTCTTGGGCTATGGATTGACCCTGTTCTGCACTCTAGACCTCATAAATTTTACATCTTAGCTCTGATTTGCAATTTGTCAATTGCTAGGGTTTTGTCTTCTTGTTATTGATAAATTGACTTATCATATGCTTATCTTAGTCAATTTCTCAAGGGGGAAACCATATATATCATCCCTACTGGGGCATGTTGTGGCTTTTTCATTAGCATTCTTTGATATAATGCTATCACATTGTATCAAAGAGGGAAAAAATATAGACACTCAAAAATGGTTCACATCTACAACTTCATCACTTCTTCATACTAATTTGTCCCATTTTCTCATTCTACTAACTTTGATCTTTTGGCCAGATTGACCATATTTTGTCATTTGTATCCCCTTTCACATCAATTTCATATCAACTCAGAATCACCCCAAATCAACTCAGAATCACCCAAAATCACTCGAAATCAGTCCTAATCAACCCGAAACATATCAAACATCCCAAATCAATCATCATTTATCCACTCCTAGGCATTTTTGTGGCTTTTAGTGTCTTGGAAACCTATCAACTTATCAATCTTATCAATATGACCTTAGTACTGTCATGGCTCTCAGTGCTAGGTCAAACTATCATTCATGTCATTCAATCTTTGATGTTGTTGAGGCTTTCAATGTCAAATCATGGCATCATCAACCATTTTAATAGCATTGACAATGTCCATCATTGTTATTATGATCAAACCTTATCAATCAATTTCAATCCTATAGCATTTACAATGTTTGTTAAATATTACATATCAACCAATTCATGTCATGTGTCCTTGGCATGTTATCAACTTCAATCAATCAATCTAATCATGGCTTTGATCTATTGGTCATCATCCTATTCGATCTATATCATCATCAAATTTTCATCAAAGGGTACAGTCGCATTCATTTAATCAATTTGGCCAATTATCTACTAATTTTCTCTATAGGATTAAATAACCCATAATTTAATTCTATTATTCTCACTAATTATTCTTCCTAATTATCATCTTCAATTAATTAATTTTATTAATTAATCGATTCATTATCTACAAAACCATGGAAATTTACAATTTCCTAAGTCCCATTTTCCATCATTAATTCCATTTTTTTACTAATTCTTATTTTGTGGAATAAAGGGATTTTAATTCAGATATTCCATAAAATATTGCATCATCATGACACTTGGATATGACACCTCGTGGATTCTCCTTCGACACTTGGCTGAGACTTCTCATAATCAAATATTATTATTCTCTTACGCATGTCTCTATTTGGCTTCTTTGTCATAGATTCTTGGCTTTAAGTAGGTTGAGGTGTCTTATGACGCATCATAGATTGTCTTCCACATTTAGCCAAGTTTGACTTGCATGTCTCATAGAATCTTACATTTGGCATATTCTGTCATATGCATCATAGGAATCTCTCGCCACATCGCATGTCTGTGGGTGACAAATGCAATGCTCTCACCCTACATGAAAATTATAAAATGGACACTCTTTCTCTCATCTTGGGTCCTTGAATCCGAATGCTTAAGTTTTGAAAATCCAAATCTTTGAATCCTTGAGTCTCTACTTCTTTGCATGTTGCATTCTCTCTTTCAAGCTTAAAATCACACTTCTAGTATTCTCATGGCATTATCCATATCATAGACTTTTTGCTTCAATTTTGTGTGCACTATAGGCAACTTTGGAGCTACAATCATTTGGAGAAGAAAGAAGAACATGGGAGCTACAAATGAAAAAGGTGGTTTCTATTGCTTTCTCTATTAGTTTGGCTTTCATGGTAGACTAGTGGGTGCTAATATATGATTATTGAGTTTTGTGATTTGGTCATAGTATGTTATGCATTTTAACCTATTTTTCTATTCCTACACCATCCATCTAATACACTTTAAATTTATTGTTAGCAACATATGCCTCAAACATCATAGTTGTTGCTACCTCTATTACTGATCTATTTCTCCTCTCTTCTATACCATTCTTCTTAGGTGTTTTAGAGGTTGAAAGCTATCTTTTAATGTTATTCACTTCATAAAAACTATTAAACTCATTCAAAGTAAACTCTCCACCTCTATTAAATCCCAAACATTTAATCTTCAAACCAGATTCCTTTTTAACTCTATTCTTACACACCTTGAACTTCTTAAATGCTTCATATTTCTCTCTAAGAAATGCTACCCGCATCGTCCTAGTAAAATTATCATCAAGATTCATAGAATACTTTTCACCATAGAAATATTTTTTTTTTATATGAACAATCAAATCTATGTGCACTATCTCCAACTTCATTGATGTAGTAAATTTATTTCTTGGAAAAGAACTTTTCTGCTGATTTACCATATCACATTCCTTTCATAGCATGTTAGTCAGTTTCATAATTTTGGGAAAATCTCTAATGGAAAGAGTAGTACTAATCTTCACAATATTATCAAAGTTTATGTGACAAAACCTCTTGTGTCATAACCAATTGTTATAAACTTTAGCAAATAAATACAACTCCTTAGTGGGATTCAATTAAAAAAATATTACCTCTTGTTCTTGTACTAGTACCAATCATGTCAACATCTTTATCCTTGATATACATGTCTTCTTTGTGAGTTGCAACTAATATCCCTTGGCAACTAACTATCCAACACTTAGAAGATTATGTTTTAGACGATCAACAAAATAAACATCATTAGTGTTAGTTTTCCCACAAAGAATAATAGATCCTATTCCTTTTATGTGATAGGTTGCACTATTTCCTACTTTAATAATTCCTCCATCACAAATATTGAATTCAATGATCTTGTTCATATCTCTAGTAATATGATGAGAACAACCACTATCGATGATCCACTTAGATTTTTTCTTTTCCACTAGTGAAACTAGGGCTCTTTCTTCTCTAACTTCTTTTTTTTTAGGGATTTCTTCCTTCATAGAAATAAATCCTATTTCATCACGTCTACTCAAAAAAAATTACACACTAGCTTCTAGCTGATCATCATTTTCATAAAGACACTCTCTAGGCTTCTTGGGCTTCAAATTTCTTCTATACTTATTTACTCTCTTGAGAATTAGAGGCATAATAACCATATTCATTACAAGTTTAACATTTTAAGATTTTCTTACCTTTAGGTTATCTTCTCACAAGTAGGGAAATTCCTTCTTCAATCTTCTTGTCTTCTTATTATTTTCCTATCAGGATTAACCACAGACAAAAATAACAATTACATGCAAATATAACCAATATTAGGAAAAGAAATCACATAGAAGAGAACACAAGACACAAAGATTCAGCGTAGTTCACCCAATCCTTGGATTATGTCCACCAAAAAAATTCCAATATTATTATTATCTAGTGAATATAATTTTCAATCCCTTACATCTCAATACCACTGCAAGAAGCTACAATTTCATCATACATATTGAAATCCGTAACCCTAAGACATTTTATACAAGCTTTTTTTGCTTACAAAATTAGGGCTAGAAGAACTCATCCAATTGAAAAATAGTAGCAAGAGCCTTTTGCAATAGTGAGTGATTTTTGGCTTTGGGGATGATGCCCCTAAAAACCCCCACGAGGGCATGGCCCCTCGACTCCATGTTGTACTCTGATAGGGAGCACACTTGGGGTGCTAGCCCAAGACCCAGTAAGGGGCATTTCCCCTTGACCTCATCTTGGGGGTACTACCCCCAAACCCCATATAAATAATCTACGAGAAACTATGTTGAATAAACCTTTGAGTCTTATTAGACTCCATATTACACCAATCTCCCATTTAGAGACTGATCAAACTCTACAACAATAACCTCCCACTAGGAGACTAATCTTGCACTACTAAACCTATAGCTCTCACTAGAATATCATACCACCCTAGACTCTATTGTTCTTTTATTCTTTTCAATCTAGAAGACCAATCAAAGCTGAAGAGGAGTTTAGATTCTCTCTTGTTATTTCCTTGGTAAACATATATGTTGCATTATCATCCATATTTATCTTCTCTAGCTTTAACTATCCATCAACCAAAACTAACGGAATGAAATGGTAGCACAAGTGTATGTGTTTTGTCTTTGAATGTAGAGAAGAATTCTTTGCAAGATGAATGAAACTCTGGCTATCCTGTAAAAAAATAATTATCCTATTGTGGTGTCCCAATTCTCCCATGAAGAACTAAATCCATATCACCTCCTTGGCTACCTCTATAGAAAAAACATACACTGCCTCTTTAGTGGATAAAACATTCACCCTTTGCAACAAAGAAACCCAACTCCCTATGATCCCACCAATAGTAAATACACAACTTGTAATACTCATCCTGGTATCAATATCCTCTACTAAATCTAAGTCAACATAGCCCTATAAATTAGTAGTAGAGCACCCACTATGTAAACACTTATTGGTTGTTCCTATCAAATATTTGAGAATCCATTTGACTACATTCCAATGCTCGATCCCTGGATGACTCATATACCTGCTAACAACTCCCACTACATGTACAATATCTGGCCTAGTACATACCATGGTATACATTAATCTCCCTATAGTTCAAACATAGGGTACCTTGAACATCTTATCCTCCTCTTCTCATGTCTTTGAACATGTCTCCTTAGTCAATTTCAAATGACTAGGTAAAGGTGTGCTGATAGCTTTAGCATTCTCCATAGAGAAATGTTGCAATACCTTCTCAATACAATCAACCTAAGATAATGTCAATTTTCTATTCTTCCTATCACTACAAATTTTCAAACCAAGGATTCTCTTTGCTTTCCCCAACTTCATAGCAAATGAATGTGTTAACTATTTTTTTAACCCTTAATGTGATCCATCTTAGACCCAACTACAAGCACATTATCAACATATAAACATAAGATAATGTATATGTCATCATCTAACCTCTTAAAATAAATAAAATGGTTAGAATGACACTAAGTGTAACCATTCTCATGCATAAAATATCAAATTTAAGATACCATTACTAAGGTGCTTGCCTCAGGCAATATAAACTTTTCTTCAATTTGCACACTAGATTCTTCGTACCTTTGACCTCAAATCCCTATGGCTGGGCCATATATATCTCTTTATCCAAATCACCTAAAGAAAGGTTGTTTTAATATCAAGTTGCTCCCAATAAAAATCTTCAATAGCCAAAATACTTAAAACAATATGAACAAAAGTCATTTTAATGACATGAGAAAATATCTCATCAAAATCAATACCCTTATTCTGTACAAATCCTTTTACAACTAACCTAGAGTTAAGTTTTTCTTACCTCCACCCTCTTCCTTCAACCTATAAACTCATTTATTTTTGTAAATCCATTTTACCTATAGGAAACTTGTGTAATTCTCAAGTTTGATTTTTTAGCAAGGAGTCCATTTCTTTTATCATCCCTGGCTTCCACTAAATCTTGGTATCCACCTATACAACCTCATCATAATATTTAGATTCACTAGCATCAGTTAATAAAATGGAGTACCAAGAGGGATAAAACATTTCTTGAGGTCTACTTAGCCTTGTTGACCATCTAACATTCACTGGAGTGTGTGGTATTTTTTGTTGCAGAGCATGAGGGATTGCTAGGACATCTTTGTTTTGAGTATTGTCCACCACTACATAATCATTTTCTTTCTTCTTATGTTGCTACAATAGATCTTTGTACAATACTTTCTTATTCGATATGACATCCCTGGTTCTTACAATTTTTGAAATTCCAAAGCCTATCACCAAATTCATCAATGCCATATCCAAAAAATACACATTTCTTTGACTTGGTTTCCAGCTTGGTTCTATTTTCAAAATCTATATGTGCAAATGCTTCACAACTGAAGGTTTTGAGAAAATAATAACTCACCTTCTTACCATTCCATGCTTCCTCTAGAATACTATAGCCCACAGGAGTAGAGGGGCCTCTATTAATCAAATATATAGCAGTATTGATAGCCTCCACTCACATGTTTAGGGAAGCATAACATGCAACCTCATGCTCCTTGCATGCTCCATTATTGTCATGTTCATGTGTTCAACCACTCTATTTTCCTATGGATTCCTTGGGAAAAAATTATGTCTACAAATTTCATTAGTGGAGAAATAATCTTCAAATTCATTTCTACAATACTCACCACTTTATCAGATTTGACACATTTTAGGTTTTTACTAGTCTCATTCTCAACCAAGCATTTCCATGTCTTAAAAGTTTGAAATACATCAGTTTTTTGTCTAAGAAAATAAGCTCATACTTTTATAGTTACATCAAAAATGAATATAACATAATAATGAGAGCCACCAAGGAAAGATACTTGAGTTGGTCCCCATACATCTATATGCACAAGCTCTAATTTTTCTTTTTTTCTTTTCCTTCCCACTCTATAAAAAACTCTTTCTCTTTTTTTTTTTGCCTACACACAATTGTCACATAAATCTATATTGACACATTCTAGATTTGATAAAAATATCCTTGAATGAAGTAATTTCATACCTGTCTCATTCATGTGCCCAAGTCTATTGTGCCATTGCATTGTATCAGAATCTACAACAACTATTTGTTCTCCCTTTTCAACTGCAGCAACTGTTCTTGAATAGTTATTTTTATTTGAACAATTAAACTAGAAGGAACAGTATGACCTGTACAAAGATATAAGGTGCATACTTTCACACCTTTTTCTACTACAAGGGAACCTATTGAAACTTTCCAATTTTTATCATTAAAAGAAACTACACAACCCTCATCACCTAGTTGCCCTAATGAAATTAAATTCCTACTTAGCCTTGGAACATGTCTTACCTCTTGTAGTAGTCAATAATTCCTATTCTACAACTTAATCTTAACTTTTCCATTTCCAACAATCCTATTGTTCAAAACTTACAATCAAAAAAATTGGTGTTTTGTCATTAATGTCAAATCTATTAATAAGATATATTCCTACCTAATTTGAATGTCATACATATTTAATTGATGAAGAGGATTTGAGAAGCTTCTCATAACAATAGCACCTAGAGGAAAGGTTGAATTATGAAAAGGAAGTTACAATAGACATTTGATTAGATAGACTTTGATAAAGCAAAGGGAATATTGTTTATGTCAAGAAAGCTAAGCCAAATTGAGCAATAGAGTAAAATGCTAAGGAATGTCAAGTAATGCTAGTGTCAACCAAACTATAGTTAGTGACAAGAAAATATAGTGTTGACCAAGCATCAGTATCAATAAAGTAAGACAATTGATGTTGAGCCAAAAAGCTTTACAGTGACTAAGTAATTTAGTGATGATCGAGTATTAGATTTTAGAGATTGCCAAGTGACAGTATGAGAATGAATTTAAGGAAATAAAGAGATCAAGCCAACATAGTTAATTTTTTGGGAGATGTAAACCACGTTGAAGATAAGAGTGATGAGTTAGAATGTTAAATTCAAGGAAAGGATTAGGTAAAGATCTAACAAATGGATTCTAGAGAAGTTTCTAGAAGAAGATCAAGAAGATGGATAGATATAATGAATCAAGTTGAACTTGATCGTAAACCCTAAGATCTATGGTGGATGTACAAAATGGTAAAGCAAAAATTTCCTATTTAAAGAGATACAGAGCCAAATAATTAGTGTTGTGTGTGTATGTGTGAAGTGCAAGCTCATGTGAAAAGTGACATACTGAGCAAGATTGATCAGAAACACACAAGTGTGAGTGAATCTAAAGCTAAAGGAGAAAGCTTTCAAAGATGATGTTGATGTTGATAAGTGAATTTGAGTAGAAGGATTAAGCATTTTTGAGAAGAGTGGACTAATTTCTTGAAGGGTTTCTAAGTGAATCAATATTAGAGATGACAATGGAAGGCTTATTAGCAAGAGAACACAAGGAATGAACTGAGATCTGAAACTACAAATGTAAGTTGAAATCACACAAATCAAAACCTACTATTTTATTTCTAGCCATTGTAAATAGTTTGCATTAAATACTTTATTGTAGAGGTTAACCTAACAATTAGTTGGAAGAGTTAACAGTTTATGTAAATTCTTTAACTAGGTGACATTCTAAATGGAATGATCAAATCCCTCTAATAAGGCCACTCCTAACAAAGTGATTAAATCCTTTAACAAGTTCACATTTAATAGTGTATTTTGTAATCTTCAATAGGGTTGGCTCCTAATAGAGATCACTTCAAAAGAGTGAAAAAGAGTGACATGTTGCTGGTGGTTTTTCACAAATTGTGTTTCCATGTAAAAATCATAGTGTCATATGTGATGAATGCTTTATATGTTTTAAATTTGATAATGCTTTCATTATGCAAAGAAAGTCATGTTCAAGATAGTATTTTTAGCAAAGACCAAGCAAAAATAGGATTAACAAAATAGTGAATGATTGTTTTATTGTTCAAAAGGTACATAAAGACCTTGCATAACTAACTCACCCCCCCCCCCCCCCCCCCCCCTTCCCTAATTATTCTAAAAATTTCTAACAATTGGTATCAAAGTGTGATGCTTATAGAGAAAAGTTCGAAGGTACTTAAAGTTAAAGATCATGATCCATAAGAGAGATGTACCTAAATTGAATGAGGAGAACTTTCTAGCATGGAAAACTTGATGAGGTTGCACATATCCAGTATCGGTGATGCTACTATCAATTTTGTAGACAATGAATATGTAAAGATAAAAACTACTCCTTTGACTATTGAACAACTGAAATAGAAGCTAGAACACAACCAAACAATGTTGGAGATTTCCCTAGCCCTAAGCTATATTGAGTTTGATAACCTAAAATACTATGACAATGCAAAGAAAATGCACAAGATAGACTAAAGATCTTATATGGAGGTGATGACAATGTCCTAAGAGCCAAATTAGAAAGCCTAAGAGGAAATTTTGATGATATAAGAATGATCAAAGAACATAGTAAAATAAACAAGAGTTAAAGAGGTTGTTAATGCTATTCATGGTGTAAATGGAGAAATCAAAGATGAAATTGTGATAAGCTATTGAGGACTCTACTCCCTATCTATGCCATTAGAGTCTCTTCAATTCAAGAATTGAGATGCACACTAGGTAACACTCTGACCTTTGAAGTTGTAATTGGTAGACTTACTATTTTTGATATATCTAACTTTGATAACTACACACCTATTACAATTGAATCTGCTTTGAAGTCACAACTAGTTCTTAGCAAAAAGAAAGGTAAACATGTGAAGAGTGGTAAGGATGGTTTTGATGATGAAATTGAGGAAATTGAAGCCCTTATTGTAAAAATATTTGGAAGAGGAAGAGGTAAATACAAAGGCAAATTACCTATTATCTATTTTTAATGCAAAAAAGTTGATCATATTGCTATTAGGTGTGGATGAAAGAAAGGAAATAAAGTACAAAGGAAGAAGAGATTATAAAGACTACAAGAGAAGCAAGGATGAAAAAGGTGAAAAATCTTGTTATATTATTGAAGAAGAAACTGACAATGAATCTGAGAGTAATGATAATGAAGTTGTCTATGTTTTTATGAAAGAAGACTATGATGAAGATGAGAAAATTGTATTAATTTCATATTTAGATAAAAGTGACAGATGGATAATAAATAGTGGATGCTCTAATCACATGACTAGTGAAAAAGATAAATTTGAAGATATTGGTCCATACAAAGGTGGATGTGTTAAATTTGGTAATGATATTCCATGCGTTGTGAAAGGGAATGAACTATTCAACTGACTAACAAGATAACATGTTACAATGCTTATTGGGTTGAAGGACTTAACTATAATCTATTGAGTGTTTCATAGCTAAAAAAATTAGGTTAAAAAGTTGATTTCCACAATAGGAAGGCCAAGATACATGATGCTAATAGTAACCTAGTTGGAAGTGGTGAACAAACAAGAGGTAATTTGTTTTATCTAGATCTATCAAGTGACACATGTGTGTTTGTACAACAAGAGGATGTTTGGTTATGGAACAAGAGATTATGTAATGTGAACTTTGACAATTTGGTGAATATTAATAAGATTAAGAAAGTAAGAGGGTTGCCTAAACTAAAGAATCCTAAAACTATTATGTGTGAACAATGTCAATTGGGAAAGATGGCCAAGTCCAGTTTCAAGAGCAAAACATAAACTTCTAGTAATATTTTGGAATTGGTTCATATTGAGTTATGTGGACACATTGATGTTTAATGCTTCAATGGAGATAATTATTTCATTCTATTTGCTAATGACTACTCTAGGATGATGATTGTGTTATTTCTTAAAGCTAAATATGATGCTTTTCAGTTATTCAAGTGGTATTTAGCTAGAGTTGAGAAAGAAATAGGAAAGAGTTTGAAGTGCTTGAATGATGCAGGAGCATCCTAGGATTTTTTGGAATCCTGCATGTTTGGAAGGATTTTGGTTAAGTTTTGTGGAGCTTGGAAAATACTGGTGTTTGGCATACACTAGGAGCTTAGCATGTTCTAGGGACTTCACATGGTCTCTAGTTTCTTAACATGGTCTGGGGACTCGGCATGGTCTTTGGTTACTTAGCATGATCATTATTTTCTTAGCATGGTCTAGGGACTTGGCATGGTCTTTGGTTACTTGGCATGATCATTGTTTTCTTAGCATGGTCTAGGGACTTGACATGGTCTTTGGTTGCTCGACATGGTCTGTGGAGCTCGACCTTACTTAGGGATTTGGTCCCTATTACAAGTCGTGTAAGTAATTTTCCACAATGAGTTAGAGGATGAAAATTTCAGGGATTAAAGAGGGCCAAGAGTAATAACTATGGCTTGAAGTCTAAGCTCTAATTCAATTAGAGCTAGGAGATATTGTGATTTTTCTCATATATCAATTTTGGGAATTTAATTGTTGTTGCAGACTAACTTGTGGCATTTAATTTATGTATTTGTATTTAATTTTTGTTTTGTGTTGACTTGTGGCTTAGATTGGTATAAGTAGGGTTTTTAGGTAAGTCTTTATTAATTATTCATCTATCATGGAGAAGAGGAGGTGGTAGAGGAGAGAATTTGGAGATAAGATCTAGTAGCTACAGCTTGAAAAACAAGGAGATTGCTTGGTGGGCTTGCGAGCACAAGTTGAGATCTCCCTTGGAGGTTTCTACCAGAGTGTGGATCTGGACTAGCTAGGGTTTGGATTTGGATCTTGAGGGATCTTGCAAAAATATTAATTTCTTTATATTTCATCATAACCTAGAAGGCCTTATAGCCTGACACATTACATGTAATCAGTTATATTTTATGAATATATTATTGTAATTTGGTATCAATTCTTGCATTATTACTTCTTTTTGTTGTGTTTTTGTTGCATGGTTATTTTTTGGGGGCTAGGAAATCTCCTTTGGGTATTCTCCTACCTTTTACTATGTTATATGGTATCAAAGAAAAGGTGGTTCCTCAGTGTGTAGACAGATCGCCGAAGCTAAGGCAATTTGCACCAGGACTTGGGTTGACGAAAGTTGATCTTGCGGTTGATTAATGTTCTAGATTGGTGGATTTGTTCCTTAGGGTTTGTTAAAATTTTGTAAGATGCCTCCAAGAAGATTGGACCTAAGGGTGATTGGTTATCTTAGTGATATTGTAGAAGAATGGATCTCAAAGAAGATGAGAGCAGAATTCAAATCTAAGATTGCATTGATGAAGAGTGACATGATTGTTGAAATTGTAAGTACTTTATGTGGTGTTCCCAGACATGTGGGTACTAAAGATGGTTATGAGGAAGCTTCTAAAGACTTTGGATTTTCTAAATCAAGTGGTGAGGCTAGAACTGATCATAGAGACATATGGAAAATAGGGTTGGTTAGTTTGCTTGACCTGGATCTCAGTTGAAGCTAAAACATAAGATGGAGGTTTCTAATTTTTTAGGTACTTTGAATCTTGAAGACCTGATTGATTGGATTGGTGAATTGGAAGACTACTTTGAGCTTGAGGATATTAAGGATCCACTGAGTAAGGTTCACACAAATAATTTGAAGGGACATGCTGCTCTTTGGTTGAAAGAACTACAAAGAGATAAAGAAGAGGAAGGTGAAATGAAGATCACTAGATGGAAATTGATGGTGACTAAGTTGAAGGCTAAGTTCATTCTTGTTGATTATGAACTTGAGTTGTTTAAGAGGTTGCAAAATTTGAAATAGAAGGATATAAATATGAAAGATTATATAGAGAGTTCTATGTGTTGACTATTCAGTCTAGGCATAGAGAATTGCCAAAAGAGAAGGTAGCTTGATATATTAATGGTTTGAGATTCAATATTTAGGATGAGGTTGGTATGATGAATATTTCTTCATTTGAGGATGCTTATCAGTATGCTTTGAGAGTAGAGGAGAAGCTAAAAAGGAAGAATCAAGGTAGTACCCAAGGGAGGGAGAAATAGGACAGTTCATCATAAGGTAAACCAAAAGTAGAAGGTGAACCAAAACCTACTAATTAGAAAAGGAGGATAGGTGGAGGTGTGTTTAGAAGTAATTGTTTCAAGTGCGGTCAAGAAGGACATAAATCTTTTGAATGTCCAATTCGGAGGACAACTAATTTTTTGAATGGGGTTGTAGTATAGGATAGTTAGTTTGAGCAAGGAGAGATTTTTCTAGGTAGGTGAGTATTGGTTGGTGAGAGGACATTGGATTTTTATTAGATAACTAGTTTGTTCAAAACTCATTATAAGTAGAGTGGTAAGGTTTGCAAAGTGATTATGGATGGTGGCAGTATTGATAACCTTTTTGTTAAGGAGATGGTTCAAAAACTTTGTTTGAAGAGAATGAGACATCCTTATCCTTATAGGATTGGTTAGTTGCAAAGTGATATGAATAGTTGTCATGTGTTACTTGGTAGACCTTGGAAATATATTGTAGGGTTTTGCATGATTATGTTAGGAATGTGTTTACTATTGAGAAAGGTGGTAGGAATTTTTCCCTAATTCCTTTGCAGAATGAAGAGCTTGATAGGAGGAACTTGAGTATTGGTAGTCAACTTCAGTTGGCAGATTTTGAGAAGGTTGGAGATCAGCATGGAAAGAAAATTTTTGGAACACATGTGGTGGATGTGAAGAAGAAGAAGAAGAAAAATAAGGGAAAGAGTGTGCAAGTTGAAGACTTGGAGGACATGTATGTGAAGAACCAATTTGGGATTTATGTGTTGAATCCTAGAAGATGTTCTTCCCGTTACTATAACATCCTTTTGAACCTGGGGTGTCTGATGTAGGAGCATCCTAGGATTTCCTACAATCCTACATGTTTGTTGACATTTTGGTTAAGTGTTGGGGAAATTGGTAGATACTAGTGTTCAACATACATTGGGAGCTCGGCATGGTCTAGGGACTCAACATGCTCTTTGGTTGCTCAACATGGTCTTTGGTTACTCAACATGGTCATTGTTTGCTCAGCATGGTCTTTGGTTACTCAACATGGTCATTTTTTTCTCAACATGGTCTAGGTACTTGGCATGGTCTTTGGTTACTTTTCATGGTCATTATTTTCTTGGCATGGTCTGGGGACTTGGCATGGTCTTTGGTTGCTCAGCATGGTCTATGGAGCTCAGCTTTTCTTACAAATTTAGTGCCTATTGCAGGTTGTGTAACTAATTTTCCATAATGATTTAGAGGATAAAAATTTCAAGGATTGAATAGGGCCTAGATTTCTAATCATGATCTAAAATATAAGCTCTAATTCAATTATAGCTAGGAGATAATGTGATTTTATGTAGATATCAATTTTGGGCCTTTAATTGTTGTTGCAGACTAACTTGTGGCATTTAATTTATGTATTTATATTTAATTTGTATTATGGGCTTACTTGTGACTTAGATTGGTGTAATTAGGGGTTGTAGGGAAGTCTTCAGTGATTATTCATCCATCGTGGAGAAGAGGAGGTGGTAGAGGAGAAAATTTGGAGAAGAGCTAGTAGCTGTGGCTTGGAAAACAAGGAGATTGCTTGGTGGGCTTGCAAGCACAAGTTGAGATCTCCCTTGAAGGTTTCTACCAGAGTGTGGATCTAGACTAGCTAGGGTTTGGATTTGGATCTTGAGGGATCTTGTAGAACTATTATTTTCTTTGTATTTGGTCATAATTGGGAAGGCCTTATAGCCTGATACATTGCATGTAATCAGTTATATTTTATAAATATATTATTGTAATTTGGTATTAGATCTTGCATTATTGCTTCTTGTTATTATGTTTCTACTACATGGTTTTTTCTAGGGGCTAGGACATCTCTTTTGGAGATTCTCCTACTTTGCACTATGTCATTGAGATCTAACAAAGGTGGTGAATTCATTTCAAACGAGTTCAACATATTTTGCAATGACAGAGGAATTAAAAGATAGATGTTAGCACCAAGGAGCCCTCCTAAGAATGGGATATCTAAAAGGAGAA
This sequence comes from Cupressus sempervirens, assembly GCA_028749045.1. NCBI lineage: Eukaryota > Viridiplantae > Streptophyta > Pinopsida > Cupressales > Cupressaceae > Cupressus > Cupressus sempervirens. The sequence continues at coordinate 637,282,941 of CM053793.1, forward strand.
ATAGATTAATAATGGATTGTACAAGAACATCAATGATGGAGAAAAATGTTTTAAAGAAGTATTGGAGAGAAGCAGCCAATGTTGTTATTTATAACCTAAATAAAGTACAAGTTAAGAAAGGTACAAATACTACACCTTTTGAACTATGGTATGGTTATGCTCCTAATGTAAAGTATTTCAAAATATTTGGAAGTAGATTCTATATATAATAGGAATGGAAAACTTGATGCAAAAAGTGAGGAAGGTATATTCCTAGGTTATTCCACCAAGAACAAAGCCTATAATTGTTTAAATTCTAACACTAACAAAATTGTAGAAAGTGTAAATGTCAAAGTTGATGAATTTGTAGAAAGAAGTGACAGTACATGTAAAGAAGAGCCTAAAGAATATAATACATTCATCTATGTGGATGATGATACTCCAAGCACTCCTAATAATCAAGAAAATCAAGCTACAGTCTCTTAGCAGATACGAAATGATCAAACAAAAATATAAATTATCAAGCAGTAGAGAGTGGGTGTCAAGAAATAGACTTAAGATGTTGAGTCTTAGATAGGAAATGTTGGCCATTAGATAGAAAATTATGATCATGCAGAACATGAACCATAACCTAAACAAGAAAGAGAAAATGAACTTGAGATTAATTTTCAAGATGAACTTGTAGAGGAACAAAGAAGGAAACTGTCTATGCTAAAAAATATGTGAGAAGACACTATAGACCTAAACAAATCATTAGTGATTCTGAATCAAGTGTTATGACCAAAAAATTACTCAAATATGATACTTTCTTACTTTATGTGTTTGAGCTTGAAATAGTAATGAATGCTTTAGATAATGAAGATTGGATTCATGCAATGAAAAATGAAATTGACTAGATTGAGAAGAACAATACTTGGACCTTAGTGCCAAGATGTAAAGACAAAAATGTCATTGGGACAAAGTGGCTTTTTAGGAACAAGATCAATGAGAATAGATAAGTAATAAGAAACAAGACAAGACTGATATGCAGGGTTATTCTCAACAAGTTGATTATGGAGAAACTTTTTCTCCTATGGAAAGACTTTGAGGAGTCGTAACTCTTCTTGCATATTCAACCTATAGGATTTTCAAGGTATATCAGATGGATGTCAAATCTACCTTTTAAAATGGTATACTAGAGGATGAAGTATACATTGATCAACCTAGAGGATTTGTGGATCCAGACAAGAAGAACATGGTATGTAAACTGAAAAAAGTCCTCTTTGGATTGAAGTAAGCCCCAAGAGCATAGTATGAAAGATTGCATAATTATTTGGTGAAAATTGGCTTTGAAAGGACAAATGATAATAGTAATCTATATTTGAAGAATGGTAAGAACAATGAAGTACTATTATTTGAAATGTTTATTGATGATATCATATTTGGAGGAAGAAAAGCATTATGCAAATCATTTTCTAATGAAATGAAGATGGAATTTGAAATTTCTATGTTTGGTGAAATCAAATTCTTTGTTGGATTACATGTCAAATGAAGTTTGGTATTTTCATTACACAGTCCAAATATATAAAAGAGATACTAAAGACTTTTAGTATGGAAGATTCTAGGCCAATTAGTACACCTATGTCTACATGACATAAGATAACTAAGAATGATGATTCTATTGATGTAAAATAGACCCTATACAAATCCATGATTGAAAAAATACAATATTTTGTTCATAGTAGACCAAATATTGCTTTAGTAGTTGGGATAGTTACTAGATTTTCAGTAAATCCTAAAGAGAATTACATGATGGTTGTGAAAAAGATCATGAAATATCTGAAAGGTACATAAGACTATGGATTATATTACAAGAGAAATGATAAGTTTGAAGTGAGAATGTTTACTAACTCAGATTGGGCAAGAAATATTGATGATAGAAAAATCACTAGTGGAGGTGCATTCTTTCTAGGAAAGAGATTGGTGTCATGGACAAGCAAGAAGTAGAATTGTATTTCCCAATGCACAGTTGAAACTAAGTATGTGGCAGCTATAGTAAATTTTTCAAATATTATGTGGAGCAAAAAATTATTGAAAGGTATGAAAGAAGAAATTATGGATCCATTGGTTATCTATTGTGATAACACAAGTGCTATCAACATTTCAAACAATCCAGTGATGCACAATAAGACAAAGCACATTGCTATCAAGTATCACTACTTGAGGGAACCAGTTCAAGAGAAATAAGTGAAGCTATAATATGTGAATTCTAAAAAACACATTAGTGACATATTCACAAAACCCTTACCTAAATATTCTCATGAATATCTTAGAGGTGAATTAGGGGTGATTCTCCTAAACAAAGCTACTTAAGAAGACAAGGTGCATTACATCACAATGCTAATAAAAATATCCTACATAGTGATGTAATACAACTCTATTTTGGGACATGCCTAAGGTAGATAACTTAGTACAACATAAGAGATTAGTCATAGATAAATAATAGAAATAAGCCAGACATGCAAAATCTACATAATTTAGATGTATGAAAAGTTTGAAGCTCAGAGAGCTAAGTATCTTTGGCATTGGTCTCAAAGAGGGAGAGATTACTAAAAAAGGGAGAGAATACTACACACACACACACACACATAGAGAGAGAGAGAGAGAGAGAGAGAGAGAGAGTTATTGCAAAAAGGAAGAAATATTTTCAGAGAGAGGAATTCATAAAAGAGAATCAAAGTGAAATATGTTGGGTTGTATGGTAACAAGTATTGCTACACATTGAGATATTGAGATGTGGCCATAAATTCCAAAGAGGGAGAACATTGGAAACTTACAAGTGGAATAATTGTTTTTTTTTCATTGATGTCAAATCTATTGATAAGACATATTGCTATCTAATATAACAATCATATCTATTTGATTGATGAAGATGATTTGAGAAGTTTCTCATAATAATAGAACTAAGAGGAAAGGTTAAGTTATGAAAAAGAATTTACAATGGATATTGAGATATTGAGATGTGGCCATCAATGCCAAAGAGGGAGAACATTGGAAACTTACAATTGGAATAATTGTTTTTTTTCATTGATGTCAAATCTATTGATAAGACATATTGCTACCTAATATAACAATCATATCTATTTGATTGATGAAGATGATTTGAGAATTTTCTCATAATAATAGCACTAAGAGGAAAGGTTAAGTTATGAAAAAGAAGTTACAATGGATATTTGATTAGATAGGCTTTGATAAAGTAATGTGATTGTTTATGTCAAGAAAGCTAAGCCAAGCTGAGAAATAAGGTAAAAAGCTAAGGAATGCCAAGTAATGCTAGTGTCAACTGAGATATAGTTAGTGTCAAGAAAATCTAGTGTTGACTGAGCATTAGTATCAACCAACTGAGACAGTTGATGCCAAGACAAAAAGCTTTACAATGATCGAGTAATTTAGTGATGACCAAGTATCAGAATTTAGTGATTGTCAAGTGACATTAGGAGAATGAATTTGACAAAATTATGAGATCAGGCTGATGTAATTAATTTCTTGGGAGATGTAAATAATGTTGAAGATAAGATTGATCAGTTGGATCATTAAATTCAAGGAAACGATTATGTAAAGAACTAATAGATGGATTCTAGAGAAGTTTCTAGAAGAAGATCAAGAAGATGGTTAGATACAATAAATTGAGTTGGACCTAATCATAAACCCTAAGATCTATAATGGATGTAGAAAATGGTAAAAAGGTAACTATCTATTTAAAGAGATATAAAGCTGAATAATTGGTGTTGTGTGTGTATGTGTGAAGTACAAGTGTAATTGGAAAGATATATATAGAGAAAGATTGATCAGAAATGCACAAGTGTGAGTGAATGTGAAGCTAAAGGAGAAAGCTTGTAGAGATGATGTTGATGTTGATAAGTGAATCTAAGTAGAAGGCTTAAGTGTTGTTGAGAAGAGTGGAATAATTTCTTGAAGGGCTTCTAAGTGAATCAAGATCAGAGATGACAATGGAAGGCTCATCAACAAGATAATGCAAGGACTGCATTGAGATTTGAACCTGCAAATGTGAGTTGTAATGACAAAAATCAAAAACTATTTTTTTCCTTCTAGCCATTGTAAACACTTTTTATTAAAATCCTTTTAACAAATGTTGACCTAATAATCATTTGGAAGACTTAACAACTTGTGTAAATCCTTTAGCTAGGTGACATTCTAAATGGAATGATCAAATTTACTCTAACAAGGCCACTCCTAACAAGGTGATTAAATCCTTTAACAAGGTCACATTTAATAGTGTGTTTTATAACCTTTAATAGGGTTGGCTCCTAATAGAGCTCACTTTGAAAGAGTGAAAAAGAGTGACATGTTGCTGGTGGTTTTTCCCAAATTGGGTTTCCACATAAAAATCCTAGTGTTAAATCTATGATGAATGCTGATATGTTTTACATTTGATAATGTTTTCATTATGCAAAGTAAGTTATATTTAAGATAATATTTCCAATAGATACTGAGCAACAACACAATTAATAGAATATAGAATGTTTGTTTTATTGTTTAAATGGTACATAAAGACCTTGAGTAACTAATTCAAACCCCACCCCCCCCCCCCCCCCCCCCCCCAAGTTATTCTAAACATTTCTAACACTTATAAGGTTCATTATCCCCCAAATAAACAAGCTCAAAATTCCATAGACATAATCAATAAAATAACCTCTATGAGGTGTAGCATGAAATGAAGCCCCAAAATTTAAAACCCAAGAATCATCAACACTTTCTAAATAAAGAAGAAAAACATCCTCTTTGGATTTGTTACTTACCAAATTTACCTCATTGTTACCTACTAGTTTATCTCTTTCATTTTTATTTCAAGTCCAACACTTTTTCTTCTTATGCCTTGGTTTCCCATATTGTTAGCAATCTCTTGGTCCTCTAGATTGAGACCTCTTCCCCTTTGATTTTCCTCTTGATTTTCCATGATTTCCTGAATTACTTCCTCTCTCAGTCATTATGCCTCTTCTTTATGTATTCAAAGAAATTTTCCCCACTCAGAATAACACCAATCACATCATCAAATTTTAGGGTATTAGATCTAGAAATAGAATTACTCACAACCATTACAAAGCCATTCCATCTTTCACCAAAAGAGCACAAAACCAAAAAAGCTCTAATTTCTTCATCAAAATTGACATTTAGAAAAGATAACTAACTAGTAATAGTATTAACCTCATTTAAATGATCTGCAATAGATCTACCTTCTACCATCTTCATATTAAATAAACACTTCATGAGAAATACCTTAATTGAAGCTAAGATCTTTTCATACAAATTTTCTAGGGTTTGTATCAAATCTTTCGTTGTCTTTTCTTTTGTAATGTTAAATGTCACCGATGGTGCTAGGCATAACTAAATACTTCCAAGTGCCTTTCTATCCAAAATTTTGCACTCCTCATCTACCAAGGTTCCATGTTTCTTGGATTTTCCTTCCATTGGCTTCCATAAATCCTTCTAATACAGATAGTCCTCCATTTTCATTTTTTATAACTAAAATTTATGCTTGTTAAACTTCTCAGGCTTCAACTTACCCTCATTTGTCATCATTCCTACTCAACTCTAAGACTTTAATACAGAGGATAGCTAAAAAAAACAATGATGATAATTTAGGCTATAAAAAAGGTGACAATCTTGATCTAATACCACTTGTTAGGATTAACCACAAACATAAATAACATTTAAATAAAAATAAAAATAATATTATAAAATAATAAATTGCATAGAAGAGAACACAAGACACAAGGATTTAACCCGGTTCATCCAATCCTTGGGCTACATCCACCAACAACAAGTCTAATATTATTATTATCTAGTGATTACTATCTACAGTCCCTTATAGCTCAATACCATTGTGAGAAGATACAATCTCATCATAGATATTGAAATTCTTAACCCAAAGTCATTTTATACAATCTTTTTTCGCTTACAAAGTTAGGACTAGAATAAGTTGTCCAATAAAAAATAGCAACTGACACCTTTTACAATAGTGAGTCATTTTTGGCTTTGAGGGTGCTACCCTTGGAAACCCCCATGGGGGTGTTGCTCCTAGATCCTACCCTATACTATGATGAAGAGCGCACATGGGGCTCTACTCTAGGACCTCACAAGGGAAGCTACCTCTTGACCTCATTTTGGGGGTGCTGCCTCCAAAAACCTATCTAAATAATTCAGGGGGAAATCGTGCTAAATAAAATTCTAAGTTTGATTAGGCTCCATATGATAATATTTACTCTTTTGTTGCTAACATAATCTTCACTTGTACTTGAACTTCTTGTTAATGTAGGTCAAACTCTTAATGTACTAAAAGAAGTATCATCTCTAGGAAATTCTCCACTTTGTCTCATCCACATCTCAGTTGATTCCAATATTCCAAGAAGAGTCTCCCTTGTGAACATTTTTGTGCAATGTATAATTTGTTCAATCATTTGTGCTATCTTCTTATATGCAAGTTTCAAATTTGTCAAGATCTTCTATACAATTTCATCTTCATCCTTCTTCCCATCATAAGCCTTAATTCATTTAAAAATCTCTAATAGTCTATTGAAATAACTTCTTATAGATTCATCTTCCATCATTTTATCTTCTTGAAATAAACATATCCAATTCCAAAATATAACATTTCTAGCATGATTATCACCCTTAAAAGTAGATTCTAAAGCTTTCCAAAATTTACATGCTAAATTTAAATATTTTACCTCATAATACTCATTTTCAAGCAGAGTTGTAAAAAGTGCTTCCCTGGCAAGCATATTGTACATAAACATATCTCTCTAACCTTCTATACAAGATTCAAGCTTGTCTTCATCAACTATTTCCTTCTCATTTTTAGGGATCAACCAATATCCTGGACCTACACCTAGCATATGTGTCTTAATCTTATTTTTCCAGCTGCCATAGTTAATTCCATCAAACTTTAGACTTTCTTTTATAAAATGACTCTCCCTAGATATCCTTAAGTTGTTAAGCTTTTCCTTGGACCCGATGCTCTAATATCAATTGTTAGAAAGTAAAGTCCGGCAAGATAACTAAGAGGGGTAGGGGGGTGGGTAAATTAGTTATCCAATTAAAACAACTTTTATTAACCTTATTAAATCTAAAACATGTAATCAATAAGTGTAACAGCCATAACAAGATCACCATACACAATAACACCAAATTTGTTAACTAGGAAAACCCTTGAGTAGAGGAAAAACCCTAGTGGGCATAGTACCCACAAAATGATGTATTAATATATAAGTTCATTATGAGAGGATGGACTTTTCTAGGAGTCAATGAATTACATTCATTACATATTAGTCCCTGTTAGGAGACTTTGAATCTCTATGAGGAGATTCCAACCCTATTAGGAGTTGTGCCAACCTTGTTAAGAGTTGTGGAAGGCATATTGACCCACTATCCAAACAACTTTAGGGGAAAGACCACCAAACTCACTATCCAACTGGCCTTAGTAATATCCTTCATAGAATAATATAAATAAACAACTATCTACAACAACCTCTTTTCCAAATATAGTCTCTCTATCATCTCGTTATACCTTATCCACATCAAATACTTCTCTAATCTCAAGATATTTAATAATAGGTTTAGTAGATCTCAAATCCAAGTTTGCATACTCACATTACACATCATACACTCATCACACTTACTCACACTTACAACCAAGGAAAACATCTTTCTATATAAACTCAAAGATGGTTCACGTCTACTCTTTCATTACCTTTTCATGCCAACTCATCCCATTTTCTCATTTCACTAACTTTGATCTTTTAGCCAACTTGACCATCATTTAGACTTATCTCACAATGTTCTTTAAATATATTTTGTTATGTTTTTCATCATTTGTAACCATTTTCAATCAAATGCTAATCATTTCATAATCAATTCATAAATAATCTAAACCTTTCAAATTTGATTTGAAATCATTTCAATATCACCAAAATCACTTGAAATTAACCCAAATCAATTTTTACTATCAAACATTTAGACATTTTCATGTCCTCTAGTGTCTTATCAATATAATTAATCTTTTTTGTGTGTTCTTGGTAAATCATCCATTTCCGTCAATTCATTTGGCATCTTTGATTTTATCAATTTGATCATTGCTTTAATCCATTTTCATCACATTTGGTTTGCATTTTCATCGTGGTCCTTCAATAAGTTGATCTCTTATTTATTTCATCATTTTGGCCAGTCATTTTTATTCATTTTTCATATACGAATAAATAACCTATGATTTATTCCAATTTCTTTACTCATTTATTTCACCTCATCTTATTAATTAATCCTCTTTTATTAATTATTCTGAATTAATTAATATTAATTAGTTAATTATTCCATTTATAATAAATCTAGAGACCATTTTAATTCCCTATTTCTAATTTCTAATTTCTAATTTCCATTTCTTATAGGGATTTATGAGGTTTAAATTAGAAAATCCTAACTCTTACACATTCTCACTAATTGTGCTCCCAATTCCTATTTTCTAACTTCCACTCTTACACCTCAGTTTTTCCAACTCTTACACTTTCTATTCCATTTCTTACACCTTCCCTTTCATTTTCCACTTCTTCTACCAAATGTTTTTACATGTTTCTATACACATCTCTTACAATTTTTCATAATGTTCCATTTTATGACACGTTTTCAAATTTAAATCTTTTAATCATGGTAATTTTCCAATTTGTGCAATTTAACTATGACAATTTCTAATTTCTCATTTTCCTTCCAACTTTGTATTTTGGCTCTCAAATCCTATAAATTGAGCCTTGTTGTACTTGTTTTTCTAACCACATTCTCCTAGTATTCTCATTATCTTGTCATTTTGTCATCATCATATCATTTTCATCATCTTGCTATCATTTTATAGGTGCATCTTGTCAAGGTTAAGAGCTACATCAATTTCAACATTATGGAGAAGAAAGGAGAACATAGGAGCCAAACTTGAAGGGGGTTTCTTTTGTTTAATCTCTTTTATTTCAATTTTCTTTTTGTGTTGGGCTAGGATTATTTGCATTGTTTTATAGAGTTTGTGGTTCCTCTATTATGCATTCTCACTTTTTTTCTAGTCCTACACTTCCTTGTATACCAATTCCTCAAACTAATTATTGATTTAGCCTTGAACCTTTCCCAATTTACAAATCTAATCTAGTACCACATTAAGATACTACAATACACATTACATTATAACTTTACATCTTTTATAATTTCTTAATATTTTCGGGTTACAGTCTTCACAATCCTTTACACATGCAACATCTTCATCATATCTTATACCACTATCTAACCTCTCTTAACCAAAATCTATGTTAGGAGATATACTCAAAACTTCAATAACTACTTCCTAGGAACTCTACTAGAACATTGTCTTCAATAAATGTCATTTGTATTCATCTTTTTGCATGCACACTTAACCGCATTATCAGGACACTCTTTAGAACACATCTTCAATTGCACATATCCTTATCTTCAATACTTGAACTATGTGACCTCAATCTCTATATGTTGCTTTGTAAATATTCTATAGAATAACATATATGTTGACATTAATGACAAATAATTCCATGAATGAAACATATGATCACTATATTATCTCTCTAGAAATGAAATGATACTCCCCCATAGGAATACCATCAAAATTCATCCTAACAAAAGGGAGATCCTTTAAGTCAAGGAGGCATATCAAAACCCCGTGGGGATTGATACTGGGAAGGAAGATAATGTTGCAAGGGCCAAGAATATGTGTTTCTCCACTTACTGGACCAACTCCAACCTTGACATCAACTAGGAGAAGTGGAAGGGGAAATAAAGGTGGAGGCTTTGGAGGACCTCTAGCCATTGTGCTTGAAGCATTAACCCCATCTAAAGGAACTCCTACTAATGAGAGATTTTAAGTGCAACTTTATCTTCTTGCACTTGAATTTGGAGCATGGTATTATTAAAAATATAGGCCCTAACAAATAAATATACATTAGTATCAATGATAATGTTACAAAAAAACACTCATTTCTTTCTTTCTAAAAGTGTGTCATACTTGTAGGAGGGTAAATGAAAATCGGAAATTATCTTCAAGAAAACAAATTTCCAGGTAAACATGGCTAGACAAAAAGGAGAGAAAAGACGCAAAATTTAAACCCAATAATTTTTTCCCCCACAACATATCCAAAAATATGAATAAAAGATTCAGGCTAGTAGCAAAAAGAGTAATAGGGATCTAGAATACCCAAATGATGAATACATACTAGCAAAAGTAACCCTTCAAATAAAATACACCAATTAAAATTTAAAATTTTGGGCTCTATAATGCTAGACCAAGTATTTAAAAAACATAATTTTCATGTAAAGTGAGACAATTGCACATGCCATCTCTGGTTCAAAGTGTCCACCATGGGAAAGTGGGAATAAATCCATTGTCAACCTTGTTGTGGTTGATAAAATTCAAAATTTGTATATAGGTACCATCTTTGGTCTTTCCTCTAAAGGGTAGGAATAGTGGTTCCAACTTTATGTAGAATCTTTGGTGGCAAAAGGGAGATAAGGAGTGCAAATGTGTCTCAATCATAGTTGGTTAGCTTGAAATCAGTCTAAGCATCTTTCCATCTATGGAGAGACATTTTTCCTCTAGAAAAAATATCTTATGGAGTTTATATGTTTGTGGAAATATAGAGAATGAATACCATTAATTCTAGCCAAAGGGAGTCCTTGCACCCAAAAGGATGACCCCTAGAGATTGTGTTGATCAAATGAATGAACATCTTGAAAACCATAACCATTTCATGAAAGTCAAGTTTTGGTGGACTCCCATGCACATCACATGCTTTTAGCAACAAAAGACCTTTGACCCTATTTTGGCATAGGTGCCAAAATAAGAGTTTGGAATCCTAAATCTCTCTAAGATTGACAATGCAATGAGTAGCCAGAAGAGATGCAGTGTCATAGAAGAAATTTCCATGCCTTATCTCCATTGATGTGTGAATTACTACCCATCTAACACAAAGAGCTTGGCCTTTCTTGTGAGTGGAAATTAAATTGATCCCACCAAAATGTTGAGAGAGACAACAAAACTCCTAGGCAACACTCTAAAAATCATGCCTTTAAGTGTCTATGGCCTTTATAGGAACTCTTTTAGAAAATTTTATAACTTGGCATAAGTTTTTTGGGGGGGGGGGGAATAAACATGAAGAACAATAAATATGCATGGAAACTAGAATCTTTGGACAAACCCAAAATGTATCAGCTAAAGAAAGTGGCTTGGTAATCCAATATTTTAATTTGACTTCAATCTTTGAGAGAACTACATTCCATTTCTTTGTTGAAGATCCATAAAAGAAAAATAGAATCCCTTAAAATGGAAAAAAAATTCCAAGTTGGATCCATTTCGAATCATACTGAAAAAATCCATTGGGTTGGTGGAAGAAAAGATAGGCGATAGTAGAGGATCTTATGTCATTAAATGGTAGAGCCAAATGTCACACAAAAAGTTTCAAGGTATTGAAGTTCTTATTTCATATTAACCTCATTCTCTATAAGAGTAAGAAAAAATCAACAAGTTTCAAAGAGAAACTCGACAAAGAAATCCCATGAACATGTCCAACAAAAATGGATAACATAAGCAACCAAAGCCATCAGCAACTAAGACATACAAAGTAGGGGCTAAAGAAAAAACTTGGCATATTGATCTATGCAAACCAAAAGTTGCATAACAATGACCATTAATGATAGTTCAAGCATAGAGATTGACAAAAATCACTTGGCTAGAAGAAATAATTGAAGGACCAAAACATAGAGTGGACAATATATCAAGGATCTAGAGCCATTCAATATAGTCATAAGCTTTGGAAAACATAGAAAGGACAAAGGTCCATTCTAACGTAGTCAAAAGCTTTGAAAAAATCAATTTTAATAAAAAAGATAGCTAGCTAGCTAGATTGATGAGCTCATTCCATACCCTCCTATGTAGTATTGATATTATCAAGGATTAAATAGGAGTGAATAATTTTAATTTATTTTTAGTTGAATAATTTGGGGGAGAAGCTGACATATTTTTAAAGACAAATCCTTAGAAAATATTTTTTTGGAAACTTCAAGAAAGGTGATGGGATTTCACCCATAAATATCCTTAGGCTCACTATCTTTAGGTATGTATTTAATATTTCCTATATTTAATTTTTCCCCAAGGTACCAGTTTGAGGATCTTCTAAATAAAAATTGTGAAGGTCACACTCTACACCACCCCAAATTTCTTTATAAAATTTATAGGAAAAACTATCACATCTTAGGGATTTTTTGTTGGTCATTTGATGTAGGAACATCCTAGGTTGCACTACTATCCTACATGTTTTTAGTTTTCTTAGTTTATATCGAGTTGCAATGGCTTCCATTGCCGAGTTCTTAGTTGTTGTTGAGCATTTAGTGGATGTTGAGCTTCCTATTTGATGTCGACTTCTCAATTTCTACTGAGTGTTCTTTGGTTTATCAAGTCATCCTTTGGATGTTGAGTTCATGTGGTTATCAATTTTGTTTGGATGTCAAGTCCATTTGGATGTTGAGTTTCAGTATTTCATGGAGCCTTCATTTTCTAAGTTGTCTATGTGTGGTTTCCTTTTGAGGCTGACCTTTGCATTTAATTTAGTGTTAGATATATGTTGTGAGCTGACTTATGGCTTAGCCTAGAATTTAATATGAGAGTTTATTTAGTTGTATTTTCAATAGGCTGAATTGTGGCCATGCATGCATTTAAGAGACCTTGGTTAGAGTCTTAAGGGGGTAACTTAGAGAGAGAAGGAGTGAAATGTGAAGTTGGATCATCAAAGATTGTAATTGAAATTGATATATGGTTGTAACCCAAAAAGCCTTACAATTGGGCATGTAATTGATCTTTGGATAAATATATGAATGAAAGCTTTTTACTTCATCTATTTCCCAAGTTGTTTATATTTGTTGTTATTTCCATTGTGTTGACTCTGTGTAGGTAGTTTGAATAGTTAGGTGTGCCTTTGGCCCTAGTTCTTTTTACCTCCCTACTTTAGGTGGTATCATAGCTGAGTTTTGTCCTTGTGGAAAGTGGATTGTGTAGAACCCTAAGTGAATTTGGTTGTGTGGTAGCAAATATAAGGATTTGACCTACAACTTGTAAAGGGTTACAATCTTGCAGGAACTTGATTTGTAAAGATGGTTCATAATAGAGAAAATGTTGATAATGCAATATTGGATACATTGAGACAAATTATAGCCAGATTAGATGTTTTAGAGGCCACCCAAAGGAGAGGAGCACATCTTGATGATGTAAGTGATGATGATGAAGTAGCACCAAACCCTAATCTAGAACCTAAAGAAGATCAAGATGAAGCAAGGTTGTTGAGAGTATTGTCTAGAGAAAATTCAAGCCTTATTATGGAAGTTGTTCCATATGATGGGAAATTGGACACCAATGTTGTGTTGGATTAGATCTTTGAAATGGATTTCTTTGAGTATGAAAACACTCCTAATAATAGGATGGTGAAGATTGCATTACTAGGTTGAAAGGACATGCCTCAATGTGGTGGGAGCATTTGCAAATTGATAGACAAAGGAGAGGAAAGGAAAAGATCAGAACTTGGGTGAAAATGGTGAACAAGGTAAAGAACAATCCTACTGATTATCAAGTTATCTTGTTAAGAAAGATGCAAAATTTGAGACAAAGAGATATGACTGTGAAGGAGTATACTAAGGAATTCTATAGATTGGTCATCAGATCTGGATATATGGATAATGATGTTGAGAAAAATGCAAGGTACCAAAATGGATTGAGATCTAGAATTCAAGATGAAATAAGTTTTGTGAAATTGGAAAGTGTGGAAGAAGCATACCAATATTCCTTGAAAGTGAAGGAGATCTTGACAAAGAAGCATGAACAAAGACAAAAGGTAGAGGTGGTAGAATCTAGAGAGGTAGAGGAAGATCTTATGGAGAAGGTGGTAGACCTGATAGTTCTATGTAAGATAAAGGGAAATCTAAATGGAAAAGTGATGACAAAAACAAGACTAAATGGAAAGGAGGCAATTCTTACTAAGGAGGCACTACTTCTTACTGAGGAAGGGTAATTCTTATTCTAGAGGTCATTTTCATGGTAATTATTTTAGATGTGGTAAAGAAGGGCGTAGATCATTTGAATGTAGATCTTATGAATGTGGGCAAGGTAATAGAAATTCTATGATTCAAGGAGACACTGAGGGTTCACCATGTGGACCTGAGGCTGGGGAAAATTTGATGGTAAGAAGAAATTTATGCAATAAGGGAAGTGATGATGAACCTGTCCTAAGGAGAAGTCTTTTTAAAACTAGGTGTAAGATGGGTGGAAAATGTTGCAAGGTATCATTGATAGTAGAAGTTCTACAAATTTGGCATCATAAGAGTTGGTTAAAATGTTGTAGTTGTAAAGGTTGGAGAATCCTCAACCCTATCATGTTTCATGGATCAAGGATGAGCATAATATATTGGTAAGTGAGCAATGTACTATGAAGTTCAAGATTGGACATTATTTTGATGAATTTTTGTGTGATATTATGCCTATCGATTGTTGTCAAATTTTTTTGGGTAGACCTTGACAATATGATATATATGCTATACATGATGGAAGATTGAATCAATATACTCTTTGGGTGAATGGGAAGAAGAAAATATTGTTGCCTTTGATTGACAGTCTAGATGAGGTTAATTGTACTACTATGAGAACTTGCATGGTTAATGGAAAACAATTTGAAGAAGAGATGAAGAAGAATCAAGTCTATTTTTCTATAATTCTGAGGAGACTAATTTGTTCCAATAGCAACTGAGTGGCAGTTAGTGGTGACAGAGTTACAATTGGTAGTATTGAATGAGTGCCAGAAGAAATTGGAAGTTTTTTGAATGAGTATAAAGATATTGTTGCAAAAGATATAGCTGATGGTTTACCTCCAATGAGAAGTATAAGTCATTATATGGATTTGATTCCTAGATCTAGTTTTCCAAATAAAGCACCATATATATTAACACCTATAGATAATGAAGAACTTAACAAACAAGTGCATGAATTTTTGCAGAAAGGTTTGGTCAGAGAAATTTTAAGTCCATGTGTTGTACCTATCATATTAACACCTAAACAAAATGTAGAAGGGAGAATGTGTACTAATTCTAGAGCTATTAACAAGATCACAGTGAAATATAGGTTTCTTATGTCCTGGATGGATGATATAATGGATTGTTTGAGTGGAAAAAAATATTTTACCATGATTTATTTAAAGAGTGGCTATCATCATCTTGGAATCAGAGAAGGTGATGAGTGGAAAACTGGTTTTAATGCAAAAGATGGTTTGTATGAATGGTTGGTTATGCCTTTTGGTTTGACTAATGCACCTAGTACTTTCATGAGGTTGATGAATGAAGTCCTAAAAATATTCTTGGGTAAGTTTGTGATTTTTTATTTAGATGACATTTTGATATTCAGTAAGATAAGGAAGAATATCTTGAGCATGTTAGACAAGTATTGCAGAGATTGAAAGAGGGGAAGTTGATGATTAATCTAAAAAAGTGTTCTTTTATGCAAGAAGAGATTGTGTTTTTGGGATTTTTGATTTTAGGTGATGGTTTGAAGATGTATTTTGAGAAGGTAAAAACAATTTTGGAATGGCCTACACCTCAAAATCTAGGTGAGGTTAGATCATTTCATGGTTTGGCTAGTTTTTACAAGAAGTTTATAAGAAATTTTAGTTCTATTTGTAATGCTATGGCTGAGACATTGAAAGGAGATAAAAAGTAATTCAAGTGAACACATGGAGCTGATAAGAGTTTTGAGACTTTGGAACAAAAATTTTCTGAATTACTTATACTGGCATTGCCTGATTTCAATAAGGTATTTCAAGTTGAATGTGATGCAAGTAGTAGTGCAATAGGAGCTCTATTGAGTCAAGAAGGTAAACCTATGGCCTTCTTTAGTCAAAAGTTGAATGATGCAAAAAGTAAATATTTTGTATATAATAAAAAATAATATGCTATTGTTGAAGCCTTGAAGAAGTGGAGACATTATTTGATTCTAAAGGAGTTTGTGTTGTATACTGATCATAAAGCTTTATAGTACTCGAGAAGTCAACATAAATTGAATTAGAGACATATGAAGTGGGTTGAGTATTTATAGAGTTTTACATTTGTGATCAAGCATAAGAGTGGAGTTACTAATAGAGTTGTTGATGCATTGAGTAGATGACATTCTTTGTTGACTAAAATGAAGGTTGAAGTTATTGGTTTTGATGACATGAAAGAGTTATATGATACTAACCCTAATTTTTTTGAGGCATGGAGAGAGTGTAAAGTACCAAATCTAACAAATCACATAAGTAAGTATGATGAATATTTCATTCAAGAAGGTATGTTGTTCAAAGGAATTCTACTATGTATCCTTAGAAGTTCCATGAGAATTAATTTGATTAAGGAAAAGCATAGTGGTGGATTGGCTAAACATTTTGGAATTGATAAGACATTGAGTTTGCTGAAGGATAAGTATTATAGGCCACAAATGTATAAGGATGTTCAAAAATTCGTAAGGAGTTTTGGATTTTGTCAAGTTGCAAAAGGAGTAAGTTAGAATACTAGTTTGTATACACCTATTACTATTCTTGAGAAACCTTAGAGTGACATTAGTATGGATTTTGTTCTTGGATTGCCTAAAACAATGAAGGGGTATGATTCCATATTTTTTATTGTGGATATATTTTCTAAGATGGCTCATTTTATACCTTGTAATACATTAGATGCTAAGCATGTTGGTGAACTTTTCTTGAAAGAAATTGTAAGATTGCATGGATTACCAAGAAGTATTATTTCTAACAAAGATAGTAAGTTTGTTGGTTGTTTTTGGAAGACTTTGTGGAAGAAGATGGGTACTAAGTTGAACTTTAGTTCTAAATTCCATCCACATATAGATGGATAGATAGAGGTTGTGAATAGAAGCTTGGGTAACTTATTAAGATGATTAGTGGGAGATAAGCCAAGTAATTTGGAAGTAGTGTTGGCACAAGCTGAGTTTGCATATAATATTTCTATAAATAGGAGTATAGGAAAAACACCTTTTGAGATTGTTACAAGAATGTAGACTAGAGGAGTATTAGATTTGAGGGATGTTTCTAGTGAAGAGAAGAAATTTTTTGTAGAGGAGGAATTTTTAACTTTATGGAGTCTTTGTATAAGGAAGTAAAATTGAGAATGGAACAAAGTAATTAGAAGTATAAGAAAAATGCTAACAATTCTAGAAGACATCATGTTTTTGACATTGGTGATGAGGTGATGGCTCATTTGAAGAAAGGAATATTTCCTATTAGAACATACAGTAAGCTAAAAATAAAGAAGTTTGGACCTTATAAGATCTTGAAGAAGTTTGACAATGGTAATGCATATGAAGTTGAGTTACCTGATGACATAGATATATCTTCTATATTCAATCGTGTTGATTTATAAAAATATCATGAGTCAGAAGATGAAGTGGATGCGTTAGATGATTATCCTAAGAAGAAGATTGAAGAAGTTGAACAAATACTAGAGTAGAGAGTTGGTAAGAGCACGTGAGGAAAAGACTACTATGAGTATTGTGTAAAATGGAAAAATAGACCTATTGAAGATGCCACATGGATTTCTCAATCTAAGTTGGATTTAGCTTGGGTTGTGACACTTGCATGGTTTAGGAGAATGATTTATTTCTACCATGGTTGGTTAATACAGGAGCATCGTGGGTTGCACTACTATCCTGCATATTTTCAATTTTCCTAGTTTATGTCAAGTTGCAATGTCTTGCATTGTTGAGTTCTCAGTTTTTGTCAAGTGTTTAGTGGATGCCAAGCTTCCTAGTTGATGTCAAGTTCTCAATTGTTGCCAGTTGTTCTTTGGTTTTTGAGTCATCCTTCGAATGCTGAGCTCATGTGGTTGTTGAGTTCATGTGGTTGCTAAATTTTTTGGATGTCAAGTTCATTTGGATGTTGAGTATCAATCTTTCATGGAGCCTCCATTTGCCAAGTTGTCTATGTGTGATTTCCTATTGAGACCAACCTTTGCATTTAATTTAGTGTTAGATATCAACTATGAGATGACTTTTGGTTTAGCGTAGCATTTAATATGAGAGTTTATTTAGTTTTATTTGCAATAGGCCAACTTGTGGCCATGCATGCATTTAAGAGACCTTAGTTAAAGTCTTAAGGGGGTAACTTAGAGAGAGGAGTAGAATGAAAAGTTGGATCATCAAAGATTGTAATTGAAATTTGTTGGTGTAAGTAAGTATTCACTATTTACACTTACTTAAGTTTACTTAGGTTAATGCATTATTTTATTATTTTGCTTTATTATTTTTATTTGTGAGACACTTAGGAGTTTGCACACCTTTTTGAGTTGTCATGTAGACAACATAGGAGTATGAAACTCTATTTTAGCACATGGTGTCTACAACACTAATTTGTGTGCCATTGTAATGTCCCCATTTTAGCAGTTGACCAAGTGTGTGTGCGTTAGCCTTGTTCTACATGGTCCCGAGGGCTAACGAAGGGTTTAATGGGATCCTGGAGTGTTTTGGCCTAGTCATTTCTAGTTTGGGCCAAAACAAATTTGATTTACTCAATTTCAGGCATACTTACAATTTTTAGTAAGCCGGCAGAACACAGTGCAGGTCAATTTTGGTGATTGGATTCGATACTTCTCGGTGAGAGCTTTCCGATGAGCTATCACTCGCATTATTCGGAGTCCAATTTCTAATACATTTTAATGCCTGAAGTTTTATTAAAGTAACATCTAATTTAATTGTAAAATATTAAAGTGTTACTTTAATATTTATTTTATGGTGATGTGTACCCAAGGGAGACATGAGGGGTATTTTAATATATGTTTTATATATTAAACATCTTTTATCCCACATTGCCCATATGAGTTGAGCGGACCCTTGGGAATTGAATAAAAGGAAGCATTTGTGGCTTCATTAGATAGGTTGAATATGAGAAGAAATTGGTGTGTGAGTTGCAGCTCTGTTCTTGGCATTTGAGGACATTTATCCTCTCTTGTAACATTCTACATGTCATTCCCTTGGGGTTTGGCCTTTGGAATTCTTTGTTATCGACTTCATTATCAGGTAGTTTAGTTGCATTTTCGGCTATAGGCAGATTTGTTATTTTGCTCATATCTTCTTCACTACTTGTCTGATGCTTATGCCACTTTGAGAGAATGATATTACGAAAGTAGTGGACTGATTGAAGGACAAAGTACTATAGCAGCAAGTTTGAAAGCATGGGCTGGAGTATTATGTCAATAATGCTGAGTTATAAGGGGTTTAAAACATTAAACGGAGAAATAAGAGGCTGAATGCAAACTGTTTGACATAATTCCTTTCAGCAATTTGGTTTAGTTTTTGGGACATTCAAGGGTGCCCATTATAGTGGTATCAGAGCTATAGGTCCTGCCATCCTGTGGAGGTCTTATAGGGAATTTGGAACAGCCGGATAGAGGGAAAAAGTGTTTGATGAAATGTCAAAACACTAAAATCAGAAATAAATAAAAAACCCAGGCTAAGCATTTATGTTTGAGCATGCGACAGGGGTCTTATAATTTCTGCAATACCAGAGCAAGACAAAATAGGATTTCAAACTTGCAAAGCAAATAGTCTAGTACATCCGTGCAGGTGGACATTGAATCCAACCATACAGATATAGAGGAGATATTCTTTGATCAGGACAATAATATAGGTGATCGAGATGACAGGAATACAGGATTAGGCAAAGGTGGAAATGCTGGTCCAGATTAGGGGGAGGTACTATTCAGATAGTTACTAGATACATTAGAGCAGGGGCAATGTATGCAGAAGGAGCAAAATAGGCAAATGGACATGATGTTGCAACTCATGGCTAGACAGATGGGTGTCAATATTAATCCAGGTGATGCCAACAACAGAAACAATAACAATGAGGGAAACAATAACAACGGGGGAAACAATAACCATGGAGGCCAAGGCAACAACAATGGTCCTGAGAATAACATTAATGGTAATAATGGACACGGCAACAATGAGAATGAGGTTGATAACTTTAGACATGTTGCACGCCCAGCGCGGACTGCGAGCTCGAGACCTCTTCTACCCACTTTCCCACCCAGAGATCTGGTTCAACTAGTAAATGAACCGCAGATTATCGAGTTACAGGATCAGTTCAGGAGGGACTAGGAGGCTAGTGGACCGAAGTTTCAGGCAGATATTTCCCTCAAAGATTATATGGACTTGAGGATGAGACACATGCCTAGAGTAGGAGGGAGGAATCAAAACTTTGAGCTCAGGAAGAAAGTTGGAAAACTTTCTTTACCTTATTATGATGCTTCAGGGAAGATGACTGCACGAGCTTGGGTGCAGAAGGTAGATACATACTTGCAGCTTAATCCTATGCCTGAGGAGGAGGCTATCAAGTATGTGGCTATGCACTTGGATGGTGTTGCACATGAATGGTGGCATCATGGCATGGTGACTTTGGGGCATAATCAGATTACATCCTATGAGGAATTCACTGAAACATTGATTGAGAGATTTGACACTAGGGATCCCGAGTTACATTTCAAGGAGCTAGCACAGTTAAAATAGTCAAGTTCTGTGGATGCTTACATTGCCGAGTTTCAGTGCTTGTCTGTACTTGTTACTGATATCTCTCCTAGGAGATTGGTGGTTTTATTTTGTAATGGTCTTGCTGATCCATTACGAGGTTGGGTGAAGGGACATGATCCACTCACCTTAGCTGAAGCAACTAAAAAGGCACGAGATTTAGCCCCTTTGGTATACAAAGGAAAAAACCATTCAACAGATTCTTCCTACCGCAAGGACAAAGACAAAAAACCATTTCAAAAAGAGTATAGCAAACCCAAAGAAGGATCAAAAGGACTAGACAATGAAACCTTGAATGAACTTCGAAAGAAGAAGCTATGTGCCCATTTTAGAGAGCCTTGGGACTTATCTCATAAATGTTCTCTCAAGGCTAAGGCAAATCAAATGGAGTATTTTTCAGTAGAAGATTCAGAGTCAGAGGGGGAGGATCAGCACTTCGATTCAGATGAGGGTAACACTATAGAGGAGAGCAGCATTCCTAAGGATGATAGATCATTGGCATGCTTGACAGGGGCCCAAAAGGCAATCACATTTAAGGTCAAGGGTACTATCCAGGGGCAGAAAATGATATCTCTTATTGACACTTGGGCTACACATAACTTCATAGATGCACAGTTGGTAGCCAAAAGAGGGTTACAGATAGAGGAGCATGATGGGTTTAGAGTCATGGTGGCTAACGGTGATAAATTATTCTGCACTCGAAAGATATCTAATCTTCGCATCAGGTTTGGAGATGGCTATGAGTTGGAGGATGAGTTCTATGTTGTGGACATGGGAGATTATGATGTCATCCTCAGCATGACATGGATGGCTTCACTAGTTGAGTTCACACTCAACCTAGCAAAATTGGAGATGAGATTCCAGCATGACAACAGAACTGTGGTACTTAGAGGACTTTCAAATAGAGGTTGCAAAGTAGTGTCCTTGGGGAGAATACAGAGACTTTTTCGTCATGATGACATAGAGTAGGTGGCAAAGTGCTACATTATGCCAACTTCACCAGAGCCACAAGAAAAGAGTCATCCACCAGATGTCCAAAAGATACTTGATAGACACGCTAAAGTATATAGCGATATTCCTCATGGGGTTCCTCCTAATAGAGGGATGGAACATGTTATTGAGCTCGAGGAGGAAGCCAAACCAGTTATAATTACTCCCTATCGTCATCCTAACAAACACAAGGATGAGATAGAAAAGGTGATTAAGGATTTGTTGGAGATGGGGCATATCAAGCCCAGTAAGAGCCCTTTTGCTTTAGCAGTTGCATTAGTAAAGAAGAAGGATGGGATGATGCACATGTGCATCAATTATAGGGCACTGAATAAGAAAACAATTAAAAACAAGTATCCCATTCCTAGGATTGATGAGCTGATTGATGAGTTGCATGGGGCATGCTTCTTCACCAAAATTGATTTGTGATCCGGATACCATCAGATCAAGATGAGAGCAAAGGACATTGAGAAAACAGCCTTCCAATGTCACTATGGCCACTTTGAGTTCATGGTTATGCCATTTGGTCTAACCAATGCACCTGCTACATTTCAAAGTTGTATGAACCAGGTATTCAGAAAGCAGCTGAGGAGATTTGTCTTGATCTTCTTTGATGACATCTTGGTCTTCAGTAAGACTTGGGAGGAGCACTTACATCATCTAGAGGAGGTGTTATCTATTTTGGAGAGAGTCTCATTGTATGCCAAGGAATCTAAATGTGAGTTTGGCATGACTGAGCTCCTTTACCTTGGGCATATCATTAGTGCAGATGGCGTTCGGGTTGATCCCAAAAAGATTAGAGCTATTGTAGAGTGGCCTACTCCCACAAACCTTACATAGCTTAAGGGATTCTTTGGTTTATGTGGTTTTTATAGGAGGTTTGTTAAGGGATTCTCACAGATTGCTACACCCTTGACAGATCTTACCAGGAAAGGAGCCTTCATGTGGACAGGGGCAGCACAGAGGTGTTTTGAGCATTTCAAGCAGGTAATGTCTTCATTTCTAGTTCTAGCTCTATCGAATTTCACGAAGCCTTTTGAGCTTCATTTTGATGCATCAAGTGATGAGATTGGAATAGTATTGATGCAAGAGAAGCATCCCATTGCATTCGAGAGTAGGAAGCTCTGGGGAGTTGAGAAAAGTTATTCTGTCTATGACCGGGAGATTTTGGCCATAATGCATGCATTGGTCAAATTTTGATCATATATGGTAGGTGGACATTTTGTGATCAAGACTAATCACAACAGTATTAAATACTTCATGAGCCAGTGTGATCTTAATGACCGGAAACAAAAATGGGTGACTAAATTGCAGGCTTATGACTTTGACATAGAGTTTGTCAAAGGTAAGAAAAATGTGGTGGCTGATGCCTTATCTCGGAGACCTCACTTATGTGCTCTGGCAAAGATTTCAAGAGATTGGAGAGATTGGATTATAGCAAAGTATGTGGGAGATGCTTGGGCTTCTGGATTGATTTCAGGTACCATACAGGATGATCGCTATGAGGTGATAGATGGATTGATCAGAGTTTAGGACAGGGTTTATTTGATCTTGTCATCACATTTGAGAGAGACGATACTGAAGGCATGTCATGATGCACCCACAACTGGACATCTGGGGGTCTTCAAGACCTACAGGCAGATCTGAGAGCGGTTTTCATGGAAAAGGCTCAAGGATGATGTTCAGAGGTATGTCAAGGAGTGTGTGGTTTGTCAACAGAATAAGGGAGAGCACACATTTCCTACAGGGTTATTATAGCCCTTGCCCATTCCTGATAGGAAATGGGAAAGTATTTCAATGGACTTCATCACTGGTTTACCATGAGTGCAGGGAAAGGATTGCATCTATGTGGTGGTGGACCGCTTGACAAAGTTTGCTCACTTCTTTGCTAATCCATCCACTTACACAACAGCACAGGTGGCAGATCTTTTCTTTAGAGAGATAATCAAGTTACATGGGCTGCCCAGATTCATTGTCAGCAATCGGGATAGTAAGTTTATGAGTGTTTTTTGGCAAGAGTTTTTTAGGTTGTGTGGTACAGATCTTACACCTAGCACTAGTTATCATCCGCAAATAGATGGGCAAACAGAGATTGTGAATAAATGGGCGGAAGGATATTTGAGGAACTATGTAACTACACAACAAAAGGCTTGGATCAGATGGTTGCATATGGGAGAGTATTGTTATAACACCACTTATCATATGTCCATCAAGATGACTCCTTTCATGGTACTCTATGGTTATGAAGCACCTAGCTTCATGGATTTAGTTTTGGGGGATAGTAGAGTGCCCAAAGCCAAAAACTTATTGTAGGATAGTCAGGACATCCTGAAAGTGCTCAAAGAGAATATACAATAGGCCCAGAATCAATAAAAATTGTTTGCCGATTAGCACCGAATAGAGCATAGCTTCGAGGTAGGGGATATGGTTTACTTGAGGCTACAACCATATAGACAGTCATCGCTCAAGAAGAGCGGAGCTGAAAAGTTGAAACCTAGATTTTATCGTCCCTACAGGGTGATTCACAAAGTGGGCAAAGTCGCCTATGAGCTTGAGCTTCCAGAGGGCAATCGAGTGCACAATGTGTTTCATGTGTCTAGGCTTAAGAAAGCCATTGGTCAGAGTGTAGTACCTTCTGCAGATTTACCCCCTTTGGATGAGGAGGGGAAGCTTGTTTATCCTCTCTTGTAACATTCTAGACATCATTCCCTTGGGATTTGGCCTTTGGAATTCTTTGTTATCGGCTTCATTATCAGGTAGTTTAGTTGCATTTCTGGCTACAGGCAGATTTGGTATTTTGCTCATATCTTCTTCACTACTTGTTTGACGCTTATGCCACTTTGAGAGAATGATATTACAAAGGTAGTGGACTAATTGAAGGACAAAGTATTGTAGCAGCAAGTTCGAAAGCATGGGCTGGAGTATTATGTCAATAATACTCAATTATAAGGGGTTTAAAATATTAAACAGAGAAATAAGAGGTTTAATGCAAACTATTTGACATAATTCCTTTCAGCAATTTGGTTTAGTTTTTGGGACATTCAGGGGTGCCCATTACAGCCACACCCTTGTAGGCTTATCCTCACATCATCACACATACTTTCATGTTTAATGGAGGATAACCCATATCTCGTGGACATGTGCCTAGTTGTTGACATATCATGTAGTTGGTTGCGAGGCATTCTAGATGTATCTCAAAGGCCTTTATATACAGGAACTCCTAATGTACTCTCATCATGGCATATTGAATATATCATCATTCTGATCATACTCTCTCTTTTTGGTCTACTATGTGCTTGTGTTTGACTTATTATTTCCTAGGTGAATTTTTCCCTTAGGAAAATTCTTACGTGGCATAAGAGCTTGGAGACTTTCTCATCACATAGCTATTTGAGACCACGCTTGCTTCAGTGCCTCAGCCTGAATCCAGAGTGTTGTAGAAATTGGGAGTATCTAGAGCCAGATCTGACCTTGCCATTGCATCCAGAATGCTGAATCAGTGAAGATTGACAATAAATTTGGCTACCTTGGCTCAAATTTGACTGTGAGGAAAGAATTTTTTGCAAATCAGACCTCGGAGGCCCCAATTTCTAGTTTGGGTATGGTCATTTGTAGATCTTGTCAATTTATTTTTAGATCTCTATTTTTGAAATTGCAAATTTTTGAAATTTTTTTGCTCTTTGGGCACCTTGTAGAGAAAATTTTTTTAGTAAACCTGGATAGTGAAATCTCGGCTTTGGTATTTGGTGGCATATTTTATTTGGTGCAGTGCAGAGAATCATTTATTTTTTGTAGAGGACAAGCAACTGTAACCGTACCACAAGTTGTAGTAGCTACTTTGAAAATTTTGACCACGTATTACCTCTTGAAGGCCAAGCACTCCCATCGAATAGCTACCTCTTTGTAACTCTCATTGTGGGAGTTTCTTTTTAAAAGGCCGAAGCCCCATCCCACATCACATGTGGGATAAATCCCCACAACACTTGAAAACATTCTAAACCCTCGACAGCATCTGCTGAGAATATATTAGTGGCCCTTTCTCCTTTTCTAGCCATGGTACCAAGGATTTCCCAGTGTCTAATCTCCTTCCCAGTGGCATAATAGTCCAGCAAATGGAAACATAGATTTCAGCACGCAAAAATTTATTCTAGCAAATGCATATTAATTCCAGTAGCGGCTGTCATTCTTCTGACCTTTGATGATGATGTATGCATCTTCGGTGACTCCTTGCATCTCCAACACAACTTTTGTCTTCCTATCAGTGACAGCAATTTGAAGTTTTCCAGTGACATTGATTGTTTCCATTGGCAATTTTAAAGCCTCCTATTTTTTTTACCTCTATCTGTGGTGTTCCTTTTTTCATCAGACGTCCACAGATTTGGAAAGTATTTTGAATGAGAAACATTTTTTTTTAAAGTTTGGCAAAGGTTCTTGGCACTATGTAGAGCATTCCCATTCTACCACACATCCACATAGGAATCATCCATGTCAGCGACTATGACAAGCACCCTCCATGCATAGCAAATATTTGCTTGCCACATGTCTTTACTAACATGTAGATTGCCAACAAGTTGCCCCGTTAGCCGAGACTACCAAGTTACCACATGGAACTCAAACATTTTGCCACATCAGCCACTACCACATCATCATTTGTATAGTATGGTGTCACCTCAACCACCACGTAGTGTATGGACATCCAACTCAGCCTGACACGTTAGTAGGGCCCAAAAATTTATGTTGACATCATCTTTTACTATGTTAAAATTGATGGCCATTTGACTATCATAACAAGGCATTTTACAACTATAGTGATGGTCATTTGACCATCAAATTTAGACTTGCAATTTTTGCTCTAGACCACTCTCCAGATTGCTTTTTAGTTTGGCAGCCTAACTTTATGAGCCCATAACCTGGACATCTAGACTTCGATTCAAGTGCAATTTTTTCTAAAATTGGGTAGAATTTCCTAAATTTTCTAGTCCTAGTTTTTTTCTAGTTTTGGTACATAGATTTTGCAAAAATTGCATTTTTTGGTGACTGTACCTACATAATCCTACATTTTGCAACTTTAGAAGCTCCGTACGGGCATATCTAGTCACTTTTTTAGGTTCCATTTTTTTTGAAAGTGCATATTTTTTTGTCTACTTTCCAGATTTGAAGTCAAATTCTAGGGTTTTGTGGACCAATTTCTCACTTTTAAAATTAGGCCTTTTTTGTTATTGTCAAGCTTTGATTCTTTTTCAAAATTGTTGTAAATCTAAGCTACAGTGATTAAGTGACAGATTTAAGCCTCATAAGGTAGTTGTAAAAGAAAAATTAGAAAATCCACTTTGTTCATTGTGACAAGTGGCCCATTGTACACACACTACTTATAAAGTGCCAAAAGCATCTTTTTTTGGAGGGTCTTTTGATTGAGTAAAAAGGGGGGATGTGTACTATGTTTTTTGTGTCTCTCTTTTGTGCTTTTTTCATTTCTGCATCATGGGTTTTAAATGTCCTCCTCTAACTTCACACAACTATCCTACATGGAAAGATATTGCATGGAGTAGATTAATGGAAAAAGGATATAGTCTTTATGTTGATGGTACAATTTCTAAATCTACTGATGCTAAAGAACTCATTGATTGGAAAATTCAAGACTGACAGGCTTTAGGAGCTATTAGGAGTTGTGTACATGGGGATCTTCTCTTTCACATTAAAAATTGTTCAAAATCCAAAGAATCTTAGGATAAACTTGAATAGTTGTATGGTAAGGTGGATGAAGAAAAGGGATTTTAGATTGAAGATGATCTACTTCTCTTGGATCCTAAGAATTTTGACACAATTTAAGATTACATTATCAAAGCCAAAGCCAATGAGTATAGGGCACTTCTTAAAGATTGTGGAAATCCCATGAAGAATGACAAGTTGATCTATCACATCCTGAAGAGGCTACCTTCTAAGTACACTAACTTTGTTTTGATTTTTAATACCCACGGGTTGACAATGGGATATGCTTACTAGAAGCCTTCATTTGATGCATTTACAGAGATGTTAATTGCTGAATAATCTCACTTGATGGATTTTGGACTTCTCAAGTCATCAAAGACCAAAGCCTTGGTGGCTTGTGATGAGCACAAATCAAGTCAAAGAAGGAAAAGCAACAACAAGAAAAAGTAGTGGAAGTAAAAAACACAATCTGAGACACAATAATCCTCCTCTCAACAAGGCAATTCTTCTTCAAACAAGAAGGGAAGTAATGAAAAGAAGGACAACCTCTTTTGTGCATATTTCAAAAAGCCAAATCATAATGAGGATCATTGCAAGACAAAAAGAATCAATGAGTTAGAAAACCTACTCATGAAGAATAGAATTCAAGTGCTAGGTACTTCCAAGAATTCAACTCCAACCTCTTCAAAGGGTAAAGGGAAAGCTCTTATGGAAAACCCAAGTTCTTATTCATAATGGATACTTGACTCAGGTGCCTCTTACCATATGGGTTCTTCAAAGGGAGATTTCTCTTCATTGAAGTAGTCAAAGCTGCCACACATCTTCGTGGGAGATGATACTAAAATGGAAGTTGAAGGGAAAGGACATGTGGAAATGGAAAATGGGGAATTCAAAGATGTTCTCTATGTTCCAAATCTAAGCTCCAATCTCCTATTAGTTTATCAAATCACTCACCTTGGAGATGGTCACAAAGTTGAGTTCCTTCCAAATTTAGTGATGGTGCAAAGTCTTAAAGATGATTCATTGGTTGTAGTTGGAAAAGTCAATGATGAAAAGAGGCTTTATTCCTTCTCCCATTTAGTGCCTAAGAGTCCTTCTCAAGCCTTTTTGATGCACTCACATTCACAAATCAATTTATGGCATGAGCAGTTTGGTCACTTTGACTTTCACTCTCTTCAGCAACTTTGCTCAAAACACATGGTCAAAGGTCTACCCAACATCAACTTTTCTAAGGTAGAATGTTCATCTTGTACAGTGGATATGCATCTCAAGGAGAAGTATGATAAAAGGAATTCTTTTCAAGCTCCAGTTGTTCTTCAATTAGTTCACATGGTTTTAGCAATATCCTTTACAGTGACTTCAATCAACCAAAACTGCTACATCCTCGCATTTGTTGATGACTTTTTAGGATTCACTTGGATCTTCTTCCTTCATCATAAGAATGAAGTGGTTCATAAGCTTCAAGACATTAAGACTCATGTTGAACACAAGTCAATGAAAGCCATCAAGGTACTAAGGGTGGACAATGAGAATAGATATGTAGATAGAAGACTTAGAGACTTTTGTAGAATTGAGGGGATTGATCTTCAGAACTCACTAGCATTCAGTCTGCATAAGACATATTTTGCAACTATGAGCATTAGGAATCTCAAGACCATGGCAAGTTGCATGATAAAAGCCAAGTCTCTTGATCCAACATTAGAAGTTGAAGCCATTAGTAGTGCTACTCACATACTTAAAAGCTCTCCTCATAATGCCTTAGATGGGAAGACGCCTTTTGAGGCATGGTGAGGTAGAAAACTAGTTGTGAGTCACCTTAGAGTCTTTGATTGTCTAGCATGGGCAAACCTATCTTCCAAGAGTTGTAAGGCACCAGCACCTAGGCCTTTTACCTTCATCGGATATGAAGACAATGTGAAGGCATATACACTGATGGATCTCGAGACACATGAGATTTTTGTGGAGAAGGATGTTCACTTTGAGGAAAGTTCACCCAACTTTTCCTCTACTCTACTCTATACATCATACACAGTGGAAACTGATAGTGACACTAGCGATAGTGCTTCAATAGGTTTAGACATGTGGGGTTCTATCAAAAGTTGCAGTGAGAGGTCACATTAGTCCAGTCCACATGCTTACATTGCCACAATGAAAGGTCCATCATAGCATGGTACATCTCATCTTCTAGCTCTAGCTTTACTTGACTTGGGAGACCAACTTGAGGACTTACATCTTCTCATTGATGAAGGTGATCCTTCTACAATTGTTGTGAGGGCTCACTCTGACCCTCATGTCCATTCTCTACATGATCAATCTCCACAAGTTGGCATGATTGTGGATCCTTATGAACTACAATTAGTGGAGGTCTCTTTGTCAATAAAGGAGACAAATGGTTCAATGGAATAGGTTCAACAGACATCCTTGCCTAATTTGCATTCATTCTTTTCAGCACAGTTGGAAGGGGTAAACTTTAGCATCAGCATAGGGATACTTGAGTAGGTTTTAGGGCCACCATACATCTTTAGGAGTTTACCTTTTCCTTTGTTTCTTCCTAAGGGGAGGAACACCATTTTTCATCCATGGACTAGCTTCTTCCTTGGAGCAGCTTTCACTTTTTGGCATTCTTCTTTTGGGGGGGATCCTATTATGTCTCTCTTTCTTCTCTCATTCTCTTATGTATATACTGGATGTACATCATAATGGGGGGCTCTTGATTACTCCATACCTCCATGCATTCATATTTATCTCTCTTTTTAGGGAGGGTTTTTCCCATGAGGTTTTCCCTCTTTCCCCACTTTATGAGAGATTGCATTTTCATTATGTACATGGGTACCTAACATGGCCTAGTAGTTGGAACCCATCTTGCACTTCATCCTAGTTTTGTAAGCTTAAGGGCATTCCCCTAAGTTGCACTTAAGGGGGGTGTTGGTGTAAATAAGTATTCACTATTTACACTTACTTAAGTTTACTTAGGTTAATGCATTATTTTATTATTTTGCATTATTATTTTTATTTGTGAGATACTTAGGAGTTTGTGCACATTTTTGAGTTGTCATGTAGACAACACAGGAGTACATAACTCTATTTTGGCAGATGGTTTCTGCAACATTGATTTGTGTAACACACCCTTGTAGGCTTATCCTCACATCATCACACATACTTTCATGCTTAATGAAGGATAACCCATATTCGGTGAACATGTGCCTGGTTGTTGACATATCATGTAGTTGATTACAAGGCATTCTAGATGTATCCCAGAGGCCTTTATATACAGGCACTCCTAGTGTACTCTCATAATGGCATATTGAATATATCATCATTCTAATCATACTCTCTCGTTCTAGTCTACTATGTGCTTGTGTTTGAGTTCTTAGTTCCTGGGTGATTTTTTCCCTTAGGCAAATTATTACAAAATTGATATGTGGCCATAACCTAAAAGGGCTTATAGTTGGGCATGTAATTGATCTTTGGATGAATATATGAATGAAAGCTTTTTACTTCCTCTATCTCCTAAATTGTTTTTATTTTTTTTTAATTTTTGCTATGTTGAATCTATGCAGGTAGTTTGAATAGTTGGGTGTGCCTTTGGCACTAGTTATTTGTACCTCCTTGTGTCATCATTGAAAACTTTCCTCCTTATGCTCTTGAAGCGATAAATGCTATTCACAAAAAAATATTTGCAAGTTTGAAAGATGATTACATATAGAGGCTAAACACTCCTCAAGAACCTTTTGAAAGGTTGGAGTGGGTTCATGGGAAGTAAAGGCCTATTTGTAATGGGAAACAAAATTTTTCTGAATATCTAAAGGATTTGTGAGCACCAAATTTTTTTTTTTTAATTCTTTTGATCTTACAATTGGAAATTCGATACTTTGGAAATATTTTTCTCTACAACTCAAACCCTCCTACATCCATACATTTTCTAAGATTTCTAGTATGTCAAAAATATGGGGAGAATGTTAAGACTATCATAAAGAAAACCCTATAAAACTTGTACGGATATAGGAGGGATTGAGTTGCATTGAAAACTATTTCCAAAGGATTAAATTTTCAACTATAGGATTAAATAGATCAGAGAAGGGAATTTAGTGCTCATAGATCTATTAGATATTTTGAAAGCTTTTGTTTCCCATTACAAACATGTCTTTATTATCCAAGACCCCACTTACCTCTCTCAAAATACTTTAGAGGAGTGTTTATCCTTTGTCCCTAATCATATTTCAAACTCCCAAAGAGTTTTTTTGACCAAGATCTATGACTTTAAGAGACTAAGGAGACATTTTTTCAATGTTCAACTATAAGTCCCTAGGCTGTGATAAATTTCCCTATAAATTTCATAAAGAACTTTGGGATAGTATGTTGATCTCAGATTGGTTTAGACATATGAGTGACAATATACTTAAGTCATTTAATTAGTTCATACCGAACAAGTAATACATGCCAAGCATAAGTTGTCAGATAGTATATGTTGAGCGACAGATATTTAGTATGTGCTGAGAAACTTATAAGTGTCGAGTCACTCAAGTGTCAAGTAGATAGTATGTGTCAAGCTATTTAGATGCTAAGTGATCAATGGATGCCGAGCATCAGTGGCTTCAAGTGCTGAGTTATACAGTTTTGACATAGTTGTTTGTAATGGCATAAACTTGTATGTAAACCATGTTTGGGTTGACTTAAGGATTCTTTTACAATCTTAGATAATAAAGATGAATCTTAATTGTGAATCCCTATGCATTACATGCATCCAATCAAAAAAATGGAAGGATTAAGCAATAATATGGGTGAATCACAATCGTTGATTCGTACCTAACCCTAAGTCACCTAGGTCTTCTTAAGGAGGATGAACCCTAAACTTTTTGTGAATGTATAAGGAGAAAGGAGAGAAGTTTGCATGTGCAAATAGAGAATTCATGGTGACTAAGGAATTATGATTTGAGTTACATTGTAGAATTAGTTAGAGGAGAACATAGGACAGGAACCAGAAGGCAATAGAGATACATCTAATTAGAAAGGATCAAGTACACATTAGGAAAGAGGTGATTAGGCATCAAGCAATAGAGTGCTAACTGAAGGATCATTGCTAAGACATTCTAACAAGTGAATTAGTTAAATCTATTAACAAAGTAGTCTTGATAGGCTATTGTAAATCCTTTAACAGGGTGCTTACTTCATTGGAAGTTAAAGCCATTTTACTAGGCACACTTTTAATAGGGTGTTGAAATCCTTTAACTGGGTAAGATCTAACAATCTTGTAAGCCTTTAACATGGTAGATCTTTCATAAGGTAGATTATGTTTCATGATCAAAATATTGTAACCTTTATTGGATACACTTGATTACTCTAGTAGTGAAGATTTGTGGGTGTCATCCCCACCCTAGTTTTACCTTCTCCTTGGAGGGTTTCTAGGTAACCAAATATCTTGTGTCATACATGTGTTGAATGTTATTTTCTTCCATACTATGGATGAATATGTTTAGCTAGTTAATTCAGTGTTGATTCACCACACCCCCCCCCCCCCCCCCCCAATCTCACATTTTACTTCCCTATTGTATTTTCAACAATTGGTATCAGAGCTAAGTTCTTTGGAAAGGAAAGCTTTTCAGCTTTGAGGAAAGATCTTGGAGATGGAAATCTATAAGTTGGGAAAGACTATTGAGAACCAAAAGATTGAAATAAAACTTTCCCTACATCAGCTGAATGAAGCAAGAAATGAGTTAAAGTGATCATTGAAAAGAAGGAAGGAAATAGCTATTGAAGAGAATGACACACACTACCAAGAGATTGACACTACTAAATTGTTTACAGATGGAAACACTAATGAATTTGATGTAGTAGTTGTAAATTTTATGGAAAAGAGTGGAGCCCTAGTTGAAGAGGTTAGAAATCTCAAGAGAGAACAAGAAGTCCAATTGATATTGCTTTATGAGGTGACCGAGTAGAAAAAGAAAGTTGAAGAAGACAAATTCATGATTGAAGATGACAAAAGGATTTTGACTAATAGACTTGAAGAGAAAACATCAAAGGTAAATAATATTGCTAACATGCAATTGGAAACATTGAGTCAAATGATGATTGCAAATCATGAACTGAATGTAAAGGATATTGAAATCACCACACTAAAGTTTCAAAATGAACAACTGAGAAATGATATGAAAAGAGAAAAAGAGTTTGCTAAAAGCTTCAACAAACCTAGTGAAGCCATCAAGTACTTTGAGAAGTTGATGAGATCTCCTAGATCCAATTGTGATACTTTTGGATTGGGTTACACTAGTATTGAAGAAGAAGAATCATCCAAAAGTGGTGAAGAAACAAGTAAAAAAGGTAAGAACTCCAAACCTACTTGTCATAATTATGGTAAGATAGGTCATACTACCAATGTTTACAAGAGCAAGACTACAAATCATAATCCTAAGTAGAAGTTCATGGGTCATTCCCACAAATGTAACAAATAAGGACATTAGGCACATGAATGTAGAACCAAGAACAAATATTTGAAGGATATTGCTATAACTCTCAAAAGTATGGGCATAGAGCATATGAGTGTAGTTCTAAGCCTAAATGGTCATCAAACAAGAAGATAAAGGTAAAGCATAATTAAAAATCTTATAATTGGGATTACAATACTAGTTATAGTTGTCAGTATTGTTAAGAGTCTGGACATGTTGCTGAAAATTTCATAACATATTTCAAAAGTGACTACAAAAGGTGGTTGAGTCAAACTACATATTTTAGTTGTTTGAAGACTAGTCACATAAGTAGGAATTGTCCAACAAGGTCAAGGGCACCAAGAAGTGAGTTCAACAAAGACAGAGGAAAGAAAATTGTTGAAAATGTCAGAGATGAGATGAACAAGACATGGAAGAGAAAGGAAGATTGCAACACATCAAGTATAGATGGGATCACTTCACCCAATGGGTCAGGTGATCACACCATCTCCAATTAAACAATCAATAGGTATGTGTGGAATTGATATTTAAAAGACATACTATACATCAGTTCCAAGGATTTTGTTCTAAAAAGATTATATTTACATGAAGCAAGATGCAAGATGTTGATTATAACCTAGAAGAAATCTTTAAGTTTTGTTAGTTTTCATGTTACTGCCAAGCATGAAAAGTTTCACTGTGGTTGTTGAGTGAAATGTTAGTTGATGCCAAAGGTGATAGTGTTGACTGAGCTCGTAGTGGTTTCCAAGTGTAAAGGAACTTCATGGAAGCCAAGTGAGTTGAAATCTCTATTGAAGTTGAGCTTACAGTTGTGTAAGCACTAAGCATTAAATATGAGGTTTTAAGGTCTATATGTTTGATTTCTACTCATTTGACATCATTCAAATTTGAAGAGAAGGTCGAAGAGTGAAAGGAAAATTGAAAGAAATCATTCCAAGAATTTGCAAATAGGATTCAATATTTGCTCGACATCATCTCAACAGATTTGAGAAGGTATTTATCTTGTGTCGAGCTATGCAGTTTAAATTTTTGTAAACCCTAGTTTTTTGCAATGACATCTAGTTCTTCAGCTCCTAAGGTTAAAGAGGGTTTTTGGTCTCATTTCTAGCTCACTACTTAGGACCAAGACATATTTGATTTTCTCATCTCAATTTTTCCATGAGAGATTTTGCATAATGTTGGAATCACTAGTCATACTCTCTAGTGAAGAGACTAGACATGGTACCTAGATATGACATTTGGATGTTATTGCTGAAAACTAAAATTGAAGAAATTGTTATGTTGTTATTAATTTCAAACCTATTGGTAAGAA
Source organism: Cupressus sempervirens (assembly GCA_028749045.1). NCBI lineage: Eukaryota > Viridiplantae > Streptophyta > Pinopsida > Cupressales > Cupressaceae > Cupressus > Cupressus sempervirens. Next base: position 637,318,033 of record CM053793.1, read on the forward strand.
AAAGTTTCAAACCTACTAGAGATATATTTTACTAATAATTTAGAGTGCCACATCATTAGATTGATGAAGACAATTTAAGAAGAAGAGATCATGAGCTGACTTAGTGAAAGGTTGAGTTGAGATGTGTTGAGTATCATGGAAACACAATGGGCACTTAATAAGTAACTCCTTGACAAGATCATGTGTCATTTAATAAATATATGAAATAAAGAAGATAGTTGGATGAAGCTAAGAGTTGAATCAAGTCAAAAGGATAATCTTGACCAAGTATTTGTGTTGTATGATCAATGAAGGAGTTGAAGTAGAAGATCAAGAAACTTAAGTAAAAGCTAAATGAAATAGTTCAAGCTGAGTGCTAGTTATTGTTGAGAAAATATATGCAGAACTGTAATAGTGACTACATGAGCATGTTGATGCCAAGTGAGAAAATATAGTAATTTTTGAGCTACTACATAATGATGACCAAGAAGAACACAATAATTTCCAAGTGACAACAATAGTTATAGTTTCAGAAAGATTTGATTTTGAGGTCAACATAGTTGGAATTTTGAATTAGTCAATTCATGTAGAACATAAGGATTGATGAGTTAACATATTTAATGCATGAGGAGAGTTTATTACATGATCAAAAGAAAGGATTTGATCAAAAGTTTCTAGAAGGAGAACATAATGATGGAAGGATTTGATGAATCTAACCTAACCTTAAGATCAATGGTAATGTTTAAATGGAAAAAGATCAAAATTATCTATTTAAGGAGGCATAAGGAATGAATCTTAAGGTTGGTTCATTATTGATTGGTGATCTTAAGCAGAAGTTGTGAAGAGGAGAGAAAGAGAGATGAAGTGTGAAGAGTTTTTGAAGAAATAATTGCTTGAGGAGATGCCAGAAGATCAATAATGGAGATGTAAATGAAGGCCAATTAATGAGCTAGTAGATGAGTAAATGGAGATATCGATTTTCAAATTGAGTTGTACTTTGAAAATTAAATTGACTATTACATTCTAACCATTATATCAGTCCAAAATCCTTTAATCAAGGTTGACCTAGTAGTGGTTTTGTAAATCCTTTGATCAAGGTGGCATTCTAATGGAATGTTCTAAAGTTCTTTAGCAAGGAAAATCCTAATAGGGTGATTAAATCCTTTATGAAGGTCACATTTAATAGTGTGTTGTATAAGATTTAATAGGGTTAGCTCTTAATGTTGGAAATACAATAGGAAAAGTAAATTCTAAGAGGGAGGGGTGGTGGGGGGGGGGGGGGGTGTGAATCAATCCTTCAAAAATTCAACAATGAATTCTTTCACCACACATCCATCTCACAATTTGCATGTAAACTAAAATAACTAGCTAAACATAGTCATCCATAGTATGAAAGTGAATAACATTTAACACATGTATGACACAAGATATTTGGCTACCTAGAAATCCTCCAATGAGAAGGTAAAATTGGGGTGGGACACCCACGAATCTCCACTACTATAGTAATAAAGTGTATCCAATGAAGGTTACAATGTTTGATTATGAAACATGATCTACCCTATGAAAGGTCTACCCTATTAAAGGCTTACAAGATTGTTAGATCTTACCCTATTAAAGGATTTCAACACCCTATTAGAGGTGTGCCTGATAAAAGGACTTTAACTTATAATGAAATAAGCACCCTATTAAAGGATTTACAACATGTTAAGCCTACTCTATTAAGAGATTTAACTGATTCACCTATTATTATTTCTCATTAATGATCTTGCAACTAGCACTCTATTGCTAGATAATAGATCACCTCTTTGCATGTATTCTTGATTCTCCTTTGATCAAATGTATCTCTTATGTCCTCTAACCTATTTTCTTTGTTCTCTTCTAACTGATTCTACAATGTATCTCAAGTCACCATGAATGCTCTATATGTGCATGTAAACTTCTCTCTTTTCTCCTTCCACATTCATACAAAGTTTAGAATTTTTCCTCCTTAAGAAGACCTAGGTGACTTAGGTTTAGGTACGAATCAATGATTATGATTCACCCATATTGCCTCTTAATCCTTCCCTTTTTTTGATTGGCTACATGTTCTGCATAAGGATTCTCAATTAAGATTCATTCTTATCATCTAGGATCATGGATAACTTTAAGGAACTCCCCCCCTCCCAAAATTTATAAAATTGTGGCAAATCACATGTCATTTGGGTGAAAAAAAATTAAAAAATAGTGTTGGCGAATTATGCATCAATGGATGGATATTTGGTGGAAATTTTTTTAATAGTTTAGAGAATTTTTATAAAATAATGACGATTATAATTTTTGTTTTTAATAAAATTATTAATATTGATGGCAAATTATGTTTTGAAATATGGATATTGGTTGGTGAATATTTTAATAACCGATACCTTTTTTATTAAAAAAATGGCAAAATTATTTTCCAAATAATTGAATTAATTTATTTGTTATGGTGAATGGTTTTTAGAAAGTTATAGTTGGTATGGCTATTTTTAAAAGATGGGAAATAAGTAGCCTAACCTAACATACCAACTTACACAAATTATTGGCAAGTGGCAAGTGGCAAGTGATGGTTTAAAGATGTGGTTGTTTGACCGTACATTGTGGAAACATAATCTTTTCCACTACCACTATAATTATGTTAAATGTATTATTTGAGAACTCAGACAATCTCATGATCCAAGATCAATGGCTGAGGTTTAATTTTGGCCAACATTTCTTGAAGGAACAAGAATTGTCGAGGTATTCACTAGAATGTTGACACATATCAAGATAAGTTATTTGCAGAGTACAGTGTACCCAAAAAGAATTAAATGCCATGTCCATGATAGCGACATTCTCTCACTAGTATGCTACCACTAGCCACACACCACTTCCCAAATTGTACAACCGATTTTAGACAATTTTTTATCAACAGTTACCAATACCATTGCAGTTTAGTTTATCTATAACTATATATAATAAGTCAAAAGATATCTTATTATTATTACTAATACAAAATGAAAAAAGATAGAATGATTGAAATGATAAACATTAATTACATGTAGATTCTTCATCCTAGTACTGGTTATTTATTGGATATTCTTCTTCAAGTTCATCTTCATTAGAGATATCAGGTTCTACAACTTCGTCACCAAATTTATTAGGCTCCCCAATTTGTTGAATGGACTCCTATATAGGTTGAGATTGTATAGGCTCCTCTGATGATGTACCTTCCTTACTTTGACCAACACTATTATGTCTACCCCTACCAAAGTATGAAGATATATTTTTGCATTTCGTTGGCCTCTCTTGGACATCTCCACCTTCATTAGTCCTACTTCTCTTCCTATTTAAATTTGACTGTGACATCTCCATCAAATTAAGGCTACAATAAAATACTATGGACTCATAGTCATAGTTATTCTGGTTCTCTATTGATCGCAATACTATGAAGAAGGCTCCTTCTTTCAGCATGTTTCAATAATGAAACTCATATATCTTAAATAGACAACTACAAATAAACTATTTTCATTTTGGCGAATGGGCAAACCATTACATATGATAAGAACTAATATTTGGAAAACCTTGTGTAATTTGAAGTAATCAAGTGGGCGAATAGGGTGGAAATTTGGGACCCCATTGTGTGTGATGCATGGAGAATTGGGTCCTAAGACAAATAAAAATTTCACATAGGAAAATGGGAATTTGGCGAATGATGATCGTCGAAAGAGACACTCAATTAATTCTATGGTGAATATGAGTAAACATTAAAGAGAAATATGGGTGAAGAACCCGACTACCAAACTAAAATTATGTAATAATAGTGGCAAACATTCTAATCACTATATGAGTATTTTATAAAATCTGGGTGAACCGGTCAACTAGTATATGGTGTTTTTTTCACCAATTTCTATAGCCTGATCGAGACATATTCATCAATTGGAAAATAATCACCACTAAAAAAATCCCTATCTAGGATTGCAAAACAATCCTTAAGTTAGCTCAAAAAAGGTTTACATAGTAGTTTGTGCCATTACAAACAACTATGTCAAAATTGTATTACTCAGTACTTGAACTCCCTGATGCTCGGCATCAACTACAACTTCAATGTTGTAACTTAACATCTAAATGAATTAGCATCTATACATCTAAATAACTTGGCATCATCTATTTGCTCAACAAAAACTATTTACTTGGAACATACTAATTATCTCACTCAACATGCATTATCTAACATGTTATGCTCAGCATGCATTACTTGTTTGACATGAATTGAGTTCTAACTTGTAAATGATTTAAGTGTATAGACACTCATATTTCAAAACCAATCTAATATTAACAATCTCCCCCTTTGACATGAGTGGAAAAAACACTTGGCCATGCGTGAATGATCTTAACTTATGAGCATAACTCAGATACTCACTATCTTTGTTTGGCATATATGCAAAATTTCAAATTTTCAAAATTTTGCAAAACTTGGCCAAAAGATCATACCTTAAAATCTTATAACTCCCCATGAGTAGATTGTGATGTTCTGAATCTAAACCTATACTCCTACTGAGTAAATATGCATATGCTGATTTGCATTGTACTCTATTTCTATCTTTGACTCCCCCTTTTTTTGGTCTCCCCCAAAGTTATATTCATTCTTTCCTTGGAGTCATTGTCTCTTTCAAAAACTTATTACTCTCAATCCAAAAACTTATTACTCACCCTTTTTAACACTAATATCAAAGTGTTATATACATATAGTGTTTTTGTCCAAGAAAGGTTCATCCTCAAGTATGATCTTCAAAGCTACATCCCAGTTATCACAAGCTTCCTCCAATGATTTGATTTGGATGGCTAACTCAACAACAAGGTGAACTAAGCCTTCATGTGTAGAAAGATGGGGATCTTTCTTCATTAATGTTTCTACAAAGGCTAGTTCCTTATGTAATATGTCAATGTGTGGGGTTAGCATGAATTGGATGCTTATCAATGTAGCCCAAATATTTACATCTTGAGCATCCAAGGCTTCCAACTAACCTTGGGAATTCATCAAATTTATGAAGTTCTTTTGTCTCTAAGCTGGAGAATTAGGTAGAGTAGTACCTATCATCTTCATATCTCCCTCCATATTTTCAATATGGTGCTAAACTTCTTGTGTGAACAAAGTTGTATCACACAACTTTGTGTAAAGTGTGAAAATGTTCTCTAAAACTTTCTTTATATTGTCAATCTTGGTTGCTAACTAAACCTAATGAAGTGCAATGGTACTTGATATCTTTTCATTAACTTTGCTTTAAAATTTCCTCTCAGACCATTCAATTAGTTTAACATTTGAATCCAGATCTATATCATTTACCTACTCTACTATATTTTCCAATTGCTCCATGATAGGATTGTCTTCTACAGTGCAAGCAAGCTAAATGCATCAAGAAATATTTCCTTGATATCTTGCAATGCTTGCTTCTACCTATGGTCCCTTTTGAGCATTGTTTGGTGCTTTTTCCTCACAAGAGCATCTTGAAGTATGCTCATCTGTTCAATAGTCATTGTTGCAAGATCAAATTTTGGCAACACTATCACCTCATCCAAGTTGACATCACCATATAATGTAGCTTCATATGCCTTGGATTTTCTAGGACTAGGCCTTGGTGATTATAGTGGTGTAGCTTCTACACTCAGCCTATGAAGAGCTTGACTTGGAGGAGTAGCAGTTTCTAGAAAAGTAACCAGTATGTGTATTGCTAATTGCTCCTCAGGCTTGGTCGTCAAGACTAACTCTTTAGTCTTGTTATTTTCTTGCTTTTCAATCTCAATTGCACCTTGAGTTTTTGTTGTAGGTAAAGAAGTATTTTTCTGACCTATTTGAGCTTGTGTCCCTTCTTGTGCTTCTGTAGCAACTTCTTGTACTGACACATTTTGCACCATTATGCTGACATTTTCAATTGTTGTCTCTTTCCTTTAGTACACTACAATGGGAATTGTAGGTTGTACCACTATAAATTTAGGATTTTGAGTTATCGCTTGTTTTCCATCTTCTATAGATGTCATTTCTGCCTTCTCAAGTTCATCTATACTTACCAATATAGGATGACTATCTAATTGTGCCTTGGTGGTGGTGTCTAACAATATCTTTTGCATGTCCTCCACTATTAGGGGATTGATGTTTTGAGCTACAGTATCAGAAACATCCTTGATCTTTACTATATCTATGTTGGCATCTGTCACATGTTGTAGACTGGCACTCGACATTTGTATAACTAGTATACTCTATTATGTTTTTTTCTCATCTTCAATTGTTGCTTGTGTAACTAAATTTATCTTAGTGCCTTCCACATGTTCATCTTTCCTAGTTTCATCTTTAGTAACCTTAATTACTTCTTGTTCACCATTCTCTTCACCTACCTCAACAAGTGTCTTCTCAATTACCTTAGGTGTTGTTAGTCCATTTATTGACTTTCGTATCTATGTGGACTTCTAAATAACACCCTTAATGTCCTTTTGGAAAATATTGAATGCTCTATATTTAGGAGCAAATCTCCCTTTCTATTTTTTAATGGCCTTTGACATTGTGGCCTTATCCAATTCTGGCATCACTTGAGAAAGTATAGTCTCTCTAATTTTCCTTTCTATAGTGGGACTATATTGCCATTTTTGCTCAACTCTTTCATATAAAATTTTAGGTATAGAGTTGGCAAGCTCAATTGGAGTCTTCTTGAATGTTTTCATCATGGCATATATTGACTCTTCCACTTGGTTCATTTCAATCTTACCAATTTTAAACTTTTAGGTATAGAGTTGGCAAGCTCAATTGGAGTCTTCTTGAATGTTTCCATCATGGGATATATTGACTCAACATGTGTGAATCTAGATAAGTCAGTGTTATTATTTATATTTTTACACAAGTTGTCCAAATTAGAAGGACTATGACTTACCACTTTAAATTGGTTTTTGCCATCAAATTATGTCCTCTCTTCATCTCACTTATCTAGAGAAATGTACTCTTTCCTTTGTCTCTTCTCAAACTCATCTTCATGTGTAGTTGTCTTGGTTCTCTTCCCTTTCAGCTTTTTCACTTCTTGAACCTTCTTAGTAGTAGCCCTTGTGTTGGCCCTAGTGGCAAGAACTACAGGCTTAGGTACATTGTGTAGGTTTTACAACCTTCTTTGGTTTTCCACCTATAGGAGCTTTAGCTTTTCTTTTTATTCTTTTCTTTGGCTACAGGTGCTTCATTGGCTTCTTCTCCCTCATCACCTCCATCAATCTTGACTTCCTCTTCACCTTGGTCTTCTCCTTGACCTTGAGTAATGGTCAATAGTGTGTGAATCTTCACCTTCATCATCGTCATCATCATCATTTTCTTCTTCTTCTTCTTTTTTCCCTTCACCAAATTTTTCTTTTAGCTTCTTAAAAAAAAAATTCTTTTCCTTATTACTAAGGATGTCTTCAAATCCATGGTTATCTTTGACTTGGCTACATCATAATTGCCAAAATTTATAGCTTCTTTATTTGCTTCTTTAGCCAGTAAAGCAGTAATTGTTGTAGATGCCTCATCCACATTTATCTCATAACCTAAAGGCTTTAACCATTTGACCCTTGGAACTGTAGCCTATACATATGTGAAATCAATATCAACTAGAAAGTAAACATCATCAAAGTTTTTGTCAACTAATGACACTAGAATCCAATGTCTATGTTTCATTGACCAAACATAGTGAACACATAAGCACTAGTGGATCTCCTACTGTCAACATCACCTGCCCAATCTGAATCCACAAACCCACGAATACAAACTAAATGTGGAGCTCTAGAAGATTTACCATGATAAAAAATGGAGTAATATGATGTATCCCTCAAATATCTAAATGTTTGCTTAACTGCATCCCAATGTACCCATCTAGGATTAGCCATAAACTAACTCAAAACACCCACTACATGGGAAATGTCTGGTCTAGTATAGACCATAGCATACATGAGACTGCCAACTACACCAGCATAAGGTACTCTACTCATTTCCTCCACCTCACTAGGATATTTTGGAAAATCATTTGCAAATAACTTTTTTCCCATAGAAATAGGAACACATAATGGTCTACAATATCCCATGTTGAACCTGTATAACACAGACTTCACATACTTACTCTAACTCAACCAAAGTTTTCTATTAGACCTATCTCTACTGATTTTCATACCCAAGATGTACATTTCTACCCTAAGATCTTTCATCTTAAATTGTGCTAACAACTGAGATTTAAATTCAAAAATCATACCCTTACCCTTCCCAAATAGCAACATATCATTAACATATAATGCAACAATAAGAAGGTGATCATTTTTAACTCTAAAATAAACACAATGAACTAATTTTGATCTTACAAATCCAATTGACAACACAAAGGCATAAAAATTAAGGTACCACATCCTAGGAGATTGTTTCAAACCATACAGAGACTTCTTTAATTTGCAAACCAAAAATTCTTTACCTTTAATAATACAGTGCTCAAGCTATGACATAAATTTCTTCCTCCAAATCACCATGAAGGAAAGTTGTCTTCACATCCATTTTTTCTATCTTTAAATGATATAATGCAACAAGAGATAAAAGAAATCTAATGGATGTCAACTTTGCAATAGGGGAGAATTTTTCACCATAATCTATTCCCTCTACTTGTGAGTACTCCTTCACAACCAATCTCACTTTGTACCTTTCAACACTACCATTTGCACAAAATTTCTTCTTGAACACCCATTTTCTACCAACAGATTTCCACCCTTTAGGAAAAAGGTACAAGGTCTCAAGAACTTTTTTTAATCCAATGAATCCATCTCATCATTCATGGCCTCAATCCAAGAACCTACATTTTCCATATCCAAAGCCTCTTTCATAGATATAGGCTCATCAGTGTTAGTAATCAAAGCAAAAGCACAAGTAGAATCTAACATAGAATAACCACACCTTTTAGGTTGCTTTCTTACTCTTGTCGATCTCCTCAAGGGCTAAGGTTGAGGAATTTCTTCCTCTTCTTCTGAACTATTAGAGCTACTAGATCTCTCCTCATCATTAGATCGAACATGGTGTTTCTATTTAGTCTTCTCAGGGGTAAGAGGCAACTAAATGATATCTTCTTTCTTTTCTTTTTCATCTGGTTGTAGCACAATAGGAGAAGATGTTAGCTCTCTAAAAATAACATTTCTACTATGCAACACCTTACTAGTCATAGAATCCTAAAGTTTCTATCCTTTCACACCAACACTATATCCAATGAAAATACATTTGACATCTTTGTTTTCCAACTTAGATCTTTTCTCCTTTGGAACATGTGCATAAGCTTCACAACCAAAAACACAAAGATGTCTAATTGAAGGCTTCTTACCAGACCACACCTCCATGGGTGTCTTACCAACAAGGGTTGATGTAGGAGATCTATTAACCAGATAGCAAGTAGTGGCCATAGCTTTAGCCCAAAACCTTTGTTCAAAACTAGCTCCTCTAAGCATACTCCTAGCCTTCTCCACTAGTGTCCTATTCATTCTTTCTACAACTCCATTTTTTGTGGGGTATAAGGAGTTTCATTATGCCTCTTGATACCTCATTCTTTATAGAACTATTTGAACTTTGCTGAGTAAAACTCACCACCATTTTCAATTCTCACAGAATCTTCTTAACCGTCTAATTCTCTACAAGGGCTTTAAATTTCTTGAACTAACTAAAGACTTGTGTCTTACTTTTTAGGAAATAAATCCATGTCCTTCTACTATAATCATCTATGAAAGATACAAAAAATATAGACTTGGAGATTGAAAGAACTTTTATAGGACCAAATATATTAGAATGAATAAGATCCAAAACATCAAAATATTTGTGAGAACTAGAGTAAAATTGAACACAATTTTGTTTATGATAGACACAATGTTCGCAGAAGTCAAACTCAAGATTAAAATCATTTAACCTCTCAATGTGGTTCTTTATTTTCAAGGTTCTTAGACCCTTCTCACCAATTTGGCCAAATCTCATGTGCCACAACATTTTCTTTCTTACAAGAAGCTTGCCTTCCAATGTGTTTGTACCCTTAGGTACACATGTTGTACTGCCATCAGAACCAATAACCAAAATCTTCTTTACTACTTGTTCAAATGGTGGGGATGAAGTGATAGCTACTCTCTTCTTATTGTATTAAGAAATGCATGCATCAAGCTGAAATAGAGTACCTCTCCTAGTAACCTTAGCAAGCATCATAGCTCCTCTCATCATCTTGCATCCATCTTTAGAAAACACAACTTGCACACCTACATCATTTAGCATACTTACAAATAATAGGTTTCATGCCAAACTAGGGATGTACATTACCCCGTTGATCCCCTTTACTCATCTATTAGGGAATTTGATAGTGACCCATCCTCATCCAACTATCTTTAGGTGAAAATAATCACCCAAGTACACCTTTCCACCATCAAAAAATTCATACTTTGAGAACCAGCTTCGATGAGAGGTCATGTGGAAAGAAAAACTTGAGTCTATCAACCACATATCATCAGATGCATGTGCTACCAAGGCCGTAATGAAAGCATCTCCATCTTCGTGAGATTTTTTTGAACATAAATTTTAGGCCTTCTTCCTCTTTGGCTCTTTACAGTCTTTATGGAAGTTCCCAATCTTATCATAGTTCCAACATTTTTCCTTGGACTTTCTAGGAGTCTTTGATTTTCTATGGAATTTGGATCTACCCTTTCCAAACTTGTTGTCATTTTGCTTCCTTTTGTCATTGGATCTATCGCAAACAATAAGATCTTTCTTAGCTAAATCTAGAGACTTTCTCCAAGTCTCCTCAAATAATAGTGAAGACACCACATCATCCATTCTAAAAGTTACTAAAGTACTTCCAAGAGCCATCACAAAATGGTCCCATGAATCCAGCAAGGAACATAATAGTGTCATACATCGATCCTCCTCTATCTTGACACTAAATGATGTCAACTATGTAATCAATAAATTAAAAGCATTTAGATGATCTATAACAGATCCTCCTTCCTCCATTTTTAGAGAATACAAATTCTTCCTTAGAAGCAACTTGTTCACTAAATATTTGGCCTGATACATAAACCCAAGCTATGTCCACAAATTGTTTGTGGTCTTCTCATCAAGAACATTTAGGAGAACTAAATGGCTAGATAGAGTCTAATGAGACCTTTAGCATTCTAATCCTTGAGATCCCAATCTACTTGAGATGTTGTTGCAAGTCTCACATCAAGTGAAGCCACCTCCCATAGATCATGATCTTCAAGCAAGTCTTCCATCTTGAGTTTCCACAACTCAAAATTACAACCATTGAATTTCTCCACCTGCATTTTTTTGTATGGTGAACTAGTCATCTCAATCTGCAAATAAGATTTAGAATGCTTTGTACAAAACTCCAACTCAACTTGAGATTAGCTCAAAAAATCCTACCCAATAACTAGGATCAAAAGTTGATCAAGCTTTGATACCACTTGTAAGGAAACTTAGGTGTAGAAATAGCTTCCTACACTAATCCCTTAAGAAAAGTATTGTGCAAGTTCCTGTTAAATCCTTATTTTTTAGATTTTATATTATATAAAAAATAATATTGCAGTCAACCATGAATATAGAAAACACATAAACACAAAGATATGCTAGTGGGGAAAAACCTTTTAGTAAAACAACCACAACCCTCCAAAACATGCACAATCTATTATCTTCAACATAAAGGTTACAACACACTTGCAATGTAAGTTCTTTCAGGATACAGAAGACCAATCCAGTAGTAGTATACCATACCAAAAATACACTTTCTCTCTCTCTCCTATCTACAACCCTAAAATTCTTATATCATGCACTTTCCCTTTTAGGGCAACCTCCAAAGAACAACTATATTAGGGTTTAAAGAATAATTGTATTGCGCATGAGTTGGAGACTCAAGTGTACAGTACTCAATGATCAATTGCCATATGTCTTCACATCTTTTCCCATCATCAAATCTTCTACAGAAAGATCTTAGACATCATTGGAATCTATCATAACCATTTTAGTCATGATCTCCTTACACACAATGTTGGAAATATAAACGGAGTAACTAAGAGGGGAGGAGTGAATCAGTTACTACAAAAATAAATCCTAGATCCCTTAGATGTCATTACAAAATGCAAACAGATAACTAAATATTGTTGAAGGTTGGTAAACACATAAAATGTTGTAACTCGATAATAACTAGATTAGCTTAGTAAATGATTAACATATAAACCTTTAGATGTTATTTTTGATTACTATTACTTTAACTTAGTTGCAAACACATAAAGAAAATAGCATGAACACATTTGACTCCAAGATTTAATGTGGAAACCCAATTTGGGAAAAACCACCAATAGTAACTAGTTACTGATTTTCACTCTTCTAAAGTGAGCCCTGTTAGGAACCAACCCTATTAAAGGTTACAAAACACACTATTAGGTATGATTCTATTAAAGGATTTAATCATTCTATTAGGAGTGGCCTTGTTAGAGGTCTTGAGAACAATTTAATGGAATTGTCACCTTGTTAGAGGATTTGCAAATAGTTGTTAAGCCAACTTTGTTAAGATATTTAGATCACTACTACAATGGTTAGAGAGTAAGAATGAGATGACCTAATTTGACTGCAACCAATTTTTTTATTTTAGATCTCTATTCTAGCTTGTACTTGATCCTTCTTGATCAAATATGACTTTGCTACACCACAAGGATATTCTACTTATCTTTTACATTTTCTTCCTTTGCTCATTGATAGATCTTCAATCACATCACCACAATTCACACATTCTTTTGCACACTTTTTCACTTTCTCACACTTTGAAATTACAACTTGACCTTATACTTATATCTTCCACTTTGTCAAGTTAGCTCAAATATAACTTAGAATAATCAATATTCATCACCTTAGTCAGTTGGAATCAATAGATAAATCAATTAAACTTAATATAAGAAAATAAGAAAATCCTTCATTAGCCAATCCTACTCAGTAGAAACTAACTCTATAATTATTTCCTTCATTAGCCAATAGAATCTCGATTAACACTTGCTTTCTACAAATTTTCCTTTGACACCTAAGTGAACTCAATAGACATTGCCTTCTAAACAAGGTAAACATAGGAATGCTTGGTAGACACTGGGAACTATCTTCATTTCCTGAGCGAGCTCAGCATATATTGACTAATAATGATTATGACATTTGTGTAATACCAAAGACAACACATAATTAATCAATTGTATCCAACAATCTCCCTCTTTGGCATTGATGGAAACACAACATGTCATAGCACAATGAAATTTTGATTTGAAAAATTCCCTCTATCAGTATGAGTTCTTTCTTTCACTGAATTCTATTTGGAATGGTTGTTACCAAGTTCATTTAGAACATCCTCCCTCTTTCAACATACTTCAATTTTAGAAGACTTCTCCCTCTCTAGTTTTTGACTTTATTCTAGTTCGAAAAAAATTCTCAGAGATATGATAGTAAACTTCTCCCTCTTTGACAACACATGCCAAAGATAATAAATTGTAAATACCAATGTACCTTAAGTACTAATTCATCTGCAATATGCCCTTGCCAATTCTACATTAGCTGATTGATTTTCAATAGGTTCTGGTTGATGCATTCACTAAACTTCATTTTAGTGAATTTCAAATAGGGGAATGACCCCTAGCTTACCTCTTAGATACAAAAATGCATCCTTAGGTATTGGCTTAATGAATATGTCTACAATAAATTCCTTTGTATTCACATATTCCAATATGACTTCTTTATCTTGTACCAACTCTCTTAAGAAGTGATACTTTATAGCAATGTGCTTTGCTTTGGAATGCATTACTAAATTCTTTGATATGTTGATCGCACTGGTGATATCATAGTATATGACAACTGGGTCTTTTATTTCTACCTTCATTCCTTCCAATAGTTATTTGAAGCAAACAATGTTAGAAAAATTGACTTTTGCTGCTACATATTCTGCCTCTACTACGGATTCAAATATACAATTTTGCTTCTTGCTTGTCTAAGATACTATTCTTTTACAAAGAAAAAATGCTCCACCACTAGTGTTTTTTCTATCATTAAGACTTCTTGCCCAATCAGCATCAGTAAATACTTTCAAGTCCAAATTACCTCCAAGTTTGTACCATAAACCATAGTCTTCAGTACCTTTTAGATACCTTATGATTCTCTTGATTGCCATCATGTGATTTTCCTTATGATTCACTAAGAATCTTGCCACTATTCCAACTGCTAGAACAATATCAAGCCTTGTGTGTACAAAATACTACAATTTTCCAATCATTGATCTATAAGTGGTCTTATCTACTTCTTTGGAATCATCATTTTTGGAAAGCTTATGTCTAGTAGACATAGGTGTTCCAACTGGTCTTAAGTCTTCCATTCCAAATTCCTTCAGTATCTCATTGATATACTTAGATTGAGTGATGTAGATATCATTCTTGTTCTACTGTATCTTCAATCTAACAAAGAATTTTATTTCACCAAACATGGACATCCCAAATTCTTTACTCATTTCTTTTGAAAATGCTTTGCACAAGTCATCATTTCCTATAAATAGAGTTTCATAAATAAATATTTTTGCTAACACACTCTTCTTATCTGGTCCTTCCTTGATATATAGACTAATGTTATCATTGGTCCTTTGAAAATCAACCTGTACTAAGTAATTATGGAGTCTTTCATGCCATGCCCTGGGAGCTTGCTTGAGACCATATAAAAAATTTTGTAGTTTACAAACCATGTCTCCTTTGCTAGGATCTACACAACCTTCTGGTTATTCAATGTAGACTTCCTCATCAAGAATTCCATTCAAGAATGCAAATTTAACACCCATTTGATATACTTTAAATCTTCTATGTGATGCATATGCTAGTAAAGTTCTAACACCTTCAAGTCTTGCTATAGGAGAAAAAGTTTCACCATAGTCAATACCTTATTCATGAGAGTAACCTTTGCATACTAGTCTTGTTTTTTTGTTGATACATTTCCATCTTAATTAAGCTTATTTCTAAATACCCATTTTGTACCAATTACATTTTTATCCTTGGGTCTAGGAACAAAATTCCAAGTTTTGTTCTTTTCTATTTGTTCTATCTCTTGATTCATTGCCTCAATCCAACTTTCATTTTCTAGAGCATCTTTAACACTTCTAGGTTCAAATTCATCAAGTAAACATGTACCTTTTAATTTTCTTCTTGTCATTACTCCATCTTATTTGTCTCCAATGATCTTATCAGGTGCATGATGTCTTCTGACATATCTTGCTAACACAAGCTCCTTGGTCTTTGAATGAGTTCCACCATCTTCTTCTTGAATTTTAGTTTCAAGCTTGGTTCCTTCTATCTATGACTCAGGTCCATTAGGCTCAGTTTGAACTAGCTTGATAGCCTCTAATTGTGACTCGGGTCCTTGCATCTTGGGTTGCATTGTCTGCAACTCGGTAGCTATTGGAGTTTCTAGAGACTCAGGAGTTGAAGCTTCTTTTCTTCCAGATAGATTAGAAAGGGTATCAAGTTCATAGTAAATGAATCTTTTGTAGTCTTTAGGTTCCTTGCTACTTTCTTCTTCACTCTTTTCTGCATATTCGTCAATTATGACATGTGCACTTTCTATGATTTTGTGAGTAGATAAATTCAAACATTTGTATGCTTTACTTCTGTAGGAGTATCCTAGAAACATTCCTTCATCACCTTTTACATCACATTTCCCTTTTCTAGATTCTTTCAATATGTAACATTTACTACCAAATACTTTCAAGTAACATAAATTAGATTTGTAGCCATACTATAGCTAATAAGATGTCTTGTTTGAATCTTTCTTGAACTAAACTTTGTTCAAGGTAAGAACTATAGTGTTGATAGATTCCTTCCAATATTTGAGAGCAATGTTCTTTTCAATCATCAAGGTTCTTGCACAATCCATGATAAATCTATTTCTTCTTTCTGCTATACCATTTTTCTATGGTTTACCAAGGGCAGATTCTTGTCTTTTGATTCCTCTTTCAATTTAGAAATTGTTGAATTCATTAGAGATGAATTTACCACCTTTGTTTGATCTTAAGCATTTCAACTTCTTTCTAGTTTCTTTTTCTACTCTTGCTAGATACTATTTGAATTTTGGAAGGCTTCTAATTTTTCTTTTAGATACACTATTGTCATCATTCTAGAGTAGTCATCAACAAAGAGAATAAAAAAAATTTCTCCACTATTACTTTCTATTCCAATAGGTCCACATAAGTCTATATGAACAATTTTCAAGACTTCTTCTGACTGATAGTCTTTTCTTTCGACGCTTGTCTTTCCTATCTTACCAATTTGACAATTCTTGCATAGACCCATGTCACGCTTCTTCAAACTAGGGATACCTCTTACTCTTTTATGTTGCTTATCTTAACCAGATTATCAAAATTTACATGACATAGCTTTTTTTTCCATAACTAGCTTTCCTCTACTTGAGCAATAAAACATGGAGAATCACTGAGATCAAGATAAAATAGATTACCTTTTGTTTGCTTGCTAGATCCAACCAGGTTTCCTTTTCCATCCAATAGCTTGGCCTATCCATTCATGAATTCTACCTTGAATCCAATGTTATTTAGCTATGCCACACTTAGTAGATCATGCTTTAGTTCTTCAACCCAATAGGCACTGTCACATACAAGTTCTTTAGTCAATAGGATACATCCTTTTCATTTTATGTTACAAGGTTCATTGTTTCCAAATCTTACACTACCTCCATCATAATATTCCATATGCTCAAATTTTGTTTTTTCACCAATCATATGATGTGAGTAGCCATTGTCAATGATCTATAGATAATTTTTTCTAACATTAGAGATAAGTGCTATCTTATCTCTTTCATCATTAGATTCATCTTTCATAGCAATATAAACCATTTCATCTTCACTGTTATCAGAATCTTTAGCTATGAAATAAGATTTCTTACCTTTGTCCTTGAAGTTCATTCTAGTTCTTGGAGTCCTTTCCTTTATGCTTATTTCTTTTCTTCTCATCCTTCATTTCCTTGTTTGGACACCTAGCAGCAATGTGACCAATTTTTTCACAAGAAAAATATATTAGAGGAACTTTACCCTTGTACTTTCCTCTTCCTTTGGAATACTTCCTTGCGAGCAGGGCTTAAACAACTTCAAGATCAATATCTGAACTTTCTTCTAATGATCCATCTTATTCACTTCCTGATTGACATGATTTTGACTTTTTACCCTTTTCTTTGAGTGAAAGCTTACCTTTAAATGCATATTCAATATTCTTTCAAGCAGGAACATAGTTATCATAATTGTCTAATTCAAAAGCTATTAATCTTCCAACTAGAGCATCCAACCCTATCTTATTAGTTGGATAACATCTCATTTCTTCAATAGAAGATACTCTAATTGCATAGATGGGAAGAAGAGTTTTGAGCACTTTACTTACAATAGTTTCCTCCTTGATGTCTCCTCCAGATGCTTTGATTGCACTTACACTAGCCTTGATCCTTTCCACATATTTTTCAATGTTTTCATCTTCTCTCATTCTCATTTTATCAAATTTTCCTATAAGGCTTTCTACTTTGGCTCTTATTACATTGTCATCTCCTCCATAGATATCTTTCAGTTTGTTCCACATTTCAAAAGTAGTTTTGCAATCTTTTGCCTCATCAAATTTAGTATAACTGAGAGTAGATGCAATATCAATCATCATGATATTATGATTCTCTTTTTGAGCAATGCCTTCAACTAATAATGTTCCAATGGGAAGCTTTTATTTAGCATCAAAATACTTGTAACCTAAATCACTGATGGTAGTTAGATGTAATCTCATAAGTCCTTGTGATGCTGCAAAATTGTCTTTGTTCAACTTGGGAATCTCTCTTTTGTAAGACATCCTGATCTTTAGCTTAGGTCCTTGAAACCTTCTCTACAAGCACCAAAATCTTTGATACCAATTTTTGGAAATATGAGAGGAGTAACTAAGAGGGGAGGGGTGAATCAGTTACTACAAAAATGAATCCTAGATCACTTAGATGTCAATATAAAATGCAAACAAATAACTAAATACTACTGAAGCTCGGTAAACACATAGAATGTTGTAACTTGATAAATGATTAACATATAAACTTTTAGATGTTATCTATGATTACCATTACTTTAACTTAGTTGTAAACACATAAAGAAAATAACATGAACACATTTGACACTAGGATTTAATTTGGAAAACTAATTTGGGAAAAACTACCATTAGCAACTAGTTATTGATTTTCACTCTTATGAAGTGAGCCCTATTAGGAACCAACCCTATTAAAGGTTACAAAACATACTATTAGGTTTGATCCTATTAAAGGATTTAATCACCCTATTAAGAGTGGCCTTGTTAAAGGTCTTGAGAACAATTCAATGGAATTGTCACCTTGTTAGAGGATTTACAAATAGTTGTTAAGCCAACTCTGTTAAGAGATTTAGATCACTACTACAATGGTTAGAGAGTAACAATGAGATGATCTAATTTGACTACAACCAATTTGCTAATTTTAGATCATTGTTCTAGCTTTTACTTGATCCTTCCTGATTGAATATGACTTTGTTGCACCACAAGGATATTCTGCTTATCCTATAAATTTGCTTCCTCTTCTCATTGATAAATTTGTTAGAAATGCTTTAGAATAACTGGGGGGTGGGGGTTGAATCAGTTATTCAAGGTCCAAATGTCCTATTCAAACTTTTCACTAAGTAAAGAGGGCCCATTCAATCATTTATTCATCTAGGCTTTAACTTTTCTAATTAGCAAGTTACTATAAATCAACATGCAAGCATAACATATAAGAAATCAGCACATAACATAGTGATTTATGTGGAAACCCAATTTGAGAAAAACCATCAACAACATGCTACTCTATTCTCACTCTTTTGAAGTGATGTCCTATTAAAGGCTTACAACACACTATTAAATGTGACCTTGTTAGAGGATGTAACCACCCTATTAAAAGTGGGCATGGTTAGAGGACTTTAGAACATTCACTTAGAATGCCACCCTGTTAAAGGATTTATGAATGGCTATTAAACCAACCTAAGTCCATAGGATTTTTATATCTAATACAATTGCTAGAGAGTATTAGAAAATCTTTTACTTGACTACAACATACAACTTAACTTGCAGATCTCAGATCATTTCTCAGCTCATACCATTGCCTAGCCTTCAATCTCTGCAACTTTGATTGCTTTCCCTCCTTTCAAGTTTAGTCTCCTTGAATCTCCATGCTCAATGTACTACTTCAATCATCTCTTCATGACCACTTGTAGAAGTAGAGCCTCTGCGCTCTTTCTTCTCCTAGATGTCTTCTCCTTGACACCCTTCTAACCACTTCGCAGATTTGGCTCTTCAGCAGCAACAATACCAGTAGCCTTTGCTTCTTGGTTTGTGACTCCTTAAATAGAAGTCTTGGAGTTCTTTTTCCCACTTGATTATTCCATTCTTTGATTTTAATTCATATGGATTAGGTAGGATTCATTGTATCTAACCCATATTTTGTTTCCTCTAGAAACTTCTTGAATAATCCTCTTGAATTTTTCCAAAAATGGTTTACATAGAATTATGTGCCACTAGCTCATCATCCTTATCTTCCAACTTGTTCACAAAATTCAAGGTAACCGCTTTGTTGGCTCAAATTTGATGAATCTTTGTCATTTGAAATAATGTAGCAGCTTGGCACTATTGAAATACTGATGCTTGGCACATACTTTGTTACTCAACATCAACTATATTTTTCCTGATGCTTGGCACCTAAAGATCACTCAGCACCAACTAAGATTTTCTTGATGCTTGGCACTTGATCTTCACTCAGCACCAACTAGGATTTTCTGTTACTTGGCTCCTGATCTTCACTCAGCACTTGAAGATCATTCAGCACACACTGGAATTTCTTGTTACTCGGCTCCAACTGAGAATTTTCTTGGCTTCAACTAGCTTTCTCGGCACCCACTAATGATCTTAGTTTAAGCTTTGTAGTCAACCTTGTTACAACTTCTTCCTCAAATATTTCTAGGTGTGACCAACCTTTGTATCTTTGAGTATGTTATCAATACACCATTTAACCATTGTCTTAACTGATCCTTGCACTTCATTACAACATCATAACTCAACCTTTCCCTTAGGTTCTCTTGTTACATCATTTTGATCAAATCCTCTTCATCAATCAACTAAATGATAGTACTTGGATCTTATAAGCAAGTGTTATTCCCACAAATAGAAAGTTTAACATCAATGACAAAACAATGATTGAAAACATTCTTTTAACAACAATCTTCCTTCTTTTGCAACAATCTCCCTCTTTGATCTTCAACAATGAGCTTTTCAATCAAATTTTCAACAAAATCTTCAATCACATCACCACAATTTGCACATTCTTTTGCACACTTTTTCACTTTCTCACACTTTGAAATCACAACTTGACCTTATACCTATATCTTCCACTCTTTCAAGTCAGCTCAAATATAACTTAGAATAATAAATATTCATCACCTTAGTCGGCTGGAATTAATAGATAAATCAATTAAGCTTCATACAACAAAATAAGAAAATCCTTCATTAGCCAACCCTTCTCAATAGAAACTAACTCTAAAATGATATCCTTTGTTAACCAACATAAGCTTGGTTAACATTGCAAACTTACAAAAATCCTTTGGCAACCAAGTGATCTCGGTTAGCACTAGTTCCATCCAACTTTCCTCCATTAGTGAGCTCGGTTAACACTTGCTTTCTATAACTTTTACTTCAATGCCTGAGTGAACTTGGTAGACACTACCTTCTAAACTAGGTAAACACAAGAATTCTTGATAGACATTGAGAACTATTTTCACTACTTGAGTGAGCTTGGCATATACTAACTGATAATGATTATGACAATTGCATAACATCAAAGACAACACATAATTTAATCAATTGTATCCAACACACAATTCAAGATGCTGACACATACAAGTGGAGTGACACATCAATATGCGATCTAGACATGTACACTCACACTTAATTAGATTATTTGCAAAAAATAATTTTACAAAATAAATAATAAGAATAAGAATTATCCAAGGTTGAGACACCTTATTCCTAACGTATTTGATACCTAGGGTTTGCACAAATTAAAATAGTGTAGCTTGGCACACTATAAATACCTTCTCAAATCTAATAATGGTGTCAAACAATGGTTGAATTTAGTCTAAAAATACTTGGAATGATCTCTTCAATTCACAATAAGCTCTTTATGCTCTCTCCAAATTCAAATGATGTCAAATAAATCAAAAAATCAACCATATAGCCCTCAAAACTTTGCAATTAGTGCTTAGTGCTTACATATTTGTAAGCTCGACTATAATAGAAATTCTAACTCACTCAGCTTCCATGTAGTCTTCTTCACACTTGGAAACCACTACAAGCTCAACCAACACTGTCACTTTCAATAGCTAAGCATCAACTAGATTTCACTTGACATCTTAGGTGAAACTTTTCATATTTGATAGCAACATGAAAACTTATAGATTTATTCTAAGTTCTAACCTATTATGCCCTAAATTTAACAAGGCAAAACACAACCAACAATTTTTATTTTTATTTTGAAAGGCAAGCCAACGATAATGTGTATAGAACTATACTAGTTATGAACGTTCTATCGAACTGCAAGGTATTCTAGATAATCAATTCATGTTTCTTTAAGGATGTTAGAAAGTTACTAACTCGATCATTGAGTTTGGAGGTGATAAATTTAGTTGGTGTAAGGGAATTTGGTACATTCAAAATTCTAGACTTCAAGTTTTCCATAAGGGGCCACCTAATTTTCTATGATTGGTTGAAATTCCAAATCATAATGATAGAGTTAGACGATGTTATTTTTTTCAAATTTTCACCTTCTATACCCCAATTAAGACACTTTGTATATACAAGTGAAGTACAAATTTCTTATTAATGTAGTTACAATGATCAAAGGTTTGCAAATGCAAAGATGATTTATAGTTATTCTAATGTTCTAAATACTAGTCACCCTACCACATACATATATACGCAACCTTATTATGTGCCTTGTCCATTTATCTTCCATTTCTATTTATGTGTACATATATATCCCCTTTAATGAACTTCTCACATCTTATCCCTTTTCAATTTCAATCATATGGGTAAATCATCAATTTAGGTACCACTCACTAGGTCATTAGATTAATTATTAGTTATTTATTTGATTTCATTTTTAATTAATTAATTATTATTTTCAATTTACTAATTACATATAATTAATTTCCCACTTAAGCCTCCAACTCACTTTATTAACACAAATTTACTATAATAAAATAAAAGTTGAATTAATAATAACATAATGATTTTATTCAAACTTTATCTTCCTTACCCATAATTCTAGGACTATATACATAACCACAACCTATCTATCTATCTATCTATCTATATATATATATATATATATATATATATATATATATATATATATATATATATATATATATATATATATATATATATATATATATATATATATATATATATATATATAATATATATATATATATATATATATATATATATATATATATATATAATATATATATATATATATATATATATATATATATATATATATATATATATATATATATATATATATATATATATATATATATATATATATATATATATATATATATATATATATATATATATATATATATATATATATATATATATATATATATATATATATATATATATATATATATATATATATATATATATATATATATATATATATATATATATATATATATATATATATATATATATATATATATATATATATATATTTATTTATTTATTTATTTATTTATTTATTTAAACCTAAATGCCAACTTTATTCACACTAGTCACTTATGCTAACTTAGATTAAATTAGTCCTCACTATTGCACCCTTACCTACTATTCTAGCATACCTACTAACTCCCACTTTTCCTAATCCTAAATGAAATAAAAGTTTACACATCTACCTACACAAACCCAATCATTAAACATTATCCTCTTAATAATATTACTTCCCCATTTTATACAAAGTTGCCCCCCCCCCCCCCCCCCCCCCCCTTCCTCATGACTCACGTACCATTTTTCTCCTTCCCAAGGTGAGGTGGCAAGGGTCAAATCCTTCTAGGAGACAAAATGTTTAAGTGGGAAGCATGGATCCCAAGGCAATTTGACTTAAGACATTAGAAAAGCCTTGGACCACTTCCCAAACTCCATCTTCTCCTCCCTAGGCATGAGTTGGTGGGTGTGAGGTGTAAGTGTTATACCATTTCCCATTTCAAAAGGGTAGATGCCTAGAGTGTTTGTTGACATATGTCAGAACATAGGAAGTCAAATGTATTATTTTTTACCTAAGCCAAGGTGGTGACAAGAACATGGCCACCTAGTGGAGACCACTTTTTCCTTTCTCCATGGTAATTTTTTTGTGTTTTGAACATGGTGTCTTTCACTCTTTAAAGGTGACACCTAGGTAGTATAGATTCATCTATAATTAAGTTTGGTATAAGTATTTTGTTCTTTAGTTTGCTTTAGTTAAAGTGTTATGAGTTTATATTTTCTTTTACTTGGTTCAAATTTAAAAGTGAACACCTCTACCCACATGACCACACTTAGAGATGGAGTGTTTTATCACATCCCAAGTTGAGCAGACATAGTTTAAGTACCTAGGTAGGTCCTTAGATTAGTATATTATTATTTTGTTTTCTTGCTCTAAAGTATTTATTTAATTGCATCTTTATAAAAAGATTTTGGGTATATGCCTTTTGAACAAAATATTGATATGTAATAAGTTTCAACACATTTTAACTTTCTCCATACAAACTCCAAAAAATAGAATATGCACCTACAACAACTTTTCTCTTATGGGTTTTTTTTTTTAAACTATGTCATTTAGGATTTATTTTCTGTTACTCTTATCTTAGGAGGCTATGTTATGAATTGACATTGGCTTAGTTTTTACTTATCTATTAATTCTTAACTTGTAAGTGTATATTATAATAGCATCCATCTCATCTAAGGATCTATTAGAATTTGGAATCCAAATGAATTAATATACATGCATGTGCAATGGACTACCAAATATAATTGTTTTCTTCCATTACATTGAATGCATAACATATAATTTTACAATGCAATCATCAATATTAAATCAATTATACCAAAAGAAATCTTTCACACAACAACTATGAAATGTTCCTAACAAATCATTTATTGATCATCATAAAGAGGAGGGCCTCATTTCATAATTTCTTCATAATACATCAAATTACATATTGTGAAACTCATAATGAATATTTCTTGCAAAGGCTACTTTGTTCAATTTTCTCAACTTCACAATTTCAACAATATGCAATAATATAAAATTTTAATTTTTACATCATATTGAAACAAAATAGAGACTTAACATCACAACACATTTTTTGATAACATGGAAGATTGATCTCTCTAAAAACTTTATTTTTCAACATTGTCAAGGTTGAAACCCTAATATTTTCAAGGAATCCATTTTCAAAAAACCCGCAAACACACACAAACTAGGAATCATGGATGCTCACCTCCCATCCTAGGCTTCTATAAAGGCACCCACTGAGTAGGAGAAACAAAGTCCAAATGGGGTACACACACATCACTTGTCAAGGCATGAAACACATCACCTAACATAAAAAAATCCCATCCCAAGGGTATTTCACAATGGTTCACCAATGGAACCTTGAACATAGGGTGAAGGTGTGCTTTCAAAGAAGAGACTTGCCATATCATACCATATCTACAATAAAAAAAATTTCATTCCCTTTCCAGGCTTTTCTCAAATCAACAAATTCCATGCCCTGTCGGGGCTTCCACAATCATCCTCCAAACATACTACCAATAGCTATGAAGCCCATACTCCATTAACTTCCTTGCTACACCATTTTTCCCTTATCACCCCCAAAGAAAGTTATGAATGAATATGGCATACAATGGAGTTCATACTCCAAGGTTCTCAACTAAATTTCAAGCCCAACTAAGCCCTTCACCGTAGACTTCTTTTCCTTCCCAAAGGTTGAGTGAAGACCTCACACTCATAACAACACTTGACATTCAAATCGAAACAAGAAGATCACGAAAGAAAGCCAAGAAACTTACATGAACACAATGCACATTCACACCATCACAACACAATATCAAACTCTACAATACCAAGATTCACAATACAATGCATGATCCAATAACAAATACTCCATGCTTACAGATTCATTATGCAATGTAAAAAGAAAGAACATGGGCATGGTATGAACAAAAACCTTGGTCCAAGCTAAAGGCAATGATACTTGTTGTAGAGATCCCTTAGTCTTCCTCCAAAACCCTAACTATCTCCACAAGCTTGTCCAAGACTCTCTAATAAGGCCTTCCCACTAACTATTTTAGCAAAAACACCAAGCCACTTCCTCTTACAAACTTGTCTCCCTCTAAGTTTTATATATTTGACTTAGTGGAAACATGGGAGAGAACACATGTGACAACTCCAATTTCGAATTTATGTAAGAAATCATGGGTAAAGGGGACTTGTAGGCTGTCTTGTCACTATCATGGTCAAAATTAGGTCACTAACATGTTATACTATCATATGAGCAACTTATTTTCACATAAAAGACACTTTGGGACCACCTAATGACCCCTCAAAACCCTAGCCAAGTCCAAATTCGAATTTCCTTTGATTGTGACCCACCCTACCCCTTGTCAAATGGGTTTACTTACTCATTAACAAGGTAATTAGTTTTAGGGTAAAATGGCACCTTGACCAAAACCCTAAATGACATCTCATTACACATCAAATCCACAAGTGTTAAGTGACACATAAAAGCACATTCCACATGACCACGACATGTTCCTAATGCATCTTTATGATTAGAAATCTCCAGATACAAGAAAACTTACATTTATGAAATAAAATACATCACAACGAGGCTTTTGAATCTTCTAAAGATTCACCTTGGTTAAACTGTGTTCACATAGGTTTGGATCTTGTTTCCCCCAAAATTTCCATGGTTCCACTTCCTATACATTCAATTCAAGCATCAGTAGTCCAAGGAGGTAATATAAAATATATATCATAAATGCATATAATTTCAAATGTTACATAATCTTATTAACAAAATTCAATTAAATTTCCTTTCCTAGTTATTTCAAATAAATCATTCAAAATGTTAAAATATCATATCTGCATATCATAAACCATCATAATCAAATCAACCATTATCTGTGTATCACATTAAATCATAAATTATCATTATCAAATTAACATTTATCTACATATCACATTAAATCATAAACCATCATAATCAAATTAACATTTATCTGCATATCATAAATCATCATAATCATCATATCATAATCTAATTCTATCATGTCATAAAGTTGCATCCATATATGTATGATCATTCCATTCACAATATCAGGTTCTTAGTACATATCATCAGTGAAAAACACTACTGTAAATGTGAAAATCAATAGATAAAATAAGCCATTCTCCTTCTTGTTGATCTTAGATTGGTTTTGACAATTGAGTGTCAACACACTTAAGATATTTACTAAGTTCATGTCGAGCTAGTAATATATGTCAAGTATAATGTGTATAGATGTCAAGTAAATCAAGTGTTGAGAAAATAGACAATTCTGAGACAGTTTAAGTGTTGAGTGAATAGTAGATGCCGAGCAAGTTCAAGTGCCAAGCCAAACAGAATTACAGTAAGTATCAAGCATCAGCATTACCAAGTGTCGAGTAACACAGAATGGACATAGTTGTTTGTGATGACACAAACAACTATTTAAACCATTTTTTGCCACCTTATGGATAGATCTCAAAACTTAGAGGATAAGATCAAATCTATTTGTTTTTCCTACACAATCAACATGCAACCAATCAAAAAAATGGAATGGTAAAGAGGAAAAAAGGATGAATCTCAGTCATAGATTCATACCTAACCCTAATTCATGAAATCTTTATAAGAAAGTTGAAGCCCTATAATCTAGTGATTGAATGAGATGCATGCAAGTGAAGAATAGGAGGAAAAGGGTTGAATTGACTAGAAGGTATTCAAGGTGACTTAGATGAAGGACAAAATTGCAAAATGAATTTGCAAAATAGAGGATCAAGGATACAATGATTTCATAATAGATTAGAAAGGATCTAGATGGACTAAATTAAAGATCTAAAATCAGTAATACCATATTGTAAGTAGTCAAATCAAACATTCTATTGTACTTTCTAACAACTATATTTGTAGGATGAAATCCTTTGGATTAAGGTTGACTTAATAGTCATTGATAAATCATTTAATAGGGTGACATTCCAAGTGGATGTTCAGAAATATTTTAAATGGGTACACTTCTAGAAGGGTATAAAATCTTTTAATAGGGTGAGACTTAACGGTCTCTTGTAATCCTTTAACAGGGCAGGCCTATCAAAGGGAAAACCATGGTTCATGGTCAAACTTTGTAACCTTAACAAGTTACATTTATTGCTATAGTAGTAAAAGTTGTGGGTGTCATTCCCACCCCAATTTTACCTTCTCATTTGGAGGGTTTCTAGGTAATCATATCTAGTGTCAAGTGTTTATATGGATACATTTACTTTACATGTTATGTCATTATGCTAATGCATGTATTTTCTTGAAGTTAACAATTTTATTGGTTAAAAGTTAGTACTTTCAATTCACCCCCCCCCCTCTCAGAAGTATATTTCCCACTTGTAAATTCCAAAAATTGGTATCAAGGCCAAGTTATCATTAGGAGAAGCCTTACAACTTAGAGAAAAGATCTTGAGATCAAGGTCTACAAACTAAGAAAGATTATAGAGAAACAAGGAACTAAGTTCCAGCTCATTTTGTACTCACTAGAAGAAGCTAGGGAAGAATTGAGGAAATCCTTAAAGAGAAGGAAAGACATTGCCATTGCAGAAAATGACACACAATACAAAGAGATTGACACCACCAAGTTCTTTGATAATGGAGACACAATTGAGTTTGATGTGGCAATAGAAAATCTAATGGAGAAGAATAGAGTTAAAGTAGAAGAGATCAAAAATCTCAAGATTGAGCAAGAATCACAAGACATGATGTTATGTGAAGTAACTGAATAGAAGAATAGATTCATTGAAGACAAGGTCATGATAGAAGAAGAGAAGAGAAATCTAGCCAATAGACTAGAAGAGAAGTCAACTAAGCTTGCCAAAATCTCCAACATGCAATTGGACACCCAAAGCCAAATGATGAATGCTCATCATGAGTTAAATGTCAAAGACATTGAGATCACCACACTAAAGTTGTAGAATGAACAACTACAAAATGATCTAAGAAGAGAAAGAGAGATTGTAGAAAGCTTCAACAAGCCAAATGAAGCCATCAAGTACTTTGAGAAACTATTGAAATCTCCAAGATCCAACAATGACACATCAGGACAAGGCTATACCAGCACTAAAGAAGGAGAATCATCTAAGACTGCTAAAGAAAGGAATGACAAAGCTGGTAAGAATTCCAAACCCACTTGTCATTTTTGTGGTAAGAAAGGACATACTACTAATGTGTGCAAGAGCAAGAATGCAAATCAACATGAAAAACCTAAAAACATGCATCACTGTGACAAGTGCAAAAAGCAAGGTCATTAGGCACATGAATGCAAGACAAGAACCATGCATGCACCAAGATTTGAAGGTTACTACTAAAATTATCAAAAGTATGGACATAGAGCCTTCGAGTGTAGATCTAAGCCCATGCAATTACCAAACAAATCAACAAAGGCAGGAAGTCATGGACACCACTATAATTGGGACTACAATAATAGGCAAAGTTGTCACTACTATCAAGAGTATGGACACATAACTAATAACTACATAAGAACACATTTCAGTGGTAACTAGAGTAGATGGCTAAGTCAAATCACATGCTTTAATTTTTTAAAGATTGGTTGTATCAGCAAGCACTACCCAACAAGGACAAAGGCACCTAACTCAGAGTTCAACAAAGGAAAAGGCACAGTTGATGTTGAACACATCAGAGGAGAGATGAACAAAACATGGAAGAAGAAAGATGGATGCAACACATCAAATAAAGGGATCACTTCACCTGATAGGTCAAGTGATCACACTTCATCAAACTAAGAAAAAGAAGGTATGTGGTACTGATATTTAAATGTTTTATCATACATCAATTCCAATATAAATTAGCACTAAAGAGAATAAATTAGCATGAATAAAGATGCAAGTCAACAAGGAAAGTGCAAGGTCAAATCTTCAAGTTTTCACAATATTACTAAGTGTGACAAGTCCTCTTCAAATGCTAAGTAAAATATTAGTATGTGCCATGTTGTCAGCCAAAGCTAGATGGAGCTGAGTAAGTAGAGGTTGCTTAGTAAAGGTAATATTAGTAGCTGTCGAGTGAAGGTAAAATTCCTATAGATGTTGAACAAAGCAACAATCGTATTGGAGCCGAGTTTACAATTGTATATCCACCATGTATTAATGCAATGTTTTGAAGGGTATAAGGCAGATTTTTGACCATTTTTCATCATTAAAAACTTAGACCAAGAGTGAACAAGAGTGAAGAAGTGATCTATGAGCAAAATTGTAGCATTTGCATGGATTTCAAAAATTATCAAGCATTATTCCATCGATCTAAAGGTATTCTTCACATGTCAAGTTACGTAGTTTCATTTTGTTAAAATCCTAGTTTGAAAATATGGCATCTAGTTCAAAAAATGTTAAGGACAAAGAGACTTTTGAGGTTCAGTTGGGCAGCAATGAAGTTAAACAACCCAATTTCAAGGCTATACCTAAGATTGCATACAAATAAGATCCATTAGGTGAATTGTCAATGATTCCACCCAAGGTTGTAATGGTACAAGATGTGAGGAATTTTTATAACTATAAGGTCAAAGGAATTGGAGACATGGAAATACATTAGGCATATGAAAAATTATGTGAAAATGAAGTGTTAAAGGAAAAATTCAATATTTTTCAGAGAAAGGGACTAACCCATGCCCTAGAATTCCACACTATTTTCAAAACTAAATGGATCAAAATTTTCTTAAGTAGAATTCATGATGGATGCCTATGGTTAGAGGGTGGACCCATCAAGATTACAAAGAAAATTATACATAGGGTTATAGGTTACCCAACCCTAGATCAGACCAAGACCCTAAGAAGCAACTCTAAAGAAGTGATTGAGAAAAACACAAGGGCAAAATGGAACAAACGTGGAATGATAATTGATACCATCATAGACCCTCTTCTTGATTTTACTATTAGATTCATTTTCCACAAATTCTATCAATCAAGTAGATTGAATAGTGTTCCATGTATAGCAATTGACGGAGGATACAAGATTGTGAAGAAAGATCATACCTATGATCTAGTAGAACTTCAAATTTAATAGATAATGGAAAACTTAGGAGCAATAAGAAAATCTAAAAGTGTTCAATGAAAAATTGGTTCAATTTTGATATGTATATTCTTCTATATGCAAAATTAGTTCCCATCTTTTAGCAAGATAGGATGGAAGACCAATAGGTCAATTGCTGTGCAAATTAATGAATACATTGAACAAACGGGAGATAATTTTGAGTTAGTAATGACTAGTTACTTTGAGGACACCAAGAAGTTCATGAAACAGAGGCTTAGAATTCCTATTTCACTAGTAGAATAGCATTACAATGATATTTTTTTCTTGGTAGACATTGACTACATAGACATTCAGGCTGTTGTGCCTAGAGTCAGATGGCTAAGGCATTTCGGATATGAGATCAACATTGATGAAACATCAACTATCATCACTACACTTCTTGTAGAACAAGTTGATAAGACAACTAAATTTTTTGGTAATTATGATGTTGGCATAACAAAGGTTGAAATAGAGTTGAAAATAGCCTCAACTCTAAAAAAGAAAGATAAAATGGTGAGAAAGCTAAAGGGCAAATTTGGAGAAGATGCTGGAGATGAAGATGATGATGAAGAAGAAGAAGAGGAAGAAGAAGAAGAACAAGGCCAAGAACCTCTAGCTCTAACTCAAGGTATGGGTGAAGATTAGGAAGAAGATGGTGTTGAGGAAGCAAAAGCTAAGGAAGCACCAGCCAAATCTGAATCTAAGAAGAGAAAGGCCAAGACATAGCTTGCAACACAGCCAAAGGGAAAGAAAGTAGCAAAACCAAGCACTACAAAGCCTATTGCTCTAGCTACAAGAGTTAGCACTAGGGCCACCACTCAAAAGGCTACGGATCAAGTAAAGGAAAAGAAAAGGCTTATTGAACAACAAGATCCTATGCAGAAGAAACTAAGAAGAAAATATATTGCACAACCAGAGACTAATGATAAAAGGACCGAGTTAGAGGAAACAAGCCAATTTAGAGTGGTAAGTCATACTCCCAAGTCTAATATTGAAAACATTTGTGACAATGTTAGGGATAATGCAGACTTAACAGGGTTGAAAAATATTGAATTTAATAAACTTGGTAGAGAAGACCAAAATATGTTAGAAGAGTCAGTGTATGCCATGATGGAAAAATTCAAGAACACACCTCTTGAATTGGACAACACAATGCCTAAAGAACTATATACCAGTGTTGAGAATAAATGGCATCATTGCCTAAATGTAGAGAAACAAATAAGAGAAACTACATTAGCTCAAGTCATGCCAGAATTAATAAAGGGTCAAGTTACTAGGGCAAACAAGAAACATGGTAGCAAATTTGCACCCAAGTACAGGGCATTTAGCATCCTCAAAAACAACATTGAAGATGTTGTAAAGAAATCCACTCAAATATGGAAGTTGATATATCGCTTGACTATTGTCAAGGAAGGAGAAGAGGATCCCTTTGAGGGAAGGAATAATGGAGAAGATGAGGATGATGATAAGGAAGGAGAAACTAAGAAAGAAAAGGAACACAGTGGAGAAGGCATAACAAAAAAAGGATGAAATGGCAACAATTGAGGAGAAGCAAACAAAACAAATTGTGCAAGACACACAATTGTTAGCATCAAGCCCCATACATGAGACAAACACACCTACAGACACAATAAAAGTGAAAGATGTTCTTGATAGCTCAACTCAAAACATCAATCCACTAACTAAAAAGGATCTAAAGAAGATCCTTGACCAATCCACACTACAAGCTAAATTGTGTGATAATCTAGTATTGATCTATGTGGATGAGCTACAGAAAGTGGTAGCTAACATAACTAGGGATAAGGTGAACACATAAGAACCACCTTCTACCATCCCTAAAGCTACTAGTGGTCAACCTTCAGTGTAAACATCAGAGGATACATTATCAAAGGTTGACACCACAATAAAAGTTGTTATGATTGAACAATAGACTCAGACTACAATGGAGCCTACAAATGATCAAACAGGATAGACAAAGGTATCTATGACTAACATAGATACTAAAGGTACAAGAAAAATAACTATGATTGATCAAGGTAGATCAAATGATGATAAGGACATCCCTAAGGAGAAGGAGCAAGAAGCCATTCAAATATTGGTAAATTTACCAACAACTGGCACTCCTACCAAAGTCCTTCAAAAGTTGAGGACTAATGCAATGCCACTTCAAATTTTTGCACTAGGTTTGAGCTCAACAAAGGTTACAAGGGTAGTTCACTATGGAGACCCAACACTAGATGAAGAAATAGTTATACCAAAATATGACTATGCAACCATGACCTTAGAGAAAATCAATGTGATGCAAGAGGCATTAGAGAGAAAGAAGAAACAAGAAATACTCAGGAAAGAGTATAAGCAAAGGCAAGCACTCCATGAAATCAAAGACATCTTTTTAGATGCTTTTAGCTTGCAACCACTTGATGAATCTAAGCCTATACTAGAGCAATTATCAAAAATTGTGGAACAGGTGACAAATGAAGACCAGGATACTAATGTAAAACTCATGGAATGGTCTGAGAAGAAATTTCAAGGTAAAGTAAATGAAAAGATATAAAGTGAAATATCACTATCACAAGTGAAACTAGCTACAAAAATTAAAAAGTGAAGAAATTACTTAAGAATATATTTTCACTGTACACAAATTTGTGTGACCACACACTCTTCACACAAGAAATGAGCCAAAGGATTTTGAGTCTGGAAAGAAATTTCAAAATATCTGGTATGCAATTACCACAAAGCCTAGCTCAGAGTGAGAAGCATTTCCACGCAGTGCTTCACACACAAAAGGAACTAGTTGTATTAACAATAGACGAGGCTAACACAAAGGCCAAGCTAGTCCACATTCAAGCTTCCCTAACCCTTCACATGGAAATACTACAGAAAGAACTAGCCTATGCTGAAATAGTATTAAAGAAAGATCCTAACCTTTCAACTTTGGACAACTTAGTTCACCTTGCAACAAAGGCAGCCATCCAAATAAAATTCTTAGATGTTGCAATAGACAATTGGGATGCTACTCTCAAGATTATAATGGAAGTTAACAAGATTTTTTTGGCTAAATACACACGTAGTGTATAGACCCTTTGACATAAGTGTCAAGAAGGGGGAGACAAACATAAGGAGGAGATAAAGAAGAGATAAAAGCTAGGGGGAGACAAATATGCAAGAGGGAGACATGTGCAATGGGAGATAAAGTAAATAGAGAGAAGAGTAAACAAAGGGGGAGTAAATAGCAGAAAAGTAGAAATAGAGCATATCAGATAAAGAGTATCAGAATGATTGAAGACAAAGAGTATCAGCAAGAGGAAAATCTACTTAGAAAGACTTTGGATATAGAAAAGACACATTAACTTAGGGGGAGTTACAAAATTTTGAGGTATATAGTCCATTACAAAATTTTGAAAAATTTTGAAGTTCTATATATATGCTGAACTATGAATGTATTATACTCGAGGGAGATTAGATTCATCATGTATAGTTAAGTGTTTTGACACTCATGTCAAAGGGGGAGATTGTTGATCTCAGATTGGTTTTGACAATTGAGTGTCAACACACTTAAGATATTTACTAAGTTCATGTTGAGCTAGTAATATATGTCGAGTATAATATGTATAGATGCCAAGTCAATCAAGTGTCGAGAAAATAAATAGTGTCAAGAAAGTTTAAGTGCCAAGTGAATAATAGATGTCAAGAAAGTTCAGGTGTTGAGCCAAATAGAATTACAGTAAGTGTCAAGCATCAGCATTACAAAGTG
Source organism: Cupressus sempervirens (assembly GCA_028749045.1). NCBI lineage: Eukaryota > Viridiplantae > Streptophyta > Pinopsida > Cupressales > Cupressaceae > Cupressus > Cupressus sempervirens. The sequence goes on from CM053793.1 coordinate 637,352,272, forward strand.
CTAAGTAATATAGAATGGACATAGTTGTCTGTGATGGCACAAACAACTATGTAAACCATTTTTTTTCCACCTTATGGATAGATCTTGAAGCTTAAAGGATAAGATTGAATCTATTTGTTTTTCCTATGCAATCAACATGTAACCAATCAGAAAATTGGAATGGTAAAGAGGTAGAAAGGATGAATCTTAGTTGTAGATTCATATCTAACCCTAAGTCATGAAATATTTATAAGGAAGTCAAAGCCCTATAATTTAGTGATTGAATGAGATGCATGCAAGAAAAGAATAGGAGGAAAAGGGGTGAATTGACTAGAAGGTATTCAAGGTGACTTAGAAGAAGGACAGAATTGCAGAACTAGTTTGCAAAACAGGGGATCGAGGATACAACAATTTCATATCAGATTAGAAAGGATCTAGATGGATTGAATTGAAGATATGAAATTAGAAATTATAGATTTTAAGTAGTTAGATCAAACATTCTACTATACTTTCTAACAACTATATAAGCAAGATGAAATCCTTTGGACTAAAGTTGACTTAACAATCATTGATAAATCCTTTAATAGGGTGACATTCCAAGAGGATGTTCAGAAATCCTTTAAATAGGTACACTTCTAGTAGGGTGTAAAATCTTTTAATAGGGTGAGACTTAATAGTATCTTGTAAGCCTTTAATAGGGTAGGTCTTTCACAGGGCAAACCATGGTTCATGGTCAAACTTTGTAACCTTAACAAGTTACATTTATTGCTGCAATAGTAAAAGTTGTGGGTGTCACCCCCACCCCATTTTTACCTTCTCATTTGGAGGGGTTTTGGATAATCATATTTGATGTCATGTGTTTATATGGATTCATTTAATTTACATGTTATTTCATTATGCTAATGCATGTATTGTTTTGAAGTTAACAATTTTATTGGTTAAAAGTTAGTACTTCTAATTCACCCCCTCCCCCCCCCCCCCTCTCCTCTTGTAAATTCCAACACTTCTAAGTCTCAAATAATGTCAAAATATCCAAATCCTGAATATCAAAATGCAAGTAGCATACCCCCACTTAAATATTAGAAGCATTTTTGCAATTCAACTTCCATCAAAGCAATTGAAAAAGGTCTGAACATAAATGAAATCATTAATTATATCATTTAGGTCTTAATGTGTAGACATAAGTGCAAATCCTCAAAATGAAAATATTAAATTAACATAAACCTATAGTCTCACATGTGTATCAAAATGTTGAATTAGGAGTATCATAATGCAAATATGTCATCTATACTATGCTGGTCTAGGTGAGGCCTCACATAACCAATACTTTGCATCTTACTTCATGCATACATAATCTTTTCAAAACTAAATCCTTGGAACTAATGCATGATATATCATTTAAATATTAGTCCCACACATGCCTCTTAATTTCCTAGTTGAGGATGGTGTGATCACCTGATCCATTGGATGAAGTGATCCCATCTGAACTTGATGTGATACAATCTTCCTTCTTCTTCCATGTCTTGTTCATCTGCACTTTGACTTCTTTAGTATCTACCTTTCCTTTTCCTTTTTTGAACTCACTGATTGGTGCCTTTGACTTTGTTGCACAATGTTTTCTTATATGAAGACTCTTTAAAAAACTAAAACATGAAGTCTAACTTAACCATCTACTGTAATCACTTCTGAAATGTGTTCTTATGTAGTTCTCAGGAACATGTCCATATTCTTGACGATAGTGAAAACTATACCTGGTATTATAATCCTAATTATAAGAGTTTTCATTGTGCCTTACCTTTGTTTGTTTGTTTGATGACCACTTGGGTTTGGATCTACACTCATATGCTTTATGTCCATACTTCTGACAGTTATAGCAATATCCTTCAAATCTTTGTGTTCTTATGGTCTTGGTTCTACATTCATGTGCTTAATGTCCTTACTTGTTGCACTTGTGCCAGTGACCCATGAACTTTTTCTTAGGATTCTGATTTGTAGCCTTGCTTCTGTAAACATTAGTAGTATATCCTAATTTTCCACAGTTATGACAAGTAGGTTTGGAGTTCTTACCATTGATATTCCTTTTTTCACCTCTTTTATATGATTCTCCTTCTTTAGTACTCATGTAACTCAATCTAGTAGTATCACTATTGGATCTAGGAGATCTCATCAATTGCTCAAAATGCTTGATGTTTTCACTAGGTCTGTTGAAACTTTCAACAAATTCTTTCTCTTTTCAAATCATTTCTCAATTGTTCATTCTATAACTTCAGTGTTGTGATTTCAATATCTTTTCCATTTAATTCATGATTTGCAATCATCATTTGTTTCAATGTTTCCCATTGTATGTGAACAATCCTATTCACTTCTGATGTCTTCTCTTCTAGTCTATTGGTTAGTATCCTTTTGTCATCCTCAATCATGAATTTTTCTTCTTTAGCTTTCTTTTTCTACTTGATCACCTCACATAGAAATACCGATTGGACCTCTTGTTCTATCTTGAGATTTCTAACCTCTTCAGTTAGGGCTCCATTCTTTTCCATGAGCTTTACAATTGTTGCATCAAATTCACTTATGTTTCCATCTGCAGATAATTCAGTAGTGTCAATATCTTGTTGGAATATTCAAATATGGAAAGAGTACTTATGAGGGGGGGGTGAATCATAAGTATCATACTTTAGCCAATAAAACTTTTAACAGTGAGTAAATTGCATGCATGTAAATACATCAAACAAATATGAAACAAAACACATGCATCAACAACTCATAACACTGGAAATTGGTGACCCAGAAACCCTCCAGGAATAAGAAGGTAAAACTGGGGTGGGGATGGTACCCACAAAAATTACTGCAGCAATATTGTTCAACCACTTCTGATGGTCTGCCTTATTAAAGGCTTTACAAACACTTAACATGAAGTGTCACCCTGTTAAAGGATTTTAATCACCTAATTAAAGGATCTACAAAATAGCTATTAAGCTAACCTATCATCATAGGATTTTCATTCTAATACAATTGCTAGAAAGTATTAGGTATAATGAACCTGATAGATTACAATCCTTGATTGCTGAATGCAGGCACCTTTTTCGCTTTCTCTGATCTTGATCCTTTTGTGATCTAATAATCCTCGCTTCTGAAAATAGTTTTCCCTTGTGCACCCTTGTATGTCCACTCATATATATTTACAATGAAATTTCATCTTCCTTATAAAGACTTCAAAGACTTAGGGTTAGATATGGATCTACGATCCATATTGAATCTCAATTTCCCGTTCAATACTTGTCTTTTACTGATTGGTTGCATGCCTTTATCATTTTTCTTATTGGCTGCATGTAGATTGCATATAAAAGATTCGATCTCATCATTAAATCTTTCGAGATTTTTCTTATGTCAGATGCAAGAAACTATTTGCATCATAGTTTGTGCAATTTCAAACTTTTATGCTGATATTCTATGTTACTCGGCTCCTGAAGCATTGCTGATGCTCGGCACATGCTATTTCTTGGATAGCTTGGCACCTAAACAAAACTATATCACTAGGCACCTATTAACACTCGGCACTTGTTACTCTTGGCACTTGTTACACTCGGCACTTGTTGACACTCGACACTTGTTGACACTCGGCACTTGTTACACTCGACACTTGTTGACACTCGACACTTGTTATAGCTCGGCACTTCATCTTACTCGGCACTTACTCTTGATCTTGGTTAAGTGTATTGAAACTCAGTTGTCAAATTTATTCTTTAAGCTAACAATCTCCCCCTTTGACATGAGTGGCAAAAACACTTAACTAAGATCCTTATGACTCCTTATTAATTTATCCTGTATGTACACTCAGTGAGTTCTATCCTGTTCAAAATTTGCTATCTCAAAATTTGCTCCCAAAATTTGCTATCTCCCCCTTTTATCATACTTATCATTTCATATTATTTCATTCCTGTACTTAACTCCCCCATACTTAATCTCTTCTTATCACTCCCCCATACTTATTCTCCCCCTTTTTGACACTTTATGTCAAGGGTCTTACAAAGAAATGCCATACTTGGCCAAAAATGTACTATTTACTTCAAGGATTACCTTCAGAGTTGCATCCCAATTTTCTAGTGCGACATCCAATGTCTTATGATGGATAGCAATATCTGCTGCTAGGTGTACAAGTCCATCAAATGAAGAAAGATTGGGGTCTTTCTTGAGGACTTTCTCTGCATTTATCTGCTCCTTGTGAAGTAGTTCCAAATGAGGAGTTATTGATGATTGAATTTGCATCAATTTAGCCTTTGTGGTTGCCTCCTCTACTGCTAAGACAACTAACTCTCTTTGTGTGTGAAGTGATTGGGCAAAATGCTTCTCACTCTAAGCTGGATTTGTGGGGAGTTGCATGCTAGAAATCTTCAGATTATTTTCCAAGCTCAATATTTTTTGGCTAGTGTCCTGTGTGAATGTGGAAAAATCTCACAACTTGTTGTACAGGGAAAAGATGTTTCCTAGTACATTTTTAACTATTTTGATTTTCTTTGCCAGTTCTTCTTGTGACATTGTTATATCACCAAATATTTTACTATTTACCTTGCCTTGGAACTTCCTTTCTGACCATTCAAGCAATCTGGCATTTGTTTCCTGGTCTTCATTAGTCACCTAGTCAACTATATCAGATAGTTGCTCTATAATTGGTCTTGACTCATCTGGAGACTGTAAGCAAAAAACTTCTGTGAATATGTCTTTGATTTCATTCAAGGTAAGCTTATGCTTGTGTTCTTTTCTTAGTACTTCTTGTCTCCTTCTTCTATCCAATGCACTCTAAATTTCATTGATCTTTTCTTTAGTAAGAGTGCTAGATTCATAATATGGGATCTTTATTTCTTCATCAAGCTCAGGAACTCCATAGTGAAGTTTCCTAATTGCCTTTGATGAGCTCAAGCCTGGTGTCCTGATTTTTATTTGTAACCCATCTGTGCTCGGCTGCTGAAGAGTTTGTGTTGGAGTACCAAATTTTGGTAATGCAACCAGTGTTTGTATTGCAGTCTTCTCCTTCTTCTTTGTCTCATCTTTTTCTTTAGCTTGAGTATCCCTTTTATGACTGCTAGGTGGGGTTGAACTTGTTGGTTGTTCAGATGTTTCTTTTATTTCCCTTGCTACTGTACTCAACATTTGAAGTGTATAAGTGACTACACTTGGTGGAGGTGGTGGTGGAAGAAATAGAATACCAGTAGTTTGTATGGTCAAAGGTGGCACTTGTGCTTTTACCTTGACTATCTCTGTTTTAACTTCTAGATTTTGTAATTCATCAACATTGATCAATACAGGATTTGAACTTAATTTTGCTACTAGTGATGATTGGTCAAGGATTTCTAAATCCTCTGCAGTTAATGGATTGATGTTTGGATTTGAAGTGTTTGTAACATCTTTTATTTTTATAATATCTACAGATGTGATGGTGGCATGAGGAGGATTAGGAGGAGATACCTATGTGTCCTGTATACTTTGATCTTGTGGCTCAGTTGTATCTTTCTCTTCCTCTTTCTCCTCTGTATGTGCTTTTTCTTCCTTTTCTTCTTTACTCTTCTTCTCCACTTGTTCCTTCTCTTTTTCTTTGGTTCCTAAAATCTTCTTTTCCCTTGTCTTGGCACTTGCCTCTACCTTATATTCTTCATTATATCCATCTTCTATTTTCTTGTAAACTATTTTCCACAATCTTGTGGATTTAGTAACTACCTCTTCAATTTTATTCTACAATATGTTGAATGCTTTATGCTTGGGAGTGAATCTATTATTATGCCTTTTTACTACATTTTTTACTTGATCTTTGGTCAAATCAGCCAACAATTTGGCTAATGTTGACTCCCTTATCTCTTTTTCCATTTTTAAACAAAAATGTCATTTATCCTCTACAATTTTATACAATTCTTTTGGCATAGATTCATCTAATTCTAGAGGTGTGTGCTTATATTTAGCCATAATAGCATACACAAATTCCTCTAATTTATTTTTCTCTTCTTTGGTGAGCTTAGAAAGATTCAGGTTCTTTAAACCTTTCAAATCATCATTCCTAATTTTTGAACATAATTTGTCAACAGCAGTCTGAGGTTTGTGTCTTACCACTTGAAATTGACTGTTGTCCTCTAATTTCGTCTTCTCCTCATCTGTTTCAAGCTGGGGAATAAATTTTCTTTTCTTGGACTTGGCAGCAGTCTTCTTTGAGTCTTTCTTCTTTCCTTTTGCCTCCTCTTGGGCTTTTTGTGTTGTAGCCCTTGTGGTAGGTCTCTTTGGTGCAGGAGCAACTACTTTCTTCCCCTTGGATTGAGGAGCAGGAGGAGTTGTGGCCTTTCTTTTAACTGGTGCTTCCTCAACTTCTTCTTCCTCAACACTTTCCTCTTTATCTTCTCCTAACCCTTGAGTCAAACCTTGAAGTTTATCTCCCTCTTCTTCAATGTCTTATCCTTCCTCTTCTGTTGTTTCTTCTTCTTCAATGCCAAATTTTCTCTTGATTTGTCTCACCATTTTTTCTTTCTTCTTTACTGCAGAAGCAATCTTGAAATCTATTATCACCCTTGATTTGACAACATCGTAGGTTCCAAAAAAATTTGCATTTTTATTAGCTTCTTCTGCAAGTAGGGCTGTTATTGCTGCAGAAGCTTGATCAATATCAAGTTCATAACCTAGTGGCCTAAGCCATTTTACTCTAGGTATAACTGCTTGTATATAGGTATAATCTATATCTACAAGAAAACAAATGTCCTTTTCATATTTCTCAATCAATGAGACTGGGATCCTCATTCTTTGTTTCACGGACTTTTTGAAGTCCTCAAAGTAACTAGTCATTTGGGCATCAAAATTTTCACCCATCTGTTCAATGTATCCATTGATTTGTTCAACAATTGTTTTGTCTGGACTCCATCTTACCTTGCCCATAGAAGGGAATTCTTTCATCAGATAGAAAAATGTGCACATCAAAACTGATCCAAATTTGCATTGAGCTCCCTTGCTCTTCCTTATAGCTCCCAGATTTTCATTAATCTGTTGAAACATGAGCTCTGCTAGATCATAAGTGTGATCCTTTTTTATTATCCTGTATGCAACATCAACTGCTATACAAGGTACACTATTTAACCTGCTTGATTGATAGAATTTGTGTGAAATGATTCTCATAGCAAAATCTAGTAGGGGATCTGTGATTGTGTTGATAGTCATTCCTCTATTGTTCCATTTAGCACCTATATTTTTCTCTATTACTTCCCTTTTGTCACTTTGCAGGGTCTTTGGCTGATCTAGGGTTAGAATACTAGTAACCCTATGAACAGTTTTCTTGGTGAATTTTACTAGCCCTGACTCTAACCAAAAAGCTCCATCGTGTATTCTGCTCAAAACTATCCGTACCCATTCAGTTTTAAAAATAATAAAAAATGCTAGGGTTTTGGTTAATCCTTTTCTTTCTATTATTGAGAACTCATCTTTCAGTCTTTTGTTCTCACATAGTTTGTCATATGCATTATAGATTTCTAAATCTCCTATAGCTCCAATTTTGTAGTTATAACATCTGCGAACATCTTGGACCATAACAACTTTATTTGGAATAACTGATAATGCAATTGCAAGATCATTCTTATATGCTACTTCTGGAATGAGCTTAAATTTAGGTTTTTAACTTCATTGCTGACCAACTATATTTCATGACTCTCTCTACCCTTAGTGGTTCCTGACCCAGATGCCATTATTTTCCAAACTAGGGTTTACGATTTTAAAAAAGTTTATAAGTTCTACGTAGCTCAGAACTTAAGTAAAATACCTCAAATCAATGAAACTTGTCCTGAATCATTGTTGAAATCTTCACAAATGGCTTCTGAGCTGATCTTGATCTTCTCCACTCTTCTTGGCTTTGCTTCTTGTTTGAATGGTGGGAAAATGATCAAAAATCAGATTTATGTACCCTTCAAAATAGAGTAATTAATGCGTAGTGCACTGCCAACTATCTACTTAGCACCTAAAAGGTTTCAACATGACTTGGCTCCCATTGTGTTTCACTTTGCTCAGCTCCTATTGATATTTCATAGCTCGGCATCAACTATCAACTCGGTCACTGTTAGCACCTCAGCACCCGAAGACAACTTTGATAGATCTTGTAAAGTTCTCAGTTTTGACTTGGCGTCTTTGCTTATGCTGATTTCTTCTTAACAGTTCTTCTATGTCTTGGGACTGATTTATGATGTAACTTGGTTTATCAATCCCACACACTTATTCTTGCTTAATTTGATGAAGTATGATCACTTGACCTATTAGGTGAAGTGATCTCTGCACTTGATGTGTTATACTCATCTTTCTTCTTCAAGGTCTTATTCATTTCATTTCTGATATGTCCAACATCTATCTTTGCCTTTCCATTGCTAAACTCGGAACTTGATGCCTTTGACCTTGTTGGGCAATTCCTGCTAACATAACTAGTTTTTAAGCAACTGAAACATGTAGTTTGACTCAACCATCTTTTGTAGTTCCCTCTAAAATGTGTTCTTATGCAGTTCTGTGGTATATGTCCATATTCTTGACAATAGTGACAACTGTAACTAGTGTTGTAATCCCAAAATTCATTATTTGATGTTTTTGCTAGTTGATTTAATGTCCACATAGGCTTTGATCTACATTCAAAAGATCTATGACCATACTTTTTGCAATTATAACAATGTCCATCAAATCTTGATGTCTTAGTAGTTTTGGTTCTGCATTCATATGCTTGATGACCTTGCTTCTTGCATTTATGACAATGGTTTATGCTTTTGGGTTTATCATGCTGATGGGCATTCTTGCTTCTACATACATTAGATGTATGTCCTTTCTTTCCACAAAAATGACATATAGGTTTATCATCTTTACCTTTATCACTTCTTTGTTTTGTACTCTTTGATGATTCTCCAACTTCAGTGCTGTTGTATCCAAGTCCTAATGTATCATGGGTTGATCTTGGAGATTTCAGTAATTGCTCAAAATATTTGATGGCTTTACTTGACTTGTTGAGGTTCTCTACCACCTCTCTTTCTCTATTCAATTTATTCTACATTTGTTCATTCTGCATCTTCAAAGTAGAGATCTCAATATCTTTCAAACTGAGTTCATGATGAAGGTTCATCATTTGAGCAAGTGTATCCATCTGCATGTTTGAGATCCTTGTCAGTTCAGTACATTTTTCTTCAAGTCTGTTTGCAAGATTTATTTTGTCATTTTCCATCATAACCTTATCATCAACTGCTCTTTTCTTTTGTTCAGTAATTTCACATATCATTATGGCCTGTGATTCATGTTCCATCTTGAGAGATCTTATCTCTTCTGTTTGAGCTTTATTTTTCTCCATCAGTTCTGTAATTGCTGCATCAAACTCTTTAGTGTCTCCGTTGGAAAATATGTTGGTGGTATCAATATCTTTGTAGTTTGTCTCATTTTCAGCTATGGCTAGATCCTTCCTTTTCTTTAATGAATTTCTCAACTTGTTTCTAAATTTCTCCAAGCTATGTAGAGCAAGTTGCACATCTATCACCTGATTTTCAATGATCTTTCCAAGTTTGAAAGCTTCCATCTTTAGATCTTTTCCTCCAAGCTGTTAGGCTTGTCCTTGTGAGAATTTGGATTAGCTCTGATACCAATTGTTGGAATATTCAAATATGGAAAGATTACTTATGAGAGGGGGGGGGGAGGGGGGGTGAATCATAAGTATCATACTTTAGCCAATAAAACTTTTAACAGTGAGTAAATTGCATGCATGTAAATACATCAAACAAATACGAAACAAAACACATGCATCAACAACTCATAACACTGGAAATTGGTAATCCAGAAACCCTCCAGGAATAAGAAGGTAAAACTGGGTTGGGGTTTGTACCCACAAAAATTACTGTAGCAATATTGTTCAACCACTTCTGATGGTCTGCCCTGTTAAAGGCTTTACACTGTATCAATAGTGACCTAGTTAAAGGCTTTACAAACACTTAACATGAAGTGTCAACCTGTTAAAGGATTTTAATCACTTAGTTAAAGGATCTACAAAATAGTTGTTAAGCTAACCTATCACCATAGGACTTTCATTCTAATACAATTGCTAGAAAGTATTAGGTATAATGAACCTGATAGATTACAATCCTTGATTGCTGAATGCAAGCACCTTTTTCACTTTCTCTGATCTTGATCCTTTTGTGATCTGATAATCCTCGCTTCTGAAAATATTTTTCCCTTGTGCACCCTTGTATGTCCACTCATATATATTTACAATGAAATTTCATCTTCCTTATAAAGACTTCAAAGACTTAGGGTTAGATATGGATCTACGATCCATATTGAATCTCAATTTCTCGCTCAATACTTGTCTTTTACTGATTGGTTGCATGCCTTTATCATTTTTCTTATTGGCTGCATGTAGATTGCATACAAAAGATTCAATCTCATCATTAAATCCTTCGAGATTTTCCTTATGTCGGCTGCAAAAAATTGTTTGCATCATAGTTTGTGCAATTTCAAACTTTTATGTTGATATTCTATGTTACTCAGCTCCTGAAGCATTGCTGATGCTCGGCACATGTTGTTTCCTGGATAGCTCGACACCTAAACAAAACTGTATCACTATGCACCTGTTAACACTTGGCACTTGTTACTCTCAGCACTTGTTACACTATGCACTTGTTACACTTGGCACTTGTTGACACTCAACACTTGTTACACTCGGCACTTGTTGACATTCGGCACTTGTTATAGCTCGGCACTTACTCTTGATCTTGGTTAAGTGTATTGACACTCAGTTGTCAAATTTATTCTTTAAGCTAACATATCTTGGTAAAGTGTGTCATTCTCTTCAATAGTTATCTCTTTCTTCCTCTTTAATGATCACTTCAACTCATCTCTTGCTTCATTCAGTTGATGTAGGGAAAGTTGTATTTCAATTTTTTGATTATCAATAATCTTTCTCAATTTGTAGACTTCCATCTTCAAGATCTTTCCTCAAAGTTGCAAAGCTTTCCTTTCTAGAGAACTAGGCTGTGATACCAATTTTTGGAAATACAATAGGGAAAGTAAACTCTAAGAGGGTTGGGGTGAATCATTCCTTCAAAACTTTAACCATAAATTCATTCACCAAACATCCACCTCACAATTTGCATGTAAACTGGAATAACTGGCTAAACATATTCATCCATAGTATGGGAGAAAATAATATTAAACACATGTATGACACAATATATTTGGTTACCCAAAAACCCTCCAATGAGAAGGTAAAATTGAGTTGGGGATGATACCCACAAATCCCCACTACTGCAGTAATAAAGTGTATCCAATGAAGGTTACAATGTTTGATCATGAAACATGATCTACTCTGTGAAAGGTCTTTCTTATTAAAGGCTTAAAGGATTGTTAGATCTTACCCTATTAAAGGATTTCAACACCCTATTAGAAGTGTGCCTAATAAAAGGACTTTAACTTACAAAGAAGTAAGCACCCTATTAAAGGATTTATAATAGCCTATTAAGACTACTCTATTTAGGGATTTAACTAAGTCACTTGTTAGAATGTCTCAGCAATGATCCTATGGTTAACACTCTACTGCTAGATAAAAGATCACCTCTTTGCATGTATTCTTGATCCTCCTTTGATCGAATGTATCTCTTATGTCCTCTAACCTATATTCTTTATTCTCTTCTAACTAATTATGCAATGTATCTCAATTCACAACACCATGAATGCTCTATTTGTGCATGTAAACTTCTCTCTTTTCTCCTTCCACATTCATACAAAGTCTAGGGTTTTTCCTCCTTAAGAAGACCTAGGTGACTTAGGGTTAGGTATGAATCAATGATTGTGATTCACCATATTATTGTTTAATCCTTCCTTTTTTCTGATTGGTTGCATGTTCTACATATGGATTCTCAATTAAGATTCATTCTTATCATCTAGGATTACAAAAAAATCCTTAAGTTAGATCCAAAATGGTTTACATAGTAGTTTGTGCCATTACAAACAACTATGTCAAAACTATATTACTCGACACTTGAAGTCCTTGATGCTCAATATCAACTACAACTTCAATGTTGTAACTCAACATATGAATGACTTGACATCCATTGGTTACTTGACATCTAAATCACTGAGCATCATCTATCTACTCAAAAGTGGAGTGACTCAGCACTAACTATTTACTCAGTACATACTAAGTATCTCACTTGGCATGCACTATCTGACATGTTATGCTCGACATGCATTACTTGTTTGACATAAACTAAGTTATAACTTGTAAATGACTTAAGCATATAGAAACTCATATGTCAAAACCAATATGAGATTAACACTTAACTGAGCTCACTTTAGAAGAGTAAAAATTTGGTAGCATATTACTTGGTGGTTTTTCTCGAATTGGGTTTCCACATTAAATCCCAGTGTCAAAGTGTTATTTCCATGTGTGGATGTTATTTTTTTTCATGATATGTTTTACAATAGTTTACTTAATAATTGTTGACACATTAGAGGCAAAGAGTTAAGATATTGCATAAAATGTTAAATTGTTAATGGTACGCTATAAAGACTGAGTGGGTATTTGTGATTGATTAAGTTGTATGAATTTTTTAAAAGTTTATTTGGTACATTTGGGCCCAAGGATAAGTTATTCAACCCTTCCCCCCCCCCCCCTCTCTTAGTTATTCTAAACCATTATAGAAACTATTAAGCATCGAAAGGTTTCCAATGGATTTCTCCCTACCTAACCATCATGTAATGCTCTAATTTGAGATCCTTAGAAATAAGGATAAACATAGACTAACAAATGTTTTTGTTAAGAATTACATAATAAAATGCATAAAATAATCATAAGATCACAATAGAGAATAATTAACCAACCAACCAAAGATCCCTAAGCATTCACTACTTAACAAGGCATACTTTCCATTTAGATGAATTAACCATACAATGTTTTATTTTTTAACCATTCTAACATTTAATTATTATTTATTTAAACCCCAAATACAATTTTCTAAGTTAATAATCCATACAAGTTCTGATGCACGAGCATCGAGATTGAATTTTGGTGGAACTATGCTTTTCATGGCTAGAGATGTGTTGGAGACAAATTGGGAAACCTTTCCTCATGATTTCATAGAGATTGGATGGATTGAGTTGAAGTTTGAGTTGTTTGAACCTTGTTGCTGGAACTATGTTTTTTTGGTTTCTAGGTGCCTATTGTAGAGCATATAACCAATTATCCTTAATGAATGAAAGGATTTTAAATTTAGGTATTGAAGAGGGCCTAGATTAATTCCTTGTGTCAAGATCACAGGTCCTAATTCATTAAATTTTGGGAGATATGGAAGTTCTCCTGGAGTATCAATTTCTGGCAGTTTTGCATGATAGTTTGTTGTGTGTGACTTTTAGGATGGATGCACACTTTTTCTTAAGGAATCAACCTTTTTCCATTTAAGGGGTTGTAGAGGACCTATATTTCTGCCTATGGTTCAAAGAACAAATTATAATTCAATAGGATCTAGGAGCTATCATGATTTTACTAAAATATCATGGACATTTAAATGCAAGCTAACTTGTGGTATTTAATTTATGTATTTGTATTTAATTTGTATTTTGGGCCAACTTGTGACTTATATTGGTATAAGTAGGGGTTTTGGAGAAGTCTTTATTCATTATTCATCCATCATGGAGAAGAGGAGGAGCTTGAAGAGAGAATTTGGAGAAGAGCTAGTAGTTGTAGCTTGGAAAATAAGGGGATTGTTTGGTGGGCTTGCAAGCATAAGTTGAGATTTTCCTTGGGGGTTTCTACCAGAGTGTGGATCTGGACTAGCTAGTATTTGGATTGAATCTTGAGGGATCTTGTAGAACTATTACTTTCTTTGTATTTAGCCATAATTGAGAAGGCCTCACAACTCGGCACATTGCATGTAATCAGTTATATTTTATAAATCAAGTATTGTAATTTGGTATCAGATCTTGAATTATTGTTTCTTGTTATTGTGTTTCCACTATGTGGTTATTTTCTAGGGGCTAGGACATATCCTTTGGGGATTCTCCTTCCTTGTACTATGTCAAGTTCATTTACCAATTTAAAATGTACAGAAAACTAAAACACCCAAAATGACCCCAAAACACCCTAACAGTAATCTATACTGAATTGGGAAGAAAGAGCTCCCAAAAGGGTACTCAAAACACTAGGAAGTATCCTCAAAAAAATTCATGAAATTCCCACTATATGAGGAATGATAATTCTCCTCAAACATCATACTATAGAACTCTAGAAGGTATATGATAACATGGAAAAAATTCATACAACATTTGTATGATATAACTCTAGTTCATCATCCAATATCCTATTGTATCGCATGACAAAACTCTAGATTGAGAATGATAAAACTATACATTTCATGTGATGAAACATAGACTCCATGTTCTATCATATGACATGTTACCTTCCAAGGAAACAACTAAACTACAAGTTAATGTGCAATACACTTAAAAATTTAAATACATGAAGTAAATAATAACACTGAGGACTACTAGATGTAGTTATATCGAGGAATAGATACTCAATAAAATTAATATAAATCAAATAAATAAAATAATATACATTTAACATACTATTAAACCAAATACATATATATATTCTATCTCAATGGAAACATAGCATCAAGTAAAACATGATATAACATTTTCATCAAGAAAGCATAAATCTCGAGTATAACATGTTATTTGTCATGTCTGTCATTGTGTTAAAAGATTGAAATGTTAACATCTGATACAACCACACAACCTATACAACATGGGAGGTAGTTAAGCTATGTTGTGAATCTCAAAGGAAAACTTTGGAAATTACTCCTAGAGTTCCCCCCTTAGTGTTACTTGAAGAGATTCAAACCTATGACCAAGCTCCAATACCACTTGTTAATTATTGTGTTTGTCATTACACTAAAAGATCAACTTGTTAGCATTTGATAAAACCATATGACTTATATAAAACATCAGGTGGTTAAACCACATCATGAATCTCAAAGGGAAACATTGGTGGTTACTCCAACATAACATACATTCAGAATATTTAAATAGAACAATAGGATAAGAGGAGAGAGAAAGTCAAGGCAAGGTCCTAAAACTAGAAGAAGACCGCTTCTATTCTCTAATACTTGGTAATGGTATAGGTTTTTCAAACCTCCAAACCATGTGGAACACTTAGACCCACCCCATCATTCTCATAGAGATAATGATCCAACCAAAATTACATGAAATAAAAGAATACAAGAAATATACACATACCAATCAGTGCATGACAATAACTCAATGATCATGAAGATAATGCAGTACATCATTTCACTAGCCAAACACACTATAGAATAACTATGTATGGATTTTAGTGGAGTCTAATTGTGATGCAAGAGCATCCTGGGTGTAAGAGCAATCTTGCATCACCCCAAACATATTTTTATTTTAGTCTTTTCTATTTTAATAAGGACTAGTAGATAGGGTGGTTACTATTTATGGGAACTTGCTATTTTTAATAAGTTTATCATATGAGCTTGGAATGTTCTCATTTTCTAAAGAAGGTTCATTTTAGAGTTGTAAGCTTGCCATAAAAATCTCATTGCTAGAGCATAAGTATTAGAGAAGTTATTGCAGATTTTCAGTGGAAAATTTTGTAGAAAAATCCTTAGGTCACCATTAGAGTCCTTAGAGTACTTAGATGAGGTCCAAAAACTTGAAGGAAGGGCACTAGCACAATTCCAAGCTTATAGATAAGAAGCTAGCATTTCCAAAAAGTGGTTATAATAGCCAATTGGAGCAACGGTTTGTGAGTTATGGCCTTTCAAAGTTGGGCTACATGAAATATCTAAAATAATTGTCAAAGATGTATTTGGCTGACTCTATATGTATTGTTAGGGTCTTTTGGCCCTAGGTATTAAGTTTCAATGTCTAGAACCTTCCTGAGTAGCATAAAATTGCCTATTCAAGAAAGGCCCAAACATTGTCTAGAGTAGCTCTAGGTGATAGTTTGCAGCTTGTCTTGCAACTTATTGTAATGAAGACACTCATGTGGGTTAGCATATTGTACTTGAGAATTTTTTAATTTTGCATTTGTGGTGCAAATAAGAAGTCCATATTTTTTTCTTGCATTGGCTATTGTTTCTTTGTTTCTATTATGAGATTATGGTTTTAAGGGGAGCACCCTTCATCAAGTGGTATCAAAGCTAAAGTTCTTGAGTGTGTGGACAAATCACCGATTGTGAGGCAATTCACACCAAGATCATTGTTTGGGCTTAGTGTGTATACAGATCACTAATTGTGAGGTAGTTTACACTAGGGTTTTAGCAAAATCACGAAAATGCCTCCATGAAGAGAGTGTGGCAGAAGTGTTGTAGGTGTTATACCTAAGAGTTCTCACTCCCTCCAAAGGAAAATGCAAGCACTAGAAGAATAAATGAAAAGAGAAATAAATCTTCCTATGAGAGATGAAAGTGAGGATGAGGACAAAGTAGAAGAAAATGTCAGAGTAGAGGTAGTTCTAAACCCAGAGGAAGAAAGGCTTTTTAGGGCCATCTCCAAGATTGGAAAAAGACCCAAGTTTGAGGTTCCCATATTTTTAGGAAATCTTAATCCAAAAGACTTGATCGATTGGATCAATGAACAAGAGGAGTACTTTGAGTATGAAGATATTGAGGATCTGGATGGGGTCAAGTTTGTGAAGACAAAACTAAAGGGACATGCAAAGATTTGGTGGCAAGAGGTTCAATTAGAGTGAAATAGAAAGGGAAAGGACAAAATCACCAGATGGGATTAGATGATAGCTAAGATGAAGTGACAATTCATTCCTATGGATTATAAGCTTGATCTATTAAAGAAGATGTAAGCAATGAAGCAAGTGGGAAAATTTGTTGAAGAGTATACTGAAGAATTCTACTAAGTTCTCCTTAGAACTGGCCATGCAGAAGCAGATAAGGAGAAAGTCACCCATTATCTTAATGGATTAAGGCCAAGCATTTAGGATCAGTTGAGTCTAGTTTGAATGAATAGTGTTGAGGAGGCATACTAGTTTTCCCTAAGAGTTGAGGAGAAACTGAGTAAGAAGTTTGATAATAAGAATAATGGAAGAGGTCGTGGTGGAAGATCTGGCAGACGATCTTATGGAGGCCGTAATGATAATCAAAAGAAAAAGGATGAGGCTAGAAGTAGTAATTAGAACCAAAGGGGAAACAATTCCAATTGTTTCCATGATCAGAATAATAGAGATTAGAGAGGAAGAGGTAGAGGACAAGGATCTAGAAGAGGAGGCTTTCGTGGGAAACGTTTTCACTGTGAAGAAGGGAATAGAGCATTTGAATGTACCTAGCACCAAGGAAGGATAGATCATAAAATTGAAGGCTCCGCTAGAGTTGCACATGTTGATGAAGATGTCAGATCCTCACATTCTAAAGATGCTAAAAGAGGAGAAGTCCTAGTTAATAGAAGAGTCTTATTGAGTCATGAGAATGAACTTAATTAAAGGAGTTTGTTTGCACAAGGTGCAGATGTGAAGATAAGTATTGTGATGTGATCATTAATGGTCAAAGTACTAACAATCTGGTGTCAAAAATGATGGTTACCAAGTTGAAGCTGAAGAGATAGAAACACCCACATCCATACCAAATTGTTTGGGTACAAGATGACCACAAGGTTATGGTCAATGAGTAGTGCTTAGTGAAGTTCAAGATTGGAAGCTACCAAGATGAGGTACTATGTGATATCATACCTATGGACATATGTCATACGTTGTTGGGTAGGCCATGGTAGTTTGACAGGCATGCTACATGATGGGTGAGAAAATACCTACACTCTGACCAAGGATGGAGTGAAACATGAGTCGAAAGCATTGAAGGATAAAGAAGAAAAGATATGTAGTGCTGCTAGAATATGTTTTGTTGATGGAAAAGAGTTTCTCAAAGGTATGAAGCATAAGCATGTGTGTTTTTCTATAATTCCAAAAGATAGTAAAGAAGTTGCAGATATGTTGGAAGAATTTTTTGAAATTGTATCTGATAATGTACCTAATGGATTGCCCCCAATGAGGAAGATCAATCAGTAGATGGATTTGGTTCTAGGAGCTACTTTGCCAAAAAAATGTAGCACATAGAATGACACTAGTAAAAAGTGAAGAGTTAAACACACAAGTTCATGAGTTTTTGTAGAAGGGGTTGATTCGAAAGAGTCTAAGTCCATGTGTTGTACTAGCAGTATTAGCACCAAAGAAAAATGGAGAATGGAGGATGTGCATAGATTCTCACATTATCAAAAAGATCATAATCAAGTATAGATTTTCATTGCTAAGGATGGATGATATTATGGACTATTTGAGTGGAGCTAATTATTTTACAAAGATAGATCTGAAGAGTGGATACCATAAGATTTGTATCAGAGAAGGTGATGAGAGGAAGACTACTTTAAAGACAAGGGAAGGATTGTATGAGTGGTTAGTCATGCCTTTTGGGGTAACCAATGCATCAAGAACTTTCATGAGGCTCCTGAATGAGGTACTGAAGGAATTTTTAGGTAAGTTTTTCATTGTTTACCTAGATGATATATTGATCTTTAGTAAGACATTGGAGGAACATTTGATCCATATTTGCAAGGTGTTTGATAAGTTGAGGGAAGAAAATTTGTTTATAAACCTGAAGAAGTGCAGTTTTCTAAAGAAGGATTTGGTGTACCTGAGATTTGTTGTCTCAGTAGAAGGTGTAAAAATGGATCCAAAGAAAGTGAAGGCTATCCTTGAATGGCCTACTCCAAAGAGTGTGATAGAGGTAAGATCTTTTCATGGACTAGCTACATTTTATAGAAGGTTCATAAGAAGTTTTAGTAGTATTTGTGGACCCTTGACTAAAACAATTAGAGGGGATAGGAAAGAGTTTAAGTGGAATGTAGGAGCAGATAAGAGTTTTAATCTGTTGAAACAAAAAGTTACTAAGTAGCCTATTTTAGCACTTTCTGATTTTAACTTTGTGTTTTAAGTAGACTATGTTGCTAGTGGTACTATAATAGGAGTTGTTTTGAGCCAAGAAGGTAGACCTATTACTTATATAAGTGAGAAGTTGAATGATGCAAAAAGAAAATATTATATTTATGGTCAAGAATTTTATGCTATAGTTCAAGCATTGAAGAAGTGGAGACACTATCTTCTTCCTAAGGATTTTGTTTTGTATACTAATCATCAAGCATTGCAATATTTGAATAGTTAAGGAAAATTGAATCGAATGCATTTAAAGTGGTTTGAGTTTTTGCAGAGTTATACATTGTAATTTGAAACATAGGAGTGGGAAGTCTAAAAAAGTTGTAGATGCTCTTAGTAGAAGACAACTTTTACTAAAAGAAATGTACATAGAAGTGGTTGGATTCAAGGAACTCAGTACTTTGTATTTTGATGATCCTAATTTTGGTGAAGTGTGGAAGGCTTGTAGAGTACCTGTTACACTTGACAAGGCAAGGTGGTTGGAATTCATGATCCAAGATAGTATGTTGTTCAAAGGAAGCCAATTATGCATTCTAGAAGTTCAATGAGAGAGAATCACATCAAGGAGAAGCATAGTGGAGGATTGGCTAGACATTTTGGTAGGGATAAAACCATAGCTTTGGTTGTTGAGAATTATTATTGGCCATAGTTACAGCAAGATGTGAAGAAGTTTGTATAGAGTTGCAGAGTATGTCAGATGGTGAAATGAGTGAAGCAAAATACATGATTGTATTAGTTATTACCTATACCAGAGAAGCTGTGGGAGGATGTCAGCATGGATTTTGTTCTTGGATTACCAAGGACTCAGCATGGGCATGATTCTATTTTTTTTATGGTTGACAGTTTCAAATATGGAACATTTTATTCCTTGTGAGAAGACTAGTGATGGTGTTCATGTAGTGGAATTATTTTTTAGAGAAGTGGTGCAACTACATGGCCTACCGAAGAGTATAGCTTCAGATCAAGATACCAAATTTGTTGGGTATTTTTGGAATAAATTGTGGAAGAAGTTGAAGAAAGATTTAAATTTCAATTCATCACATCATCAATAGACTAATGAATAGACAGAAGTTGTGAATCACAGTTTGGGAAACTTGCTGAGATGTTTGGTTGGAGAGAAGCCCAAAGGATGGGATCTGATTTTACCACAAGTAGAATTTTCATATAATAATTATGTCAACAAGAGTACTAGTAAATCACCATTCTAGATTTTATATGGGAGTAGTCTCAAAAATGCTTCCGAATTGAGGCAGTTGGATAAAGGAGAGATAAGTAGTGTTGAAGAATAAGATTTTGCTAAACATTTGAAGAACATCCATGAGAAGGTGAGGAAGCATAGTTTAAGGCTAAGGTAGATGTGAAAAGGAGGTATAAGGAATTTTAGATTGGAGATGATGTCATAGTTTAATTGAGGAAGGAGCATTTTCCAGTGGGTACATATAGTAAGCTGAAGATGAAGAACTTTGGCTTGTGCAAGATAGTAAAAAGGCATGATTATGGAAATGCTTATGAAGTGGAGTTGCTTGTTGAATTGAATATTTTTCCACTATTAATATTTGAAATTTGACAAAGTATTTTGAAGGAGGTGATGGAGACAAAGTTGTAGAAGCATAATGGAGTATTGAGAAGATTAAGGAGATATTGGAGAGTTGTGTTGGAAAAAGTACAAGGAACAAAACTTATGAAGAATACTTGGTCAACTGGAAATGGAGGCTAGTAGAGGATTCATCATGGCTAGCAAAGGAGGAGGTTAACTATCTTGGTTTTCCTCTGAATACTTGAGACATGATGGAGTCACTTTTCAAATTACCTTGGGTGTCTGATGCAGGAGCATCCTGGGTGTAAGAGCAATCTTGCATCAGCCCAAAAATATTTGTATTTCAGTCTTTTCTATTTTAATAAGGACTAGTAGATAGGGTGGTTACTATTTATAGTAACTTACTATTTTTAGTAAGTTTTTCATATGAGCTCAGAATGTTCTCATTTTCTATAGGAAGGTTCATTTTAGAGTTGTAAGCCTACCATAAAGATCTCATTGCTCAAGCATAAGTATTAGAGAAGTTATTGCAGATTTTTGGTGGAAATTTTTGTAGAAAAATCTTCAAGCTCATTGTTGGAGGCCTTAGAGTGCCCAGATGAGGTCAAAAAACTCGATGGAAGGGTGCTAGAACCATTCTAAGCATGTAGATTAGGAGCTAGCATTTTCAAAAAGTAGTTATAATGGCCAATCGGAGCAATAGTTTGTGAGTTATGGCCTTTGAAAGTTGGGCTACCTAAAATATCTAAAATAATTGTCAAAGATGTATTTGGCTAACTCTATATGTATTTTTATGGTCTGTCGACCCTAGGTATTAAGTTTCAATGTCTAAAACCTTCCTAGGTGGCATAAAATTGCCTATTTAAGAAAGGCCCAAACATTGTCTACAGCAGCTTCGGGTGATAGTTCGTAGCTTTTCTTGCAACTTACTATAATGGAGGCACCCATGTTGGTTAGCATATTGTACTTGAGAATTTTGTAATTTCAAAATTTGTGGTGCAAATAAGAAGTCCATATTTTGTTCTCGCATTGGTTGTTATTTCTTTGTTTCTATTATGAGTTTATGGTTTTAAGGGGAGCACCCTTCATCAGGTTGCTTGGCACTGACAAGTCCAAGTTGTATGTAGTGTAGAACTCAAATCCAATCAGATGTCATCACATCTAGTTTGGTACTCAACTCTAATAAAAATCTATCACGTCATTCCCTCAAACTAACTCCCATAGAAGATTGGCAATTGTACATGCACCACACCCTCAAACTGGATCCCTCAAGACTCTCAACAACTATACATGTGTTCTCTTATCCTATCATTAGTTTTATTTTCACATTAGTTAATTTTGGTTATCACTTATTAAAACCTCTTCATGTTACCTTTTCAACCACTTCCAAACCAAGGTACATGGTAGAAGCCACTCCACATGTCCACTCTACATACCCATCCTTAACAAACAATGAGTTCCCATAGGAAATTCAAGCTCCCAAACCAATCCCCAAATGAACAATCTCTTATTTGGCCTAAAACTAGGAGTTCAAGTCTTATAAGATCTTGCCATATGCATGTGTACATTCTTGTATGTGTACACAACTAAGTATATGAATATAATCAAATAACACCAATGTAAGGATTGGATATGAGAAATGAACAAAATTACCAAGTACAATAAACTCACTCAATCAAGCATCTTGTTGGGAGTACAAATTCAACGTGAATCTTAATGTCTATAAAGTAAAACCAAGACATGGAAGGAAACATGGACAATAATCCATTTCTTTAATCACAACCACAATACCAAAATTCCAACAAAATATGGTTAGCAAACAAAATGAGGAAAATATAAAATACCAAAATTCAAACTTTTTGAGTTTCAATAAAAATGAAAACTCATTTCCAAAATGTGGTCAAACTACTAAGGGTCTAATTGAATTCCCAAACCAAGTTCAAAATCACAATTTGAAAAATCCAATAAGAATCAAAAGCTTGAAATCATATCTTTGGATTTGGATAAAACACTCTATAATATCCTCTAGTCATTTTAACTTGACGATCCTAGTCTCTATAACATAGCCTACTAAATAAAAGCTCTAATAAAGATTAAAAAAGGTGACACACAAAAACTAGATGACACACAAAAAAAGGTGACACCAAAAATACCCAAAATTTAAGCATCTTGTAATTTGATGAAATTAAAAAGTCACTTCACAAGCATACCCAAACCCCTAAAAATAAAATGAAAAATCAATGTTTGGGCACACAAAAAAAAAATTGAAAGTATAACATTGCCAAAATATTCATTTTTCAAAATATACAATTATCAAATGTGCATCCCCCCAAGATGATGGAATAACATAAAAATAGAGGGGAACACTAGTTCTTCATGCCCTATCATTTAGTAATCAAAAGAATCAACTAAAAAAATGTAAAACTATTTAAATGAGAAATCCTTATCTCTCACATTTGGTAAAAACCGATAAATGGAAAAGAAAAATGAAGACTTCATCAAATTGGTTGATATCTTTGACAAAACAAAGAAATTCCAACATGAATCCAATGTAATCGATCTTGTGAAGATTTAGTGATCCAACCTCCAAAAATGAGAAAAATAATAAACCCTCACAAGAGAGTTTTGGAGAAAAATCGTACAAACATGAAATTACAAGTAAGAACATAATATAAACACTTTTCCAAGTGACTTATAAAATGTATTATTAATCCACTTAATAACATATTTTCCTCATTTCCTAAATTAAATAAACCATCTCAAAATATTTGGAATTCAACTACAACAAAGTAGTCGACACTTTTCCAAGTGACTTATAAAATATATTATTAATCCACTTAATAATCTATTTTTCCTATTTCCCAAATTAAATAAACTATCTCTAAAGTTTTAGGCTTTTAAAGTGATATCTTAATGTATTTTCCTTCTTATATTAATAAATATATAGGCTTATATTGCCTTTTGTTAAAAAATAAAAATACAACAAATAGTTGACAAATAAATTAAATAAAATCCAATAAATAAAATCCATGAAATCAATTAAATCAAAATTTTAGTTAACATTTTATGGAACACATAAAAAATATTTTGATTACCCAAAAACCCTCCAAGGTGAAGTTAAAATTGGGGTGGGGATGACACCTATAGATATTCACTACTATAGTAACAAAGTTCACCTTTTTGGGCTACAAATATGATCACTTCTAATGATCTACCCTGTGAGAGGTCTGCCCAGTTAAGAGCTTTACAAGACTGTTAGTTCTGCCTTAATTAAAGGATTTAAAACTTATAATGAAGTAAGCACTCTGTTAGGAGATTTACTTAGGTCTATTAGGATGACTCTATTAAGATATTTACCCTGACTCACTTGCTAAAATGCATGAGTACCTGATCCTTTGGTTTGCACGTATAATGTTGATTATGGATCTTCTCTTTCCACTTTTTGATCTGATCTCCTATTTGATATATATTTTCTCTTCTCTTCACTGCTTCACTTGGTTGCTTTACTCTGTTACTTTAGAACTTCACTTGTAGCCTCCAAAATACAATTCCTTTGCACATGCATTCTCAACACTTCACATCCTTAAAAAATAGGGGTTGGATCTTACCTAAAATAGACGTTTGTATAGTCTTCTAGAATATCATCAATGATTTGGATCCTTCCCTTTTTTCTTCTCAATCTGATTGGTTGACTTTCCTTAATAGGGATTGGTGATCCAAGCCAAAATGCATTAAAAAATATGTAAAAACCTCTACAATTATTAAATGTCCTTTGCATGTCAATCCAAAATGGTTTACCTAATATTTTGTGCCATTCCAAACATTCTTGTTCAAATAGTGTTACTCAACACATATAGTTTCTGATGCTCGGTCATAACTATTATGCCTGCTAACACTCAACCTCAACTAGCTTGTCTCCTTTTATAACTCAACACATATTTAGTCTAGTTAACTCAAAATTCATTGAACTCAGCTTCCATAGGGATACTTGATAACCATAGACTTTCTTGGCTCCTATAGAACTTGGCATATACAAGATTATTTACAAGTCTAACAAATGCAAAACTCAGCCTATATAGAGTGACTCGGTCACAGTGATGATCAACCAACTCTGCCTACTATATGACTAAGTTTTTGACACTAATAGACAACAAAACTAAAGAGATCACCAATATCCCCCTTTGACATTAGTAAAAAAAACATTATGTCATGATTATCATTATAATATAATACAACAATGATAGAACTCCCCCTATGTCTATGACTTGGTCCATATAGGACTACAAAACCTTTTTTATACAAAATAATCATGTATATAATACATATTTTACATGACTCAAATAGTCTTATGTAGCTTTTTCATACCTTTGATCTATCCCCAACTCCTCATATGTTCTTAGAATAATATAATTTTTTGTTTCTTCCTTTAAATCTTCTTTTATCCCTCTTGATTTTGTCACTCATGTCTGTCGCTAGGGTTGGGAGGATTTAATTACACCATACTTATCATGTTGCATTACCTCCAAATGAGGTATTAACATGGACTATATGGAGACAAGTTTAGCCCTCATTTGGCTATCTATTGTATGTAGCTCAAGCAGCCTCCCTTGTGAAAACAATAGTCTATTATAATGCATTGAAATTTATCCTACTGATTGAGAGATAAAGTTTCCTGAAGATTTTAAATCATCCTTAATCTTCTGAATACTAGCTTGAAATTCATTTGTGAATCTGGGCACATTACAGAGAGTATTGTACAAATCTTGGATTCTCTTTGCAAGTTCTTCTAGATTATGTACAAGCATTGATAGTTCAACTTTTCTTAATGGAATAACAATAGAGACCTTTTCCAGTACCTTCTTTTCAAACTTCTTTTTAGACTATGCCATCAATTTTTCATTTGTTTCTGTATCCTCGGTGTTCAAATTTTTCAACAATTTGCACCACTTGAGAGATAATAGGAGCTTGTTCATCAAAATGACAAATCTCAAATGCATCAACAAATATATCTTTTATATCATGCAACACTTGTTTTTTTGGTTTCTCTCTTGTCATTTCTTCTTGTCTTTTCTTTCTTGTCAAGATATCTTACAAGATGACTATTAGCTCAAATGAGAGATTCTTCAAATCTCATTATGATAATTCAATCACTTCATCTAAGGTAACCAATTTACCTGGAGAAATTATATTTTTCTTCTTCCCTTTTCTCTTTTTGGGTGTGCTACTATTCAACACAACTAAGGCTAGAGTGGGTGAAGGGGTTTCACCACTCAATCTATCTTGAGCATCAATGCTAGAGGTAGTAATAATAGAACATAGAACATTTTTTATTGTAGGGACTTGCATCTGTTGCATAGATATGGAATCTAAAGTAGCTAGGGGTGGAGTGTGGGCTCTCACACTCATCTTTTTTTATGATACATTACTCTTATTTTCTTCCTTCTATTCTTTTGGCTTAGTATCCTTGTTTCCCTCTAATAGAGGCCTTGAGACTTGTGGTCCTTGCTAGCCTATAGTAGAATGATCTACCTTAAACTCTTTTCCCTATTCTTTCTTTTCTTCTGATGCCTTAGTGGATTCTCTTTCCTTTACTAGTTCCTCGACACCTATTTATGTTTGAGATGATAACTGAATCTATGCAATAGGGTTTACAACTAGAACTGATGTGTTGGATTCAATTAAAACTTGGACCCATAAAACTTTCACCACAAATCCATCTCATACATTCAATTTGTAAACTAAAATAACATGTAAATCATGTATATCTAAAACATGTAAGCAAGTAAACATTCACACACATATAACACCAAATATGATTACCTAGACACCATCCAAGTGAGAAGGTAAAAATGGGGTGGGGATGACACCCACAAATCTTCACTACTACACTAATAAAGTGTATCCAATAAAGGTTGCAATATTTTGATCATGAGACATGATCTACCCTGTGAAAGGTCTACCATATTAAAGGCTTACAAAGATTGTTAGGTCTCTCCCTATTAAAGGATTTCAACACCCTGTTAGAAGTGTGCCTTGCTAAAAGACTTTAACTCACAACAAAGTAAGAACCTTGTTAGAGGATTTCAATATAGCCTATTAGGACTACTTTGTTAAGAGATTTTGACTGAAATCACATGTTAAAATGTCTTAGCATTGATCATGTGGTTAGTACTTAATTTCTTGATAACAAATCACCTCTAAATTGATGTCTTCGTGATCCTTCTTGATCAGATGTCTCTTTTTTGTATTCTATCTTCTTTCCTCTATTCTACTCTAACTAATTTTGCAATGTAATCTCCCTTCATAACTCCTTAGCCACCATGAATGCTCTGTTTATGCATGCAAAATTCTCTATATTCTTCTTCAACACCTTACATACTTGCTAGAGAGTTTAGGGTTTCTCCTCCTTAAGAAGACTTAGGTGACTTAGGGTTAGGTATGAATCTATAGCTGAGATTCATCCATTTTGCTACGTAATCCTTCTCATTTTTTGATTAGTTGCATGTAATTGCATTGGGAATCCAACTTAAGATTCATCCTTATCTCCAAAATATCATAATTTATCTTTAAGTTAGCTCAAAAATGGTTTAAATAATTGTTTGTGCCATTACAAAAAAATTTGTCAGAACTATCTTACTCGACACCTAAAGTCTCTGATGCTCAGCATATAGTAATCTTTCTACTATGACTCGACAATTATATCACTTGGCATCCACTATTTTCTCAACCCCTGAATCACTCAGCACACACTATCTGCTTGATACTTGAGTGACTTGGCACATGAGTGGCTCGACACTCACTGTAGACTCGGCATGCTCTAATATATATGTTGTGTTCAGCATGTACTACTTGTTTGGCACAAACTAAGTAAATAACTTAAGTGTCCAGACACTCACTTGTCAAAACCAATCTGAGATCAACAATATCCCCCTTTGACATGAGTGTCAAAAGCACTTGAGTATGCATTAATATCCTTAATTTCATGAGCATAACATATCTATAACTTAGCTTATGTACAAAACTTCAACTTTTCAAAATTTTGTAATAGCTTGTATACCTCAAAATATGATAACTCCACCTAAGTTGATAGGTCTATTTTGTATCCAAAATTTTTTACTCCTGCTTAGTAAATATGCCTCAACTGATAATCTTTGACTTCATGTTATTTTGTGCTTGCTCCCCCTTAGCTTAATCTAACTTTACTCTATCCTTTTTTCTTTCTCTCCCTCTTTGCTAACTCTCCCCCATTTCTCACTCTCCTTATATCTCTCCTTTATTTCTCCCTCTTTTTGACACTTATGTCAATGGGCTATACACTTATAGTGTGTTTTTCCAAAAAGGATTTATGGACATCTAAGATTATCTTGAGAGTTGCATCCCAATTCTCACATGCTACATCCAAAGACTTTATTTGGATAGCTAGCTTGACAAAAAGGTGGACTAGACCATCTAGTGTAGAAATATTTAGGCCTTTCTTGATTAGGGTTTTAGCATAGCCTAGTTTGTTGTGCAAAATTTCCATATAAGGGGTTAGAGTGGTTTGGATGCTAATCAGTTTGGCCCTTATGTTAGACTCATCTGCTGAAAATGCAGCTAACTAACTCTGGGTTTGAAGCAATGTTCTAAAGTTCTTTTTACTTTGAGCTAGATTCATAGGTAGTTTTGTACCTGATGAATTGATTTGGCTTTCTAGGCTCAAAATGAAACGTCTAGTTTTTTGGGTGAAGAGTGCTGGATTACACAATTTTGTGTATAATGAGAAGATATTCTCAAGTACCTTCTTCACACCCTCAACCTTAGTTACCAATGCAACTTGTGTAAGTGCTATGTCACCTAATATCTTTTCATTTACTTTTCTTTAAAACTTCTTTTATGACCATTCTAATAACTTAGCATTTGTATCTAGGTTGGTATCACTAACCTTCTCCACTATGTTTGTCAGGTTTTCAATCAGTATCTTGGTCTCATCTAGAGTTGGTAGACTAAATGCATTGAAAAATATGTCTTTAATATGTTGTAGTGCTTGCTTTTGCCTATGCTCCCTTTTAAGCATTTCCTAATGCTTCATCCTTGCTAGGGCTTGTTGAAGTATGCCCATCTCTTCTATGGTCATTGTATCATAGTCATACTTGGGTAGAACAATTTCTTCAAGGCTCACATCTCCATATTTTATGAATTCTTCTTCCTTTGATGAACTTGGGCTTAACACTGAGATCTGCAATGGTGTTGCATCTATGCTTGGATTTTGAAGAGTTTGAGTGGAAGGAGTGCCAGATGTTGGTAAGATTATCAATGCTTGTATATATGCTTGATCCTTCATTCTAGGTGTCAACTCTATCTCTTCATGCTTGCTCTTGACTTCCACAATGACTTGTGATGCACCTTTATCTTGTGCAGTAGGTGCAGATAACTCTATCTAACCTATTTGTTGTTGTTCTTTAGTAGTGACTTGTGTTTCCACTATAGCCTTTGCAATTGCAACAACCTTTTCAGATGTAGCTTCTAGTGTTTTGTCCAAAGGTTGTGCATGAGTGACTTGAGGCATGATAGAAGGTGGTTCTTATGGATTCACCTCTACCCTTATTTTTTCAGTCACCGATTTCTACAATTCATCCACACTGATCAGTATAGGATTATCACATAGTTTTGCTTGTAGTGTGGACTAATCAAGTATCTTCTTGAGATCTTCCTCTGTAAGGGGATTGATGTTCTATGCTATGACATCATAAACATCCTTAACAATTATTGTTTTAGTATTCTCATTTGTTACATGTCAAGGGCTAATACTAGGAAATTGTATATCTTGCACACTTTGTTCTTCATGTTTCTCTACCTCAGTTGTTGCCTTATCATCTATGTGCATTTCTATTCCTCCCTCAATAGTGTCATTATGATAATCTTCTTCATTATCAGCCTTTACCTCTATGGACTCTTCCTCACCTTCCTTTACTATAGTTAACCCACATGTGAGCTTCCACATCCGAGTGGTCTTCTTAACTACATCCTTAATGTTATTTTGCAAAATGCTAAAAGCTCTATATTTAGGTACAAACCTAATTTCATATTTCTTCATAGCCTTAGCAATTTGTGCCTTACTGAGTTCAAGCATCACTTGTGCAACTGAGGTCTCTCTTATTTGTCTCTCCAAGTTTAGACAATAGTGCTATTTTTGCTTAACTCTATCATATAAACTCTTTGGCATTAGGTTGGGAATCTCTAATGGGGTAATCTTGAATTTTTCCATCATGACATATATGGCCTTCTCCACTTGATTTTTATTTACTTTACCCAAATTTTCAAATCTACATGAGAAAATTTTGATAAATATGCACTATTCTTAACATTTTCACAAAGGTTCTCAAGATCTAATAGGGGATTGTGACTCACCACCTTAAATTGGTTGTTGTCATCTAACTCTATTTTCTCCTCATTAGATTCTATTTGTGCCACATATTTCCTTCATGGATTTTTCTACACTTGAGCTCCCTATTCTATAGGTTTTGTCTTTTCTTTAGCCTTTTGTGTAGTTGCACATGCACTAGCCCTTGTAGTAGGTATAGTTGGCTTGGCTTGGCTTGGTTTGATAGTCTTCTTAGCCGATGTTATAGGTTGTGCCTTGGCCTTCCTCTTCTTTTATTCTATAGGAGCAGGTACTTCCTCGGCTTCTTCTCCCTTGGCACCTTTAGTAACCTTAGTCTCCTCCTCTTCTTGGTCTTCTCCCATTCCTTGAGTAAGTGCAAGTGGTACTTGTGCCTAAGAATCTTCTTCTTCTTCCTCCTGCTTGGCACCTTCACCAAATTTGGCCTTTAATTTCTTCATGAGCCTATCTTTCTTCTTGATAATTGAAGCAGTCTTCAATTCCATGGTGATTTTGGACTTTTCCATTTTATAGTTTCCAAATTCCTTAGCATTTGTATCCACCTCTTCTACAATTAATGGAGTTATAGTTGTAGAGGCTTCATCTACATTTATTTCATATCCAAGTGGCCTCAATCATCTCACACTTGGTGTAGGAGCTTATACAAAAGTATAGTTGGCATCCACTAGGAAAAAAATTTCATCATAGTGCTTCTCCACTAAAGATACTGGTATTCTCAATCTCATCTTCATTAACTGCTTGAAGTTCTCAAAGTAGCTTGTCATCATAGATTCAAAATTCTCACCTAATTGTTCAATATATTCACCAATTTGCACTGCTACTGATCTGTTGGTTTTCCATACAACTATTCCAAATGTAGGGAATGTGTTTTGTACATAAAATAATATACAAATTAGTATAGAACCAAATTTTCATTGTGTAGTCTTTGTCTTTCTAATTGCTTCAAGATTCTCCATTAATTGTTGAAGTTGTAACTCTACAAGATCATATGTGTGATCTTTCTTAACAATTTTATATCCCACATCCACAGTTATATAGGGCACACTGTTTAATCTACTATATTGGCAAAACTTGTGTGAAATAATCCTCATAGAAAACCCTATCGAAGGATTAGTGATTGTGTCAATTGTCGTGCCTCTCTTGTTCCATACAACTCCATTGTTCTCCTCAATCACCTCCTTCAAATCACTTCTCAGTGTCTTAGGACAATCTAGGGTTGGATAACTAGTAACCCTATGGATTATCCTTTTAGTAATTTTGATAGGTCCATTACCTAACCATAATGAACCATCATGTATCTCGCTTAATACAATTCATATCCATTCAGTCTTGAACACATTTGGAAAATCTAGGGCATGATTTAACCCTTTTCTTTCTACAATTTTGAATTCTTCCTTCAATATACCATTCTCACATAATCTGTTGTATGTTTCCCTAATCTCCATGTCACCAATGCTACCAATTTTACAGTTATAACACTTCCTAACATCTTGCACCATTAAAACATTTAGTGGTATCATGGATAATGCACCAGAAGGTTCTTACTTGTAAGCAATATCAGGAATAGCTTTGAAAATTAGTTGCTAAAATTTGTTACTAACCAGTTGGACATTCAAAACCTCCTTTCCCTCTATATTCTTTGAACTAGAAGCCATTGTGTGAAACCAGGGTTTACAAAAATATAAACTGCGTAGCTCAGTTCTTGATAAATACCTTATAAGATCCGATGAACTGGTGTAGAATTGCTGCTAAAATATTTTGCAACTACTTTGAATGGATTTCTAGATCACCTTCTGCTCTCCTCACTCTTTCTTGAATTTGAAATGATGTTAAATGAGCTGAAATTGATAAAATAGCTTTTGAAACTCTACAATTAATGATGAGTGTTTACATAGTTGTAAGCTCAGCATCAACCAATTTCAGGCTCACTCAACATCCATTAACATTTCAATCACTCGAAAACTATTATGAGCTCAACATCAACTAGCCAATCTATTAGCTTGGTATCTTCTAGCATTTACTCGGCACAATGGAGATATTTCATGCTCAGTAGTAACATGAAAAATTTAAAGATTTTTCTTTGATTACTAATAACATCTTGCATCTTTGTTCATGCTAATGTTATCTTTTTAGTACTAAGTATTTTGGAACTAATGTATGATATAACCTTATAAATATTAGTCCCACATACCTCTTGATTGCTTAGTTTGATGAGGTGTGATCACCTGACCCATTAGGTGAAGTGATCCCTTCTCCATTTGATGTGTTGCAATCATTTTTCTTCTTCCATGTCTTGTTCATTTCATTTATGATATTTTCAACATCTACCTTGCCTTTTCCTTTATCAAATTCACAACTTGGTACCTTTGACCTTGTTGGACAATAATAATTGATGTGACAAGTTTTCAAACAATTAAAACATGAGGTTTGACTCAACCACCTCTTGCAATCACCTCTAAAGTGTGTCCTAATATAATTCTTAGGAATATGTACATATTCTTGAGAATAATGACAACTATATCTTGTATTATAATCCCAGTTATAAGAGTTTCCATTATTCCTTACCTTTGTTTGCTTTTTTGATGACCACATGGGTTTGGATATACACTCAAAAGCTCTATGTCCATACTTTTGACAATTATAACAATATCCTTCAAATCTTTGCTTTTGCATGGTCTTGGTTTTGCATTCATGTGCTTGATGACCTTGTATGTTGCACTAATGGTAGTGAACCATGCTCTTGTGCTTGACATTAGGATTTATAGTCTATCTCCTACACACATTAGTAGTATGTATTTTCTTACCACAATTATAATGAGTAGGTTTGGAATCCTTACATTTTTTGTTCCTCTCTTCAGCACTTTTGGATGACTCTCCTTCTTCAATGCTTATGTATCCTATTCCAGATGTGTCATTATTGGATCTAGGGCATCTCAATAATTGCTCAAAGTATTTGATGGCTTCATTTGGTTTATTGAGACTTTCAAAAAACTCTGTTTCCCTCCTTAGGTCATTTTGTAGTTCATTCTGCAACTTTAATGTTGTCATCTCAACGTCCTTGATATCCAATTCATATTTGGCATTCATCATTTGACTTAGAGTATCCAATTGCATGTTGGAGATCTTGGTTAGTTCTATTGACTTCTCTTTCATTCTAATGCCCAAAATTCTTTTATCATCTTCAATCACAACTTCGTCTTCCATATCTTTCTTCTTCTATTCAGTCACCTCACATAGTGATCTGATTTAGGACTTATAAAATTATGACTTAATTCTAACAATCAGATTTAATTTCCTGATCCAGGCAGTAAATGCATGATTATGTATCTTAAACCATTTAAATTACAAGAAGATTTATGCTTTAAACACTTAAAATTAATAGTGTTTTTAATAACATAAAATAAAGAACATAACTAAAAAAATGAGAGAAATAAGAAAGAGATAGAAGAGATGTAAATGATTTGATAACATAGTTCATCTAGTTAGGACTACATCTCCAGGTTTTCTTCTCAATTCAAGGACCACTTTATTAATGTTTCTAGGCAATACATGCCTTCTTACAACATCCAAGCTTTAGCCTTTACAGTCTCACTTTTGCACTTGAAGATAATAACTTCATGCTTACAATAATCTCTCACCCACAAACTCTCTCAAGAATTACAAAACTTCTCCCAAGAGAAAATTTTCCTTCCAAGCTCTAATTGAAGAATGCCTTTACAAAAGGATTACACCCCTTTTTATACATGATTCTATCCAAAAATGGCTTAAAACCATATAATCATCACCATAATTACATAGCCCAATTTGAAATTAAAAAAAAACCCCTTAACTCCCTCATAACAAATTACATTTTCATTTAACCCCTTTAGCCTTTTAATTATTTTGGCCTTTACTAATTTTTGGGATTAAAAGTTATAACAAGATAACAAAAACCCTTATTTTAAATAATGGGCAGGCCATTTGTTGTGGCTATATAACAATTCTTCCTCTAACGTGAAATATACTATAAATAGCCCATTGGTTGGCCTTACTTTTAGGAGGGCATTGGTTGAGAGTTCAATTCCCATCAACTAATTCCTTCAATTTGAATTAAAGAATCATTTTAATTTTAATTTTAATTTTTTCCCTCTCTTTAAGATTTTATGATGTTATGCTGACATCATCAGAATCCACACTTTTACTTGAACTTCAAACCATCATAACTTTCAAATTTGATCTCTATTTTTGACAAAATGAATGTAGTTGGAAAGCTTTCATCATGCTCTTCATTTTGAAATCCATTGTTGACCACTTTTGAGATGGTCTAATTTCACTCCTTATCTAGCCCTCTGGTCTACCTATTGCCCTGAACTTTGACCAAGCATAACTACTGCATACAAGCTCCTTTTTTGCCTATTCAAGTTGTGTCAGGTTCCATTCTCTAAGCTCTTTGCAATGATGTTGAATTTGAGAGATTATGAGGCTATTGAATTTTTGGGCTTCTGGATCCACCTGGATCACATAGGAATATGGCTTGTGATTCTTACAATAACTTAAAATTTCTAATTTCCTCAGCTTGGGCTCCATTCTTTTCCATTAGATGTACAATTGTTGCATCAAATTCATTGGAGTCTCCATCTGCAAATAGCTTAGTAGTGTCTATCTCTTTGTATTGTGTGTCATTCTCCACAATAGAAATTTCCTTCCTTCTCTTCAAGGATTTTTTTAGTTCTTCTCTTGCTTCATTTAGTTAATGTAGAATGAGATGTATTTCAATCTTCTAATTTTCAATAGTCTTTCCCAACTTGTAAACTTCCATTTTCAAGATCTTTTCTCAAAGCTACAAAGCTTCTCTTTCAGAGAACAAGGCTCTAATACCAATTGTTGGAATTACAATAGGAAAGGTAAACTTCTATGGGTGGGTGGGGGGGTGAATCAATAGTTTAAACTTGGACCCATAAAACTTTCACCACACATCCATCTCATACATTCAATTTGTAAATTGAAATAACATGTAAAGCATGTATATCTAAAACATGTAAGTAAACATTCACACACATATAACACCAGATATGATTATCCAAAAACCCTCCAAGTGAGAAGGTAAAATTGGGTTGGGATGATAGCCACAAATCTTCACTAATGCAATAATAAAGTGTATCCAATGAAGGTTACAATGTTTTGATCATGAGACATGATCTACCTTGTGAAAGGTCTACACTATTACAGGCTTAAAAAGACTATTAGGTCTCACCCTATTAAAGGATTTCAACACCCTATTAGAAGTGTGCCTTGCTAAAAGACTTTAATTCACAACTAAGTAAGCACCTTGTTAGAGGATTTCAATATAGCCTATTAGGAATACTCTGTTAAGAGATTTTGAATGAAATCACCTGTTAAAATGTCTTAGCATTGATCGTATGGTTAGCACTTAATTTTCTAATAAGAGTTCACCTCTATACTGATATCTTCTTGATCCTTCTTGATCAGATGTCTCTTTGTTGTATGCTATCTCCTTTCCTCTATTCTACTCTAACTAATTCTACAATTTAATCTCACTTCATAACTCCTTAGCCACCATGAATGCTCTATTTGCACATGTAAACTTCTCTATATTCTTCTTCAACACCTTATACACTCGCTAGAGAGTTTAGGGTTTGTCCTCCTTAAGAAGACTTAGGTGACTTAGGATTAGGTATGAATCCATGGCTGAGATTCATCCATTTTTCCACTTGATCCTTCCCATTTTATGATTTCTTGCATGTAATTGCATTGGGAATCCAACTTAAGATTCATTCTTATCTATAAAATATCGTAATTCATCTTTAAGTCGGCTCAAAAATGGTTTACATAGTTTTTTGTGCCATTACAAACAAATATGTCAGAACTATCTTACTTGGCACCTAAAGTCTTTGATGCTCAACATATACTAATCTTTCTGCTATGACTCGATATCTATATTAGTTGGCATCCACTATTTTCTTAGCTCTTGAGTCACTCGGCATACACTATCTGGTTGGCACTTGAGTGACTTGGCACATGCGTGGCTCAACACTCACTGTGGACTCAGCATGCTCTAATATATATGTTGTGCTCGACATGTACTACTTGTTCAACATGAACTAAGTAAATAACCTAAGTGTGTTGACACTCACTTGTCAAAACCAATCTAAGATCAACATGATGTCTCTCCAATCTTAGAATAGTCCCTTATTTGTTGTATTACAAGAGTGTTAGGTGTGGTTGAACAAATAGGGCATACCTTACCTTGTTCTTGTGAGCTCAACACACCTGTGTCTTCTTCATTAGTATGAACTTCCTTTATTGTTGTAGTATCTTTTGATGTAGAGCCTCACTTTGGAAAACTTAGGAGGAAAATAGTCACTCAACTAAGTTGCTTCAAGGGGCACATGCACCATCCAAGATCAAACTAAAACCATTCTTAACAATTAACAAATTGATTCTCTTTATACATATTTAAATGAGAACATGCAACATGAACTTGAGGAATGATTAAAAACTCTTGTAAACTGTTAACAAACTGATTTTTCAATATCCAGTGAAAACTATGATGTGACATGAACTTTCTCAACTTCTTGTCGCAACATTTTTCTGCACCAAACTTAATAAAATCCGACCCCACTTTTCTATAATCTATTTGACATACTTTTTCAAGAAAATAAAACCTAAAATCAACCCGACCATGGACTGACCATCAAATAGCATTTACAAATCTTTAAACCTACACCATCTTTTCTCCTTGCATGGATTTTAGAACTTGGGCTTAATCAAGACCGATCAGATTTCTCTACATTTGAATTGAAATACAAGGACAACTTGGTTCCTTTCAAAAATAAAATTGGATGGTTCCAAACTAATTTTTGATCAACCATAAATTATCTCATAACAATCATGCGAATAAACATGACGGTGAATAGATAAACACATTCACTGATCTAATATCTGGATTTCGCGCGGCTGCATATATCCATAACAATGATAACAAAAAAAGAATAAACAAGAAAATAAAACTATATACATACTCTTCTGTGATCTCAGAATCGATCGCAAAGAGTTTAATAAATCTTCATCAGCTATGCGACTCTCACAATGGTTGTTTTAACACAGTTCGAATATTACAGACCAACTCCTCTACAATGAAACACAAAAATCTCGAAGACTTTGAAGGGACTCAAAAATAAACAGCCTACATATGACCTGCAAAAACTTAGAACATTTGTGATTTGATAGAATATCAACTTTCAAAGCTAGAAAAGAAAGTAAAAATCACACTTCACGCTGAAAAAGTAGAAAATCAACCCAAAACATGAAACTTTCTATTCCCTTCATATTCAATCCCCCTTGTTACATTAAAATTGGCTTTTTAAAATGACTTTCCTCTCTGTTGAGTAGGAATATGAAATGTCTTCTTTCCAAATCAAGAATAGGAATCTGAAACATCATTTTACAAATCAATAATGTGTAGTCATTTCAGTGATCATGAATATTCCTATCTTCCTGTCACTGTCCAATACATGATTTGATTTTATTATTAAACACTAAAAAACTTTGACTAAAACTGAAAACTAACATAACTGAAAACAAACATACATTGTCCTAGGTGGCTATAATTGGAGAGCTTATAAGAATGTTATTCCATTTATGCCACCACATTGTAGGACATTATTACAAACATTAAACTTTAAAACATGACATTAATTTTCTGCAGAACTTCTTGTAGCAAAAACTATTTGGTCTGCATTAACTTTCTGCATAACTTCCTGTAGTAGAAACTGTTTGGTCTGCCACTGCAGCATACTCCCTTATAGAATGAATCTCAAGTCCTCTTGAGATGAGGTGTTGTATTAATGAACCATGCTTGTTGTTTTTTTCCTCATCCATCTGAATATCTTCTATTGGAGGTTTGTTCTTCCATTTTACTAGATACTGAGTATATTGTCTCCTTTGAGTCTTCTTAGAAACACCTACAAAAAAGAAATATTAGAAAAGAAAAATGTTTCTTCATCTTTACTTTAGGGTTATATTCATCTTCCTATTGCAATATTTTATTTTCTTGTCCATGACTCCATTGTATTTGTCTTTCTTTCTTCATCTTAATCTTTGGTTTGTCTTTGTTTCATAACATAAAAACTATTTGTTATTGATCATTCCTTTCTAGTAACAACTTTATCCCACGTAACACTTCCACTACTACATACATTTGTGACTCTAGCAAATACACTTTCTAATGAAATTCCTCTTTCTTGTCCTCACAAACATACCGTGTCTCCATACTTAGAGATTACTTAAATACTTGATCCTTTTCATAACCCATAACCAAATTTTCTCTAGTTTCTTCTCTTGGAACCAAATCAGATTTCTCAATCTGAATTTCTTCAGTCTTGTCATAAACATAATCAAAATTTATTACCTTCTCATAAACACATTCATAATTTGTTACCTTTTCATAAACACATTCAACCTCCTCTTCTTTGTCCATAACATCATCAGGTATCTCCTCCTTGGAAACTTCTTCATGTTGAGTCTCCATACTACCACCATTCCTTTGCCATTCACCCATGATGGTTGTAAACTCTTCCCATAAATCATATTCTTCTTCAGAACTTGCTACTACACATTCTTTATCTCCATCATCATGCCATTCCTCTTGACATTCCACTTCATCATGCATTTCTAA
Source organism: Cupressus sempervirens (assembly GCA_028749045.1). Classification (NCBI taxonomy): domain Eukaryota; kingdom Viridiplantae; phylum Streptophyta; class Pinopsida; order Cupressales; family Cupressaceae; genus Cupressus; species Cupressus sempervirens. The sequence goes on from CM053793.1 coordinate 637,390,835, forward strand.
GGCTTTATCGATCGCCTCCAAAACCTTGTTCCTAGGAGTACCTTCTAGCATTGTACTCATCTCTACTCTCAAATGACATGTTACTATTCCAACCACAAATTGTTCACTCTCAAATTTCATAGGACTCTCCTCTTTACTCCTCCCATCAACAGTTATTTTCTGCACTTCTTCTTGCTGCAATTTATCTTCTTTCTGCTCTTCATGTTCTTTCCCTTCCAAAGGAAAACTTACATCTGTCATTGTTGAGATTTCTATCCCAACTTCACATACATCTAAACTCTTTATGGCTTCCTTCTCTATAATTTCATTAGCCTCCACCAAAACTTCTTTCACTTCCTCTTTCTACATTTTATTTTCTTCCAACTTAGCTTCATTCTCTTCAATTTTCCTTCTCAAACTTTCTATCTCCTCTTGTATCTTGCTCATCTCTTCTCTTTGTTTTCTCATTTCTTCTTCTCTTTTATTCTTTTTCTCTCTCCTTAGTTATGGATCCTTTCTCTATTGATACTTTCTAAATAGGTACAACCCTGCTATTAAAGTTGCATTCCCTTGCTCCATTGTGTCTCACCTAGGATATTTTTCTTTTTTCTAGTCTCTTGGACTTCTTCTCATATTCTTCTCTCAACCTATTATAACTGCACAAACACACACAATCACTTTTTCCCAAACCTTTTTTTGAGCTTTGATACCAAAAATGATGTAGAGCCTCACCTTGGAAAACTCAGGAGGAAAATAGTCACTCAACTGAGTTGCTTCAAGGGGCACATGCACCATCCAGGATCAAACTAAAACCATTCTTAACAATTAACAAATTGATTCTCTTTATACATATTAAAATTATAACATGCAACATGAACTTGAGGAACGATTAAAAACTCCTACAAACTGTTAACAAACTAGTTTTTCAATATCCAGTGAAAACTGTCATGCAACATGAACTTTCTCAACTTCTTGTCGCAACATTTTTCTGCACCAAACTTAATAAAATCCGACCCCACTTTTCTATAATCTATTTGACATACTTTTTCAAGAAAATAAAACCTAAAATCAACCCGACCATGGACTGACCATCAAATAGCATTTACAAATCTTTAAACCTACACCATCTTTTCTCCTTGCATGGATTTTAGAACTTGGGCTTAATCAAGACCGATCAGATTTCTCTACATTTGAATTGAAATACAAGGACAACTTGGTTCCTTTCAAAAATAAAATTGGATGGTTCCAAACTAATTTATGAACAACCATAAATTATCTCATAATAATCATGTGATTAAACATGACAGTGAATAGATAAACACATTCACCGATCTAATATCTGGATTTCGCGCGGCTGCATATATCCATAACAATGATAACAAAAAAAGAATAAACAAGAAAACAAAACTATATACATACTCTTCTACGATCTCATAATTGATTGCAGAGAGTTTAATAAATCTTCATCAGCTATGCGACTCTCAAACTGGTTATTTTAACACAATCTGAATATTATAGACCAACTCCTCTACAATGAAACACAAAAATCTCGAAGACTTTGAAGAGATTCAAAAATAAACAGCCTACATATGACCTACAAAAACTTAGAACATTTGTGATTTGATAGAATATCAACTTTCAAAGCTGGAAAAGAAAGTAAAAATCACACTTCACGCTGAAAAAGTAGAAAATCAACCCAAAACATGAAACTTTCTATTCCCTTCGTATTCAATCCCCCTTGTTACATTAAAACTGGCTTTTTAAAATGACTTTCCTCTCTGTTGAGTAGGAATATGAAACATGTTCTTTCCAAATTAAGAATAGGAATCTGAAATGTCATTTTACAAATCAATACTGTGTAGTCATTTCAGCAATCATGAATATTCTTATCTTCCTATCACTATCCAGTACATGATTTGATTTGATTATTAAACATTCAAAAACTCTGACTAAAACTAAAAACTAACATAACTAAAAACAAACATACGTTTTCCTAGGTGGCTATAATTGGAGAGCTTATAAGAACAATATTCCATTTATGCCACCACATTGTAGGACATTATTACAAACATTAAACTTTAAAACATGACATTAATTTTCTACAAAACTTCTTGTAGCAGAAACTGTTTGGTCTGCATTAACTTTCTGCATAACTTCTTGTAGCAGAAACTATTTGGTCTACCACTACAACATCTTTTTCACTCTCCTTAAACTCTTGTTTGATATCTTTTTCAAGTGTATCTAGGTCACTATATGCATTATGTTCAGTGACTTATTGAGATTCTTTAGTACCCTTACCTTTACCTCTATGTTAGCCTCTTTTCTAATAATCAATCCAAAAATACTCTTCCATAACAATTCACTTTGTTTTACAACATCTTGAATTTTATGTTGCAACACCAAAAATGCTCTATATTTTGGAACAAATCTGTTTCTATAATTCTCCAAAATTTTTGTGATTTTCTTACTTGTTAACTCAATCATTATACTTGCTAGTGCTCCTTCTCTAATCTACCTTTCATTATTTCTTGCATGTTTCCACTTGACATCAATTCTATTATACATCTCATTAGGAATGGTATTACCAATCTCTATAGGTGTGGTCTTAAATTTAGCCGTCATATCTAGCATGACTTCCTCTACCTTAGTCTTATTTGTTGCACTCAATGTACCAAACTTTATAAACTTAAAGCCAGATAAGCCTACATATTTCCTAATATTGTCACATACCTCATCAATTGATTTAGGATTTGTATGTACAACTACTTGGCAATGACTAGGTTCATCAAATTGTGTCTTCTATACATCTTCATTATCATCATCTTTTTTTGTAATCAATTTTCTTCTCCTCTGTTGACCTTTAGTGAGTGACAATTTTCTCTTTGCACTACTTGTGCAACTTGAACCTTCAGTACTTTTAGTAATCCTTATAATACCTTTTCTCAATGGTGGCTCAATACTTTCTATTGTAGCTTCTTTGGTCCTTGGTCTAATTAGTGCGAGAGGAGAGGGGGGTTTAGGTATAGCTTTCTTTACAAATTTCTTCACCTTAGGTTCTATAATTATGACTTTATTCTCCTTCTTTGGCTATGTTGAGACAAGTGTTAGGGATTTACCCTTCTTCTCTACACTTTCTTCCTCTTCCTCTACATCATCATCATCACTCTCTTTGTCTTCTCCAAGACCTTGTGTAATCATTAGAGGTCCTTCACCTTTAGCCTGTGTGCCTAGTTTCTCTTCTAGGTCTTTTATCGTCTTCTTCCTTTTCATGTTAGATGAAGCAATCTTAATATCTATTGTTATCCTTGCCTTTTCTTCCTCATATTTTCCAAAGGGCTCATCCTTTGTGTCAATATCCTTGGAAAGAAATGAAATGATTACTACACTCACATCATCAATATCAATTTCATAGGGAAATAGTTTAAGCTAAGCCACCCTCGACTTAACTACCTAAACATATGTGTTGTCATTGTAGACTAGAAAAAATACATCATTGTAATACTTCTCTACTAAAGATGTGATGCAAGAGCATCCTAGGTGTAAAGAGAAATCTTGCATCACCCAAAAATATTTTCTTTTCAGTCTTTTCTATTTTAATAAGGACTAGTAGACAGGGTGGTTACTATTTATGGAAGCTTGCTATTTTTAGTAAGTTTATCATATGAGCTCGGAATGTTCTCATTTTTTATATGAAGGTTCATTTTAGAGTTATAAGCCTACCACAAAAATCTCATTGCTCTAGCTTAAGTATTGGAGAAGTTATTGTGGATTTTCGATGGAAAAATTTGTAGAAAAGTCTTTAGGCTCACCGATGGAGGCCTTAGAGTGCCTGGATAAGGTTCAAAAACTAGATGGGAGGGCATTTGCATGGTTATGAGCCTGTAGATCATGAGCTTGCATTTTTGAAAAGTGGTTATAATAGCTAATTAGAGCAAGGGTTCAAGAGTTATGGCCTTCCGAAGTTGGGCTACCTAAAATAACTAAAATAATTGTCAAAGATGTATTTTGTCGACTCTATATGTATTGTTAAGGGTTTTTCAACCCTAGGTATTAAGTTTCAATGTCTAGAACCTTCCTAAGTAGCATAAAATTACCTATTTAAGAAAGGCCTGAACATTGTCTAGGACAACTTTGGGTGGTAGTTCGCAGCTTAGTCTTGCAGATTAGTGCAATGAAGGAACCCATGTGGGTTAGCATAATGTATTTGTAAATTCTTTAATTCCACATTTGTGGTGCAAATAAGAAGTTCATGATTTGTTCTCACATTTGTTGTTGTTTCTTTGTTTCTATTATGGTTTATGGTATTAAAGAGAGCACCCTTCATCAAGATGTAGGAATCCTTGTTCTTCTCCTCATCTTTTGTTTGAAATCATCAAAATACTCAAAAAAATTCTCCTATTTTTGCAATATATTCATTTATCTGTCTTGTAACACATTTTCCTTTCTCCCAAACATTATTTCCAATAATGGAAAAATAATTTTGAACATAAAAGAAAATTCACATTATCAATTATCCAAACTTACACATAGAGTTCTTTACTTTCCTGGTTGATAGAAGATTCCCTTCTAATTGCAACCATAGGAGCTTGGCAAGATCATACTCATGATCTTTCTTTACAATTTTCCAAGCTTGGTCTACTACCATACACAACACATTTTTCAATTAGCTTAACTAAAAAAACTTGTGTGCAATCACAGGTATAAAAAAATCTATCAATGGATCAATTATTCTTCAAATTGACATGCCATAAGCATTCCACTTGGCCTTAGTATTTTCCTCAATAGCATCTTTTCTTTGGCATCTCATGGTCTTCTTCTTATCAAATGTGGGATACCCTATGACTGCATGTATAATCTTCTTTATGATTTTTATCGGTCCATTCTCCAGCCATAACTCCATATTGTGGATTCAAATCAATACTACTTTAATCCATTCAATCTTGAAATTTCTTAGAAAATCTAGGGTGAGTGTTAACCCTTTCTTCTCCACAATATTGAATTCATCTTCCAAAACTCCTTCATTACATAATTTCTAATATGCCATTTGAATCTTGTAGTCTCCAACTTCACTAATCTTGAACATATAACAAATACATAAATCATGTATCATAATAACCCTAGGTGGTATCAATGATAATGAACCCATTGAATCTCCTTTCATTGCAATATCTAGAATAGCTTAGTATTTAGGTGGAGGACAAGTGTCACTCTTCACCAATTGAATATTACTAACCTATTCTCCTTGATTCTTCACCACTGATAATGATCCAGATGCCATTGCTTCATTTAGGGTTTGAGATTTTGCTTCCTGAGTAACTCGGCACAACTAGCAAACAATATTTGACCACACTTCAACAAAAAAATTTCTTGCAATAAACTTTAGAATCACTTCACAAATCACTCAGGCTCTCAAAATATGAATGCAAGGTATATAAAATACATTCAAATTTGCACTTTATACCTTCATTCATTCAAATTAGGGCACGCATAAAGGTTGTATACTTTTTTGGGTGGAATTTGGGTATCTCAGTCATCACTACATCCTTTGTTAACTTAGTTTACCAAACACAACTCGGTTAGTACTATTTGACTCGTTCAACACATCAGCTCGGTCATTGTAGGCATTCAACCCATATTACAATGTGCAATCACGACAAATAATATTGTTGATGCTCGACACTGATAGTGTAGTTTATTTCATTGCACGGTTCCTTTCACAATCCTATCCTAATACATCTTATCTTGTGTAGATATGGACTTTGGCACACTTTTTTTTAGGAACTGATGTATGATATGACATTTGAATATACAATTCCTTACATACATTTCTTAATCAGTTTGAGGTAGAGTGATCACCTTCTCCATTGGATTTGGTGATCTTAGCTTCACTTGTTCCACTGCTTCTACCTTCTACCTTCTTCTTCCAAGTTTGATTCATCTCATCAACTTTTTCTTTTCCTTTGATATGTTCATTACTTGGTGTTGGTGCTTGGGTCCCATAGTTCTTGCTCACATGTCTAATCTTGTGACAACTAAAAAAACTAATCTTCCATTCAACCATTTCTTGTCATTTCCTCTAAAATGTTTCCTAATGCAATTTTATGGAATGTGACCATATTCTCCACAATAATGACAATTATACCATGTGTTATAATTTCAATTGTGAGAATTAACTTCCTTAGGTGCATACCCTTGTCTTTTGATTATCCAGTCAGATTTTTCCTTAGATATACATTCTTGTCCAAATCTATGTCCATACTTCTAACAGTTGTAGCAATGTCCTTCAAATCTAGGTGCAATAGATGTATTGCTAACCTTTTTCCTTCATTCATGTGCTTAGTGTCCTTGTTTCTTGTAATTAAAACAATGTCCATTAAACTTGGGCTTAGGATTTTTCTTACCAATATTGCTTCTGCAAATGTTTTTTGTGTGTCCCAATTTGCACAATGGTAGCATGTAGGTTTTCCTTTTGAGTTTCTTTGTTCTCCACTGTTGGATAATTCTCCTTCTTTAGTGGATGAAGAGTGCTTTCCATATCCTATTCTAGAGGTATCATTAGGTGTTCTTGGTGATCTCACTAGTTCTTCAAATTATCTTATGGTTTCACTACATTTGTTCATCCTCTCTATTAGCTCCTTCTCATATCTTAACATATTCCTCAGTTGATCATTCTATGATTTCAAATTTGCAATATCTATGTCCTTTCTATTCAATTATTGATTTGTAAGTAGCAATCGATTCATCATGTCCAACTAATTTTTTGTAATCTTTTGCACATCAGATGTCCTTTCATCAAATCTAGTAGCCATTTATCTTTTGTCTTCTTCTACTATGAATTTGTCTTCTTCAACTTTCTTCTTTTGTTTAGTCACTTCACATAGCCTCAGGGATAACTTTAAGGAACCCTCCCCTCCCAAAATTTATAAAATTGTGGCGAATCACATGTCATTTGGGTGAAAAAAAAATTAATAGTGTTGGCGAATTATGCGTCAATGGATGGATATTTGGTGGCAAATTTTTTAATAGTTTAGACAATTTTTATAAAATAATGGCAATTATAATTTTTATTTTTAATAAAATTATTAATGTTGATGGCGAATTATGTTTTGAAATATGGATATTGGTTGGCAAATATTTTAATAACCGATACCTTTTTAATAAAAAAATGGCAAAATTATTTTCCAAATAATTGAATTAATTTATTTGTTATGGCGAATGGTTTTTAGAAAGTTATAGTTGGTATGGCTATTTTCAAAAGATGGGAAATAAGTAGCCTAACCTAACATAACAACTTACATAAATTATTGGCAAGTGGCAAGTGATGGTTTAAAGATGTGGTTGTTTGACTGTACATTATGGAAAGATAATCTTTGTCACTACCACTGTAATTATGTTAAATGTATTATTTGAGAACTTAGACCGTCTCATGATCCAAGATCAATGGCTGAGGTTTAATTTTGGCCAACATTTCTTGAAGGAAGAAGAATTTTCAAGGTAGTCACCAGAATGTTGACACGTATCAAGGTAAGTTGTTTGCGGAGTACAGTGTACTTGGAAAGAATTAAATGCCATGTCAGTGATAGTGACATTCTCTCACTAGTATGCTACCACTAACCACACACCACTTCCCAAATTGTACAACCAATTTTTGACAATTTTTTATCAACAGTCACCAATACCATTGTAGTTTAGTTTATCTATAACTATATATAATAAGCCGAAAGATATCTTATAATTATTACCAATGAAAAATGAAAAAAGCTCAGATGATTGAAATGATAAACATTAATTACATGTAGATTCTTCGTCCTGGTACTGGTTATTTACTAGATATTCTTCTTCAAGGTCATCTTCATTAGAGATATTAGGTTCTGCAACTCCGTCACTAGATTTATTAGGCTCCCCAATTTGTTGAATGGACTCCTGTGTAGGTTGAGATTGTACAGGCTCCTCTGATGATGTACCTTCCTTACTTTGACCAACATTGTTGCGTCTACCCTTGCCAAAGTATGAAGATATATTTTTGCATTTCGTTGGCCTCTCTTGGACATCTCCACCTTCATTAGTCCTACTCCTCTTCCTATTTAAATTTGACTGTGGCATCTCCATCTAATTAAGGTTACAATAAAATACTATGGACTTGTAGTCATAGTCGTTCTGGTTCTCTACTGATCACAATACTATGAAGAAGGCTCCTTCTTTCGACATGTTTCAATAATGAAACTCATATATCTTAAATAGATAACTACAAATAAACCATTTTCATTTTGGTGAATGGGCCGATCATTACATATGATAAGAACTAATATTTGGTGAACCCTATGTAATTTCAAGTAATCAAGTGGGAAAATGTGGTGGGAATTTGGGACCCCATTGTGTGTGATGCATGGAAAATTGGGTCCTAGGACAAATAAAAATTTCACATAGGAAAATGGGAATTTGGCGAATGATGATTGTCGAAAGAGACACTCAATTAATTTCGTGGCGAATAAGAGTAAATATTAAAGAGAAATATGGGAAAAGAACCTGACTACCAAACTAAAATTACGTAATAATAGTGGTGAACATTCTGACCACTATATGAGTATTTTATAAAATCTGGGCAAACCGGTCAACTAGTATACGGTGTTTTTTTTCGCCAATTTCTATAGCCCGATCAGGACATATTCGCCAATTGGTGAATAATCACCACTAAAAAAATCCCTGCATAGTCTTAATGATTAGATTTCATGTTCTCTCTTCAATTCCTCTCTTGCTACTTCAAGTTGTTGGAGTATGATCTGGATGTCAATCATCTGATTCTCAATAGTCAAGTTTCCAATTTGTAAGCATCCATCTCCAAGATATCAACTCTCAAGTGGTTAAACTTTTTCTAAGAGAACAAAGCTTTGATACCAATTATTGGAAGTTTATTAGAAAAGTGAGATGATGAGGGGGGGCAGGGGTGAATTAGGATCACTTAAACTTTTATCCTTCAAAGAAGATAACATTCACCACTTAATCTATCTCATATCCAGATCATGAATAACATAACCTCAAATTTGAAATACTAAAATAAGTCTAACTATTCATCACATCCATAAGCTTAAAAATTAAGCACATAACGAAAAAGATTTTGATTACCTAGAAACCCTCCAAGGTGAAGGTAAAATTGGGGTGGGGATGCCACCCATAAATATTCACTACTACACTAACAAAATTTTCCTGTTAGGGCTACAAATGTGATCACTTCTGATGATCTACCCTATGAGGGGTCTTCCCTATTAAGAGCTTTACAAAACTATTAGATATACCTTGGTTTAAGGATTTAAAACTTACAATGAAGTAAGCACTCTATTAGAAGATTTACTTGAGTGTGTTAGGACCATCTTGTTAAGAGACTTACCTTGATTCACTTACTAAAATACATCAATACCTGATCCTTTGGTTTGCACTCACAATTTTGATTGTGGACCTTCTCTTTCCACAATTTTGATTGTGGACCTTCTCTTTCCACTCTCTAATATGTTCTCATATCTGATATATCTTTTCTTTGCTCTTCACTACTTCACTCGGTTGCTATACTTTGTTACTTCAAAACTTCACTTGCAGCCTCCAAAATGCAATTACTTCACACATACACTCTCAATACTTCACATCCTTACAAAATAGGGTTTGGATCTACCTAAAATAGATATTTGTAGAATCTTCTAGAATATACTCAAAGATTTAGATGCTTCCCTTTTTTCCTCTTAATACGATTGGTTAACTTTCCTTCATAGGGATTGGTGATCCATGTTAAAATGTGTAATAAACTTTGTAACAAACCCTACAATCATTACATGTTGTTTACATGTAAGCCCAAAATAGTTTACCTCATATTTTTTAGTATTCCAAACATTCTTGTTCAAACAATGTTACTCAACACATATAGTTTATGATGCTCTATCTTAACTATTTAGGTTACTGACACTCGACCTCAACTAGCTTGACTCCTTCTATATGAATTGACACATATTTACTCTATTTTACTCAACATTCATTGAACTCTGATTCTATAGGGATACTCAGAGACCATAAACTTTCTCAACTCCTATAGAGCTCGACATTACAAGATTATTTACAAGTCTAATAAATGCATAACTCAACCTATATAGAGTGACATGGTTGCAGTGATGACTGACCAACTCTAACTTATATCATGACTAAGTGTTTGACACTAATAGACAACAAAAATAAAGAGATCAACAAAAATAACTCCATAGACTTAATTCATAGTACAAAAATCAATAACATATGAGATTCATAAATTTCATATTTCTTAGGTCTATAAGAATTTGGATGTGTTCTCATCTCTCACAAGTCAATTTTTCTTCCACACGTCCACCAATATATTTAATTTCATTCACTATCTTAGTTATTTGATGCAAGTAATTATCAATGATCTCTTATTTATGCATACTCAAGATCTCAAACATGTACTTCAACTTATGCATCTTGAATTTGTTGATCTTCACATCTCCTTCAATAATACTATCGTATTTCTCCCAATCTTCTTTTGTGGACTTGGAAGACTTATGCTTATATTTTCTTGAATCACTCAAATCCACTTATAATTACATTTGTTCACTTTTCATTGTTCTTGTATAACCTAATCTCACTTAGTGTTGAAGGAGGATTAAGAGAGAAAATAGAACCTCTACTAATAGATTCCCATATCCCAAATGATAGATTTTAAACAAGATTTTATCTGCATCTTCTATAAAGAAGAGTTTGTACCATCAAGCTTTGGAACTTTGTAACCACTTTTTTGCACCATTATAGACCTCCCTCAAGTGGTTAAGTTCCTCTTAGAGGAAAATTTCTTTGATACCAATTACTATAATATTTTTTTTTAATGCAAATAGATCAACCTATTAACATCTAATGTAAACAATAGGAATAAATGGATCCACATGAGGCAATAAGTCCATATCTCAAATATGAAGGGAGATAATGACTATTAATCCAACATTAATAACTTAAAATATAACATCTAAATCACTACATTAAATCAAAATTTCTCCAAATTATTAATTGAAGTAGATCTAAATTTTAAATTACATGGAGTATTTCTGTAATTTTTTTATTCATTCTAAAAAATATTATCTCTTAGGATGATGAAGAGTTTTAGTTAAGCATAATGGAAAAGGTTCATTTTATTAACATCATTGACAAATGATGTTAATTGTGTATGTAAAAGTGTTATTAGTATTCTTATTGACATTAATGTGTCAACAAGTTTTAAATATATATTTATTTTTTCATGTCATAATATAATATATGTAACATTTAAAGGATAAGGCAAGTTATGGTGGATAATTCTCTTGTAGATGTTAATTTTAGCATGTAGTGTATTTTTTTCCTAATTATCTAGCACATTTATAGAGGTAATTGTGATAGGGTTTCGAGGCTAGTCTCTTAGAGATAGCATGTGCATGTAGTTGCACTATCATTTTCTTTAGTATGACATTCTTCTGCATGCACAATTAATGGCTTGTAATTTGGAAGTAAAGTTTCATATAGAGTATCATATTCTATATTTTTAGAGGTTCTAAGAAAATGGACAAAATGTTATAAATGATATATTTTTTCCTATATTACATTATTGTCCATGTTCATGTTCTTATCGGGTATGTCATTAGCTAGTAATGTGCATTATATGGAATAAGCGTGTGAAGGTAGTTTGGGACCAATTAAGATCATGTGGGGCGACACATAATGATGTTATTCTAAGTGTAATGTGTAGGCTATAGGAGTGGATAGACTACACAGTTTTCTAGGAAATAAATTATGATTGTTGTTTGGTTATTGTAAATATGATGTTGGGTGACATAATGTTGTAATTATTATTGGAATACATATACATTATTGATCTAGGATAATTCCAACATGTTTTAGTTGGAGGAAGTGGAAATAAGTTGTGTAATCCATTCATCCAATTAGAAGTAGATATGAATTGAAGTGCGAAAAAATTATAGATCCTATACACATTGGGTGAGTATTATGATGTAAATAAGATTAATGCAATATCAAAGGTTAATTTATGAAGGTTCTTATACTATGTATTTTGTATCTCTTTCTTGTATTTAAGGTTGACACCTCACCATATTAGTTTGTTTTGGTTGGTATATCTCACTATATTAGTTGGTACTTATTATTTATTTAAATTGAAATAGAATACGCAATGAAACGACAGAAATTCTTCTAGACAGGAAGGTTAGTCTTTCTTCTATCCTACTCTAGCCCTTAATGCCCCTACTTATCTATGTATTCTTGATTCCCTAGCTTATTTTGTAGATCTCACTAGATCAAATAAAGAAGATGATATATGAGGGATCTAAGCATAGTTCATTGCACAGATTTCAACTATGGTATATAAAATAATGTGTAAAATAGGAGGGTATGTTAATCAATTGATCTACTTTGTTCATCAATATTATACATGGTAGTGCTAGGTAATAATTTTGTGTAGTAAATGCTAAATAAAAGCATGCATGATATAAATGATCCAATGTGTTACAATTGAAACAATATCTTGGATCTAAATTTTAGGTCAATTATGGATATGATTAGGATCTAATGAATGAGCATTTCACTTATCACACTTCCATAGCTTTTGTCTTAAAATATTTCTTAACCAATTTTGCAAAAATAACTAAATTCAAAATAGTTCACACGGTGACCTAACATATATTCTACATACACTTTACAAAGGAAATATACCTTTGCATGAAGATTATGGTTGGATGGTTTGTCAAATGAAATCCAACAATGATTCTTAAAATTATTACTGAAATCCTAATGTACACACCATTAAAGGACTCATCTATCCAACTTCTACTTTTACAATAACAAGGACTCGTTAATCTAAGTTTGAAGAACCTTTAGAATATAAAATATGAAGGTATTATGTGGTTAACACATACACTATGATTGGGTATTGGAGACATTCCTATAGAATACCACACTTATTTTGGTAAGAAAATGTGGATATCTCTATCTATATCAATGACTGACTCATATGAAATCAAGTCCTTCAATGTTCAATAGCTTATTGGGTCCATTGTGGGTATCTTTGGCATTGCTAATACATACAAAATGAGGACATAAAAGAAGCACTTAACTCAATCATGACTTTTTAATTAGTTGTTCCTAATTACGGTATTCATAGAGAAATAATTAGTAACTCATTTGATCTAGAAAAAATGGTCACATGTCATTCTAAGATAATCACATATCTAATTACCACCATGAAAATAAAGATTAATATGTATTGAGGCAAGGGATAACATATGATCTTTCCACTAGGAAAAGAAACCATGCATAGCAAGGAAGCCATTTATTACATTTTATTCTTATAACTTAACCAACCTAAATTTAACATACACTCATATTATAAGTTTCAAGCTATGAATACACACACAAGGAATACATTATATTTTATATCAAGACAATTGACCCTCAATATATCATGGACCTTCATATTGTGGTCTTTTGGTGCAATGATCTTAATAGTTTATGGACACAAATTTTAATGTTGTATAGTTCAAACCATAAATTTGATTAATTATTTTAATGGTAAGTTTATAGTCAAGTTTAGTAAATATAAACTCATCTAGTACAATTTAGAACTTCAAAATTAACTTCTAAGTCAATAAAATCAATTATAAATTCTCTAACTATTAATTAAAATAAAATTAAGTTCTTCATAATTCTTTATTGACTTTGTGATACATTTTTAAAATTATGGTTTCTTAGAATGATCAAGACTCTTTGTGAAGTATGAAATAGAGGGTCCACATCTAGTAAGAATGAAAATTTGATGAAGAAGAATTTTAATTTTGAACTTTCTCATCCATATAAATATACAAATTTAAAATATAAAATAAAATCTTGTTATATTATGTACTATAAAATAAAATAAATTATAACACAATAAAATTACTAACTTACATTTGATGGAAAGCATTCTTATACATCTTAGAATTGCGAGTAGGATTACGTCTAGCCATGCTAGAATGGCCACACTAACTAGTTTCTCAAATCACTCACCATCTTTATCTTTATCTTGATTGATACGTGCGCGAGGCTTGAACTTCCATTTGAATTTAGAAAATTTGAATTCAATTGGAAATTCAAAGACTAGTTCAGTGAAAAATGCCTAAATTTCTGTAATATGACCGTTTGGGGTAAGTAACCCTATTTAATAGGAATTCGAAGAGCTATGTACAAGGTTTTCCCTTCATTTCTTCTTTTAATTCTCTTTAGATTTTCAATTTTTTTTGGTCTGGGTTTTGTACAGCGTGCACGCTGGATTGTCTCTGATTTTGTACTTTTCTCTTTGATTATTCTATTCTATTAATTTGTGATTTCTCTTATGGTTTGTTCATCTGTGATTACTTCTCTTTTGGTTGGTTCTATTGTTTTGGTTTATTTGTATGTGATTTTTTCCTTTTTGGTGTTTAGTCTTGTTGTTTTTTTGTGATTTGTTAGTTTTTGGTCTATGTTTTGTTATTTTTTCGTCTGAGATTTGGCCGAGAAAAGGTAGAGGCAGAGCAAATGGAGGACAGATGAAGATGCAGAGTAGATGAAAAGTAACAAGTGATGAAACGTTTTTTTTTGGGTAATTTTTCTTTCAGATTTTCATTATATGAATTAATAGTTGTTTATTTTGCTGGGATGTAAAAGTATTATCTTTCTTTTTCAGTTTTATATTCCAGTTGTTCCTGGGAAAGATAATAAGAAAAAGGTGCTCTACCGTTGAAGCTGTAAACCCTATTTTATTTTTCTTTTTCAGTTTTATATTCCAGTTGTTCCTTATATCATTTACTTCAACCCTAGTTTATCTTTCTTTTTCCTTATATCATTTACTTCTAACCCTGGTTTATCTTTCTTTTTCATTTTTATATTCCAGTTGTTCCTTATATCATTTATCATGATTATTCATATGTTTTTATGTACAATTATGTCATCGTATCTATGACACAGAAAATAGAGGACATAAGAAAATGCAGAGCAGATGAAGTGGCCTTTTCTTGGTAATTTTCCTTTCAAACTTTTATTATATGAATTAACAGGTTGATTATTTTACTGGAATGTAAAAGTATTAGTGATTATTAGGTTATTACACTGAGAATGATAATTTAAAAAGGTCCTCTGCCCTTTAAGCTATAAACGTTAGTTTATCTTTCTTTTTCAGTTTTCTATTCCAGTTGTTCCTTGTATTATTTATCCATGAAATGATTACCCATATCCTTTTCTGTATAATGATGCTATCATATCTATTACTGAGTGTAAAGTGGTGTCATCATATCTATTCATGTTGTTTGTTGTTTATTTTTCTGCAGTTCTCGTTAAACTCACAGGTCTATTGTGCTGGCTGATACTGCTACTGGTAATGATAGAAATAGAAAAATAGGACCTGCTTAACATGGCATGAAAACTTAGATCTGATACACAACATTAAGAAACCAAACCACTTCGTTGAATCCTTAATTTATATATTAGAAAATAGACCATACCATCCTTAAAACACCAGAATATCTACCTGACATACTAATAATAGTAATTAATTTTACAGTTCATTATATGAATAGGGTAACGTAATCAAATAATTAAAAAAAACGTAAATAGCAAATAGAATTTTTGTTGTAAACTTTTGAACTAAACTTCTATGAAACTAAATCCCTCGGAGAAAAATCTCAAAATGAAAGAAAAGTACATGCTGCCTAATTTGGTTTCTTGTATAGATTGTACTAGTATGTACTAATTTTTTCAGTCAGAGCAATCCAATTGCCTCCAGTACCGTGCTGCTCTATATAGGCTGTGAGTTTTGAGTCTTCCTTAGGAGACCATGACTCTTTCTTTATAATAATTATGAGATAGTTTCTCAAGAGTTTATTTTAGTTTTAGAAGATTGATATTCGCACAGTCAAAAGTAATGTTAGTTAAAAGAGAATTTTATGGAGTTCGGTGAGAATTTTAACTTCACACCTGTATATAACATAATCTGGACAGCCAAGAACTATGAATATGCTCCTTTTCATGTAGGCTCCATTTTAATGTGAATAATTTAAAACATGTGAATAACAAAACATCATCTTCATATAATTCTCTTCTAGGGATATAGACTACATATTAACATGACTACACTTAAGATGAGATTTTCTCCCATGTACACATTAACAGTGAGGTACGGCATTAAGAAATGGCTGGATCATCTTTTTGTAAACCACAATACTTTATGATGTTAAAAACTAAACTTTAGAGTGTATTTAGATTTATCATTGTTATCCTCTAGTGTGCTTCACCTCCTTCATGATATGGTGATGAAAAATATGGGTACTACATGGTTGATCTTGGAGATCATTTAATCTTTGTAAGTAATACTTTTTCACCTAACATCCATTAGTTGTTTTCCCAATTTTACTAAAATTCTATTCCATATGCTTGTAAATTTTCTATTGCAAGTTATGAGAGAGATGGCGTCCTTGTCTATTCCTAGAAATATCATTCCATTACCCTATTATACTTTCCTTGACCTTTCTTGCCTGTGAGCCCAAAATCAACTATATATGTATTAGCATCTGTTAAGTTGTAAACTTATATGTATCAGCACCATGTTTAGAATCAATCTAAGGTATCGTCATGCTCCTTTTGATGTCTATTTTTCTATAAATCACATTTGTGGACTGTCCCTTAAGCTTCCTACTAACTCTCACCTCCTTCACAATGCCAAAAATAACTCTCTTATAGCTTTAGGACTGTTATACTTCACTTTTCCTCATTTTGAAAGGCTATAAGGATTTCCAGTTGATGCCTGTCACTTATATTAGTTCACATTGAGAATACCTTACATATTTTGCCCGTCCCTGTTTCTCCTTTCTCTTTGCTTGTGGCTCTGTCTTCATGGAAATGTCATGTGCACGTTGTTGATGCTGCCCCTTTTTTATTTTTTTCATTGCCTTTTGTCTATGCTCCTTGATTTTCTTTCATTTCCTACTCTCACCTGCTTTGCTATGCAAAAATAACTCTGATACATCTGTATGACTCTTATACTTCACATTTCCTTATTGTGAAAGGCTATAAGGATTTCCAGTTGATGCCTACCACTTATCTTAATTCACATTTATAATACCTTACATATTCTGCCCTTCTTTGTTCCTCCTGTGTCTTTGCTCTTGGCTTTTCTTTTCTCCATTGTCTGTGCTTGTGGCTCTCTCTTCATGTAAATGCCATGTGCATGATATTAACGCTGCCCCTTTTGGTTTTGTTCATTGCCTTTTTTTATGCTCCTTGACTTTCCTTCATAGCTATCTATGAATGCATTCTTTTTTCCCCTGTAGATGGATGTTGCATCCTCCATGGGTGTACCATTTGTGCACGTCAACACACTGTCATCATCTTGCTCTTTTCGGCTATCTTCTTTCGCTCCCATCTTTTCTTTGTTGTCTTTAAAATCATTATGCATTGTCCCTTGTTCCATCTTGTGAACTGCCCACCAGTAAGTAAAAGATGATTACATGGAGAATATGTAACACTTATCTTAATTCACATTGAGAATACCTTACATGACAACAAATCATTATGCATTGTCCCTTATTCCATCTTCTGAACTGCCCAACAGTAAGTAAAAGATGATTACATGGAGAATATGTAACACTTATCTTAATTCACATTGCGAATACCTTACATTTTCTTCCCTTCTTTGTTTCTCCTTTGTCTTTGCTCATGGCTTTTCTTTTCTCCATTGTCCTTTCTTGTGGCTCTGTCTTCATGGAAATCTCATGTGAACGGTGTCAATGTTGCCCCTTTTTGTTTTGGTCTTTGCCTTTTGTCTATGCTTCTTGATTTTCTTTCATTTCTGATTAATTCTCATCTCCTTCGCTATGCAAAAACAACTCTCTCACAGCTTTATGGTGGAATTATACTTCACATTTCCTCATTGTGAAAGGCTATAAGGATTTTCAGTTGATGCCTAACACTTAATTCACATTGAGAATAGCTTACAAACACTGTCCCTTCTGTTGTCTTCTTAATTGCTCACCAGCTTGTAAAAGATGACTTCATGGAGTTGTCTATGATTTCTGTATTTCTCTAATTAAAACCTGAGTAACTCATTAGATAATCTACTACTAGAAAGCTCTTATACTTTTGCAAGACTTTTTCTTGCCACTGATGGTTCAACTCAAAATTTACACACACGGAACCAGGCAGAGAAAAAGCTATATAAATATGCCCATCACAACCTGTGAGTAGTGCAGTTGTGAGCACATAAGAAGCCTAGGAACTTATATTTCAGTGAGAGGAAACTTACAAGCCGCTAGGACCAGATGATTCTACATGCTTATAAGTAAAAAACATGTGTTGGTGTTGACAGTGGCGTTTTCTAATGACCTTCTAGTTTGACTCATGCTGTCAATTGCTGCTAGTATTGCTCGAATCCTACAATCTTTTGCTAAGAATAGTATTATCAAATCCGTGCTTGCAAATTCCTATAGGATGGTGAATTCATTTCTCCTTGTTGGCCCCCCTTGAATTTTTTGACAAGTAGAGATTTCCTACATTTGTGTTTTTCATGGTTTTCCTTGCTACTGCTCACCATGTCTGCAAGTTCAGCTTGTTGTTCATTCACATTCATATAATTTCGAGAAAGGAAACTTGAGTCTCTGTTAGAAAATATTTGCAGCTTCTTATTTTCCATCTCTGCCTTAAAAAACAAGAAGATTTGACAAGAGAAATAGTATGATTAGAACATAAATAAGTTGGTATCCTGACTGAGAAATTTTCACCTTGTTCTGCACCACAATCATAAGCATCAAAAACCCTGCCAGGGCCAGAGCAACATACAGAAAAGCAGTGAATGCACTTGATTGAATATTAGCTTTGGGTGGAGTAGACTGTTAACATTACAAGCAGTTATTGAGCAGAAGGCAGTACACCCAGAAGTAATATCAGGCCTCTTTCATCATGACCATTCATGGTCTTGAAATTTTGATTTAATATGGTTCCACTTAACACTAAGAAGCCCTAAGGAATTCCAAGAATATTTCCTCTATCATATTTAAAATAAATGCCTTTTGTATGTGGCATCTCTTGGTCTGAAAATGTCATATGCATTGTTCTAGATAAGCATAAAGGGAAGTTGTATAGGTCTTTTGTATGTGGCATCTCTTGGTCAGAAAATGTCAAATGTGTTTTTTTAGATAAGCATAAAGGTCAGTTGTGTTCTCTGTCACTATCTCTTGCTTCACATCTTGACTTTATTCATTTGTAACCATGTGTGTGATCTCCTTTTTTTCGAAAATCCTGATCAATTTCTTCTTGGTCCGCACCTTAACCTATCTTGCCCTTCTCTTAAAATATTTTAGGAATTGGGAGTGTCCACTGTTACATGACCTATTTTTCAGACATTCTCAATATTGCTATTATGTACCCGTTATCATACTTTAGGTTCCTCTTCTAGCACCTACATCTTGAATTGTGTAAGGATCCAGGCTAACAACCTTACACGAATTCTGAATATCCTTCCTCTTTGTTTTGTTCATCAACACATGTTTTGACAATCCACATGACTTCTTTCTTTCTAGAGTCTTCCATGGGTTGGAAAACTCCAAGCATGGGCTGGCAGAGCTCAACAAAGCTCATTGACACCTTGACTGATTTGTAGTGATTGTCCTAGTACAGTCATTTTCGTGGTTGCCTCTTATACATCATCAGACATAAGGTAGCTACATTTATTTAGAGTATGTAGGGAATTTTAGTGCCCACAGATCTTTATAACGTCTCATACTTCCTTACCTCTAACATTGTTTACAAGTTTCCTTCTGAATATACGTATGCCTAGGCTCTAAATGCTGTCCTAGTAAAGTCAAGCTTGATTGATTCGTAGTGATTGTCCTAGTATGGTCATTTTGGTGTTTGCCTCTTACACATCTTCAGAAATAAAGGTAACTACATTTATTTAGGGTATATAAGGAATTTTAGTGCCCACATACCTTAATATAAAGTCTCATACTTCCTTTCATCTAAGGTGTAAATCTCTAACATTGTTTAAAAGTTTCCTTCTAGATAGACAGATACTTAGGCTCTGAATGTTGTACATGATTTCGAACAAATCTAGTGCATTGCTTTCACATAGACAACTAGGCTTGACATTCCTTAATTCATAGCGTCGTGATGTAAAGACCAGCTGAAGTAAATAATCCCCTACTCATGGCACAGAACCTACAAATGGCACTGCTACCTGTGGCCAATCCAAACCATACTTGTCACTATTTGGCCCCTATCATTTACTTAAAGGTCTGATTATCATTTACAAAATATAAAATCTCAACTTTTCCATAGGCCTTTAGAAAGCCTAGGGATGGTTTTATCATTACATACAACAGAAATTTCATGGGCTTCTAATATTTAACTACAACTTAGTTCATCACTGTTCAAAATGGAATTAGGAGGCTTATGGATCTAATAAACCTTTTCATAATATACAGAACTTTATAAACCCAACAGCAGTTTGACAACCCTTTCTTTCTACTCTACAACGTGGGAACTTCCTTTTGTATTCTGCAACATGACCTATATATTTATGCAAAGTGCCATATATAATTCTTCTCCTTAAACTCTGCAACGTGGGTAAAAGAAGTCATGAATCTCCAGGAAACTCTCCTCTTGAATGCTAGGAGCCATATATCCTTTATATTGTATTGCCTGGTATGCTCTCCAATGTACCTTAGTTTCCTCTCTTGCATTTTTTAATTGTGATCTGTATGCTTTTCTTACAAGCTTTGACTCTTTTCCAAAACTTTCCTTTTTGATGAAACATGGACTCCTTTAAATTCATGGACTTGAAATTCTTTTGGCTAGACTCAAACTTTAAAAACTTATTGCAACAGTATTTTATCCAATAGGGTGAAATTTTATCTGTTCCTTAATTTGGTACATACAAGTGCAACATTTTAATAACTCCAACCAGATGACTCTGAACACCCTTGTAGTGTAAAGATTCTGAGGCTGTGCGATGAAAGTGTAGAACCACAATATGCCAAAAACTATAAATCATGGGATGACTTGGTAAAACATGTTAAAAACATTTGCACTTCTTAATCTAATCAATATTCTCCCTCACGCTTGAACCATTTTCATGAACACTCCATTTGCTCTAAGTGAAAAAAGAGGAAATCAAATAATATAGACAATATGTCCCCCATTTACCCACCCCATGAACATATCATGGAACAGGGCAGCTTAGAACCATAACACCCTATCCTGAGATTAGGTGGTGAAAAAAATGGACTTTGAACTGGGCCAATTTTACAGTGTTTAGAATTTTTTTTTCTGACATGCTAAAAATGAGGAAATGATGGAGATTTTTGATACCTGGCCAATCTAGCGAAAAACCCTGAGTTGTTATTTAACTGCTCAGTATTTAGTTTTGGTTTGGGTGAGTTAAAATTCCAGTCATAAATACAGTTAAGATCGGCTTGCTAACATTTTGAAAAGTAAATATATTTGTCCCCTAGATTTAGTTGTGTATATGATGAGATCTTATTGTGATATAATGTTCCACTCAAAAAAATGAATAACAAAATTATTTTTCATCCACAGCTCATAAAAAATAGCCGATTCTTTGCTTTTCCCTTGAACCTCCTCCACCTTATTCTTCCTCCAACTTAGGCACTTGCTGCATATATGCTGAATCTGAAGAAACGCTAGCACACACACCTGTAATATTACAAGGCTGTCAGAATATAAAATGAACAAAGGATGTGCATTTTGTGTAAATACAACAAGTTTTTCAACATCAATTCATTAGAAAATTTCAAAGTATAGCCTGTTGACATGCTTTTTTCATGTCGCTCATGTTCAAAGGATGAATTGCAGCACTCCCACTTACTAATGACAATGGTCTCCCCTCTGCTATTGCTAATGCTTTTTCCTAAGAAACATTTTAACACAGCCAATAATATTAGCATGCTTTTATTAATAAACGTGTTTTATCAGAGTTGTGAATCGGAAGGAGTTTTGAAAGGGTTCCAAAATCTTTTATAATAAGATGAAACCTTAACTTTCAACAACTAACTCTCATAAGGAGACACCAAGAAAATCATCGATGTCAGATACAC
Source organism: Cupressus sempervirens (assembly GCA_028749045.1). Taxonomy (NCBI): domain Eukaryota; kingdom Viridiplantae; phylum Streptophyta; class Pinopsida; order Cupressales; family Cupressaceae; genus Cupressus; species Cupressus sempervirens. The sequence continues at coordinate 637,412,959 of CM053793.1, forward strand.
AGTTTATAATTTGTGCATACTCAAAGCTAAAAGCTATACTGATATTTTAAATATTCTAATACTTGTGCGCAAATTGAATCCACAATATTATATGGATATTGTGGATTGGTTATGAAATCTCACAGATATTGGTTATCCAATCTCAGAGATGGTTTTCATTTAAAAAAGAAAACTTTCATTGGAAAAAATGCTGCATTTTAAAATGAATAGATCTTAGCAAAATAATCAAGAAAAGATGGGTACCTGTTTACTTTTCCCAAAATTTCATGGATAAGATGTTATGCAGCTGGCCAAATTTGGCTTGATTTTACAATTCTCAGGAATGTATGTTTTCATTTATGGTATTTATTTTTATTTTCTTGCAGCTGACAAATATGCACAAGGGCAGAGTCTAGGTTTGTGATTTCCTTTTTGCATTAATTCTCTATTTTAAAAAATTCTCTGTATCTAAGTTCTGAAAATTATTGACATGTTCAGGTCAATATGTTCCAACATATTCCCTTTTTTCTAGAATTTGAATGTTGTGACTGATAATCAAGAGAATTTGTAGTTATCAGGATTGCACGTGGGTTATATTATAATATGGAGAAGCTGAAATCATTGAAGTTGACGTGCTTGGTGAAGTTTTGACAAGAATTTTAAAGAAAAAAAACAGACTTGGTATGTACAGATACTTGATGATATAGATTGTTTTGATGACCATTTTCTTTAATATTATTATTTTTAGTCTATTTTGAAAAAAATGACCCATACAATGATAAACATTAAATGGCAGACAGTCACCAAAATATCCTTCCCTCCTTGTACAAATGGTGGAAATCAAATACTATGCACTGCTTTTATAAAAATATAGAAAATCTTATTTTGTAGTTTGTCTTTAAATTCGGGTTGTTCTACCTTTGAGAATCCTTCAGCATCCTAAACTTATTTTTCTAGATGCATTATTGATTTTTCTACTTCGGAAAAAGAGAGGTAAAAATTTATTAAGACAGAGAGGAATACAACAAGGAGAGCTCAACAAGGAGCTCGATCCTGAGCAACAAGATCATCAAATTCTTGCACCATCTCAAAGGACAGTTGCCTCCTATCCCTAATATTCCAACCCGGATCATGACTAGAAGCCCATTTGGCTAAACAATCAACAGTTCTGTTCCATTCACGAGGAATATACATGAACCTAATGAACTAAAAAGAGGTAGAGAAGAGAATAATCTGCTTAACAACAGCTGCCAACTAACATCCTCAAGCTCTTGCGAAGAAAGCATGTTCACCACCACCTGGGAATCAGACTCACAGATAATCTTATTCCATCCCCGCAAACAACACTGTTCCACAGCATATAAAATAGCCTGAGCTTCCATGAGATTGTTAGTATAATCATGAGATTGTTAGTATAATCACCCTTATGAACTGAGAAGAAAAATTTAACATCCCCAGAACTAGAACGAGCCACTCCTCCAATACCAGCAGGGCCAGGATTCCCACGGGAAGGACCATCAGTGTTAATTTTCAGAACTCCACAGGGAGGAGGAGTCCAATGCCCATCCCGGTTAACCCGATCTTTCCTCTGATGGTGAAGCTGCCTGGACATAGAAGGAAACCTATGAGCTGCAGCCCCATCCTGAAGATGAAAATTGAGGCGATTACAGATAGCAAGATCAACCGGATCCATACCCCCATCAAGCTCACACTTCACAAGAATAGTTTCCTGAAGAAAATGTGATATTTTCCACCAAAGATGCAAAACACCAAGCCGAACATCTTGGAATATGCGACGATTCCTCTCCAACCAGATATGCCAAAGCATGAAAGATGGGCCAGCAATCCAAGCAGCATGGAGAGAAGAAGACTTGGAGGGAGCACTACCCAAGCGAGCCCAGAACTCAGGCAAAGAGGAAGCATGCTGACAAGAGCAACCCCAAACGCTCCACCAAAGGTGCCATATCTGAATAGAATAGGAGCAATGGAAGAACAGATGGGAGACAAACTCCTCTCCATGACCACACAAAACACAATAAGAGGGGCCCTGAAATCCACGTTTACAAAGATTATCCCAAGTAAGACAACGATTGTGAGCCACTAGTCACATGAAAAAATTGCACTTGGACCAAGAAACTTTATTCCAAACTGGCTTCCACCAACGGACCTCAGCATCCCCAAATAATTGTCTAGTTATCTCTTGATACCCAGCAGAGACATGATATTTACCAGACAAGGTACCGCCCCAAGCCAAAACATCTGGACCAAGCAAAGAAGAACACTCTCTAGAGGCCAGAATTTGAGGAAGCTCCTAACGATCCATGTCTGTACCACCAGGAGGCCAATCAGAAGAATGCTTCCATCTGTAACCAACAACAGGTCCCAATTGATAAGGAGTCTTGTAGTGAGCCACTTTATCCCATCCAGCAGCAAGAAAAGAGTCACAAAGAGGCTGAAGATGAGGGTATATGGATAAAATGGAAGGGAATCCATCCCAAGCATCAGACCAAAACAAAGCCTAAGAACCTCCTTTACATATCCAGAATAGACCCCTCTTCACCAACATCGCATCTGTCTTCAAAGTATGCCAAACCATTGAGCCACGACCTTCAAGAGGAAGTGCAGAAACAGAGCAAGGATCAACACCATGAAAATATTTATGAGTGATAATACGAGCCCAAAGTTGATGTTGTCCAGAGCACCATCCCAATAAAGTTTAGCAGCCAAAGCTTGACTACTCAAGAGAGCAGATCGAAGACCAAGACCACCCTCCTTTTCAGGCCTACAAACAGTTGCCCAATTAACCAAGCTCCATTTAGTACTACGCAAATTACCACTCCAAAGGAATTGTCGAGAAAGAGAATCGAACTCCTTGAGAAAGTAAATAGGTGCAGCTTGGACCATGCTTCTATAAATAGGAAAAGCTTGGATAACAGCTTGAAGAAGAGTAACCCGGGCAACAGTAGAAAGCCATCTATGAGTCCAATGATTTAGCTTATCCTGAAGCTTGGTAATCAAATTTTGCCAGAAGAGACGTGGCTGCTTGGAAACAGCAATAGGAATGCCAAGATAAGTCAAAGGAAGTGACCCAATCTGAAACCGTAAGATACCAACAATCCTGTGCTGGATAGAATCAGGAGTGTTAAAAAAGTAAATGGAAGATTTGTGCTCATTAACTTTTTGGCCTGAAGCAGCCAAATAAACGTCCAAAGCATGTCAAAAGGCTTCAGCTTCCTTGATCCTAGCAAGATCGGCAAGAGCAGAATCATCAACAAATTGAAGATGGGAAAGGGAAGGTAAGCCATTACCCCATCGCCAGCCTTGAATAGAATTCTGGGACACCTGATGCTTAATGAATCTGCCGAAGCCTTCAGCCATGATGATGAATAGATATGGGGAGAGAGGGTCACCCTGGCGGAGGCCTCTAGAAGCACCAAATAGTTGAGAAGGTTGACCATTAATAAGAACAGAAAAAGAGGCAGAAGTAACACAACTCACAGTCCAACTCACCCAGTCAGAGCTAAATCCAAAAGAAAGAAGAATACTCCTTAGGAAGCTCCATTTAACTCTATCGTAGGCCTTAGCCATATCCAGCTTAACAAACATGGCTCTCTCCCTTGAAGTAGCCATAGAGTGAATAGCCTCAGTAGCAATAACCACCCCATCCAAAATTTGTCTGCCAGCAACAAAACCACCTTGTTCTTCTGAGATAATAATGGGAAGCCACCTTTTCATTCTCTCAGCAATCAACTTAGTAATAACTTTGTAAACCACATTACATAAGGCAATTGGTCTAAAAAACTCCAATTGATTAGCACCCTCTCTCTTAGGAATAAGAGTCAAGAATGTAGAGTTCAAAGCTCGAAGCATTTGCTTGCTAGCATAGGATTCCTTAACCACCTCCAACAAATCATGATTAATGATGTCCCAAAATTCTTGAAAGAATTCAACTGGAAAGCCATCAGGACCAGGAGCCTTCCCCTTAGGCATGCCAAAGACCACCTCCTCCAGCTCTTCCAAAGAGATTGGACGCATGAGATAATCATTTATTTCCTGAGTGATAAGGAAAGGAATACAGGACAAAATAATATTTTCTTCATTATCAACAGGAGGAGAGTCCTCAGAGAAGAGGGTAGAGAAGTACCAAATAGCCTCCTGGAACAAAGCTGGCAAGGAGTTTAGTTGGATACCTTGAGAATTAACCAAAGAAGAGATAGTGCTCTGATTTCGGTGAGATTGCATTGTTTTATGGAAAAAGGCAGTGTTTCAATCACCTTCCTGGAGCCAATCAACTCTAGCCTTTTGCTTCCAAAAAATTTCCTCTTGAAGTTCCCATTCTTCTAGAGCTCTAGAAGCAAGGGATTCAGCCTTGCCAAGATCCTCTGAGAAACCTCGATCTCTAATCTCCCTTGTGATGACATCAAGATCTTCTTGAGCAAGCCTCTTCATATAGTGAAGGTTCCCAAAGCATTGCCTATTCCATATCCTGAGCTGCCTTTTAACATATTGAAGCCTTTTAGAAAATGAGAACATTGCAGTACCATATGTAGGAGCACCATCTTTCCACCAACAGAAAACAAAATCACGAAGAGAGGAGTCACGAAGCCACATCAACTGGAACTTAAAAGGAGGATGCTTCGGAACACAAGCCCCTATAGTAGAAAATTTGATTGGCCAATGATCTGAACCCCTCCAATCAAGGATTTCTGAAGAGATAGAAAGAGTGCCACTAACCCAGAAGCAAGAAACAAGAAATCTATCCAAACATTCTGAGATAGCAGCAACACCAGTCCTGCGATTATTCCAAGTATAGAGACCATTAGAAGGCTTAACATCAGAGAGATGCAAAAGAGATATGTGTTGCCGAAGAAGAGCAGAAGAAGGCCCCAATCTAGCCAAACCACCATGCTTCTCCTCCAGACTTAAAACTAAATTGAAGTCCCCTGCTAACACCCAAGGATGATAAGGATGACAATTTCTAACATATTGAATATGTTCCCAAAGTTCCTCCTTTCCCGCAAGATCAATAGGTGCATACACATTAGTAACCATGATTACCTCTCTTGAGTCTAGAGCAGAAGCTACCATAGAGAGAGCTGAGCGAGAAGACATCCAGCCAAGGGGAGAAATTTTTTGAGGATCCCAAAATATAGCTAAACCACCAGCACTGCCTGTTGCCCCAACACACTAGCATTGGCCACAAGACCAAATACTAGAGGCATGTTGGACCATAGACTCCACAGAGAGCTTAGTCTCTTGGATACAAAAAACATCAGGACTATGATCAACCACCAAGTTATGAATAGCCTTTTGTCTAGGGATGCTATTCAACCCCCTTACATTCCATGAGAGTATAATCATCATTGGGTAGAATTGGGAAAATGAGAATCCAAAGGTTTCACTGAACCAGACTCAATCAATATATCTCCTGTGAGTTTAATCTTCTCTTGGTCTGTTTTGCGCCCACTCCTTAGAGGGGGAGTAAAAGAAACCCGCTTAAAGGGTCGAGGCATCAACCCCAAGGGGAGAGGAGATCCCTTGCCCTTACCTGATGGTAGCACATCCTTAACCAAGTCAGCCAAAACAACATCATTATCCTCCAGCACTGCAGGAGTCACCAGAGCCTCTGTTACAGGAGCTACAGGGACCTCACAGTTCTGATAAACTACAACTTGTGATGCCCCACAAGCATCATTAGGAACAGATCTCTCATCTGGGCAAATTGGATCAGAAGAGATAGGAGGAGGAATACCCTCCTCTAGAACCATACTATCCAGCACCTCAAAGCGGTTAAAACCTGAATCAGATAATCTTTCTTTCAAAGGCCTCTTTTGACCATGTCCCTTAGCTCGAGGGCGAACAGGGGTAAATCCATCCTTATCCTGCATTTGAGGCTTACCCTTACCCGTAGCATCTTGCGGATTCATCCCCTTGGTAGTATTAGCCATCTGAGATTGTCCTTTCCTTGTAGTATCTGCCAAACCACCAGCATTGCCAGTTGTAGAACCATCCACTCCTTTGAAACTCGAGTTACGAGGGCACTGATGCTGTAAATGACCATACTCATGACAAATTCGGTAGCGGAAAGGGAGGGATTCATAATCTAACTGCTGCACCCAAGAAGAATCCCCCAGACAAATTTCCAAAGAATCTGGTAATGGGTTATTCAAATTAATTTCAACATAAATTCTAGCATAAGAAATAACCTTTTTATCGAGGGATTGATGTGCGATCGCAACCAGCTTCCCCAACAAAGCAACAATTTGTCGAAGGATGTCTTCACGCCAAAATTCCAAGGGAAGACGAGGCAAGCGAACCCAAACTGGCATTGTTGAAGGGAGATCCTCAACAGAATTAAAACCTGAATGCCAGGGTTTGACAAATAACCCCACATGGTTGTAGAAATAAGGGCCTCCTTCAAAAACACGATCACGATCAAACATGCAAGAGAATACAACAAAAAAATAACTATTCCCTGCCAACATAATCTCCATATCGCCTTCCACCTGCCATGAACGGCGGATCTGTACCTCAAGAGCAAATAGGGAAATCCGGATTCCAAGAAATTTGCATATCAAAGCATGCTTGGTACAATAATCAATGTCCTCCATTACAGCCGTTGGAGGAATAACCAGAACAGGGCGATCATGGAACTCACAATGTTTTTAAATGTAGTACTGATATGATATTTTATGTTGACTGATTTATTCCAAAATGAATAATGACTTGGTGACAGGTTTACACAATTCAAGCAGAAAATGCCAGATCATAACTCCTCCGTACACAATATTGAATATTGTTGTGAATTATCAGCATTGTTTAAGCAGTTTGCTAGCATGGATAACAAAGAGAGCTAAGCACTTTTTTCAGTTGCTAGTGTGAATTTAAAGCAACAAAGGAAGGATGAACAATGTCTTGGTCAATTGTATTGATCAAGTAGCTTTGTAACATGTAAAAATACAATATTTAATAAAAAAATTATTGGAAGGGGTGAAAACCCCCTTTCAAAGACTGAAAGGAATGGTTGTTGGCCATAGCCATTTCTTAAGGTCTTTTTTTGACAGCTAATGTTTGATTTTTATTTCAAAAGCTTATTTATTTTATAAATGAATTTATTATTTGTGAATAATAACATATTTCATTGCACTCATAAAAAAATGTCAGTCATTTAAGAAGACAATTTATAGACATAATTCATGTGACGTAAAATATGCCACCATAATATTTTGACCTCTAAACACAATGGATAATAACTTATAAAACATCATTTAAAAAACAATTTTAAAACACCCATTATAATTGTAGTCACCTCCCTAAAAGATGGCAATTGTGTTCATGTCCCAAATGAAAACAATTTATAGACAATTCATATGACAAAAATAATACCATAATGAAAAATTGAAGATAATGGCCTCTAGACATGTCACAATGGATAATAAATTACCCTTTTAAAACAACATTTAAAAGATAATTGTAAAGGGTGAGTGAGTAGCCGAGTTGGTGTGAAGGCGAGTCGTGAGGCGTAGTGTTAGGCTAATGATCTCGGTGCTACGCATCAACTCCGGTTTGAGTCACACTAGGTTTACCACAAACCCTTTGAAGTTGTTGCATTGTTATCCTTGCCATCCAGGTTCAAATCTCATGGGGATGAGGTCCCCCGTTTGTGGCCTCACTGGTTCATAGCTCCAGGTCAAAGCGTTGGTGGTACCGGTGGGCGTGTTGCACCAGCGCTACCGGTCACGTTAAAAAGTTTACCAAGCGCATTTAAAAAAAAAAAGATAATTGTAAACTCTCATTATGAATGCAATTCACATGACAATTGTTGGATATTTTAGAAGTGTGTTAAATGTTTTTATTTGGCTATTAATTTGACTATTTTACAAGTGTGTTAATTGTCTTTTCATTTTCAATTCCCATTATGAATGCAACACATGACAATTGTTGGATATTTCAGAAGTGTGTTAAATGTTTTTATTTGGCTATCAATATGTTAGTTACATATTTAGAAGTATGTTAATATGTTTTTTTTTTTTTTAAAAATAAACTAAATAAAATATAAATGTGGTGTTTTGTGTTATGTTTTCTTGTGTTGTTTTGTGTAATGTTGTGTTGTTTTGTGCAATGTTGTGTTGTGTCAAGTTTGTCTTAGGTTCATTTAGGAGAAACCATGGTTGTCTTAGGTCCAACTAGGTAAGACCATTTTAGCTTCCACCTTCACGTGGTTGGTCTTGTTAGTAGAGAATATTTGATTAATAAATATTCTTGAAGCTAAGAGAAGCTTTAGAGTAAATAATCTATGTAATTTAATTAGAAATAATGTTTTTAAATTTTAAATTAGTTGACACAACATTCTTGGTGAATTCATTAAAAAAGGAAAAACTTAGTTCAAAGGTGAAATTTTAAATAAAAATTTGAGTATCATTTTCTAGTAATTACAAATTAATTATATATTTTTTAAAAATAAACAAAACAAAAAGTACATGTGGTGCTTTGTGCTATGTTTTGTTGTGTTGTTTTGTGTAGTGTTGTATTATGTCATGGTTGTCTTAGGTCTAATTAGGAGAGGTCATGGTTATCTGAGGTCCAATTAGGTGAGACCATTTTAATTTCCACCTTCATGTGGTTGGAAATGGTTATGCAAGAAATGAATTCTACTTGACAAGATAGTAACAACATTTAATAATTAATTTTAAAATATGTAATAGTTATTTTTTATTTCTAATTTAATTATTAAATGCTATTAATTTATCTATGGTTGTCTTAGGTTAAATTAGGAGAAACTAGGTAAGGTCATTTTAATTTCTACTTAATGTGGTTGGCCTCATTAGTAGAGCATAGTTGACTTCATAAAAACATTCTTGAAGTTAAAAAGAGCTTTAGTGTAAATATTTATGTAATTTAATCAGAAACAATGCTTAAAATTTGAAATTAGTTCACATGACATACTTAATGAGTTCATAAAAATAATAAAAAACTTAATTCAAAGGTCAAATTTAAAAAAATAAATTAATAAATTAAGTAGCATTTTCTAGTAATTATAAATTAATTGTATATATATTTTTAAAAATAAACAAAATAAATTTATATGTGGCATTGCTATGTTTTATTTTGTACAATGTCATGTTGTTTTGTGTAATATTGTGTTGTTGTCATGGTTCTCTTAGGTTGAACTAGGTGAGATCATTTTAGCTTCCACCTTCATGTGGGTGACCTCACTACTAGAGAATATTTGAATTAATAAATATTCTTGAAGCTAAGAGAAGCTTTAGGGCCCGTTTGGCAACATAAATTAGATTGGAATAAGCATTTATAAATTCCAAAAATCTCAAAACCTCTATTTGGGTGCGCCAAATTAGAATTGAGAATATAAATATGTATTCCAATTTTGGCCAAAAAAAAGCATTTTCTATTCTACTTAAATAGGTGGGATTGGAATACTTATCCCTATTCCAATTTTACTTTTTCAAAATTGATCTTTTTATTCAGGTCCATGAGTTTGTTATGCGTGCAGACAAGGAGTTTCAATGTCTTTTAGGGTTGCAATTTTTAAAGAGGTTAAAGATCACAATGAATGGCAAAGGAGAATGTTGGTCTTAGATTGGTTTTGACAATTAAGTGTCAAAACACTTAAACAATTCTCAAGATGATGCCGAGTATAATATAGAAGCCGAGCTACAGTGTGTGTTGAGCCAAAGAATTCAATAGGTGTCGAGTGGACTTTAGGTGTTGAGTAATCTTCAGGTGCTGAGCAAAGTTCAAGTGCCGAGTCACTATTCGTGCTGAGAAGAGTATAGATGCTGAGCGAAGCAAAATTGCTATAGGAGCCGAGTGAGACAGAATTTTTATATATGTCGAGCATTAGCAACCAGTAACTACCGAGTAACATAGAATCAACATATGAGTTTGTATCTTTGCAAACTCAGATGTAAACCATTTTTGAAGCTGACATAGGATGAATCTTGAAGGATCTTGAAGATAAGATCGAATCTTTTGCATTATCTATGTAATCAACATGCAACTAATAAGAAAAATGGAGAAGGCATGCAACCAATAGAAAAAGTGCAAGAATTGAGCAAGAAATGAAGTTTTAATATTGATTGTAGATTCATACCTAATCTAAGTCTTTGAAAACTTTAAAAGGAGGATGACACCTTATTATGCAAAAAGAGAGAGCATGAGAGAGAAATGTATGGGTGAATTATAGCGAAGTGCAGAAGGGCGAAAAGACTTTGTGAAGAAAAGAGCAACATTGTAGAATCTAGTTGATGAACAACAAAGTATCAAAATTTTTGAAGAGTGACATATCAGATCAATCAAGGATCAGAGCAGATAGAGCAGAACAAGGATCTGTAATCAACAATTGAGGATTGCAAGTTATTAGGTCAAAAAATTCTAATACTCTCTAGCAATTGTATTAGATATGAAAATCCTATGGACTTAAGTTGGCCTAGCAACCGTTTGTAAATCTTTTAATAGGGTGGCATTCCAAGTGAATGTACAAAATTCCTTTAACCAGGCCTACTTTTAGCAGGGTAGTTAAATCCTTTAACCAGGTCACTTTTAACAAGGTGTAAAGTCTTTAACAGGACAGGCCTACTTTTAGCAGGGTAGTTAAATCCTTTAACCAGGTCACTTTTAACAAGGTGTAAAGTCTTTAACAGGACAGGCCTTTCACAGGGCAAACCATTGGAAGTGATCAAACTTTGTAACTTTGCAGTGATACTTTGTGGGTGTCATCCCCACCCCAGTTTTACCTTCTCATTTTGGAGGGTTTCTGGGTTACCAAATTTGTGTGTTATCTGTTTTCATGCATGCTTTTACTTTCATGTTTATTAGATGAATTAGATGCATGTGAATGTTTTTAGTTAAAAGGATTTGAAATGGTTAAAGTTAGTTACTTTTGATTCACCCCCCTCTCAGAAGTAAATCTTCCCACTTGTAAATTCCAACAATTGGTATCAGAGCTAAGTTCTCACAAGGAGAAGCCTTACAGCTTGGAGAAAAGATCTGAAAATGGAAGTCTACAAACTTGGGAAGATCATAGAGTATTAGGCAATTGATATACAACTTGCTTTACATGCTTTGAAGGAAGCTAGAGAGGAACTAAGAAAATCCTTAAAGAGAAGAGACATTGCCATAGCTAAGAATGATACACAGTACAACGAGATTGACACCTCAAATTTGTTTTCAAATGAAGATTCCAAAAAGTTTGATGTAGCAATAGCAGACCTAATGGAGAAAAATAGAGCTCAAGTAGAAGAAATTAGAACACTCAAGCTTGAACAAGAGTCACAAGCCATGATGCTTTGTGAGGTGACTGAACAAAAGAAAAGAGCCATTGAAGATAAGGCTATGCTAGAAGAAGAAAAGAGAAACCTTCCAACAGACTAGAAGAAAAGTCAATTGATCTTGCAAGAATTTCAAACAAGTAGATAGACACCCTAAGTTAGATGATGAATGCACATCATGAACTGAATGTTAAGGATATTGAGATCTCTACACTGAAGATGCAAAATGAACAACTACAAAATGACCTAAAAAGAGAGAAAGAGATTGCAGAGAGCTTCAAAAAACCAAATGAGGCCATCAGGTACTTTGAGCAGCTATTAAAATCACCAAGGACTATCAATGACACTTCAGGACTAGGATACATTAGCACTGAACAAGAAGAGTCATCCAAGACTATACAAGAAAGGAGTAACAAAGGTAAGAACACTATACCTACTTGTCATATTTGTGGTAAAAAGGGACATACCTCTAATGTATGCAGGAGCAAGAATGCCCATCAGCATGACAAACCTAAAAATGTAAGTCATTGTCATAAGTGCAAAAAGCAAGGACATCAAGCACACAACTACAGGACTAGGACTATTAGAACACCAAAATTTGAAGGTCACTACTACAATTGCAAGAAGTATGGACATAGAGCTTTTGAGTGTAGATCAAAGCCTATGTAGACACCAAATTAGGCAGCAAGGGAAGGTAACCATGGACATCACTACAATTGGGACTACAACCCCGGTTATAGCTATCATTACTATCAAGAATATGGATACATTCTTGAAAATTGCATAAGAACACATTTTAGAGGGAACTACAACAGATGGTTGAGTCAAACTACATGTTTCAGTTGCTTAAAGACTGGTCATATCAACAAAAATTGCACAACAAGGTCAAAGGTGCCCAACTTGAAGAATGACAAAGGTAAAGAGAAGGTAGATCTTGAACACATCAAAGGAGAAATGAATAAGATATGGAAAAAGAAAGATGGGTGTAGCACATCAAATGAAGGGATCACTTCACCTAATAGGTCAAGTGGTCACACTTCATCAAACTAAGCAAGAGAAGGCATGAGAGATTGATTTACAAAGTTTTATCATACATCAGCTCCTAAACAAGCAAGTACTAAAAAGAAGAGATCAACATGAACAAAGATGCAAAGTTAAAATTTTAAGATTTTGCAAGTGTTGTCGAGTTGTCCTCAAAAGCTAAGTAAAAATCCAGTACAAGCCGAGTTGATTATCGGAATAGTAGGATCCGAATGATTGGTTGGAGCCGAGTTGATAGTAGAAGCCAAGTGAAGAAGAAATCTCAGTTGAGGCCGAGTAAAGAATACTCCTATGGATGCTGAGTATTGAAAAGACAATGGAACCTGAGTAATGTAGAAATCCTTTAGAAGCTGAGTGGACAACTGTAAACACACTGAGCATTAAATGCAATGAAAATAAGGTATATTATCATGTTTTTTATCATTTTTCCTCATCATAAACAAAGAGCAAAGACAAGAAAGAGCACAGAGTGAGTTCAAAGTAGAGAATCCAATGATTAAACAGATTTCAATAGCATTTCAACATGATTTCATCAATCTTGAGGTATTTACATTTGTGTTGAGTTACACAGTTTAATATTGTCTTCATGTTAAAACCTTAGAATTGCAAAAATGGCTTCTAGCTCTAGGAAAACTTAGGAGAAGGAACCATTCAAGGTCCAACCAGTGTCCAATGAGGTGAAACAACCTGATTTTTGCCCAATACTAGAGGTAGCATATAAGAACAACCTAGCTAGAGCCCTATCTGTCATACCCCCCAAGGTAGTTATGGTTCAAGATGTAAGGAGATGCTTCAATTGCAAGATTGGAGCCATAGGTGACATGGAAATGAGGGAAGCCTATAGAGATTGTGTGAAAATAGAGTGTTAAAGGAAGAATATTAGATTGTTGAGAGGAAGGATTTATCATGTGCCCTAGAATTTCCCATAGTGTTCAAGACTAAATGGATTAGACTAGTACTCAGTTGAATACATGATGGAAGCTTATGGTTGGAAGATGACCCAATAAAAATCACAAAGAGAATTGTTCATAGAGTGACAAGGTACTCAACCCTAGATTGGTCGAAGACCCTTAGGAGTGATTCTAAGGAAGCAATAAAGAAGAATATTGGTGCTAAGTGGAACAAGAGAGGGATGACAATTGACACCATTCAAGACCCTCTTGTTGATTTTGTTGTCAGAGTTATTGCACACAAGTTCTACCAATCCAACAGACTCAATAGTGTGCCTTGCATTGTAGTGGATGGTGGTTATAAATTGGTGAAAAAGGATCATAACTATGATCTTGCAGAACTACAACTACAACAAATTAATGAAAATTTAACAACTATCAGGAGAACCAAGGGAGCCCAATGCAAATTTGGTGATGTTTTGATTTGTATATTCTTTTATGTTCATAATGAATTTCCTTCTTTTAGCAAAGTTGCATGGAAAACAAATAGGTCAATAATAGCTCAAGTCAATGAATACATAGAGTAGATGGGAGCTACTTTTGAGACCTTAATGACTAGCTATTTTGAAGACTTCAAGAAGTCAATGAAGCAAAGGCTAAGAATTCCAGTTTCCCTAATAGAGAAACATGTAAATGATGTATGTTTTCTTGTAGATATTGACTATACATACATTCAAGCTACCATACCAAGAGTGAGATGGCTAAGACCTCTTGGTTATGAAATAAACATAGATGAAGCATTAGCAACAATAACTACATTACTTGCAGAGGAAATAGACAAGGATGCACCACATTTTGGAACCTATGACATGGTGAGATCAAAAGTGGATATGGAGTTAAAGACTACCTCCACATTGAAAAAAAAAGATAAACTTTTTAAGAAGCTAAAGGCAAAATTTGGGGAAGGCACTATAGAAGCAGATGAGGACTTGCCTACCTCGGGGACTCCTAGAAAGAAGCTGAGCACTCATGTAGTACCATTGCAAATTTCAGCACCAAGATCAAGTTCCACCAAGATTGCAAGGGTACTTCACTATGGAGACCCTGCACTTGACGAAGAAATAGTCATGCCTAGCTATGACTCAAGGACAATGAATTTATCTCAGATAAATTAAGTGCAAGAGGCACTAGAGAGAAGGAAGAAATAAGAGATACTCATAAATGAGTACAAGTAGAAGCAAGCACTAGTGGAAATTAAAGACATATTTCTTGATGCATTCAGCTTGAAAGTACCTGATGAGACCCAACCCATCATGGAGCAATTATCCAACATAATGGACCAGGTACAAAATAAAGACCTTGAAACTAATGTCAAAGTATTAGAATGGTCTGAAAAGAAGTTTCAAATGAAAGTCAATGAGAAGATATCTAGTGAAATAACACTTTCACAAGTTGAATTGGCTAAGAAGATTGAAAAGGAAAAAACAATACTTGGGAATGTGTTCTCATTATACTCCAAGTTGTGTGATTCATCATTTTTCACACAAGAAACTAGCCAAAGGATATTGAGCTTGGAATAAAATCTCAAGATTTCTAGCACACAACTACCCAAAGATCCAGCTCAGAGTGAGAAGCATTTTCCAACAACGCTTCACACATAGAAATTTTTGTTGATGACATCATATTTGGAGGTAAAGATACTTTATGTAATGTTTTTGCAAATGAAATGAAGCAAGAATTTGAGATGTCTATGTTTGGAGAGATCAAGTTCTTTGTGGGTTTGCAAGTACATCAGATAAAATATGGTATATACATCACTCAATCAAAGTATGTTAAGGAGATATTAAAAACTTTTGGATTGGAGGATTCTAAGCTAGTAAGTATGCCTATGGTGATAAGACATAAATTGTCAAAGAATGATGATTCAACTGAGGTGAATCAAACATTATATAGGTCTATGATTAGAAAATTACAATATCTAGTACATGGAAGACTTGATATTGCATTATCTGTAGGGATAGTAGCAAGATTCCTTGTTGACCTTAGGGAGAATCATTTGATGGTTGTAAAGAGAATAATGAGATATATGAAAGGAACAGAGGTGTATGGTCTATACTACAAGAAAAATGAGAAATTTATATTAAGAGCCTATACTGATGCTGACTGGGCTAGAAATGTTGATGATAGAAAGAACACCAATGGAGGAGAATTTTTCTTAGGCAAAAGGCTAGTTATATGGACTAGCACAACACAAAACTGCATTTCTCAATCTATTGCTAAAGTTGAATATGTTGCTACTATAGTAAATTGTATAGACATTGTATGGATCAAGCAGCTACTCAAAGGTATGAAGGAGGAAATCACTAAACCTATGATACTTTATTGTTATAATACAAGTGCTATAAATATATCAAAGAATCCCGTGATGCATACAAAGACTAAGCACATTGCAATCAAGTATCATTACTTAAGAGAATTCATTCAAGATAAAGAAGTAAAGATGGAATATGTCAACACCAAAGAACAAATTGTTGATATCTTCACAAAAGCATTACCTAAGGATGCTCACAAGTATCCAAGAGGTAAACTAGTCCAAGGCTATCTAAGAAGCATGAGATGTGTCCTGCATCAAACAAATTGATTGACACCTTGTAAGAGCAACAGGAACATAATAGGAACTAACCGCTATAGGCTGAAAGGCCCATAGACTCCGAACACCATCTGAACTTGTCAGTGCCCACTGGTTTCATTAATGCATCTACAACATTCTTCACAATATCTACCTTTTCCAAATTTACCTTTCCATCTTCCACCATATCTCTCACAAAGTGATACTGCACATCAATGTGCTTCGTTCTGGCATGGAAAGTTGGATTCTTCACAAGGAAAATAGCATTCTGACTGTCACACCAAATAGTAACTTGTTTTGCATCAACACCAACATCAGAACACAATCTCTTAAGAAAAATGGCTTCCGTACAAGAATGAGTAGCAGCCATGTACTCAGCTTCTGTAGTGGACAAAGCAACCACAGGTTGTCGCTTGCTCATCCAACTGATGGCATCACCAAACATAGTGAACACATAAGCACTTGTGGATCTCCTGCGGTCAATATCACCTGCCGAATCTGAATCCACAAACCCATGAATACAAACTGAATGCTGAGATCCAGAAGAGTTACCATGATAACATATGGAGTAATCTGATGTACCCCTCAAATATCTGAATACTCGCTTAACTGCATCCCAATGTATTCGTCCAAGATTAGCCATAAATCGACTCAGGACTCCCACTGCTTGGGCAATGTCTGGTCTAGTATAGACCATAGCATACATAAGATTGCCAACTGCACTAGCATAAGGTACTCTACTCATGTCCTTCACCTCACTAGGAGATTTTGGACAATCATCTACAGATAACTTTGTTCCCACAAGAATAGGAAGACATAGTGGTCTACAATCTGCCATGCTAAACCTGTCCAACATAGACTTCACATACTTACTCTGACTCAACCAAAGTTTTCTGTTAGACCTATCTCTACTGATTTCCATACCCAAGATGTACCTAGCTGCCCCAAGATCTTTCATCTCAAACTATGCTGACAACTAAGATTTAAAATCAGAAATCATACCCTTACCCTTCCCAAACAACAACATATCATCAACATATAATGCAACAATAAGAAGGCGATCATTTTCAATTCTGAAATAAACACAATGATCTGATTTCAATCTTACAAATCCAATTGACAACACAAAGGCATCAAACTTAAGGTACCACATCCTAGGAGATTGCTTCAAACCATATAGAGATTTCTTTAATCTGCAAACTAAGGATTCTTTACCTTTAACAATGTAGTACTCAAGCTGTGACATATAAATCTCTTCCTCCAAATCACCATGAAGGAAAGCTATCTTCACATCCATCTGTTCTATCTCTAAATCACATGATGCAGCAAGAGATAACAGAAATCTAATGGATGTCAACTTTGCAACAGGAGAGAATATTTCACCATAATCTATTCCCTCTACCTGTGAATACCCCTTTGCAACCAATCTAGCTTTGTACCTTTCAACACTGCCATCTGCACAGAATTTCTTCTTGAACACCCATTTATAGCCAATAGATTTTCTCCCTTTAGGCAAAGGTACAAGGTCCCAAGTTTTTTTTTTCTCTAAAGAAGCCATCTCATCATCCATAGCCTCAATCCAGGAACCTGCATCTTTCATGCCCAAAGCCTCTTTCACAGATCTAGGCTCATCAGTGTTAGTAATCAAAGCAAAAGCACAACTGGAATCTAACATAGAATAACCAAACCTTTATGGTTGCTTTCTTTCTCTCGTGGATCTCCTCAAGGGCTGAGGTTGAGGTTGTTCTTCCTCTTCTTCTGAACTATCAGAGCTGCAAGAGCTCTCCTCATCATTAGACCCAACATGGTCTCTCTGTTCAGTCTTCTCAGGGGTAGGAGGCAACTGAACAACATCTTTTTCCTTTTTTTTTTCATTTGGTTGTAGCACAATAGGAGAAGATGTTAGCTCTCTAAAAATAAAATTTCTACTATACAACACCTTACTAGTCATAGGATCCCAAAGCTTGTATCCTTTCACACTAGTACTATACCCAATGAAAATACATTTAACAGCTTTGTTTTCCAACTTAGATCTTTTCTCCATTGGAAGATGTGCATAAGATTCACAACAAAAAACACGAAGATGTCTAACTGAAGGCTTCTTACCAGACCACACCTCCATGGGTGTCTTACCAACAAGAGCTGATGTAGGAGATTTGTTAACCAGATAGCAAGCAGTGGCCATAGCTTCAGCCCAAAACTTTTGTTCTAAACCAACTCCACTAAGCATACTCCTAGCCTTCTCCATCAGTGTCCTATTCATTCTCTCTACAACTCCATTTTGCTCTGGGGTATAAGGAGTTGTCTTATGCCTCTCGATACCTTGTTCTTTACAGAACTATTCAAACCCTGCTAAGCAAAACTCACCACCATTGTTAGTTCTCACACACTTAATCTTCTTACTAGTCTGATTCTCTACAAAGGCTTTAAATTCCTTGAATCGACTAAAGACTTGTGTCTTACTTTTAAGGAAATAAATCCATGTCCTTCTATTGTAATCATCTATGAAAGATACAAAAAATACAGACTTGGAGATTGAAGGAACTTTTACAGGACCAAATACATCAGAATGAATAAGATCCAAAACATCAGAAGATTTGTGAGAACTAGAGTAAAACTGAATACGATTTTGTTTATCATAGACACAGTGTTCACAGAAGTCAAACTCGAGATTGCAATCATTTAACCCCTCAACGAGATTTTTATTTTTCAGGGTTCTGAGACCCTTCTCACCAATGTGGCCAAATCTCAAATGCCACAACATTGTCTTTTCTGCAAGAAGCTTTCCTTCCAAAGTGTTTGCATCCTTAGGTACACTTGTTGCACTACCATCAGAACCACTAACCACAGTCTTCTTTACTACTCGTTCAAATGGTGGGGATGAAGTGATAGCTACTCTTTTCTTTGAAACAGAAGAACTATTACACTGAGAAATGTGTGCATCAAGCTAAAACAAAGTACCTCTCCTAGTACCCTTAGCAAGCACCATAGCTCCTCTCATCATCTTACATCCATCTTTAGAAAACAAAACTTGCACGCCTACATCATTCAACATATTTATAGATAATAGGTTTCGTGCCAAACTTGGAATGTGCATAACTCCATTGATTCCCTTTACTCGTCCATCAAGAAATTTGATAGTGACCCTTCCGCGTCCAACTATCGTTAGGTGAGAATCATCACCCAAGTACACCTTTCCACCATCAAACTCTTCATATCTTGAGAACCAATTTCAATGAGAGGTCATGTGAAAAGATGCACCTGAGTCAACCAACCACACATCATCAGATGCATGGGCTGCCAAAGCTACGATGAATGCATCGCCATCTTCTTGAGATTTTTCAAAACCAGAATCTGAGGCTTTCTTCTTCTTCTTCTTAGGCTCTTCACAGTCTTTACGGAAGTGCCCAGTCTTATTACAGTTCCAACATTTTGCCTTGGACTTATTGGAAGTCTTTGACTTCCTACGGGATTTGGATCTACCCTTATTGTTAGAGTTATTATCATTTTTCTTCCCTCTTTCCATGGATCTCCCACGAATAGCAAGGGCTTATTTTTTCAAAACAAAAGCCTTTCTCCGCATCTCCTCTGATAGCAATGAAGACACCACATCATCCATTTTGAAAGTGACTAATGTGCTTCCGAGAGCCATCACAAGATGGTCCCATGAATCCGATAAAGAACACAAAAGTGTGTAGCAATGATCCTCCTCCTCTAACTTGACACCAGCTGATGTCAACTGTGCAGCCAACAAATTAAATGCATTTAAATGATCCGTTAAAGGATCTACCTTCCTCCATTCATAGAGAATACAACTTCTTCCTCAGGAACAACTTGTTCACCAAAGATTTGGCCTGATACATGGCCCCAAGTCTCTCCCACAAACTATATGCAGTTTTCTCATCTAGAACATTCAGAAGGACTGCATCAATTAAACAAAGTCTTATGAGACCCTTAGCTTTACGATCTTTGATATCCCAATCTACTTGAGCTATAGTTGCTGGTCTTGTAGTGCTTGTAGTCACTTCCCATAGGTCACGATCTTCCAACATGTCTTCCATCTTGAATTTCCACAACTCGAAATTAGTGCCACTAAATTTCTCCACCTCCATTCTTCCATATGATGAACTCGCCATCTCAATCTGCAAATAAGATTCAGGATGCTCTGCACAAGACTCCCACTCAACTTGAGATTAGCTCAAAAAACCGTACCCAACAACTAGGATCAAAATTTGATCAAGCTCTGATACCACTTGTAAAGAAAATCAGGTGCGGAAACAGCTTCCTACACTAATCTCATAAGGAAAGTATGATGCAAATCCTATTAAAATCTTCTACACTTACAGATTCAATATCATGTAAACAACAATATTGCAGCCAACCATGCATATAGAAAATAGACAGAGAAAGGAACACATAACACAAGGATTTTCCGGTGGGGAAAAGCCTTTCGGTAAAACAACCCCACCCCTTCAGAACTTACACAATGTATTATCTTCAACACGAGGTTACAATACACTTGCAATGCAAGTTCAACATTAACAACATAAGACTCTAGTAGCTACTCACAGTACCAACAATACACCTTTTTTGCATCGCTTCTCTTCGCAACCCTAAAAATGCTTATAACATGCGCTTCACTTTAGGGCTACTCCCAAAAGGTAAAATCATATTAGGGTTTTACCATTCTCCAAGAAAATAGGAACCCCAAAAAAATTTTCAGGGCACTATTGGGGTAGAGTGTACAATACTCAAATATCTTAGTTGCCACATGTCTTTACCTATCATTGAATCTTCTTAACATAGCTCTTACGTGTTATAGGAATCCGTCATAACCGTTTCAGTCATGATCTCCTTACACACAATTCAAGATGTCGACACATCAACATTATTTGCAAGAAATACATTTTACAAAACAAATAATAAGAATAGGAATTATACAAGGTTGAGACACCTTATTCCTAACAAAATCTAGTCAGTTTAGTTGATCAGTTTGGTTTGCCATCAATGCCAAAGAGGGAGATTGTTGAAAACAAATTGATACAAGTATGATAAATGTGTTTCAATCATTGTTTTGTCACTGATGTCAAACCTACTATTTTCTAGTAAGACAGCTGCTTATATGGTTTAAGAACTATCACTTGTTTGATTGATGAAGAGGATTTGATCAAATTGATGTAACAATAGCACCTAGAGGAAAGGTTGAGTTATGATATGAAAAAAGAGTAAAAGAATCAACTAAGACACTGATATTACAATGCATTAATAATCTACTTAAGGTTGCAAAGGTTGGTTACACTGATTAAGTTTAGAAGAACAAGTTACATAGAGTTTCTTTTCCAAGCTTGACTGAGTGGATAGTAGGTGCCGAGCAAAGTTAGTACAAGCTGAGCAGAAAATCAGTTGGAGCTGAGAAAAAGTCTATTTTAGTGTAAGTCGAGTAAAAAAAATTAATGCCGAGTAAAGTTTAGTTGATGTCAAGCACCAGTAAACTTTTATCATTTATAAAGTTTATGATTGAAACACATTGATCATACTTGTATCAATCTGTTTTCAATAACTGTGTGGTAACATTAAGTACCAAGTGGGTCCTCTTTATATATATATATATATATATATATATATATATATATATATATATATATATATATATATATATATATATATATATAGTGAGAGAGAGAGAGAGAGAGAGAGAGAGAGAGAGAGAGAGCTGAAGGTTATTCAATCATGGTTATTCATAACCCCCAAGAGCCACAAAGTTGTGCATATAGATATGGTGATATGTCACATCATCAATTTTATCAACCTTGTTCTTACACTATAAGGGCTCTAGTAGCATTTAGTAGTGCAAAGTCTCACCTCCAACAGTGTAATCGTTTGTTTGTTAGGCCCAAAGCTTGCAATTGAATCAATAGTCACATTCCCCTCGCTATACACATGTTGTATAGTAAAGTCATAAAAATACTCTACAATGGTCTAATGTCATTGAGGATGTTATCCACAATTCATCCCACCTTCATGTTCTTCTATAGTGGCCTCAATAACTACCTTAGAATCTCCCTATATATGTAGGCACTTATAATGCCTATAAAATGAAAAAAATTGAGACCAAAGAGAAGGCTCATAACTTTAGATTGATTGTTGGAAGAGGATCCTAGATTGCCATTTTAAGCAATAACTAACACACTATTGTTGTCATTGATAAGATATCCCCCAATAATAGCTCCAAATTTGGTTTTCACATTGAATTTTAATTTAACCCAAGGAGGGGAAGGAGTAGTCCATAAAGTGTTTCTCTTAGATTCACTCTTTGAATTGTCATATTTATAAAAGATTATTGGGAGTTTCCAAGTTTTGGAAAGCTTACAATGCTTCTCTAGAGGATGATTTGGTGAGATTTTCTAGTTACTGTGTAGTGCCTCTTGTGTTTGCATTTTGTACCTTATTATGTTTTTTTTCAAGAGATACTTTGATACTCATGTTTGAGGACATTTGAGATGACTTGATGGTTAGATACTATATTAATCATAGATGTTAGATGCTATGTTGTTCAGTTTGATCATATCTGCATAATGATGTTTATTAATGTGACATTATGCTTTATGATGATATCTAGCTATTTTTTGTTCAGACATATACTCTGCTTATGATTATATGATGGACTTATTGGATTCTAGGTACTTTGGTTTGATGCTATGACTATTTACTCCATTCTTGCTTTGAAATGTTTGATGATGCAATGAGTGATTTAAATATATTATTTAATGTGATTTAATGTATTGACTGCTTCGGCTATATTATTATATGTGATTCCACTTGACCATGTTGTTTAGTATGCAGGATTTATATCCCCGGCAATGGTACATGGAGTTAGTGATTCGACTGTTCTTACCTAGCCAATGGCATCCCTGTATGGTCGATGTATCCTATTTAATTGATTAATTAAACCCTCTGGTGATTTGATAAATCTAGACTCATTTGCATTATGTGATTAGACACATGAGCATGTTTGTGCATTTAGAGGTTTGCAATTGTTGTGAAAGTTATTAAGGAATATTTTGATTTTATAGTTTATGGGAAATTTATATTTGATTTAATTATTTTAATTCTTGACAACTTTATCATAGTTGAATCCCATTTAATTGGAATTGCCTAATTCTTTCTAAGTTGAAAAGAGGTTGTTTTAGTGAGCCATTCAATTTCCTAATATTATATTCCACTTTTAAAAGTGAATATATATCCCAAAAGGGAATTATTTTCTCACTTCTCACTTGCAAAATAGGAATTTGGAGAGAAAATTCCAAAATCATCTTTGAAGGATTTACTATTATGTTTTTTGTAGGAGCTATGGGCATGAGATCTTCATGAGGTTGAGCTTGTTGGATCTAGCTTGGGGAGACCTTTGTTTGTCGAGATTTTCGATAGTGACCGCCTGGTGACTATTTTATTGCACATGTTTATGTTTAGCCCTTTTGGCTGTGAGGTAGGGCTCTCCCATTTTATTGTTTTGTCTTTGTTTGAGTGTCTATTTCTTGTAGTAGATTTTTTGGAGGCAAAGAACTAGTGTTCTCATCTACTTTTACATGCTAGCTCTACCTAGTTGGGTAGGTACGAGCATTTGTCTCTTTTTGGACTTGAGGGTTTGGGGTTTCATGTTGTTATGCTAGCCATTTTTGCATATAGAATCTAAACCCAAATTTTATTTGATAATTGTGACTTTGATACCCAATGACATAATGGGTCTTAATTTTGAGGTTTGTCATTTTTTGTTTTTGCCTTGATCTGTGTGCCTTCCAATTTTCTCGAGTTTTCTTGGCATGAAATTTGGTCATGGATCCATATTATCTATAGGGATATCTATCTAATCCTTGATGTAATTTTTTCATTGGGATTTATTCCAAATCCATACTCAGATATAGGTTGGTTGAGTGACCTATTTTATTGGTGTTTTGTATGTTTGTCATCCAACCCTTGTTACTATGATCATCATGTAGTTGGTATGCCCACACACAAGCACATGAGCATGCACTTGTTGGTCTTGTGAGACCCAAGTTCTTAGTTTCTTGTTCATTGAGTTATGTTCATTGGGTCTAGGTTGGGAAACTTCATTACCTACAGGCACTCATCGTGTGATGAGCATGGGTATGTAGGGTAAGTTGGTGGAGGGGCTTCTCTTGTAATCCTAGATCATATTCCCAAAAAGGTATATGTGTAGAAGTTTCTAATAAGTGAGAACTAAATAAATTCATGGGTAATTAAATAAGATAAGAAAATACCACATTGTTTGTATAGTTCAACTAGACCCAACACGTTGGCCTCCTGAGGGAGTCCCAAGGGGAATGGTTTGTAACGATGTTTCACTTGGGAGTCCCAAGTAACCCACTCTCCACCAAAGTCCCTACATAGTAGACCCATAGAGTGTCTGACTAGGAGCTATTGTATTGCATTGTCTCATTATCTTGGTTTCAATCCACTGTACTATTTGGCGTGAGTGTTAGCCATGGATGATTGTCTTATGTGTGTTTGAGGTCAGATCACTATCTCCATCAATACAACAAGAGTGGGCCTACGGGTTCCATGTGGTTGGTAGGCATAGCTACCTTTACCACTGTTGGGGATAAACATACAAAGTTGTCCTTTCTCCATGTTCAGTTTTAGAGCTGGATGCTCACATGGTTCTCTTTTTCTTTTGAAGTATGTTTCTATGTGATTTATGCTATTTTGCTTTATAGAGATGGTTTCTCATGTATGTTACTGCAATGTTGTTTTTGTGTATGATTACTAGATTCTATGGATTAGATGATTAACTGTTTAATTCATCCTTTCTAGCATGCTTAGCTATTTTACATTCATTTGAGTGTTCAAGCCTTGATATTTATGGATCTGGTACTGCCCAGTGTGGAGAAATTATTCTACTTTACATTTTTGGCTTTGCTTTTCCCTTTTGTTGATGTCAAACCTCACATCAGGGAGAGAATTCCTCATGCAAGGCCAAGTATTCTCTTTGGCATTCCCTCACACGGGAAGTGTGTTTGCTGATGCAAGAAATCATTTTCTCACCTATAGTGGGGTACTTCCTCACACGAACCTGTAGGGTTGTATTTCCTTGCACAAAAAATAGGAAATACTCCTGCTTGTTTTTAGAAAACATGTTTAGGTTTTTTGAGTACCCTTCAAGGTTGTATACCTTCCTAGGCTTTGACACATTGGATATTCTAGGTTTCATAACTGTTAAACTTTCATAGTTGGTTTTGGTCATGTTGGTAAGTAGCGACTTTTGGAGATTTGTTAGATGTTAGGATTGCTTGGTTAAGTCTTATGTTACAATTATTTGATCAATTGCATATTGATGTTGTGTGAATCCATGCTTAATACTTCAATAAAAAAGTATTGTCTTTTATCTATCCTTGTTCCAAGGATTTTTGGGCAAGGCATTACATACTAACACATTTATTCTCAATGAGAAGTTTATCCAGGATTGTCATCACATTATCAACTAAATTCTCACCATCCTTGAAGATGTGATTGTTTCACTCATTCCATAAGCACTAATAAAAATGTGGGGGGATTTATTTCCACAACTGTTTAATAAGAGGATTTCATGTAGAATATTTTCCAAATGAAGATGAATTAATGTAGATCCTCCTTGAAATTCTACATGATATTGAATCTCCCAATAATTTAGTACCATATGAAGGATGGAAAAGGATAGTGAATAAAGAGGTGTCAAATAACCTCCTCACAATGTTTACATATTACACAATGGCTAGCCAAATGAAAGATCCACTTCATAAGATTATCTTGGGTAAGGGTCTTACCATTTAGAGATGTCCACCAATTTTTATTTTTGGAAAAAGATGGGAGTTCCACACCTTTTCCAACTAGTCATGTTAGTCTTACCTCTAATCCAATGCAATTATGTTAATTTAACCAAAAAAGCACATGGTAAACTTTTAGCCCAAACAAAATTGTCCTACCGAGGAAACATGGGAATTTGATTATTAGCTAATGCATCGTGTAACTGCTTTGTCCTAAGGGATAAGGGTAGCAGTTTCAATATAGCCATCATTTAGAGATTACCATTTACCATGTGGGGATATAAAATCTTCAACTAGAGGTCTAGAGTAATTTTTAACTATCTCATAAGATGGCTCTAAGAACTTAAAACTAGAGGTTTATCACCAATCCAATGTTCTTCACAAAAACTAATTCCTTGAGCATTGTCAATTTTCCATTTCAAACCATCCCTTACAATACTTTGACTTTTCAACATGTTAGCGCATATCTTAGATCCTGGCAGGAGATCCTAGGATGCTAGTAGTCTAAAAATGGGGTCATTGAATTACTTAGATTTCACAATTTTAAACCAATTAGTAGAATTCAATACTAAATTCATCCTAGTTTAGCTAGAAGAGCTTTATTTCAGTTAGTTAGCTTCCAAATTTCTAATCCACCACTTTAGGGTTAGAAAAAGTCTTCCAAATAGCTAGGCTTGTTCTTTTTTTCAGCCATTGCCCTAGAATTTTTTTAAAGGGACAAGAAATAAATAGGAATGTCATGTAGTGAGTCCAACAAAGGTTGAAGTTTACCGATGTTGTTAAGCATCCTTCCCTTCCACTCTGTAAGTTTCATTTGGATTCTTTCAAGAATGTTGCTCTAGAAATTAGGGCAATTTCCTTTACTACAAGAGCTAGTTCCAAATAAGTGTCAGGTAAGTCAATAGATTGGCAACCAAGAATTTCTTCAATATTTAACTAGAGATCCAATTTAGCGTTGAATATTTTTTTGTTTTCTTTTATAAAAAATACTTTGTTGTCCCAAGGAAAAAAAAAAAAACAATGCATGATCATCAACTACTAAAGAATGAAGGGAGAGGAAGTTATTATAGTTATATATCATATAACTCAAGACTTTAGAATTATTAATTTTTAATTAAATATGCTCCTTACAAGATAAGTTTTTATATTAGCTTTGATTTTTTTTTTTTTCTTATAGCTAATTTCTTAAGCCTAAAGAAAATAATTTAAAACCTACATGGTGTTAGAGCATTTGTTTTAGAATAATTACATAAATGATTATTATATTGATATAATTATCAAAGATTTGAACCTTTTCCTACAACTCATTTTACATAGGGTGGTTATAAGTGAGTGCTTTAGAATCTTTCTCATTATTGTGCCTTTTGTAAATATTATAAAATAAGAAATATGTCAATGTTAAATTATTATTGAGATTTATGTAGAAAGTAAAGTAAATGTAGATTATTTTCTCTTTCCTCATTTTAATGAAATGGGGTCATTGACTCAAGATCCAAGTGGTATTTTTGCTAATTTGAAGTATACTTCTAAGAGTGGGGGGCGGGTGTGCGGTGAATTAGAAGTACTAGACTTTTAACTTCAAAAACATTGCATGCATAAACATATAGAAATAACATGTAAAGAAAATGCATTCACATAAATGCTTGACACCAGATATGATTACCCAGAAACCCTCCAATGAGAAGGTAAAACTTGGGGGGGGGGGGATGACACCCACAACTCTTCACTACTGTAGCAATAAAATTCACCTGTTAAGGTTACATATTTTGACCATTCTTATGATCTGCCCTATGAAAGGCCTACCTTGTTAAAAGCTTACAAGGATTGTTAGATCCTACCCTATTAAAGGATTTTAACACTCTATCAAAGTGTACCAGCTAAAGGATTTACAAAAGTTCACTTGGAATGTCACCCTGTTAAAGAATTTATACAATGGCTGTTAAACCAACCTATCTCCATAAGATTTCATTCTGCTAATACAATTGTTAAAAGCTATAGTAGAATGTTTGACCTGATCACTTGCCATCTACTATAGCTGATTCTAGATCACTATTCAATCCAATCTAATCCTTGTTGATATGATATGAAGCTATTTGTAGTACTAATACTCTATTCTTCTATTTGATCTGCAGTTCTGTCCTTCTTCAAAAACATCTCCAACTTGATCAATTCACCCCTTTCACTTCCTTCAAGGTTCACTATTATTATCTCCACACATGCATTCTCTCTCTCACTCTCTTGTAAATTTTGGGGCTTTGACCACCTTAAAAGGTTTTAGTGACTTAGGGTTAGGTATGAATCTATGATTGAGATTCATCCAACTTTCCCACTCAAATATTTTCATTTTTCTAATTGGTTGCATGCTGATTGCATAAGGAATCCAAATAGATTCAACCTTATCTCTAAGCTTTAAGATCTATCCATATGTTGGCTCAAAAATGATTAAATCTTATTTTGTGAAGGCACAAACTCATATGTTAATTCTGTGTTACTCAAGACTTGCTGATTACTGATGCTCGACACATACTAAATTCTATCTTACTTGGCACTTGAACTTTGCTTGACATCTATTAGTCACTCAGTACTTGAAACTTGCTCGACATTGTCTATTTTCTTGGCATTTGAATGACTTGGCACTTGTTGAATTTCTAGTTTGACACATATTGTAACTCAGCATTTATATTATACTCGGCATCAACTTAAAAAATTTCTTAAGTGTGTTGACACTCAATTGTCAAAACCAATCTGAGATCATCAATCTTCCCCTTTGATAGGAGTGTTAAAAACACTTAACTATATGTGATGAAACTAATTTCCTTGAGTATGATATACATTCTATTTGGCATATATACAAAACTTCAAAATTGTTCAAAATTTTGTGAAGAACTATATACTTCAAATTTTTGTATCTCCCCCTGAGTTGATGTGCCATATCCTTGTAACCAAAATATCTCTAAGTAGATTGATGTGTCTCAACTAATACTCCTTGTCATCAATTTTGATACTCTTTATCTGATGTGTTCTTGTTATGCCCTATTTCCTATTTTGGTCTTCTCCTTTCTTTTCTTAGTTTATTTTATCACTCCTCATTTCACATGTCTCCCCTTGCAATTTAAGTATCCTTTTGGCTTTTTTATTTTTCTCCCCCTTTTTCAATTTCTCCCCCCTTTTGACACTTATGTCAAAGGGTCTATACATTTACTAAATATTTGGCCAAGAAGTTCTTGTTCACTTCCATTACAATTCTTAGAACAACATCCCAGTTTTGTATTGCAACTTCTAGGGATTTAATTTGGATGGTTGTCTCTATTGCAAGGTGAACTAAACCATCTAATGTAGAAATATTTGGATCTTTCTTTATCACATTCTCTGCATAGACTAGTTCCTTTTGTAAAATTTCCATGTGAGGGGTGAGGGAGGATTGTATTTGCACCAATTTGGCTCTTGTGTTAGCCTCTTCTACTATTAATATAGCTAATTCTTTCTGTGTGTGAAGCATTGTGTTAAAGTGCTTCTCACTTTGAGCTAGATCTCTAGGCAGTTGCATGCTTGATATCTTTAAGTTCCTCTCCAAGCTCATGATTCTCTAGCTAGTTTATTGTGTGAAGATGGAAGGATTACACAATTTTGAGTACAATGAGAAGATATTCTCAAGTACTATCTTCACCTTTTTAATTTTCTTAGCTAGCTCTACCTATGATACTGCTATCTCACTAGATATTCTTTGATTCACCTTTGTTTGAAACTTCCTTTCTAACCATTCCATCAGTTTTGCATTAGTATCATGGTCTTCACTTTGCACCTAGTCTACCATGTTCGAAAGTTGCTCCATAATGGGCTTTGTTTCATTAGGTGCCTACAAGCTAAATGCATCTAGAAAGATGTCTTTTATTTCAGTTAGTGCTTGCCTCTATTTATATTCATTTTTGAGTATCTCCTACTTTTTCTTCCTCGCTATTGCCTTTTGTACTTTATTGATCTGATCAATGTTCATGGTTGCATAGTCATACTTTGGAATGACTATTTCTTCATCTAGTGTAGGGTCTCCATAATGAAGTTCCCTAGCAACCTTTGTAGAGCTCAAGCCTAGTGCTGAAATTTGAAGTGGTATTGCTTCAGTGCTCAGCTTTTGTGGCATTCTTGTTGGAGCCCCAAAGGTTGGTAGATTAACCAAAGTTTGAATTGCTTCTTGCTCCTTTTCTTCTGGGGTCTCCTTCTCCTCCTCTAATCTTCCTTGATCAATGACTATTATCTGTGGTGGTGCACCTTGTACTTGTGCAATAGGAATAGAAATATCCATCTATCTTATTTCATCCTTTGCTGGCTCCTCAATAGTTGTAGTGAATTTGACTGTAGAGTCAACCTTAGCTGATGTATCTTGTGTAGCTTGCTCTTTAGGTTGTCCACATGTAGTTGTAGGGATGATAGAAGATGTTTCTTTTGTTGCCATCTTATCCCTAGTCAAGTTAGCTACTAATTTTTGCAACTCATCTACACTGACCAACACTGGATTACTGCGTAGTTGAGCTTGTAGAGTTTTTTGGTCAAGGATCTTCTTGAGATCCTCTATAGTCAATGGGTTTATGTTCTGACCAGAATTGTCAAGAACTTTCTTTACTTTTATTGTTTCTGCAGGTGTAGAAGTGTCATGTGGAGGACTTGGAGGTGGCAATTGTGTGTCTTGCACACTCTATTCTATTTTGTGCCCTTCAATAGTTGCCATGTCATCCTTTTGAGTTTCCTTCTCCATTGTGTCATCTGCCTTTTCTTTTTCACCTTCACCTTCCTTTTCATTGTCATCTTTTTCTCCATTGTTTCTCCCTTCAAAGGGATCTTCCTCTCCTTCTTCTACAATTGTTAGGCCATAGATTAATTTCCACATTTGAGTGGACTTTTTAACATCTTCAATCTTATTCTAAAGAATACTAAAGGCTTTATATTTGAGTGCAAATTTTCTCCCATGCTTCTTATTTGCCTTAGTTATTTTCCCTTTTGTGAGCTCTGGCATTACTCGAGCCAATGTTGACTCTCTTATTTCTTTCTCCATATTAAGGCAACAATGCCATTCATTTTCAACAATAGAATACAACTCTTTGGGTATTGAATTGTCAAGTTCAAGTGGGGTGTTCTTGAACTTTTCCATCATGGTGTAGACTAATTCTTCAACCATGTTTTGTTCTCCTTTACTCAAATTATTAAAATCAATGCTCTTTGAACTAGTTAAGTCTGAATTATCTCTAATATTATCACATATGTTTTCTAAATCAAAATTGGTGGTTTGACTTACCACTCTAAATTGGCTTGTGTCTTCTGAATTTGTTCTCTCTTCATTTGAGTTAGGTTGAGCAACATATTTTCTTCTCAGCTTCTGCTTTGCTAGACCTTGTTTCTTGGTAGCCTTCTTCTTTTCTTGCTCCTTAGCCTCCTTTGTTTTAGCTCTTGTACTTGCCCTTGTAGTATTCTTAGTTGGGCTTGGCTTGGCTATCTTTTTGCCCTTCAGCTGAACTATAGGTTGTTTCTAAGCTCTTATTTTCTTTGGCTCTGACCTAGTAGGTGCTTCCTTGGCTTGCTCTTCCTCCTTTGCACCTTTTTCCTCTTCAACATCTTCACCCATGCCTTGTGTCAAGGCAAGTGGCCCTTGGCCCTATTCTTCTTCTTCTGCTTCTATTGTTCCTTCACCAAATTTGGCCTCAAGCTTTTTGACTAATTTTCCTTCTTTAGGGTTGATGTAGTCTTCAACTCCATTTGTACCTTGTACTTTACAACATAAAAAGTGCCAAAGGGTTTTGCACTTTTATCAATGTCTTTTGCAAGAAATGTTGTGATTACTGTTAATTCCTCATCAATGTTAATTTCATATCCAAGTGGCCTTAGCCATCTCACCCTTGGTACTGTTGCTTGGATATAGGTGTAGTCAATCTCAACTAAGAAAAAAATGTCATTGATATACCGATCCACTAGAGAAACTAGTATTCTAAGCCTTTGCTTCATAGACTTCTTCAAGTCTCAAAATATCTTGTCATTAAGGTTTCAAAATTGGCTCCCATCTGTTCTATATACTCATTAACTTGTACTACTATAGACCTATTTGTCTTCCAACTTATTTTACCAAAAGGGGGGAATTCATTCTGAACATAGAAAAATATACATATCAAAATTGATCCAAACTTACACTGAGCACTCTTGGATCTCCTTATTGCTCCCAAATTATCCATAATATGTTGCAATTGCAATTCTGCTAGATCATATGTATGATCCTTCTTGACAAGTTTTTATCCCACATCAACTACAATGTATGGTACACTATTTAGTCAGCTTGACTAGTAGAATTTATGGGATATAACCCTAACAACAAATTCTACAAGTGGATCTCTGATTGTGTCAATTGTCATGCCCCTTTTGTTCCACTTTGCCCCAGTCTTCTTTTCAATAGCTTCTTTTGAATCACTCCTCAGGGTCTTTGGCCATTCTAGGGTTGGTTACCCTATTACCGTATGTATGATTCTTTTTGACAGCTTAATAGGTCCATCCTTCAACCATAGGCATCCATCATGAATTCTACTTAGCACAATTTGTATCCAATCTGTCTTGAAAATTGCAAGGAAATATAGGGCACATGTTAAGCCCTTTCTCTAAACAATCTAAAATTCCACCTTTAATACCCCATTCTCAAAAATTTTATCATAAGCTTGCCAGATCTCCATGTCACCCATTACTTCAATTTTACAATTATAACATTTTCTGACATCTTACACCATAACAACCTTAGGTGGAATAATAGATAAAGTGCCAGCAAGGTCATTTTTGTAAGCCACTTCACGATTTGGCCTAAAATTTGGTTGTTTAACTTCATTACTGATCAATTGAACCTCAAACAATTCCTTATCCTTGGGATTCCTAGAGTTAGATGCCATTTCTAAAAACTAGGGTTTCAAGATAAAAATTGTGTAACTGCATAACTCGACACTTGAGTAAATATCTTAGAACAACAAAATGATGTTGAATCTTTGCTGGAATCTTGCCAAAAGCATCAATATCTACTTGGAAATCATTTCTATGCTCTTCTTGCTCTCACTCTATGTTTGTAATGATGAGAAATTATTGAAAATTTGACATTATGCACTTTATTACATAGCATTTAATGCTTAGTGCATATACAACTATCCACTTGGCTACTTATGGAATTTTTCTTTACTTGGCTTCTATTGATTTTCTAATACTCAACATCCACTAGAGTTTTCCTTACTCGGCTTCAATAAAAATTTCCCATTTTACTTGGCAACCACTACTAACTCGGCTCCTATTGACTTTGGCAGACAACTTGACATACATTAGGATTTCACTGAGCATTTGAAGACAACTTTCCTTACTTGGCAACAGTGTGAAAACTTCAAAGATTTAACCTTGCATCTTTATTCATGTTGATCTATCCTTTTCAGTACTAACTCATTCTAGGAACTAATGTATGATAAAGCATTTAAATATTAGTCCCACATACATTCTTTTGTTTAGTTTGCTGAAGTATGACCACTTGACCGTTTAGGTGAAGTGATCCCTTCATTTGATGTGCTACATCCATCTTTCTTCTTCCATGTTTTATTCATCTCTCCTCTAATGTTCTCAACATCTACCTTGCCTTTTCCCTTGTTTGAGTCTGAGTTAGGTGCCTTTGATCTTGTTGGACAGTGCTTGCTGATATGACTAGTCTTCAAACAACTAAAGCATGTAGTTTGGCTCAACCATCTACTATAGATTTTATTGAAATGTGTTCTTATGCAATTCTCAAGGATGTTCCCATACTCTTGACAATAGTGACAACTATGTCTTGTATTATAGTCCCAATTATAGGAATTTTCATGACTTCTTCCCTTGTTTGATGACCATGTGGTCTTGGATCTACATTCAAAGGCTTTATGTCCATGCTTCTAATAATTGTAGTAGCATCCTTCAAATCTTGGTGCATGCATGGTCCTTGTCCTGCATTCATGTGCCTAATGACCTTGTTTCTTACACTTGTAACAATGTATCAAATTATTTGGCTTAGAATATTGACTACCATTCTTGTTCCTACAAAAATTAGTTGTATGTCCTTCCTTACCACAAAAATGACAAGTGGGTTTGGAGTTCTTACCTTTGTCATTCCTTTATTCAATAGTCTTAGATCTCTCTCCTTCTTTAGTGCTTGTGTAGCCCAAACTTGATGTGTCTTTACTAGATATAGGGGATTTTAGTAGTTTCTCAAAGTACTTGATGACTTCATTTGGCTTGTTGAAGCTTTTAGAAAAATCCTTCTCTCTTTTTAGGTCATTCTGTAGTTGCTCATTTTGCAACTTCAATGTAGTTATTTCAATGTCCTTGACATTCAACTCATGATGGGCATTCATCATTTGGCTTAGGGTGTCTAGTTACATGTCTGAAACTCTAGCAAGCTTAGTTGACTTCTCCTCTAGTCTGTTGGCTAAGTTTCTCTTGTCATCTTCTATCATGACCTTATCCTCAATGGCTTTCTTCTTTTGTTTAGTCACTTCACATAGCAGTATTGCTAGTGAATCTTGCTCCAATTTGAGATTTTTGATCTCTTCAACTTGTGCTCTATTCTTGTCCATGAGATCTGCAATTGTTGCATCAAACTCACATGAGATACTATCTACAAATAAATTTGTGGTGTCAATCTCCTTGTATTGAGTGTCATTCTTGGCTATGGCAATCTCTTTCCTTCTCTTTAGTGAACTCCTCAAAGAATTTTTGGCTTCATCCAATTGTTGCAGTAAGAGGTGTATCTCAATCTCCTAATTCTCAATGGTCTTTCCCAACTTGTATACTTTCATCTCAAGATCTTTTCTCCAAGTTGTAAGGCTTCTCCTATTAAGAACCTAGCTCTGATACCAATTGTTGGGATTAACAAGTGGGAAGTATACTTCTAAGGGGGGGAGGGCGGGGAGGGGTGAATCAGAAGTACTAAACTTTAATCAATAAAATGTTTAACTTTAAAAAAAATTTATGCATAAACATATATAAATAAAATGTAAAGTAAATGCATTCACATAAAAACTTTACACCAGATATGATTACCTAGAAACCCTCCAATGAGAAGGTAAAACTAGGGTGGGGATGAAACCCACAACTCTTCACTACTGTAGTAATAAAGTTCACCTGTTAAGGTTACATATTTTGACCATTCTCATGATCTACCCTGTGAAAGGCTTTCCCTATTAAAAGCTTACAAGGATTGTTAGATCCTACCTATTAAAGGATTTTAACACTCTATCAAAGTGTACCTATCTAAAGGATTTACAAAACATTCACTTGGAATATTACTCTCTTAAAGGCTTTATACAATGGCTATTAAACCAACTCATCTCCATAGAATTTCATTCTACTAATACAATTATTAGAAGGTATAGTAGAATGTTTGACCTGATCACTTGCAATCTACTATTGCTGATTCTAGATCGTTATTCAATCCAATCTGATCCTTGCTGATCTAATATGAAGTTGTTTGTAGTACTGATACTCTATTCTTCTAATTGATCAATAGTTCTATCTTTCTTCTAAGTTACCTTCAACTTGATCAATTCACCCTTTCACTTCCTTCAAACTTTGCTAGTATTACCTCCACACATGCATTCTCTCTCTCTCTCTCTCTCTCTCTCTCTCTCTCTCTCTCTCTCTCTCTCTCTTGTAAATTGTGGGGCTTTGACCTCCTTAAAAGGTTTTCATGACTTAGGGTTAGGTATAAATCTATGATTAAGATTCATCCAACTTTCTTGCTCAAATCTTTCCATTTTTCTAATTGGTTGCATGTTGATTGCATAGGGAATCCAAATAGATTCGACCTTATCTCTAAGCTTTGATTTCTATCCATATGTCGGCTCAAAAATGGTTTACATCTTAGTTTGTGAAGGCACAAACTCATATGTTGGTTCTATGTTACTTGACACTTGTTGATTACTGATGCTCGACACATACTAAATCCTATCTTGCTCGACACTTGAACTTCTCTCAGCATCTATTAGTCACTTGGCACTTGAAACTTGCTTGGTACTGTATGTTTGCTTGGCATCTGAATGACTCAACACTTGTTGAATTTTTGGCTCGACACATGTTGTAACTCATCATCTAGATTATGCTCAGCATCAACTTAGAAAATTTCTTAAGTTTGTTGACACTCAATCATCAAAACCAATCTGAGCTCAACAAATTTATTTGTTATCTACTAAATATTTAGAGGTATGTAGCATTTTTTATTTTACAAGACTTCTAAAAAAAATAATGGCTGACTAGTTTGTAACGAAGGCTTCTAATTTTGGCTTTTTTAATCAATTAGACCTAATTAGACCACCTTTGTAAAGAAACACATTGATAATTCACTTTTAAACTTCTTCATTCCTTCTTATTTCTCAATCCCTTATTGCAAAATTATCAAAATGGTAGGAAACTCACAAACACTCAGCCTAGGTCATCGTTGTATTGCCCACATACAACCTTCTTTTCATTTGAAACCATCCAAATCATGAAATAAACTCATTAAGACTCTAATAAACCAAATTATATGGAATTTTATTGGTTGAAATGAGAGAGACACCTTTTTAATACTTACTATTTTCCCTCATAAGAGTTTTTGATTATCTACAAGAAAATCACATTGACTTTCAAAATACTTCATGAAAATGAATAATAATATGTTCAAATGAAATATTGATAAATTTTCTAATTCATATTAACAAATTCAAATTAAAACAATATTATATACAATCATACATTAGACTGTAATAATCATAGAAACTAAAAAATGTGCAACAATCAATTTAGACTTGTCAATGGAAAAATATTTATTTCTCCCCCAAAACCAACGATAATGAACTCATTAGAAAGATAAATCATAGTTAAATTCTTAAATTACTTTTTGGTTGTAAACTCCATATAGAGGTGTGCCAAATTCTATAAGAATAGCGAAATAATTTTTTTAATAGAAATAATCAATGATCTATTGATTTTCTTTGTACATGTTGCTTCCAAATTGTCTACATATCTTAGCTTCGATCATTGCTTTCTTTATAAACCTATTACAACACTATGATAGTTACAATTGAATTGAGTTAAAAGAAGATAAATATTAAATATTAAATACTATCTTGGTCTGAATATTTAATTACTATTGATTAAAATTAGAGTTGCATTTAAATAATGAATGCTAATTATTTTTATTGATTAAAAAATAAATTATTACTTTAACATGCTTGCATTTTATAATAATGAACTCTAATTATTTATAATGGTTGTTGGTGATTTTGTTGGTTATTATTCTTTCAACTTTGAGTGGATATCTTTCATTGACTTTATCTTTTGATTTTTGTTACTCAATTTATACTTGGTATCTATATGTTGACTTGGTATTGGATTGAATGTCCTTTCGATTTTAACTGCCTCTTCTTCTTTAGTATTTGTGTGTCATTGAGGTAGTTTTGGCTAATAGGATTCCTTGCCTAGGATTTCTTTATAATTAATTAGTCATAGTTGGATTGTTTATTATATTCCCTTTATGGTAGGAGTGGGAGCTTGACTAGGTGTCCATGCAGTCGGGAGGTAATCACATCTTACCATTTGAGTCTCCCCTTAATTTGATAGATTTTGGATGTTTGTAGATGCAGATGTGTCGTTATCATTCCTATTCTTATCTCAAAGGCTTCTATTCAATTGATGTATATATGTTATCAGATATCTTGTATTTGGATGTACTTGTATCTATTCTTGCATACCTTGTGGCATGTGTAATGGATGTCATTTCATTGGAGGCATTTCATTGTACCATTTACATTCATGTACTTTTTTATGAGGTTATGTATCTATTGTTCACTCTTGTAGATGGACTTGAACTTAAGATTTATTTAAAATAATTAATAAAAACTTTCTTCAACATGACTCAACATGAAGGAACCCTTGACCAATGTAAATTGTATTTGTAACTACTTATGTGTATGTGCATATTTCTTATGCATTGTTATCTTGTGTTGTACAAACTTTTAAGAAAAATGTTTGATAAAACATTGTGGCATCATAGGTTAATTTCTTTTGGGTTCTTGAGTGGGGCATTACACCGTGACCTTTGAAATACATTAGTCCATTTAGTCCATGTTACTACCTCATGTGAAGGTGATGCAAAAGGAACTTTAGATGCACAAGTATTGGTTAAGAGAGATCATCATCTCTCTATAATAGACAATTTGGTTGATCTAGCTACTCAGCTAGAAGTAAAGATTCAAGTTTTGGAATCAGTCAAATGAAGTTGGGATCTTACATTTGCAATGATTTTGTAGTTTCATAACACATTTTTGGACAAATATAATTTGACCCCAATACTTGAACAACCATAAGTGTCAAAAAAAGGGGGAAATTGAAAGATTAAAATGAAAAAGGAGGAAATTGAACAAAAACCATAGGTATAGATCATAGATCAAGAACAAGGGGGAAATAAAATTTTGAGAAAAATGTATATATGATGTATATAAACCGACTCATAGGGGTGTACCTATTTTTAAATTTTGGATGTAATGGTAAGTCATGAAAAAGTTTTTTTTTGACTAATGTCAAAGGAACTGATTACTAACCTCTAAGCCATGTTGCCTATTAGTGTTAAACACTCAGTCATTTTCTTGGCATTGTTGGTCAGTCATCACTTTGACTGAGCCATCCAATACGGGCTA
This sequence comes from Cupressus sempervirens, assembly GCA_028749045.1. Taxonomy (NCBI): domain Eukaryota; kingdom Viridiplantae; phylum Streptophyta; class Pinopsida; order Cupressales; family Cupressaceae; genus Cupressus; species Cupressus sempervirens. The sequence goes on from CM053793.1 coordinate 637,451,311, forward strand.
AGAAATGTATGATAGACTTGTTCACATTTCAATTTGAGCTAAGAAATTCTTCAGTACTAAGTACTTTAGTTTTAACTGAGTGATAGTGTATGTCGAGCATGTCAAAAGTCAATAGACATTGAGCAAATAAGATATAGTTTATTCTGAATGGCATAGTTACTACCGAGCATTCAGAAGCTGAGCGACACCATGAATATCAGTATGGATTGAGCATCAACATATTTAAGTGTCAAGTTAACCAATTTTAACATGTGTATTTTTTATGGCACAAACACTTATGTATACCATTTTTGGTTGACTTTTACACTTAATTTATGAATTATAGAGATGACTAAGAGGGTAATTACAAAATTTCATAACGATTATTGATCCCTATGTGAGGGATCAACTAATCAAAAAAATGGAAGGACTAAAAAAAAAAGGGATGAATCTAAATCATTGATCTTGATCTAGAAGGTTCATCAATTGTTTATTTAAAGAGGGATACAAACCCTAAATCATAAGGATGAGATAAGGATATGAGAAAAGATAAAGTGATAGAAAAGGAGGCTATATTTATGAGAAGCAAAGAGATCAGATAGAGTAGCCGAACAAAGCAATGAAGAGTAGGGAAAAAAAATCTAATAATGAGATTAAATCAAGAATAGAAAGAGAAGGTTCATAATCTAGAAATAGAGTGATAACCAAAGGATTAGGTACTAAAACATTCTAACCAGTGTATCGGGAAAAATCTCTTAATCAAGTGGTCCTAACAAGCCTATTCAAATATCCTAAAAGAGTTCTTACTTAGTTGTAAGTTAAAATAATTTAATAAAGGTAGAAAAAATAAGTCTTGTAAGATCCCAACAAGGAAGACCCCTCACATGATATATTACCAGAAGTGATCAAACATTGTAGCCTTAATAGGAACACTTTATTATAGTTGTAGTGAAGATTTGTGGGTGTCATCCTCACCCCATTTTTACCTTGACCTTGGAGTATTTTGGGTAACCAAATATCTTGTGTTATGTGTGTACATTTACTTTCATGTTTATAAATGTGATGCATATCTAGATTTATTACATCATACAAGTTATATGTTTAGTGATCTAGATATGAGATGGGTAAATGGTAAATGTGTTTAATTTGTTAGAAAAAAGTTAAATGTTTTATAGATCTCGATTCACCCCCTGGCTCTCAATATCTCACTTCACACTTTAAAATGGTCTTGAAGAATTTATCTAACATAAAATAAAAAAAAGATTTGAACTTTTCCTAATGGAGGTCGCATTTTCCTTGGGCTCCCTTTCTCCATACAAGCAATTTGATAAAGGGCTCATGTCTGATGAGTACTATATCACTTCACTATACAACTTGAAAATTTTGTATTCTTAATTTTTATGTTATCTTCCACTTGGTATCCCCTTCCATTGGTTTTGATCCTACAAATTTTCATCATGCTTTTCTCTCTTGCACTTGGTGTCACCACATACTAGTCTATTTTCTCACATTATCATTGCAAGCACCCTTTGATCTTTCTCTTGATTGAATATGATGTTACATATTATTCTTTATTTTCCAAAATAAATATACCAATTTGATATTGAAGTTTTTCATCTTTACCCTTGGAACATTCTCACATCTACCTGCTTGCAACTTGATACTACTTCCTTATTCCATACAAACTTGTTTCACTTCTCTTAACCCTTCATCAAAATGTGATGGTGTATCTATAAATACATATTTACCTCTTTTCTCTTGGACTCTCTTCCTCATTATCTCTATTGTACACTTGAACTTTTCCCATTCCCATTTCCAAACATCCACTTTCACTTCACCCTTTATCTTCACACACACTTTTAGGTCCTCTTTCCTTAAAGTTATAATGGAATTTGTTTTTGAAAACTCTATAATAGAAATCTTTGATTTCCTTTCAAACTACATTTTCCTTATTAGATATATCTTTTTTCCATCCATACTTTCATCACACTTCTTCAATTCACTTGGATTCTTCTTAAACACTCTATCTTGGTCCTTCTTTTGGCATTTTATATCAACATTACATCCTTAGTCTCTTCCAATACCAAGACCTTCTAACTTACCATTTTTCCATTTTTTGCTCTTGGGATGATTTTAATCTTGCACCTTAGCTTCCATATATTTTATTTGACTTTATAATCTTTGTATTTGATAAACTTCCTCAAGGATCATTATCTTATCTTCCTTGTTAATCTTCAACCTTTAATCATTTCTTACATTTTCTTAGAAACTCTTTCCTACCTATCACGATCACCCTTTCTATATTATTTTCCCTTTTTCATCCTTCTAAAATGATATTAAAGGAAATTCCCATTTTTCTTAATTTAAAATGTATCTTCTCTCCATCATACATAGCATATCTCTCCAACTACCATAGCCTTTCTAGATTCAAGTTGCAACAGTTCATTGATACCACATCAAAAAGAATGATATGCTTATATGTATCATGTTGAAACTCAACTAAGGCTTGTTCATTCATAATAATTTTTTGATCACTATTTAACCAAAATACTCTATATGGTATTTCATGTGGAATTCTCTCCAAATCCAACTTATCAACAATTTCACTTGAAACAATGTTATCCATAGAGCCTATACCTATTACCATATTACGTGCATTGTTTTTGTATTTACAACTTTTCTTGAATAATGTCTTCATTTTTGTTGCCTTCTTAATCTTAAAATATCTCCCTTTGAGTTCTCTAACATCATTTGTCATACTATCTTTTCCATGCATTATGACTCTTCAACTTATAGCCTTTAACTAATCACCTTTAGGGACCTAATTCCTTTCTCTCATAATAATTAATGAAAAAATTAGGGGACTGAAATAGTAAACTAACACTTTTTTAGGGAATGGACAAGTGTATTGATTGTATAAGGGATAACATTCTCCCAACTCACATATTCAATATGAGTTTATATGGTAGTTATGCATGACAAGATGACATTATGAGGATGACTCTTGAACATATCATGAAAATAAGAACAAATGGAGTTATGGAACATTTTCTATTCACCCACAATTATCCTTCAACTCTTTATATTGCTTCTATGCCTTAAGGCCTACAAACTCCAAAAATCAATTCACTGACTTACTGTTGGAATACTTTAGAATAACTCGGGCGAGGAGGGGGGGGGGGGGGGGGGGGTGGGGGGGCGGCGGCATGTGAATCAGTTATCCAAGGCCCAAATGAATAAATACAACCTTTCATAAGATTATGCAATCACTTAAACTTGTAGGTTACTGTTAAATCAACTTGCATAAATATAAAGCATGAAACATAATAGATTCATCAACACACTTGACACAATGATTTATGTGAAAACCCAATTTGGGAAAAACCACTAGTAACATGCTACTCTTTTCACTCTTATTAAGTGATGCCCTATGAAAGGCCAACCCTGTTAAAGGTTACAATACACACTATTAAATATTACCCTGTTAAAGGATTTCAATCACCCTATTAGGAGTGAGCCTTGTTAGAGGACTTTAGACTATTCACTTGGACTATCACCCAATTAAAGGATTTACAAATGACTATTAGGTCAACCTTAATCCAAATTATTTACCCTAGACTAATACAATTGTTAGAGAGTAACAATAAAGATTTGATTTGATACAACTTACAACTTCTCTTGCAAATTATAGATCTATGTTTAGTCCTCAATTCTACTTGGCCTTCATACTTTGCAACTCTGTTAACTTGTTCACCCTTCAAGAATTCATATCCTTAAGCCTTCTTGCTTAACATGCCATTGCAGACTCTTCTCTTAGGTCACTAGATGAAGAAAAACCTTTGAATCCTTGTCTCCCTTAGTTTCTTGCACATGACAACCTTGCTTCATGACCAACCATCCCTACAAATAGGAAATTAAGATATTTTGTCGCTCATTTCCATCATCCAATTTAGTGTTCAAATGGATTAGGTAAGATACAATGTATCTACCCCATATCTCATATATCTTCTAGAAACTTCTCCTAGAATCCATTTGAATTTACCTAAAAATAGTTTACCTTGAATTATGTACCACCAACTCATCAACCTTATCTTCCACCTAGTTCACACAATCTAAGGAAACAAACTTGTTAGCTCAGATTCATCGAATCCACAATATTTTAAATAATCTAGTAGCTTGACATTTTCAAGCTTCTAATGCTCAACACATACTATGTTGCTCAATATCTGCTATGAAATTACTCAGCACTAACTAAAGTTTAATGGTGCTTGACATTAACTAAACTTTACTCAGCATCAACTATTCTTCTCAATATACACTAGGATGAACTTTTACTTGGCTCCAACTAATTTTCTACTTGGCTTGTATTGACTTTTATCGACACCTAATATCCACTCAGTCAAGCTTGGTAGACAAACTTTGTGTAACTTGCTCTTCTAAACTTTCTTAGTGTAACCAACCTATTAAACCTTAAGTAGATTATTAATACATAATATCATCACTATCTCAATTGATCCTTGTACTTCATTACATAATCATAGCTCAACCTTTCCTCTAGGTGCTATTGTTACATCTTTTGATCAAATCCTCTTCATCAATCACATAAGTGATAGTACTTGAATCTTATAAGTAGTTGTCTTACCAAAAAATAGAAATTTTGACATTAGTGACAAAACAATGATTGAAACACATAGTCTTCATCAACAATCTCCCTATTCTAATAATCTCTCACAACAATGATCTTTTCAATCTATTTTCAACAATCTCCCTCTTTGGCATGAATGGAAAACAAACTGATCAACCAAATCAACCAAATGATAAAAACCCTTGTTCAACCAAACTAACTAGGTTAAAGTAGTAAGACAATACCAAAAAGAAAACTTATATTGAAATCTCTCCCTCTATCAACAACTTCCATATTCTAATTAGGTTACAAAATTCTTTCTTATAACTCCCTCTTACTATATCTATCTCTAATTAGGTAGATTAGGATTTCTCCCTCTTTCTTATATTCTTCTTTATGTCTTTCACAATGATCTCTTGATATCTCTCTTGATTCTCCTCTGATCAATAAACTCTCCCTCAACATTTACACTAGTTTGATCTATCTCCCTTTTTGATCAATAAATCTCTCCCTCTTTGACAAAAATGTCAAAGACATATACCATAAACTTATCATCTTAACATGTAGATATAGTCTTTGTCAGGTTCTTTTAGTTTCTCCCTCTATCACCTTACTTGTGACTAATTTGAAGTTTTAGCTCTTTGATTAATTTAGGCAGCTCCTAAAGTAAGATCCTCTACACTAATTGTACCACCTAATATATTAGTGTAATATTGAATACTAATAATAAAAAAAGCATTCACACAACTAAATAAGCTAACATTTATGATAGGGCCAAGGTTATCACTAAGAAGGAAGGTATACCAAGAATTGTAGGCTCCTTATGGCATAAATTATTATGATGTAGACATGTACCTGATGGATGGGGATGTATGCTCACATTGTGCTCAAGCTTTCAATAAATGGGAGTGTTTTTATCAAGTGTGTATATGGGTGAGGGTTTTGACAATGGAGATGTGGATGTATTTAAGCATGGTGATGGTATAAAATGAATATGATGGAGTGGTTAGTGGAGCATTATAAGTTTGCATAAAAGTGGATTGATATTTGTGAGAGAGAAGAGTTTTATTTATAGGTTAAATGGGTAGTGAAATGGAGGGTCAGGATGCAAGGATGGAAGAATGGTGAGGGAGGGCTAAGATTCTTTGAAAGGGAAGCACATGGATTGTGCTTGTTTAGGGGAGTGACACTTGTCACAAGGAGGATAAGTGTGAGGGGATGGGATAATGTTTGGTAAAAGGGATTAATGAGGGAGGATGAGTGTGTAAGAGAAATGTAAGAGGCTTTAAGATGGATGTAAGAGGAATTAATGGCATGTAAGAGCCATTAATACTCTTGGATAGGGATGGAAGAGGATAAGGGAGACTTGTTGACTTTGGCTTGGGTTAGCAAGTCTTAACCCTTGCTTAATATTGTGCACATGTTTAGGAGGGGGATTATAATTAGTTTAGAAAGGGGGTTGGGGGGAAAGTGGTTTAGCTTTGATAGGATGGGTTAGTTAGCTGGCTAAGTGAGGTTAGTATGGGCGAATGCGTTGGATTAGGGGTTAGGATAGGGTTTTAATTAATAAATTGATTTTGGGTTATCATTTGATTTTATCAATTGAACTATAGTTAACTAAATTAATTAATTAACTAGGAGATGTTGATTAATTAATTAAATAATAAATATTTAATCAATAATGTCCTAGATGACTAAATACGATTACCTAGTGATGTAATCAGATTTAGATGTCTACATTTTGCCCCTCTTTGACATAGTGTTGGGACAAAACTATTTCAAAGAAGTTCTAATATAAATGACATGAAGAAGATTTTTAAAACAAAAAATTTTCCATAGTCTCAACTAGAAGAGGAGAGAATGGACTACATGATGCCCCCTCAAGAAGGTGGTAAGGAGAGAAGGTGAGGCCTAGAAACTTCTTGAAAAGTTGCACTAAGCTAACGGGAGCAGGAGGATGTAGAAGGATAAGAGAGGGGGCTTAAGGAAGCTCATACTCTCACTATCAAAGAATGATACAAAGGAAAACCTTGTGTGCAAGTATAAGTGATGGTTAAGAACATGGGTGACAGGGGGAAGTGGGTTGATTGGCTGTTCTAAATTGAACCCAGGGAAGTGATTCAAAAGATGGGAGGTTTGGAGAGACTATGATTATAGGATTTATGATTGGTGATGACTAAGATTATGATTGATGAAAGAGCTATAATCATGATTGATAGAGGAATGGATTCTATGGGATTGATGTAGGAGATATAATTATGATTGATGCAGGATTGGATACTATATGATTGATAGATTAGTTGGATCATGATGGAAAAATTGATTGGATGGGATTCTTGGATAAGATGTGATGTGTGAAGTAATCCATTGAAGCTTGAGCATGGGGGTGTCCCAAAGGGGAGCACCACCATGTAGGTGAGCACTTATTTTGATATAGGAATATTGGAGATATGCCAAGGTTACTATGAAAATCAAGGCCTTTACACCAATATTGCATAGGACAAACATGAAACAAACATGCAAGGATTGCCCCAACATAACACATGAATCCTAGAGGAATCAAAGTGGAAATGACATTGGGTAACCAAAAAGAAAATTATATTTCCCAAGTGCACCATGTAAGCACAAGTGATCACATGTTTTTAATATGCAAGGGTCATATCTGACTGATTCACAAGTGGAAAAAGAAGATGAAAGACACCTGATCAAAACCTTGCCCTTGAATTACCCCATTCATAGCACACCATGATATAAAAGATCATGGTGACTTTGAGGAGGGAAAAACCCAAATCACTTGGAAGAGATACTTTAGGAACCAAATTTGAAATCTCAAAAAGAAAAGAAATCGAAAGAAAATGTAAATCCATAAAAAAGTTAACCTTTTGTAAAAGTTATCGGGAGGACTAGATACTAATGGACCAAGATTAGATAAGAGGAAAGATGCATCCTACAAGGATCTATCAATAATATCAAGGACTAGGATGTGTTGGGAAATCAAAACTCTTTAGGAAAAAAAATTGATGGCAAGGGATCTCGTACAAGCATTCTCTAGAGCATCTAATCAAGAGAACTATAATTTTTAATCAAGCATGAATGGACATGAAGAGATGAGAGATATACAATGGTACCAAGCTAAGGACTAACACATAAGGAATCTACAACTGAAAAACCAAAGTATTTAGAAGGAATTATTGTACAAAAAGCTTAGCATGATAGGATAGTAGTAGGAAAGATAAAGATGAGAAGATAGCAGATTAAAAGATTAGGATGAGGAGATAGAAGGAAAGCTCAAGATAAGGAGATAAAAAAATTGGGATGGGAAGATAGTGGATAAAAATCTTAGGATGAGAAGATATTGGGGATGAAAAAGCTTAGGATGAGGAGATAGTGGATGAAAAGCTTAGGATAAGGAAATAGAGGGAAATAACACAAATATGGAGATAGAGGGAATGAAAAGCTTGGGATGGGAAGATAGTGAATAAAAAGCTTAGGATGAGGAGATAGAGAGGATGAAAAAGCTCAGGATGAGTAGATAGTGGATGAAAATCTTAGGATGAGGAGATAAAGGGAAAGAACATGGATAGGGAGATAAAGGGAATGAAAAGTTTGGGATGGGAAGATAGTGGATAAAAAGCTTAGGATTAGGAGATAGTGGAGATGAAAAAGCTCAATATGAGGAGATGATGGATGAAAAGCTTAGGATGAGGAGATAGAGGAAAAGAACATGGATAGGGAGATAGAGGGAACAAAAATCTTGGGATGGGAAGATAGTGGATAAAAAGCTCAAGATGAGGAGATAACAAGGATGAAAAAGCTCAAGATGAGGAGATAGTGGATGAAAAGCTTAGGATGAGGAGATAGAGGGAAAGAACATGGATAGGGTGATATGAATAAGGGAATGATATACTTGAAGATAATGGTTGGGAAAGATGTATCCCAATGATGATGAATGGGGTATGAACAAAGCTTTTAACAAGGATGAGAAAAAGATGAGGAAGGTGATAGGATTTTTTGAAAGATGTGCAATGGGATGGCATAGTTGATGGTAGATTTCTAGGAGCATTAGGATATGAATGGATGAAATTGGGGTATACGAGGATAGTCTAGACCTAGATACCAATGAAAAGGGATGTAATAGGCAATGGAAATAGGGATAGAATAAAAGGATATGACTGGTAGAAGGTTGGATAGAGGAATGTGAAAAGATAAGGATTGGGAGATGAATGGTTCTAGGGATGACAAGATGAAAATAGGGCTAGAATGAGGGGATAGAAAGATGGACATGACATGATCTATAGGGAATATAGTGCCCCCAATTATATGTTATTCAAGAGGAGGTTTTATGAGGGATGTGATAGGATAGAGGGTTCAACGAGGTAGAGGGAAGCTAGGTTAGGAAAGGTGACTAAGCAAGGAAGATAGGGGATAATGATGGTTAGTGGATAAGATTTGGAAAAAGAGGAGGTGATGGGATTATATGGATGAAAGAATGGGTGGATAAAGGATAAATGGATACAAAATGTGATGGGAAATGGATGTCAAAAAGGATGACCAAAAGCATGTATCTGGTGGTGGACTTTATTGCTATCAAGATCTGAAGGAGAATGGTGGGTGAAATGGATAAGATGTGGTTGGTATAAGGGGATGAGATGGGTATGGTGGGTGATGGAACATGTCCCCAAGTTTGTAGAGAATTTTGATGGAGGGATTACACATGACACTTGTTTGCCAAGTTTTCATCATGGTACTTGTTCAAGGCACTTGAATTGCCAAGTTTTCACCAATGGATAGTTTTGTTTTCTTATTTTATTTTTTGATGCATTTTTAATCATAGATGTTGGTAGGATGAGGAGAAAAAGAGTGGATTAAAGGAGTGGAATGATGGGTGAGATTTGGAAGATAAGGGATGGGAAGACATAAGACTTGTGGGTAAATGGATGAGGAATATACAAAGATCATCATTGGCACACACCTTGAAAGGTGATGAAGTAGTGGGAAAGATGGTGCTAAATGAGTTTAAGGAGAAAATAGAGGAAGAGAAATATAAGGACTAAAAGTAAAGTTGGAATATGGAGGATTGAAAATCTAGGAGAAGAAGCATAGGAAGCAAGAAAGGATTGGGGGGATGAAGGATGTATATATGGATATTTGGATAGAGTATGAGTGGATGATGCTTTTTGAGTAGCATGAATGGATGCCAGTTGAGATTTATCTTTGAGACATATTTCCTTTATGATTATCCTGGGTATCCACATTATTTTTGAAATTTTCAACTTGGGCCTTTGTAGCCTCTTGAAATTTTCTTTGATTTGGATCAAATGCTTCTCTTTAGGAACATGTATTTTAGAAGGGACATGTTGATACTTGGATTTTTGTGGATTTGTGGATTTATGATTTTTTATGCTGGCATCCAATATTCCTTTATTACCCATGGTATGGGAACAAGAGCATGGGGGATATGGAGGGATTATGGATGGAATCATAGAGGTTGAAGGTTGGAAGGGATTCAAGGATGAGTTCCTTTGATGATCTAGCTTATGGATTTGAGGGGATGGAATGATGGATTGGAATACAAGATATGGAGGCATATAATTACCCAAAATGGATGGAGGGAATGAAGGATATGGGCCTAAAAAAGATGGAAATAAGGAAGGAGTTGGTCCCAAAATAGATGGAGGAGATAAAGGATTCATATTAGGTATATATGGACCCAAAATGGAGGGTTAGAAATAAGTAGTAGGATAAGGGCTAAAAATAGATGTAGAACAAGATGGAAGGGAACTTTGGGGTGAAGATGGAAGGACTTGGGACCATACATGGATAGAAGTGATAACAACATCTAGAGATACATTTTTATTTCTTTCTTCAATATGATGTTCATTATTTGGAACACAAGATATGATAGATTATGGGAGATGTATACTCGTGAAGTAGAGGAGATGAAAGGATAGGATCTTGATTTGGATGGGTTGATGGGAATGGATCTTGAGATGGAGTAGGTATGATGGTGGGTTTGGAATATGAAGGGGATGGTGACTACTCTTTGGATGGATTGAATGGTAAAAGTGGATCATGGAGGAGAATAAGTGGGATTGTGGCATCTTCTTTTGTACTGTGGGAAATTTGAACATGCTTTTGGACAAGAGCTTAATAGGAATGGATGGGAGTGGATGGTATGATAGGAGAAGTATGGAAGGTTTCTTTAAGTGAGGTATATGGATGGGTAGGAGGTTCTTTAATGGGAATGTGTTGATGGGGGAGGGAATCATTAGAATTATTACATGGGATTTGGGTAATGCTAGGAGAACAAGATGTGGATGGGATTTGGAGGGATTTAGTGGATGGGAGGTAGGAAATGGAAGGGGATTGATAAGTGGGGTAGATGAAATAGGGATGGTATCGATAGGATGATGTAAGATGAGTGATGGGATTAAGGTGAGGCATTGTATAAATATGATTGGTTGGAGGATTTGGAAAGAAGTTTGTAGGAGATTGGGATAGTTGGTTTGGACTAGGGATGTACCTACTAGAATTTTTTTGGAATGGTGGAGACTTAGAAAGGAAGGTGAAAGATGTAGATATGACTGATGTATAAGAGGAATATGTCAGCACAATATAGGAAAGAGGTAAGGATGATGATAACAATGAATTTACCTTGTCAAAGGCATGGTGAGGAGTACTAGTGGGTATACATAGAGGAATGTTTGGATTTTGGAGGATGTTTGGAACAATCTCTCTAAGGCTTTCAATATACCCATCATAGTTGAAAAGATCTCCATCATTATTGGAATAGGATGTAGTGGGAGAAAGGGTGGGATGACCAAACTTATCATAATATGATTGTGACATTATGCTTTGGGGATGAAGGATGAATACAAAGGAATACTAAAATGTAAATTAGGATAAGTTGGTAAGCTTAGATTTGGATTTGGATTAATCTCATGATAGGAGGAAAGATTGACTCTAGAGGATATGGAAATGGGGTGGGGAATGACTATGAAGTGTTAGCTAGCTTAGGATAAAGAAGATTTGATGGAAGACATAGAATGATGTAAGAAATGATGTGATTATGATGATACTATTTTTGGAAGTTTTGGATGAACATCTGATGAGGCAATGACTATGCTAAGTATGCCTTTCATTTGGGTTGAATGATTTACCAATTGATAAAGTGGAGTGAACTAGACTTAGGTTTTTTCCGAATGGACTTGCTAACAACCATCTTAAGGACATATAAGTGATCTCTTTAGCTAAAAATAGTCAAGCACATCAAACACATCAATAACTCTATAAGATTGTTGCTAGGATATACAAGCTTAGCTAGGTGTGTCCTTGATATATGCAAGGTACACGAGGCCCAAATCTATAGATGAAAGAAAATAATGTCACATAGCTAGGAGGAGATGGTAACCCAAATCTCCACCTTCACTTCCCAAAAGTATAAAGTTCTTTAGGGCTTATCCACGAGTGACAAGATTCTACTTCCAAGAGAGGTGTCTTTCGATTCACCTCCTGATATTTATACTCCACTAGAATGCTAGAGTTGAGGTCATCCCAAGGAATGATGAAATCCCGAAGCAAGCCTCTTAAAAACTATAAAACAAGACCACATAAGTAATCTTGGGTTTAAAAGACACTTGTTTATTCCTAGTTGATTATTTAGATTTTGTAATCTAGATTGAAGACACACATGTTTATGATATACAATGTTCTTTCGAACTTGACATCATCATCAACATAATGAAAATTGAGATTTTGTCAATTTAAGAAATTTGAGCATCATCAACATGAGAAATTTGATAAGGAATGAGTTAATGAGTCAATTCATTTATGCAGTCAAGATTGAGTGATTTATTTTTAAGCCCCAAAGTTGAAGTGTGAGGTATAGCAATGATTATTTGATCCTTGGCATTCAAGATTGTGTTTGTTGTTTTAATCATGCATTCCAATGAAAAACTTGATTTTAGTCTATGGAATTCAAAATTGAGCTGAGTGAAATTCATTCAATAAAAGATTTATTTAAACATACAATTTCATTCTAAGAAAAACTTGCAAAAAACACGGTTAGGCTTTGAAGATGCTCCAATCTACAATGCTACAAAAAATCAATTTGATTAGTCACCCAAAAATCCCCAAAATCAAAGCTTAACTATGGGGAAAAAATATTAACTTTTTAAATTCTTTTTTATAGGTGTAAAAATGCTTAGAATAACCCCTATCCTACATAACCACCAAAAGTCAAAATTTGATTTATGCTCATTTTTTGTTTTTTTTGTTTTTTATAAAATAACAATCCCATGAGCTAAACAATGATCTCATAGGTTTAATAGTGATCACATGAGTAAAATAGAAATCCCATTGGTAAAATAGTGATCTTGCAAATGCACTCAAATAGTGTGGGATTGTAATGTAGGGAACTTGTGAAACCATGAAAAAATGGGCTGTAGGAAGAAAGTAATAGAGCAATCCTGCAAAACAATGATCATGTAGGTTTATGGAACGTGTTCTTGCTAGCAAGTTTATCTGTGGGATTGAGGGAAAAAGGATAAAATTGATTTTTTTGGGCTTAGATATTTTGGTCAAGTGTTCTCACAAGTTTTATAGTAATCTTCGTAGTAAAAACTCGCATTCCTATGGGAGGATTGGTCAGTGAGATTGATGGGATGTTTTTAATTACACATGGTGATGGGGTTTGGAGTAAAGAGTGATCCTACCTTTGTGGGGATGCATTCTTGTGGGTTTGGGCCATGATCATGGGGCCATAGGTTTGCAATTTTATGGTTGCAGGATCATGAACCAAGTGTGCTAAAATGTTAGTTAAACTAGATTTTGATTTTATTGCTAAGAGCATGATTCTTGGCAACGAAATTTGATGCCTGCAAAAAATGTTAGAAGACCACTTGCGTACGTAAAAAAACAAAAAATGTTAGCTTGGTTTGTTTAAACATTAACAAGAAAAAGTGCGATTATAGTGACTTGAATGTGGAGTCCCACAAGGTATGCCAAAATGTATCACCTAATCTATTAGTGTAATATTGAATACTAATACTAACAAAAGCATTCACACAACTAAATAAGCTAACACTTATGATAGGACCAAGGTTATCATCAAGAAGGAAGGCAAACCAAGAATGGTGGGCTTCTTATGGTATAACCTATGATGATGTAGATATGTCTTTGATGGATGGGGATGTATGCTCATGTTGTGCTCAAGCTTTCAATAAGTGTGTGTGTGTGTGTGTGTGTGTGTGTGGTGGTGGGGGGGGGGGGGCGGGGTTATCAAGTGTGTATATGGGTGAGGGTTTCAACAATGGATATGTTGATGTATTTCAACATGGTGATGGTGTAAAATGGCTATGATGGAGTGGATAGTGGAGCATTATAAGTTTGTATAAAAGTGGATTGATATTTGTAAGAGGGAAGGGCTTTATTTATAGGCTAAAGGGTAGTGAAATGGAGGGTCAAGATGCAAGGATGGAAGAATGGTGAGGGAGGGCTATGCTTCTTTGAAAGGAAAGCACATGGATTGTACTTGTTTGGAGCCAATGGGGGAGTGACACTTGTCACAAGGAGGATGAGTGTGAGGGGATGGGATAATGGTTGGTCAAATGGAGTAATGAGGGAGGATGAGAGTGTAAGAGGGATGTTAGAGGCTTTAAGAGGGATGTAAAAGGAATTAATTGCATGTAAGATTCATTAATGCTCTTGGATAGGGATGGAAGAGGACAAGGGAGACTTGTTGACTTTGGCTTGGGTTAGCAAGTCTTAACCCTTGCTTAAAGTTGTGCACATGTTTAGGAAGGGGATTAGATTTAGTTTAGAAATGGAGTTAGGTGGCAAGTGGCATAGCTTTGATAGGATGGGTTAGTTAGGTGGCTAAGTGAGGTTAGTATGGGTGAATGGGTTGGATTAGGGGTTAAGATAGGGTTTTAATTGATAAATTGGTTTTGGGTTATCATTTGATTTTACCAATTGGAATATAGTTAATTAAATTAATTAATTAACTAGGAGATGATGATTAATTAATTAAATAATAAATATTTAATCAATAATTTCCTAGGAGATGGCTAAATACGATTACCTAGTGATGTAATCAGATTTAGGTGTCTACACCAATGTGTAACATATGAAGATCAACTTGCTTGATGTAGGTAACTCCTCTTGTTATTTAGATAACCTTTGATAGGAGTATCACCCCTAATTTACCTCTTAGATAGTCATGAGCATCCTTAGGTAATGGTTTTGTGCAGATATCAACAATTTGTTCTTTTGTATTGACATATTCCATCTTCACTTCTTTATCTTGCACTAACTCTCTCACGTAATGATACTTGATTGGAATATGCTTTTTCTTTGTGTGTATCACTGGATTCTTTGATATATTGATAGCACTAGTATTATCACTAATTCTATGATTTCTTGCTTCATTCCTTTGAGTAGCCATTTGATCCACACAATATTTGTACAATTTATAGTAGCAATAACATATTCAGCTTTAGTAGTAGATTGTGAAGTACAACTTTTTTTCTTGCTAGTCCATGTAACTAGTCTCTTGCCTAAGAAAAATGCTCCTCCACTAGTGCTCTTTCTATCATCAATGTTTCCAACCAATCAGCATCAATGTAGGCTCTCAATTCAAATTTTTCATTTTCCTTGTAGTATAGACCAAACACTTCTATTCCTTTCAAGTATCTCATTATTCTCTTCACATCCATTAAATGATTCCCTCTAGGATTAGTAGAGAACCTTGCAACTATCCCTATAGATAATGCAATATTAGGTCTGTTGTGTACTACATATTGCAATTTGCCAATCATAGACCTGTACAATATTTGTTTCACCTCAGCTGAATCTTCATTCTTTGACAACTTGTGTCTTGTCACTATAGGTGTATTTCCTAGTTTGGAATCCTCTAATCCAAAAAATTTCAATATTTTCTTGACATACTTTGACTGAGTGATGTATAGACCATATTTCATCTAATATACTTACAAACTCACAAAAAATTTGATTTCTCCAAACATAGACATCTCAAATTCTTGCTTCATCTAATTTGCAAAATCCTTACAAAAAGCATCTTGACCTCCAAAAATGATATCATCAACAAATATTTTAGATAACAAAATACATTTTCTTTTCTCTATCTTCATGTACAAATTGCTATTATCACCAATCCTTTCAAATCCAATCTTCACAAGATAATTATGAAGTCTCTCATACCATGCTCTTGGTGCTTGTTTCAAACCATATAGAGCCTTGTGTAGTTTACATACCATGTTCTTATTGTTAACACCAACAAAATATTTTGGATATTCTATGTAAACTTCTTCCTCTAATATGCCATTCAGAAATGGATATTTAACATCCATCTAATAAACTTTGAAACTTTTTTATGCACCATAAGCAAGTAGAGTTCTTACTCCTTCCAATCTAGCAACAAGAGAAAATGTCTCTCCATAGTCAATTCCTTCTTCTTGTGCATATACCTTGCAATATAGTCTTGCTTTATTCCTTGTGACTTCACCATTTTCATCTAGCTTGTTTCTAAACAGCCAATTGGTACTAATTGCATTTTTGTCTTCTGGTCTAGGAACTAGAATCCATGTTTTGTTCTTCTCTATTTATTCAATCTCTTCTTACATAGCTTTATACTGATCAAGATCTTCTAATTCATCTCTTACTGAGTTGGGTTCCTTCATGCTCATCAAACATGTATCACTTTTCAATCTATTTCTTATCATTGGTCTAGCATCTTTATCACCAATAATTTGAGTAGAAGAATGACATCTTTTGGCATATTTAGACAATCTTGGTTCAACTCGTGTTTCTTCACTTTGTCTTTCAACTTCAAAATCACTTTGTATATCTTTGTCAGGTATCTCAACATCTATTTCATGTTCACTAATCTCAAAATTAGAATGCACATTTACTTCATTCTATAACTTAGCATCTAAATGTAACTCGGTACCTAAATGCAACTCAGTTCCTATATATAACTTGACATTCATGGGGTGTGACTCAACAGTCATTGAAACTTGATTTGCAACATATTCTTTAGTAGGAATTCCTTCATAAAATTATACAAATGATTTTTATTCCTCTAGCTTTTTCATAGGTTTAGTATCATAAACTTCTGTGTATTCATCAAAGTTCACATTTGCACTTTCTACAATTTTATTAGTGTTAGTATTTAGACACTTATAAGCTTTACTTCTTGTGGTTCCCTTTTTGCATCAAGCTTGACATTCCTAACATATTTAAGAAGGTAACATTTACTTCCAAATACCTTAAAGTATTTTACATTGGGTGAGTATCCATACCATAGTTCAAAAGGTGTTGAATGAGTACCTTTCTTGATTTTCACATGGTTCAAGGTATATATAGTTGTGGTTACAGCTTCTCTCTAGTATTTAAAAGCAACATTCTTCTCCATCATTAGTGTTCTAGCATAATCCATTATAGATATGTTTCTCCTTTCAGCTATTCCATTTTGTGGAGGTTTTCTATGGGTAGATGTATTTCTTTTAAGTCCTCTATCATTACATAACATCCCAAATTCATTTGATGTGAATTATGCTCCTTTGTCAGATCTCAAACACTTCATACTTTTACCTATTTCCTTTTCAACTCTTGCCAAGTACCACTTAGACATTTGGAAAGCATCATATTTTTATTTCAAAAACATAACTATCATCGTCCTAGAATAGTCATCAACAAATAACATCATGTACTTACCTCCTTTATAGCTTTTCACTTCTATTGGTCCACATAAGTTAGTATGAACAATCTCTAGTATTCTTTTAGAGGTATAAGTTTTACTCTTAAAACTTAACTTTGTCATTTTTCTTAACTAACATTGTTTTCACATTACATTATCAAGGTTCTTCAACTTAGAAAAACCTATAACTTTCTTCATATTATTAATACTAACCAAGTTATCAAAGTTAACATGACATAACTTCTTGTGCAATAGCCATAAAAAGTAGCATCTTCTTTGTTAAGATAGAATAAATTACTTCTAGTTTAATCACCCTTTCCAATCAATTTCCCTTTTATGTCATATATCTTAGCAATCTTATTTTCAAACTCAACCTTACATCCCAAATTATTTAGTTGTGACACATTGAACAAATTATAGTTAAGTCCTTCAACATAGTAAGCATTGTCACACAAAATCTTGTCTGTGAGTTTGATAGAACCTTTTCCTTTTATCAAACGTGGTGCATCATTACCAAATCTTACACTATTTCTATTAGAACAATTTAGGGTAAGAACTTACTTTTGTCTCTAGTCATATGATGTGAGCATCCACTCTCATCTATCATTCTTGTTTACACAAGTCACAAGTGTAGTTGCCTCATCCTCATTAGATTTGTCCTTCATTGCAACATACACCACCTCATCATCATATTCGTCAAAATCATCCTTTGTTTCCTCTTTAGAAATATAGCAAGACTTCTTTCCTTTGTCTTTTTAGTATTTGTTATCTTCATCTCTTCCATTTTTGTATTTGTCACCACCTTTGTACTTCTTTTCTGGACATCTAGCAACAATATGACCAACCTCATTATAATTGAAACAAATGATGGGTACTTAGCTTTGAACTTGCCTTTACCTTTATGGAATCTTCTTGCCAGTAGTGCTTCAAGATGTTTAACATCCTCCTCATTTGTATCATTGTCACTAGACACATACTTCTTCTTTTTCTTCTTCTTCTCCTCAGGTTCCTTTAATGCCACCTTAGCTTTGAAAGTAGATTCAATCTTTTCAGGCTTGTAATTATTAAATTTAGATATTTCAAAAGTAATGAGTCTACCTACCATACCTTCAAGTTATAGCTTATTCCCTGGAATACATCTCAGTTCCTGAATTGTGGAAAATCTAATAGCATAAATGGTAACAGTGTTCTCAAAACTTTGCTTAAAATAGTATCATCATCTATATTACTAGTAGCTTCTTTTATTGCATTGACAACTTCTTTTATCCTTTCAACATATTGAGCAATATTCTCACCTTCTTGTATTCTCATATCATCAAACTTATGTCTAAGACTTATAGTTTTGGCTCTAAGGACATTTGCATCTCCTCCATAGATAGTGGTTATGTCATCCCACATTTTCTTTGTACTGTCAAGTCCTTTGATATCATCAAATTCAGCATAACTTAGGGTAGAGGCAATCTCCATCATTACCTAGTTGTGTTTCTTATTCTTCCTTATATCTTTAGTAGTAGGGGCACTAGCAAGATCAACATGCTCCACATAAATGGTAGATTTTACATGATCTCCAAGTCCTCTAAGGTATAGTTTCATCAAACTTTTTCATGTAGAAAAGTTATCTCTATTGAGCTTGGGTAATTCTCATTTACACATTTTGATCTTTGTGCTTCTAGTATCTTTAAACTAGTTCTCTTCTTATCCAAGGTCCAGATGAATAAATTCAACTTTTCATAGCTTAATGAACCCATAAAACATTTATACTAGTCATGCATGCATCCATAAGATTATGCAATCACTTAAAACTTGTAGGTTACTATTAAATCAACTTGTAGAAACATAAAGCATGAAACATAATAGATTCATCAATACACTTGACACAATTATTTACATGGAAACCCAATTTGGGAAAAATCACCGGTAACATGCTACTCTTTTCACTCTTCTTAAGTGATACCCTGTTAAAGGTCAACCCTGTTAAAAGTTACAATACACACTATTAAATGTGACCTTGTTAAAGGTTTTCAATCACCCTATTAATAGTGAGCCTTGTTAGAGGACTCTTGACCATTCACTTGGAATTTTACCTAGTTAAAGGATTTACAAATGATTGTTAGGTCAATCTTAATCCAAAGGATTTACCCTAGATCGATACAATTGTTAGAGAGTAACAGTAGGGCTTTGATCTGATACAACTTACAATTTCTCTTGCAAATTATAGATCTTTGGTTAGTCCTCAATTCACCTTGGCCTTCATACTTTGTAGCTCTAATAGATTGTTCACCCTTCAAGCATTCATCTCATTAAGCCTTCTTTCTTAAGATGCCATTCTAGACTCTTCTCTTGGGTCACTAGATGAAGCAAAACCCTTGACTCCTTGTCTCCCTTAGGTTCTTGCACATGACAACCTTGATTCATGATCAACTATCCCTCTAAATATGAAGTTAAATTATTTTTTTGCTCATTTCCATTATCCAATTTAGGGTTCGAATGGATTAGGTGGGATACAATGTATCTACCCCATATCTCATATCTCTTAGAGAAAATTCATCTAGAATCTATTTGAATTCACCTAAAAATGGTTTACCTTGAATTTTGTGCCACCAACTCATCAACCTTATCTTCCACCTAGTTTACAAAATCCAAGAAAACAAACTTGTCACCTCATATTCATCAAATCCATGATCTTTTAAATAATGCAGTGGCACATACTGTGTTGCTTAGAATCCACTATGAAATTACTCAACACAAAATAAAATTTATTTTTGCTCGGCATCAACTAAACTTTACTTGATATCAACTATTCTACTCCACATACACTAGAATGAACTTTTACTCGTCTCCAACTAATTTTCTACTTGGTTTGTATTGATTTTACTCGGCACCTACTATCCACTTGGTCAAGCTTGGTAGACAAACTTTGTGTAACTTATTCCTCTAAACTTTCTTAGTTTAACCAGCCTTTGTAACCTTAAGTAGATTATCAATACATCATATCATCATTGTCTTAATTGATCCTTGCACTTCATTACATAATCATAACTCAACCTTTCCTCTAGGTGCTCTTGTTACATATTTTGATCAAATCTTCTTCATCAATCAAATAAGTGATAGTACTTGAATGTTATAAGTAGTTGTCATACCAACAAATAGCAGGTTTGACATCAGTGACAAAACAATGATTGAAACACATAGTCTTTGTCAATAATCTGCCTCTTTCAATAATCTCTCACAACAATGATCTTTTCAATCTATTTTTAACACTTACAAGACTTCCCTATTATCATTTTCCTTTATCTTACCACTCTTCACTTGACTATAAATTATTGGGCACCCATTTACTATTGTAAAGTCTACAAGGGTCATTTGCAATAGAGTGCCTCAAACATCTACCATTCCTAAGACCAAAGGAATTTCACTTGCCCCCCTTTGGCCACATACAGATACCCTAGTAATCATAATTAGGTGAGGGACTTTGAAGGTGATCTCATCATCATTCTGCCAATGCTTATTACCCAATTTTAATTAAAATTATTGGTTTTAATAGTTAGGAACAAGTACATCTTTTACATTAAGTGATCATGCTATTAATATAACCATAAATAGATTAATCATATAATGGTGAAATACATATTAATATATAAATGCATATATTTTGAATTAATCATTTATCATATTCCAAAATAAGGCAAGAATAGTCATTAAAAATTATCATCAAAAATATGTACCAAATGATACTCATACCCTAAATTTGATATGTTTAAAATTATTTTTCTTCTTTAATACTTATTTTGGTTGATTATTAAATGAATTACAGTGGGCATGATAGGATGACACTCAAATGGTTAATGTTTGAATAATGAATTTGATAGATATTTGATGATTGATTTTTCATTCCACTATGTTTATTGGTTGATGATGTTTCATTTCTTGTTTATTCACTTTTTGAATTGATCTTTGCCAATTGATATATATTTTGAATCAAATTTTGTTAATTCATAGATTTCTTTTGTCTTAATATATTGATTATTGACGATGTATTTATATTTTCTTGGAATGATCACCCCAATTTTATCATTTACAATTGAAATTATCACTACCTTTCATAAGATTTGAGTCATCACTTTTTATTATTTCCTTTGAGAATAACATATTACTTTCCTAATTTATCTCTCTCTTTTATTTAATTCCCTTATTCAAACAAGTTCTTCTCTTGTATACCTCATTTGAGTGTAAGGAGTCACATCCTTTCATTTGTTCATACCCTTATGAAAGGGCCATCCTTTTATAATGAAAAGATACATTTGTTTAATAACAATTAAAACCCCTTTCACTTCATATTCCTCATGTCTAAAATATATATTTAATACTTTATAAATCTTCCCAATCAATTTTAAGATCTATATATCTTCTTCTTCTAGATCTGCATATCTAATTTTTGTCTTTCCTTTTCAATTGCAATTTCAAGTCCCTTCTTATACTTTTGTTTTGAATCCTTAGGTGCATGAAAAAATATGGTATGCCCAAATGTGGCTACCCTATGAGAAAAAAGTACAAGTAACTAATTTCCTAATTAGGTTAGTTCTTGGTAAATACTAGGCCTAGATTCAAAAAAACTAACCAAATTTTCAATATAATAAAAACTCAATCCAATTTTCAAAAACACTTTTTCTTTTGGTTTCTAATGAAAGGGAATTTGAAACCCTCTATAGTGGAAAATTAATGAGAGGAGCATAAAAATTATAGAATACAATATATTTTCATCTAACATAGTATTTTTACAGAATTGTCAATAGATCTTCACCATGTCATTTTGTTGTAGATGTAAGTATTTCATTTCTTTGTTTTAAAATTGAACTGTAATAGGAATTTTTTTGTTTGATTTTTTTGCAATAGTAATTTCATTGAAAATTCTCAAAAAAACACCCAAAACAAAAACCACAACAATAATAAGAGCTCCAAAATAATCTCCCTCAACAACAAGAGCCTCAAAACCCTTTGACTCCTCTATTAGACCCTATACAAACCACACAAGAGGGTCTCTCAAATCACCTATTACAAACACAACCAAAATTTCTTAGATAGTGAATAGGTTTAGGACCTTTGAGCATGATAATAAATCACCCCTTCCCACATCCCTAGGATCAATGGTCAATAGTGATAAAGAAGTATTTGACAAGTTACAAGATAGGACACATAGGGATAGATGTTGTACATTCTATTCTACTAGGTTATCATATGATGAGGTGAAAATAAATTAAGAAGTAAAGTTGATATATGTGCCCTTTTCATTGATCATAAAACCAATGATACCTTACCTCTTGATTCAAATAGGTTTCTTATACATTGGTTTAATCATGTTGGGAGGAAAAATAGTTTTTGGGATATGTGGTATATGGTCTTTGACAAACAACCTTGTAACAAGTAAGAGGTTTCTTAGTAATTTTTGAGAAAACTATATTTTGTTTTATACTAGATGAGAATCAAAACTAATTTAATATGAGGGATTCCCACAATATAGAGAGATGATTACCTTGGGATAGATCAAGAGGTGGGAGTGTGGTTGATCCCCAAACTTATATTTTCTAGCTATTAAATACAAGATTCACAATATGGTACCAGTAAATTTGAAGGATTCTATAGAGTTATAAACTCTTCAAGTAGATTTTTCATTGACTAATATCATCATTCATCATGAAACACTATTAGTGTAGCCTCTTAGACTAAAAGATGATCCAAAACCTAGACCGCTTATGCCATCCTCAAATTTACAACTTGGCTCTAGTGATCTGATCCCATCAATCATATGTGTCTCAACCACTAATATATGTGGTTTGGATTAGATACCAACATATTTGAGGATGTTTCCACAACCCATTTTTGTATGAACTATTGGAGTAGATGTCATGTTTCTAGAGCAAAGGACATGACCCTCAAAGATGACCTTATGACCATGGTATTTTGTAATGGAGAGAAGATACAGCCGTATTTACTTGTATGTATAACATTTTATTAATATCATACTTTTGGTCATTCACTTTGGTTTCACAAGCTATGCGGTGTCATATTTTTCACACATGTTATTTACATTTTTAACTGAATCTATGTGAGTCATTTAAATTTATGTTAATTACTTTATATTTAATATTATATATTGATATATATTATCTTAAATTTATTTCTCTTATAGTACCTCACTTTGGTTTCACCATATCATGAGTGAAAGGTATCTCCAAGGCACTGAGATGGAAAAAGACATCCTTATAGACATCTAAATGCCAAATGGTCATTAAGCATAATTTTAATGCAATTAAATATATATATATATATATATATATATATATATATATATATATATATATATATATATATATATATATATATATATATATATATATATCGAATGATTTATTCAAGCAAAAAATATTTGTTGGAATGTCAAGACTTCCAAAATGGGAATCTTTAGGGAGGCCATGAATCCCCAAATCCTAGTGGATAATCAAGAAGAGCAGCGGCTGGAAGAATTAATTGATCCAGGGATTGTGGCTATTTCGAACAAAGCCAAGGAGATAGGGACGAATCTCTTAAATAATGCTCGCAACAGCATGATTGATAATTTTAGATCAATCAAATGGCTCTTCCATGAGCTCGAGGAGGTTAAAGACCAGGTGAAACACATTGAAGCAACAAGGGAAGGAATGGATGCCAACAAGAGGATAGATTTGGCTGATAGGCTCACTCTGGCGGAACAGAGGATACACAATCTAGAAAACTATAATCACAACCTTACCAACCAGATGTTTTCCTTGTTAAGCTCCATCAACAACAACATCATCTCTCTCATGGGCTAGATCAAAGATAGAGAAATGCACGAGGATGAGGATGGAAATGACAAAGATGAGGTTAGAATAGAGGACGACCCTGCAAAGGACAACTCCACTCCTGCACAGGACTAGGGGAATCAAAGAGGACAATAGATGGGAATGGAGGAGAATCAATAGGCCTTTGAGGCTGCTCAGGTGATGCAAGATCTAGAGCAAAAGAATGAGGAATAACTCTTTCCTGTTCCTTTGTTTTTTGCTGTCTTTTGGCTTTTTGTGCTGGCTTTTGGCCGTGGCTTTGTCTGTTTCCTTTTCCTGGTCTTTTCTCAGTACTTTTTCCTTTGTCTGGGCTTAATGCTTATTATCAGCCTTTGAACTTAAACTTTTTTGGCTGGGCTATCATTCTTATTAATAGCCTTCTTATGTACTTTCAAGTTTCAAGTTCCCTGTAAAACCTATTTATCTAATCAAAAACAAATATTTGTTGGAATGTATCTTTATTAAACATGTAGATGTAGATTTAGATTTATCTAAATTAATTTGTGTCCCTTCTATATACAACAATAATAAATGTTTATAGAAATTATGAGAGCACCTAATATACCATGTATTCACAAGAGGGAAGAATTATATCTATAAATAGATTTTAACAATATATCCTTTTCAAATTCATCTTCATTACCTTCTAAAATTCCATCAAATTTGACTATGTAACATATTCATCTTCACTTTCATCTCCTCTTCTTATTTCAAAACTTATTTTTAACTCTCATTGGATTGCATTCTTGTTCATTTAAAATCCCTAAATCCATCCTCTATGTTTATAACATTTCTTATCATTTTTAATACATGAAAAATTATCATAGTTACTTTGTTAGTGATGTTGAATCCTAGGAGTAAAGGAGAACCATACAAGTCCCCATTAAAATAACCTATCTCATATTTTAAAGACTCCAAATGGTTTTCATAATGCACTAGTTTTGATAGTCATGCAAACATAATTAGTTGTATTCATTGCAGAATCCCAAGGTAGCTTAAATCTCATTATGTTCATTTTGGGTATGAGTCAACATCATGATCACATCTACTTAGGAAGATTTACTCTAGGCAACATCCTATTTTTCTTCTAGACATGCCTAAACACTTGGTGACATAACCTACCTACAATCTCCCTTGTGCACCCTTGTTGATACCCTTGTTGTGCAATCTTCATTAGAGATCATATCAAAGATTAGAAAGAGGAGATTCATAATTAGCATATTAAGTGCAAACCAAAGGATTAGGTACTGATACATTCTAGAAAAGTGTTTCAAGGTAAATCTCTTAACAAAGAGGTCATAACAAAAGTTTGTAAGTCTCATAATAGAGCACTTAGTTGTAAGTTTAAATCCTTTAATAAAGGTAGAACAAATAAGGTTTGTAAGCTCTTAACATTGAAAACCCCTCACAAGGTAGATCATCAGAAGTGATCCAAATTATAGCCCTAATAGGAAAGCTTATTTTATTGTAATATAGTGAATATCTGTGGGTGTCATCCCTACCCCAATTTTACCTTCACTTGGAGGATTTTTGGGTAACCAAAATCTTTGTGTTATGTGTTGACCATTTTTTTACATATTTTATGGATGTGGTTAGTTGTTAGATCTGATATATACATCATTGTTAATAAATGTTTATGTTATTTATGATATTGATGTTAGAAGGGTTTGTGATGAAGTTATCATATTTGATATTTGTTTCAAAGGGTAAAAGTTTTAGAAATCTTGATTCACCCCCTCTCAATATCTAACTTTACCAATAAAATTCCAATAATTTGTATCAGAACTTTGTTCTCTTAGAAGAATTCTAACCACTTAAGAGTCAAGATCTTGGAGATGAAGGTCTAGAAGTTGAAAAAGATCATTGAAAATTAGAAGCTTGATATAAAACTTCTATTGAAACAACTTGAAGCAACAAGAAAAAAATTGAGAAAATCCTTAAAGAAAGGGAAGGAGTTGGAAATCCAATAGAATGGTACTCAATATCACAAGGAAGACATTGAAGCTCTACTTGATGATGGAATTCTATTGAAATTGGTGCAACAATAGAAGATCTATCATAGAGGAACAACACACTAAATGAAGAGGTAAGAACACCAAAGAGAGAACATGAAATCTAAACCATAAGATTGTGTAAAGTGACCAAATAGAGAAATAAAGCCATAGAAGATAAGAGTCATATGGCTACAAGGCTTGATGAAAGAAATAATGAAGTGCAAAGGCTAACACACAATCAGTTAGACATGGCTAACAAATTTCTCCTTACAACTCAAGAATTAAAGATGAAGGATGTGGAGATTATAAATTTAAAATGTGAGAATGAGAATCTAAAGAATAAATTAAAACATGAGAGGGAACTCATTGAAGGATTCAACAAACCTAAAGAAACTATGAGATACTCTGAAGAGTTGTTGAGATCATAGAGAAGACAACATGACACATCTAGACTAGGCTATACCGAGTGCCTATCATCTACCAAGGAAGGTGAATCATCAAAGAGGGGAGAAGAAAAGAATTCAAAACCAAAGAAAAAACCCACATGCTATCATTGCAGAAAACTAGGCCATACAACAAACATCTATAGAAGAAAAATTTGTAAGAAAAATCTTAAGCCCAAATTTGCTAGTAATTATTTTAACCGCAAGAAGAAAGGACATAAATCACATGAGTGTATATCAAAGGCTAGTAATACACCAATGGCACCTAGATTTGAAGGATATTGTTACAATTGTTAGAAGTATGGACATAGAGCTCAAGAATGTAAATCTAGAGAAAAACCTAACTAGACACCTATGAATCAAGGATATTCACCTAAGCTAGGAACACAATCAATTGGGATTATAGTATATGGTACAATTGTCATTTTTGTGGTAAATATGATCATGTTGTAGTAAATTGTATCAGGACACATTTCAAAGGTACATCCAAAAGTTGGATGAATGGAAGTTTGGTTTGTTGTAGTTGTCACAAGATTAGACATGTGAGAAGGAACTCTATGAATGAAGAATTAGTACTTAGAAATGAACTAAAAAAAGGTGAAAAGATCATTGAGTAGAAAAAGAACTAGATGAATCAAACCATGAGAAAGAAGGAAGAAGTGAGCAATAATGGAAATAGTGAAGATGAGATCACCCAATCCAATGGATCAAGTGATCACACTGCCTCAAACTAAGAAAGAAAGGTATGGAGGAACTTTATTCCAATTTATTTATCATATATCAATTCCCACCATGTGATGTAATAAATTCCATATCTACATAAGATGAGATGCATTGGGATAGATCTAAAGTGAGAATTGAGAAAAGAATGTGTAGACTAAAAATATGTTGAGCATCAGTATTGATGTCTATAGTGAATGAGCTATAGTGTGGACTAAGATATATTTGAGAATAGGAATGCAACTATGAACAAGTTGATATTATGACCAAAGGAGTGAATGAAAGTATAAATGCTGAGTACTCATGTGCAAGTCGGGCCAGCTATAATGCACTTTTCATTTACCTACTAAAAGTAACAAAATTTTAAATGAAATATATATTTGATCATTTGAAGGTATCTAGTCTAATTTAAGATCATTTTTCATTCACCCAATGATTAAGAATTCTCATAGTGATATCAAGGTAATTATAGAGTGATTTGTGCAAATTGCATAAGGATTCTAGAGCATGCCAGTGCAAAAATTGTGTAAGTGTGCAAATTCTTTGAAATAAGTTGATTAATTTGTGGAGTTATTTGAAGTTAAAACCCTAGTTTTCAATGACATCATCTTCATCTAGAAATGGGAAGAGGGAGGCAATAAAGGACAACAATTCTCAAATTGTGCATAATTATGTACGACCTTCAAATTTAAGGCATATGTAGAGATTACAATGATTAGAGACTCATCTAGAGTTTTTTCATCAATCCTACCCTATTTTATTATGGTGCATGATCTAAGGTCATGTTACATGTCTAAGATTGGAAAAATTGGTGATTTTGAATTGAGGAACACATATGATAACACATGCAAGAATTGACTATTAAGGAGGAAAATATAGTCATGGCCAAGAAAGGGTTAATTTGTGCCCTATCTTTTCACAAGGTATTCAATGTGGAATTTATCAAAAAAAATTGAGAAGGTTGCACAATACGAAGTTGTGGTTGGAGAATGAGATAGTTAAAATTAAAAAATCAACACATTAGGTAATTGGTCACCCTACTCTTGACCGAGTGAAGATCGTTCACTACTAGGCATGAAATGTAATTGAAGACCTCAAAAAGGCCAAGTGAAATGGTTGAGGGATTTCTATTGATAAAATTGAAGACACATTCATTGATTTTGTAGTACAAGTGATTGCACATAAGCTCTATTAGTCAAGTCAACTGAACAATGTGTCATGTGTAGCTATAGATATGGGATACAAACTGGTCAAAAAGGACCATAGATATGATTTTTTCAAGCTACAATTGGTTAAACTTGTAGAAATCCTTGGAGCCATTAGGAAGACCAAGAATACATCATGTAAGTTTGGCTCATTTATATTATGTATGTTCTTTTATGTTTAGAAATAATTTTTGATGGATGGAAATGTAGTACGGGATAAGGATAGACCAGTGATCAAGTAGATCAATGAGTACATTGAACAACTAGGTGACAATTTTGAAATAATTTTGGATAGATATTATGAAGACTTCAAAAGGAAAATGAAGAAAATGTTGAGAATACCTAAAGAAGTGTTGATCAATATTATGATCACATATGCTTTATGGTTGATATTGACTATTTATATGCTCAAGAATTTATACCAAGCATCACATGGCTAAAGTCCATGTAATATGAAGTTAAAATTGATGAAGTGTTTGTTTCTTTCATAGCACTATTGGTAGAAGAGATTAATAAGAATGCTAAGCCATTCAGTACATATGAAGCTACCAAGATCAATATGATGATGAAAAAAAAGTTTCCTAAAATGGATAAGAGAAACAAAATGATCCAAAACCTAGAAGGTAACCTTGGAGAATCATGATTGAAGATTACATAAGGAAAAGATGAAGATCATGGTAGTGATGATGATGATGATGACGATGAAGATGGAGCTAAAGATAAAGATCTTGCCGTTGTTGAGCCCAAGGAAAACAAGGAAAATAATATTGTATTTGTTGATCCTAAAGTAAAGAAGAGTCTAAAGAAATTGGTTACACCACCCACATCTATACCACGAAGAAGAGTAACCAACTAAGGATCCAGGGAAACAACCCTACAAATACCAAGCCAAAGAAAGGGCTAGTAAAGATAACAAGGAAAATTAAATGAAAAAGTCCTAAGAAGAGGACATCAAAGGCCAAGGAGACTGAGCAAGGTAAACAAAAAAAAAGGTTGAGGAGAAAAATTATGATTAAGCCTAATGATGAGGTGGATGATGAAACCAAGAGGATTGAATCTAATGACTTTAAACAGTTTCAAATAGTGTTGAGGAAAGATCCTCAAGATATAGAAAAGGTATATCATAACATAAGAACTTCAACCAGATCAATTGGTTTTTAGTGTGTAAAATATGGTACTTTAGATAGAAGTAATAAAGAAAAAGAGAACATGTTGTTTTGGATATGATGGTGAATTTTAAATACACACCAATAGAACTAGGTAAGGAATTGCTTAAAGAACTATATAATAAAAATGATGCAAAGTGGAAATGGGCAGCCACTAAAAGACAAATGAGAGAGGCCACATTGGCCCATTTTATGCATAATTTAGGGAAAAAATCATATGTCTATAGCTATGAAAGAATATGCAAAGAAATTTGTGCCTTAGACAAGGGCTTATGAAATTTTGATAAATAGAATTGAAGATGTTGTTTAAGAAAGCAATATTTTGTGGAAGAAATTTTTTGGACTGATTGCAACAACTACATATGAGGAAAAGGAAGATGAAAGAGTAGAAATGAATAACAATAAAGATATGTGTAATGGTGTTGAAAAATTAGTGAAAATTGTAGAGAAAATGGCTCAAGATTAGGAACAACAAACAGAGGCAGTTATCATTGAGAATGAAATCCCCACTACAATATTGCCCAATATGACTATAGCTATCAAAGAACCAAAAAAGATAGTGTCTGTCAAGCTAGAAAAAGTGGAGAAAGCTCTTAAATCTATTAAAACACTCTAATGGACACCACTAATCTAATTATGGTGCAAATCATGGAATATCCAAGAATTGGAGAGAAAGAAATAGATCAACAAGTAATTGGGACTATGACTGAAATACATGTAGTTACTATTGATAACAATGCCTAATGACAACAAAAGACACTTGTAATAGATGATGAGGAACAAGGAGTGTCAACTAAGGACGAGAAAAGAGATGGTGAGCCTACAAGGAAAACCAAACCATAGAGGGTTAGATTGATGAGATGAACACTCAATTAGCTAATTCTACTATACGTAAAATAAGATCACAAGTCTCAAGACCTCTTACTAAGGGAACATAGGAGATAGTGTTATACAATGCTACAAGGAATGAGGAATATGGTTAGAAGATGAATAAAGTAGAGGAAGAGAAAGGATTGAGCATAGAACCTCCTACACAATCTAAAGCTCAGAAAAGTATTACACTTAAATCATATGCGATTACAACTCAAAAGGAGCTAGATTTAGTAAGCATTGATGTTAGTGATGCACAAGAGTTGATGAGACTGAGTGTGGATGTCTCATCACTCTCACTACAATTAGCATTGATAAGAAAAAAAAACCCTAGAGTCTAAAAGGAAGAAGATACTATAAGTAGCATGCATCTTAAAAATAACATTCACACAATATAAACACATGGATTTAATGGCAAAATCTAAAAAAATAAAAACATCAACATGCTACCACTTTTCACTAATCTAAAGTGAGCTTGATTAAGAGCCAACCCTATTAAAGGTTATAAAATATATTGTTAGGTGTGACCCTATTAAACGATTTAATCTCCCTATTAGAAGTGGCCTTGTTAGAGGACTTTGGACCATTCTGTTAGATGTCACCTTGTTTAAAGAATTTACAAATGACTATTAGGTCAACCTTGATTAAAGGATTTTACTGCCAAAATGATTAGAAAGTAATAGCTAGGTTTGATCTATTAAAATATAACTTACTTTGCAAATTTAGATCTTCATTTGACTTGTTTCTAGTTCATTGACTGGACTTCATCATGTTCTTCATATCTAATCTTCTTGGAAACCCTTCAAGTAATCAAACTTCACCAAATTTTTAAGTTTTCCTCTACTACTCTAGTCTTCACAAGTCCTTCTTAAATGTACCAATCAACAACCATAAAACATCTCATTTCCCTCATCAAATAGGTATCTTTGACATTTTATTGCTTAAACATAACCATAGATCTTAGGGTTTGATCAGATTCATTGAAACTATTCATCTTTTTGTCCTTCTACTCCTTTCTTGAAACTTCTATAAACTTCTCCTTGAATCCTCACCTTAAATCACTTAAAAAATAATAATTCTTGCATTAAATATACCAACTCATCAATCTTTATCATCCATGCATTTTGACCAATCCAAAAATTCAACTATGTAAGCCTCAAAACTTGATTCTTTCACAAATTTTTTTTTGTAACTCTATCATCACTTTTTTCTTCTACTCAATCATCATTATGTAGCTCGATCTCTACTATTCTTTCATGCTTGACATACACTAGCTCACTCGGTATTCACTATGCTCTATTGCTACTATATTTTCTTCTTCATTTTGCTTAGCCATAACTGTCACTTAGCTAATAATGTATTCTTGGCTATCTCTTAATTTTCTTAATCTTTTGATTCAACTTCTTCATTGGCCTTGTAATGTTGTACTCGATCAAGTTTAGCCTTTTACTCAACATCTCCTCTACACTTCAACTCAACTATCTATTGTTGAATACAATTGATTAATTATGTATTGTCTTTGATATTACACAAAATGTCATATCATTATTAGTCATTGTATGTTGAGCTCACTCAACCTAGTTTAGAAGACAATTTCTACCGAGTTCATTTAGGTGCCAAAGGAAAGTCTGTCAAAGATGAGTGTTAACCGAGTTCACTTGGTTAATGAAGAAAATGTTGTATGAAACTAGTGTTAATCGAGCTTGTTTGATTACCAAAGGAACCTTTTGTATATTTATTGTTGACCAAGTTCACTTGGTTAACATAGGAAAGTCATTTCTGAGTTAGTATCTACCGAGCAGGGTCGACTAACAAAGGATTTTTTGTTTTGGCATATTGACTTCAATTGATTTATCTATTGGTTCTAGTTGACTGGGAAGATGAATATTAATTATTCTAAGTTGTATTTGAGCTGACTTGAAAATATGAAAGATGTAAATAAAAGGTCAAGTTGAGAGTTAAAAAGTGAGAGAAGTATGTGAATGCATGGAAGATAATTGAAGATCTAATGATGCTGAAAGGAAGGAATTACAAGGATAAGTAGAATATCCTTGTGAAGCTAAAAATATATATTTGATCAAGAAGGATCAAGTATACAAGTTAGAACTAAGATTTTTAATCAGCAATTTAGTTGCATCCAAATCAAATCATGTCATTGTTACTCTCTAACCATTGTAGCAGTGATCTAAATCTCTTAATAGAGTTTGCGTAACAACTATTTGTAAATCCTCTAAGAAGGTGACATTTGTATTGAATTTTCCAAAGACCTCTAAGAAGGACACTCCTAATAGGGTGATTAAATCCTCTAATAGGGTCACACCTAATAGTGTTTTTTTTAACCTTTAATAAGGTTGGCTCCTAATAGGGCTCACTTCAGAAGAGTGAAAATCAGTAGCTAGTTGCAATTGGTGGTTTTTCCCAAATTGGATTTCAACATTATGTCTTGGTGTAAAATGTGTTCATGCTATTTCTCTTATGTGTTTGCAATTAATTTAAAATTATATTAATCACAAATAATATCTTAAGATTTTCATGTTAAGTGTTCGCCGAGCAATGTCAATGTTTACTGAGTTACAACATTTTTCTATGTATTTTTCGAGCATCAATAGAGTTCAATTTTCAAAGTTTGTTTTATAATAACATCTAATGGATCTAAAATTTATTTTAGTGGTAATTGATTCACCCCTCCCCTCTCAGTTACTCCTCTTATATTTCCAACAATTGGTATCAGAGTTTTTGGTGATTGTAGAGAAAGTTTCAAGGAACTAAGATAAAGATCAGGATGTCTTACATAAGAGAGATTCCTAGGTTGAATAGAGACAACTTTGTAGCATGGAAAGGACTTGTGAGGTTACATCTAGCAACTATCAATGATTCAAGTTGTATGTATCTTGATGCTGAATACACAACTCCCATTGGAACATTATCAGTTGAAGACATTGCTGAAAAGAAAAATCATAACATCATGATGATTGATATTGCATTTGCTCTTAGTTATATTGAATTTGATGAAGTAAAAGATTGAAAAACAAATCAAGCAATGTAGATCAAACTAAAAGAAATTTATGGAGGAGATGACAATGTAAGAAGAGCTAAAGAAGAAAATCTTAGAGGTAAATTTGATTAGATGAAAATGAGAGAAGATGAAAACATTGCAAAATATGTGGAAAGAATCAAAGCAAGTGTGAGTGCAATCAAAGCATCTGCCAGAGGAGACATTGATGAAAAAATAGTTGTAAGCAAGATACTTAGAACCCTTCTTCTTATCTATGCAACTATAGTGTCTATTATTCAAGAGATGAGATGTGATCCAAATAGAAATATAACTTTGGATGCTCTAGTTGGAAGATTGACAACTTTTGAGTTGGATAACTATGATAACTATGTTCCTAGTTCCAAAGGTATTGAGTCTACATTTGAAGCCAAATTCTCACTCAAGGAAAATAGTAAGAAATAAAAGGAAAATAAATAAAGAAGTGAAGAAGAAATAGAAGAAAATTTTGACAATGATCTTGAAGTTGTCGAATCCCTACTTGCAAAGAAATATACTAAAGGTATAGGAAAGTACAAAGGTAAGATTCCTCTAATCTATTTTTCTTGTGAATAAGTTGGTCACATTGCTGCAAGGTGCCCAAATCAAGAAAAAAAGGATGAAAAGAAACAACAATAAGTACAAAGTTAAGAAATCTTGTTTTATGGCTAAAGATTCTGATAATAGTGAAGATGAAATGGTATGTATTGTTGTAAAAGATGAATCTGATGATGAAAGAGATAAGATGATAGTTATCTCTCATGTTAGAAAAAATGATACATGGATTATTGATAATGGCTACTCACATCATATGAATGGAGACAAAACAAATTTTGAACATATGGAATACTGTGATGGTGGTAGTGTAGATTTGGAAACAATGAACCTTGTTATATAAAAGAAAAAGGATGTATCTCTTTGATCAATGAACTTATATGTGATAGTTCTTATTAGGTTGAAGTACTAAAGCATAATCTACTAAGTGTGGTATAATTTAATGACAATGGATTCAAGGTATAATTTATGAATCGAAAGGCCAAATTGCTAGATGGGAAAGGAAATCTAGTTGGATCTGGAAGACAAACAAAAGATAACCTATTTTATCTTGATCTTAGTGAAAGTTCATGTTTTATTGCTCAAGTAGAAGAAAGTTGGTTATGGCACAAAATATTATGTCATGTAAACTTTGATAGTTTGGTTAAGATAAGAAAACACATAAGAGTAAGAGGTATTCCTAGCTTGAGGAAACCTGATATGGTTCTATGCAAGAATTGTCAAATTGTAAGATGGGAAAGACTAGTTTCAAAAGCAAGAACTATCATTCTAAAGAAGTCTCAGAGCTTGTGCATACAGACTTATGTGGACCTATTGGAATAGAGAGTTATAGTGGAGATAATTTTTTCATTCTTTTTGTTGATGATTATTCTAGAATGATGACTGTAATGTATCTAAAAGAAAAATTAGAAGCTTTTCAAAAATTCAAGTGATATCTAGCATGAGTAGAAAAACAAACAGGAAAGAAATTGAAATGTTTTAGATTAGATAGAGGTGGTGAATTCATCTCCAATGAATTCAATGAATTTTTCATTGAAAAAGGAATTAAAAGACAAGTATCAGCCCTTGCTACACTACAATAGAATGGTATAGCTAAAAGAAGGAACAAATCTTTCATGGATTGTGCAAGAACATTGATGATAGAAAAGAATGTTAGAATCAAATGCTGGAAGGAAGCTATCAAAACCATAATTTATACCTTGAATAGAGTATAGTTGAAGAAAGATTTAAACCAAACTCCTTACGAACTATGGTATGGCTACAAACTTAATATGAGTTACTTGAAAGTATTTGGCAGCAAATGTTATATTTTGAAAGAATTTAGGAAAGGTAAATTTGATGTCAAAGGTGATGAAGGCATATTCCTAGGATACTCCTATAGAAGTAAAACATACAAGTGTTTGAATTTTTCTACTCGTAAGGTCATTGAAAGTGCCCATGTGAGAATTGATGAGTTTGCAGAAAAGAGTGAAGAAGAAAGCAACAAAGAACTTGAGGATTACAAAAGATTTGTCTACTATGAACCTGATACCCTATGAAATGTATTTGAAAGAAAGGAGGCTTCACCTCCTAAGTCCCCAAAATCTCCAATAGCCACTAAGTTGCAGACAGTGCAACCCGAGTCACAGTTTGGAGGACCCAAGTCATAGTCAAAAGCTATCAAGCTAGAACAAACTAAGTCTAATGGAGCTGAGTCACAGACAGTGGGACCCAAGCTTGATACTAAATTTCATGATGAAATCAGTGAAACTCATTCCAAATTCAAAGAACTTGTGTTAGCAAGATATGTCAGAAGGCATTATGCACCTGATCAGATCATTAGAGATAAATTAGATGGAATAATGAAAAGAAAAAAATTGAAAGGTACATGCTTACTTGCTAAATTTGAACCTAGAAATGTTAAAGATGCCTTGGACAATGAAAGTTAGATTGAAGCAATGAATGAAGAAATTAAATAGATAGAGAAGAAAAAAACTTTGGACTCTTGTTCCTAGACCCAAGGATAAAAATGTAATTGGCACATAGTGGGTATTCAGAAACAAGCTAAATGAAGATGGAGAAGTATCCAAAAACAAAGAAAGGTTGGTATGTAAAGGCTATTCTTATGAAGAAGGTATTGATCATGGTGAAAATTTTGCTCCTATTGGAATATTAGATGGTGTTAGAACTTTACTAAGATATGTAGCTCACATAAGATTTAAAGCTTATCAAATGGACATAAAATCTACTTTCTTGAATGGAATTCTTGATGAGGAAATCTACATTGAATAACTTGAAGGTTTTGTAGATCCTAGCAAAAGAGACATGGTCTACAAAATACACAAGACATTATATGGTCTCAAGCAAGCTCCTAGAGCTTGGTATGAAATATGTCAGAACTACTTGGTACAGATTGGTTTTCAAAGAACAAATGATAATAGTAGTCTGTATATCAAAGAATGACCAGACAAGAATATTGTATTGGCAAAAATATTTGTTGATGATACTTTATTCATAGGAAATGATGACTTGTGCAAGGAATTTTTAGAAGAAATGAGTAAATAATTTGAGATGTCTATATTTGGTGAGATAAAATTCTTTGTTGGATTTTAGATTCAATAGAAGAAAGATGGTATCTATATTACTCAATCTAAATATATTAAGGAGATACTAAAGAAATTTGGAATGGAAAATTCAAGACCATTTGGAACTCCTATGTCTACTGGACATAAGCTTTCCAAAAATGATGGTTCTAAAGATGTAGATCAAACCACATATAGATCAATGATTGGAAAATTATAGTATGTAGTACATAAAAGGCCTGATATTGCATTAGCAGTTAGTATGGTGGCAAGATTCTTAGCAAATCCCAAAGAAAATCACATAATGGAAATCAAGAGAATCATGAGATATCTGAAAGGTACTAAAGACTATGGTTTATGGTACAAAATAGGAGACAATTTGGATTTAAAAGTTTTCACAAATGTTGATTGGGCAGGAAGTATTGATGACAAAAAAAGCACTAGTGGTGGATCATTCTTTCTTGGTAAAATACTAGTATCTTGGACAAGCAAGAAACATAATTGTATCTCTTAGTCCACCATAGAGGCAAAATATGTGGTAGCAATAGTCAATTGCACTAATATTTTTTGGTTCAAACAACTATTGGTAGGTATGAAGGTAGAGATCAAGGATCTAGTAGTCATATACTATGATAAGACTAGTGCAATCAATATATCAAAGAATCCAGTGATGGATACTAAAGAAAAACACATTACTGTAAAATAACATTTATTGAGATAATTGGTGCAGGATAAAGCAGTCAAATTGGAGTATGTAAATACAAAAGAACAAACTACAGATATATTCACCAAGCCATTACCTGAGGATGTATTTCTGTATCTAGGAGGTAAGCTAGGGGTCATTCCCCTATCTAAAGCTCACTAAATGAATTTTAGTGATGCATCAAGTAGAGCATGTTGAAGATCAATTATTTGGTGCAGTATTGACAAGTACATATTGCAAATGAATTAGTACTTGAGGTACATTGATATTAATTGATTATTATCTTTGGCATGAGATGTCAAAGAGGGTGAAGTTTTTTGTCATATCTCATAGAAATTTTGTGGAGAATTTGATGTTATAGGAAATTTTGTAAAAAAAAAAAAGAA
Organism: Cupressus sempervirens; assembly: GCA_028749045.1. Classification (NCBI taxonomy): domain Eukaryota; kingdom Viridiplantae; phylum Streptophyta; class Pinopsida; order Cupressales; family Cupressaceae; genus Cupressus; species Cupressus sempervirens. The sequence goes on from CM053793.1 coordinate 637,489,123, forward strand.
GAGATGTCAAAGAGAGATAATGAACTTGGAAAAATTAGAAGAAGTATTCTGACAGAGGAAGAAACTGAAGGCAGAAAGAGTTCACACTAATAGAGGGAGTTCTCATAGATGAGAATCAAAATGAAACTACATATATTTTCTTACTTTATCCTTGCTCTTAAAATTTCAATGTATTATGACATGTTGTGTTGCCATTAATGTTAAAGAGGGAGATTGTTGAATACAATTGATTAATTGTGTATTATCTTTGATGTTACACAAAATGTCATATCATTATTAGTCAATGTGTGTCAAAATCACTCAGGCATTGAAGATAGTTTTATGTGTCTACTGAGTATTCCAAAGTTTTCCTAATTTAGAAGAAAATTTCTATTGAGTTCATTTGGGCGCCAAAGAAAAGTCTGTGGAAGGTAAGTTTAACCAAGCTCACTTGGTTAATGAAGAAAATGTTGGATGGAACCAATGTTAATTGATCTCACTTGGTTACCAAAGAAACTTTGCATATATGTAGTGTTGAACAAGTTCACTTGGTTAACATAGGAAAATAATTTTTGAGTTAGTCTCTACCAAACAGGGTTGGCTAACAGAGGATTTTCTTGTTTTGGTATATTGAGTTCAATTGATTTATCTATTGGTTCGAGCCGATTGAGAAGATGAATATTAATTATTCTAGGTTATATTTGAGCCAACTTGACAATAAAAAAGATATAAATAAAAAGTCAAGTTGAGGGTTAGAAAATGTGATAAGTATGTGAATGCATGGAAGATAATTGAAGATCTAATGATACTGAAAGGAAGGAATTAGAATGATAAACAAAATATCCTTGTGAAGCTAAAAAGATATATTCAATCAAGAAAGATCAAGTATACAAGCCAGAACTAAGATCTATAATCAGCAATTTAGTTGCATCCAAATCAGGTCATGTCATTGCTACTCTCTAAACATTGTAGCAATGATCTAAATCTCTTAAGAAAGTTGGCTTAGTAGCTATTTGTAAATCCTCTAACAAGGTGACATTTCTATTGAATTGTCCAAAGACCTCTAACAAGGCCACTCTTAATAGGGTGATTATATTCTCTAAGAGGGTCACACCTAATAGTGTTTTTTGTAACCTTTAACAGCGTTGGCTCCTAATAGGGCTCACTTCAAAAGAGTGAAAATCAGTAACTAGTTGCAATTGGTGGTTTTTCCCAAATTGGGTTTCTACATTAAATATTAGTGTCAAATGTGTTCATGCTATTTCTCTTATGTTTCTACAACTAAGTTAAAATTATATTAAAAATTTTCATGTTAAGTGTTTTTTGAGAAATTTTCAATGTTTACCGAGTTACAACATTTTTCTATGTATTTGTCAAGCATCAACAAAGTTTAATTTTCAGAGTTTGTTTTGTACTGACATCTAAGGGATATGGGATTTATTTTAGCTGTAACTGATTCAACCCTCCCCTCTCAATTACTCCTCTTATTTCCAACATCTTATTCATTTCATAAGATGATTAAACAACACATTACCTTGTTAAAGACTAACTAATCAAGTGCCCATTGTAATTCCATCATACTTGACTCCTCTTTTCTCAACGACTTCACTAGCTCACCTTTCTATCTACGTCAATTGATATGCACTCTATACTTATAGTAGTTGTCTTACCACTAAGGTTTGACATCAATGATGACATAAAAATTGTTCCAATTGTAGTTTCCAACAATCTCCCTCTCTGGCATTGATGGAAACACCTTTAATTGCCATGCAAATGCAAACAAATTTCTCATGATTTTCACTCTATCATCTCTCTCTATAATTTGTATCAGATCATTAAAACCCTTGGTTTCATTTTCATTCTCATTCATGCAACCTCCAATATGATTCTTCTTTTCTTCCTTCATTGTACTCCCTCTTAGACATCACTCCTTCATATTCTCCCTCTTTAGATATTGGATGGTAGTTGTAATATATTTCTCCCTCTTTGACAACAATGCCAAAGACATCATAGATTCTATACACATCATCTTCTCTTGTCACTATTTGACTGATATTTAAATAATTATTCCCTTTGTCATCTTTTCCTTGACTATATCAGCATGTAGCAACTTGCAACTTCACTTCCATACTTCTATCTTTCTTTTAACAACTTTTGATAGCTCCTAAATTTTGTCTGCTTACATCAATGGGTAAGATATTTTGATCTTAAAATTGATGCAATGAAGAGTAATGACATCTAACTTACCTCTTAGATACTCAAATTCATCCTTAGGTAATTCCTTAGTAAATATATTAGTTGTATGCTCTTTTTTCCTTACATATTCCAATCTCACTTCTTTGTCTTGTACTAACTATCTCAAGTAATGGTACTTAATTAAAATATGCTTGGTCTTCATATGCATCATAAGATTCTTAGATATTTTTATAGAACTTTCATTGTCAAAATATATCACTATATATTCAGTAATCTCTCTCTTCATACCTTTCGACAATTGCTTGAGGCACACAATATTTGAACAATTGACTATTATTGCAACGTACTTAGCCAATGTTGTAGATTGAGAAATACATTTTCCTTCTCCCTTGTCCATGAAATGAACATATTTACTAGAAAGAAAGATCCTCCCCTTTTACTCTTTCTATCATCAATGTTTCTAGCCCAATCAATATCTATGCAAACTTTCAACTCAAACCTTTTATTCTTGTTCTACCATAATCCCAAGTCTTCTATTCCTTTCAGATATTGTAGTATCCTTTTCATAGTCATAATGTGATTCTCCTTAGGATTATAAGAAAATATTGCAACAATACCAAGAACTAATGCAATATCAAGTTTAATATGAACAACATATTGCAATTTTCCAATCATTGATATATATAATGTTTGACTTACTTTAGCATAATCATCATTATTTGAAAGTTTATGTCCAATACTCATAGGTGTTCCAATTGGTCTTGATCTTCCATTCTAAAGGTTATCAATATCTCCTTGATATGCTTTGATTGTGTAATGTAGATACCTTTCTTCACTTGATAAACTTGAAAACTCACAAAGAAATTAATCTCTCCAAACATTGACATCTCAAATTCTTTCTTCATATCATTATAAAATTAATTTTCACAACATATCATGTCCTCCAAATATGATATCATCAATAAAAATCTTAGCTAACAATATCTTTCTTTCAAATTCACTTTTCAAGTATAGATTGTTAATATCATTAGTTCTTGCAAAACCAATTTTCACCAAATAAGTATATAACCTTTCACATCATACTCTAAAGGCTTGTTTCAAACCATATAATGTGTTTTGTAATTTGTATACCATGCTCTTCTTGTCAGGTTCAATAAATCCTTTAGATTGTTCAATGTAGACTTCTTCTAAGATTCCATTCATAAATGTAGATTCACATCCATTTGATATACTTAAATCCTTTGTAATCACCATTTACAAGTAATGTTTGCACTCCTAATCTTGCAACTGGGGCAAATATTTCTCCATATTCAATTCCTTCCTCTTGTGCATATCCCTTACAATCTAGTCTTTATTTGTTCCTTGTGACTTGACCTTTACCATTTAGCATGTTTCTAAATATCCATTTTGTTCCAATCACATTCTTATCTTTTGGCCTTGGTACTAGTGTCCATGTCTTGTTTTTCTCAATTCGATCAATTTCTTTATTAATTGTTTTAATCCAATGTTCATTCTCCAAAGCATCTTTGACTATTCTTGGCTCAAACTCTCATAGTAAACAAGTATCATTCTTCAAATTATTTCTTGTCACAACTCCCAAATCTTTGTCTCCAATGATTTGATCTGGTGTATAGTGTCTTCCCACATATTTTGCTAAGAAATGTTCAAACCTTATCTCTTCTTGAGGTAATTTATTCGGTTCAACTTGTTCATCTTCTATAGGTATCTTTGGTTGTAACTTAGGATTCTCTATCTAGTGTTCATCTTATTCTCTCTGTGACTCGGCTCTTATAGCATGATGCTTGATAGCATACTGAGACTTAGCAGAGTTTGTCTATTGACACTCAGTAGTACTAGTCTATTAATGTTAGACAACTACTATCTCTAGTTTAAGTAATGTACTTAATTCACCTTCATATATGTAAACAATGTTTCTGCAATCTTTAGGTTCATTCCTACATTCCACATCATTCTTTTCTACAAATTCATCAAGTCTAACATTTGCACTTTCTACAATTTTGTCACTATTATAATTCAAGCACTTGTATGCCTTGATTTTAGTGGAATATTCTAAGAATATACCTTCATCACTCTTTGCATCAAACTTTCCTTTTCTTTCATATTTTAGTATGTAACACTTTCTTTCAAAAAAATTGAAATATTTGACATTACGTACATTGCCATACCATAGCTTAAAAGGGGTTTTCTTTGTACTTTTCTTGACTTGAACTCAATTCAGTAAATAGATAGGAGTACTTACAACTTCTCTCCAATACTTTTGTGAAACAATATTTTCCATCATCAATTTTCTTGCATAGAACATGATTGATCTATTCCTTCTTTTAGCTATCCCATTTTGTGGTGGAGTCATTGGTGTACTCATTTATCTCTTGATTCTTTTGTTACTACAAAATGTATTAAAATCATCTTATGTGAATTCACCTCCTCTATCTAATCTCAAGCATTTCAAACTCTTCCATTTTTCCTTTTCAACTCTAGCCAAATACCCACTTAAACATTTGAAAAGCATCAAATTTTTGTTTAAGAAACATCATAGTCATCATTCTAGAGAAACCATCAACAAATAAGATAAAGTACTTGTTGTAGAGACCCAAATCTGATCACATAAATTCGTAATCAAATTTAGTCATCTTCTATAGTATATTTTAATTAAATATTTATTATTTAATTATTTTAACACTATCTACCAACTAATTAATTTCATTATATAATTATAGCTCAATTAATAAATTAACATTAAATCAATAATCTAATTTATTAATAAAATCCCCCTTTCTCTATTAAATTAAATAAATACAAAATCCATTTAATTTAATCTCCAAAACCCCTCTCTATTTAATTAATTTAATTAATTAAATCCCTCCACCCACAAACTCATCCTCTAAACTAGTAGTTACCAAACTCAACTTATACACCAATAATTCTTCTTTTAATTAAATAATTTATTTAATTAATTAAATCTCATGCAACAATAAATCCTCTTTTAATTAAATAATTCATGTATTTAATTTTATTCCATGCACCAATAATTCTGCTTCGTTAAATAATCCATTTATTTAACTAAGCTCACCTACCAATCCTTTAACAAATCCATCCACCTCCCATATCATCTAGTCAACAAAGCCACCTCACCCACCTTAACTAAAACACATCACCTCTTCTTCCATGTTTAAAGTCTCTATCCATGTCACTTGAATAAATTAAGTAAATTTTTTCTTCCTAAATCAAGCCCAAGTCCACTCTCATGCCACATCTCCCTCATCTGCCTCTAAATATTGAAGTCTACCTCCTCCACCTACAACAGTTAATTAAAGCCTATCTCACACCTCACTCAGACAACTATCCATCTAGAATTCTTATATCCTCCTCATCCAATTGCCTATAAATTGAACACTTTGCTTCTCATAGATCATCCACCTTTTGAGTAAAATTGTTATACTATTTTGAGAGCTAATTACTTTTAAAAGATTATTTAGTAATATTTAAGTTTTCATGTCTCCATCCACAATCGACCATTGTTGAAGCATTGAGCATACAATTGAGAACACATCAATGGAGTTGGGGAGATACACAATTTAAATATTATGTTGTTTGGTTTTAGTTTTGGTCTATCGATTTATTCACTTTCTTATTAGTATGTGAAGGATTTTATGAGAACAAATCCACAAATCTAGTCAAATTCTTGCATGCAAGGACCTGCCATAGAGAAGAAAAAGACAAGAGAAGTCCAAGGTTTGGCTCTAAAAATATGCAAGAATATATTATCAGACTGAAAGAATGAATGAAAAAACACAATTGGTCAATCCTTACAGAAGGTGATCATAAAACCTAAAAGGGAAACTGTAAGAGGTAAATGACATTTAATCATTAATATTTAATTATTAAATGGGGATACATGTGCACAAAGGGAAATCTTAAGAAGGGAATAAAGGTAATTTAATAATTGAAATTAAATTAATCATTTACTCTAATAGTTTATTAATGCTTGGTTTATTCTTTGTATTCTTAGCACACTAATTTTATCGTATACATTTTGGCACACCTAGTGGGACCCTAAATGTGGGTCATTTTGTCATCGAAGATTTGTTTTTCTTTGTTAAAAGACTAATGGATTATCTAACATTTTTATAGTTTTGTGGTTTCCTTTGATAGTTTCTTGGGTTTCACATATCAAGGTTGATATAAGGAGCCTTTGATGAAAAATTTAAAGTTTCTAGATCAATTTTCAACAATTTATGTTTTTTTCATCAAAAAAATCATTTTGGGATCCAATAAAATAATTGGATGATGAAATTTTTTTTGCAATTTTTTGTTGATGTCCACAGCCTACAATAAAAAAATCAAAATTTTTGAATCAAAATTTGATAATTTATTATTTTTTAATGATTTTTTATTTTAAAAAAATTGTGAGAAAATTAAAGAATTGTATGATGAATTTTTTTTTGTAGGTTATCGTTGATGTTTGTATCCTACAGTAAAAAATTCAAAGTTTTTTTAATAACTTAAAATAATTTATATTTTTTTTCATAATTTTTCATCAAAACATTATTTTGTGAGCAAATAGAAGAATTGGACAATGAAATTATTTTACAAGTTTCTATTGATGTGAATAGCCAATAGTAAAAAAATTAGAATTTTTTGAGTAATTTGCAATATTTTATATTTTTCGCATAAGTTTTCATAAAAAAATAATTTTTGGAGAAAATAAAATAATTGAAGGATGAATTTTTTTTTCTAGGTTTATATTAGTGTTGGCGACCTACAATAAAAATATCAAAGTTTAATGATCAATTTTTGTCAAATTATAATTTGCTCATGATTTTTCATTAAGAAAAAATTGGGAGAAAATTAAAAAATTGCATGATGAAATGTTTTTTGCAAGCTGATGTTGATGTCAATAGTCTATAGTAAAAAATATAGATTTTTTGGATCAATATTTCATAATTTACAAATTTTTAATGATTTATCATTAGAAATTTCTTTTGGGAGTAAATAAAGGCATTATTTCATGAGTTTTTCTTGCATGTTGGAGATGTTGGTAGAAGGATGCAATAAAAAATTCAAATCTAAATGAATCTTCGAGAGTTAATTTTTTAAATCTTACAATTTAACTGACATTTCATTTTGGGTTAAAAAACAATGCATGCTCTCACATACACACAATCTTGAATGATTAAGAGAATGAACCAAACAATGATTATTTTGATTTGGGTCTAAAATGAAGTCACACAATCTCAAATGCATAAACTTTCAAAGAACATTTCAAATTGTACACTTCAATTTGACCTTTAAACTGAATGCACAATTCTTGAATAACTAAGGTTAACATGTTGTTATTCCCTTCTCTTTCTAGCTTTCATGATTTTCTTTATTGAGTTGACCCCTTTGAATGATTAACTAATTTAAAGATCGATTTCATGCACATTTTCAAGTTAGACAATTAGTATTGCATCTTAATCATGTGTGTCTTCTGTCATTGATAACCAACTTAAAATCTTTAATTTGGAAAGAAACAAATGTTTTGGTGTGTTTCTAGGAATGTTTCTACTACAACACTTCTATGGGCTCATTTGATTTCTTTCATTTTACAATCTATTTAAATAAGTGATGTGTGTATCGAAATGTTGTCAAAAAGATTGTCTACAACTACCCTAGGAGCACATCTAGAGAGGCATGTTTGTTGGGAAGCATCACCCCATCAGAGAATGACCTCACACTGATAAATTCCCCAGTTGGTATAGAAATAAGGTGCTAAAAAAATTCTTTCATTATATCCATGCAAATTTAGCCAATGTAGTTTTTATGGTAGTCTGAGGTAGGAAAAAATTCCTACAATTTCAGTATGGTTAGAATAGACTCTTAAGTGGGTCATGTGCATAAAAACCATTTGGGATGACTTGACAGATCTAATAACAAACCAACTTAGTAGCTACCTTTTTAGCCATATACTAAAAACCCAATTTTACCTTAGGGATAATATGTTTCTGAAGTTCTTTCATTATGATTTGACCTTGTCAAAACATGTTTTGAACATACATGAAGTTTCTATGTCTTTTGAGATATTGTTTGTTCACATATCTTATTTATTGTTAAGAAATCTATCTTTGGGTACTGACAGGTTCTTAGCAAGTTCATTCGCAACAACCCTAGGATTTTTTTGGTTGAAATTATAAAACCATATCATTTATTTATATGTTTCACAGACTACTTGTCCTAGTCATTATTGCAATTTTTTGTTTGTGCATAGAGAAGTTGAGCTCTCATGTTTGGCCAACCAAAGCCCAAGTTTATAAAGATCAAGCTTAAACCATACTTAGCATATAGAAAAAGAGAGTCAACATGTAAAAAACTAGCACCCTCCAATCTTAGACTTGAGAAGGAACTACAAATTATGAAAGAAGGAGTCAACATAACATTACAAACTGAGTGGGATAATAAAGTAAATAATTTAATCCTTAGGAAAGGAGTAAACCATGGGCTTATTGACCATTCATCCATCAACCATCACAATTCCCTTTAGCCTCATCACACATCATGCACTTTGTTACTAAGATCTTTATCATTAACTACCCAAAGGTTGTTAGCTAGTCCATTTATGAAAACCCTAAGATTTGTTCTAGAGAAAGAAGTTATTCAACCAAAGCTAAGGTATACTTATCATAATCACTACCTAATCTAAAAGTTGTTATATAGAGAAAACCTAAAAAGTTGAGTCCTCACGCTAAAACAATCCAAACCCAAGTTCAAAAAGGTTAGCTTTAGCCATCTTGAGTATAGAATGAAATAGAAGTTGAACAAAAATAAGAAACACCCGATCCAAGAATTTTCTGATTAGATAAAATTGAGAGAGAGGGCATTACAAGTGTATTATAAGTAGAGTGGGATCGCAAGATTGATAGAATGAGAGCCCACCTCAAATTTAATTATTCCCTTATCAAAATCACCACTCATGACTATTGTGATTAGTTCTGACTTCTTCCTCACACACTTTTCACTTTGTTTATCCTAGAGTCCCTTTTTAGATCCATCATATATCTTATCCTCTTCAACATTATTAGATTCATCATCCCTTAGAAGCATATCCAAAATCCTTTCCCAGTTACATCTTGATCTACATCCTCTATCATATCTTGCCTTTGGTATCATCATCATAGTGGCCACATATCTTATATCTTGCATCCACATAGAAACACAACTATCCCTTGGCTAACACACTTGTATAAGGTAGTTTATCTATCATTTATGTCCCTCATGACCTTGATCAAAAGGCTGGGCTCCATATTTTATTATCTACCATCATCCTATAGCTCCAACACATATCACATTAAATCTACCTTTAATCCTCACAGTCCTATACATGTCATGTCCTTAGACCAATCCTCCACCATCGGACTATCTTTTAGCATTGGTCACCACCTCTAGCCTCTTAGAAAATTTGTGCACTTTAGAAAGATCGTAGACTTTATCTCCAAACTTGCATCCACTATCATATTGTCTTTTTGCACCCCACATTTAGGATGTAGTGCCATTTCATGCCATCAACTACATGTCTCGATAAAAGTAAGAAAAAGGAAATTGCTCCATATCCTTTTGGCACGAGAACTAATGCACATCTCAATCCTAAGAGAACAAAAAATATGCAAGACCAAACATCTTAAGATCCATAACCCAACACCAAAATTATCATGACTATACAACAAATAGATTCTTCCATAGAGCCATTTATGGGTTACCCTAGGAATGTATCATTGGTTAGTGTCATCATTGAAAAGAATAAAGATACCATCAAGGCCAATTTTTAAAGACAAGACATTGGAAGTTTTGACTTTGGGTGAATGTTTCCATCTAGCACTATCACAAATTATAGGCATCCACTTTTTGGAATACCCACATCATGGGAACCCTTAGACCTAGACCAACCTAGAAATGAAATTTGGCCATTGAAATAGCCATTATTAGACCCTTTTGTTGCATCTACTCAAAAAATGCTCCCATCGCCCAAAGAAAATCATTTCCCATCACACCATCTAAAATTCAAACATCACATCCAACCACCACATTAGCTATTCCATCAACTAGTATTCCCATCACTATTATTTCTATCATACAACTCATATTTGTGCCTTTGGACATTTTATGGCCTATCACTTCTCAAACACCTATCTAAAATACTACCACCCAAAAAACCCCATCTACATATGTGCTTCTTCCCACTAGCAAATTTGCCATCATGACCCAACAAGGTTTACAATCCACACCCTGATACACTAGAGGGATGCCATCCATGGGGCCTATTACTCAAACCACCCCACCACCTATTACTAATTCTACTTCATCTACAAAAAAATTGAGTATGTCCACATAATTTTTTCCCACCTCATGGAGCTTGAACCAAAAAAAAAAAAAAGGTTTAGGAATCCCTACACTCACCCCCATTGTGCCAACCCCACCATCAGTAAGTGCTCATAAACCTATCGCTAACTACTTCACAATGCTAGCACTTGGAAGGAGCTACACTTCTCACCCACCATTCCAATAGCAGCAAAGTGTGACCCCCCTTATCAACTACATTATAACACCACTTATCCATATGCCTCCTTACACCAACACATCAATGCATTATAATGGGAAAAATATAGCCACCCAAACTAATATGCAGCTTCATCTACCACAACAAAACCTACAATAGTGGTACATGCCATATGCACCATTTCAAACTCATCCATCTATGCAAAAATGCCCATTTTTGTAGTACCACAATATGTGTAGAATCTATCACAAAAATATGTTCTAACATATCCTCATCTAACACCAAATATTTTTCAAGCAATAGGACAATCTTCATCTCAACCACCACCATGCATATCACCAAACTCATCATATTCTCTCACTCCATCAAATCCATGTCATATATCAAGAGTACTTGAAATGGGGACACTCCTAACACCAGTAAACCTAGAGTGGGAAGAAATGAGAAAAGCCTTTAAGGAGCTCAAGCTAAGAAATGATCCTAATACGTTAAAATTTGAGATTGTATACCCCTATCTATTTGACAAAACTATCACAACTATACCCTTTCCCAAGCATTTTGAGATACCCTAGTTTGAAAAATTTATGGGAAGGGAGATCTTCTAACACACATCAAAGAATTATATATGCATTATCAAGAAGTAGCATACTATAACATGTTCCTAATGCATCTATTCCATAAAAGTCATGTGGGTCCTACTCTAGAATGGTTCTATCATATACCTTATGGGACTCTAAATACCTTTTCTATAATTCCAAAAACATTTTTTACATGGTGTTGAGCTGTCATTATGCACGATGCTAAATGGCAATAATTTTTTTTGAACTCCTCTCTTGAAAAGTCAATCTTGTGAATCAACTCCAAGGTTTTGAATGATCTTGTGACCTAGTAGAATCTACTCAGTTGAAGATAAATTTTTTTCTTTATGACAAGGCATTTTCTAGTTCAAATGATTTTGGATGAGATGTAGAATCTGCTCACTGCTTCAAAATAAACATGCAAAAGAACTATGTTTTTGTATTTTTTGTTTTTTTACATGAAGCAATCTAACAATGCAAATAATATGAATTCCTGATTAACAAGGGGTTAGTAAATAAAATAGAAATAATTTTAAAGAAAATAATGTGAAACTAGAATCCTAATGGACATAAGCTATAGACACAACACATCTATGAGTTAAGCTTTTGAAGAAGTCAATGGGTAACCAATGAAAATAGGAGTAGCACTTCCTTGATTCCACTGATGCAATCCTCAATGGGAAACTTAATAACTATATGATGTTTCACTCTTCATCAAATTGTGAGGCCATGAAAAGTGCACTCATGTGAGATAAAAAGTTATGCAAGCATAATTTGGTGATTTCTTCTCAAGCTAGATATGCTAACAGAATCCATAAAATCATAGCAAACACGAGAACTAAAAGATTACACAACCAGAAACAAAGTAATAAAAATTTGGCTCAATCACAATTCTATGAACATAAATTCATAAAACAATGACACATTTAGGCAAGAATGACTACACTCCAAATGTGAACACCAAAAGCATAATATTATTGCAAAATAACGGTGGCCCCGATTACATGTTACAATCTCGTATTTATAAGAAATCATCTCCTCAATTTGTGTTGAGAGTGAGAGATATCTTCATGCAATAATATGCTTTTAATTTAATAAAAGAAACTAATTATGTACAAACTAACAATATTACTAGTGCTTAGTAGGACTCCATCCATTTTTATATTTATTAATTAGATGCATGAGCCTTTACATGTCATAAAACAAAGAAATTGAGAGAAAATAAGAAGAAGAAAGCCTTTAGTCAAAGTAGAAGTGTCTGGAATTATCAAAAATAGAAGTTCCTCCTTTAACAGGTGTTTGTTAGACTTAAATTACTGTCAAAATGTGTTTCCAATGCATGGAAAGCTCTAATTTTTGAACTAGCAGTTAACTATCAGTGCACCTCTAAAAAAGTGCACCTCAGAAGAAGTGCACTAAGACACTTGCGCACCTCTGACTTCTCCAAAAATCTTCCAACACTTAGTAACCAAAAAGTGCACTAGTGCACCAACACACCTCAAAGGTCCAAAAATGCAAAAATTTCACCAAGTGTCAAAATTGAAATTCTGGCATCTAGGTTTTGTCCCCCTTCATACCAGAGCTATGTCTGGATGCTTGCCCTTGAATTTCTTAATAATATCAGTGATTTTGGCTACATCCAGTATATCTAAGGCATTATATTTATCCTTGACCTTTTTCCTATAGTTATCTACTTTTATACGAGTCTTAGCAAAATCCCTGAGTTTAGTATCTAACTCTAGTAAGGCTTCTTCTATTCTGAAGACCTCCTAAATGTCATCATCAGTAGAAACTTCTTCAAAAATCTTCCTGAATTTCTCAACTACTACCTCTGTTGGTATCAATTTCTCCCATGCATTATCTTCAAATATGTTAAGACATGCATCACTATAATGTTTCTCTACTTCTAAAATTTTCTCTCAGCCTTGGTCCTTGAGCCAGTGGATCTTCACATGTAATGATTCCATTACTTTATTGCTATCTACTATTTTCTCTATCTAATCATCAATAAAATCTAACTCTTTTGTAGTATATACACCTATAAGAATTCTATATCTTTGGCCCTTTATTGCCTGTAGTACCTATAAATATTTTTGCTAGGTATGTACCTCATCCATAATACTAAAATCTTGCTTCAAAATTGCTACCATTTTATCCACATTTTCTTGCATAACATGAAGTAGCTTTGTATTTCCCTAGATGATCAAAACACCCTTTTCCTCAAAACTTTTCTACCATTGCTAATAGGCATTCAAAAATGGATTCAACTATACTCCTCCCCCATCTCTTCTCTCCAGTGCAGTGTTCAAAGTCTCCTCGGGGTGTTTGAGATCCAAGGGACCAAAAACTTTGGCTAAATATCCTTTTAGGATTTCATTTTGCCTACAAAGTGTCATTAGCTCTACCCCTCCTTGTTCCAAACTCCTAAACACCTCCTTCATCCCCATTGTGACCATCAACTTGGTTGTATCCAATGTGGGTTTTCCAAGCATAACCTCTCTAATTTAATAATCTTACAGAGTCAAATCTTCCACATTAGCATCAAGAGGAGGAATAGCCACTTGTACAAATAAATCTTGATTTTGGTCACTATTGATGAATTTTAATGCTCTAGTCTCTTTTGATGGGGACTCAGTCTTTCTCAGGACCTCAATCAACTTAATCATATCCTCTTCATTAGTGTTGAATTATGGCCTTTCAATTCTTATCATTTCTTTGTGTAACCATCTTGGGACTCATTCCACTGAAGGCCTACCTCTTGAGGATGAAGGAGTTTTCTCTACCACCCCTTTTCCCTTATCACTCCTTTTTGGGGTCTTTTCCCTTTGTGAAGGTTCTTCCTCTATAGTTTTTATTTCCATGGAGCCCACAGTTCTTACCTCGGTGTCTTGGAGAACTTTTAGAGGATATTAAACCATTTGTCCTTCCCCAAATACTTCATTGGTTGATATTTGTTGTAACTCTTCCTCCTACTCCTTTTTAATTTGTTCTTCTTCAATACTTGGAGGTAGGGGAATAGAAAAGCCCTTATCCATAACTGAAACTTGCAATGGGGATGGAAGAGGAAGCTCAGGGCCTTGGGATTCCAAAGGCATTTGAGTCCAATCTTCTTGTTGGGGCTCATTAGTTGGCATATCTTGGATCTTGTTTCCCACCAATTTGGTGCCTACAGGCATGAAATCAAAATTTTACATCTTAAATATGTCAATGCCCTCTATATCCTACTCATCAATCCATTATTGCATTTCATCCTCTGATGTAGTTGTTTACAGAGGTTCTTTTGGGATTGATGGTGATGTAATAGTAGAACTTCTCTTTCTTTCTTGCTCTATGGCTCTTGTGGCTAATAATTATACCAAGTAGGATTTCATGTAAAATTTCCTTTTCCTCTTTGTCACCTCCAAGTGTTCACACAAATTTTCACTTAAAGTAATCAAGTGGCATCTTCACCGTCTTGATAGTCTCAATAAAATGTACCATGAAGATATTTAGGTGTCCAACTACTGGTAAACCCATTACTCTACTCAAAAGTATGATTGAGTACCCAATATCTTCCTTCATATATCCCCTTTTCATGTCCACTTTAATGGTTGTATTCCCCGAGCGAGTCTTCTCTATAAGATAAGAGGATTGGATGATCTTAGAAGCTTCTTCTAAGTACTCTCTATACCATCTTTCTATTGCCTCATAGGTTAACTTAATAAATTGATCCACCCTCGAGAGATGAAATAACTTCTTAATTTTGTTGGGTCATAGATAGAGAACAATCTCTCCTATAACACTCTTAAGAACCCTCTCTTAAGGGACAAAGTGTTGTGCAAGTATTATAATGAGGTTTGAAGATTTTACTGACATCGGGTGAGATGCTGCATTCACTAAACTCAAATAAATCAAAGAAAAAACCATAGAAGATCTCTCAGTGGGTTTGTTACATATCTTTAAGAATTCTCCCAAATCTATGTGTCCTAACTCTGTATCTCTAATTTCAAAGTTTTCATCGTGAAACCTTGATTTCGCTCAAGGAACGCCTTGGAACTTGAAGATGACAGGTTTTGGTGCCATTTTCTCACTTGAAGGAGTTGAAGAAGATGCCATCATATTGTTATCTACACAAAAGGACACCCATTAGTCTAAGATTAAAAGAATATGGAAAATTTAAACCCTAGAATTAATACGAACAAAATATGCAAAGTGAAACTACTCAAAAAACATAAAAACTTATTTGATCACTCAAATGTAGTAATTTAACGCACTCGACACACTTGATTAGGTGTGCCTGATTCACATTTTTAAAACAAAACCTCCAATATATGAGGTGCTCACTAGCACACCTAATCAAGTGTGCAAATGCACACCAAAAAATGGTGTTTTTTGCCTTTTTAAATTTTTTTGTTATTGAAGTTTTTTTTTAAAATGCTTTTTCTATATTCAGGTGTGCACTAGTGCACCAAGTTAGGTGCACTAGTGTGAACCTAGTTTTCTTATATTTATGAATCCTTATTGTGAATCAAATTTGGGTGTGCACTAGCATACCCAAATAGGTGCACAAGTGTGCACCCAAATTTGGGGCATTTTGCTTGTTTTCTCTTTTAAGTTTATTTATTTATTTGAAATATTTTGATGCATTGATGGTGTGCATCAGTGCACTCAAAGAGGTGTACAGATGTGCACCATCCTAGATAATTTAGGAGGTTCAGCAGAATAGGGGTGTGAATGAGAGGTCGCACCTCATTGGTGCAGGAGCTATGACAAAGAACTCAAGAGAAGACATAAAAAAATTAGAGATGGGCACAACACAACAATAAAGAAATGTGAGGGTCAAAAAGTTAAGGAGGGAAGGACCCCACTCCTCCTTATATAGGCTTGGGGGTCTCCAGCGTAGTTGCGCAGCTATGCCAGCTGTGTAGCTGCACAATTGAGTAAAAACATTTTCCTAAGACTTGTCACACTAGCTCACCTTGGGAGGTGCACCTAGTGCACTGAGATTTTCAACACTAAGCTTGCTCCTTGGATTTCTTGAATTTCTAACTTTTAGGGTTTTCTGACAAGGTCCAAACATGACCTTGGGGACTAGGGGAGACCTCAAAATTGGCTTGAATCCTAGATTAGGAATCCCAAAAGCCCAAAATAAAGTAGGGGGTCCCCATTTCTAACAGGAAATGGTGTGTGCATTGTGAAACCACAACACATGGTATACTCACCTAGTTGAGATAGAGCTATCAGTTGTGGACTTAGTCCATACCAAATAGAAGGGGGGTGAAAGCCTTTATGACTTCTTATAGAGGTGGTAAACCCTCACCGCTAGAGTAGTGTGCAACCTAACTAAAAAATAAATTGTTAATTGTTTGTCAACAACACACATCCTAAACTTGTACATGACATGTATATGAATTTTCCTACAAACATACAAGGATGTCAAGAAAAGGTATAGAACAAGAGAAAGGAATCATTAATGATGCCATCATAAAACTATACAAGGAAAATAACCAGGATTGTAGTTATCTTAATGACAAGTATAGGTACATGAATAGAAACAAAAATATAGTAACAACTAATGCTATTGATACTAAGTACATTTATGTGGTAGGCTTCACTCAAAATAAACATAACACCACTTATCAACCACAATAGTCTTACCAAAAATAACCACCTCAACAAAAATAACAACCCTATCAACAAGAATACTATTAGCAAGAACAATCATATCAGCACCAAAGGTACCAACAAAATACATGAGAAAACCAACAATAGGCCCAAAAAAATTAAACAAATGCCATATCTATTGCACCAAGACAAAGACCACACATCCATAATGAGATTAAATGAGTTTATACTCCCCCTAGTGAACCTCTAGATGTTATATTTGACACAATGGTATAGAACTATCTAGTGATCTTCCTACATACACAAAAAATGGATGTCGATGCCCCTAAGTCACCTTGGTTCAAAGAAAATGAATATTATACTTATTATTGAGTAAAAGGGCATACCACCCTCAAGTGCATGAGCCTAAAAGAATATATACAAGACCTCATTAATCGTAAGGAAATCATAATAGGAGGAAACACATGAACCTCCCAAAATAAAAAACTACAAATCTACCAAACATTTTTTCCTCCTCACAAGAATAACATGGGAAATGCACCTATCAACAACACCAACAACAATAACAAACCCAATAAAAAAAATAACAATGGAACATGCAAGCAAGGTGACTTTCATGATAACAAGGATTATGCCACATGTTACACCAATTATGACAATCTTATCGGCTATATATCCAAAGAAAATCTTTCAATTAATGTCATCCATGTCAAAGGCATTGAGTACAAATGTGCTATCACAACTTAGTGTGGTCCTAAGATTATTGTAGGAACAAATATGAATACCACCTCAAGAGCCCAAGGATCATCTACGACTACACCTCAGGAGCCTAGTACAAAATCTTGGAACACCATGGAAATACACCAAACCAAATCTTCATCTTAGTTCTTCTTCACACAAGTCAACTTCCTCAAGAGATCCTAAATAACACCTTTCATGAATCTTGTGTCCCCATAGACTGTAATGCCATCAAATTAATAAATATTGTATGACACCTATATGTTCCATGTGAACTATATTTTAAGCCATTTGAAATTCCTACAGTAGAGCCCCAAGATCATATCCTCCCACTTCACATATTCGTTATGGTCTCTGAATTTTTTGTCAAAAGGGTCATGATAGATAATGGTTTGGCCCTAAACTTGTGTACTCTAAAATTCATTAAATAGGAAATTTATACTAAGGCTGGCATAATGGACAAAGTAATCACAATCAAGGCATATGGTAACCTTGAAATATCATAAGAAGGAATCATCAAACTACCTATCAAAGTTGGTCTAGTTATTTAGGAAATAATGTTCCATGTAGTTAATCTAAACCTACCATTTAACATCCTCCTTGAACAATTTGGATTCATCTAATGAAGGTTTTTTAATATACATATCATCAGTGCCTCAAATTTCTATATCAATGCATTGAGGCAACCATCGATGATGATCCAAAACCCTTTTCCTATTGTAATGTAGTAGAAGAGTCTTGCAACAACCATTTTCCTAAAATTGAAATTAGGATTGCCATTGACAACTCTTCCAATACTTGCCATGATTAGCACACCATTCTCGCCTCTACTTTATCCACCATTAATATTGACCATTAGGGGTGTGAATACAACCTTACAAATGCATTTGGAGCTGGTGCCTCTCTCCTTGACCCACATACATAAGGGTGCCCATCACACCAAGGAAAAAAGAACAACACCACCCCTTAGCTCAAGCATATGGGAAAGTGCACATTTGTCTCTAATGACATACTGAATGGGAAATAAATGACACCATATATAGGCACTTGGATATACAAGGAACCACCTCCTAAGGTAAAATATCTCCTAAACTATCTTAAAGACAAATATCCCCATTCGCATAAGCTTGCGATAGAATATTAAGACTATCAAGGAGGTGGCCTAACCAAAAAGAGATAGGCATCACACAATTTATAGAAGCATATGAAAATACAAAGAAGAAAGGCCTTGGCTTTGAATTACCCACAACTAGGGGCACAACTAAGAATGACCACACTTTTCTTTAACATCTAAAAAAAACTCATGGAAGTCAAAAGCATCCCAAGAGATGTAGAAAAGAGAGCCTATGGAGACAACCTTGATGACATATACTAGGAGAATATATTCTCCACAAACTCTCCATTTACCTCACACTTATACATCCCAAACTCATTTCCTAGCGTCAACCTAGCCTACTCCATATTGACAAATTTCCAAGTGAGAATGCACTCCTAAGATTCATGGGAGCTAAAACATCACACCAAAAAGTCAAAGTATCAGCAACATATGTATACAAACTGGTCTGAAGGGCTACTTTAGGGAGTAGGAAATCTCTAGTCATAAAAGTGAAAATAAGGGAAAAAAATCAAAAAATCAAAGGGTCTCTTGGTGAAAAATCCCTTGGGGCACCACTAGACTCAATCAAAAAAAGAAATAACTATAAAATACGTATCTGATGATGAAAATGTCTTAGAGGCACCTAAAAACAAAACTTTCATCCTTCCCTTACAAGATAATAGACCAGAAGTATCATATATCATCACAGAGGAAAAAGTATAATCAACATCAATGCAACAAAGATCCCAAGGCTTGTTCACATCTCCACATCAGTACCAACAATCCAAGAGGAAGCACTTGCTAAAGTGTCAAGGGAAAACATTGCTTGCTTTGCATGGTCAAGTGTCAAGAAATGTTAGTATTGGATCCAAAACTAGTTGTACATTACTTATATGTAGATCTAAAGGCAAAGCCAATCAAGAAAAATATGAGAAAGATGCACCCTCAGGTAGCCTTGTTAGTAAAAGAATAGATGGAGAAAATGCTCAGTGTAAAAGTCATTAGACCTATTGATTATTTAGAATGGATCCCCAACATGGTACCTATTACAAAACCATCTAGTGACATTAGAATCTACATCAACTTTAGAGATATAAATATGGATTGTCCAAAATATGACTTTCCTTTATTGAATATAGATATGACTATGGACCTTATAGCTAGACATGGGATATTATTACTTATGGGAAAAAAATTTAGGATATAACTAGATCTACATCACAGAAGAAGATCAACATAAGACAACATTCATAGCCACTTGGGGCACCTTTTGTTACAACATGATGCCATTTGGATTAAATAATAATGGATCCAAATATTACAAAGCTATGACAATTATCTTCCATGACTTAATCTACAAAACTCTTGAGGATTATGTAGATGATATGTTGGTCAAATCACTTGACATATTAGATCATATGTATTACTTAGAAGTGGACTTTGACCATATGGAAAAGTACCATCCCATGTTAAATAAAAAAATGTGTGGCTTTAGTGTCACATTAGGGACACTTCTAGGATTCATAGTTTCATAGAGAGGTATAGAGATCAACCCCAAGAAGGTAAAAGCTATCATGGACCAGCCTCCCAGGAAACTTAGGCAACTTAGAAGCCTACAAGGAAAGTTGTAATCAATTCATAGATTCATCTCACAACTTGAAAATAAGAGTCATACATTCACACATTCTTTGAAAAAGGACCAGAGTTTCAAGTGGGATCTAATCTGTCAACATAGCTTTGAAAGACTCAAGGAATATCTAGAAAATCCACCAATCTTAATGCTACCAACTATAGAAAAACCATTGATCCTATACACAATAGCTACACCTATAGCCTTAGGGGGACTATTAGCTCAACTAGATGATAATGGAAAAGAGAGATTTATTTACTACAGAATTCATACTCTTGTTGGCTATGAACTTAACTATTCACGTATGGAAAAAGTGTGTTTGGCAGTGGCCTTTTCCACTACATGCTTAGTCACATAGTAAATCTCACCTTCAAAATCAACCCATTATAATACATCCTATAATGGACAACTCTCATGAGGCACTTTGCAAAGTGGGTCGTGCTTCTTAGTGAGTTTGGCATCTAGTATGAAGATCAAAAAGTAGTAAAAGAAAAAGTTATTGTAGATCAGTTGGAAGATGCACCTCTAGAAGATGAATATCCTTTGATTATAGAATTTTTTGATGAATATCTCTATTTGATAGAAGAAAAAACTCTATGAATACTTTAATGGATCTTATATATCTGCTAGATCTAGAGAAATAATTTTGTTGGTCACCCCTCAAGGTGATCATATTCCTAAATCCTCCAAAATAAGGTTTCCATGCATAAAATGAAGGAATTAAGAAACTAAAAATCCACAAATCCTGAAGAATACATGCATGCAAGAACCTATCATAGAGAAGAAAAAGACAAGAAGAGGCAATGGTTTTTCTCTAAAAATATGCAAATTGTATTCTCTGAAATGAAAAAAATAAGAGATAATTACAAAAGATCAATCCTTATAAAAGGAGATCAAAAATCTAAAAGGAGTAACCTAAAAAAAAAATGACATTTAATAATTATTAATTAATTATTAAATGGAAATGAAAATTGCATAAAGTGAAATCTTAAGAAGGAAGTAAAGGTAATTTAATAAATTAAATTAAATTAACACTTTACTCTAGCAACCCCCCTTAAGATGAGCAACAATGCAACTACAAATAATACAGAAAGAGTAAGGAAACTACAATGCAATATGGAAAGAAAAATTTGGTCCGAAAAATAAGGCATGATGAGGTACCCAATCACAACCAAATCTCTATGAAATAGAGAAATAGAGAAAACCCAGTGGGAAAAACTCTACTCTAAAAAGAGATAGAAAGAAAACAAGGAAGGAAGGTGTTAGTACCCAAGGTGGTCTCAGTTTTTAAACTTTTAGTTTTAGAGGTTGAACCTCTTTGAACCACTTCGAACTAAAGTTTGAAGTAGTTCAAAGTAGTTCAACAGTTCAAAGCAGTTCAGTTCAAAAATGTGGAACGGTTAGAAAAGTTCAAAAATCTGTCTCAATGCATTTGCCAGGTTCAGTTTGTTAGTCCCATGACTTCAAGAAAGTGCAAGGGTGCAGATTAAGATGAAGTTTAGACTCAGGTTCAAAGCAGTCCAAATCAGTTTAATAGTTCAATAGTCAAAATGTCTTGGAGTGGATTGTCTTGCAGGTTCATGGTCTGTTCCGAGAAGTTCACATGTATGATTTAATGGCTTGGTTTCAAGGATTCATTTCCCAGTTCAGAATTGAAGTTGGTCAGCTCACAAAGTTTAAGGCCTGGAATGCAAAATTCTTAAATACATATTCTAGTACAATCCCTACACATTGAACATTCATACTGTAATTGTGGTGGCAGATGTATGTATTAAAGCCTAGTGTCATTCAAGCATGACAGATGTAAGCCGACAATCCCAATGCATAATGGACTTCAATTCATGAAAGCATTTCTCTACGAAGCTCAAATCTGAATGCATCTAATGAATGAATGAACCTTAACCATTCATATTTGACAATGGAACAGAGATGTTGTGAAGCCCAAATGAACTTGATTATCCACATCTTAAGCTCATAATTCAAATTATCAAGGAAAAAAAAACATAGGGTGTGAGTATAGAGATTAGCATGTTGAAGTCATATATTCAAATATATATATGCGGGCCCATGGCTATTTGGGGAATTAACTCAATGAGAGGCAACACATTATGTTAAAGTGGGGATAAAATCTTCATCATGACCTATGCCCAAACATTCATGCTTTCATATTCTGTTGAACACCGGTCAAATGGGAAGAGGCCACAGTGAAGGATCAAAATGAGCACTCAGAACCATATGGAAATGATCGGATTTGTTGATGAACATAGCAAAGGCCTTCCTATTCTTGTGCACCGAAAGTTTGAAGACTCTCTTGTAATAGAAATTCCTTACCATAATTGATCGAGTGAAGCATCAAAGTAACAGAGAGAAGCTTAGAAGCCACGAGGATATTTGCATCCTCATCGAGTCTCGACATATGGAAAGATGTATATAAGTCTACTAGCTACTCTCAACCCATTCCTCATCTTATATCAGCAAAGGTTGTCTCTTGTGATTGTTAACACATGCTCATAAGAAAGGGATGGCTCTTTATTGTTATCATCATCAGCCAAAGGAGAAGGTGAAAGGAGCAAAAGAACCTGCAAAGAATTATAGTGATGTGACATAATAATTTGATTCAATATTCTAAGCATTGGAAATGTGTTGATAAAAGTATCTTAACGCTAATGTCAAGGGTGTCAGCCTGAGCTTTGTTATCCTCCAAATGCGAGGAATGCATGGGATTCATTTGGCGAAATGATGTTTTTTCTCATCGATCGAGCAGGCTTGTGGAAACTTTCTATCGACCCCCATGACAACAATCCTAATGTGAACCCATTTTATTTGGAAATTAGTGGGATTTGCTTTGAACTTCAATCTGACAAAACAACGTAACCATAGAGGCTAACTTGACTATCTTTCCCAAACAGAGGAAGAAGTATTTGTATGTGATGTGTACTCTATTTCTTCACAATCTTAAAAGAATGTGGATGCGGCATGATAGTTTCTTCAAAGCCATAATATAGTGTCAGATATCCGCATGATGAATCCAGTGGGAGCTTAGCTAGCGATGGAGCCTTGTGATGACATCTATCTTTGTGCCAACCAATGTAAACATATCACAAGCTGAGCCTCACATAGGCATGATAGATATTCTAATCTATGCCCTCTTCACTGAAATCAGGATCAAATTAGAGGAATCAAAAGTGTTTGATGAGTTGAATTGAAAAAGGAAGTGAGTCTAATAAAACATGAGCAATAGTCAAAGAATGGTGACAGATACATTAATAACCAGTTTTGATACTCTGATATTTTATTGACATCATAGGTGGTTTTGACAGATAAGTTAAGAGAAATGGACAATGTTTAAACATTACCAAATTTTATATTTACCTTGGACATCTATCACAAGAAATGTGCTGTTAGTAAATAATAATGCATGGAGGTTATTATTTGAGCTTAAAGATGTCATGCTTCTCTTTTCAAAATTTGAAGATGCCACCTATCCATGCATATATTATAAAGGCCTCGTATTTGTAGGAATATGAGAGGATGTTTTTAGGAATATAAAACAGAAAAGGGAAATCATAAAGGTTTTTTTTTTTCAAGAATCAGTTATGAAACTAAAAAGTCATGGGAAGGAGAAAGTTTAAATAAGCCAGTGGCAGACAAAGCAAGGGGTTCCAATTTTTTGAATTTTGGCTGATAGACTTTGGGCTACAACAGGACAGAGGCTATGAATACAGTGTTAGGGGGTTCTGAATTCTTCCAACTTCCAAAACTATAGACTTTGGGCTTCAGGCAAGGAAGGAGGAAATTTTGACAGAATAGTTTCATCTTCTGAGGTTCCACTTTTTCTTCTAGCAGCTACAGACTGTGTGCTGTCAGCAGGGGGAGATTTTTCAATTCTGAGGGAAAGAATATAGACTTTGAAGCTGTAGCAGAATAGAGCTTTATTTGTTGGACTTTGTGTTAGTGATTAAAGGGGATTTTGATTTTGAAATGTAATGTAGGGGAGATGGTTTTCATTTTCTGATGCATGTGTAATAGGATCTTTGTAGTCTTTTACATCTTAAAGAGGGGAGGTTTGAAAGATATCTGCAAATTAGAACTTTGAGTCTATGTAGTTTTCTTTCCACTAATGGTTATGTTGCTGTAACTTTTAGTTTTCTTTAAGTGCATCAGGTGTGCTATTTTCTGTATGCATTTGATATCAGAATCTTCTGGAAGCTTTGATTCATCTTTCCTTAGGAGAATGGAAATTGTTCTTTGACTTTATCCTTTGCAATGTAGTATACATCAGGTTAAATTTGTGTAATCTATTTTATTCTATCTCTATTCTTTTTAGTTCTTAGGTTTCGCGTCTACTCTGTGTTTACAGGTAGATGTCAGATATCCTTTTGTGCTTTCTGGTAAAAGCACCCACATTTGATTCACTATAAATCTTGCACGAGGAGCTGTACTCGATAAAATTTAGAGGAAGGTTATTAATCTAATAATAACCTATTCAACTGTTGGTGTTGATTTTTCCTTTCACTTGGGCATTCAGGGTCGGATTTCCACACATTCTCTCGAAGGACAATCCATTCACTAACAGAAGGACTCATCACTAAGACCCCCCAAGGATAACTTCCTTCACGCCAAGCATAAAACGTAGCTAAAGATACCACGAGGATGCAAAAGGTTTAGTGAAGATGTCTACAACCTTCTTAGCTATAGGAATGTACTCCAAGATCAAAGTTCCATCTTCAATCAAATGTGCGATGAAGTGCATATGAAGATCAATGTGCTTGATCTACTGATGCTCAATCAAGTTGAGGGAAATATGTATAGCACTCTAATTGTCACACCATAGAGAGGTGGGACTATTAGGATTTAATCCTGACTCTTTCATCAACTTCTAAAGCCACAAAACCTTCTAACTAACTAAAACAATTGCCTTGTAATCTGCCTCTATAGACAATAATGTGTGAGCATGCTACTTCTTGCAAGACCATGTGATAGGACCAAAACCAAGGTAGAAGACAAGTCCATAAGTAGGCTTATGATCATCAATATCATCAACCCAATCTAAGTCCATGTAACTAACAATGTGAGGATCCCCTAATGTAGAGTGAATTACATAACATGTTGTACCCCAAATGTACCTCAAGATATGTTTGGAATCTTGCCAATGACTCTCATGTGGATCATGGGAGAATTGAGAGACAAGTCCAACTGCAAAGGAAATATCAGGACTTTTATGTGGGTTAGGTACAAAAAACTTACCGCGAGTTGTCTATATAAAGTGGAATCCACTGTAAGAGTAGTGAAAATGGTAGATAAAATGACACCTGACTAAAAATGTGTGGGAGCAAGCTTGCAATTTAGCATCTTGAATCTTTGAGGCATATCAAGAGCATACTTCTACTAGAGCATGGCTATCCCATCCAAAGACTAAATAACCCATAGGCCCAAAAAATAGCATAGAAGTCCAAGGTTTTTCATCCAAAACTTCTCTTTCAAGGCTTTTTGAACAATTTGTATAATGGATATTGAGCTACTTGTAAGGATGACCTGCATAAAGAAAAAGTATCAATAAGTCAACTTCATGATGTTGAACATAAATTGTAGGATCAAAATGACACTGAGTGATATGTAAAGCAACCAAGAAGGAATCCATCTTCTCATGCCAAGCCTAAGGGGCCTATTTGAGACCATATGAAGACCTCTATAGCCTACATACTAAGGAAGAGTCCTACACAAAACCATGAGATTGCTCCATATAGATCTCCTCATGAAGGTCCCCATACAAACAGGCACTCTTCACGTCCATCTAATAAACTATCCATCCCTGTAAAGCTACAAGAGAGAGTACAAGGTGAATAGAATTCATCTTGGCAATAGGGGAAGAGGTCTCAAAGTAATCAATATCCTTAATTTTTGAAAAACCCTTTGTAACAAGATGTGCTTTGTACCTATCAATTGAACCATCTATAGTATACTTCATATGGTACATCCACCAACACTAAACCAAATTTCTTCCTTTTGGAAGAGGACAAAGATCCTATTGTGGTTCTTCATCAAAGAAGAGTACTCCTCATCCATAGCTCTATCCCACTCTAAGTGTCTTGTTGCTTGTGAAAAAATCTATGGATCATCCAAAATGGCATGACTCAAGAGGCCAGTACTTGCAGTCTGAGCACATGTACGATGAGCATCAGTAGGATCACCTACTAGAGGTCCAACTACATCAATAGTATCACAAACCCACTTTGAAACTTGCTAAAAAACTAGTGTAGATGGTGAAGGGGAATAATTATCAAGATCTTTCTTAGAGGATGCATAATCCTATGGAGGAATAGAGGAAGTACTGGGTAGTGAGGAAGAAGCTAGTGATGGTGGGTCCATTTGAGGATAGCACTCATCAAATTGAACATCTCACCAAAACAAGAAATCTCTTGAATAAGGATCAAACAACCTATATACTTTCACATCCTCACAATAGCCAAAAGAGATGAGGGGTTAGCTCTTCTTCTTCATGGCTTTTTGCTGAGCATTTGGAATAAATGCCCAAGCCTCACTACAAAAAATGTAGAAAGTAGAAATATTGGGCTTGACATGAGTCCAAGCCTCCTCAAGAGTCAAGTGTTGTAATGCCTTGTGAGGTATTCAATTCTAAATATAATTGGCACAATTGATATCATCATCCCAAAATGAAAAACTCATAGCTTGAGACTGTATCATATAATTGGCCATCTCCTGTATTGTCCTATTCTTTCTCTCTACAACCTCATTCTACTCAGGGGTGTGGGGAATTTTGAACTAATGCTATAATCCATGTTCAGTGAAAAAATCTATGAAAGACTAATTCACATATCCCCCCATTGTCAGTGCATATATGCTTGACAGAAAGACTAGACTGCTTCTCCACAAATGACTTAAATATTTAAAATGAATCAAAGACAACAAACTTGTACTTCAAAAATAACACCAATGTGTTTCTAGATAAGTCATCTATGAAAGTGAGCACATATCAAGCACCTAAAAAGATGGAGTGGGAAATGACATAAGATCATTGTGTATCAACTCCAATGGTGTCTTAGCACGTGTGGATCTACCTATTAGAAAAGGATCTTTGTGATGTTTTCCAAGTGCACAAACTTGACACACACCTTCAGTACAAGAGATATGAGGTAACCCAATCACTAGCTCCTATTTACTCATCTTCTATAGATATTTGTATTTGACATGGCCAAAACACTCATGCCAAAACTTTCTCACTATATCTACATGAGCAATGCGAGAAACACCTACATAATCAATTAGATCTCTTAAAGCCATCGAACTAATATAATTGAGACTAAAGATCAACACTCCCTATAACAATAGCCAAGTTAGGATAATGGAGGTATGGAATAGCCACATCATGTGGTGAGAACTCAACTCTATTTCCAGAGCTAGAATGACAAATCTGAAAGATAGATAGGAGTTTTGTAGAAATGGCTGGAACAAAGAGAACACATTATAGTTTTACCTTCTAAAGAGATAGTTCCTAAACTTGTGATTGAAACCTATGTAGATTCACCAATTGCAATCTATGTAGTAACACTCTTAGAAAGTGAGGTAACCAAATCAGGTGATTGTGTCATATGATGAGAAGCTTTGGAATCAAGAATCCAAATAATTGTAGAAGATAATGCTTGTATAGGAAGAGCATGTCATTTCCTTGAAAGAGGAGGTGGTGGCTTCAAAGAAGCAATAATATGTTGTTGCATGGCCTCCTCTAAAGCCTCAAGATGTTTCCAACATCTGGAAACTGGATGTCCTTCCTTGCCAAAAAAATTGTAAGGATCGCCCATGAAATTATTAGTCTTGGAGAAAGACTCACCAAACTTAGAAGATTTACCCTTCTAAGAGGGTTTCTAAGAATTTAATTTAGGAGTAAGCTTGGAGGAACTCTCACTACTTGTTGAATCTATCTTGGGCTTCAATTTCTTGGTTTGCTTTCTTGTAGATGTCTAAGCAACCAATTCCTATATCTTTGAACCTATGATAGTATCCAACTGTGTAAAATTGGACTACTCTCTATTCAATCGATAACAAAATACCTCAAAAATGGGCATGATAAATTTGAGACCCAAGGAATCCATAGTGGAATGAAAGGTAGAAGAGAAAATCTAAAAGTTTCCTCAAAGCTTGGAGAGAATTAGGTTAATGCACTCCTTATCTATCTTCTTTTTCCCACATTCCTAAAAATAAAACCCTCTATTGTTTGAACCTCGTAAAAAAAGTCCTCAATAGAGGGAAAAGCATCAAGAACAAGAGAGAAGTAATCTCTACCTCAATCTGAAGTGCTCTAAACTTGTTGATGGTGCCAAACAATTCATTAAAATTGTCCCACATTTCTTGAGAAGTGAAACACTCATTAAGATGAAACTATAAGTTATTTGAAACACTCAAAGAAATTAGACCCATGGCTTCATCCATCTTATTCCTATGCTACAAAGTTTGATATTGACTATGAAAAATTGGTTGCACTATATCTAGATAAGACCACAAACCCTTTGAATAGAGAAGCTATTGCATATGGGATTTCAATGTATGGTAGTTGTGTGGGTTTAGAAGTACTAGACAAGAAGAGGTCTCGACCATTGTTTTAGAAGGGGTTTTAGAAGTTTTTTGATATGTTGATATAATAATAGAAAGTAATGTAAAAACAACCCCCACAATGCAAATAATCAAACCCCAACTTACAAAAGGAATGCATAATTGAGAAAAGAGAAAAATAGATTCAAATGTGAATCAAAAATACCTAGTACAAAATACTAGTGAAATGATAGATAATCTGGAATTTTCTCAAGAAGATCTTTCTGGCTCTTTTTCTATAGCAAAAAACAGAGCTATAACGAAGAATTTATGACCCCCGAAAGATAAAAGACATCAAAGGACTTCAAGCATAGAAAAAGGTACCAAACTAGAAAAAAATCCAAATAATACCTATTCCATTGTCTCTATCACTGAACCAGCTTTGTAGTGCTTCTTTTGGATTGAAAAAAGACCGACATATCCTCACAATATCACAAAAAAGTGATAGGGCCCCTAGATTAGCAAAAACATTTTTATTTTTTTTATAAAACTAAATAAATAAATTAAGGGCCACCATAGTGGTTTGGTGGTGGCTGGGTGGTTGTGCCACTGATGGAGTAGAGAGGAGAGGTGGGGCATAGGAAGAGCAACAACAATGGTGGTTGAAACTCAAGGGTAGTGGTGGAAAACCTAACAAAGTGACAATGGCTAGCATTTGGAGCCACAACGATCAGGATGGCCGCTAGTGGTTACTAGGACTGCTAGTGGTTTCGATGACCACTAACTATGTTTTTAAACTGTAGCAGATGAAAAACCCAATTTTTTGAAATTTTTCTCATCTTAGATTGTGTATAGAGGTTGTACGACCCTGTTATGCAAAAAAATTTGCCTCCCAAACCAAAGTTGTCAAAAATTGACAAACTCTATATGAAAATGGGGTTTTTGACACCTGTTGAATCCAACTATGAGGCCTATTTGGTCTCAAAGTTCTTTGAAAATTAGATACCCCCACCTATTTTCATTAAAAAAAAAACCCAAAAAATACCAAATCTATTATGTCAAACCCCCATTCTTCTTTTTCTCCAAATACCAAACAAGCTACAATAGATCTAGTTATGATACAATGAAGGATTTGAGAAATAAAAATCCACAAAGTCCAAAGAATACATGCATGTAAGAACTTGTCACAAAAAATAAAAAGGCAAGGAGATGCAAGGGTTTTGCTCTAAAAATATGCAAATTCTACTCTTAGAAATGAAAAAGATAAGAGATAATTACAAAAGATCAATCCTTATAGAAGGAGATCAAAAACCTAAAAGGGGTAACCTAAAAGGTAAATGACATTTAATAATTACTAATTAACTATTAAATGGAAATGAAAATTGCACAAAGTGCAATCTTGAGAGGGAGTAAAGGTAATTTAATAAATTAAATTAAATTAACACTTTACTCTAATATAAACAACATAGAAAAATGTGAGACTCTCGTCATAGGACTCAAAAAAACCATTGAACGAAACATTATAGAATTACAAGTGTTTGGTGATTCTCAACTCATCATCAAATAAGTCTTGGATGAGTATCAAACAAAAGATGATAAATGATTGTCCTATAAAGAGATGGTTGACAAGATGAAAGAAGACTTTACCAAGATCTAGTTCACATAGATCTCACAGCTTCAAAACAAGGTTGTTGACACTATGGCTACTAACAACTCACTCCTATAAATTCCATACGAAGATTCATAGTACTGATTCTTAGTTGAACAATTACATGATCCTGCTTAAGAAAATGATGAATTAGTAATGGTTTACATTTTGGTTGGTCCCCAATCCCCTTGCTACCAAGAAATTCACTCTTACCTTAAAGATGATATCATCTCCTTCCATCTTAAAAAAAATCAACACCTCAACCTCATTCACAGATCTTCCCACTACACTATTATGGAAAACACCTTATATTGTTGAGGTTATCATAATACTCTTTCTCAATATCTAGAATCAAATGAAGTTGGTATGGTTTTAAAGGAAGTACACTCTTGAATTTATAGTACCCACATGAGTGTAATAGTCCTAGCTAAGAAAATCTTAAGGGCTAGGTATTATTGGCCCACATTAGAACGCAATGCTTTTGATTTTGTTAAAAAATGTCTACCATGTCAGTAGCACACTAATCTAATACATGCACCAACACAAGATCTACAACCCCTCACACCAACATTTCCCTTTGTATGTTGGGGGTTTGACCTTTTTGGGTAAATCACACCCCCATATTATAATGGACATAAATAGATCATCTCAGCTATTAATTATTTCACTAAGTGTGTTGAAGTAGTTCCACTTGTCAATGCTATAGGAGTCCAAGTTTTTAAATTCATCCTTTACCACATTATTTGTCACTTTGGTATCCCAGCTACTATCCTTTTAGACCAAGGGGGTGAATTTAAAACACTTAAAATGGAGGATTTGTGCTCTATTTACACATCAATCACTATTTTTATAGCTCATACTTTCCACAAGTTAATGGTTAGGTAAAGGCAACCACTAAATCCCTACTCAATATCCTAAAGAAGCTTGTCAATTATTCTAGTCATGATTGGCATCTGCAAATCAACCCTACCCTTTGGGCATACCATGCCTTTGTTCATCTACTAGCACAACCCCATACTCCCTATTTTATGGAGCTGGAGAAGTCTTACCTATAAAGGTTGAACTCACATCCTTATGCATTTCTTTGCAAGGAAAAATATCTTATAATGACTACAAAGTTGCTTGACTCGCCCAACTAGATCTACTTGATAAGAAAATGCAACTTTCCTATGACCACCTAGTAGTTTACCAAAATAGACTCAAGAAAATTTTTAATAAAAAGGTTCACCCCCATTAGTTTCATGTGGGTGACATGGTCCTAAAAGATAACATGAAGGTCCAATCAGATACAGAGAAGAAAGAAAAGTTTGAGCCTATCTGGATAGGTCCATATGTTGTCACAACATCTTTTGGCTCTGGAGCATATCAATTATCTACTCTAGAAGGTGAGCTTTTGAATGATCCCACCAATATCATTCACCTCAATATTTTTTATGCTTGGGCCACTCAGTATATCATGCCAGCCCTAAAAGGTACAAAAACATCATAAAAAGCCTTGAAAAAAACTTTAAAAAGAGGAAAGAGAAAAGCATGAAAATAAGTATCTGATAGTGAAAACTTGGAAATTCAAGTGCCTTGGATAGGTTACTTGGTTAAAACCTATAAATAGGCACCATGTGTACTTAGACCATTATATTATCTATCAAATCATCATAGCATTCCTCCATCCAGTTACCCATATCCCCAAGGTGAACTCAAAAATCACATGATTAAAACACTTGTACCAAACACTATACTTGTACACTACTACATTTAACGTCATTTTTCTAAAAAAATTTTTAACCATCAACTAAATAAGTTTAGGTTGGTCAGAATGTTAAGTAAAAATTTATTTATTTTTACATGTAAACCCTGTGTTGCTCAAAATTTTGACCAACACAAGGCTTATACATCAAAAAAATAAAAAGAAACATTTCTCACTTTGTCTTTTGCGTGCGTGGATTCAACAATAGTCTAACAGGTCTGTGGGCATGGATTCTGAAGATACTTCATCTGCTACCACGGTCGACCAAATTGGTACTTGTAATGGACACTTTGATTTTTAGATTTTGTTAAATTTACATACCTCTGGTAGAGATCAATTTCTTATATATCTTGTTCAGAAAATGTCGGTCTCCTTGGTTTAGGGTTTAGAGACTTACATTCTCTGTAGACTTATCGCAGTGGGGTTTTAATTTTTTCCAACTGTGACTATGAATAGAATAGCTAAATAATGATATGTTCTTTTTAATTCTATTTCTCTTAAGATGTTTTATGTCTTTTCTTCAATGGTTTAGATCTTTCTATAGGATGTTTGTTTCTTCCATTTTTGTCGAAGAAGGAAAAATAGTTCATTGGGATTTTCTGTGAATTTTCACATGCTTTTGTTATTAACTTATCATGTATCCAGGTCAACATTTTAGCATATTGCTACCTCAAAGTGGTTCAGTTTCTCCTTCTATCTTTGTGTATAGATATTGGATTTGATAAAAGCAATGATGATGTTGAAAGTAAAGTCCTCAGAGAAACATACTAATTTTTGTCCATCGAATCAAACATTTTTGTCACTTGACTTATTATATTGGATCCTTTTTTCATTGATCTACCATATATTTAGGTCATTCAACATTTAAGCCCATGCTTCACGTTGCAACCATAAAGGTCATCAACTTTCTCCCTTTATCTTTTCTTATAGATATCTACATTTGTTGTAACTGATGATGATGTCGAAAGCAGAGTCTTTAGAAAAGTGTAGTACTGATTATTTTGTATGAAATTAATCATTTTTTTCATTTGAGTTATTTGATTGTAACAGGGACAAAGAAGGGCATTTATTTTTGAACTGCACATATATGATTGTTTTCATATAATATGCTACAACATGATAATTTTTTTACAATTATCTTCCTATTGTTTCAGAACTCTATTTAATCTGTTGTATCATTCTCTACATATAAGTACAGAACCTTTTGCAGGTCAATGAGAGGTCATACACTATGCTAATACATTAAACTACTATTGCATCACACAATCTAATGGAATTAGTTGTCTAATTTACATGAAACTACCAACTAGTTGCTGATAGTAGTGAATAGGCACTATTTAAAAACCTTCAATAGAGACCTTTGCAGGAAAGAGCAAGAGTACACCATTTTTCATTTGTCTAGCATTAATGTTTTCACCAAGACCTAGAAATCTGATTAAAGGCTGGCAATTTGAATTCTACTTGTAGAAAATGGAAGCTACTTATGGTCCTGTGCACCTTAGTACATGCACTGATGTCTTATATCTTTACCAGTTGCTTTGTCCTAACAACACAAGTAATCTATAGGCAAAATCAATAGTTAGAGTTCTCTCCATAAGCACACTGTGGTCCTTTCCCTATACAACCCAACATTATTACTTTCATAGTCTAGTATATTCTATTATTGTGGTCTTTTATACCTTAGATACAATAAATTTTGGAACTTTGACTTAATTTATGCTATTATAGGTTGACATTGAGTTCATACAAAATATGTTGTTGTTGAAATTTTGTCAATAGTAACCATCTAGCTATCATTTATGCACTATGAAATATGTTTTGTGCAATGCAATGTAATCAATGATATGGATAGAAACAAAAAATCTTATTATCTATGATGCATGGGTTAAGCTCTCTATATCTCTACACTATGTAAACATGCTTAACTTTCCAAAAATAGAGTAGTTTAATTCATTGGTGGGCTAAAGTAGACATTCTAGCCCCTAGCCACAATTTTATTCTTTGATGCAATCTGTAGTTTAATTCACTGGTGGGCTTAAGTAGACATCCTAGGCCCTAGTCAGAGTTCTAATCTTTGATGCAGTCTGCTCCACCTTAAAAATATGTAATGTAATGAAATGAGGTCAAATAAAAGCACTTGGTCAACTTAGGCACACCAAATACCTCCAAAGTGTAGTATGTGTCTTCAATGTTACTTGTTTGGGGATGTTTATAAAGGGTCCCAACCAAAACAATAAACAAATCACCAAAAATCCATCATATTTTAAATGGGTAAGTCTAGGCTTACAATGGCATGATATTAGCTTGGGTCGTAATACTTAAAAATAAGTAATCTCAGACCAAATGAGCTCAGAAACCAAGAATAAAACTACTACCCTAGCATGCCCAAAATAATTTCTCATGCACCAAAAGAGCACAAAGGTATTTATCTTATTACCACTATGAAAACCCAACCTTTTATGCACAAAAGGTTCAATGCAAGTCTAGAGTAACTTTTGGAGGAATTGAAACCTCTATAAAACTAAGACAAAAGGTATTCCAAGCATATGTACTGAATGTTGAGTGTCTATGCTAAGTGCTCCAAAACCATCCATTTCATGCCTTCATCTGTACACAATGTCCAAAACCATCTCTCTGATTATTACATATATATAAATTTGTTATGGATGTATATTTATTGTATATAATCTTGATTTATTACTATTAATATATGTGTATATAAATGACAACATATCAGTTCTTCACCCACCATAGAATTGGATACAATATTTGTAATTTAGTATTGATTCAAATTACATAGAGCATATTAGTATGCTATCATACCATACTTTGTTAGCCATATAATATAATATTTATTTTCTTTTGATGTGTGCAGATGATATGTATTCAATACCAAATATAAGTAACTATGTCCTTATTGGTGCCTCCATGTGATCAATATGAAATATATTTAATAATGACTAGTAAATTAGGCCTTAATTTCTGACCAAATTTTCAATCATCAATGAATTTGTTTAGGTTTGGTCAAATTTTAGAGGCAAAATTTTTTTTTTTTTGAAACATATGCTCGTGTTGGTTGAAATTTTGACCAACATGGGCTCCTATGTTTTAAAATAAAATACTATTCGCATATGTTAATAGTTTCCATATGTTTTAAACTAGGTGCAGACTTGAGGCGATTTGTGAGGGGTTCTCAAAGAGTGACGAGCTTACGTCCTTCGCAATGATTGGGGCATGGATTTGATTGAAGCAACTATAGAAGAGTTGAGCATTGCAGATTTCACCATAGCACAAGTTATGCCAACTAGGGAAGAACTGCTTGCCCTCAATGGAGCTGTCAATTTTGAAGGTCAGCATCTTCCATTACTCAAAATCTAGGTATATTATTAAATGTATATTTATGATCTCCAACTATAAAAATTTATTGCAAATAATGGCTATTGTAAATATGGCCGCAACTTTTTTTAATTCAACATTTTAGTTTCTTGTCTAAGCATTTTTATGGTTTCAGTAGTTAATCCTTGATATGATCACAATTTGTAGGTAACTTAGCTGAGAGATGGTGTTGCCCTGAATTCTGGTGTCAAGCAACAACACACATGAGGAGGTGTCAAATTCCTTGAATCGATATCCAAGCAATAAACAATAAGGAAGCTATCATTTCTAGGTTTAACACTAAATTTAACAGCCGGAGCATGTATCGAAGGTTTTCATTTAAACCTTATATGAAAACTTTTGCAAAATTTGAAGGTATGTACTAGCTGAATGCATGTATTGAGTTGATCAATTTTTAGATTAATGCATTTCTTCATTGGTCTATTTTAGGTTTGAGTACTTATCATATACTTCATTAGTGTTCTTTTTGTAAAGGTTTAGAGGTTCCCTTCCACATATCACTTCCTTATTTGAGTTTTTCTCTCATGTAAAGATTTTTTCCAAGAATATGGTATTTAGTTTTCCTAAACCCCTCAATTTTGTCTAGGTGCTCCTATGTTTGGTTTAGACTCTTCTTCTTACTAGTTTTTAGCACTAAGAGAAAGGTGACCACATATTTTATGATGCTACAATGATGGCTAATCCATGCCAAACAAGTTATTTTTTGGTATATAGATCTTGCAGAACACAATGGTTATATTGGGTTGATCCACAACACATTTTTCTTCATGATGCACCTATCTGAAGATCAACTATGTGCATTAAATGTTTCATATAATAATCACATTTGGAGCTAACCTAATTAATGTATTGAGATTTTGTTGAGGATATAAATAGGATAAATTATTTGTGAAGGAGTGTGTTCTGTAAGTGTTAGATCTCTAAGTATGAAGCCTATAAAATAAGTCAGATGCATTAATCACTGCAATTCATAATCTTGTTGTTTCTTGCAAACCTTGTGCATATTGTTGGTTGATAGTATATCACTTCAACGAATACATATAACTTTGTATCATGCTCAACAAGTTCATCAAGGAACAATGTGCCTCCTTAAGCAGTGAGACTTAAAATAAATATTGTAATCCATATTTCATATAATTTGAGTTAACTTTCAATGTTCTTTCCTTCATTGGGTTTTTTGCATAAAATTTTTTTGTCTTTGTGTTGTGACCTATGGTACATGTTTACGTCTTTTTGTGGTAACCTATGCTACATGTTTTTCTTTCATGCTCTTCAATCTATTATGGTTTGATGTTAAAATTACTTTATTATATGTTGATTCATAATACACTTATTTCAAGTCATGGTTCATATATCTTCATGATGCACCTATTTGAAGCCAACCTATGTCACATTTCATTTTTCATCCAATGGTCACTTTTGGAGCTAACTTACTTGATTCATTGAGGTGAAAGGACGTAAACAAAAAGACAAATCATTTGTAAAAAATTATGTTGTATAAGTGTTGGATATGTGAGTATGAAGTGTGTAAAATCAATTCAATGAAGTACTTATGCAAAAAGGGACTGTCAAATATACATAAGCCAGATGCATCTATAATTGCATTTCATAATCATGTTTTTCATTGTAAAGTTCATGTGTCTTGCTATTTGATGGTACATTTCTTCAACAAATCTTGTGTAAGTTTTTTTATCTTGCTTAGCAAATCCATCAAAGAGAAGTGTGGTTTCTTAGCAAGTATTACAATATGTATAGTAAGAGTTAATGCATGCCATGGCCATTCTTGATTATATGAATTGTAGGATTGTATGCCTTCTTTGCAACTAAATCATTTGATGAAAACCAATGAAATAAATGTTCTAACTAGTAGCAAACTATAGGATCCATGTGCTATGAAGATGCATGCCATTAAGGCAAATGGCTATTTGAAAAGGAAACTACTAAAGGGCTCACTTGGATTAGTTAGATCATGGCCCTTGTCATACTAGCTAAGATTTCTACAAGATAGAATATATGCATTTGAACTCCCAAAAGATTTTGGAGTATCATATGTCTAGTTATGAGATAGAGTTATTAGGTGACACTCTTGTTATGTTTATGGTTGCAAAACAAAACCATTTCCATGATAGAATTTATGTTTGAGGCTCTCATGCCCAAAATATTTTGGCAAATCATGTTTACAATTGCAAGATAGAACCACTAGATGACACTTAGTTATAATTGCACATATTGTTTCAAGGACATAAAAAAATGAATATGCTCATACATGCATTAGTAGTGTTGAAGCTATTTTACAAGGGTTAGATTTGTAATTGGAATAGCTACAATATGCAAGGTCTAAAGCAGGAAGTGATTATAGATCTTGTTGGACAATGTCATACTTACAAAAAGTACATGATGCATCTTGTCAGTACAACTTCGTAAGTTACATTTTCTATTTATGATTTTCATTTGGAATCCATTGTTTTAGTTCTGAGATGAATTTGGTAAAATTCTTTTTGAAATGAGTGAAAACTCTAAAATACCGGGATCCTTTGTAAGTTATTATGTTGAAACATTGTAATCATTTTAAATGCTAACTTTCATTGGACACACCAATTCTAGTTTGGGTAATAGGGTTATACAGAGAATAACCTCTCTTCATGCAATCTCCACATTGTCTCCAATAATGAATGAATTGTACTTAAATAGTTTAGATTGAAGCCAGTGCAAAGAGATTTGCAGATCTGGAAATATTGGTAAAGCATTTTACATATGCCAAATGTCTCAACTGTAACTCCTAAAAACACCTGTAAGGATTATAATTCTAAGGCTTTAGACAAACACAATTACAGTTCCAATTACTTTAGGAGACCAATAAAAAAAATTGTATTGTCTTGTCCCTAGAAAACACACAATGTAACTTTCTTGTTGGTCTGATATGCCATGTTGAGACCACAACACCTCATACAAAAACGGTATTTGGTTTCTTTTTCTCTCTTATGGTTGGTCATTAATTTATCTATCCTTTCATAAAGTGCTTGAAACACATACAACAATTATTACAACAATGCTTCACCTATAGAACCTATTGTCAGACTTGTAAATACATAAAAGATTTTTTTCCATCTCATCTGGAATAATTGTAGCCCATATCCAAATTTTTTTTAGTTTCATCTAGATGGTCTTCTAAACTTTGGCTAGTGATAATACTTTTACAAGAAAGAATTTAATTTGATCAGCTTAAACTTATTTTATTAGAAGTTCCTAGGAGTCTTGGTTTCTATACTCAAATGAATAGATACCCTTTGCCTACAACATAAATGTACAAGTCAATAGAAAGTGCCCTATATGAATGCAGCTTAAAGGTACTAGTCAAAAGAATATATCCCCTCCACATGGCCTATGACTAAACAACAAACTAAACCTCAACCTCGTATAAAGATTTACTACTGAACCTCATCTAAAGACAACCTTTAGAGAACACAAAATGACCCCTTGGTAAGGCATGTGTTTCAGTTTGATGTTTGGACGTTTCCCTTTGCATGAGTTTCCCCTTCATAAGGCATGCATTTTAGTTTTCTCCTTAGATTTTTCCATTTACATGCACCTTAAAATCATGTGTAGCAAAACTTGTTGCATACAATAGTTTAGTTTGTGCACCTGCAAGTTTAGATAGCTATAAATTGTTGCCACTTCAAGAGTTATAATATACTATTTCTTGGTACCAATAAATAGGTGTTAGTTGAAGGAAAAAGTTCCCCTTTTGATTTCAAAAGGACACAAAATCTACTCAAGTTGAACAATGTTTGGGCTTTTCAAGGATTTAAATGGCCAGAATTAGAATATAGAAAACTTGTGACAGAAATTAAATGTCACATTTCCTTCAATTCCTCTCTCATAACACAAAGGAATTTCCTGAGCAAGACAAAAAGCTTACTACATCCACCATTTAACACATTACATGAATCTAGTTATTATTCAATATAAATGAGGAAATAAAATCATTCAGGCACCATGAGCCTAATCATTCAAGTAAAATTATTTTGAAACCCTTGCACCCATAAAGACTTGCAGCCCCAATCAAAAACTTTTAATTCTGTACAAATGTTTTCAATTCCTGATATTGCCAAACACTTGATTGATGCTAGCAATCATGCACCAATTAATTTGTCTAATATCATTGCTAGCCCTCGTAATGCACAAGAGTGCTACTCATCTAAATATAGTTTTGAACTCCTATCCATCTTTTAAACATCTTGAACCTTCTTTTTCTCTTTTCTTGGTTCAGTATACTTCTTGACTAGATAAGAAACCCTGATTAGCCTGTCATATAATTTCACATTATCTTTTTTCATGGAATTTTCCATGGATTCATCATCAGAAAATAATACATGTCCAAAACCTTTCGAGCAAGCCAAACTGTGCAGATTGCTTCTTGGAACATTTCCAATTTATACTATTCCAATTTTGTAAACCCTAGGTATCTGGACTACAAGATAAACCCTTCTACTATATTTCATCATCGTTAGCCTGCAACTCCTAATATTTTATAAATTTAATTGTAATATGTTTGTTTCCAAATCTTTTTGTTTTCAAAATCCTTTTTGGGGTTGCTTTGTTGCAGATCATGGAATCATTATCTGAATTAGTTGATGTGAGAGAAACTATATTTGAGATTTCAATTGGGGATCGAAGATTTCTTGATGAACATTCAACTATAGACTTCTTTAGGCCATTGGAAGAACCTAGGAAATCTTGTACCAAGTTATGCCTTGGTAACATAAGTTTTGGAGTAGAGGTAGCCCGTGTTGCAAACAGAGTCTTGATGGATATTTAGAAAAATTTAATAGGGGTGGAACTTTGAAATTTTATCTTCGGAAGGTTCGAGTCTGAAGCACTTGAGGTCATTGCAATATTGTCATCTACTTTAGAAAGGTGCATGCTCAAATCCTTGACTTTTGATCTGTATGAATTGAGAGAGAAGGGAGTTAAAGCTTTTGGACCACTCTTGAAATCTCAGAAGATGCTCAAAAATTTGAAATTCATAGATACCCAAATTTCCAAAGAAGATGCTAGATTCATTTGTGAGATTCTTCCATCTCTTGAAAGGATTAAGGGTTTGCATTTTTGTCACAACTACTCAGAAGATGATGCGGCAGAGGCCCTTTCAGTGCTTGTAAAAGAATGAATTGATCTGGAGGATTTTGAATTCTTAAGAAGTTGTATAGGTATCCAAGATGTTAAAGCTTTATTAGGAGCTTTGAGCCAAGGCAGTAGGTTGAAAACACTCAATTTATCAGATAACATGTTTGGGACAGTCGGTGGTGTTTCTCTGAGCCAAGTCATCCATGGACAAATAGGTCTCACAAAAGTTCATTTAAACTATATGAATCTTGAGGATGAAGGCACAATTTCCATTGTAGACAGCCTCAAGTATGCTACTCCATCTCGAAGAGTTCTTACGATTTTTGGAAATGGTACCACTCCAAAAGTGGCTCCAGCTTTGGCTGCATGCCTTGCTAAAAAAAGCTTGTTGACAAAGTTTGTTGCATCACAAAACAAACTCAAGGATGATGGAACAATCATGATATAAAAAGAAATTTTGAAAGGTCACAGGTAGCTTAGAGTGCTTGATTTGAGTACTACTACTATCTCTAGAATTGGGGCTAAGGCTGCTACAGAGGCTATTGTAGACAAGCCTGATTTCAGTCGACTTTTTATCTATGGGAATTTCATTACTAAAAAAGGAATTGAGACAATAAAAAATGTGCTAAGAAAATTAAGATACCAATGGTGAATATGTTCTTGGAGTGTTGTATCAATATAAATATGATGGTCACATGATGTATCAATATAAAAATGAGGGTCTCAGTGATAGTGACTATGAAACTAACAACGAGTTAAAGTGGTATGGCATTTATGATTAAGAGCACTGCAAGATGTTTCTATTTCAAAGAAATTTGGAAATTTTTGTTAAGTCTTCAAATACACATCCCAATTCTCTTTAACAAGACTAAAGTTTTTTCGCTTGTAATAGTCTCATTGCAATCATCTTTTGGTTCCTTGAACATATAGTCAACATGGTCTTTTTTGTTTCCTTGAACATATAGTCATCTTTTGGTTCTTTGGTGGTGGAGCCCTATTTTATATGATGCTAAACTTACTAACTCTATTTTAGAGTCCTTGAAGAATTGTCTGATATCATCTTCCTTAACAACTCGAGGAAGGTTACCAATATATGCAATTTTGCATCCACTAATTTTAATTGGTGGACTTTTTTTCTTTGGTCTAACCTTCAACAACTCAATTTTCATGGATATGTCCCTCCTAAATACAAAAGTAGAAATAAATAAAATTTCTTTTACATTCAATTAGTATACCCTGACTCAGCGAGTCATTGTCGAGTCATGACCAAGTCCAAGCTGGGTCACGAGTTGAATTGCCCTTGTTGAGTCAGAGCTGAGTCTAAGTCTCATTACTTTGGGTTGAATAACATTGGAGTTAAAAATTCTAGTCAATACTCATTACATGTCCTAATAGCCATGTTACCAGATTTGTGCATCTAGCTTGTGGACTAGAACTAGGTCCGTATTGGGTTTGGATTCTTGAACCAGTATGTACTAGATTTTCATAGTGTTCGAATTTGACCCTATGGATTTGATATTTGTGAATCCGAACAAACCCACAAGGTCAAATATGAACCCTACATGAATCCATATGAATTCTAATGTGAATCTATGTAGATCCCTAGAGACCCATATGCCAAACATGGAATAAATACACATGATTCCATACATAATGCATGCATATGTTCTTATATATAATACATATACACATGAATCCATATGAATCATAATAAGAAAAAAATGATGAATCATATTTTGGTACCTAAGTCCATCCCTAAATCTAAATGAGCAACTTAACCTAATAGTTGTAATGTTAC
This sequence comes from Cupressus sempervirens, assembly GCA_028749045.1. Classification (NCBI taxonomy): domain Eukaryota; kingdom Viridiplantae; phylum Streptophyta; class Pinopsida; order Cupressales; family Cupressaceae; genus Cupressus; species Cupressus sempervirens. Next base: position 637,531,755 of record CM053793.1, read on the forward strand.
TCCTATAAAAATGCACATATTTCTAGTTACTCATAATCCTAGTTGTGGGTTTTTTTACTGTTGTACTAAATTATGTTCTCTATTTTCACTAGTTTATAGTGTACCCTTAACACCTCAACTAGTTTTAGATTCTTGGATCAAAATTGTATTCTCAAGTTAGTCAGCATTTAACAAGCACATCCATTTTTAGCCTATTAAAATCTTTTCCATATCGTTAACCATGTTTTCAGTTGGTTTTAGCTCACAATATTGATTTGATAATAATTAAACTCTGTGATTTTAGTTGCATTTCACGATTTTGTGCTTACAAATTATAGCTTGTGATTTTTTCACAGGAGTAATAGGTCATGTTTCATGATAGATTTTCTCACTTCAATCTTCTATGCAAATATTATTCAAAAAATTAGGGTTAGAAGAGGTAGGCTTTGTACATTTCATTGTTGCTTAAGTGACCAAGCCATGACTAGGCCACAACAACTTAATAATGTCCACATTACTCGGGCTAGGGTTGCGAAGTCCACATCTAACAATAACATTGTTTCTTGTGAAAACAACCTACCCCCACCTTTTCCTCTGGTGGGCAAAAGGAAGATGAGGAAAAGACCAACATCTGAGGATTCCACCATGCATTCTTTATGTGATGCTACTAGTCTAGCTAAACGTAAAGCAATACTTGGAGATGTGACTAACATGTATAAAGATGGAGAATTGGCTTTGCCAAGAGTTAGGACATGAAAGGTAAAACTGAATTTTATTTTGCATACTTATGTTGGTTTTAACTTTTATATTCTACATGTTATTTCAGGGAGATGATGAGAAATGACAGCGTAGTCTAAATTGTATGGCAAAAGTCTTCTTTAATTTACTATTCTATGCACACTGGGGTCTATATTTAAATTTTGCATATCTTCAAGAGAACTTGATACTATTTGTGTCATATCTCCTCTATTCTCACTTGAAGAAATTCTCACTATTGTATGTTGAATAGTTTACACTTTCCTTTTGGATATATATAATTTATTTATATTGTGATATCAGCTTAGGCTGCATCCCTGGGTAACAATAGAAAAGGAAAATGCCAAGGAATTATTTAGAATGTCAATACAGATACCAAAGTTGCAAAAATTGAAAAGGATATGATACTTGTTCCTTTCCATTCCAAGGATCATTCTCCCAATGATGATGTTGGGATTGGTGAAAAAAAGAGCAATGGAGAGAATGCACAGGATATACAGGATAATTCTAAAGATCTAACTACAACTACAGAAAATATACTAGTGCAATTAAAATGCAAAAAACTTGTAGCCAAAACAAATAATGAAAATGCTTCAGCATATGCTAATGAGGCGTTAGTGTCTTCTCTAAAGCAACAAATTTGCCAAAATCAGCATATATCGAGAGAGCTCAAGAACAATTCAAAACAAGGTAATTTGACTAGGATTTCATAAACTAATTAAGAGTACCTAAACATATAATTCATTAAGTTTTGTTTTTTTATTTTGATCAATTTTTCCAAATTCTCTTCTTTCTACTTTTTACTCACAGTTTTGATCTTCTACAAATGTCAGGAGTTCCTGCCATTCTAGTCAAATCTTGTGAAGGTGTGGGGTGCTCAAGCTATTCTCACTATATTGATATTGATTTGGACCATGGTGATCTTTAGATGTGTACTACTTATGCCACAGAAATTTATGATAAATTACACATTATAGAGATTTGCTCTGTTCATAGTGATCTTTTATTCTTGGTCTAGAAAATTTATATTGTTCAATTGAGCTGATTTGTTTCTATGCACTTTTTTAATGCTTGTTAGTATAATTCTCACTATTGTTAGATGTATTATGCTTTTAACAACTTCAGCTTATTGTTGTAATTTTTTTTATATAGGTATATAACTGTAGATCCTTGGATGGATCTACAATGTTCTACAAAGGAAGTTGTGAATTACTTTTTGTTTTATGTGGTGTGCTAGATATAGATTTAGCTGATACATATCTTCACTAAAAATTGCAAATTTTTGTTGATGTTCTAAGCTTAAATGAAGTAATATAGGTACTTGAAGCAAAAAAAGTTATCGGTTTTCATGTGTCAAGCTAGACTGAATTTATGACATTTTCTTGAAGCTTCTTTAGATTAATACTTATAGTCATCAATTACTTTTTCAGCTAAAACGGTGAGCATTACCTTGTTACATTGAAACAATTCAACAGGAGATCAATGTAAATATGAGGGGCATGCTTGTTGATTGGCTTGTTGAGGTTTTTTGCTTATTGCATTTCTTCATGCTATTTGTATATTTATTTTTCCCTATTGTAGTTGTGCAATTAATTGTATATAATCAATTCAAAATTAGATTGTTGTAATAGGTTGCTGAGGAGTACAACCTTGTGCCAAATACACTTTACTTAACGGTGTCCTATATTGATCAGTTGCTCTTGGCAAATATTGTGAATAGACAAAAGCTTTAGCTTCTTGGGGTTACTTGCATGCTTTTTGCCTTGTGTTTACTTCTTGCCTACTGTAACATTTTCTTTTCTTTTCTTTTCTTTGGTCAGTTTTTAACTACTGCTTTGATGCCACTTTCAGGAAGTACGAAGAAATTTGTGCTCCACATGTGGAAGAATTTTGTTACATTACAGATAATACTTACACAAGGGAGGAGGTACAATTTTCCTTTTGTACTGCAAGATGATTTGTCACATCTCTCTTGGGTGGTATTCTTAAAATGATAATTATCCTTATCTTAATACTAATAGGTGTTAGAAATGGAGATTAATATCCTAACTTATTTGCGATATGATCTGACAACACCAACAACTAAGAGCTTTCTCAGGTAATGGTTTTTGTGGAGCAATCTTGGTGACTATTTTCATTGAAGTTAACATGAAAAAAAAAAAACATTGATATATTCAAATGTAAGCCACAGAACAATCATGATAAATGCTATACTCATTTTTCATTTTCCCTTCTCAATTCGAATAGGCGCTTTTCCCATGCTGCTCAAACATGATATAAGGTAGCTTTACATTCTAGTTTTCTTTTGTTGTATGTGGGAGATAAAATTATTTAATATATAAAAGTATTTTATTCTTACCTTCATAATTTTTTTCATTCAGGTTCCATCTCTACATTTGGAATTCATGGGCAATTGTCTGCTAAACTCACCCTTGTTGAGTATGACTTTTGAGCTGCATCAGCTATATTTGTGGCAAGGATGACTCTTGATCTTGGAACTTGCCCCTAGGTAATGTAAATTCCATTGAGTCATTTTTTTGTTTGGTCTTGTCTATACTAAAATTTGAATAGGATTTTATTGTCCTCGATCTTTAGAATCCTATGCTAGAACATTACACAGGCTATAAAGTATCAGAGATGAAGGACTATATTCATGCATTGCATAATTTACAACTAAATAGCAGAGGGTGTACATTGACTGCAGTCAGGGAGAAGTATCGGCAACACAAGGTATCTAAATATCTTCTAGCATTTAAGATTCCTAAATTTATCACCCCCATGGTCAATAATTTTCAGCATCTTTCTTTTGTATTTACAATTCAAATGTGCGGAAAACATGTCTCCCCCAATGGCAATTTCTCCTCAATTCTTGGAAAACCAATAATAATGAAGTTGAAGCTAATATCTTGAGGGTTGAGTGGCTCTTAATTTGGAATGGGATTCATCTCACTACTAGCAGATATATCAAATTTCAGTGTTCAAATCTATAGATCATTTAATAATCAACATCCTTTAATTTTTTTCACATTATCTATTTTCAATGTCTACTCTATGTAAAGTCTATAATATGTACTATTTGCATGATGCTCCTAATTGTTTTGTTCTCCATATATGTTCAACAAATGGAAATGGTTGAAAGAATTTATTTTTTAGGTCCTCAAATACTTTATATAGTCTGGTTGAAATGATTTAACTTGTCACCAGTATAGAGGTAAATATCCAGTGTTCAAATCCATAGCAAAACCACCACCTTTATTTTTTTTAGATGGTCTGTTATAAAAATCTAATCCTTGTATTTAAATTCAAAAACTAGCTATAGTGGCTGAAATATTTTCCTTTTTCATGTCATCAAACAAGTTTATATTCCTACTTGAAATGATATATTTGCTTCCCTTGTAGTATTGATCATGTGGAGTTTTTTCTACAACATCTGCACTGGGCATCAAAGAAGTAGTTCCAGTATATCTGGATGACACTCTCACCTCGGATGATTTTCTTACCAAAGTAAGCTTCACTCTAGCTAGCTCTGGCTATGATAATTTTACGATAAGATCTTCAAACCCTAACCCTACTCCATGTTGTTTCATTGATGGTTGTTATTGGTGTTATTGATGTGAACTATTGTGATTTTGACCAACTTGATGACGTTGTATAATTTTCAAGGTTTGTGATCTAATACTATCAATCTATTAGGACAGTAGTTGTTACACTTTAAAAATCCTAAGCTTTTAATTTTTGGGGGCTTGTGTTTAATTTTCATTTATGTTGTATGGTTAAGAATTACTATTCCAATCTTCGGAGAATTGATGAATGACTACAATATTACTAGTTTTAAAAGGCCTTACATGTTAGAGATATAGATAGTGCAAAGCCATTTGTAACATTAAAATGGAATTGGCTATGAAGTATCACAATGATTATGGATGAGACATTTATGTACATTTAAAACACTCTTTCTATTAGCTTAGAAAATGATAGAGATGTTAAGGTAAAAACTTTAATGCTCTGCTTTCACCATAGTCATATCTTAGATAGGAATAGTGATCATTATGCATTTTATTAACATTAAACCAACCAATGAAATTGAAAATTCTTAGACAAAATACTGCTCCAAAAAATTAAAAATATGATTTGTGGAAATTCACTTACTACTCGAAATTTATAGTATGATATTAAAAATTCGAATGATTATTTCACTTTGATTCTTTGCAGGGAGCTATTGATTTCTTTTCATAGAGCAACAAGACAAAAGCCTCTGTGAATCATATTTTATAGGTAATTTATTTTATCTTGATTGGTTTTTGTGGTGAGATTTAGTTCTACATTTCTCATGTCTCCTTAGTGACAGCTTTGGTATTTCTTCAAAGATGGTGTAAGTTAATGGCATTTTTACCAAGTTCTACTTTATGAACTGGATGTTATTCATAGGGTCAATTTCCTAATACTCACAATAGTACTAGCTATTCAATTGAGATTGGCATGGCTCATTAGTTAGTTTGTATTCTCTATAGATTTTGTTCAAGAAGATAGATGAATGCTATATGAACTATAAGTTATGTGGTGTGAATAGGCTTGTGCATCTCTTGAGCCAAATTACCAACCCCCAGTGACATTTTTTGTTCAAAAGTGGCACCATACTAGACTATTTGCAAACAACCATGCAGATAGGCATTCTATAGATAGAAGTGGGAAAATCTTGCTAGGTTTGAAGGTCCTATAAGGCTATATAGTATTGTTCTACTCTATTCAAAGGTATTAATTTGTAACGCTGATCTGGGTTTCCTATATTTTTAGGCACTGTGGTTGATTCCAAAATTTTCCATCTCACGAAATTCAACTTTTATCTCTGCAATCATGTTGGGATATAGGTATAATACTTATTTCTTATATCAACTTGTCATGCTTTCTTTTCCATGTATTATAACAAAAACTGATCTGGTTTTTATCATTTACAGGGGACCAACAAACCAACACATTATCATGTGCTTTGGGATGAGAAAAAATTTACAACTAATGGGTTGCAATCATTAACAAAAAATCTTTGTTACACATATATCCTCTTTCATTAATTCTCTTGATTGTTTTTGTTATGCACAATGCATATCTTCTAGTGTAAATCCCCTTTCATTTAACTCATTTGCCTTGAAGTCCCCAATTCTTGGCTTTCATTATTTGATAGAAGCTTTCTCGTTATAACTAGAAGTAGATTCAACTCCAAAGACGAGTCTATTTTTTTCTAATTCTGGCATGTAGCTTTAGGAGAACAACAATTGAGTGGTCAACAAAAAATATCTCCCCTTTTTCAGGAAGGGTTTCTCCATCAAACATGAATGTGGCATTCATTTGGCTGGTTCATATTTCCCCAGGCCATGGCCAAGAAGATTTTTTGATTGGCATGAAATATAGCTTCTAGTACTATATTCTAGATTGAAATCTGCCCAAACTTTTGATGGATGCCTATAGCTTATCCCAAAGCTCTCATTTAGCACTTATGAGATGATCACTCAAGAGGAAATATTTGAGAGCTTAGAGTGACACAATTTTCAGATGATCATATGAAATGAAATGGTCATGCGAGTAGAAAGAAACTAGAAAGACATTGTGTACAGATGAAGGCATGAAATGGATGGTTTTGGAGCACTCAACACAGACACTCAACATTCTGTACATATCATCATTCAAGATCAAATGGGTGTATGGGATTATATGTATAGTGAATAATAAAGGAGGGAATTGAACCCTCCTTGAGGCTCATAGTTGTTGAGGTCCACTTCAATAATGGCCCTTCCTATGAATTTTCCCTCTAAAACCTTTCTAATGAGATAATGTGTTACGAGCTCTTCATCTGTGGGATGGAACGTGAATCCAAGAGGCAGTTGTGCATCACCCATATCATGGTTCATGATATGGGTGATGCACAACTACCTCTTGGATTCACGTTCCATCCCACTGATGAAGAGCTCGTAACACATTATCTCATTAGAAAGGTTTTAGAGGGCAACTTCATAGGAAGGGCCATTGCTGAAGTGGACCTCAACAACTGTGAGCCTCAAAAAAAATTTGACCAAGCATTGGTCAAAATTTTGAAAAATGCCTAAAAGTTTTCTACCAAGCATTGGTCAAAATTTCAACCAATTCACAACAGCTTGCCACCAAGAATGGTCAAAATTTTGACCAATTCCTAGTAGTTTTCTAGCAAGAATTGGTCAAAATTTTGACCAATGCCCTGCAGTGTGCTACCAAGCATTGGTCAAAAATTTGACCAATTACTAAATTTTTCTACCAAGAATTGGTCAAAATTTTGACCACTGCTTGGCAGACTATGTCCTTGAAATTAAAAAAGTTTTTGACCAAAATTTTTTTTTGACCAATGTCTTGGTCAAATTTGGTCAAAGTTTGGTCAAAATTTCAACCAATAAAGGTCAAAAAATGAGCCCGAATGTACTAGTGGTAGAAGAATTGAAAACAATATACTATATCATAATTTATATATGCTATATCTCCACCATGTATGATATTATCCTAGATATTCACTTGTACTATAGAAAAATCCAAATGTAACATATCTTGTGTACTTTATCAACAAATCTAGTGCACTATCCTTTGCCCTCAAAATATGTACTATACAAATGCATCTCATATAATCTTCAACATACTTTATACATAGAACCAACATATCCTCACCATCCCCTATAAGTAAACTTTTGTACACTAGTATCTCATTTAGTTCCATTGTACATACCATCCTTGTTCATTCATCATTAGTTATCAGTCATCAATTATCCATTACCAATCATCCATTGTCAATCATCTGTTATCAGTCCTTAGTTTTCAGTCCTTAGTCATCAAATCATTAGTCATTAGTCAAGTCCCATCATACATAGCCTAGTCTCATGTCAATTCATGTCAAATAAGGTCCTTTATTTCTTTCTACTCCACTCTTGAGAAAATCCTTATGTACAATCCTCTATCACTAAATTTTTGTCCTTAGAGTTTCTAGTTGCTTTTGAGTCAAGGTGCTAGGTGCTACCAATAAGTCCTTATAGGATACATCTTTCCTCTTGTCTCTAGACTTGGGTCCATCAGTATTGACTCCTATCAATCTCTCTATCACATAGTTATGTTTTTTCTATTTACTCTTTCTTTCAATGTTGGATTTTAATTATGGAGATTAATTATCCTTTCCAAGAAATTTGGTTATCCCCTTCTCAAGGTCCCCACAATCATGCATACTATGGTGTTTTGTGAATGGGGCAATTAGTTATCAAGGTCTTGATCTATCTTTCATTTTTTACTTTTCTATCTGTGAGTCATTTGGGTATAACCCTTGTATATCTAAACATATGATCATCTATGATTACATGGTGCACTTGAGAAATATCACTTATTTATGGGTTACATAGTGTCAATTTGACTCTAATTCCCAATAATTTTCATGTGTGATGCTAGGGAAATCCTTGCATATTTATGTTCAGTCAATCATATTCAAAAATGGTGACAAGGTCTTGATGTTCTTGGTAACCTTGGTCATTCCTCAATATTTATATATTAAATTAAGTGCTCAACTACATGGTGTTTCTCCTCATGGAGAATCCTATATTTCAAACTTCAAATAGACTCCATCTCATCGCCCCATTTCACAACAAGGAAACAACAAAAAGAGTCATTTTTTATCATTTTCAAAATCATTCTATTAGCATCTATTTTGCATCCTTATCCTATCTTGAAACCTATCCAAAAGTAGCACAAAAAACCTAAAAAGTTTCTAAAATCCCACCCATTCTTCCACCACATCCTAAGTGTTCAATTTAAAAAGTAAAATCCCTCATTTATCACTCATGTCCCCCATACTGTCTCACAAATTTCTCTAATTTGTATGGTTGATCTTGCCTTGTCTCGTACTCTTGTAGTGAGAGTATGAGCCACTTTTAAACCACTTTCTTGTAAGGAAACTTGCAACAAAGAATATAACCGTTTCCACATAGCCCATAATAGATCTAAAATAAATATGCAATTCAAATCCACATGCAAGAGAATAGACAACACACCACAAAAAAATGCAATACAAGATATACCTTGGGAAACCCTCGTTGAGGAAAAAACCCAGCCTCCAAAAGCATCCATCACTATATATTATTCAGAAAAAACACCATTGCAATACAACCATGGAATCCTTCAAATCCATAGCCACAACCGAGAAAACTATGTAAACAAGCATGAATCCACACATCCCATGCCATGCTTCCGACCTTCACAAATGCTCCCTTGGCTAACCTATCAAGCCTTGTCCTGCTCGACTCTTGTCTTTTTGCCTTCTCACTCTCTCTATCAACAACTACCCTTGTGGCTGCTTATATAGTAGCAAGTCCCACAAAACCAGTAAGTGGTATTACATAAACCATGTGCTACCAAACCCACTGACCCCACATTTAATATTGGGCATTTAATTCTTTTCCCCAATATTAAATAATTGCATCAAATATTATAACAATGTTATAATACAACTCATTAAGTATATCCCATGGGAATCTTTACATATTGTATGTCCATCTAGGTGCTCCTAGATACAACATTACATAATAAAATAAAATCATAAAATATAGCAATATTATTCAATGTGTGCAACACCCCTTATCTCAACAATCTCCCACTTGTTGTATACATTGCATAGGGTCAATCTGTAGCCACATAAATGAACAAGGGAACAATCCCTCCTAGCACATCCACCATCATGGATGAAAGTAAACCATGTGCTCCATCCTGGTACCCACAAAAAAATAAAAGTATCCAACATCTCAAACATGAATGATCTCACCTCATATTATGCCACTACCATTGGACATTGTAAGAATTTTCCTAAGAAAAAAATTCACCCAGGAATTAAGAACTCAAACACAAGCACATAGTAGACCAAAGAGAGAGAGAGAGTATGATCAGAATGACAATGTATTCAATATGTCATTATTAAGAGTACACTAGGGGTGCCTATATATAAAGGCCTCTCAGGAAGCACCTAGAATATCTCTAGAAACAACAAGAAGATAAGACAACTAAGCACCTTATCCAATATTCTAGATGAATGGATAAGAATGACAAAGTGTCATATGTGTGTAGAAGATTCTTGTGTTGTAGACAACATGTGCTTAAAAGAGGTGCAAACCCTTGTGATGTCATCATGACAACTAACAAGAGTGCACAAACTCCTAAGTGTCTCACTAATAAAATAATGCAAAAAAATAAACTAATGCATTAACCTAAGTAAACTTAAGTAAGTGTAATTAATAAACTAATGCATTAACCTAAGTAAACTTAAGTAAGTGTAATAAGTAAATAATTATTTACACCAACACCCCCCCTTAAGTACAACTTAGGGGAATGCCCTTAAGTTCACAAAACTAGGATGAAATGCAAGATGGGTCCCAGCTATGAGGCCATGTGAGGTATCCATGTACATAATGAAGATGCAATCTCTCATAAAGCGGGGAAAGAGGGAAAACCTCATGGGAAAAACCCTCCCCCAAAAAGAGAGATAAATAAGGATGCAGTGATGGATGAAGTAATCAAGACCTCCCCATTATGACATACATCCAATATATGCATAAGAGAATGAGAGAAGGAAGAGAGATAGAATAGGCTCCCCCCCAAAAAGAAGAATTCCAACAAGTGAAAGTCACTCCAATGAAGAAGAAGGTCCATGAATGCAGAATGGTGTTCCTCCCCTTGAGAAGAAACAAAGGAAAAGGTACACTCCTAAAGATATATGGTGGCCCTGAAACCTACTCAAGTATCTTGGTGCTAATGCTGAAGTTTACTCCTTCCAACTGTGTTAAAAAAAATGAATGTAGATCGGTCAAGGATGTCTATTGAACCTATTCCACTGAACCATCTATCTCCTCAACTGACAAAGAGACTTTCACTAATTGATGTTCATAAGGATCCACAATCACGCAAACCTATGAAGATTGATCATATAGAGAATGGACATGAGGGTCAAAGTGAGCCCTCGCAACAACTTTAGAAGAATGACCTTCATCAATGAGAAGATGTAGGTCCTCAAGACTATGTTCCAAGTCAACTGAAGCTGTAGGTGGAAGACAAGATGTACCATGTTGTGTTGGACCTTTCACTATGGCAATATAAGCATGCGAACTGGACTGATGTGACCTCTCACTGCAACTGTCAATAGAACCCCACGTGTCTGAACCTGTTGAAGCACTATCACTGGTGTCACTATTAGTTTCCACTATGTATGATGTGTGGAGAGGAGTAGAGGATAAGCTTGGTGAACTTTTCTCAAAGTGAACATCCTTCTCCACAAAAATCTCATGAGTCTCTGGATCCATCAATCTGTAAGCCTTCACATTGTCTTCATAACTGATGAAGGTACAAGGCCTAGGTGTCAATGCTATGCAACTCCTGGAAGAAAGGTTTGCCCATGCTAGACAACTGAAGACTCTAAAGTGACTCACAACTAGTTTTCTACCGCACCATGCCTCAAAAGGAGTCTTGCCATCTAAGGCTAGATGAGGAGACCTATTAAGTATGTGAGTAGCACTACTAATGGCTTCAACTTCTAATGTAGGATTGAGAGACTTGGCCTTTATCATGCAACTTGCCATGGTCTTGAGAGTCCTAATCCTCATAGCTGCAACATTTGTCTTGTGTGGACTAAATGCTGGTGAGTTCTGAAGATCAATCCCCTCAATTCTACAAAAGTTCTTAAGTCTTCTGTCTATATATCTTTTCTCATTTTCCACCCTTAGTACCTTGATGGCTTTCCTTGACTTGTGTTCAACATGAGTATTGAAGTCTTGAAGCTTATGAACCAATTCATTCTTGTGATGAAGGAAGAAGACCCAAGTGAATCTCAAAAAGTCATCAACAAATGTAAGTATGTAGTGGCCTTGGCTAACTAAAGTCACTGCAAAGGGTCTTGCTAAAACCATGTGAACTAGTTGAAGACCAACTAGAGCTTGAGAAGACTTCCTTTTATCATACTTCTCCTTGAGATTCATATCCACTAAACAAGATGAACATTCTCCCTTAGAAAAGTTGATATTGGGTAGACCTTTGACCATATGTTTAGAGCAAAGTTGCTGAAGAGAGCGGAAGTCAAGGTGACCAAACCACTCATGCCATAGGTTGATTTGTGAAGTAGAGTGAGTTAAAAAGGCTTGGGAAGGACTCTTAGGCACAAAGTGGGAGAAGGAATAAAGCCTCTTATCATCATTGACTTTCCCCACTGCAACCAATGAATGACCTTTGAGACTTCGTACCATCACAAAATCTAGAAGGAACTCAACCTTATGACCATCTCCAAGGGGAGTGATCTGGTAAATTGATAGGAGATTGGAACTTAGATTTGGAATGTAGATAACATCCTTTAATTCCCCATTTTACATTTCCACGTGTCCTTTCCCTTCAACTTCCATCTTAGCATCATCTCTCATGAAGATGTGTGGCACCTTTCACTACTTCAATGAAGAAAAGTCTTCTTTTGAAGAACCCATATGGTAAGAGGCACCGGAGTCAAGTATCCATTCTGAAGAAGAACTTGTGTTTTCCATAAGTGCTTGAACTTTACCCTTCGAAGAGGTTAGAGTAGAATCCTTGGAAGTACCTGACCCTTGAATCTTTTTATTCTTGAGTAGATTTTCTAACTCATCGATTCATTTTGTCTTACAATGATGCTCATCATGATTTGGCTTTTTGTAGTATGCACAAAAAATTTTGTCCTTCTTTTCATTACTTCCTTTCTTGTTTGAAGAAGAACCTCCTTGTTGAGAGGAGGATTGTTGTGTCTCAGATTGTGTTTTCTACTTCCACTACTTCTTCTTGTTGTTGCTTTTCCCCTCTTGAATTGATTTGTGATCATCACTAGCCACCAAGGCTTTGGTCTTAGATGACTTGAGAAGTCCAAAATCCACGAGATTGTTCAACAATCAACATGTCTGCAAATCCATCAAAGGAAGGCTTCTAGTAAGCAGATCCCATGGTCAACCTATGAGTATTAAAACTCAAAACAAAGTTGGCATACTTAGAAGGTAGCCTCTTTAGGATATGATGAATCAACCTATCATCTTTCATGGGATTTCCACAATCTTTTAGAAGTGCCCTATACTCATTGGATTATGATGTAATCCTAAATTGTGTCATAATTCTTAGGATCCAAGAGAAGTAGATCATCGTTAATCTGAAATCTCTTTTCTTCATCCACCTTACAATACAAATATTCAAGTTTCTCCCAAGCTTCTTTAGAGTTTCAACAATTTTTAATGTGGAAGAGAAGATCGCTATGTACACAACTCTTGATAACACCTAAAGCCTGTCGATCTTGATTTTTCCAATCAATGAGTTATTTAGCATCAGTAGGTTTAATAATTGTACCATCAACATATAGACTAAATCCTTTCTCTATTAATCTACTCCATGCATTATCTTTCCATGTAGAATAGTTGCGTGAAGTTAGAGAAGGACATTTAAAACCCATGATGCATAAATGAAAAGAGCACAATAGAGAGACACAAAAAAACACAGTACACACCCCCCCTTTTCACTCAATCAAAAGACCTCCCCAAAAAAGATGTTGTTGGCACTTTATAAGTAGTGCATTTACAATGGCCACTTGTCAAAATGAACAAAGTGGACTTTTTGATTTTGCTTTTACAACTACCTTATGAGGCTGAAATTTTTCACTTAAGCACTGTAGCTTAGGTTTACAAGAATTCTAAACAAGAATCAAAGCTTTACAATGCCAAAAAAGGCCTAATTCTGAAGGTGAGAAATTGGTCCATACAACCCTAGAATCTAACTTTAGATCTTGAAAGTAGATGAAAAAATATGCACTTTCAAAAAAAATAGAACATGAAAAAGTAACCAGATGTGCCCAGACGGAGCTTCTAAATTTGCAAAACGTAGGATTATACAGGTACAATCACCAAAAATGAAATTTCTACAAAATCTATGCACCAAAACTAGAAAACAACACCACCACTAGCCAATTTAGGAAATTTTACCCAATTTCAAAAAAAAATTGCACTTGAATCGGAGTCTAGATGTCCAAGATATGGGCTCACAAAGTCAGGCTACCAAACTAAAAAGCAATCTAGAGAGAGGTCTGGAGAAAAAATTGAGAGTCTAAATTTCACAGTCAAATGGTCGTCACTATAGTTGGAAAATTTCCAGTGTTGACAGTTAAATAGTCATCAAATTTAATACTATGTTCTGATGATGACAGCAAAAATTCACGCCCTAGGGTGACATGGTAGGATGATGTGTTGACCTACCATACTATATGGCTACATACAGGTATTCTAGATATGGATGGCCAAGTCAGTTAGATCTATTGATGTGGATGCTAAGGTGTTGATCCAGTTAGATGATGACTAGGTTGAACACTACTGCCAACATGTCAAAGCGAGCCACTGAATTAGCACCGCGTGTCTGTTCACTCGACGATCACTGGACTACGCAAGTATTCACATGGAAAAATGGGCTTCATTCATGTGTCACTAGTCAGGAGGTTGCAGGGTTTCAGATCTCCTTCTGTAGTAACCAGAGGGTGCACTTTGTGTTACCAAGTTTTGAGAAAAGTGGGGCTCGAGAAACACTGAGCGAAACAGAATATTCACCAGGGTATTTCCTTTAGTCCCACATTTTTGGGAATAGTTTTTTATGCACTATTTAAATTGGAGAAGATTCGGGTTTAAAAAAAAAGTCTCGCCAGAAGGTAGGCTCAACCGTTGGGATTTGTTCAGCAATGGTGAAAGGATTGTCCTCTCCAGTGAGTGGTTTGCCAAAATTTTAGTGAAGCCAATAGATTGCTTACTAGGATGTTTTGCGAAATATACTATGTATGTCCCATGAATGGATATTAGCCACAGTATTAATAAGCAATAAACCCTACGAAAAAATAAATATCTCTCCAACAAATAACCAAGCCGAGCTGGGGTGTCACTGCCCAGTTCGGCAAAAAAATTTCTCTTCCTGTGTACAACTAATGGGAAAATAATTAGAAAAATAATTTTGAAAATAACAAAGAAATTTAGATCCAAAAAATAACTAATCAAATCAATAAAATGACCATACCCGAATTGAAAATTGAGGCCTTCGAGTTTTGATTCACAAAAAATTTTTGCCTCACGATCGACTTTGGGCCAAGATAGCCAAGTTTATAGTCAATTTTCACTGGTTCAGTGTTTTGGATGCAATGGCAAGGTTAGATCTGGCTCTAAACACTCCCAATTTCTATAGGACTCTAGATTCAGGCTGAGGTGATGAAGCAAGCGTGGTCTCAAATGGCTATGTGATGAGAAAATCTCCAAGTTGCTCTAATACCATGTAAGAATTTTTCTAAGGGAAAAATTCACCCAAGAACTAAGAACTCAAACACAAACACATAGTAGACCAAAGAGAGGGAGTATGATCAGAATGACAATGTATTCAATATGTCATGATTAAGAGTACACTAGGAGTGCCTGTATATAAAGGCCTCTCAAGACGCACCTAGAATGTCTCTAGAAACAACTAGAAGATAAGACAACTAAGAACCTTATCCAACATTCTAGATGAATGGATAAGAATGACAAAGTATCATATTTGTATAGAAGATTCCTATGTTATAGACAACATGTGCTTAGAAGAGGTGTAGACCCCTATGATGTCATTATGACAACTCACAAGAGTGCACAAACTCCTAAGTGTCTCACTAATAAAATAATGCAAAATAATAAACTAATGCATTAACCTAAGTAAACTTAAGTAAGTGTAATAAGTAAATACTTATTTACACCAACAGATATACATAGAATTCATCCAATGATAAAGCCACCCAACCTATCACATTAGAAGATCATAAAATCTTGTACCAACTAAAATTTTAAGCACAACAACCTAATCCAAAGGTAATCATATGTATCCGTAGTTGTCAAAATATCCATAGCTAAAATAGCACCCACAACAAGTGCCAAACCCATACAACTATCCATACCTCCAAAGGTATACCAAGTGAATCTCACATCATCAACATATCCAATCTGTAACTTACAATCATAAGCGTCAAGAGAAATACCTACCACATATATACCAAGAAGCTCCCACTACAAAAGATAATGTCAAATCTATAACCAATCCACTCGCAACATCTCAAAGAAGTGAATCCATGTAATCTCAAGGACATCCACAACACATAAACCAATAACCTGCAAGAATAACTCTCATAAAAAGTCTCCAACACTCTCCCAAGTTCTCCAACAACCAATAGAGGAAAGAGATAAAAGAATAACCATGTCATCTCTCACGTGACATACATGAGCAAAAACTAGTGATCACAATCTCTAACCAATCTCAAATCCAATGTAAGTGAAACCGAACATCCAAGAAGATAACTAAGACCAAAGAGAAACCATACAAATCATAACTTGTATCATGTCCTTCTACACACACCTCTAGATAAAAAAATTGTTCAAGTATGATCTTC
The DNA here is from genome assembly GCA_028749045.1 of Cupressus sempervirens. Lineage (NCBI taxonomy): Eukaryota > Viridiplantae > Streptophyta > Pinopsida > Cupressales > Cupressaceae > Cupressus > Cupressus sempervirens. The sequence goes on from CM053793.1 coordinate 637,547,968, forward strand.
CTCCATAAAACTCCAACAAGAAGCCTCAACAACACCCAAACCATACCATATAACTAATCATGAATGTAAGCCTCTCACAAGAAGATCAAACTCATAAACCATTCCTAAACCAAGGAATATGCCTAATATAAAACCATCTCCCAAACTCAACCAACCTAAAAACATATTCAAATGGAGATAACCAATGCTAAACCATCTTTCAAATGAACCCTCCAGAACTAACTCATGTACCATAGCTCAAGATCCATATCCATGAAAGACAAGCATAAACATAATACACTTGAGAAAAAACAAAGGGTTATACCTCTCAAGTAGCAAACTACTGAGTAGACCAAGAGTGGGGAATGAGAATGCTCATCAAGATACCCAATCCTCCAACCAAGACTCATTTTAAAAAAATTTACTCTCAAGTCCATATTAGGTGACTACCCCTCAGACTTCTTGTTGCCCCTTAGACTTCTTGTTGAAACAATCAACTATACCAACAAATACTTCTCCAACCAAGGAGAAATCAGCATCACCACTATCTCTAAGTATCCGTGAGCACCTATAACCAATCAACCCATGCCAAATCCAAATGCAACATAGCAATATCATGAGGTATCCAACTTATGATCAATGTACTCAATACCAAGAAACTAAACCAAGATCAATGTCAAAGTTATAACCTCAGGAACATAAACATGACAACATGATCTTACCATCTCAACCAAAGAGATAACATGCTCCATATGAACATACTATAAAATATCACAACTCTAAATGTGTATCAAGAGTATATCATGACATAAAAAATAAAACCATCCTAACTACAAGGACAACATGCTAAATGAAAGCATTAAACCACACCTTTACCAAGAATCTTGTGAGTCCTCAAGATGCAACCATCTCCATACACCATAAAGAAAAACCATCTCACATACCATGAAGAACCATTTTCACACACCATGAAGATAACCAAGAACCCCATGAGTTCTCAAGATCTAACCATCTTCACATACCATTAAGATAACAAGTGCACCATGCAAATGTCAAAGACGCTTCTATAGCAATAGGATCTAAGAGAAACCTCCAACATCTGCAAACACTCAATAAATATATCAATGCTAAGAACTCCCACTCAATTGTGGTAGCAACTCACCTATGGAATCATAACATCCATCTCCTACATGAAGATCCTCCAGGTTTACACTCACACAACCACAGTGTCAGTACCAAGTGAAACCAAGATCTCCAAACCAAGAAGATACTAACCAAACCAGGAACTAATCGTGCACTATTACCCCATCACTGTCACAAGCTACAACTAAATTGTGTATCTAAGATATCCATTACACATGATAAAAAATCATCCTCTAACCATGAGAATCAAACTATCAAAGAACTCAAAGTGCACATCATGAGCTCCTCAAAAGAAACCAAATAACCATGATCCTCAACCAAGAAGATATATCACCATAACTGAATCAAAAATCCAAGCTAATGACCATCAAGGATGTACTTGTATATCCAATCATGTTATGCCATAATCTATGGCACCATGATCACATCCATGAACTAAGCATCTAACACTCAATATGTCCAACTTGTAAGCATAAAATAGTCAACCACAATCTTATACCATGGCTGTACCTAGTAACAACATCTCATTCCTTCTATATGAAAAAAAAATCAGCAAATCATGTGACTTAGGGAATAGACAACCCAAATCCAAGCCACCAAACTAAATATGCATCAATAATGAAGATCAATGAGCAAAGACAACTCATAACCAAGCTATAAATGCAACTTGTAAGTATAGACCACTTACAACATTGCATAACTTGTAGACCCAATAAGTCATCATGCATATCCAAACCAAACACTAATAACCATATCATCATGAGACCAATCTAAAATATGAACTGAGTATACAATGACATCAAAATCCACATAATGTTACCATAGTCAATATATATACCATAAACTGTACCAAACCTACACCAAATCTGAACCAATGTGTAGAGTTATCCAAGAGCTTTCTATTGACTACTCGAAGTCCAAAATTTGACTATGTATGCCCAAGTTATGCCCTAATTTGTGCTCAAAATAAACAACATTTAACTGTTAGATTCATAAAACCTAACAAAATGTCAAAATAATACAACTAAACCTACACCAAGTTGTAGTGCTCTGAATTAGCTTTCCAATGCCTATAAGAAGTCTAGAATCTAATATTTGAGAGAAAGTTATGGCCATTTTACTAAGATAGTCTTTTACCATTTTCACTGCAATTTTTCATTTTTTTTTTGTGACAAAAATTTTGACGGGATTAAATTTGATGGCCATCACAGGCTGAAACTAAAAAACTCTTTCATTTCTTTTGAACATGGCCAAACTAGGGCATATTATATATCAAAATTTATGAAAATGTCGATCGGATCCAATGGCAATGTTTGTTTTTACCCAAGAGGTCATTTTTGCAAGCTACCCCGAAACCCTCATTTAAATGAAACATCTAAAAAATTCTTTTGTCTAAAATTTCACATGCCCAAAATCTACCAATATCCCATCATAATAGCAAACCCAAAACTCTTAGATCTGTAGTAAAAACTCATATATCTTGCCCTTTCTTTTTTTAATCGTCTCATGCATTCCCATGGATTCAATCTAGGGTTACAATAATAAAACCATAGCTCTAATACCACTTGCAAGGAAACTTGAAACAAAGAATACAACTTTTTCCACATAACCTATAATAGATCTAAAATAAATATACAATTGAAATCCACATGCAAGAGAATAGACAACATACCACAAAAAAATATGACACAAGATATACCCTAGGAAGCCCTCATTGAGGAAAAAATTTAGCCTCCAAAAGCATCCATCACTATATATTATTCAGCAAAAACACCATTGCAATACAACCATGGAAGCCTTCAAAGCCATAGCCACAATCGAGCAAACTATGTGAACAAGCATGAATCTACACACCCCATGCCATGCTTCCAAACTTCACAAATGCTCCCTTGGCTAACCTATCAAGCCCTGTCCTGCTCAACTCTTGTCGTTTTGCCTTTTCACTCTCTCTACCAACAACTACCCTTATGGCTACTTATATAGTAGCAAGTCCCACAAAATCACTAAGTGGTGTTGCATAAACCATATGTTAAAATTGTGTGCTACCAAACCCACTAAACCCACAGTTAATATTGGGCATTTAATTCTTTTCCCAATATTAAACAATTACATCAAATATTATCACAATGTTACAATACAACTCATCAAGTATATCCCATGGGAATCTTTACATATTGCACATCTATCTAGGTGCTCCTAGATACAACATTACATAATAAAATAAAATAATAAAATATAACAATATTATGCAATGTGTGCAACACCCATTATCTCAACATTTCATCCTTTGTACATCCTCTATCTCACCCCAATTTTCTTACTTTTCAACATATCATCTAGTCTCATTTTCTCCCTATGTTGCCTTCTTGAGGGGACATCATACAATACAATCTTTCTTCATGACTGAGGCAACTTAGTTTCTTTAAACATCTTCTTTGCGTTATCTATTATTTAAAAACATCTTTGAAATAGTGTTGTACCAACACTGTATCAAAGAGGAAAAAAATGTAGACATATAAATCTAATCACATAAATTCGTAATCAAATTTATTCATCTTCTACAAAATATTTTAATTAAATATTTATTTTTTAATTATTATATTATTATCCCCTAATTAATTAATTGTTGCCCAATTAATAAATTAACAAACAACCAATACTCTAATTTATTAATAAAATCCCCCTTCCTTTGTTAAATTAAATAAATGCAAAATACATTTGATTGAATCTCACCCTTATTTATTTTTAATTTATTTAATTAATTAAATTCCTCCACCTATAAATTCATCCTCTAAACCAGCAATTACCCAAACTCAACTCATGCATTGATAATTCATATTTAAATTAAATTATTTATTTACTTAATCAAATCTCATGCACCAATAATTTCTCTTTTAATTAAATAATTCATGCATTTAATTAAATTCCATGCACCAATAACTCTCCTTTTAATTAAATAATTCATTTATCTAATTAAGATCACCTATCAACCTTTTCTTTAACAAATCCACTCCCTCCCACATCATCCAATCAACTAAGCAACCTCACCCACCTTAACTTGAACACATCACCTCCTCATCCATGTCTAAAGTCCCTCTCTAGATCACTTGCATAAATTAACTCATTATTTATTCTTCCTGACTCAAGCCCAAGTCCACTCTCATGTCACATCTCCCTCATCCCCCTCTAAAAATAGAAGACTGTCTCCTCCACCTATAATAGTCAACTGAAGCCTGTCTCACACCTCACTCAGTTAACTATCCATCATGAATTATTATCTCCTCCTCACCCAATTGCCCATAAATTGAACCCTTTTCTTCTCGGAAATCATCCACCTTGTGACTAGAATTATTGTACCATTTTGAGAGCTAAGTACTTTCTTGTGTCATCTATTATTTAAAAACATCTTTGAAATAATGTTGTACCAACATTTTATTGAAGAGGGGCAAAATATAAGCATTGAAATCTGATCACATAAATTTGCAATCAAATTTAGTCATCTTCTAAAGAATATTCTAATTAAATATTTATTATCTAATTATTTTAGTGCTATCCTCTAATTAATTAATTATAACCCAATTAATAAATTAACAGACAACCAATAGTCTAATTTATTAATAAAATCCCCCTTCCTTGATTAAATTAAATAAATGCAAAACCCATTTAATTTAATCTCCAAAACCCCTCTCTATTTAATTAATTTAATTAATTTAATCCCTCCCCTCACAAAATCATCCTCTAAACCAATAGCTACTTAAACTATACTCACACACCAATAATTCCTCTTTTAATTAAATTATTTATTTATTTAATTAAATCTCATGCACTAATAATTCATCTTTTAATTAAATAATTCATGCATTTAATTAAATTTCATGCACCAATAATTCCCCTTTTAATTAAATAATTCATTTATTTAAATAAGATCACCTACCAACCTATTCTTTAAGAAATTCACCCCCTCCCACATCATCTAGTCAATAAATCCATTTCACCCACCTTAATTGAAACACATCACCTCCTCTTTCACATCTAAAATCTCTCTCCAGATCACTCGCATAAATTAAGGCATGATTTATTCTTCTTGACTTATGTACAAGTCCACTCTCATGCCACATATCCCTCATCCTTTTCTAAACATAGAATTATATCTCCTCCACCTATGATAGTCAACTAGAACCTTTCTTACACCTCACTTGGTTAACTATCCATCAAGAATTCTTAATTCCTCCTCGCCAAATTTCTTATAAATTGAGCACTGCGCTTCTCAGAAATAATCCACCTTGTGAGTAGAATAATTATACCATTTTGAAAGCTAATTACTTTCAAAGCTCTATTTGGAGATTTTAGATTTTCATCCATCCATCCATGATCATCCATTGTTGCAACATCGAGCTTCAATTGCGTACACATTCATAATTATGACCATATCAACACATCAAGGAAGTTATGGAGACACAAGGTTTGCATGTTCTATTATTTTGTTTGCTTTGTTATTAGTTTGTGAATGCTTAGTTTATTCTTTGTATTCTTAGCACACTAATTTTATCGCATGCATTTGGGCCTTCATGGCAAAGTCCATATGTTGTTATAGGATTTTTTTGGCTCAGAAGCATATTGATTATATACTCTTGAAGGCAAGCTTTTGAATGATCCTACCAATATCATTCACCTCAAGAAGTATTATGCCTAGACCACTCAATGTACCCTGCTAGTTTTGAAAAAAGGTACAAAAATGTCATAAAAACTCCTAAAAAAAATAAAAAAGAGAAAAGAGAAAACACAAAAATTTAAGCATCTGACAATGAAAACTTGGTAATTCAAGCACCTTTGATAGGTTACTTGGTGAAAACCTATATGTAGGCAACATGTGTACTTTGACCATTCTATTATCAATCAACTCCCCATAGCATTCCTCCATTTACTTACCCATATCCCCAATTTGTTCCAAAATCACACAATTGAAACACTTATACCAAACACTATACTTGTAGAAAATCCAAAAATATTGTACTCTGTCATGATTAATATGTACTGTAGCTCCAACATGTACAATATCATCCCAGATCTTCACATTTACTATAAGAAGTTCCAAATGTAACATATCTCATGTACTCTATTGCACTATCCTTCACCCTCAAAATATGTACTATACAAATGCATCCCATAGAATATTCACCATCCCATATACATAGAACCAACATATCCTCACCATCGACTATAAATACTTCATGTACAGTGTCATCCTTGTAAATATCTTAGTCAGTTTCATTGTACATATCATCCCCTATAATAGTCGCTAGTCATCACTATCCCCTCATACCAATTTCTAGCCATCAACTCATCAATTGTTAGTCCTTAGTCATCATCATTCATTGTTCCATCATACATGTCCCAATATCTTGTAGTTTTATGTTAGAACAAGACCTTTGGTTCTCACTAGTCTATGCTTCAGAAAGGCCTTATGCAAAAATCCTCTGTCACTAAACTGGTTTCCTTAGAATTTCTAATTTCTATTGAATCTAGGTGTTAGGTGCTACTAATAAGTCCTTGTAGAATACATCTTTCCTCTCATCAAACTTTGGTCCATTGATATTGAGTCCTATCGATATCTCTAGCGCACAATTATTCTTTGTTGATTTACTCATTCTTTTGATGTTAGATTTCAATTTTGGTTCTTGATTATCTTTTCCAAGCAATTTGGTTATCCCCTCCTCAAGGTCATCACAATCATTCATATCATGGTGTGTTGTGGATGGAGTAATTAGCAAGCTAGGTTTTCATTTATCTTTATTTATTTTATTTTCTACCCATGAGTTAGTTGGGCATAACCCTTGCATATCCAAACATATGATCATTTATGATTACATTGCGTACTTGGGAAATATCACTTGTTTGTGGGTTACCTAGTATCATTTCCACTCTAATGGTCATTGGTTTTCATATGTGATGTTGGGAAATCATTATGTGTTTGTTTTGAGTCAATCCTATGCAAAAATGGCAATAATGCCTTGATTTTCTTGGTAACCTTGGCCAGTCCTTAGTATTGCTATATTAAATTAAGTGCTCAACTACATGGTGGTTCTCCTCATGGAGAATCCCATGCTCAAAGCTTCAAATGGATTTCATCCCATCCCCCTACTTCACAAAAAGAAAATAACAAAAAGAGTCAATTTTTTCCCTCATCAAAACCATCCTATTAGTATCTATCCTATACACTTATCTTATCTTGAAACCTATCCACAAATCCTATAAAGTTTCCAAGATCCCACACACTCATCCATCTTACCTCAAAAATTTGTCTAATTTGTACAATTGAAATCCCCTTGTCTCATACTCCCATAGTGAGAGTATGAGCCACTTTTAAACTTTTTTGATCCTTTGTGCATCTTTCATCTCACCCTAAATTTCTTACTTTTGAGATGTAGTCTAGTCTTGTTTTCTCTCCTTGACACCTTCTTGAGGAGGCATCACATAGTACAACATTTTATCAAGAATGGGGAAATCTAATTATTTAAAACCTTCTTGATATTGTCTATTATTTAACAATGTCTTTGAAATAGTGTTGTACCAACATTAAATCAAAGAGGGGAAAAATGTAGACACCTAAATCTGATCACACAATTTTGTAATCAAATTTAGTTACCCTAACCTTCTCCCACATCATTTGATCAACTGAGCCACCTCACCCACCTTAAATGAAACATGTCACTTCATCTTCCATGTCTAAAATTCCTATCCAGATCACTTGCATGAATTAAGGCATGATTTATTCCCTCTAATTTAAGCCCAAGTTCACTCTTATGTCACATCTCTATCATCCACATCTAAACACAAAAGTTCATCTCTTACAAATACCTCAATCAACTCAAGCCTACCTCACACCTCACTTAGTTAACTATACATCAGGAATTCTTATATCCTCCTCACCCAATCACCTATAAATTGAACCCTTTTCTCCTCACAAATCATTCACCTTCTAACTAGAATTATTATACTTTTTTGAGAGCTAATTACTTTCAAAGTGTTATTTGGTGTTATTTAGATTTCCATGCATCTATCCACAATCATTTATTGTTCAAGCATCAAGCATACAATTGAGCACACATTAATAATTATGACCATATCTATAAATCAAGGAAGTTGCATAGATACAAGGTTTGCATGTTATGTTATTTGGTTTCCTTTATGGTCAATTTATTTGTTTACTTTTTTATTAGTTTGTGAATGCTTAGTTTATTCTTTTTATTCCTAGCACACTAATTTTATTGCATACACTTTTCGGGACCAAATCAATTAGTATGAACCAACTCCAAAATATTATCATAAGAACAATTTTTTCTCTTGAAACTAGACTTTGTCATGTTTTCCATTTGAAATTTTTTGCACATCACTTTATCAGGTTTTCTCAATCGTGGTAATCATCTAACTCATTTCATTTTATTAATGTTCAAAAATTATCAAAGTTCACATGACATAGCCTCTTATGCCATAACCAAACATCCTCAAATTATGCAAATAGACTTGAGTATCATCAGATAAGTCTAGATAGAACAAGTTACCTCATATTTGCTCTCCAATTCCAATTAGTTCACTAGTAGCATCATAGATTTTTTCTTTATTGTTTTTGAATTCAAATCAATAGCCTAAACTATTGAACCGTTCCAGATTCAAAAAATTGTATTTCAAACCATCAACCCAATATGCATTGTTAATCTGATCTTATCATTCAATATAATTCATCCTTTACCTTTCACATAACATGGTGCATCATTTCCAACTTAACACTACTTCCATTATAATGTTCTAACTTCTCAAACTTACTTTTATCATTAGTCATATGATGTGAGCAACCACTATCGATTATCCATATGCCAATCTTATTCACATGTGAGATTAGAGTAGTTTTCCCATATTAATCAAATTCATCTTTCATTGCAACATAAACAACTTCTTCATCATTTTCATCATAATCACTATCAAAACCATCCTCTATTAGAGAAAAGGATTAATTTAATTTCATTAATTAAATTAAATTTTCTCCCTTCTTAAGATTTCTCTTTATGCACTTTTGCATTCACATTTTTTAATTAATTAGTAATTATTAAATGGTTTTTACCTTTTAAGTTACCCTCTTTAGGTTTTGATCTCCTTCTATAAGGATAGATAATTTGTAAATATCTTGTATCTTTTTCATTTATGAGAATACAATTTGCATATTTTCAAAGCAAACCCTTGCCTCTTCTTGTGTAAAGTTATGGGAAAGGGTCATGCACTATGTGAAACTACTATCCCTCATTGTTCTGGTTGTTTACTGGATTAAGGTGCTTCACACCATATGGCATCTTCTTAGGATTTTTTCACTTCTTTTGAGGCTTCTCCTACTCCACACATTTTGATGGGGAATAACATTATTATGACTATTTGTGGAAAAGGTTCTATTGATATTGATGATGGTACATTTCATGATATACTTTTTGTTCCATATTTTTCCTCTAACCTTCTATCTACTTATCATATTACACATAGTGGGATAGGGAAGACAGTTGAGTTTTCACAGGATTTAGTGCACATCAAAGATAGTGAGATAGGCAATATTATTGCTACAAGGACTGTTGATCATGCTTCCTGCCTATACTTCTCATATTTTGGTCCACCATCTCCACTATTGGAGACTTTCTCTATTTTTTCATGAGAATCTACTAAGGTGAAGCTTGGTCACTTGAACTTTTGTATTTCTTCTAAGACCAATGTTGTGAATTCTACATCTCCACCTCTTGTTCAGATTTCATCCCTTGTACAAGATTACTCTTTAGCATTACCTACAATTATAGCTCTAGTCATTGAACCACCTACTATAGTTATTGAGGATATATTAGAGGACATACATCTCCTCTTAGATGAAAAAATCAGCACACCTGTTATTCCACCTCCATTGGAGACTCCATTTCAGGATTCTCATGCTTTCTCCTTTGAGCATCAGCTAGGACTTCTAGTTGCACCTTACATACATGGGTTTTATCATCCTTGTCCACTACCTTTGTTTCCTTTAGATTGGAGCTACATTGTTATGTTCATTAATACAGGGGTTCTTCCATTCTAGGGGTGCTATGGAATCTGAAGATTCTATCATGGGGGCTTTCATTATACTTATGGTCTTATGAGCTTCTCTTGAGATGTTTCATTTTTGCATCCTTTGTTTAATCTCTTTTTGGAGTAGATTTTTTCCCACTGGATTTTCTCTATTTCTCTATTTCTTAGAGATTTGATTGTGATTGGGTACCTCATCAAGCTTTTTTGTTGAGACCCAAGTTTTCTTTCAACATTGCATTGTAGTCTCCTTGCTCTTTCTGCATTGTTTATAGTTGCATTGTTGATCATCTTAAGGGAGGTGTTAGAGAAAAAGGTTAATTTAATTTTATTAATTAAATTACCTTTTCTCACTTCTTAAGATCTCTCTTTTATGCACTTTTTCATTCACATTTTATAATTAATTAGTAATTATTAAATGGCTTTTAGCTTTTAGGTTATGCTTTGTACCTTTTAGGTTACCCTTTTTGAGATTCAATCTTCTTCTATAAGGATAGATCTTTTGTAAGTATCTTGTATCTTTTTCATTTTTGAGAATACAATTTTCATATTTTTAGAGCAAACCCTTGCCTCTTCTTGTATATTTCTTCTCTGTGACAAGTTTTTACATATAAATATTCTTGAGGCTTTGTGGATTTGTATTGTGTTTTCTCAAATCCTTCATCCTCTTCAGTAATGTAACAATATTTCTTACCATTTTCCTTGTATTCTTTGTTACCTCTATTGTCTCTATTCTCTCTTCTTCCTCAATAATTTTTACCTTTTATTTCCTCCTTCTCATCTATGTCAGGATATTTTGCATCAATATGACCAACTTTGTTACATGTAAAATAAATTATGGGAATTTTACCTTTATATTTACATTTTCCTCTTAGTAGTCTTCTTTTCCTTTCATCATTTAATTCACTGCCACTATCCACAGACTTATTATAATGCCCGACCAGGGAACCCAAAAGAAATTAGCCTAAAGTTTCACTAAGTTTGTCAAAAAAAAAATTTAAGATAATAAAAAACAACATATATAATAAAGTGGAAGCAATAAAAACAAGATATAAAATAGTGAAAGCAATAACTCACATACATACAACCATCATAAACATATTACATCTCCTAAGGGTCCCATGACGTTAAATCACATTTCAGTTTAATTAAATACTAAATCCAATACATAACTAATCCACATCAAAGAATAATAACAAGTGCAAATCCATTTAAATAATATACAATTACAAGATGCTACTTGGCATAATCAGAATGCATAATCATCCATTGTACATGTCACAGTGTGTGAAAAGCTCAAAGAATATACATCATAAATAAAATACATCATCTCATAAGATCTATGATAATCAAGTATAGTACGATAGAATATAATTATCCAACAAAAATATAAGATCAAATGGAAAGGAACATCTAAGAAAACACCTCCACCAACAACATCCAGCTATCAGATCTCAATGGTATAAGAAACATGCACTACCACCTAACCTCGTGGAACCTAAATGGCCTACTCCCACTGTGTTAAGGAGATAAAATCAAGTCATAACCAATGTCTAGGTCAAGGAAATGCCTGAAAGAAAACTATCTCAAAGGGTACCAAGGCACAAGTATCAACTGATCCTAGAGGCAACAAAGGCACATAGGAAATGTACTATGTAAGTGGGCAAGTGTCATCACATGAGACAACCCTAAGGTTACCCTAATAGCCTCTCTTGACTCCAACCCCCTAGTGTCTCTATGTGGCACCAATATCCTTATGTATAGATAAGGCATACTAATGAGTCAACTCTAATGTTACACCATTCACTTCAGTTCTCTACACAAGAGAAACTAGAAAACAATAATAACCAATAGATCATAATCATCAAAGAAGACATGTGACTACATCACAATGGTCGGGTATAAAAGATTGGATACATAACACCATTATAGAACAAACTCCCCAAGACTTTGGTAAACATCCTGACTACTCAAAGTACTAAGTCAAAACCCAAAACCCCAACACCAGTAAACTGCACACTGTATAAAGTACAAAAGTTAACTTTCATAATTTCAATAGGTTTTGAGAACATAAAAGTTTAATTTTTAGTATGGTTTCAAGTTTTCATTTTCATTTTCAAGTATTACAAATTCACTAAAGTTCTTGAGTCCACACGAATCTCAACACTCAACAAATTATAAAAATTTGTTTAAACATTGTTTCATAGTTCAATTTGTTATCAAAACACAAGATTCAATAAAAATACACATTATAGTTTTGTCTTTTCAAATTATCAATATTTCTAAGGTTTTTGAATTATCAAAAGATGTAATGGTTTTGCTCTAATAATAGAAATTATTTTCATGTAAAATTAGATAGTCAAGCAAAACTTGAGTTTACTAAAATAATCATTTTCCCAATTTCAATTATCAATCTACTTCACAATTATATTGTAATAATAAATTAATTAAAATTTCAATCAATTATATTCATAACAACCTCATAATTAAATTTTATTATTAAAATTTTATTATCTATTATTAAATTATTAATATTGATAATTATTTAATTAATAATAAAATAATATTTATTATTTAATATTTATTAATAATTATGATTGAATTAACTAATATAATAATATTATTAAAATATTAAAAATAATATTAGCAATTAATAATTAATAATTAATATTATTAATATAAAATAAAACTTAAATATATAAAAATAAATTGCAAAAATCAAATGTGATACAAATCACATATCCTATCTAATGGGAAAGCCAACTAGTGGCTTGGCTACCAATGGCAGTCGCTACTTTGGCAGTTGTTGCTATGACAGTCGAGAAAGAAGAAAGAAGGTGGGGGAGGTGGGTTTGGGGTCTCCTTCCCCAAAACAATTATATTTTTTTAAAACAAAATAAGATAACAACCCCCTCGTCCATACAAAATTTGCAGTATGCAAAAAACATAGATTCATATTCATATTTTATTTATTTATTTAATTTATATTCAAACCAACTAAACAATGTCCCCAAAAAAACCTTTCCAAATTTCAATTATACATATAATTTTTTTTTTTTTTCCCTAATAGATCTGATATGAAAATGAACACATCATATCAATTCTATCAATTTAACTTCTATTAATCTTTTTCCAAACCCTCATCTCGATTTTAACAATTCCAAATATGAATCTCCAAATCAACAATCAAGGGTTTCTAATTTCAATTTTTTCTACAGTCATTTTTGAAATGAAAAACAATAAATGTGTAAACAAGGATTTCAAGCTAGAGGAATTCTGAAAATCGAAACACAATAGACATAGAGAAGACAAAGAAATCAAAGAATGAAAAAAATCACTGCACAAAATCCACAAGATCCTACCTAGATCTAATGCTAAATGACAGACACATAGAACTCACAAAATAATTCTCCTTCTATGGCATTGCTATCAAGATTTAATTGTTTGATTTTGAGTCAAACTCATTGACCCATGTTTCATGAGTAGTGATTCAACATGAATCCATCTCCCATGAGAATGAATGGAACACTTAGCACTCATTAGATCTAGGTGGTGCTCACAGGGGTGAAGCACCGAGACTTCCTAGGAGATCACCCATCCCAATACTACTCTAGCCTGAGCATGCTTAACTGCAAAGTTTCCTCCATGGTTAAACCCAAAGCTTGCAACCCATTTGCAAAACCTTCACCAAGTGTTGTGCTTTATGAACCATTCATTAGAAAGCCCCTTAAGCTCATCAATTGATAAGTATGAGATAATTTCCACAACAAGTCAAATTGTGATATTGCTATCAAGATTTAACTATGTGATTTTGAGTCAAACTCATTGACCCATGTTTCAAGAGTAGTGATTCAACATGAATCCATCTCTCATGAGAATAAATGGAACACTTAGCACTTATTGGATCTAGGTGATGCTCACAAGGGTGAAGCACTAGGATTTCCTAGGAGGTCACCCATCCCAGTACTACTCCAACCTAAACACACTTAACTACAGAGTTTCCTCCATGGTTAAACCCAAAGCTTGCAACCCCATTTGCAAAACCTTCACAAGTGATGAAGGGCCACACCAACCTACCAACTCATAACCAATAATGCAACAATATGGAGACAAAGAGAGATAAAATGCTTCCCAAGAAATTTTATTATACTTGAAAATCTTTACAATATTCTCCAAATGAGAGAACTTCAAATTCTTAAAATATAAGAGAGCTTCCTAACTAATAGCTTCCAACTAACTTGCACACCAAGAGCTTCTACAAGAAGATCTTACACTTCCCGAACTTCTCCTTCTCAAACTTCTACTTGAAGAGCTACACCTTAAGAGCTTGCTTACAAATGTTCATATGGCTTGCTTAAATAGGAACTTCCAACCCAAGACATTACAAACACAACCAATGTGGGATAAAAGGTAAATGCAACTACCTTACAAAAATATTAAATTCCCACCCAAATACAACTAAGCACCACCATGTGGCCCAAATAGAAAGTTACATTTCCTTTATGGATCACAACAAATATTAAATGCATGATATAAGGAACTTTCCACAAGCTTCTAAGATGCCACCTACACACTTCAATAAATGGAATGACAAACATTTTCTTATTTTTTCTATTTACGCCACCTATGCACCTTGAAAATAGAAATTCCTCTTTTCCTCTCTTTTTTTCTATTTTCTCTCTTTTTTAAAAATATTTTCTTTCTATTTTCATCACTTTCTCTCCCCTCCAAAATTTTTTTATTTTTTTATTTTAATTTTTTCTTTCAACATTCCCCCTTTATTTTGGATGCAAGATGCTCCTGCATCAGACTCCCCAAGTCCAAAAAGATGTTCTAGTAACTAGAAGAACATCTTCCAGGATTCGGCACATAAATCCCAAACTGGTTCTTCACATATATGCCCTCCAAGTCTTCAACTTACACACTCTTTCCCCTATTTTTCTTCTTCTCCTTCACATCCACCATAGGTTTTCCATAGGTCTACTTCCCATGCTAATTTCCAATCTTCTCAAAATTTGCCAACTCAACTTGACTACCAATACTCAGGTTCCTCCTACCAAACTCTTCATTCTACAAAGGAATCAAGGAAAACTTCCTACCACATTTCTCAATAGTAAACACATTCCTAACACAATCATGCACAACCCTACAATCATACTGCCAAGGTCTACCAAGTATCACATGACAATTGTTCATATCATAATATCACACAATACTTTATCCTTATATTGCCCAATCTAGAAATCAAAAAGGCATTTCTCCCTCACTTCCAAAGCATGCTCACCTTGCAACCAGCCAATCCTATAAGGACAAGGATGTCTCACTCTCCTCAAACCAAGTTTGTGAACCATTTCCTTAGCGGCAAGGTTATCAGTACTACCACCATCTATAATCACCTTGCAAATTTTTCCACCAGACTTATGAAAAGTCTTGAACAAACTAGTCCTCTAACAAGAATCTAATGTCCTCTAACCCATTAGTACTCACCGAGCCAACAAACTTTCTCCTTGCTTAGGCTGACTTTCCTAGACTTCAACCTCATTCACAAGAATAGCTATCCTACCAATAGTACATTCAAAAGATCTATGCCCTTCTTGACCATACATGAAACAATTACCTCTGAATACACCTCCACTTGTCCTTCTTCTTTGTTCAATAGGTATTGGTTCACCTTCTGCTTTTGGTTTAGCTTGTGCCAAACTATCATACTTCTCCTTCCCTCAAGAACTACCTTGATTCTTCCTCTTTAGCTTCTCTTTTGTTCTCAAAGAATACTAATAAGCATCCTCAACAAAAGAAATATTTAGCATACCATCCTCATTTTGAATATTGAATCTCAAACCATTAATGTACCATGCTACCTTCTCCTTTGTTAATTCTCTATGTCCAGATTGAATAGTCAACTTGTAGAACTCCTCGGTGTAGTCCTTCATAGTCATATCCTTCTACTTTATATTATGTAACATTTTAAACAACTCAAGTTCATAATCAACAGGAATGAACTTAGCCTTCAACTTAGTCACCATCAATTTCCATCTTCATTTCACCCTCCTCTTCTCTATCTCTTTACAATTCCTTCCACCAAAGAGTAGCATGTCACTTCAATTTAGTTGTACCAACCTTAATCTAAGTGGATCTTCAATACCCTCAAGCTCAAAGTAGTCCTCTAATTCACCAATCCAATCAATTAGGTCTTTAGGATTCAAAGTACCTAAAATTTTAGAAACCTCCATCTTATGCTTCAACTTCAACTAAGATCCAAGTCAAGCAAACTAACTAGCCCTGATTCCAATAGGTCTCTCCTCACAATCAATTTTGTCCTTACTATCAACTTCAAAGTCTTTGCCAACTTTGTCATAACTGCCTTCAATACCCACATGCCTAGGTACACCACCCAAAGCACTTACAATTTCAGCAATCATGTCACTCTTCATCAATGCAATCTCAGATCTGAGCTCTGCTCTTATCTTCTCTGATATTCTTTCTTCCATAGCCACTAAGGTTATCAATTTCCTTAGGGTCTAATCTTTTTGGAGGCATCTTCCAAAATTTTGGCAAACCCTAAGCAACAAATCCACCAATCTAGAAGATCAATCAGCCACAAGATCAACCTTCTTTACAAATCTTGGTGTAAACTACCTCCCATTCGGTGCTCTATCCAAACACTTAGGAAGTCCCACTCTGATACCACTTGATGAAGGGCCACACCACCCTACCAACTATAACCAAGAATGCAACAATATGGAGACAAAGAGAGATAAAATGCTTCCCAAGAAATTTTATTATACTTGAAAATCCTTACAATATTCTCCAAATGAGAGAACTTCAAATTCTTACAATATAAGAGAGCTTCCTCACTAAGAGCTTCCAACTAACTTGCACACCAAGAGCTTCTACAAGAAGAGCTTACACCCAAACTTCTCCTTCTCGAATTTCTACTTCAAGAGCTACACCTTGAGAGCTTGCTTACAAATGTTCATATGGCTTGCTTAAATAGGCACTTCCAACCCAAGACATTACAAACACAACCAATGTGAGATAAAAGGTAAATTCAACTACCTTACAACAAATATTAAATTCCCATCCAAATACAACTAAGCACCACCATGTGGCCCAATTAGAAAATTACATTTCCTTTATGGATCACAACAAATATTAAATGCATGATATAAGGAACTTTCCACAAGCTTCTAAGATGCCACCTACACACTTCGATAAATGAAATGACAACTATTTTCTTATTTTTTCTATTTACGCCACCTATGCATCTTGAAAATAGAAATTCCTCTTTTCCTCTCTTTTTTTCTATTTTCTCTCTTTTTTTCTTTCTATTTTTATCACTTTCTCTCTCATCCACAATTATATTTTAAATTTTAAATTATTCTTTCAACATGCCCCCTTTATTTTGGATGCAAGATGCTCCTACATCAACAAGGGTTGTGCCTTATGAACCATTCATTAGAAATCCCCTTAAGCTCATCAATTGATAAGTAGGAAATAATTTCCACAGCACATCAAATTGTGATATTGCTATCAGGATTTAACTATGTGATTTTGAGTCAAATTCATTGACCCAGGTTTCATGAGTAGTGATTCAACATGAATTCATATCTCATGGGAATAAATGGAACACTTAGGACTCATTGGATATAGGTGATGCTCACATGGGTGAAGCAACGAGACTTCCTAGGATGTCACCCATCCCAGTACTACTCTAGCATGAGTGTGCTTAACTACGGAGTTTCTCCATGGTTAAACCCAAAGCTTGCAACCCCATTTTCAAAACCTTCACCAAGTTTTGTGCCTTATGAGCCATTCATTAGAAAGCCCCTTAAGCTCATCCATTGATAAGTAGGAGATAATTTCCACATCAAGTCAAATTGTGATATTGCTATCAAGATTTAACTATGTGATTTTGAGTCAAACTCATTGACCCATGTTTCATGAGTAGTGATTAAATATGAATCCATCTCTCATGAGAATAAATGTAACACTTAGCACTCATTGGATCTAGGTGATGCTCACAGGAGTGGAGCATCGAGACTTCCTGAAAGGTCACCCATCCCAATACTACTCCAGCCTAAGTGCGCTTAACTATGAAGTTTCCTCCATTGTTAAACAAAAAGCTTGCAACCCCATTTATAAAACCTTAATCAATTTTTGTGCCTTATGAACCATTCATTAGAAAGCCCCTTAAGCTCATTAATTGATAAGTAGTGGATAATTTTTGGAGCAAGTCAAATTGTGATATTGCTATTAGGATTTAACTGGGTGATTTTGAGGCAAACTCATTGACCCATGTTTCATGAGTAGTGATTAAACATGAATCCATATCTCATGAGAATAAGTGGCACACTTAGCACTCATTGGATCTAGGCGATGCTCATAGCGGTGGAGCACTGGGACTTTTAGGAGATCACCCATCCCAGTACTACTCTAGCTTGAGTGTGCTTAACTATAGATTTTCCTCCATGGTTAAACCCAAAGATTGCAACCCCATTTCCAAAACCTTCACCAAATATTGTGCCTTATGAAACATTCATTAGAAAGCCCCTTAAGCTCATCAATTTATAAGAAGGAGATAATTTTTATAGCAAATCAAATAGTGATATTGCTATCAGGATTTAACTGTGTGATTTTGAGTCAAACTCATTGACCCATGTTTCATGAGTAGTGATTAAACATGAATCCATATCTCATGAGAATAAATGGAACACTTAGCACTCATTAGATCTAGATGATGCTCACAGGGTTTGACTCAAAATCACGCAGTTAAATCCTAATAGCAATATCACAATTTGACTTGCTATGGAAATTATCTCCTAGTTATCAATTCTACTTCTACCAAAAACTCTCTTCTCAAAGGTTTAGTCCTCCAAATCTCGGTAATTGAGAAATGAACTCTAAATTCCTAATTAAGAGTTTTTTCCCAAATTAGGGCTTTGATTATGCAATCATATGAAACCCCCGTTTTCCTTTATTATTTTATTATATTTTAATTTCATGTGCAAGCTTTCTGCATTAAAATAAAATAACTTTATTAAATCAATTCCTTTCTTTCTTTAATTAAATCACGAGATGCTTTTAATAATATATTTATTAATTTAGCTAATAATATTATTTAGAGTATATTATTAAAATGAAACTCCTAAATAATTATTATTAAATTAAATAAATATAATTATGCCAAAATTAGAACTTTAAATATATCTTTAAATTTAATCCTTTTATTTAATTAATTAAATATAATTAAATATTAAATTTTTTTAATAAGGTCTTCATTAAACTATCTTTTAATATGATTTAATTACAACTAAAAGTCACACCAGACCCACAAAACTAAATACGACAACTCAACTAAAGACAAAGAACATAATCAAACTCTAGGGTCAAAATCATTAATTCGCATCACTTGACAAATTCAGATAGGTAAACAACTCAGATACTTGTCCTACTTTCTAGGACAACTAGCTTAGGTTAGGGTTTAGACTCAAGAATTATCTCCCCACTTATACCATTGAGATACTACAATAGGGTACGCTCATCCTAGCAATTCAGGGAAGTTGATACCTGGTACCTGTAATCTACATAAAATCAACAACTATACATACTCATATATTCTAAACTAAAAAGGAAATGGTGGGGAGTGGTGCATTGTGTAGATCCCAACTAGCAGGTGACTATAACTCCATCCCTCAACCATATTAGAAATGTCAAACATAAAGTAAAACATACACATACACCATACACATGCAAGTATGGGGCAAGTAACCATAGAATTGCTAATAAATAATCCATCTACTAATCATCATGAGATAACTAAAATCACTAAATGAACATACATATATCATCCTTGAAGTAATCTTGAACACATGAAATAACTAAGTAACTCATCACATAAATCAACTGAGAATGAAATAATATTTACCAAAATCCAATAACCAAGTATCGATTGTCATAAAACATAATCATAGAACAAACCTAAAAGAATCTGACAAAACAAATTTGAAAATTCAAGTAGGGGTAGGCATTACACTTATTCTTTTATTTATTTTAGATCCATCAAGGGTTAGTTGAGACATGAAAGAAGATTCAATACTAGTAGGTGTATAATTATCAAAATTTGACAATTCAAGTGTAGTAAGTCTACCAACTAGACTATCCAAGGTCAAATTATTACTGAGTGTACATCTCAACTCTTTAATCATAGATACTCTAATTGCATAGATAGGAAGTAAAGTTCCCACTACCTTTGTTATCATAGTCTCATCATATATGTCTTCTTCATCTCATCTAATAGCATTTACAGCCTCTTTAATTCAAACACAATACTATGCACACCAGTTTATCCTTCTTTCATTCTCATGTCATCAAACTTTCCTCCCAAACTTTCAAATTTAACCCTCAACACATTTTTGTCACCTCCATCAATTTTTGCTAGATTGTCCCACATTTTCTTTTTAGTAGTGAATTCCTTCACACTATTAAATTCAGCAAAACTTAATGAAGATGTCAAATCTATCATCATTTTATTGTGCTCTTTCTCGTCTTTGATTTGTTCAATTGTCATGGGTCTAGCCAGCTCAATGTATTCATTGACCAAGTAGTATAGTGCAGAATATCCAACTCTAGAAAGATGCAATCTCATAAAGTGTTTCCATGTTGAAGAGTTCTCCTTATTCAACTTAGTTACCTCTCTCTTGTACATCTTGATCTTTACCTTAAGTCCCTTCAAACTTTCCCTTTCAAACACCAAAAGGTCTTATACCAATTGTTAGAATGATTAGAAAAACTAAGAGGGGTATGAATCAATTATCCTTAGGTCCAAATATACCAATTCATCTTTTAACAACTTCAAACAATATATTCAATCTCATAAATCCACTTCGCCAATATAGCAACTAATCAAAAATTTAACTTATTCATTCATCACTATCTCTTTCTTCAATATATGTCAACTAACAAAAATATAAAATAACAAATAGCATGCATCATTAAAACAAAATTCACACAATTGTGACACCGAGATTTAATGTGGAAACTCAATTTGGGAAAAAATACCAAGTAATATGCTACCACTTTTCACTCTTTGAAGTGAGCTTGGTTAAGAGCTAACCATATTAAAGGTTACAAAATACACTATTAGGTGTGACCCTATTAAAGGATTTAATCACCCTATTAGGAGTGGTCTTGTTAGAGGACTTTGGATCATTCCATTAAATGTCACCTTGATCAGAGGATTTACAAATGAATGTTAGGTCAACCTTGATTAAATTATTTTATTGCCACAATGATTAGAAAGTAACAACTAGGTTTGATCTATTAAGATACAATTCACTTTGCAAATTTAGATCTCTATTCAACTCATTTCTGGTTCATTGATTAGACTTCATCATGTTCTCCATCTCTAATCTTCTTGGTAACCTTTCAAGCAATCACACTTCACCAATTTTATCAGTTTTCCTTTGCTACTCTGTTCTTCACAAGTCCTTCACAAATTCACCTATCAACAACCATAAAACATAGTTTGTTCCTCCAAAAATAGGTAGTTTTGATCTTTTTTGGCTTAACCATCACCATAGATCTAGGGTTTGATCATATTCATTGAATTTTTTCATCGTTTTGTCCTTGTACTCCTTTCTTGAAACTTCTAGATACTTCTCCTTGAATCCTCACCTTAAATATCTTAAAAAACTAAATTCTTGCATTAAATATGCCAAATCATCAATCCTTATTATTCACACATTTTGACTAATCCAAAAATTCAACTATGTTGGCCTCAAAACTCAATTCTTTCTCAAAATTTTATTTTGTTGACACTAGATCATCACAATGATCTTTCTCTATGTCATCGTTGTATAGCTTGGTCTCTACTATTATGTCATGTTCAGCTTACACTAACTTGCTCGATCTTTACTATGCTTGGTCTCTACTACATTCTCTCCTTCATCTTATTCGGCCATTATTGTCACTCAACTAGTACTATTTTCTCAATAATCTCTTAAGTTACTTAATACTCTTTTTTGACTTCTTCATTGACCTTATAAACTCGTATTCATTCTAGCTTAGTGTTTTACTCAACAACTCCACTATACTTCAACTCAATTGTCTTAATCATGTTATAAGATGATTAAACAATACAATATCTTGTCAAAGATGAACTGATCAAGCATCTATTATAATTCCATCATATTTAACTCCTCTTTTCTCAACAACTTGACTAGCTCACCTTACTATCTCTTCTTTTTGTATCCTCTTTATCAATTAGCTAAAATGACACTCTACAATGTTAGTAATTATCTTACCAGTAAGGTTTAACATCAACGACAATATAATAACTATTCCAATTGTAGTTTCTAACACACAATAGGAAGGTGAACATTGTTTGTTTATATGAAGGATGATCTTGTTGAAGAGAGAGATGGAGGTGCCCTAGATTGGTTGTAGGTTTGCATGTGGGGGTTCTGTGGAAGCATTTCAATTGCAGAGTAGCTTTTTATTTATTGCAGTGGGTTTTGTTTATGTTTGGCATCTATGGGGACTTTTTTAGTTTGCAGCTATTCTAGTTTTTGTTTTTTTTCTCGACTTCAATCTTTGCATGGAAGAGGTTTCTATCACATCAGTTGTGGATCTTTCTTGCATGGACAAGGCCCATAATGGGTCCTCTTCAAGTTACATGCACAACAAGTAGATACACTTTGTATGAGTGTTGGCCCTAATATGAAGAATGTCAATGGGTGTCTTCCTAGAATCTAGGATCGCCCAGTTCTAGTCATTCCTCTTGATTTGTTGGAAGAAGATGTCTCATATTTGAGTAGACATGCTCTAATCTATAAGTTTTTTGGTATTCATGTTCCTTTATCCACTCCCGAGGCTTGGATTTGGCATTCCTAGTAGATTGAGGGAGATATGGACATTATGCTTTCGACAAATAGCTATTTTATGGTTATTTTCTTGAATATTGTATATCACAATAGAGTTTTTGAAGTTGGCCCATATTTTTATAATTAGGTTGAATTATTTCTTAAACCATGGCATGTATCTTTTAATTTAGCTGAAGAGATGCCTTCTTGAGTTCCTTTTTGGGTTCTTCTACCTTTCCTCCTCCTGGAGTTTTGGCGAGAAGACATTTTACATAAAATTGCTAGTCTCTTGGGAAAGCCTGTGGCAAGTGCTACATAAACCCTTGATAAAAAGGTGATTTCTTTTTCCCAAATTTGCATTGAGATAGATCTAAATAATCCCCTATTGGATTCGATGGAAATTTTTTTGGGATCTTCTTTTGGAAATATAAGAGTAACTAAGAGGGAAGGGGTGAATCAATTATTTCTAAAATAAATCCCATATCCCTTAGATGTTAGTACAAAAATGCAAATTAAAAATTGAATACTACTAATGCTCGACAAACACACAAAAGTGTTGTAACTCAATAATAATTGAATGAGCTCGGTAAATGCTTAACATATAAACTTTAGATGTTATCAGTGATTACCATTACTTTAACTTACTTGCAAACAAATAAAATAAAATAGCATGAACATATTTGACACCAAGATTTAACATGGAAACCCAATTTGGAAAAAACCACCAAAGGCAACTAGTTACTATTTTCACTCTTCTGAAGTGAGCCCTATTAGGAGCCAACCCTATTAAAAGTTACAAAAGACACTATTAGGTGTGACCCTGTTAGAGGATTTAATCACCCTATTAGGAGTGGCCTTGTTAGAGGTCTTTAGACAATTCAATAGAACTGCTACCTTGTTAGAGGATTTTCAAATAGCTACTAAGCCAACTCTATTAGGATATTTAGATCATTGCTACAATGATTAGAGAGTAATAATGAGATGACCTAATTTGAATGCAACTGAATTACTAATTACATATCTTTGTTCTAGCTCATACTTGATCCTTCCTGATAGAATATAGCTTTTCTACTCCACAAGAATATTTTGATTATCCTTAAAATTCACTTCCTCTTCTCATCATTAAATCTTCAATAACATCTTCATTTTTTTTTCACTTACACTTTGAAATCACAAACTTGACATTATACTCATATCTTCCACTTTATCAAGTTGGCTCATATACAACTTAGAATAATTAATATTCATCGCCTTAGTTGGCTATAATTAATAGATAAATCAATTAATCTTAATATGCCCAAATAAAAAAATCCTTCACTAGCCAACCCAGCTCAATAGAAACTAACTCAAAAATGATTTCCTTTGTTAACTAGTAGAAGCTCAGTTAACACTGAAAACTCACAAAAATCCTTTGGAAACTAAGTAAGGTCAGTTAGCACTAGTTTCATCCAACATTCCTTCATTAACTAAGTGATCTAGGTTAACACTCACCTTTTGCATACTTTCCTTCGATGCCTGAGTGAACTTGGTAGACACTGACTTCTGAACTAAGCAATCACAAGAATGGTTGGTAGACATAGAAAATTTTCTTCATTACCTGAGTGGTCTTGGAATATACTTACTTATAATGATATGACATTTGTGTAACACCAAAGACAACACACAATTAATCAATTGTATCCAAAAATCTCCCTCTTTGGCATTGATGGCAACACAACATATCATAGCACAATCAAATTTTGCATTTAGACTTGATCCTTCCTAATGAAAATTTTCTTCCTCTTCTCACCATTAAATTTTCAATAACATCTTCATGCTTTTTCACTTACACTTTGAAATCACAAACTTGACCTTATACTTATTCCACTTTGTAAAGTTGGCTCATATACAACTTATACTAATTAATATTCATCACCTTATTCGGCTAGAATTAATAGATAAATAAATTAAGCTTAATATGCCAAAATGAGAAAATCCTTCATTAGCCAACCCAGCTCGATAGAAACTAACTTAGAAAAAATTTCCTTTGTTAACCAACAGAAGCTTGAGTAACATTGCAAACTCACAAAAATCCTTTAGAAATCAAGTAAGCTCGATTAGCACTAGTTTCATCCAACTTTCCTTCATTAATCGATTGAGCTTGGTTAACACTCACCTTCTACATACTATCCTTTAACACCCGAGTGAACTCGGTAGACATTGCCTTCTGAACTAGGCAATCACAAGAACACTCGGTAGACACAAAAAACTTCCTTCACTACCCAAGTGAGCTTGGCATATACTGATTGATAATGATATGACATTTGTAAAGAAGAAAAAAAGAAAGATCCTATGATGGTTGAACCTCAGGAAAAGGACAAGGAAGGATTTGTACCTATTAAAACTAATGCTAAAGGATGAGGTCAGAAGAGGCCATTCAAGGATAGACAAATAGATGGAAGATTTAATAGGTTTGAGGTGCCAAAGAATTTAGCTTTGGAAGAAGGGGTCCTACATGTGGTCACTTCTAATAGTGTTGGGGTCAGTATGGAGATTGTACCAGCTCTTGAACTAGAACCAGTTCAAGCTATTTAGGGATAACAAGTGGCTCAAGTGACTTTAAATAATTTTATAGAGGATGACATTATTTTAGTAGATTGAACTAGAGAATTTTTAGCTTCTTCTCAAAATAAGGGTTCATCTCATAGATTGAGAGTGCATAAAATGACTTCTTAAGAAAAGTCTTGTTGATAACTCCTCAAAAGGGCAGACGATGGACCTATTGAGCTCTCATTTTGCATGATGCTTAATGACAGGAATCCTTTCAAACTCATCTCTTTAAAAGCTTATTTGAGGATCAACTCCAAGGTTCTGAGTGATCTTGCAACTTATTGGAATCCACTCAGTTGAAGATAAATGTGAATGTTAATGAGGTGGCCTTTGCTAGTTCTAAAATGATTCAAATAAGATACATGATCTACTTGTTGTCTCAAAAAGAATAACCACACAAAAAGGAATATATTTTTATATTTTTTTGTTTTTGAGATGAATGTAATCTAACAATACAACTATATGAATTCCTAATTTTAACCAAGGGGTTAGTAAAGCAAACAACAAAGATAAGGTGACAAGAAATTTTAAGCAAATAACATGAAAGTAAATCCTAATGGGCATAAGCTATGAAAACAACACGTCTATGATTTAAGCTTTCAAAAAGATTGGTAGAAAACCAATGAAAATAGGAGCAGTGCTTCCTTAATTCCATTGATGCAATCATCAATGGGAATTCAATAACTGTACAATGTTTCACTCTTTATCAAATCGCAAGGCCACAGAAAGTATGCTCATGCGAGACAAAAAGTTATGTAGGAACATTATGATGATCTCTTCTTGAACTAAGTATGTCAGTGGAATTTGTAAACCCATAGCCAACACCAAAATTAAAATATTTCACAACTAGAAATAATGCAATAAACTTTTGGCTCAATTACATTCCATGAACACACATCCACAAAATATAACACACTTAGGCAAGAATCGCTACACTCCAAATATGAGCACCATAAACATATATTATTGCAAAATAATAGTGGCCTTGATTGCATATTACATTTCCATATTTATAAGAAATCTTCTCCTCAATTTGTGTTGAGAGTGAGGGATATCTTTTTGCAATCATATGTTTCTAAAATAATAAAACAAATATATTTATGTATAAACTAAATATATAATTGGCACTAAGTAGGACTCCATCCATTTTATATCATTAATTGGATGCATGAGCCTTTCCATGTCATAAAAAAAAAGCATGTAATAATAAGAAAGAGAAAGCCTTTTGATGATGTAGAAGTGACTGGAAGTGAAAAAAATAGAAGTTCCATCTTCACTAGGCATCTGTAGGAGTTAAACTGCCAGCACCATGCATTTTTGATTCATGGAAAGCTCTAAATTTAAAACTAGTAGTTAACTATTAGCACACCTCTTAAATCTTAAAAATATTCCAGAACACTAATGACCAAGAGAACCTATGCACCTAGCACAACAACACACCTCAGAGGCAAGCTTCAAAAAATTCAAAATTTCACTAAGTGTCAAAATTGCAATTCTGGCTTTTGGGTTTTATTATACTTTATACTAGAGCTATGTCTAGGTATTTGCCCTTGAAATTCTTAATGATCTTAGTGACTTGAGCCACATCTCACAATTCTAATGCTACATATTTGTCTTTCACCTTTTTCCTGTAGTTGTTGATTTTGATATAGGTCTCCACAAAATCTCCAAGTTTTACATCTAGTTCCAGTAAAGCCTCTTCTATTCTAAACACTACCCTGGTATCACCATCATTAGTAGCCTCTTAAAATCTACTAGTATTAACTTCTTATGCACATCATCCTTAGAAATATCTAGATAAGTATCACTATAAAGCTTCTTAGCTTCCAAAATTTTCTCTTGGGCTTGATCCTCAAGCCTGTGAATCTCCACAAGTAATGTTTCCATTACTTTATTTTCCATCCTCAATCCTTTTAATCCAATCATCAATATTTTCTAACTCTTTAGCTATATATACACCCATCAACATACAATACCTTTGGCCTTTAATTGCCTATAATGCTTGTGAATCCTTGCCCCAAGTATGTATCTCATCTGTTAGACCAAAATCTTGATTCAAAATGGCTACTAGCCTATCCACATTCTCCTACATGATGTCTAATAGCTTCAAATTTCCCTGAATGATCTATACACCCTTTTCCTCAAAAATTTCCTATCATTGTTGACAAGCTCTCAAAAATGGGTCCAATTATACCGCCCCCTTATCTCTTCTTTCAATTGTTGTGTTAAAAGTTTCCTCGGGGTTTATGGGATCCAAGGGACCAACAACTTCACTTAAATATCCCCATAGGATTTCATTTGTTTTCCTAAATATTATTAATTCTGCCCCATCTTGTTCCAAGCTCCTAAATACCTCCTTCATTCCTATTGTAACCATTAGCTTAGTGGTATCCAAGGTGGTGAATCAGTTATTCAAGGTCCAAATGTCCTATTCAAACTTTTCACTAAGTATAGTGAGCCCATTCAACTATTCATTCATCCAAGCTTTAACTTTTCTAACCAGAAAGTTACTGTAAATCAATATGCAAGAATAACACATAAGATATCAACACATAACATAGTGATTTACATGGAAACCTAATTTGGGGAAAACCACTAGTAACATGCTACTCAATTCTCACTCTTCTAAAGTGATGCCCTATGAAAGGCCTACCTTGTTAAAGGCTTGCAACACACTGTCAAATGTGTCCTTGTTAGAGGATTTAAACACCCTATTAGAAGTGGGCCCGGTTAGAGGACTTTAGAACATTCACTTGGAATGCCACCCTGTTAAAGGATTTACAAATGGTTATTAAACCAACCTAAGTCCATAGGATTTTCAAATCTAAAAAAATTGCTAGAGAGTATTAGAAAATCTTGACCTAACTACAAGATCCAACTTATCTTGCAGATCTTAGATCACTTCTTTGCTCATGCCATTTCCTAGCCTTCAATCTCTACAACTCTAACAGCTTGCCCTTCTTTCAAGCTTAGTCTCCTTGAGTCTCCATGCTCAATGTACTAGTGCAATCATTTCTTCATGACCACTTATAGAAGTAGAGCCTCTGTGTTCTTCCTTCTCCTAGATGTCTTCTCGTTGACACCTTTCTAACCACTTCACAGATTTGGCTCTTCAGCAGCAATAGTATCAGCAACATTTTCTTCTTGGTCTATGACTCCTTAAATAGAAGTCTTGGAGTCCATTTCTTGCTTGATTCTTCCATTCTTTAATTTCAATTTGTATGGATTAGGTAGGATTCATTACATCTAACCCATATTTTGTTTCCTCTAGAAACTTCTTGAATAATCCTTTAGAATTCGCTCAAAAATGATTTACATAGATTTTTGTGCTACTAGCTCATCATCCTTATCTTCCAACTCTTTCACAAAATTCATGGTAACCACTTTGTTGGCTCAAATTTGGAAAATCTTTGTCATTTGAAATAATGCAGTAGCTCGGCACTAATGAAATACTGATGCTCGGCACATACTATGTTACTCAGCATCAACTATGTTTTTCCTGAAGCTCGGCACCTGAAGATCACTTGGCACCAACTAGGATTTTTTGATGTTCGGCACCTGATCTTCACTCAGCACCTGAAGATCACTCAGCACACGCTAGAATTTCCTATTACTCAGGTCCAATTGATAATTTTCTTGGCTTCGACTAACTTGCTTGGCACCCACTAATGATCTTAGTTTAAGCTTTGCAATCAACCTTGTTACAACTTTTTCCTCCAATTTTTCTAAGTGTGACCAACCTCTATATCTTTGAGTATGCTAATAATACATCATTTAACCATTTTCTTAACTAATCCTTGCACTTCATTAAAACATCATAACTCAATCTTTCCCTTAGGTGCTCTTGTTACAGCTTGTTGATCAAATTCTCTTCATCAATCAACTAAGTGATAGTACTTAGATCTAATAAGAAAATTTCATTCCTACAAATAGCAGGTTTGACATCAATGACAAAACAATGATTGAAAACCTTCTTTTAACAATAATCTTCCTTCATTACAACAATTTTCCTCTTTGATCTTCAATAATGAGCTTTTCAATCAGATTTCCAACAATCTCCCTCTTTGGCAGCTAATCAACCATCAGACTAAACTATTCAATCACAAGCTTACTAGGTTAGAATAGTAAGTCAAATGCCAAAAAGTAAACTATAACTTCACATCTCCTTCTACTATTTGGATTGCTTCATTTCTACTTCTCCCTCTCAGCTATTGTATCCTTGTTCTTTGTTTTTCTCTCTCTATATTGCTTGTCTTCTACTATTCTGATAAACTTCTGATTATGTCTATCAACTTCTCCCTCTATCTTCATTTGATCAGTATCTTCTTCATTCTTCTAATCACTAGATCATCAGCATGTGATTAGTTTCTCGTAACTTGTCTTGTTGATCAATTTTTTGTTATTTCTCCCTCTTTGACAACAATACCAAAGACATATTAGCATCTTGGTATGCAAGTGTAGCTTTTTCAGGTTCATCCTATTTCTCCCTCTATCACCTTGCTTGTGATTTATTTGGAGCTTTAGCACTTCTACTACTTTAGGCATGAATCCTAAAGTAAACATCCTTTGCATCAATGTGTAAGATCTTCAACATTCAGCTCATTTGATGTAGGGAAATCTTACTTTTTATTTAAGTAGCCTAAGCTAGGGGTACCACCTCTAACTTACCTCTAAGATATTTAAAAGCATCTTTAGGTAGTGCTATTGTGAATATGTCAGGGAGTTGTTCCTTTGAGCTAACATATTCCATCTTCACTTGTTTGTCTTCTACCAACTCTCTTACATAGTGATACTTGATTGCAATATGTTTGGTTTTTGCATGCATTACAGGGTCCTTTGATATGTTGATAGCACTTGTATTATCACAATAAAGTATCACAAGCTCAGTTACCTCTTCCTTCATACCTTGCAGAAAATGTTTGATCCATACAATATTGGTGCAATTTATAGCAACTGCAACATATTCAGCTTTAGCAATAGACTGTGAGGTGCAGCTTTGCTTTTTGCTAGTCCATGTAATCAACCTTTTTCCTATGAAAAGTGCTCCTCCACTAGTACTTTTTCTATCATCAATGTTACCTCCCCAATCTACATCAATGTAGGCTCTCAATTCAAATTTTTCACTCCTCTTGTAGTACAAACCAAAATCATTAGTTCCTTTTAGGTACGTCAGTATTCTCCTTACTACCATTAAGTGATTATCTCTTGGATTTGCATAAAGTCTAGCTACTATTCCAATAGCTAATGTAATGTTTAGTCTACTATGTACAACATATTGTAGCTTTCCAATCATTGATCTATACAATGTTTGATTTACTTTACCTGACTCATCATTCTTGGATAGCTTATGTCCAGTTGCCATTGGTGTGCTAACTAGTTTTGACTCTTCTAACCCAAATTTTTTGAGTATCTCCTTGATGTATTTGGATTGGGTCACAAATATGCTATGCTTCAATTGATGTACTTGTAATCTAACAAAGAATTTGATTTCTCCAAACATTAACATCTCAAATTCATGTTTCATTTTATCAGCAAAATCTTTGCATAGAACATCTTTTCCTCCAAATATTATATCATCGAAAAAGATTTATAATATCAAAATGTATTTACCTTTTTCAGCTTTAATATACAAGTTGTTGTTTTCATCTATTCCCTCAAGATATTTCTACAATCTCTCATACCATGCTCTAGGTGCTTGCTTCAATGCATGAAGGGCCTTGTGTAGTTTGCAGACCATGTCCTTGTTCTTCTTATCAACAAATCCCTTTGGTTGTTCTATGTAGACTTCTTCTTCCAATATACCATTCAGAAAAGAAAATTTCACATCCATTTGGTACACTTTGAAACCTTTGTATGCAAAATATGCAAGTAATAGCTCACTCCTTCCATTCTCGCAATAGGGGCAAATGTTTCCCCATAATCTAGTCCTTCTTCTTGTGCATATCCTTTGCAAACTAGCCTAGCTTTGTTTCTTTTTATCTCACCATTCTCATCAAGTTTGTTTCTAAACACCCATTTGGTACCAATTACATTCTTATCAGTTGGTCTAGGAACCAGGGTCCATGTTTTTTTCTTTTCAATCTAATCTATCTCCTCTCCCATGGCTTTATACCATTCATCATCTTGTAGTGCATATTTCACTATTTTAGGTTCAACCTTGCTTATTAGACATGATTCATTCCTTAGTCTATTCCTTGTCATTGGTCTGGCATCCTTATCACCAATGATTTGACCTGTAGGGTGATGTTTTCTCACATACTTGGCTAACCTTGGTTCTGTCCTTCTTTCCATGTTGGATCCTTTAACTTCAGAGTCATTTTTTTCTTCTTCATCTGACACTTCACCATTTCTTTCATGTATACTATTTTCAAAACTAGAATGTGCATTTTCTACATTCTGTAGCTCAACTTCTAAATGCAACTTGATATTCACTAGTTGAGACTCAGTAGATACTAAAAAAAAAATTTGATTCCCAACTTGATTTGTAGCATTGTCTTCAACAATCATTCCTTCATAGAAGTATACAAAGGATCTATAATCCTCTGATTGGTGGACTCATCAACTTGACTTTTGCATGCTCATCAAAATTTACATTTGCACTCTCCACAATCTTGTTAGTGTTAGTGTTCAAACACTTATATGCTTTGCTTCTAGTGGAGTATCCAAGGAATATGCCTTCATCACTTTTGGCATCAAACTTTACATTTCTAATATATTTAAGAATATAGCATTTACAACCAAATACTTTGAAATGTTTAACATTGGGTGAGTGACCATATCACAATTCAAAAGGTGTTGCATTTGTACCTTTCTTGACTTGAACTCTATTCAGTGTGTAGACTACAGTACTTATAGCTTCTCTCTAGTACTTTAGTGCAACATTTTTCTCCATCATTAAGGTTCTAGCATAGTCAATCACTGGCCTATTCCTTCTTTCAGCAATACCATTCTGTGGTGGAGTTCTTGGTGCTTATGTTTGTCTTTTGATACCTTTGTCATTGCAAAATATTTCAAATTCTTTTGATGTGAACTCACCTCCTCTATCTGATCTGAGGCATTTTAGGTTCTTTCTTGTTTCCTTCTCAACTCTGGCCAAATACCACTTAAAATTTTGAAATGCATCAATTTTTTTCTTTAAAAGCATAGTAGTCATCATCCTAGAATAATCATCCACAAATAGCATTATGTATTTGTCTCCTAGGTAGCTTTGCACTTCTATTGGACCACATAAGTCTGTATGGACTAGTTCTAGTACTTCTTTGGAAGTTTTTTTTTGCTTTTGAAACTAGACTTAGTCATCTTCCCTAGTTGACATTATTTGCACATTGTGTTTTTAGGTTTCTTTAATTTGGGCAACCCTTTGACCTTGTTCTTCTTGCTAATGCTAATCAAATTATCAAAGTTAACATGACACAGCCTTTTATGCCACAACTACACACATCATTAAATCTAACAACAAGAGATGTTGCATTTCCATATCTAGGTAAAATAGATTATTCCTAGTTTCTTCACCTTTTCCTATTAGATTTCCATTAGTGTCATAAATCTTCGCAGTTTTGTTTCCAAATTCAACTTTGCAACCTACATTGCCTAACTATGATACACTCAATAAGTTTTCGTTCAATCCCTCAACATAGTATGAATTATCACATTAAATTTTCTTCGAGAGTTTAATAGACCCTTTTCCTTTGATTTGACATGGAGCATCATTACTAAATCTAACACTATTTCCATCATATTAAGTAAAGGTAATAAACTTACTTTTATCTCCTATCATGTGATGTGAGCATCCACTGTCTATGATCCACTTGTCATTCTTGTTCACATAGGTAACCAATGTTGTTGCTTCATATTCCTCTTTATTTGATTCATCCTTCATGGACACATAGACTACTTCATCATCATTCACATCAGAATCTTCTTCAACAATGTAGCATCTCTTGCCTTTCTCCTTGCAGCCTTTGCTATCATCTTCTCTTTTGTTCCTGTACTTTTTTCCTTCTTTGTAGTTCTTCTTCTATAGACATCTTGCAAAAATATGACCTACTTCATTGCAATTGAAACATATGATAGGAAGCTTACCTTTAAATTTACCTTTGCCTCTATGGAATCTCCTAGCTAGTAGTGCTTCTAACTGTTCCACATCTTCCTCATCTATGTTGCTATCACTAGATGCGTGTTTTCATTTTCTTCTCTTCTTGCTTGATGTCTCTTTCTTAGTGTATTTTATTATCATCTTGGCCTTGAAAGTAGATTCAAGGTTCTCAAGTCTATAGTTATCAAAATTGGATAGCTCAAATGCAATAAGTCTTCCCATTATTCCTTCAAAGGTTAGTGTGTTTCCTTGTACACACCTCAGCTCTTGGATGGCTGAAACTCTAATAGCATAGATAGGGAGTAGAGTTCTTAAGTATTTTCTAATGATAGTTTCTTCTTCCAATTGACCACTTAGACTTCTTATTGCACTTACCACTTCTTTCATTCTTGTAGCATATTGAGCAACATTTTTACCTTCCTCCATTTTCATGTCATCAAACTTTCCTCTTAGGCTTTCTCTCTTTGCTCTCTAGACATTCAGATCTCCTCCATAAATATCTAATAATGCTTTCCACATTTTGAATGCAGTGTCACAATCTTTGATGTCATAATATTCTACATAATTAAGTGCAAAGGCAATCTCCAGCATTGCTTGATTGTGCTCCTTCTTTTTATTCAAATCATCTATAGTAAAAGGTCCTAATGAATTTACATGTTCTATTCCAATTGAGGTTTTTGCATAGTCACCTATTGATCCAAGGTGCAATTTCATCAGACTCTGCCATCTATCAAAGTTGTCTTTGTTGAGCTTGAGAACTTCTCTCTTAGACATCTCGATCTTCCTACTTCTAGTACCTTGAAACTAAATCAGTAGATGGCTCTAATACCAATTGTTAGAATTTATTTATGATAATAGAGAGGGGGGGTGAATTAGTTATTCAAGGTCCAAATATCCTATTCAAACTTTTTACTAAGTATAGTGACCCCATTTAACTATTCATTCATCCAAGCATTAACTTTTCTAACCAGCCAGTTAGTGTAAACCAATATGCAAGCATAACACATAAGAAATCAAGACATAACACAATGATTTACTCAGCTCCAACTGATAATTTTCTTAGCTTCAACTAACTTGCTTGGCACCCACGGTGATCTTATTTTAAGCTTTGTAGTCAACCTTGTTACAAATTTTTCCTCCAATGTTTCTAAGTGTGACCAACCTCTATATCTTTGAGTATGCTAACAATACATCATTTAACCATTGTCTTAACTAATCCTTGCACTTCATTACAACATCATAACTCAACCTTTCCCTTAGGTGCTCTTGTTACATCTTGTTGATCAAATTCTCTTCATCAATCAACTAAGTGATAGTACTTGGATCTTATAAGCAAATGACATTCCTACAAATAACAGGTTTGAAATCAATGACAAAACAATGATTGAAAACATTCTTTTAACAAAAATCTTTCTTCATTGCAACAATCTTCCTATTTGATCTTCAATAATGAGCTTTTCAATTAAATTTCCAACACAAAGCACTCTCTGCTAGATACAAAGTCATCCTATAGTAGTCTTATGCGGACATCATAGTCATTTATTGCATTCATTCAATGGTCTTCAAGGGCATCTTCATGCTAAAATGTTTTACTTTCTATGTATTATACTCTCTCGATGTTGTCAAAATAGGGCCAAGGGGAATTATACTCATCCAAGGGATACTGATCCCATTCACACTTGAAGGATGGAATATCTTGCCTTTGATCTACCCTGAAAGGTCCTATAGCCATAGGCCATGTCCAACATATTTTGGGTTTCTTTCTAACTCTATCATACCCAAACAAGAGTTGTCAAGAGATCTCAAGGAGGATAAGTCTATCATTGGGATACTTCAAGAGCTCCTTAGGGTTGCGAGGCAATCCCACTACCCTTAAATATGTAAATGTTCAGAGCTAGATATAAAAAGCTCCAACTTTTGATACCTTTGCAACTACCTCTACTAACATCCTCTTTCTATAATGCCCTTCGATAAACCAGTCTATCATGAATATGAAAGCATCATTTATATCCTATATTCCTTCCTTTTCTCTAAAAGCTTATTTTTTACCATTTGAGGGTATACAATGTAAGGTCAGGCATTTGCATCTTGCATACTACCCTTCTTATAGAGCCCAAGATAATCTAGTGCTCTCGCAACTAGTAGGTATACCAAATATGAAGTAATATAAAATTTCATATTGTTCTTCACTACCACCAGCTGCTCTCCCAAGTTCTCGCTAAGAATGGAGGCCCAGTCAATTGGCATCTTTGTCATCTTGATAGTCTCAATGAAATTGACCATCCATATGTTTAGATGTCCTGAAGTAGGAAGACCCATGACTCTTCTCAAAAGAATGATTGAATATCTAATATCCTCCTTCATATAGCCTGTGTCATATCCACTTTTCCTTCCTTTCACCCTAGAGGAGTCTTCTCAATGAGGTATGATGACTGTATGATTTTAGAGGCTTCCTCCACATGTTCCCTATACCATATCTCAGTTTGATGATAAGTCAATTTGATAAATTGATCTACCCTTGGTAGATAGAACACCTTCTCTATATTTTTGGGTTGGAGATCAAGGACAATCTCTCCAGTTATGCTCTTGACAACCCTTTCTTTGGGAACATATCTCTCTGTTAACATCATGATCAATTTTGAAGACTGTATTGAAACTTGATGCAATGCTGCATTAACCAGTCCTGACTAGATCAAAGTAGAAACCATCTAAGATCTCTCAGTTAGTTTATTATACAATATCAAGAATGCACCAAAATCAATGTGCCATAGCTTAGTGTCCCAAATCTCTAAGTACTCATCTTGAAATTGTAATTTTGTTGTCACACCCTAAAACTTGAACACTACAAGCTTTGGAACCATCTTTTCTACAAGAGAGCTTGATGAAGATGCCATTGAATCTACACAAAAATAATGCCAAAGGTATATCTTCACCATAAAACATTCCTCTAATATGTATCCAACACCAACTAAATCCTAAACATTCCAAGCATACTTTGAGTCACTTTGTAGTCAAAACTTCAAAATCTCAAATCTCCAAGTTTAGTGTGTGCTCAATGTATTCATTTCCTTTATCGTCTGAGGATGTAATCTATCAAAAAAAATTGATAACTTGGAAATGATCTTCCACCCCCTTCTGGTCCATTCATCAAGAATCAATACGAAAGCTTTTTATCAATCCTTTCTCTAACCAAATGAGAAAATTAGTTCTGAGGGCTCTTAGTGGGTTGTCACTTTTCTTTTTAAATTGTAGGAAATCCTTAAATATTTTATTTATGTGACTCATTATGATGCCATTTGATTCTTTGGTGAAGTAATGTTTTTGTATTGGATAGCTTCTTTAGAGAGAAAATCTATATAATCGAATTACATTTGTAGAATCCTTCATTCTTAACACCATTCTTTCTTTCTTTTGTTTTTACTTTCTTTCTATATCCTGACCATGCTTAGACTGTGTGGACAAGACATTGGTTTCATTTCTTGGATTTGATCTTTTGTGAACATCCTTTGCATTCTTCTTTTAAAAAATTTTAGAAACTCTCACACCAAACGACAATCTTAGCAATTCCTTCGAGAAGACCCTTCTATTTGAACCAGTGAGGTTTGGACTATCCCTTGCTATCTTCAAATTTGGTTTGAAAACACTTGAGATAATCAATCTTTAAAATTTTCAAAGTGTTGAGAACTTGTTGCTCTTCAATTCTGAATCCAAGACTAAAAGTCCCCTATTACTATAAGTAACATCCATTCCTCAGTTGGTATAAGAAACAAAAATCATCAAAATGTTTTGACAAAGAAATACCTCTTCCCATAATTTGGAACCAAAAGAATAGTTAGTAAGATATGCCAACATAGAATCTTGAGTGAACCTAGCCCCCCCCCCCCCCCCCCCCCAAGACTGATGCAACTTGAAAACAAACACACAACTGAAAGTAAACATGCAACTAAAAAGAAACACACTTGCAGAAAAAGAAAACACACTTTTTTTCTTCTTTTTTTAAAATGATCTCTTAGGCTTCAAAGTAATATTTCAAAAATTTCCCATTGACTAGCAACAAAACTAATTCTCCCATTGACTGGCAATGGAACTAATTCTCCCTATAAGGAACTTATCTTGAAAGTGTTTTCTCCCAAGATTTATGTGATCTAATAATGACTAATCCACAAGCATTGAAACTTTGTGTGGCTTCTTTGTTTTTCCTTTGCCTTGTCCCAGAGTAGAACAAGGTCAGATATCTTGAAAGACTTTATCATGGCCCTCTTGTTGAACCATCTCTTGAAAAAAGCTTGATGTTTTGCCATATGCTCCAAAGCAACTATCCATTTTTTGTCCATCTCAAAAAGATTCATCAATTTGATTTGTACTATGTTAGCATCTTCAGCATGCCCACTCATGAACTTCAAAATAGGAATCCGAGGTTAAATGGAAATATTTTCTCTTGCATGTAGGCAAGCAAATATGGAGGTGTCCCCAATGCATTTTTGACCCTTACACAATCTGTCCATAACACATATTTGAGTTGTGTATGCAATTCTTTAGGATTCTCCTTCAACAAACATCTTATTACCATGATCAAGTTCTTATTCATAGATTCAGCTACACCATTTCCTTATTGATAATAATTTGAAGAGAACTTGATAATAACCTTATTTTCCATGCCCATTGAGTTAAGAATACTAATGTGAAAGCTGATCCATTATCACACACTAGGAAGAACAACATCCTAAATCTAGTAACAATGTGTTCCTCCAAGAAGTCTGTAACTACCTTAGCTGTACAATTTCTAAATGTCTTTTCTTTTGTCCATTGCATACAATAATTAGTAGCTATGAGATTAGAAGTGTGCCCAGTTGATGATGGTGGGTTCATTGGACCACTAAAATCCAACCCCCACTTTGCAAAGGGGTGTATCTCAAACACTAGTTGTAATGGCATTGTAGGATGTCTGTCTCTATTAGCACTAGTTTGACAAATATGACAAGTACACACATGCTCAAAAATATTTTTGAATATCATGAGCCAAAAATAACCCAATCTTAAGGTCATATGAGTAGTTTCTTCTGTCGTGGCATGCCTTGTACCATACTTATCATGAAATTATTCTAGAACTTCCTTTACTTTCTCTCACCCCAAGCATTTCAGGTAATCCCTTCATAGTTCCTTTTGTATAATTTTCTATCATGCAACATGTAGGATTCACACTTCATTTTAAGTCACCTACGCTATGAACTATTCATCCAACTAGGATAATGATTTTGTAAAAGATAATAAACAATGCCCTGGTACTAGATATCATTTATTACACCCTGGCCAATATCAACTTGAGATACTAAAATCCTTTTCTAATCATCCACATCTGTTTCACTTTCAAACCAAGATTTATTTTCATCTTCTATTTGGTTATCTGCTATCATTTTTTATAATCCTTGGCCTCTCACTAACTTCATGGGCTTGATCTCCAAATCAAATTCTTGAAGGATTGAAATCCATTTCCCTCATCTCTCACCAAGTTCATTTTGCATTAACAATGTCTTAACTATTGGATCAAGTATAATCACATAGACCTTACTCCTTAATATGTAATGATGGAACTTCATTACCACTTTAATTAGAGAAAAATACTATTTTTCAAGGTTAGAATAGTTTAACTTAGCATTTTTTAGAGGGCAACTCATAAAGGCAATGGGCCTTTCATCTTCCTTTTCCTTCTTCTGTGTAAGAATCTTGATACATGAATGTTCTGAAGTAAAAGAGTATATTTTGAAAGGTAGTCCATAGTCCAAACTTTCTAGTACTTGGACTATGGAAATGGCCACTTTAATATCTTCAAATGACTTCTTAATCTCTTGTACCCATTCTTATATCTTAGCTCCCTTTTTGAGTAAATCATTGAGGGGATGAACTATCTCGACAAATCTACTTATGAATTTTCCCACAAAATTTATTTTCCCAAAGAAAGACTTCAATTATTTTTTACTGTCAAGAGGCAATAAATGCATAATGGCTTCAACTCTATCAGGATGAATGGATATTCTGGCTTCAGAGATGATATGTCCTAGGAGCTTCCCTTTGGTAAGCTTGAATGAACAATTCTTGAGATTGAGGGATATATCGTACATACAGCACCTATTGAATACTTGTCTTAGATTAGAAATATGAGTGCTTCAATATTTTGAAAAGATAGTTAAATCATCCATGTAGATGACTATACACTTACTTATCAATCCCTTATAAGCTTCATCCATGGCTTGTTGAAATGTAGCTCCTGCATTAATTAGTTTGAAAGGCATTCTTCTATAGGCAATAGTTCCCCATTTAGTTGTGAATGTCATCTTCAACCTATCATCTTCATTCCCCATGATTTGATTATATCCTAAATATTTGTCCAAGAAAGACATCATCTTTGAACCATTAACAATTTTTAGAACTTCTTCCAGTGAAGGCAAAGGATAATTGTCCTTTTGAGATACGAGGTTCAAATTACGAAAATCCATGCAAAGATGAATCTCTCTGATCTTTTTCCATACATGAACCAAATTAGCCACCCATCTAGAATGGTAAATGGGAAAAATGATCTTGGCATAAAGAAACTCTCAACTTCCTTCATTATTAGTGGTTTAATAATAAGATTTATAGGCCTTTGTATTTGCCAGAAAGGCTTTGCATCAGGTTTTAATAGAATGTCATGTGCAATAATCTCAAGATCATATGTTTTAGCTCCTCGTAGCTCCAAGAAATGACATCCTTATACTCTATAAGTAATTTGAGCATATCCTCTCTTTCTTATATATTGCATACCTTTCCAATCCTTACCATTCTAGGATCTCCATTAGTACCTAAGTTGTATAAGTTGCATTCTTCAATTCCTTTTTCTTGGACCATTCTTTTGTTAATTGTGGATTCATCATGATCAAAAAAAAATTCCAATTTAGTCATTCCTTTAGGAATGGTATTGGTTTTCAAGTTCAAGATCCCATCTTCATCTTTGAGTTCATCATCTTCAAGTTTTTTTTTAGGAGCATCATCAATTTCTTTCCCTTTGAAGTGGCCATTTCACATGATAAATTCAAGTATATGTTGATCAGCCTTAAACACTTGGAAGTTTGTAATGTTGTCAAGGATAGATGGAGTAGAAACTAATTCAATCAAAAACCTTTTCAATTTCATTCACTCAACAAGTTGTAATGTGCTAGCTAAAATAGCGAGGGCATCGGGTACCATGCTTTTCATCCTTGAAATAGATTTTATATTCAAAGCTTCAAAATCATCCATTAAATCCCATACTCTCTTCCTATATGCAAGCAACCTCTAGTCATTGCAAGAATATACTAACTTCACTTGTCTTATAACCAACTAAGAATCTCCGTCAACTATGAGAGTTGTGATTCTATTCTCCAATGTGAAAAGGAGTCCTTGGACCAATGCTTCATACTTGACAACATTATTAGTACATCTAAACTATAATCGATATGTTGCATAGAAAGACTCACCTTTTGGGTTGATCAACTCAATGCCTGCATTGGCTCCCAATTTGCATTTGGAATTGTTGAAGCAAAGTGTCCAAATTGGATCTTCTTTGGGCTTCCTAACCTTATTCTTATTCATCCTTAACTTTTCTTTCACATCAACCTAAAAGGATTACTTCTTGGGGACCCACTGTAGTCTTTCATGGGGTGGACTTGATGATTCTCAATTGTTGTTTCTTGACATGGGAAGTGTATGTTTTTCTTGTTTATGCTGGATTTCCCCTATCAATTCTATAATTTCACCCATTTTTGGTTTAGGATGGATGAATACCGAAGTCCATCATTGACCTTTCACATACCATCTTCTTCTTTGAACTTTGATCATTCTGAGTGGAGAAGAAGACAAGCCCCCACCATCTAAAGAGGTATCACTATATGAGGCATTTAGATCTTCAATTTCCTCTTCAAATTTTTCCATAGATTCAAATATGTTTATAATATTTTGGTTCTCTTTGGGTTCATCTTTTGGAGCATTACTATTCTCTAGTCTCATCATCTATGCCAATACCTTGGAGACTACTTCTTAGCAAGATGAACATTCAAACTCTGAATGACTAACTTTATGCAATCGAAAAAATCTTGAAATAAGGAGGATACTGGGCTTAGCTTCTTCTCCTAGACATCATAAGTTAGCCATCATTTTGTTTATGAATTGTGTTATGATCTCATCCTTTGGGATTGAAATCTTGGATTCTGCATCTTGATTATCTGATATTTTGATCAAAGTTGTATCAAAAGCCATCACCTTGTAGGATCCCAAATCTATTTGTAAGAATGCTACATCATTTGAGGCATTATATTTTGTAATCATCATTTTTAACTTTAGCTTTGCATCTATCTTGATTTGATTGTTCAAACCTTTCCATGGTAATCATAGCTAAGTAAAATCTATAGAAAACTATCCTCATAGGCATTTGGTCCATTCTCTACTTAGTAGTAGTCCATATGTTTTTGGAATATAAACCACATGTATATTGATGATGTCCTAAATTTTGGGATCTACCGTCGACTATATCCAAACATCTTTCAACACACCAATGACTTTCACCTCTATTTTATGCAATTGGATCACTACTTGGTTGGAGGGTTAAGGATTGACTCCTAACCTTTGTGCTATCAATAGTGGCATAACATTACAAGAGGCTCCTAAATAAATTAGGAAACTATGAATATTATTCCCATATATCCTTATGCTAATTAAAAATGGGGGTACCTCAACCTTGTCTTTAAACATAATTGGCATCACCTTCGAAGCATTGACTTGTTGAGATACTATCTTGTAAGAGATAGTATTCATGTTATGGGGTGCCTTTTTATGATCAAGAGTCTTCATCATTGCTTCTCATTGATGAGGATAGTCTTGTAGCATTTCAAACATGGACATTTTGGCTTTTGTTCATTTCAAATCTTCCACTACATTATACTTTCTAGTAGACCAAGCTTGATTTTTCAAGATTATTGGCAGAGTTCCTTGATTCTGATTTTGATGTCCTCCATAAGGTGGCCTAATCAGTACCAGATTATTACTCACTCTCAGATCAATAGGAGTTGGTTGTAATGCTGGTGGAATTCCATCTATCATAGGTTCTTTCTAACTTCAAAAATTGTACGTATT
Organism: Cupressus sempervirens; assembly: GCA_028749045.1. Taxonomy (NCBI): domain Eukaryota; kingdom Viridiplantae; phylum Streptophyta; class Pinopsida; order Cupressales; family Cupressaceae; genus Cupressus; species Cupressus sempervirens. The sequence continues at coordinate 637,590,868 of CM053793.1, forward strand.
TTGATTTTCATTACAAAAGGAAAATGTCTCTTTTGGTTGAATGTTTGGTTCCTAACTAAATGGAAAAGAGAATTCTTCATTGGCTAGTTGCTCCACCTATGTGTTCTTTATAGAATCATAAGATTCTAGTAGAATAGTGTTAAATTTTATAGGAGGCACGTTGTCATTAATTTGTGAATTTTAAGTTATATCTTGATTTCCATTGTAGTATGAACCATCATTGTTAGATGTTTTTTGACCATCATCATATTGATTAATTTCTACATATTGAACATTCTTGATGTTGTTTTCTATAGGAATGCTCCCATTATTCAAATGAGTGTTCCATTATCTAATATGTATCTAGATGCTATTGTTATGATCAAGAGGATTGGAATTGTATCCTCCATTGTTATTCCCAACGTTATTTTTGTTTCCAACATTGTTGTTGCCAACAAAATTCCTATTATAGTTATAATTGTAATTGTTGTTGTAAGGACCAGCATTTTTTCTCTAAAAACTATTATTTTTTCCTTGTAAAAACCTTGAGTTAGCTCATTGTTCATTTGTCACATGGTCTTCTTCATTTGACCAAATTTGGAGGCAAAGCTATTGTCTACCTCAATCGAAGTGATTGCCTTTTTCTCAAAGAAAGTGGCTTTTGGAGGCTCATACCCTGGATATGTTAAAGCAAGATTTTATAGAGCGGGTGCCTACTATAATGAAACTAGATTCATAATTATGAATTGGCTAGGCATCATAGGTGCTCCGATAGGGTATGTTGGCATCATAGTAATAGCTCAAGTGAGAAGCATCAATACTCCTTCATTAGGATTGGCTTGTTTGGTGAAGGTAATCACTTCTGTGAAGACTTTGTTGCATGTGTTAATATCTATTGTAGGAAGTTTTCTTAGATAAATAGTAGTAAGATGCTCCATAGTGTTTAGGTAAATTTGAATAGCGACTTCAAATAGTATAGTATATGGAATTTCCAACTTGCATTATGCCATGTGAAAGTGATGGTTGAAGCACAAAATTGTCTTAGCTGGGTCCATTTTGATTGATATGAATTGTTGATGTATCATGGTTGGATTGATGAAAGTTTTGAATTGTTCCAAGAACAATTTTTCAAAAGTAGTGCAGTCTCCAATACATCCAAGTGGAAAATTAACATACCAATTAAAGGAAACTTCCCCCAAAGAGTAGGTGAATAAATGAAGAAACACATTCTCATTAGCAATCTGCTTTAGGTTGCAAATTTCCTTGAGTACCTTGATGTGATCTTCAGCAGTTAGTGTCTCAGCATAGATGAACCTTGGGCAAAACTTTTCAAGATTCCTAAGAAGATCATTGAGTACACCTATCAAGTTAATTGGTGAGTCTACAACATTTGCAAAAAAGGCCAGAGAGGATTAGGTGAAACATTGGGTGGATTTTGTGGAGGTGGAACGAAATATGAGGACAAAATGTTGAATGGAAGTGGTAGAATTTAGGGAATTCCCTTGTCACTGCAAGGCTTATAGAAATTGCTAAGCTCAAGGAACTCATGTGCACTTGGTGAAGATCTTAAAGCTCATTGAAATGGCGATTGTAGATCAAAATCCTTTGGTTTGCATCAACTCTGGAAATAGTACACCTCTACAAAAGTACACTTTCTCACAAATAAGGCGCACCTTGGAATTTGGCACACCTATGCAGCTCAAAACTAAAAAACTTAGAAAAAAATTTAAACTTATGAAAAAATGCAAATTTTTGGAGTTTTGCAATTTTTATTCTATTTCGAATGTTAAGGCCTTCCTTCTAGCAACACTTCTATTGAGTTGTCATTTTTCATGATGCTTAATGACAAGAATCCTTTCAGACTCCTCTTTTGAAAAGCTAATCCAAGGATCAACTCCAAGGTTTCGGGTGATCTTGTGACCTATTGGAATCTGCTCAAATGAAGATAAATGTGAATGTTCATGAGGAGGCCTTTGCTAGTTTTGAAATGATTCAGATAAGATGTATGATCTGCTTGCTATCTCAAAAAGAATATCCAAGCAAAAAGGAATATATTTTTCTATTTTTTAGATGAATGCAATCTAACAATGCAACTATATGAATTCTTAAATTTAACCAAGGGGTTAGTAAAGAAAATAACGAAGATAAGGTGACAAGAAATTTTAACCAAATAACATGAAAGTAAATCCTAATGGAAATAAGCTACAAAAACAACACACCTATGAGTTAAGCTTTCAAAAATATTAGTGGGTAACCAATGAAAATAGGAGCAGCACTTTCTTTAATTCCACTAATGCAATCATCGATGGGAATTTAGTAATCGTAAGATGTTTCACTCTTCATCAAATCACAAGGCCATGAAAAGTGCACTCATGTGAGACAAAAAGTTATACAAGAACAATATAATGATCTCTTCTCAAACTAAGTATGTCAATGGAATTTGTAAATCCATAGAAAACACCAAAATTAAAAGATCAAACAACCAGAAATAATGCAATACACTTTTTGCTCAATTACATTCCATGAACATACATCCAAAAAATATAACACATTTAGGCAAGAATCACTACACTCTGAATATGAACACCAAAAGCATATATTATTGCAAAATAATAGCAACCTTGATTACATATTACATTCCCCTATTTATAAGAAATCTTCTCCTCAATTTGTGTTGAGAGTGAGGGATATCTTTTTGCAATCATATGCTTCTAACTAATAAAACAAATATATTAATGTACAAACTAACTATCTAACTCATGCTAAGTAGGACTCCATCCATTTTATATCATTAATTAGATGCATGAACCTTTACATGTCATAAAACAAAACAAAAATGAAAGAATAAGAAAAAGAAAGCCTTTAGATGATGTAGAAGTGACTGGAGGTGGCAAAAATAGAAGCTTCATCTTCACTAGGCATGTTTAGGAGTTAAACTGTCATTAGAACGTGTTTTCGATGCATGGAAAGCTCTAAATTCAAAACTAGCAGTTAACTGTCAACACACCTGTTAATTGTTCAAAATCTTCTAGAACACTAATGACCAAGCACACTTGCACACCTAGTGCACCTGTGCACTTGTCACAGCAATGCACCTCGGAAGCAAGCTTCAAAAAATGTAAAATTTCACTAAGTGTCAAAATTGAAATTCTAGCTTCTGGGTTTTGTTCCCCTTTATACCAGAGCTATGTCTGGGTATTTTCCATTGAACTTTTAAATGATCTCAATAACTTGAGCCAAATTTGGAAAATCTAAGGTTGCATATTTATCTTTCACCTTTTGCTTGTAGTTGCCGACTTTGATATGGGTCTCTACAAAATCTCCAAGTTTTACATCTAGTTCTAGTAAAGCCTTTTCTATTCTAAATGCTTGCCTAATATCATCATCATTAGTAGCCTATTAAAAATTTCTCTAGAATTTCTCCAGCACTATCTCTACTAGTATTAACTCCTCCCGTGCATCATCCTAAAAAATATCTAGACAAGCATCACTATAATGCTTCTCAACTTCCAAAAATTGCTCTTGGGATTTATCCTTGAGCCTATGAATCTCTGGATGTAATGTTTCCATTACTTTATTCCCATCCACAATCTTTTTGATCTAATCATCAATCTTGTCTAACTCTTTAGTTGTATATACACCCATCAACATTGAATACCTTTGGCCTTTAATTGCTTGTAATTCTTGCAAATCCTTGCCTTGGGTATGTATCTAATCCATTAGACCAAAATATTGTTTCAAAATGGCTACTGGCCTATCCACATTCTCCTAAATGATGTGTAATAGCTTTAGGTTTCCCTGAATGATCTATACACCCTTTTCCTCAAAACTTTCTCGTCATTGCTGACAAGCTCTCAAAAATGGGTCTAGCTATACCATCCCCTTATCTCTTCTTTCAATTGTTGCGTTCAAAGTTTCCTCAAGATTAAAAACTTTGCTTAAATATCCCCTTAGGATTTCATTTTGTTGCTGAAATATTATTAATTTTTCTCCATCTTGTTCCAAGCTACTAAATACTTCCTTCAATCTTGTTGTAACCATTAGCTTAGTGGTATCCAAGGTAAGCTTCCCAAGCATGACCTCCCTGATCTGATAATCTCATGGAGTCAATTCTTCACCATTTGAATGTGGAGGAGGGATAGCCACATGAGCAAAAAATTCTTGGCTTCGATCACTCATAATGAAGGCTAATGCATGTGCATCTTTTGGAGGTGACTTGGGCTTCCTTAGAACCTCAATTAATTCCATTCTATCCTCCTCTTTAGTGGTGAATTGTTGCCTTTTATTTCTTATTACTTGTTTCCTCAGCCACCTTGGATATGTTGTACTAGGGATTTACCTATTGAGGATGATGGATTTTTCTCAGCTATACTCTTCCTCTTATCACTCCTTTATGGAGTCTTCTCCTTCTATGAGAATCTGTACGAGGAGTCTTTGTATCTATGGAGTCCAAATCCTCACCTCAGTGTCTTGGGAAGTTTGTTGAGGCTATTCACTTATTTTCCCTTCTTCTAACACTTCCTTGATTAAAACTTATTTTTATCTCTTCCACTTGTCCTACTTGTACCTATTCTTTTTTGTTATTTGGAGGAAGGGAAGTAACTGAACCTTTATCCACACAAAATGTAACATGATGTGGTGATGATGGAACTATTTCAGGTCCTTGTACCTAAGGTGGTAACTGGCTCCAATCCTCTTGCTAAAATTGATTAGTTGGAGTGTCTACTATCTTTTCTCCCACCAATTTAGTACCCACCGACATAAAATCAAAATCTGACATCTGAAAGACATCAGTGCCTTCCACATCCTGTTGATCTATCCATTGTCACATCTTATCTTCTAATGTTCTAGTTTGAATGGGTTTTTCTAGAATAGATGGAGGTGTGATGGTGGAGCTTCTTCTCCTCTCTAACTTTTTAGTTCTTGCAAGAAAATTCCTCTGGTTTAATGGAAAATTATCCTCTTCATCCTCACCATCCTCTTCTTCTACTTCTTCTGAGATAGGTTCATGGATTGACAAGAAAGGAATCACTTTCCTATTGACCTTTTCTCTCCTTTTTATTGAAGTCTTAATCTTTCTTCTACTTTTAGGCATGGAAGGAGAGGCTTGTACCTAATTTTGAGGAATTTCTTGGATTTCCACTTCATATTCTCCTTATACTTGCTTAACTGGTGGAACTTGAGGATTATCTTCGGTCTCTATAGTTTCAACATATTTTGACCCTTTTATGTTTTCTTATCCTTGCTATTGAGGTGCCTAAATTTCTCCCTCATTTGTTTTAGCTTGTTGAGGAGAATTCCTCTTCCTTTTTCCCTTACCTTTACCCTTTTGAGCTTGATAATACCCAAGTGGTCTATCAAGTTCGTGCACTATTTCTAGTCTTATTGGTGACTAGGTTGTAAATGTTAGCAATGTGATCTTTGCTCCTCTACCTTTAGTTGGATGAGCTTAAGCATGGAAGATAAATTTTAAGGAATTGGATCAAGTCTAAAAGGTCTCTTGATCTAGTCATTTTTCAATTTAATGATGTGCCTTGTTGTATGATTAATTTCCAAGTTCTCTTCTTTGTCAATCTAGACATTCATGATAGGCCGGTCACCAATCTTATCCCTATTGAACAATGGGTCGAGAAGATCCTCTATATCTTATTGCACAACCTTCAATGGAATCTTGATCTTTAAAGCACTTGCTACTAGATATAGACTCGTCCTACAATAGTCCCTTATGTAGAAATCATAATCATCTATTACATTCATCTAGTGATCTTCAAGGGCATCTTCATGCTGAAATATTTTACCCACTAAGCATTGCATTCTTTCAATGTTGTCAAAATAGGGCCGAGGGGAATTATACTCATCCAAGGGATACTAATCCCATTCACACTCAAAGGATGGAATATCTTACCTTCGATCCACCCTAAAAGGTCTTATAGCCATAGGCCATATCCAACATATATTGTGTCACTCTCTAACTCTATCATATATAGACAAGTGTTGTCCAGAAATCTACAAGAGAATAAGCCTATCACTGGGATACCTCAAGAGTTTCTTAGGGTTGAGAGTTGATCCCACTACCCTTAAATATGTAAATTTTTAGAATTAGATATAATAAGCTCCAACTTGTGATACCTTTTTAGCTACCTCTACTAACATCCTCTTCACATAATCCCCTTCTATAAACTAAATTATCGTGAATATGAAAGCATCATTTACAATCCCATATTCCTTTATTCTCTCTAAAAGCTCATTTTTTACAAGTTGAGGGTATATAATGTAAGGCCAGGCATTTACATCTTGAATACTACCCTTCTTATAGAGCCCATGATAATCTATTGCTCTCACAACTAGCAAGTATACAAAATATGAAGTCATATAAAATTTCCTGTAGTTCTTCACTACCATTAGTTGCTCTCCCAAGTTCTCACTAAGAATGGAGGCCCAGTCAATTGTGATCTTTGTCATCTTGATAGTCTTAATGAAATTGATCATCCATATGTTCAATGTCCTAAACTAGGTTGACCCATGACTCTACTCAAAAGAATGATTGAATATTTAATATCCTCCTTCATATAGCCCTGTGTCATATCTATTTTTCCTACCTTTTTCCCTAGAGGAGTCTTCTCAATGAGGTATGATGACTATATGATTTGAGAGGCTTCCTCCACATATTCCCTATACCTTCTCTCAGCTTGATGATAAGTCAATTTGATAAATTGATCTGCCCTTGGTAGATGGAACACCTTCTCTATATTGTTGGGTCATAGATCAAGGATGATCTCTTGAGTTATGCTCTTGACAACCCTTTCTTTGGGAACATATCTCTCTATTGGCATCATGATCAATTCTAAAGATTGTACTGAAACTAGATGTGACATTGCATTAACCAGTCCCAATTGGTTCAAAGCATAAACCATCTAAGATCTCTTAGTCAGTTTATTACATAATGTCAGAATATGCCCAAATCTGTGTTCACTAACTCAATGCCCTATATCTTTGAGTACTCATCTTGAAATCATGATTTCATTGGCACACCCTAAAACTTGAACACTAGGGGCTTTGGAACCATCTTTTCTGCAAGGGATCTTCATGAAAACACCATACAATATGTGCAAAAATGATGCCAATTAGTCCAAAGTCATAGAAAAAATTTAATTAATCACACCCTAATATGAACAAGACTCAAAAAACCTAGTTGTCCAAAACCACTAAAAAACTTGGTTTAAACCCTTAAATACAAATTGGTATGCCATTTAATCATTCAAAAGTGTGGGGTGCATAGTAGTGCACCTCATGAGGTGTGCTAATGCACACCCTATTAGCATTTTGGCATCAAATTTTAAGTTTTTTTAGGTGCTACTACACACCCCAAATGCATTTTTGTGTTTGTTTTTAGTTTTTTAAGGCAAAAACTAGGTTTGCATCAATGCACTGATGCACACCAGTTTTGGGGTTTTACTAATGCTTTTTTGTTTTCTTTTGTAGGGGGACTGAAAGTGGATGGGTGAACCTCTATTGATGTGGAGCTGAAGGAACTTAAATGAAGTATGAAAAGAAGGTGGGGTGGGGTTTATATAGACCCCCACACACCTTTATTAGTGGTGTGCAGGTGTGTAGCTATGCTATTGTGCATCATCAAAGGGAAAAAATGTCTTTCTCTTTTTCATTTTGGGCACACTAGCACACCAAGGGAGGTGTGCTAGTGTGGCCCCCTTTCTTCTTTGCAAAATAACTTTAGCACTCTCTTTGAAACTCTAATTTTTGACAACTAGGTTTCTGAGTTGGGACCTAGTCTTGACCAAAAACCAAAGATAAAATACACTAAAATACTTCCAAACCCTAGACTAGGGATCTAGAAAGTTAGAAAATAAAGTAGGGGGTCCCAATTTCTAGTCAAAATGGGTTGTGCATTGTGAAACCACAACAAGACCTTGAAAAGACAAAAATAACTAGAGATTTGTTGGTGGAATCTGAGTTTTTTAAACCTATTGATGCTCACTTTTCTCAAACCCCTCAATATCATTCTCTCTTGGAATGCAAGGGGTTTGAATAACAGGTGTCATTAAAAGGCTATTCATGATTTGATTACAATTCATTCTCCGAAAGTCTTTTGTGTTCAAGAGACTAAGGTTTTTGTTGAGGTTATGCATCAGCATGCTCCACACATTTGGTATTCTAGTCATTATCAAAGTATTGGTTCACAAGGGAATTCTAGAAGTTTGGCTCTATTCTAGGAACCTCGAAAGATTTCTCCCCTTTGGTAGATTTATAGTCATTATTCAATCTCTATGGTGGCTACTTCCTTGGATTCTAGTGAGACTATTCTTGTGACAAATGTTTAGGCCCCTATTGACATTTGTGGGAAGATTCATCTCTGGGATCACATTGGGTATGTGCATTCTTGTGCTCCTTATTTTCCTTGGATTTTAGGAAGTGACTTTAATTCTATTTTAAGTCTTGAGGAGAAAAGAGGAGGTTGGCCTAGGATTGGCCCTACTTCTAATCTTTTTCAAGCCTAGGTGGATGTTCTTTATGTTATTGATGTTAATCCTTCAAATGGGATTTTCACTTGGAACAATAGACGAAGTGCTCAAGAAGATATCTTAGAATGTTTGGATAGGTTTCTTGTTTCATGTTATTGGGTTGGTGGTGGCCTAATTACGAGTTCTAAAATTCTTGATTAGAGAGGTTCTGATCATTGGCTAATTAAGTTCTCTTCTTCTCCTATTGGTCTCCCTAAGAATCCCTCTTTTAGATTCTAGCTTGTCTCTTTATGATTTGGTGGCTAAGTGGTGGAGAGAGGGTGGCCCAAATTATGGCATGGTTATGTTTGTCTTTGAGTAGAAACTTAAATATATCAAATGTCATCTTAAGAGATGGAATACTTCTTGCTTTGGGAACCTTCAATCTAGAAAGAGTAATTCTCTAGATAATCTTGTAGTGATTACTCATCAAATCAAGGACTCTGGGCTTACAGAGGCTCTTGGTAGGGCTAGATCCTAGGCTATGCAGGATGTAGAAGAATGGGAACTTCAGGAAGAGATTTACTGGAAACAAAAGGCTCGCATTGATTGGCTATAGGAAGGGGATATAAATACTACTTTTTTCCATCATTTTGTTTAGGCTCATCATAATAAAGGGTATATTTCTTCTCTTGTTACTCCTAAAGGACTTTAAGATTTATTCTTAGTCTATTATGACCAAGCAAGCCCTTCAATTTTATTCTAACCTTTTTACTGAGGATTCTTAGCCTGCAGTTGAGGAGAAGAACTTAATTTTTTCATGCATTCCTTCTCTTATCACTAATTTTCTATGAATGATTCTCTTCTTCTTCCAATTTTGATAGCTGAACTTTAAGAGGTTGTGTTTTGGATGAATAAAGGGAAAGCTCCACGCCTAGATGGCTTCCCTATGGAATTCTCTCAAGAATTTTGAGAAATTATTAATATGGATCTCTTGGAGATGGTTAAGGAATCCCTTCAATATAAGCAAATGCTTCATGCATTGAACTATACTTTATTGACTCTTATCCCTAAGAAAGAAGGTGTTGATAATCTTGACTCCTTTCATTCCATTGCTCTTTTTAATGTTGTGTACAAAATTATCACCAAATTGATTGTTGATAGACTCAAGATATGCCTTCCAGTTGTGATTTTAGAGGAACAAGGCAATAATGTGTCTAGTAATAAAATTCTTGATGGAATTGTTATTGCTTATAAAGTTATTCATTCTATGCATACATCAAAAGAGTGAGCTATGTTCATTAAGTTGGATATGGCTAAGGCTTATGACAAAGTCAAATGGAGTTTTCTCCAATAGATCCTCTTGACCTTTGGTTTCTACCAATAGTGGGTGAATTGGATTATGAGTTCTGTTACTTCAGCTTCTTTTTCTATTTTGGTGAATGGTGTTGCTTCAAAGCCCTTTGGTACCTGTAGAGGACTTCGCCAAGGGGATCCTATTTCATCTTATCTCTTTATCATTCTAGCTAAGGGTTTGTGTTGCTTTCTTAAGCTTTTTTCTCACTAGGGTTTGATTCATGGATGGAAATGGGGTGCTAGCTTGTCTCCTATTTTGCATATTTAGTTTGTGGATGATACTTCATTTATGGGACAAGCCCATCTTCAAGAATCTACCTCTTTTAGGAATGCTTTGGATATGTATCTTGCAGCTTTGGGATAGAAAGTTAATAAAAAAAATCCTCCATTATTTTCTTCAATACTCCCTAGACTATTCAAAGGCATATTGTTGCTATTTTGAGGTTTCAAATTAGGTCTCTTCCCTTTGTTTATTTGGGTATTCCTCTTACTATTGGTATACATCCTAGATCTTCCTGGCAAGTTTTTCTTGATAAACTATGGTAAAAGATTAATTATTGGATTCATTGATGGCTATCAACTATTGCTCACCTGACTCTATTAAAATCAATTATTCAAGCCCTTCCTATTTACAAGTGTTTCATTCATGTTGCTCCTATGTATTCTCTTCAAGAATTTGATGCTCTGCCCCATCAATTCCTTTGAAGTGGGAACCTTTCAACTTCTAAATGGAGTCTAGCTAAATGGAAAATAGTGTGTAGACCTCAGAAGGAGGGTGACCTTGGCTTAGGATTAGCTATTTTAAATGGGCAAGTTCTCACTGCAAAACTTTATTAGCATTGGTGTACTAACCAACATCAACTTTGGGCTCGTATTCTCACCCATATGTATTTTCCAGATATTGATGTGGTTGAAGTTCACTGCTTTCCTTTGAAGGGAGAGGATCCATGATTTGGCATACACTAAATTTTGGAGCTCAGTTGGTTTAAAATGGTCTCTTTTGGATTTGTCATTTGGGATCACAAGCTTTACTTTGGCTTCACTATTAGGATGGGCACCCTCCTATTCTTACTACTCATCCTCAGCTACATGCCCTCTATCAAAATTTTAGTGTTGTTGGTTGTGATATAGTTGATTTTTATAAGATAGGGTGTGTTAGAGGTTTGGCTCCTTCCTTTCATTGGAAACACCCTTCTAAATGGCCTTTAGGAGGATCTAAGGAGGATAAGAAGGAGTTGTTTTAGATTTTGCAGTCTTGTGAGTGTACTACTTTGGTGGGTAATGATGTTCTTTCTTGGGACAGCAAGGATGTTTCTGGAAATTTTTTAGTGTCCGCAGGATATGTTGAGCTTCTTTGATAGATATTGGCGGACATTTAGATGCCCTGGTGGAAGCAAGTCGAGTACAAGTTCTCTTGGCCCAAATGTATTTTTTTTATGTGGTTGGTGGTCCATAGTCGATGTCTTACATGGGATAATTTATCCAAGCATGGCTTCCAATGACCCTCAATGTGTTTTCTATGCTAGACTAGTGAACAAAATATCTCTCATCTCTTTTTCCAATGCTCTTTCACTAGACATATTTGGCACTCTTGGTGGAATGTATGGAACCAAAGCTGTTGGCATGTTTCCTCACTAGCAGAATCCTTTGCTCGTTGGGGTAAGGCTCCTGTCAAGACTTCATTTCTTCAAATTGTCTGGGCTTTTGGACCCTCCTTTATTATTTGGCATATCTATTTGGAAAGGAACCATCATATCTTAAGGATGAGTTTTTAGAGCTTCCTCACCTATGGTGGAAAATTATCCATTCTTTGGGGGAAACTATTTATGAAAAATGTGATACTTCTGAGCCCATGAAACTAGGGGAGGATATTTTCAATAATCCTCTAAATATTTTTCCCTCACATGGAAAACTGCTAAGAAATATGTGTACACATCCCTTGTGAAAGATAAATAGGGTGGGGAAGTAGAGTGCCCCTCCATAGGGTATTCTTAAAATCATCACGAAAATCCAAGCCTTGCTGGCATTGGTGGTGTCCATAGAGATAGTAAGGGGGATGTCCAATTTGTGTTTTCTATTTATAAAGGTCATCACACTAACAACCTGATGGAGACCATAGCTATTTTGTATGCTATGAAGAATACTTTTGACCTTGGTTGGAGAAGGCTTATCTGTGAATCTGACTCACAAGTGACGATACGTCCTTTGAATCAGAAACATTTTTAAGTTGTTAGTTGGAAGTTAGCTTTGATTGCAAACCAAATTCATTATTTGTGTACTTCTTGGAGTCTGATACTTTCACTCATATTCCCAGGGCATGGAATAGTGTTGTTGATTGTTTGGCAAAGTGGGCTTTTGACCATATGTGTAATTGGCACATTGTTGATAAGACTCAACTTCTGATGGGCTTGTCCCATCAACTTGATCACTTGGTTGATCTTGATAGGGTTGTCTAATGCCCTTTCTCTGTTTGTTCTTATTTCTCTTTCAGCTTGAATAAATTTTCACCCCTCCTTTATTTCAAACACACAAGAGGAAGGTACATGCATAATTTCCAATGACATCTTTGACACCTAAGAGGTAAGTTGTGTCATAATATAAACAACTTTCTAATTCTATGACACATTTCTCAAAGAAACATCCAAGGAAAAAAAACCTATCACATCCATTATAATTATCTTCCCGAATGCAATGCAAGTACAATATACAAGTTACTATGACCAAGAATAGGCACCTTCTTTACCTCACATTACTTGTCAAAATGGAACTCCACCATAAATGTCAATTGCTATAATACAACTCTAGTGCACTATACGTCAAATTGGAAATATATACAATATCTTCTCATAGCTTATTATCTTCCAAGTGAATGCTAACATCATATAAAATAAGATATATGTGATTGCATCACCTATCATGTAGGATGTTACCTCATCAAGGGGTCCCACAAAATGAATGAAAACGTAGAAAGTTAATATTATAAGATTAACCAACTAATTAAATAATTCAACATGTTAAGATTCTAAGATTGAAATGCCTCAATCCCAACACAATGATCTATTAGAAGGTTGCCTTATTTTTAACTATGAAACCTGAATTTATATTTGAATAGTAAACACAAGGATGATATCATGAACATTAGAGTGAGCTTTTATTATTTCCCTACCTTATATTTCTCAAGAAGATGTTAATGAGTTATAAGTGAGAATTGTTCCATATATTTAAATAATCTATCATGAGTTCCTTATGTGTAATATGTGGCATTATATTATTCACTTATTGTACTTTTCGTAGGCTAGTACTATTGCATTCACTTCGTTGAATTAGTGAATTAGTTTAATAATAATCAACCAATGAGAACAAACTATTTTTTAATTAATCAGATATTTCTAAAGTTAATATATTAATTTATTATTCTAATATTATATCTAAATGATAATTGGTTCATTTCATTTGGCATTATAGGACCCCTTTTATTTGAGGCTTCCTCCATATTGATTTTTTTCAACTAGATTTTTGGCGGTAGTAAGTTTTATTAATTTTTCAACATGATGATTAATATAGTTTTTGACATGTTCATTGTTATAATTCAAAATTATTATCCTTTCATAATAAAAGATTCCCTTGATTTGTAATTTCTCTAAATAAAGATATTTACTATAATATGTCAAATTGTTTGTTATGATTTGTGTATTTATTTCACCAATTACATTCAACTATTTTTGGATCAATTAATTTTTTTTACTAATTTGTATATTTTATATATTCTACAATTTTTTCCCCAAATTTAATTGATTGATTTGACTTTAAATTAATTTCCAATTAGTATAAAAACTATGATGGCAAGTACATGCCACTATGTGGCACTTGTTCATGAGTATAACTATTAGTGCTTTTTAATAGGCCATGTACTATTGTCATAATTTTTGTACTTTTGGCTATAAGTAGTGATTAAAACAAGTTATGTGGACCAATTATAATTTACCATTTAAATGTTAGTTTGTTATACATTTTAATTGAACTATAAGTCTAATTATAATATTATTTAAGATAAATGAAAAAAAAAATCATATACAAAATAATTAAAACTACAACTAATTACATGACTTAAAACTATGATTAATTATAAAGACATGTACTTGATGACATTTGTTTATTTTGTTCGTACTAGAATGACTGGCATTAGTAATTTTGTATAGTTGTATTGGAATGGAAGCAAGCTTATACATTATGGACAAATAACAATTTTACAAAGGTACATTATATATTTTATGTTCTATTGACTTATAGTTCACACTGTTAATCATTTAGTAAAACTTATCAATCCATTAAACTATTATTGTTTGACATGTTGTAACTTATTCTTTGCCATTTATTAATGCTTAGTAGGTACATATGTGTTTCATTTTGTATGTTGACATGAGTTATTTATCATGCATGTTTTTAAAAAAATATGATATTGTAAATGTTTCTTTTTTAATATTTGAATTATTTTATGTTTTATCATTATTTTCTTTAAAAAAATTAAATGTACAATAAATTTAAATATTTATTTTCAAACTAATTTGTATTTTTATTTATCTCATAGTTATACCTAGTTTAAAATTATTGTATTAAGATATTAAGACATCATAATAACTTCTATCAAAATTTATTCAAATTTGAACTCTAATATTAATAATTAAAAAATGAAGTCCCCATTTGGATATTTTGTCCAAAAAAATCATAGAAAATATGAATCTTATAGTACCATTCTTGCTCCATTGCACTTGATAGATAACAGATTTAAATTGGATATTTCTTGAATAATTATAAATAATCTCCATGTTCCGTTATCATGAAATGTTGTACTGGACCTCCAGATAAATTAAATAAATTTTGAGTGCAAGTTTCATCCCTTCATAGACACGACAATTTGTCCCTCCATGGACAATAAATGATACAAGGATACAGTCAAAATACTTCTTTCTCTAGACAATAAGTTTCATGAACTCATCCTTTTCAATGGCGTGAAGCAGATACAACAATCTCAACATCCATGGAAAATGTAAGGCTTAATTTATATGAATATAGTCCCTAAATGTAAAATTCGTTATCATTGGTCTAATTAGGTCTTTTCAATTAAATTATAGCATAGCTTAGCACTTGCCTATGTGGAGATGCATTGGTCACATGCAATTGTCTAAGCTATTAAGATATTTTATGCTGAAATGAAAAAATTATCATGGCCTAATGCTAAAAATGTGCTTAGAGTTGAGTTGAGTCAAATCAAGGCCTCTAAGCCATACAAAAACTAAGAAACTACTATCCCCACTTTTCCCCTTTTCTTCTCTCATTCCATTCTTGCCTACCACTAACATATTTTTAACTAGATGAAGAAACAAGGAGAAATAATAGCCTCTCTGATCCTAATTGAGAGTTTCTCAAGTTGGGTCTTTTTAAGCAACAAGGGCTTATGTAGTGGATGCAATCAAATTCTTCACATACTATAAAACTCTATTTTGTTGATTGGTTTTTGTAGTAGTTAAGCATGGTGAAATGAAAAAGTGTAGTTTTAAGGATGGTGGTGTTTTTTATTGCAGCCATAATAACTTGGGTGGGATGTTCATCAAGGCTATTGAGAGAAAACAATAGAAAGAAACTTAGCAATTATTACCACTTTGTAGGAGAAAGAGTTTTGGATGAATTGAGAGAAAAGAAGAAATTAATGGAGGATTCTCATGATGATAATCATGGATGCAACTGCTACAAGGCAACAGAGGAAGAGGAGAAAGACCCAATTTATGGAGATGATAAAAGGCTTGTACCCACAGGATTTGACCCTTTGCATAATATATAAGGCTTAGAGCCTACAAGAACTTGTATGATGAGATGAGCCTTCAAGAGAGATTGTCTTGTAAGTCAGCATATACAAATGTTTTCTAATAGTTCATATGTTTTTTTTTGTTTATTCTTTTAAGTTATACAAAAAAAATGAATAAGAACTCATCGACCTTTTTGTTTATTGTTTGTAAATCACAAAGTTAGATTGGCATGGAATCCCAACTTTTGAGTATGTTTTGTTACATTTTATCAAGATAAGAAAATTGGTTCTAGTTAATAGGTTAAGCTCTTGGTTGAGTTTGGATTAGCTTTCACAGTTAAAAATGACATGCTTAATTCTTTGATTCTTTAATAATAACATATTTTGATGATTCATAATATTATATTCATTCCTTTAGGTAAGATTGTGTGTAAGATTGCATGTGAGTTTGTCAGTATCAATGTTTGAAATCATTTTCATATTAAATAAATGCTTCATGAGAAATACCTTGTTTGAAGTGGAGGGCTTTTCATATAGTTTTTCTAGGGTTTGCATCAACTCTTCTGTTATCTTTGCTTTTGTAATATTAAATATCACCAATGGTGCTAGACATAATCGAATGCTTCCAAGTGCCTTTCTATCCAAAAGATCCTAGTCATCATTTGATATAAATCCCTAATTCTTGGTTTTTCCTTCCAATGGCTTCCATAAATCCTTTTGGTAAAGATAGTCTTCCATAACTGAAAGTTTTTCCCATTAAATTTGTCAACCCTCATCTTACCCTCGTCTGCCATCACTCCCACTCAATTGCATGACTTTCCTGCAGAGGATAAATGAAAAAACAACCTCACTCTTATACCACTTGTTAGGATTAAACCATGACATGCAAATATAAACAATATTAGAAAATAATAGATCACATAGAAAAGAACACAAGAGACCAAGATTTAACATGGTTCACCCGATCGCTAGGCTATGTCCACCAAATAGCAAGTCTAATATTATTATGATCTAGTGATTACAACCTTATTACAATCTATAATCCTTTACAGCTTAATACCATTGCAAGAACCAATTTTCACATCACCACAATGAAGCAATCCCTAACCCTAAGCCCTTTTATACAAGTATTTTTATCGCTTTTAGGGTTATAATTATTAATTACATGTCAGCCCAAAATCTTGATAAAATAGGCCCCAAAAAAAAATTTGGAGGCTCCACCCCCAAACAATCGTGGCCTAATAGCCCCGACTGTATTGGGGACTATCGCCTCCAAACCCCTGCTTAAGGCTCGGCCTGACCTCGAACCCCTTCAAAGAATTATGGAGTATGTATAGTACTTCCCTAATCAGTCACCACAATCAAACAAGAAATTTCTCTTTATTCAACTTAGTTATAACCTCTCTCTTGTACATCTTGATCTTTAGCTTAAATCCCTTCAAACTTTCCTTTTCAAACACCAAAAGATCTTATACCAATTGTTAAAATGATTAGAATAATTGAGAGGGGGAATGAATCAATTATCCTTAGGTTCAGATATACCATTCATCTTTAAACAACTTCAAACAACATATTCAATCTCATAAATCCACTCGGCCAATATAGCAACTAATCAACAATTTAACTTATTCATTCATCACTAGCTCTTTCTTCGGTATATGTCGACTAACAAAAATATAAAATAAGAAATAGCATGCATCATTAAAAGAAAATTCACACAATTGTGACACCGGGATTTAATGTGGAAACTCAATTTGAAAAAAAATACTTTTCACTCTTCTGAAGTGGGCTTGGTTAAGAGCTAACCCTATTAAAGGTTACAAAATACACTATTAGGTGTGATCCTATTAAAGAATTTAATCATCCTATTAGGAGTGGTCTTGTTAGAGGACTTTGGATCATTCCATTAGAATGCCACCTTGATTAAAGGATTTACAAATGAATGTTAGGTCAACCTTGATTAAAGGATTTTATTGCCACAATGATTAGAAAGTAATAGCTAGGTTTGATCTATTAAGATACAACTCACTTTGCAAATTTAGATCTCCATTCCACTCATTTCTGGTTCATTAATTGGACTTCATCATGTTCTCCATCTCTAATCTTCTTGGCAACCTTTCAAGCAATCACACTTCACCAACTTTATCAATTTTCTTTTGCTACTTTGTTCTTCACAAGTCCTTCACAAATTCACCAATCAAAAACCATAAAACATAATTTGTCCCTCCTTAAATGGGTAGTTTTGTTCTTTTTTTGCTTAAACATCACCATAGATCTAGGGTTTGATCATATTCATTGAATTTATTCATCATTTTTTCCTTGTACTCCTTTCTTCAAACTTCTAGATACTTCTCCTTGAATCCTCACCCTAAATCTCTTAACAAACTCAATCTTGCATTAAATACACCAGCTCATCAATCCTTATTATTCACACATTTTGATTAATTCAAAAATTCAACTATGTTGGCTTCAAAACTCGATCCTTTCTCAAACTTTTATTTTGTTGACACTCGATCGTCACAATGATCTTTCTCTCGATCATCATTGTGTAGCTTGGTCTCTATTGTTATGTCATGTTTGGCTTGCACTAGCTTGCTTGATCTTTACTATGCTTGGTCGCTACTACATTTTCTCCTTCATCTTACTCAGCCATTATTGTCACTCAACTACTACTATTTTCTCAGCAATCTCTTAAGTTTAATCTTTTAATCTCTTAAGTTACTTAATATTCTTTTTTGACTTCTTCATTGACCATATAAACTTGTACTCATTCAGGCTTAGTGTTTTACTCAACAACTCCACTATACTTCAACCCAATTGTCTTACTCATGTTATAAGATGATTAAACAACATGCTATCTTGTCAAAGACTAACTGATCAAGTATCCATTATATTTCCATCATATTAACTACTATTTTCTCAAAAACTTGACTAGCTCACCTTGTTTTCTCTTCTTTTCATATCCTGTTTATCAATTAGCTGAAATGACACCCTACAATGTTAGTAATTATATTACCAGTAAGGTTTGACATCAATGACAACATAATAATTGTTCCAGTTGTAGTTTCTAACACACAAGAGGAATTTATATGCATGATTTCCAATGACATCTTTGACACCTAAGAGGTAAGTTGTGTCATAATATAAACAACTTTCTGATTCTATGACACATTGCTCAAAGAAACTTCCAAGGCTAAAACACCTATCTAATCCATAATAATTATCTTCCCAAATGCAATGCAAGTACAATTTAGAAGTTACTGTAACTAAGAATAGGTACCTTCTTTACCTCGCATTACTTGTCAAAATGGAACTCCACCATAAATGTCAATTGCTATAATACAACTCTAGTGCATTATATGTCAAATTGGAAATATATACAATATCTTCTCATAGCTTATTATCTTCCAAGTGAATGCTAACATCATATAAAATAAGATATATGTGATTGCATCACCTATCATGTAGGATGTTACCCCATCAAGGGGTCCCACAAAATGAATGAAAACTTAGAAAGTTAATATTATAAGATTAACCAACTAATTAAATAATTCAACATGTTAAGACTCTAAGATTGAAACACCTCAATTCCAACACCATGATCTATAAAAAGGTCGCCTTATTTTTAACTATGAAACTTGAATTTATCTTTGAATAGTAAACACAAGGACGATATCATGAAAATTAGAGTGAGCCTTTATTATTTCCCTACCTTTTATTTCTCAAGAAGATGGTAATGAGAATTGTTCAATATATTCAAATAATCTATCATGAGTTCCTTATGTGTAATTTGTGGCATTATATTATTCACTTATTCATGAGTAAAATTATTAGTGCTTGTTAATTTGCCATGTACTATTGTCATGATTTTTGTACTTTTGGCTATAAGTAGTGATTAAAACAAGTTATGTGGACCAATTATAATTTACCATTTACATGTTCTTTTTTTATACATTTTAATTGAACTATAAGTCTAATTATAATATTATATAAGATAAATGAAAAAAAATCATATACAAAACAATTAAAACTACAACTAGTTACATGACTTAAAACCATTATTAATTATAAAGACATGTACTTGATGGCATTTGTTTATTTTGTTTGTACTAGAATGGTTGACACTAGTAGTTTTGTGTAGTCGTATTGGAATGGAAGCAAGCTTACACATTATGGACAAATAACAATTTTACAAAGGTACATTATATATTTTATGTTTTATTGACTTATAGTTCACACTTTTAATCATTTTGTACAACTTATCAATCCATTAAACTATTATTATTTGACATGTTGTAACTTATTCTTTGCCATTTATTAATGCTTAGTAGGTACATATGTCTTTCATTTTGTATGTTTACATGAGTCTTTTATCATGCGTGTTTTGAAAAAATGATGATGTAGATGTTTCTTTTTCAATATTTTGAATTATTTTATGTTTTATCATTATTTTCTTTAAAAAAATTAAATGTGCACCAAATTTAAATATTTATTTTCAAACTAATATTTATTTTTATTTATCTCATAGTTATACCTAGTTTATAATTACTGTATTAAGATATTAAGACATCATAATAACTTCTATCAAAATTTATTCAAATTTGAACTCTAGAAAAAGCACACCTCTGTAGAAGTACACTTTCTCATAAATAAGGCACACCTTAGAATTTGGCGCACCTACAAAGCTCAAAACTCAAAAACTTAGAAAAAATTTTGAACTTATGAAAAAATGCAGATTTTTGGAGTTTTGTAATTTTTCTTCTATTCTAAATGTTAAGGCCCTACTTCTAGCGACACTTCTATTGAGTTGTCATTTTGCACGATGCTTAATGACAAGAATCCTTTCAGACTCCTCTCTTGAAAAGCTAATCTGAGGATCAACTCCAAGGTTTTGGGTGATCTTGTGACCTATTGGAATCTACTCAATTGAAGATAAATGTGAATGTTCATGAGGAGGCCTTTGCTGGCTCTAAAATGATTCAAATAAGATGTATGATCTACTTGCTATCTCAAAAAGAATATCCACACAAAAAGGAATATATTTTTCTATTTTTCTATTTTGTAGATGAATGCAATCTAACAATGCAACTATATGAATTCCTAATTTTAACCAAGGGGTCAGTAAAGAAAATAACAAAGATAAGGTGACAAGAAATTTTAAGCAAATAACATGAAAGTAAATCCTAATGGAAATAAGCTACAGAAACAACACATCTACGAGTTAAGCTTTCAAAAAGATTGATGGGTAACCAATGAAAATAGGAGCAACACTTCCTTAATTCCACTAATGCAATCGTCCATGGGAATTTAGTAATCGTAAGATGTTTCACTCTTCATCAAATCACATAGCCACAAAAAGTGCACTAATGTGAGACAAAAAGTTATATAGAAACAATATAATGATCTCTTCTCAAACTAAGTATGTTAGTGGAATTTGTAAACCCATAAAAAACACTAGAATTAAAAGATCACACAACTAGAAATAATGCAATAAATGTTTGGCTCAATTACATACCATGAACATACATCCACAAAATATAACACACTTTGGCAAGAATCACTACACTCCAAATGCAGGCACCAAAAGCATATATTATTGCAAAATAACAGCAGCCTTGATTACATATTACATTTCCCTATTTATAAGAAATCTTCTCCTCAATTTGTGTTGAGAGTGAGGGATATCTTTTTGCAATCATATGCTTCTAAACTAATAAAACAAATCTATTAATGTACAAACTAACTATCCAACTAGTGCTAAATAGGATTCCATCCATTTTATATCATTAATTGGATGCATGAACCTTTACATGTCATAAAACAAAAAAAGCATGAAAGAATAAGAAAGACAAAACCTTTAGATGATGTAGAAGTGACTGGAAGTGGCAAAAATAGAAGCTCCATCTTCACTAGGCATCTTTAGGAGTTAAACTGTCATCAAAATGTGTTTTCAATGCATGGAAAGCTCTAAATATAGAAATAGCAGTTAACTATTGATGTACCTCTTAATTCTTCAAAATCATCTAGAACACTAATGACCAAGCACACCTGCACACCTGGTACACCTGTGCACTGGCACAACAATGAACCTCAGAAGCAAGCTTCAAAAAATGTAAAATTTCACAAAGTGTCAAAATTGAAATTCTGGCTTCTAGGTTTTGTTCCCCTTTATACCAAAGCTATGTCTCAGTATTTTCCATTGAATTTTTCAATGATATCAATGAATTGAGCCACATCTAGAAAATCTAAGGCTGCATATTTATCTTTCACCTTCTGCCTATAGTTGCCGACTTTGATATGGGTCTCTGCAAAATCTCCAAGTTTTACATCTAGTTCTAGTAAAGCCTTTTCTGTTCTAAACACTTTCTTGATATCATCATAATTAGTAGCCTCTTCAAAAGTTCTCTAGAATTTCTCCACCACTACCTCTACTGGTATTAACTTCTCCCATGCATCATCCTTAAAAATATCTAGACAAGCATCACTATAATGCTTCTCAACTTCCAAAAATTTCTCTTGGGCTTGATCCTTGAGCCATTGAATCTCTGTATGTAATTTTTCCATTACTTTATTCCCATCCAAAATATTTTTTATCTAATCATCAATCTTATCTAACTCTTCAGCTATATATACTCCCATCAACATCTGATACCTTTGGCCTTTAATTTCCTATAATGCTTGCAAATCCTTGCCCTAGGTATGTATCTAATCCATTAAATCTTAATTCAAAATGGCTACTAGCCTATTCAAATTATCCTACATGATGTGTAATAGCTTCAAATTTCCTTGAATGATCTATACACTCTTTTCCTCAAAAATTTCTCGTCATTGCTGACAAGCTCTAAAAAATGGGTCCAGCTATACAGCCCCCTTATCTCTTCTTTCAATTGTTGTATTCAAAGTTTCCTTAGGATTAACAACTTCAATTAAATATCCCTTTAGGATTTCATTTTGTTTCCAAAGTATTATTAATTCTACCCCATCTTGTTCCAATCTACCGAATACCTCCTTCATTCATGTTGTAACCATTAACTTAGTGGTATCCAAGGTAGGCTTCCCAAGCATGACCTCTCTGATTTGATAATCTCATGGAGTCAATTCTTCACCATTTGAATGTGGAGGAGGGATAGCCACATGAGCAAACAAGTCTTGGCTCTGATCACTCATAGTGAAGGCTAATGCCTGTGCATCTTTTGGAGGTGATTCAAGCTTCCTCATAACCTCAATTAATTCCATTCTATCCTCCTCTTCAGTGGTGAATTGCTACCTTTTATTTCTTATTACTTCTTCCTCAACCACCTTGGGATATGTTGTATTGGGGATTTACCTATTGAGGATGAAGGAGTTTTCTCAGCTATACTCTTCCTCTTATCACTCGTTTATGGAGTCTTCTCCTTCTATGAGAGATCTACACAAGAGTCTCTATATCTATGGATTCCACAGTCATCACCTCAGTGTCTTGGGAAATTTTTTGAGGCTATTTGCTTATCTGCCCTTCTTCTGACACTTCCTTGGTGGATACTTGTTGTGGTTCTTCCTCTTGTCTTGCTTGTACTTAATCTTTTTTGTTATTTGGAGGAAGGGGAGTAACTGAACCTTTATCCACACAAAATGTAACATAATGTGGTGACGATGAAACTATTTTAGGTCCTATTATCTAAGGTGGTAACTAACTCCAATCCTCTTGTTGAGGTTGATTAGTTGGAGTGTCTACTATCTTGTCTCCCACCAATTTAGTATCCACTAGTGTAAAATCAAAATCTAACATCTAAAAGACATTAGTGCCTTCCACATCCTACTCATCTATCTATTGTTACATCTTATCATTTGATGTTGTAGTTTGGGTGGGTTTTTTTGGAATAGATGGAGGTGTGATGGTGGAGCTTCTTCTCCTCTTTGACTATATAGCTCTTGCAAGACAAGTCCTTTAGTTCAAAGGTAAATTATCCTCTTCACCCTCACCATCCTCTTCTTCTGCTTCATCTAGAATAGGTTCAGCAATTCACAGGAAGTGAATCACTTTCGTATTGACCTTTTCTCTCCTTTTTACAAAAGTCTTAATTTTTCTTCTCCTTTTAGGCATGGAAGGAGAGGCTTGTACATGCTTTTGAGGTATTTCTTGGATTTCCACTTCATCTCCTCCTGGTACTTTCTCAGCTGGTGGAACTTGAGGATTATCTTGGGTCTCTATAGTTTCAACATTTTCTGACCCTTGTATGTTTTATCCTCCTTGCTGTGGAGGTGCCTAAATTTCTCCCTCATTTTTTTCAGCTTGTTGAGGATAATTCCGCTTCCTTTTTCCCTTACCTTTACCCTTTTGAGCTTGATAATACCCAACTAGTCTATCAAGTTCTGACAGTGCTGACATTTACAACCTGGTAATACCTTTACCTTTGCTCCTCTACCTTTAGTTGGATGGGCTTGAGCATGGAAGATCAATGTTTAAGGAATTGAATCAAGTTTAAAAGGTCTCTTGATCCAATCATTTTTCAATTTAATGATGTGCCTTTCCTTGTGATTAATGTCCAAGTTCTCTTCTTTCTCAATCTTGACATTCACGATAAGCCGATCACCAATCTTATCCCTATTGAACAACAGGTCAAGAAGATACTCTATATCTTGTTGCACAACCTTCAATGGAATATTGATCTTCAAAGCACTCTCTACTAGATATAGAGTCATCCTACAATAGTCCCTTATGCAAACATCATAGTCATTTGTTGTATTCATCTAGTGATCTTCATGGGCATCTTCATGCTGAAATATTTTACCCACTAAGCATTACATTCTCCTGATGTTGTCAAAATAGAGCGAAGGGGAATTATACTCATCCAAGGGATATTGATCCCATTCACACTCGAAGCATGGAATATCTTACCCTAAATCCACCCTAAAAGGTCCTATAGCCATAGGTCATGTCCAACATATTTTGTGTTGCTTTCTAACTCTGTCATACACAAATAAGTGTTGTCCAGAGATCTCCAAGAGAATAAGTCTATCACTGGGATACCTCAAGAGCTTCTTAGGGTTGAGAGTTGATCCCACTACCCTTAAATATATAAATGTTCAGAACTGGATATAGTAAGCTCTGACTTGTGATACCTTTGCAGTTTCCTCTACTAACATCCTCTTCACATAATCCCCTTTTATAAATCAAATTATCGCAAATATGAAAGAGTCATTTACAATCCTAAATTCCTTTCTCTTCTCCAAAAGATTTTTTTTCACTAGTTGAGGGTATACAATGTAAGGCCAAGCATTTTCATCTTGCATACTATCCTTCTTATAGAGCCCATGATAATCTATTGCTCTTGTAGCTAGCAAGCATACCAAATATGAAGTCATATAAAATTTTCTATTGTTCTTCACTACTAGTAGCTGCTCTCCCAAGTTCTTGCTAAGAATGGAGGCCCAGTCAATTTGCATCTTTGTTGTCTTGATAGTCTTAATGAAATTGACCATCCATATGTTCAAATGTCCTAAAGTAGGTAGACCCATGACTCTACTCAAAAGAATGATTGAATATCCAATATCCTCCTTCATATAGCCCCATGTCATATCTTCTTTTCCTACCTTTTTCCCTAGAGGAGTCTTCTCAATGAGGTATAATGACTATATGATTTCAGAGGCTTCTTCCACATATTCCCTATACCTTCTCTCAGCTTGATGATAAGTCAATCTGATAAATTGATCTGCCCTTGGTAGATGGAACACCTTCTCTATATTGTTGGGTCGTAGATTAGGGATGATCTCTCTAGTTATGCTCTTGACAACCCTTTCTTTGGGAACATATCTCTCTGTTGGCATCATGATCAATTCTAAAGAATGTACTAAAACTAGATGTGACATTACATTAACCAATCTTGATTGGATCAAAGTGGAAACCATCTAAGATCTCTTAGTCAGTTTATTACATAATGTTAGAATGCACCCAAATCTGTGTTCACTAACTCAGTGTCTTGGATCTTTGAGTACTCAACCTAAAATCATGATTTCGTTGGCATACCCTGAAACTTGAACACTATTGGCTTTGGAACCATCTTTTTTGCAAGGGATCTTGATGAAGACACCATCAAATATGTGCAAAAATGATGCCAATTAGTCCAAAGTCATAGAAAAATTTTAATTAATCACACCCTAGTATGAACAAGACCTAAAAAACCTAATTGTCTGAAAACACTAAAAAACTTGGTTTAAACCCTTAAATGTAAACTGGTGCACCTTTTAATCATTCAAAAGTGTGGGGTGCGTAGCAGTGCACCTCATGGGGTGTACTGATGCACACCCTATTAGCATTTTGGCATCAAATTTTAGGTTTTTTAAGGTGCTACTGCACACCCCAAATGCATTTTTGTGTTTGTTTTATGTTTTTAAGGGCAAAAAATAGGTGTGCATCAGTGCATTAGGGTACTAGTTTTGGGGTTTTACTATTTTTTTTGTTTTCTTTTGTAGGGGGACTAAAAGTGGAGGGGTGCACCTCTACTAATGTAGAGCTGCAGTGCGATAGAGCTGGAGGAACTTAAATGAAGGAAGTATGAAAAGAAGGTGGGGGTGGGGGTTATATAGAATCCCATGCACTTTTGGTGGTTTGCAGGTGTGCAGTTATGCTACTACACATCATCAAAGGGAAAAAATGCCTTTCCCTTTTTTATTTTGGGCGCACTAGTGCACATGGGGAGGTGTATTGGTGTGCCCCCCTTTCTTCTTTGCAAAATGACTTTAGCACTCTCTTCAGAACTCTAATTTTTGACAACTAGGTTTCCAAGATGGGACCCAATCTTGACCAAAAACCAAAGATAAAAACCCCTAAAAGACTTCCAGACCCTGGACTAGGGATCTAGAAAGCTAGAAAATAAAGTAGGGGGTCCCCATTTCTAGTCAAAATGGGGTGTGCATTGTGAAACCAAAACAAGACCTTGAAAAGATAAAAATGAATGGAGATTAATTGGTGGAATCTGAGTTTTTTAAACCTATTGATGCTCACTTTTCTCAAACCCCTCAATGATCATTCTCTCTTGGAATGTGAGGGGTTTGAATAGTAGCTATCATCAAAAATCTATTCATGATTTGATTGCAATTCATTCTCCAGATGTCTTTTTTTTCAAGAGACTAAGGTTTATGTTGAGGTTATGCATCAGCACGCTCCACACATTTGGTATGCTGGTCACTGTTAAAGTATTTGTTCACAAGGGAATTCTAGAGGTTTGGCTTTGTTTTGGGGCCCTTGAAAATTTTCTCCCCTTTGGTGTCTTTCCATTCATTACTCAATCTTTATGGTGACTACTTCCATGGACTCTAGTGAGACTATTCTTGTGACAAATGTTTATGTGCCTATTGACATTTGTGAGAAGATTCATCTCTAGGATCACATTAGGTATGTGCATTCTTGTGCTCCTTATTTTCCTTGGATTTTAGGAGGTGATTTTAATTCTATTTTAAGTCTTGAGGAGAAAAGAGGAGGTTGGCCTAGGCTTGGCCCTGCTTCTAATCTTTTTCAAGCCCAGGTGAATGTTCTTTATGTTATTGATGTTAAGCCTTCAAATGGGATTTTCACTTGGAACAATAGACGAAGTGGTCAAGAAGCTATCTCAGAACATTTGGATAGGTTTCTTGTTTCATGTTATTGGGTAGGTGGTGGCCTAATTACGAGTTCTAAAATTCTTGATTAAAGAGGTTCTGATCATTGGCTAATTAAGTTCTCTTCTTCTCCTATTGCTCTCCCTAAGAACCCTTCTTTTACATTCTAGCTTATGTGGCTCCAAGACTTGTCCCTTTATGATTTGGTGGCTAAGTGGTGGAGAGAGGGTGGCCCAGCTTATGGCATGGCCATGTTTGTCTTTGAGAAAAAACTTAAATATGTCAAATGTCATCTTAAGAGATGGAATACTTCTTGCTTTCAAAACCTTCAATCTAGAAAGAGGAAAGCTCTAGATCATCTTGCAGGGATTACTCACCAAATCAGGGACTCTAGGCTTACAAAGGCTCCTGGTAGGGCTGGATCCCAAGCTATGTGGGATGTGGAAGAATGGGAACTTTGAGAAGAAATTTACTAGAAACAAAAGGCTCACATTGATTGGTTGTAGGAAGGGGATAGAAATACTACTTTTTTCCATCATTCTATTCAGGCTTGTCGTAATAAAGGGTATATTTCTTCTCTTGTTAGTCATAAAGGACTTAAGATTTATTCTCAGTTTGTTATGACCAAGCAAGCCCTTCAATTTTATTCTAACCTTTTTATTGAGGATTCTCAGCCTACAGCTAAGGAGGAGAACTTAATTCTTTCATGCATTCCTTCTCTTATCACTAATTTGCTATGAAATGATTCTCTTCTTCTTCCAATTTTGATACCTAAACTTTAAGAGGTTGTGTTTGGGATGAATAAAGGTAAAGCTCAAGGCCTAGATCATTTCCCTATGGAATTCTCTCAGGAATTGTGGGAAATTATTAATATGGATCTCTTGGAGATGGTTAAGGAATCCCTCCAGTATAAGCAAATTTTTTATGCATTGAACTATACTTTACTAACTCTTATCCCTAAGAAAGAAGGTGTTGATAATCTTGACTCCTTTTGTCCCATTGCTCTTTGTAATTTTGTGTACAAAATTATCACCAAATTGATTTTTGATAGACTCAAGATATGCCTTCTCGTTGTGATTTTAGAGGAACAAGGTGATTTTCTGGTTGGTAAGCAAATTCTTGATGGAATTTTTATTGCTTATGAAGCTATTCATTCTATGCATACATCAAAAGAGCGAGCTATGTTCATTAAGTTGGATATGGCTAAGGCTTATGACAGAGTCAAATGGAGTTTTCTCCTAAAGATCCTCTTGGCTTTTGGTTTCTACCAACAGTGGGTGAATTGGATTATGAGTTGTGTTAGTTCATCTTCTTTTTCTATTCTAGTGAATGGTGTTCCTTCAGAGCCCTTTGGTGCCTCTCGAGGACTTCGCCAAGGGGATCTTATTTCACCTTATCTCTTTATCATTCTAATTGAGGGTTTGTGTTGCTTTCTCAAGCTTTGTGCTCACCAAGGTTTGATTCATGGGTGGAAATGAGGTGTTGTCTTGTCTCCTATTTTGCATCTTCAGTGTGTGGATGATACTTCATTTATGGGACAAGCCCATCTTCAGGAATCTACTTCTTTTAGGAATTCTTTGGATGTGTATCTTGCAACTTTGGGATAGAAAGTTTATGAGAACAAATCCTCCATTGTTTTCTTCAATACTCCCTAGGCTATTCAGAGGCATATTGCTGCTATTTTGAGGTTTCAAATTGGGTCTCTTCCCTTTGTTTATTTGGGTATTCCTCTTATTGTTGGTAGACATCCTAGATCTTCCTAGCAAGTTTTTCTTGATAAACTATGGCAAAAGATTAATCATTGGACTCATCAATGGCTATCAACTATTGCACGCTTGACTCTATTAAAATTGATTATTCAAGCCCTTCCTATTTACAAGTGTTTTGTTCAGGCTACTCCTATGTATTTTCTTCAAGAATTTGATGCTCTGTCCCATCAATTCCTTTGAAGTGGGAACCTTTCAATTTCTAAATGGAGTCTAGTTAAATGGTAAACAATGTGTAGACCTCTGAAGGAGACTGACCTTGGCTTATGATCAGCTATTTTAAATGGACAAGTTCTCACTGCAAAACTTTATTAGCATTGTTGTACTAACCAACATCAACTTTAAGGTCGTATTCTCACCCATAAGTATTTTCCAAATATTGATGTGGTTGAAGTTCACCACTTTCCTTTAGAAGGGAGAGGATCCATGATTTGGAATACGCTAAAGTTTGGAGCTTAGTTGGTTAAAAATGGTCTCTTTTGGATTTGTCATTCAAGATCACAAGCTTTATTTTGGCTTGACTCTTGGGATGAGCACCCTCCTATTCTTACCACTCATCCTCAACTACATGCCCTCTATCAAAATTTTAGTGTTGTTGGTTGGGACATATTTGATTTTTATAAGATAGGGTGTGTTATAGGTTTGGCTCCTTCCTTTCGTTGGAAACACCCTTCTAAATGGCCTTTAGGAGGATCTGAGGAGGATAGGAAGGAGTTGTTTCATATTTTGAAGTCTTGTCAGTGTACTACTTTGGTGAGTAATGATGTTCTTGTTTTGGGACAATGAAGATTTGTTTGGAAAGTTTTTAGTGTCTACAGGATATGTTGAGCTTCTTCGATAGACGTTGGGGGACATTTAGATGCCTTGGTGGAAGCAAGTCTAGTACAAGTTCTCTTGGCCCAAATGTAATTTTTTTATGTGGTTGGTGGTCCATAGTCAATGTCTTACATGGGATAATTTATCCAAGCATGGCTTCCAAGGACCCTCAATGTGTGTTCTATGCTAGACTAGTGAACAAAATATCTCTCATCTCTTTTTCCAATGCTCTTTCACTAGACATATTTGGCACTCTTTGTGGAATATGTGGAACCAATCATGTTGGCATGTTTCCTCACTGGAAAAAATCTTTGCTCGTTGGGGTAAGGCTCCTATCAAGACTTCATTTCTTCAAGTTGCTTGGGCTCTTGGACCCTCCTTTATTGTTTGGCATATCTAGTTGGAAAGGAACCATCATATCTTAAGGATGAGTTTTTGGAGCTTCCTCACTTATGGTGGAAAATTCTCCATTCTTTGGGGGAAACTGTTTATGCAAAATGTGACACTTCTGAGGCCATGGAACTAGGGGATGATATTTTCAATAATCGTCTAAATATTTTGCCCTCACATGTAAAATTGCTAAGAAAGATGTGTAGACATCCCTTGGGAAAGATAAATAGGGTGGGGAAGTGGAGTGCCCCTCCACATGCTATTCTTAAAATCAACAAGGAAATCCAAGCCCTGCTAGCATTGGTTTTGTTGGTAGAGATAGTAAGGGGGATGTCTAATTTGTGTTTTATATTTATAAGGGTCATCACACTAACAACCTGATGGTGTCCATAGCTATTTAAGAATGCTTTTGACCTTGGTTGGAGAAGGCTTATCTGTAAATCTAACTCACAAGTGGTGATATGTATTTTGAATCAACAACATTCTGAAGTTGTTAGTTGGAAGTTAGCTTTAATTGCAGACCAAATTCATTATTTGTGTACTTCTTTGGAGTCTGTTACTTTCACTCATATTCCCAGGGAATGGAATAGTGTTGTTGATTGTTTGGCGAAGTGGACTTCTGACCATATGTGTAATTGGCACATTGTTGATAAGACTCAACTTCCGATGGGCTTGTCTCATCAACTTGATCACTTGGTTGATTTTGACAGGGTTGTCTAATGCCCTTTCTCTGTTTGTTCTTATTTCTCTTTCAGCTTGAATAAATTTTCACCCCTCCTTTATTTCAAACACACAAGAGGAAGGTACATGCATGATTTCCAATGACATCTTTGACACCTGAGAGGTAAGTTGTGTCATAATATAAACAATTTTCTAATTCTATGACACATTGCTCAAAGAAACATCCAAGCCAAAAATACCTACCTCATCCATAATAATTACCTTCCAAATTCAATGCAAGTACAATATAGAAGTT
Organism: Cupressus sempervirens; assembly: GCA_028749045.1. NCBI lineage: Eukaryota > Viridiplantae > Streptophyta > Pinopsida > Cupressales > Cupressaceae > Cupressus > Cupressus sempervirens. Next base: position 637,621,990 of record CM053793.1, read on the forward strand.
GATGTGACCAAGAATAGGCACCTTCTTTACGTCGCATTACTTCTCAAAATGGAACTCCACCAATTGCTATAATACAACTCTAGTGCACTATATGTCAAATTGGAAATATATACAATATCTTCTCATAGCTTATTATCTTCCAAGTGAATGCTAACATCATATAAAATAAGATATATGTAATTGCATCACCTATCATGTAGGATGTTACCTCATCAAGGGGTCCCACAAAATGAATGAAAACTTATAAAGTTAATATTATAAGATTAACCAACTAATTAAATAATTCAACATGTTAAGATTCTAAAATTGAAACGCCTCAATCCGAACACAATGATCTATAAAAAGGTTGCCTTATTTTTAACTATGAAACCTAAATTTATATTTGAATAGTAAACACAAGGATGATATCATGAAAATTAGAGTGAGCCTTTATCATTTCCCTACCTTATATTTCTGACGAAGATGGTAATGAGTTCTAAGTGAGAATTGTTCCATGCATTCAAATAATCTATCATGAGTTCCTTATGTGTAATTTGTGGCATTATATTATTCACTTATTGTACTTGTCGTAGGCTAGTACTATTGCATTCACTTCGTTGAATTAGTGAATTAGTTTAATAACAATCAACCAATGAGAACAAACTATTTTTTAATTAATTGGATATTTCTAAAGTTAATATATTAATTTATTATTATAATATTATATCTAAATTAATTGTCTAAATGATAATTAGTTCATTTCATTTGGCGTTATAGGACCCCCTTTATGGGAGGCTTCCTCCATATTGATTTTTTTCAGCTAGATTTTTGGCGGTATTAAGTTTTATTAATTTTTCAACATGATGATTAATATAATTTTTGACATGTTCATTGTTATAATTAAAATTTATTATCCTTTCATAATAAAAGATTGCCTTGATTTGTAATTTATCTAAATAAAGATATTTACTATAATATGTAAAATTGTTTGTTATGATTTGTGTATTTATTTCACCAATTACATTTAACTATTTTTGGATCAATTAATTATTTTTATTAATTTATATATTTTATATATTCTACAATTTTTTCTCCAAATTTTATTGATTGATTTGACTTTAAATTAATTTCCAATTAGTATAACAACTATGATGACAAGTACATGCCACTATGTGACACTTGTTCATGAGTATAATTATTAGTGCTTTTTAATAGGTCATGTACTATTGTCATGATTTTTGTACTTTTGACTATAAGTAGTGATTAAAACAAGTTATGTGAACCAATTATAATTTATCATTTACATGTTGGTTTGTTATACATTTTAATTGAACTATAAGTCTAATTATAATATTATATAAGATAAATGAAAAAAAAAAATCATATACAAAACAATTAAAACTACAACTAATTACATGACTTAAAACTATGATTAATTATAAAGACACGTACTTGATGACATTTGTTTATTTTTTTGTACTAGAATGGCTGATACTAGTAGTTTTGTATAGTTGTATTGGAATGGAAGCAAGCTTATACATTATGGACAAATAACAATTTTACAAAGGTACATTATATATTTTATGTTATATTGACTTATAGTTCACACTTCTAATCATTTTGTACAAGTTATCAATCCATTAAACTATTATTGTTTGACATGTTGTAACTTATTCTTTGCCATTTATTAATGCTTAGTAGGTACATATGTCTTTCATTTTGTATGTTTACATGAGTCTTTTATCATGCATGTTTTTAAAAAAATGATAATATAGACGTTTCTTTTTCAATATTTTGAATTATTTTACATTTTATCATTATTTTCTTTATAAAAAAAAAAATGTGCACCAAATTTAAATATTTATTTTGAAACTAATATTTATTTTTATTTATCTCATAGTTATACCTAGTTTATAATTACTATATTAAGATATTAAGACATCATAATAACTCTATCAAAATTTATTCAAATTTGAACTCTAATACTGATAATTAAAAAATGAAGTCCCCATTTAGATATTTTGTCAAAAGAAAAATCATAGAAAATATGAATTTTATAGTACCATTCTTGCTCCATTGCACTTGATAGATAACAGATTTAAATTGGATATTTCTTGAATAATTGTAAATAATCTCCATGTTCCGTTATCATGAAATGTTGTACTGGACCTCCAGATAAATTAAATAAATTTTGAGTGCAAGTTTCATCCCTTCATAGACACGACAATTTGTCCCTCCATGGACAATAAATGATACAAGGATACAGTCAAAATACTTCTTTCTCTAGACAATAAGTTTCATGAACTCATCCTTTTCAATGGCGTGAAGCAGATACAGCAATCTCAACATCCATGGGAAATGTAAGGCTGAATTTATATGAATATAGTCCCTAAATGTAAAATTCGTTATCGTTGGTCTAACTAGGTCCTTTCAATTAAATTATAGCATAGCTTGGCACTTGCCTACGTGGAGATGGGTTGGTCACATGCAATTGTCTAAACTATTAAGATATTTTATGCTGAAATGAAAAAATTATCATGGCCTAATGCTAAAAATGTGCTTAGAGTTGAGTTGAGTCAAATCAAGGCCTCTAAGCCATACAAAAACTAAGAAACTGCTATCCCCACTTTTCCCCTTTTCTTCTCTCCTTCCATTCTTGCCTGCCACTGACATATTTTTAACTAGATGAAGAAACAAGGAGAAATAATAGCCTCTCTGATCCTAACTGAAAGTTTCTCAAGTTGGGTCTTTTTAAGCAACAAGGGCTTATGTAATGGATGCAATCAGATTCTTCACATACTATAAAACTCTATTTTGTTGATTGGTTTTTGCAGTAGTTAAGCATGGTGATATGCAAAAGTGTAGTTTTAAGGATGGTGGTGTTGTTTATTGCAGCCATAATAACTTGGGTGGGATGTTCATCAAGGCTATTGAGAGAAAACAATGGAAAGCAACTCAGCAATTATGACCACTTTGTAGGAGAAAGAGTTGTGGATGATTTGAGAGAAAAGAAGAAATTAATGGAGGATTCTCATGATGATAATCATGGATGCAACTGCTACAAGGCAGCAGAGGAAGAGGAGAAAGACCCAATTTATGGAGATGATAAAAGGCTTGTACCCACAGGACCAGACCCTTTGCATAATAGATAAGGCTTAGAGCCTACAACAACATGTATGATGAGATGAGCCTTCAAGAGAGATTGTCTTGTAAGTCGGCATATACAAATGTTTTCTAACAGTCCATATGTTTTTGGTTTTTTTGTTTATTCTTTTAAGTTATACAAAACAAACGAATAAGAGCTCAAGGGTTTTTTTGTTTATTGTTTGTAAATCATAAAGTTAGATTGGCATGGAATCCCAACTTTTGAGTAAGTTTTGTTACATTTTGTCAAGATAAGAAAATTGGTTCTGGTTAATAGGTTAAGCTCTTGGTTGAGTTTGGATAGCTTTCACAGTTAAAACTGAGATGCTTAATTATTTGTTTCCTTAATAATAGCAATTTTTACGATTCATAATATTATATTCATGCTTTTAGGGAAGATTGTGTGTGAGTTTGTTGGTATCAATGTTTGAGATCATACTTAATGATCCATCATCAGAACTATTAATCTTTTCTCTTTGCCCATAATATCATAATATACTAATTTGAGAGGAGGGGGTTAACTTCCCCCTATAAACTGCAACAGGGAGACTAGAACCCGTGATCAACCCCCTGCAACAGGGAAGATTTAGCCAACCGAGCTAGGGCCCCCGCCCCAGAGGAGGGGGTTAACTTCAACTCCAAATATGAGAACAGATTTTTTTAAATGTTTTTCTGCTTCACTGGTTTGTACTGTCTCAGTGAGCTGCAAAAAATAAATGGAATTATGTGTTTAATTTTCTATATGCAAGGGGTACTTTCTGAAATAAGCAACTGGTCACCTGGGTGATCCTGAAGTAGTCATGTGCTTGTCTCTACTATTATGCCATTCTTGTTTATGTATGAATTATTTCATACTGTGAAGCTGCAGATGGCTCGTTGAATCAGTTTCTTAAATAGTACTTTCTTAGTCTGATGGGCATAGCAGCTGATTTATCTGTAGGCACTTGTTTCTTTAGTCTTTTACGCATAAGAAGCATGTTTATGTGTTGTTTCCATTAATTTCACTGTAATTAAAATAAATTAGATTAAGAGATGAACATGAAGAGTGATTAAACTACCACTGCAAGGTTTAATTTTTTTCTTTATAGCTTAAAAATATGATTTAACTTCAGAGTTAATGGAGAAGAATTTTGTGTTTAAATTTGTTGGTATAATTATTTTAATTTGATACTATATATTTTCTTGTCAACAAGATTTTGTATCATAACTTAATGATTGGTTAACAAGAATTTAAATTTTAGAAAATATAAATGATAAAAAATTTAGAAATATACTAAGAAAATTTATATGAATTGTAAAAATTTATCATTATTAAACATATTTTTAAAAAATTATACAATAAAAACTTTTTAAGTAACTGATCTTAACTCAAATCCAAGAATGGTGGTAGGATATAGAATTCTATTAAAATAAAGCTTCAGCTTCCAACAACTCTGTCAGATTTGTAGTCATCTCAGTCCCTCATTGTCCATGTAAGCAGGGTGCTGCTGATTTTCTTCCTTTATTTTATATGTCCCATATCAATGTATTGGGTTCTTTTGTTTGGCTTCTCTGATCTTCCTATAAGGGTAAGAACTTTCCAAAATTCTTCACTGAAAATAATATACATTGATAGAGCGTTTCAATTTGGATTATTTTATTACTTATATTTAATTTAATTTCTAATTTTATCTATTTAGTTCTATATCATTTTGATGATAAAGAATACCATCTAATAAATTTTATATAATTGAATCTAAAATTTAATTTACACTTAATATTATAAATTGTGAAAATTTATATCTATTAATGAACTAATTTTTATATAAAATTATTTAAAAAATCATTCTTTAAACACTAAAATAAGTTGTGTGCATTTTATAATGAAGATATATGTCTGGACATAATTATTAATATTTAAGCTATTGGAAACTAAGTGCAACTTATACTATGTATGTTCAAAAAAAAATGGATAATCTTAAAGAAATTTTAGATTGCCACAGTCAATAATGATTATTGTTTAGTTTATAGATTATTATTATTTTGATAGAACTTTTTCATACGGGAACAACGTCTTACCAAATTGATCTGGAGCATGATTTAGATGTCATCAAGAAGAATTGATTCTTAATAGACTCTTTAAAAACCTTTCACTATATTATTTTGTATATTTCCCATCACACTCTGTACTCTATAATCAAAATAAAATAAAATAAAGTATAATCTAAAACATTAAGAACAGACTGCAAAATCCAAAGCAATGAATACATGTCTTTTCCTACCATCTTGGGAGGTGGCTGTCTAACAGAGCAGCTAAAGATAAGATAGTGGCAATCCAGCTAAATGATGTGATTGGAAATGACAATAGATGAATAAATTAGGTGGTTTCAGAGGGTGGATTTGGTGAAATAGCAGAACACGGTTAACCACCTCATAACAAATTTCAAAATAGAAAAAGATAAAGTGAGAGAATATATACACGTGGAGGGAAAGCCACCTAGAAATTATGCATCACTATCCACATAACTCTGGGCGATCTCAAAATCATTGCATTTGCCCTTTTGTTTTCCAATGGGGCCTTCATGCTTCTAGTGTTTTGTAGCTTAGGCAATGGGGCATTAAGTTTGAAAATAGAGGACAGAGAAAGATCATCATTATTGGTGGGACCAATATCATTATCTTATTAATAATGGGTACACTATAGTCTATAGCATTAGTTGGATGTAAAGATATACATTGCAAGTGCATCTAGAAAGGAAGGCTTGTTTTTCTAATCACCAGTGTGGTGGTTGAAAATTACATTATGATAGCTATATGCATTTGGATGCTTTCTTTGAGATTATTATTCTTTATATCTTTTATGTAGATGTTTTATTTGAGATGATTATTCTTTATATCTTCTAATATGGTTATTGTTTGTATGTAGATTTTTTCATTTTTTATTTTTAAGATGAGTGTTTTTTATTTGGTATTCTTTATTCTTTATATAAATATATTAAGTTGAGAGATAATGTATTTTAATTGATTTGAGATTTGTTTAAGTAATTTAATTTTTTATGTTAGTGCATGTGTTAAAGTTGTAATAGGTGAATTAGTATGGAGATTGAAATATATATAGATATAGATATATTATTGACTTATTTGTTCGACATATGTTTTAGTTTATTATTTATTAAATATTATTATTTGGTCTATTTGTATGGAGGGGGGAGGGAGGATCAACTTCCTTCCTAGGATAAACCCCCTACAATTGGAAAGGTTTTGAAAGGGGCGGTAAATGTTATGTACATATTATAGTATGGAGTGCATGAACTATAGGCTGGTTTAAAAAGTAGAAACTCTCCACTTAGAAATGATTGATATACAAATTGATTCCATTTCTATATTAACTTCACTTCAATACTTTATGTTAGTTACTAGAGGGTCCATTTACACTAGGTGGGGATATAGACTCTATCTTTACATCATTGTGTTCTTCTGAGCTATTTCTCCATTTAATCTCCATCTCCTTCTTAACCTAATCATATCAATCTTCTTTTGCAAAGTAGAAATTTTCATAATCTTTTTATTGAAATACCTTGCACAATATTCTAATTTACTACAATTATAGTGGGTGATATCATGTTGCAAAACATAACGTCACATGACCTCATATTGAATCTACAACTAGCATCCTTATGACCAAACTTATTATATGTGTAGTAGTAAATATTCAAGGATATAGAATTCTCATGTGACCATTTTCCATCTTATGTTTGCATCCATTAACCATCTAACCATATTTATTGCTAACATAGCACTAACCATGAAATGGTTAATAATTCATATTATTGTACCGTAGAGACTTAAATGAATTCATACTTCTACAATCAACAACCTTATGTCCAAACTTATTACAAAAATAGCAATTATCATTGAAAGATTGAGAGCACTTGATTGGAGAAAATGGTCTTGGGTTAAGCCTTATAAAGTTCTTCTTCCAATCTTGGACTTGTGTAGAATAATTCTTTTTTCCTTTTGTATTCTTAGTTTCAATATGTGCCTTCTCTTTCTTTTTCTTAAGCTTATCTTCAACCATGTTTTTCTAGAACTTTTCCCTTTTTCAAATCTAAGACCGTCTTTTTCTTCTAAAGGGTTTTTATTTTCAATCAATTCATCAAGCATGTTAGTTTTTTTTTACTAAGTTGAAGATATTTGTCCATTTGATTATTGACATGTTTTAATTCCTTCCTTGAAGAAACAATTCCTTCCTCAAGATTAGTGCATTTTAGTAGATTTTTCATGAAGCTTATAATTTAAGAAATCAGTGATTATTGTCCCTTCTCCATCTAAAATTTTAGAGTATATATTCTATCTTTTCCCTTCTTGGCTTTGACTTCACATTCTTTTCTTCCTTCAATTTTAGCCTTCATGTTGAAAAAGAATTCCTCTCCCTTATTAAATTTGATCTTGTAGCTTCACACTCTTCCCTTACAACATACACGTCCTCAATAGAATATTGTAGTTCTCCTTCAACATCTACTTCACAATCATCTAGATTTATGTCTCATCACTCTAGTCTATTGACTCTAGATCAAGATTCAAAAAATTGATACAATTGAAATTATCTTCACTTCTTGTGTATTCAAGTAGACAATTTACCTTAATTTATCATCTAGGAACCATGTTCTAATACTAATTGTTGAAGAGATTGGAGTTGTGGGAATATTTCTATAAGAAAATTAATTTTAAAATTAAGCATCAAATCATATTAATCCATCTAATATTTGAAACTGGAAAGAAGGCATCACAAAAATCAACACAAAGACACCAATATTTTATGTTGGAAATCCAATAGGGAAAAATAATAGTAATTTTTATCTCACTTTATTTATGAACAAGTGTTACAACTTGTTTTAAGGTTTGTAGCCTAAGGAATCTCACTACTCCCTAATGGGCTTATTGAGAAAGATGTATACATATATATACACCACCACACACATATGTATACGTATATGTATATGTGTGTATGTTTATATATATTTATAAAAAAGATTCACTATCTTAAAAAAAATACATAAATATTACAATGAACAACATAAACATGAACTACAATAAAAGATGCATCTGACATATGTGAATGTGAAAATCCCCATTATGCACCCTTAATCCATCTTACTCAATTTGACACATATCTTAAATGGTTTTTCCTTCTATTTTTATGATATGTGATATCTCAAAATACTAATTAGGTTAAATAAAAATACCTAGAGATGAAATATGCAATACAATATAGGTTGGCATCAAACATATGCACAATCAAGTAAAATTTGCAGACCAATCCAATGCATAATTGGGACCAAATATATAATAATAAATCTTCAATAGAAAATATAATAGGGAAAAATAAATCTACTAATGAAGGAGATGAAACTTTCAGTCCAATCCTCCTCAATACAACCATGAATATCAACTATACATATTTGTGCCACTGGGGGAAGACTAAAGACATCATGCAAACCAAGATATGATAATTTAGAATATAAAAGGAATCTCTATAACTATCTCTAGAATAATTTAATCATTATGTGTTGGTGCAAGTAGAGATACACATTGAACTAATGGTAATAGAGCATCTCCTTAAGTCCACAATCCCATATCTATCACTCTAGAGAAATGCAAAGCATTCTGGTAAACTTTTATGATACTGATGTAGAGTCAACTTTAAAAAATGTAGGAGCGATTAGCACTCAACTAAGATACATTAAATGTCTCATATATTAGTAGGCAAACATTTGAGCAAGTTCACTTCCTGATTCCCAACCATATCCCAACCTACCTCCCCTTCTTCATTCAGTCCTAGGATTCCATTCAATGAAATCTAAAGTTCAAGCTACTAAAAATGGAGTCCAACTTCAAAATCTTGTCCTCCATTTAACATAGCCTATTTAAATTGCATGGATGGCATGGAAATGTGTTGAGAAACTAGATATTGATAAAGCTTAGGAATCCACAAACTCAAAAGGAATGATTCCACCTTTTGGGATCAAATTCTAGTAGCCCTATGAAGCCTAATTTTCTTATTTTCTCTCCCACTTTTCAAAGGACTAGTAGAATAAAACATGGATTTAGACACCCTTTAAGGAGATACAAAAGACTCCTAAGTTTAATTTTGCAACAAGAAGACTCCTACCTCTTATTCCAATAGGGTTGGAGGCCTAATAGCACCAATTAGGTCTCCCTTGGTGAAGATACTCCCCAATGTTGATAAATCTTGACTCCTTATAATTGGAACATTTATAAGACCTTCAAACATGTTTAAATTCTAAATTTGAGCTTTTGGCTCCACACCCAACTCCAAATATTCAATTTTCTAGCTTTTTCATTAGGTGGACACATGGTTATGTCCACCTAGGATATATAAAAAATCCTCACTCCTTGAAAACCAAACCTAGCTAGAGTCCCCCTGCTAGTCATGTAAATCAAACCAAGGAGATTCAAGTTAGAGTCATTTTTATTCAAAACCATCACAATGAGCTTCACACATACCTATCTACACATAAATCCTAATTTCTCACTCCTATAGAAAATTCAAGAGTTCAAACCAAAACCAAATGAAAGCTAATAGACTAAATCAACACATGCAATTATTTTCTAACCTCTACCAATACATACAAGATGGTACAGATCTTTGCAACAATAAAAATGTACAGAGAACTCTAATATTCAGATTCTTCTTCTCCTCCCAATCATCTTACATGATTGAAACATCTCAAAAATCTTATAAATTTGCTCATTTTGTAATGATACAACTTTGGTAAGTTTTGAAACCTTTTTCCCCACATGTCTAATTGAAGTCTTTTTCTCTTCTTCTATGACTTCAAACACTCCAAAACACTTCAACACATGAAGTATAACCCAAACTATTACAAGATAATGACCTAAGTGGTTATCCATTATGTGACCTTATAGGACCGTCACATTAGTTATGCCACCATGTGTTAAGAATTTATTACAAACCAAAAACTTCAATGCAAAATTAGGTTTCTCCTACAAAAAGATAAGGTGATGTCAAGTACCATTCTCCTTGTCCTTGTTTCCTATTCCCGCAACATACTCCCCAGTTGAATTAATCCTAAGCTCACTCGAGATGAGTTGTTGCAATGATGACCCATGCGTGATGACATGAGATTCACCATCCAAATGGCCTCTAAATTTGGATTTCCCTTCCATTTGAATAAATATTGTTTATACTGCCCCCTTCTAGTCTTCTTCACTTATGTATCTAGGATCTTCTCAAGTTGAGGTAGGATTGGTTTGGGAAGTTGATTCAAGTATTCTACCATAGTGTCTCCATTAATGGCTCCTCTACTATCTCTACACATTTGTATGGTGTTAGACCACATACATTTAATATTAGAGAAATAATAAAATCTAAAGGTAATTGGATCTTGTATGCATTTTGTCCATACTTTTCTAGGAAAAAGTTTAGTACACTTAGTTTGAGGTAGTCTCTCCTTTTTTAGATATGACCAAACTAAGTCACCAGTGTTAAACTATACTTCCCTCTTTTTCTTGTTAGCTAAATGTTTATACTTCTAATTTGAGTTTTCTAGTTGCATCTTGACTTGGTATTGGATCTCCTTGGTGGCTTCAACAATTTTCTCCTTGTCGGCACTAATTGGAACATAATTTTAGAGTTCTCTTAGTTCAAGGATTTCCCTGGGTTGCATGTTATACACAATTTGAAATGGAGACATCCATGTGCTCCTATTGATTGTGTGATTATATGAGAATTCTACCTGGGCTCAAATTGAATCCCACTTCTCTCCATGTTGTGTAGTAAGACATCTTAAAAAGTTTCCCAATGACTTATTGATGATCTCAGTTTTCCTAGCTATTTGGGGATGGTAAGTAGATGAAAAGGATAAATTTGTCATGATTTTTCTCTACAAAGTTCTCCAAAAATGTCTAATAAATTTCACATCTATGTCTAAAACTATATTCAATGGAAACACGTGTATCCTTACTATTTCCTTGAAAAATAGGTTTATAATGTAGAATAAATCTTTGGTGGAATTACATGGAAAGAAGTGTGTCATTTTACTAGATCTTTCCACTATAAAAAATACACATTCATACCCCTTTTGACTTTCAGGTAGACCCATCACAAAATCCATACTAATTATTTTGCATGGTCTTGATGGAATGGGTAGAGGTTGATATAAACATGTTGATCTCATATCAGTTTTGACAAGTGAGTGTCTACACACTTTAGTCATTTACTTAGTTCATGTCGAATAAGAAGTACATGCTAAGTACAACATGTATATAATAGAGCATGCCTAGTCCATAGTGAGTGACGAGCCACTCATGTACCGAGTCACTCAAGTTTTGAGAAGATAGTACATGTCGAGTAATTCAAGAGTAGAGTAAGTAGTGCATCTTGAGTGATATAGATGACGAGTCAGAGTATAGAGAACAATATATGCCAAGAATCAGAGAATTTAGATGCCAAGTAAGACAATTTTTTTATAGTTGTTTGTAATGGCACAAATAACTATGTAAAGCATTTTTGAGCCAACTTAAAGATTGAATTACAATATGTGGAGATAAGGACAAATACTAATTTTGATTTTCAATGCATTGCATGTAGCCAATCAGAAAAAGAGAAGGATTAAGCAGCAAAATGAATGAATCACAACTATTGATTCATACCTAACCCTAAGTCACCAAAGTCTTCTTAAGGAGGACAAACCCTAAACTATATATGTTGCGAAGAAGGAGTGAAGGGAGCAATAAAGAGAAGTTTACATGTGAAAACATAGCATTCGTGGTGGCTAAGGAGTTATGAACTGAGATTACATTGCAGAATTAGTTAAAGGAGAGCAAAGGAAAGAAAATAGTATACAAAAACGAGACATCTTATCAAAAGGATCAATAATACATCAGTACAGGGGTGATCTATCATCAGGCAATCAAGTGCTAATGGCAGGATCATTTTTGAATCATTCTGACAAGTAAATCAGTTAAATCTCTTAACAAAGTAGTCCTAACGGGCTATATTGAAATCCTTTAATAGGGTACTTACTTGATTGTAAGTTGAAGTCCTTTAACAAGGCTCACTTTTAATAGGGTGTTGAAATCATTTAATAGGGTGAGACCTAACAGTCTTTGTAAGCCTTTAATAGGGCAGACCTTTCCCAGGGTAGATCATGTCTCATGATCAAAACATTGTAACCTTCATTAGATACTCTTTATTACCACTGTGGTGAAAATTTGTGGGTGTCATCTCTACCCCAGTTTTACCTTCTCATTGGAGGGTTTCTACGTAATCATATCTGGTGTCATATGTGTTTATTTGTTTACATGATTTAGATGTGCATGCTCTACATGGTATTTTAGTTTACCTAGTGAATGTATGAGATGGATGTGTGGTGAATGTTTTAAGAGTCAAATTTTAAACTACTGATTCACCACCCCCCGCCGCCGCCCCCCCCCCCTCCCTCTCAAAAGTTTACTTTTCCTATTGTAATTCCAACAATTGGTATCAGAGCCTAGTTCTCTTAAAGAAAAGCTTTGCAAATTTGGGGAAAGATCTTGAAAAGGGAAGTCTACAAGTTGGGAAAGATCATTGAGAATCAGGGAATTGAAATACAACTCATTCTACATCAATTAGATGAAGCAAGAGAAGAACTAAAGAAAACATTGAAGAGAAGGAAGGAAATTGCCATTGAGGAGAATGACACACAATACAGAGAAATAGACACTACTAAGCTATTTGATAATGGAGACTCCAATGAATTTGATGTAGCAGTTGCAAATCTAATGAAAAATAATAGAGCCCAAGCTGAGGAAATAAAAAATCTCAATTTAGTGAAAGAATCACAAGCTGTACTACTATATGAGGTGATTGAATAGAAAAAGAAAGCTATGGAAGACAAAGCCATGATTGAAGATGAGAAAAGAGTTTTGACAAATAGACTGGAAGAGAAGTCATCAGAGCTAACCAAAATTTCCAACATGTAATTGGATACTCTAAGTCAAATTATGAATGCCAACTATGAATTGTATGTCAAGGACATTGAGATAACAACATGAAACTATAGAATGAGAAATTGAAGAGCGACCTAAAAAGGGAAAAGGAATTTTTTGAAAGTTTCAACCAACCAAATGAAGCCATCAAATACTTTGAGCAATTATTGAGTTCCCTTAGATCTAATAATGATACATCTAGAATGAGATACACAAGTATTGAAGAAGGAGAATTATCCAAAAGTGTTGAAGAAAGAAGCAACAAAGGTAAGAACTATAAACCTACTTGTTATAATTGTGGTAAGAAAGGACATACTGCTAATGTGTTCAAGAGAAATACTATAAATTAGAATGTCAAGCATAAGAGCATGGTTCACTACCATAAGTGCAACAAACAAGGATATGAAGCAAATGAACCAAGACCATGCATACACAAAAATTTGAAGGATATTGTTATAACTGTCAAAAGTATGGACATAGAGCTTTTGAGTGCAAATCCAAACCCATGTGGTCATCAAACAAGTAAACAAAGGTAAGGAACAATGGAAACTCTTACAGTTGGAATTATAATATAAGATATAGCTATCACTATTGTCAAGAATATGGATATGTTCCTAAAAATTATGTTAGGAAACACTTTAGAGGTGACTAAAAAGGGTGGTTGTGTCAAACCACATATTTTAGCTATTTGAAGATTGGTCACATCAATCGCTACTTTCCAACAAGGTCAAAGGCACCAAGTTGTGAATTTGATAAAGGCAAAGGCAAGGCAGATGCTGGAAATATCAAAGATGAGATGAACAAGACATGGAAGAAAAAGGATGGTTGCAGCACATCAAATGGAGAAGGAATCACTTCACCCAATGGGTCAGGTGATCACACCTCATCAAACCAAGCAATCAAGGGTTATGTGGGACTGATATTTAAAGGTTATATCATATATCAGTTCCAAAAAGACTTAGTACTAAAAATACTATATAAGCAAGAATAAAGATGCAAGATGTTATTAGGAATCCAAGAAAATCTTTAATTTTTCATGTTACTAGTGAGCATGAAATGTTTCCTATGACTATCGAGTGGAATGCTAGAAGATGTCTAGCTAATAGACTAGCTAGTCAATGTTTAGCTTGTAATGGTTTCTGAACAAATGGAATGATAACAGATGTCGAGTGAGCCTAAAATTGGTTTATGTCGAGCTTACAATTATGTAAGCACTAAGAATTTATTGCAGCACTTCAAAGGGTATTTGATCAATTTTTCATCTCATTTCACATCATTTCAAATCAAGAAAGACTAAGGAGAGAAAAAGGTGATCGGGAAACTCATCAAAAGAAATTGTAAAAGATTTTAGCAGTGATTCTACATCATTTCATCAAATCTTGCAAGGTATTTATCAAGTGTCGAGTTATGCTGTTTATATTTGTGTAAACCCTAGTTTTACACAATGGCATCTAGTTCAAAGAATGTAGAGGGAAAGGAAGTTTTGAATGTTCAACTAATTATAATGAGGTCAAACAACCAATATTCAAAGGCATACTAGACATTTCTTATAAATAAGCCCCCTCTAGTGTGTTATCCATGAAACCATTGAATGTTTTAATGGTGCAAGATGCTAGCAAATGCTACAACTATAAAATTGGAAGTATAGGTGATATGGAGATTAGGAAAGCATATGAAAAACTTTTTGAGAATGGTGTGTTAAGGGAAGAATAGAAAATTGTAGAAAAGAAAGGGTAAACTTGTGCCCTAGATTTCTCAAATGTGTTCAAAACTAAATGGATTAGGATTGTGTTAAGAAGAATTTATGACAATTCACTTTGGTAAGATAACAGATCCATCAAGATAACCAAAAGGTAATAGGGTATCCAACCCTAAATCAACCTAAGACTCTAAGAAGTGACTCAAAAGAGGTTATTGAGAAAAATACTAGAGCTGTATGGAATAAGAGAGGAATGACAATTGATACCAATATAGATCCTTTGGTAGACTTTGTAGCAAGGGTTATTTCACATAATTTTTACCAATCTAGCTAATTGAGTAGTGTTCCCTATATTGCAATAGATGTTGGTTACAAAATTGTCAAGAAATATCACACATATGATCTTGCAGAATTACAAGTACAACAACTAATTGAGAATCTAGGAGCAATAAGGAAAACAAAGAGTGCACAATGTAAATTTGGTTATATTTTGTTATGCATTTTCTTTTATGTCCAAAGCACTTTTCCTACATTTGGCATAGTTACATGGAAAATCAACAGGTCAATGGCAATACAGATTGGTGAGTTCATTGAACAATTGGGAGAGAACTTTGAGTTAGTTATGACTAGCTATTTTGAGGACTTTAAGAAATCAATGAAGAAAAGATTGAGAATACCAGTATCCTTAGTGGAGAAACATTATGATGATTTTTGCTTTCTAGTGGATGCTGATTATACTTTTGTTCAAGCAACAACTCTAAGGGTAAGATGGCTAAGGCCATTAGGATATGAAGTCAATGAAGATGAGGCCTCTATAGCTATTACAACTTTACTTGCAAAAGATGTTGATAAAAATGCAAAAGCATTTGGAAACTATGAAATGGCTAAATCCAAAATCACTATGGAACTAAAGACTTTCTCTATTATTAAGAAAAAGGAGAAGTTGGTGAAGAAATTAAAAGCTAAATTTGGTAAAGGTGTTGAGCAGGAAGAGGTATAAGAAGAGGAGGATGAAGAGGAAGAAGACATCTAGACACAAGCACCACTTGCATTAACTCAAGGAATGGGTGAAGATTAGCTAGAAGAAGAGACAAAAGTTGTTGAAGGTGCTGAGGGAGAAGAAGTTAAGGAAGCACCTACACCCATTGATCAAAAGAAGAGGAAGGCCAAGGCCCAACTAGTGACAAAAACCAAGAACATTGCCAAGATGAGTCAACCCAACTATATAGCACTTATTGCGAGGGCTATTGCATGTGTCACTGCACTAAAGGAAAAAGAAAAGATAGAACCTACAGAACAGGGAGGTGAAGTGCAAAAAAGACCAAGGAGAAAGTACATTGCACAAGTTGAATCTGATGAGGAGAAAATAGAATTAGATGACAATAGCAAATTCAAAGTGGTGAGTCACAATCCTCTATTAGACTTAGAAAATCTATGTGAAAATTTCAAGAATAATGTAGATTTGATAGGATTTACTCATGTTGATTTTGATAATCTTGGTAAAGTTGAGAAAAATTAAGTGGACAAAGCTATATATGCCATGATGGCAAATTTTAAGAAAATCCCACTAGAAATTGCCAACTCAATGTCTAAAAGTTTATATGAGAAATTTGAGCATAAATGGCACTATTGCTTGAACTTGGAAAGAAAAATAAGAGAGACGTCACTTGCACAAGTGATGCTTGAACTCAGTAAGACACAAATTGCTAAGGCTATGAAGAAATATGTAGTTAGGTTTGTACCTAAATATAAAGCCTTTAGCATACTACAAAATAATATTAAAGATGTAGTTAAGAAGTCTACTCAGATGTGGAAGATAACTTATGGACTTTCTATAGTAAAGGTATGTGAACAAGAGCCTATTGAGGTGAAGGATGGTGAAGAAGATGACAACAATGAAGAAACTATTGAGGGAGATGCAGAAATAAAAGTAGATGACAAGGCAACAGCTAAGGTAGAACAATAACAAGAACAAAGTGTACAAGATACACAATTTCCTAATGTCAACCCTCAAAATGTAACAAATGTAAACACTAAAATAATAATAGTTAAGGATTTTTTTGATCTCACATCTTAGAACATCAATCCCCTTATAGAGGAAGATCTTAAAAAGATACTTGATCAGTCTACAATGCAGGCCAAATTATGTGATAATTTGGTATTGGTGAGTGTAGATGAGATACAAAAAATAGTGACTGAAACTACAAGGGAAGAGATGAATACACAAGAATCACCTATTATCACCCCTCAAGTCACTAATGTACAAACTTTAGATAAAATACCTGAAGCTACATCAGAAAAGGTTGATACAATTGGAAAGGGCACATTGGAAACTCAAGTCACTATAGAAACATAGAGTGAAACAAGTCAGATAATCTTATATACACCTCCAGCACAAGTACAAGGTGTATCACAAGGCATTGTGGAAGTGAAGGACAAGCTTGAAGAGATTGAGTTAACACCAAAGATGAAGGAGCAAGAAACCATTCAAGCACTAGTAACTTTACCAGAAATTGGCACTCCTTCCAGTCACACTCTTCAGAAGCCAAGCACAAATGCAACACCATTGCAAATCTCAGTGTTGAGTCCAAGCTCATCAAAGGCTAAAGAAGTGATACAATATGGAGATGTGAACCTTGATGAAGAGATTATGTTACCAAACTATGACTTTGACACAATGACAATTGAGCAGATGGGCATACTCCAAGAAGCCCTAGCCAGAAAGAAGCATTAGGAAATTCTCAGAAGAGAGAATAGGTAGAAGCAAGCATTGCAAGATATCAAAGACATCTTTTTTGGTTGCATTTAACCTATCGACTCTACATTAAACCAAGCCACCCATTAAACAAAAAAGAAATATAGTGGAGAAGGTTAGTGATGTAGACCTAGACACAAATGAAAAATTATTAGAATGGTCAAAAAAAAAATTCCAAAGAAAAGTAAATTAGAAAATATCAGGTGACATAGCACTCGCACAAGTTGCATTGGAAAGAAAGGTAGTAAGTGTGAAGAAGTTACTTGAGAATATCTTCTCACTGTGCACCAAATTGTGAAATCCAACACTCTTCACACAAGAGACAAGAAGTCACATTTTGAGTTTGGAAAGTCAGATTAATGCATCAAGTGCAAAATTGCCTATGACACTAGCTCAAAGTGAGAAGCACTTCAAAAATTTGCTACAAACCCAGAGTTAGTTGCATTGTCAGCAGATGAAGCCAATATAAGGACTAAATTAATTAGCATCCAAACAACATTGACCCCACACATGGATATTTTGCACAAGGAATTAAGCTATACTAAAACACTTTTGAAGAAAGACCCAAATCTTTCAACATTAGACAATCTAGTCCACCTTGCTACCGAGCTAGCTATCCAAATCAAATCTTTGGATGTGGCATGTGAAAATTGGGATACAGCTATCAAAATCATCCTAGATTTCCATAAATCTTTCTTGGACAAATACATAATTAATGTTTAAGCCCATTGACATAAGTGTCAAAAAGGGGGAGAGATATAGATTTTAGGGGAGATATATATTTTGGGAAGATATAAAATTTTGGGGAGATAAAAAGGAGATAGATAAAAAGAAGAATAAGAATGAGATTAGAGAGAAGGGATAGAGAAAATATATAACAAGCTAAGGGGGAGCAAGCACAAACAACATCAGTTGAGGCACATTTAATTAGGGGGACTTATCATTTTGAATACAAAATAGACCTATTAACTCAAGGGGAGTATCATATTTTGAGTCCACAGTGAGTGTCAAGTCACTCAAGTTCCAAGCAAATAGTACATGTTGAGTAATTTAGGAGCCAAGTAAGCAGTACATGCTAAGTGATACAGATGTCGAGTCAGAGTATAGAGAATAGTATATGTCAAGCATCAGAGACTTCAAAGGCTGAGTAAGATAGTTTTGTTATAGTTTTTTTTAATGGCACAAACAACTATGTAAACCATTTTTTATCCAACTTAAAGATTGAATTATGATATTTGGAGATAAGAATGAATCCTAATTTGGATTCCCAATCCATTGCATGCAGCCAATCAAAAAAAGGGAAGGATTAAGCAGCAAAATGAATGAATCACAACCATTGATTCATACCTAAACCTAAGTCACCAAAGTCTTCTTAAGGAGGACAAACCCTAAACTATCTATGTTGCGAAGGAGTGAAGGGAGAAAAAGAGAGAAGTTTTCATGTGGAAACAGAGCATTCATGGTGGTTAAGGAGATACCAACTAAGATTACATTGCAGAATTAGTTAAAGCAAAACAGAGGAAAGAAAATAGTATACAACAGCAAGACATCCAATCAAAAGGATCAAGAATACATTAGTATAGAGGTGATTTGTCATCAGGCAATCAAGTACTAACTGCAGGATCATTGTTGAATCATTCTAACAGTTGAATTAGTTAAATCTCTTAACAAAGTAGTCCTAATAGGCTATATTGAAATCCTTTAATAGGTTGCTTACTTAATCTTGAGTTGAAGACCTTTAACAAGGCACACTTCTAATAGGGTGTTGAAATCCTTTAATAGGGTGAGACCTAATAGTGTTTGTAAGCCTTTAATAGGGCAGACCTTTCACAGGGAAGATCATGTCTCATGATCAAAGCATTGTAACCTTCATTGGATACACTTTATTACTATAGTAGTGAATATTTGTGGGTGTCATCCCCACCCTAGTTTTAACTTCTCACTGGAGGGTTTATGGGTAATCATATCTGGTGTCATATCTATCTATTTGTTTACATGATTTAGATGCACATACTCTACATGGTATTTCAGTTTACATGGTGAATATATGAGATGGATGTGTGGTGAATGTTTTAAGAGTCAAAGTTTAAACTACTAATTCACCCCCCCTCAAAAGTTTACCTTTCCTATTGTAATTCCAAAAAAACATGCATTTGTACTTCTCCCTTTGTCTTATTAGAAAATAGCAAAAGTTTCTACAAACTTTTTGACATCCACCTATAATTTTGGCCAAAAGTAATGCCTTCTAACTCCAAAGTTGTAACTAGCCCAAAGTGACCATACGTGGCTCCACAGTGTTTTTCTTGGATTACATTGGATCTCATGGAGAACCTAGGAATACATAGTTTTCCCCCTTTGAAAATGAAGTGTTCTTGTATCAGAAAATCATAGAACTCATGGCTATTAATGCAGTGCAGATCAGATAAACCCCCAATGGAGGTGATTTGGTTCCCAAAAATAACAACACAGTGGAAACACAACACAAGATACAAGATGTAATACCAAACTCAAGTCTTTATTCATAACACAACTAACTACATGGATTGTTTTAGGTTGTAAGACTTTCCTAGTTATAGCCAAATATAAAACAACTAATAATTCTATAAGATCCCTCAAGATCCAACCCATACCCTAGCTAGTCTAGTCTAGATCTATAACACAACAACAATCTAGTAGAAACACCAAGAAAGATCTAAACGTGTGCTTGCAAGCCACCAAGTGGTCTCCTTATTTCACAAGCCATAGCTACTAGATCTACTCACAAATTCATAGCTCTAGATTCTAAACTCAATTGTTTGCTCCTCAACTCCCTTAACTAAATCATCCTCCTACAACTCTACCCAATACCTCCTTAAATACTTGCATGGCCACAAGTCATCTTGTTGAAAATAGAATCATCTAGAACCACAATATGCTACAAGTCAGCTTACAACAATCACCTAAGACAAATAACCAAGATTCAAATAAGTCCACACACATCCCTATGATCAATCCATGTCATGATCATATGCTATTCACATTAAATATACCAAGTTAATCGATCAAATCTGCAAGAACACCATTTAACAAGTCAAACTACCAAGTTTCAGAAAAATCACAAAGTGAGACAAACAAGAATGATGATCAAGCTCCCACATGCATTATTGAGCTCCTTCAATTATTGAGTTCCTCAATCAGTGCTACAGCTTAAGAAAAACTAATTTCCATAAGATTTTTCAGGATCCTTTAGTGACTAAGTAGTTCAGTCAACACTGCAACTAGGAACTATCCCGATAACAACTGAGCAACATCCCTTCTTCAACCAAGTTCTCCAACTCCAAAATGAAAACCACTACAACATGTAGGATTGCAAACTACCCTAGGTGTGAAAATAAATTCTTAGAGGATGGAAGAACATCTTGTGGGATTTAGCACATAAATCTCAAACTAGTTCTTCACACACAGGTCCCCCAAGTCTTCAACTTGCACATTCTTTCCCTTGTCCCATTTTTAAAAATCCTTTCCAGCATTAGATAATTGTTTTCTCTATTTCTTTGCATCCTTCCTTAGTGTACCATAGGGTTATTTTCCACATTGATATCTAACCCTTTCAAAATTCTTTACTTCAACTTGGTTACCAAAACTTAGGTTCCTTCTATTGAGTTCCTCATTCTACAAAGCAATCAGTGAAAACCTTTTGCCATCTTTCTCAATTGTAAACACATTCTTGATAAAATCATGCATAGCCCTGCAATCATACTACCAAGGTCTACCAAGTAATATGTGACAAATACTCATGTCCATAATATCACATAACACTTGATCAACATATTGTCCAATATGAAAATTAACAAGACAGTGTTCCCTTATTTCCAAAGTATGTTTATCTTGTAACCAACCAATCCTATAAGAACAAGGATGTCTCACTCTCTTCAAACCAAGTTTTTGAACCATCTCCTTAGCAACAAGGTTATTATTACTACCACCATCCATAATCACATTACACACTTTACAAGGAGAATTATGACAAATCGTGAATAAATTACTCCTTTGACAAGGTCCAAGTACCCTTTTACCAAATAGTACTATTGTGGTCCCACAACACACATGGCCCATTTTGAGTCACAAAATGGGGACCCCCTACTTTCAAAAAAAACTCTTTGAGGCACCCAATCAGGCACCTCAGTCAACTAAGATGCTCCTCTAGTTCTAGGTCAAACCCCAATCTCTGATTGGGTAGGGTCAGGCAGTCAGACAGGTGCACACCTACAAAGGTGGGAAAAATGGAACACTCTTGGGCCTATATAACCATCCCCCCCCCCCCTGCAAATCCCCTTCTCTTCATTATCTTCTAGCTCCCACTCTGCGACTACACCATTGCACCCTTGAGATGTACACTAGTCCACACTTCCACACTCTTGTTTTCTTTAAGGTAGAAACCTTCAAGAGGTGCACATGTGCACACCTAAAGTAAAAATGCCCTCTTTAAAAAAGAATTAAAAAACTAACATAAGCTAAAACCATACATGCACAAGAGTGTAGGTATGCACATCCACACCTTATACATGTGTGCAAGTGTGTATGTGCACAACTGCATACATTGCCTTATAGGGAAAAAAAAATGAAAGCACACTAGTGCACCTATGTAGGTATTCTAGGTAGGCTAGTGTGTAAAATGGGCATTTGAGGGGGGAGTATTCAATTTTTTCCAGTCTAAATAGTTTTTGCTCAGTATTTTCGTCAGTCTAGACATTAGTTGAGTCTCATTTTAGTCTTCTGACATTAGTATACTAATATTTTCTTCTTTTTTTCAAATATAATAGCATCATCATCATCCTCTATGATGAAAAAATAGCACCTAAACCTATAGCATTCAAATACCAAGGAGCTCCTAAAAAGTCCAAATTCTAAGATGAACATGTAGAGATCTAGGTCACAAAACTTAGTCATATTGACCAGAACACTTTATTAACACTCTACAAAAAACAAAAGGAAAGATTGGTGATGGTATCATCATTAATCTGAAGTGGGTTAGTGAATTTTTCTTCACACCCTACATTTGTCTAATCCTCTGAACTAATCATGACACTGGCCCAACACTACATGCTAGATGAGAAGGTCGTAAAGAGTGTGACTAGAGAGATAGCCCTTGACCTTAGGCCAAGAAACATTAAGAATTTTTTCCACCTCTGAAAGGTAGACCAATACCTCCAAATATCCTATGAAGGGGTAGATGGATGGTACAAATAAAATGAGAAAGAGGCCAAGAAATTGGTGCAATCCACATTCTTGATTAACAAGACACCCTTGGGCTAGAGAGTAAGAAATATGGACATGACCCAAGGGTATATGAAAGATGATATTGGGTATTCAATTTTTCTCCTCAGTAGAGCCATGGGCCTCTCTACAAGAGTTTTCCTACAAACATGGATGATGCACTTCATTGAGACCATTAGAACTGCTAAGATTCCTTTTGATTGGATCACCATCCTATGTGACAACTTGGACAAGCAATTGATCTCAGTCAAGACTAACCCATGTTTATAAAGTGTATCTACTGGTAGCCAAAACCATAGACTACCCAAGGTTGCATAGGAAGGGAAGCATGCAAGATGAAAATTCTTGTCCCTATGTGGTATACCCACAACTAATGAAAATGAAACTCCCACTACAACGTGTGGAATACAGGGTAGTGAATGATGGCTTCATTTTTTACATCATCAAATTTATTGAAGGTGACTATGCCAAAAGGATGTCAGTAGAGGCAACAACCAAAATAATTGAAGTAGTTGCCTACTACATCTAGTTCAAGACTTTTACCTATCTCTAGGTAGCTAGTACTCTTTTGTGTCTCAAGAATCTCCCAAGGTACCCTTAAGACTAGCTCATACTACTTGAGGTAGCTCGCCAAGTTACTTCTACATATGATAGAGTGAGGAAACAACATAAGAAAGCATGGGTCTAGCCAATCACCATTGGAGCATTCAAGGTAAAGAAGAAACAAGATATTGCTACCTTTGACTTAGAATGAGATCAGTATCCCTTGGAAGATTTTCATGTTCCACACCCATATTTTGATAATATTGGGATGGTTCAACATCTGGTTGGGAAGAAGTTTGTACATGAGGAAACCCTTGAGGACCATTAGATGAATGCATTAGATTACTACAATGTCTGTATTAGGGACTATTGTAGAATGAGTCTATGTCTAGAAGGCCTGGGACAAGGATTTCCCTAAGATAATGGATCCCTTGTGCAATAGGGATAAAATCTACGATAGGCCCATTATGAACATAGAAATAAGACATGAGGAGAATGATGACATTGATCATTAGGGCATACATGTAGTAGAACTAATGAGGGAATGGATCAAGAAACCATTTTAGATGGATCTAGTTCCCCAAGCCATACCTCTCCAAGCTACAACCAGGTCCTAGAAAGGAAAAGGAACCAAGGTCACCATACCAACCTACCCTCTAAATCACCTATGAGACAAAAACTAGTACCTCAGCATGAGCAGGAGGTCAAGTATTTTGAAATTAAAAAAGGAAAGGTTAAGAAGAAAAGGGAAGCCCCTAGGGAAAGGAATCAAGTGGCCAAGGCCTAAGAAGCAGAAGCCCAGCAAGAGTTAGAGAATGCTTCATAAGCACCATAAGAACAAGGAATCTTGCCACCAAGAGCCTCAGAGGAAGAATCCTCATCATCAGTGCCAAAGAGAGCATGGACAAAAATGACAGTGGTAGGTGTGAAAAGGAGGAAATTGAAGAAGAAGAGCACTCCCTTGCCACAAGTTCTAGAAACCATTCTTGAAGTAGAAGAATGATGAGGAAGAGGAATAAATTGAATTTATCCCTTTAAATAAAAGAACTTGATTGGCTAAGGTGGAAAAGGAGGAGAGAAGGAGAAGCTCTACTTAAACACCTTCATCTACCCCTAGGGAGCCTATCTAGGTAGAAACTTCTAAGGATGAACAACAAAAGTGGATAGCTGAGATGAAGGATGAAGGAGCTAACATTTTTTACCTCTTAGATTTTAATTTTATGCCCATAAGCACCGATATGGTGGAGAGAAAATAAGGGATACTCCAACAAATGAGTCTATAGGAGAGGATTGGAATCAATTGCCTTCTCTACCTCAAGGACCTCTCAATATTCCTCGGCCACTAGAACAGAACATGTCCACTATAATGGATAAAGGGTCAGTAGCTCCACCTCTAGTGACAATCCAAGTTGAAATAGATAGTCAAGATACCAAGGAAGGAGAATATGTATAGCTACATGCTAATGAAGTATTTGAGGAAGGACAAACAATAGAAGAAACTCCACAAGTTCCCCCAAATACAGAGGCTAGATCCTTAGCCCAAAAAAGCACAAAAACTCCTTCCAAAGATCTTCCTTGACATGAGAAGACTCTGGAGATAAGTAATAAGGGAAAGAAGCCTACTTTGGAACCAGCTTCTTCAGCTAAATACATGTCACCAATGGGGACTATACCATCATGGCTAAAGAACGAGGTCATGTTTTGACAAAAGAAGTAGATGGAGCTAACAGAAGAGGGGAGAATGAGAAAGTTGATAAAAGTGATATAGAGGTCTAAGCCACCTAAGGTTGATGCTAGAAAAATTTCCTTCATCATGAAGAATCATGATTAGGACCCTCTAGCATATATCTCCATTCCTCCTCCTCATGCTAACACCAAAGAAATCACTCCAAAGGATTACCAAATAAAGGTGGTGATATTGGGAAACCCCACGGTAGATACAGCAAAAGTCTTGATCACTACAAGCCTTAAGAAAGTGTTCAAACACATGGATCAGGAGGAATTGGAGTTGATAATGTTGTGAAAGTAGAACAAGCTATTAAGAGGCTACCTAAACAAAGTGGTGGGACCCATTGACCTGCAAAATCATGAGATCACTCTTGGAGCTACACTTGGAAGAAAATAGGTAGGGCCACAGATGGATCCATTTTTGGAGACATGTCAACAATGGTGTCATAGTTTTGAGGAGAGAGGAGTGAAAATAATATAGAGCAATTTGAACCTATTGTGCAACATCCATATTAATACTGAAAAATTGAATCTATTACATACCAAGATTTTGGGCTGATGGATGAAGTGTGTACTTGGACAACACTCAAATCTATAAAGGGTCAAAGGTACTGGATGTTGATGGAAATATACTCAATAGAGGAGCTAGATAAGCTAGATGATTGGATAGATAAGATATCATCAGTAAATAAGTTCATGGAAGGACTACACAAAGGAATCTAGAAAATAAAGGATAAAGCTCAAGAGTAGTTTTTGGAAGCAGAAAAGTACTATAATGCAGCTAGCCTTGAGGTTTTTGAAGATGATTCAAAGACCAAGCTTTACTCAGTTCAATCATTAGTTCAAAAATTTGGGAATAAATTCAAAAAATCTTCATTAGAAGATGATGTACGACAAGCATTCAAACTAAAGAAGCATTGTTGGAACTAAACACCAAGCTTAAGGATTTTGCAAAAATTGGGATAGAAGTAAGAAACTACTAGAAAGTAGTTAAGAATAAGTATGATGTATTAGATTTACCAGAGGCTAGAGAGATAGTAGAGATAATAGATAAATTTAAGGGAAAACATCTAGACATCATTTTGGTATAAAGGGAAAGAAAACCCAGATGTTGGAAATTCAGTTTTGAAACTTAAAAGATTTTTTGGATTTTTGGAACCTGACACCAAGGTGTACAGGTGTTCTTTTCTTAGAGGTGTTCTAACAATTTGAAGAAGAATAAGTGCACTAAGAGTTAACTACCATTTCTATTTTTGAGCATTCCATGCATCAAAAAAACATTTTGATGGAAGTTCAACTCCTTGAAACACCTAGAGAAGGTCAAGCTTCTATTTTTAGAGCTCCCAAAGACTTCCAAATCATCTCATAGCTTCTATCTTCTTATCTTCTCATTCTTTTATTCTTTGATGTTATGTAAATGCTCATGCACCCATTAATTGATACAAACAAGGGTGGAGACCTGCTTAGCACCATTTAGAGAGTCAATTTCTATATAATTAGATTTATTTTATTAGTTTTTTATTAGAATATTTAGAATAATTGAGAAGGGAGTGAATTAGTTTTCCCTTAGGTCCAAATGTACCAATTCAACTTTTAATAACTTCAAACAACTTAAACAATCTCATCAAACGGCTTGATCCATATAACAACTCATCATCAACTTAATATATATATTCATCACTTAACTATTTGTTATGTATATGCTTGCTAATAGTAAATAAAACAAAAATAAATAGAATGCATCAAACATATAACATTCACACATACCTGACACAAGGATTTAACATGGAAACTCAATTTGGAAAAACCCACCAAGTAACATACTACCACTTTTCACTCTTCTAAAGTGAGTTGGGTTAAGAGCCAACCTTATTAATGGTTACAAAACACACTATTAGGTATGATCCCATTAAAGGATTTAATCACCATGTTAGGAGTGGTATAGTTAGAGAAATTTGGATCATTCCATTAGAATGTCACCTTGATTAAAAGATTTTGACTACCACAGTGGTTAGAAAGCAAAAACTAAGTTTGATCTATCTAGATATGATGTAGGAGCATCTTGAGTTGAATTTCTATCCTGCTCATCTTTGTTTATTTTTCCTATTGGATCTGAGTCTCAATGGTTTCCAAGTTATTAATGTTGTTGAGTTGTTCAGTGTTGGCCGAGTTACTACAACTAGTAATGGTTGAGTTACTATAGCTAGTGATGGATGAGTTACTCTAGCTAGTGATGGTCGAGTTACTGTAGTTATCTAGTATTAGCCAAGATATCCAGTATTGGTTGAGCTAACCAATGTTGGCTAAGTGTTCCTTCATGTGTCAAGTGAGCCTGATATTTACTAATATTTGATTCCTTCTTTGAACAAGTTTCTCTATGATTGATTCTTAGTTTGAGACAACATATGTAATTTATTTTTCTTGTGAATTTTGTTGGTGTAAATAGGCATTTACTCATTACACTTTACTTAAGTTTACTTAGGTCAATGCATTATTTTATTATTTCTTAGGTGACACATTTAGGAGCTTGCATACTCTTATGAGTTGTCATGTTGACAACACTGGAGTAAGAAACTCTAATTTAGCACAAGGTGTCTACAACACTGAAATTTGCATAATTAACTGAGTTGTCATGTAAACATCATAGTTATTCGCATTCCTATTTTAGCACATGGTGTCTACAACATAATTTTGTGTGCTACACCTTTTTAGTCTTATCCTCTCATCATCACACTTACTCATGTGCTTAATGGAGGATAATACACTTCTAGTGGACATGTACTTGGTTGTAAGACTTATCAGTATGTTGATTTCTAGGCATTCTAGAAGCATTCCAAAGGCCTTTATATTCAGGCTCTCCTAGTGTACTTTCACAATGAATTGAATATCATATTATTATTTTGATCATACTCTTTTGTTCTATTGTTGTGCTTGTGCTTGATTTCCTTGGTCTTGGGTGATTTTTCCCTAAGGCAAATTCTTACATGGTATCAAAGTTTGGGGACATTCTCTTCAAATAGCCATTTGAGACTATTCTTGCTTCAGCACCTTGACCTAGATCTAGAGAATTCATAGATATTGGGAGCATCTAGAGCCAAAGAAAACCTCACCATTACATCCAGAGTGTTGATTCGATGAAAATTGACTATAAATATGCCTATATTGGGCAATAGTCAAATTTGAGGCAAATTTTTTTGCAACCCGGCACCCAAAGGCCTGATTTGCAAGTATAGTATGATCATTTCAAATATCTAAATTTAATTTTCAAATCTACACATTTTATTATTTTAGTCTCTGCATTATTTTTCAGGTCTATGTATTTTGTTCAAAAAAATTTTGGCCATTAGGCTTGTAGAGGAGAGATTTTTTGTAGGCGAAGATTGGAACTTGTTGGCACCAATCAGATATTGGCATCATATTTAGAAGGTCAAAAAAACCCCCATATTGACTTTTGTTTCATCAAAATTAGACATCTAAGGTGAAATCTAGAGTCAATTGATTTTTGGAGGCACGATAGTGGTGATTCAGGAAAAATAATTTTAGAGGTGATTTTCAAACAACAATATCTCACTCATACAAACTCCTTTTTTTGAGCAATTTTTTTTATTTCAGGGTATAATTTTGTGATCTACACATTGGTGCAACAGGTTTGAGCTCTTTGTTCCTAAATTTTTTTGTAAGTCACAAATCTTGATTTTTGCAACTTCAAATGCTTAGTATAGGCTCATCTGGACACATAATTAGGTTCTATTTTTTTTGAAAATGCATAATTTTTTGTCTACTTTCTAGATTTGTAATCAGATTATAGGCTTGTGTGGATAGAAATACTACTTTCAGAAATAGGCCCTAAGGGGGTACATTTATTGATCTCATGGAGTCTTGTCACATATGTAAGTCTAGTATAAGACCTAAGTTGACACCGATGAACTATCAAAAATGAAGTGCCTTAATCATTGATCATCTAAGAGAACATCATGAATTGTTTCCTTATCTCTGCTTGAAGATACCCCCACCTAATCCTAATTAAGAAGATCATCTTCATCTTCTTATTCGCTTTATATATGTATAACAGCATGAGTAAGGAATCTTTTACTCCTCTTCGTATGGAAATTTTTCCTCATAATGTTTGGATGGATCTTTGGAAAGCATATGGAGATCCAACAGTTCCTCTTTTTTGAAAGGAAATTCTCTCTTTAGTCACTTCAGCAATAGTTCTTTCACCTCTAAATGAGATCACACCTCCTGATGCTCCTATTGCTACTATTGATCTATTTCTAGCCATAGATGCTTTTGATTTAGTGCAGTAGAAAACACTATGTCTTCCTACTTCAACTTCATGGGATGACTTCCTTTTAGATATTGTAGGTATATTTGTGGAGTCTCACATTGAAGATGTGGGAGACATCATCAATGATATTCATCTTCTCCTTTTTGAGGCAAATACTTCATCCATAGCCACATTGATAGGTCCAAAATAGCAAGGTACACCTTGTCTTCTAGCTCCAACATCAGTGGATGACTTCTTGATAGATATTTCATGTTTGTTTGTGGAGTCACACATAGCAGATTTGGGAGACATCATTGATGATATACATCTTCTCTTTGATGAAGAAGATCCTTCTTCAGTTGTTGTGAGGGCTCACTCTGACCCTCATGTCCATTCTCTACATGATCAATCTTCATAGGTTGATAAAATTATGGATCCTTATGTAAAGCAGTTGCAGGAGGTCTCTTCATCATTCGAGGAGACAATTAATTCTTTGGGATAGGTTCTACATTTACCCTTGCTAGATCTGACATTATTCTTTTCATCATTATTAGAAGGGGCAACAATCAATATCAACATAGGGATAGTTGAGTAGGTTTCAGAGACATCATTGATCATTGGGATTCTTTCTATACATAGGGGAAGTATCTCACCTATACCTCTGTCATTGTTTCTTCCAAAGGGGAGGAACATTATTCAGCAGTCATGGATTAGCTTCTACATTGGAGTAGCTATCACTGATTGACATTCTTCATTTGGAGGGTGACTACCTTGTCTCCTTTCTTCTTTCTCTCTTTTATGGGGGGGGGGACCTTTTCCTCTTATGAGGTTTTGTCCTTCTCATACTTCTCTATTGTATATACTTGATGTATGTCATAATGGGGGGGGGGGGGGGGTCTTGATTACTCCATCCATCCATGCATCTTGCTTTTTCATCTCTTTTTTTGGGGGAGGGTTTTTCCCATGAGGTTTTCCCTCTTTCTCCACTTTATGAGAGATTGCATTGTATTATGTACATGGGTACCTAAGATGGCCTAGTAGTCGGGGCCCATTTTGCATTTCATCCTAGCTTTCATAAGCTTAAGTGCATTCCCTTAAGTTGCACTTAAGGGGGGCGGGGTGGGGGGTGCTGGTGTAAATAAGTATTTACTTATTACACTTTACTTAAGTTTACTTAGGTCAATGCATTATTTTATTATTTATTAGGTGAGACACTTAGGAGTTTGCATACTCTTATGAGTTGTCATGTTCACAATATTGGAGTAAGAAACTCTAATTCAGAACATGGTGTCTACAACACTAGAGTTTGCATAGTTAACTGAGTTATCATGTAGAAAACATAGTTATTCACACTCCTATTTTAGCACATGGTTTCTACAACATAATTTTGTGTTCTACACCTTTGTAGGCTTATCCTCTCATCATTGCACTTACTCCTATGCTTAATGGAGGATAATCCACTTCTAGTGGACATGTTCTTGGTTGTAAGACTTATCAATATGTTGATTCCTAGGAATTCTAGAAGCATTCTAGAGGCCTTTCTATTCAAGCTCTCCTAGTGTAATTTTACAATAAATTGAATATCATATCATTATTCTGATCATACTCTTTTGGTCTACTATTGTGCTTGTGCTTGAGTTCCTTGGTCTTGCGTGATTTTTCCCTAAGGAAAATTCTTACAAATTTGATGTTTGGATCTTATCTTGGGATGTGTGCAAATAATTTTAAGGTTGACCTTTATATTATGTAATGATCTAGAATCTTCTGTAATATTCCACTTTGGCAAGTGTAAATAAGGGTGTTTATGTTTAGGTTAGGCATCACTTAGAGAGTTGAGAGAAGATGTTCCTGGAATAGCTAATTTGAAGTTGGATCATGGATTTTGAAGTTGTATTTTTTTGGTTGTAACCTAGAAGGTCTTATAGCTTGGCATGTATGAAATAATTTGATGAATTAATAAAGCATTTTGAAGTTCCCTCTCTCCTTTGTGTTATTCTCTACATTGTTTTCTTCCATTCTGTTACTCGGCAAGGTGATTTGGATAGTTAGGTGTTGGTGGGAGCATTTTCAAACTAATAGACAAAGAAGAGGAAAAGAGAAGATCGAGACCTAGCTAAAAATGGTGAACAAGGTGAAGAATAAGTTACTTTTTGGTGATTACCAAGTTAGCTTGTTGAAAAAGATGCAAAATTTGAGACAAAAGGACATGACTATGAAAGAGCATACTAAGGAATTCTATAGATTAGACATCATATCTAGACATGTAGAAGATGAGGTTGAGAAAGTTGCAAGGCATCTAAATGGATTAAGATCAAGAATTCAAGATGAGATAAGTTTTGTGAAATTGGAAAGTGTGGAAGAAGCATATCAATATACCTTGAAAGATGAGGAGATCTTGACAGAGAAGCATGAACAAAGACAAAGAGTTAGAGGTGGTAGATTCCAGAGAGGCAAAGGTAGATCTTATGGAGAAGGTGAAAGATCTAACAATTCTATGCAAGATAATGGAAAATCTGAGTGGAAAATGATGACAAAGGCAAGACTAAATGGAAAGGTGGTAATTCTTACTGAGGAGGTACTAGTTTTTACTAAGAAAGAGGTAATTCTTATTTTAGAGGTGGTTTTCATGGCAATTGTTTCATATGTGGAAAAGAAGGGCATAGATCCTTTGAGTGTAGATATTCAGGTGGTAATGAAAAAGGTAATAAAAATATTGTCATTCAAGAAGATCTTGAGGTTTCACCATGTGGACCCAAAGTTGGAGAGAATTTGATGGTAATGAGAATCATTTCTTTTAGCCCTAGTTGTTTGATGTAGGAGCATCCTGGGTTGCCTTGCTATCTTGCTCATATTTTTTCATTATGTCTATTATATCTAAGTTCCAGTGGTTTCCAAGTTGTATTTTTTGTTGAGATGTTTAATGTTGACTAAGTTATTGTAGCCAATGATGGTCGAGTTACTTTAGCTAGTTATGGTTGAGTTACTATAACTAGTGATGGCTGAGTTATTGTAGTTAGTGATGGCCGAGTTACTATAGCTAGTATAAATAAGGGTCTTAAGGTTTAGGTTAGGCATCATTAGAGAGTTGAGAGCTAATGTTCTTGGAATAGAAAATTTGAAGTTGGCTCATGGATTTTAAAGTTGTATTTGTTTTTTTGTGACCTAGAAGGCCTTGCAACTGGGCATGTATGCAATAATTTGATGAATTAATAAAGAATTTCAAAGTTCCTTCTCTCCTTTGTGTTGTTCTCTTTATTGTTTTCTTATGTTGTGTTACTTAGCAAGGTGATTTGGATAGCTAGGTGCCCCTTTAGCAAAAGCTTTCCAATCCCTCCTTGCATCAAGATACAACTCACTTTGGAAATTTAGATCTCCTTTTGGCTCAATTTTTGGTTCATTGACTGGACTTCATTATCCTCTCCTTCTCTAATCTGCTTGGCAACCCTTCAAGAAATCACACTTCATCAATCTTCTCACTTTACCTCTACTACTCTATTCTTCATAGGTTCTCCTAAAAATTGCCAATCAACAATGAACCAACCTTATAAAACATCTCTTACGCCTCCTTATGATGCAGGAGCATCCAGAGGTATAAGGGCAATCCTATGTCATCAAAAAAATGTACTTAGACTTAGTTTCTATTTCATGTGTTTTCATTTTTGGATACCCATTTGGGTCAAATAAAGGTTCCAACTCTCACAGTTCCACTATAAGTGTTTTGGGTTAGAGTTTTTAATCAGCTTGGGATACGTGTAAATGCCAAAAAAATAGGAGTATGTAATTGAGCCATCATTTTGGTGAACTAGAAGGTGTAAATTTGTTGAAAGATTGATTTTTTAATTTAGAGCATTCTATAAAAAGAATCAGGTCAAAAGGCCCCGTGGTTTGAAAGTTATCACAGTTTTTCAGTTTCTAGAGACATCCTAAGAATGCTTCAAAGTCAGGTTAGGGGCATTAAATGACCTCGAATAGGGACAAAAAATGGGGGATGATCGAATTTTTCCACAGGGCTATAGAGCACTTCGAGAGCTTTTTGGAAATGTAAACAGTTCGTCAATCGGAGCTACGGTTAAAAAATTATGCCTCCCGAAAGTTTGATTACCATTTCTGGATTCTTCTAATTTTGTGCCAACTTCTAATGCAACTTCTAGAGCCTTCTATTTGGTCAGTGGATGCGTACTAGCACTTTCTAGAATGTATTCCTAATCCTTAACCCTTCGAGGTCTATTTAAGAACATTTCTGGCATTGTAAAAGGCAATTCGAAGTGGAGTTTGAGAGAAGGTACTGGGAGAAGAATTTATCTCCAGATTCATGCTATTGTAAGCCCATAGGGCATGTTTTGGAGTCTGGTTCTTTGCACTAAGTGTACTAGCATATTTTTATAGTTAATAAAATTTTCCCTTTCTTATTGTGTCCATTCTATGCTTGGGTTGTGTCCCCATCAAGTGGTATCAGAGCCTAGTTTTCCTGAGTGTGTAGATAGAGCACCGACTGTGAGGCAGTTTGTACCAAGACTGTGTGGTTGTGGATTTGAGTTAAGAAGATGCCTCCACAAAGAGAGATTAGTGGAAGGGTCGGAGCTATTAATCCTTAGGATGTTAGAGCCCTCCAAAGGTAGGTACAAGCATTGCAGGAGGAGCTTCGTAGAGGAACAAATGTTGCTATAGGTGACAAAAGTGAGGATGACAATGAAGAAGAAGAAATTGGACCAAAAGCAAAATTTGAAGGGGAAGTTCTAAATCAGGCAGAGGAAAGGCTTTTTAGGGCCATTACTAAGTTTGGAAAAAGACCTACAATTGATGTGGGTGTATTTTCAGGAAATTTGAAACCAGATGAGTTGATCGATTAGATCAATGAACTGGAAGAATACTTTGAGTATGAGGATATCAGGGGCCCAGATAGGGTTAAGTTTGCAAAGTCCAAACTGAAAGGACATGCCAAAATCTGGTGGCAAGAGGTTCAATTGGAAAGAAATAGAAGAGGAAAGGATAAGATCACAAGGTAAGATCGCATGGTGGACAAACTAAAGAAGCAGTTCATTCCTGTTGATTATGAGCTTGATTTGTTTAAGAAGATGCATGGGTTAAAGCAAGTAGGAAAATCAATCCAAGAATATATAGAGGAGTTTTATCGACTTCTGATTAGAGTGAGGCATGCAGAAGCAAATAATGAGAAGGTTGCTCATTAATCAGTGGGTTGCAACCTAACATCTAGGAGGAATTAAGTCTGGTAAGAATGACCAACATTGAAGAGGCATACCAGTTTGCCCTACGAGTTGAAGAGAAGATAAATAAGAGGTTTGAAGGGAAACAAAGAGGGCATGGTCAAGGAGGAAGGGGTAGTGGTAGGTCATCTAGAGGCTGAAATGAAACAAAAAAGAAAAATGAAGATGTGGGTACTAGCGGGAACCAAAGGAATGAGGGTTTCAACTGCTCCTGAGATCAAGACTTTGGAAATTAGAGAGGAAGAGGTAGAGGACATGGATAAGGAAGAGGAGGATTCCATGGTACCTATTTCCATTGCAATGAAGAAGGTCATCATGCCTTTGAATGCCCTCAATGACAAGGAATGACAGATAGGAGAGCTGAGGGTCAAGCTAGGGTTGCGCATGTGGATAAGGATGCACAATCATCACATTCAGAGGATGCAGAAAGAGGGGAGACTTTAGTAAATGAAAGGCTCCTACTAAGTGGCAAGATTGAACTAGGACAAAGGAGGAGTTTATTCTGTACCAGGTGCAAGTGTGAGGATAAATGTTGTGATGTGATCATTGATGGTGGTAGCACTAATAACTTGGTATCAGAGGAGATGGTCTCTGAGCTGAAGCTCAAGAGGGAGAAACACCCCCAGCCCTATCGGATTTCTTGGGTGAAAGATGATCATAAGGTCCTGGTAAGTGAACAATGTTTAGTGAAATTCAAAATTGGGAGTTACCATGATGAAGTTCTTTGTGATGTTATTCCAATGTATGTTTTCCATCTATTGTTGGGAATACTATGGTAGTTTGATAGGCATGCAGTACATGATGGTCATGCAAACACATATTCTCTGACCAAGGATGGAGTTCGCCACAAATTGAAGCCCATGAAAAAGGAAGGCGAAAAGGTATGCAGCAATGCTAGGATTTGTCTTGTTGATGGAAGGAAGTTTTTAGATGGCATGAAACATCAGTGTATGTGCTATGATTTGTTTCCTAGGAAAGATAAAGAAGGTAGTAGTGAAATACCACTTGAAGTTTCAAATTTACTAGGTGAGTTTGGAGATATCATTTCTTATAATGTTCTAGAAGGATTGCCACTAGTAAGGAAAATTAGTCATCAGATAGATTTAATCCCAGGAGCTAGTTTTCCTAACAAGGCTACTCATAGGATAACTCCTACTGAAACTGAGGAGCTAAATAGACAGCAGGAGCTATTGAGAAAGAGTTTGATTCGGAAGAGCCTGAGTCCATGTGTAGTACCTGTAGTACTGGCACCAAAGAAGGATGGAGAGTGGAGAATGTGTATAGATTCTCGAGCTATAAACAGGATAACCATCAAGTATCGATTTCTGTTGCCAAGAATGGATGATCTTATGGATTATTTAAGTGGAGCTCAATACTTCACAAAGATAGATCTCAAAAGTGGCTATCACTAGGTATGGATTCGAGAAGGAGATGAGTGGAAAATAGCCTTCAAGACCAAGGAGGGTCTTTATGAGTGGTTAGTCATGCCCTTTGGATTGACGAATGCCCCAAGCACCTTCATGTGGCTTATGAATGAGGTACTTAAGAAGTTCTTGGAAAAAAAATTTATTGTCTATTTGGATGATATTTTAATTTTTAGCAAGACTTTGGAAGAACATTTATTGCATATTCGTAGTGTCCTTGAAAGGTTAAGGGAAGAGAAATCGTTAATT
Source organism: Cupressus sempervirens (assembly GCA_028749045.1). Taxonomy (NCBI): domain Eukaryota; kingdom Viridiplantae; phylum Streptophyta; class Pinopsida; order Cupressales; family Cupressaceae; genus Cupressus; species Cupressus sempervirens. The sequence goes on from CM053793.1 coordinate 637,658,252, forward strand.
AATATGAAGAAGTGTATCTTTGCAAAAAGGGAGTTAGTCTACTTGGGGTTTACTATATCACCTGAAGGTCTCAAAATGGATCCAGAGAAGGTAAAAGCCATCTTGGAATGGCTTACTACAAGGTCTACTACTGAGGTAAGATCATTTCATGGTCTGGTTAGTTTTTATAGGAATTTTATCAAGAATTTCACAGGCATATGTGTACCCCTGACTGACACAATAAGAGGGGATAGGAAAGAGTTCAAATGGACTATAGCAACTACGAGAAGTTTTGAATTGCTGAAGAGGAAGGTGATAGAACAACCTGTGTTGGCACTTTCAGATTTTAGAAAGATGTTCCAGGTGGCTTGTGATGCTAGTGGCAACACTATTGGCACTGTATTAAGCTAAGAAGGTAAGCCTATTGCATATTTTAGTGAAAAATTGAATGATGCGAAAAAGAAGTATTATGTTTATGATCAAGAGTTCTATGCAATAGTTCAGGCCTTAAAGAAATGGAGGCATTATTTATTGCCAAAGGAATTTGTTTTGTATACTGATCATCAGGCATCACAGTACCTAAATAGCCAAGGTAAATTGAATCAGAGGCATATGAAGTGGGTAGAGTTATTGCAAAGCTATACATTTATGTTGAAGCATAGAAGTGGAAAATCTAATAGGGTTGCAGATGCACTAAGTAGGAGACAGTTGTTGCTTACAGTAATGCAGGTTGAAGTAGTTGGGTTTGATGAACTCAAGAATCTGTACCCTAAGGATCCTGATTTTGTTGAAGCGTGGAAAGCTTGTAAAGAGCCTGATGTTGTAGACAGAACTAAGTGGTTAGACTATCTGATTCAGGATGGTATGTTATTCAAGGGCAGTCAATTATGCATTCTAAGGAGTTCCATGAGGGAAAATATGATTAAGGAGAAACACAGTGGAGGGATGGCAGGACATTTTGGTCAAGATAAGACCATTACCATTCTTAGAGAACATTATTTTTGGCCTTAGATTTCACAGGATGTGAAGAAGTTTGTACAGAGTTGTCAGATTTGTCAAGTTGCCAATGGATTTAGTCACAATACTAGACTATATCAACCGTTGCTAGTTCCATCAAAGCCATGGGAGTACATAAGTATGGATTTTGTTCTTGGATTGCCGAGGACACAGAGGGGTAATGACTCAATATTTGTGGTGGTTGATAGGTTCTCCAAAATGGCACATTTCATTCCATGCCACAAAACTCATGATGTTGTCCATATTGCAGACTTGTTTTTCAAAGAGGTGGTAAGACTACATGCTCTCCCAAGGAATATAGTTTCTAATAGAGATACTAAATTTGTGGAGTATTTCTAGAGAACATTATGGAAAAGGTTGAGAACAGACTTGAAATTCAATTCCACACATCACTCGCAAACTGACAGCCAAACAGAAGTGGTAAACAGAAGTCTAGGCAATTTGTTGAGATGTTTAGTTGGGGATAAGCCCAAGGGATGGGATTTGATTCTACCACAAGTGGAGTTTGCTTACAATAACTCTGTAAATAGGAGTACTAGTAGATCACCATTCCAAATTGTATATGGAAGTAGCCCAAGGACTGCACCAAAATTGAGGAAGATAGAGCAAGGGGAGAGGACAAGTGCTAAAGCTGAAGAGTTTTCTAAACATATCAAGCATCTACATGAGGAGGTTCAGGCACACATTACCATGATGAATCAAGAGTATAAAGCTAGGGCTGATCAAAGGAGAAGACATAAGGAATTCCAAGTAGGGGATCTAGTCATGGTACACTTACGAAAAGAAAGATTTCCAACTGGTACTTACAACAAGCTGAAAATGAAGAAATTTGGTCCCTACAAAATTCTAAAGAAACATGACTCAGGAAATGCATATGAGGTGGAGTTGCCAGATGGTATTCACATTTCTCCTATTTTCAACATTGCAGACTTAACAGAGTATCATGATGATGGTGCAGATGAGGAGCTGATGTTAGAGCCATGTCCAATTCCTACTTCTAAGAAGGAGGAGATAGAAGACATTATAGATCATCGTGTGGGTAGGAGTACCAAACATAGGCAGTATGAAGAGTATTTGGTCAAGTGGAAAGGATGGTCGATCGAGGACTCAACTTGGATATCAACAGCTGAGGTTTCCCATTTGGGATTTTCTCTACCATTCATAAAGTGACAGGGTCACTTTTCAATCTACCCTGGGTGTCTGATGCAGGAGCATCCAAAGATATAAGGGAAATCCTATGTCATGCAAAACAATGTACTTAGAATTAGTTTATATTTCATATGTTTTCATTTTTGGATACCCATTTGGGTCAAATAAAGGTTCCAACTCTCACAGTTCCAATATTAGTGTTCTGGGTTAGAGTTTTTAATCACCTTGGGATACATGTAAATGCCAAAAAAATAGGAGTATGTAATTGAGCCATCATTTTGGTGAACTAGAAGGTGTAAATTGGTTGGAAGATTTTCATTGTAATTTAGAGCATTCCAAAAAAAGAATTAGGTCAAAAGGCCCCACGGTTTGAAAGTTATCGCAGTTTTTCAGTTTCTAGAGACATCCTAAGAATGCTTCAAAGTCAAGTTAGGGGCATTAAATGACTTCAAATAGGGACAAAAAATGGGGGATGAGTGAAGCTGTCCATAGGTCTATAGAGCACTTTGAGAGCTTTCTGGAAATGTAAATCGTTCGTCAATCGAAGCTACGGTTCAAAAGTTATGCCTCTCGAAAGTCTAGTTACCATTTCTAGATTCTTCTAATTTTGTATTGACTTCTAATGTGACTTCTAGAGCCTTCTATTTGGTTGGTGGATTCCTAATAGCACTTTCTAGAATGTATTCCTAATCCTTAACCCTTCGGGGTCTATTTAAGAACATTTCTAGCATTGTAAAAGCTAGTTCGGAGTGGAGTTTGAGAGAAGGTACTGGGAGAAGAATTTATCTCCAGATTTATGCTATTGTAAGCCCATAGGGCATGTTTTGGAATCTGTTTCTTTCCACTAAGTGTACTAGCATATTTTTACAGTTAATAAAATTTTCCCTTTCCTATTATGTCCATTTTGTGCTTGGGTTGTGTCCCCATCACCTTAAATATGTAGCTTTGATATTTTGTCACTTGAACATCACTGTAGATCTTAGGGTTTGGTTAGATTAAATGAATCTATCCATCATTTTGTCCTTATACTCTTTTCTTGAAACTTCTAGAAACTTCTCCTTTAATCCTTTCCTTTGATCACATAATAGACTCAATTTGTGCATTTAATATGCCATCTCATTAATCCTTATCATCCATGCATTTTTACTAATCTAAAAAATCATCTATGTTGACCTCAAACTCGCTTCTTTCACAAACTATAATTTTACCCTCACTCGGTAATCATTGTGTTCTTCTGCTCAATCAATACTATGTATCTCAGTCACTACTATTTTGTCTCACTCAACTTTCTCTCTCTCACTCAATCTTCACTACTCTTGGTTGCTACTACATTTTCTCCTTCATCTTGCTTATCCAAAACTAACATATGGCTAGTATTTTTTACTTGACCAACTATTAAGTTCCTTAATCTTCTTCTTCATTAGCCTAGTAAAATTTTCACTTGGCTAAGATTAGAGTTTTACACAACTTGTTTTCTTTTCTTCTACACATCAACTCAATTGTCTTCTTCACTTCATATGATGATTTAAAAATACCTTATCTTCACAATGACTAACATGATTAGTTTACCATTGTAATTCCAACATACTTTCTCCTCATTAGTCAATAACTTCACTAGTTCATCTAGTTATCTCAATTCAAATCCTCTTCATCAATCAACAGATATGGAACTCTACATTGTTAGTAAATGTCTCTCTAGTAGGTTTGACATCAATGACAACATAAAAATTATTCCAATTACAGTTTCCAATATATCTATTCTTATCTTTTTCTCAATAGGTTGTGGCTCACCTATTGTACTTGGTTTATCCTTTGTTGAGTAATCATACTTCTCCTTCCCTTGGGAACTATCTTGATGTCTTCTTTTCAACTTATCTTCTACCTTCAAAGAATATTGATAAGCATCCTCAACTAAATCAATCTTTAGGATACCAACCTCATCTTGAATATTGAATCTCAACCCACTAATATGTCTAGTCACATTTTCGTTAGAAAGTTCTCTATGTCTAGACCAAATTGTCAACTTATGAAACTCCTCACTGTAATCTTTCACAAACACATCCTTCTCTTTCAGATGCTACAATCTCTTTAAAAACTCAATTTCATAACTAGTAGGAATGAACTTAGCTTTCAACTTAGTTACCATCAATCTCTAGTGAGTGATTTTTATTTCACCTTCCTTTTCTCTATCTCTTTGTAATTATTTCCACCAAAGAGTAGCATGTCCTTTCAACTTAGTTTGCGTCAACCTCACTTTGAGAAGATCACCAATATCATCTAACTCAAATTATTCTTCTACCTCACCAATCCAATCAATCAAGTCTTTAGAATTCAAAGTACCTAAGAAATTAGAAACATTCATTTTATGCTTCAACTCTAATCGAGTGTTGGATATATCCAACCAACCAATTTTTTATTCCATAGATATTTCCATGCAATCAGCTTTGTCTTCACCACTAAATCTAGTAGCTTCAAAGTCTTCAGCAACTTCCTCATTACCATTTTTAGTACCCACATTCAAGGGTACATCAAAAATAGCTCTCATGATCTCATTTTTCATAAACTTCATCTCAGATCTAAAATTTGCTTCAATCTTCTTCAAAATCTTACTTTCCATAGCATCATAGAGATCATCAATCGCTCTAGGGTCCAATCTTCTCAAAATCATCTTCCAAGATTTTTGTAAACCCTCTATAAAAAATCCACAAGGTCAACTAACCAAATCCAACCTTCGCTCTGATACCATCTAATGTAGTGCAAAATTGGATGAACCTCCAATGGAGGTGATTTGTTTCCCATGAATAACAACACAATGGAAATACAAAAGAAGACACAAGATTAGATACCAAACTCAAGTCTTTATTCATAAAATAACTAATTACATGCAATGTGTTAGCCTATCAGGCCTTCCTAATTGCGGCCAAATACAAAGAAAGTAATAGTTTTGTAGGATCCCTCAAGATCCAACCCAAACCCTACCTAGTCCATATCTATAAAAAACCAACAATCTGGTAGAAACACCAAGAAAGATCCAAAATTGTACTTCCAAGCCACCAAGTAGTCTCCTTATTTCACAAGTTGCAGCTACTAGCTCTACTCACAAATTCACAACTCGAGATTCTAAACTTGAATATCTACTCTACATCTCCATTTATTGAATCATCCTTCTACAACTTTACCCAAGCCCACCTTAAAAACTTTTAGGGCCACAAGTCATCCTATTGCAAATAGAATCATATAGAACCCCAATAATCCCAATATGTCATAAGTGAGCTTACAACAATCATTAAATACACCTAGGAAAAATAACCAAGACTCAAATAAGTCCACACACATCCCTACGATCAATAAAAATCATGGTCATATGCTACACACTTTAAATGCACCAAGTCAACTGATCAAATCTGCAAGAACACTATTGAAGAGTCAAACTACCAACCAAGTGTTAGAAAAACCACAAACTAAGCCAAGAATTACCAATCAAGATGATGGCTGAGTTCCCACAAGCATTTTCAAGCTCCTTCATTTTTTGAGTTCCTCGATCAACACTACACCCCAAGAATGACCCAGTACCACAAGCTTTTCCAAGCTCCTTCAGTGACCAAGTACTTTGTTCAACACTACAACTAGGAACTATCCCAATAATGACCAAGCAACATCTCTTCTATGACCGAGTTCTCCAAATCAAAAGTCAAAACCACTACATCATGTGGGATTGTAGACTACCCTAGGATGCTCCTACATCAATTATACTTATCATTAAACTTTGTACATGCCTAGTATATTTAATTTAAATCATCATCATTTCCATGCATGTCCTTCAAAGCTACAATTCCTACACTTTTCAATTGAATCTCAAAGATAGTGGATATTCTCCTACTGAGGACATCACAAACTTTATTTGTAACACCCTTTTTGTTTTTAATAGAGAAGGTGAAATATTGTAATGTTTCAACCCATTTCATGTGCCTATGGATAAGCTTTTCTTACCCATTTAGAAATATTAGGACCTAATTATCAGTGTAAACTATGAACTATTCAAGTAGTAAATATTGCCTCCACTTCTTGAGTGATTGGACCAATGCATACATCTCTAAGTCTAGGAAGAATTCCTTTTTTTAGCTTCATTGAGTTTTATACCAAAAAAGGATATAGGTTTTCCCTCTTAACAAAATACACCCCCTTATGTCTACATGACCAAAATCACACTCTATTTGCAAAACCTTATTGAAGTTAGGGAATGCAAGGATTGGTCATTGAGATACTTTGGTGTTAATGAGTTCAAAAGATTTATTAGCTTCTTTTGTCCAAACAAATTTATATTTTTGTCCCCCTTTTATAGTGTCTAGAACGGGTGCATATATCAAAATAAAATTCCTTATCAACTTTTTGTAAAATGTTGCTAAGCCATGAAAATTCATAACTTCTACAACTTCTCTAGGAGTAGGCCAAGAAAGTATGGTACTTACCTTATCCTTGTTCATCTTGAGGATTCCCTTGGAGATGAAAAACCAAGATATGTGAGTTCTTCTTGTATAAAAGTATATTTATCTATATTAATCATCAGTTTTTCCTCATGATATTTATCTATATTAATCATCAATTTTTCCTCATATAGCCTCTTTAACACCATGTCTACTACTTTAAATGCTCATCCTTTGTGTTACTTTAAACTAATATGTCATCCAAGTAGACTATTATAGTATTTCTTGTCAAATATGCGAGGACCTCATTCATTAGCCTCATAAAGGTACTTGGGGAGATGGATAACCCAAAAGGCATCACCTTCCATTCATACAGTCCTTCATTGGTCTTTAAAGTCTTCTTCCACTCATCCCCTATCCTAATTGTAATATAATAGTAACCACTCTTTAGATAGATCTTAGAAAAGTAATTTGTACCCCCTAAAATAGTAAGAAAATATTCTACCCTAGGAATAGGAAATTTTCACCTTCTTGTGATCTTGTTGAGTGCTCTAGAGTCAATGCAAATCCTCCATGTTCTCTTTTTCATGGGTGTAAGGGCTATAGGTACTACACACGATACCAAGATCTTTCCAATCAGTACTAATTCAATTAGCTCTTGGATCTATTTTGTCATCTTCTCATTCTGTTGTGGAGTTAATTTGTAGGAAGCCTTGTTGGGAAGTGCAGACCCTGGAATGTGGTCGATGCAATGGGTAATCTCCCTCATTGGTGGTAAATTCATTGGTGTTCCACCTTCAAGTATCCCTTTATAGTTTTCAATATTTGAGGATACTTCTCCATCTATTTTTGGTTTCCTTTCCAAGGAGTTTTTTACCTTCAATGTTGAACTCTCTTTTGTTGCTACCTCTTTTAATTTTATTTTTTCCATAATTTGTATTTGTACCTTACCTATGAGGATGGTGATTAATGTTAAAAGTGACTTTTAGTTCCATTGACTTCTTGAGGAATTTACTTTTTCCCATCACCATGACCTTTGAATCTTTAGGTTTTGGTTTTTCTTGAGTTGTTTCAGCTAATGTTAGTAATTCAATCACCTTGCCATTTTTGGTTATGGTATATGTGTTCCTAGCCCCATCATGTTGAGATTTTAAATCATATTTCCATGCTATTCTAAAAATAAGGTGGCAAGAATCCATGTTGACTATGTCAAAGAGTGGCCTATCCTTACATGCACCAATCTAAAGTTTCACCCATGACTATTCTTCTACTAGGATCTTTTGTCCTTTGTTGAGCCATCAAATTTTGTAAGGGTCAGAATGATGTGCACTTCTCAACCATCTCAAGAGATAAAAAGTTTTATGTTGATCTTGAATCAATCAACACCTTGCATAATTTTCCCCCCAATTTACATTTTTTTCTAAAAATGGATTTTCTTTGTGGTGGATCTTGTTGTGTTTAGACTATTAAAAGTGGCATATTCATCATAATGGATTCTCCCTTATTAGGATATCTATAAGAATTAGGATTAGATTGATTATAATATTCTTGGGTTCAATGTTCTCTTCTCTCATTATAAGAATGTGTTCATATCTTTTCAGGGCATTTATGAGCCATGTGTCCCTCTTGATTGCAATTGTAACTTTTTATGGGTCCATTAGACCTCCCTAATAATCAACCTTTGAAATTAGGCCTTCTCCCTCTAAATTTTCCTCTATTATTCTCAATCCTTAGATTTTCTTGATTGCTTTCACCTTAAGATCCATAGTTTGACCATCTTACTCTAAATGATTTCCTTCCTCTACCTCTTTTACTATTTTATTGTCTCCCTTTGAATTTTCCCTCTACTTTCAAGGCTAGCTAATATCACTTAGCTATTGTATTAGGATTTAACAGTTGCAATTCTTCTTGGATTCTCAACCTTAATCCATTTAGATATCTTGCTACTTTAACACACTCTAGTTCTATGGTCTTGGATATTAGACTTAATTTATGAAGCTCCTCTATATATGTGCTAATGTTCATATCCCTTTTTTTTTTATTTTTCCTTCTTTGATGTAATTGAACTTCATAATCCTCATTTTTGTATGTTTCCTTTAACATGGTCATCATCTTATTCCATAAAAAAAATACTATTTTTGTCTTCTTTGACTCTTTCCTCTTGGATGAATTCCCACCAAGTTAGTGCAACTCCCTTCATCCTTTATATGGATATCTTGACATTTTGTTCCTTAGATATCTTCTCACAATCAAAGTAGTTTTCCAAAGCCTCAATCCAGCATAGGACTAATTATGCCTCCATCTTGCCATTGAAAATTGGTAGCTCTAATGAAGAGCTTTAATGAAAGTTTTATCTTGTTTAGGTATCTTTCCCTCTTAACCTTCAAGGAATCCATCATCATCTTCTTCTTTTTCACCATCTTTTCCTCTTCTTTCTTATCAACTATGCTCTCTACCTAGTCCAACTTATTTTTCAACTACTCCAATCTTTATCTTAGTGTCTTATTTTCTTCCTCTTGTTCCTCTACTTTTTGAGCAAGATCTGTGTTGCTCGCCATTATGTTTCCTCTAACTTTGGACTCCCTATTTGGCATGAAACAATTATCCCTTCTATCAAGGAATGTGCTTAATGCTTCTAATACCAAAATTTGATATAGAGTCAACTCTAGAAAACCTAGGAGGGATTAACAGTCAACTACACTCAATCAAAGGTCTCAAACATCAATAGGCCAACATTTAAACAAGTTTAATTCTTGATTCCCAACCATACCCCAACCTACCTCCCTTTCTTCACTTAGTCATAGGATTCCATTTAGTGAACTCTTAAGTCCAAGCTAGTGAAAATGGATTCCAACTTCACAACTCTTTCCTCCATTCAACATAGCCTCTTTAAATTGCATGGATGACATGTGAATGTATTAAGCAACTAGATCTTGATAAGGGTTAGGCACCCACGACCCCCAAAGGCATGATTCCACCTTATAGGTTCAAATTCATGTAGCCCTATTAACCCTAATTTTCCTATTTTCCCTCCCACTTTCCAAAGGACTAGAATTTGAAAACATGGATTTGGACACCCTTTAAGAAGATTCAAAAAAATCCTAAGTTTTAATTTTGCAACAAGAAAACTCCTACCTTTGAGTCCAATAGGGTCAAAAGCCTAGTAGCATTAGGTAGGTCTCCCTTAGTGTAGAAAGATGAAATCTAGAGTTCTTACTAGTTCGAACATTTATAAGACCTGAAAAAATGTTTAAATCTTGAATTTACACTTCTAGATCCACACCCAACTCAAAATATTTGAGTTTCTAGCTCTATTTAGTAGGTGGACACATGGTTATGTCCACCTAGGGTATCAAAATACTCCTAACTCCTTGCAAACCAAACCTAATGAATACTAATATCCTAAATTACATGACCCTAGCTATAATCCCCCAAATAGATATGGAAATCAAACTAAGGAGATTTAAGTTAGAGTCATTTTTATTCAAAACCCTCACAACGGGCTTTACACAGACCTATCTACACATAAATCTTGATTTCTCAATCATATAGAAACTTCAATATTTCAAACCAAAACCATATGAAAGATAATAGAAATTTTCAAAACATAAAGTTAGTTTCTAACCTCTACCAATACATACAAGGTCATATAAATCTCTACAACAGCAAAAATACAAGGAAAACTCTAGTATGTTGATTCTTATTCTCAGCCCAATCATCATACATGATTGAAACATCATCATACTTGAAGGATCATGCCTCCTAGACCCTAAATAAAGGAACAAAAAACATTTTTGTAGAAGTTACAATCAAATGATTGCTTTGGAAATCATAAAGAAACATCTCAAAAATCTTGTAAAGTTGTTCATTTTGGAATGATACAACTTTGGCAATTTTTACAAATTTTTCACCACATATCTAACTAAAATCACTTTTCTCTTTCCCTATGACCTAACACACTCCAAAATACTTAAATTCATGAATTTTAAATCAATATATTGCAAGACAATTCTCTAGGTGGTTATCCACTAGGTAAACTTATAGGATTGCTACACTAGTTATGCCACCACATGTTAGGACTTTAGTACCCACTAAGAATTTCAAGCCAAAGTTGAGTTTCTCCCACCAAAAGGCTAGAAGATGTCAAGTACCATTCTTTGTATCCTTTTTTTTTGGTCTAGTAGAAAATAATTAGCCATGACTCAACATAATGTAAAGAACAATCAAGTATACCTCTCATTGTAGAAAGGTTAATGATGTGAAGACTTGTAAATGAGATTCTTATATTTTGACAACCTTAAACCAAAAATTTCAAAACTAAATCTTGAAATGTGGAGGAATGTTCACCAAAATATAAATTCACTTACAAAATTATGTATATTATGCTTTAAACAACACCTCTGAAACGAAGAAGCATGGATATAGACTAAAATGTCATTCATATCACTCCCTAAAAATGTAGAAGCCAATCTATGTTATTTTATTCCTTATCCAAAGTGTAAACAATGTATTACCAACTTATTCATATGTGTACTAGGATTTTGGGTTATCTTGTTCATCCTTAAACATTTTGATCCCATGTCTCTATCTATGGAAACCCGTCTCTCTTGGACATGCTTATCTCAAACCAATCCTAACCCTCTTCAAATCTACCAATCCATATCTTCTTTATACAAGTATGAAATATTGACATCAAAAATAGTTTGGCATTAATGACAACACAACATATAGAACATATTAGAAATAGTATGCTCTATCATTTGTCCAACATCAAGTTCTTTGTGTTTGTACATGATCATTCACTAGCTCTTAAATTATCCACTTTCCATATATAATTCTAAAACCATGGATATTTTTTCTTCTAGAAATTTACCATCATGCAACTAATAACTATAGTATGTTTTTCAACCTAAAAGGAATCTATTTATACATGAATTACCCTCATCTTAATGAAAATTTTATTTAGGTTGACCTTCTTTTTTTATCATAATGTAATGGTAACAAAGAGAAATCCATTTGTGGAATATATTTCTCTAGCAAAAATTGACCCTCTAAATGGTGTGAAGAAAGGATTATCTTTACTTATCCACTTAAATATTTTTAGATAATTAATTCTCCCATTTTCTTGTTTTATATGATCATACCTAGTTAAGCTAGTTTGCATCACTCATTAGTTAATGACCAATGTAGCTAATATCTTATTCAATTCCACTCTTACTTCCTCTTTTATATTTGGATTTCACCTACAAGGTATTTTTCATGTGTGATTTTAGTATTTATCTCTAATTGAATTCCTGCTTCTTTAACATATTTCTGATTTATAAATAGATGAGAGAATCGGTGCTCATACTCTTTTTTTTATTTTTTTATTTTTAAAACTACCTACATTACCACCTTCTCATCCCCATAATCCCTAATTTATGCTAGCTTTGTGTCTTCTTTTCTAGTTATGTTTTCTTATTTTATTCTAAGTGGTTTCATAATTAAAAAATTGCTTCAATTCATTATTTAAGGTTATATCTTTCTCTCCTTGTTTTACTTCTATCTATAGATTTATTTTTCTTTTTTATCCTCTTGGTCTATTAATTAGCATTTCTTTTAAACATTAGTTTTCTTTATGCATTCAATATACTTCCACATTATTTCTAGTTTAGCAAGTTCCAAATTTTGTCCATAGATGTCTTGTGTATCTTACTTTATGGGTTTGAATAAATTATCTATCATATTAAGTATTGTGGTATGGATATATTTTTTACATTGTGGAAGGAAAATTATACAAGGAGTCATTTTATGTTCTTCAAAAGTATTTTTTCTAGACAATTACTTCTTGGTTATAAGTATATTAGGTTTTTGAGATTGGTGTTAGGGTCATATAGAACATATGTTTTTATTATAAAGAAGTGTCAAAGTTGTGTTGTTTTTTCTAACATATTGTTGTACACTTTTAGAGGCTAAGAGGGAGTGGGTGAATCAACATGTATATTAAAAACACCACTTATTTCTTATTCATTCCATTCAACTTATTTGTATAAGTAAATAGATAGAAATGATCATCCAACATACATGAAAACTAATATTTTTACATGGGAACCCCAATGTGGTAAAAATTATGATGAGATCAACCTCACTATATGAAGAAGTAATTATGGTTTTAGGCTCAATCCCAAAAAATATTATTTCTCTTGATCATTTTTTAAATCTTGGATTGGTTTTTAACAAAGCAATGAGAAACCACTTCATCACTATTTCACTGAATTACAGTGTATGTTGAGTGATCAAAGCAAATTGAGCAAACAATGCAAGTCAAGTGATCAATGCATGTCGAGCATAAGTTGCCAAACAATACATGTTGAGTAATATACTTAGTTAGTGTTGAGCACCAGTATGTGCCAAGTAGATACTTAGTGTTGAGTTACTCATTAGCTAAGTAAATAGAGTATACCAAGTCATTCAAGAATTGAGTTACAACATTGAAGATATAGTGAATGTTGAGCATCAAAGACTTCAATTGTCGATTGAACAATTTTGGACATAGTTGTTTGTAATGGAACAAAATTCTATGTAAACCATTTTCAACCTAACTTAATGATTGTTTTATGACTCTAGAAGATGTATACATATGTATATTATAAATTTCTATGCAATAGATGCAACCAATCAAATTGAGGGATGTTCTAAGAGGAAAAATGGACCAAACTCAATCCTTGATTCTAAACTAACCCTAGCCCACTTGTGTTTACTTAAGGAGACAAACCCTAAATGGTTTTTATGCATGAAGGAAGTGAAGGAGACATAAGAGAGATGAATTCTAAGTGTAGAGAGAGCATTCATGGTGGCTATGGAGGTTGTTATAATGTTATGAATTGTAGAATCAACTAGAGAGAACACAGGAAAGTAGAGAGAGGACAGAGGAGACATATTTGATCAAAAGGATCAAGTACACATCAAGAAAGAGAAGATCTAATATCTAGAAATAGAGTGCTAACCAAAGGATCATGGTGTTGAATCATTCTACAAGTGATGCAGAGCAAATCTCCTAATAGTGTAGTCTTAACAGGATTATGTAAATCTCTTAACCAAGTGCTTGTTTTTTTGCAAGTTTAAGTCCTATAACAAGGCACACTTTTAGCAGGGTGTTTAAATCCTTTAACAAGGTGGGACCTAATAGTCTTTGTAAGCCTTTAACAAGGCAAATATTTTACAGGATAGATCATAGTTTATGATCAAACTTTTTGTAACCTTAATTGGCTACACTTTATAGCTATAGTAATGAAGGTTTGTGGGTGTCATCCCCACCCCCAATTTTACCTTCTCATTGGAGGGTTTCTGAGTAACAAATTTATTGTGTTATGTGTTATTTTTTTCATGCTATGGATGAACATGTGTAGTTAGCTATTTCAGTTTACCTATTAAATTGTGAGATGGATGTGTGGTGAATGTTTTATGGTTAAAGTTTTGAAGTACTAATTCACCACTCCCCCCCCCCCAACCGCTTCTTAGAGTTTACTTTCCTATTGTCATTTCCAACACATTTAACCTAAGGCACAAAATCCTTTAGAAAGATACAAGGGGCTTGAAAAGGAAAGATTGAACTTATTCAAAAAATAATATACTATGATCTAATCATAAAAAATGTACTCAATGAACTACAAAACAAAATGCATCCTCTAAAATGCTAATTACAAATAATTCTTTCATACATTAGAAATTGAATTCATCATTGATCCTCTACACTTGAAGATAATTTTACTTACACCATTCAAACACATATCTAAATAATATGATCCACAAGAAGATCCAGTCCAATATATATCCTCCACAACAATCAATTACATTTATTAGGTCGGCCTAATTAGATGAAACATGTAGAACATAAAAAGTCAACCTAAAAAACCATATTCATTGTCTTGCAAAAGAAATAAAAAATAATTAAAGAATAAAACCATAAACCATCCAATTACCCACAAATCATCACCTTTATTACTATGCACTTTTGCATAGTCCCAAACTACTTAGGTTAGCTTCAAAAGAATGAACTATTAAAGAAAGCCAACAAAAAAAAAACTTAAACCATAATTCAAACCTTCACAATAGGTGTGATATTCCCAACATATCATTACCTCACCTCAAATAATATGTTTGAGTTCAATATGGCACAATCAACAAAGATAAGAATATAAACCATTCCATGAACATGTACTCTAACACTATACAGTTTGACGCACAAAACTTAAACAAATAATTTGTAAAGGGTAATTAAAATAAAAACATGAGATAAATCTTTATTTATAAACTAAAAATATATTGAATCTAAAAACCAAAATCTTATAATGTAGAGAAACGTGGATAAAGAAACATACATTATCAAATAATATTTTCACTATAATAGTCATACTTAGCCAAAATTTTATACAAACACATGCTAGTTTCTAACAAGGAAAGGAAAATGGGGATGATGCTTCAACTTATAAACATGACACCTTTACGTGGTTGTTATCAAACTCCACCATTAAAATCATTTACTTATCAACCCAAGGATGGTTGACCTTAAATGGGACAACATAGTTTGTTCACTAAGAGATTTTCTGAGCTAATACTATTCTAACCTTTAAACAACTAAAATACTAAAATTGATAACATGAGGGATATGTATTAAATAAATTAAATACATTTTGGCACAAGTGAACTGGACTATAAATTATGTTGAAACATTAATTTATTCAACTAAAAATTTTATCTAATCTATCACGCATTAGTTGCAGTAATAGTCACAGAGTTATAGATCTACAACTTTGGAAATGGCCACTACTAAGATACCAAAAACATAGCATGTATATATGTATAATTAATGTACAAAAACTAAATGAGTAGAATCATGACCAAGTGGGTCCCCTTGGACAAGTCTTATTAACTAGTAACTAAATCTTAGAGACTAAACATCCAAAGTAATATTATTCATTGATACTAATAAAAATGAAAATCTAAATTTAATTTTTTTAATTATTAATTGAACATTAAGATGCAAAGGTACATTATCTCAACCAACTAGCTTCTAACAAACATTGGGAGGATTTATATAAAATGGAAACTATAACCACCTAACTACTTCATCCTATTACAAGATAGGGTTGTTATGGTGCCAAAGATCAACATTGAAATTGCTGATGCAACCACTAGACTTATAAAATACATAGGAGGTTGTTAAACCATGTTGGACCCCACAAGGGATGTTGGCTACCGGTCATAAAATTACAAGTATATGATTGTAGAAATAGTGAACTGCTAAGATACAAAAAAACTAGAGTGCATACATCTAAGATTAACCTATAGAAATAAAATGAGTATAATCCCCACCAATTGGTCCCCCTTGGATGATTCTTTTTAACAAGTAATTATAATTTTAGAGAATAAACATCCAAAGTACCATTTATTATTGATGTTGGTAACAAGGAAAATATGAACCTAATCTTTATTCAAAAAAATGCTTGAACATCAAGATGCAAAAGTACATTACATAAACCAACTAGTTTATAACAAAAGTGTTAGAAAGTTAAGTCCACCAATACAGTTGAGAGGGGAGGCAGGGGGTTGAGTCAATTAGATGCTTGATTAGATTCAAAATAAACATATTAAATCATATTATAATAACCAAAATATGCAACAAAAAGATAAGAAACATGCACAATTATACAAGATTTATTAACTTAGGAAAACCATGATCATAGGGAAAGGCTCAATGGGAATGATGCCCACAATATGATGTACTAATATAAATGCTCATTATCAAAGGATATTACCCTATTAGTAGAAAAATTAATAAAATCAATACATATGAGTCCATGTTAGGAGAGTTTCAATCCCTATCAAAAGATTCTAGCCCTGTTATGAGTTGCTTCGACCTTGTTAGGATCTGATAGGAGGTCAATTGCACCCACTATCCAAATTGCTTAAGAATTATCTTCAAAAAATCATTCTTCAAATAACATATCTAAGGGTGAACTAACTGATATAGATTCTTATTTTCTAATATAGTCTCTTTGAGGTTCTCAATACATCTTCAACATCATCTTATACTCTAATCTCATCAAATTCACACTTGTATCAATTATAGTTTGCATATTACATGCATAACCATTGTAACGCCACACTAGGGAACCCAAAAGAAATTAACCTAAAGTTTCACTAAGTTTTTCAAACATTTATTCTTTGAAATTTAATAACTTAACAGCAAGATATATAATACAACAAAAGCAATAATAACAAGAGATAAAATAGTAGAAGCATTAACTCACATACATAACAACCATCATAAATAGATTACAACTCCTAAGGGTCCCATGACATTCAATCACATTTAAGTTTATTAATATTAAATCTAACACAACATAACCACATCAAAGAATAATCACAAGTACAAACCCATTTAAACAATATACAATAATATAAGATGCCACCTGGCAATAATCAGAAATACTTAATCATCTTTGTACAAGTCAAAAGGTATGATAAGCTCAAAGAATATACAACATATATAAAATACATCATCTCATAAGATCTATGATAAAATCAAGTATAGTATATTAGGATATAACCATCCAATAGAAATATAATACTAGAAAGAAAGGTATAATTGCATAAGCACTTCCAGCAATGGCATCCAACAATTGGATCACAATGGTATAAGAAAAATGCACTACCACCCCACCTCATGGAACCTAAATGGCTCACTCCCACTGCACTAAGGAGATAAACTCAAGTCCATACGAATATCAAAATACAAGTCATAACCAATGTCTACGTTCAAGGAAACACTTGAAAGAAAACTATCTCAAACGGTACCAAGACACAAGTATCAACTAATCCCAGAGGAAACACAAACACATAGAAAACCTAATATGAAAGTGGGTAAGTATCATCGCATGAGAAAACTCTAAGGTTACCCTAGCAATCACTATGGACTCTAGCCCACTAGTGTCTCTATGCGGCTTCAGTATCCTTTCGTAAAGACAAGGCATACTAACAAGTCAACTTTAAGGTTACCCTGGTAGTACCTTAGGACTCTGGACCCCGAGTTACTTTATGTGGCACCGTATCTTATTAATTTATTTTAACCCATTTAATGAAATGTTATCACTTATTAAAATAACCTACAATGGGTTACCCAAGTAGGCTCTTTAGGGCTCTAGCCTCCATTGCAAGCCACTTCCCAAAATGTCATACAAATAACCTACCCTAAGCTTAGAAAAAGTAGAAGGTCTCATATGACCATAAACCATACATTAGTTCTTAAACAAGCAACTAGAAAGTACGAAAATACCACTAGTCAAAATTCACATATTTCACCAATACAAATCATCCTAATAGGACTAATCCAAAATTAAGTACACATATACAAAACCATGACATCACCTAAAAATAATAACTCATAATCACCTTAGTCCTATACAAGTAACTGGAAAGAACTCTAAAAATAACTGACCAAAGACTCAAAGGTTATATTAGAAAAGACACATCATCCACCTCAATTCTACATAAGAACTGGAATTACTAACAAACATCTAAACAAATTCATCATAGAAAACACATGACACATCACCATGGTTGGGTATAAAAGATTGTAACCAAAAATAAGCCATAATATCGTCACAAAATAAAACCCTAAGCCTCTGGTAAACATCCTAACTGGTCAAAGCTAAGTCAAACTCGAAACCCATAATAGCAAACCACACATCATAAAGAGTACATACAAAAGCCATTATCATAATTCATTAGTTCAAAAACATAAACGTTCAATTTTCACTATGGTTTCAAGTTTCCATTTCATTTTCAGGTATTACAAATTTGCTAAAGTTCTCAAGTCCATACGAGTCTCAACACTCAACAAAACATAAAAAGTTGTTTAAACATAAAACTCCAAATACAAAACCACAGACATCTCATCAGAATCTTTAAACATTTTTTTTCATAGTTCAACTCATTGTCAGAATACAAGATTCAATAAACATATACATTACAGTTTTCATCTTGTCAAACATGACAAATTGATAAGGTTTTCATTTACAACCAAGGTTCTAGTTTTCATTACCAAAGTATCAAAACTACTAAGGTTATTGAATTATCAAAAGATGTAATTAATTTCCCCTAATAGTAAAAATCATTTTCACATAACATCGAATCATTAAGCAAAACTTGAGTTTACCAATTTTTCCCAACTCATAAAATGATAATTATTTAATTAAATCATTATTAGATTTAAAATAAATTATTCACAAATAATCTAATTGGTTGAAAATAGAAAACCATCCCCAAACTCGTCATTTAAAACTGACATATAATCTAAATTCATAATAATAGAATTAATTAATTAATATTATTTCACATTAAGTGTAATAATAATTTAATTAATTAATAACAATTTAAAACATTGTTAACTAAATTAATTAAAATAACAATTTAAAAAATATATTGAAACATTTAAAAATTTATAAAATTTCAATCAATTTAAAAATATTTTTTTTAAACTATATTTTTAAAAAAATAATAATAATAATATAAAATTTAACATGCGTTTAGGGCTCGTCGGCTTATTTAAATAAACTATCACAACAGAGTACTCTTGTGGCCGTAGCAGGGTATTGTTGTGTCAGTAGTACCTGTTGCTGCAATAGCAATATTGGTGCCCAACCAGTAGTAAATCCCACCAACAATGAAGGAAAACAGAGGAGAAGGGGGTGGGGGGTGTGGTGGCCCCACCCACCCAAATTTATTTTTTATTTTTATTTTTTTGTTATTATTTTAAAATAAAAACAAACACCCCCATCAATTCACTTTTTTTTTTAATTTAATAATGTAATTACAAAGTAATTACAAATTATATGTATGTATGTATGTATGTATGTATGTATGTATGTATGTATGAGTTTTCCAATATAAACTTGGTATAGAAATCTAGACCAAACAATCAAAATCTATAAAAACAAAATTGTTTTTCCTTTCAAAACCCACAACTTGATTTTAACAAATCCATTACAAATCACCCAATTTAAATCAAATGAGGGTTTGAAATACTAAATTCATTCACAAATGTTTTCAAAAAAATGAAGAGCAATAATTTCAACACTAGGGTTTCAAATTTCCAATCTACATACAGATGGTCTCAAAATGAAGAACAATAATATCACGAACAAGGGTTTCAAATTCAATTCATATACAGAGGTTTCTCAAATGAAGAACGATAAAATCACATTCAAGATTTTCAAGTTCAATTCAATTCTAAGAACAAATTTGCAAAAATGAAGTAGATAGAGAAATCAAAAATAATTAACTACTGCACAAACCCACAAGATCCTACCTAGATCTGATGCTAAAATAATGAATGCACAAAATACATAAGAATTTCCTCTTCCTTCGAAAACCCTCTTCTTGAAAATTGGCTCCTCCAAACCTATGTGTGGAGAAATGAGCTCTAATTTCTTAATAAAGAGTTCTTCCCCAAATTAGGGCTTTGATTGTGCAATCATGCAAAACCATTTTTTAATTACTTTAATATATTTTAATTTCATGCACAAGCTTTATGTAATATAATTAAAATAAACTTTATTAAATTGATGTTTTCTCTTTTTTATTAAATCATGAGACAATTTTTTTAATATAATATTTATTAATTTAACTAATAATATTATTTAGAGTTTATTATTAAAATAAAACTCTTAAAATAAATTATTATTAAATTAAATTAATATAAAATGCCAAAATTAGAACTTTAATAAAATATTTAAATTTAATTCCTTTATTTAATTAATTTCTTTGTTAATTAAATATTAAATTTTCTTTATAAAATTTTCATTAAATTAAATCAATAATTATCTTTTAATTTAATTTAATTATAACAGAAAATCAAAATAAACCCTCAAGACCAAATATAACAACTTAACTGAAGACAAAGAACAAAGTCAAACTCCAGGGTCAAAGTCACAAGTTCATGTCACTTGACGAATTTAGATGGGTAAATAATTTAGATACTTGTCCTACTTTCTAGGACAATTGGCTTAGGTTAGGATTTGGACTCAAGAATTATCTCCCCACTTATATCATTGAGATATTGTGATAGGGTTCGCTTATCCTGGCAATTCAGGGAAGTCGATACCTGGTACCTACAATCTGCATAAAATCCACACATTTACATAAACATATAGTTTAAACTAAATAGCCAATGGCGGGAAGTGATACGTCATGTAGATCCTAACTAGCAGGGGACTATGACTCCCTCAACGACATTAGGAACTTCACAAATAAAGTAAAACATACACGTACACCATACACATGCAAGTACAGGGAAAGTATTCATAAAACTACATATAAATCATTCAACTAACTAATCATCATGAGATAATTGAAAGTCACTAGATGAACATTTATATTTTCATTGAAATAGTCCTAAAATAAGTGAAATAACTAAATAACTCGTCACATAAATCAACTGAGTGTGAAGTGACATATAATCAAATATGGTAACCAAGTACTGATAATCATAAACATAAACATGAAATAGGCCTAAAAGAATCTAACAATACAATCAGAAAAGTAAACTAGGGGTAGGCATTACAACCATACCCAAATGGCATCTTACAATCAAGGAAAACAGTGCTCCTTTATACCAAGTCCTAATAACTAATTGAGTCGACATGTGAGGGCTTTCCTAATGTACAGTGAATAATATAGAACCTCACTATGATATTACAATGCATGTTACATTATAATTACAACTTCCCAAAAGAATATAATCAAAAGGCATCTTCTAGGGAATAAACCACATGTTATCCTTCAACTATCTTCATAGCCTAACCTCCAGATTTTGATACGATGAACATACCATCGTGAACATGTCTTCAACAACTATCCAAGCTCTCTTAACTCAATTTGATATTTCCAAAAATATATACTTCAAATATCAGCATCTTGTTCCTTGCATGTTATCTTGCAACTAGTCTTTACGAAATCATCTGTAACTCGTCCATTCTCAAATTACTTTCTATGAACATATATGTAGCATTTGAACACATTCCTAAATTCTAATTTGAGCCTACATAACATAACTCTCTAATATCTAACATCGATGATCAAATCTATCTCTGTGATGTTTTGGAACATTGTCTAACATATACAAGAATACATATATGTTTAAATCAATGACAACCACTCAATCATCTCCAGCAATATGGTACATATTTGATATTCATACTAAAAAACTCCCCCTTTGGCATTGATGGAAACATATGATGAAATGTAATGTCCCCTTTCCAGAATTTACTCTTAAATTGCTTTTAATTTTTAAATTGAATTTCAAATTTCAATTATAAGGGACACTTATATTATTTTCCCTCAATATCTATTGAAATAACTATTTCATGATTGAATGTTTTGTGACTCTTATTCAAAGATCAATGCACTATACCTTAAGATTTAACTTAATACTTCAATTATTTTTATCACCTTTATAGATATTTTTTTAATCTTTTGATTCTCCTTGAAAAATAGAACTCCAATTAATAAATATACAAACCTTTAGTGTGTGTATTAAACCACTTTAATTATATTTTGTATAACACCCCTATTTCACTGATGTACCCATTAGTAGTGTCAATAGCCTAAGTCCCTTTATTTCCCTTATATTTTCATTGCAAACTAGTGCATATAACTTGCATGCTAGATGGCACCCTTCATTGATATGTTAACCTATATGGGTCTTTGTTAAAATCCACCTCTATTGCCATGCATTCTCCCTTTTTACCACCAATTTTCTATGGTTAACTACTTAATCCATGATTATTTCATGTTCCAAAGGGTAACATGTGGGATCTTTGATTTGATAGGTCAAGAAGTTCTCTAAATTAATGGATGTTTGGATATTGTTTTTCAAGGCTTTCCATTATAGCCTCTAATCTTCTTATATTGTTTTTTCCTTTTATATTTTTCTTTTACCATTAGGAGGGTGCATACTTATATGTGCCAAACCAACGTGGCATCTCTTGTGGGACCCCCCTAATCAAAAGGGCATGGTTTTAGTTTATTATGTAATTGATGTGATTGGATAATATGGGATTTCATAATGGGACTATATATTATTATTATTTATAATTAGATTATATTTTCATATTGGAATTATTATTACTAACATTTGCACCTAAAAGAGGTGCAATGTTTACATCGATAGTAAGATATATCTTATTTGATATACTTAAAAGTTGAAGAGAGGGAACATCAATTGTATTCTCTTTCTCCTTCTACTCCTATTTTTTCTTCTTCCTCTCTCTCTCCTTCAACTTTAACTCCTCATTATTCTCCTTCTCCTTGTCTTTGCTCTTTTTTTAATCTTCTCGTTTTGTGTCTTCTTCATTTTTTCTTTAAATCTATATCTTTCTCCTTCTCCTCATATTTTTTTATTTTCATTATGCTTCTTCTTCTCCTTCTTCTCCTTCATCGCTTTCTCCTTCCCTATCTTCTCTTTCTTTAGTCATGTTCTCATCTTTCTTCTTCTCCTCCTCCTCCTTTTTCCCCTTCTTCTTCTCCTCGTTTTCCTTCCCTCCTCCTTCTCCTTGCTGATTTTTTTGTTTGTTGTTTTGTGTCTCCTTGTCCTTCTTTCTCTTCTCCTTCTGCTTCATGTTCTTCTTCTTTATCTTCCACTCCATCTTCCCCTTCTCCTTCTTAAATAGTCATTCCAAATCTTTTATTGGAGAGTAAATTTAGAGGATTCTACTCTTGTAAGATAATTTCATCTTTTGGGTTTGGAATGACGACCAATAACATTTTTAATTTTATAATTCACCTTTTTTCTACCAATAAGTTATACAACAGTTCAAGATTTATTATAAATATTCACCAAAAATATGAATGGAATAGATTACATTTTAAAATAAGCTTCAAAGTTTTACCTTTATCATTATTATACAACCTAAATAATTGATGCCTTCATATTTACATTCTTAATATAATACTAACTTACACACTTATCATTCCCAACCATTGATTGTATCCTAAATTACATCATAACTCTAATATGATACACATTATTTCTAACCATAATTTTGCACTATGATTAAATATCTCAAGATTTCTTACAGACAATCTTCTTCTTCCTCATCCTCCTTTTCCCTCTTTTCCTACTTCTAACTTTCCATTTCTCCTCCTCCTCCTCCAATTTTTCTTCTTCTAATTATTCATTCTACATTTGCTTCATTTAACAACATTGCTTGTGTGCCTATGTTTGTTGATGTGTTGTTAATTATCCAAGAACAATATTTTAAGCCCTAATGATTTTAAAATATAAAACTGTAATTATAAGTTGTTCAAAATAATTGTTAATTTATGTAAAAATAATCTTCATTTGAATAATTTATAGAAATATTTTAAAATATTTTCATTCATTTTTTTTTTTAAATTAAACTTTAATATAAAACTATAATTTTAGTGTATTACAATTTTAAATTAAAATATGTCCACTTTTTCTTTACTTTTTCAATATTTGAGGTTTGTATTAGTTTTTATTATTTAGATAAATTATTGAAGTTAATGTTGGTATAAAATGTTACAAGTTAAAAATGATTTGTCAATTTATAGAAAAGTTTTAAAATAATTCAAAATTTAAAGTTGTTTAAGAGTTTGCAAATATAATCATATAAAATTTTAAAAATAAAATCTTCTTCAAAATTATACATATTCAATATTTTATATAAAACTATCATTATAATAGATATTTATGATCATTAAAATTTAAAAATTTTAAACAACCAAAACCATCTCTTTTCCATTTCACCAATTCTCAAACTACTATATGATTTGATATAAGATACATATAGTTATCTAAATTTACCTATTATTATATGTTAACAATAAAAAGGTTTCTTAAAATTATATAGATTAAATATTATAATTAAATAATCAATTTTAATAAATATTAAAAATTATTAAAATTTAATATTTTAAATATCTATCAAATATTTTTATAATAAATTATTATTTAATTTAGCCTATAGGCTTAGTGTGGGAGCTTTGCTCCTGAAATTTAATTTTTTGATGGAAAAGTTGTAAGACCACCTTCATTTTATGATTTTACAATCATGTAAAAAAAATCAATTATTAGAAATTTAACTTTTCTTTTTTTATGATGTGAAAAATATATTACAATTTAACTTTCCTTTTACTATTTGTCAACCCTACTGGAAAGTTTCCCATTTTCCTTTCTATTGGATAAGTTTCTAGTTTTTTCACTATTTCTGTAAAATGTTTAAAATAATTTATGTTGAAATCATATCAAATCTGAAAACCTTTAGGGCCCATTTGGCAATGGGAATATGAGCGAAATAGGCATATGTAAATTATTAAAATTTTGAATTCTTTGTTTGGATGCACCAAATCAGAATTGGAATATGAAGTAAAATAGGAATATGTATTCCAATTTTGGCCTAAAAATGAGGTTTTTCAATTCCAACCAAATAGGTGTTATTGGAATACGTATTCCTATTCCACTTTTATTTATTTTAGAAAACATAAATTTTTGGGTCCGTGAATTCCCCATCAAATATTGGCTGAACTAGACATAGAACAGGAATACATAGCCCCATTTTCTGTTTTAGAATAGCTATTCATATTCCCCTATTCCTATTCCCACAGCCAAACTGGCCCTTAAGGGCCAGTTTGATAGTTGGAATTAGAATGGAATTGGCATTCAAAAATTTAAAAAGTTTGTAATCTACTGTTTGGGTCCGCACAATCGAAATTGGAATTGGGAAAAAGTAGAATCTAGTATCTCCATTTGACCTCCAAAACAAGAATTCCAGATTCCTTCAAAATACTTGTTATTTGGAATTCTTTTTTTAATTCCCATTTTTTGAAAATGTGGATTTCAAATAAAGTAAAATTTGATTCCGTTTGACATTTGGATGCCCATTTGGACAATAGCCATTGCTTTCAAAATTGTGTGTGGCTCCATTTCCAATGATAAATCGTAAATGTTATATGTGTATTGACCATGATGAGTATTTCTTCAACATAGTTTTCAATGTTGGGCTTTGAGTTTGGAGATATTATTGGTATTACCAGATGGGTTAGATGAGAGAAACACCTCAAGTGAAGTCGTTCTGCCATTGTATTCCACCCACGCATCCCAATATGCATCATTCTTTAGACTCTAATTTATAGAAATTTTGCTCAATGGAATTTTTGTGACAAAAATAATGTTGTTGATGTCAATTCCAACATGGTTGTCATCTAGATCGAAATGGTCCTCAAATGTGTTGAACTCTACAACAAGTATCTAATTGGAAGTTTGTTCCTCTATGGTGCCATGAAAATGGCCAAGCCACTAGTCCTGAGAATTTAAAGGTCATTTAAACTCGAAGGGTGCCATGAAAAAAGTGAGGTCATTGGCTGGTGAAGTATTATTATTACTCATTTCACCGATGACAAATTGGAAATGTGTGCTAAAATTCATCAAAGTGTTTGAAAACTTATTCCACATGGCAATTAATTTGTCATAAGCTACTAAACTGGTGCTATTTGGATGTTCTTGAGTGCAATTTCTGGTGATCATAATGCCCTTCTAGAATTGACTTCTTGGAAGAGTTCTAAGTATCTAGCATCAATTCCTTTCTCATTACAACTGAATCTATCTCCTAAAGCGACAAATTATATGCTATAGTACAAAAATGGTGTTTCATATCATAGCTTAGGAGAATGGAGTGGTAGATATTTTGCCAACATGCCACAAACTTAATGAGATACCTTAATTAAGCAGGGTTTTTAAGGTGTGAAAGTGTGCAAGGTTCCAAGGTTTAAATCACATTTCCAATCTATTAAAATACATTTCATTCATGTTAAAAATGAAATAAATAAGATAATGCTTATGTTGATTGTATTCCAATTTCACAAAGTGCAACCAAAAGGTGGAAATTTGTATTCTCACAATGAATTCTTGGTCAACCAAATAGTCCCAAATTGAATTCCCTAATCATAATTTGGATTCCAAATTCTAGAATCCAAAAGCCAACATTCTGATGCCAATGCTTAATTTATATTCCAGCAATTAAACGGGCCCTTAGTTTTCAGAACAACAAGAATTCTCTTTAGATCTTTTAGTTTGTAGGATCACTAAAAGACCTCTTAATCTAGAGAATGATATTCTCTTATTCAAATTATTAGAATCCAAGAAGGTTGTAGTTAAATTTACTTTATTATTCTTCAACACTAGAGGTTTAGTTTTTGGCCAAATGAGTTTTCTTTACAGTTAGAGGATAGAGGATGGAGAATGAAGATTTGAAGGGACATGTATTAATTGCATGCAAAATACCATGGGCCAAATGTTTGATAATTATGGTTTGAATTTAAATGATTGTTACATACAATTATATAATTTTAGTGTGAGTTTCATTGTGAATGTTAAATGCATGTTTATTTATCTTTGTAAAGTTATCAATAAGTTTATGTAATTGTAGTTAGATTTTTCATTTTTTAAATTCAATAAATATTTTATATAATTTTAATTTAATTTTAATTTCAAAGTCAAATATATTTTAATCATAATGTTTTTGTTGAAATTTTGTCAAATTTAAAGAAAATATATTTATATAGTCTTATTGTGATTCATCATTTGTGAAATTCCACTTATATTATGTATAATTGAATTTTATTTACAAGCTAAATGTATGTTAATCATAAAAAAAAAATTCTCACTAGATGAAAACTCAAGGAACATGTAGTAATTGCATGCAAATAGTGAGGGATGAACGATTTGATAACTCTATTTTGAAGTTAAATAAACTAGTATAATATCTCAAATAAATCTATATCTAAAGAAATGTCAATGGATATCCATGACAAAATAATTATAATTTAATTTACTGCCTCTAAAATTATTTATATTTCTTTTATCTTCATTTATTTAGTTTTTTACTAACTTAAGCTTTTTATTTTAATTTTTTAAAAATTGGATGCTTTATATTTCCAAATATTATAATTTAAACAAATATTTTGTGTGGTATTAAAAAAAATTTAAAAGTATTTCTATTTATAATAATATTTAAATTTTTGACATGTAGATGGTTGTCAAATTTAACCTAGAAGAATAAAAGTTAATATTAACATGCTTAAAGCATCGTACTCCATCCATTCTACCATTGTAGAATGCCTATCGGCATTAATGATACATATCATTTGAAATTTTTTATATTAAAAGTATGTTAAATGCATACTATATTTAAGTTTAAATTGGTTTTTCTTTTCTCTGAAGTGTATCTTTATATAATTTTATTGTATGTTTATTTAATTTTAGTTTGATTTTTTTAAAGTTATCTCAAATTTTATATAATTGTGGTTTTATTGTCCATTTCTAAAATTCAACGTATGTTTTATATAATTCTAATTTGACTTTTACTTGGAAGTCAAATATATGTTAATCTTGATTTTATTCTTGAAATTTTTTCAAATTTAAAGAAAATATATTTATATAAATTTAATATGATCTATCTATTGTGAAATTCAATTTATGTAATAAAAAAATTTATTTACTTTTTTATTTAGAAGTTAAATGCATTAATGATAAAAGTAATTCTTAGTAGATTAAAACTAGATTGAACATATATTAATTACATGCAATATAGTGTGTGCTAAAATATTGATAATTCAGTTTTGAAGTTAAATGCATGTTATATTTAAGTTTATTTTGATTTTTTCTTTGTAAACTTAAAATTCATATAATTTAGAGTATTTAAATGTATGTTTATTTAATTTTGCTTTGATTTTTTTTTGTAAATTTATTGTAAGTTAATAGATCTGAGTTTTAGTTTTCATTTTATCAAATTTTTAAAAAATATGTTTATATAATTTTAATATGATTTATCTTTTGTGAACTCAATTTATGTTATATTATAATTTTAATTAGATTTTTTATTAGAAGTTAAATACATTTTAATCATTTTTTTTAATTTGTACATATTGATTTGAATTAAATTTAAAGAATATGTGTTTATATAATTTAGTACGAATTATCTTTTATAAAATTCAATATATGATTTACATAATTTTTATTAATTTTTTCAAGTTAAAAGCATGTGAATCATAACTTTTTTCTTCATGTATATATGTTAATTTCTATTGAATTAAACAAAAATCTATCTATTAAATAAATGTCTATTTGTATATAAGTAAATTATCAAAGCAAAATATATTTAAAAAAGAGTAATATACAATATATTTATATGTTTACAAATACTACATAAATTAAGATAAACTATGAATTATTTACATGAGAATTATGAAATTTCATTGAGCTAACTTAAAATGATTCTAATGTTCTTTTGTAGATTACAATATACCACTTTCAACATACAATTTTCAACACTACTAACTACAACACTTAACCATATTTACATTCTTTTTTATTATGTTTTAGGTTGTTTGTTAGCAATATAATTTCTAATTGTACTTCTCAAATAAGATATTTGCAATTTTAAGAATACTTTATTTTCTTGAAATATATGTCTAATACAAGCTCAAATGCCATAGATTTTAAGTACAATAAATGAAATTTATTGAAACAAATATTGATTAGAAATATTATATTTCTTTCCTATTCTTTTTCAACTTATTTAGTTGGCAAGTTATGTATGTTCTCTCTTAAGCATTATACTAAATTATCACATTGCACACAATGGTTTATGTTCACACTTAATCAACGAGTATATTTGTTTACTTGTAATATTTCTTTTTTTTTTTTACTTTAATTTTTTCTTAATATGTCAACTCAACACAATATATCAGATTTACATTACTATACTTATCATTTAAGATTAAATTGGTACCTTTGTTGGTTGTTTCACCACTATTTTATAAAGGGCTAGCCACATAATTTTGGTTGTTTTTATATCAAAAACATAACACCTCTTCCTTTCCTTGCATTCAATTAGAAAAATATCTCCTATTGGTTAATCGATGTACGTACATAAACGTGCAACTATTAGCAATAATTAAAATTTATGTACTTAAAGAATAATAAATAATACTCAATGCTAGAAAGAATCAAACCAATTCTACACATTTTTGTCTCATGTTTTGCAAAGCCAGATCATAAATCCACTACTAATTTTAGCATACAAATTACAAATAGATGTGTTTATTTGTTTTCCTTGCTACTTCAATTTATTAGCTCTTATAATATTTTGTCAAGCTTTTCAATCACATATTTCTCTCCAAACTGAATTTAAAAAAAATAACAGTTTACTAATCTACCTACATAAGGTTTCTGGTTGAATTCTAAGGATAAATGCCTAGGATGTGTTGTACATAACTAAAAACTATATTATTTTCTAATATTTCTTCCCTATTGTCTTATTTGTATCATAAGGCAATGACTTGTTTAGAGGTTTAAAGTTGATTTTTTTAGTAATTAATTTATTGAGGTCAACATTGTGACAACCTTTACTTCCAATATTTTTTGGAATTTTGCTTTGGCCCCTAGGTGTGGAGTGTTTTTGAGGGATGTGTTATCTAAATGTGAATAAAAGAGGAAACTTAGGTGAATTAGGGACATGGAAGGGTTGTATCCATGTAGCCAATAAAGAGTTACATTTTGAGATTTTATGGCTCTGGTCAAAGTTTACTTTATAATCACACATCATATTTTGGATGTAGCTATCCTTCCTACAAATTGCACCACTGACTAAATTTCAAAAAAACAAAAACAAAATGAAATTTTTGGAAAATTTCAACATTTCATCTTCATGATCTGTATATTTTGTGATTGAAAAAAAATAAAAATTTTGAGAAAATTTCATTGTGCTTTTGTGAATCTGAAACAAAATCATGTTTGACTATTTTTTGTCTTTGGTACATTTTGTTTGGAGATTAGCCAACATGTTGTATTTTACCATTGAGGCAATCAGTGGCAATGTTGCCAATACCCAACATCGTCCTCAAATTATGCATGTTTTCCTCTCACAACACTACCTTATCCATATTCACCAACATGGCCATCAAAATCATCACTACCATCCTAAACAATAGGTTGTCCACCCTCATTGCAACTACCCAATGGCTCACTTTTTTACACTTTCTGGCACACTTTTCATAGGTAAGAGTTTTTAACATGTAATACATCTCAAAAGTTGATCAATGTTAGATGCATAATAGCCTATCAACTAATTAATATTTATAATTAGATAATAGCATAATATTACTATTTTATTGAATATAACATAAATTTATGGTTGGATAGAATAAGATGGATTATAAATATATATTCATATGGTTGTAGATAATGTTATTGTGAACACTTAATGTTCACTCTCTTTTGATGATTGGAGAATGTAATGATCCATGGTATTTCAAGGTTTGTTCATTATCATTTAACCATCTTTTGTAATTTTATTGTTTATTATTATTATATGATTTCATCACCTAACTAGAGTATTGATATGTTTAAGACTTAGTCATTGTAAGTCATGATGAAAGTATATTTTAAGAATACTATGTGTATTATACATATATAATTGGGATTTCATTTTAGGAGGGGTCATGACATGAAAAACCATAAATTCCAACAGATTTACCCTAAATAGATTGATGGTTTAATAAATTTCTTAAATACTCTCGTGTTGATTCAATTAATGTTCTCTTCATTTTTAGTATCCAATCTATATACCTCTCACCCATTCATCAATGTAAGGTTTTTCATGTGTTCTTATCCTCCATTGACATCAATGATAAAGGTGTCATTATGACAATCTAGAATCAGAAGTGTTCTCATTATACAATCATTTAGAAAATAATCTATTGAAAATCCAAGTGCCAACAAACACTATTAAATAAATCATTTCCTAAGAGTTCTTGATAACTATGCTCAAACTAACTACTCCCACATAGGAGCATCACCAAGCATCTCGTTTAGATGTATAAAAATGCTCTAAATATACTTGACTGATGCACTCCTTGAATCAATTACTTTTAAAGGGATTGGGTAATTACCCAAGCATACCTCTAAGGTACTTAAAAGAATCCTTAGAAAAAGGTTTTGTAAAGATATATGAAATTTTTTCCTTTATAATAACATATTCCAATTTGATTTCCTTCTCTCTCATGAAATGATACTTTATAGCAATGTGTTTTGTCATTGAATGTAAAAATAGATTCTTGGACATACTTATTGTACTTGTATTATCACAATAAATGATAATAGGTTTAGTGAATTCAATACATATGTCCTTCAATATTTCCTTCATCCAAATGATCTAGTTATAATTATTTTTTACTATTATGATATGCAATCTTGTTTCTTTCTTAGCCATGAAATCAATCTTCCTCCTAAGAAAAATGTACCACCACTAGTACTTTTACTGTTAGCCACATTACTTGTCCAAGTTACATCAGAGTATGCATATAGAGTGAAATCATGAGATCTATCATATCATAGTCCATAATCTAATATACCCTTCAAATATTTGAATATCCTCTTTGTTGTTGATAGGTGAGTCTCTTTTGGATCTACTTGAAATCTTTCCATAATATCAACTACATTTTCTATATATGATCGTGTATTATATATATTGTAATCCTCCTATCATTAATATGCACCTTGTGTGTGTTGCACTAGGTGACTTGTCTTTGCTTAACAATTTACTACATGTAACCATGGGTGTACCAACTAGCTTATAATTTTCCAATCCAAATCTTGACAATAAGTCCTTAAGATATTTTGTCTAAACTATAAACATGTTATTGTTAATCTAATTTATTTGAAATACCAAAAAATATTTCATTTCACCAATCATACTCATCTCAAATTCATTTCTTGTTTCTTCATAAAATTCCTCACATGCCTCAACATTTTGTCCAAAGATAATATCATCAACAAACACTTCATAATTAGTAATTCATCGAAATTATCTCTCAAGTACATATATTTTATGCATTACCTTTCTTGAATGCCAAGATTTGTAAGTATTTGTCCTGCATACCAAGCTCTATATGTTGACTTCAGTACATACAGTTCCTTCCTTAGTCTGTAAACCATATATTTATCTTCATCAAATGGAAATCCATCAGGTTATTCAATGTAGACTTCTTCTTCAAGTTCTCCATTCAAAAATGTTGACTTGGCATCCGTCTGATATATCTTGAAATTTTTGTTAGATGCACAAGCTAGAAACATTCTTATTGCTTCAAGTATTTCTACAAGGGTAAATATCTCTTCAAAGTCATTCCTTACTTTTGTGAGTATCCTATACTTACTAGTCTTGATTTGTTCCTTTTCACTTCACCTTGTTCATTCATTTTTTTTTTGAATTCCCATTTAGTTCCAATAATATTCTTGTCTTTAGGTCTAGAGGACTAATTTCCAAGTCTTATTTCTTTAAATCTAATCAAGTTCTTTCATAGCCTTCACCCAATTTTCATTCTTTTATGCTTCATCAATTGTCTTAGGTTCAACTTGTGATATCAAGAAAAATTATTCTCTTACTTTATTCCTTGTCATTATTCTAATGTTAGTGCTTCCAATGATTTGATTTTTAGGGTGATTTATTGCAACATACCTTAGTGTTATTTGCTTAGGTGTTCCTTGTTCTATTTGCATTTCTTTTCTTTTTCCTTCTCTAGATTTGTCTATAGGTTCCTCAATTAAAAATCACTATCTATCTAATAGAATAGTTCATGCTCTATAATCTGATTATTAGGACTTTCACTTGTGTTGGCTTCATTGTGATAATCATAATCAAGTGTTCTTTCTTGTATCATGAATTTTTCATCAACTCTCACATTAGCAAATTCATCTATTATTCTCAATATTTGATTATAACATCTATATGCTTTGATTTTAAATCAATAATCAAGGAATATACCTTCATCACTTCTAGGATCAGACTTTACTAAGTCATCTTCTCTCTCGATATAACATTTACTTCCAAATATCCTAAATCATTTCACACTAGAAGTATACCCAAAAAAAAAAAAATTATGGTGTCTCACTAGAGCCTTTTCTGCTTGTTACTATGCTCATTATTTATATTGTGGTGTTAACTAATTCTATCCAATAGATATGTGATATATTTCCTTCAAACATCATAGCTCTAGCCACCTCAGTTACTGATGTGTTCCTTGATGTAACCCCAATATCATAAAACAATAAATCTAAATTTTACACAAGATCTGTGTTTCAGAATGACAAAGCTCTTCATTAAAAAAAATCCCCAACTCTATTCTCCCTCTCCAATGAAAACAAACACCTACTTATTACAATTCTAAAAATTACCATATTTGGAAAATTTTCAGAAAAAAATGAAATTTCCATTTTTGATAATTTTTAGAACTCATCCTATGAATCTCGATTTTTCCCAGGAAAAGCCCCAAACTAAGGCAAGATGAATTGCCAACTAATCTTCGAAATTTAGAAGTTATTACAAAGCAAAAAAACAAAAAAACACCTAAGATATTTTAAAAAAGAAATTTGCAGGTCAAAATGGAATTTTTGGCTCTCAAAAAAATAGTCAAAATGACCCCAACAAAGCTAGCTTAGTTGGAATCCACCTCAACAATAGATTTTGAAAAAAACCCAGAAAAATCTAAGAAAACCCAGATTCGAGTCAAAAGTTATGACTCTTTGAACCCCCTGCATCATTCTCCCCTTCTTGAAAAGAACAAAGCTCCTACGAGTTCCGGTCCTCAAACTGCTTCCTTTTAGGCTCATCCAGCTTCTGCAACTCCCATTTTGTAATCCAAGTGCTATCTGTCAGCGCTAATCCTTCCCATTACACGAGATATCTGTTGTAGTCACCCTAATGAGTCTAAACAGTCTTCTTGTCTAGAATCTATGCAACCTTTTCTCTCTTTTTGATGGGTATGGTGTGTGTCCAGTCTACCTCAGCCTCATTTTCAATAGAAGTATCATCACCATGGAAAGTATACTAATTAGAAATATTAAACACAAGAGATATATAAAGACCACTTGGGAGCTCTACCTCATACGCATTATCATTAATCTTCTTCAAAATCTTGCAAGGACCAATTTTCTTATATTTCAATTTATGATAAGTCCTAGTAGGAAACCTCTCCTTTTTGAGGTAATCCATCGCTAGATTCCCTACATTAAAAACTTGACACCTTCGAGTAGCATCTGTAGAAGCTTTGTACCGCTCATTGTTGTCTTGCAACTTTTGTCTTACATTTTCTTGCAACTAGTGGAGCTGCTCTGTAAAGGCTTCTCCATCATCACTTACTCTATCACCCAAAGGAAGCTACACCAAATTGAGAACACCCTGAGGGTTATGTCCATAAACAACTTGAAATGGTGAGTTACTAGTTGACCTATTCACAGAGCTATTATAAGAAAATTTTGCTTGACGCAATGCCAAATCCCATGGTTCGTGCTTCTCCCCAATAATACATCGCAATAGATTACCCAAATTATGATTGACGTCCATCTATTTGTGGATGGTAAGCACTACTGAACTGTAATTTTGTTCCCATTTTTTGTAATACCCTGCCAAAGGATCCAAAGAATTACACTAAGTTTGCCAAACAATTTTTTTTCTTTTAAACATGAAAGTAAAACCATTCATAACATTCGTGGAAGCAATAGTAACATCCAACTGAAACTAAATATAACATGAAAGATTACATTCTTTAAAGATCCCTTAACGTTGTATCACATCTAATCATAACTATTCATCTAACATCACATCCTTATGAAATAACAATGATACATCCAATGTTCTTAAACAATATACAAGTGTCCTTTCATAATTACGTTTTACATTGCTCAATCATCCACTGTACATGTCACAGGATATGAAAAGCTTAAAAGAACATACATCTGTATAAATAAAGTACATCATCATCCAATTATTAATCCATGATGCAAGTAAATGAGATCACATGTCATACATGATACATCATCATCATAAAGATATAAACATCCATCACAACATATAACCATATATCACAAACATAATTAACTAAGTGCACGATTCCTCCCAACCGTAAATAGCATCATTAGACCATCATAGATCCTAGCCATCCCTCCATGCATAATATTCTAAAGCATCAAAGAGATCATCGGTATTATCATAGTAGGAATGTCACTCCTAAAACATCCTACAAACATGCAATAGTAAAGCATAAAGTAACATCATCTAACATGCAAGGTAAAGAAAATCATCAATATAAGAAACATACCAATAAATACATCCATCATAGGGTATATCATCTATCATAATGCTCCAAGAACAGAATGAAGATAAATACCAACCAAGAAAGCATCAGCCACGGTGTCTCAGACGGATCTCAAATGATAAGAGTGGAAAAACACTACCACCCGACCGTGTGGAACCTAAGTGGTCCACTCCCACCGTGCTGAGGAGATAATCTAAAGTCCCAAACAGGCTATCAAAACCATGAAGTATAAATCTCTATAAGTCCAAGAATCCTAAAAGTATACTACTCACAAGTTCCAACACACACACAAATTGACATCTAAATCCCAGAGGCACAACAATGACATGTAGGAAACCTACTCTACAAGCGGGAAAGTGTTAACGCATTTATCACGTACAAGTTACCCTGGCAGTTAGCTAAACTCCACGGGTCTATAATGATCTCATGCGGCTACTAGTATCCTCTCATACTAACGAGGCATACTACGGAATGCACGGTCGCAACCATGTGTTCTCACTACTCCCATCCTAGCCTATACAAGTGCTTAAGGCATGGGCGAGAACATCAAAACAATTATCTTTTTAGGTTCATTTAATCCCCATTTAGTGTGTAAATGTTATCACTTATTAACCAAACTTACAATGAGTTACCCTGGTAGCCACTTAGGGCCCCGGCCCCCATTGCAAGCCACTTTTCGACACTACAAGTAGATTACCTACCCTAAGCTCATGGAATCATAAAATCACCACAGTCCTGTACAAGTGACTGTAAAGAAAATCCAAAAGATAATCCATAAAAAGAATCATCAAATATCCATGATAAAAGCATCAAATATCCATAATAAGAATCATCAAATCTCCAAGATAAGAATCATCAAATCTCCATGAGCATCTGAAAAGCATCCATAGAAAATCATGGCCACAACAGTTCTCTATTGGCAACTGAAGGCATCACTGATAATCATAAGTATCCATTGGTTCTTAACAAGCAACCAAGAATATTTCAAAATCATACTGATCGAAGACTCCAAAATGGTTGAGTCAAACATGTCACAACATGACATCATCAAGAAATAAATCCACATTTTAGTCCCATCATGGCGACTAGAAAATAATCCAAGGATAACTGATCGATGACTCAAAAATGATTAGCTCAAGTGTCTCGTACACATACATCTCAGACTTGATGAACAAATACAAACATTTCATAGAGCATACAATCACATTACCATGGTTGGGCTTATAAAGATCGAGACCAAATAAGATCAACATGCCATCATATCTCATAACCCTCGAGCCTCTGGTTGCAACCTAGGACTGGTCAACACTAGTCAACCCAAAACCCAAAACAAGAAGCATATAGAATACATGATGCAAACACATATTTTGGTTTACTAAAATCACATAGTTGAATAATATGTAGGGGTTTCCAGTTTTCTGGTTGCAAGTATATTTTCAAATGTCTTAAGTTTCATCATTTGACCTACAAGTCAACCCATTTTCCCCGATAGCATTTTCCTTTCATTATTTTAAAACAATATTCTAAGAATAGCTTAAGGGTAAATACTTTACTCATTAAACTGATCATCATTGACCTTTAATCAACTTGTTCTCTTTATTTAACTATGATCCATATTTTAATTGATTAACTCTTCCTTAATGTTACTTCAATTTTTTCGACATAATCAAAGGATCATTATTTGTTACATAATAAGAGAGCCAATTATCAATCTAAGAAGAGTTATAACTTTATTAAAATGATCAATTTAATCAATCAATTAATATAAGTACACCATCCATGACCTATTACATTCTAATAGTTTTCAATTAAAAACTTAATTAAGTATTACTAAAGTTTGAGTCTTTTAATTTAATCATTATCATCGTTGACAACCATATAATATCTAAAGTCATAATTGAAGTCATAAGACTAATCAACTTCGATATAGATAATCTACAATCTCATTAAAAGAATTATATCAATTAAATCTCCATTACATAACTTAATTATTAATTAAATCCAATTAACCCTAGTTAATTGATTTAATTAATAATTGCATAACCACAACAACATTCCAATTAATATCAGTTGACTAATAACTAACTAGAATTCTGTAAGATAAAAGTCATCTATAATTCAATACTCAAATGATCATATTACTAATTCAATAATAACAACTTGTTAATAAATAAGAAGCTATATTGAAACTCTTAATAATAATCTTGTAATATCCACATTCGTCATACTTATATGATCACTAATTAATTCGTATTATCCATAATCATTTAGATCATTACTCTATTATTTATTAATAATTTTCTAGACCCAACAAACATTAATAAATGATAAACTATAAATAATCGATCTAGAGAAAAACTTAACATAAGCTTCATTAGCTAACTCTTAATGAGTTATTTGTTAATAAATAACATATTAATAATAACATAGCAATGATATAATATAACAATGACTCTTTATCTTTGTAATACTTAATTAAATCTCATTTAATTCGTCATTTGCTACTTCAAACAACTTAAATAAGATTAGATTAAATATTATCCAAATTGGAATCTCTTAATTGAATTATTAATTATAATTAAAGGATGACTAACCATCTTCCCAACAGAACTACCCTAACTATTTATTAGATCAACCTTCCCAATGTTTACCAAGAAATAATGGTTAATTAAGTTGAAGGCTTGAATTTAACCATCACATCAATAAATCCACATTTCTCATTTTATCGCAATCAACATACCCTCAAACTCTATAGCTTAAACTTAATTATTTCCAAAACAATTAAATTAACCTAATAATATTTCCACATTAATACATACAAACTAATATCTCTTTTTAATTAAACTATTATTAAATTTGTATTCCACATTTATCTTATAAAATAAAAATAATAACAAAGATTAACTTCATACATACATACATATATATATGTATACATGTATATATGTAATTGTGTGTGTGTGTGTGTGTGTGTGTGTGTATATAATGAGAATCGAATTATTTAATATTGATTTCTCATAACATAAACCCTTTTTAATAATCTTTTCCCACAAAAATATTGTAATAACTTCAACCGGAATTTTAAACATAATAATACATTAAAGGAGGGCGCATAGTGTTTAAGC
Organism: Cupressus sempervirens; assembly: GCA_028749045.1. NCBI lineage: Eukaryota > Viridiplantae > Streptophyta > Pinopsida > Cupressales > Cupressaceae > Cupressus > Cupressus sempervirens. The sequence goes on from CM053793.1 coordinate 637,697,160, forward strand.
GATTTTAAAAATTGCTATGCATATTTGTGCAAGGGTCGTGCGGCAGTTAAGAGGTCTGTCGCGGGTACCCGCAGGTACCCTGTGACCACAGTACTGCAAACGTATGAAGACAGAGAGGGGGGTAGGGGGGGTATATCCTACCCTCCCTTATATTATATATTTCATTTATTTTTTAAACATTTTTTTCAAAACATGAAACGTGATGCGATTACATAAGATCTTCACTGAGATTTATTTAATTAGACCTCTTTCAAATATATACATATATACATATGTATGTATGTATATATGTGTGTGTGTGTGTGTGTGTGTGTGTGTGTGTGTGTGTGTGTGTGTGTGTGTGTGTGTGTGTGTGTGTGTGTGTGTGTGTGTGTGTGTGTGTGTGTGTGTGTGTGTGTGTACATAAATGTATATATGTATATATATGTGTGTGTGTGTATATATATATATATATATATATATATATATGCAAAGTATAATATATATTTATATATATGTGTGTACAAATCCAAAAACATTTATATTACTATATATACATAATTTTAAAAACAAAGGCTTTCAAATTAAAGATTTCTATAAAATATTTGTTCTCTAAATTTATCCAATAATTTCTCTAATAAGTTTGACTATAGTTTTAGAAACCATTTTCAAATCTATTTCAATTTGATTCTAAATCAAACCCAAACCCGTTTTGATCTAATTTCTTCCTTAATTGGATCTAGAGTTTTCTAATGTTTTCTTTGCAACTCTACATATCTAGATTCCAATTTAATTGTAGATTCATTCACAAGAGTATACAGACACATATAACAGACATGATGAAGACAGGAAGATAAATAGTGCAAAGAGAGTATGTGAATATCACGAGTGCACCTGGACACTGATGCTAACTTTTCCATGCCTCAGAAGTTCATAGAAAATCTCTTCCTTCTCCAACATTCACAATTCCTCCAAGAATCCAAGCCAATCGAATCCTCCAAGTGATCAGAAGTGCTAGAAGAAGAATAGAATCATGTAGAAAATATATGAGCATATGAACTTCTCCAATGCATGTAAGCTTTGAAGCTTCCATTTTAAGCTTGTAGCTTGTAGCTTCCATTAAGCTTTTAGCTTTTAGCTTGTCCAAACACACTAGGAGAGTCTCTATTTAACGGTCTCTAAGATGCATCTAGAGTGTCTCTAGAAACAACTAGAAGATAAGCATGACAACCAAGCATTAGTCTTCTCCAACCTTCTAGATGAGTCTTAAGGTTGTAGATACCATATGCTCAAATAAAATGCTAACTTCTAAGTGTAGACAACTTGTGCATTCTTAGAGTGCAAACTCTTGTGTTGTCTACATGACAACTCTCGAGAATTTGCCAACTCCTATGTGAGCAAAAATTAAAATAATGCACATTAATTAATTTAATATTTACTTTACTCTTCCCAATTTAATTAATTAATTTATTAAATCTCATGCACAAACTTTAATAAATCCACTTTTCAATCTTAATATATTTATATTTTAATCACATGAAATCTAGAATTTTTTAATAATTTTAATATATTTTCTACTTTTAAATTTCATTTTCTAAAACTTAATTGCTAAAATATTTATTAGCTTTAATAAAAATATTATTTAGTCATTTATTTAAAAATGAACTCCAAATATATTATTATTAAAATAAATATTGTCACATTCCAAATTTAAACTTTTAACTTTTATTTTCAAATTTAATTATTTTATTTAATTAATTTCTTAATTAATTTCTTAATTAATTAAATAAAATAAATATTAAAATATCATATTAATTTTTCATTAAATTAAACCATTAATTAAATCTTTTAATTAGGCTTAATTAATAAAAAATACATCAAAGACTCACAAGGTAAAATATGAAAATCCATCATAGTCAAAATACATACAAAATCAAACCAAGGGTTTATATCATGAATTACGTCATCCAACGTATTCGAAGGGTACTCAACTCAGATACTTGTCCTAATTTTCAATTAGAACAAATGGCTTAAAGGGTTGGGATTTGGACTTGAGAATTTATCTCCCCTCTCTTATCATTGAGATAATGTGATAGGGTACGCTCATCCTGGCAATTCAAGGAAGTCGATACCCGGTACCTGCAACCTGCATAAAAACCATGCATGTACAAACACAATATATACTAAACTAAACAGGAAATGGTAGGAAGTGGTGCATTGTGTAGATCCCAACTAGCAGGTGACTACGACTCCCTTCCTTAACCACATCAAACACACCATACAAAAGCAAACACGCAAAGCAAACACGCACACCATACACATGCAAGTATGGGGTAAGTATACATAAGAAAACACATATGATAATAAATTATCTTACTAATCATCATTAATAACTGAAAGCAATGTAATAATCATCATCAATAATTGCAAACACTAAAAATAATCATCATGCATACATGAAATGCAAAATCTAAGTAATCTCATCACATAATAAACTGAATCCATAGCACAATATCTGATAATCTCAAAACAATGATGCTAACCATCAACATAAAACTAACCCTAAAAGAGTTCAACAATGATAACAAAATGCAAACTAGGGGCAGGCACTACATCCACCCCCCCGGGATTAGGCTTACTCCTGGAAGCCTACAAGAATGAGAAACTAAGATACTCACTATGTGGGTCCCATTGATCCCTTTTCTCTCTGTAGGGAGACATGATTCCACTAAAGATATTACAACATCCTTATAGCAATATGATTCTAGTTTAATGGTAAACCGAAAACCATATCGATCCAACATTCACTCTTTTAACAACTACTAAAATAGATCCCTTAATACATTCTAAACAAGAGCAACTTAATGCTTGCAAAGATGATCAAGGACATACTACCTTAAAACATAGATAGAAGATACATGTTTTTGCATCTAGAATAAGTTTCAATTTTCCAGTTTTGCCCATGTTTAGGTTTAAGTAGAATTTTAAGATTTGAAGGCTAAGTGTTGAAGCATGAAAAATATGCAAGTAACAATTTTAAGTTCTGTTTCAGTTCACCTAGTTTCAAGTTTTCAGTTTGAAAGAGATACACATGACAATTCAAAGTTTTCATTTTGTTCAACTAGTTAACGACTAGTGGCATTCAAATATACCCAGAGCTCCCAATGTTGAAACTCGGGCTCTGATACCAAATGTAATGCCCCGCCAAAGGATCCAAAGAATTACACTAAGTTTTCCAAACAATTTTTTTTTTTTAAAACATGAAAGTAAAACCATTCATAAAATTTGTGGAAGCAATAGTAACATCCAACTGAAAGTAAATATAACATGACAGATTACATTCTTTAAAGATCCCTTAATGTTGTATCACATCTAATCATAACTATTCATCTAACATCACATCCTTATGAAATAACAATGATACATCCAATGTTCTTAAACAATATACAAGTGTCCTTTCATAATTGCGTTTTACATTGCTCAATCATCCACTGTACATGTCACAGGATATGAAAAGCTTAAAAGAACATACATCTGTATAAATAAAGTACATCATCATCCAATTATTAATCCATGATGCAAGTAAATGAGACCACATGTCATACATGATACATCATCATCATAAAGATATAAACATCCATCACAACATATAACCATATATCACAAACATAATTAACTAAGTGCACGGTTCCTCCCAACCGTAAATAGCATCATTAGACCATCGTAGATCCTAGCCATCCCTCCGTGTGTAACATTCCAAAGCACCGAAGAGATCATCGGTATTATCATAGTAGGAATGTCATGTCATGCTTGACCACTATTTCAATTTTACTACATTTTAAGACTTTGGCACTATAAGTTTTTTTTGGATGATTATGTTTCTGTTTCAGAATTACTCTATTTTTTAGCCTTTATAGAGACATTTATGAGTCTAATAAACTTATGTTATGGTTAGAATTAATGCCTAATATTTCTAGTTTTAAGGATAATTCATTGTATAGTGGATATTTGCTGAACTTAAGTATTTTCCTAATACTCTTTTATCTGGTCTTTTATATATATACATGTGTGTGTGTGTGTGTGTGTGTGTGTGTGTGTGTTGTTTATTAAAAAGGTCTATATGTATATATGCATTAAGTTTATGTTGTAATTAATTGCTATTAGTTAAAATGGGGTTTAAACCCGCGGCGGTTATTAGCTATGTGTTTTGCACATCATATTTTCAAAAGACAAAGTTTACTAACCTAAAACCCTATATGGGTCTCGATGCTTTGAATGAGGTTTATGTTAATGTTTATTATCCAAACATATATGGCGGTGGCAGATTTATTTCCATCTGTACTCAGCATTGTGGAAGTGGTTCAGTTTCTTTTAATGCTCATTTAAAGAGGAATTATTTCATTATAGTGCTCGGTCATTTTTGTATGTGTACGTTTCAATTCTTGTTATGTTTGGGTCGGGAATTTGGCCACATTTTTTTGTATGTTTTGCATCTGTGATGCTTATGGCTAAAATCCAGCATCATGGAGGACTTGGTCGACTGGGCTTTCCTGTTTATCAATTCGAGCATTGTTGGAATCCACAGTATCATTCATTATCAAAGTTTTCAATGTTGGACGTCTGGTTTTGGTTTGGGGTTTTAGTAGTAAATTTGGTTGTTGGGCTTCGTTTTGAGTTTCCATCTTCTGAAATTTGGAAGTAGGGGGCATTTCCTTTCCTATTCCTTTACTATTTTGGGTGTTAATGTTGTTTAAAGGAATTGTCGAGACTACAGCTTTCTTCTAAAAAGATGTTTGTCGATACCCAGGTATGGGTATAAGTAGGACTGGGCATGAGTGCCGAGATCTGTTTATATCCATATTTAGATATTGGTTACATATATACATCTATGTTTTGTGTTTTGTTGTTTTCTTTGGGGCTTAGATGGTTTCTAAACTCTGTGTATAAATCCTGAGGTAGTTTGTGTGTTGCAAGTTCATTTAATATGTAGACATTTTGTTATGAAAATAGCTTGCGACATAGATCACAGCTTCACTATAATATGGGGTTTGGTTTGGATTCGGTTATTTTTTAATATTTATGTTCATGCTTGTGTTTGCTGTGATTATATGTGGTATGACCTAGTTGTAGCAAATAACTATATATGCTTACGATTTTGGGTAGTTGCATGGACTAAGGGTTATGTGTACCAATGTATATTTGTTTGTAGTTGGAGGCGATATCATTGCTACAGTATGTTTGAAATGGGAGGTGTAAAACAAAACTTTTTTTATGAATACAAACATGGGTGCGATGTAGGAAGCGAACCACTGTGCATGTTATGAAATACGAGTATTAGAAGTTATATGGTATTGAGATGTTGGAACGAAAAACATAAACAACAGTCGAATCACTAAATGAAATCATGGGCAGACTCTTCGACAAATAGTTAGTGGGAACCATAGATAAATTTGAACCAGCAAGTAATATCATTATGTTATTAGGTTATTATGTTATTGAGTTATTGTGTTAAACTGGGGAATTCGGTTTATACACGGCCGAGCTTTGGGAGAAACCATGTTTCGAGTTTATTAATATGTGTGGTTCAGCCACAGTCATGAACTAGCATTAGGTTGCAGTCTCATGACTGATTGAGGGCACTATTACTCTGTTTCATGAGTTAGATAACTGGAACCGAGGCTTAAGTTTTTATGTTATACAGCATGCTTGAAATTATTTAACTCATACATTATGTATTTAAACAATAATATGGTAATCCGTGTGTGGTTACTGTTAGTAAGGACATTCTGTCAAATAGATGAAAAAGGGAAACTCGAAGCAAGTAGAAAATTCTCTGTGACAGCATTAATGAACATTATAATTTGTTTTCTTATTTAAATATAGAAGTTATTTTCAATAAAGAGCTAAGGATTTATATTTTTGTTGTGATTAAGTTGTTTGAAGGAATATAATGACTGTCGTGACTAGAAACCGAGAGCAATCTTATGTGAATGTTAATATGAAACTCGATATAAATAGAGGAAACATAGAGATGGATTAATTTGGTTATTATAATATGGGGAAGTTTGAGTTATAACTACCTGTTGTTTTGAGATATTATCCACAATTGAATATGACATCATTTGACAAACAGAGGCATTGACAGTTGTTGTTATTTCTATATTAATGTGGATATTTTATGAACAGTTAGTATATGCTCTGTAGTATTGATGTATTACATCCTTATTATTATTTTGATTATTGGCATGATGATTCAAGTTACTATAAATTTTATGAATTGCATTTTATATTGTATTCTAATATTATATTTCATATGCTGATGTGATTATAATTGAATGGTGGCTTTTCGTTATACAGTAGTATAACTGCAGTAGACATTTGAATATTAACAACTTTGTTAATGATCATTCGTTAAAGTAATAGTTGTATTTAGATTCTATTATATTTAATTTTGATTATGAAGTGTTTTAATAGCATTTAAGGATCATTCTGAGAAAAGATATGTTGAAAAAAAAACATTCTTTTATTATTAAGATGAATTTTAGTTTTTTTTTTTTTAAAATTAAAATGAAAGTAGTACAAGAATTGAGGTAGATATTGATATATGTTTGATGATGTGTCATTTTAAACAAGAATATCATGTGCATGTTGATTGTTATCTTGGTTAGTTCGGTGTTAAGTGTAGATGGTTAGGTTAGCAGGGAATTAAATTCTAGTATGAAGATTTTGTAAGTATCGTTGAGCTGTGCAACAGTTCAATTGTATTTATGAGATCTTGATATTATAGGTTTTAGTTCTGTTGTTGTAATTATCTATATTTACCTTTGAACTTGGCAGAATAAGATGTTTTTCAAATGTATTAAAGGATGTAGTATCATGTTGTAAACTGATTAATATCTGTTGCATGTACATTCTTAATATATATGTTTGATGTATATTTTAAGAATAGCAGTGATGAACATATATCGAGGTGGCTGGATTTGGTTATCGGATTTAGTTAATTAATTCAGTGATAACTTAAAATGGTATTGGGTGGGTTAATTACATATAAAAGATAATTGGCCTTACCTATGACTTAAACTTATATGGTTAAGTACAGAGAATAAGGCATATCTCTATTCTGTCATTGACAAGTATAATAGAGATTACCGTTATGTGTTGACTATGAGCATACCATACATGGATGCAGAATCTTAGTGCCATAACGATGACACCTCAGTATATATATGATTCATTTACGGGTTATTCTTAGTGCGAGTTTAATTTTGCATTGTTAAGTAAATGTTTACTTCTTTCATATTAATTTGAAACTACACTATGTTAACATGGTTCAGATATCTGCATTACGATTATGTATATGTTTATTCTAACATGTATGCAGGTGGATTACACTTTTCAACTCAGTGTGTACTGAGCCCCCTTGTTGTGTTGTGTTGCATTGTTGTATGTTTTCCAGGTGTTTCGAGAATGTTTAGCAAGTAACCAAAGATGACTGTTGAAGTTACTTTTGAAATAGCATTTAGGGATTCCTATGTTAGACATAGGTGTTTACAAATGATGTTGTACTACATTATTGTACTAAACTCAATTTGTATTAGCATCATTTTGGAAACATATATGGATGATATTTTATTTCTTATTGAGGTTTTCAGATTAAGAATGATTCAATCTGTGTATTTGTACTTATATAAAAAAAAATTAATTGTGATTATGTTATTTGTTCTTTGTTTTCATTTCTTTTGGTTATGCTTAGTGTGGCATTACATTTTTGGTGTCAGAGCCTAGTTTAGTGTATCCAGGACTCTTGGGTTTTAGGGTTTTAACCTATCATCGATGCGTTATTAATAGATTTTTATTTTTAGGTTGCTATCATGCCTCCCGTCACTAGAGGAACTCGTGGATGCAACATTCCTAAGGATAACCTTGCTGGCAGACTCAGAGGCAGAGGCAGGGGTAGGGGCTGTGGTAGAGGTCCTAGGTACCAGAATGATGCTGGAAATGATCAGTTTGATCAGAATGCTGGGGTTGGTAACAACTAGGATTATCAGGCAGACCAAGCTTTGGTACTTCAAAGAATTCTGGAATGTCTTGATAATATTGACGCTAATAACCGGATTTCTGGTGGGGGAGTGAATGATAGGAGACCTCTTGTGCAGGGCATTAATCTTCTTATAGAGGAAGATCCAGTGGAAAGAGCTCAGCTCAAGGACCTTTCCAAGATGAAAGGACCATTGTTCTATGGTACGGAATAGGGTACAGTGGCAGAAGCTTGGCTGCTGAATATCGAGCGATGTTTTGTCTTACACCGTTACCTAAGTAACATGAAGGTCAAATGGACAGTTATGCATTTGAGAGGATTTGGTTCCTTGTGGTGGGAACAAGAGTTGGAAAAGCTTGGCATTGATATCTCTCTGGTCACATGGGAACTTTTTGTTGAGCACTTCAAGGAGAGATTCATGTCTGAATATTGGCAATAGGCCCGTGCTGAGGAGTTCTTTTAGATCATGCAGATTGCCTCTACTGTGGAAGCTTACGAATGAAGGTTCTCCGAACTTAAGAAGTTTTTTGGGTGGGCTGATAATTATAAGGCCATGATACAATATTTCATCAGAGGGCTTATGCCCAAAATTGGGGAGGAAGTGAGAACTTTCAAACCGTTGTCTATGCAGGAAGCTTCAGAGCGAGCAAAGCTCATTGAAATGAAGTCTGGATATCATGGGGCTTCATACAAAACTAGCATGAATCCACCTACTCTGGATGTCAGTAAGAATCAAAAGCCTCCATAGAATAGTGCCAAATCAATCTTTTCAGTTGGGAAATTCAAGAAGAGGAAGTTCAATAAGAATTCCAAGGTTTTAGAACAGCCTAAAACATCTCAACCACCTCAAAGTGTGCAGAGTAGCAAGCCATTTCCTAATCCTTCTGGTCAGAACTCGGGATTCAGGAAATCTGTTGAGTGTTTCCATTGCGGACAGCTAGGGCATTATCAGTTTCAGTGTCCTAATTGGGATAAGCCAAAGGTTGGATCTAAGCCAGCTAGGTCTGAAGCGACAGTTGGTGATTTTGCCAGGAACCATCATATCTTTGCAACTTTGGATCAGAAGTAGGCCAAACACCAGAACTCGATTATAGAAGCTCAAGGTAATACTCAAGGTATGAAAGTTTCTATCTTATTCGACTCAGGAGCTACAGACTCATTCATTTCTTCTGCTTTAGTTGCACATTGTGATATACTTGTGGTTAAGGCAAGGGATAGATGGCAAGTGGAGTTAGCGTCAGGATCTAAGGTAAATGTTGATATTATTGCTCTTGACTGTATGATTTGTATGAAATCTTTCTCAACTTCAGTGAACCTTAGGGTTATACCTTTAGGGTCGTATGACATAGTTTTGGGTATGGATTGGTTAGAACAGCATCAAGCTATTTTGGATTGCAAAGATAAGTCAATCAATTGTGTAGATGATTCTGGATCAGCCAGAGTTATCACAGGAATCAAGAGACCTATCTCTTTGTGGACAATTTCTGCCAAGCAATTGGCAAGGTGTGCTCAGAAAGGCTGTAGCTTGTTTGCCATCTCGGTAAACAACTTAGAAGATTTCGTAGCTAAGAGTTCTTCTCTCGATCATCCAATTTTGTGGAACTTTTTGGATGTTTTTGTTAAGGAGATTCCTGGGATACCTCCGAAGAGAGAAATTGATTTTTGAATCGATTCAGTGCCAAGAATAGAACCAATTTCCAAGACTCCTTATAGAATGACAGCTCAAGAGTTGGTTGAACTTAAGTTTCAGTTGGAGGAGCTGTTGGAGAAGGGTTTGATTCATCCTAGTGTGTCGCCTTGGGGTGCTCTGGTAATCTTTTTCAAGAAGAAAGATGGTTCTTTAAGGCTTTGTATCGATTATAGGCAGTTGAACAAAGTCACTATTAAGAACAGGTATCCTTTGCCTCGAATTGATGATCTGTTTGACCAGGTCAAGGGTGCCTGAATCTTTTCAAAGATTGATCTAAAATCTGGATATCATCAGCTTAGAATCCAGGAAGCTGATATCCATAAGATAGCTTTTCGCACCAGGTATGGACACTTTGAGTTCACAGTGGTACCTTTTGGGTTAACTAATGCACCTTCTGTGTTCATGAGTCTGATGAACGATGTGTTCAGAACTTACCTTGACAAGTTCATGGTGGTTTTTCTAGATGACATTTTGGTTTATTCCAACTCTGTTGAGGAGCACAAGCAGCATTTAGAGCAAGTTTTGGAATGTCTTCATAGGAACAGATTGTATGCCAATCCTAAAAAGTGTGAATTCTTCAAATCAAAGATTTGTTACTTAGGGCATATTATTTCAGGAGATGGAATCTCGGTAGATCCATCCAAAATTTGGGCTATTATTGATTGGCCAGCACCTACGAATGTATCTGAGGTTCGAAGTTTCATGGGCTTAGCAAGCTATTACCATAGATTTGTATTAAATTTCTCCAGTATAGCGCATCCTATCACATCCCTTCAGAGAAAAGGAAAGAAATTTGTGTGGACAGATGAGTGTGAGGTAGCATTTCAGAAACTTAAGGAATGTTTGACCAGTGCACCAGTTCTAGCAGTCCCTGATTCTACTAAGGAGTTTGTGGTTTGTACTGATGCATCATTGGATGGCTTAGGGGCAGTTTTAATGCAAGAGGGACGTGTCATAGCTTTTGAGTCTAGAAAGCTGAAGAGTCATGAGGTAAATTACCCTACTCATGATCTCAAAATTGTTGTGATTATGCATGCTTTGTCTAAGTGGTGGCATTTTCTTCTGGGTCAACGTTTTGAGTTACATTCTGATCATCAAAGTCTTCAGTATCTTTTCACGCAACCAGACCTCAACACTAGGTAGCGAAGATGGATGGAATTCCTATATGAATACGACTTTGAGATTAAATATGTACAAGGGAAGGAGAATGTGGTTGTTGATGCTCTTAGCAGAAGGCAACATGAACTATCTTCATTGATCTTAACTGTGGATCTTAAGGATAAGATCTTACTAAACCTTTCCGTAGATCGTTGGTTTCAAGATGTTAAGGTGGTTATTGACAGTGGCAATGTTTTGGAAGGATGTTTTGAGGGTTATTCAGTGAATCTTGAAGGTTTACTGCTGTATAGGGGGAGTGTGTATGTTTCGGAGTTGGGAGATTTGAGAGTTTTGATTATGGTTGAGGCCCACAAAGCACCATATTCGACGCATCCGGGTGTTAAGAAAATGCATGCTGACTTTAAGCAGCATTACTATTGGCCTAGAATGAAGAGAGATATTGCAGATTTTGTGGCTTGATGCCTGGAATGTCAGGGAGTTAAGGCTGAACATCAGTACCCAGCAGGTTTATTGCAGCCACATAGCATTCCAGAATGGAAATGGGACACCATTTCGATAGATTTTATTAATGGATTACCTATGACAGCTCGAAGGCATGATGCTATCATGGTGGTTGTGGACCATTTATCTAAGGTTGCTCATTTTATTCCAGTTAGATCATCCTATAATGCAGCAATGGTTGCCAAAGTATATATGGAATAGATAGTTAAGTTACACGAAATTCCTAAAAAGATTATTTCTGATAGGGATCCAGTGTTTACTTCGTCTCTTTGGAAATCCATGTAGCGAGAGTTAGGTACTCAGCTGAATTTCAGTTTAGCCTATCACCCTAAGACGGACGGACAAACTGAACGTGTCAACCAAATTTTGGAAGACATGCTTAGGATGTACATAATGGATAGACAGAATAAATGGGAGGAGTATCTACACTTAGTTGAGTTTGCATATAACAATGGATACCACAGTTCCATAGGTATGGCACCATTTCAAGCATTGTATGGAAGACCCTGTAGGATGCCTCTCAGTTGGTATAATTTGGAGGATAGGACTCTTCTAGGACCTGATATGTTGTTAGAGTTGGAGCAGCAGGTTAAGAGGATCAGAGAGCATCTTATTATTACTCAGGATAGGCAGAAGAAATATGCTGATAAGCATAGAATCAACCATCAATTCTTGGTTGGTGATAAAGTGTTTCTCCAAGTTAGGCCACGTAAGAGTCTAATTCGTTATGGAAAGGGTTCCAAGTTAGCACCACGGTTTGTTGGTCCGTTTGAAATTCTGGAACGGATTGGACCTGTTGCCTACAACTTGCCTTGCCACCGAGTCTTTCACGCATTCATAATGTTTTTCATGTTTCTATATTGCGTAAGTATATTCCTGATATTGCTCACGTATTGAACTGGAAAAATTTGCAGATTGTGGATGGTCAAATCATGCTAGAACCAGTGCAGATCATGCAAAGCAAAACTATGAGTTTAAGAGGAAGAGAAATAAGGCAGGTAAAATTCCTATGGGACCTCGATGATGAAACATCGGCTACCTGGGAGCACACTGAATTGATGAGAGCAGCTCATCCGCACTTGTTTGCTGACTTCTAGGAGAAAGTCAAAGCCTAGTGAGGGAGGGTGTCATGCCTAACCACTATTTTAGTTTTACTACATTTTAAGACTTTGGGACTATAAGTTTTTTTTGGATGATTATGCTTCTGTTTCAGAATTACTCTATTTTTAAGCCTTTATAGAGACATTTATGAGTCTAATAAACTTATGTTGTGGTTAGAATTAATGCCTAATATTTCTAGTTTTAAGGATAATTCGTTGTATAGTGGATATTTGTGGAACTTAAGTATTTTCCTAATACTCTTTTATCTGGTCTTTTATATACATACATACATAAATACATACATACATACATACATACATACATATATATATATATATATATATATATATATATATATATATATTTATATTTATATTTATTTATTTATTTATTTATATATATGTGTGTGTTGTATATTAAAAAGGTCTATATGTATATATGCATTAAGTTTATGTTGTAATTAATTGCTATTAGTTAAAATGGGGTTTAAACCCATGGTGGTTATTAGCTATGTGTTTTGCACATCATATTTTCAAAAGACAAAGTTTACTAACCTAAAACCCTATATGGGTCTCGATGCTTTGAATGAGGTTTATGTTAATGTTTATTATCCAAACATATATGGTGGCGGCAGATTTATTTCCATCTGTACTCGGCATTGTGGAAGTGGTTCAGTTGCTTTTAATGCTCATTTAAAGAGGAATTATTTCATTGTAGTTCTTGGTCATTTTTGTATGTGTACGTTTCAGTTCTTGTTATGTTTGGGCCGGGAATTTGGCCACATTTTTTTGTATGTTTTGCATCTGTGATGCTTATGGCTAAAATCCAGCATCATGGAGGACTTGGTCGACTGGGCTTTCCTGTTTATCAATTCGAGCATTGTTGGAATCCACAGTATCGTTCATTATCAAAGTTTTCAATGTTGGACGTCTGGTTTTGGTTTGGGGTTTTAGTAGTAAATTTGGTTGCTGGGCTTCATTTTGAGTTTTCATCTTCTGAAATTTGGAGGTAGGCGGCATTTCCTTACCTATTCCTTTACTATTTTGGGTGTTAATGTTATTTAAAGGAATCGTAGAGACTACAGCTTTCTTCTAAAAAGATGTTTGTCGATACCCAGGTATGGGTATAAGCAGGACTGGGAATGAGTGCCGAGATCTGTTTATATCCATATTTGGATATTGGTTACATATATACATCTATGTTTTGTGTTTTACTGTTTGCTTTGGGGCTTAGATGGTTTCTAAACTCTGTGTATAAATCCTGAGGTAGTTTGTGTGTTGCAAGTTCATTTAATATGTAGACATTTTGTTATGAAAATAGCTTGCAACATAGATCACAACTTCACTATGATATGGGGTTTGGTTTGGATTCGGTTATTTTGTAACAATTATGTTCATGCTTGTGTTTGCTATGATTATATGCGGTATGACCTAGTTGTAGCAAATAACTATATATGCTTACGATTTTGGGTAGTTGCATGGACTAAGGGTTATGTGTACCAACGAATATTTTTTTTTAGTTGGAGCTGATATCATTGTTACAGTACGTTTGAAATGGGAGGTGTAAAACTAAACTTGTTTTATGAATACAAACATGTGTGCGATGTAGGAAGCGAACCACTGTGCATGTTATAAAATACAAGTATTAGAAGTTATATGGTATCGAGATGTTGGAATGAAAAACGTAGACAACAGTCGAATCACTAAATGAAATCATGGGCAGACTCTTTGACAAACAGTTAGTGGGAACCGTAGATAAATTCAAACTAGCAAGTAATATCATTATGTTATTATGTTATTATGTTATTGAGTTATTGTGTTAAACTAGGGAATTTAGTTTATACAGGTTCGAGCTTTGGGAGAAACCATGTTTCGAGTTTATTAGTATGTGTGGTTCAGCCACAGTCATGAACTAGCATTAGGTTGCAGTCTTATGACTGATTGAGGGCACTGTTACTCTGTTTCATGAATTAGATAACTGGAACCGAGGATTAAGTTGTTATGTTATACAGCATGCTTGAAATTCTTTAACTCGAACATTATGTATTTAAACAATAATATGGTGATTCGTGTGTGGTTACTGTTAGTAAGGACATTCTGTCAAATATATGAAAAAGGGAAACTCGAAGCAAGTAGAAAATTCTCTGTGATAGCATTAATGAACATTATAATTTTTTTTCTTATTTAAATATAGAAGTTATTTTCAATAAAGAGCTAAGGATTTATATTTTTGTTGTGATTAAGTTGTTTGAAGGAATATAATGACTGTCGTGACTAGAAACCGAGAGCAATCTTATCTGAATGTTAATATGAAACTCGATATAAACAGAGGAAACATAGAGATGGCTTAATTTGGTTATTATAATATGGGGAAGTTTGAGTTATAACTACCTATTGTTTTGAGATATTATCCACAATTGAATATGACATCATTTGAAAAATAGAGGCATTGACAGTTGCTGTTATTTCTATATTAATGTGGATATTTTATGAACAGTTAGTATATGCTCTGTAGTATTGATGTATTACATCCTTATTATTATTTTGATTATTGGCATGATGATTCAAGTTACTATAAATTTTATGAATCGCATTTTATATTGTATTCTAATATTATATTTCATATGATGATGTGATTATAATTGAATGGTGGCTTTTCGTTATACAGTAGTATAACTGCAGTAGACAATTTAATATTAACAACTTTGTTAATGATCATTCGTTAAAGTAATAGATGTATTTAGATTCTATTATATTTAATTTTGATTATGAAGTGTTTTAATAGCATTTAAGGATCATTCTGAGAAAAGATGTGTTGAAAAAAAAACATTCCTTTATTATTAAGATGAATTTTAGTTTTTTTTTTTTTTTAATTAAAATGAAAGTAGTACAAGAATTGAGGCAGATATTGTATATGTTTGATGATGTGTCATTTTAAACAAGAATATCATGTGCATGTTGATTGTTATCTTGGTCAGTTCGGTGTTAAGTGTAGATGGTTAGGTTAGCAGGGAATTAAATTATAGTATGAAGATTTTGTAAGTATCATTGAGCTGTGCAACAGTTCAATTGTATTTATGAGATCTTTATATTATAGGTTTTAGTTATGTTGTTGTAATTGTCTATATTTACCTTTGAACTTGGCAAAATAAGATGTGTCTTAGATGGATTAAAGGATGTAGTATCATGTTGTAAACTGATTAATATCTGTTGCATGTACATTCTTAGTATATCTGTTTGATGTATATTTTAAGAATAGCAGTGATGAACATATATCGAGGTGGCTAGATTTGGTTATCGGATTCAGTTAATTAATTCAGTGATAACTTAAAATGGTATTTGGTGGGTTAATTACATATAAAAGATAATTGGCCTTAGCTATGACTTAAACCTATATGGTTAAGTACGGAGAATAAGGCATATCTCTATTCTGTCATTGACAAGTATAATAGAGATTACTGTTATGTGTTGACTATGAGCATACCATACATGGATGCAGAATCTTAGTGCCATAACGATGACACCTCAGTATATATATGATTCATTTACGGGTTATTCTTAGTGCGAGTTTAATTTTGCATTGTTAAGTAAATTTTTACTTCTTTCATATTAATTTGAAACTACACTATGTTAATGTGGTTCAAATATCTGCATTACGATTATGTATATGTTTATTCTAACATGTATGCAGGTGGATTACGCTTTTTAACTCAGTGTGTACTGAGCCCCCTTGTTGTGTTGTGTTGCATATTTGTATGTTTTCCTGGTGTTTCGAGAATGTTTAGCAAGTAACCAAAGATGACTGTTGAAGTTACTTTTGAAATAGCATCTTGGGATTCCTATGTTAGACATAGGTGTTTACAAATGATGTTGTACTACATTATTGTACTAAACTCGATTTGTATTAGCATCATTTTGGAAACATATATGGACGATATTTTATTTCTTATTGAGGTTTTCAGATTAAGAATGATTCAATCTGTGTATTTGTACTTATATAAAAAAAAAATTTATTGCGATTATGGTATTTGTTCTTTGTTTGCATTTCTTTTGGTTATGCTTAGTGTGGCATTACATGTCACTCCTAAAACATCCTACTAACATGCAATAGTAAAGCATAAAGTAACATCATCTAACATACAAGGTAAAGAAAATCATCAATATAAGAAACATACCAATAAATACATCCATCATAGGGTATATCATCTATCATAATGCTCCAAGAATAGAATGAAGATAAATACCAACCAAGAAAGCATCAGCCACGGTGTCCCATATGGATCTCAAATGATAAGAGTGGAAAAACACTACCACCCGACCGCGTGGAACCTAAGTGGTCCACTCCCACCGTGCTAAGGAGATAATCTCAAGTCCCAAACAGGATATCAAAACCACGAAGTATAAATCTCTATAAGTCCAGGAATCCTAAAAGTATACTACTCACAGGTTCCAACACAAAAAAAAATTGACACCTAAATCCCAGAGGCACAACAATGACATGTAGGAAACCTACTCTGCAAGCGGGAAAGTGTCATCACATTTATCATGTACAAGTTATCCTGGCAGTTAGCTAAACTCCACGGGTCCATACTGATCTCATGCGGCCACTAGTATCCTCTCATACTGACGAGGCATACTACGGAATGCACGGTCGCAACCATGTGTTCTCACTACTCCCATCCTAGCCTATACAAGCGCTCAAGGCATGGGTGAGAACATCAAAACAATTATGTTTTTAGGTTCATTTAATCCCCATTTAGTGTGTAAATGTTATCACTTATTAACCAAACTTACAATGAGTTACCCTGGCAGCCACTTAGGGCCCCGGCCCCCATTGCAAGCCACTTCTCGACACTACAAGTAGATTACCTACCCTAAGCTCATGGAATCATAAAATCACCACAGTCCTGTACAAGCGACTGTAAAAAAAATCCAAAAGATAATCCATAAAAAGAATCATCAAATATCCATGTTAAAAGTATCAAATATCCATAATAAGAATCATCAAATCCCCAAGATAAGAATCATCAAATCTCCATTAGCATCTGAAAAGCATCCATAGAAAATCATGACCACAATAGTTCTCTATTGGCAACTGAAGGCATCGCTGATAATCATAAGTATCCATTGGTTCTCAACAAGCAACCAAGAATATCTCAAAATTATACTGATCAAAGACTCCAAAATGGTTGAGTCAAACATGTCACAACATGACATCATCAAGAAATAAATTCACATTTCAGTCCCATCATGGCGACTAGAAAATAATCCAAGGATAATTGATCGATGACTCAAAAATGATTAGCTCAAGTGTCTCGTACACATACATCTCAGACTTGATGAACAAATACAAACATTTCATAGAGCATACAATCACATTACCATGGTTGGGCTGATAAAGATCGAGACCAAATAAGATCAACATGCCATCATATCTCATAACCCCCGAGCCTCTGGTCGCAACCTAGGACTGGTCAACACTAGTCAACCCAAAACCCAAAACAAGAAACATATAGAATACACGATGCAAACACATGTTTTGGTTTACTAAATTCACATAGTTGAATAATATGTAGGGGTTTCCAGTTTTCTGGTTGCAAGTATATTTTCAAATGTCTTAAGTTTCATCATTTGACCTACAAGTCAATCCATTTTCCCTGATAGTATTTTCCTTTCATTATTTTAAAACAATATTCTAAGAATAGCTTAAGGGTAAATACTTTACTCATTAAACCGATCATCATTGACCTTTAATCAACTTGTTCTCTTTATTTAACTATGATCCATATTTTAATTGATTAACTCTTCCTTAATGTTACTTCAATTTTTTCGACATAATCAAAGGATCATTATTCGTTACATAATAAGAGAGCCAATTATCAATCTAAGAAGAGTTATAACTTTATTAAAATGATCAATTTAATCAATCAATTAATATAGGTACACCATCCATGACCTATTACATTCTAATAGTTTTCAATTAGAAACTTAATTAAGTATTACTTAATTAAGTATTACTAAAGTTTGAGTCTTTTAATTTAATCGTTATCATCGTTGACAACCATATAATATCTAAAGTCATAATTCAAGTCATAAGACTTATCAACTTCAATATAGATAATCTACAATCTCATTAAAAGAATTATATCAATTAAATCTCCATTACATAATTTAATTATTAATTAAATCCAATTAACCCTAGTTAATTGATTTAATTAATAATTGCATAACCACAACAACGTTCCAATTAATATCAGTTGACTAATAACTAACTAGAATTCTGTAAGATAAAAGTCATCTATAATTCAATACTCAAATGATCATATTACTAATTCAATAATAACAACTTGTTAATAAATAACAAGCTATATTGAAACTCTTAATAATAATCTTGTAATAACCACATTCGTCATACTTATATGATCACTGATTAATTTGTATTATCCATAATCATTTAGATCATTACTCTATTATTTATTAATAATTTGCTAGACCCAACAAACATTAATAAATGATAAACTATAAATAATTGATCTAGAGAAAAACTTAACATAAGCTTCATTAGCTAACTCTTAATGAGTTATTTATTAATACATAACGCATTAATAATAACATAGCAATGATATAATATAACAATGACTCTTTATCTTTGTAATACTTAATTAAATCTCATTTAATTCGCCATTTGTGACTTCAAACAACTTAAATAAGAATAGATTAAATATTATCCAAATTGGAATCTCTTAATTTAATTATTAATTATAATTAAAGGATGACTAACCATCTTCCCAACAGAACTACCCTCACTATTTATTAGATCAACCTTCCCAATGTTTACCAAGAAATAATGGTTAATTAAGTTGAAGGCTTGAATTTAACCATCACATCAATGAATCCACATTTCTCATTTTATCGCAATCAACATCCCCTCAAACTCTATAGCTTAAACTTAATTATTTCCAAAACAATTAAATTAACCTAATAATACTTCCACATTAATACATACAAACTAATATCTCTTTTTAATTAAACTATTATTAAATTTGTATTCCACATTTATCTTATAAAATAAAAATAATAACAAAGATTAACTTCATATATATATATATATATATATATATATATATATATATATATATATATATATATAATGAGAATCGAATTATTTAATATCGATTTCTCATAACATAAACCCTTTTTAATAATCTTTTCCCATAAAAATATTGTTATAACTTCAACCAAAATTTTAAACATAATAATACATTAAAGGAGGGCGCATAGTGTTTAAGCGATTTTAAAAATCGCTATGCATATTTGTGCAAGGGCCATGCGGCAGTTAAGAGGTCTGTCGCGGGTACCCGCAGGTACCCTGAAACCACGATACCACAAACGTATGAAGACAAAGACGGGGGTACGGGGGGGTATACCCCGCCCTCCCTTATATTATATATTTCATTTTTTTTTTAAAACGCTTTTTTCAAAACATGAAACATGATGCGATTACATAAGATCTTCACTACGATTTATTTAATTAGACCTCTTTCAAATATATACATATATACATATGTATATATATATATATATATGTACATAAATGTATATATGTATATATATATATATATGTGTGTGTGTGTATATATATATATATATGCAAAGTATAATATATATGTGTGTGTGTGTGTGTGTGTGTGTGTGTGTGTGTGTGTGTGTGTGTGTACAAATCCAAAAAAATTTATATTACTATATATACATAATTTTAAAAACAAAGGCTTTCAAATTAAAGATTTCTATAAAATATTTGTTCTCTAAATTTATCCAATAATTTCTCTAATAAGTTTGACTATAGTTTTAGAAACCATTTTCAAATCTATTTCAATTTGATTCTAAATCGAACCCAAACCCATTTTGATCTAATTTCTTCCTTAATTGGATCTAGGGTTTTCTAATATTTTCTTTGCAACTCTACATATCTAGATTCCAATTTAATTGTAGATTCATTCACAAGAGTATACAGACACATATAACAGACATGATGAAGACAGGAAGAGAAATAGTGCAAAGAGAGTATGCGAATATCACGAGTGCACCTGGACACTGATGCTAACTTTGTTATGCCTCAGAAGTCCATAGAAAATCTCTTCCTTCTCTAACATTTGCAATTCCTCCAAAAATCCAAGCCAATCGAATCCTCCAAGTGATTAAAAGTGCTAAAGAAGAATAGAAGCATGTAAAAAATATATGAGCATATGAACTTCTCCAATGCATGTAAGCTTTGAAGCTTCCATTTTAAGCTTGTAGCTTGTAGCTTCCATTAAGCTTTTAGCTTTTAGCTTGTCCAAAAACACTAGGAGAGTCTCTATTTAACGGCCTCTAAGATGCATCTAGAGTGTCTCTAGAAACAACTAGAAGATAAGCATGACAACCAAGCATGAGTCTTCTCCAACCTTCTAGATGAGTTTTAAGGTTGTAGACACCATGTGCTCAAATAAAATGCTAACTTCTAAGTGTAGACAACTTGTGCATTCTTAGAGTGCAAACTCTTGTGTTGTCTACATGACAACTCTCAAGAATTTGCAAACTCCTATGTGAGCAAATATTAAAATAATTCACATTAATTAATTTAATATTTACTTTACTCTTCCCAATTTAATTTATTTATTTATTAAATCTCATGCACTAACTTTAAGAAATCCACTTTTCAATCTTAATATATTTATATTTTAATCACATGAAATCTAGAATCTTTTAATAATTTTAATATATTTTCCACTTTTAAATTTCATTTTCTAAAACTTAATTGCTAAAATATTTATTAGCTTTACTCCAAATATATTATTATTAAAATAAATATTGTCACATTCCAAATTTAAACTTTTAACTTTTATTTTCAAATTTAATTATTTTATTTAATTAATTTCCCAATTAATTAAATAAAATGAATATTAAAATATCATATTAATTTTCCATTAAATTAAACCATTAATTAAATCTTTTAATTAGGCTTAATTAATAAAAAATACATCAAAGACTCACAAGGTAAAATATGAAAATCCATCATAGCCAAAATACATACAAAATCAAACCAAGGGTTTATATCACAAATTACATCATCCAACATATTCGGAGGGTACTCAACTCAGATACTTGTCCTAATTTTCAATTAGAACAAATGGCTTAAAGGGTTGGGATTTGGACTTGAGAATTTATCTCCCCTCTCTTATCATTGAGATAATGTGATAGGGTATGCTCATCCTGGCAATTCAGGAAAGTTGATACCAAGTACCTGCAACCTGCATAAAAATCATGCATGTACAAACACAATATATACTAAACTAAAAAGGCAATGGCAGGAAGTGGTGCATCGTGTAGATCCCAACTAGCAGGTGACTACAACTCCCTTCCTTAACCACATCAGACACACCATACAAAATCAAACACGCACACCATACACATGCAAGTATGGGGTAAGTATCCATAAGAAAAACATATGATAATAAATCATCTTACTAATCATCATTAATAACTGAAAGCAATGTAATAATCATCATCAATAATTGAGAACACTAAAAATAATCATCATGCATACATGAAATGCAAAATCTAAGTAATCTCATCACATAATAAACTGAATCCATAGCACAATATCTGATAATCTCAAAACAATGCTGCTAACCATCAACATAAAACTAACCCTAAAAGAGTTCAACAATGATAACAAAATGCGAACTAGGGGCAGGCACTCTATTTTCTTCTATAATGTTCACCAAAAATGACTCAAGAACTTTGTATCTTAGTCAGAGGTGATTGTTTTAGGAACCCCATGCAATCTGACTATCTCTGAAAAGAATAACTTAGCCACCCTAGTAGCATCACTACTTTTCTTACAAGCAATGAAATGAACCATTTTTGAAAAAATTTCCACAACTACAAAAATAAAGTCATTACCTTCTTGTGTATGAGGCAATCCCAATACAAAATCCATACTTAGATCTGTCCATGGTCTAACTGGTAGTGGTAATGGCATGTATAATCCAGTGTTCTGGGAGTGCCCTTTTGCTACTTGAAAAACTCGACACCTCTCCACAAACTTGGTGATATCTCACTTCATCTTTGGCCAATAGTACTTATCTACCACCAAAGCTATTGTTTTATCCTTCCTAAAATGCCCAACCATACCACTACTATGAAATTCCCAAATAATATTTTCTCACATTAATCCTATAGGAACACATAGCTACTTTCTCTTCAATAAGTAACCATCTTACAGGAGATAGTCACCTTGAATAGTGTCTGAATGCCCAGGTACTGGATTCTCGAACTGATCAACAACTTCCCAAAAGTCACTACTAAATTCATACAAGTCTTTGATTGCATCAAAGTCAACCACCTATGTTTCCATGATATTTAGAAGAACAACTCACCTGCTTAAGGCATCTACAACTTGATTTTGTTTCCCTGATTTATGCTTTTGAACAAAAGTATACCCTTGTAAGAAAGAGACCCACTTAGCATGTCTAGTGTTCAATTTCTTTTGTGTGTTAAAGTATTTCAAAGCAATATGGTTTATAAACAACACAAATTCTTTGGGTACTAGATAATTCTTCCAGTGCCTCAAAGCTTGCACAATTGCATAGAATTATATATCATATGTAGAATATTTCTTCTGCACATCATTCAATTTTTCACTAAAAAAGGCAATGGGTTTACCTTCTTGGCTAAGTACAACACCAATGCCCACATGTGAGGCATCATAGTCCACTTCAAACACTTTGTCAAAATCTGGCAGTGCTAGTATTGGAGCTTCGGTGACCTTCTTTAGGTATTGAAAACTCTCTTCAACCTCTTTGGCCCATGAGAACTCTTGACCCTTAGTGCAATCTATCACAGGGGCTATAATACTGCTGAAATTATGAATGAACTTTCTATAGAAAGTAGCCAAGCCATGGAAACTTCTCACCTTAATGATACTATGTAGACCAGGCCATTCAAGAATGGCTTGAACTTTCTCTGGATCCATCTTGACACCATCTACAGAAATGAAAAATCTTAGAAAAACCAGGCTTTCTTGCATGAACCTACACTTCTTTAAATTAGCATAGAGCTTTTCTCTCCTCAATACCCCCAATATTATCCTCAAATGTTGCAAATGTTCTTCCTTTCCCTTACTAAAAATCAATA
This sequence comes from Cupressus sempervirens, assembly GCA_028749045.1. Lineage (NCBI taxonomy): Eukaryota > Viridiplantae > Streptophyta > Pinopsida > Cupressales > Cupressaceae > Cupressus > Cupressus sempervirens. Next base: position 637,720,765 of record CM053793.1, read on the forward strand.
TATCATCAAAATAAACTACTACAAACTTACCAATGTAGGGATGCAACACAGTGTTCATGAGTCTCATAAAAGTACTAGGTGCATTGGACAAGAAAAAAGGCATAACCTTCCATTCATACAAACCATCCCTAGTTTTGAAAGTTTTTTTCCACTCATCCCCCTCTTGGATGTAGATCTGATGGTACCCACTTCATAGATCAATCTTAGAGAAATACTTCACTCCAGCAAGAACATCCAGCATGTCATCCAAATGTGGGATTGGAAAACAATACCCAATGGTTATCCTACTGATGGCTCGACTATCTTCTCACATCCTCCATGTTCCATCTTTCTTTGGATTTAATAAAGTTGGGACAGTACAGGGGCTCATGCTTTCTTGTACTAAGCCCTTTTCTATGAGCTCAGTCACTTGTTTGTCCAGTTCTACATGTTGTGTCAGACTCATTCTATATGTTGCTTGATTGGGAAGACTTGCTCCTAGAATAAGATCAATATGATGTTGGATATCTCATTTTGGGGGAAGTCCATTAGGTAGCTCCTCTAGAATGACATCTAAATATTCTTCCAATACTACAGCTACTTTTGGTGGTATAGTCAAGTCTTCTTCTTTTCCCTTTTGTACTACCAATGCATAACAACACCTTGTCACTTTCATCTCCTTGACAAGTTCCTTTTCAAATGGCATACTTTCAATTTTTCCATCACCTTTTAGAGGTAATAAGACTACCTTAGATCCATCCTTCCAGAAGTTGTAAGTATTCTTTTCCCCATTATGAACAACCTTTCGGTCATACTACCAAGGATGACCCAAGAGGACATGCCATGCATCCATCGGAATCACATCACACCATAACTCATCCTTGTAGACCTTCCCTATGAAAAATTTAACAAGGCATCTCTTATCTACTGTGACTTCACTTCCCTTTTTAAACCATGCAATCTGATAAGGACAAGGGTACTTTTCACACTGGAGATTTAGTTTATCTACCATTTCTTTAGAAACCATATTCTCACAACTACCTCCATCAATAATTACTTGACATACCTTTCCCCATGAGGTACACCTCGTCCGAAATATCTTGGTTCTAAGCCATGAATCATCTGTGCCTTTCTCCTCTACATCCTCCTTGGTTGGAAGAATCATTGTTCTTCTCATCATGATGCTTTCACCCATATCTAGAGGTACTTCTTATTCAGATTCATTGTCAGCCTAGGCTAGGTTCACTCTAGATGGTCCTCCTTGATTTCTATCTTGCATGTTGAAATTGGAACACTCAAAATCCCTGTGGCCTTCTTCTCCACACCTAAAACAAGTGAAAGGCCTTGTCTAGTTTTCCCAGCCTCTTCCGCTTACATAGCCTTGACCTCGCTGAAACCCCCTTCCTCTTTCTTAATTTAGAGGATCTTGCCTAGCATCTATACTTTTTTCAAAGCCTTGAAAACTCTCTCCTCGACCATTATTAAAACCTCCCCGAAGTGTAGTTTACGTACCCCTTCAACCACCTCTATTCCTCTGGTTAGATTGTATATTCTACTTTTCTTCAGTCTTTAGAGCTAGTTGGTACACTTCCTCCATACTGTTAACACAAGCATGTTGAGTTCATCTTGAATAGATAATTTCAAGCCATTAACATATCTAGTAGCCATTTGCTCATTATTTTCTTGATGTTCTATGCACATGGATAGCTTGTAGAACTCATTTGTATAGTCTTGCACTGAAGACAAATTTTGTTTCAAATTTTGGAATCTACAAAAGAAGGTTTCTAAATAATCCATGGGTAAGAATTTTTCTCTTAGCTTTTTCTCCATCTTGATCCATGTCTTAATCTTGTGCTTGCCATTTCTAACTCATTCCGTTTTGAGGTGATCCCACCATATCATTGCATGCCCTTTTAGCTTTGTGCATGCAAACTTCATCTTCTTTTCTTCTGTCATGGGCTTCCATTCAAAAAAAAATTCCCATCTCATTCAGCCAGTCTATTAGTTCTTCCAGCTTAAAACTACCAGCATAGTCTGAAACATCAATTTTTATTGCTTCACTCCTTCCTTCTAAAGCCCTGAGAACTCTATCTTCGTAGCTTAGTTCTCCCAGTCTGTCATCTTCATTTTCTCCCTCTTCATTAGTATCATTTCCTCTTTGTATTTCTTGATTAGCTAGCTGATCAGTGAGTCGGTCAATCTCCCTTTGCATATCTAGTACCAATATTTGCATCAGTGTGATGCCTCCTCTTCCTCTTCCTCTTCCTCTTCCTCTTCCTCTTCCTCTTCCTCTCCTAGCCATCTTACTGCTCTGATACCAAATGATGTAACCCCAATATCATAAAATAATAAATCTGAATTTTACACAAGATCTGTGTTTCAGAATGACAAAGCTCTTCATTAAAAAAAATCTCCAACTCTATTCTCCCTCTGCAATGAAAACAAACACCTACTTATTACAATTCCAAAAATTACCATATTTGGCAAATTTTCAAAAAAAATAGAAATTTCCATTTTTTGTAATTTTTAGAACTCATCCTATGAATTTTGATTTTTCCCAGGAAAATCCCCCAACTAAGGCAAGATGAATTGCCAACTAATCTTCAAAATTTAGAAAGAAATTTTGAAGTTATTACAAAGCAGAAAAAACAAAAAAAACACCTAAGATATTTTAAAAAGGAAATTTCGAGGTCAAAATGGAATTTTTGGCTCTCGAAAAAATAGTCAAAATGGCTCCAAAAAAGCTAGCTTAGTTGGAATCCACCTCAACAATAAATTTTGAAAAAAACCCAAAAAAATCTAAGAAAACCCAGATTCGAGTCAAAAGTTATGACTCTCCGAACCCTCTGCATCATTCCTTCTTTCTGGTATCCCATTTTTAATGGTGTTTTATGTGTTGATAGTTGTCATTTGATTTCATTATCTTCAAAGAAGTTATTAAATTGATTTGATTTGAATTATCTACATCTTCCTAATCTTAAACATTTTATGTTTAATCCTAATTCATTTTCTACTCTAGTCTTAAATAATCTAAATTTCTCAAAAGTTTTTTTTTATTTCTCCTTGATAAATGCTACCCATGTCATTCTTGTAAAATTGTAAATGAAAAGAATGAAGTGTCTTTTGTTAGCTCTTGATTTGACAGTTATTTTAACTATTGAGAAATTGAAACAAAATACATCTAAGGGTATCTAACTCCTATGATGGATGCACTTTGATTTGAATCTGGGCCAACTATAAGGCTATACCCCTACACTTCAGGCTCTACAAGACCTAGGTGGGTAGACCTTAGATTCATCCATATGACCAGTGCTAAATTACAAATCTGAATCTAGAAAAAAAAAATTAAAACCAATATTATTCCAAGCTCATGCAATAACAAAGGTATGAAATAGCTAGTAACATAAGCTAGGCATTCACAATCCAAGTGAGGGTTATCCTTTTAGCTCTTCAACATAAAAGGGGAACTTATTTTGATTTAAGATTAAATTTAGTAGTAACCCAAATATGAAACAACAATGTATGCAATGTCCTAGATGAGATCAATGTCTTATTCATTGGGTGTTTCACAAACTAAAACATACATCAAGATCTTTATTATATGTCCATTCAATTTGTAGATGAGACATCAGCTTTCATAATGAACCTTCTACTTATCAGAATCCTTCCATGAAATTTGCAACCCTATCAAAATACATCAAGAATTTACTTGATTCTTTGAATCAATAGAAAAACATATTATGGCATACAACTCTAAACAAGTTGCAACTAAGACATGTGATATTTGTTCACATATCAAAAAATATTGCAAAACTCAGAGACATGAGACAAGAATCATAATGAAACTATTTCCATTAATGCTTTGTATTCATTACTTGAAACAAAATACATTCAAGATGCATGAAATAACCCATGAAACACAAAATAGACCAAAACTATGACTATAACTTCTTTATTTTCTATTCATATAGAGAGAAAATGTTGAGAATATGTGGAATCATAGTTAGAGGTTTGTTCAATAGACTGGAAACAACCTTGTACAATGAGAGAAAGGAGAAAGATATAGAAGAAGCAAGAATGGTTGGATATGATATGTAACTGACACATGTCCACTTGATCCTTCATCATTTTTTGAAGTAAAACTTCTCCCCTCTTTCCACAACTAAAAACTTAATCAAATCCCATCATTATTGCAACAAACTTTGAAAATATCTCTTTAGAATGATGAAAAACCCTCTTTGGAAGAGAATTAGATCTATCAATAAAGCATTGCTAAAAGGCCCACAAAATATATTAGAAAGAAAAATAACCTCAGTAACAACATTCTCTCCAAGTTTAGTGACAACCCATTTCACCATTTGGCCACAAACTAAAATGAACTGCCAAACAAGAAATACAGTTGGGAAAAGGAGTTTGCTAGAAAAATTTGAGAGTATCTCTCACCGACTAATATTTGCACTCAATCTGATGGAAATATTGGAAATATCACTTTGAAACCTTTTGGTTGATATATGATAAGCCTATATTTGGACCAAAACCATGCTTTGGGCAACCATTTGAAAATACAAACCAGAAAAATGAATAGGGCATTCTAAAAATTTGAAAATATTTTGATTTATTACAAAGTCTAAACTTTATAATATGAGTCCCTATTACTCAAATTCAGTTTTAAATATAATTTCTTTTTTAACCTGATGGTCATGTGGAAAACATATTTTAATATTTATTTAGAAACCATTAAATGTTCTCTTCCCTCCAATTTTGGGTCAAACTGGGTCAATAGGTTGGATGATACGTGTCACACACTAATTCTTTTCTCATGCCTCTATCACCACCAAGTCCATAGCCATATGAGCACTCTGCCACCTCAGTGCCATGTGGTGCTCTCTAATTCATTAGACAATCCACCACATCACCACTGGGCTCGTAGACACTTGTCACATCTTGATTCCAAGTTGCTTTGTCACACTCACTAGCTGGTGTGCAACTTTTTCTAGCAACATAACAATAGTTGATGATTTTGTGCCATGTGTCAAAATTTGGTTGCATCAAATCCCTACTCCATCCACTGCATGTCACTCTATCACTTTGTCACAAATGACATGGTCATCTACCATTTCATCAGTGACAATGTGATTGGTTGCTACACTTCACTCTTTGTCTAGGTCATTGCCTTGAACTTCACACCATTTGTCATGTTTGGATTCATTCATCTAGTTCCACTCATCATGTGCTCATTGATTCAAAATTTACTAAATAATTGCGCAACTAGCCTAGGTCCCACAACATAAACATAGTTCCTCATGTCATAAAGTGGTGTGCCTTAGACAATCTTATCTCTATGCGCTTGTACATAAAATTACATTTATATTCCTCACCAGAAAAAATGTGGGACTAAAGGTTTTGAATAAATTTCAATGAAGACCTCAACATCAAAAACCTCCATAAACCACCCTTCATCACACAAGCTAAAGGAAACAATTTTTTGTTAGTAATAGATGCGTCTATATTCATTTTTTCTTTGTGTGCTTCCAAACTTCTTGTATATCCTTGCATATCAAACTAGTCTGTCATGTCCCCTTTTCAAATAATTAAAAATAATAATCTTTGCTAAGGCAGGCAGGCCCAAAAAGGTGAAGTTTTGGAAAAAGGGGATAATCTTTGGAAGCTAATGGACTAATAAATAAAAAATTATTATTGAAATATGTTTTATTAACCTTTCTTGGACGTGATTTAGGGTTATGCCCTCTTTTAAGGGGTTTGGAGGCATTCTAGGCTCATTCCAGAACTTGATTTTTGCTCATTCTTTGTTATTCTTCAGAGGCTGCCAAACCTGTGGAGAAGGAGACCCAAGAACCGGAGTTTGCAGGTTTCCAGGGAGACCCAAGAATGGGAGTTTGTAGGTTTCCAAGAAGGCTAAGGATGGGAGTTTGAAGCCATTCCATGTGCATGCTCATACAGATTTTGCCTTTGTGTTGAACAGTGCAGATTTGTAGATTTTCGGGTGTGTTTTTTGTATGAGTTTGGTGTTTTCAGTTGAGTATTTCATATCAGTTTGGGTTGCTGCTGTATTTTAGACTTTAAGATGTTAAAATAGAGCTGAATATATGTATTGGGACATGATTAAACTTTTGAGATAGATTATTAGTGTTTTGTGGTGTTTTCGGGCATTTTTATGTTAATTTCGGGAGGCCGATGAGCATAGTTTTTGTCCTACATTTGTGAACTGTTTTGTAAAGGCTATGTAGATCTGGAAATTTCATTTTGTAGGCTGTTATGCTGCTGAAATTTTTGTAAAAATGCCCATTTTCAGATTTATTAATAATTTGTGAAGTTGTGAAGCTTTTGGCACTATTTTGGTCATACCCAATTTGGGTTTTATTGAGAAATTGGTGGATCTTTGTAATATTGGTTGTTTGATTTTAAAGATCGGATTAGAGGTGTGAAATATCATGAAAATTTAGAAAAGGGACATTTTAGTGGTATCAAAGCCATGATCTTGCCAGCCTGAGGGTTTGTAGAAGTTTGCATGTCAGTTTTGACAACTACCCAGATCTTGCATGTCAGTTTTGACAACTACCCAGATCTTGCATGTCAGTTTTGACAACTACCCAGATCTTGCATGTCAGTTTTGATAACTACCCAAATCTTGCATGTCATAATTTATGGTTGCATGTTGCTTCCAATCAGCTGGATGTCAAAATTTATGATTGCATTCTACTTCTAATCATTTTCATGTTAGTTCTTGGTGAATTTGGCGGTTGCATGTTGCTTCTAATCAGCTGCATGTTAAAATTTATGGTTGCATGCAACTAAGTGAAAGAGAAAAGAGATATTTGCAGCGAGAAAAGAATAAAGAAATTTTGATCAAACCTTCAGTTGAAAGTAAAAGTACAAAATCCAAGGAAGGGAAAAGTATGGCTGATCCAGATGAGATGGCAAAGAAATTCTTCCAAAACATCGAAAATATTCAGAAGAAAAGAGTGGATAGTTTGGCAGAAACTAGAGAGGCTTTGCGAATATTGACAGAAAAACTACAAGGAGTTGCATCTATTAATGAGAAAGGGAGCACTTTAGAGGAGCCAAGAAATCTGAAATCCACACCATCTAAATCAACCAAAACTATTTTCTTGCCTGCACATGAGCCACCAGTACCAAATCCAACCATTAATCCTGTGGAAGAGGTTACAGGTGGCTTGATTACATTAAGAGCTACTTACAATGGCTTAGATAATGACTTTCGTAGTTCGGTTCCTTTTAGAGAATATGTGGATATGATGAACACTTTGATGCCCAAGAAAGAGTACGGAAGGGAGCATGACATAAGTGGAAGAGAGCTCAAAAATAAAATAAACAAGTTTATAGCACCTACTTTTGATAGAACAAATAAAATTTCAGCTAGAGCATGGCTAAAAAAATTACATACCTTCTTCACACTTAACCCCATGAAGGAGAGTGATGTTGTTCAAGTTGCAAGTCTACACTTGGAAGATGCAGCCTATGATTGGTGGTATCATGGAATGACTACTCAAGGTCATGATCAGGTAACTACATTTGATGATTTTAGTCAAAGAGTGATAGATAGATTTGACCTCAAGGATGATGATTATGAGGATGTTGTTGTGCATGATGGTGAGATACCTGGTGGAGATGAGCAGACATTGAGCATTCATGACTTTTTTGAGAGAGAGTACCAGGCACAGTTAGATGCTTTGTCACATGAGGTTGAGGCTAGTAGTACTTCACATGATTTATCCCGCCAGCTGAAGGTGAGTGAAGACAGTATTGTGACTACATTATCTCATCATGACAGGTATGTGGAGTTAGTCAGTATTGGTCATATTAATCAAGTGAGGATTTTTCTTGAGTTACCAGCTGATTCTAGTTTACAGATATGGACTCGAGATTGTTATATTGGCATTTGGGATTCAGTTGACTATAAATCTTTAACACTTTTTGGTAGCAGTGATTGTTTGGGTGCTATCATGGATTTGATTAGTAGATTGCACGGTGTTGTTTTTTCTTGTGCCAGGAGCTTATCCGATGTTGGTATTAGTTTTTATACACCGGTGTTGGGCTTTGTTCATATATCTAGTTGACCATACTTACTGGAATGTGTTGATTATCTTTCATATTTGGCAGTGTGTACAGATGAGTCCCAGGATCATATTGGCATTGATGACATCCAGGAGGATGCAGTGGGCAGTTTTGAAGACTTAGTTTCCTTGGGTATAGAGGAGTTGGACAGTAGTGCTATAGTTTTTGATACTCTGTATGTTGATATGAGCTTTAGAGTTGATTCACAGGATATGGATGGTAATACTCTAGAGACTAGTAACTTTGAGGATACTCCTTTAGACAATTCATCAGAGGAGTTTTGTAGGAGACAGTCAAGCCAGTGCCATCATGTGTCTAATTAGTTGAGGGTTAGTGACTGAGACATTGCTATCACTTGCCAACATTTTGATGCTGCTCATCAGTTGTTATCAGTTTATGGATGGGGTTCTCTTACTAGTGATGAGCAGGGAGGCAGTTATCTTTCCTTGACAGAGTTCCACTCTTTATGGGAGGCTATCCGGATTTTGAGACAGGATTATATGCAGTTGGTAGCTGATAGAGATTATCTTATGGAGTGGGGCAATACCGCATACGATGCATTGTTGGCCAAGGAAGATGAGGTGAGTGAGCTTACTCAGTAGCTTGAGGTGACTTCTGAGATTCTTGAGAGTACACAGTTGGCTTTCAAGGAGTCACAATTTCATTTGGCTAAGGTGACCATGGAGTTAGAGAAACTACAGTCTTTACCAGATTCTATACAGTCACAAGCGATGGTGTCTGATGATCCGAGGATGTCCATGGTCGAGATTGTCAAAGATAGTAGAGATGGGGATGCATCCATCCTTGATACTAAAATTGGCATATCAAGTTCATCCCCACTAGAGTCAAGTTTAGTTGAGTTGGGTGCTACAGTAGATTATTGTGGTATGCCTGACATGGTGGTGACCTCTAGTACTAATGGCACGAAGACTAGACATGTTGTATCAAAGACCATGTGTGATGTTGGTGAGCTGACAGTTGGCATGGTTCCTGCTAGTAATACTACTCCCTTGGCAATGTCTTCAGAGGTAGTAGTTAGTTCCAACTTGGTTAGTGATCGATTGCAGTTAGTTACATTTGGATTGTAGTCTGAGCCACTGACTGAGATTGGTGCATTCTATTGGCATTACACTGTGAGGTATGCTCATCAATCTACCTTTGATGACCATGTTGATGAGATGATGATACAAAGATGTACTTTGGTTCCTAGTGCTTATCATCAGTTATGGGACAGTTTGATGCCTCAAGATGAGAGTTGTGATGGGCATGACATGGTGATAGGTTCTGCAGTTGACAGCTTGATAATATGTGACTTAGAGCAGGAGTTTGGGAGTGATGCTTTAGTGGGTGTTGTTATTGATTCTACTCCTTTGGCTATGACATCTCCTAACTTAGCTAGTGATCAGTCACAGTGGGTTGTATCACTTGTTCATGGTGAGCTTTTGACTGAGGTTGGTTTTTTTAATCAACATTATATTGTAGGGTATGTACATCAGTTAGCATTTCATCCTTGTGTTGAGGAGTTGATGGCAGGAAAATTTGGTTTGGGTTCCATTTCTTGTTGTTTATCTTGTGATGGCTTTTCACCATCAGGGGTGCATGGGAGTTATGGTTATGAGATAGTGGTCGATGATCTATAGAGTTGTGTTGACTACAAGAGTTGTACAGTGTGTGGATTCTCCATACTTGGTATAGTTTCATTTGAGAGCATTCACCATTGTTGCAGAGTTGGATTGTACATTTCGTATAGGCCAGTGGGATATGTTGATGGTATTTACTGTGTTGGCAGTTTGATTTGTGCCCTTTACGTGGGTTTTGATGTTCTAAGAGTTTGTGTCTCGTGGGTTTCTAATTGTGGTAGTGGTGATTTTGGAGTTTGGTTGAGCTGTAATTGTCAATTTGATTATGGATTCCTCTTGGTCATATTGCAGAGGGTATTGCAGGAGCCTATGTTATTTGGCAGTAGTATAGTTCATGACTACATTTGGGATCCAGGTGGATTGATTGGTTTATTGTTCATCAATTTCTTGAGGACAAGAAATTTTTGGGAGGGGAGGACTTTTCATGTCCCCTTTTCAAATAATTAAAAATAATAATCTTTGCTAAGGCAGGCAGGCCCAAAAAGGTGAAGTTTTGGAAAAAGGGGATAATCTTTGGAAGCTAATGGACTAATAAATAAAAATTATTATTAAAATATGTTTTATTAACCCCTCTTGGACTTGAGTTAGGGTTATGCCCTCTTTTAAGGGGTTTGGAGGCATTCTAGGCTCATTCCAGAACTTGATTTTTGCTCATTCTTTGTTATTCTTCAGAGGCTGCCAAACCTGTGGAGAAGGAGACCCAAGAACGGGAGTTTGTAGGTTTCCAGGGAGACCCAAGAATGGGAGTTTGTAGGTTTCTAGGAAGGCTAAGGATGGGAGTTTGAAGCCATTCCATGTGCATGCTCATACAGAGTTTTCCTTAGTGCTGAACAGTGCAGATTTGTGGGTTTTCGGGTGTGTTTTTTGTATGAGTTTGGTGTTTTCAGTTGAGTATTTCATATCAGTTTTGGTTGCTTTTGTATTTTAGACTTTAAGATGTTAAAATAGAGCTGAATATATGTATTGGGACATGATTACACTTCTGAGATAGATTATTAGTGTTTTGTGGTGTTTCTGGGCATTTATGTGTTAATTTCGGGAGGCAGATGAGCATAGTTTTTGTCCTACATTTGTGAAATGTTGTGTAAAGGCTATACAAATCTGGAAATTTTATTTTTTAGGCTGTTATGCTGCTGAAATTTTTGTAAAAATGTCCATTTTCAGATTTATTAATAATTTGTGAAGTTGTGAAGCTTTTGGCACTATTTCGGTCATACCTGATTTGGGTTTTATTGAGAAATTGGTGGATCTTTGTAATATTGGTTGTTTGATTTTAAAGATCTGATTTGAGGCTTGAAATATCATGTAAAATCAAAAAAGGGACATTTCACAGTCTCTATATTTACCAATAGTGATTCTCCAATTTGTGAATGATTAGGCCTTATGGTTTGTTTTTTGAAACCATTGTTCTCCTTGTACTTCAAAAATTTCACTAGTCCCTATTTTCAAAGGAGAATCCACTCTATTTTCCTCTTTGATTTCCCAATTTTGGCCTTGCTCCTAGCATATCTCTTTACACTAAATCCCCCAACCTATTTGTGAACAATATTCTCTCAAATTTATCCATATTTTTGATCTTACAAAATATTAAAATGAGCATTAAGCAATTATTGTAGTGGATAACAAAAGTTATAATCCATTGTTCTCCTTAAACAACAAAGTCTCCTTTCTTTATCACTGTGCAAGGTTCCATTTTAAAAAAATTGTGCCTCAATAAATTATATATTTGATTTTCCCATAGAGATAAGAAATCATCACTATTGTTAACTTGGCCCCTTTAAGTGAACAAATATGTGCCCCCTCTTTGATCGACCTTCATAAAAACTAGCTCCTCAAACTATAATTTGGCCCTAAAACTCTTGTGTTAGTCTTCTCCATGCTTCAAACATGTCAACACACATCTCCCCATACTCAACAAGTGTGCCTACACTCGAAATCATTGCATTTGTGTTTAGTAGCCTTCTTGTGTGATTTTTATTCTAGGATGGCAATGAAATTTATGCATCAAAAATAAATAGCAAGTCAAACACCATGTCTCTACCTCATTTACCTCTATGCCATGGAGAATGGTTGAGATGAACTATTTGTTTTGTTTTTTAGAATGTCAGAAAGGGAACCCATTCAATAGTGATGATGCTATTCTCCATTAACTTATAAAACTAAAATGCTTGCGTTGAAAGGGACATGGAGTCCATATAATTAAACAATGTCATTAACCATCAAGAAGGCATCAAATTCATTTCATTAAAATCCTAATTCCTGCTACCATCATTGAAAAGAATGGTGAGATTATCCCATGTGATAATCACATTTTTCCTTCACATTATCATGTGTGATCTTGAGAATCTGTCTTTCACAAAGATGGTTTCTTCCACTGATGAAGAACTCACAACATATTATTTCAATGAGTTTAATTTTAGATAATAGTTAATAGGAAACTAATGTCAAGATGAATCTTATCATATATGCCTAGAGTCCTCCTTGGACACTTAATTATTTCCTTGAATATTCATTGTATGCATAGCCCACACACCCATTTGACCTTAAATGATGATATGCACATATTGAAACATTGTAATGATTAGAATCATTATAACATTTTCAAAAAAGTCCATCCCAATGTCTTATCAGTTTGTTGAACTCAATCAGGCCCCAAAGTAGGTTTAGCTTAACAAAAATCAAACTCGAACACCCAACCTCTCAGAATGCTCTGAAAAATCTCCTTCCAGTGTTAAAAATCAAAATTGATCACAACCCATTTTTAACATTTTCAACAAATTGTCAACTTTGTGTCAAGGAGCATTGGAACTAGCTTTAAAAATTGACTGAAACAAGTAACCAAAGTCTGACACTTAGCACATATATTCTATGTTCCAAAAATATCCATCTAGAAAATTCTCAGTTCATGGTGACATTGGGGTCAAATTTTATTAACCTCTGAAGTTTCCTCGCTCAAAATAATCTACACTCAAATATGCCATAAACATAAAATAGTGTTTGGATTTGTCTTGGAAGACTAATCAAACGAAAAATTGGGGAAATGAAAATCAAAGCTTTGGTAGACCCTTATATGGAGATCATAAGTCTTCATTTTTGGCTCATGAAAACAATCTGGGTGCAATTGGAAAGCACGCAAAGTAGGCTACTTGGAATTATAGAATTGGGCACACTGACAAAACAATTATTTTTGCATATGGAATGGCTTTAGGAAATTGTGCAAATAGATTGGTGAAAACTTGCAATCTAGAATTGAAAAAGTATTTTAGTATAGAATGTAGTGGTAAAATCCATTTGGCTTCATCTATCATGAATTTGAAGTTATAACATTCTAAACACACCTCTTGACCAATATGTGAAATTAATCTACATTAACATGTCAGAAATTGTAAATGGAATCACATTTGAAAACTAGTCAAATGGATTCATCAAAGGGTCAAATGTGATACATAACATATTTTTGGCCACTAGAATGAAACAAAAAAATCATTTCTTCATTTTGGTCAACTGGGTCAAAATTATGATTAGTCAAATAGGGCTTCCTGGATAAATATGTAAAGTGCAAAGTCATGACAGAGATAAACACCAAAATTTGAGGAACTCAACACCCTATTAAAAACATGTCAAAATGACTTGAAATCTGAAACATAAGTTCTATAATATGCATATTAAACACTCCCAAAGTGATAAGTCATGACACTAAACTAGGTGTAAGATATTCAAATGTAAATAGGCTTCTGAACTCTAATTGACACTTAGGCCAAAATGCAAATTTGACAAGTGCTCAAAAATGACACCTCAAATGATTTGAAACTTCCAACCAATGACCTGAGGTGGATGAATATGATAAATCAAATACAATGAGGACTTGAGACATTTCCTATGACTAAAAATGGCAACTGGGCACATATGCATGAAAAACATTTATAGGGGTTCACTTTAGCAATGTTTTCAATATGGTGCTCAAAACCCACTTGCAATTCTGAGTCCCAATAGTGGCTCTGTTTGGAGATGCATGCCCCTTGTAGACATGGAAAGGATTCAAATCTCTAGAAGAAGTAGACCACTCCAAAAAATCTCTCTGAACAACCTTTCTTTTGAAAAAGAAACACCTCTAACTGTAAAAACGATGGCCCCAGGGCACCAAAACTTCAACAAAACTTCTTACCTCTATCATAGACTCAATTTTCATTTACACCTTCCTAAGGCAAGCTAGATGTATCATTCTTTTCAATTTCAATGATTACATATATATCTTTAGTCATCTCATTTCTCAAAATGTAATCAGTCTCTTTGTTTTCATAGTGCATGGAAAAACTAGAAATAACTTCAACAAAGTGCTCACTATGAGAGTATGGGTTAGCATGCCCTTGAATCTCAAAACTAATATGAAAATCATCTTCATTATGAATCCCATACATGCTATCAAGCTAAAAAAAAAGGATTCATACTCAACTTCACTAAATGGATCATAATTACCATGAATGTGCATCATATCTTGTATAATCGGCTAACATATGAGTGAACATTTAATTTGTACTTACAAATATCATCAGCACTACAATCTAAAACCACCTCAAGGTATCCCAATGCATCTTCACATTCAAGCAATAGGTTAACAATCTCATGAGAGTCTTTACCATTTTATTCTTAACAATAAGATGACTGATCTACAATAAGGTCTTCGTCAAATATTTCATTATGAGACTCATACAATGAAACATCATTGTCATTGAAATTAGGATTAACAAAATCTGAAATTCAATATGTTCTTCAAAAAGTGGATTTATAATTCCATGCAATGATCCCCTATGAATATTATGACAAAGAAGGGGTTGATCATTATCAAAATCCTCATCAAATAAAATGCTATTAAACACCTTAAATTCACTACCCATCTTGTTCTCATGGAAAATTTTAGCATATGAAGAAAAATCATAACCACATGAAGATTCATCATCTACTTAATTTATCATGCATATATCATTCATATCAATATCCTTATCATTTTTTTGTTCAAGATGAAAAATAGGAAAAGACCACCAATCATCCTTAGTTCTATCACTATATGTTGCAACTTCAATATTCAATGCAAAATCACTTACCAATTCTTCATTCTAATCTTCACATTCAACTTCAAAAGTAACACATTGACTTATCATTTCCTTATTTTCATACCTTGGAGGCAAGATCCTCACTATCAAATTGATTTGTATAATGTAAAGATTGAAATGCATTTTTAGAATTAAGGCAAAAATTCATACCTTCAATTATAGAGGAACATGCATTCTCATCATTTCTCTCTTCTTCCCATGTTGCATCTGATTCATATCAAGACAAATCAGAACTATAGTTTTCATCTTTCTCACTTACATAACAAGTTTCATCACTCCCTTTATTATCAAAATGGGGAATGTATGTTGCAACTTCTTGATTGGCACTATTATCAACATCATAAAGAACATGAATATTATGAGTCAAACCTCCTACAACAACTACTTGGTGAACTAACACCTCATTATTTGAATCACATTCAACATAATTTGGAATGTCATTTACTACTATGACATTATGAATATATGTATTTTCATCAATAATAGGATCAACTCTCTCTTGAAATAGGGAATCCTTCTCCAGACATACATTATGATCTAAATCCATTTTTTATTAGAAGTTACAACAAAAATACTAGTACATTGATTTGAAGATGAATTATCAACATGAGATTCATCCTTTCTCTCATATGCATTATACCAGTAGACATTTCTAGAAAAATGACTTCTAGTCAATCCATATTTCATGTTATTTTCAATATCCATTGTAGTCATAAATGTGTGATATAATTTTTGAGTTTCTGAAGGATTTGATCAAATACACAAAACAAATCCATGAAGCCCTCAAATACCTGCATGTAGAAAACATGTCACAAAAAAGAAAAATAAAAGAGGAGGCAAGGTTTTTCTCTGAAAAATATGCCAATATATTGTTAGATAAAGGAAAGATGTAAGATACTTACAAACAATCTATCCTTATAGGGAGATCAAAACCCGAAATGGGTAACCTAAAAGGTAAAAAAAAATTGATAATTACTAAATAATTATTAAAGTGCATAAAGAGAAATATTAAGAAGGGAGAAAAGGCAATTTAATTAATGAGATTAAATTAACCTTTTTCTCTAACACCCCCCTAAGATGAGCAACAATGCAAAAAGAGCAAGGAAACTACAATGCAATGTTGAAAGAAAACTTGGGTCCTGACAACAAGGTCCGATAAGGTACCCAACCACAACCAAATCTCTATGAAATGGAGAAATGGAGAAAAATTAGTGGGAAAAACTCTACTTCAAAAAGAGATAGTTAAAAACCTAGTGAAGGACTACAGAAGCCTCCAACTAGAGGAATGTTCTAGAAAAAAGGAACAAAGAGCGATCATGAAGAAACATTAGGGAAGCATAAAGAAGTCACAAACTCTATCAAAAAGATACTGATTATTTAGTAGAACCTCCTCTAAAATAGAACCTGACCAGGTATAGAAGACTATAATCTACATCAAATTAGGAGGCAAACAAAGGCAAACAATTGAACTCAAAGATATAGATGGCATGAAACACCAAAGCCTGAAGAGCTAATCAATCAAACCAATGAAGTATGAGAAACAATAGAAGAACCCCCCTAATGTAGAAAAGGGTGAGGTGATAGGCAACTGAGAAAGTGGGCCAATAACTCTTGCAAAACATAAAGAATCAAGAACATCAAGGTGAGGATGAGGTACAGACACGTATAAAGGAATGTGTCATTGACACATCATAGGGCTAATGTCATGGAAGGGACACTCACTTGACAAAGGAAGAGGGCACTAGAAGGAAAACAACTATCCTCCCATGGCACTTTATAATGTAGTGTGAGTAGAATAAGTCACAATGATGAAAAAGATCCTAAAAAGGAAGGAGTGCCACTTTATCTCAGTGTGTTTGCATAAACATAATTAATGATGTCAACAATGATTAGAAAGGGTAAAGAGATGTTACAAAAAATAGTATAGCCCAAAAGAAGAAATCTCATGCCATGAAAAATGATTCCTACACCTAAAATACCCAAGATATCCACCATAGTGCAATAAAAAATATATATAATAGAAAGAGCTTGGAGTAGAATATAGAAGATAAAGTAGCATTTCTAGAAAGAGTAGTGAACAAGCTTTCCAAAAAATAAAGTTTTTGACAAATGGAGTTGGGATGCTCAAGATATGCCCTGCAGAGTGAAAAATAGAACACTCAACTTTGACTACCCAAATAGACAACCAAACTACATTAAAACTAGAAAAATCATGTGCCATTATCTCTATCTCAGAACCATCTTTCTAGCACTTCTTTTGGATCAAAAAAATAAGTAAGTATGTTCAATATTTGGCCAAAAAATGATAGGGCTCCTGTTAATGCATCAAAAAAAAAATCTTTTTTTTAAATCACACCTCCTTGAGCAAATTAGCTATGGTGACCTGATGGCAAGACGGTAGCGAAGCCACTTGTAGGAGGTTGAGCGATGGCAGGTGGGCAAAGCAGCACGCGGGTGGTGGGAGGGCAGAGCCGCTAGCAAAGCCACCAAGTGGTGACCACAAGTAGAGACCATAGTGAAGACCACAATGGTAACCACAGTGGATCCATAGTGGTTAGTTAATTGCAGCAGATCAAAACTTGCTTTTAAAAAAATTATGATTTTTGTAAAAAAATCCATTAGAGTGCATGTAGAAGCTATATGGCCCTGCTAGCCAAAAACATTTTTCCTCTTGGAACATTTTCCAAAATGGACAAACTTTATATAGAAATAGGGGTTTTAATGCCTTTTGGATCCAACCGTGACATCTATTTGGCCTTAGACTACTTCAAAAATTAGTAACCCCCTATTTTCACAAGAAATACCTAAAAAACTCTAGATCTAATCTTTCAAACCCTCATTCTCCTTTTTTCTCCAAATACTAAATAGGTTACAGTAGATATGGCTCTGATAACATGAAGGATTTGAGAAAGCCCTTGAATACCTGCATGTAGAAAACCTATCTTGGGGAAGAAAAAGACAAGATGAGGCAAGGGTTTGCTCTGAAAAATATGCAAATGTATTCTCAAATAAAGAAAAGATGTAAGATACTTACAAACAATCTATACTTATAAGGAGATCAAAACCCAAAAAGGGAAACCTAAAAGGGAACAAAGGGTAACCTAAAAGGTAAAAGACATTTAATAATTACTAAATAATTATAAATGTGAATGCAAAAAGTGCATGAAGAAAAATCTTAAGGGAGAAAAGGTAATTTAATTAATGAAATTAAATTAACCTTTTTCTCTAGCAATTTCTTTATCCCTCAATAAGTAGCTCATATTCCAATCAAATGCATCAAAGTAAAAAATCAAACACACTTGATCATTAGGTCTACAATTCTGAAGGAATTGATTCAAATATCTTGCAAATATGATATAAAATTTAGGTACAAGTTCACCGTTCCTAATTTGAATCTTCAAAAATTTATCAAAAGAATCAGATATGCTTACTCTTTCTCAAAATTTTCATGAAGGTTGAATACAACTCATTCCAATATGAAATAGAGAATGTTGATAAAAATGAAAATAAGTCTCTAGCATCATCTTCCAAAGATTGAATAAACAATTTCATACAAACATCTTCATGAGCAATCTCAAAGTCACCAATCAAATCATCAAATATTTGAATATGATGACTGGTTGAATAAAAATGGCTCCCACTAAACTTAGGTAAATTCATTCTAAGACCAAATTGAATATAATTTGGGAAACCATTAAATACATCAAAAAATAATGGAAAATATCTCTTGGTAGAGAGAGAGATCTAGAAACACCATTCACGAGTTGCATACTAGGTGACATGAAATTCATCATACTTCACAAACTTAAAGTTCATTCATCACACTAATTTTCATATTTATAAATTGCAATAGATCTGTACATTCCTCTACCAATTCACTCTTCAAACATGATCCAACATTTAAATGAACAAATCTATAAACAAATTCCATGAACTATATGAAGACGCATCAAAAAATTCTCCTATTTAGTGTTGCAATTCACTTGATGGAGAATGCATTTCTTGCACAACCAATTTTTATGACAAAAGAATTCTATGAAAATGAAAATAACCTTAAGATGTGGTGATTGCAACTACCTCTCTACTTGAAACAACTAAAAATCTAAATCTCACCCAAATTTATAGCTCTTGCATTGCACACCCCAAAATACCAAAATCACTGAAGTCTCTTTGACCTCTGCCAAGAACTATAAATCAATTCTTCAAATCTACTTTTCAACTATGCTATTCTTCATCATACCTTTGGTTCTACAAATGCATTGGTATGGAGAATATTACTTAAGTTTTCACTCACTTAATCAAAAAATATTCAATCAACTTGCATAATATTACAAGTAGATCCAAAATTTACAACAGGTATGTCACAGACTTTATACAATAGTTATGAAATTTCACATGCTTGAAAAGGTTGAAGATATTAAAAACACGACTCTAAGATTAGAAAATAGAAAATTGAAATATCTTGGATCAAACTATGAGGAAAATTCCAAATGATCTTAATGACAATATCTATTGAAAATCTAAAAATCTTGCTCTAATGAATAAGGTAACAACTGGAAGTTGTAATTTTAAGCAAGAAATTGGGAAACGTGTTGGAACCTTACTACTATAGAAAATGTCTTCATGCCATTCTTCTTGTTTTATTGAATCTCTTCTTAGATTCTCCAGGTTTTTCTACTAGAAGAATTCAATACAACTTCCCAGTAGAGTCACTATTTTGTTGGGGACTCCAATGGGAAAAACATAGATGAAATATATGAATGAATATGCACAATTTATACGAGAGATTCCAACATTTCTACAAGGCCTTTTTGTTAGGAATAAGGTGTCTCAACCTTGGATAATTTCTATTCTTATTATTTATTTTGTAAATTTTTCTTTTGCAAATAATGTAATTAAATGTAAGTGTACATGTCTAGTCGGCATGTTGATGCATCAGTCCACTTGCATGTGTTGGCATCTTGAATTGTGTATAAGGAAATCATGACTAAACTAGCCATGACAGACTCCTATGACATGTAAGAGCTATCTTTGGAATATTTAATTGTGTGTAAGGAGATCATGACTAAAATGGTTATGATGAATTCCTCTAACACGTAAGAGATATCTTTGGAAGATTTAATTGTGTGTAAGGAAATCATGACTGAAATAGTTATGATGGTTTCCTATGATAGGTAAGAGCTATCTTTGGAAGATGCCCTAAACATGGAAAGCACATTATATAAGAACTTTGAGGGTTATAGATAGTGTGAAGTGAGTAGTATAATTGTTGGTTGCTACTGGATAAGTCTTATATCTCCTAAAAGAGCTTGCACTGCAAGTGTGTTGTAACCTTTGAGTTGAAGATAATACATTATGTAGGTTTTGGAGGGGTGGGATTGTTTTACTGAAAGTTTTTCCCCTACTGGCATATTTTTGTGTTTATGTGTTATTATTTCTCTATATATTTTCTATATTCATGGTTGATTGCAATATTTTTGTTTTACCGAAAGTGAATCTGAAATTGTAACGATTAAAAAAGAATTTGCACAATACTTTCCTTAATTGATTAGTGTAGGAAGTTATTTCTACACCTAGGTTTCCTTACAAGTGGTATTAGAGCTTGATCAACTTTTGATTCTAGTTGTTGGGTGGGGTTTTTTGAGCTAATCTCAAGTTGAGTGTGATTTTTGTGTAGAGCATTCTAAATCTTATTTTCAAATTGAGATGGCTAGTTCATCATACAGAGAAATGGAAGTGGAGAAATTTAATGGCAGTAGTTATGAATTGTGGAAACTCAAGATGGAATACTTGCTTGAAGATCATGATCTATGGGAGGTGACTTCACTTGATGTGAGATCTGCAACAATATCTCAAGTAGATTGGTATCTCAAGGATCAAAAAGCTAAGGGCCTCATTAGACTTTTTCTAGCTAATTCAGTTCTCTTGAATGTTCTTGATGAGAAGACCACAAATAGTTTGTGGATACAGCTTGGGTCTATGTATTAGGCCAAATCTCTAGTGAACAAGTTGTTCCTAAGGAAGAAGTTGTATTCTCTAAGAATGGAGGAAGGAGGATTTGTTATAGATCATCTAAATGCTTTTAATTTATTGATTGTATAGTTGACATCATTTGGTGTCAAGATAGAGGTGGAGGATCGATGTATGGCCCTATTATGTTCCTTGCTAGATTCATGGGACCATCTTGTGATGGCTCTTGGAAGTATTTTAGTCACTTTCAAAATGGATGATGTGGTATCTTCATTGTTATCTGAGGAGATGAGGAGAAAGTCTTCAATTTTGGCTAAGGAAGCTCTTGTTGTTCATAGTAGATCCAATGATAGAGGCAAGCAAAATTGACAACAAGTCTGGAAAGGGTAGATCCAAATCTCATGGAAAATCAAAGACTCTAGGAAAGTCCAACGAAAAATTTTGGAACTGTGATAAGACTAGGCACTTCTTTACAGACTATAAAGAGCCAAAGAAGAAGAAGAAGGCCTTAGATTCAAGTTCAAAAAAATCTCAAGAAGATGGTGATGCTTTCATTGTAGCCTTGGTAGTGCATGCATCTAATGAAGTGTGGTTAATAGACTCGGGTGCTTCTTTCCACATGACCTCTCATCAAAGATGGTTCTCAAAGTATGAAGTTTTTGATGGTGGAAATGTGTGCTTGGGTGATGATTCTCACCTAAAGATAGTTGGACAAGGATGGGTCACTATTAGATTCCTTGATGGATGAGTAAAGCGGATCAATAGGGTAATGCACGTCCCTAGTTTGGCACAAAACCTATTATCTGTAAATATGTTGAATGATGTAGGTGTGCAAGTTTTTTTTTATAAAGATGGATGTAAGATGATGAGAGGAGCTATGGTACTTGCTAAGGGTACTAGGAGAGGTGCTCTATTTTATCCTAATGCATGCATTTCTCAATGTCATAGTTCTTCTACTTCAAAGAAGAGAGAAACCATCATTTCATCCCAACCATCTAAACAAGTAGTAAAGAAGACAATGGTTATTGGTTATGATGGCAATGCAACATGTGTACCTAAGGGTGAAAACACATTGGAAGGAAAGTTTCCTACAGAAAATAATGTTGTGGCATATTAGATTTGGCCACATTGGTGAGAAGGGTCTTAGAACCCTGAAGAAAAAGAACCTAATTGAAGGTTTAAATGATTGTAATCTCGAGTTTGACTTCTACGAACATTTTGTCTATGGTAAACCAAATCATGCTTAATTTTACTCTAGTTCTCACAAATCTACTGATGTTTTGGATCTTATTCATTTTGATGTATTTAGTCTTATAAAATTTCCTTCAATCTCCAAGTCTATATTTGTTGTATCTTTCATAGATGATTATAGTAGAAAGACATGGTTTTATTTCCTAAAAAGCAAGTCACAAATCTTTAGTCAGTTCAAGGAATTTAAAGCCCTTATAAAGAATCAGACTAGTAAGAAGATTAAGTGTGTGAGAACTAACAATGGCGGTGAGTTTTGCTCAGCAAAGTTTGAACAGTTCTATAAAGAATGAGGTATCAAGAGGCATAAGAAAACTCCTTATACCCCACAACAAAATAGAGTTGTAGAAAGAATGAACAAGACACTGATGGAGAAGGCTAGGAGTATGCTTAGTGGAGCTGATCTTGAACAAAAATTTTGGGCTGAAGTTGTGGCCATTGAGCTTGCTATCTGGTTAACAGATCTCCTACATTAGCCCTTCTTGGTAAGACACCCATGGAGGTGGATTCTAGTAAGAAGCCTTCAATTAGAAATCTTCATGTTTTTGGTTGTGAAGCTTATGCACATGTTCCAAAGGAAAAAAGATCTAACTTGGAAAACAAATATCTCAAATGTATTTTAATTAAATATGATGTTGGTATGAAAGGATACAAGCTTTGGGACCCTGTGACTAGTAATTTATTGTACAGTAGAAATGTTATTTTTAGAGAGCTAACATCTTCTCCTATTGTGCTACAACCAAATGAAAAAGAAAAGAAGGAAGATATTGTTCAGTTGCTTCCTACCCCTAAGAAGACTAAACAAAAAGACCATGTTGGTTCTAATGATGAGGAGAGCTCTAGTAGCTCTGATAGTTTAGAAGAAGAGGAAGAGTAACCTCAACCTTAGCCCTTGAGAAGATCCACAAAAGAAAGGAAGTAGCTAGAAAGGTTTGCTTATTCTATGTTAGATTCCAATTGTGTCTTTACTTTGATTACTAACATTGATGAGCCTAGATCTGTTAAAGAGGCTTTGGATATGAAAGATGCAAGTTCCTAGATTGAGGCCATGGATGATGAGATGGATTCATTGGATAAAAACAAAACTTGGGACCTAGTACCTTTTCCTAAAGGATGAAAACCTATTGGTAGCAAATGGGTGTTCAAGAAGAAATTATGTGCAGATAGCAGTTTTCAAAGGTACAAAGCTAGATTGGTTGTGAAGTGGTATTCACAGGTAGAGAGAATAGATTATGGTAAAATATTCTCTCCTATTGCAAAGTTGACATCCATTATATTTTTGTTATCTCTTGCTGCATCATATGATTTAGAGATAGAATAGATGGATGTGAAGATAGCTTTCCTTCATAGTGATTTGGAGGAAGAGATTTATATGTCACAACTTGAGCACTACATTGTTAAAGGTAAAGAATCTCTATTTTACAAATTAAAGAAGTCTTTGTATGGTTTGAAACAATTTCTAGGATTTGGTACTTTAATTTTAATTCCTTTGTGTTGTAAATTGGATTTGTAAGATCAAAATTAGACCATTGTCTTTATTTCAAATTTCAAAATGATCACCTTCTTATTGTTGCATTATATGTTAATGATATGTTGCTATTTGGGAAGGGTAAAGGGATGATTTCTAGTTTTGAATCTCAATTGTCAGCATAGTTTGAGATGAAAGATCTTGGGGCAGCAAGGTACATCTTGGGTATGGAAATCAATAGAGATAGGTCTAACAAAAATATTTTGTTGAGTCAGAGTAAGTATGCAAAGTCTATGTTAGAAAGGTTCAACATGGTAGATTGTAGACCATTGTGTGTTCCAATTTCTATGGGAACAAAGTTATCTTTAGATGATTGTCTAAAATCTCCTAGTGAGGTGGAGGACATGAGCAGAGTACCTTATGCTAGTGCAATTGGCAGTCTTATGTATGCTATGGTTTGTACTAGACTAGACATTGCCCAAGTAGTGGGATTTTTGATCTAGTTTATGGCTAATCTTGGATGGGTACATTGGGATGCAGTTAGGCGAGTATTCAGATATTTGGGGGGTACATCAAATTACTCCTTTTATTATCATGGTAACTCTTCTAGAGCTCCACATTTAGTTTGTATTCCTGGGTTTGTAGATTTAGATTGGGTAGGTGATATTGATAACAAGGGATCCACTAGTGCTTATGTGTTCACTATGTTTGGTGGTGACATCAATTGGATGAGTAAGTGACAACCTATGGTTGCTTTGTCCACTACAAAAGCTGAGTGCATGGCTACTACTCATGCTTGCAAGGAAGCCATTTGGCTTAGGAGATTGTGTTCTAATATTGGTGTTGATGTAGGAAAAATTACTATTTTTTGTGAAAGTCAGAGTGTTATTTACCTTGTAAATAATCCAACTTTCCATGCCAGAATGAAGCACATTGATGTGTAGTTTCACTTTGTGAGAGATATGGTGGAAGATGGAAACATAAATTTGGAGAAGATAGATACTATAAAGAATGTTGCAAATGCATTGATGAAACAAGTGGCCATAGAGAAGTTCAAATGGTGTTCAGAGTCTATGGGCCTTTTGGCCCATAGTAGTTAGTTCTTTTTTATGTTCTTGTTGCTCTTACAAGGTGTTTGACAAGTGGGAGAATGTTAGGAATAAGGTGTCTCAACCTTGGATAATTCCTATTCTTATTATTTGTTTTGTAAATTTATTTTTTGAAAATAATGTAATTAAGTGTGAGTGTACATGTCTAGTTGGTATGTTGATGTGTCACTCCACTTGCATGTGTCAGCATCTTGAATTGTGTGTAAGGAGATCATGATTGAAATGGTTATGATGGATTCCTATGATGTGTGAGAGCTATCTTTGGAATATTTAATTGTGTGTAAGGAGATTGTGACAAAAATGGTTATGATGGATTCCTATGATGCATAAGAGATATCTTTGGAAGATTAATTATGTGTAAGTAAATCATGACTGAAATGGTTATGACGGATTCCTATGACACATAAGAGCTATCTTTGGGAGATGCCCTAAAAATGGAAAGCACATTATATAAGCACTTTGAGGGTTGTAGATAATGTGAAGTGAGTAGTGTAATTGTTGGTTGCTACTGGATAAGTCTTCCATGTCCTGAAATAGCTTGAACTGCAAGTGTGTTGTAATCTTTGAGTTGAAGATAATACATTGTGTAGGTTTTGGAGGGGTGGGGTTGTTTTACTGAAAGGTTTTCCCCACTAGCATATCTTTGTGTTTATGTGTTATTATTTCTCTATATATTTTTTGTATTCATGGTTGATTGCAATATTGTTGTTTTACTGAAAGTGAATTTGAAATTGTAAGGATTTAAAAAGAATTTGCACAATAATTTCCTTAAGATATTAGTGTAGGAAGTTGTTTCCACAGCTGAGTTTCCTCACACTTTTGTAACCCTTTCCCTAGAAAAGTCATCATTTTGTTGCCTCATGATTTGATAGTGGTTTTAACCACCAGGAAGCTAAAACAAAATACATCAAATGGTAGCTAACTCATATGACAGATGCACTTTGATTAGAACTCAGGCCAACTATAAGGCTATATTCCTTCTACACTTTAGGCTTTGCAAGACCTAGATGGGTAGACCTTAGATTCATCCATCTGACCAGTGCTAAAATACAAATCTAAATCTAGAAAAAGTAGATTAAAACCCAAGATTCTTATACTCATGCAATAACAAAGGTATGAAATAGCTAGTACAATAGCCTATACATTCACAAGCCAAGAGAGGGTTATCCTTTTAGCTCTTCAACATAAAAGGAAAAATGATTTTGATTTAAGATTGAATTTGGTAGGAATCCAATTATGAAACAACAAAGTATACAATCTCCTAAATGAGGTTGGTGCCTTATCCATTGGGTGTTTCACATATTGAAACATACATCAAGATATTTATGATATGTCCATTCACTTTGCAAATGAGACATCATCTTTCACAATGAACCTTCTATTTATCAAGATGCTTCCATGAATTCTACAACCTTGTCAAAATGCATCAAGCATTTACTTGATTCTTTGAATCAATAGAAAAACATATTATGGCATACAACCCTAAAAAAATTGCAATTGAGACACATGATCTTTGTTCACATATCAGAAAATATTGTAAAACTTAGAGACATGAGATAAGAATCAGAATGAAACTATTCACATTGATTCTTTGTATTCATTTTTTTAAAACAAAATATATTCAAGGGGTGTGAAATAACCCATGAAACACAAAATAGTTTGTAACTGTGACTATCACTTCTTTATTTTTATGTTCATACAGATAGAAAATGTTAAGAATGGATAGAATCACAGCTACAAGTTTGCTCAATGGACTAGAACCAACCATGTACAATGAGAGAAAGAAGAAAGATATAGAAGATGCAAGAATGGTTAGATCTGATCTATAAGTGATACTTTTCCACTTAATCCTTCATCATCTTTTGAAACATAAATTCTCCCCTCTTTCCTCAACTGAAAAACTAATCAAATCTCATCATTTTTGCAACAAACTTTGAAAATATCTCTTTAGAATGATGAAAATCCCTCCTTCAAAGAGAACCAAGTCTATTGATAAAAAATTTCTAAAATGCCCACCAAATGGATTAGAAAGAAAGATAACCTCAGTAACAACATCCTCTCCAAGTTTGGGGACAACCCATTTAACCATTTGGCCACAAATTGAATCTAAACTACCAAACAAGAAATGTAGTTGGGAAAAGGGGTCAACTGGAAAAAGAAAAAAAAGAATACCTCTCACCCAGTAATACATGCACTCAATTTGATAGCAAAACTAGAAATTTCACTTTGAGACCTTTCAGAATCCATTTGAAAATATAGACTAGAAAAATGAATAGAGTATTCTAAAAATTTGAAAATATTTTGATTTATTACAAAGTCTAAAATTTATAATATGAACCCCTATTACTTAAATTCATTTTTGAATATAATATTATTTTTTAATATGATGGGCATGCACGTTCAACCTAGGAAAATATATTTTAATATTTATTTAGAAAACATTAAATTTTCCCTTCCCTCTGATTTTGGGTTTAACCTAGTCAACAAGTTGGATGACACATGTCACCCATTGATTTGTTTCTCATGTCTCTGTCACCAACAAGTTAGTAGCCATCTGAGCACTCTTCCACCTCAATTCCATGTGGCACTCTCAAATTCATCAGACAATCTACCACCTCACCACTAGGCCTGTGGACATGTGTCACATCCTTATTGAGTTGCTTTTTCATATTCACTAACCGATGTGCAACTTTTTCTAGTGACATCATGACAACTATCAATTTTGTGCCATGTGTCAAAATTAGGTCATGTCAACTCCCTACTCCATCTGCCACATGTTGCTTTTTTGCAAATGATATGGTTATCTTCCATGTCACCATCAACAATGTGGTTGTTCACCACACATCACTCTTTATTCAGCTCACTGCCTTGAGCTTCATGCCATGTCTTAGGTTTTCATTCATCTATTTTGTTCCATTCATCATGTGCTCATTGGTTCAAAATTTTCTATATAATTTATTGATTAGCCTAGGTCCCACAACTTACACATGGTGCCTTATGTCATAAAGCATTATTCTTGAGACATTCTTATCTCTATGCGCTTGTACATAAAAATACATTTATATTCCTTACCATAGAAAATGTGGAACTAAAGGTTTTGAACAAGTTCCCATGAAGCCTTGGCATCTAAAAACCTCCACAGACCACCCTTCATCACACAAGCTAAAGAGAATAATTTATTATTAACAATAGATGCATATGTATTCATCTTTTTCTTGCACACTTCCAAACTTCCATTTATCCTTGCATATCATACTAGTATCTTTACTTACCAATGGTGATGCTCCTATTTGTAAATGATCAGGCCTTATGGTTTTATTTTTAAACCAATTTTTTCCTAGTACTTCAAAAATGGCACTAGTCCCTCTTTTCAAACATGAATCCACTCTAGTTTCCTATGTGATTTCCCAATTTTGGTCCCACTCCTAGCATATCTCTTTACATAGAATGTCCTAGCTTATTTGTAAACAATATTCTCTCAAATCTGTGCATATATATTATCTTGCAAAACATAAAAATGGGTATTATGCAACTTGTATAGTGGAGGACAGAGGTTATAATCCATTGTTTTCCTTAAACGATAGTCTCCTTTTGCTAACATTGTGTAGGCTTCCATTTAAAACAAATTTGTGCCTCCACAATTTATATATTTCATTTCCTATAGATCTAAGAAGTCATCACCATTATTAACACAATCCCTTCAAGTCAACAATAATGTGCCCCCTCTTTGACCAGCCTTCACAAAAACTAGCTCCTCAAACTATAAATTGTCCCCAAAACTCTTGCACTGGTCTTCTCCATGCTTCAACACATGTTAAAACACATCTCCTCATACTCAACAAGTGTTCCTACATTCAAAATAATTGCATTTTTTTTTAGTAGCATCCACATGTGATTTTCATTCTAGACTAGCAATGAAATTTGTGCATCAAAAGTAACTAGCAAGTCAAACACCATGTCAATCATTGGTGTGCATTCTAAATACAGAAAAGTTAAAATAATTCATTTTCTTCCTTGTGTCTCTACCTCATTCACCTCTCTTCCATGGAGAATAATTGAGATGAACTATTTTTTTAATTCTATTTAGAATGTAGACAAAGGAATCCATTCAACAATGATGCTCTATTTAATGTGATTTTCCATTAACTTATAAGACTAAAATGATTGCATGGAAAGTAACATGGAGTCCATTTTATAAAATAGTGTCACTAACCATCAAGATGACACTAAATTCACTTCATTAAAATCTCAATTCCTACTAACATCGTTGAGAAGAACGGTGAGATTGTCACCTGTAATAATCATATTTTCCTTCACATCATCATATGAGATCTTGAGAATTTGTATTTCACAAAGATGGTTTCCTGCACCAATGAAGAACTCATAGCACATTATCTAAATGAGTGTAATTTTAAATAATAGTTCATAGGAAACCAACGTCAAGATGAATCTTATCATATGTGCCTAGAGTCTTTCTTTGATACTTAATTATTTCCTTGAATATTCATTGTATGCATAGCCCACACACCCATTTGACCTTGAATGATGATATGCACATATTGAAACATTATAATGATTAGGTTCATTATAATATTTTTAAACATGTTTAATCCCAATGTCTTATTAATCTTTTGAAGTCAATTAAGCCCCAAAGTGGGTTTGGCTAAAAAAAAAATCAAACTTAAACACATGACTTCTCAAAATTATTTGAAGAATCTCCTTGCAATGTAAAAAATCAAAATCAATCATTGATTGATTTCTTACAACCCCTTTTTATCCTTTTCAATAAAATATCAACTTTGTGTCGAGGAGCACTAGAACTTGCTTTAAAAATTGACTAAATCAAGTAACTAGAGTCTAACACTTGCAACATATGTTCTTTGTTCCACAAAGACCCATCCTACAAATTCTTGGTTCATGGTGACATCAAGGTCAAAATTTATTAACCTCTTAATTTGCCTCTCTGGAAATAATTTGCATTCAAATATGTCATAAACATAAATTTGCGTTTGGTTTTGGCTTGAAAGATTATTCAAACAATAAATTGGGGAAATGAAACTTGGGGAATTTGTAGAATATTATATGGAGATAATAAGTCTATATTTTTGGCTCATGCAAATAATTTGGTGCAATTGGAAAGAGGGAAATGTAGGCTACTTGGAATTGTAGAAATAGGGACATTGACAAAACAATGATTTTTGCATATGGAATGGCTTTAGGAAAGCATGCAAACATATTGGTGGAAACTTGCAATCTGGCATTTTAGTATAGAATACAATGGTGAAATCCATTTGGCTTCACCTATCACAAATTTGAAGTTATAACATTCCAAACATGCCTCATGACCAATCTGTGAAATTAATTTGCATTAACATGTCAAAAATTGCAAACAAAAACACATTTGAAAACTAGTCAAATAGATTCATCATAAGCTCAAATTTGACACATAACATGTCTCTAGCCCCTAGAATAAAATAGAATAATAATTTCTTCATTTTGGTCAATTGGGTCAAAATTATGATCAATCAAATAGGGCTTCCTGGATAAATGTGCAAAGTCATGATAGAAATAAACACCCAAATTTGAGGAACTCAAACCCTATCAAAACATGTCAAAACAACTTGAAATCTGAAACATAAGTTCTTTGATATGTATACTAGACATTCCTAAAGTGATGAGTCATGACACTTAATTGGGTGCAAGATATTCAAATGAAAACTAGGCTTTTTAACTTTGTTTGACACTTAGGCCAAAATACAGATTTGACAAGTGCTCAAAATGACACCTCACCAAATGGTTTGAAACTTCTAGCCAATGACCTAAGGTGGATGAATATGCTAAATTAAAGACAATGAACACTCGGAACATGGCATATGACTCAAAATGATAGTCAGTCACATATGCATGAAAAGCATTTATAGGGGTTCACTTTAGCAATGTTTTCAAAATGGCGCTCAAAATCCACTTGTGATTTTGAGTCCCAACACCTTTCACCATAAAATGAATTTTTTGTTGTAGGACTACATAGATCTATGTGCACAATCTCTAATTTTCTTGGAAAATATTTCTTTTTATGTTTAGCCATTACACATTCCTTGTAAACCATGTTAGAAAATATCACAATCTTAGGTAAATCTATTTATGCATTAGTGCTACTAATCTTCATAATATTGTCAAATTTTATGTGATAAAATGTCTGATGCCAAAACCAACTATCATCAATCTTACTAACCAAACATGTAATCTCAATAGGTTTCAATTGAAAGGCATTACCTTTACTCCTTATACTTATTCCAATCAGCTTACAATCCTTCTCTTTGATTATGTATGTCTTCATAGTGAATTTCAAAAGATATCCCTTATCAAAAAGTTTTCCAACACTAAAAAGATTATGTTTTAATCCATCAACAAAATATATATTCTCATTTTTAGATTTACCATCAAGAATTATAGATCATTTTCCCTTAATATGATAAGGAGGATTTTTACCAACTCTGACTACTCCACCATCATAACTATATAATTCAAAAAAACCATCTCTATATCCTATCATGTGATGTGAGCATCCACTATCTATTATCTAGTCAGACCTTTTCTTTTCTACATGTGATATATGTACGTTTTCTTTTTTCATACGAATTTCTTCTTTTATAGAAACACATCCTATTTCATCTTCTTCTTCATCACTTTCTAAAATGATTATTTTCTTGAAATAGAGCTCATTGTCCTCATCAAAATTTAATAAATCTTTTGTAAATTTTGATTTATATGGGTTCTTAGGTTTCACTTTCTTCTCTCTTTTAGGACATCGATATGAAAAATGACCAAATCTTTTACAATTCCAACAAGAAAAAAAAAATTTACCTCTTGGTTCTCTCCTTGAAAGTAATAAAATATATTCCTCAATCTTCTTATCTTCCTCAATTATATCTAATAACATTTTTTCATAATCTCCACTAGTGCTTGCACTTTTGGTTAGTATTATTTTATCTTATTGTCCACTGGTTATTAAATAAGTCTTCAATCTAGGTAAATTTTGTTTTGATCTTGATTCATATACTTGTAATTTCTTGATCAATGTTTCTCTATTAAGTTTTGGCATAAATGAAATATAATTTCTTCAATAGTTGATAACTTATTCTCATCATTAGATGTTGAAGATCTCAAAATTTATAACATACCTCAATTTTTCACATAGTTCCTCCATAGTCTTTTTTGCCTCCAACAATCTCAAAGATTCTTTGTGTAAATGCTCTAATTGATTCATCTTCCTGCATCTTTAAATTCTCAACCATAGCTTTCCAATTTTACAGTATGGAATCCTTTGCATGTTGATCTCCTTCATAAAGAGATTATAATCTTATCCTAATATCATGGGAAAGATTTAAAACTTTTACCTCAACAATATTTTATTTTGGAAGTGTAGAAATTAGTACTTCTCTAGAAAACATGTGCTACATGGATAGCTCCCTATGTTCTATAGTGCAAAAGTCTAGCTTAATCTTGTTGTGGTTTCCACAATGCATGCCCCATTTCATTTAGAAATGGGGACCCCATACTTCTTTTTTGGCTTTCCAAAACCTTAGTCTAGAGTCAAAGTATTTTAGGGTTTTATCTACTATTTCTGGTCAAGATTGGGTCCCAACTAGAGAACCCAAATCTTGAAAATCAAGTTTTGAGAGCTTAAGTTATTTCAAAAAGGAGATAAGTTCATTAGTGCACCTCATTAGGTGTTCTAATGCATTGAAATACATAGGAACCAACGTCACTTGGTGATGCACAGCTACGTAGCACCAAGTGGTGTCCTAATCCATGGGTCTACATAACCTGGGGACCCCAACTTCTCTCCCCACTTCATTTTATCTTCCTCCAAAGTATAGAGTGCAGCTTCATAGCTATCAGGTGTGCCTCTCTCCACTCCTTTCCTCCTACAAAACATGAAAAATAAAGTTAAACTCTAAAATAAGGTATGTAGTAGTGCACCTAATTAGGTGCGCTACTGCGCACCTTATTTTTTTATTTTTTGAAAAAACCTTAAAACAAAACCAAACACCCAAAGGTGCACATTAGTGCACCTTTTTTTTCCCACAAAACCTTAAAAGCTTGTAATATTTCAAAAGACAAAGCCAAAACCTTAATTAGGGTGTGCAGTAGCACACCTAATCAGGTGCACTACTATGCACCCCTTAGGAAAAAAGCACAAAAATTGTCTAAATCCTTATTTGGTGTGCATTAGTGCACCCCATAAGGTGCACTGATGTGCACCAAATATGGTAAAATAAAGAAATGTGCACTAGGAACACCCATTAGGTGCGCCAGGTGTGCATAAATTTTTAAAAGGGTTAAAGTTAGGTTTTTCTAGCATTTTCAGATAATTAGGGTTTTTGGTCCTGATCGTATCATCATTAGGGTTTGATTAATTGATTTTTTCATCAACTCTAAATTAATGGCCCCCATTATTTTGATCCAATAATATATGCGATTGGTGCTCACATTTGGAGTGTAGTGATTCTTGCCTAAGTGTCTTATATTTTGTGAATGTATGTTCATGTAGTGTAATTGAGCCAATTGTTTTATTGTGTTGTTCTAGTTGTGTGATCTTTTAATTCTCATATTTGCTATGGTTCTACAAATTCCATTGACATACTTAGTTTGAGAAGAGATCATCATATTGTTCCTGCGTAGTTTTTCATCTCGCATGAGCACACTTTTTGTGGCCTTGCAATTTGATGAAAAGTAAAAAATCTTATGGTTATTGAATTCCTATCAATGATTGCATCAGTGGAATTAAGGAAGTGCTATTCCTATTTTCATTGGTTACACACCAATCTTTTTGAAATATTAACTCACAGATGCATTGTTTCTGTGGCTTATGTCCATTAGGATTTTACTTTTCATGTTATTTCCTTAAATTTCTTGTTACCCTATCTTTGTTATTTTCTTTACTAAGCCCTTGTTTAATTTAGGAATTCATATAGTTGCATTGTTAGATTGCATTCATCATAAAAATAGAAAAATACAAAAACATATTTCTTTTTGTGTGTTTTACCCTTTTAAAATAGCAAACAAATTCTACATCTTATCTAAATTGTTAGACAAACCAGCACAGGCCTCCTCATGAACACTCACATTTATCTTCAACTGAGCAGATTCGAGTAGATCACAAGATCACTCGAAACCTTGGAGTTGATCCCAGATCAACTTTTCAAGAGAGGAGTTCAAAAGGATTCTTACCATGAAGAATCATGGAAAATGATAACTCAATAGAATTAGAAGGTCGAGAACTTAGAAAATTTTCTAAACTTGTATAAGAAATGCAAAATTTTGAAGTTTGCAAAAAATTTCTTCTATTCCAAAAGTTAAGAGGCCCTCTATTGGTGCACTAAATTTTGAGGTGCAACTTATTTTGTGAGAAAGTGTACTTCTACAGAGATGCACTTTTCCAGAGTTGATGCAAACTGCAGGATCCTAATCTAGAATCCCCATTTCAGCGAGCTTTAAGATCTTCACCAACTACACATGAGTTCCTCGAGCTTAGCCATTTTTGCAAGCCCCATAGTGTCAAAGGAATACCTCATATTCTACCACTTCCATTCAACATTTCATCATCTTCTTTAGTTCCACCTCTACAGCAACCACTCGTTATTCTACCAAACCCTCCAATGGCCTTTTTTGCAAATGTTGTAGACTCACCAATCAACTTGATAGGTGTACTCAATGATCTTCCTAAGAATCTTGAGAAGTTTTACCCAAGGTTCATCTATGGTGAGACATGAACTAGTGAAGATCACATCAAGGTATTCAAAGAAATTTGCAACCGAAAGCAGATTGCTAACGAGAATGTGGTTCTTCATTTATTCCCCTACTCTTTGGGGGAGGTTTCCTTTAATTGGTATGTTAATTTACCACATGGATGTATTGGAGACTGGGATACTTTTGAAAAAAAAATCTAGCAACAATTCAAAAACTTCATCAATCCAACTGTGATACATCAATAATTTATGTCAATCAAAAGGGACCCAACTGAGATGGTTTCGTAGTTCAACCATTGCTTTCATATGGAATACTGCAAACTAGAAACACCATACACTATACCAGTTGAAGCTACTATTCAAATGTATCTGAATGTTATGGACAATCTCACTACTACTTTTCTAAGAAGACTTCCTATAGAAAATATTGACGCATTAGATAAAGTCTTTGTAGAAGTGATTACCTTTACTAAGGAAGCCAATCCTAATGGAGGAGGATTGATGCTTCCAACTCAAGCTATTACAACAATGCCAACATTTCTTGTCAGAGCACCTATAATTCCTAGCCTATTTATACCTATGAATTAAATTCCATTACAATAGGAACCTTCTCCACAAAACCCTACTTTAACATATCCAAGGTATGAACCTCCAAAAGCTACTTTCTTTGAGTGAAAGGTAGTAGCTTCCACTGAGGCAGACAACAGTCTTGCCTCCAAATTTGATCAAATAAAGAAGACCATGCCACAAATGAATAATGAGCTAATTCACTTGAGGTTGTCACAAGGATAGAATAATAACTTCCAAAGAAATAATGTTGTTCCTTACAAAAATAAGTATGGTCAAAATTATAAAAGGAATTTCAATGGGAACAACAATTCAGGAAACAATAATGGAGGAAACAATTTCAATCCTCCTTATCATAATATTGGCTTCCGAAGACAAAATCGAAAATGGAACACTCATCTAAATGATAGAAGCATTCCTAAAAATAAGAATAATAACAAATGTTTAGTATACAGATATCAATCAGTATGATGATAATAAAAATACATCTAACAATGATGGTTCATACTACAATGGAAACCAAGAGATGAATTATAATTCACAAGTAAATGGCAATGCCCCTCCTATAAAATTCAATTATATGCTACTAGAATCTTATGACTCTACACAGAACACATAGGTGGAACAATCACCCAATGAAGAATTCTCTTTTTCATTTAGTGAAGAACCAAAAATTTAGCCTGAAGAGATGCTTGCTTTTGCAATAACAATCAAAATACTTACAATTTGTGAAGTAGAAAAGAACCTATGATAGATGGAATTCCTCCAACACTATAACCAACTCCTCCTGATTTGAGAGTGAGTAATAATCTGGCACCAATCAAACCACTGTATGGAGGACAACAAAATCAGAATCAAGGAAATGTGCCAAAAATATTGAAAAATCCTACTTGGTCTAATGAAAAGTATAGTGCAGTGGAAGATTTGAAATGAAAAAAATCCAACATGTCCATGTTTGACATGCTACAAAACTATCCTCATAAAGACTCCTAATCATACAAAGGTACCCCATAATATGAATAATGTCCCTCAAAAGATAGTACAAGTCAAAGCTTTGGAGGCATTGCCAACTATGTTTAAAGACAAGGATGAGGTGCCTCCATTTTTGCTTAGCATCAAGATATATGGGAAGAATCTTCATAATTGCCTAATGTATTCAGGAGCCTCTTATAATGTTATACCACTATCAATAGCACAAAGGTTGGGAGTCACTCCTTAGCCTTCTAATCAGATAGTGATATAGTTGGATAAAACAAAGGTGAAAGTCCTTTGTGTGTTGAAAGATGTTCAGATACAGTTGACAATTGACTACTGAATTCAAGATATTATTGATATACATGTGGTTGATATTCCTAAAACATACAAACTATTTATAAGAAGAGAATTGACAAAATGTCTAAGAGGATGGTTTTCTATAGATTCTACTCAGTTATGATTACCATGGAAATGTTTGAACAATCAAATCAAGATAGATGCAGAGCCAAAGTCAAATACAATGATTACAGAATACAATGCTCTAAATCAAGTGACATTCTTGAAATCAAATTTGGGCTCCTACAAAGTGATGGCATTTGATACAACTTCAAACAAAATAAAAAATGATCAAAATGAAAGGTCCAAGATTTCAATCCCAAAGGATTAGATTGTAACACAGTTCATAGACAACATGGTAGCTAACTTACAATGTTTAGGAGAAGAAGCTAACCCCAGTATCCTACTTCTCCTAGGATTTTTTTGATTGCATAAAGTTAGTCATTTAGAGTTCAAATGTTCATTGTGCCAAGAAGTAGTTGCTAAGGTATTAACACAAATGATGGAAGAGAGGAGTGACAACATTTCAAAAGGTGAACCTATAGAAAATCAAAGTCCTATAAACATATATGAATTTGTGGAAAAGGTTGAAGAGGAAATCAAAGATTTAAATTTATCATATAGTAATACCTCTTCAAATGGTGGAGGTTTTTCTTCTCCTCCACCAGGATTGATCTAAGTTCAAAGAAGGAGATGTTATGTGAAAGGTCAAGGACAAACTTCAGTAGTCATCCCTCTTAAAGAAAAAGTAGATGAAGTTACAAAATTAATAGGGGAAATTTAGGACAAACAAGAAAAATGTACAATTCAAGTGTCAAGAACTAACAACAAAAAATCATCATGTCCACCCCGCAAAAGATTACAGTGGATTCCCTAGAAACAATCCTTTCAAGCCCAAGTGAAAGAGTAGTTAAGAATGAATAAGCATAAGGTTAGAAAACCCAAGATCCAATTTGGACACTTCACTTTGATAGTTCCAAATGTAAATTAGGAGCCAGCACAAGTATTGAATTCATCAACCCAAAAGGTAAGTCTTTCTATGTAGCATATTGATTATAGTTTAGATGTACTAATAATGTTGTAGAATACAAAGCATTGATCTGAGGACTTATTTTCACATTGGAGAAAGGAATCACAGCTCTCATAATCAAGGGAGATTCTCGATTGGTTATACAATAAGTTAAATCAATATATTCATACAATGATAAGAGGTTGCTTGCTTATAGGAAAATATTATGGGATCTAATGGATGATTTTGAAGCTTTGAATATAAAGTCAATTCCAAGAAGGAAAAACATGGTCGCAGATGCTATCGCTATTTCAGCAAGCACATTACAACTAGTCAAAAGAACAAAAATACAAAGATTTTTAGTTGAATTGGTTCCTACCCCATCTATCCGAGACAACATTACAAACTTCCAAGTCTTTTAGGACAATCAACATATACTTGAATTTATCATGTGCATTGGCCACTTTACAGGCCAAGAGATTGATGACACTCTAGATGAAAAACCTAAGGATGATGAACTCGAAGATGAAGATGGGATCCTAAACTTGAAAACCAACACTATTCCTAAGGGAATGGTTGAGTTGGAACACATTTTTTATTGTAGTGAATCAACACTTAATAGAAGAATTGTATGAGAAATAGGGATTGAAGAATGAAATTCGTACAACTTAGGTACTGATGAAGATCCTAGAATGGTAAGGATTGGAAAGGCATGCAATGCACAAGAAAGGGAAGACATGCTCAAATTACTTGTACAATATAAGGATGCTTTTTCTTGGAGCTACGAAGATCTAAAAACATATGATCATGAGATTATTATGCATGACATTCTGTTGAAACCAAATGCCAAACCTTTCATCAAAGACAAGGACCTGATAATCTTCTCATTAAACCATTGATAATAAAAGAAGTTAAGAAATTACTAGATACCAAGATCATCTTTCCCAGTTTCCATTCTATGTGGGTAGCTAATTTTGTTCCTGTACGGAAAAATATTGGAGAGATCCATCTTTGTGTAGATTTTTGTAACTTGAACCTCGCATCTCAAAAGGAAAACTACCCTCTACCCTCACTAGATGAAGTTTCACAAATTTTAAATGGTTCAAAGATGATGTCTTTCTTGGATGGGTATTCGAGATATAATTAGGTAATGGTTGATGAAGAGGATAGGCTAAAGATGGCCTTCACAACTAAATGGGGAACTTTTTCTTACAAAAGAATACCTTTTGGGCTAGATAATGTAGGAGCTACATTTCAAAGAGTCATGGATGAGGCTTTTAAGTGATTGATAAACAAGTGTATAGTCATCTACATGGATTATTTAACTATATTTTCAAAGGATCGAGGCACTCATATCATTGATTTAAGACAAGTAGTCAATAGATGTCATAAATACAACATATCACTCAATCCTAAGAAATATTCATTTGGGGTTACTAAAGGAAAGCTCCTAGGTCATGTCATCTATGAAGCAAGAATCTCTATTGATCTTGATAGAATTGAAGCTATTCTAAAGTTATCACCTCCTCACAGTTGAAAATAACTTAAGTCTTTCTTCAAGAAGATAAATTTTGTGCAAAAATGTATAAGAAGATTTGCAGAGATAGTCCATCCCCTTAATGATTTACTCAAAAAGGGAGCTAAAACATAATG
This sequence comes from Cupressus sempervirens, assembly GCA_028749045.1. Lineage (NCBI taxonomy): Eukaryota > Viridiplantae > Streptophyta > Pinopsida > Cupressales > Cupressaceae > Cupressus > Cupressus sempervirens. The sequence goes on from CM053793.1 coordinate 637,759,679, forward strand.
GGTTCTAGAGATTAAGAAATCATTTAAGGATATCAAAGTGGTCATTTCCATGGCCCCAATATTGGTGAGTCCTAACTATGGGCTACCTTTCAAAATATACTCTTTTGCTTCAGAGCACTCATGTGTTGGGATTCTAACATAGAAGAAGGAAAAGGAAGATGAAAGACCTATTGCCTTTATGAGTTGCCCTCTGAAAAATGTTGAGTTAAACTATTCTAACCTCGACAAATAGTCTTTTTCTTTAATCAAAGTGGTAAATAAGTTTTTCCATTATATACTAAGGAGTAAGGTATATGTGATTGTGTCTGATCCAATGATTAAGACATTATTAATACAAAATGAACTTGGTAAAAGATGAGGGAAATGGATGGCAATAATTAAAGAAATTAATTTAGAAATCCAACCCATGAAGTTAGTAAGAGGCCAAGGATTATCAAAAATGATAGCAGATAACCAGATTGAGGATGAAAAGAAATTCTAGTTTGATGGTGAAACAGATATGGAAGATCAAAAGAAGATTGTAGTATCTCAAGTTGAAATTGATCAAGGTGTAATAATAGATGTTTAGTATCAGGATATTGTTTATTATCTTTTACAAAATTAGTATCCCAATTGGATGAATAGTTCATAACATAGGGGTCTCAAAATGAAGTGTGAATCCTAAATGTTGCATGATAGAAAATTATACAAAAGGAACTATGAAGGAATTTACTTAAAATGTTTGGGACATGAGGAAGTAAAAGAATTTTTGGAATAATTTCATGATAAGTATGGTACAGGGCATGGTTCAGCAGAAGCAATTGCTCATATGATTTTAAGATCAGGGTATTTTTGGCCCACAATATTCAAAGATACTTTTCAATATGTGTAAAGTTGTCATATTTGTTAGACTAGTGCTAACAAAGAAAGACATCCCGCAATGCCATTATAACTGGTATTTGAGATATTGCCCTTTACAAAGTGGGGGCTATATTTTATTGGTCCAGTGAACCCACCATCATCAACTAGTCACACTTTTATTCTCACGGCTATTGATTATTGTATGCATTGGACCAAAGCTGAAATGTTCATAAATTGCATGGCTAAGGTGGTTATGGACTTCCTAGAAGAACACATTGTTACTAGATTTGGGATGTCATTCTCCCTATTATGCAATAACGGATCAGCTTTTGTATCAATATTCCTAACTCAATGGGCATTGGAAAATCAAGTTATTATCAAGTTATCTTCAAATTATTATCCACAAGGAAATAGTGTGGTTGAATCTATGAACAAGAACTTGATCACAGTAATAAGACATTTGTTGAAGGAGAATCCTAAAGATTGGCATACACAACTCAAATATGCTCTATGGACACACTGAGTTAGGGTCAAGAATGCTTTGGGGACATCTCCCTATCTACTTGTCTATGGACAAGAGCCAGTATTCCCACTTAATCTCAGGATTCCTATTTTGAAATTCATGAGTGGATATGTTGAAGATGCTAACAAAGTACAAATTAGATTGATGAATCTTTTAGAGATGGATGAAATTGGACAATTGCTTTAGAGCACATGGCAAAACATCATGCTATCATCAAGAGGTGGTTTGACAAGAAGGCCATGATAAAGTCTTTTAGAATATCTAACCTTTTTCTACTCTAGGATAAGGCAAAATAAAATTCGGGCAGCCACACTAAGTTTCAACACTTATGAATTGGTCCTTATCATATCGCAGAAATTCTAGGAGAAAACACTTATAGTCTAAGTTCCTTACAAGGAGAATTGGTTTTGTTTCCATTCAATGGGAAATTCTTGAAGCATTAATTTGAAGCCTAAATTAAAAACAAAAAAATTGTATTCTACAACTATTTTTCATTTTGGTTACGTGTTTATTTTTATTCATGTGCTTGTTTTCAAAGTTATGTCAGCCCAGGGGGTAGGTGCACTCGAGATTTTATCTTGATGTATCTTACTAACTACTCTTTTGGTACCAAATTTTAGGAAGAGGTATTTCTTTGTCAAAACATTTTGGTGATTTTTTGACTCATACAAACTAAGGAATGGATGTTACTTGCAGTAATAGAGGACTTTCAGTCTTGAATTTAGAATTGCAGATTGACAAGTTCTCAACACTTTGCAAATTTAAAGATCAATTATCTTAGGTGTTTTTGAACCATAGATGAAAGTAGCAAGGGATAGTCCAAACCCCACTGATTCAAACAGAAGGGTCTTCTCGAAGGAATTGCCAAGATCATTGTTTAGCATGAGAGTTTCCAAAAAAAAAGAAAAAAAAAGTTCTTAAAAGAGGAACGCAATGGATGTTTACAAAAGATTGAATCTAAGAAACAAAACTGATGTCCTAGCCACATAGTCTAAGCATGGTCAGGATATAGAAAGAAAATAAAAAGAGAAATAAAGGGGTTAAAAATGAAGGTTTCTACAAAATCTAAGAGAGGTAATCCGATTAAAGGGATATGCACTCTAGGTAAGCCATCTAGTATCAAAACCATTGCCTCATCAAAGAATCAAATGGTGACATTATGAACTACATGAAGCAAGTATTCAAAAGGCTACCTAAGACTTCAAATAAAAGTGACAACCTAATAAGAGCCCTCAAAATTGATTCTCTCATTTGGTTAGACAAAGGATTGATAAACAACTTTCATGAAGATTCTCGATGAATGGATAAGATGGGGTGGAAGATTGTTTCCAATTCGTCAAAAAAATTTGATAGATTGCATCCTAAGATGTCAAAGGAAATAGATACATTCAACACACATAGAACTTGGAGATTTGAGATTTTGAGGTTTTGACTATAAAGTGGCTCAAAATATGCTTGGAGTAATTTAGTTGGTGTTTGACACATATTAGAGGAATTTTTGTTGATGAAGAAATGCCTTTGTCATTTCTTCATTTTTTGTCGAGGCTATTTGTTGTGGTTTCCACAACACATGCCCCATTTTATCTAGAAATGGGGATGCCCTACTTTTTTTTTTACTTTCTGGAACCATAGTCCAAGGTCTGAGTCTTTTAGGAGAGTTTTTTTTTACTTTTCAGAACCTAGATCTCAAAAATCAATTTTTTGAGAGTTTAAATTATTTTACAAAGGAGAGAAGCACACTAGCAAACCTTATTAGGTGCGCTAATGCACTGAAAGACATAGAAAGAAACATTACTTGGTGATGTGTAGTTGCATTGCTACACAAAACCAAGTGGTACCCTAATCCTTGGGTCTATATAACTCAAGGACCCTCACTTCTCTCCCCACCTCATTTCCTCTTCCTCCAGAGCATAGAGCATAGCTTCACACCTATCAAGTGTGCCTCTCTTTGCCCCTTGCCTCCTACAAAACACACAAAGTAAAGTTAGACTCTGAAATAAAGTGCACAGTAGCACACCTAATTAGGTGTGTAGTAGCGCACCTAATTAGGTGCGCTATTGTGCACATTTTTATTTTCTTTTGAAAAAACCTTTAAAAAAAACAAAACACCAAAGGTGTGCATCAACACACCCATCCAAGTGTGCTGATGCACACCTTTTTTTCCCACAAAACCTTAAAAGCTTGTAACATTTTGAAAGACAAAGCCAAAATCTTAATTAGGGTGTGCAGTAGCGCACCTAACCACTTTTAAAAACACAAAAATTGTATAAATCCTTATTTTTTGTGCATTAGCACACCCCATAAGGTGTGCTGATGTGCACCAAATATGGTAAAATGAAGAAAAGTGTGGCGCACACATTAGGTGCGCCAAGTGTGCATAAATTTTTAAAAGGGTTAAAGTTAGGTTTTTCTAGTGTTTTTGCACAATTAGGGTTTTGGGTCTTGATTGTGTCATCATTAGGGTTTGATTAATTGATTTTTTCTTCAACTCTAAATTAATGGCCACCATAATTTTGATGCAATAATATATGTTATTGGTGCTTGCATTTGGAGTGTAGTGATTCTTGCCTAAGTGTGTCATATTTTGTGAATGTATGTTCATGAAGTGTAATTGAGCCAATTATTTTATTATGTTGTTATGGTTGTGCAATATTTTAATTCTAGTGTTTGCTATAAGTTTACAAATTATGTTGATGTACTTAGTTCAAGAAGAGATCATCATATTGTTCTTGCATAGCTTTTCGTCTTGCATGAGCACACTTTCTGTGGTCTTGCAATTTGATGAAAAGTGAAACATCTTACAATTACTAAATTCCCATTGACGATTGCATCAGTGCAATTAAGGAAGTGTTGCTCCTATTTTCATTGGTTAACCATCGATCTTTTCAAAAGCTTAACTCACAGATGCATTGTTTTTGTTGCTTATGTTCATTAGGATTTTACTTTTCATGTTATTTGCTTAAATTTCTTGTTACCCTATCTTTGTTATTTGCTTGACTAACCCCTTGTTTAAATTAGGAATTCATATAATTGCATTGTTAGATTTCATTCATCATAAAAATGGAAATATACAAAAACATTTTTCTTTTTTTGTGTTTTACCTTTTTGAAATAGCAAACAGATTCTACATCTTATCTGAATTGTTAGACGAACCAGCAAATGCCTCCTCATGAACACTCACATTTATCTTCAATTGAGTTGATTCTAGTAGGTCACAAGATCACCCAAAACCTTGGAATTGATCCTAGTTCAGCTTTTCAAGAGAAAAGTTTGAAAGGATTCCTATCGTTAAGCATTGTGTAAAATGATAGCTCAAAAAATCTCTTCTATCACAATCTTATTATCCCTTGTTATCCTCTAGTAGTCAATTCTCATGCATAGTACATGTGTCTTCATCTTATCCTTCCAACTATCATGGTTCTCCCCATCACATTGAACTTTCCTTCCTAAATGATGTCATGGATCTCCTTAACCTATTAAACATCCTTGGTCAAGGACCTAATGCTCTAATACCAATTGTTATAAATTAAAGTCCACCAATACAACTAAGCAAGGGGTTTGAATTATTTTTATCCTTAATTAGATTCAAATTCAATTTATTAAATCAAATTTCAATCATCAAAATATGCAACAACCACAAGATAAGAAAAATGCACAGTTACACAATATTTATTAACTAGGAAATCCCTTGATCAAAGGGAAAGCCCCGGTAGGAATGATGCCCACAAGATGATGTGCTATTATTAGTGTTCCTTGTGAAAGAATGTGACCCTATTAGGAAACAAATTAATACAATTAGCACATATGAGTCCCTATAAGGAAACTTTGAATCCTTGTCAAAAGATTATATCCTTATTATGAGTTATTTCAACCCTCTTAGGAGCTTATATGAAGTCAACTAAACCCACTATCTAAATGGCTCCAGAACTTGTAATTCCCTGCCAAGGGATCCAAAAGAACTAACCTAAAATTTTACTAATTTTTCCAAACATTTTTTTTTTTTTTAAGAATAACTTGCACAACAATCATAAAGTAGTGGAAGCAATCACATACAATCATACATAAGAAAACATAACAGATTACATTCCCTAAGGATCCCAAGACATTGAGTCACATTTAAATTTAAATAATACTAAGTCCAATAATCAACACATCCACATAAAAGAATAACTACAAGTCCAAGTCCATTTAAATAATTTTATTTTTTTCTGAATGCCACTTGGCAATAAAATTTGAAATGCATAATCATCCATTGTACATGTCACAAGGTATGAAAGGTTGAAAGAATATATATTTATAAAAATAGATTACATCATCCCTTTTAGATCCATCAAAAAAATTACAATACAATAAGTGAAATCATCCATCATAAAGATATAACCATCCATCATAATACACAAAGATAAATGAAAGGAAATGTAGACAAGGAATTCCAGCCACAGCATCAATGGATAAATTTCAATGGTAAAAGTAAAAAGCACTACCACCCAACCTCATGGTAACCCAAAAGAGGTCCACTCCAAGATATCAATTCCAAATTCAAAAGTAATATCTATGTCTAGGAAAACCCTAAAAGTAATCTAACTCAAAGGATTCCAAGATAAATGACATCTAGACCCAGAGGCAAACAAAGACATGTAGGGAATCTACTATGTAAGTGGGCAAGTGTCATCATGTGAATCAATGTTAGAGTTACCCGAGGTCTAGCTTGACCCTGGCCCTCTAGTGACTCTATGTGACACTAGTATCCTTTCGTACTAACAAGGCATACTAATGATGCATGGTTGCAACCAAATGTCCTCTCTACTCCCATCTTAGTTTCTACTAGCAGTTGAGGCATGGGCGAGGAAATACAAAGACTCTTATTAGGTTCATTCTACTCTCATTTAGTGTAGTGTTTTCACTTGTTAAACAACCTACATGGGTTACACTGACAGCCACTTTGGGCCCTGGCCTCTATTACAAACCACTTCCCAACATTACATATAGATCACTTACCCTAAGCTCATAAAAGTACAAATCAAAGAATCATAGTATTTCACCTCAGTCCTATGCAAGTGACTTGAAAGCATCAAAAGATAATTCACAATAACCCCTCAATTCTTTACAAGTAATTGGAAAGCATCCAAAAAGTAATTGATCGTAGACTCAAAGGTCAAGACAATTAAGTCATACCATTCCTCACGTTATCACACAAGAACACTAAAAGTAATAACAAACAATAGATCCAAACTCATCATAAAGCATACTAGACACATTACCATGGTTGAGTTTAAAAGATCAAAGATCAAATCATCATAATATCACAAACGCAGAACTCCCAAGCCTTTGGTAGATGTCATAAGACTAGTCAACACTCTAGTCAACCCAAACCCAAAGCATAGACAACATACATATAACAATGTAGTTTCATAGTTTGGTTTGATTTTAAAAACACATAGTTTGAGTTTACAATAAGGTCAAGTTTTTGTTTTTAGTAAGTTTTCGAGTATATAAGATTTACACTTTAACCCTTACTTTTTAACTAATTTCTTGTATTTGAACAAAATGCACAATTACCCTTATTCAATTATAAGTTAAATATTCTAAAATAATTTAAAGGTAATTATTTATTAAATTATTAAAATAATAATTTTTTATTTTCAAATAAAATAATTACAATTTTATTAAAATCAATATAATTATTAATAATAAAATACATTTAAAACTTTATTAAGTAATATTCATTATTAATTAAACTTAATTAACTAAAATTAATTAAATTAACTAATAATTATTAAAAAAAACTATAGTAATATTTATTAATTATTTATTAAATTAATAAATATTAATAAAATTATTAATAAAAAATAATTTAATTTTTTTTAAATTTAAAAAATAATTTTTAAACAAAACATAAAACACATTGTAATGTTGTGTTTAGGGCCCGTCAGCCTATAAAAGTCGTGTGGCCCTTTGTGGATTTCGGCCATAGGCCCACTATGGCGGTCAACGCAACACTAACAAGTGCCGCTAAAAAGGAAAAAGGAGGGAGGTGGGGATTTGGTGGCCCTACCTCCCCTCTAATTTATATTTTATTAAAAATTGTTTTTTATATATAATCTCTTTATATCTACAAAATATTTTCAAACAGTCCCTCCCAATTCACATTCCTTTATATGTGTGTGTGTGTGTGTGTGTGTGTGTGTGTGTGTGTGTGTGTGTAGGTATGTAGGTATGTATGTATGTATGTATGTATTTTTAATAAAAGTTCTAACAGTACTCTAATAGGGAAACTATGACAAACTAGTCGAATTTTCAATCTAAAATTTCCATTTCTTTCAAAACTCTTCCCAATTTAATTAACAACTTATAAATCTACAGAACAAGGGTTTTACTGATATTTTTAATCCTCACGTATAGAAAAGAAATCAATATGCATACCAGTAATTTCAAAATGAAATATTGAAAGATTCATCACAATAAAATTTGGACAAACAATTTAACAAGCAAGATGAAGACAGGAAATCGAAGAAACAAAAAATCTTTGCGTGAACAAAACATGAGGTTCTACCTAGTTATGATGGTAATTTGCAATCACCCAAATATTATGAGAGAAATCTCTTCTCTCAAAATTGTCTCTTTGAAAATTCCCTTCTCCAAAATTCTCAGTCCCTGCAAAAAGAACTCTCAATCTCTGATATGGAGTTCTTCCCTAAAATCGAGACACTGATTGTGCGATCATGTGAGGGAACTCATTGATCACAATGTTTTAACTCTTTATTAACCTTTCTGAAACTTTAGGCATACTTTATAAAATTTTAAATATCTTTAATAAATTTATTTATTTTTCACTCTTTAATTTATTTTTCACTCTTTAATTTATTTTTGATGCATTTTTTGATAAAATATTTATTAACTTAAGTAATAATAATATTTAGCATTTATTTAAAAATGATCTCCTAAATATATTATTATTAAATTAAATAAATATTACTACACTCTAAAATTATACCATAAATATCTCATTAAATTTAATTCTATTATTTAGTTAATTTCCCAATTAATTAAATATAATTAACTATTGAAAATATCATAATAATTTTCCATCAAATTAAATCATTGATTAATCTTTTAATTTGACTTAATTAATAGAAAAATCACCAAAGACCTACAAGACGAAATATGAAAACCCATCATAAAATACCACATACAAGATCAAATTCAAGGGTTATAGTCATAAATTTATGTCATACGATGGATTTGGAAGGGTAGTCATCTCAAGTACTTGTCCCAATTTTCTAGGACAATTGGTTTAAAGGTTGGGATTTGGACTCAAGAATTTATCTCCCCTCTCTTACCATTGAGATATTGCGATAGTGCACACTCATCCTAGCAATTCAAGGAAGTTGATATCCAATACCTACAATCTGCATAAAATTCACGCATGTGCAAACACATATATTCTAAACTAAACAAGCAATGGAAAGAAGTGGTGCATCATGTAAATTTTGACTAGCAGGTGACTATGACTCCCTTCCTTAACCACATCAGAAACATCATACATAAAAGAAATATACATGCACGCAATACACATGTAGTATGCAGTAACTATCCATAAGAAAACACGTATAATAATCCATCTAACTAACATCATCAAATAACTAAAATCACTATAATAATCATCATCAAGGTATAATCATGCATACATGAAGTAACTAGTACCAAGTAGTCTCATCATTAAATCAACTAAGTATGAAACAATATCTAATAGACTGAAAGATAATGCTACTAATCATCAAGCGTAAACTGGCCTAAAAGAGTTTGGCAATAATAACAAAATGTAAACTAGGGGTAGGCACTACATAACTCTCTTCACAAGATAATTCTCAAACTAATATATCCAAGGTGAGCTGACTAATACGAAAACATCATTTCCAATAGATTTCCTTTAACGTTCCCAATTTATTTTGACATCATATTCCACTCTGATATCATCAAATTTGTGTCCTTATCAATTACAGTTTGTATATTACATACATAGCCATACATAATTGACATCTTATAACCAATGAAAACATCTCTCGTTTATACCAAGTCCTAATAGCTAAATGAGTTAGCCTGTGAAGGCTTTCCCAATGTAAAATGAATAATATAGGACCTCATGATGCTATTTCAATACATGTTAAATTACAATTATAACTTCCCAAAAGAATATAATCAAAAGTCAGCTTCTAGGGAATAAACCACATGTTATCTTTTCAACAATCTTCACAACATGATCTCTAGATTTTGCTACTACAAACATACCATCATGAACATGTCTTCAGAAACTATCAAATCTTTCTTAACTTAATTTTATTTCATCAAAAAGATATTCATGAAATAATAGCATCTCGTTCAATGCACACTGGCCTGCACCTAGTCTTTGCAAAATTATTTTCAACTCATCCAATTTCTCACATTACTTTCTATGAACATAGACATAGCATCTGAACATGTTCTTGAATTATAATTTAATCCAATAACATAACTCTCTAATATATATAATCTCACTAACCACATTTGTCTTTGTAATGTCCTACAACATTGTCTGATATATAGTAGAATACATATATGTTGACATCAACGATAAAACAAGTCATGAATGCAATACATCAGCAATCAATCTATTTGAAAACCACTCAATCATCTCCAAAACTCTCCTCCTTTGGTACATATTTGATATTCATGCTAATAGATAGTTGGGATAATTTATATAAAATTGAAGATATAACCACCTAACTCCTTTAGTCGCTCAATTCCTTACATCAAGGAAGAGGGTTTTTATTGACAACATGAAACTAGGAACAAGAAGGGTAAAATAGGGAGGACTCTACTCCATTATAACTTCACATATATATTTCCCTGTATTTTTTCTTCCATAAAAAATGGTAAGTGATTAAGAAAATATTTTTTCTTCTAACTGGTCAAAGAATTCCTTTGTAGTTGCAACAACTACACTTTTGTTCATAAAAGTATTGACTTATTTCTTGTATATCTCCCCTTGAATTATTCAAAATATATTCCACATATTGAAAATGAATTTACTCTATCATTTAACCCTTGGACTTATTCAAATATCTCTACTCCTACACTTTCTCATCCTGATGATGGATCATGTAGTATGATTCGAAATATTGATGCTAAAAAAGCGCACACAATCAAATCTAGAAGACCAATTATTTACAAATGGATTGTGGAAATCTGTGAATGTTAATTATTCAAATATCATCAATGAGATTAGTACCCATATATCCTAAAATATTCATTATTATCTAAAATAGTAAAACAAAGTCTATGATAGCATAACATTTTGCAGTAAAAAGGATATTTAAATGGAGTTGAGCATCTCCCCCCAACTTAAGCTCCTAGTTAAGCTCCTAATATTTCTCATATAGAACAATCTTGATTCTCTTCCCATGTTATTAATTTGAATTTTTCTACTATAGTTTTCTCTCTAGTTTATACAAGTAAATTCTAGAAAAACCCTTGAACTTTATTCACATTTTTCCTTTGGGGTTTCTTCTGATTGATATCTAAAAAAGTGTTACCTTCCCAATGCGGTAGAAGCCACCAAAATAACGGTGGATGGAAGATAAATGTAATCTATTTTTCATATTTATTCATGCCTAATTTCTTGTAATTTTGCCACTTGTCAAATTGGGGCATGGTAGTTTTTCATAGAGTGAGGTTCAATTTCTTCAAATTATCTAGAAACCAATTTTACATGAAAGCTATTTGTCTAAATACTATCATGATTGAAGTATTTTTCATTTCCTCATATCCTTGATGAGCCTCTTAACTTAATTTTATGCATCTATCCATTGAATAGGATTGTGAATTAACTTATTTCATCCATATTCAATCCTATTAGGGTCATTTCCATTATCTTGAAGGAGTAACAGAATATTGTTTCTGTTGAACCCTTGGTATTTGGTCTTTGATTGTTGTCATTGATGTCAATAATGAGCATATGGTATGGCTAACATCATGTAATTATCATATTTTATGTCCTTTAATAGTGTTCAAAACATATTCAAGATAAACACTTAAGTGTTATACAATTAACACTTAATGTTCACATTGTTTTTGAAAATGGATATTAAAAAATAGTTTTGGTCTATTAGAAAGTTGACAAGCCTTTTTATTAGATAGACCCCAACTAATATACCTTTTTGGAAAGGACTCAGAGTTAGCTAAAATGGTTCTTCATTAGTTTTTCATAACACATGTATGGAAAGAGAAAAGGTTTGTTTATTAGAAACGGGTACCAAATTTTTATGACAGTTTTGGCAGTTTTGAGCAGTTTTGGTCTAACAGAAGTTTGGAGTATGTAACTACCCTCAAAATTTTTACTTTCATGGTTTATAAGTAGAGGATACATTCCTCTAAAACATCCAATAGGTGGTTTTGATAGAAGTTGCAGAATTGGTGTGAAATTCCTTGTAGACCGAACAGTTTGCAGGCAGACTTTTAATAGCAAAGAAGAGGGTAATGCTTTATGTTTCTATTCTTATATTTGTGATTTGATTTTTATTGAATAAGTTTACCAGAGGTAGAAGAAGGGTTATATATTTCTGTTTAATTCATTCATATCAGTATTTGATCAGATATTTTAATAGAAAAAGAAAATATATTTGGCTATTGGATGTTTTGAGGAGAATAGAAATATATCCTACATTGTGTTTTCAACAAGAAGTTGAAACTAGTGATTCATGATTTTTGTTGTGATAGAGATGATCCTCTGATTTTATATCTCATTTTTTCATTTTGGAAGTTGGTGCTTCTTGTATTCATGAAGTTGGTGCTTCAGGTGTAAGGGATTGGTGTTCCTTGAAATTGGTGTTTCTAAAATAGGGTGTTTGTGCTTCCCACAGTTGTAGCTCTAAAAGATTGCCCAAGAGGCCAATAAAGTTTCAAATTCAAAGTGGTTTTTTACCCTAAGTGGTTTTCCACATTAAAATATTGTGTCACTTTGTTATTAATTAACTATCTTGCTCATGTGTTAAATTTGTATAACTTATAATTATTTCAAGTTTTTCAAAGTATTTTAAACCACTGATTCACTACCCCCCCCCCCCTTAGTGGTGTTTGTATTCCAACAAGTGGTATCAAATCAAGGTTCCCTATATCAAGTTTAACAACTTTGGGTATATTTTGGTGTAATGGGCACCCTAAAAATGCCCAAAAATTGAACCAATTGCTGAAATAGATTTTTTAATGCAAACTGAAGATGGAACCGATGCTAAAATTATATTAGTTCTCAAATGATAAAATCAAGTACATAGCAATGTATTCCAAAGGCCAAACCCTAAGGGAATGACATCTAGAATGTTACAAGAGAGGATGAATGTCCTCTAATGCCAAGAAAGATATGTGACTCACACATCCAAGCTCTTACCAAATGTAATTCACAATCATCCCATGCTCAACAATGAGACTCTCACCCCTATTTATCCTTTTCCTTCACTCTTCTAGAAGGAACTAAAACATTAATTAATTGCAAGTGCTAGAAGCTTCCCCCTTCCAATAATTAATGCACTCTCTAGAAACTCCTCCCTTGCAATACAAAAATTAATTTACTAGACGCTTCCACCTTTCCAATAATTAATACACACTCTAGAAGCTTCTCCCTTGTAATACAGTAATTAATTAAATTAATTAAATATAAATTCATATTTTAATTTTTAATTTATTTAATGACTTTATAAGAAATTAATTTAACTGCAAAAGATGGGGTCATTACAGTCTGCCCTCCTTGAAATTGATTGTCCTCAAACAATCCAGCAACATAATGAACTCCAATCGCCACCTGGATCCCAATCGAAGTAGTAGGTGACATCCCTGTGGACCTCAAACCAACTAGAAACCAGCATCATCAAGACCAACCATATGTCCTACAGCCTAGCACCCAAAACTTGTGTTGATGATGTAGAAGTCAAAATGTCACTAGAAGGAAACTCCATAGAAGATCTATGAAATCTCTTCTTCCCAACTATTGCAACACAAAATTGAATCTTTGTAGATGATGAAAACTGAGCACAACTCCACTCAAGTGAGTGATCAACATCAACCTCAAACATCAAATTTTCATAAGATAATGTTGCATCCATGTTGAACATAGTACTATCCCAAAAGTGAACATCAACACTATTTTGATCGATAGTATAATATGACTCTGTCACTATATCACTCACCTTATTAGCAATAACAAGTTTACTATCATCAGAGCACACATCTACAACCACATGCATATTGCTAAACTCCTCGTTGGATGGTTCAACTGACATAGAAGTGGTTGTTGATTTGATAGTATCCTCGCATTTTCCTAATCCCACTATTGCTACATCACCATCCCTTGAAAAAGCTTTGTATGTGGACTCCTAACTCTACACACATGACTCAACACTAGATTGTGAATCAATAATACTAGAGCATAAACCCACATCTATTGATTCTATTGAAACACACACATCACCAACATCATTGATTGGTGGCTCTATATGTGTCTTAATCCCATTTGAAGAAGCAACTACCTCCTGCACTGGAGCAACATACAAATCTTCAATATTGATGCCCATCTATTTAGCCATAAGTTGCAACATCATATCCATTCACCTATTCTACTCTTGTTGCATCATATTCATTCGCCTATTTTTCTCTTGTTGCATCATATGCATTCGCCTATTCTGCTCCTGTTGCATATGTTTCCCCTCCTCTAATGTACCCAATAACTTTTTGAACATCACATCCTAATCTAGACTAATTTACATTTTGTCAAACACTTTTCTCGCTATTCGACTATCCCAAATTCCCTATAAGACCTCCACAAGATGGCAGGACTTTTAGCTCTGATACCACTATAATGGGTACCCTATTGGATGGCAGGACTTATAGCTCTAATACCACTATAATAGGTAGCTCTGATACCACTGAAATGGGCACCCTAGAAATGCCCAAAAACTGAACCAATTGCTGAAATAGATTTTTTAATGCAAACTAAAGATGGAAACGATGCTAAAATTATATTAGTTCTCAAATGATAAAATCAAGTACATAACAATGTATTTCAAAGGCCAAACCCTGAGGGAATGATGTCTAGAATGTTACAAGAGAGTATGAACATCCTCTAATGCCAAGAAAGATATGTGACTCACACATCCAAGTTCTTATCAAATGCAATTCACAATCATCCCATGCTCAACAATAAGACTCTCACCACTATTTATCCTTTTCCTTCACTCTTCTAGAAGGAACTAAAACATTAATTAATTGCAAGTGCTAGAAGCTTCCCCCTTCCAATAATTAATGCACTCTCTAGAAACTCCTCCCTTGCAATACAAAAATTAATTATGCTTCTAGAAACTTAATTTACTAGATGCTTCCACCTTTCCAATAATTAATACACACTCTAGAAGTTTCTCCCTTGTAATACAATAATTAATTTAATTAATTAAATATAAAGTCACCTTTTAATTTTTAATTTATTTAATGAATTTATAAGAAATTAATTTAACTACAAAAGATGGGGTCATTACATTTGGTTGAGTAGAATACTTATCTTTTATGGCTCAAGATAGTTCTTTGAAGGTTCCTATTTTTGATGGATTAGATTATGCTTTTTAGGAAGTAATGATGCAAACATATTTTTTATCTATTAATGTTGATGTTTGGGCTTTAGTTGTTAATGGTTATAAAGTTCCTAATACTTTACCTATAGATCCTAATGAAAAGAGGAAGTATGAAACTAATACGAAAGCTAAATTTGCTATACTTAACAGTTTATCTAAAGATGTTTTTGTTAAGGTAATGCATTGTGGTTCTTCTAAAGAAGTATGGGACAAATTGAAAAACATGTATCATGGTAATGATAGAGTTAAAGAAGCCAAGATACAACATTTGAAATCAAGATTTGAAGACCTTAAGATGGGTAATGATGAAAAGGTAGAAGATTATCTCCTTAAGATAGATGAAACTGTAAATGGCATAAGAGGACTTGGTGAAAAAATTGATGATATTGATGTTATAAAGAAAGTTTTGAGATCTCTTCCTAATAAATTTGATTCTAAGATATGTTCTATAGAAGAAACTAGAGATATTAACAAGTATACAATGGAAGATATTCATGGAGCACTTGTAGTTTATGAAATGAGAAAGTTTGGCAAATAGGAATCCACAAGCAAAGAAGCACCATTCAAGGTGGAAAAGAAAGTGAAGCAAGTCTCTTCAGAATTAGAAGATATTGATGTTCTTGAAGTGCATTTATCAAGGAAATTAAATAAAGGATCAAGTAAATACAAAGGTAAACTTCCTTTCAAATACTTTAATTGTGGTAAAATAGAACACTTTGCATCTAAATTTCCTTATAATAGTCATGATGAAGCAAATGCTTTAATTGTGGTAAAATAGGACACTTTGCATCTAAATGTCCTTATAATAGTCATGATGAAGTAGATGATGAGAAAGAGAAATAAAGTAAAGAGAAATTCTATAACAAAAAGAAGTTCTTTAAGAAGAAGAAGAGTTTAATTGCTAATGTATCAGACAATGAATCTAGTAGTTCTGAATGTGATGAAGATGAAGTTTCATTCATGGCTATAGAAACTACTTGTCAAGAATCAGATAGTGATGATGATGTTGAACTTGTTGAGGCTGATTTAGAATGTGAATTTTTTTATGCACTTAAAAAGATCAAGGAATTAAAAATGAATTTAAGTGTTCAAGAAAATCAATTCTTAAAATAAAAAGAGAACTTTGAAAAAGAAACTAAGGATTTAAATCGACAAGTTATAGAATTGAAATTACAAGTTGAGGAACAAAAGAGAATTGTCTTTGTCACTAAGGAAGGGTTAAGTTCTAAAGATTGGGAATGTACAAGGTTAATGAATGAAGTAGTATCATATAGAAGAAAGTTAGAAAAATATGAGAACACTACTTTGGAGGATATATTAAGGAAACAAAGAATAACTAATGATCTAATAGGAATTGGTTTTGAACTTGGACAATGTTCTAGTGACAAGAAAGATAGATCTTTATTCGAGATATTTAAATCTGAAAGTAAGGATACAAATTAGAATGCTACCACATCTAATGCAGATAAAAATGTAGATTTGAATCAGATTTATAATGATAAAAATCAGGTTATATCAAGCACTTCATTCATGGGTAAAAGATGCTCAAACAGGTTCACTTCTTTCTTTGATGGGTATTGCTTCATGTGTCATCAATATGGACATAGAATAAGTAATTGTAGATATATGTCAAGGAGGTATTCAAAGTTTTATTTTGGTTATTCCTTTCCTAAAATGAATAGTCTAAGATGTTACAAATGCAATATGTTTGGTCATGTTATGAGTAATTGCAAAACTAAGTCAATTAAAAATGATCAATCTTATGCTAGTCTACAAGTTGATAAAGAATTTGATACTAAAGTGGCTAAGATATGGAGACCTAAGATTAATAAGTATATGTTTGTTCAAATGACTCTATGTTCTAAAGAAAAAATACTTTTGGATAATTCATAGTGGTTGTTCTAGACACATGATAGGAGATAGAAAAAAGTTTGACAAATTGATTAATTACAAAGGTGGCAATGTTAGTTTTGGTGATGATTCTTCAAGGAAAATTAAAGTTTTGGGTTCTTTGATGCTTAGGGACAAAATTTCCATTCATGATGTGTATTATGTTGATGGATTAAAGTACAATCTTCTAAGAGTCAGTCAAATTTGTGATCATGGATATGAAGTTGTTTTTGATGACCATGGTTGCCAAATCAAATTAAAATCTAGGTAGTTGGTTGCATCAAGTAAAAGATCTAAAGGGAATGTATACAATTTTAAAAATATCACAATTACTAACGATCATGAAGATGTTTGTCTTGTGGGACAGGTGAATGAAAGTTGGTTATGGAACAAAAGGCTCAGACACTTGAATTTTGACAACTTAGTAAAAGTTAGTAAGCATTAGAAAGTAAGAGGTATGCCACGTATAAGTAAACCAAAGAATGTTATTTGTGAAGGGTGTCAACATGGTAAACAAACAAAGGCATCTTTTCCTTCAAAAGAATATTTTGCTTCTAAACCATCACAATTAGTACATACTAATTTATGTGGCCCTACAAGGACAATGTAATTAAATGGTGAAAAGTATTTCATGTTTTTTATAGATGATTATACAAGAATGACATGGGTAACATTCTTAAAACATAAATCAGACGCATTTAGCAAGTTTAAGATTTTCAGGAAAATGGTTGAAAATGAGTCAAACATGAAGGTTAAATGCTTACGATTAGATAAAGGTGGTCAGTTTACTTCAGACGAATTTATTGATTATTGTGAAAAACATGGCATCAAAAGACAATATGCAGCATCCAAGGAGACCTCAACAAAATGGAGTTGTTGAGAGAAAGAACTGAACAGTGAAAGAAATGGCAAGAACTATGTCAAATGAATCTAAAGTACCAAACAAGTATTGGAAAGAAGCAGTTCAAACAATAGTATATATTTTAAATAGGGCACAACTAAGGGGGGAAACTAAGTACACTCCTTATGAGTTATGGTATGGAGATCTTGCATCTGTTACGCATTTTAGAATTTTTGGAAGTGGATGCTTCATTAAGAATTTTGATGATAAAATAGGAAGCTTGGATTCAAGATGTAATGAAGGAATCTTTTTAGGATATTCTTCTCAAAGTAAAGCTTACAAATGTTTTAATAAAAGGTTGAATAAACTTATTGAAAGTGTACATGTAAAAGTGGATGAAGTTGTACATGATAAAAAAGAAATAAGAATGGATAATACTTTCCTACAAGGCACTGATAAAGACTTGAAAGAAGTAGGTAAAGAAGCAAATAATAAAGTTGATGAAGGTGAAGAAGACATAAAAGATCAAATAGAAACACTAGAACCCATAGGTACAAAGGCTACAGGAACACGATTGAAGAAGTATCATCCTCAAGAATAGATTATAGGGGATAAACATGTAGGTATTCAAACAAGAACAAGAACTACATCTAGTGAATGTGCTAATCTCTATTTGTTATCTCAAGTTGAACCTAAATCATATAAAGAAGCTAGTATGGATGAGTTTTGTGTTAATGCTATGAAAGAGGAACTAAGTCAAATTGAAAAGAATTAAACTTGGGAATTATTGCCTAGACCTAAAGATAAAAATGTAATAGGTGCTAAATGGGTCTTTAGAAATAAACTTGATGAAAATGGAAAGATATCAAGGAACAAGGCTAGATTGGTTTGTAATGGTTATGCACAAATAAAAGGTGTGAACTTTGATGAAAATTTTGCACCAATGGCTAGAATTGAAGCAATTAGAATCTTTCTTGCATATTCAACTTTCAAGGGCTTTAAAATGATACCAAATGAATGTTAAAATGGAATTTCTTAATGGTTATCTTGATGAAGAGGTTTACATGGATCAACCTGAAGGATTTGAAAACAAAAACCATCCTAATCATGTCTACAGGTTAAAGAAGGCTCTTTATGGTTTGAAACAAGTTCCAAGGGCTTGGTATTCAAGGTTGGATCAGTATCTTATCAAAAATGGCTTTAGAAGAGGTGGTGTTAATAGCAATTTGTACATATATGGTACATGTGATGATGTTCTCATTGTTCTTGTTTATGTTGATGATATAGTATTTGGATCCAATGATGATGCTTTAAGTCAAGGTTTTTCAAAGCTTATGCAATCTAAATTTGAAATGTTCATGCTTGGGGAACTATCCTATTTTCTTGGGTTCCAAATTTCTTAGCTGGAAAATGGTAAATTCTTATCCCAAACTAAGTATGCAAAAGAAATGTTTAAAAAAATTCATATGGATGATTGTAAGCCTATGGGAACACCACTAATAACAGGATGAAAACTTACTAAAAATGATGATTCTCCTAATGTTGATCAAACTACTTATAGATCCATGATTGGTAGTTTACTATATCGCATAGCTTCAAGGCTTGATATCATGCATGTTGTATGTTTGGTTGCAAGATTTTAATCTTCACCTAAAGAATCTCATGTTGTGGCAGTTAAAAGAATTTTTAGATATATTCAAGGTACTTTGGATTATGGGATTTGGTATCCTAAACATGATGATTTTAGATTTGTTGATTATACTTGTTACCCAATTACCAAAATGTCTCAATTTTGGTCCCATTTAATCTTTTTGTCATTTTTGAAAATTGCCTCTTTTTAAGCTTTTAATTGGTCTTTTCATTTATGAAGTTTTTGAAAGATCTTTTCCTTTATCATTCCTAGCTCATTTTCATCTCTACTCAGCACTTCAAATTTTTGAAAATGGAATTATGAGTCAAGAGTTGCCACAAGTTAATGAAGAGACTCAGAGTAATATTCTCAATACAATATTAACCATTAACTTCCTAAAATGTGGTTATAATAAGCTTCAAAAGTTAACCTTTTAAAAAGTTTAATATAAGCCTCCAAAATTAACCTCTCAAAAGAGGTTAAGATAAGCTTATAATCTTAACCATTAACCCATTTTCCAAAAACAAAAAGGTTAAGATGAGCTCATAATCTTAACCATTAACCTATCCCCAAACAAAAATAAGGATGGTTAAGATATGTTTGAAAAATTAACCTTTCAAAAGGTTAAGGATTAAGCTCATTTTAATGCAAGCCATTGTTATAGTTGGCATCACGGGAGGAGGAGTATCATGTTTCTTCAGTTTAGCATTCTAGTTTAAGAGTTTTATATACATTGCAAGTCATGTGTGGTCAAGTTCAAGTTTTAAATTATTCAAAAACCTACGCCTTGAGTTTGGACAAACATGGAGGAATGAAGGAATAAATATTTTGGATGATGTCTTTGCTTTCAACCCATGGCCTTCCCTATTTTCTAACCTCCATTGCATAGCAAGTGGAAATAGTTTGAATGTATCATTTCTATGAAATGTGAGGCAGCCAAACACAAGCTTGCCAATCACTAGAAATACCTAAGGCCACAGCACGCATGTAACCTGAGTGCACTTTGTTTTCCCACGTGATCAATGGATATAATCATGTCACCAGCCTTATGTGTCCAACCTCACACAGGGTATTCAAACTGTTGACATGGCTAAACAGTAGCACATATACAACTTTTTTATATATATGAACAAATAGCAACATATATTCAATGTTGTTTTATGTCCATAAACAAAGCAACTCATGTGGCACATATACAAATTTGTATGGATAAATAGCAGCGTACATACCATTCTGTCAATGTTTATATGGTGGGAGGCAGTTCTCAATGTATAATCCATATGAGGCTTCAATTCATAACATTGTTGGCATGATCTTGAGATGCAATAATGCAAAAATGGCTTTCCTTCATCAACTGAATGTGAAGTCGTATCTTACTCTATCAAGTTGCAAAATGTGAGTATGAATTCCAATAGCGCTTTGATAACAATTCAATTCATCCCCCAAAATGAAGAAATGAGGGTCTCTTAAATAGATTTTTCTAAAATACTCCAATGGTTGAGATCAATTTCAATCAATGGTCAGGATTGAAGATGAGGTTCAGTTAAGGTGGAAGATTCCCAAATTAGAGGGAGTTAACTAGCTCAGATCTAAGTGTAAGAGTCAGCCAGTTCAGATAAACTTTAGTGTGAGAGTAAGTGATCTAATTTGATTAGTAGTGAACTAGGAATTTCCATTTTTGAACTGAAGAGAAAATTATAACCTTAACTGAACCTCATCTTCAATCCTAACCATTGATTGAAATCGATCTCAACCGTTGGAGTATTTCAGGAAAATCTATTTAAGAGACCCTCATTTCTTCATTTTGGGGGATGAATTGAATTGTTATCAAAGTGCTGTTGAAATTCATACTCACATTTGCTCACATTTGCTCACATTTTGCATACACTTGCATCCATAGTTTAATTTCATTTAGCTTAACTATGCATATGTTGATCTAGTTTACTTTATTTTGTTCTTGGATTACATTTCATATCTCATTTAAAATAATTTTCACATTCATCTAGGCTAGCTACATTCATCAAATCCTTCGTTCTTAGAGGGTTTGGTTTCCTACGCCTCGATTCTAAGGATATTAATAGGCAAAATCCTTCTAGATAGAAGGTAACAAGTCATCTTGTAGGATTTCTCTTGGATGAACAATCTCATGTTCATTCCGGGATGAATTCGCACATAATGACAATGTTGAAGTGTGTGTGTTAATATAGGCCACAATTCATGCATACATTTTTGGCGCCCACCATGGGGCCGAGAAAATCAATTTCTCTGGCCTTCTCTGCACTTTTTTTATTAGTTTTCAAGCTCTTTGTCCGAACAGTTTCATACAGATTCCAGAATCTTCGCACGAGATAATCCATTTTCGTGTGAGGATTCTGAATCTTTGCACAAAGATTCTTTTTAGTTCACATGAGAAAGTGCCTAGGTGCATGAACCTTCATGTGGCCGTAAAAAGATTTTGCACGGCTCTACTAGAGATCTCACATGAGATCTTGTTACAGCAGCCTCTGTTTCAAGCATTTTTTCTTTGCAATTTACTCAATTTTCTTAACATACTTTTCTTGGAATCTATGTTTCTCTGTTTCTCTGATTTCTTGCTGCTTAACTATTGTCTGCAAGATGATTTTTCAAAGATTCCTTAAACAACCCACTCAAACATGGACTAATGGTTTGCTTGCAGGATGATTGCCAAAGATACGTTTGACAAAGACCATTTCTAAAACCCACAAAATAGCATGTCTTATTTATTGCTTTCAAAACATAGATTAATTAGGGGCTTGTGAACTTCCTAGGGTGCAAGACAGAAGAGTAGGGGATTATGCTCTTCACCACTTGGAGGTCATGACCAAGGGTGAATCAAAAATCTAGACACTTTTGAAAGACGGCATTTTGAAGAATGCAAGCAACTTAGTGGTTATCTAGTACGGCTCCTTTTCTATGAAGAGATGATGATTTCCTTTTAGGGAATCAAAATCTTGAGAAAGGACAAGTCTAGATTGATTAAGCTAAGTCGGTAAATCAACTTATTTTTCATGTTTGGATGAGAAAGTAAGGTAGAGGAGTATGCTCTTTCCCCTTGGGGAAATCAAAAACTTTGACCCTTACAATCAAACCACCAATCCAAGTCAATCATTTAGAAGGCCTACTGGAGTGATCCAACCTCCGAGAAGGACCCAAGTGAGCACACTTCTTTTGCCAGAGATTCTAACTCACTATAATCAAGATGCTTTGTAGAGCGAAAGACTCCAAAGCTGGATTAATTTCTTCCCCTTGATTCTTGATATCACATATCAAGGGGAAGCTTTGTCTGTGCACTAGTCAGTGCCAGCCCTTGGCTTGTTAAGCAAGTAGTGTGCACTTTCAAATATTGGTGTGGGCTACTGGTCTCAACTCTGCTTGCAGAGCCACCAAAAATTAATACGAATAGAAGCCAAGTAAAAACCTTTAGTTAGAAGCCACCCGATTCACCTCTAAAAGGAGGCATAATCTTTGTGCAAGGAGGGGGAAGAATCTCTCCTGTAGAACTCACCATAGGCATGCTACTGGACATTTGAAGGTGGTATATGCACTAGTCCCCTACCACAAGGGCACTCATTCAGCGTATACTATTGAGTCCTTTGAATATACCAAAAACACAGGGGCCCTCTAGGGGTGACATGGTTGTGTGCGGTACATGCATACACATAAGATGTGGGACAAAGATTTTTCCTTCTCTACCAATTTTTATTTTTAGGGATAAAAGTGTGTTTTTTCTTGAATCATAAACAAGTCCAAAACTATCTACAATGAATGAAGGTCAAGACTCCCCTATCCTATCGAGTTGCTTTGCCCTTGATAGGATTTTTTTTGACTACTGCTTGCTTCCCATTGTCTTGTTCAAACACATTGCCTTGATTGAATCCTGAAACATTGTCCAAATGTATTATTGAGTTAACCTCGTTGTCTATCCAATCAATTTTTTTTGATAAATTTGTCCAATCTATCCAACAGTCTGAAAATCTCTTCGAAATCCAACATTGTTGTTAATCTAGTCCTAATTTTTGCGTAGACTTGTACTTTTTTGCACGAGAATTCATCTTTTCACACGAGCTTGTTCAGGTCTTCATGCGAGATCTTGTGTATACCTGCGTGAAATCTTGCCTCTATCTTAGCTGTCCTATCATTTCTTTGTGCGAGATAGAAAAAGTCCTCACGCAAAATTAAACTACTGTCATGAGTCTTCGCACGATCTTGTGAACTTCCTCACACAGCTTGTAGAGAATCTTCGCTTGAAATCCTGCTCTAAAACTATCAAATCAGTCAATTTGACCAATCAGTGATCTTCATCCAATCAATTTCCTGTACTGAGTTGTCCTTTTCTATCTATGCACAGTCCTGAATAGTGGCATTTAGTTGAACCAAAGATTTGTGATCCACATTTTGACTAGTCTTATCTTTTACTTCTCTGGATTCTTGTTTCTTAATGCTTGTCATACTCTGTGTTACAATAGTCATAACCTTTGGCTATTCTAGCCTTCAAATCAGACTACTCGTGCCTTAGTATATGGCATTCTTGTCTTACCCTATTGAGACTCAGTCTTAGTGCAGTTCTTATCCAAGTTCTTGCTTCTTGTCCTTGTCTATGATTGTCGCAACCAAGAGCAGCAACATATTTTATCCTCTTAGACTTAGATGGGGTTGTGTTATGGGTCATAATCATAACAGAGGTCACTTACCTTTCGTTACACAATCTGTATCTAGTTTGACTAGTAAGGCATCTTCACGATCCCCCTCACCTGTCAAGTCAACTCAAATTCAGTGAACATTTTCCATAAACCTGCAAAAAATTAGGAATCCTTTTTACCAAGAAAATACTGAGAGAGGTAGAGGTCCTATATCACCAAACACGATGTCTGATTCTTTTTTTAGAGGACCTTTCAAAACACAACACACTAAAACTAAACACATTCCTACAATGACTAATCATAAACCTGAACATGGTAGTTATAGTCAACATCAAGAACCACCCAGGAATGACAAAGAGAAAGAGAAAGAGAAAGACCATGACATCGATGAGGAATAGGAAGAGGTGGAAATACTCCCTGAACACATAGCAAAATGTCAAAGAGACAAAAACTTTCAAAAGGTCATGGGAATCCTACTCAACAAAGAAAAAAAAAAAGTACTTTCTCAAACTTTCCCAAGAGGGAGCTAAGCTGCCCTCTCATTTCAATGTGGAAACCATTATCACACCTGAAGAAGAAACTGAGACTTCTAAATTAGTAAGTGATCTGAGTCTCTTAATATAGTCTTGCATTACAATGCTTCACTTGCATAAGCATGCAATTCGATTATGATTCTATTTCTCCCCTGTGTGATGAAGGATTGGGGGCATCTTCAAACATATCAGGTTTCTCCACGGCTGCACAAGCATTTGATTCATTGATTTGCGCTCCTCAATGGAATACCTATCACTATCAAGTAAAAACATGCTACATGATATGCTAGTCCATTTTCCATATGTATTGCATCCATATACTCATAATATTTAATCTACATGCTCATAATCACATCATATCAAAGTACAACATACATCTCATAATCATCATATTGATATCTCATGTACATCAAAGTGAGGTAGACACAAACAATGGGATGTACACACTGATACTCGGCTCAAAAATATTGTATATATATCTATCAAAAAAATGGGTCAGTACAAAAATGGGCACTACTCCAGTGTTATTGATCAAAATGATACAAAATGGTGTTAGCACACCAATCAATACATAGCCAAAGATCAAAATCAACAACCAAACACACAACATCTAACTATGTCCTCTGCTCTCATCTCCAAGAGGAGCAAGAGCAGGAGCAGTAGTTGGAGGAGGAGGTGGTGGCATGTCCGACCTCGCAGGAGGTCATGCACCTCCAAACTCTCGTGCATACTATGAAAATCATTGCACCTGCAGAGCCTCATCAGCCACCACTGTCGAATATGCAGCAAAATAGTACAATGCTCTGGCTTACTATAAGCAGACCTCATCCTACAGCATCCTTGCTCTCCACTCAGCAGTCTTAGCATGCTCTCTCCATCGATCGATCTCCCATTTCTACTCCACCAGCTGTGAGTCACGGACAGCTACCTGTATTTACAAATCTCCCAACTATTGGGAGGCTTGACAAATCCTCTCTCGATAGCTTCACACTGTGTCCTATGTCCCAGTAGTAGAATGATCAAGCATTTCCTCATCCAACATCTCAGGTGCCTACCACTGTGGTAGTGCTTGCTGCTATCGTGGTGTCTACTCCTTGGTCCTCAACCTCCGTTGTCGACCGTGCTCTGCCCCGCTACCTCTAGCCCCTGGATTGGATCTCATCTATCATGCAGGGATCTCTACATGCCTCATCCTATGTCACACCTCTGGTACTAGATCCTGTGGCTATGGTTGTGCCTGTTGCTGTTGAGGCACCTGACCTGCCATCCCCAGTGGATTAGTAAATCATGGGAATGGATGGCTAATCAAATGAGCCTGATAGGAAGGCGTCATCATTACATCTGCTACCTCCGAAAGGTAGTCCCACTGAACTGTAGCTAGACTATGTACATCTATCATGGATCAGCCTAGATCCATACATGGAGGCCACCCTCACTCTACATCCCTCTGCAGTCGGGCGTAGGCATAGTACTCCTACGAGATATCTTGTGGTCGGCCATACTGCCGCCACACCCATGAAATCACAAACTGCTCTATGATCTACGTGGTCCTTCCCAATAGTGGTTGTGAGCTAAACATCCAAGGCAACTCTCTCTGGGCGTCATCCCAATCCTTTGTCTCTCGCCAGGGCTGCCATACGACAGAGACCAAGTCATCAAGACGTATCCTCCAATGCTCTATCTTACCCAGGAAGACCTGGGTAATATGCCCTCAATATCTGTAGATATATGGATCCATCAACTCTCGAGCATCCTCGTGAATGGGTCTACATACAGAAAGATGTTCCCATGCCCAGATCTACAACACATAAACACTGGTGGCCATAATCTTCTTCACATGGAAGACTATCTCATGCATCTCATGGAATAGGTGGGCTAGCATACACTAACCCCACCCAAAAATCTCACGTGCCTCTACCATCCGATGAAGCATAACTCCCCACTGACACTCTAGCCCATGCTATCCTCTATCAAGCATCAGAAAATAGCTTAGAAAGATCACTAGCACAAATGCCAGTCTGTGCGTATGTCCATATGTGTGCATCAGCTCATCCCAACTGATGGCTCGACCTCTCTGTAGCTCCCTCCCAAGCACAACAAAAAGTGCCTTTATACCTACTCAGGGCACCGTATCATAAACAACTCGTGTGCTATGAAAAGGGATACGCAATATCCTCTAGATGTCCTCCGGGGTGATTGTCATCTCTCCCACTAGTAGATGGAAGGTGTTCATCTTTGAATGGAAATGCTCCACCAAAGCTGAGTAGGCCGTGATTCACCATCATGGCTGGGATTCGGCATAGAGAGGATAGGCCCAATCACTCGATGTGTGCCAGGTCAGTAGCATCGAGACTCTGAAGTAAAGGGTCGTAAGGCAGGTAGTGTGACCTGAACGACACATCACCAAAGACCTCCTACACACATAACCAACAATGACAAGCAAACAATCAGTACCAGAATGAAATGGCAGAACAAAGCTAATAAAAATGCAAATTTTAAGTACAAAATTGAAAATTTTAAACTCTGCTATCATGGGTTCTCGCACGAAGATCTTCAGATCTCCCGCAAAGATCTCAAGATCTTGCGTGAAGTTTCTCTCCTTTGCACAAAGAATCTCTTCCACATGCGAGAAACAAATTTTTTGTGTGCGAAGAACCTTTTTCTTCGTGCGAGAGGTGGGTATCTCCCACACGAGAAACCTCATCCACACATATGAAGAAACAATGCACCCTATTTCTTCACTCGAGGAAAGAACATCTTCACGCGAGAAAGGACAATCTCGCGCGAAGACCGATTGGACAACCCTAAAACAAGCTAAAACATGCAATAAATGACCTCAAACTATGTAAAAGCAAAAGTACGAAGGTGGGAAATCAATGACTCATCGGTGGTCCGTAGTCTGTTGGCCGGTTGTGTCGTCTGGAGCGCTAAAAACAATAAAATCTCATGTTCACTACCATGTCTCTCAGAGCTCAATTCACTAAAGGACAAAATGCACAAATGATTTGAAAATGACCCCTTGGGACCTTATATAGCTATTGACCTAATTTTTCAAAGTGCTTCAATTTGCGCAAAAATCACCCCCTGGCTATTTTGACCATTTTGCATCCATTTTCGGGATCAAATTCGAAATCTGACACACCTTAGTGCCTTAAAAATGCATTTTAAAATTTTGGGACCAACACGATTGAACACTTGTGCGGTCCAAATTTTTTTGATACTTTCTGATTATTGGAATCTTTTCAACTCAAAATTCTTCATATTTTCAAAATTTATGTTTGAAAAAGTCAACTCAACTCAACTCAAATCAAATTTGGCCAACTTTTGGTCAAATTTGATCTTCTAGACCTCAAAACCATTTCGAATTAACTCTAAATCTTCTTCTAATTTCCTCTACATTCTGTTGAATCTCAAATTTCTTCTACTACTGTACATCATATTTCTAGTGTGTCATCTTTAGATTTTGCTCCCGAGGGGGCAAGATGATTACATCATTGAACTTGAATTTCAAATCAATTTGAATCTTCATCGCTAGGGGCATCTTGTTCCTATCTTATGTCCTCATCATTCAAGGCATCTCACCACTAGGGGCATCTTGTTTCCCTCTTTCTGGCACCTTTTTCATCTTGTCATCATTTGATTACAGGTATCGGGACAATCCAAACCTTGACTCCTGAGGATCAAGCCTCGTCCTGGGGATGGTCCTATGAATCATAAATCAATCTTAGGTATCTAGGTGTTCTATCTGGATCCTTAAAGATTAAGCTTCGTTCTAGAGATAATCTTTTAAATGCTTTCAATCTTAGGTATCTAGGTGTCCTATCTGGATCCTTAAAGGTTAAGATCCGTTCTAGAGATAATATTTTAAATGCTATCAATCTCAAGTATCTAGGTGTTCTATCTGGATCCTTAAAGGTTAAGCTTCGTTCTAGAGATAATCTTTTAAATGCTTTAAATCTCAAGTATCTAGGTGTTCTATCTAGATCCTTAAAGGTTAAGCTCCATTCTAGAGATAATCTTTTAAATGCTCTCAATCTCAGGTATCTAGGTGTTCTATCTGGATCCTTAAAGGTTAAGCTATGTTCTGGAGATAATCTTTTAAATGCTTTCAATCTCGGGTATCTAGGTGTTCTATCTGGATCCTTAAAGGTCAAACTTCATTCTAAAGAAACCTTTTAAATACTTATCAATTTTAGGTATCTAGGTATTCTACTTGGATTCCTTGGGATTAAGCTCTGTTCTAGAGATAGTCCTTAAAAGCTTATCAATTGGTCTTTGTATCATCAATTTCGAAACCAATCTCATTTCTTAATCCTCACATCATGCTTTCTGATTTTCTTTGAATTGAACATGTTGCTCGCACATTCATTCAAAGAGGGGCAAAATGTAATGCCCCAAAATTGGCTCATTTCCATGATCACCAATTCTGGTTTATTTTGATCAATTCTAAGACCTATTCTAATAGGCAATTCTCATTTTGCTACTCGCTACTTGACTTAATTTTCAGATGCAGAAAACCCTAATCTGCATTCATCATACTCATTATTTAATCCCTATAGTACGCACTCATATTAGCTACATTAAACCTATTTGATTTCAATTTAATTTAATATAAAGTATTCATACTTTATTAAATTAAATTATCTCCTAAGGCTAATGTACTACAGGATTAAATTTATTTTATTTCATAAATACGCCTATCTCAATTAATTAAAAGGAATTATTTAATTAAATGGGGAAGGTATTTCTAATTTATTTTTGTAAAGAGGGGTAAACGCTTTTAACCTAGAGCTATGAACCAGTGAGGCCACAACGGGGGACCTCATCCCCATTAGATTTGAACCTTGATGGCAAGGATAACAACTCAACAACTTAACCATCACAACATGCCACTATTGGCAAGAAGGTATTTCTAATTAATTAAATAAAATTATTTAATTAAATGGAGAAGCTACTTCTAATTAATTAAGCAAAGTTATTTAATTAAATAGGAAGTTATTCTTAATTAATTAAATAAAGTTATTTGATTAAAAAAAAAAGTGTCTCTAATTAATTAAATCAAATTATTTAATTAAATAGAAAACATATTTATGAGAGCATATCTCATTTTATTAAATTGAGTATCTCTCCTAATTTTCTCTTCAGTTCAAAAATGGAAATTCCTAGTTCACTGCTGATCAAATTAGAAGTGACCCTGATCACTTACTCTCACACTAAAGTTTATCTAAAATAACTAACTCTTACACTTAGATCTGAGCCAGTTAACTCCCTCTAATTTGAAAATCTTCCACCTTGACTGAACCTCATCTTCAATCCTAACCGTTGATTGAAATCGATCTCAACCGTTGGAGTATTTCAGGAAAATCTATTTAAGTGACCCTCATTTTTTCATTTTGGAGGATGAATTGAATTGTTATCAAAGTGCTATTGAAATTCATACTCACATTTGCTCACATTTTTCATACACTTGCATCCTTAGTTTAATTTCATTTAGCTTAACTATTCATATGTTAATCTAGTTTCCTTTATTTTGTTCTTGGATTACATTGCATATCTCATTTAAAATAATTTGCACATTCATCTAGACTAGCTGCATTCATCAAATCCTTTGTTCTTAGAAGGTCTGGTTGCCTGCACCTTGTTTTTGAGGATATTAACAGGCAAAATCCTTCTAGATAGAAGGCAACAGGTCATCTTGCAGGATTTCTCTCGAATGAACAATCTCATGTTCATTTTGGGATGAATCTGCACATAATGACCATGTTGAAGTGTGTGTGTGTTAGTATAGGCCACAATTCACGCATACACAAAACACTAAATTAGGATTGAAGTGAGGAGACTATGTACCTCCAACCCAAGAAGGCTTTTTTTGGGTTAAAAACCTCATAAGAGGAAGCTGCTATTCAATTACGGAGTGTGTGAATGGGAGTCTAATCGAGTAGAGAAGTAGTTTTTCCCAAAAATGTGGTAACCTTGAATTAAAGAAAGTTCTGATGGTTCATTTTCAGATCCATAGACAAGTTATGGAGGATATAAACAATGCCTGAGACTATATTGTACTTTTTTGACTTAATGTCTCATTAAAAAGGATGGAAAAGCATGCAAAATGCTTGACAAAATGAAATTCTCGTTCTTGGCCTATTGCTTTGAAAGATTCATTGAGTTTATCTCCAAACATTAAGTCATCCAAATTCGGATCAGCATCCTTATTTTCTTTGGCATTCCGTATATTTGAGAAAAAGATTGGTAATCAAATTATGAAGTATAAGTATCAGAGGCTGGATTATGCTCCCATTTTAAAAAGTACACTTCCAGACATTGGTGATACCATTTTAGGGAGTGTTTTCCTTCAAGATTTTTGGTCATCCCTTGAAAGCGAGGATAGGACCCCATTAGTCAAAAAAAATTTGGAAAGTGGTTTGGCTCGAGCAAGAGGGCACCCAATTTTAGTACAGTGTCTTGATCTAGTATTGGAATGCTAAAAGCCTACCATCTGAATACCAGGGAAGTTATTTCATCAAATAATAAAGTAATTGTTTGTCTAGATCGTATCTCTATTGCCATTGCTTTTTGATTGCCTACCAAAGTGTAGTATGCCAATATCAATCTAAGAACTGCCAAGGAGTACTTTATCTCGAATCAAACTTAGTGTTTGAACACTGTTGCCAGGTCATGGCTCTTGCAACCAAGGAAAGGGAAATCTCAACTAGCTAAATCCATTCATAGATCATTGCTAAAAGAAGACATAGCAAACATGGTAACTCTATTAAGTAGGATAGTTGGACTTCGAGATTCACATGAGTTTGAAGGTTGAATGTTCCTGTTTATTAACATGGTCTGCGAAGGGAAGCAACACATTGATTGGCCTGAAATTATCAGTGACTCACTACATAGACAACTCATGGGTCTTCAAGAAAATGACTACTTCTACATGACTTCATACCTTTTCTATGCTATTGCAAGTACCAAAAGTTGGCCAGGACTTAATTGGTAGGGTATTTATAATGATGCAACTCTCATTTACAATCATCTTTCTCAAATTCAGTATGACAATAGCCTGCACCATTTTAGAAGAGTGAATGATGTGTTTACAATGCTAACTGTAAGAGAAATTCAAGGGAATATCAGGCTTAGAATTTCACCAGAGGTAGAAATGAAAGAACAAAAATATGGAAGTTTTTTCATATAGTTCTCGAAGTTTACTTATATCAGTTTAGCTGCCTATGATCGATGTCCTCTAATGTTACCTATATTTGTTGATGATAAAATGGTCTTGATTGAAATGTGCAAGCAAATTAGTCAAATCAATAAACTCTACAGGAACAGGAGGATAGATGAAATACCTTTTCCTATCAGCATCAGACATTATACTTGTGATACTGCATCAAATGCCAGGAATATAGAAAGATCTATTGCCACAATAAATTTGCATCCTTAGACGATGTTTTTCGCTTATGATAGTAAGGGATATGCAATGAATGAGTTAAAGTTAAATCCCAGTCTTGGTCACTTCCTAGCTCTAGAGGACTTTTGGGAGGATTGTGAAAATGATTTTGAAGTTAGGAAGAGAGGCTGGATGTGGCTTACAGTGAGGCAGGTAATAGACTTCAAGATGGATATTGATATGATAGGTGTAGATGATAATGAGGCTTCCTTGGTTGATCCTTTCTACTATGAGAAAATCAAATTGCTAGATCTCCATCATATTGATTGGTCGATTATGGAGTTAAAAAGCTTAAAAGAAAGGACTTCCTTTGTTCTTAAAAGGACAAGAGACTGGGTCAGTAAAGTCAAAGCAAAAAGGGCAGCTATTGAATTCCAAAGTAGGGAGAGAAGAGGTGATCAAGGAGAATCATCTCAAATGGAATTAAAGGAAACTTTTGGTGAGAAAATGCAGCAATTAGATGCAAGTGTTCCAGATCAAGATGAAGATCTAAATCATCCAGTTAAGTTTACAGTCAAAAAGAGGAGGACAAAGATGAAAAGTAAATCTACTAGATCAAATCAGGAAGGAAATGAACCTAATATGAAGGATCAAGGAACTCCCCAAGCTATTGAACCACACATTCCCATTACATCCTCTCATGATGTAGCAATCCCTCATTTGAGTCTCTCTCCTCCTAAGATATCATTAATAGACATCACACAACTAGATAATCAATTATCTAATTTAGAAGATTTAATGATGATTTCTGAAAATATAACAAGTGATGTGCAAGTTTCAATTACTACACCTTCACGGTTCTAAAATAGTCTTCAGAAGAAGAAGAAAGTTGTTCAAATGATTCCACCTCCATTTGATGTGATCTCTAGTTTCCTTTAGAAGCCTCCTAAGGTGAAAAAGACCAAAGTGATGTCTAGGTTAGCCATTGATAAAACTTTAGGCAACCTATGCATAGAAATAGCCAAGCCCATAATTGAAAAGAGTGTTGATGAAGCATCTGAATTAGACTTCATTTTAGATAAGGTTGATCTTGGTCCATCTACTATAGAAAGAGATTTTCAAAATTTTGAAGTGACTGCTGCCCAAATGTTACAAAGGGCGAAGAAAGAGAAAAGAACCAAGGAGCAACTCAAGGAACAAGTTCAGATGCTGGTATCTTATATCGATTCAATCAGTGATTCCTCTAATGCCAAAGTAGTGGTTACTTCATTGGGTTTAGCAAGCCCTAATGGTATTTTAGATCATATTTTTGTTGAAAGAATAGACAAACACAAGTCACATAGTATGATGATCGAAGCTTAGATAAACAAGATGATAGAAGATGCTTAAAAACTCATAACTGGAGTGAAGGAGATATATGGAAAAGCCATTGAACAAATATAAGAAATTTCAAAAGAGCTAGAAAATAGCAAGGAACAAAAATCCACCTGGAAAAAATTAGTTGATGAATTAAAAGAAATGGCCAAGTTAGATACAAGCATCCTACTTCTTGAGAAGATTATTGCTGATCCAAGTGAGAACCAAACACGTATCTGGAGTAAAAGTGTTGGTTGGAAAATGATAAACATCAGCAAAGGGATCACTGAGTTTGAAAAGCTAATAGCTTCTTGGGAGCAATTGAAAACAAAAGTTACAGATGAATTAGTCTCTACTATCACAGGTGGGGCAGCAGTAAGTGACCTTTAGCATATTAATTGCCAATTTCTCTTTGATTTCTTCAGTGTCCAAATTCATTTAGAAATAGAGAATCATGTATCAAATGTTGAAACTATGATGAAACTCAGCCTAGTTGTAGTCATTCTAGGAGATTGTTACATTTCAGCCTATCGACAAGAGTCAAAAGAGATTCAGGATAGATACTTCACAGCTAAACTCAGGACATCTGGAAAATGTGTTCATTTCAAACTATGAATCAATGATGATCATCCTAGATATATGCTTACAGGGCTTTTTGAGATAGGTCAATTATGTCCAGATAGATAGAGTTAGTAGCTAGAAGATTAGTGATTGAATATGCATACATCCTTAGAAGCTCTAGCCAAAAGTTTTATGTTTTAAAGTTTTCCTTGTAGAGGTTAGTTTTATTGAAGTTAATTAACCTCTCCAAAATTATGTATTTTGGAGGTGGTTATTAACCACGA
The DNA here is from genome assembly GCA_028749045.1 of Cupressus sempervirens. Taxonomy (NCBI): domain Eukaryota; kingdom Viridiplantae; phylum Streptophyta; class Pinopsida; order Cupressales; family Cupressaceae; genus Cupressus; species Cupressus sempervirens. The sequence continues at coordinate 637,793,834 of CM053793.1, forward strand.
AGAGGTAGTTATTAACCTCTATGTCTATATAAGGACTCCTTTTGGCTTTGTAAAGGGACTTTTTGGTTTTAAAAATAAGGGAACACTATGCTGGAATTTTGATCAAGAGATCAATTTTGGAAAGTATGTACAGTTTTTATCTCTAAAATTGAAAAATCTCTATTATCTTCTTGGTGCAAGGAAATGAAATGAGATGTGTTTTTGATCTCTTGTTCTAAAATCAAAATTGTTGCAATTGTAGTAGGCATTATTACAATATTGTGTGAGTGTTTATGAATGATGAATGTGCATGGTAATACTAGTCACTTTCAAGCGTAGTTCTTGATCACCTTTGTCATCATTCTTGTTTACCCAAGAAAGTTGTGAGGTCATGTGGTGCATTTGTCTTGAATGGCTTTCTCTTAATCTTTGAAGTTTTAGATTCTTTATTTGAAAACCTTTTAAAAATTATATCTTACGAGGGAGTTGCCCCTCTAAATGCAGAGGAAGGCCGCATACCAAGTGCCTATCCAACTATTGTGAATGGTTTTTCACATACAATCTGTTGGGAAAATTCTACAGTGACAAATTTGTTTACCAACAATATTGACTCAAATTAGGCAAGTTGTCTACATGAAAGAAAAATTACTTTAGGAGCAGCATTTTCTTGGGTAATAGGCTAGTGTGTTGGCATAGTAAGAAGCAAGAATCTACTACACTTTCTACTGCAAAGGCTGAATATATAGCCACGTGTTCTTGTTGTCAACAGGTTCTTTGGATGGTTAAAACTTTATTAGATATGAAAGTAAGAGTGTCTAAACCAGTTCCTATCTATTGTGATGATTAGAGTGCAATCAGCATTTCTAAGAATCCAGTTATGCATTCACGTACCAAGCACATTGATGTTTGTTATCATTTCATAAGAGAACATGTCTTGAATGGTAATGTTGAATTAGAATTTGTTCCTTCTTTAGATCAGCTTGCTAAAATATTTACAAAACCTCTCTCAAAAGCTACATTTGAAGGATTAAGAACAAGATTGGGGGTGTTATTTCTCTCTTCTCTTGCATAAGTTCATGAATGAGTGATAGGTTTTAGGGGGAGCATATTTTGCTTATCTTTTTATTACACTAAAACCTTGGTATATCTCCTTTGTCATTGATGTCAAAGGGGGAGTAAAATGAAGATGTCTACATGATGTATATATAGGTATAGGTACACATGGATATGCAGGTATATAGGTACAGATACAGGATATATAGTTACACATGGATATAAAGGTGGAAATTGGTATTGACATCAATACCAAAGAGGGAGTATGTTGAACCCTTGGTATTTGGTCTTTGATTGTTGTCATTGATGTCAATAATGAGAATATGATATGGCTAACATCATTTAATTATCTTATTTGATGTCCTCCAATAGTGTTTAAAACATATTCAAGACAAATACTTATGTGTTATGCAATTAACACTTAATGTTCACATTGTTTTTGAAAACGGATATAAAAATATAGCTTTGGTCTATTAGAAAGTTGAAAAGCTTTTTTATCAAATAGACCCCAACTATCATAACTTTTTGGAAAGGACTCAGAGTTAGCTAAAATGGTTCATCATTAGTTTTTACATAACACATGTATGGAAAGAGAAAAAAATATATTTATCATAAACAAGTACCAAATTTTTATGACAGTTTTCAGCAGTTTTGGTCTAATGAAAGTTTGTGGTATGTAAATGCCTCCAAAATTTTGAATTTCTTGGTTTATAAGTAGAGGATAAATTCCTCTAAAACATCTAATAGGTGGTTTTCATAGAAGTTTCAAAATTGGTGTGAAATTCCTTGTAGACTGAACAGTTTGCAGGTAGATTTTTAACAGCAAAGAAGAGGGTAATGATTTATGTTTCTATTCTCATATTTATGATTTGATTTTTATAGAAGAAGTTTATCAAAGGTAGAAGAAGGGATATATATTGCTGCTTTATTCATTCATATCAGTATTTGATTAGATCTTTCAATAGAAAAAGAAAATATATGTAGATATTGGATGTTTTGAGGAGAATACAAGTATATCCTACATTGTGTTTTCAACAAGAAGTTGAAACTAGTGATTCATGATTTGTGTTGTAACAGAGATGATCCTCTAATTTTATATCTCATTTTTTCATTTTGGAAGTTGGTGCTTCTTGTATTCATGAAGTTGGTGCTTCAGGTGTAAGGGATTGGTGTTCCTTCGTATTGGTGTTTCTAAAATAGGGTGTTGATGCTCCCTAGAGTTGTAGCTCTAAAAAAATTTCCCAAGAGGCCAATAAAGTTTCGGATTCAAAGTGGTTTTTTACCCTAAGGGGTTTTCCATGTTAAAATATTGTGTCACTTTGTTATTCATTAACTATCTTGCTCATGTGTTAAATTTTTATAACTTGTAATTGTTTCAAGTTATAACTAAGGAACCAAAGAGAAAATAATCTATTAAGTTATAATGTTTACTAAACTATTTTTATTCTTTAGGGTTTATTTAACATCAAGATAACAATTTGGACACAATATAACTCATACCCATCAATTACACATAGGCATTGCAAATACAATTTCCATTTCTCAAGGGTTCTTTCACGTTATGTAACATGTATAAAGTTTTAATAATTAGATGTAATATTAAGCTTAATGTGCATAACCATAATAAAATAAATAGATACATAATCTCATAAGAAAATATATAAGAAAACTTGATATAATGAAGTGCAACCAAATAAACAATATCCATTACACATGTCACAATACAATACATTATCCCATGGGATCTCAAGATACATGATATATGAATACATATATACTATATTTGAATAGAAAATCTCCAAAACAAGAATATGAAGGATACAATCACAAAAATATCCAACATGGGTGCCACTCTATGGTGGGGGGGGGGGGGGGGGGGGGGGGGGGGGGGGGCCAAATGGTAAGAAGTCACTACCTCATGACCTTGTGAAAACTTAATTAGGTTCACTCCCCTTATACAGGGCTGATAATGCACAATCCGCATACAAATATCAAATCATAAAATTAAATCCAAAGCAAGGAGTCTTGAAATATCTCTCTACCTCAAGAATACCACAAAATACTCATAAAGAAAAGATAATAAATGTTCAAATAATATCAATTGATTAATACCAAAACCACATACCAAAGTCAACAACCAAATATCAAGTCCAAATCAAGTATCAAGACCAAAAAGATACAGCTACTAAAAGGATATCCACTTCCAAATCAAATGAAAAATAGAAAAAGAATAATAATCAATGAATAATTGGCAATCATCAATAGAGACTAGAACCACAAATAATAAGTAACATCCAACAATAAGTAACACCCATGAGAGGAAAATCCAAAATCTATAGAGGAGACTTGGGTTGCATGCTAGGGAGTGTAATCACATGGTCAAACCACTTGAGTTACCCTAGAATGGTCTCTCACTATACCCCAGACCCTCAAGTGTTGAGTTACCTTAGACTAGTCACTCTGAACCTTGGACCCTCAACATGACCCATATAGAACCAAAATACTCTCTCATGAAGATGAGAAATACTAGTCATACCACCCACTAAGTATCATCGCATTCACATCATTAGCATATACAAGAACTGAAGACATGGGTGAGGCAATATCTCTATTTATCTTTATAATATTTGTCTAAATGTTTTAATTACTATGTTATCACTAATTATACACCTTACAATAGGTTACCAAGTAGCACTGACCACTTTGGGCCCTAGACCCCTATTGTAAGCCACCCCCATAGAGTGCACTTGGAAAACATTTGTTAAACTTACAAACCACAATTGTCTCTCATACCAAAAAGTAATGATAATCGAAATCAGTTCCATGACAGGTAACCGGAAACTATACTAGTTCTCAAAACCCCAAATATCATAAAGTTTGTCAAAATAATTCTCATAAACATAACTTCAAATTGAACCACAAATACATCAACACATCTAGTAAAATAATCATCATAAAAGAAATTGCACAAGCCTCTAGTGCACATCCCAATTTGGCCAACTAAACAACTAAAACAAAACCATCACGAGACAAATACCACAAAACTTCAACCGAAGCATATTAAAAAAACATAAGGTTCCATACATGTGATTCAGATTCATTTATTTTCAATGGTTTGATTTGGCCATAAGGTTGATCTTATTCATAAATATTACAACAATAATATGTTTATTTTATCCTTCATTAAATTATCCATATATACAAATTTTCCATTATGATTCAATTAAATTTGTAATTGCTTGAAGTTAATTGCAATCTAGAAATAAATTCTTAATTGAATTAGATTTTAACTTAAAATTAAAATATAATAATTTAAATTTGTACTAATTAAAAATTTTGAATATATTCTTTATTTATTTTTTCCTAAAATAAAATTTAATTTACAAGATTAATATAAATCATAAATAATTTTATTTTTTTTAGTAATGGAACAAAGTCTAGATTAATTATTATTATTTATTCAAATTAATTATGAGTATTTGTTTAAGTTCAAGTTTACTTGAACCCAAGACCTCCCACATGTGTGTGTGTGTGTGTGTGTGTGTGTGTGTTTAAGTTCAAGTATACTTGAACCCAAGACCTCCCACATGAGAGGCTTGCAAATTACCATTGTGTTATAAGTGTGTGTGTCTGTGTGGGGCTTGCAAATTACCATTGTGTTATGTGTGTGTGTGTGTGTGTGTGTGTGTGTGTGTGTGTGTGTGTGTGTGCGTGCGTGCGCATGTGTGTGTGTGTCTGCGTCTGCGTCTGCGTCTGCATCTGCGCGTGCGTGTGTGTGCGTGTGTGCGTGTGCGTGTGTGTGTGTGTGTAGAGGAATGTATTACTGACAAACTAATTTAAAATAAAGAATCTCAAAAATTAAGCAAAGTTAAATGAAATATTGATAATACAAAATAATAATAAAGTGTACCTTTTTAAGATTAGCTCCATTTATATGAAGAAGGGGTTATGTGGCCCCCATATATATATAGGAATTTTATTAATGACAAACTAATTTAAAATAAAGAATCTCAAAAATTAAGCAAAGTTAAATGAAATATTAATAATATAAAATAATCATAAAGTGCACCTTTTTAAGATTAGCTCCATTTATATGGAGAGGGGGTTATGTGGCCCCGCTCCCTCTTTCCTTCTTTTAAAACATTATTATATTAATATGAGTTATATAGGGAGGAAGTGAGGCCTCACTTGCCACTCCCTCTTCTCTTCCATAAGTAATGGGTTCACACTTTATTAAATTGTCCCTTTTTTACAATTTATGATTTTATTTTCTTCTTTTTTCTTTTACAATTTTTTTTGTGCGAATTATGAATGGAAAGGGGTGGAGTGAGCAATCGTTTGGCATGTGACCCCACCGCTATCCATTTAAATTTTTATTTTTTATTTTTTTAATCAAATTATTGTTGTAGTTTGATAGGAGAAACAATTTCCAACAATTACATTTAATTCTTTTTATTTCAATTTGATTATGAGTAAGTAAAAATTACAAGTTTCAAATAGAGGAAATTAGATAATTTATGAGTTTATTCCACATAAATTTTCAGTCAAACCTTAGTTGGTTTAATTATTTTCTCTAGTTTTCTATTGGTGAATATTCTAACATCAAAAAGGGTTTAGAGATTAATATAAAATCATGGGTTTCCAATTCCTGTAAATTTTAATGTAAATTTCCTAACGGTTGCCAAGATTTGGTTTTTCTAAGAAAAATTTCAGCAGCATGATTCTATTGTCTTACATCTTTCACAAATATTTTTAATCAAGGGTGATTTAAATCTATTTCTAAATTACAAACTAATTTTTTTTCATATATTCCATTCAGAAAAAAATTAAGCAGTCAAATTCTAGCAATGTGGCAAACACGAGGAGATTTTTCCAAAGTAATTTCCAAAAAGGCTTCTCAAGCCCTGCCTCAATTTGACTACTAAATTTTAGATTAATCTAGTGAATACCTGCTATCCAAAATACTCATAAAATGACCCAAAAAGTCTCCAATAAATAGTCCTAATCCTACCTAGGGTTTCCAATTTATGAAAAGAAACTCACTTTAATTAAAATATTAAATAACTTAATTTATTAAATCTTCCATGCACAATGCACTTTCAAACTAAGATATTCTTTTCTTTTCTTTTTCTACTTTATTAGTTTGTGTAAAGCACTTTTTAAAAGCATAAAAATTATTTTAATTAATAATAATACTTAAAGCCCTTTAATTATGTGCAACTTTAATTTTATTATTATTAATTAAATAATTATAATAATCAATATTTAATATTTAATATTTTAATTTCTCTTTTTCTACTTTTCAAATTTAGACTTTTAAGTTAAAGTTTTTGAAATCAAAAATACATATTTAATTAATTTCTAATTAATTTAATATCATTATATTTTAATATTTCTTTTTAATTAATTAATATGTAATAAATCAACTATCGTATGATTATTCAAGTGTCACAATTAAATTATTTACTAAACAATTCACAACTCCTAAACCACATAAATGTCACATACAAAAATAGACCAAAAACCAAAATCAAACAATATGTACAAAGATAAACTCATTGGTTTAAAAAGAGTAGTCAATTAGATACATGTCCTCCTTCTCAAGATAATAGTCAGGCTTAGACTAAGATTTAGACCTAAACATTATCTCCCCACTCTTACCATTGAGTTATTGCAATAGAGCACTTGGAACGCCCCACTCAAGAATCCAAAAGAAATAAACCTAATATGATACAAAGCTTACTAAAGAATTTTTTTTTAATAAGTTTAAACAACATGAAAGTAGCAATGTGGAAGTGATATATACAAATGCAATTACAATATAGATTTCATTCCTCAAGGGTTCCTTCACATTGAGTTTTGTTTAAGAAATGTATGTTAATTAGTTTAAATCTCAAGTAAAATGTTTGGGATCCTAAAGGAATAACAAATACATCATATCATAAGAAAATGCATAAATACAATGAATTATGTCTAATGAATAACATCAATTGCATATGATGCAGGGTATGCAAGAATAGATACAAGTACATCAAAATACAAGATACATAATTAAAAATATACATCAACTAAATAAAATTCTCATAGATAAGAATAAGAATGATAATGGTACAACTGTATCAACGAGAATCCTACATCTTTCAATCTAAGGGGGGGCCAAATGGCAAGAAGTTACTACCTCCTCGCCACGTGGTCACCTAATCAAGCTCTCACTCCCACTGTGTAGGAGAGATAATGTATGATCCACACACATATGGGAAAATAATAAAATAATCCTAAGCAAGAGATCATGATAGCCAAATCTACATGAGGGTACCTCAAACTACTCATAAAGAAAAGATAACCAAAGTCAAAAAGACACTCATTCAAAACATCACATACCAAAATTACCAATAGATAACAATAGTCGTCAATAAAATTAAATCACCAATATCTAACTCCAATAGTAAAAACACTACCAATGAATAATTGACACTCATCAATAAAATTCAACTATCAACAATAAATGATATCCAATCAATAAGTAATAACTCACAATAAATATACCATCAAAAGTAACATCCAACAAGTACACCACTAGAGGAAAATATAAAACAAATCCTAAACGAGACTTAGGCTACATACTATGGAGTGTTATAATATATGCCAACTCTAAGGTTACCCTAGTAGTCTCTCAGAACCTCGACCCCCTAGTGACTCTATGTGGAACCAGAATACATTCTCATGAAGATAAGGAACTAGTTATACCTCTCAAGGTATCATCTTATTCTCACCCTTAGCATATGCAAGTCTCTAACTTATTAGTTTAATTTATCTCAAAGCATGGGTGAGGCAAAAAAATTAATTACTATGGTATCACTTGTTACACAACTTGCAATGAGTTACCCTGACATAAGAATATACTTGTTATTCTAAATTATTAATATAAATATACATACGTGTGTACGTGTGTGTGTGTGTGTGTGTGTGTGTGTGTGTGTGTGTGTGTGTGTGTGTGTGTGTGTTTAAAAATAAAATAAGAATGCACATATTAATATAAATTATTATTCTAATATACTTATTTAAATCAATAAGTATTTAAATCTCAAATCTCTTTGTGTATGCAAAATATCATGCAATATTATCATATTATTAACTTAAATAATCTTATCATAAATGATTTAATTAATAATTTAAATTTATATATTATTAGATTAAATATTAATATCATTTTCATTTTCAAAAATATCAATTTGACTTCTATTTAAGTCTAATATTAATATTTACTTTTCCTTAAACTCATAATGCAACTACAAGTAACTAAAACTTGAAATCATAATTTTAATAAAGTTATTTACAATTTCTCTCATAATATTTAAATATTCATAACTAGATGATTATATAGTGAACTCTACTATAACTTCTCTTAAAATATAACTACGTCACAATTATATATTTATTAATTTGTAGCTCCACTTGCATTAATAAATATATAATAATTTATAATCAACTAAGAGTTTTAAAAAGAATTAATATTAAAAACTGTCCAATAAGAAAACAGGTAGTATTTATTTAATTGTTGAGAAAAAAAATTAAAAAATAAATTTATTTTTAATTATTTTTTTATTTCCATAATTAATAATTAATAAAAAAATTAATCTAAAAATTAATTATATTTTTATAATAAAAATAGACATGCAATTATTATTTTCACGTGCCTTTGATCTTCTGAAAAATGCAAGCATAATATTCTTTGTTCTCTATCATGAATGCATTTGTTTTTCTCCAATTTTTCTTCTGTGAAGTTTCAATTAAGGGTTTGATAATAACAAGTTTTCTAATTCTTCCAACTTAGATATGAAATTTTTAACCATTTGCACAGATCCAAGTTACTACAATAAATCAAACAACCAAATTGCAAGCACTCAAGAAAACATGAAAAATACAAATCTTTTCAAATGAATTTATTATCATGGGTTTCAAACCTTGCCTTAGTATGTTGCTACTAATCTACACAATCTGGTGAAACCCATGCTAACCCAAAACCCTTGAAACTTCTAATAATTATTTTTCTCTCATTCCAAAATTTGCTCCCATAAACCTGAGTGTCTCTCAAATGAACTACAAACTCTCTAATAAAGAACCATAACCCTGACTAGGGTTTATGCTCTCCAACATTTCAAAAGCCACTAACTTTATTAAAAATATTAATATTTTAATTGTTTAATCATTTCGTGCACACTTAAATGATTATTTTTTAATTATTTTTCTCTAGTTTATTAAATTGTGCAAGTGCTATAAAAAGCATAATTTTATTATTTAAATTAATAATAATTAAAGCTCGTATTTAAGTGCAACTCTAATTTAATTTTTATTAACTAATGAATTACAATAACACAATATGAACTCTTTAATATTTTTATATATTTTTATCCAATTTCTTAATTTAGACTTTTAAATTGAAGCACATATTTAATTAATTTTCAATTAACTAAATTTCATCATATTTTAATTTCTCTTTAACCAATTTTCTAAATTAGACTTCCAAATTAAGGCTTTTAAATTAAAGCACATATTTAATTAATTTAAATATTCTCGTATTTGAATATTTTCTTTTTAATCAAATAATATCTAATAATTCATAATATTATATGATTAACCAAAATATTATAATTAAATCATTTATCAAATAAATCACAACCAAATCCACATAAAAATAACATTACCAAAATTGACAAAACTCAAAATTAAACAACACGAGCAAAAATAAACTCATGGGTTTAAAAAGGGTGGAAAGTCAGATACATGTCCTCCTTCTCAAAACACGTAATTAGGCTATGGTTGGGATTGGACCTGAACATTATCTCCCCATTTTTACCATTAAGTTGTTCCAATAGGGCATGCTCATCCTATCAATTCATGGAAGTTGATGCTTGGTACTTGTAAAACTATATAAAAAACAAAAGTGTACATGTGTGTGTGTGTGTGTGTGTGCACGCACATGTGTGTGTGAGAGAGCTAAACTAGCAATGGCGAGGAGTGGTACATCATGTAGATTTTGACTAATAGGTGATTATGACTCCCTCCCTCAACCATATCAAGCACATTAAACATAATTGTAAAATAGACACACACACACACAATACACATGCAAGTATGGGGTAAGTATAATAGTAAATCCTAAATATAAATAACATCATATTCTAACATGAACATCTCATCATCATGAAGGCACAATAAACTTCTTTCTAAGATACATCATATGACATTATCATAAAAGTAATTTTGTTAGCTAACTAAGAGCAATTAAAGCATCCTCGTTGCAAGTAGGAAATTGTTACAACCTGACATAATCAATTACTCAACATATCAAAGTATTGCATTTCAAATATCAATTAAGGGCTAACACATCAATAGAAGAGTCATGTAGAACTTTAACAACTAAGTCTATGATAATAGCAAAAGAAATTGTAGACACACACACACACACACACACACACACACACACACACACACACACATAAACTAAAAAGAGAATGGTGGGGAGTGGTACATTGTGTAGATCCCAACTCCTAGGTGACTACGTAATGAAGGGTGACACCACCCTTACCAATTCATAACCAAAAACATGACAATATGAAGATAAAGAGAAGATAAACTATTTATTAAAATATATATTAATACTTTAAATTCCTTAAAATATCAACAAGATGATATCATAGCTATGACTTCTTCCAAAAGAAGCTTACAAATTCTTCCAAGATGAGAGAACTCCTAAATAAGAGTTTCCAATCTAAGAGCTTCCACAAGAAGAGTCTTCACACCAAGGGATTCCAACTAAGATCTTAAACATTAAGATCTTTCACCCCCAAAGCTTGCAACCAATGAACTTTCACAAGAAGAGCATCCACCATAAGAGCTTCCATCCAAAAATATTTCATCCCAAGAAATTACACTTTTAGAGTTTGATTACAAATGTTCATGTGTCTTGCTTATATAGGCACTTACCACCCAAGATATTGCAAACACAACCAATGTTGGATTAAAGGTAAATGAAACTATCTCACAATAAATATTAAATTATTGCTCAATTACAACTAAGCACCACCATGTGGTCCAATTAGAAAAGTGCATTGCTTGTGTGGTCTAGAATAGATATTAAATGTGGTATGTATAAAACTTTCAACAAGCTTCTAAAATGCCACCTACATGCCTCGATAAATGAAATGACAGTTTTTTTTCTTTTATTCCACCTGTTAACCTTAGTAAATGAAAATACCTTTTTCTCTCCTTTTTTTCATTTTTTTCATTTTTTTCTTCCATTTTCATCATTTTCTCTCCAATTTTGTTTATGTCATGCCCCATTTTATTATGTGGCACAAGATGCTCCAACATCAGACACCTAAGATAGGGAAATTTCTATGAATATGGATTCACAAAATGAAGTAGTTGTTATTGATATTTTGTTTTCTTCTCTTTCAACACCTTGTTGGAACAAGTATTTGTTGCCAATATATTTCTTTTTTTGTTCTTTTCCAACACCTAGGTAGAACAAGTATTTGTTGCTGATAATACTCCTTTACAAATAACATCATCCAATTGTAACTCCCAATGTCCTCCAATCTTGTACAATCTAATGTATTTATAATAAATTATGTATTACCATACAAATCTTCTTTTGCATACCAAGCATCACTTGCAAGGCCCTCATATAAACCATCATCATTATCTTTCAAATCCATCTCAAATTCAGCATGCCACAATTCATGAAGATTTACCTCTTCCACACCTTCATATTTGTTTTCTTCTTTAAAATATTCAACAAGGCATGTAACAACTCCTCTTCTTTGACCTTCAACCAAGGCATTCATCTCTTACTCTACAACTGCAATCTTCTTTAACAAATCATCTTCTTTAATTATAGGTTCATGAGTATTTTCATCTTCATGCTCTATGAATTGTGTTTTGCAACTTTTTCTTGTCATCTCGCTCCAATTTTCTCAACTCAGCGAATCTTAAGAATCCATCAGTTCGTAAAAGTCATCTTCTTCTATCTCTTCTCCATAGTCATTTCTTCATAAGACAAACTAACCCAACCTAATGTCTTGGTGCAAACTACCTCACACTCGGCTATCTGTCTACACATCAGAAACTCACTCTAATACAAGTAATAAAGGGCCACAACACCCTTAACAACTCATAACCAAAAACATTTTAAAAATATGAAGATTAAGAGAAGAAAAAATTATTTACAAGGCATATATTAACACTTGAAATCCCTTACAATATCAACATGTTAATATTGAATAGCTGTGACTTCTTCCAAAAGAAGCTTACAAATTCTTTAAGATGATTGAACTCCCAAATAAGAGTTTCCAAACTAAAGCTTCCACAAGAAGAGCCTTCACACCAAGGGCTCCCAAATAAGATCTTACACACTAAGTTATTTCACCCCCAAAGGTTGCAATGAAAGAGCTTATAAAACAAGAGCATCTACCACAAGAGCTTCCATCCAAAGATCTTTCATATCAAGACCTTACACTTGAAGAGATTGATTACAAGTGTGCATATGCCTTTCTTATATAGACACTTACCACCCAAGATATTACAAACACAACCAATGTGGGATTAAAGTCAAATGTAACTACCTTACAACAAATATTAAATTCCCACCCAATTACAACCAAGCACCACATGTGGTCCAATTAGAAAATTATATTTCCTTTGTGGGCTACACCGAATATTAAATGCATGATTTAAAAAACTTTTGAAATACCACCTACACACCTCAATAAATGAAATGATATAATCTTTAATTTTTTTTCTTTTATTCCACATATGCACCTTGGCAAATGAAAATATATTTTCTCTTCTTTTTTATTTTTTTCTCTTTTCATCACTTTCTCTACCCTCCATTTTTTTTATCTTACATCACTACGACTCCCTCCCTCGACTACATCAGGCACGTCAAATAGAAATATAAAACAAACATGCACACCATACACATGCAAATATGGATTATGTACCATTAATAAATCACAGATATAAATAGCATCATATTGTAACATTAGCATCAAATCATCATGAATATAACAGTAATGATCATTTAAAGACATATCACATTATGTCATCATGAAAGTAATCATATTTACCAATACAAATTAAAGCATCATCATTATGAAATTAATCATAATAATCAAATTAACACATGAAATGCATCAACTTTGCAATCACTCATGATATAAAATCTAATCATAAAGTAGTGTTATATAACTGTAAAATCAAGCATCTCTGAAAACTATGCATGAAAACTAGGCTAAAAGAGTTTGACAAAAGGAGCAAGTGTTACATTAAACACTACCTTTCGCACTTTATTTTCCATTTATTCAGCATGTTATAGAGGAAATTGGGTACATTCATTAGTTAGTCATGTTTGAGGTGTCTTATGATTTTGAAATGGACAACATGAAGCTTAGATTGTTAACCTTAACATGTAAGTTTTTCTACAGTCCCACAGAAAGATAATCTTTGTGTCCCTTGACTACTATTTCCAAAGAAATGTCACTAGCCATGTGAATTCAACCCTATTTTTTCTTACATCCCTACCTTCTAGAAATAGATCGCTTATTGTTGCTTTTCCTATCATGTTTACAATTATTTGTCATATGATATCTATTTTCAATCCGATGGAAAATGTTTGGTTATTTCTTAGATTCATAATGAATTTCCACCCACATATTTAGTATATTGGTCCATATTCTTGGTCTTTTAAGATGATTTTATGGCCTATTGGTTTATAGTGAATTGGAGCACCTCCTATTTCCACAAATTCTTTACTCTACAAACTCCTAAATTATAAATGTTAACTAAAAAGTTTTTTTAAAACCCCTTCTTCTTTCTACACTTTAAATTTTTTTTATTTACAAACTTCTTCCTTATTCTACAACACAACCCCTAATAGAAAATATTTCATCAACTAAAGTCACTTTGAAAGGGTTATCATAAAATATTACAACTACAAGCGTAAGAAGATGAGAGAAAAAAAGTAAAGAAGCGCATTATGGTGAAGTATATATATTAATCTCATAGACCTTGGGAATTAAGATTTGGTGGGATAAGATACAAACATGTATTTTAACTTAATGAAAAAATAATAAAATGTGGCAAATACTCCCCACCCCCCACAACTTAAAATATGTCATGGTTCCACACTTGTGGATGGATAGATAATATTAAATGCAATACAAATATATAATTATAAAAAGGGAGAAATTTTGTAATTTGACTATTGCTTAAGAGAAATATTGTGTTTACCTTGCAAATATGACCAAGGTAGTGCATTATGATTACTAAATTGCTATGCAAACTAAAGACTTGAAAATTAAATGTTCAAAAATAATGGAAAAGTAAATGTGTCAGTCAAGAAAATTGTGATGGGGAAGTGAAGTGGAATTGAAATGGAAATAATATTTCCACATAAACATGGAAATTCTTTTGTGAATTTCTTGCAATATTAATCAAACATGTGGTGATATCGAAGGGTCACTTGATTATCTTAAGAAAGAATACCATTGTTAGATTATGCAATATGGTTCATAAACTTCTTGCTAGAAGGTCTGTGAAAAAGGTGTAGATGGTGGTCGTTGACTAACAGCTTGAATTTGACATCATCTTTACTAATTATCTTGACAACTCCATTATAATAAAAATTTTGAATCTAATAAGGACCCAGCAATCTAGTTTGAAGTTTCCTCAAATTCCCCTTATACCTTGAGTTATACAAAAGAGCCCAATCTCTAGGACCAAATATTTTATGTTGGAATTATTTTAGAATAACTGAGAGTTGGGGTGAATCAATTATTGAAGGTCCATATGCAGAAATAGAAATTTTCAAAATTCAATGAACCCATAAAACATTCTCAACCATGCATGCATTCATTGTGTGTTAACCAAAACTGAAATGTTACTATCAAATCAACATGCAGAAATGTAAAACATAAAATACAACATATCCATCAGCACATTTGACACAATGATTTAACAATTTGAGAAAAACCACTAGTAACATGCTACTCCTTTTTCACTCTTCTGAAGTGATGCCCTATTAAAGGCCAACCCTATTAAAGGTTACAACACACACTATTAAATGTGACCTTGTTAAGGGATTTCAATCACCCTGTCAAAATGAGCCTTGTTAGAGGACTTTAGGCCATTCACTTGGAATGTCACCCTGTTAAAGGATTTTCTAATGACTGTTAAGTCAACCTTACTCCAAAGGATTTACCCTGGGCTGATACAATTGTTAGAAAGTAGCAGTAGAGCTTTGATCTAATACAACTTACAACCTTACTTGCAGATTATAGATCACTATTCAGTCCTCAACTCTGCTTGGCTTCCAATCTTTGCAACTCTGATAGCTTGTTCACCCTTCAAGCATTCATCCTCCTTAAGCCTTCTTTCTTAGTACGTCATTGCAAACTTCTTCCCTTGGGTCACTTGATGAAGCAAACCCTTTTTCTTTTTCCTTGTCAACTTTTTGCATCAAAACTCTCTAACCTCTTTTCTTCATGACCATACATCCCTACATATAGGAAATTAGAATACTTTCCCTCTCATTATCCATCACCAAAATTAGGGTTTTTGATGCAGTAGGTAGGATACAATATATCTACCCCATATCTTGTCTTCTCTAGAAACTTCTCTTAGAATCCATTTGAATTTTCCTCCAAAATGGTATACATAAGATTTTATGCCACCATCTCTCAATCTTATCTTCCTCCTGATTCACAAGTTCCAAAAAAACAAAATTTTCAGCTTTTATTTGGTGAATCTTTGATCTTTTCATAATGCAGTAGCTCGACATTATCAATTTACTGATGCTCAACACATATTGTGTTACTCGACATCTACTGTAAAATCACTCGGCATCAATTGGATTTTACTGTGTTTGGCATCAACTAAAATTACTCGGCACCAACTAACTTGCTCAGCATCTACTAACTTACTCAGCATTCACTAGAATTTTCTTTCACTCGGCTCCAACTGACTTTTTGCTTAGCTTGCACTAACTTTTCTCAGCACCTTCTATGAACTTGGTCAAGCTTGGCAAATGAACTTTGTTCAACCTTATTCTTGTAAACTTTCTAAGTATAACCAATCATTTTGTAACCTCAAGTAGATCATCAATACATTATGTTATCACTGTCTTAACTGATTATTGCACTTCAATACATAATCATAATTCAACCTTTCCTCTAGGTACTTTTGTTACATCTTATTGATCAAGTCCTCCTCATCAATCAAGTAAGTGATAATGCTTGAAACATATAAGCAATTGTCTTACCAACATGTAGCAGGTTTGACATTAGTGACAAAATAATGATTGAAACACACAGTCTTCTTCAACAATCTTTCTACTCAAATGATCTTTTCAATCATATATCAACATTTTATTCTTAATTTATTCTTCATGTCATTTTTTCCTTTGCTGTTGTATTAATTATTTGTATTGCAAGATTTTTTGTATCATCTCATGTACTCCATCCTAACAACTCCATTAGAATAAATTTCCTCAATCTTATAAGGACCTAACAATATAGTTTGGAGTTTCCTCAAATTGTCGGTATACCTTGAGCCATACAAAAGATCCCAATCTCTATGACCAAGTGTTTTATTCTTGATGTGTTATTCATGTCATGTTGTCCTCTGTTGTATTAGTTCTTTGTATCATAGGGTGTTTTGTATCATCTCATCTAGTTTATCTGGTTGTAATACTCTCTGTTTGTGCTTGTGATAGATTCATGCCTAATTAAAACATTATTTTTAGTTATTATGTTCAAAATCAACTAGAATCATTTATTTTTTACCACATACCAACTCAAAAGGGGTGAACATTGTTGCAGTCCTCCATATTTTCCTATAATCACATATTGGTTTTGGCAATCTATTGACCCAATATTTCTTATGCAATGATATTAGTTCGGTTAAAACAACATATATTTCTCTACTACTTACCTTATCTTTCCCATTTTCCTGAGGATGGTATCTGGTTTATTTCTTGTGCCTAATTTTATATTTTTACCACTACTACTACGAGGTTAGATATGAATTGAGCTCCTTGATTTGTCACAATTGCTCTAGGCACACCATACTTCATAAAGATTTTTCATTCAAAAGCTTTTTATTCTTATTATCCCTAGAATTCTTTATAGCTTTAACTTAGCCCATTTTGTCAAATATTAGTACAAACCAAGATATATTACTTCCCATTAGAAGGCGAATCAATGGGTCCTATAAAATCCACACCTTACTAATCCACTAGATTAATAGAGACTTGTGAATGCGATGTAATTTTAATAGATCTTTATGGTCTTCCCATCCTCTAGAATCCATTGCATGTTCTAGTACATCTCATAGCATCCTTATGTAGAGTAAGTTGATAGTATCTAATGTTGAGAAGCTTCATGGTTTTCCTTTTATAAGAGAAATCTCCACCACAAGGATCATTGTGATAGGCATGGAGAATAGGATTTGTTTCATCCTTCGTGATGCAACTTCTGATTGCATTATTTGACCATGTGTAATATAAGCACCCTTGAATCCATTTGAAGGTAAAATTATCTTCTATTAGCACCATCTTCTTCTCAAGAAAAAAATGTGGGGGTACCTTTCCTACTACCAAATTATTGGTAATGTTTACATACCATGATGTTTCAATGGTTATAGTAAATAGGTTCCCATGTAGAAATAAATCATTAATAGAAGGTTCCTCAATGTTTCTTGTCATCATAGACAAAAAAAATCTACAACATTTTATTTCCTTTTCTTGGTGATGATGGTTATACTAAATTCTTGCATCAAAAGCAACCATATAGAAAGAATAGTGGAAACAATAGGTTTATTCATCAAATATTTGATTGTAGCATAGTTATTATGAACAAATACCTAATTTCATGTAATATATTTTTTCAATTTATTTAAGGCATAGATGAAAGCTAATGTTTATTTTTCTATGATAGTGTTAATTCAACTGTGCTCCTTAGAGATCCTTGTTGATGCAGGAGGCTGCATTTTCAAAAGTTCCTTCCAGAACTACTCCCATTGTATGATCTGAAGCATCTATGTGAACATGGAATGGAGACTCTATTGAGGTCCTTTTAAGGATAGGAGATTGAGTCAATACAATCTTGAGATTTTGAAATGCATGATCATAGGTTTGATATCCACTTGAATATTGCATATTTTCAATCTTGTGTACAATGGTCTTTTAATTTGGTTGAATTGCTTCATTAATATCTTATAATGACTAGAATGACCTTGGAAACTCCATACATCCTTTTTTCTTAATAGATGTTGTGAGATTTTTTATTACTTCAATTTTAGACCCTTAGAAAAAATATAGCTCCATAGGACTACCCCTTCCTGTGTCATAAGGAAGGACTTCCTATTATTTAATAAAAAAATCCATGTATCTTTGTAGCATATTTTTCAAATTATCCGATGCTTCTTGACAAGATTCTCCATAGATGGTAAAGTTGTCCATATAAGTTTTCGTACATGTATAAGATATATTTGAGAAGATGCTAATTATTATCATTTAAAAAGCTTTTGGTGCTTGAAAATCTAAATTCCATATCATGCTATGCATACGATGCCCATGGATATGTGAAATTGGTCTTCTCTTGATCCTCTTGTCCAATCTCAATTTGATTATATCCAAGTATGATAAATATTTCTTGTTTGCTAGAGAATCTAAGAATTCATTAATGAAAACTAATGAAAAGTAGTCATTCTTGGTTGTTGAATTCATCTCCCTATAGTATACACAAACTCTTCATTTTCCTCCCTTTTTACAAATAATAACCAAGGAAAATACCCACTCACTATCAGAAAAAGGGTCTATGAAACTTTTAGTCAATATTTTTTGTAATTCTTCTTGTAATATCTTTCAAGTGTGGGGTTGAATCTCCTCTAATGTTGACTATCCTCCTTGAATCCTAAGTGTGTAGAGTTTTGGATCCAAACCATTCTTGACATTATAACCTAAAAACAATCATCTTTATGTAACTGCAAGAGGGTAATTAAGGGTTTCGTTTTATCAAAAGTGAGCTTGTTTGATCATTTTTTATTTCTTTCCTAATGATACTTCCATCTACCATGTAATTTCAACCATGAATTCATGATTAATTTTTGACATTTTGATTTAATGAGTTAACAATGTGTACATAAATGTCATGTTTTAGTATAGGTTGACAAAGTATATTTTGGAAATAATGTCTATAGTAAATGCTAGCTAGTGATGTATTTTATCAATGAAACAACACCATTAGTGAAGCATTTGTAAAAAACATTTTCAAATAGGTTAGTGAGAAAATTTTGATTGGTTTCACTCCACGAAGGGTTTCCACATAGGAAATTTTGTACATGAGTTTATGTGTTATTTGGTCTCTACAATTGACTTATCTATGTTATGTCATTTAGTTTTTTTAATTTGTTTTATTATGATCAATACTTTTAAATTAGTCTTGACTATCTCAAATGTATGATAAAGAAATATTATTTGTGTTCAAAGTTATTCATTTGATCTACTTGAATATATTTAGAAATATTATTTATGTTCAAACTTATTCATTTGATCTACTTGAATATATTTATTATGCATTGTGCTAAATTGATCAAAAAGCCTTGATATTTTTTATGTTTCTACAAAGAGCATTTATGATAATTTGAAAATGGTATACCATTGATTCACCTCCCACTCCACTCATAGTATCATACTCCATGACTCAACATCGGCTCAAAGCCCTAGTTTATAGAAGTCTTGGGAGTGAATGAGTGGATAACATTATGATATCCTAAAACAAGAAAAGTCACTTGGAAAAATGCCACACCTACCTTCTTGGAATCATGCATGTAGCCCAAAATAGCCACTCACATGTGCTCTTACAACTCTCATAAGGCATCTCACTAAATGAGACCAAGGTAGGAATCTTCTATGATAAATGCTCTCCTGATAAATAATGACATATTTCATTATCATCATTCATGCACTTAAAACTCATTGTATGTCTCCAAAAATATAAAAATAGAAGATTTCAAAGGGGGTGCCTAGCTATTTTATTCTTTCTTAAAATTCCAAATAGTAATTGTACATCATTTTTTATAGGATCTCTTTTACCATCACTTAGTAAATGTGATGCAAGAGCATCCTAGGTGTAATAGCAATCTTGCATCACAAAAAAAAATTCCCTTTTGTTTCTTCAATAAGGGTTGTCTTAGTGCAAAGTCGTTGTCAAGAGGGTTTTCTACTTATTAAGTCAATCATACAAGCTCGGAATGTCCTAATTTTAGAGGTGGATGTTCAACTTGGATATATTAGCCTACCTGTTGAGGCTCAATATTATATCATGAGTATTCATGGATTTATTACAGATTTTTGGTGTGCAATTTTTGTACAAAAACTTTAGGCTTTCCGTTGAAGACCTTAGAGCCTCCAGATGGGCTCTAAAATGGGGTCAACTATCACACTAATTGGACCCTTTAGATCAGAAGCTAAGGATTTTGAAAAGTGGTTATAATAGCCAATTAGAGAAATGATTCAGAAGTTATAGCATTCTAAAGTTGTGCCAACCAAAATTTCCAAAATAAGTGTCAAAGGTGTATCAGGCTGACTCTGTATGTAATTTTAGAGTTAGTTGGTCTCAAGAGTTAGGGTTTGATGTCTAGAATCTTCCCAAGCAGTGTAAAAATGCCTATTTAAGGAATGCTTGTACATTGTCTATAACAGCTCTAGGGTGATAGTTCACAGCTCTGTGTTGCAAATTATTGTAAGGAAGGCACCCATGTGGGTTTGCATATTGTATTTCAAAATTATGTAATTCTCCATTTGCGACAATAATAAAAAGCCCATATTTTGTTCTCATAATCTTTTGTTATTTCTTTGTTTATGTTATGTGTTTGTGGTATTAAGGGGAGCATCCTTCATCAAAATTGCTCCCCAACTTATGGGTAAATTACAAATAACATTGAGGGATTAAATAATTCAAGGATTTATAAGGTTGATTGCATTGAAACCTAACAATTATATAGACTTTCCATGGTATTCTTCTAACACTTTTCTTAATTCCATGTTTCTCGTTAATTTTGTTAACTTTTTTCTACTTTTCTAAACTTCCAATTTGTTTATTTTAAAATTTTGGTACATTTTTATCTCTTTATTGGTAGTGACCCACATTGGCAGTCTTCTTAGTGTGCTCACTCTCAATCTTTCTATTTTTTTCATCCTTCTGCAAAACACTTATTGCCACTCTTGAGTTTTTTTTTTAATCTATTTTTGATGCTTTTATCCTACATGTTCAACTATTAGGTAAACCTATCTTAATCTCATATTATCTCCTTTGGCCATGAGTGTTAATAATTTGGTATTTTATTACTCATTTTATGCATCCAATTATGCTATTGTACACTCACTTTTCTTTTAGGGATCTATTTTTCCTTTTAGGGGTCTCTTTTAAAGATTTGAACCCCCATCATTCCATTCATTATCCCTTCTTTATCAAACCCTCTCTCAGGGTATTTTTCCATTATTCTCTAAAAAAATGTGCCTCTTGTATCATCTCTCTTAGCAAGTTTATTTGGTTCTCTAAGTTATTCATTTCCCAAGTGAAGTCTCAATAATGTAACCAGTATTAGCAAGAAAAATGGATCACTAGGATTTTTTAAATTGTATTATACCCCAATAACAACAATAATAGAATAAACAAAGGTTGTGTAATAACTTATCACAATGTTGTAATAAACAAGAGTCATATATATCATAAACAATAATAAAATTTACATTTAAATCAACACCAATATTTTCCTATCTATATTATATTATATTACATTATCAAGCTCTTAGAATGTAATCTTTACTTTTTATGTTAATAAATTCAAACATTACCGATAAAAAAAACCATTATTTTTATCATAATGCACTACCTTTTCTTACCTTATTTCCTTATACATTATTTTTCTCTTGTATGTGTCTGTGTGTGCCTGTGTGCATGTGTGCACGTGTGTGTGTGTGTGGAACATGTCTCATATAATATACTCACTTTCATTTTAGGCCTAGTTGATCTTATGTTTAGCCTGATATTTGTGGCTACCTATGTTAATTAATACTAGAGTTAATTATTTTCATTTTATTTTATTATAAGCTCTACCAATGTAAACCTTGAAAGTCTTACATTAATGAATAACTAATTCTTACAAATATTTTCTTGTAGAATCATGTGTGATTTGTCAATATGTGCAAGTTGCTTCATTATAATTTATAAGTCTACATTAGATACCAAGTGCATTGTGGAAAAATGTCCTAAGTCCTTGGGTTTTAATCCTTAATTAAAATTAAAATATTATTCTTGTCTAAGCATTGGCATTGGCATTGGCAACTCCTTATCTAATTTTATTTCTAACTCTTTGGATGTCGTAATGTCATTCCATTCAATCCAAGCACATGGTTTGGTAGAAAGAAATGTATCAATGTCTCTTCCTACTAATATCTAGCTAAAATATATATGTATGTATGTATGTATGTATATATATGTCTATATGTATATATATGTATGTGTGTGTGTGTGTGTGTGTGCGCGCGCGCGCGCGCGTGTGTGTGTGTGTGTCAATTATGGAAGTAACATCTTGATTATGACAAGTTGGGGATCTCGGTTATTTATTAAGAGTATTATGAGAAATATAAATCTAATAATGTGTCATGGTGGCGAGATGCAAAATCAATGTAGAAAATCCCCCCTAGTGCATGTCTTTGTATCTATCCAATTTTCCTAGTTGAGCCCTTTAAGGGTCAAAAGTATGATCAATTGAAGTTCAAAGTAAGTCACAAAGATTTTGTATCTATGTCAGAAGTATAAAGCCCTCAATATATTCTCTATTAATCAACGATGCTCATTTTTTTGTGTACCTCCTTTCTACAAAAAGGTTTTGTTAATTCTTGAGTCTGCATATGAGGAAGAGCCTATAGATGTCTCATTAGATAGCAATAAAGTTTTTGAAGAAAGAGAATGTTGAAAACAGATTGATACAAGTATGATAAATATGTTTCAATCATTGTTTTGTCACTGATGTCAAACTTGCTTTCTGCTAGTAAGACAATTGCTTATATGATTTAAGTACTATCACTTGTTTGATTAATGAAGAGGATTTGATTAAAAAGATGTAACAAAAGCACCTAAAGGAAAGGTTGAGTTATGATATAAAAAGGAGTACAAGAATTAGCTAAGACAATGATATCATAGTGCATTGATAATCTACTTAAGGTTGCAAAGGTTGGTTACACTAAGCAAGTTCAGAAGAACAAGTTAAACAAAGTTTGTCTACCAAGCTTGACCGAATGGAGAGTAGGTGTCGAGCAAAATTAGTGCAAGCCGAGAAGAAAAATTCGTTGGAGTCGAGTAAAAGTTTATTTTAGTGTATGCTAAGCAAAATAGTGGATGCCAAGTAAAGTTTATTTGATGTCAAGCACCAGTAAACTTTAGTTCGTGTCAGATAATTTTTAAGAGGATGTCGAGCAACGCAATATGTGTCGAGCATCTGAAACAAGTTAATGTTGAGTACCAACATTATCAGAGAGATCATGAATTTGATGGATCTAAGCTAACAAGTTTGTTTTCTTAGATTGTGTGAACTAGGTGGAAGATAAGATTGATGATCTCGTGGCAAAGAATTCATGATAAACCATTTTGAGGCAAATTCAAAGAGGATGGAAGGAGAAGTTTCTAGAAGTGATATGGAATGAGGGGTTGATTCATTGAATCCTACCTAATCTGTCCTAACCCTAAATTAGATGATGGAGAATGAATGACAAAAGATCTTAATTCTCTATTTATAGGGATAGTTGGTCAAAAGCAAGGGTTGTCATGTGTGAGAACCTAAGGAAGACAAGGAGTGAAGGGTATTGCTTCATCAAGTGACCTAAGTGAACAGTCTGCATTGGCAAGTTAAGCAAGAAGGCTTAAGGGTATGAATGCTTGAAGGGTGAACAAGCTATCAAAGCTTAAATGTGTGAAAACCAAGCAAAATGGAGGATTGAAATAGAGATCTTTAATCTGCAAATGGAGTTGTAAGTTGTTATTAGATCAAAGCCTTATTGTTACTCTCTAATAATTGTATCAGTCTAGGGTAAATCCTTTGGATTAAAGTTGACCTAAGAGTCATTTGTAAATCCTTTAACCGAGTGACATTCGAAGTGAATGGTATAAAGTCCTCTAACAAGGCTCACTTCTAACAAGGTGATTGAAATCCTTTAACAAGGTCACATTTAACAGTGTGTATTGTAATCTTTAACAAGGTTGGCCTTTCACAGGCCATCACTTCATAAGAGTGAAAAAGAGTAGCATGTTACTAGTGTTTTTTTCCAAAATTGGGTTTCCATGTAAATCATTATGTCAAATGTGTTGTTGAATTTTTTATGTTTCATCTTTACATTTTTGCAAATTGATTTGACAGTAACCTACAAGTTTTAAGTGAATGCATAATCTTTTGAATGCATGCATGATGATAAATGTTTTATGGGTTCATTAAGCTATGAAAAGTTTTATTTATACATATGGACCTTGGATAATTGATTAACCCCCTTACACCCCCCCACCATCCTTAGTTATTCTAAAGAATTCCAACAAAAGTGAGTTGATTTGAACTATTATGTGAGCATGTTATAAAGCTATTAGAAGTGTCTTTAATAGAAATGGAGTTGAATGCTTAGACTTTTTCAAGAGAAAAAATGACTTTCATTTTCCTTAAAAGGATTTTCCTTCCAATGTCGAGAATGAGAAAAGGATGATGACATCTAGGAAAGGAATTTGGACAACTATATCCATGAAAGCATCTAAAAAAAAATTTAAAAGGCCTCTTACTAGATGACGTGGAGATCTTGCATTAATAAGAGATTGGACAATATATTGTTGGTTTACTTTCATCCCTAGTAGAAACTCCTGCCTATTAATCTAAAAATAATAATCATGATCATGAGTTAATCACTACAAATGTAGTCATCAAATATGGTTAGTGATAATTTATGCCTTCCTAAGATAGTTACATATGAAGTATGTGGCTAATTATAGACAACAAGAAATGTTCTTTAGAATGATGTGATCGTGTAATCCTAATATGTAGGACCATGAACCTAATATCCTTTACAACCATGTACAGCGAAAGGGGGCAACTTATGCCCTATAATTGCCCTCACTTAGGGCCACAAGACAAGTTTAAGAATATAAGAATATATATATATATATATATATATATATATATATATATATATATATATATATACGGGGTTTAGTTTTAACAATAAGAAAAAGTGTAGATGGATTAAAGACTAAATACATTTTACATATTCCTTAGAAAAATATATAGATAACTTGTGCATAGATATACTTTTTATTATCTCAAGATGACCTCCATATATTGTCATTATTTTGGGTATTTCATCATCTGGTCTCTATCCATTGTAGTAAAGATTTTCTTAATACACAGTAATTTGTGCCTCCCTTATCTCGAGAACTCCAAAGTGAGTTCACTTTATGACTACTAAATCACCTAGTTGTGTGAAGTAATGAGATACCTACACAAGAAGTTGAACACCTATTGGTGAGTCCCACCCAACATCTAATTCAATTACTCAATGTCTCATTTCCTTTGCTACCATTATACTCTCACCTTTGGCATTGCACCCACCTACTCCTTAAATTAGTGATTGACATCTTCAAATAAACTCCTCTATTTGTAGGCCAATGGATGGGCCCTCTATTATACTTCACATAGGTCAAGTACTTGATAACATATTTTGGGCAATTGTTTAAAGTTCTTTCCAAATATTTTTCTTGATTGCACAACAAAATAAAGGGTGTGAGATTCAATAGTGTTAGGTCTAGCATCGTTTAGACTAGAGTGTTGGGTCTCATCTAAGCTTCGCAACTTGGTCATAGCTATAGTCATTCCCAATTAGTACCTTGATTTCACTATTATATGCATTGAATTGTTTTGTTTAATGTATAAGGTATATGGTCCCTTAAGTTTGTTTTCCTTAATAAAAATAAAATTTTCCAGCAACTTCAATCTTCCATAATTTTGTCAACTTCAACTAATTATCATTGAATTAATGATATTTTTATTTAACTAACTAATGAGTATAAATAAAAAGAACTTGCATAGAAACACATAATTTCACTAATCTATGTTTTTATCCATTCTCAAGCTAACTTTTGTTTATTGTCATTGGACTAATGATTCTCGCATACCTTACCAATAACTAAAAGTCAAAAGAACTTGATACACAAATACATCTAAACATGATGCATTGAATCCAAATGTGACTGCAAGATGGTGCCTTGATACACAAATGCATCTAAACATGATACATTAGAATTCAAATGTGACTAGATAATGGTGCCCCTGCCCATTACATAAACAAGGCTAATGTTCCCCCTCCTATGCACCCTAATTGCATTTACATAGGCCTTCTCTATACATGGATTTGGTAGCAATAATAATGTCATGTTACAATGTTAGGTTATTTGGTCATGTACAATGCTTTGATTGTGGGGGTTGTGAATTCTCTTGCACTAAGGGGCTGCATCAATGGAAGGCTTGCTACTACAATTATTTTCTCTTTACATCAAAATGTTTGGCCCCTGCCTTTCTCGTTGTTGGGCATTTTCATTGTATGTGGACAAGATTTGTTGAACAATGAATCTTATGATACTTTTTGAGTCTATTACATAGGTTTACCCTCTTCTAGCCTTCTCTTTCAACCCTTGCAAATTTATGTTTTCGAGACTTGAAAGCCTCTAAAGGAATACTCGAGCATTTTTTGTCCATGGTATCTTATCATAAGCTTTAGAACTCTGAAGAACTTAGAATTCGTGTTGAATGATCATTTATAGTTCTGTGGCAAGTGTTCCCTCTCTAAACTCGTGGTTCCCTTATTTCAAACCTATGGCTAAAGCTCTCAATATTATGTCAGTTTGGCAACAGTCCCTCTCTATTTCTTGCTTTGAGAATATCAACAATGCCATCGGTTATTTTTTGCAAGTGATTTCAACCACTTCCCATTTTTGGGTGGACCACAACATGTCTGAGATGCTTAATGAGGATGTTTTGATAATTGAAGATAAACATGAGGTTTAACTATTTGATTGTGAGAGCGTATCATTCTATAGTGTGTGAGTTTTCACAATGAGACATTGCTTATGAATGTTTCCAATCTCATTATATGAATGCAAACTCTATCATATGATGGTAAAATACCTTCCCCAATCATCTAATTATGAATGTGTCTATTGTTTCAGAATCTAGGGGATGAATATCCACTTTCTACCCCAACTCCATTAGTGGACCGAGATGTGACCTTGGTGCAACCACTTGAAGTGGTGCCCCTAAGGATGGACACAATTTGATCAATATTTTTGCTACCTATTATGACTTTTCCTTCTAAATTGGCTCGGACAACATGTAATGCCCCCTTTCCCTATGATCAAATTTAATATAAATAAGTCAATAAGATTAGTAATAATCAATTTATTATTGTTCAGATAAGAAAATAATAACATATAAAATAATATTAAATAACAAGCATAATAATATATTATATTATTATGAATTCATAATGCAACTTGAGAGACCACATGATGGTAAGAGCTTGATGGGATGGAGTCTGCGTGCAGTGTCTGTGCGTTGTTGTCGTGCCCTAGCTCTTTCCTAGGTCTGTTGTGCGTGTGACTGCGAGAGGGTGTGTTTTGATTGCGTGGAGGAAGGTATTGGGTGCGAAGCGTGGGTTTTCTGCAAGCTGAGCCTTGGTAGTTGCATTCTTGCGGGCTATGGGGTGTTGAATCAGGTGGAGCCTGGATAGTGACCCCCTGCAGTGATCACCACAGGGATGTGCAAGATATGTCTCGAGGTGAGCCTTTTGTGGCTACACCCAACATAGTTTTACATGACACGGAGGACATGCATCCGCCAAAACAAGGGGCGAGGGTGTTTGATAATGGCCTTTTTTCTTAGAGCTCAGGAGCTACATATTCAAACCCGTCTGGTGGATCTCGAATCATGAAGATAAACGGGTGTCTTGAATGATGCAAAGAAAGACTGAAATTGATAAATCCCTTATGAAATGATTTTTGAGGACGTTGAGTATTTTTCAAGGCACTCGTTGTATTGTAAATTTATGGGTTTACAAGTATCCCTTCAATTTCTAGAGAATTGGGCTCGGAGAGTCTGGGAACCAGAGGGCGAAATGGAGGTCACATTACTTGCAAATAACTTTTTCATGGTCACATTCACCTGCATGGCTGATCGGAACAAGGTCTTTGAAGCTAGGCCCTATTTTTACAACCAGGTTGGGCTATTTGTTAAACCATGGCATGTAGGATTTAATCCTTCTAAGGAGCTTCCGAATCGGGTTCCAGTGTGGGTTCGATTACCCAGATTTCCAATAGAGTGCTGCTGAGAGGATGTTCTTCATATGCTTGCCTCGATGTTGGCAAAACTAGTGGGGCCTTCAAGTCAAACCCTTGGTAAGAAGGTGATGACCTTTGCTCGAATTTGTGTGGAACTTGATTTGAGTAGACCGCTGCCAAATGCGGTAGAAATGCATGCAAGTACTCATTCTTGGATGTAGCAATTGGATTATGAGACCCTTCCTTTCCGGTGTCGTCTGTGTCATGAGTATGGCCACCTACTACGTAGGTGTCCGAGGGCCAAGTTAGTGGAACAGCAACCTCCACCTCCTTTTCGTAACATTCCAGGTGCTGATAAAGGGAAGAAGCCGATCTCTGGTGAGGGTAAGGATGCTGAGGGTTTTGTTCACGTTAAGGCTCGGAACCGTAATAGAGGACAAAAGAGGACTCTATTGGAGAGACAAGAGGAGGATACTTTTAAAAAATTTGAGGTTCTGGATGAATTGGGATAGCATGGAGTCAATCCAGGTTTTACCAGTATGGATCACATTGATGCAGAATCTGACTTGGAGATTGTCTCTTCCATTCCTCATCCTGTTCCACAAGTGGAACCTGCCATGCCTATGGTCACTGAGGGGCAGCCAGGGGCTTAGGTGATTATGGAGTCAAATGATTTTTTGGGTCAGGGAGAAGTGTTTGCTACCCTTCTAGTACGAAATGTTATTTCGGATATGGAAAAGCATGGCAAGTCTTCTCCTCATTTGGGTATTCTTCAGAAGGATGGCAAGAAGGGGGTTTCGAAGAAAAGTGGCAAAAATGGGCGCAAGAAGGACATAGAGAAGATTAAGATGATTGGGGAGAATTTGGTGGAGTCAGGATCTGTCAAGACCTTGGATTCCCATTTTCCAGGCCCCCCCAAAATGATCATTATTTCATGGAATGCAAGGGGCTTGAACAGTGGCCCTAGACTAAAAGTTGTTCGAGATTTGGTTAGAAGTCATTCCCCTGATGTTCTTTTTCTTCAGGAGACCAAGTTTTTTGTTGAGTGTATGATGGGTATAGCACCTAAATTGTGGAGGAATGGTCAATGTCAGTGCATTGGAGCTCAAGGTTCTTTCGGGGGTGTGGCATGCTTCTGGAATCCATGAAAGATCCAACCTTTGTGGTGGATTTCATTTAGGTACTCCTTATCCTTGGTCTCTCTATGCCATGATTCGGATCTCTCTGAAAAATGAGGGGGTATTGCAAGACTTGAGCCCTCCTCTGTGCTTCTCTGAGATAACATTTTGGCTCTCAATCTCGTGGATATCAAGCCTAGTAATGGCCAATTCACTTGGAATAATAGAAGGACAGGAGATAATTGCATTGTTGAATGATTAGACCAGTTCATGGTTTCCTATTTTTGGGTGGGTAGATTGTGGTCATCCAGGTCTGAGATATTAGATTGGAGAGGTTCGGATCACTGGCCCATAAAGTTAGCGATCTCCTCAAATCGGCTGCCTCAGAGGTCACCTTTTAAATTCTAGCTCATTTGGTTGAGGGACCCAGACCTGTATGGCTATGTGGCTGAGTGGTGGAGGGATGGTAGACCTGCCTTTGGTACAACAATGTACATTTTTGCTAAACTTCTTCAATATGTTAAGTACCAGCTTAAACGATGGAACAGGTATAGCTTTGGAAATATTTTCCAGGCAAAATATGTGGCCCAGGCTAAGTTGCATGATATTACTAGGTTGATTAGGGAAGATGGGGTGTCAGAGTATTTGTTGCAGGAGGAAGCTAGGGCTCTAAAAACCTTGGAGGAATGGGAGCTGAGAGAGGAAATCTATTGGAAACAAAAAGCTCGGATTGACTGGCTTCAATAAGGTGATAAGAATATTGTTTTCTTCTTCAACTTGGTGAAGGCCAGGCGACATGGTAATTTCATATCTACGTTGGTGACTAATAGGGGGGAGATTCTCTCTTCCTCTCAGGACATCTTCAGTGAAGCTGTGCAGTATTTTTCGTCTTTATTTAGGGAGGAATCGCAGGGGGACTTGGTTGAAGAGGCTCAAATCCTTTCTTGTATTCCTTCTTTAGTATCTTTGGAAATGAAAGAGCAGCTTATGAGTGCCATATCTTTGGAGGAGTTAGAGAGGATTGTTTTGCAGATGTAGAAAGGAAAAGCTCCAAGTCCATACGGCTCTCCAATTGAATTCTTCTAGGAATTTTGGGATATTATCAAGTTAGACTTATTGGCAGTTGTTCAAGAATCCCAGAGGAACAAGCAAATGCTTCGGGCCCTGAATTCTACCTTCCTTGCTCTCATCCCCAAAGGGGAAGGCGTTGACCGGTTAAATCAATTCCGCTCTATCTCTCTTTGCAATGTTATTTATAAAATTATATCTAAGCTGATCGCTGATAGGTTAAAGAAGTGGCTTCCAATACTAATTTTTGAGGAACATAGTGGATTTGTGACAGGCCGCTAGATATTGGATGGGGTGGTCGTGGCTACTGAGACTATTCGTTCTATGGTCAATTCTAAAGATAAGGCTATATTCATTAAGTTGGATATGGCTAAGGCATATGATAGAGTTTGTTGGTCATTTCTCCAAAAGGTCTTGAGAGCCTTTGGTTTTGAGGAAGAATGGATTAGGTGGGTTATGAGTTGTGTGAATTCGACTTCTTTTTCAGTCTTAATTAATGGAGAACACTCTGATCTTTTTGGTGCTTCTCGGGGATTACGGCAAGGCGACCCCTTTCTCCTTATTTGTTTCTTCTTTTGGCGGAAGGTTTGGGACGCTTGATAAAAAAGAATGTTGAAGGGGGCTACATTCAGGGTTGGCAATGGGGAGGAAGCCTTCCTGTGCAATCTCACCTACAATTTGTGGATGATACGGCTTTGATGGGCATGGCTACCATTCGTGAGGCTTCTAATATTCGTAAGGTGTTGGATGTTTATCTTGTTGCTTCAGGACAGTTGATTAACAAGGGC
Organism: Cupressus sempervirens; assembly: GCA_028749045.1. Classification (NCBI taxonomy): domain Eukaryota; kingdom Viridiplantae; phylum Streptophyta; class Pinopsida; order Cupressales; family Cupressaceae; genus Cupressus; species Cupressus sempervirens. The sequence goes on from CM053793.1 coordinate 637,825,271, forward strand.
AAATCATCCATTTTTTTTCTTCAACACTCTGCTCTCTATTCAAAGAAGAATTGCTCGTATTCTTAGATTCCAGATTGGTAGTCTTCCTTTGCTCTACCTTGGCATTCCTATTTCGGGTGGTAGGCCGTCTAAGGAATCTTGGCAGGATATTCTAGATAAGTTTTGAGTCAAAGTTACTCATTGGACCCATCACTGGCTTTCATTTGTTGGTCGGGTCAAATTGCTTCAATTTGTGATTCAAGCTCTTCCTCTGTATAGGAGTATGGTTCAGGTGGCACCAATTAGCTTTGTTAGGGAATCGGATTCCCTAGCAACACAATTTTTATGGGCTGGTAATCTATCTTCAACTAAGTGGAGTCTTGTCAAATTGGAGGTTGTTTGTAGCCCGAAACAATTAGGTGGTCTCGGATTACGGCAATCCTTGCTAACTGGTACTGCTTTGGCTGCCAAATTGTATTGGCAATGGTGTGTGGAACAGGACCAGGTATGGGCTAGAGTTTTGACTCAAAAGTATCTTCCTGGGATCCCTCAGAAAGATATCCCGCGGTATAGCTTGTATGGGAAAGGCTCGATGATTTGGAATACTCTCAAGAAAGGGGCTACGCTTATTAAGGGTGGTTTATTTTGGATCTACAAGAGTGGTTCAAAGGCCCAGTTCTGGTATGATGCTTGGGATGGCTATCCTCCCATGGTTTCTCAATATCCTCATTTACGCATATTAGCCCAGGGATTCTGTGATGCTGGTTGGTCAAGGGTGGTGCGCGACTTTAAGTCATTTTCCCTTCAGGGTCAGATGGTGGAGGCAAGGTAGATGAACCCAGAGGAATGGTCTATTTTTGGTTTGGAAGTGGAGCGTGCTGAGCTCCAATATATTCTTTCTAGGCGAAGTTGTAGTGCCCTTATGAGAGATGATGTGTTGGCTTGGTCCCCTAATCCCAGGGGTGCTTATATTGTTTCCTCTGGATATTAGGAGTTTCTCTCCCAACAGCTGGTGGGGGAGGAGGTTCAATGGTGGAAGAAAGTCTAGAATTGGTTTTCTTGGCCAAAATGTAATTGCTTCATTTGGGCTTTAGTCCAGAATAGATGCCTAACTTGGGACAATATTCACAAAAGGGGTTTCTCTGGCCCTTTAAGATGCATCCTTTGCAGTAGTGGAGAGGAAGACTCTTCGCATTTGTTCTTCTGTTGTTCTTTCACCCTACAGTTATGGCATTTTTGGTGGGGTGTTTGGAAACACCCGTGCATTCATGCCTCCTCCTTGGTTGATTTCTGGATGATCTTGGGGAGGCCCCCATCCTTGGCCCCCTTCCTGCAAGATGTTTGGTATGCTGGACCTATCTTTCTGCTTTGGCAAGTCTGGCTGGAATGAAATCGAAGAATCTTCCGGGGGGGAGCATTGGGGATTCATCAGGTTTGGAATAGAATTTTGGGAATGGTTCAGGATACTGTCTTGGCTAAGAGTGAGATAAGTGCTACCACTTGAGAGAGATGATGCTACGATGGTTGATAGGCTCGGGATACAAGGAATATCTTTGGAATTACCCTGTGTCAGGAAAGGCAGAAATACAAAGCAAAAAGTTCAATGGATGGGGAAATGGATGGTCCCTCCTACTGGCATTCTAAAAATTAATACAGATGGTTCGTCCAAGGGAAATCCGGAGCCAGCTGGAATAGGTGGGATTGGTGGGGATTCTACTGGATCGGTGGCCTTTATTTTCTTAGTCAATGAAGGGATGCAAACTATTAATAGAATGGAAGGTCTGGCTATTCTTTATGCTTTGAAGCGGGCGTATGCTCTGGGATGGCGTAAGGTGATTTGTGAATCTGATTCTCAGGTTATGGTGAATCTTCTCCTTGAGAGGAAGAATTCGAATGTTAGTTGGGAGTTGTCTTTGATAGTGTAGCAGATCTTACAGATTAGCTCTGTGATGGATTCAGTGTTGTATGCCCATATTCCAAGGGAGTGGAATAAGGTGGCAGACTGCTTGGCAAAATGGGCATCAGGAAATATAGATGGTTGGAGGATTGATGAGTGGGAAAAAATGCCAGGTGAATTATGTCAAGACTTGGAGAGGATTTTGACAGAGGAAGTAAGTGAAATCAGGGAGAGATGATTTGGTTTTTAGTGTCTTCTAGGGCTTTGGCCCTTTGTTGTTTTGTACTGCTTTGTTCTAAAGTTCAATAAAGTTTTTACCCCTCTTTTTCAAAAAAAATATATTATATTATTATATATTATTAATAAACATATATATATATATATATATATATAAACAAAATAAATAAATGATTAATGAAACATATATTAGTGATTCCCCCATTCATATTCATTATTATTGATTAATCTATAAATTCAACTAATAAGAGCTCTTTGAGAGCTAAGTCCCTGCCTCTAGGGAAACAAATTGGACGTAATATTTAAAATTATGCTTTTGAAAAGAGAAGTTATAAATTTTAGCAAATTTAATTTAGATTTTTAATTAATATTTTAAATTTTAGTTTTATAGAATAATGTGGCAACGAGCCATTGTCTAAAAATATACAACTTAATGTAATGCATTTTAAAATTACGAGATTTGAATTAATAGATTTTTAACCACGAAATTTTAAAAATTTAGAATTTTATTACATAAGTTAAATTTAGAAATTAATTATTTTTAATTTTTTTAATTAATATATACTAAAGTCTATATATAAAGCAATACAACTCTTAATAGTAATAATATATTTTAATAAAAAATAAAATTTAATAATTATTGATTTATATAAAACTAATTTTTAGAATAATTTAAAATATATTAACATTTTTTAAAACTATTTTGAAAACCAAAAATTGTGATATTAATATTGATAAGACATTATTTTTGTTGTCGAAAATAAAAACATGATTGAGAAAAACAAAAACTAATAAACTTTAATTAATTTGGAAAGTCGTGACCCAAGCTTGGTCGCAGCTCCTTTTCAACTCCTGCCAACATATAAGAAGTAATTCTTTATCTGTAGAACAGGTGAAAAAATTATGAAAACGGAGAATCGTGGACCATGGTTTCACTTATCCGAAATGTCGTGGGAAGTAGATATCAACTAACCTGAACACACAAAGTCTTCACAATGTCAAGGAAATACCCTCACGACAAGGAGCGAAGGAAGGACAATGACAGTCTGGTAGGAATGATTTAGTATCGAATACAAAGAATTATCGAATGAAGAACACATTCATTTCTTTACTATTCATCAATCGAGAAGAAACACAAATTTGTTTGGTAGCGGAAGACAGTAATCCTAGGGGATGAGATGTAAAATCAATATCCTAGGAATAGAGATGATATTATCCCAACCAATGAATATGCAATGGAGAGAAACAATGTGTAACCCATAGAAATACACATATATATCAAGCGATTGTGGAGCTCGAGCGGGCAAACCACATAATAGACAGAATTGGGTGGATACGAAAGAGCGTGGGTTCAGATATGATGAGTCGAAGATCTATAATGAACAGTACCAAATATTAGAGACTATATCTCAGTCAATGAAATATAAGGCTTGACTCAGCAAACAAGACTTACTTCGATGTCTATCATGGACTATCCAAGAAGAGAAACCAGTCTACTATCAACTGAAGGTATGTTCTACAGACCAGAGCGAAGAGAGATGGGAAGGAGGAAAAAGAAAGGAACAACAATGACTTACGATAAGAGTAAGGCTCAACAATAGTAACTGATATCTAGCAATGACAGTATAAGGGAGGCCCAAAGTTATAGTCGATAGCAATAGACGCTACTGGCACAACTATTAAGGAATGCATTATTAATCCAGGGTAGAACTTCAAAGATAAGAGGATGAAACAGAGGACTATTAGAGAAATGCAGTGGAGAACACAGGGACAAGACTTGTTGATCACATCAAATGATAATATCAAAGTAGAAGTTCAAAACATTGAGTTTGGAGATTATCAAAGGATATCACAATCTGTTTATAAGGAATCATAGTTTATAAACCAATGCTATAGCATACTGGTTTGAGAACTAAGTAAGAGAGATATACATAGTAGGATAAAGATCCAAATGCATACTAAGATGGAAGAGATGCCCTATAAAAGATACCTTGAAAATACTAACAATAGTCAACCGAGACTTTTCCCAATAGCATGACAACTATGTGAAGGCAACATATTCATTTCGTCCAAACATTAGAAGAAGATACCAAATAAGGCAATAATTTTAGATTCCATATGCATTGCATTATCAACATTGAAGTTACATGAGGGATATTGTCTAACAAAAGAGTTTTGGTAATTTGAATAAACTTGGTGGTACAAATTTGAAATGAAGCTATCATTGTCGCCTCTTACCCAATACACATAATTTTAACAAGATGTTTGTAGCACAGTAAGAGGATGCAAGAAATTTGTCTGAAATTACTAGAGCAAATACAAGGGACATTACAATAGTATCAAATCATGATTTTTCCATCCTGTAGGGTGAATCTTAAACAAAGATCAGCATATAAGAACAAAATTTGTCATCAACGATATGTAGAAGAAGAATAAAAAAAGATGCGCGGTCATAAGGGGAACCAATTATTTTAGACAGCAAATATATGAATCAAAAGGCTTAAAGAAATGGAAAGCATTAGTGCCATGGCTACAAAGGATTGCTATTTAGATTAACAATGAGTTCATATAATTGGAAGAATGATAGGAGACCTCATCCATTGAGAACACATAAAAATTGAAGCCTCTATTCAAACTCTATCAAGTAGAGGTATAATTCATATCAAAGCAGGCAGAGGAACATTTTGGAAATAGTGACATATCTATGTAGTGTTAACTGTACATGGTAAAAGGATACTTATCGCATGTAGTACAGTAAGAGATAACACAGAACAAATACTTTATTCATATATGCAATATATATGCACTTCAATGCTTATAATATGATTATGCTCATTACAATGATTACAATGATGATGATGATCCAAAGTCCCTTCTGGATAGTGTACATATACTTTTCTGAAGGGGTGACTCAATCGTCACGGACCCATTCAGATACAATTCTACCCATTGGCTACAATATAGAATTTACCGACAACACGCAACTTGGGTCCTTGGACATAACATATATAATTTGCAGATGCTTCAAGGGTATTAAGTGACCAAGATATATCTTATATTATGGAGCAAGCAAGGTAAAGGCAATAACAAATATCAGATCAAAGCAAGACTTGGTTATGAGTAACTTAGTAAAGGAATCCTCATTCGCATCAAATTCGAAATAAAGATAAAAGCAATGACATTCTAAATTGAATTTTATAATTCCTAGTATGGAATTAAGGCAGAGAGCTAACCTCTCTGAATGACTTCACAAGATATTCTATAATTGAATACTCTTAAGGAAGTGAGGCAAGGAATCGAGTATTCTCTAAAGGATAGTACATATTGTTAAGGAAAATAATATGTATATGTAAGAATGGATACACCCAGAGTGGGTATCCATAAGGCCTAGGATGAGGAAGAACTCTCTCCTAGGAAGGATGGATATATCAAGATTGATTATCCATAAGGTCTTAAAGAGAAGTATCGTGAGAAGATGGTGCTTAGTGGAGAGTTGTTCTATTAATTAGAGCCCCAGGAGCTAAGCATCTGATCACTTCTCCTTAAGAAGGGTTTTAATTGGGAATTAGGATCTTATAAGTAAATGACTTACAAGATTGAATAATGTTCTTATCATGGTTTTGGAGTACTAACATATGATGCAAGTTTATTTTTCAAGGAGTTAGTTGCCACTAACTTCGGTAGCCCGAAAATGATAATTAGAGGAAGGAGTTTACATGCGTATGCATTTCTTGTATCAATGTGTATACTTCATGTCTACATCGTGTCTTCATACATTGATTATATATATATTGTGTGCATGCTTTATGTTTTCATATATCCTAGTATACAGTTTTTTAGTGAGTGTTGGGATCAAAGACATCAACTTGGAGTATCCAAAGCATGAATGTTCGTAGTGAGGGTCAATGCGCCATGGACATTATTAGCAAGTGTTGAGATTGAGAACATTCTATCAAGATTGGTTGTTAAAGTTAAGAGGACATTCTAATGAATGTTTTAGAAAGGAATTAAGACAAAGACTCTACTTCTTCGAAGACTTACTTATCCAAAAAGGAAGAAACACCCAAAAAAAGGAGAATCACAAGTGCTACAATACATCAAGATAAGTTCCTTCTTTAAAAACATTCTTAGTAATGTAAATTTAATCTTGCGATATTTAAATTTATATTTTTAACTATCCAACCCAAATTGAAATTGTTGTTCCAAGATTATCGATCAAATTATAAGGAAAAAATATTGAATTTCTTGTGGACAAGCAATTTTTGGGAGGAGCGGATTGTAATGGCCCCTTTCCCTAAGATCAAATTTAATATAAATAAGTTGATAAGATTAGTAATAATAAATTTATTATTATTGAGATAAGAACATAATAACATATAAAATAATATTAAATAATAAGCATAATAATATATTATATTATTATATATTATTAATAAAGAAATATATGTATTATTAGAATAATAAATTAATTAAAATATTAATATATAGACAAAATAAATAAATGATTAATGAAACATATATTAGTGATTCACCATTCATATTCATTATTATTGATTAATCCATAAATTCAACTAATAATAACATATAAGAAATGTTAGTAACATACATCAATGATTGAGCAAAATAAAATCTAATAAACTTTAATTAATTTGGAGAGTCGTGACCTAAACCTAGTCGCAACTCTTTTTCAACTCCTGCCAATGTATAAGATAATAAGATAAGATAAGATAAAATTATTAATGTCCACGAAAACCAAAATAGTTTATGAACTGAGCATACAAACAGAAGAGCTAGCCAAGTAAAGGCACCAAACGGTGACTGAAAAGGGACAAAGCAACAAGAAGAAAGAAAGACAAGGTAAGGACTAAGGGTCCTTCATTGTCACAAAGAAATCCATAATAGAGAGGTACATCCGTGGACAATCCATAGTCTTCAGATGCCGTGAAGAACCCCTATAGGACTAATGTTTCCTGAAGAGACTGGTACAATGTCTGACAGATCTGGAATGTGAAGTAGTGAAAGGCCTTTTCAAACCCCGTAGAGGAGACAAAGGAGAGAAAAAGGTGGTAATGAGTTGATCAGAAGTTTGTCTCTAATGAAAGGACTGCAGAGTATTCTCTTGAAGATGGGCAGCCTCCTGAAGATAAAGTGCTAAACACCATTGATCAATATAGCTGAAGAACATCGAGAGAGAAGAACAGTCTCTGAAAAGGCAATAGAATCTCCCTCTGATCTCATAGTAATGAGTACAACGAAATATGAAGTGAGTCTCAGTCTCAACCTCCATCAGAGTGCATAACTGGCATAATCGATCAGCCTAATCCATATGGTGATCAGTCTGAGCCCTGAGACGATGAGAACCAACCCTAAAAGAGCCCAAAGAGAACCGTAATGCATGATTCCAACGTTGGTAAAGATAGGCAGGGTGAACAACAATACCATCTTGAATAGAAAGAAAATGCTCAGCATAGAAGGCCATCTTAGGTCGCAAACCACCCAGGGGATGACACCAAGTAGTGGTAATGTACTGCCTATAGATATCCTGTCTGACATGCTCGTTCAACTCCTAACGAGAGGGAAGAAGATGAGTCAGGGCATCCAGTGAAAACTGTTAGGGAGGAAGATGATCAATCTCAATCCCAATCGAACCCAACAAAGAGGTGGCCTAAGCATACCAGCATCTTGATCTAGCATAAGTGTCAGATCTCATAATCTTCACCGAAGAACAATATGCCAAAAAAGAGTATCTATGTCAGTCAACACCTGTCTCCATAAAACCACGAAGTCGATGAAGAAACCAAATCAAGTCAAAAATAATGGCAAGTTTGAGAGGATGAGCACCAAACTCCGCTAAAACAATGTTGTGAGGGGTGAATATGTGACACCTAATGATACGACACAACAATAGTGTCTGGACCCGCTCAATAGAAGCCCAATCAGAAGCAATAAGAGAACATCCCCAAACCACTGAACCATAGAGGACTGTCGGATGAATCAAGGAGTCAAAAAGGAACAACTTGGATGAAATCTCCAGAAAATGATGCCTGAAGCATTGTCTCTCCAACAAAGCCAAGGAGCCCATACCCTTACTGATTCTGGACTAAATAGCAGGTCTCAAACTGAAACGTGGTCCTGGGAACTTCACACCAAGATACATGTAGGAGGGACTAATCTCAACCTCCTTCCCCTGGAAGAAGAAATGGAGATGAGAGGTCTTTAAACAGTTAAAGACCATAACCCGTGTCTTAGATAAATTGACCACAAGCTATCGCTGAGTACAGAAAGAAGCAACACTATCAAGGAGTCTCTGTAAGCTATCGGGAGAAGAGGCCAAGAGAACGACATCATCAGCAAAGAGGAGAATAGAGATCAAAACCTGATGTAAATAACACCCATCTCCTGGTTGAGAGGATTTCATAAGGAAATCCTCCAACTCATCAATATACAAGCCAAACAATATAGGGGAAAGAGGACAACCCTGCTTCACGCCAATGGTGCTCTGAATCGAATCAGAAAAGCCCTCCGGAGTTTTGAGCCTACCAGTAACCTTCTCATAAAGTCTCAAAATAGCAGTGTATAACATATCTGAAATCCCAATCTCTTGAAGTCGCTGAAATAAAGCCAACCTAGGAACAGAATCAAAAGCCTTACGAAAGTCCACAAAACCACAATAGACCTTCTGAGAGCGGTGTCTAGCCTCCTCAATGATAGCCCATAGTGTAAAAACATGATTCATAGTCTAGTAGTTTGCCTGAAAGCCAGCCTGACCTCTCGCCCTACATCCCCATCTATCAAGCTCACTGGATAACATTGTGTTCAGAGCAATGGCATAAAATTTGGCAAAAGTATGACCAATCATAATAGTTCTATAATTTCCTGGATTAGAAATAGGCTCAGACTTGTGAATAGGGTAAACAACATATCTAGACCAGAAATCAGGAAACCCAGTGCAAACCACTCTATTAAAGAGTGTAGGAAGGTAAGATCCAAGAACTGAAGCACCAAGTTTGAAAAATTCTGCTTGAAAACCCTCTTCATCAGCTGCTCTGCTGCATAGATCTGATGGCCTCCATAATGCTAGAATAGGTGAACAAATGGCAGTGGGCAGGTGGAGTGAAGTATAGAGGAGGTTGTCCAGGAATGTCATAAAGTGTCATGATATGGGAGGTCAGAGAACGGTAGTCGAGAGTGGAGGATGGGGGGGGGGGGGGGGGGGGAAACGAGGGAAAAGGGTACGCCAGAAGATCCGCGGATTCTGGATAAGCGTGGAGCAAAGGGTTCTACACTGAAAAGAGGCAAAGGAACATTTCTTATGACAAAGAAAATGCAGATAAGAAATGCGCAGATGGGTAAAGGCAGGAGACTGAGCCTCAAAGGCGACACGAACAGAGCAATGGAAAGCTTTGCAGTTAGCATCAAACCATTTATTCATTAGACAGGTATTCAGACGATTAACTGTGAGAGAGAGAGGGGAACGGTTGGGAATAGAAAGGAGAGCAGAATCCCATATGGCGGAGGCAAATGAATCAAACATGTCTGAGGTAGCCAACGAGTCATCAAAACTAGCGGGTGACAAAAGACGCCTAAGGTGATAAGTAAAGAGCTCACCATCACTCTCAAGGTAATGGAAGCAAGTAGGAAGGGAGACGGTACTAGTTCGGCAAAGCAAGGGTGAGGAAGGATGGGGTGAAACGCAAATAGAAATGCTAAGAAGAGCATGATCGGCTAACGAAAGACGCAAAATGGTGAAATTGCGAATGGAAGAAATGAAAGGAGGAGAGGAAATGACATAGTCAACAACACTCGCACCACCACAGTGCGGCCAACAAGTAAAGAGGTCTAATCCAAGAAGGATAAACCATTCAGGATCAACAACCCAGAAGACTCACAAAGCTGGAGGAGGTGGCGACCATAAACAGAGAACAACCCAAGAACATCCTCTGAAGTGCGCTGCAGGCCCATAGTAGTCGGATCTAACTCAGAAATGCAGTTTGAATCAGAGCCATGATCATGTAAAGGGATCTGACAATCCTTGGTACGAGCATTGAAATCACCAAGAATAACAATATCTCCTAAAGCCTCAAACTGCAAAATACTCTCCTGAAGGTCAAAATAGGGATCGCCATCCTCCAGGTCATGAATAGCATAGGGAGAAGAGTTCGGAGGAAAATAACAAACAGCAATAAAAATATCTCTCTGTCTATATTTTCGCCGACCAATCTGGACCCACATAAATTTGGCAAAGGCATCAGAGTGAACAACTGACGTAACCTTGAAAATATCATCTCGAACCAAACAAGCAACACCCCCAAACCCACAAACCCCACCAGACGTCTGAACCTCATCCCTACGCACTGACAAACACTGATAACCATGATAACCTGGAAGAGGACGCATAGGGCTCTCGTGAGTCTTAGTAACGACCAAAATATCTAAAGACCCCAACACATCCTGAAAAAGACCAGGTAATGACCATAAAGAGCCATTACTATTCTAGCAGTTGACAAGAAGAGAAGATCTCTTATTATCAGGCTGTTGTCAAAACCGTCACACTGATTTGGAGGTTGTCCTCTCTACCCAACCAACAAGAGGAGAATTGTGAACCACTGCCTTAAGATTCCAAATAATAGCCCATTTTCTAGCACGTCTAGCCTCTGTCACAATACCCCGAGCCTGTTTAAGTTTTGCAACTTGTGCTTTAGTAAGATCTTCATCCAGATAGATTTTAGAGGGGAGAGAGAACAACTTTCTCTTTGCTCTAAGGGCACGAAGCCTATCCGAAAAAGAGAAGAATTTGATAAAAAGGATGTCCCCCGTACCAAACCAGCATTTATCCAAGGTGATGTTCGAGATGCCAAGTTGCTCAGAAAGAAAGGCATGCCTAGCAGCAGCAGGGTCAAAAGTGGGTGAAAGACCCTGAACGTGCAAGTTGAGCTCACATGCCCACCGCACTCTCTCGTCATCAATCTTACCTTGAACAATCTTGTCTATGCTTAGTCTCGGAGTAGTAGTATCAATATTTATACAAAGTGAAGCCCATGATTTCACCTTCTGTTTCGTTTTCGCAACCATTTCGGTATGTTGATCGTTGATTTTATCCAGTCCAACAAGTTGTTCTATAACTACCTCAATATTGAATTTCAGCATTGTTGTTTCGGAGATGAAGGTATCTGCGAAATGTTTGATATTTGATTCAGTTGACTGTTTGAGATTTGTGAGTTCTGTCGTTAGGTTCCCAATCTGATCTCTCAATATGATGGTGTTGGCTTTTAACTTGACCACTCTGTCACAAAGCTTAAGAGAGAGCGAAGATGCGTCAACAGCAATGTCATTTAGGGTTGCATTGTCACTCTCTATTTTCTTCATGCCCTCAAGTAGTTGTTGGACTGTGATTGGATCGAGTTGGAAGTTCAAAGTGGACAAACCAAAATCTGCCATTCTATATTTAAATCTACCCAAAATCAATACAGATAAAGGTTTGACACTCTGTCGAACACTTCCTGTGCAATCATGAAGCCCTACAGAACCCTCGCGAAAGCTTGAAATAATGAAAACAGCAACAGCAATGGCAACTAATGAACGAGAGCGACAACGGAAGACCACGGCAACGAAAGACCACGGCAACGAAAGCCACAATGGCAATGGCAACTGAAGAATGTGAGCGAAAACGAAAGACCACAACAACCAAGCTCCTATCTCTGTTGTTTGTCGAGCAAGGCTTGTGCTGCTTATGCTCGCTTGTGCAAGAGAGGATGGAGACCCAACTAGGGCATCATCGTGCAAGACAAAAACCAAGAGGTAATTCTTTATCTGTAGAATGCGGGTAAAAATTATGAAAACGGAGAATCACAAACCATGGTTTCACTTATCCAGAATGTCGCGGGAAGCAAATATCAACTAACCTTAACACACAAAGTCTTCACAACATCAAGGAGATACCCTCAGGACAAGGAGCAAAGGAAGGACAATGGCAGTTTGGTAGGAATGATTTAGTATCAAATATAGAGAATTATCGAATGAACATATTCATTTCTTTACTATTCATCAATCAAGAACACAAATCTGTTTGGTAGCGAAAGACAGTAATCCTAGGGGATGAAATGTAAAATCGATATCCTAGGAATAGAGATGATATTATCCCAACCAATGAATATGCAATGGAGAGAGACAATATGTAACCCATAGAAATACACATATATGAAGCGATTGTGGAGCTCGGGCAAGCAAACCACATAATAGGCATAATTGGGTGGATATGGAAGAGCATGGGTTCAGATATGATGAGTCGAAGATCTATAATGGACAATACTAGATATTAGAGACTATATCTCAATCAATGAAATATAAGGCTTGACTCAATGAACAAGACTTACTTCAATGTCTATCATGGACTATCCACAAAGAGAAACCAATCTACTATCAACTAAAGGTATGTTCTACAGACCAGAGCAAAGAGATGGGAAGGAGGAAAAAGAAAGGAACAACAATGACTTACGATAAGAGTAAGTCTCAACAATAGTAACTGATATCTAGCAATAACAATATAAGGGAGGCCCAAATTTATAGTCAATAACAATAGACACTACTGGCATGACTATTAAGGAATACATTATCAATCCAGCGTAGAACTTTAGAGATAGGAAGATGAAACTGAGGACTATTAGAGAAATGCAGTGGAGAACACAGGGACAAGACTTGTTGATCACATCAAATAATAATATCAAAGTAGAAGTTCAAAACATTGAGTTTGGAGGTTATCAAAGGATATCACAATCTGTTTATTAGGAATCATAATTTATAAACCAATGCTACAATATATAGGTTTGAGAATTAAGTAAGAGAGATATACATAAGAGGATAAAGATCCAAATGCATACTGAGATGGATAAGATAAGATAATGATATTAATGTCCAACAAGAGACCAACTAGGGTATATGGGACTGAAAGATACAACAGTACAAAAAAGAACAACGTGGCGAGAGTGCCAAAAAGGCGTCCAGGAAAACAAAAACAAGAAAAGGGGAAAAACCACAACCTTGAAAATACTATAAAAGATACCTTGAAAATACTAACAATAGAGGAGATACCCTATAAAAGATATACCTTGAAAATACTAACAATAGTCAACCAGGACTTTTCTCAATAGCATGACAACTATGTGAAGGCGACATTCATTTCATCGAAACATTAGAAGAATTCCAAATAAGGCAATAATTTTAGATTCCATATACATTGCATTATCAACATTGAAGATACATAAGGGATATTGTCTAACAACAGAGCTTTGGTAATTTGAATAAACTTGGTGGTACAAATTTGAAATGAAGTTATCATTGTCGCCTCTTACCCAATACACATAATATTAAGAATAAGTTTGTAGCACAGTAAGAGGATGTAAGAAATTTGTCCAAAATTACTAGAGCAAATACAGGAGACATTACACTACATTTGGCTCATGACTGGATATAAAATGAATTAATAAATTTAATTAACTCAAGGAAATGGTAATGCTTCAGCTGCAGCGCATCTCCGAAGGTTTTTATCCACTCTGAGAATTGGCATTAATCAAGACAGAACAACTACCATTTTTACAATAAATGTATTATTTCATGGCTTTTCTTAGATACTACTTTATGTTTCCGTAAGTGGTAAAGTCAAAAGAAAATAGTTTTAGCTTGACACATCTTTCTACAGATATACTGAAACCATCATATCCTTGTAGTTTATTCCTGATTTTTTTAAGTCAGCAATCTACGAGATGAGATTGCTTGTTTCATTTTGGAAACAAATTATATCCATTCTTCAGTGCTCTTTTGCAGGCCAGGTAGGTTGCTTTCCCTGCCAAGTTTAGCCAATAATACTGCTGATGGATACAAAACATCCCCCTTATTAAGGACTAATAAATTTCACTTGAGACTAATTTTATTTAACAGTCATCTGTTCTTTAATCGAAAAACATGACTTGTTTAAGCCTTGTATCACTAGGTTGCACACTGCAGCACAAGCAAAGGTGTAATACATATTCAGAATACAACTATATAGCCAACAAAGAACATATTTTCCACTCCAACCAAACATTATACAAATGCTCCATATATAGGATTCATCAAGCATGAATTTTTTACTCATGTTTGTTGCTCCATCTGACCTGTCATATCTGCCACCAAATTTGACATAAAGGATACATGTTTTAAAGATAATCAATTTGCATCCAAAAAACAAAATGAAAAGAGCTATAGAAAACAGTTTCCTAGAAAGCTACACATACAGAACTATGAATCTATAGGATTCATCAAGCATTCCAGTGAAACATAAAGGAAAACATATTTATCTTAGTTGTTAAGATGGCCAGAATACGTCTCCATGAGAGCAATGACAGTAAACAAAGAATTAAAATAGCATAAAGGTAATCTATTTTTCTGTCTTCGATCCCTTTAATTTCCATCGAGAGTACGAGGAAGTTCTAAAGGTATACTCATTTTGAGACGAGGCACCACAATTGACTTGGTTTTCCTGTGACTTGTACTCTTTAGGTTTGGGTTCCCATGATGATGGTCCACCTGTTCCGATTTCTACTTCTCTCAAATTGCGAAGGAATGTGGGACCAAGTTTACCAACTCTCCCTTTAGCTTGAATGCCTTTTGGGTTTCCCCCCAGAATAGACACCACACCACTATCCACTTTATCTTTTAATATCGGCATTTCACCAGAACCATCAGAATTCCTCTTTTCCTTAGCAACTTCATTCTTTAATGTTGCAACCTTTTCCACAGGAGCAATTAGATCAATGAAAGGCCTGTCATCATTGCTGTCATTTTTGTCCAATTTTCTTTCCTTTTTATCTTCACCCTTGCTTTCTTTAGAATGTTTTTTACGAGTTCTCTCGTGTCCCTTACTCTTGTGAGTTGTTAGACTTGGACTTATATCATTGGCATCCTCACTGAGATCCTCATGATCATGGCTCTTCGATGATCCTTTCCTTTTCTTCTGGTGTTTTTGAATGCTAGCAACAGGATGTCCATCAAGGATCTGCAAGTTTGGAAGCAATTCTTTGATCTGCACACACAATATTAGCATATTATCACTCTTTGTTTCCTACAGATGAAAGAATTAGAAAATAATTTAAATTGTTATTCATATCTGGGAAAGACCAAAGAATTAGTTAAATACCTTATACTGATATTGCTCGTCTTCACTTACACCATTCCCATGTAAATTGAGGTTTTTCAATTCATGGAGAACACCAATAACCTACAGTTCATTGTATGCAAAATTTGCTCATAAATTTATGTTTCTCGGCATATTATTATACATTGAGCCATAGACACATATGGATTACCTACATTTTATCCTTCAACAAGAAACACAACAAACAAAGAATAGAGTTGCTTTCCTATCATCATTATACCTGTATTTCTGACCAGAGACGAAGATGATTATGTCCCAAGTCTAGGATTTGAAGCTTTCCATTTTGCTCCAATTCTTTTGGGAGATTCTGTAAAGAAAAAACAGATTCTTAAGACAGATATCAATTATTAAAATTAACTTTTATTACATATACTGACTTTTGCATTGAGGAAATTGATAGTTCTCACACAATGCATAATCCCATAAGAACTGTGAACAAGACAGTATAACTGATTGGAAGCATTAGCAAATAAGAAAGTAAATTTGATAACAATGTAATACAATACCCTCCTAGTATCTAGTCGTAAGCAATACTCATTTAGATTCAAAGTTTTTATGATGTAATAGTATGTACTAGTCCGGTCTTTTGCTTAATAAGGAATTTATTTGTTGCAGCCCAACAATCGGCATTCTTTAGCAACTGTTAAAAAAACATGTAGAGCATGCTTTTGGACGACAAAGGGAAAATGTATAAATGATTTTAGTACTAATATCAAATGTACAATATCCTTACAACTGTCCCAAACAAATACTGGACCTTTATCTACTGGTTAAGGTGAAGCATCAACAATGTTATTAACTATGATTGACAGCATCTGTGCATATATACCAATTTGCCATTGTATTATTCAGCCTGCTGTGACCTTTTCACAGGTCACCTCCATTGCAAATAGGGACCCCTCTACATTTCTGCCCATTTGGTCATTTGCTTGTGTCCCTGTGGCTCAGTTCTCCAAAGTTCCTTGTGTTTTGAATGAGCATTGAGCAATTTATGCTAAGTCTGGAATGAAATGTCACCTGCCTTCACTTCTGAAAAGGGGTTTTTTGTGAAAAGCAATGAATTTGGTCCGAGTATGAAAAGGGATTGATCTTTCAGAAAGAATGCTAGTAAAATTTTGAACATTTTGATGTAATTGTTATTTTTGGAATTTTTTATTTTTAGCTAGTCTATTTTAGTAATTTTCACATCTCAGAATGAGCTAATTTAGTTTGAACTTACTATTTTTATGCATGTCTATTTTTAGTAAGTTTCACTGTCCCGGATTGGCCTAATTTTTTGTTTAAACAAACTTACTATTTTTAGTAAATCTAGTTTTGACAGGTCTATTTCTGGCAGCTGATGAACACTGACAGAAGAACAAACAGAAGTACCCAGTTCTAAATCCAGAAATATGAACAAATCGAGCAGATGATTCAAACTCTACTAACTCTAAGAATGCCCAAGAGAGAAAAGAGCAGAGAAGATGTTGAAATTTCATTGAGTATGGAGGAAAGTTCTTGATCCCACCACAATGAATGCCTAAAGTGGAAAATCATGAGAAATTGACTTAGTATAGGAGAATTCCACCGACATCCTAATGAACGCCCAAAATGGAAAAATCTGAAAAATGGCAAAGCGTTGATCAAAGAGACATGAAGGAATACCAAAAGTACAAGAAAAATCCTCCACATCAAATTGCTGCCCGAGGGAGGGAATCCTTCTAGTCCATGGAATTGTGCCCAAGATGAAAAATCCCTCACAATAGCAAATCAGCACTCTTAGGAATCCACTGCGTTCACAGAATTCCTCAACATTCCAAAAATCCACCCAAGGAATTCCATCCAAGTGGTAAAATCCTTCACTCGGCCGACACTAATCCACTACATTCATGGAATTCCTCAACATTCAAAAAATCCACCCAAGGAATTCCATCCAAGTGATAAAATCCTTCACTAGGCCTAAATGGCGCTCTAAAGCACTAATCATTGTGTATCAAGAAATGTATTGCGAAGTCAAGAATCCTCCACAATGACTAGATGTGCATAAGAGTGTTAATTTCACCATTCCAAGAAATTCTTCAAGTGAAAAACCTGCCTATATATCTAATATGTTCCCATGGGTGCAAAAACAAAATGGGCAAGAAATTGGTTTGAAGTATTGAAAATCCACACCTGTGTCTAATTTCACTCAAGAAAGAGTTGAAAAGGAGATGAATATAATTTGCACAAGTATGTGAAATTCTTCATGTCAGTATTTAATTGGCGTCCAAAGTTTAAACTGCAAACCATTGGAATGATGAAAGTTGCCTGAATGTTAAAATCCACTTCTATATCTAAAGTGTGCCAATGAAATAAGAAGTGTAATTATGACAATAAAATGACAAGATAAGAATTTTCCAAGACAATGACACCTAATGATTAATGTAAGAATTTTTGTTTAGCAAATTATGCAATGACGAGAGCGAATATCTCCTTGAATAGCAACATGGAGAGATATTTTATGCAAATGCTAAAATTAACTCATTGCCAATTCTAGGCAACCAGTAGCAAATGTCGAGACAGATCAATCAAGTTGTTGCCCACAGAATGTCTCCAACAAAATATTTTCATACAAGTCACATTGAATTCTCCATGGAAGGGTTTTTTGAAAAGCTCATGGAGGATTTGGGAAAACCCAAACCCAAAACATATCTTCAAAAACACTTTACCTCCAATACAAAATGACTCAATCAAGAAATTAAAATATAATATTCCACCCAATATAAAATCTGAAAGTAAATTTTCAAAATATACAAGCCCATATTAATATTAAAATCCCAAATCCATTAAAAATGTTGAATAGGTGACTCAAATTAATTACGTATATTATTTTACTCGAGCATTGCTAACAACAACTATGACCAACAAGAAGGCACAATACACAACCCACTGGTCTCATCACATGATACAAAGTAGCCGACAATTACCACACGATAACTGGGTGGTAGATATAAACAACATTGTGTTGGTCATCCAAGAATAGGAACGACATTTAGGCTTAGAAACATGATTGGTCATACGACTTCAATTTACCTGTCTTCAAGTATAATATAGGTAGGAGTCGATGCCTGGCACCTACCATTACTCAAACACCAAGTGTCACGAGTACCAATCACATTAACATAAATAGCGGCATAATCATTCTTTGGACGTTACGACACTACCCTACCCATTTTCAACCCATTAATAATCATTTTGTAACAATAATTATCAGCCATAATAAAGATAACATGAGATATCAAGGGAGATCATCAACTTACATTGTTTATCATTTAACCATGACAACATAACCTTGCTTAAGCCATAATGTTAAACATTATTAATCATCGATTATTATAGGAAATCTCGTTAAGGATCATTCATTAGCATTTACATCAGTAATCATCAAATGATAAAATAAATCATTCAAATCATTAATTAATATCAACATCATTTAATTAACATCGGAGATAAAATGATAGATCTCCAAAACAAGTTACTAGCAATGCATGATCACCCATAATATGCATCTGGGATCATCTCAATACTCATCATATAATTACCAGTAATGGCACAGGGCCATCATAACATTTGTGCAAGTAAATGATATCGGACATCACAGTAGTGAACAATAGTTAGATTCATCATCCACACACCAATATCAAGAGTGATAAGCGAACAATCACATAGATACCAACCACAAGGTATGTCCCAAATCATAATACGCAATCTGCTAACAGCCCCGCATAGTTTGAATCATCAAATAGGCACCATCATCTCATGGACCAAGACAACTAAACAGCACATACCCATCTAGAGGATCACACAATAAAAAGCATGCAAGAAGGGCAGTATACCTGCAAATTCTAATAATAAATTTCAAAGAATCTTTCAAGGCAACATTAACTGAAGAAGTGATAGAGCTAGAGATTCCCATCCCAAAGGAAAAATGTCACGAAGAAACATGTCTGAGCAAGAGCAAATACAAGTGCATGGATAGCATTCAGTTGCTCCAGGGTGTTTAAAAGAGAGGATGCAGCAAGATCCTAAAGAAGAGATTGATTGTGCACTAGAGTTGTAGGAATTATTGAGCAAAGTAACAAACCAATGGAGAAAGCCAAGGCAACAAAGTTCTCCAAGGTCACCAGGGATGAATAAAGGTGCAGAACTATACATGTAGCCATGTCAAAGGTGGACAAGGCCAAGGACAAATTCACCCCAGAGGAGTGTGATGTAACCACAATTGACATAGGGTGTGTTACTCAATAAACTTGTAGCTACATATGAAACAATAAATTTATTTTTGTTATATTTCAACTGTGATATGATTCATGTGCAGTAGAGCTGTTGATCTCTAGCTACATTAAAGTTATTAAAGTTCTTCATTCTGCATTTACTTTATTTTATGCAATTGGAAATTCTCAAAGTGTCGCTTCTAATGTGTTTAATGTTTCTACTTGGTAAGCAATATTATTATCATGTCGTTTTGTCTCTCTGTCAGCAGATGTACAATCCGTCATTTCAAATCTCAGCATAAGACATGAATTACTCTCTTAATTGTTGTCCACCCTAGGAGGCTGTTGTCGTGGCAATTCCAACTCCTTCCGTAACCATCATGTTCAATCTTTTTCAAAATTTCCTTGGCATAATGAAAATTGGCAAAGGTTGGATTCAGCACTTTTACCATTTTGTGCTATGTCAGATCAGAAGGATATCGCAGATGTCGTGGCATCAGTCATTCAGGCATTTTGGTAAAGACAATGTGTGTATTCTGTGAGAACGACTACCTCCTTTTGAGTGGGCTGTGTTCTTTGTCAATCTAGTAATCAGATTATTCTTCGATGTAGAGTTTCTCCTTAGCGTGTAATCTCAACAGAGGTTTTTGTATTGCTTTTCAGTTCTATAGTTGTACAATCTCATCAGAGATATTACATATGATTATTCAATTCTGGTTGTTTTGGAAGGCTGAGCAACAGTCATCACAGCTTGTACTGTAAGCTTGTACATGACTATCTGCTAAGCTATTGCCCTTCAGATTTAATCTACAGTTTGATTAGAATCTGTGACAGACTCTATTTTGGAGCATCGTAATTCTTCTTTTGAAATAAAATATATAGGTTTGTGGGCAAGGTTGTTTCCCCCTGTGAAGAGGGTTTTTCCCAAGGTAATTTAGTTGTTCTGAGCATTTTAAGTTTTATTATTTCTGGTCCATATATTTTCAGCATTACTAAGGCATTGTGATGGAGGAATTTGACAATTCTACCCACGAACTCAGAGAAATGATAAAGAAGATGAAGAGAACTATGGAATGTTGAAAAGTGAAAACAAGGCTTTTTGCGGATAATTGCAATGCCTAGCAGATCCAGCTAGGCAGGAAGGTCAAGCATTTGTTCTCCTTACATTTCTTCTGAAAGCATCTGTTGATGACATTTAAAGAATAGGGAGAGTCACCCAAGGCACTGAAAAGTTGGCAAAGAATATTTAGAATATTGCCTATAGGTTTGTTGAAGACCTGACTCAAATGTATGCAAAAGCTTAAGTTGTCCTTTCCTAGATATAGTTCATGGATGAAGCAGAGAAAGATACTCATATTTATTAGAATGAAACCATCCCACACTATGGGGATTTGATGGTGTTAGAAAATTAGTCTTTCCTTGGATGTATTAAATAAGGGATATTCTAAGGATCCCTACAACTAGTTTTTCCTCTTGTGAGGACATGTCATATTGTTGTCCTCTTGTACAAGTGTGAGGATGTCATATTTTTGGAATTCCTTTAATAAGGAATTAGTTTGTCCTCAAGAGGATGTTGACACTTCGCACACATGTAGATTTGTGACTCCTCTCTCTATTTTGAAGCATTGTAATTCTTCTTTTGAAATAAAATATATAAGTTTGTAGGCTGGGTTGTTTCCCCCTGTGAAGAGGGTTTTTCCCAAGGTAATTTAGTTGTTCTTAGCATTTTAAGTTTTATTATTTCTGGTTCATATATTTTCAGCATTACTGAGGCATTGTGATGGAGGAATTTGACAATTCTACCCACGAACTCAAAGAAATGATAAAGAAGATGAAGAGAACTATGGAATGTTGAAAAGTAAAAACAAGGCTTTTTGCGGATAATTGCAACGCCTAGCAGATCCAGTTAGGCAGGAAGGTCAAGCATTTGTTCTCCCTACATTTCTTCTGAAAGAATCTGTTG
Organism: Cupressus sempervirens; assembly: GCA_028749045.1. Taxonomy (NCBI): domain Eukaryota; kingdom Viridiplantae; phylum Streptophyta; class Pinopsida; order Cupressales; family Cupressaceae; genus Cupressus; species Cupressus sempervirens. Next base: position 637,846,768 of record CM053793.1, read on the forward strand.
ATGACATTTAAAGAATAGGGAGAATCACACACGGCACTGAAAAGTTGGCAAAGAATATTTAGATTATTGCCTATAGGTATAGGTTTGTTGAAGACCTGACTCAAATGTATGGAAGGGCTTAAATTGTCCTTTCCTAGATATAGTTCATGGATGAAGCATAGAAAGATATTCATATTTATTAGAATGAAACCATCCCACACTTGGGAAATTTGATAGTGTTAGAAAATTAATCTTTCCGTGGAGGTATTAAATAAGGGATATTCTAAGGATCCCTACAACTAATTTTTCCTCTTGTGAGGGCATACCATATTGTTGTCCTCTTGTACAAGTGTGAGGTCATATTTTTGGAATTACACACACATGTAGATTTGTGACTCCTCTCTCATCTCTATTTAAGAGATGCTCATCTCTCATTCTTTTACACATCACATTGATGTTATTATAAATGAGCGTCTCTCTCTCCCTCTCTCTCTCTCTCCCCTTCTCCCCTTTCAAAAATATCTTGTCTCCTTGCTGACTCTTTGGGTGATTTCTCCAAATTTTTGCTATTCTCATGATAACATCTTTCTTCATCATCCATCTCTCTTGGATTGTGTTATTTCCTTGCTCTTGTTATTTTTCCCTTCATGATATCAAACTCAAAGCTCGGTTACTAATCATTTTTGAGCGAAAGTTGATGAACATTACCCATCTTGTGGAGCACCCTTGTTTTGAGCATAGTTTCAAAAAACTGCGATTAATAAGAAAAATTGAGATATATCGTGAATATCTTCACTGATATAATCACCCTTTATGCGACACCGATATTCTAATGAAAATCATGGCAGTATGTGACAAAAAATCACTATATCGCACCGATAAAAGGTGAGAAAAACGTTGAAGAAGTCAACGTCAACCACTTAAAACTGAAAATATGAAGAAAATAAAATCGCTGGCCCTGAGTTACGCATTTAGGTTTGTGTAACCTAAATCCAACTTTGACCATTCATTTTGTTTTGTAGCAAGTAGCGATTGCGAGTGGAAAAAGACAGCAATGAACCTTGAATACCAGACTACGAACAAACTTGGAATACGAAACTGTGACTGAAAAATCTGAAAAAAGACATCGGCTCTGTCTGAGACTGACAAGTTATCTAGGTAGGTCCATCTTTCAACTTTATCTCACTATAATATATAATTTCAAATTTTTTAATTGTGTGTCACCTCTGTCCGAGTATATTAAATATTTTTAAATTTATATATTATATATTGTCAGTCGGCTCTATCTGACCATTTAAAATTTAAGTTTATATGCAATCCAAATTCCATATTTTATTATTTTTTAATGAGTATTTTATTATATGATTATAATTTATAATGTCTTATAGTTATATATTTAAAAATAACTATTTTATTTTTAAGTGATCCTTTTATACAGTTTTTGTTTTATAATCATATATAATCATGAATTGTAAAGTCTGTAAATATTTACAAAATTAATTATACTATTTTATATTTAATGATTTTATTTTTAATATATAACTATATAGTTAAACAGAATTATATAATTGTATATAAAAAAATTACTTTACAGCAGTATTATATAATTATAGTCTAACTCTGCTCATTTCTTTACAAGATGGCTGGTGGTAGAAAGGACACATTATGGAAATATGGGATCCCCGGAGAAGTCAAAGGACATGTCGAATGTATCTTTTTCCAAAAGCATATGACTTCAAGTCTAAGTCGATTGAAATACCATCTTGCAAAGATTTCATGCAATAATATTACACCGTGTGATTAATGCCCGGAAGAGGCTGTTTACCGCATAGGTTAATTAAGAATTGCACACAGATAATGGACACGAGCATGAACAGCAGAACTCTTATTATTATTCGCATATGCCAAACAGTACATTATGCTTCAATGATAAGATCTCCTGAATACAATGCTTCCCAAAGGGGTTATAAATACTTTCCGAAGAACTTTCCCGAAGGAGTCCGTTGGCCATTTACAACATGTCGCTACATAACAAAAACCTTTCCGAAGGGACCCGTCGGCTACATAACAAGAACCTTTCCGAAAGGACCCATCGGCTGATACACAATTTCCTTCTCAAGGGTCCCGTCAACTGATACACAATTTCTACCGACAACATCATCCCCCCCAAAAAGAAAAGTCGTCTCCTGATGACTATTACAAAATCTCTGAGACAAATCAACAACCAAAATACATTGACTGACTAACTGGTCTTCAACACTGTCACCTTAGCCAATCTGACATCTGACCCTGATAGCCACCTGTGTCGCTTTCTGCCTTCCAATTCCGAGTACACTAAACCAAGTGTCGCTGCACTACCTCCAACTAGATGATCAGCTCCTCCTGAGCTCTCTACGCATCCACCAAGACAGCCTCATGACCAACACCTACTCTCAGTGCCTTTGGTACACAGACACTCCATGCCTGCAACAGCTCTAAGTCTTCTCAACTGGTCAGACTCCCACGACTGATATCCGCAACGACTGGGGGTCCAGGGGGCAACGGAACACACCATTTCTGTCATTTCCTGCTGATTCTACACTCTGGCAATCACTGATGCTTCCCCTTCCCTATGGCATCATCTGATACTCACTCTGAGCATTCTTGATTTGTCGACTTTTTTTTTTTTTTTTTTTTTTTTTTTTTTGTAGAAAACCTCCTGTCACCCTTACACCATACATCCTGCCACTGTATCGACTCCTTCCTTATGCAATATCCTGTAACGTCCTCCAAAGTCTGAATGCAATAGAAGCCGCACACCAAAACCCCACTCTTCAGAATCTGTAATCTTGCAATCCAAATTCGTACACATGATATGCTTGCAAAATCTGTACAATTACCTCGCATTCCAAATTATAATTTCCGTACGCTGTCTTTACTTCCAAATTCTGTATGCCGTACGGCCAAAATCCGCAATGTCAATGGCTTTCCTCAAAAATCCATACAGCACATGTAGAAATCCGTACTGATCAAACCCCTAAAAAATCCGTACGGTCACTATACTAGAAATCCGTACCATAAATGTTGTTGAAAATCCGTACTAGGATACCATACAGTGATTTCAATAAAGTTCGTACGTTAACTTTCTCAGGCTATTAAAAACCGTACGGTGGTCTCAGTGTTACAATATGCAGCTCTTTAAAAAAACTGTACACTGCAAGAAAAAGTCGTACTGCAACAAAACCGTACACCAACTTTCAAAATGGGAATCGTACATTGTCTTAAAACTGTACTTCAAAATGAAAACCGTACATTGCCTTAAAAACCGTACTACAAATATGAAATTGTCCTAAAAACCGTACAACAGCCTTCAATTATGAAAAACCGTACGGTACTACCTTCTCCCTTCCAGTATGGAACCCGTACGGTATTCTCCCTTTCAGATATGAAACCGTACGGTATTTTCACTTCAAATATGAAACCGTACGGTACTTTTCCCTGAAAACTGTACGATACATAAGGAAGCCGTACGGTATTCTTCCATCCACTAAGAAATCCGTACGATGCTTATGGAAGCTGTACGGTACTCTTTCCTTCAGTGTGAATCTGTACGGCACTTCCCTTCGCCTATGAATTCCTTTAAATATGAAACCGTACGGTACCTCTTTTCTCTTTTTTTTCCTTTTTTTTTTTTTAAAAAAAAAATTTCAAAAAAGGAAAAAATAGCAGTCAGTTTTCCCTTCGACCGTCGTCACCGTCGGTATGCAATGACGAAGGGGTCTCCCGAAGGCCATTCTGTGATGCAGAAGTCTTCCGGCCGTGGTATATCTTCAACTTCGAGCCATTCACCACTTGAGGCACTTCCTATCCATCCAAAGTCCATAATTTTATTGCTCCATTGTCCCCTACTTCCTGGATCTGATACGGCCCGATCCACTTAACTTTGAACTTGCCTAGTTTGATCTCATTCCACTGTCCGAGTTGAAACCTGCTACGCCTGTTCTGTGTCATCTCCATATCGCCCAATTTGTTCCCAAAGTTCGCTACCATGGACTCCGTCAGTTGCCCCTTTTGTTCATCAATAACACATTCACTTTGTACTGCTGCAACTTTTATTAAACCCTTCCGCTTTGTTGCCTGTGCAGACCGTATCATGTGTCTTCCTTGTTGCTGGTACCTTTCTGCTATATTTGTGGTTCGACGTAATACTTTCTTCCGACACAGTCGTACAGTAGAATCTTTCCTTCTTTTGGGTTCGTACTGTATGTTCTGTCCTTCAGCTTCAGTCATACCTGCGTTTCCTTCTTCGGCTTTTCTGTGTTGCTTCGAACATTCATTTCCTCCTTCGGCTTCTCCATGTTCCTTCAGACATTCATTTCCTCTGTCGGCTTCTCTGTGTTCCTTCGGACATTCATTTCCTCCTTCAGCTTCTCTGTGTTCCTTCGGACATTCATTTCCTTCTTCTTTCTTACCTTCATCGATCCTTAGCATATTACAACTTGGAAAGAGCTCGTAATCCTCTATCTACCAGTGGTAAAGACCATTTACTGAATCCAGATCGTCATCTCCTTCCAATCGTAGGACTCCCTCCTGATCGAGTTCCATAATCTGCCTCCTCTCATCGTCTTCTTCTTCAGAATCCGACGATAGAGCTTCTTCTCCAACCATCTGAGTGTGTAGATCGATGACATACTTCCGACCTTTGCTTTCAAGTGATAAAGTATTTTTCTTCCAATCGTGTTTTGCCTTGGCTTGTATCAACCACCCCCGGCCCAGAATGGCATCATATCCTCTCCGCTTCAGTGGGATCACGACAAAGTCCAATAGGAACGGTTGTGTTCCAATCATCACTGGTTGCGCTCTGAGTACTCCCAATGGCTTGATTCCATGTTGATCGGTCGTTAGCAGCTGGAAGGTAGGCGGCCATAATGTCGACTGTCCCAACTTTTTTCAAGTGTCTTCGGGCAACACATTGACACCGGACCCTCCGTCCACAATTGTTTTCGTCAATACAGTCCCAAGAATTCCCATTTCGACGACTACCAGATGGCGTCCGGATGAGAGGGCTAATAGCATCGGATCTTCTGCACTTGCGCCACTTTCCTTCCCCTTTTTGTCCGCTGTACTTGCTCCACTCTCCTGCTCCCTTCCATGTTCTCCTGGTAGTTGAGCAACGAGTATCTCGGCTTGCAATATTTGCCGTACAATGTTTTGTTCGGCGCAGTTCCGTACGGAGGTACTCGGCGTGTCCTTGAGGTGTGTTGTTTCTATCTACGTTGCTCTCTGGATCTCTGCCCGTGCTTCCTCTAGTCTCTTCTTTTCCTCCGTCGGATCAGGGTATAGCTTCGTCTGCTTCCGAGTGATTGCCAGAACTTCTTCGTCGTTTGTCCCGACGGTAATCAAGTTTACTCCAAACTTCGGGCACTTAGCATCGTCATGATCGCCAAGTCCACACCATCGGCATAGCAACTTCGGTGTGTTCGTCGTTGTGCACTCTCGAGCAAAGTGACCCCACAGATTGCATGCGCGGCATTGAACTATCGGCCAACCATTCGCATCATACTGAATTCGACTCCTTTCGCCTATATTGTTGTTGTTGCTATTGTTGTTGTTTTGACCGTGCCGGTTGTTTTTGTATCCGCCCGATGTGGCACCTTCCGTACTGGTGTCCCCATTCCCTCCTGACGGAGATGCCTCCTGTGTCAGTAACACTTGCTGCAGTGTTCTTGTTTTCAAGTTGAAAGGGCATTCCTTTACCGGGTGTCCCATAATCTGGCAAATCTCACAAAATTGATCTTTCGAGCATGATCCCTTCGTATGGCCTTTTGTCTTGCACTCCGTGCACCAAAGGTCGTTGCCCTTAGTCTCCTTGTTCATGTTTTTGAACTCCCTCATCATCTAAAGCATGTCCTTCTGCAGAGCACGGACTTTCTTGCTACTGCCTTCATCGTCGCTGCTATCTTCTCCCAAAGGCTCGTCGTCATTTGAATCGGATGAGCTGGTCTTCCTCTTCTTCTTTGTCTTCTGTTCACTTTCGAGGTTCAATGCCCGATTGTATGCTTCAGTATATGTCGACGGTGGCACGATCTTCATCTTTTTCCGCAGCTTCGGGTGAAGGCCTTCAATGAACCATCTTTTCTGGAGCCCATTTGCCAGCTTATTCTCCATTTTACTGATTAAGTCCTTCAACCTCCTGGCGAAGACCCGTACTGTTTCATTCTTCTTTTGTTTGGTATTGAATATCTCCGCTACAATTTCATTATCGTCGCGCAAAAGTTGAAATTCTGCAATGAACTCCTTCTTAATGTTATCCCAACTGTTTAACTTTTGTGGATCAGTATCAGTAAACCAATCAATCGCAACACCCCGTAGGGTAGTGGAAAATTGTCAGTTCCATTCATTTGTATCTATTATGCCATTTGCCCTCCAGATGGTTTCACATATTTTACAATGTCGAATGGGATCAGCTGCTTCATCACCATCAAATTTAGGCAACTTTTTCTTCGGACCTGCCATTATCACTGTATGTTGGGGGTTTTCTTGTGTACCTGCGTTGTTTTGCACTCCCGCGCTGTTTTGAGCACCTGCATTGTTCTGAGCTCCCGCGCTGCTTTGAACACCCGCGTTGTTTTCTACACCTGCACTGTTTTCGGCTTCCGCGCTGTTTTCAACACCCGCGATGTTTTCGGCTTCTGCACTATTTCCAACACCGACGCTATTTGCAACACCCGCGTTGTTTTCGACTTCCGCGCTGTTTGGTGAAGAAGAGGGTTCGTCAACTGAAGTTGTTCATTTCGGAAGTATATCTCGGACAAAGAGGTCACTCCACGCTCGTGCTCCCTCAGCACTCCGAGCCGTGCGAGTCGATCTCCTTCTGTCAAGATTCTCTTCCCGTGGCGTATGCAGGTTTAGAAACTCCTCCCTCGCTTCTTCCACCAAATCAAGTCGTTGTCGAGTCTCCTTCAACAATCCTTCCGCACTCCTATTTCCGTCGGCAATCTTCTGGAATCTCCTTCGGCGCTCTATCTGCTCTGGCCAGAATTAAATTTTCCTGCGCAATGCGTATGTCATCCTTTTCCTTCAGCTTACTCTTATCTTTGTTCAACTGATTCGGCATTTAATTCATATCCGCCTGCCTGCGTATCAGGTCCATCGGGCAACGGCGCCAAATGTTTACCGCATAGGTTAATTAAGAATTGCACACAGATAATGGACACAAGCACGAACAGCAGAACTCTTATTATTATTTGCATATGCCAAACAGTACATTATGCTTCGATGATAAGATCTCCTGAATACAATGCTTCCCGAAGGGGTTATAAATACTTTCCGAAGAACTTTCCCGAAGAAGTCCGTCGGCCATATACAACATGTCGCTACATAACAAAAACCTTTCCGAAGGGACCCGTCGGCTACATAACAAAAACCTTTCCGAAGGGACCCGTCGGCTGATACACAATTTCCTTCCCGAAGGGACCCATCAGCTGATACACAATTTCTACCGACGACAGAGGCTACAAGAGAGGCTTTGACAAGCCTTCAAAAATATGCACAAAATAAGGCAGCAAAAAAGAGAACAGTTGAAGCCATGGCAGTCCCAATGGAGACTTTTAATTCTACAAGATCAAAAACTGGTGGAGAGGCTGCTTCTTCTGTTGAGCCTCAAATACGAGGATCGCGAAGTGTGAATGAGTCTTTAGCAGACTTTTGAGTTCCACGTAACACTCCTGATGCTCAATCCAACTTGCTAGGCACTACATGGAACAAAGAGATGCATGAGAAGACAAAGGTGGCAATTACAAGATTTTGGATCTGCAAAGTTATTCCCTTTAATGCTTTATGTAGTTCGTATTGGAATCAAGTGGTAACTTCAATTTCTTTGTCTGGTAAGGGGTTCAAGCCCCCAACTCCTTATGAGGTGAGTGCGTCGGTGTTCAATGACGAGGTAAGAAACATTCATCAGCTTGTGGAAGAGCAAAGAAAAGTTTGGGAATAAAATGGTTACACTATTATATCTGATGGGTGGACAGATGGCAGGAATAGGACACTCATCAACTTAATAGTTGCCTTAGGGGGATAGTTGATATTTCTAAGATGCTTTTGATCAAGTAAAAAATGCAGAAAATTTGTGCAATATGTTGGGTGAGGTGGTAATAGAAGTGGGAGTGGCTAATGTCATCCAGATTGTGACCGATAATGCAACTACCTATGTGGAAGCCGATAAACTTTTGATGGAGCACATACATGGGTCTTGAATCTTATCAGAGAGCATACTAGTGTGCATGACATGGGTCTTGAGTCTTATGAGAGAGCACACTAGTGGTAAGGATCGTGTACGAGGAAGGGTCACGTAGGTTGCTACTAATTTTCTGAACTTGCAAAGCATATCTGAGACATTGTTAGACCTAAGGCTCATGTTTCTAAATAAGAAATGGTTAGCCAATCATTATGCCAGGAAGCTTGAAGCATAGAAGATTGTGAGGATTGTATTTGATGCTAGCTTTGAAGAGCTAATGGAAAAGATCCGCAAAGTAAGTTTTCAGGTCTTCATTGATGATTTAGTATTTAATTTTGAAATATTTTCATTGGCTGATTTTGTATTTTTTTTATGTCCAGGTGTCAGAACCGTTTGTGAAGGTTCTATGAATTGTGGATGAGGATAACCACCCCATGGGGTTTCTATACGAGGCCATGGATAGGGCCAAAAAGGTCATTCAACACTTGTATAGGTCAAATGAGACCAAATATAGACCCATTAGAAACATCATTAATCGTAGGTGGAACCGACAACTCCACCAAAATATTCATGCAGTTGCCTACTACTTGAACCCCAAGTTTTATTTCTCCAACACTTTTAGAGCAGATGTAGAGGTTCAAATTGGCTTCGATACACGTACTTGAAGATTGGTTACTGATTTGGACCTCTGAGACCTCATACTTGATGAGTTACAAAGCTACAAGAGGGAAGAGGGGCCATTATTTTCTTCTCCTGATTGCAAACGTAGGCGATACACCTTACAGCCAGGTAAAAAAGAACATGTATTTAGTTTTATCATACCATTTATTTCACTCATGAAGTTTGCTAGAAGTTACCAAATCATAAATGGTTAATTTTAATCCTTGCAGCTCTGTGGTGGGAAGATTATGGTGCCACAATATCTAATCTCCAACAGCTTGCCATCTGAATTTTATCACAGCCTTTTAGTGCTTCTGATTGCAAAAGAAATAAGAGTACTTTTCAAAACATATACACAAGGAAACATAATAGGTTGACTCAAAAGCGCTTGAATGACTTGGTTTATGTGAAATACAACCTTCTCTTGCACGAGAAGAAGGTGAAAGGGCAAGCTTCATATGAAGCACTAGACTTGGATGACATTGATCCATATTCAGAAAATTGAATTGCTCATCCTGATAGTGAGGATGCAGATGCGGATGTGGTGAATCTTTATTGACAGATGAGTAGCTTGCTGAATTTGATATAGAGGTAGATTATTGGGATGCGGATGCGGCAGCATGTGAGGAGGAGCACGAGTTTGGTCATCCATCAGAGCTTTTGTCAAGTGTAAGGCACCTATTAGGGCACCTGTTGAGGATGTTGCGACAACAACTACTTCAACACCACCCACCCGGTAGCAACATCTCTTTTGAGTTTTACTCGTAGACGCAATTTATGATTGCTACCTTTAGTTCATTGATACTAAGACTGAACTTAATATGTATTCAAAAGTTGTAGTTTCATGGAGTTTGAATTCTATATGTATTGAACTTATTTATATTCAGATGTTGTACTTTTTTTTGGTATATGATTCTAGCACTATAATAATCCACTAACTTTTAGTTGCTATGAATTATTGTTTAACTCAAAACTTTAATTGATATATGGTGGATATCTCAAATCATTATATGTTCTACAAATTTTGTGTATGTATGCGTTTTTTATATTTTAAGAAATTGTATATTTTCAAATGTTTGATAAAAGTGTCGATTTATCACAAGTTTTTGTTGAGTTCGAGATTTTCGAAAATTTTGGGTCGGCCGAGATATTGCCAATTCCAAATTTTTAAACAATGGTTTGGAAACACATTTTGAGGACAAGACAACAACTCATTTCATTTACTCATTTGTGTTGCAGGTTACTTGATTTATTTTGTTTTTTATTTTAATCCCACTTTAGAAGGCTTGCCACCAATTTGTAATTATTCTGTTTTAAATCTGTAATACTAACCCTCTTTAAAAGGCTTGCCACCAGAGAGTTGTTTTTATTTTTTTATCTTTTTCAAAACATAACCTTAGTCGTGAAACAACAAGGTTAGAGCTTTGTTCTCTCAATATTTTGCTTGCGGTTTTTAAGAAACCTAACTTCTCTTTCAGTTCTTTTAACAGATAGCTTTGTGCATGCAAATTTTTAAATGTTTATTATAATATTTGTATAAATTTTCAGCAAGCCCTCAAAAACGTTTATTATTTAATCTCATTATTTCTCTGTAGTGCATCTATTATAGATTCAATATCTTTAGATTTAATTTTATACCTATTTATTCTTGAAGTTTGTACCCATCTTTATCCCAACCCTCATTCTTTTTTTTTTGCCTCCAAGCTCACCACAGTTCTGGTTTTTTTAGCAGAGTTTTGCATCATGTTTAGATTCTTCAAATTTTATCTTCAATGCTAATTTTATAGGCTGTCGATATAATTTTTACATATATTTTCATTGCTTCTACATATTATTTAAAAAAAAAACTGTCTTATCGCTGCTAATAAAAAATAGCGTCTCTATTTTTCCATTGCCACCTCACTTCGGCATTTTATGTTCTCATGTCATCATCAACCCACAATCATTAACTTGCTAATTATAATTAAATTAGAATATAATTAAAAATTTCCTGCTGCCAACTCCATTCTCCGTTCACAAGAGATCAGAGTCCTTTTTTATTACCTAATTCCTGAATCAATTTCATTTAAAATATATTCTCTTCTAGCAGCATTTTTTAATCATTATTTCTGTCGGTTTCTATTTTGTTTAACGTTTATTTTTTTAATATATTTCTCTCATTATTCCCTATGTTATTTCTCTCCTCTTAATTCGATAATAGTCTTTTTTTCATGTGTTAAAAAATAGAACTTCAAAAAACCTAAGTTTGTTTCTTTTAACAAACAAGAGCTCTGAGAGAGCTTGAGTCCCTGCCTTATGAAATCAGTAAGTGAAGCATTAATTGAATGAATATGAGCAATAAATGAATGAAGTCATCAATGTAAGAGATGCATATCAAAATATACAACATGACATGTTTGATCTAAAAGAATGAATCTATAAGTGTTGTGATGATCTTGCACTGATAACTTAGCTTTGGAAGAAAGATCATTTTGGTAAGAAGAAATGTTATAAGATGGAGGTTAAACAATAGAGCCCATGCTTATCCTTCAAAGATATATCACAAAGTAGATGCATTATCACAATCTAAGTGATGATTGGTCATTAGTAAGTGTATAGAGGAAAAATAAATGAGTGATAATAGAAAAATCTTGTATATAGAACAAATTCTTATCCATCTATAATGTTCTTTGAGAATAACAACTATAGTGTGACTGATTGTTTGTGTATTGATTTTGCAATGGCCTAATTGAATTTGCAAAAACTAAAACATGAACCTTTTTTTATTATATTAAATTGAAATTTATTTCTTCTACAATTACAAAATGTTGTCTCTAATTCCATATTACGATTAAATAAAAAGAAAGGTAGAAACACATTTATTCAAGTAATATGATACGTAAAGCTAAATTAAATGAAATTTTTTTGTTAATTTTATTTTATTTTCTTTAATATCATTTTTTATAAAAAGTTTAAAATACACAAGCTTATCACATTTTTTTTAAAAATAAAACACACTTTTATCATTTTTACAAAATTGGAACTCTTATGTTAGTATATGTTTCTTGAGAACTTGATATTGACTTTTATTATGAAATAACAAAATTTTAGGCTTCATCTTATTAGTGCCTAGTTTGGAACTATATGCTTGACAAGTATCATAGTTGCAAAGTAGAGAATAATATTAAAAAAAATCTAAAATTTAAAATAAATTATATTTTGATATTTTTAATAACATGTTCAATTGTTATAAATATATAAAACTTATGATAAACTCATAAAAAGATAATTTTTTAAGACAATAATATCAAAGCTGTTGTTAAAATTCAAATCATTACAATTCATGTATATGATACATAAAAACTAATTATCCAATAAATAAATTTCACACTTCATACATAAGCACTAAAAATTAAATTTGAATAAAAATTATTTTAAAATGATCTTTAATCATGAATTCATAAACTATTTAATTTTAAATATGGTATAGCAACTATAATTTGAAATATAAAAAATCTTTTTTAAAGTGATATTTTTTCTAAACTAAAACATAGTTCAACAACTATAGTTTATAAGTAAAATATATTTAATAATTTCTGGTGTTCTTTCTTAAGTAATAGAACAATCTAACTTTCTCAAGTACAATGCAATCAATACGGCTGTGAAGATATGAATGTGAGCAGATAAAATAAGTCAGTATGAACGGTGTCTTTGTTGAACATAGTCAATGTTAAAATTAATGCTCACCAACAAAATGAACTCATATGGCAACGTTAGATTAAGTCGGCCGAGGGTAGAATTGGCAGTTGAGTGTTCGGATAATGGAGGTTTCCTGAGGCATGGAAAACTTCGGCTTCCATTGGCATAGCTCTGCGAGGCTACCAGAAGTGTGAAGAAGGTAAATGCTCGAGTGTCTCTATCCAATGGTTCGGTGCATAGTCAATGGGGACTTTGGAGACAAGCGTGAGCAAAAGGCCATGTCTAAGGGTTGGAGCTGAGCAAGGCTCCACACCCACCACTCACAAAGTTCTCTGTAATTCATGTCAAATGGAGGAATCTTTGGTTCAGTTAGTGCTAGAAATCTCTGATTCAGCTAGTGCTAGAAAAGCTTTTTTTGGGGGGATGCCTTTTACCTTAGTGGACGGTGAAGGGAGATGGAGAAACGTAGCTGCTTTATTTGTAAATCTGTAATTTCATAGGGTCCCCCATCACTCCACCATTTGCAGCATTGAGACATGGAGAGGAGAGAGATGTTGTTGCTGGGGTTGTCGACCATCCCTGGGCAAGTGCGGCACCAGAGGAATGCCCATCTTCTCCAGATGATTCACTGGTCCTATGTTGCTCAACATCAACAACTGAGGGCTCCCCACTGCCCCCGCACTCAATATCAACTCCAGGAAACCATGATTTGCATTCAGATATACCTTTTAAATGAGGCGGTTAACAGTGGCGCATAAGAGAAGATGGAGATTGTGGGGATTAGCATCTTTGAGGAGATCAGCGGAAGAGGAGATTCAGTCTATGTTCCCTGCCTATGGCAGACAAAAACCACCACCTACCATGATTTTTATTACAGTGTGTCAGAAGCATCTAGACATTTGGAAGAAAGTTGTGGAATTTAATTTCTACAAATTTTGTCATCAAAAAATCAATTTTACCTCTAGGAAAATGGGAGGCAGCCAATCAAAATAAAGAAATTAATGTGTAAAAATTATTTTAAAAATAAATCATTTTAAAACTTCAAGAATAAGATGAATCGAGATACAAATTAATTGGTGGACCACTACTGAAAACATTATTACCCTGCCTTATGCAAGGCAGGGACTAACAATCAATCGCACATTTTATTATCTCCACCCGTGGTTGCATTTTAAGTTTTGAAAAACATATTTTAGAACCAAACATTTTTTAAATTTTAATATTACATTTTCAAGTGCAATTTTGCTCTCATTTTTCTAACTTTAGTGTTAAGTTTTAAAAGAATTCAAAATAAAAAATTCAAAGGTAAAATTTTAATAAATAAATCAGTTTTGAAGAACCAATGTTGCCAATGCATATTTAATAAGGAGATCTTAGAAGTTTTAATACACCAAAGCTTTCACCTTTTTATTCAATTTCTACTATAATTGTTTTTAGAAGATTTTAAGTTTTTTATTATTTGCTTTAATTCTCTTTTCCTCCCTCCTATGTACGAGATCTTACTTTTTTCAAAGGTTAATTTTTTCAAAAGGGACTCGTTAAGTTTTTCAATTGCACTTGTAAAATTTGTTAATTTAAATTTTATTAAGTAATAAATTCTCTTAAAAAAAGTTTACTTAAGTTATTTAAAAAAAAGTTAGTTTTTTTTATTTGAGTTTTATTTAAAATCTTTTTGTGTTATTATATTGCTCGAGTATTATTTGCATGTGTTTTTTTTCCTTTCTCATTTTAATAGGAGAGCATTTATTTTTTATTTTTTTCTCAAACTAATTCAAATTTTTTAACTGATTTAAACAAAGGACATATTTTATTTTATTTTGGTATCTAAATTTGTTGTAATCATGTCAACTTTAGTTCCAAAAATCAAATTAAATAGCTCTAATTATCATTCATGGAAAACCCACATTTCTTTTAATTTTCCTTTTAAAGATTTGTTATATGTTGCTACTAATCCAGCGATTGAACCAGCTGCCTCAGCTCCTCAAGCCAACAAAGATGTATGGAAGGCTAAAAATAAAGAAGCTTTAGATTTAATTGGAATTTCAATGGTTTTCGATTATATATTTTGATTGAACAATGGTCAAAAGCCCATGAAGCATGGGCAATCTTAAAGAATACTTGGGATAGTACAACTGAATCAGCTAAAATGCAGATTTAAGATCAACTTGAAGATCTTAGGTATATTGGCTTTAAGACTATGGATGAATTTTTATTAAGATTTGATTCTCTTGAAGGTTAATTAATTGGGTTAATTAATTGGCTTAGGAGTTACATTAACTGATATATGTTTAATTCATATCACTCTTAAAAAGTATCCTCCTAGGGAATTTCAACAGTTTATTACTAATATTCATGCTCAGCTTGCTATTCCTAGTTTAGCTCTCAATTAGCTTATGCAATTTTTGAACATTTGTTACGTCAAGAGGAAGCTCTAAGTTAATACAATTTGGTACTCTCAAAACCAATTAACATGCTTTTGTCTAAAAATCAAAGTCGTAACTTTAGATCAAATGATAATCATAATTCTCGCCCTAATCATCATAATAATAACAATAGTCATAATCACTCTAATAATAAATCTCCTTCTAATAATAACCGTAATACTAGGAATAATAATTATAATAATCAAAACAACTACTCTCACTCTAGGGCCCATTGCACCTATTGTGGAAAAGTTGGTCATGTTATCAATAAGTGTTTTGAAAAGCAAAATAATAAAAAGCCCATGAATCGCAGTAAAAAAATAATCAAACACCTAATCATAACAAAGGTACCAATAATGGTCAACAATCTCATCGTGCATCTACATGGAGTTATAATGTTTCTAGACCACTAGAATGGATAATCAATAGTGGTGCATCTCAACATGTACCGATCATAAAGAAGTGTTTGATTCTTGGCATCCTTATATTTCCAACATTCCAACTCAACTTGCTAACAATCATAGTTATAAAGTTGAAGGTTTAAGTAATGTTATTGTTCCTAAGGGAAAACTTCATGATGTGCTTTATGTTCTTGAATTGAAATCCAATCTTCTTTTAGTTGCCAAGTTATCTCACGATTTTAGTATTGAGTTTTATAAAAACATGTGCTATGTTATTGATCCTAAAAATAATCAAGTTGTTGCTAATGCAAAAATGGATCATGATAACTTATTTAAATTCTATTAATTTTCTAGTTCAAGGTATTCTTCACATACTACTATTGATCTTAATGTATGGCATGAAAAACTTGGCCATTTGAATTCTAATTATATTACTTTGATGCAAAAAGAAAATTTGGTTGATGGATTGCCTCATATTATTCCTCCCAAACTTGTTTGCAATGGTTGTATGAGTGGTAAGATCCATAGAGAACTCTTTCCACATGGTAAATCTTGGAGGGCAGCTCATAAATTGCACCTTGTTCATAGTGAACTTTTGGGGCCCATAGAGAACAACTTCATCCAAGGATCAAGGTATGTACTCACATTTCACTCATCTTTGTTGATGACTTTTCAAGAACTTGGATCTCATTTTTGCATAGTAAAGATCAAATTCTTGATATATTTGCTGAAACTAATTTATTTGTTGAGAGGCAATCTAGATTTAAGATAAGGATCTTACAATTGACAATGGGATGGAATTTGTGAATAATGCTTTTCATTAATCATTTGGAATTAAACATGATCTTACTATTACTTATACACCACAACAAAATGGTATAGTGGAAAGGAAGCGTAGAACTATTGTTGAAATGGCTAGATGCTTACTACATGCAAAAAATATGGGTTGTAAGCTTAGTTACCGGTTCGCTTGTACAGCAAAATTTTGCAAAGGGTTTTGGGTTCGTTTGGGTTCGTTTGGGTTTGTTCGTACAAAAAAATGTAAAAATTATTAAAAAATTATATATATATATATATATGAAGCCTAGAAGCATTGAGTATCATAAAATGATAAAATTATATGATGTAAACTAACTTAATCATTTAAACAACAAAAACACCATAGGTATAAACTTCAAACATGTAAGCTGTAATCATAGCATCATGAATAAAGATCATACCATCATATATTTCAATTTTCAAGTTCAACATCAGAGATTCAAAACATTAAAACTTAAAAGTAAATCATTATCCATGAGTTATAACAGCAAGTGCAAGTATCATTGTTTCAACTTCAAGTCAAGTAATCATAATGTATAAAAATTTTAAATTCATCTTCATCTTCTTCTTCTTCTCGTAGTCCTTCCGCATTAGTTGACTCAGCAATAGAGCCAAGGCCAATGGGATCAGCACCAACAACAGTAGTATGGGCATCAAAATCTTCAAAGTCTTCAATTGTAAGCCGAAAAGCAGAAATATCCAAGTCCGCCAACTCTGCATTTACATCCTACCTCTTTGTCTCTCCTTTGTATTCTTTAGTCTTGTGCGAGAGGAGACACAAGTCGTAATGCACATACACCAAGTTTTCCACTCTTTTTGATTGCAACCTATTGCGCTTCACTGAATGGATGAAAGAATATGTGCTCCAATTTCTCTCTGAAGTGGATGAACTAGCAATCCATGAAGACATGAAATGTAAACAATTAAAATAAATTTTAAATTATGTAACTTGAATCTTAGAATTTCTAACAATTTTTTTTAATTAAATGTACTTGTGATATCACTTTGATTGCAAGGGGCTGCAACCTTTGAAATCTTTGGCCATGGAGGTACCACCAACTATGAGCATCCTTCCTAAACTGATGACGAAGAGCATCATTACTTAAGTTTTTTGCTTCCACAAACTATATAAACTCATCCGTAATCAAATCTCACACTTCATCATCAGGAAAGAGTCTTTTAAATGTTGTCTTGTATCCATCAGACACTTCTATGTCTCTATAGGGTGGTAGCCTTCCCAGTAGATCAATATATTGGGTGCTATAGTATTTGGGTGTTAATGCATAGGCAAGAAAATATAGAGGAGTGGTCATTTTGTTCCATCTTTCTATAACAATTGCTCGCAATTGAAGGTAGTCTTTCGAGGATCTTGTTCCTTTTCATTTACAATTTGCTTGGTCTTCTCAAGCATTGAGTCTATGCCATCATAGATCTCTCCAAGGCAAGGCCTATCCATGTTTACGTACCTAAGCATGATCATAATGGGTGCAGTGAGATTAATGAGATATTCCACATGTTCCCACCAATTTCCATCCAATATCCACTTCCTTATTGTGGTTGCCCTCTCAATATTGCTTTGTCGCCATATAGCCCAATTGTTGTTGGTTACCATATTGGTAAGTGCCTCTTTCACTTGCATAAGTCGTCTCAGGACGATTACATTTGATGCAAAATGTGTCTCAACAACTTTTAACATAAAATAGAGCAAAAACAATACAAATTGTTAGATACATACTTGAAAAAAGAATATACATCATTACACAATCAAAAAATCAAAAATTGTAAGATACTATTTTTTTTTTAATTAACTAACTTGAGTTCGAGTTTACTTACCTTCAGCAACTCCAAACGTGAGAACATTCTAAATATCCCTCAAGTCATGTGGTGGTTTGTGATGCACATTTGGATGTCCTCAGCTTCTGCATACATCTCCTTGATCCACTGAATACTCTTCCCAATCTTTTGTAGCATAAGATTGAATGAATGAACTGCACAAGGTGTCCAAAAAATATAGCAGTATCTCTCTTCAACCAACAAACCAGCAACTCTACAATTCTTTGCGTTGTCCACTATGACTTGGACAACATTTCTTGTAAAGTTTTATATATCTTTTATTTGGTGTAAATCTAATTTCTATATATATGTAATGATATTAAAAGACTTTATATTCTTAAGGTAAATACAATCACAATATACTATCTTGATATTAATATAATTGAATTGATCAAGTAATTAATATAAGAAGTATTATATGTGTTAATTTCTTATTTACTAATGTATTGAAAAGATAATGATTATACTTGAAATGTGATGGGAATAGAACTCAATTGCCTTGGTGATTGATTGGTCAATCCCATCGCATTCAGATATATGTAATATGAAGCGGTATAGAAGATTAAGATGCGTCCCTTAAAATGTCCCATCGGTTTAGAACGACATGAGGACTCGGAGTGAAGCAAGCTGACAGACTGACAATAATCTGATTAAAAACATTCACCGCTGATGCAAGGTATCGAACAAGGAGTTCATTATAATGTGTTTTTATATTTATTACAAAGTGTTTGATAACTATTCAACTTGTTTCGTAGTGTATATATATTTATATATGTGTGTGTGTGTATGATAATAAATGTATATATAATATTATATATATGTATATATGGATATGATATATATAATTAATGAGCAATTTATATAATGTTGTAATAAAGTATATACACATAATAAATCTATAGACATAAATATTTGATTTCAATTTCTCACATGGCTAACATATTTAACACTCCTTTAGCAAGAAGGAAATTGAAAGAAAATAAACAACTTCACACAATAAGGTGTTATCATCATAGTGTTTGATAAGGTTTAACCCAAGAATCAAAACACAATGGATTTTCATGGTGTCCGGCAAAATCTGGCCCGAAGAACCATGAAGGTTATCGATGTGTCCGGCAAGATCCGGCCCAAAGAACAAGGATAATCCAAACTTCAAACAGAAACTGTTTGAAGACAGATCAACTATAAATAAAGTCGTCACTTGATAATAGAATCAAAACACAAGAAAGGTCGTCACCTTTCACAACACAAGCTTGCAATAAAAATTTTAGATTCATGAATATGATAGTTTAATAAATGCATTTACAACAATGTCATACCAAGTTTACCTCTGAAGTACACAATTTTCAACTTCGCAAGAGGCTTGGTAAAAATATCAGCATTTTTCTCATTTGTACTAATATAACTTAATTTAATAATGTACCTACCAACCATATCTCTTATATAGTGATAAGGAGTCTCGATATGCTTTGATCGATTGTGGAAAACTAGATTTGCAAAAAGTTTGATACAACTCTGATTATCACAATAAATCACTATAGGATTTAAAGGTTTTCCAAAAGATCCAAATAGGAGTTCCCTTAGCCAAACTATTTCACGTGCTCCCATCGAGGTAGCTACATACTCAGCTTCAGTAGAACTTAGGGCAACAACTGGTTGTATTCTGCTGAACCAAGATATCATTGTTGACCCAAGACTGAAGCAACAACCTGTAGTACTTTTAAGATTTGACTAGCAACCTACCCAATCTGAATCAATATATCTTTCAAGATTTATCTCAACATTTTTATACTTTAAACCAAAACCAATAGTTCCCCATAAGTATCTCAAGATGTGTTTGGCAGTCATTAAGTGAATCTTCTTTGGTTTGCACATGAAATGACTCGAGACATTGGTACATAGCATATGTCAGGTATGGTATTTACAAGATACACAAGAGATCCAATAATTTGTTTGAAGTGAGTAGGATCGATGTCCTCGGAGTTTATGGCTTCTTCTTTTAGCTTGTGCAAGTTTGTTTCCATTGGAGTGGATAAGGGCTTACTATCCATCATTCCAAATCTAATCAGAATATCTTGAGTATACTTTCCTTGATGTAAGAAAATGTAGTCCTTTTTCTGATTAACTTCTAGTCCCAAGAAGTAGTGTAGTAATCCTAGATCTTTCATCTCAAATTCAGCTATCAGGTCTTGTTTGCATTTTTCAGTCAATTTATCATCTCCTGTGATTAATAAGTCATCAACATATAGAACAAGTATTAACATCTCATCTTTTGAGGTTTTGAAGTATATGTTTGAGTCGGCTTCATTTTTTGAGTATCCAAGTTTGGATAGATAGTTGTATATCCTTTCATACCAAGCTCGAAGAGCTTGTTTTAGACCATAGAGTGCTTTCTTGAGTTTACATACATACAACTTTTTATCTTTCACAGTGAACCCTTCAAGTTGCTCTATGTAGACTTCTTCACTAATGATCCCATTTAGGAATGCAGTTTTTACATCCATTTGATGAATCTTCCATCCTTTGGATGCTGCAATTGCAATGATTGTTCTTACAGAAGTGTAACGGACCACCGGAGCAAAAGTTTCTTCATAGTCAATGCCAGCTTTCTAAGAGAACCCTCGAGCAACAAATCTAGCTTTGTGTTTTTCAATACTTCCATCTGCGGCATATTTGATTTTATATAACCATTTTGAAGATACAACTGATTTGTCTTTAGGTCTAGGTACAATATCCAAGACATCGTTTTAAAGTATGGAATTATATTCTTCCACCATGGCATCTTTCCACTCTAATGAATTTAGAGCTTCTTCAGTTGTTGATGGTTCAATTTTATTTAGCTTAGATATCAAAGCAATGTAACATGATTGATTTCGAGTTCTCTTGCTTTCTTTTGAGATCTCATCTGGTTCTACATTGTTTTCTTCAATCATCTTCCTTGCCCATAATGTTCTTTTCTTCCCATTGCTAATTTCCTAATTAGCTATATCTAATTCTCTTCCTTCAGATGTGTTCTCCCTCAGAGTCTTAGTTTGTCTAGATCCTTCATCTTCTGAGTTTAGTTCATCTTCTATGCCGGTTGAAAGTTTTAAAGCAAAGTGTTCTTCAAAAATTACATCTCTACTTATTTCAACTAATCTTTGTTCGGGAATATAAATTCTATAACCCTTGGAATCTTCACTGTATCCTATAAATATACCTCTTTCCAAAAGGTTCAAGTTTAGTCCTTTTTTCTTTGGGTATGTGTATGTAGACTGGACATCTAAATATTCTAAGATGACTTAAATCCGGTTTAGTCCCTGAGAAAACTTCTTCTGGTGTAGTATTTTTTAGAATTGAATGTGGACATTTGTTTTGAATGTATACAGTAGTCTTAGAGGCTTCTACCCAAAATGAAGCGTGCATATTTTAATCATGTAACATGGCTTCTGTGGCCTCAATGATGGTTCTATTTTTTCTTTCTGCGACTCCATTTTTTTGAGGATTATAAGGTACTGTATGCTCCCTCTTAATCCCAACAGAATTGCAAAAACTTTTGAAGATTTCAGATGTATATTCACCTCCATTGTCATATCTTAATGTTTTAATCTTCTTACCGGTCTGATTTTCTACTAAGGCTTTGAAGGTTTTGAATTTTAATAGAACTTCATTCGATTCTTTGACTTTCAAAAAATAGATCCAAGTCTTCCTAGAGAAGTCATCAATAAAGGATATATAATAAAGGAATCCCCCTATAGAAGGTGTGGGCATGGGTCCACATAGGTCTGAGTGGACTAGTTCCAAAACTGATTTTGACTCGTGTCCACTAGAGGGAAATGGTCTTTTTATAATTTTCCCTACAGCACATCCTTTGCAAGTTCCTATATGGGATGAGTCTAGTTTAGGGGTTCTAAAAGTGATTTTTTCTAAATTTGGAAGAGAGTTGAACCCAATATGCCCAAGTCGTCTATGCCATAATTCATTAATATTTGATGTTTCATAACTAAGGGCTTGCTTTTGAATATTGCTTAATCTAAATAATGTTCCAAATCTGGATCCTATGATAATAGCGCTTTTTAGATTTGAGTTATTAGGCCAATATAGTACTTTGTCTTTGTTGAAGTTGACTTGCCATCATTAGTTAGACTTGAGATTGAAATGAGATTTCTCTTTATACCTGGTACAAATAAGACATCCTTGAGATTAAGTGAAGCTCCATTTTTTAATTTGATAGAACAAGTCCCAATGCCTTTGACTGGATAGGTGGAGTTGTCTCCAATTGTGACCCCTTCAGTAATATGAGTTCCGAATGTATCAAATATATCTCTGAATCCAGAGATGTGACAAGATGCACCGCTGCCTATAATCCAAGCTTCCTTATTTGAATTTACTTCACTTGAAAGTGCAGAATAGTATAGTTGATCTTCATCTTCCTCTGTTTCAGCTAGGGAGGCTAGTATTTTTTCTCTATGGACAGTTTTTGAAGGTGTGTCCAATCTTCTCACACCCTTGTAACACTTAACTTTGGAGTAATCATTATTTCTCAAATTCTTTTTCTTATTATTGAATTTTCTCTTTCGCTTATTTGAGACAATGTGAACAACTTGATTTTCACCTTCTTGATTTGAAGTGATTCCTCTAGAGATTAACCTTGACTCTTCTGATATGCATTCATTTTTTAGCTGATCAAAGGTAGGAATTGAAGGTCTACTTACCACTTGGATAAAAATATCCCAAGACATTGGTAGACCTCTAAGAGCTATTAATGAGAGCTCTTGATCTTCTATTTTGTGTCCAATAGATGATAAGTGTTTCTTGGTTTTAGAAATTTTCTCGAAATAAGATTGAACAAAATCTCCTTTTTCCATTTTAGTATTCAGTAGTTGAGTTTTTAAGGTGATCCATCTACTTGAGTTATTTATCTCAAATGTATTTTTTATGGTGTTAAATAATTCATATGCACTTTTGATATCTGATATGGAAGGAAGAATGTGATCCTTTCATGAATCAACAATAATTTTCTTTGCTTTATTGTTCCATCTTTTCCAGGGAAGTCCTTCTGATTCATTTTGAGGTATTGGAATATCTTTTTCAATGAATGTTTCTAGTTCCAGTTCTTGAAGAATCGTAATAATACAAGTTTTCCAAGAGAAAAAGTTTGATGCACCTTCAAGTCTATCTTCAACTCTGACATTGTTTGTCATTATGTCTTTCCCTTTTTTCATTTAAATGAAATTTGAGATTTCTCTACCAAGTTGGCTCTG
This sequence comes from Cupressus sempervirens, assembly GCA_028749045.1. Taxonomy (NCBI): domain Eukaryota; kingdom Viridiplantae; phylum Streptophyta; class Pinopsida; order Cupressales; family Cupressaceae; genus Cupressus; species Cupressus sempervirens. Next base: position 637,870,019 of record CM053793.1, read on the forward strand.
ATACCATGTAAAGTTTTATATATCTTCTGTTTGGTGTAAATCTCAATTTCTATATATATGTAATGATATTAAAAGACTTTATATTCTTAAGGTAAATACAATCACAATATAATATCTTGATATTAATATAATTGAATTGATCAAGTAATTAATATAAGAATTATTATGTGTTAATTTCTTATTTACCAATGTATTGAAAAGATAATGATTATACTTGAAATGCAATGGGAATGGAACTCGATTGCCTTGGTGATTGATTGGTCTATCCCATCGAATTCAAATATATGTAATATGAAGCGATATAGAAGATTAAGATGCGTCCATTAAAATGTCCCATCGGTTTAGAATGACATAAGGACTGGCAATGAAGCGGGCTGACAGACTGACAACAGTCTGATTAAAAACATTCACCACTGACGCAAGGTATCGAACAAGGAGATCATTATAATGTGTTTTTATATTTATTACAAAGTGTTTGATAATTGTTCAACTTGTTTGGTAGTACATATATATAATATTATGTGTGTGTGTATATATATATATATATATATATATATATATATATATATATATATATATATATATATAATTAATGAACAATTTATATAATGCTGTAATAAAGTATATACACATATAATAAATCTATAGACAAATATTTAATTTCAATTTCTCACATGGCTAACATATTTAACATTTCTTGCACCCACTTGTTCAATGGCCTCAATTAGAATATTAGCAATGAATGGCCCATCTTTTACATGCCCCTCACAATCCAATACTTTCAAAAACATTGCCCCTTTAGGGGACACCACCAAAACATTGATCAATGGACAATTTCTAGCATCTTTCCACCCATCCGAAACAATTGTTACTCCTGTCTCAATCCACGAATCCTTGATGGGCTTCAATTGCTCATCAATCAACTTGACCTCATCATCCAACAAGGTGGTTTGTACTCTCTCAAAACTGGGACTTGAATACTTGGCAGGTGCTTTATTAGCACTTCTCAACATCTGCTTGAAATATGGAGAGCGAACAAGATTAAAAGATAGCCCATTTCCATACAAGCATCTTGCTGCATCAATGTCGGCAATTTCCCTACTCTGATTTTGAAATGCAGTTTCAAGTGGTCCCTTTCTTTTGTGTCGAATGGGTACTTCATTTTGAGAATCAAGGGCAGTTGAGGTAGTATAGAAGGGGTGATTTTCTATCACAACATCTGGGGTGGATTTCATTCATTTTGTTTGTTTCTTACTCTTATTACCATCAATGGCATTTTGTCTAGGTTTCTCTCTCTCTTTTCAGCTCGCTCATGCTCTTCAATATATTTTAATACTACTGAGTTTGACACAGATGCATTTTTTTTTTCCTGGACACTTCTTCACTCCTCTACCAAGGTATCCACACAAATGATCCACCACACGATAATATGAACTATTTCTTTCTACATCACAACCCCAACATTTCCAACGGAAGCCACCACCTCCTGGAAGAGGTTCTAGAATATCCACATACTTCCACAAAGGAGAATCAAATGGGGGTTCTTTTCTTTATGGAATATTGGCATTGCCTACTGAGGAAGATGTAGATCCCTTTGAAGCTAATTTTCCTATGATAAGAAATTGTGTACATATTGACATATTGATATTATTATTGAGAATAAAACTCTAGCCTTTAATATTTATGAAACATTGAAACAAAAGCAAAATAGAACAAGAACTTACCTCTTCCTGACATTGTAAGCTTGCAAAGATGCAGCAATTAGACACAAACACTTAAATATAGCTAACAATCCAGTCTTCCAACTCCACCTTGCACAAACTTCTTTTGCTCAATCACCTATTTGCACACCACAAATGATGTTAGACGCCAAAATAACCTACTTAAATTCACTTTTTAGGGCAACCGGACCTCAAAAAATATTAAATCTGTTATAAAAAGTGACTTGAAAGTTACCCAACAGTGGAAATCCGTCCCAAATTCATGACGGGTGTGATCTGGGCAGCCCAAATTCGCTCAGGTTCGAATTGTGGGCTGTGGGTTCGAACCAGCCCAAGGAAATACAAACCCTGGTCAAACCTAGGTCAAACCGGACCCAAATTTTGAATAGGTTCAAACCCAGGCAAGGCTCTTGGGCCAATATGGCGAACCTGAGTAACTAAGGTTATAAGTTTTGAGTTGAAGCTATGGCATGTGCTACATATAGGACTCTTACTAAAGCACTCAAGGACATTACTCCCGAAGAGGCCGGGTCCAATAGGAAGCTCAATCTTAAGAATTCTTTGTTCTATAGCTTATGTTCATAAACCTAAACAAAAACAGAAAAATTTAGATGCTAAATCTTCTCATTGTATTTTTGTTGGGTATGATAAACAACACATTAAGGGCTCATTTGTTTGCTGGAATTGAACAGTAATAGGAATCAACAAATTCCTAAAAAATTAATTCTCAGTTTGGGTGAGCTAAATCCGAATTGGGAATTGGAATTCATAATCCCATTTTGGTTTCAAAATCAGAAATTGCAATTCCACCAAAATAAGTGGTATTAGAATAGGCAATTCCAATTCCCATTCCCCTTTTAATATTTCATAAGTCTGCCTAATCCCATGGGTTTTGCAGGAAGCATTATCAGGTTTTTGGCATACGACATTTTTTGCTGCCGCAGACATCACAGGGCAATCTGCTTTAGTGCCCTTCTCACCTGTGCCCAGGTTGCAGTTTCACGCGGACATCACAAGTCAATTTGCTCCCAGGAATTCACTGCTTTTCCAGTCTGCTTATTTGTTTTGTTTCTACAGTGGCTGCTACTGATTTCCATTTGATTCTGAGGTTTTTCTTCTCTTGGTCTACGAACTTCTCATCCTATGAGAGAATGTTCTTCCATTTTCAAAAAAGCTTGCAAGCCCTTTATGAATGACTTCTTGAGGCTTTATGAATTTTTTCAACAGGGGTTTCATTTTGATACAAGCCATGGGCTAGGAATCTTCTTGACATGGCATTTCCTCTGTATTTAAAACTAGGAATTTTCCTCTATTTTTAACCTTTGAGGTTGCCCGTGAATACTTTCAGATCTGCATACAATGTTTGTTGCGTATTTTTTATCCTTGTCACTGAAGCTTGCAGATTCAGACCACACAGCTGACAGAAGGCTAAGGAAGATTAGCTATATTGCATTATGATTATGAAATAGTCCCCTGTATATATATAGTCTAATAATAAGGCTTCTAAGGAGCTTCTACTTGAATCCAAGTTAGCAATAATGACATCTTGTCCAAAGCATGTTTTGTTCCAGAGCGACTGGGGAAGGGTTTGCTGATTGGCATTTTCTAGGCCCAAGAAAGCCCATGAATGAGTAGTCTGCAACTTTTGCAGACTGTTAGGAACCACAGATATTACTCCAGGGAGCTCTGGAGCAGAACCATTCTGTTTACTGGAACTTGAACAAACATTTGGTTTGCCTAATACATGGGTCCTAGTCAGGCTATCCCCAAGTTTCCTAATTATCGATTGGATATCAAGGCTCTTAAGCAGAAACAATGGTAGAATAATTATTTTTAGGAGTGCCCGAATCTTTTTAGTTGTTTCTTAATGGCTCTCAATTTCAGAGTTATAACAGTCATTATTCTTTCTCAGATTTGAAAGCATAGATTTTTATTGGGTTCAATTCAAGGATTTTTTGTTATAAGAGATTTAGAGTGCTACTAAATATGGGGATATGGAAATTAAAATGTATGGTTTTCCTTTTTGGGATATGCAGTTTTACTATAATACTTGTATGAGATATAGAAGCCCTTGATGCTAGATTTTGGCTCTTTCCACACATGTCTTTTCCAGACATCGGCAAGCATATCATTCTGTGACTGATTTCTTTTCGCCTGGAAAGGACTCCTAGTCTCTCTCTCGGTCTTCTCTCTGTCTCTTTGTTTGCTTTTCTTGTTGTTTGTATTTATTTTTGGACACCTTTGTGTGTTCGGCCTTCTCTCTGTCTCTTTGTTTGCTTTTCTTGTTGTTTGTATTTATTTTTGGACACCTTTGTGTGTCCTGCTGCTGTCAGCCTCATTTTTGTAATCTTCCAGTCCCATAGACCTTTCTTGGTCTTTTGTTGGATATTAATATCATTATCTTATCTTATCTCCAAGTGTTCATCTGAATTGGGTTCTCTATTTGAGTAACAGTACTTAGTGAAGTTCAAATTGATATATAAGATCTGTATTCCATTAAATTTAGCTGTCTATTAAGCAGGGTGTGAATCAAACTTGGGTAGGATCAGACATGCCCATTTGTATAGCATAAACTTGTTATATATGAATTCTAGAGTTATATATTTACCATTTACAAAAAAACCGGAGCAAATTGTATCCAGCTCAGGATGGACCGTGTTTTAACTGTGCATTCTCAGTTAATTGGCCTTTTATGTCATCATGTAGCCGCTGTGCCAGGGAGTTAATCATCATAAAACGGTTTGGTTTCCAACAGCTTGTGGCTTCTTTGTATCAGCTTATCAATCTTTGAAGTTTTTTCATGTAATTAATGATATCAGATTTTACAATATATAGTTTGATTTACTTTTTAATTTTTGGATTAGATTATGTATTAGTTGTTGAATTAATATTTCGGATCAATCCACAATCCATCATCAGAATATTAGACACTAAACAGAATATTAGTGTTTAGGAGGGTTTCAACCCAATTTCGCTATGGATTGTTTCCTACTTATTTAGTTAAAGATAGAAATTATATTGTTACACCTAATTCTCATATTTTGTTATCATCAAGTGTGTCAAAGGTCTGATGTAATTTCATTGTCCGATATTTTCACTCCTTGGCAATTTATTCTACAAAAATAGAACCCCCTTGCAAAAGCAATTCAAGAATTCTCCCATTATGTCTGCTGTGATTTTCTCATGTGGCTCATTTTGGCACGCGAACTTTGTCGTGTTCCTGTACCACTAAAGAATCAAAATGGTAATCACAATCTACCTTGCATGATACCAAGGGTCTTGAATTTAGTAGGTTGATGCCAAAGTGATGGACTGCCTTTATGTGGAATCAATGGCAAGACAGAGCTTTCTCTCTCATCTGTCATCTGATATACTCTATCTTGTTCATGTTTTGCATGATGTTTAATCCAAACTTCACAAATTGTTTGGATCTTGTAGAATAAGAAACAGACAAAATGAAATGGAGTTTTCTACTTCTCATATATTTTTCCATGATAACAAGATTTAATCTCAATAGAGTAGTGACTAAATTTGGCTTGATATCACTATGAAACAATATACTTGTAGAATATAGAATTATTTAAGGTTTATATATATGGTCAGACTGATGTTGCAATTTAAACTGATCTAATCTAAAAACAGATCTGATCGTGATCGCTGCTATGGAATTATTGACATTTTATTGATGCTCTGCCTTGGTTAATGCTGATATTATGTATTAAAAAATTCTGATATGTTTCATGCAATAATCAGAATCAGATCTTATTCCAGCTCAAAATACTTATTCCATTCCCATTCCATGCTATCTCAACTTTCTAATGTTGGACTGATGTTAATAAATCAGATGTCTGCTATATTTTAATTATTTCCTGCTGATAATAAGACCTGAGTCTAATTCCTTTTCTGCCTCCCCCTTCCTCCTTCTCAATAGAAATATCTTCCCTTTATATCTTTCAAAGGATTGAGTTACATCTTTTCAACTAGCAAGGGATGGGATTATTCATAGAGTTTTGTTTGTTATTCCTAATTAATTGCTATTTATTGGTTTGGCCCTTATGTAAATTGTTGCCATTTTACTTCAGGTTGGCTTCTTCATTTATTTTTTTCACTTTACGTTTTATTCTTAGTGTATTTGCCTGTGACTAGGTTTCCTCAAGGCTGTTTAGGTGAGCGTGACAGGCATCCTTTTTTTATTTGTACTTCAGTGGAGCAATCACTTCCCCGCCCCCCCCTCCCCACCCCTCCCGATATTTTGTAGATTGCTTTAATTCCTATAGTGACTGCATTGAAACCTTACAAGTGGTTGAAGCACTTAGATAACGAGATAAGGTTGTTGGCTACTTCTTGTTTAATGGAGGTTACAAGAATTTTGGCAACTCAAGAACCTTACGAAGAAGACACAATGAAGGAGGTACGTAAAGCTAATCATTGACAGTTTTCAAAATCTTGGGGACATCAACAGTTGTCATTTCTCAACAAGGGCAACCATATTCAAGTCATTTGCAGAATCAGAACGTGCAATGTCCTGCTTGATATGAGATTGTATGATTTAATACGTACCATGTTTCAGCATTTCTTGGGCACAATTGGGGAAAGACGCCATGTAGATATTTTTGCAGTCGTGGAGACTATTATAGTTATGACCATAAATGAGAGTGAGACTCATTTTCAGCCTCTTATGCATACGTTGTTACCAATTTCAAGGCAAGAACAAGATGCTTCAAAAACTGCTTGTAAGTTGGTCAACAAGGTGTTGAAAAATGTGAGCCAAAAATTGAGAAGCGGGCTAAAGAAGAACTAAATATAAGGGAATTACAGGTTGTTGGATCCCAGGAAACAAGCAAGAACAAACTGAGGGAAGAACAGATGTTTTACACAGGCATATTTGGTCACTTGGTCATACTTGTGAGGATAACAAGGAAGAAGAGTCAGCTCAAGAAGTGCAGATCACCGCTGAGGAAGTTGAGGACTCGTTTATCTAGCTACAACATGATGAAGACCATGAGATGGAAAACACTATGGGTGATGGTACGGATTATACTATCATCTTATTTGGTGAATTGGAAGTGCTTATTGACAAGCCTTTTCATGAGAATGTCCATCTACAAGATATGTCCAAAATGGGTCTCTCCATGAGAATGAACCATTTGAAAACCATGATGTCATAGTTGATGAGTTGATGCATTTTGAGATGGAGCACATTTCTGAAAATGATGCAGCTAAAAGGGATGCCCAATCTAGAATCTAAGAGCTAGAGCAAGATGAAGCTACTATAGGGGCCGATTTGAGGGACCAATCAGAAATTCTATTTCTAGTTGCTGATTTTGGGGCATATAATTAGGAGAATTAGCTGAAATTATCCAATGATATGATCATTGCAGCCTTAGTGCATTTTGATAACACCCATAAAAAAATGAAGAAACCTTGTGGGACGTTAATAGTGTTGAGAAGAAGGGAATAACAAATGGAATCAATAGTGCATACCTTTACACTCTTAAGAGGGCATTGGAAAGAATGAAATCAGAATGTTTGAAGTTATTAAAAGACAGGGATATGGCTATCAAACATACAGACGGTAAAGAGGAGGCAGATGAGCTTTGTCTTCAATTGAGTACGACACTCTTCTCCATATATCAATAAGAAAATCAGATTTCTAGGGCAAGCACTCACATTGATGATGGACATGATCATACAATCAATGAGATCATACACATTATAGAAGGGATCTATAAATAGAATTTCATTTTGTCTGTTTCTTATCCACAAAGTAAAACAGCCAAGAACTTTGAAGATTTTTAAGGATTTAAAACTTGTTTCAAGCACCCTTTATTGAATAAACCATAGAAGCACAATAGCATTGGTAATTGTTATTTAAGTTGTACTTGTCAAAATGAACAAATAATAGGCTACAACTGAAGAATTAATCTCAATTGCTGACCTACTTTGCCAAAACTAAGTGGCGAGATGACAAACCTAAGAGAATTATAATGGTAAAAAAAAGGCATCGTGAAGAGTAACATTCAGATACAAGAACAGCAAACCCACTTAAAATGATCAAAAATGTGGAAACATTCTCACAAATAATTCTAATCAAAAGCATAATATGCAATTCAACAGATGCTTGATGCTTACCATTAGCTGATTATGAGAGAGACGGAGCTCTTTCAAATCCACACAGCACTTTAATGATGTTCCAATTGTTTGCAATCGACAATATGACAGGGATAACTGGAAAGAAAGAATATAAGTTTTAAAATCAAATAGCTCCCTTCTCATTTACCCAGTATAGTTGTCATCTAAAAATTCTTATGTGACTGTAACATTAAACAACAACCTACTATAGAAAACCATCAGAGACTGCTTACTTTTGAGATTGATGATATCTTTGCCAATGACTTTCCCAAATCACGAATAGGGTTATGTGAGAGCACTGCAAAATAAAATTAGAATTTCATTAGAACTATGCTTACCACAAAGAAAGAAACAGAAAAACAAGAGGAGCTTAGGCAAGCATTGCATTTTATTGTACTGGTGCTCCCATTTACAGACATGCAAGTAAATGTCCGCTCAGCAAATATGCATACATGTTTCTTGTATATGTTTGTAACCCTTTGAACAGAAGACAAGCATCAAGCATCAAGAAGACAAACTGAATGCTTATGCAGACTCTTGTTTGGTATTTTAAGACATCCACAATTTTGGACCTACTGCAGGTAGTCTCATTCCATAACAGAAGTTTACTAGTATATGATGCATACTCAACAGTAATATTAATACCGTACTCCAACAAGTTTCCAGGACAGCAATGGCAGGGGATGAGAGGGTGAGTTTCTGAGATATCTTTTCTAGGAAGACATCTTTGAGGGGATCAATAGGGATGTCAATTAAACAAATAGGGAAATTTTACATATAATAAATTTCAATAATTCATATCATAAAATATTCATGATATACATTATAGAACCTTATTTCATAACATTTGAACTGAATCGAGATTCCATAAAAGAACATACAAATTTAGTTAGTCAGGCAAATTAGTTTGCGGTTTTGTTTTCCAATGTGTTAACCTTGCCTGATATAACCCCCAAGAATAGACTTCACAATTGAGTGATACCATAATAGGTTTTGCTCTTGTGTTCCACCCTTAAACACCTGAAATACTGTATGCTCCTAATTAAGTTTCCACTGCCATTTTTTGAACTTGGTTTGTTCAGCTATCAAAAAAGAGAGACTGTGTATTTAGCTTCAGCACCGGTAATTTCAGATGCTGCTGCTGATGTTTTAGTCTTGTTTTGCCTGTTGTTTCTAAGGTTGGAACTGAAGTATTCCTAATTGGGTTGTGAAAAATATGACTTTTGAAAATCTACAACCAACAGTGATTCCAATTGTTGACACAGGAAATAAGGATGTTGATCAAAGGTTCTGAGAACAGTGTCATTTGATGAGAATATACTTTGCTATGTTAAATTTCAATTCAGGATTTGGTGTTTTTTTTCCAACTTTGTGTCATTTTTCCTAGGTTACTGAATCGGAATCAAGATCGGAATCAGGTACAGGTATTGGTAAGTAGATTCAGGATGCCAGTAAGAAAAATCATTCAAGGTATGCCTTTTCAATAAACACAAAATCGTAAATATATACATATTTGTGACCTAAAAATCATAGTGTTGTGAATTTTCCGCACCAGCCTCATTGCAGATGGGGGCACCCTCTTTTCACTTTGGCTGTTAGTAGGTGCTAGTTTAGAGTAGATTGGCAACATTTCGAAGGTTTAAGGAGTCTTGCTAGTTTCAAAGATCCAAGTCTTGGGCAAAGTAAGTCTTTAGTAAGGCAAGAGTTTTGAGTTGGAACGTCAGATTTCAAATCCTTAGACGTGCTCAACCATAATGAAGAGAGAATAAGTGGTTTCCCAACTTGATACAATCGCCATAAAGGATGTCAAAAAATTTATCAATCCCACATGTCAAAGCAAAAACGAAAATTGGGATAGGGAATGGTCAAGCAAGGGGTATGTTGTGCATGAGATTTGGGTGAGGATCAGAGTTGATTGTATACTTAGTCAGCTTTATGTGATCAAGTCAAGCCCAAGGGTTTGACAAATACTGCTCAAGTCGTGACATGAGCCCAATAGGATTACAATTTCTGACCTCCAACTTCATGCATGGCACCCAACTCAAGTGCAATCTCTGCCACTCACATAGAGCCCCATGGCTGGAAACTTTCCATCTTGGTATTTTTTAAGGTGTGTGAGCCTAAGCATAAGACAATCTCTACACAAGGTTAGCCTTCAAGCCCAAGAGAGACATTTTCCACCAAGTCCAAGGTGTTCGAGCCCAAGAGTATAGCAATTCCGTCTCAACATATACATGAACCCATCTCAGGGACAAATACCGATCAGGTCATCAAGTCGAGCCCAAAGAATGGACAAATTCCGCCAGCCATTCAATTTTCGAAAATGCTAGAACGCATCAGCCCAAGGAATATGCAATTTCCACCAATGCTCAATTGCAATAAAAAATTGATGAAAAAAGGGTTAAACAAGTCGGGCCTACTCTTTAGTGAATATGCCTTCTAAAGCAAACCACACCGATGCCACTATTGCCCATGTGTCTACTGTTGGAATCGATCCTAAGAGTTGGTGTGCATGGCCAGTGACCTCCTTAATATCTTGGAGTTGACATCTGGCCCTACGATCTTCCTAGTCCCCTACAACAGACTCATACCCGACCGAGTGAGATGCTTGCAGTGAACTTGAACTCGGCAACTCTGCTAACCAGATGTCGTTCTCACCTCTGGTTACCTTGGTGATCGAACTGTTGGAGCTACTCTATCGTGAAACCTATCAGTGATGACATGACTAGAGGGAATGGATGTTACTGTCTCCGACTAATATTGACTTGCCCGCAACCCTGCACATCTACTGTATTGCGTACAAAAATGACTGCACACTACCACAATCTTCTTGCCAATACTAATCAGAGCTCCACGGGTGGGGTTCTGTGAGTTATATTGGTGCTAACATCTACTATTATTGATGCCGTATGTTTCAATAACCACAGACGTATAGTAGACTGACCAACGATTAATCCAGCAAATATCAAAGAACTTACGATTGACTCCATTATTAACCAAATTACTTCTAAAAGAAGGCTTCACTAAATCAATGTGTTATTTTGCCAATTCGTACCCAAAATTGGGCAATCTTAGAAGAGATACTAGGGCTACGTGCAATCTCCCCAATCCTTCTTATGGGGTTTCGTCCTTAAGAAAATCAGTCACATTTAAGCAATCAAATTCATCTTCAATTTGTTGATATATTTTCATGGTGTCAATCCCAAGGAAGCTCATTGCTTTTATAACATCGATATGAGGGGAAGTAACAACAACTAGGCGATGTGGGATAAAAGCTATTTTCGTCTTTTAGTCACTTAAGTTACATTATAAAATGATTTTAAGTCATAAAGTAACTTTATAAATCCACTTTATAAAATAAAGTGACTTAACTATAGAAAAGCTCCTCAACTTAAATATTTCCCCAACAAAACCAAATAAATTCCTGTGAATGGTTGGCATCCTCAAGATTACTGTCGTTAGCCTATCCGGATGGAAAGATAGACCAACAAGGCGCCAGTACGGCCTAGCACGGAGAAGGGGACATTACATGATCTTTCAAGTCCCTCAATCCAAGACCACCCATGTGTTCAGGAACACAACACCAGTCCCAAGAGACACTGTACTCTTATGACTTCCCTATCCATCAAACCACAAGAAACCTCTAAGGATACTTTCTAGTCTATTTACTTCATAGTGAGAGAAAAGCTAGATAGATGTGAAGGATATTGCATGAGAAGAACGAACCTTTTGAACAACTTATCTCCTACCAGCCAAAGAAAGTAAATATGTTTGGCATTTTAGATGTGTTTTTTCAACCTTAGCAAAGACCCATTCTCGCATGTCTTTAACAGAGGGGCTAAGTGCAAAAGGAGTCCCCAAGTATCTGTTGATTTTATTGGGACCAGCCCAACACCATCCTTCAAAGGCCAACCATCTCAGCGGAGAATCAGCCCATCTAATCACGATTGACCTCTGAGTAGCCACCATTGCACTAGATACCTTACAAAAGAATTGAAGTCTAGTCACCGTATTAGAAAGGTTTCCCTCATCAAGTCCAATAAATAAAGCAATAGCATTAGCAAACTGAGCATGCACTAACTCCTCATTATTAGGAAGTTTAATACCTCTGACTAGGAACCCTAGGTCAGTACATGTCAATATATAGAATAATGCATCTATTGCTAGAATGAACAATGAGGGTGCAATGGGGCAACCCTAGCAAATTGACCTCCGCAACTAAATAGGTTCAAAAAAAATTCCATTAACATCAATAACAGTGGATGAGTCCTTAACGAGAATCTCAATGCATTTACAGAAGTATGGTGGAAAGCCAAATGCCTTTAACATTTTAGTTACAAATGGCCATTCTATTATGTCATAAGCCTTTTCTAGTCCAAAAGGATCATAAACGTGAGTCGCCCATCTTCCTTAGCCCAATGCATAGCCTCCCAACTTCTAATGAGTTTCTCAAGAATATACCTCCCCTAAATGAAACTGGTTTGTGTGTAACCAAGATAATCTTCCCTAGGAATCTCAAAGTCCTATTTGTCATTAGTTTAGCAATGATTGTGTAGGAGATTTTTAGCAAAATAATAGGCCTCCAATTTATAACTTGTTTCTTATCACCATCTTTGGCAATCAATTTCATCACCTATTTGTTAATGTGATTTCCGAATGATCCTTCATCAAAAGCGTCATTGCATAGATCAAAGAGCTCCATGGCAATCCATTTCATATCAGACTTCTAGAATTCAGCTAGCAATCCATCTAATAGTAATAGGCCTGCAGATTTATCATTTGTATGGAAACAAATGCTTTACTATCTAGGAAATTCTTTGATGACACATCTCCGAGATTAGATGGATTTCTCCATCAAAGAATTTCCTAGAGGGTAAAGCATTTGGGTCCATGCAAACAAAAAAAACTGCAACATTCTTCAATCTATTATGCTCATCCTTAATAGCCTTCAACATCATTGGGAGTAAGAGAAAGGACTTTCAACATAGGAAGCTTAGCATTCTCTTACCGTCTAGTGTCTACAATTGTTGGCAATGCTTCCATTTCTATCTCCATCTCCACTATACCCCAATAGTCCATATGGTCTCATTCAACCGAATGACAAGATTCGTCCATTACTCTCTATGGAAAACAGACAGACGGTTCTACTCTCCTCAACCGAAAGGATAGATTTGTAAGTTGATTTCCTTTGGTTATTTTCCACAGATATAACCACCTCCAAGTTGCTGCCTTGCATAGCATTTGAAAACCCATTGTTGTTGGGGTTAACATTCTCTTCTATTGTCTTGCTGTTGTGGCATTTCCCTTGGGAAAACAGACTAACCATTATGCGGAGGCAATGGTGGCCCTCCAAGCCACTAGATTGGCTAAAGACATGGGAGTTCCTAAACTATGGTTGGAGGGTGATTCAAACAATATAATAGATTGTCTAAAAGGGAAGTCCAAACCTTCATGGACCATTGACAACATTATTTGAAGAGAATTTGGATATCCTAATAACCTTAGAAAGTTATTTCATTTCTCATATCTAGTGTGAATCAAAAATGGTTGTTGATTTCATTGGCAACATGGCTATGAGACTTAATCAGGGAAGAAAGTGGCAATAGGACGTGGGACTTCCTATGGAGGTCATGTCGTGCATTGATTATGATTTGATACATGGAAACGTAGGGACTATTTTAATTGATGACGATGGTACTTTGGAGGGATGAATTTATGATTACGACGAGTCAGGAGAATTGTAAGGACAGATTTCACAAGTATGTGGCCTTTATCCTGTACATATTGTGGGTATTTTTTTCTTACCTAGATTTTTCTTTGCAAGTGTTACCTCTAGTTCTTGGTGATTGCTCTGTGGTGTGTTAACGATATGGGTGTCAGCAAAGGAGAAGAGATCTACCTAACTACAACAAATGGTGGAAGAGGACCAAAGTTTGAAAAAATCTAGAGAATGAGGGTTTAACTCCTTCCATAGAGAGATTGCAGGGTGCTAAACCTGAGGTTACCAAGTTGTTTCTTAAGGGTTGGATTGAGGGAACACTAGAAATTTTCGAAGCATACCTTTACTATCACTAGAGACCTCATTTCCTAGGTGACTAGTATTCCAATTGTTGGGGAAAAAAAAATACAGAGACAGGAAAGTCTTGGATGTTGTTGTGGAGGAGTTTCCTAAGGAGGAGGAGGAATGTGTCACCCTAATCAAAGGAGGTAAAACCTACTACCACCCCAAATGTATAAAACAGCACTAGAGATTTGTGTTATGGGCTATTGTGTATTATATTACTCTTGATGGTAGGTTCTCTCTAGTTTGCACCCACCGCTTTGTGATTTTGAACCATTTGAGGCAAATCCCATCAAGATTTCCATCCTATTCTATCTATACACTTCTGTGAATGCCAGCATTCATGATCTTAGGGAAAAAGGTGTGACTAACCCCCCTTAGGATGAGGGTTTAATGCTCTTAATTTATAAGCATATTGTGGCCCATTCTGTGGGAAAGTCCATTGACGAGGAAGGGGATCTGGAGGCCGAGTCAGAGGAGTTTGATCCTCAACAGGATTGATCGAAAACTAAGGATAGTGAAGATATGCACTTGAAGATTTCGACCTACATGAGGAAAGGGAAGGGGCCCAAAAGTCCCATAAAGAAGGTGAAGAAAGAATTTAAAGGCTCTACCTCAAAAAAGAGGATGAATAGAATGGTCATTTCCTCGGAGAAGTATAATGAAGAAGATGACGATATGGAAATGGACATTGACGACTTGAACAACGATAACAACAACAACAACAAGGGCTCTTCGTCCAGAGGCAACGAGAAATAGAGCAAAATTGCTATAAAGACCATGAGTACAAACTAGAAGAATCATGGCTCGGACACCCTAGTTAAGATTTAGCAGGAGCTTGTTAGAGAGTCTTTTGAGGCTGGTATGAAGATGAGTGACAAAGACGGTAAAAAAAAGGCTATTGACTCCCCTGATTTGTTTGATCAGGATCCTTTGCCTAATATTACTATTAGATGCCCTATCATGGATACTCCTACTAAGGAGAGGAGGGTTGTTTGGAAATACTTTAACATTGACTCTGTGTACTTGGGCATTACCAGGGAAAAGATTGAGATGGAAGTTAGAAGCGATGAGGGTGGAGAGGTGGAGCTTAGGGAACTCATTGACCCTTCTATGTTGATATTGAGCGATTCTAGCAACGAGCCGAACGTGGATGTCTTCAATGATGCCAAAAACAACCCCCTGGACAATTTCACGTCTATTTAGTGGCTTTTCCATAAGGTCATCAATATGAAAGACAGGATGAACAACCTGGAAGACAAGGTCAACATTGAGAAGAGTGTTGATGATGTCGATGGGGACGGGGTGAACACGAGCTCTCTTATGGACAAGGCTACTTTTTATAGGCTGGAAGCAAAGGTTCTAGAGCTGGATAATAGGTATTCTAGCTTGGACAATACATTAAGAAACATTGTTGATCAAACTATAGAATACCAAGGCTTCCAATGAACATATAAAGATCCTCATCAGCAATTGTGAAAATTGTGGATGATTAGGACTCTAGAGATAGTCAGGGTGGCCCGGGTAAGAGGACTAAGTCCAGCGCTAGGAAGCAAGCTTCTGCAACCACTAAAGAGATCACGAAAATCAAAAAGGTCGTTGAAGATATGTACCAGCTTGAGTTGCAAGCGGCGAAGCTTCTTAAGAACATGGCCTAACTGGCCTTTCTCTGTGTTGTGTGGTCTCTGGTCTTTGTGTTTTTTGTTTTCTATTATGTGTTGTCTTTCGACTATTGTCTTTTGTTGGTTGGCTTTTTGTTTCACTACTAGCCAGTTATGTTTTGTTTTGTCTCTGTGGGCTTAATGGTTTAAATCTTTAGCTTTTTGTACAGGTTTTCAGGGCCCCTTCAAAACATGTTTTACTTAATCAAAAACATTCTCTTCCATTAAATATCACACTTGAAATTAATATGTCTAGGGGCAGCCAGACCACGGCCAAGGCAAACAACGGAGAATGGGTAAAGCACAAACAGGGAATAAAAGAAAACACAAACGAAATTGAAGTCCAAGAAAAACACAAAGAACACAAGAACAAATGATGCAGAAAACAAGATGACCAAAGAAACCAGCATGTCCAAGGAAACCAAGGATCGAGTATGATGGTGCAAGTGTAATTTCTAAGGGATGACGAATCATCCCCAAAATGCAGCAACAAGGCTTCTTCTATGATGCCTTCATCCACAACAATTCAACAACCATTGAAAGAAAATCATTTGCAGCAGTTATACAGTTGCCACATGTACACCTGCTAAGAAGGATGTTTGAAACAATTGCAAAATTCCTATGAAAAAACACTGGCAACAAATACATACAGTCACTACATTGAGTTCCCTTGCAACGATTTAATAGAGGCTATGGAAAATTCATTACAACTATTGTCAGTAAAAAGTATCATAACCAACAGGTAGAATTGGTATTCGAAAGGGCGCATGACAGTTGAGTCACCCCTTCGGGAAAGTACATGTACATCGTTCGAATGGACTATTGAATCATCATCATCATTGTAATCGTTGTTTGCATACTACTTATATGAATAACGTATCATGTTCTGTGTTACATTATAGTAAGTTAATGCGTTAAGAATTTGTTTACCCTGCACGGTAAACATTTGGCATCGTTGCCAGTTGAACCTGGAATACAAGAGGTGTTATGAAGATTAATGTTGAATCTGCTCAATAAAGATAGGAATAAAATAAAAGACAAGGATGATATATGCACAGCATGCGAAGCATTAATTTTAACACAATAGGCAGAGTGCAGATAAAAGTTTCACGCAGCTTACCGATGGACACCGAGGGGGTGAAGGAGCACTAATGGAAGGAGTGCATTTACGTAGCAGACCGAAGAGTGCCGAGGACTTGCTCAAAGAAACATGCCAGAGATTGAATTTGGTAGAAGAGACAAGGGAGGAGTTCCTAAACTTGTACACACCAAGGGTAGTGTTGAGCTGTCGTTTTGCACGATGCTTCACGGTAAGAATCCTTTCGAACTCCTCTCTTGAAAAGCTGATCTAGGATCAACTCCAAGGTTCTGGACAATCTTGTGACCTACTGTAATCCGCTCAGTAGAAGATAAATGTGAGTGTTCACGAAGCCTTTGCTGGTTCTGACCAATTTCGAATAAGATGTTGAATCTACTTGCTATCTCAAAAAAAGTAACCATACAAAAAGAAATATATTTTTGTATTTTTTTGTTTGTAATGAATGCAATCTAACAATGCAACTGTATGAATTCCTAATTTAACCGAATGTTTGTAAAAGAAAATAATGAAGATAAGGTAACAAGAAGTTTAAGCAAATGACTTGAAAAGTAAATCCCTAACGGACATAAGCCACGGAAACAACACGTCTACGAGTTAAGCCTTTGAAAAGATCAGTAGGTAACCAATGAAAATAGGAACAATGCTTCCTTAATTCCACTAATGCAATCGTTGATGGAAATTCAGTAACTGTAAGATGTTTCACTTTTCATCAAAGCGCAAGGCCACAGAAAGTGCACTCATGCGAGACAAAAAAGCTATGCAAGAACAATAGGGTGAACTTTTCTCCAACTTGGTACGTCAGCGAAATTTGTAAACATGTGGCAAACACCAGAATTAAAATATCGTTCAATCAAAATATCACAATAAAACTATTGCCTCCATTACACTTCATGAACATACATTCACAAAATATAACACATTTAGGCAAGAATAACTACACTCTAAATGAGAGCACCAAAAGCATATATTATTGCATCAAAATAACGACAACCTAGAATACATATTACATTCCTCAATTTATAAAAAATCATCTCCTTAATTTGTATTGAGAGTGAGAGATCTCTTTCTGTAAAGATATGCTTCTAAACTAATAAAACAAATCTATTTATGTACAAATTGATTCTCTAACTAGTGCTAAGTAGGACTCCATCCTTATTTATATCATTTAATGGATGCATGAGCCTTTACGTGTCTTAGAACAAAGAAAGCATGAGAAAATAAGAAGAAAGCCATTAGATGGTGTAGGAGTCTCTGGAGATGCCAAAAATAGAAGCTCAACCTTCTCTGAATGTTTGTAAAAGTTAAATTGCCGTCAAAATGCATTTTTGATGCATGGAAAGCTCTAAATTTGGAACTGGTAGTTAACTGTCGGTGCACCTCGAACTTCTTCAAAAACTTTTGACGCACCTTTAGAGAAGCGCACCTTGCGCATATTGTGCACCTTGCGCACATTGCGCACCTTGTAAGACAGGTCAAAAAAATGCAAAATTTTACCGTGTCAAAACTGAAATTCTAGCTTCTGGGTTTTGTTCCCCTTCATACCAGAGCTATGTCTGGGTGTTTGCTCTTGAATTTCTCTACAATCCCCGTCACTTGGGTTGCATCTTGCAAATCTAAAGCATCATATTTATCCTTTACCTTTTGTCGATAATTGCCCAGCTCAATGCGAGTCTCAGCAAAATCTCCCAATTTCCCATCTAATTCTAGCAATGCCTCTTCAATCTTAAATACTTGTCTGATATCTATTGGTAAATAGATTGTTCTTTTTCAATAAACTCTCAAATGCCCAAATCTGAAAGAAATGATCATCTACTAATAGTTGGATAATCTATCATTGAGTTGATAGATTTAAATGTACAACTCCCTTATGAATGATATGCAATAAATTTGTTTAATTCCTAAACTAACTGGGTACGTTCTTAACTCGAGAACGGAAGAGGAAAACCAAGCCAGCCCTAGATAGAACTAACTCAGGCAATGAAATACAATTTTGAACCTAAACAACTCCAAGAATTCACAATACCTATGACTCCCCGATATTGGTAATGCAATATGAATACTACTTATGCAAATGCAAAGCAGAAAGAAGAGAAATCCGATCTAATTTCTGTGATAGGAATCGATCCAAATTCTCTAATTCACAACAAACTCAACTTTTGACTCAAGACACAAAAAAGTGCTCAAAACTCGACTACATCAATTCTTTGATTGATTATAATCAGAAAGATAACACTCAAATACTCAGATTCAAAAATGAATCCCTTCTTTGCTTTCGACACACAAATAAAATGCTCCAATTTTATTACAGAGATCAAAACAGAAAACTCCAATACATAATGTGAAATGCCAAAATAAAATGGTATATCCCCTCTACTCCAGCTCTCCTACTGTTTGCAGAGAAAAAAATCCCCTCTTTAACAAAAAGGTTTTACAATAAATACATTGTCCAACAGCCGTTTGGTTTCTTTCGGTGACTTTTCAATTCTATAACCAACTCTTGTCTCTTTGATTTCTCATCTTTTTCCTTTTGAAAACTGATATGCTAATTAACTTTAAAGTTAATAATGATATATCTTAACATATTTAAATTATATTTTAACAATTGACATTTAAATATGTTAAATCAAGATCAAAATCTTTCCTTTGTTAGGCGGATAGAAAAATAAATACTGCTACCAGTAAAATTGGGTCATATTTCGGGGGGCATATCTTTTTCTTCCATCGTTGGATCAAGCTCATTTTTGTTTATGTTTTTCCAAACCTAATTTTCTACATTCTAACTAA
The DNA here is from genome assembly GCA_028749045.1 of Cupressus sempervirens. Taxonomy (NCBI): domain Eukaryota; kingdom Viridiplantae; phylum Streptophyta; class Pinopsida; order Cupressales; family Cupressaceae; genus Cupressus; species Cupressus sempervirens. The sequence goes on from CM053793.1 coordinate 637,889,477, forward strand.
AGCGATCAGAAAAATAATCACCGAGTCAAAAGATATGAGCTACTGAATGCTGGTTTGTAAGACTTACAAAATCAGAATTGATAAAATAAGGTTTCCAGCCACTCTTCTTTCACATGCTCTATAACCCAGATGCCTTCAATTTGCCAGTACGTTATCTTCCATGCTAATCATGTTGATTCTCTGCTGAATTTTGGGAGTGAGTCTCTGGAATGTCTGTGGCAGAAAATCCCAAATGGAGGTCGAAAAGCGTATCAAGTTCTCAGTTTTCCGCTTCTTTGTTGTAGGTGAAATTTGTACATTCTAGTAATAGCTACGCTTTGTAAATAATTAACAAGTAATGCTTCTTTTTTGCTATCGAGTCACTGGCTACAGAACATTCCAATTCATTCTTGGTGGAAATTTGACTTTTGTCTTCTCCCTTTGGCGGAAAATTCCAACCTAACAACGAAAGGCGTAGCGAAAAATGAATTTTCCACTCCATAGTTAATGTCATGTTGATGTCCAAATCTTCAGGTGGTAAATCATTATGAGCTTATCATCCTTTGTTTAATCTATTAACATCTCTTTTCCATCTCTCTATTGTGGATTTGATGCTTGGTGGAAATTCCATTTTTGAGTGCAGAAAGCACACCCAATCTTCAATTTTCACTTCCATGTAGTGGCATAATTTTGATGTAGATTGATTCATAAATTACTTTTTTGGACAGATCTTGATACTAGACCCATATATCTTCATTGTGGATTGAGATTTGTCTTTTCTCTCCTCATGCGGAAAATTGAACTTTGACTGCGAAAAGCATAGAGAAAAATGAGTTTTCCGCTACGCATTTCCCTTTGGCGAAAAATGAAACATTTGCTTCTCTAATGGAAAATTTGAAAATGACTTCTCTATTTTAGTAAACATTTCACTCTTTTCTTGGCATAGATTTGCTATTCTATTCATCTCTTCACATGCTTTCCTTCCAATTTTAGATTTGCATTTTGGACTTTCATCTGTTATGTTTCTCGGCCTTTATTCAATCTTCATAGACAATAGATCTTCGCAAAACATGTGTTTACAACGAAACTGAATTTTCTAACAATCAACCTAAATCCATGGAACCACTGTATTAAATACCTTAGAACATTGAAACTTCATAGAAATATGGTTAGGGAAAATCATAAACATTTGGGGAAACTCTTTATAAGGTTGAATTTAAAAGTTTGAAAATGGTGTACCTAAAGTACGCCTACAATATCATCATCAGTGGAAGCTTCTTCAAAAGTCTTCCGAAATTGTTCAACAACTACATGCATAGTCATGAGTTTATCCCTTGAATCATCTTCAAAAATGTCCATGCAAGCATTGTTGTAATGTCTCTATGCCTCCAAAATCTACTCTTGGATTTTATCCTTGAGCTTATGAGTATCCGCATGTAATGTTTCCATTACTTTATTACCATCCACAATCTTCTCTATCCAATCATCTATCTTATCTAACTCATCTGCAGTATATACATCCATCAACATCCAATACCTCTGACCCTTTATTGACTATAATGCTTGCAAGTCTTTGCCCCAAGTATGTACTTAGTCCATTAAACCAAATTCCTTGTTCAATATAGCAACCAGCTTATTTGCACTATTTTGCATGTGATGTAGCACACCTTTCTCTTCAAAACTTTCACACCATTGCTGACAAGCCTTCAAAAATGGATCTAATTGTGTAGTCTCCTTATCCCTCTCATCAAGTGTCGCATTTAGAGTGTCCTCGGAGTTTTCAAGATCCAATGGACCAACTACTTCATTCAAATAACCTCTTAGGATTTCATTCTACTTCCAGAGGTTTAACAATTCAGACTCGTCATGTTCCAAGTGCCTAAACATTTATTTGATTCCCATAGTAACCATCAATTTGGCAGTATCCACAATGGGTTTTCCAAGCAAGACCACCTTGATTTGATAATATTTTGGAGTCAAATCCTCAATATCTGCATGTAGAGGAGGGATAACAACATGGGCGAACAAGTCTTGGTTTTGATCACTCATAACAAAGGCCAATGTTCGTGCATCACCTACAGGTGGCTCAGGTTTCTTGAGAGCTTCAATTCATTCTCCCATTCCCTCTTCCTCAATACAATACAACTACCTTTTGTGTCTAACCATCACCTCTTTCCTCAACCATCTCGGAGTATCTTCCATAGGAGATTTACCCTTAGATGAAGAAGGAGCTTGTCGCACTAGGCTTTTTCCCTTATCACTCCTCTCCGGAGTCTTCTCCTTTTGTGAGAGATCCACCTCAAGCATCTATGTCTATTGAGTCCACAATCCTCACCTTTGTATCTTGGGAAGTTTGTTGAGGTTCTTCATATATTTGTCCCTCCTCTTATACTTCATCGACGGGTATTTGTTGTGGCTCTTCTTCCTGTTCAGCTTGCATCTATTCTTCATTACCTAGAGGGAGAGGAGTAACTAAACCTTTATCCAAGCAAGATAAAGCTTGACTTGGTGATGGTGGAGCACTTGAAGGTCCTTCTTGCTGAGGCAGCAATTAACTCCAATCCTCTTGTGTAGGTTGATTTGTTGGGGTATTCCTTATCTTGTCGCCTAATAGCTCAGTGCCTACAAGCATGAAATCAAAATCTAGCATCTAAAAGACATCAACACCTTGATCCTCTTGCTCATCAATCCATTGTTGTAACTCATCCTCCAAAGTCGTAACCTGAATAGGTTGTGTAGGAATGGATGGTGGTGTTATAGTAGAGCTTCTTCTTCGTTCTACCACTATAGCCCTAGCAAGACGAGTCCTTTGACTCAAGAGAAGGTTATCTTCTTCATCTTCATCATCCTCTTCTTCCTCTTTTGGAATAACTTCAGGGCCTGATAGAAAAGGACTAACCTTTATCATCACCTTTTGTCTCCTTTTAACTAGAGTTTTCATCTTTCTTTTCTTGGGAGCCAATGGGGAGGCTTCTTCCTCTTGCGCAGGTGGAGACACTTCCTGTGCTTCTACTTCAGCTCCTTTCCCTTGTTCTGAAGGTGGCACTAGAGGATTATCCTGAGTCTGGATGACTTCTACATTTTCTGCCCCTTGTACATTCTCTCCCCCTTGGTCTTCTGGTGCTTGAGTTGCCTCTTCTCCAAGCTCAGCTTGCTGAGGGGAAGTTCTTTTCCTTTTATTTTTACCCTTCTGTGCCCTAAAGTATCCAACTTCTCTATCAAGTTGATGCACTGTTTCTAGCCTTACTGGAGACTGAGCTGTGAATGTTGGCACTATCACCTTTGCTCCTTTACCTTTCACTGGGTGGGTGGTATCTTGGAAAACTATAGTTTGTGGAATCGGATCCAGCTTGAATGGTCTCTTGATCAAATCCTTGGTTAATTGGATGATATGCCTTGCCCTATGATTGATATCTGTGTTTTCTTCTCTATCAATCTCTGCATTCATGATAGGTCGATCAGATATCTTGTCTCTGTTATACAAGGGATCTAAAACCTCTTCATTGTTTTGTTGCACAATCTTTAATGGGACCTTCATTTTCAAGGCACTGCCTGCCAAATAGAGAGTCATCCTACAATAATCCCTTATTCGGATTTCATAGCCATCCACTGCATTCATCCAGTGATCCTCTATGGCATCTTCATGTTGGAATTGTTTTCCTGCCAAGTATTGAACTCTGCCAATGTTATCAAAACAGGGACGAGGAGAGCTATAATCCTCCAAGGGATATTGATCCCACTCAAACTAAAAAGTAACAATATCCTACTTCCAGTTAACACTAAATAGACCTATAGTGATGGGTCATACCTAGGTCTTCTTATGTTGCTTCCTTACTCTCTCATATGCAGACGAGAGTTGTCGTGCAATCTCCAACAATATGAGTTTGTCACACAGATACCTAGGGAGCTTCTTCGGATTAACAATTGTACCCGCTACCCTTAAATAGGTGAATGTTTTAAATTGGATGTAATAGGCGCCAATTTCTGTAATTTTTGTCGCTGCCTCTTTTGACATCCTTTTCACATAATCTCCTTCAATGAATAGGATGATTGCAAAAAAGAAGGCATCATTCACTATTCTGTATTCCTTACTGTGCTTTGAAAGCTTTTTCCTTACCAACTGGGGGTATACCACTTAAGGCCATGCGTTTGCATCTTGCAAGTTGCCCTTTTTGAACAATCCCGGATACTCTATTGCTCTTGCAGCTAACAAGTACACCAAATAGGATGTCATATAGAACCTTTGGTTGTTCTTGACCACCACCAGTTGTTCATCTAAATTCTCACTGAGAATTAAAGCCCAATCAATTGGCATCTTCGTTGTCTTGATTGTCTCAATAAAGTGTACCATCCATATATTCAAGTGCCCGGCTGCTAGTACTCCCATGACTCCACTCAGGAGCACTATAGAATGTTCGATATCATCTTTCATATAGCCCCTTGTCATATCTACTTTGCCTACTTTTTTCCCAAGAGGATTCTTATCAATGAGATACGAAGATTGGATAATTTCTAATGCTTCCTCTCCATGTTCTCTATACCACCTTTCTGCTTGATGATATGTCAATCTTATATACTAATCTGCCCTTGGGAGATGAAATACTTTCTCGATGTTCTTAAGACTCAAATCCAGGACGATCTCTCCAGTTATGCTTTTTACAACCCTTTCCTCTGAAACATAGTTTTCTGCTAATGTCATAATCAACTCCGAAGACTGTACTGAAACCAAGTGTGATGCTACATTTACTAGTCTCGATCTGATAAGTGTAGATACCATAGAGGGCCTTTCATTTGGCTTGTTGCATAGCACCATGAATGCGTTCCAGTCGATACGGCCTACCTCAATATCTCGGATCTCTGAATATGCATCCTAAAAGCGAGACTTCAATGGAACACCTTGGAATTTGAAGACCACTGATTTCAGAGCCATCTTTGCAACGAGGGAGGACGAGGAGGAAGCCATTTAATCTACCCAAAGCAAACATCCATTAGTCTGGAAGGCAGAAAAAATAATTTAAAACAAACCCTAGTTATGACAAAAACAAACCCAGAAACCCTAAAAATTGGAAAAACTGAGACGAAACACCTAAAACCCCTTTTTACACCTCTAGAAGACAAAAATTGGCGTACATTGCGCACCTTGAAGGTGCACTAGGTGCACCATTACTAAGCAAAACCCTCAACACAAAAAATGCGCAAATAGCGCACCTTGTGATATGCGCTAAGTGTGCACCCTTGCAATGTGCAAAGCGTTTAAAAAGGATGCACACATAGTGCCCACACTTTCTTAGAACATTTGACTATTTTGCCTTTGCAAAGGTGTGCACACCTTGGATAGGTGCACACATGTGCATCTTTATCTTGGGTGAAGTTAGCTTAGGTTTTCTAGTTTTATTAAAGTTTTTTTTTTGGTTAATGTTTTTTCCTTAGTCATTTTAACAAGTTTGTGTGTTGTGTGCAAGATATGAAGCGGATTTGGCGCACCTCATGGGGTATGAAAGTGCGCAACAAGTTCAAGCAGGAGGAAGAATGAGACAGGAGGAAGGGGTCTCGGGCTTTTATAGGCCTGGGAAGCACCTGCACAAGTGCACACTTCCAAAGGGATGTGCTTCCACACTAATGTTTCTAGTGCACTAAAGCACCTTGAAGGGTGCGTTGGGTGCCCTAGTGCGCACCTTTTTGTTTGCAAACTCACTTTCTCTTTAAAATCTCCAATTCCTGGCAACTGGGCTTTTCAGCAGAGTCAAACTAAGCAAAAACACTGGGTGAAGCCCTAAAAAGACTGAGACCCCGGACCAGGGATCTGGAAAGCTAAAAAAACACTAGGGGTCCCCCATTTCTAAGATAAATGGGCGTGCGTTGTGAAACCACAACAGGTAGAAAATCCAAACGAAAGGGAAGCAACCCGCACGGCTCTAAGTGTCCAAGGAGCATGAGCGTGGCTTGAACTCTTCGTTCCTCATACACCTGCCGAACGAGTATAGGTAGAGAATAGAACAACTTCGCTTGAAGAAAATCTCTTTACACCAAACAACACAATTGACCACAATATGGTTGTCCGAAGTAGCACAGTTGTGTAGAACAACACAGGTATTCAGAACATGGGTACTCATAACAACGCAAGTACTCAAAACAACACGGGTACACAGAACAGCGCGAGTACACAGCAAGTACCACAAATTCAGAAGAAATTAACAATGGCAAGACCTAAGGAAAAAAATTTCGATGTTTAATGGCGATGGGACGACTGATCCAATCAAACACTGTAAGATGTGAAACAATTTGGACTGTGAATGGTGTAACGGACCAAGATGATTGGGTCTGATAGTTTCTAGCGACCCTACAGGGTGTAGCAATTGATTGGTTTTCGAATGTTAAACCGCAAAAATTAACTACATGGCCAGTAGTTAAGAAGGAATTCATAGTAGACTTCTGACTACTAAGGGATGATAACAAAATAGTAGCAAAAATATACAGTACGAAATAGGGAAAGAACGAAACAATTCATGTATATGCAAGAAGGTTGAAGGAACTGGTGGGGAAAATGGAAAGCCAACCAGCTGACCGGTTAAAGAAAAGGTGGTTTGTTGAAAGGCTACTACTAGCATTGAAGAAAAAGATGAAAATTTTACCTCCAGCATCATACATAGATGCATATAATTGGGCGATGGATCCAGAGAGTGGCAAAAAATGAGCAAAAAGAAGAAAAACAAATCGTCAAACTCAAACAATTCATCTTCAAAAAGCAGCAGTGATGAAGAGTCAAGTAAGAAGGTTTGAGCATTGCAGAAGGACATGTTATGGATGATAGAGTTCAAAAATCTGAAAAAGAATCCTAACTCACCGAAAGGAGGGGAATTATGGTGTACAAATTGTAAGGAGGAGGCCATACAAAGGGTTCTTGTCCGAAGAAACAATTTTGCGATATTTGCGAAATTGTGGGACATTCCACCAAGGAATGCTCGTTCAACATGAAGACGAAGGGACACCAACAAGTATTGCTAATACAAGAAGTGTCTGCCTTAGGAGCAAGAATAAATATGAACAATGACACAGCCTTCGGAGGATAGTGTAACAATAACTGACACGGACAGGGCGGTAACAATAATAATAACAATAATGGGGGTCGAAGTCGGATACAGTGACTCGAGTGGACGGTTGATGATACAATGCCGTGCATACAACCTCTGGGCACACTTCGCCAAAGACTGTACCATGAAGGAAACACTACAACTATTGTTAAAATGGTGTGGTCCAGGAGACTACGAGGATTCGAAATGCCCTAAGCAAGGGATGAACTTGTTAAATATAGAAACATGTGAAGAGACATTAGCCATCACTCGCGAGTAAGCAAAGAAGGCAACGTATCCAGATGCAGAAGAGGAAAAGAAAAGATTGCAACAAGCGTGAGCTGAATTAGAAAAAAAAATGGAAGCCAAAAAATCACAAACAAAAGACACTGTCGACACCTCAAATAGGAAACTGGCAGAACAAAATATTATACAGCAGGCAATGCAAATGAAAGTTCCTATGAAACTAAATGACCACCTTCTTACAATGGCTCAGCTACAGACTACAATACTAAACATGACACCACTCCCGAAATCGACGGAAAAGACAAGAAAAGATGACAACGAAACGACTACAACAGACCCAATGCTATTGGCACTCACTAAAGGACGACATCCTACAGTAGTACAAATGGGTGTCGTAGGAACCATCCTCACGGACACTATCGTAGATGGAGGATCAGGAGTGAATGCACTACTAGAGGATATATGGAAAAAGTTGTGACAACCTACATTGTGGCCACCTACATTTCAACTACTCACTGTCGATCGGCATGGGATCAAGCCTTTAAGGACCCTGATGACGCAACCTGTAACCATAAGGACACAACCATTCTTATTGGATTTTGTGGTCATACCATCAAAAAGAAAAAGTACGACGCCATTTTTGAACGAGACTGGTTGGTGCAGGCAAAGGTGAAACATGATTGGAAATAGAATACTTTATCCATGGAAGGCGGAGGCTGTAGATTTCGAATCAACCTACACAAATGGTAGGAGAGGAGGCAACATCGTCAGATTCCAAAGACGAAGGCGGAGGAGACGACAAAGGGAAGAAAAGAATGGAACCTCACAAAAAGGGAATATTGAGATTGGAAGGAGGGTCTAACAATGATGACCTAGACTCGGTGAACGACCTACTCCAATAGCAAATGGTATAAGCTCTTTCCGAGTTGTAACATGTTAGGGGTCGAGGATGGAAAAGAAGAGAATGAATTTTGGAAGGAGTATAGAGAACTAAAGGAAAGAAAAGCACAAATAGATGAAACGCATGCACATACGTTTAGTGAAGACAAACCCATTAAATATGAAGAACCCACTGTAAAGACAATGAACTTAAGGGACGAAGCTAACCCGAAGAATATATTTGTGGGAGATGACTGGAATCCGGTCCTGAAGGCAGTAGCGTTTAAAATATACATGGAATATACGAACATGTTCGCATGGAATATACAGACATGTTCACGTGGACGTATAAGGATTTGAAAGGGGTGCCACCAAAATTATGCGTCCATTGTATACCACTCATAAGAGTAGTACCCGTACAAAAACGGTCACACCAGATGAACAAAAATTATACCATGTGGGTCACTGATGAGATCAATTGAATGTTTGAAGCAGGCATTATTTTCAGGGTGTAGACGAGTGAGTGGGTATCAATGATTATGATATCGCTGAAGAAGGACACCACTCAGATTAAGATTTGTGTCGACTTTCGATGCTTGAATGCAGTAACGATCAAGGATCCATTCCTAATACCATTCACCGATAGTTTTTTGGAAGAGGTCGCAGGGCACAAAATCTATTCATTTATGGATGGATTCTCTGGATACAACTAGATATCCATCACGGAAGAAGATAGGCTTAAAAAAACCTTCATAGTTGAAGATGGAGTATAAGCCTGCAATAGGATGTCGTTCGGACTATGTAATGCTCCGGCAACATTTCAGAGAATTATCTTACACATATTTGATAAGATGTCAGTTGGGAATTTCAAGGCATTTTTGGATGATTAGTCAATTTCTGGTGCCCAAGACAAGAATATGACCGCACTAAAAGAATGCATGGAAAGATGCAGACAGGCAATAATGGCACTAAATCCGAATAAGTGCAAATTCATGTTACCGCAAGGGAAGCTATTAGGGCACATAGTATGCAAAGCAGGATTAAAAACGGATCCTAACAAAGTTCAGGTAATCTTGAAAATGCCACCTTCAAGGGATATAACGAAGGTAAAATCGTTCCTAGGACACATAGGATACTTCTGAAGGTTCATTAAGGGCTTTGTGAAAATATCCTACCCGCTGGACAAACTAACCTACAAGGGAGAACCTTACAAATGGGATAAAGAGCAGAATGAAGCCTTCGGAAGACTGGAAACAAGATTAGCCACAATGCCTATTCTAGCTTATCCGAACTGGGATAAAGAATTTCTTGTTCATGTCAATGCATCGAATTATGCAATTGGAGCAATGCTGGCACAAACAGGTGATCACGGATTGGATCATCCGATGTACTTTGCAAGTAGGCTACTATCTAAAGCGGAGAAGAATTACAGTACAACAGAGTGAGAGGCACTTGGAATGGTATACGTCATACAAAAATTCAGACATTATCTACTAGAGACGTCGTTCGTATTTTATGTGGATCATCAAGCTAATGAAGGGTGCTTCCCTTAATACCATAAACACATAAAAATAAAAATAAACAACAGCAGCAAATGCAAGAACAAAATATGGACTTTTTATTTGCGTCGCAAATGCAAAATTACAAAATTCACAAGTACAATTTGCTAACCCACATGGGCACCTTCATTACAGTAATTTGCAAGACTAAGCTCCGAACTACCACCTAGAGCTATCCTAGACAATGTTCAAGCCTTTCTTAAATAGGCAATTTTATGTCGCTCGGGAAGGTTCTAGACATTGAAACTTAATACCTAGGACCGACAAACCCTAACATACATATAGAGTCTGCCAAATACATCTTTGACAATTATTTTAGATAACTTTGGAAGGTCATAACTCTCGAACCATTGCTCTGATTCACTATTATAACCACTTTTTGGAAATGCCATCTCCTGATCTAGAGGCTCGAAATGGCGCTAGCGAGCTTCCATCAAGTTTTTGAACCTCATCCAGGCACTCTAAGACCTCCAAGGGTGAGCCTAAAGATTTTTCTGCAGTCTTTTCCACCGAAAATCCGCAATAACTTCTCTGATACTTAAGCTGGAGGAATGAGATTTTTATGGCAGGCTTATAACTCTAAAATGAACCTTCCTATAGAAAATGAGAACATTTCGAGCTCATATGACAAACTTACTAAAAATAGCAAGTTCCCATAAATAGTAACCACCCTGTCTACTAGTGCTTATTAAAATAGAAAAAATTGAAAATAAAATATTTTTGGGTTATGCAAGATTGCTCTTACACCCAGGATGCTCCTGCATCAAACACCCGAGGTAATTTGAGAAGTGACTCTGTCACGTCTCAGGTGTTCAGAGGAAAACCAAAATGGTTAACCTCCTCCCTTGCTTGCCATGGTGAATCCTCTACTGGCCTCCCTTTCCATTTGACCAGGTATTCCTCATAATTTCTGTTCCTGGTACTTTTGCCAACACAAATGTCCAATATCTCCTCAATCTCCTTTGTAGCCGAACTAGCTGCTGGAATACTCCACTTTGCTTCTAATACTTCATCTCCATCACCTCCATAATACTCTATCAAATCTGAAATATTAAATACTGGCAAACTATTCAATTCAGCAAGCAACTCCACTTCATAGGCATTTCCAAAATCATGCATTTTCACTATCTTGCACAATCCAAACTTCTTCATCTTCAGCTTATTATATGTACCCACTGGAAAATACTCCTTTCTCAAATGAACCACGACTTCATCTCCAATCTGAATTTCCTTATACCTCCTTTTCACATCTGCCTTAGCCTTATACCTCCTTTTCACATCTGCCTTAGCCTTATACCGTTTATTCATCTTCATAATGTGCTTCCTTACCTCCTCATAGATGTTCTTCAAATGTTCAGCAAATTCTTATGCTTCAGCACTACTAACCTCTCCTTTATCCAACTGCCTCAATTCAGAAGCATTTTTGGGATTACTCCCATATACAATCTGGAATGGTGATTTACCAGTACTCCTGTTGACAAAATTATTATATGCAATTTCCACCTATGGTAAAATCATATCTCATCCTTTTGGTTTATCTCCAACCAAGCATCTTAGCAAGTTTCCCAAACTTTGATTCACAACTTCTGTCTGTCCATCAATCTGTGAATGATGTGATGAACTGAACTTCAAATATGTCTTCAACTTCTTCCAAAATGCACGCTAGAAATACCTGACAAATTTGGTATCACAATCTAAAACTATACTCTTTGGCAGACAATGTAGTCTCACCACTTCTCTGAAAAACAACTCTGCCACATGAACAGGATCATTAGTCTTCTTGCAAGGAATAAAATGTGTCATCTTTGAAAACTTGTCAACCACCACAAAAATAGAATCAGGCCCTCGTTGTGTCCTCAATAATCCAAGAACAAAATCCATATTGATATCCTCCCACAACTTCTCTGGTACAGATCATGGTTGATACAACCCTATATTATACTTCACTTCTTTCGCCATCTGACATACTCTGCAACTTTATACAAACTTTGTCACATCTTGCTGCAACTGTGGCCAATAATAATTCTCAACAACCAAAGCTATGGTTTTATCTCTGCCAAAATATCCAGTCAATCCTCCACTATGCTTCTCCTTGATGAGATTCTCTCTCATGAAACTTCTAGGAATGCAAAACTGACTTCCTTTGAGCAACATACTATCCTAGATCATGAAATCCAACCACTTTGTACTGTCAAGTGTAACAGGTTTTGTACAAGGCTTCCATGCTTCACCAAAATCAAGATCATTTGGATACAAAGTATTGAGTTCCTTGAACCCAACCACCTCTATCTACATTTTTGTCAACAAAAGTTGTCTTCTACTAAGAGCATCTGCAACTTTGTTAGACTTCTCACTCGTGTTTCAAAACAAATGTATAGCTCTGCAAAAACTCAGCCCATTTTAAATGTCTTTGGTTCAATTTTCTTTGACTATTCAAATATTGCAAAGCTTCATGATTAGTATACAAAACAAACTCCATAGGAAGAAGATAGTATCTCCACTTATTCAACGCTTGAACTATAGCATAAAATTTCTGATCATAAACAGAATATTTTCTTTTTGCGTCATTCGATTTCTCACTGAAATAAGCAACAGGCCTTCCTTCTTGGCTCACAACAGCTCCTATTGCAGTACCACTAGCATCACAGTTTACTTGAAACACCTTGTTAAAATCAATAAGTGTTAAAACAAGCTGCTCGGTAACTTTATGTTTCAACAGATTAAAACTCTTATCTGCTCCTAGAGTCCACTTAAATTCTTTCCTATAACCTCTCATTGTTTCAGTCACGGGTCCACAAATACTGCTAAAACCTCTTATGAACTTTCAGTAAAAACTAGCCACTCCTTGAAAAGATCTTACCTATGTTGCACTTCTTGGAGTAGGCCATTCAAGGATAGCCTTCACTTTCTCTGGGTCCATTTTTAGACCTTCTGCTAAGACTACAAATTCCAAGTACACCAACTCCTTTACAAAACTGCACTTCTTCAGGTTTATCAGCAACTTTTCTTCCCTCAACTTATCAAACACCTTGGGAATATGGATCAAATGTTCCTCTAATGTCTTACTAAAGATCAATATATCATCTAAGTAAACAATGACAAACTTACCCTGAAACTCCGTCAGTATCTAATTCATGAGCCTCATGAAAGTGCTTGGTGCATTGGTTAGCCCAAAAGGCATGACTAGCCACTCGTATCTATCTTTGTGAAATACTCAACTCCACTCAAACAGTCCATAATATCATCCATCCTTGGGAATGGAAATCTGTACTTGATTGTAATATTGTTGATAGCGCAAGAATCTATGCACATCCTTCATTCTCCATTCTTCTTTGGTGCTAATATGGCTGGTAGAGCACAACTCACTCTCTTGAATCAACCCCTTTTGCAACAACTCATTAACTTGTCTATTCAACTCTTCACTTTCTATTGGTGTCATTCTGTGTGCTGCCTTGTTTGGCAAACTAGCTCCTAGAACCAAATCCATATGGTCACTGATCTTCCTCATTAGAGGCAATCCATCAGGTACATTATTAGATACAATATCAGAAAACTCTCCATCATATCTGCAACTTCTGCAGGTACCTCCTCTACTTCTTCTTTACTATCTTTAAGAATTATAGCAAAACACATATGCTCATGCTTCATACCTTTGAGAAACTATTTTCCATCAACAAAACATATTCTGGCAACACTACATACCTTTTCTTCTTTCTCCTTCAATGATTTCAACTTTTGTTTCACTCCATCCTTGGTCAAAGTGTAGGTATTTACTCGCCCATCGTGTACAGCATGCCTATCAAATTGTCACGGCCTACCTAGCAACATATGACATATGTCCATGGGTATGATATCACAAAGTACCTCATCCTAGTAGCTTCCAATCTTGAACTTCATTGAGCATTGCTCATTGACCATGACCTTGTGGTCATCTTGCACCCAAGCAATAAGGTATGGACGCGGGTGTTTCTGTTTCTTCAGCGTCAACTTCCTGACCATTGTTTCTGGCACAAGATTGTCAGTACTTCCACCATCAATGAAACAAGCTCCTCCTATGATCAGATTCATTCTCACCACTCAGCAGGAATCTTTTGTTATCTAGGACTTCTCCTCTTTCAGCATCTTTAGATTGTGATGACCTAGCATCTTCATCAACATGTGCAACTCTGGTCTGGCCTTCTGTTCTTCAATTTGTCCTTCCTTGGCACTGAGTACATTCAAATGCTCTATGCCCTTCTTCTCTGCAGTGAAAACATTTCCCACAAAAGCCTTCTCTTCCAGATCCTTGTCCTCTACCTCTTCCTCTCTAATCTCTATTGTTCAGATCATGGAAACGATTGGAATTATTTCCCCTTTGGTTCTAACTACTACTTCCAGCCTCATCCTTGTTCTTCTGATCATCATTACAGCCTCCATAAGATCGTCCACCAGATCTTCCACCGCAAACTCTTCTGCTATTCTTGTTGTCAAACTTCTGGCTTAGTTTTTCCTCAACTCTTAGGGCAAACTAGTATGCCTCCTCAATATTGTTCATTCGAACCAGACTCAGCTCGTCCTAAATACTTGGACTTAACACATTAAGATAACGGGCGACTTTCTCCTTATCAACTTCTACATGGCCAGTTCTAATGAGAACTCAATAGAACTCTTCGATATACTCTTGAACAGATTTTCCCACTTGCTTCAACCCTTGCATCTTCTTCAATAGATCAAGCTCATTCCATGGGAATGAATTGTCGTTTCAATTTAGCTATTATCCGCTCCCCTCTGGGGATTTTGTCCTTTCCTTTTCTATTTCGCTCTAACTGAACCTCCTGCCACCAAATCTTCACGTGTCTCTTCAGTTTTGCCTTCGCAAACTTGACCTTATCATGATCCTCAATATCTTCATACTCAAAGTACTCCTCTAGTTCATTGATCCACTCTATCAGCTCCTCTGGGTTAAGATTTTCCGAAAATGTGGGAACTTCAAACTTAGGTCTTTTTCCAATCTTGGAGATGGCTCTAAAAAGTCTCTCTTCCTCTAGGTTTAGAATTGCCTCTGCTTCAGCATTTTCTTCTATTTCGTCCTCATCCTCGCTTTCATCTCTTACGGGAGGGTTTTTTCCTCTAGGCATTTGTTCTTCAAATGCTTGCATTTGTCTTTGGAGGGCTAGGAAACCCTCAAGTGTAACACCTACAACTCTTCCGCCACGCTCTTCGTGGAGGCATTTTCGCACTTCCGCTGAAACCCTAGTGAAAATTGCCCCACAATCGGCTATCTGTCTACATGCTCAACCCAATCCATGGTCCTAATGCGAATTGCCTCACAATCGACAATCTATCCACACACTCAAGAACTCTAGCTCTGATACCACTTGATGAAGGGTGCTCCCCTTAATACCATAAACATATAACAGAAATAAAGAAACAACAAAAAATGCGAGAAAAAAATACAAAATTCACAAGTACGATTTACTAACCCACAGGGGCACCTTCATTATAGTAATCTGAAAGACTAAGCTGCGAACTACCACCCTAAGTTGTCCTAGACAATGTTCAGGCCTTTCTTAAATAGGCAATTTTATGCCGCCACCCAGGAAGGTTCTAAATATTGAAACTTAATACCTAAGGCCGATAGACACTAAGAATACATATAGAGTCGGCCAAATACATCTTTGACAATTATTTTAGATAACTTTGAAGGGTCATAACTCTCGAACTATTGCTCTGATTGGCTATTATAACCACTTTTTGGAAATGCCAACTTCAGATATAGAGGCTTGAAGTGATGCTAGCGCCCTTCCATCGAGTTTTCAAACCTCCTCCAAGCACTCTACGGCCTCCAACAGTGAGCCTAAAGATTTTTCTGCAAATTTTTCCACCAAAAATCCGCAATAACTTCACCCATACTTCAGCTGGAGCAATGAGATTTTTATGGTAAGCTTACAACTCTAAAATGAACCTTCCTATAGAAAATGAGAACATTTCGAGCTCATATGACAAACTTACTAAAAATAGCAAATTCCCATAAATTGTAACCACCCTGTCTACTAGTACTTATTAAAATAGAAAAGACTGAAATATAATATTTTTGGGTGATACAAGATTGCTCTTACACCTAGGATGCTCTTGCATCACAAGCACTGTTATATCTTGTGAACAAGCCCATCATCAAGGGAAGGATAAGCACATGGTTATTCCTGTTACAGGAGTTCACATTCAAAATTGTGGTACGGCCTAAAAAAAGCCATGTGAGCCCAGAGCATTTATCAAGGATTAAATCAGAAGAACCAGCAAAAAGAGTCAACGACGATTTTTCTGATGCACAACTGTTCCAAATTGTCATACTACCATCTTGGTACGCAAGTATTGAGGAATATCTTTTGACGGGACAATTTCCTAAGGAAATGCCGCCGAACGAAATAAGGAAATTAGTGCTAAGGAGTCGAACGTTTCAGTTGATCAACGGGTTGCTGTATAAGATGGGACCCGACCAAATTTTAAAGCGATGTGTTCTAGAAGAGGAAATAATAAAGGTGTTGAAGGAAGCACATGAAGGACCCACAAGAGGACACATAGGGTTGGATTTAACTGCGTGGAAGATACTTCTAGCAGGTTTATGGTGGCCAACCGTACACAACGTCAAGGAGTGAGACGTTGCGTGCAATACATGTCAAAGGGTTGGGAAACCACTAAAGAGGGATTTCATGCCCCTAAACCCTTCACACGCACAGGAATTAGTTAAACGCTAGGGGTTGGACTTTGTCGGACCCCTCAAGGTAATTAAAACCTGGAGATGCAGGTACATCATGGGTAGAAGAGCAGGCCTTACCGAACAACTCTGTAGTAAGCACAGCAAAATTCATTTACAAGCAAATCATCACAAGGTACAAAATTCCGCTACAGTTGACAAGCAACCATAGGGGGCATTTTGTCAATCACGTCATTCAACTACTAACCATAGAGTTCCAGATATACCATTCTTTATCAAGCCTGTATTATCCGAAAGCAAATGGACAAACGAAAGCTACAAATAAAATCTTAGTCAGAGTAATTTATAAATCTTGCGCAGTCGAAGGAGAGGATTAGGAAGAAAAGCCACCAACGACATTATGGGTGTACCGTACTTCATACAAGGTAACCACGGGGCACACTTCGTTTCAGTTGATGTATGGATAGGAAGTCGTGGTACCGACAGAATTCATGGTACCAAGTTTAAGAATCGTCATTGAAAACAAACTAGGAGATATGGAAACTCTGAGGGAAAGACTGTATAATTTAAATAAACTCGACGCACGACGACTACAAGCACAATGGGTCATAGAGGTTACACAGTACAAGCGTAAGGCATTGCATGACAAGCACTTGAAGTTGAACAAATTTTCACCGGGCCAACTAGTGTTGAAGTATAATGGGCGCAACGATATCAAACTGGGAAAGTTTAAAGTGAAATGGGTCGGGCCATATAAAATTTGCGAAGTTGGAGATAATGGAGCAATAAAACTATGGACAATCAACGGGAAGGAAGTGTTTGATGCAATGAATGAGTCGAAACTAAGAGTCTATCATGAAAGAAAAAACGTGCTTCCGCGGATGAATAACTCAGAGAGTATAAAAATAATAATAAATATATGTAAAATAAATAAATGTAAATAATAAAAAGAATGTATAAATAAAGCACATTAAAAATTCCAATGGTCGTACGGTCATAGAGAAACAAGCCAAAAGGGGATACCGTATGGCCTTACACCACATAAAGTTTCGCAATGAATATTGTATGCCTAGTCGGCTGGAAAAAAGGAGAAGTCCATATGGCATATACCATACAGTTTAAAAGGCAAGCTCACGACATAAAAGGTCGTACGGTCGTATGGCATAAGGGAACCACTTCATGAGAAGCAAATGGTCACCGTATGGCCTTCATATGAATAGAATGCCGACGGATGCAAAACACCACACCGAATGGGTATAGGAGAGAGGAAGGCCACCATACGATAAAACAAGAGAGATCGCAGCACGAAAGAAGGGTAACAAGAGAAGTTGATACTGTACGGTACTATGTACAGACGTAAAGGCAAGCTAAGTTAAAAAGACCACCGTACAGCTTAGTACGATAAGCAAACGCAGAGGGAAACCAAGTGTGGTTATACAGTGCAGTATGAAAGCAACACAATCAAACAGTATGGACCATACAGTATTGTAGGTCGATTGAAGGAGTACAAGCCGTACGTTTAAGCTGAAGCAATACATAATGTACCGTACAGCCTTCATGAGCATAAAATAAACTGAGCAGATGCCTATATGTACACTGTATGGTAGAGACAGAGAAGTATAGAGCATCACTGCACATCATACAGTAGAGACAGGAGATACTAAGCACCACTGTACACCATATGGCCAGGAGAACCAAGTTATAAAAAACCGTAAACCGTACGGCAAAGGGAATGAGATAGAGGTTGTACCACTCATACACGGCACAAATAAAAGCATACCATACGGCTGGACTCACACAAGGAATTGATAGTTGTGAAACAGGTACACCAGTTGCAACCGTTTCAACCGTTCTGACAAAGCAAAAACGACAAAAGAAGTGACCGTTATGCATTCAACCAGAAAGAGGGCTTGGAAAAATAAGTTGGAGGAAGATACTGCAACGACTGCAACCCTGAATAGAAACATGAAGAACTTGCCGTCAGGAGTGCATGTTGTAGCAGGCACAAGCACAGAATTAAGTAAAAAGAAAGGCAACAAACAACACAGCCAGCTGCAACTAATCATCTCATAGCACAAAATGTCTTGTTTGAGGGTTTGAATGGAGCAAAATGCAGGAAAGGTGGCAGGACACACCTGATAACCATCTAGTGAAAACCAACATTCGGAAGGCACGGGTTGAATGGGTAATACAAATGCTTGTATTTTGCATTTGAGACTATGAAGTGTTCCTGCACACAATGATAGAGATGTACGATAGGTTCTCTCGAACAAGTTTGTTCGCCTATCTTGGAGGTGACCTTGTAATATCATTCAAAGCACCAGACATCACACAAGTATTCGGAATATCTAGTTATGCACAAGGAGGAAAGAAAATCGATAACAAACTGAAAAAATTGAGTCGAGAGGTGAAGGCACAACTGGTACAGTTCGTATGCAGAGATTTGACACAAACGGAGAAAGAAGCCCTCATGGACACGTCGAAGAGTAGAGGACTGAAGAAGTCCAATGTTCAGGAAGGGCACTAGCATTGTCTTATGGACTTAGTAAACAATCACCTCATAGGATCCAATCACGCTTCAGACATTTCATTCCCAGAGGTTGTGATGATGAACGAGATCATACAGGGAAGAGTGTATGATTGGGTTGCATTGTTGGCAGAAAGGATGTGTAAATTTATGACACTGCAACATAAGACGTTCTACATGCCGCACTATGCAATTGGGCTATTCTTGGAGGCAACGATGTGGAAGATTCCCCATGACAAGCTAGGGGCCAAGCCTGGAACACTCATGCCAAGCAAACCCCCTATCATGTAGTGAAGACACCTCGACACACTTAGTAGCAAGACCAAGTCGAACAAAAACGACCGAGACCAGATGGAGGACATACTTACAATGGTTGGCAGGAGACTTCTTTCGATGAGAGTGAGACTGCTAGGGAGGATGAAGAAGATGATGGGATGGAAGTGATTACGGCAACACCATTACTATTTCCGCAGCCTATACTCTAGGCAACAACACACTTGGTTCTAGTGGGTACACATGACATGCACATTCCAGCGTTTGGCTAGTTTAGATAGCCAATAATGATGACTCTGACTACAATTGCGCTTCAAACTACTACAGAAACACTACCCATTCCGAAGGCCATGGCTATAGGGAGGACAGAGTCACATCCATCACTGATGGCAACAGCCATTCCGAAGGCAACGATGGAGCTTGTTTGAGAGGTTTTGCCAGTCGTACCAAAGGTAGGGATTGAGGTACTTGTACCCGATGATGAGATAAACATCGGGAAGGAATGACTGAGATAGAAACAAGTGAGGCTTTGTGGACACCTAGTGTTCACTTGGATGTGGTAGGTTCGGACACAGTGGTTACGGTGGATGCAGCGTTGTTAGCAACGCCAGTGGAGGAGACGACCAAAGAAAGTAAATCTCAAAGGTTGAGCACGTACTTGAGTACGAGGTTTAACCGGACACCAGCACCAAGGGTGACAAGCATTCTCACACCTACACGGGAAGTAGCCTGAGAAGGAGATCTTGTAGGCACACAAGTGGAGGAGAGTCACCCAACACAGATCGATGGGATACCACACTTCTCCATGGAGAGCACTGATGAGCAAATGGTACAAGCAGTGAAGACGACTATGGGCACCGAGCAGCCTACAGTGGGGCCAAATGCATCAATGGGAGAGGGTGTGGGGGCATTTATTGTTGATATAGCGACTCGGGCTCGCCGAGCAGTAGCCTCTGCACAGACACAAGCCTTGGATTCAATGGTAAAGGAGCTAGAGCACGTCATATCCCTCATGAGGGTAGGTTGCCCAGTTGCCTTTGCAGTCTACTTTGAGGAGCATGGGTGGTCCAGAGTCGAGACTTCATAGGTGTGCAAGGATTGGGCCAATACGAGAGAGTCAACTGGGGAGAGCCGCATAGAGGCTCTGACTTAGGAGATAGTTCAAACATACAAAGATGCTTATTATGCCCTTCGGAGGAGCCAGGCAGACCAGGCAACGGCAGAGAAGGCTCGGGAGGAGTCAACTACTAGGTTATCAGCGATGAAGGCAGAACTAGCTGCAGAGAAGGCAGCTCGAGAGTTGGAGAGAGCAGCCTAGGAATCTGAGCGGACAGCATTTTTGGCCCAACAGAGTCAACTATAGCAGGTGGCAAGGGAGAAGACAGAACTTGGAGAGATTGTTGGGATGATGCAAACAACTTTAGAGATTCAGATGGAGGCTGAAGCAGATTTGAAGGTACGGACTAGACAAGTGCGTGAGCTACAAGCAAAGCTGGACAAGCTTAGAGTACGGACATCTACTACACCAGGGACACATCCCTCTTCTTAGTTGTCTAAATCTTGATGTAATTAGTCGTTTGAGTTATAGTTTGATTTTTGTAAAAGTTGTCTCTATTTTGTCATCTGGATACAACTTTACTTTTAGGGGGGATGATGTTGTCGGTGAAAAGTATTATACCCGACGGGTAGAATTGGTATCTGAAAGGGCACATGACGGTTGAGTCACCCCTTGGGGAAAGTATATGTACATCGTCCAAATGGACTATTGAATCATCATCATCATTGTAATCGTTGTTTGCATAATGCTTATATGAATAAAGTATTTTGTTCTGCATTACATTCTAATAGCTTAATGCGATAAGAATCCGTTTACCCTGCACAGTAAACAACAACAGTTACAGAAGAGCTGCAGAAAGATCTCTGTGGAAGACACATAGATTTGTGATAAGTTATTCAGGTGCCATCAAAGATTATTTGCAGCAGCTGAAGAAGCTGGAGCTGTTATCACAAGTACACATGCATTCTGTCCAATCAGATGAGTATCAGGAGAACAGACACAACACTGAACATGAAATTCTGTCCAATCAGATGAGCATCAGGAGAACAGACACAACCCTGAACATGAAATTTAAAAGGAACAGTCAGTTTGTGGTTGCATTCACAAGACTAGGGTGCTGGACGGGGGATGGGCAGATGCAAGTGAATCTGATTTAAGAAAAAATGGAACAAAGAAAATTAATGGTATGAATGACAACATGCAAGCGCTGAAAGATGCAAAAATTCCAGAACATTAGCAGTCTTTCAAGACACTATACAGGTTGTGATCTGCTGTGTTTCTGGTGGAAGACACGGTAAAGTGCAGTTTGTTCAGATGAACAGGATTCCATTCAAAAGGCACTGTACATGGCATCAGCAGGTTCAGTGGTGTTGCTGATCAGTAATTTAGAACTGATGGATTTTTCTGTCATAAATAGTCAATTTGATTATTGGAAAAGTTATTCATTGGAGATAATGAACGTTAGCATGGCACACCAACTAGGAGAGGAAATAATGATGGATATCACTGGGGGTAATGAAGATCACAGCACTGGACATAAGGAATGATGCGATCAATCAAAAGTGGTGCTAGCAATTTAACAACTTCACACTCAGAGTAAAGAAAGATGTGCCTATATGTGATCATTAAGACAGCAATCTGACAACAAAGTAAACAATCACGCCATTCATGTTCAAATTAGAGGAGTCACAAGAGTTTCCATCCATAGGAACGTGAAGAATCATCATTTGGAAGCAAAGGTTTATCAAGTGGAAGTAAAGATCAAGCTTAAAGTGAAAAGACAAGAATTGAAGTTGTGGAGACTGATCTTCAATTTGGTTTCACAAAAACGAGATAGACGAAGGGTAGAACATGTAGAAAGAAACTCTTTAGAAAAAAATAGGAAGCTCTGAGAGAGAAAGCTGGGTACAAGGCCTTTGATTGAGACATAAAAGAGTAGGGATAAAGAATGGCTGAAGTAAGAATAACTTGCAGCTGCCAGTAGGAGTTCCTGTAGTAATTTCTGTAGTTGCACATGGTCAGACCTATAGCACCTTGAACTATTATCATCTCATGTTTACTAGTAATAAATCAAACTATAGTGTTTGTTATGTAGCAACAATCTCTGCAATAGCATGTTTAATAAAAGTATTGAACTTATTCAATGAATTCAATAAACAATTGGGTCCACTAAGGGGGCCTGGGATATGACTGCAACAATGTGTCATGACCCCACCATAAGGAATCTGAATGCAGATACCCATGCATTGGACAATTCTTATTCGTAAGACTTCACAATTTACAAAGTAACATACCAAAAGACCAGACAGCAATCATCCATCAATTAATTGAGAACAGTAAATAACCAAGGGACAGTGATTCTAATGGATGTAGCAATGGTAAAGAAACAACATTTAAATCATGATAAACAGAGATTAAGCATTAAAACAGGAATCCTTTTATCTTAAAAAGGCAAACAATAAAAAGGTGTGATTGAGCAAGCAAGCAAGGACAGCAATTAGTTATGAAAAGACACATCCCTTTCCCAAAGGTCAGCAATTTCCAAGAGACATCTCTCTACATGGCACATTAAGTTATAAAAGGGAAGACTACGATGGGAAAGAGGGGGTAGACAGATCAAGCAATTCAAAGAAAAATTGATCCTACTAAGAAAGGAAAACAATAAACAACACCAATAAATAGTTGAAACCAATAATAATTACGATTATTATATTTATTTGTACTTGTATGTGTGATTAATATGGTTACAAGACTTAAATTAGGATTTATCTTGTTAAAAGGAATTTTAATTGGTAAAATTATACCTCTTAAAATTCTTATTTAAATGGAACTTGTGATTTGTCAGCAAGATTTACGGCAATCTTAAAAGGGACATTACAGAATGGATTGTCATCAATTTGGCTCTTTATTCTTAAATGCATCATCCCCACCAAATCAAACATCAAATTAATCTGAGCCCCTCTTTATACAAGATGTCAGAAGGGGGTAGTTTTAATAATTTCACTTATGCTGCTTGAGGTGTACAAATCCAATCCACTCTAGATTAAAAAATGTGGCCTCCATTTTTGCGTACAGTGCATTCACCATCAGCCCACCTCACAATGTGCATGGCAATAACATTTGTTCTTTTAACTAAATTTTCTCTCATGCACTCAAGAAAAATGCTAATACCTTATTCAAAATGTTAAAAATGGAATTTGTAAGCATGATTATGAGAAACAAAATTCACAAGTAACTTAAATATGACCAAGATAATCATTAAACCTTACAATATTCTTCATCTTGGTTTATAGTTTCTGAAACTGATCGTACCAATATTTTCAAGCGTACATGTGCATTTACCATCATCCCACCTCACAATGTGCATGTCAATAACATTTATTCTTTAGCTAAATTTTCTCTCATGCACTCAAGAAAAATGCTAATACCTTATTAAGTTATTCAAAATGTAAAAAATGGAATTTGTAAGCATGATTATGAGAAACGAAATTCACGTGTAACTTAAATATGACCAAGATAATCATTGAACTTTACAATATTCTTCATTTTGGTTTATAGTTTCTGAAACTGATCATACCAATATTTTCAAGCAATAAATCTAATCAAACTTTTTGTATAGCACTTAGACCACAAAGTGCATACCCAGAGTATTGAGATTAATAAGTCGATCCAAACTGCAAATTGAATCAATCTCATTGTCTGCAAGACCAATGAATTTGCATTAAAAGACGGTAGCATAAATTCAATCTAAATGATACCTCGGGATAGAAATTATGCCTGGTTTACTTCCATCAATATTTTATAAGAATCATTACAAAACTAAATAAGAAACTATTAAAGAGCTAATAAAAATTTAAAATATTAACTACCATTCAAGATGAGAGCCCGAAGCTCTACAAGGAGTGAAACCTCATCCATGGATGTAAGTTCATTATGACATGCATTCAGTACCTACAAGATTAGAACTCCATATATTATAACCCAGCAACAGCCAATCACAATTAAGGATCTCATCACAGATGAAGTCAAATGAATACAAATGATATGTAACGATCAAACCACACACACACTCTCTCTCTCTCAAACTTCAACATCAAAGTATGAACACCGTCAAAAAAGTTTACTTTACCATATAAGCTTGAGCATGCTTCATATTACACAACCCATGAAATTAATAGAATAAATAATCTAACTAATATTTCTTGAGTGAATTACTACTACTAGATTCTTTAAATATTTATTAATTTTCCTAGGGAAACAACCAAACAATGTAAGGTTAAGAATATAGTGCGAGGGAAAAAGTGTTATGGAATCCTCTTCAAGTATGTTGCCTCATGGTCATGATAGGTTGTCCCATCAGGCTAAAGGGGTTGCAAGGAGTGGCATGCCATTGTGCTTAGAAGGGAAGGATGTTACAATCACCCTACAGTAGTTTCCTCAAACCCTCACCTTGGTTGACCTTATTGTTAAGGGACTCTAATCATAAGGAGAAGGAGAAAGGCAGCAATGGAAGGTGGAACGACTCGGCTATGAAATTCCTCACTAGGCACACCCCCTCATATGGATGGAAAAGTGCCACACAATTGCCAAGAGGGATAGCATCCACTTTTGGGCCTAGGATAGAGGATTGTGATTTTATATAAAATTCCTCACTAGGTACAACCCCTATGGATGGCAAAGTACCACATGATGGTTAAGAGAGATAGTATCCCCTCTTGGGCCTAGGTAGAGGACTGTGATTTGAAAATGCATTCCTCACTAGATGCATCTCCTCATACGAATAGCAAGAGCCACGTGATAGCCAATAGGGATGATATCCCCTCCTGGGCCTAGGATAGAAGATTGTAAAGAGCAATGGAATTCCTCACTAAGTATACCCCCTCAAATGGATGGAAAGAAACTAAGTGATGGCCAAGAGGGATGATCTCTACTCATGGGCCTAGGTCAAAGGATCGTAAAGGTTAAAGGCACCATCATATGCCCCTTATCCTAGCCCTCCTATGGTTGAGCTCCATCAATGGACTAATTGTATCTTATATTTAATTGATGCTCCTAATTGTTGATGTGTGTTTTTTGACCTACCAACAGTAGAACGATATTGAGATATCTTCTCTTTGTTTGATCAAAATCATGTATGCAAAATTGGCGGAAGATTATACAATTGATTCCAAGGTTCTTTTTATGTCAATTCTTGACCATAGATAAGCTCAATGGTAAATGTGATGTATTGTTTATCACGAGGGGACTTGCGGTTACATTATTTAACTTCTAATGATATGGGGAGTTGTTAGATGATATTGCAATGGAGTAATATTTTATTTTCTTGAACATGCAAAAAGTATTAAAAAAAATCTCCGCCTACGGGCAATGATATCAATAGACACTGCTTTAATGGGCAAATTCCAAAATAATCAAGCTTTTCTTTTCGAAGATCAACTATAACTTTGCAAGAACTAGTGCAATCTTCAATAGGTTATGCAAAAGATTTCAGTTTGCTTTCTAAGCGCTCATGAGAGATAGAGGAAAATTTCATCACTTTTCAGTAATTCCTGAGCAAATGCAAATTCGTACTCTAAGAATAGGGTATGGATTGTAATATTTTGAACAAACTCTTTAACTCTGTTTCCACAATTCACCAGTCAAATGATGTCATCATACACAAGGCTTATGTGGGGTCTTGACTTGTTGGGCGCATCTTATCCTTATGTTTCTTGAGGTAGAATCCACCAACTCAAGACTTCACTAAGACAAATTGGATTTGGGCTCCTTCATTTATCTCCTCTATAGCTTGTCATCGGGTCTACATGGAAACTCGCCACGCTTTTACTCCCATCGCTATATTTTCATCCCTTTGGTGTTATATTTGCATGAAACAATGCTTGGTTTCTCTTATGTGGAGTTGCCGCAAACTGTGGGAGCAACTATTGTCATTCTTTGAATGCGACATTGGCACATCAAGTATGGCAAAGAATTTTCATTTTCAGATTTATCTTTTATATTTGTAAGTCAAGCATTGCTAGGTGCTTACTAAGCTATGTGAAGAAGTTCCCACATACTTAGTCATTTTCAGCTTTCCCCATTGTTGGATTAACACTAACTTTGATTGCTCAATTTCATCTCCCACTTAGGTGCAAAGGGGCCTTGTAAAGAGACGCTTCACACTTCAAATCAGTTTCATGCCCTAGCCTAACTCAATCGCCTCTCACTTGGATCAGCAAGAAGCTAAGAGACTAATACCCAAGCTACCGAGAAAACCAAAACCTAAAAGGGAGGCAAAACAAATTGAGAGGAAGAGAGGGGTCCCCATTCCAAATGGGCAACGTGTGAATAGATCACAACACTAACCCCATTTGAATGACCTATACTTTCATGTCTCTAACGAAGAAAATTTTATTTTATGGATTATGTTCTAGTGATTGCCTAAACTATTGCAACATCTCAACTAGGTACACAATATTACTAATACTATTATACTTATTGCTCAATGTGGAATTTGTGATTCTAGGCAAAAACTAGCGCATCTACAAAGAGGACATTAGGAGGATGAACCCATTTTGCTCCCCAAGAGATTATCTTCATTTAGTTAAGTATTTCGAAAGTTAGGCATTGACATGAAAGAGGATATTATAGCAATTTGATTAGGTTTGTTTATAATATTTATACGAGCACCAAAAAATTATTAAAGATTATCTTGATGTTTTCTCTTTTATTTAATTTAATAATTGATTCCAAAACATTTGAGATTTTTTCATTGATTCTACTTGTAGAACATATTGATTCCAAATTGGTTTAAAAAAATAAAACCCACACACTTAATATAAAAAGTTCACTTGCAATCTCCACTAACTCCTTGACAATTTCAGTTGAAGGTCTTTGATATGCATGTTTGGATGCCAATTTAGAAATGAACGGATATTCGTTAGGATATTTTTAAACAAATCTTCAACAACTCAATAAGTAAATATTGACAAAAAATTATTACAAAAGATGTCTCAACCTTGCATCCTAATCTTAAGATACAAAAAAAATTAAACTTTTGAACTATTGATCGCAATTCAATTTTCCAAGCTCTATAACTCAATTTTGAGCCCAAAAAAATGCTGAAATGAGCTTTAATCTCTGCAGACTAGTTAAAAAAAGTTAAAACATAGATCTCTTGAAGAATCAATTCCGGAATCAAAATTTGTGGCCTCTGATTTTGGTATTAAAATATTTAATTATATTTAATTAATCATTTTTAGTTGCTCTATTAATGGTCATTTATTGTATTTATTTATTATATTTTGAAGAATTCTTTTATTAGAAGAAGTAGTTATTTCTGCTTCAATTTGAAGCTTCAGTAATCATCTTGTAAATTGCTATATATACCTTGTGTACTGGTCAATAGAATTATGCAACTTAGTTTTCATGGTATCAAAGGAAATCGAGGGTTTTTGAGGATATTTTTTTCTCAAAGGCTTACTTTGTGAAAAAATCTTCATCATATGATTTATCTTTGTGATGGGTTTTCATGTGATCGTAGGTTTTGTTCCCGTCCAAACTAGTGACACTCTCCACTCACCTAAGAGTTTTTTTCCAATTCAAGTGCAACTACAACAATTTTTTGACACCCAACTAGGGTTTATGTGATAGCATATTAACAATGGGATTGATCTCTATGACAAGCCTATTGTCTCCTTCCATGACAAGGACTTATCCATACGATTTGGTGCACTTGTGACTAGGTTTTTCTATAGTTCTTCTTAATGCACAACCATATTCTTACGCATGACTTGTTTCTTTCCTATGACTTGGTTTTTTTGTACAACACGGTTTTTTCTTTTGCCTACAAACACTACCCCAACACTCAAAAAACAATATTATAGGTTGTTTTTGTTTGTATGTTATTTCAGGGGTGGTGTTGTGTACAAGGATCTATTTTTGCATCATTATCTTAGGATTTGTGCATTGCATGCCTGAGGTTTTGTACAAGTTTTTTTTCCACCTTGAGATTCATGTCTCTAAGTTGTCGTCTATGTTGGCTACTATTTTTTGTGCATTTGGCTTTGTGCCTCAATTTTTTTGCAATCAACTTTTGATTGTTTTTACTAATCTGTCATTTTTTTATAGACCATGCTTTCGATCAAACTAATCCTATAAGCTGCACCATGTGCAAAATTTCAAAACTGCTATGTGCATAAAATTTTGTAAGCTGCTCTAAGTGCAAAATCTTGAATAGTTGATTTGGAGTTTTGTTTTTATTACACTCATATTTGTTGGTCTTTTGTGTGTTATCTTTTGTCTTTTTTTTTTGTTTTGTGTCCCTGTGCAGGGATGTCTGAGTTGAGATCTTTCGTTTGGAGGCTTGTGTCCTTAAACTTAGTAATGTCTTATATGTGTGCAATTTGACCATAATCATTTCTCCCTCTTGTTTCATTTACTGTTTTGTTTTCGTTTTTTATCTTTTTGATGATTGTCGTCTTTTTTGTCTTGGCTTTTATGCCCTTGTGCATGGATATCTAAGTTGAGATCCTTTAATTAGGGGCTTGCATCCTTAAACTGGTGATGAATTTTGTAAGTCGTTCTGTGTGCAAAATTTTGCCTAGTTGATTTGGAGTTTTGTTTTTATTACACCCATATTTGTTTGTCTTTTGTTTTTTTTTGTGTCCCTGTATAAGGATGTCTAAGTTGAGATTTTTTGTTTGGAGGCTTGTGTCCTTAAACTTAGAAAATGTCTTATATCTGTGTAGTTTGACATTGATCATTTCTCCCTCTTGTTTCATTTAACGTTTTGTTTTGTTTTTTGTTTTTTATGATTGTTGTCTTTTTGCCTCGACTTTTGTGCCCTTGTAAATGGATGTCTAAGTTGAGATCCTTTGTTTAGGGGCTTGCATCCTGAAACTTAGTGATGTCTTACCTCTTCTGCAATTCACCCATGATCATCTCTATCTCATTTCCCTCTCTCTGTAATGTTCCCAACCTAGATAGTTGGCCAACACCCCAAATCTTCCTGTGCAAATGTAAGTTGAGAATGTCGTATGGTGTATATGCTTGGTCGGTATAGTAGAAATACAGGTCATACAATATATATATATATATTTTTTTTTTTTGGTTTTTACAACTAAAATAGAGGTAGTCGTGCGGCAATGCCTTCAACAACTTCTTTCTCTGTGTTTGTACAATAACTAGCAAGAGTACATCAATGGTAATGTCCATGAGTTCTACCATACGGTGGTGGTGTTTGAGCGTTCATACCGATGTTATGTTTGAGGGTCCATTCGATGGTCTAAGTCGTATGTGATGATTGATGTCATATGGAAATGGTCTTTGGGCAGCACAATAACTCATGGATGATTGTGACCATACGGTGCCCT
This sequence comes from Cupressus sempervirens, assembly GCA_028749045.1. Taxonomy (NCBI): domain Eukaryota; kingdom Viridiplantae; phylum Streptophyta; class Pinopsida; order Cupressales; family Cupressaceae; genus Cupressus; species Cupressus sempervirens. The sequence goes on from CM053793.1 coordinate 637,919,114, forward strand.
TCTAATTCATATGGCAACATACTTCTACTTCATGCAGAATTGTTAGCTACACCTCCCAAATCTCAATGATGCAACAAATAGCACTTTGATGGATTGCATTGCGCAAAGATGTCGATATGGACGAATATTTTCATAATAATAAGCACACTTCAGATTACACAAAATAAATCTATGTGCAACAATTTTGGAACAAGGCAAAATAGGGTGAGGAGTTACTCCCACCGAACTACAAATGCCAAGTAGGGAAGGATCTTCCACCTCCGAAATGGCAGACAAACTGAACTCCAATGGGAATTCGCACAAACAAAGAAAATACCAAAATTGCATGCCTAGAACAACAATTGACCCAGCCTTATATATGGCTCTGGGAAACTTATTGAAGGATTAAAAAATGTGTCGACATGGCCAAAACATTACAAACAATAAAATAAAAAAGGGCTGAAGAGATAATAATATTAATTTCATGGGTCGACATGGCCAAAACATTACCAACAATAAAATAAAAAAGGGCCGATGAGATAATAATATTAATTTCATGGTCAACACATATAATTATTAAATTAAATTATTTACTAATATAAAGGAAATTAGACTCTTTCCCTCCTTTCTTATCTCTTTTATTATGAGCTTGTGAGATTGTCTCCTACTCTAGCTAAAGTTGGGGCTAAACGTACCATCATTAATTACAAGTCCCTGACTTATGTGTACAATTTCATGATTATTTAGCACCCCCGTTAGTGTGTTTTCATTATGAACTTTATATGGTACTTATATTAACACCTAAATTCAAATATAAATTATCTATCATCTCAATATTGTTTAACATCGAGGTAGGCCCTTATTTCTAAGTGTGCTCCTCTATTTTTCCTCCAATCACATAATTAACTTCATCACCTAAGCCCTATACCATTTGTGGCCTTAATGTTCTATCCCAATCTTGGAACCAGTTGTACTCTCTAATTGGGGATCCCCTAATTGTCTAGGACCTGTAGTCATGATTTTAGCTCTAATTGGATAGGACATAATGCCTTGGTCATTTTGTTCCTCAAAGATCAGACCCAAATTGGTACCGAGGTAATCATCTCGACGATTTTATGGGATATTTGGATTTACAGTCGGCCCGCTTAAGTTTGCCCCCAAAATATTGTAAGAGGTATATAAACACCATATCTCTCCTCACTTTTGAAATGAACAAGATCGCGATTATCAAGCATTCATTATTGTCAAGTGCATTTGAGTTCAAGGTTTCAAGTCAAGCATTCAAGATATAGACTTTCTCAAGCATTCAAAATGTTCTTTTCCATTCATCAATCTTCTTTCCCTCGTTGAAGGCTCGATGAAAAGAATTTTCTATCAAGGAAGGAGATACACCCACATCTACATCTTCTTTCTTCTTCTCAATCAAGCATTGTGGCGAATTACAACATCCATCACATGCGGTTGTCTTTCATGATGTGTTTCAAAGAATTATTTCCATCAACAAGGTATATTACATTTTTTTTTCAAATCTAGCCTTTTGCCTTAGAACAATGCACTTTCATTTTATTTCAAGGTTGATTGCAAATAGGGATTTGACTGAGGTAAACCACTCTATCCAACATTCTTCCTTTTTTTTTGTGTACAAATACAAGTGGTACAGTTGTCAGAATTTGATCTGGCAAGTACAGAATCTAGTGAAAAGGCTACAACTAGATTCACGTAAAACATTTGGTACAAAACGCCTCAAGCTTCTTGTTCCCAAGGGCAAAATGATCAAGGCGTTTTGTACCTGGCAAATCACCTTCAAATTCATATTAGAGGTCAGTGCAATTCTCAAATCCATGTTTCTGGTAATTATAGCTTCTTGTTTGTTTTTTTGTCAGTTTATTTTTTTGACACTATCTACATTTGCTTGTTTAGCCTTCTATTTTTGTGTGATTGTCCATATCCATATCATTTTAAAAACCCTAATCAATGAAGGATCATTGTCCCACTTAATGCTTGAGTCCTACTTGAACCTATTGAGACATTTTACTTTCTGATTGTGCATAAAGAAAAAGGAATCTTTCCTCCACTTGTATCATGTTAACATCATTTCCTTTTTTCTATGTATATAGGTACATTTAGAAATTTGTCACAAGAGATTCATAATAGGGTGATGCCTTGATAATAGTTCCTAGATTACATAATTTCCTTGAAGTTGACAACCCAGTCGATCGAGTGCTTGCCCTATCTCCCAAACCCAAAAATCTACATTGTAGAAGGCCTTACAACATGAAATGATCTCTCTTGATTGCTTTTCAGTGTTTGCACACTAGATTCTAGAGAAAATTATTGTGGGTTTGAGAAGAAATATATGTTTTTGTTGAATTGGTATGGATGCATTTTAAGGATAGCATGGAGGGCATTTTTTAGGGAACGACCTAGGACAGTTATCAAAAAATCAAGGAAAATAAAAAAATATAAAAGATTTCAAATATTCATATGATAGCATTGATAAGGCAAACATCATAACTATCAAAGAACATTTAACACATAAAATAATTATATGAGAGTTCAATTCAAAATTTCCATTTCATTGAAACTTAGAAACCAACAAATAAATTAAGCTTGAAGATATGATGGTATGCTCGTTATTAGTTTATGAAAATGGAAGTTTAAGCAAGTGTCTACAGCAAGGAATGTTGGGTATGATGTCATTGATGTCAAAGGTTGATGATCAAGGTCGTTTAAATCTGAGAGGATTACTCAAAGTAATCCTCTAATTGGATTGAGTTGCTTGTCATGCTTGAGCTGCTTGTGTTTGAGCGGCTTGGGCTACTTGTATGTCTACTTCAATCTTGTCAGTTGCTTGGTTATGCCATGTCATTATGTGAATGTTTGTAATATCCCCCACTTAGCCAGTTTGGAGGTATGTTGTCGTTAGCCCATTCTTGTATGGTCCTGAGGGCTAACCAAGACTTCAAAAGGGATCCTGAGGTTATTTAGCCTAGTCAAATTTAATTACAGGCCAAACGGAGTTCGTTTGTTGGGTTGTCAGGAAGACTTACTATTTTTAGTAAGCCAATAGGGGGATGCAGTGCCTATGCGTTTTGTTGGGCTATTTCTAATGAGCTATTATATGTGGGATTTCGAGTTTATTTGGTATATTATTTTAATGTTTGAAGTTACAATGGTAAAGTGACTATTTAAATTAAATATTATAATGTTTCATAAAGTCACTTTATAAAAATCAAGAGTCCCCCTTTTGAGTACATACATGGACTTTGTAAAAAGAAAAAAAGAAGTAATATTAAAAGTCATGTATTATCCCACATTGGCAAGACGGAAGCGTGGAGCAAGTGAGGAAGGGATTAAAAGGAAGAGGATAGCTCTCATTTATTTAGGCTTGGAAATATCAAAAAAATTGGAGAATTTTCTGGAGATTATATCTCAATAGATTGAAGGACGAAATCCCTTCAAGCTAAAAATCTTGACGCCATTGAAAGATATGGTCTTGAGATTCAACATGGTAGCAGTCTGAAAAAAGCAGATATGAAAAAGCAGCCCGGAAAAAGCGAAACCGAAAAAGCAGGCGGAAAAAGCAATCCGTAAACGCAATTCAAAAAGCGGAACCGAAAAAGCAGGCTGAAAAAGCGGGTACAAAAAAGCAGGTCGAAAAAGCAATTCGAAAAAAGCAAAGCAAAAGGGGCAGCATAGAAGGAAATTATTTCAGCCATCTACAACCAGGTTCTTTGTTAGTATTGTTTTTAAGGTGTTATAAGCTTTCAGCTGTAAGTGTGCATTATACCAGCATTATCATTTTGTAATCCATGTAAATGCCAAAGTCTTGGCCATATTTCATGAGCATTGTAATTTTCATTGCAATTAAGAAGATAATAGTTGCTGGTGTCATTTAAGCAATTTAATATCATTATTTATCAGCTAGTTAGTTTGCATACCAACTGTTTGTAAAAATGACAGTTGGCTGTAGGTGTTCATTTCTCATGCTTAGATCATATAGATGCACTGAATATTGTCAAAATTAGTAGCACACTCATATTAGGTAATTTGTGTAGTCCATTGTAGTCTTCTAACACAAGATTTCCATTGATGCAAATTGTAAAAAGGTCATTTGAAGCTAGCTGAAATACTATATCAGTCATACGTCCCTTGCATGTGAATTGTTTGACAAAATTCTTTGAGCTTTCATCAGCATTTTTGAGGGCAGATTTGAGGAGGGTTATTACAGTGGTATCAGAGCTATAAGTCCTGCCATCTTGTGGAGATCTTATAGGGAATTTGGAACAGCCAGATAGTGGGGAAAGTGTTTGACAAAATGTCAAAACACTAAATCAGAGCATTTTTTGTTTGAGTATGCGACAGGGGCCTTATAATTTCCGCAATACCAGAGCAAGACAAAATAGGATTTCAGACCTGCAGAGCAAACAGTCTAGTTCATCCGTGCAGGTGGACATAGAATCCAGTCATACAGACACAAAGGAGGTATTCTTTCATCAAGACATCAATATGGGTGACCGAGATGACAGGAATGCTCGAGATCCTAGAGAGGAAAGATTCTTACAGTTATTAGAGACCTTGGCACAAGGACAGCGATTAGTAAAACAGAGGGCACAGGAACAAAATCAAAGAATGGAGCTTATGATGCAGATGATGGCTCGTCAAATGGGGTTGAACGCTAACATAGGTGGAGGAAATAATCAGAATGGTAATAATCAGAATGGTAACAATCAGAATGGGAATAATCAGGATGGGACACATAATGGAGGTGAACAAGTCGAGAACAATTTCGGTCATGCACCCCAGCAAGCTAGGACAGTGAGTTCGAGGGCCATGATTCCCACATTTCCTCCTAGAGCTCCAAAGCAGCCCGTACCGGAGCCCCAGATCACTGATATATAGGACCAGTTGAGGAGAGATTGGGAAGCCGGAGGTCCAGATTTTACTGCTGCAATTACCTTCAAGGAGTATATGGATGTGCGGATGAAACATATGCCACGTGGACATGATAGGAACCAGAGCTATGAGCTATGGAAGAAAGTAGAGAAACTTCAATTACCATATTATTATGGCTCGGGGAAGTCTACAGCAAGAGCTTGGGTTCAAAAGCTTGATACATACTTTCAATTGAACCCTATGCCTGAGGAAGAAGCTATTAAGTATGCAGCAATTCATCTGAATGGGTTAGCACACGAGTGGTGGCATCATGGTATGGTCACTATGGGTCATGCACACATTACCTCATATGTGGAGTTTACGGAGAGACTGATTGAACGTTTTGATAGGAAGGATCCAGAACTCCATTTCAAGGAGTTAGCTCAGCTTAAACAATGGGGATCATTGGAAAGATACATTTCAGAATTTCAGAAACTTGCAGTGTTAGTAACAGATGTATCTGAACGGAGGATACTAGTTCTATTTATGGATGGGTTAGCTGATCCGTTGAGAGGGTGGATTAAAGCTCTCAACCCTCCCACTTTGTAGGAAGCCATTAAGAAAGCTCGTGACATGGATTCCTCTTCAGCTTCTAAAAATAAATTCCAGGTAAAGAGTTTCCCTTCGAGGAAAGATAAGGTCAGTAAACCTTTTCATAGAGAGGGTCAGCCACATAAGGAGGAAAGTAAGAGGTTGGACAATGAGACACTTAATGATCTAGGAAGAAGAAGCTTTGTTTTCATTGCAGGGAGCCTTGGGATTTGTCACATAAGTGTCCATTGAAAGCAAAAGCTAAACAGATGGAGTACTTTTCAGCCGAAGAGTCAGTGGATGGAGATTCAGAGCAGTCATCAGAATCAGATGGAGATGATAATTCTTCACATGAGGAAGCACACAGTGATAGCACGATAGCTCAGTTGTCCAGCATACAGGAGGCCGTCACTTTCAGAGTTAGGGGAACTTTGGATGGACAAAGATTTGTGGCACTCATTGATACAAAGGCAACACATAACTTCATTGATGAAAAGTTTGCGACACGCAGAGGGCTACATACAGAAGAGCATAGAGGATTTAAGGTGATGGTTGCTGATGGCTTCAAAATCGACTGTACCAAGAAAATCTCTAACTTGCAGCTTCGTTTGGGAGATTATGACATGGTGGGAGATTTCTTTGTTGTCAACATTGGTGATCAAGATATGGTGCTTGGGATGAATTGGATGAAATCTCTGGAAGAGTTTACATTTAACCTCCAGAAAATGGAAATGAGGTTTGAGGCAAATGGTAAGAAGATAGTACTCAGAGGTTTGTCAGATGGGAGACTACGAGTGGTGTCACTCAAGCGGATGCAGAGTTTTTTCAGACACGACCAGGTGCAGTGGACAACAGAGTTCAGAGTAATGCCTGAAGTGACAAAGCAACATAAACAGGAGTATCCCCCTGATGTACAAAAAATAATAACCAAACATACTATGGTGTTTGGTGAGATACCTCCAGGGAGACCCCCGGATAGGGGAATTGAGCATGTTATTGAGTTAGAGAAAGGGGCTAAGCCAGTCATCATCACACCCTACCGCCATCCAAAGAGATATAAAGATGAAATAGAAAAGGCAATCAAGGAGTTGATTGACATGGGGCACATACGACCAAGCAAGAGTCCTTTCGCTTCTTCAGTAGTATTGGTGAAGAAGAAGGATGGTACAATGAGAATGTGCATTGATTATAGGGAACTAAACAAGAAGACAATCAAAAACCGATACCCTATTCCGCACATTGATGAGCTTGTTGATGAATTGCACGGTGCTTGCTACTTCTCTAAGATTGATTTGAGATCCGGCTAACACCAAATACGGGTTAGAGAGGTGGATGTGGAGAAGACAGCTTTTAGATACCACTATGGACATTTTGAGTTCTTAGTCATGCCCTTTGAGTTGACTAATGCCCCCGCCACTTTCCAGTCCTATATGAATAGAGTATTCAGAGATCAGTTGAGGAAGTTTGTGTTGATTTTTTTTGATGATATACTGATATACAGTCGTACTTGGGAGGAACATTTGAAGCATATTGATGCAGTGCTCAACATTCTAGAGAGGGAGTCATTATATGCCAAGATGAGTAAATGCGAGTTCGGGATGACAGAGTTGCTCTATCTAGGGCATATTATTAGTGCAGGAAGTGTTCGGGTTGACCCAGACAAGATCAAGGCCATTCTGGACTGGCCACTGCTGAGGAACATTTCGCAACTCAAGGGATTCCTTGGGCTTTGCGGATTCTACCGCAGATTTGAGAAGGGATTTTCACAGATAGCAGCACCACTTACAGATTTGACACGGAGAGACAGTTTCAAGTGGTCAGAGAAGGCTCAGGATTGTTTTGACAGGTTCAAGGAGCTGATGAGTACATGCCCTATTTAGCCATTCCAGATTTCACCAGGCCTTTTGAGCTACAGTGTGATGCCTCAGGAGAGGGCGTAGGAGCTGTCCTCATGTAGGACAAACATCCCATCACATACGAGAGCAGGAAATTACGAGGTGTTGAGAGAACTTATAGCATCTATGACAAAGAAATGCTAGCAATCATGCACGCGCTAGCTAAGTTCAAACAATACTTAGCAGGGAGCCGATTCACAGTAAAAACAGATCATAACAGCTTGAAACATTTCCTTAGACAGAAGGATCTCAATGACAGGCAACAGAAATGGGTGAGTAAGTTACAGGCTTATGATTTTGACAGTCTATGTCAAAGGGAAGAAAAATATCGTCGCAGATGCTTTATCCAGAAGGCCTCATTTGCTTGCTATTGGGATAGTCATGGACGATTGGAGAGAGTTGATCTTGGCAGAGTATGCCAAGGATAGTTGGGCATCTAGTGTTATTGAAGGAACTATTCAAGATAGTCGATACACTGTTGTAAATGATTTGATCATCTACAAGGAAAGGATTTATTTAGTACCCAGGTCTGCTATGAAGCAGAAGATTCTGAGGGCATTTCATGATTCACCATTGGCAGGACATCTCAGATTCTTTAAGACATATCGGCAGGTGAGAGAGCGCTTCACTTGGAAAAGACTCAAAACAGAGGTGCTTCAGTTTGATAGGGAGTGCCTAGTATGCCAGCAAAACAAACAGGAACATTCCTTTCCAAGTGGTTTACTACAGCCCCTACCCATACCAGAGAAGAAGTGGGATAGCATTTCCATGGATTTCATTACAGGCCTCCCCAAGGTACACGGTCGAGATTGTATTTTTGTTGTGGTAGACAAATTGACGAAATTTGCACATTTCTTTGCGATTTCATCCACATATTCAGCAGTACAGACAGCAGAGCTATTCTTTCGAGAAGTATTTAGATTACATGGGATGCCACGGAACATAGTCAACGACAGGGATAGTAGGTTTATGAGCCACTTTTGGCAGGAGTTGTTCAAGTTGTGTGGAACAGAGCTAACTCCGAGTACCAGTTACCACCCCCAAATTGATGGGCAGACAGAGATAGTGAATAAATGGGTTGAGGGGTACCTTCGAAACTACATTGCAGGAGAGCAGAAGGCTTGGGTGAAGTGGCTGCATCTAGGGGAGTACTGCTATAATACCTCTTTCCATATGTCTATTCAAATGTCCCCTTTCATGGCACTATACAAGTATGATGCTCCTAATTTTCTGGATTTGTTATTTGGGGACAGTAGGGTGCCTAAGGCCAAGGATATATTGCAAGAGTGTCAGGACATTATGCAATCCTTGAAGGAAAATTTGCAAAGGGCACAAAATCAGCAGAAGCAATATGCTGATCAGCACAGGGTTGAGAGATCTTTCGAGGTAGGAGACATGGTGTACCTCATGTTACAGCCGTATAGACAGTCCTCTCTCAAGAGGAGTGGAGTAGAAAAATTGAAACCACGCTACTATGGACCTTTCAAAGTAATCAGGAGAGTGGGTGAGGTAGCTTATGAATTGGAGCTGCCTGCAGACAGTAAAGTACATAACGTGTTCCATGTGTCACGCCTTAAGAAGGCATTGGGGCATAATGTGGTGCCTTCAGTAGTATTGCCACCTCTCGATGATGAGGGAAAACTTATCTTGATTCCTGAGGCTATACTTGACTCCAGGGAGAGGGTGCTTCGCAGGCGGACTATCAGGGAGTACCTAGTAAAGTGGAGGAACCTACCAGTTGAGGATGCGACATGGGAGGCAGAGGAGATTATTCAGCATCCTGAGTTGAGATTGCTTGGGGACAAGCAATTTCAAGAGGGGCGGACTGTAATGTCCCCCACTTAGCCAGTTTGGAGGTATGTTGTCGTTAGCCCATTCTTGTATGGTCCCGAGGGCTAACCAGGACTTCAAAAGGGATCCTGAGGTTATTTGGCCTAGTCAAATTTAATTACAGGCCAAACGGAGTTCGTTTGTTGGGTTGTCAGGAAGACTTACTATTTTTAGTAAGCCAATAGGGGGATGCAGTGCCTTCAATTTTCAGTGACAGGATGAGATGCGTTTTGTTGGGCTCTTTTTAATGAGCTATTATATGTGGGATTTCGAGTTTATTTGGTATATTATTTTAATGTTTGAAGTTACAATGGTAAAGTGACTATTTAAATTAAATATTATAATGTTTCATAAAGTCACTTTATAAAAATCAAGAGTCCCCCTTTTGAATACATACATGGACTTTGTAAAAAGAAAAAAAGAAGTAATATTAAAAGTAATGTATTATCCCACATTGGCAAGATGGAAGCGTGGAGCAAGTGAGGAAGGGATTAAAAGGAAGAGGATAGCTCTCATTTATTCAGGCTTGGAAATATCAAAAAAATTGAAAAATTTTCTGGAGATTATATCTCAATAGTTTGAAGGACGAAATCCCTTCAAACTGGAAATCTTGACGCCATTGAAAGATATGGTCTTAAGATTCAACATGGTAGCAGTCTGAAAAAAGCAGATACGAAAAAGCGAAACCGAAAAAGCAAACGGAAAAAGCAATTCGTAAAAGCAGTTCAAAAAGCGGAACTGAAAAAGCAGGTTGAAAAAGCGGGTACAAAAAAGCAGTTCGAAAAAAGCAAAGCAGAAGGGGCAGCATAGAAGGAAATTATTTCAGCCATCTACAACCAGGTTCTTTGTTAGTATTGTTTTTAGGGTGTTATAAGCTTTCAACTGTAAGTGTGCATTATACCAGCATTATCATTTTGTAATCCATGTAAATGCCAAAGTCTTGGCCATATTTCATGAGCATTGTAATTTTCATTGCAATTAAAAAGATAATAGTTGCTGGTGTCATTTAAGCAATTTAATATCATTATTTATCAACTAGTTAGTTTGCATACCAACTGTTTGTAAAAATGTCAGTTGGCTGTAGGTGTTCATTTCTCATGCTTAGATCATATATATGCACTGAATATTGTCAAAATTAGTAGCACACTCATGTTAGGTCATTTGTGTAGTCCATTGTAGTCTTCTAGCACAAGATTTCCATTGATGCAAATTGTAAAAAGGTCATTTGAAGCTAGCTGAAATACTATATCAGTCATACGTCCCTTGCATGTGAATTGTTTGACAAAATTCTTTGAGCTTTCATCAGCATTTTTGAGAACAGATTTGAGGAGGTTTATTACAATGTTAGTAAGGCATTGAGTATTTATTTTAGACAAAAGCAGTACCCTCTAGCTGCCTTGGAAAGAGAAGATAATCAAAGTAAAGTTTTTTATTCCTACAGGCTGTTTGTATATTGAAATATTCTACTCTTCCTGCAGAATTTTCTTTATGTGGGTAGCGCATGAAGTAAGACTTGACAGCTATGTGTATCGCCTTCTTCAATACTTTGGATTTTAAGCAAGAAGCGATAATCATTTTTATTAACGGATGAAAAACTGGAGCTGCATTCATGGACTGCGCAAGTAATCAGATCATGTAACTTAAACCAATGGAGCCATTTTCTCAGGAAATTTATGGTGCATTAATCTTTGAATACAGCTGGATGTCTTCTTTCTTTGGCTGGGCACTATTTTTGGAACTGTGTTACTTTTAAAATGCTGTGAGCAAGTTTTAAAGAAGAAAAAAGTGCAAATTGGTTTAAAAAGGAATAACATTTGCTGCTACAGATGAAACATCTGAATCGATGATATAAAAATGCACAGTTATGTTTAATTTGGTGACCATGAAGCATTGTTTATTCTGAATATAGGCTGGGCGGAATGCTTTAAGAGTTAGTGCGTGTCAGGCTGAATATTAAACAAACATTTGTTATTTGACAGGTGATAAAAGATACATTTTCTAAAGACAAATAGGAGAGTTGCTTTTGATGAAGTGAAAAAGCTGTGATTTTGAATAAATAAGGCAAAGCTTCTGATGTAGCATGATGGGACTTCTCTCTGAGACCAACATTATTGATGGTGATTTTATAGAGGATTGTATGGTGTAAGAACTGGTTTTCTTGTCACGTGGCGTTTCTCAGATGAGTTTACAGCATGGTTATCTTTTCATAGAGCGTGTGATATCTGGAGCTACAGGGCATCAAGGGAGATGAGCATTAAAGGGGTCAGTTCTATGATTGACTCGAGCATGTTGTTTTGAATTATATGATATCATGAGTCAAGTATGATGTTTTTAAAGTGAAAAACATTTTATTAGGGGTGTGTAATAGTCAGTTGCTAGCTTATATAATATATTCATTGATACACCTACTGCTAGAAAAAACAGAGGTGTTGTGTAGTTTTAAATTGGGAGTTAAGTTCTGATAAGTATTATTTAGTGATATGAGTTGATACCTAAACTGGGGTTGGTGCCTCGACTGACTGGAGTTGGTTCTTGAATGTTCAGAGTTGATGCATTGAAGAGGGTTGGTGCTCTCAGACAGTTGGTGTTCAAATTTGTAATCTGGGTTGGTGCCCATTGGGTTGGGTGCCGATTTTGTTAATGAAAGCTTTGTATGCCATTGTTTTTTACCCATAAGGGTTTTCCGCAAGAAATTTGGTGTTTGTGTATGGTTGCTCTTTATTATGTTTTAATATGGATTCGTGCTTTTTAAAATTTAAAGTTCTGAAAAAGTGATTCACCCTCTACCCCCTCTCAGTATTCCCTATGTACTATTCAAGAAAGAAATATCAATCTATTTTAAAAAGTTAATTTCATTTTAAAAACAGTACTTTATTCATTTCATATTTCTATAAATTGGAGCCCTCCAGCAATTAATAACTAGTAAGAGGGAAGAATACTCCAACCTTTGCTCCAGAATAAAGCTCTACAGAAGCAAGAAAGAAGAGGAAGATGGCAATAATGAAAAGTATGGCATGTGAGCAAAGGTGAAAGATAACGGACAATAGCATGGGCCATAGAGTTTCAGACCAAGAAAATATGTTTTTTCTAAGAATCATATCATAAATGGTTGAACTTGAAGATCTATTCTTCTAATACAGTCAAATATATTTTTACTTTCAGCTTTTTTAATAAGGAACAAGCATTTTTCTCCTCCACATGATAGTGCGGTTGTGAGCAACAGGCTGGTGAAATGAAATCTATTTTAGGTCTAACCCCCTTAAATGTACTGAGGGCTATTAGCTTGTGTACACGTTGTTCTATGCATGAATTCACTCCTGATAGTTATTAAGATAATATCTTATACTTTCTATAATAGTCAACTACTTGTCTGTAGTCCGTCTTTCAGTCTAGATAGGAATGTTTCCTATCCCGTCTCTTTTTTCTTCAGTCCAGATAGGAATGTTTTCTATCCTGTCTCTAGTTTTGTTTCTAATTCCATCTTCAGTCTACGTTGTTTCTTTTAGAAACAACGTCCTTGTAATTCTTTATAAGGAACACATTTGTTCCTCTGTTAATCAATGAATCATCCGGAAATCCGTTAATCTGCCAATTCTTGAATCTTGTAACAATAGTTGATACCCTCTTGCTACCATAAACAGTTAAACTTTTGTGAGCCATTGCCCTCCCTGAATCATTTGTAAACATGTCTGAACTCTCCAAATAAATGATATGCCATATATATAAAATTTAATTTTGTCTTTTTTAAGGAAAAGAAATGAAAACATGGAACAGCTTGCCATCTGCTTCTGTTTCGGATAATTTTACAAATGGGACAGCAAAGGGGCATTTGCAATACATCCATGTCCCCAGAACATCCCCTGCCGGAGGCATACCCATCTTGGCCAGGTAGTCATCCCCGAGTAACATAGGAACATACACATTAAAGATTGTACAAGAAGGTAATTCAGCACCTCGAAAACACAAGCAAAGATAACTAAAGAAACAGAGGAAAAATATAGAGGTGGGAGGTTTTACAAGTTAAAACATAAAAATTTATATATGTTAACCACAACAAGTAGGCACAATATGTCAACAAATACAAGAACCTCCCTGGGAAAAGTTGAAACCAGCAGGAGAACATTTTTAGGCGCAATTACTTGTCAACATTATTAGGAGCACATTCCCAAAAGAACTAGAGGTGAGAATATCCATTTTCCAAAATTTTAAGAAAATCATTTTAGTAACTCACAGTGAGCTTTGATAGACCTTCAATTCCTTTTAAACTCTGAAGACAGTTTCCTGCAACTGAAAGCCATTTTAGGTTTGAACACAACGCAAGTTCCTGTCCAATGTCATAAAAGAGTAAATGTAAGTGGTGAAACTTGATCAGATGCTATTGCCAAGCCTAACGAGCATAAAGAAAAAGAGAAGTAACAAGTTGGTATGCCATGCTCAATATTTAACTTTGAACTCATTTTTTATGCTGATAAACAATCACAAGAATGCATAGTATAGCTGCATAAATCCCAAGATATCATGCTCGTGGCATAAATAGCTCGCTTGTTACTATACGATTAGTCAAATCAATTTATTTTTCTCACTTGAGTAACAGATTTGATAACTACATTTGGTTATGAATATCTCATGCCTTTATACTTTTCATGATAAATATTAACAAACTTTTATTTTTTTGGTACTGTCATATCATTATAGCTTACATTATTTTAGCATATTTTGGGATTAATTACAAATATCTCACAACAAAATGTGTACTTAAAAAATGTAATGCGATCAACTTATCGTTTGTCATACCATAAGTCTCATTTTAATAGACCACACTTACCTTGCAATAAGTTTGATTGATCTTATTACCATATTGAGACAAAATATTACCTAGACAATAGACATTACATTAATAGAATAATATACTATTATTAGAAAACAATAAATACCCCCTCAAAGTATACAAAGGTCAATCAATCATAGTCTTTATTATCGCTACACCACTTGTACAACCTATTTCATTATGGCATTACCAAAGACTTATGTTGTTACTACTTAACAAAAAGAGGAAAGCGAGTCGAAGATTATGGGCACTTCATTCGAGGATAAGTTTAGCATTTAAAAAAATTCTCATGTTCTATTCATCTAATTATCAAGTGGAAGATATACTATGATAAAGCAAAACAAGGTTGGAATCCCAGCACACACATATCAAACCTCTGTGCAATACCAAATTCTTTACATACAGATCAATATTTGGGGTTAAAATGATGCCAATGAGAGGGAACGTGCATGTCAATGACACCTCCTAGTGGCTAAATCCAGGATATAAGACCTAACAAGCATAACATAAGATTAACAGACCTTATTTTTAAGAGATAAAGACATTGTAAACTCGTCTATGTAATGAACCTGGGAGAGTCATATAATATTTGTATCTTGTTCAAACTTAAGGATATATAATATTATTTATATTATCTAGGAGAGTCATATAATATTTATATCTTGTTCAAACTTAAGGATATATAATATTATTTATATTATATGCTTTAGCATATACCATTTAAATACTTAATGATTTAATATAATATCAGATTATTGATTATTAACAGTGTAACACGAGGACTCTCACCCCCTCCCAAATCTCGAAGTACCCGTCCCCGCACCGGGTACTTGCGTACCCAAGTACCCCCACCTCCGCCATTCCGCAACCATGCTGCCACTAGGATGGGTAGTTGAGTTTCTATTAGAATTTTGATTTTTGAATGTTACTATTGGGTATGTAACATGTTATTATGTTAACTTAATGGTTCTAGGCTCTAGCTCATGTTGCAATTTTGCTATGTTCGAGTATTTTAATTTCGCATGTTAAAACTGAAAAATCATTTCATAACAAGCATTTCTAGTTCTATATGTATACTATACAACACCACTTCTTGCCTCGTCCTCCCCTTGCCAGCGTCCCCTAGCTGTCCCCCCATCATCCCAAAAATGAGGGCCATTTTCCCCCCGCCCCGGAAACGCGCCCTGCTGTCCCAACGTACACCAGTACTGGGGTTACACTGATTATTAATAAATGGCAAAATAGAATGGATATACATTTAATGACAATTTTGTCCCTCGTTGGGAGAAATGAATTTGGATAATAGATTCTATCACTACACACAAGGAATATTTTCATCTAGTGAAAGTGAAAAGTATTATTATTTCTTCTTGACCATGTGAAATCTTATACTGCAATTTAATTTATTTGTAATAAATTGATAACTAAAAATTCTAATTTCTAAAAAGGGCCCATCACATAGAATTCAAATTCTATTTGAATAAGATTAATAAAATTAACAAGGTTTTTAATATATTCTCAATCATAGGTTAAAAAGATGGGAGGAAGGACTCGTTGGAAGGAAAGAGCAAGGTGTAGAAAAGATCAATGGACATGGGGAGATCAAGGACATGCCATTGCCCCCGACAACACATTTCTCCATGGATTTGTCTGCAGAGGGGCTGAGACATCGATTCTATGCACACAACAGCTGACAAGGATTTGAATAGCAACGTCGAGACAAGTTCACTCCCTTCTGGGTAGAAAGAAGTAAAGACTGGTTCAGTAAAGTTAATAGAGTTAAAATGCCACAGGAGAAGGGGGACTCTGAATGGAATAGAGTGGCAAAGAAGATAAGAAAACCAGAGGAACTGCAGAGTAAAGACAACAGTGGGAAGGAAGATAGGACAACCTCAAAAAAGGTAAGCAGTGCCCCGGAAAAATCTGGAACTATTTCAATAATTGTTTGCTCTGAATGTTAGAATGGTTCTCTTTCTTAGTTGAAAGAAAAAGGCCTGTTCATAAAATGGGTTGGGGAATGATCATCTGTAGCAAAGGTGAAGAAATGGTGTGAGGAATCTTGAGCCTTCAAGGTAGATTTTAAAACCTCACAAAATGCTTTCTTCTTAGTGGAATATAGAAGCAATTTTATTTCAGAAAAACTTCCATTTCATCATTCCATGAGTTTAATGCATTTTTCTCTTTTGTTTTTGCAAAGTAAATATGGAGCAAGGAAATGATGGCAAGGACAAATTCAAGACTTCAAACAAGTGGATGCTGCAAAATCCAGCTCAAGGACTTCAAATGAGGAGGTTCAAAATCAGCTTATCCAAATACAAATTCAAGGCAAAGATCAAGATGGAGCTCAAGAAAGAGAAGAAAGAGAAGAAAGAAAAATCAAAGCAAATTTATAATCAACTTGAATTTCCTCCAAAAATCAAAGTTCATTTTGAAGGATCCAGCAATATGAAGAGCTTTACCACTTCAAGAAGATTAAGATCAAGGCATCGAAAGAGAAATCAAGTTTGCAAGTACAATCACGTTCAAAATCATGGCACTAAGAAGATTCCAAAACAAAATATGAAGAAAATTAAGAAAATTTGAGAAGATGAAACAATTTGGGAATATGTCATCACAATTGAAGGCTTGATAATGTTGAGTATCAAGAGGTATTTTCTCATCACCAAAGAATTAATCAAGTCTATGAGATCAAGATGTTTACATGGCAAACAATTGTCTTTGACCAATCAAAAAATTCTAGTTACATGTGTTCAAGCACATTCAATCATATTATGCCAAGTGTACATATTTTCTCATTGGCTCTAAAAAACATTGTAATATTCTCAATGGCCCACAAGATGGTGCCTTCATGTAATTGGATGATAGTGTGACAACCCTAATTAGGGTTTGTATTAGGTTAATCTATAATTGATGTAAAATTAATCTTGACATTCATTGTAATTGCACAACTATAAAAGGCCAAGGTCTTCTCATTTGTAAAGAATTAGATTTTAGATTCATTAGAGAGGAAATTAGTTAAAGAGTAGAGTTGGAGGAGATTTGTTGAAATTGTTGCAAAAATGCTATCAAAATAATTGTTAATTCATTGTTGGTCTTCGTGGTGGATTACTTCTTGTTGCTTTGGACTATCACATGGTTTCTTTGATTCCTCATTTAAGATTTAATTTCATGTTAAGTAAAAGTAGACGTAGATGGATGCAAGATATTGTTGAATGGTGATTAGTGGTAGAGCTAGCCTTCATACCTTTTGGTACTTGTTGAATGTAAGTAACAGTGCAAGGTTAGTCTAGGACTAAATTACAAGTGTTTAGTTTCTATTGGAGACATTCATTTAGATTGTGCCTTCATATGGATGAATATTAACGTGGAAACCATTCCTACATCTGTAGAAGATAGCAACCTCCTATGCCTCGCTGACATGGCAAAGTGAAGACTAGTTAGAAGTTCACCCATCATCAACATTGTCTTATGTCATTAGAGTTAGGTAGAATTTATAAACCCTTTCCGTTACAATTTATTTGATTAAAAGTGATTGAAGTTGCTAAAGCAGTTCACATCCATTGAATGAATAGTATAAGTCCCTTTGCAATAACCAACATATCACATCATAAAACTATTAGAATATGATTATTAGCCTAGATTCTTTTTATATTTAGCTTGTTATTCTAGAACCTTCATTAATGGTCATTTAGGCATATTTTTAAGTTTTCTTAGTTTGATCTACTTTTAGACAACTTGCTTTTTCAATTAATGTCATTTTGAGCATCTGTAAAACTCTATTTATTCGTGCATTGTAAATACAATTCCTCAATCTGTTTCAAAAAATTTCATGGTATCATAGCAGTAGCAAGCCTCAGTATGACTCCCTCATGGGAGAGCCCAGGATCACAAAGAATTTCTAAAGATTTTTTATCTTTGTAATCGGCGTCTAGAAATCATGTGAGAAATAAAACTAAAATCCAATCTCTAGTGTCAACTCGTTCACTAGTGCAATTTTAAAGCTCGCTATTTTTTACAGATTAGTTGGTTGCGACAGAGCCCCTGTTCTGTTTTTTTTTTTTTGCTTTATCTTTACCAAAAAAAATCAAGGCTTCCACATATTCTTTTTTTGGTGGTGGTTATTGTTGTGGTTTTCATGGATCTTTTCCCTATTATTGTGGTTTTCATGGGTCTTTTTTTGGGAATAAAACTCTAAATCTGAAAATTGTATTTCAAGTTGTGAGTTTTTGGGATTTATAATTTTCTTTGACATATGGATCTTTTTTTGGGAATAAAATCCTAAATCTGAAAATTGGATTTCAAGTTGTGGGTTTTGGGGGTTAAAAGTTTTCTTCGATATTAAATTATTTTGTGAGTTTTTCATTATTTTTTATCCTTGAAATAATTCTAAGGTTTTTAATATTTTTTCCTTTAAAATTATCAGGAGTGTTTATAATTTTTTCCTCAAATATTAAGGGTTTGCTCCTGAATACCCTGGTTAGGGTTTCCACAATTTGGGAGGGCTCTTTGGGTCTTGTTGAGTTTTATATAACTTTTTCTCAAAAATTATCTATTTCATATTCTCCAATTCGTGTCTCAAATTCTCTGTTTGGTTTTGATGAACTTTTCAACTCAAATCATGTTTGCTTTTGATTTATTTATCACCTCAACAATCATCTTTGGTTTTGGTCGATTTTTCTCCTCAAAAGTTGTCTTTGGTTTCTATAATTCACTAAATTCCCATGGGATTTTCTAATAGGGGATTTTGCTTTAGGGTTTTTACCTTTTTTTTTCTTAAAAATGATGTTTTATAAACTTCAAATCATAGTACCTTGCAATCGGTTTTGGAGTGCTTTGCTCATCATCAAAAGTTTGGAGGGTTTACTATTTTTTCCTCAAAATCATGGCAATTGTTCTTGGTATTTGTCTCTATCTACAAGTAAGGAAAATTTGTTGTCCAACATCAACATTTTCTGAATGGTTTTTGGTCAGAGGTTTTGCAAATTCTAGAAGGGTTCGTGATAGACTCATCTCATTGGGATCTCAATGGAAAAGTTAGTGGCGAGCTTTTCAATCTTGTTGCGAACATTCTAAAGAAGGGACATCAAAACTCTCTATTTTTTCTGGCTACTCTTGGTCATTGACATTCTACAAATCTAGAAAAGATCTCAGTAGCAGCAAAATGTTCTAAAGGGTTTATGACCACAAGACATGTATACTCTTTCGCAGGGTAGCTGATAGAATGACCATTAAGGTAGGGCATTAGAATATTTTTTGATATCCTAGGTTCTTCCTATATTTAGCAAATTATTATAGAACCTAGTTAATGGTCATTTAGGCTTAATTTTTACTTTTCTTAGTTTGGTCTATTTCTAGATGACGTCTTTATTTAGACAACTTGCTTCTCAGTTAACATTATTTTTAGCATCTACAAAACTCTATTTATATGCGCATTGTTAATAAAATTCCTCATTTCATTTTTGAAAGTTTAAAAAACAGAGTGAAAGTCCACAAAAGGAGAGAACCTTGAGGTTGTCTCATTTAGTCACATAATTCATCTACATTGTTTAGTCTATGAACATCCTTATTCAAGAGAGGATTGGAGATTTAACAAAACTCACATCAATAGGACCTAGTCGCCCCAGTTGACTTGGTCCCTCCAACTGCACTTCAAATTAAATTTACAGGTCAGTCTCTATCTCAAAGTCTTGTTTCTGATAACAGAATTGGTCTTTCTAGTTTTTTTGAGTCCGTATTTGTTGAAAGTCAATTTCCTTCACTATTCTGTCCTAAATCTTGTATCCATCATTCCATTTCCATTTGCATATTTTTTTGACTGAAGGATCATTGTACTCATTTAGCACATGAGCCTTCTTGAACCTACTTGGTCATCTTTCTTTCGAACGTGACTAAAGAAATAGGACCATACCACAATTATCCCTATATATATATATATATATATTATCACATGTTAATTAAGTTTTACAAAAAATCAAGACATGTATTGAAGAATTGTGTCCCCCTCAAATGTTAAGATATAATAAGGAAGACCAACTCATTTGGGGATCAGCAAGTTTGGGAATTTGGACAGTAAAACACCAACAAGAGTGGTCCATTTGTGAGGGGGCATGTCCTTGAGAATCATATGATTTTGGTAAAAGGATGTGACTCTCCCCGCTAAAAATGAAAATATTAAAAACACAAAGCACTTCATTTTGGAAGAACGGAATGGAGGAAGAAAGAAGAAAGCAGAAGGAATTAAAGAAGTATTATAGAAAAAAAAGGAATGGGAATAAGAGAAGCAAATGACTCTCTCAAAGGGGCCACAATGATGATGGTTGTGACCCTTTCAAAGGGTAGAAATTATGAAAGGTTGTGACTATTATAAAGAGGTGTAACTCTGCCTCACATTGGAGTATATAACTGGCAGAAGGTTTCCTTTGAGGACATCCAAGGGAGATCAATTCTGGAATGATATATTATCCTCAAAAGGCAAGAATTAAATGTGGTTATTCAATCTTTATGAAAGGTGGTGACTCTTGCACCAATAAAGTATAATCCATTCCAAAACATTGAAGGGGATACGTTGTGTTGTAGATCAAAGGATAAATAATCAATATTCAATGAGCAATTGGTACTCATTAAATCAGATGATAGATCAGCCTATGAGGCATGAGTTGATCATCCAACAATTAAAACAGTGAGCAGTTCCTTGCATCAGCAGATATAATCATCAAGGAATATCTAAGGAATCAGCATGAAAGGACTAAGATTGATTCATAGAGATTACTCAACATTTACATACAAGAAATTATCTTCAGATCGGCAAGCTGATATTATATCAGGTCATCCATCTTCAATATTCTTCCTTCTTACTGTTGGAGATCCATACCAGAAATGAAGATAAACAACAGAAAAAATTAATGAACAAAAGACAGCAAATTATCCTGGGAAAACCCTCCAACTTGAGGGAGAAAAACCCAGCCACAAATATATTACTTATATATTAATGAATGAGAAGAAGACTACTTTAAAATGCCCAAAACTAGGCAAAAATCATCATCCCTATGATCTGCAAACAATAAATGAAATACCCATTTGATACAATCACTCAGCAAAGAATATCAAACCAGCAGCTTGATTTCTCTTGCATATTGGTCTTCATAAAACAAAGAAAACCAATCCATACGTATATGTACAAATTCCTCTTGGAAGAATATTTAAAATTGCCTTGGCCCTTCATTGTCTTGCGGTTACAGAGTGAAGACCCTTTGCTGTCTTGACCCTTCATTTCTTGATTCTTTAATGTCTTGTCCCTTCAAGGTGCAGAGCCTCCTTGACTTCAATTAATGATAATTTCAAATTTAGGAAAGAAAGATAGCTCCCAATGCTATAACATCAGCACTTCCTCTTAGTTAGGGAGGTATCTTTCTAGATATCCCTGTCAGCAATTTCTCAACATGACAGCCACAATGGCTACACCCATTTGTGGGCAAGATTTTTATCATGCAATTTTCAACATGATAACATCATGGAATCACTCAACATGACATCCACCATGGATACTCCCATGTGTGGAAAGAAACATATACACAAGCCATCATCATGAAATCTCTCAACATAATGTCCACCATGGCTACACCATGTGTGAGAGAAGCATATACACAAGTGCCCATCACTGAATCACTCAACTTGATGTCATCATGGAGTCCCTCAACATGACGTCCACGATGGCTACTCCCATGTGTGGAAAGAGCAACATGTCTCAAGGGCTTTCACCTTATATTTCTCCATCTCAAAGAAATATGCATCTCTCAAGGTCTTTCACCTCATATTTCTCCATCTCAATGAATTAGGCATTAAAGTGCATATAATAAGACAAACTAATGTTATGACTCCTCAATAGAGACTCCCTCTCAATATGGGCAACATTGCGACAAACAGCTTCACACAACTTTGATTATCACAATAAATTACAGTTGGCTCCAATGTTTGACCAAACAAGGAGCTTTTGAAGCCACACTACTTCTCAAGCTTGCTGATCCTCTGTAAAGGATTTGGCATCCTCCCTCTGTCGCTCAAGCTCCCTCAGAATCTCTAACCCTATATGAAGGAAGAGTTACTACAGAGTATTTGCACACTCGAACAAGGTATTAGACACGCTTTGCCCAATGCAAACAAAGAACCCACAGATTGCAGTCACATCCAAATAAAAGCCCACTGTCTGTAAATTCCTGGCCAGAAGTCACGCAAGGTAGATATTTAATGCCTCTGTTGATGAGATGTGGCTTCCATCTCAGGTAACTGATATGGTAGTAAGCACAACACAAATACCCAATGTGACAACTCTCTTGATTCTGCCAAGGTTTCCTTGTTAATGTTGTCTCAATATGTTTAGAATTATACCACTGTAGCATCTCTGGATACATATAATTACCAATTGCAGACATTAGAAAGTCTGGTCAATAAATACTATAACATCAACCCTAATAATAGAAGGCAGCTACCATTAGAATACATCAATTAATAATCTATCCATAGACATATAATAAATAAAATGTCTCAAGTTACAATCCAAGCAATCACAATATTGGATTTGATAATAGGACTTATCTGCAAATTTGTCCAGACCGAATAGTTCTAGAAGACTTCCTCTGAAAAGAATGATTCCAAACCACAAGACTTTTATTGACTGATAATTATGACATGATTCTTCCCACCAGCTCCCAGCCAGAAATAGAACACAATCTACTCCTCCAAATTCCCACTCAGAATAGGTTCTATGGCTTTGATAGATTGTGAGTTGTCGTTAATGAAATACAATTAAATTTATCACAGCAATGATATCATCCAATAATAATGACAAAGCAGTAAACTAATTCAATAGACTTCAAGGCATGAACCAAAACCAGCCTAAACACAGGAATCATGTGTCCTTGCTACTGCCCCAGGGCAAAAGCACGAAGCTTTCCATGTGTCGTTATTCATCAACAGCCACAAGCTAACCAATTGTATAATCGATTCAGGAGCATCAGACAATGTAATGCGAGCACCAATTACTCATGCTCTGGGACTCCCCCGACCTTCAGTAGATGCTATTCCATGGATGCCAAGCAGGTCCCTCTAGTGGGGCAAGTCAAGGACATGCAAGTAGCTTTGGAGGCTCACCCAGCTAAAAGGTTAAAGATGACCATCTTGGTGGCCGACATCCCTACCAGTTATGGTATGTTATTGAGTCAGAGTTTCTGCAGGACATGGGAGGCGAAATCATATTGGATTGGTCACACGTTGTCATCCCAATTGGTAATAAGAAGATCAAGCTGGAATCAAAGGAGAGAGCGAAGTTCACTGTAATGAAATCAGATGACTCTAAAGCCCAAATTATGTATCACAAACTTGAGTTCAAGAATTACATGCTTATCCCTGACCCACCACCGATAGAAGAGGAGGCAAAGCTCGCATATGAACACTAGAGTTTGACGGCAGTTGTGCATCTGCTGGCTCCAAGGTCAGCATTGTGTTGATATCTCCAGAAGGTGAGATGACTCACCTTGCATACAAACTTGAGTTCAAGAACACCGACAACGCAGCAGAGTACGATGCGTAACTGTTGGGCATAACCGCAACCAAGGAGAGAAAAGTAAAAGTCCTCAAGGCTCAAGGAGATGCTGAACTGATAGTCAGGTAAGTCTGAGGTTTATACAAGGTCAAGAATCACAGAATCAAAAACTATAGAAACCATGTTTGCGATGAGATAGAACGGTCTGAAGCTTTCTCCATCGAGGTGATCCCTAGAGATCAAACATGTCAGCTTCTCTCCTCCTTCCACACCCGGATTTCAAAGAACATGAGTACAAGGTGGGGTGCTTTTCCACCCTAATGTACCAAATAATGTTGATTCATGGCAAGTCTTCGGAGGTGACTAGAAATTGCAATTGCTCCTAGAAAATGTTGAGGCATTTGCAAGGCAGTATTTCAAAGGCGGTGAAAACAAGTGTTGCGACCTATCTCCTATTAGCAAGAAAGATCTAGAGAAGGGCATGATCCAGTTGAAAGGCAACAAGATTCCATCTCACCTCATTTCCCTCAAAAAGCTCTTCAACAAGCATGATGCTTATATCCAGAAGAGACAAAGCGAAAGGGAGAAAACCTCAAGAGAATATGAAGGTTTGAACATTGGAGACGAATGTAATTTGAAATTCGTCAACATTGTCAAATGTCACAACAAGGAAGAGAGAACATAATAGAGACAATTACTCACCACCCATCAAGACGTGTTTGCTTGGGATACAAAGATCTAAAGAACTTCATGGGAGGAAAGTTCAAATATCAAATTCCCTCAAGCAGCAAGCAACCACTTCTCACCAGAAGCAGGGGAACTATAACCCCATGGTAGCGGATGCTATCTTCAGGGAAGTGGACAATATGCTTATAGCCAAGATCATTTATCCCACACACCACTCCACCAGGGTTGCGAACATCATACCTGTGAGGAAGAAAAACGGGGAGATAAGGATATGTGTCAACTTCAAGAATCTGAACCAAGCTTCGCTTTAAGACAATTATGGCTTACCAAACATGGATCACTTGTTGCAAACTGTGGCAGGATCAAAAATGGTGTCAACGCTAAATGGCTTCTCTAACTACAACTAGATCAAGGTGGAAGAGAATGACCAGCACAAAAACGACATTTACTACTCACTAGTACCATTGCCTACAACAGAATGCCATTCGGATTAATCAACATTAGTGCCACATTTCAAAGGGCCATGGATCTGTCATTTGGTGATCAGATGGACAAGATTATAGTCATATACCTAGATGACTTGACCATCGTTTCCGAGGCTTAGAGAAAATGTTGAAGAGATGTCAAGAACACGTAATTTCACTGAATCCAAGGAAAATCGGGTTTTTGCGTCACTGAAGGGAAGTTACTTGGGCACATCGTGTCGCAAGAAGGAATCTAGATCGATCCCAAAAGGGTTAGAATCATACAGCAATTGAGTCTCCCGTCTAGCAAAATTGGGGTCAAATCCTTCTTTGCTCAGGTAAACTTTTTGCGGAGGTCCGTGCCTATTTTTTCCAAAATTACAAAGCATATAATGGACATGATGAAAGGGATTCAAAACTTTTGATGGAATGACTCTAGCAAACAAGCATTTAAAGATATCAAGAGAGCCATTGCAAAGGCCCTGATCCTAGTTTGTCCCGACTATACCAAGGAATTCATCATCCATTGTTATGCCTTCGAGCATACCCTCTCGACTACACTCATGCAGGAGAACGAAGAAGGGAGATACAAGCAGCTATCGCTTTTGTGAGTATTCCCCTCAAAGATCATGAACTCAAGTATTCTCGACTCGCGAAACATGCCTATGCCATGGTTAGGGCCCTAAAGGATTTTAGATTTTATATTTTACACTTCCATTTGTGGTGTATGTACCAGAGGTGACTTTGAAAAGTGTGCTCGCACAACAAGACATAGGATGTAATGTTTGAGAATACAACATTGATATCAAACCCACTAAGTTGATCCAAGGGAACAGATTGTGTAGAGCAATACCCGAAAACCAAATGATGACAGAAGATGAAAAAATTCCAAGGGTATTAATGGTAAGCCTCTAAGACCCATGGTTCTCTAATATAGCATATTTTCTCGCATATAGGGAATGCCTAGATGGCTTCACTCCCAAATAGAAGAGGGACCTTACGATGAAAGTGTCAAAGTACATGATTTGGGTGGATAGACTATACAAGAAAGCTATCGACCTTTCTCAGATGCGTAGATAAACAACAACAAGAAAGATCATTTCGAACCTTCCATGACAAAGCTTGCAGAGGTAGCTCCTCTACTTTCATGGCTTTCAAGATTTTAAGGCAGTGTTACTACTGACTAGGGATGTTTAAAGACACATACAAATGGGTCGCCCAATGCAAGAAGTGCACGATGTTCACAGGAAAACCGCAATTGATCGCTTTGCCCCTAAGACCATTTGTGATAGAAGGCCCTTTTCAACAATGGGTATTGGATTTCATAGGACCAATCAACCCACCTTCTGGCTCGAGACATACTCACATTATAACTACTACAAATTATTTCACCAAATGGGTCGGAGTTAAGCCGACCAAGAAAACTACAGTAGTGGTGGCATGTGAGTTCTTAAAAGAGAATATGTTGGTTCGTTTTGAAGTTCCGAGGAAGTTGGTGATGGATAACACTTCTTATTTCTCTTCGACGGAGATTGTCCACTTATGCTATGATCACGAGATCCAGGTGGGTCACTCTTCTAACTATTTCTCGCAAGGCAATGGGCAAGTTGAGTCAAGCATCAAGAATTTGGTCAACATCATGAAGCAGCTCATCACAAACAATCAGAGGAGTTGGCATAAAAAATTGCACGAGGCTTTGTGGGCCAACAGGACTACACCCAAGCGAGCCATTGAAATCTCTCGCTTTGAGCTGGTGTTCACAACAGAGGCCAATCTCCCTCTCCCTCTTAAGTTGTCCACATTTAAGCTTCAGACCATGGTAGAAGACAGCACATTCCAAGACGGTTTGGACAAAAGGATATTATACGTGACCCAATTGGAGGAGGAAAGTGAAGAAATGGTGGACCGGATCACTAAACATCATATGCGAATGAAGGATCTCTTTGACAAAAGGGCAAGACCCTGAAGGTTCATGGAAGGGGATCTGGTTCTACCATGGGATGCATTCCAAGTTTGAAAGCTTGTGGAAGGGCCCATTAAAAATACATCAGGTCAACAAGCACAACTTCTTCAAGTTGGCATACCCGAACGACGAAGTCTTACCGTTGTCATACAATGGTCAAGACAAAGTTATATCAAATCTAATAGCCCCAGTCAAAGCCATTTGTTGTCGCCATTTTGGTCCCCCTATCCTTGTGTCATATGGTAGTATGCTAAATTATGATTCCAATCCTAAAACTCAAAATCTAGGTCCAAAAGTGAGGGTATGAGTCAAGTTGTTTCTCATCAAGCTCTTTACCTTAGTTACGCAAGTTATCTGGATTTCCATTTTCATGCTTCTCCCCTAGTTGCATTATGCAAATTTCATGAAAACTGGCGCGCACAATTAATGTTGGGCAGTTTGTTTATTTAGCGAGCAGATAAGTCATACGATACTCCCCCGATGAGAAATTAGTCCAAGCATGTCAAATCTTTTAAGTGATAGCGATTTCGAAGTTTCACCATCTACACTACTCCTTCGACTAGAAAAGAATTAAGGTGGCTACTATTTCGCAGACCAAAGCAATATCGTGCCTTCAATATGCCAAGATGAAGGTTGTGCAATATTCCCTCGAGGATTCCTCCAACACACTACTTGGAGAAAAAGCTCCCCCTTTGCATCCTTGCAAAGAAGAAAGTGATGAAACAAAGAGCTTGAGAAAAACAAATGAGTGCCTACTCCAAGTTTAGATGGCTCACTTAAAGGGTATTTGGAGCATGTTCCTGGAATTCCCATTAACAAGAGGGATCACCAACTCATGTCATGAAGTTGAGTATTGAAAAACAATAACAATAGTGCTTCCAAGTTTTAAAGTGAAGGTTAATGGGAAATCAGATCTTCCAAACATTAAAGTAAATGCAACAAGATGTGTTGACATATATCAAGTCATTAACAAATTGCCATTTGATTTAAATCCGATCGTTAGCAAAAAAGGGTCATTCCTAAATAATTCATTCATGTAGCAAAGAAATACAAACCCAACAATCACATCACAAATCCATAAAATGGATTTGCGGGAGATTTACCATCATCACTCCCAAACGGGCATTCTCGATCTGCGTAGAAATACAATAGCCTTGTTCTCTGATATAAGCAATGGTAGTGAAGTTTGCTAGATATGATAGCTTAAAAGGGATTGTTTATGAGTGGAAGAGCTTGAAAGGAATTGATTGAGAGAAGAAGAGCTTGAGCGACACCCAGCTCAGATTCTCTGACTTGGGGGACCTACACAAGAGGTTAAGATCGGATCCAATCCACCCTATCACAAAGAAATTGAAGGAGAGTGATATGGTAAAAACAGAAGGGTTTTCCATAGTCGTTCAAGCCCCAGAGCTAATTCTAGAGTGCATTGCTTGCTACGACCCCACCACACAACAAATCAAGATGCCAAACAACAAGGTTCTGCTCACAATTGATCAAGATACAATGCAAAATTGCTTTTGCTTACCTGCTAGAACAAAATTCAATGAAATGAATATATGGAACTAGACATCACTATACAACGAGAAGAAGGCGGTGAGGAAAGGTGATCTGCTAGCGACATGGTTCTAGGTTCCGAGAAGCAATTCGAGCAAGGTAATAAAGACACTCTACAGCACAAATCTGAAGGAGATTGTTGATATCTTGGTGCTTCTACATAGACTAAAGGGGGATGAAGATACCCTAAATTTTGTAGAGCACTATTTTGATCTAGTGCAAATAATATGTGTTGATGGTCAGTATGTACACTGGGCCCAAATTTTGAGTGAGCAGTTGTTTGCGTGGCTCCAAACGATGAAGACCCAGAGGTAAATTTTTAGGTCCTCATATTTAATTTATGCCCTAGCTATTGTTCAACTCTAGCCCGGGCTTCCTCATGTAGAGGAATATGACGAAGACATCCAAGTGTATAATTTCTACCCATGCCTCCAGTTGCATAGAAGCTATGCCGAGTTCAGAAAAGTGAACGACGCCTTCACAATGAGGCTATGCCAGGAACTCCAGGGATGCCTGGGAAGGAGATTGTCCAAAACAGTTGTCTCTGTCGTAACCTAGTTCGACAGCTATTTCATACAATTCCCCACATTTACATTATTGCCAAGTTTTAGTCTTCCCTTTTTAAAGCTTGAGGTCGTTGGTTAAAGTGAGTAAGAGGTGTCTAAGTCTGTTTGAAAATACTTACTCCTCATCTTTCTCGAAGCACTATGCTATCTTCATTTTTCAAGTCTCCCTTTGCAATACATTTACCTAACCTTTCTATGTGGGTTTTCTATTTTTCCGATGCGCACAGGGTTTAGGTGATTTAGGCATGGTTGGGGTGCGATCTTGCATCCTCCCGATGAGAGTAAGTGTTATACACCTTATTATCTATAATCTTACCCTTACATTGAACATCTCACGGGTTATAAACTCTCAAGCTAATTCTCCCATCAAGCAAACCACACCAATTGTGAATCCAAAGGTTGGAGCCATGGAAAATGATTAAAGGGGCTATGAATATGCTTTTGCCAAATGCCCAAGGATTTACGATGCTATGGATAGAGGCCAAGGTGTTTCTCATTCATATCTGTGGAGATAAGATCAAATATTGCTAAGGAATACGAGTTTATGGTTTGCTGCTGCATATTCATGGAAATGCAGCCGTTTTATTTTGTTTCCGAAGCCTCATGAACCTGAGCCAAATCCCAATTCAGATAATCAAATAGTGTGAGCATAATGATTTAAAGGCTCATAACTAGTAATGCGTGCTCGAGATCTTTCATTAGGCCAACAAGTTGAAGTTAAAGGTTGAATGTTGTTTGTTGTGCCTCACTCCAGAAAATGCTACTAAGAAAGGGGTTTTCCACCCAAAGGTAACAAGACGGGCTACTTTTCCAGAAGCTTGGAGAATACAAGGCTAAGTTTACCTAAAATTCAAATATTCTTCGGATATGCCCAAAAGATAGTTCCGGAGAAGTTGGTGTTGGAGATGTGAACCCGTTATGAAAGAAAAGCAATGTTAAATGCCTTAGGTGGAAATTGAAAGAGCGGAGTGCGCAAGCTAGCGAAAGGATTATTCCTCGAGCTACGATTCCGAATAAAAGGAAAACTACATTATGGAAAAGCTAAGTGTTTCTTTCTCTCCCGCATATGCTAATATTGTTAAGAACATCTTCATTCTGGATTCTGAAGCAAAATAAGGCACTTTCTGGAAAGCTAAGTATTTATGTTGATCAATTACTTTTAGTCATATCACTTTACTTTAAGTAAAGTAAGAGTGCTTTCGGGAACTTAATATTTTAAGTGCAAATAAACGGAAAGTTAAATAGCCGTTACTCATGGAATTAAATGCAAATTCGGTTGTTATAATCGTTGGCCAGACTTAATTTCGTTCGTGTGGTGCCAACATTCTAATTCCTTAAGGCTATTTCATCGGATTTGCAAGCAATTGGTTTCTACAAATTTATTTAACAACTATTTATCAAAAACTACATCCTGTGCAATCATAGCAAATGGCAATGAGAGCTGCTGGTTACGAAAGATTAATTGGCTTGGAAAGCGAGTTAAAAGATTATACAGATACGTCCTTCAAGTTCTACAACTTGGGTGATCTACATAGGAGGCTAAATTCCCAACCCATTCCCCCAATCACTCTGAAACTCAAAGAGAGAGGATTTGTAGAGGCAGTCGGCTTCCCAATGGCAATTCATGTACCTGAGTTAGTAAAGGAGTGCATAGAGAGATAAAATCCAAAAACAATGCAGATTTTGTTTCCAAATCATTCCATTCTCTTGTCAATTAACAAGGTGTTGATGCAATCAGCATTTGGCATCCTTGCACATGAGGAATATTGTGGCATTGATTTTGGGTCCTCTGCGTCCATGTTTAATGAGAAAAAGACCCTTAGACGGGAAGACATGCTGAGGACCTGGTTCTAGACTGCCCACTCGAAGAAAAGCAAAATGTTGAAAACTCTGTTTGGCACCAATCTAAAGCGAGAGATCGTGGATATCCTCGCACTCCTCCTCAGACTGAAGGGAAAAGAGGAGATTTTGGAGTTCATCGAGCATAATTTCTTCCTAGTACAAGCAATTTGTGTTGAGGATATGAAGAATGATTGGGCACAGATCCTCTATCATGAGCTCACTTCCTAGTTGAATTCTGCCAGAGGATTCAAGCAATTCCATATGTCCTCCTATTTGATTTATGCTTTGGCAACACACCATTTGTAGCCTGGTCTCCCAAGTATCCCAAGCTATGATGACCACACCAAGATCTATGAGTTCTATCCACATCTACAACTACAAAGGAGCTATGAGGACTATGTAGCTGTCAATGATGCCTTTGCAATGAGGTTGTGCCAAGAATTGCAAGTTTGCCCTGAGAGGAGATTCTCACTCGAGGCAATTTTGGCTATAAGTCAATTTGGATGCTCATTCATCCAGTTTCCGAGCTTCTCCTATTTGTGAATAGGAGCCTATGATGGATTTCCCAAAAGATTGCCCGAATATCTGGAGGACAAGGTAGTTCTAGTCAAGCTATGTCAACAAATTCTAGAAGTGAACAACTTGTGTTCAAATATTAAGAAGATTGTCGGGATTCCATTCCCTATTATGGTAGGCCCATATTCATGTGCCTCCAAATCAAATGCTAGGAACCTGGTGAAGAGTTTTGAAAGCAAGATCAAGTTGATAAACTATGAGGTGCTTAGGCCTCAATACGATCCAATAAATTTTGTAAAGGATCATTTGAAGATGGGATATGTCTATAGGCATATCCTGAACATTGAAGATTTTTAGTCCAGGTGTCTCGATGAGCATCAAACTTGGGAGAGATTTTGGTCACAGCTAACTGTTGACGAAATAAAGCTATATAATGATTATGTGGATGTTTCTGATCTTGCAGATGATGGAGCCTACATGCACCCCACATGTTATGAGAAGATCAAAGGCACACCTATCCTATCTACCCCACCTGCTGAGCCAGTCATTGATACAATGGAGGTTCTCATGTGAGGGATAGTTAAAAGAACAAACAAATGGGTGGAGTGGACCTGAGCGAAGAAGAAAAGGACTGGAGCTGCGAGTTCAACAGATGGAGTATCAACTAGAGTCGCTCAGTCAACTGCAACTATGACCACTACGGCCACTACAACAACATCTGTTGGACCATCACAATCCATTGGCTAGGAACAAGACCAGCCATCAAAAAAGAATGTGCCACTTACTCCCACTTGCGGAGTCGGCCCTCTTCCAAACATTGGGAAGACAGGAGAGAAGAAGATGACAACAATAAGGGGAAGGAACAAGACAAATGTGTGACCAAGCCACCCTCCCCTGTTCAAGTCATTAATCTGGATGGAGACACCAACCCCATGGATGGTCAGGATCAAGATGCATCTCAGCAAGGGGATACATTAGCCCTTTCTGTAACCAAGGTAGCCTTCCCTATTGCTTCCCAGAGCAAGCCAACTCCATTGATTCCGAGGAAGCCGTTCAGCCCATCTGCACTGCAATCTGCTACCAATGTGCTCTCTACAGAATCTTGGCTTGAAGAGACCATTGATAGGAAGAAGAGGAGATACAAGGATGCGGCCCCATCAAAGGACTTGAACACACAAGTCACCTCCTCTCAGCCATCAAAGAAGACTAAGAAGCAGAAGACAATCATTGCATTGTCTACAAATTCAGCAACTAGCCATATGCTAGTTGAAATTGCTAAGCCTCAAAAGGAAGGAAGATTTCACGAGCTCTCAAAAGATGACTTCCAAATCAGAACACTGGATCTTGGCATTCCAGTTCATGACTCCATGGTGAATATGTGGAAGTCAACCAATGAGAAGACTGAGGACAAGTTAGAGGAGCTAAGAGCAAAGAAGGAAATATTGAAGGCCTCCAACAAGGAGCTGGTAGAGTACATAAAGCCTACACTTGGGAGTACTTCTTCTAGTCAATTCGACCCAAATGCAGAAGAAAACAAGAACTTATTGCTCAAGCTGCAGCAAGAGAGACAATTCGGGCAAGTAGGCCGAGCATGGGTAGATCAGATAAAGGCCCAGGGTCCCCTACTAGTTGAGAATCTAGGGAGCTTGGTACTAGACGCTCACAAGCTCAGAGAGACTGCCTCAGATCATCAAACAACCATACAAAAGATAGCAAATAAATTGACAGAGCAATTGGCCCTTCTGCAAGGAATGATAGATATGAAGACCAATGTGGCCTTTGCTCATGGGATTCTAAACACTAGCCAAGAGTCCTTGTTCCACTGGAAGCAATCCTTGGAGTTTGTCATAGAAAACTCTATGAGATCTGCAAGTGAACTCAAGGATGTGCACGACCTGGTGTAAAAGATCATCGACAATTTGTTTCAATACTTGAAGAACTTGCATACAGAGTCCTTTGTGTCTACTAATGGCAAGCTGGTGGACATCGAAAGAATGAAGTTCATGTTCTTGGCATTTGTTGACGAAGTCGTTGACCTGCTTAACTTCCAAGTGGCCAAGATCCAGGAACTGTTAGCAGTTGATGCAATCATAAAGAGGGAAATGGAGAAGTTCCAATCAAGGGTGGACAAAATTGATGAACTTACAGAAATGCATGATTACTGGATGATTGGAGCCGACAACATCCTCCATCCCAGGTGTCGAAGAGCTGGATAAACTAGCCGAAGCTATGAAGGCATATAGGGCTAAATCAGTTACTTCTAAGGCATAATGATTTTGATGCTTCTCCAGACATCTATCATTCTTTCCCTCTTCCTTCTTTTGTCATCATTCTTGGCATTCTGCTAAATCTCTATAATGGACAATGATTCGAGCTTGTCCTATTTTTAGATTATTCTGTTCAGAGATGCTCTACTGAGCAATCATCCATGTAACCGGCCATTTTGAAAAGGCCTATAAATGTAATCTTTTAAGATGTAAATAAGATTGGCAAAATTTACTTTGGGCAAACCCCTGTAGCTGCGACTATTGTGTGAGACTCTGAGTTCATTTTAAGTTTTGTTGTTCATTTAGTTTAAGTGGAGTTTATGGAATGTATGTGTTAATGCTGAAAGTTGAATGAATATGAATGAACTTGGCTTTATTTCTTTTGTTCAGTAGATTGTATGCTTTACTCTTTTCAACATAAGCAAACCCCTGTAGCTGCAACTATTGTGTGAGACTCTGAGTTCATTTTAAGTTTTGTTGTTCATTTAGTTTAAGTGGAGTTTATGGAATGTATGTGTTAATGCTGAAAGCTGAATGAATACGAATGAACTTGGCTTTATTTCTTTTGTTCAGTAGATTGTATGCTTTACTCTTTTCAACATAAGCATGTCTTCTGTTCATCATAGTCTGTGTGCTTAGTTTAGTTCTCTACATAAGTAAGTTAGAAATTGGTGTGGGAGCAACTGAGGAATAGACAATCTGGGTATTGTCAAAACATTGGCTAACTTTGTAATCCGAGAATTACTTATTTCACTACCTTTCCTTTCTTCCTGCTGTCACAGTTAGTTTTGCATGTTTCCATTTATCTACATTATAGATTTGAGTAGATTGCATTTTGTGAGATAATCCCCCTTCTTTGCCAAGGCTGTTTAAAGTGTTGAGCAGCTTGGTTTTTGCCTCTTCTGCTCTCTGGTTAAGAGTATACCCCCCAAAACCCGAAAGATAAATTCATTGCATATCTTGCACTCATAAGGGAGTTGTACCTTTCAATTCAGGGATCTTTGATAGAATACTACATTGACCCATTATGTTGTTAACTTTGTGCTTTCCATAAGCCTTTGGGCAAGTACAGAGCCAAGGTATAAAACAATATATCAAGGAAGACAAACTATTAGCCAACATACACATATCAAGATAGCTGGATTCGACAACTTCCCTTGGAAGTTGACAAGGTACCCAGATGGTAGAACCAGCCTAATAAAGCTTTGCTGCCAAATTCTGAAGGTAAACACCCTTTGCATAGACACAAAAATTGAAATTCTGCATCGCTTTCCCTATCAGAGATGGGGCTTATTCCCTTGCTTTGCTTTCCAACACGAAGAATATGTTGCAAGTGTTCGGTGAAAGGTACAAGTTGGACTCAAGTGAGGTAATAAGATCGAAGTTTGATTGTGTTGATTATATCAAGAAAAATCTGCAGCTAGGTCTAAACTTTGGGCACATCCCTACACTAGAAGACTACTAGACGAATTGTGTAGATGACTTGGATAGTAGGGGAAAGTTTTACTCGAGACTAATTGTACAACAAATCAAAAGGCATGGAGTAAACATTGATGTCTAGGGCATCGAAGATGATGGTTTGCATATGCAACACTCTACCTATTTAAAAGAAATTAAAGGTACCCCCATCTACTTTGCCCCACCTACAGAGCCCATGGCAAGGACCTTGGATGAGCTAAGGGCTGGCATTATGAAGCGAACAAACAAGTGGGTAGAGTGGACCAAAGCAACCACCAATCCAATGCAAGCCTCCTCCATTGTTGCCACTAATTCCACTGCTGCTACATCAGCTACATCAGAGCCTTCCCAAACTATTGGTGGAGAAAACCAACCTCCGAAGAAGAACATTCCAATTCATCCTACTTGCAAAGGAGGTCCCGCCGCAAATATAGGGTTATCTGAGGAAGCGGAGAAGGATTCAGAGAAGGACAAAAAAACAGTGCAAGAAGAGGAGAATGGAAAAGAGGCAAATGTGGAAGTGATCAATCTAGACGGACCAGATGGGAACCAGCTCTATGATGGGCTAGACGGAGGCCCACAACCATAGGAGACACCACAAGGCCAAGAAGATCCAGGTAATCATCCTACTATTGTGGCTTCCTCTAAAACAATTGTTTTTCCCTTTTCCTCTAAGCAAAAGAATACTCCTCTTGTAGCAAGGAAGCTCTTCGATGCAGACTCCCTATAGTCCTCTCTCAATGTTTTAATTACAGAGCCATGGTTGAAGAACACTCTAGAGAAGAAGAGCAGAAGGGCAAAGAAGAGTGCTCCTCCCAAGGATCTACTCACCCAAGCAACGAAGCCACAGTCACCAACCTAGAAGGACTCTAGCTGCATTAGTGAGAGATACCACCACAGGGAATATGATAATGGAGATTTCTCAAGCCCAAGGTGAAGGAAACATAACAGAACTTTCACCGGCAGATTTCAACATCCAGACATATAACATGGGACCTCCAAGACATGACACCACAATGGAAATGTGGAAATTCACGAACCTGTAGGAGAAAGAGAAGCTAGAAGAACTAAAAGTGTCAAAGGTCCACCTAAAGGCATCTAACCGGGAGTTGTCTAAAATTTGAATACATCAGAAAATTATTGACACCACTCGCCCTCCTACCAAGGGAGTCTTCTGCCTCCAAGTCTTTTGACCCATCGGCAGAAGAAAACAAAGCCTCACTCCCCAGATTACAAGAGGAAAGGCATTTTGGGCAAATTGGATGAAGTTGGGTTGAAGATGTGAAAGTGAGAGGATTGCCTAATGATCAACAAGCTCGACAATCTTTGCAAGGAAATTATTAAGTTAGGAGAGGCTATCTTTACTAACCTTGAAGTGTTGAAAGTGGATGCCAAAGTATAAGGAATGCATGTCCTTACTACATGAGGTCATAAGCTTAAAAGTTGAAAATGATATCAACATAGGAATATTGACGACCGGCCAAGAGCCCTTGACACATTGGATGCAATCCAATGTGTTCAAAAAGGAAAACATAATTAGGGTTGAGAACCATCTAAGAAAAGTGTATGAGTCTATGAAAAGGGAAGAAATAGTCTACAAATATCTCAGCGATCTGAATGCAAAATCCCATACAAGCAAGAGTGAGGAGGTCACTGATATTAAACATATGAAGACCTTGTACCAAGACTTCATTGATGAAGCAGAACATCCTTCAAATTTTTGAGTTTCCAAACTCCAAAAGTTAACCGCCTTGGATGGGATGTTGGTCAAGGCTTTGGAGAACATGCAAGCACAGTCCGATGCAATCAAAAAATTAGCAGGAGACCACAAATACTGGATGATTCGCTCGGATATTGTGTCGGTCCCCGACAAAGACAATCTAGCAACTATCTTGGCGGCTATGCAAGCTCATCAATTGATGAGCTTGCAAATGCCAAGAAGGCCAACAAAGGGAATATTGATGCTTCCACTTCCTAATCCCCTTTTATAATCATTGCTCTGTCTAAAAATGGCAAGTGTCTCTCTCCTCCTCTCTTTCTACTTCTTAAAGAAATGTAATTTTGTAAAGGCCAAAGAAACGGGGGCCTATATATACTATTTTCAAAATTAATAGAAGGATCGAAAAAAATTGGTGTGCATTCTCCCCCTATCGCTAAGACAACTGAGCAAGTCGCGAGAAGCTTATCAAGATTTGTTGTTCATTTGTTGTAGTTATTTTCTTATTGCATGTAATGGATGGAATGTTAATCGAACTAGATGGTTGTTAGGTTTTAGCAAAGTAGAAGCATTCCTAAAGTTTGATAATCAACAAATAATTTGAGAATTAATGCAGTTTTGTTACCTTTACTTTCATTGCTCTTTTACATTCTTAAAAGTAAACTAATAATTGTGTGTGAGTTATCCATATAGAGGTGTTGTTAGTTCATGTAGAAGTAGGAAGGAGGGAGATAAAATTCAGCACATTCACAATTGTGAGTGGAGTAAAATCAGTTGTGAACAATTTTATGCCCGTCTTTTATGGATATGGAAGACTTGGTTATTAGTTCTTCTAC
The DNA here is from genome assembly GCA_028749045.1 of Cupressus sempervirens. Taxonomy (NCBI): domain Eukaryota; kingdom Viridiplantae; phylum Streptophyta; class Pinopsida; order Cupressales; family Cupressaceae; genus Cupressus; species Cupressus sempervirens. The sequence goes on from CM053793.1 coordinate 637,956,520, forward strand.
TCTCAGTTTAAGAGCATACCTTTGTAATGCAGGAGCATACCTTTGTAATGCAGGAGCATACCTTTGTAATGCAGGAGCATCCTAGGCTTTCTTGCAATCCTGCATGTTGGAGCCAAGTGCCAATGGTTTCCAATTATCTGTTGTTGTCGAGCTGTTTAGTGGAGGCCGAGTTACTATAGCTCCCAGTGGATGTCGATTTACTGTAGCTCCTAGTGGGTGTCGAGTTACTGTAGCTCCTAGTGGATGTGTAGCTCCTAGTGGATGCCTAGTTACTATAGCTCCTAGTGGATGTCGAGTTACCACAGCTCCTAGTGGATGCCAAGTTACTGTAGCTCCTAGAGGGTGTCGAGTTCCTGTAGCTCTTAGTGGATGCCGAGTGTTCCTGAATGTTGAGGACCTGTACATTGGAGAGCCAAGTAACCCACTTAACACCTCCACCCAACTCCACAGGATGGTATGTGTTTTCATAAAGATGAGGCAGGATGGAGAGACCAAGTACAAGGGACCAAGTGGGAGGATGTGGCAGACATCCCTCTTAAACTTGGTGTAGATATGGCTTCAAACAAACCCATCATGTCTCTTCATCCAAATCCTAAATATGTTTGTGAAGTATTATTAATAATGTATGAATATAATGCGGTTTTTAACCCTAATTGTTTATATATGTATGTGTGCACTATATATATATATATATATATATATAGTTTTTAATTGTAGGATTCAAGTGTCGAGGTGCATTACCAACAAAGATATTTAACTGGTGAGATGTAACCCTTACCCTAATTTGTTGCAATTTTGATCTTAGAGTAAATTTTAGGGCAAAATAGGAAGGTGGCATTACAAAATAGAGCTCATTGCTCTTCAAATTATGAATTATTTTAACATTGTCACTCATAGTGACTTCCTACTGAATGGACAACAAGTTAGTCTTTCCTTTGCACCAAAGTGGAGAGATTAATCTTCATACTAACTATTGTACTATTATGATCAATCCGCTTCTTAGAAAAAATTTCAGGAACATGATAAGAGCATATAGAATCAACAGTTGGGCAAAACAAGAAAGAAAAAGAGCAAAAGCTTAACCAAATTGTAGACCAAAAGTACTCTAACATTGACCATTGCATCACTCTTAGACACTTCAATAAAAGAGTTTGGGACACAAAAGAGAAAGAAGCTTTATGTTGCTTCACTAATTCCAAGGAAATCTTTTATACAGTTCTTTGGAGTAAAATGAGATTATTGGGATTCCTAATGAGCTTAAAGTTGCAATGCATAAATTCTATGATCGGGTTAGAGCTAAAATTAGAACTAAGGTGGGGATATCTAAATATTTTGGCAATGACATTGGAGTTACACATAGTGTCTTCTTTCACCCAATCTATCTGACCTATATATTAATAAACTTCAAAAATTGCTATACAACAGTATCGGGATTAATGTTTGTAGTTGCAAGAGATATTATTCTTACCTGTGATGGACATGTTGTCTTCATTGTTGATGCTCAAATCAGATTTGTTGATCACAGTTATCTTAAATTGGTTCCTTTGCTTAAGCTAAATCACTTTGTTCTCTTCATTGTTCTGCATTAGCCTATTGAGAAACCTAGCTGACTCATCACTGCCAACTTAGATGCCTTTGTGATTCATCTCATGTTCAATATACATAAGACTTTGTATGCTTTGAAGGTGAATCAGCTATTCTTATAACCTTCACTGCTCTCATATTATAAGTCAATTAACAATTGTCACGTAGCATTTATCACGAGTGAATGTGTCATGTATGAGTTTCTCTTCATGTTCACGTACATCGTTGAAGGAACTCTGACATCTCTTTAATGTAACCATCACCAACTCATTTATGGTAACAGTAATGACTCTTCAGTTGTCAGCTCCTTCTCAAATTAATGTTATGTCTAGTTGGCTCATGATTTTTGGAGTTGAGACAATTTTTGGTATTAGAAGAGTGTGGTGCAACTTTAGTAGAACAAAAATTATTCTGAAAATGAGGAGTATTTTATAAATTTATATCAATAAAATTCAGGAGGTGAAATATTGTATATGAAGCTGATCATTGTATTTGTGATTTAGTAAAATTCTATATTTGTTTAGATACTATGTGTACGACCAGTGCTTGATCATTCTTATCATGCCTATATTTTATTTAATATCTATGTAGGAGTTAAGCAAGTTATGCTTGAACTCTCAAGGAATTAGTAATATCTAAATTGTTTTGATCATATGTTCAAGATTGATACCTTTGTACAAAACTTTTGAGTTTTGATTCTTGAATAAAAGGATCAATTTCAAGTGTGGTTGGGCTTTTCTCCTCGAGTAGGAGGGCTTTCCTACGGTTAATCATTGTGTCTTGGGAGTTTATGTGTTTTGATTATCCTATTACTTATTTATGCTATTTTAATCTTGAAATCATTAACAGGGAAGGTATTTAGCTTGTAGAGGTATGTTATGAAACTATGGCAGATGAACTTATCCTAATTGCAAAAATTGCAAATGACTTGAGAAAACATTTGAAGGTGCTTGAACTTTTTTGACAAGAGGTTGGAATAAAAGCAAGTAAACACCAACAAAACTAAAGTCATAATCTTCTCCTTGAAAATTAAAAGCAAAAAATTGACTTCACGTTTAAAAGTGGTACTATTGGAGATAGTGGAATAATACAAGTACTTGGGAATTGATTTCCACAATATGCTCACTAGGAGACTTGTAAGCCAAAATGGATTCCAAAAGGCTTCTTATCTCTTGCAAAAAAAAATGTTGGAAAGCAAACTTATGGGATATGAAAATCGAGAAAACCCTCTACAATTTGTTGGTTATGCCATATATCCTTTTTGGTTGTGAAATTTAAGGAAGTAGCATGTCAAACCACAAGTGGAGGCAACTAGAAAGATCCAAAAGCATCTTAGCATTAGTAGTCTCGAGGTAAAATCAACACTTCCTAATGAGATTCTTTTAGCATAATCCAAAATGTTCCAATGGAAGCCTCAGCAATATTGTTTTTGCAATGTTTTTTATAAAAAGTCAATAACATGGATAAGCAATGCTGGCCCAAAGTGGTTGTTGAAAAGGAACTGAACAAAGGAAGAAGACTTGGGGGTATAACGAGCAGATGAGCAACTGGACATTGATTTGCAAGATTGCCCCAACAATAATGAAGAGATTAAAAAGTTTGCGTTTAAAAATTATGAGTGCTATGTGCACAAAGCAGTTTGGTCAATAAAAGCACATTACATTAAAGAGTTCAACCCCTTGGGCAAGCATGATAAAAAAGACTACCTAAGGGCAGCAATTAAAGAATAGTCTAGACTTCTAGTTGCACAACTCAAATCCATATCTCACCATGAGTGAGATGAAAAAGTTTATATTTTCTGTTATAAGAGGTGGTAAAAACTGAATAGCACTTCATCTTAGAGTGTACAGCATATGAGGATATTCATACAAATATGAAAAGAATTTGAAGGTACAGCAATAGCACTTCATCTTAGAGTGTACAGCGTACACATTATGAAAAGAATTTGAAGGTGAGCATTCTAGATTAGCTCTTGCAGGAGGTAAGACTTCACAAAAAATTGAGTTTTTTTATCAAGAGCAGCATCAGAAGAGTCAACAATGTTGGGAATTTGAAAATTAAAAATTGTGAACGATGAGGCTCTTGGTCCCATAGACTGATGGTTTCGTGAATGTTATTAAAAACTCATTAATTTAAGTGAGATAATTCATATTGAAATATTTTTCTCAATGAAAGAAATGAATTTGCAGATTTATAGTGACTTATATCAGTATACACAAGAAATATCATTGACGATTTGAAAGCAAAGAGAAGCATTTCATATTATATCAATTTTATTTATTGGTAATGACTAACTAATTTCTAACGAGGTTCCACTAAAGAATTCTCATAAACCCCCTGGTGCAGCCACGAGGGACGACTGACCAAAAAGATCTGCTTAGGAGAAGAATAAGCACATTAATCGATACACTCGTATATGTAGACTGTTTTTATAATATTGAAAGTGGTTGTATCAAAAGTAAGTGTACAGACACAAAACAATCTATTGGAAGACATTACCTCAATGGAAGACAAGCTGTTGTTACTGAGGTCAAGGCGTGATAACTTCTCGCAGGCATCGAGTCCTACAATCTGCCAAAAAAAAGATGTTAGAATGCCATATCGAAACCTTTAAAACCCGGCTGAAACCTAAAATATTACGTTCGTACGGAAACGTAACATATTTAGCAATACCTGTGTAATACCACGTTTGGGAAATGAGAGAGTTGTAATGGTGGCCAAGTCCTTGTCAGGATGTTGAGCTGAAATGAATGGAAGAGTCAGCCGCTGCATTGCTCCCATATTTCCCCCAGCTAGCATACTTCCGCAACTTGCACCATCATAAATCTCGGCTCCCTTAAACTGTTTTCCTGATGGTTTGAATTCCCGGGTGTTTTTTAGGTTAACAGCTAGCCCGTGTGTGCGCGATGTAGGGCCCTGTTTTGAAGTGATACCTATAATTAATCGAGATCAATGATATAACGATACGTTTCTCCTTGCCTTGACCCCCTCTGGACAACCAACCTACATAAGCATTTACAGCTCTTTCGGCTCCTCCCTCCTTCATATACACCCATTTAAAAATGAAGTACAAATTTTTTTTTTAATTTACTGTTTAAATTATTTCTCATTTGTTTTATTTACACTCATTTAAAAATGGAGTGCAATTTTTTATTTATTTCTTTTTTATTTAATGTTTAAATTATTTCTCATTTGTTTTATTTTTATTGAATTATTTACTTTAATTTTGTTGGAATATTTATTTTATTTATTTAAAAATAATTTATTTTTAATATTAGAAGCAGCAATATATTATGGTGTTGCCTATGTACAACAAAAGTCTAACAGACAATGATGAGCAAAAAACACTATCAACATGTCAATAGCACACAAACTCAATATAAAAAATAGACACGCTAACTTATAAATAGCAAAATCAACTGAGTATATTTTGGCATAGCTACCTTTCATATTGCTATCAAAAGTAGCTATGGTAAACAAATTTTCTCTAGCATAAATGGCAATACTATTAAGAGTATTTGGAGTGGGCTACAAAGAGCCATACTAACATAAATAGACAGAGTTATACATAACAATAGTAGTGACATAAACAACAAAGAAAAATAAGGTTATAAGGGCCACTATCAACAATAGTCCAGAAAATAAAAAGAGATTGTATCTTTAAGCCTAATTCCTCTTGCATGTCTTTGGCAACATTATCCCTACCCAATCTTTGTAAGGAACTTAAAATTACCATCTTTATTTTCATTTAAACCAAGCAAATCCTTTTGGAGTAAGTGCAAGGTGGTAGTCAAGTTATGGATCACCTTTAGGGCAAAATAAGAAACATCTTTGAACTTTTTGTACATATCATCAATATCCTTTTTAATTTTTTCCATCTCCTCCCAAATGCCCTCAACTTTATCACATTTCATAGTGATAGAGGACTTACGCTTATACATAGTGGGTGATATGGTTATATCCTTCTCAACCACATTTTATGTAATTTTCAAAGTTTTGGTTTCTAGAATCTCTGAGACTTGGGATGAATTGTTAGCATAAACTAAATTATTTTCTCCTTTTTATCATTATTTTCACTCTCACATCCTTCTAAGTCTAACTCATCTTTTAGGTATTTAGCCTTCTTAGTAGGTTTGATTGCTAGCCTAATAGACTATTGGGGATGTTGGTTTCTTCAGTCACCCCAATGTCAAAATCAGTATGTTGGATGTTGAATTTAGGTTTATTGGGCTCTTTTTCGGCCTAGTTAGGGGGTGGGGAGGGAGGGTAGGGTTTTTGATACATTTCTTCTTGCACGAGTTCGGAGAATCTATGACTTTGATTGATGGAGGAGTTGTGGAAGCGAGGGGGTGTTTAGTTTCCTTCAGCCTCTCCATAAACACAGTGATAGGTAGGGTATTTGGAGAACCTTAAAGGTTTTTAAAGGTAGGGTTTTTGATACATTTCTTCTTTCTCGGGGTAGGATAATATATGTTTTGGTTGATGGAGGGGTTGTGGAAGGTGGGAGGGAGGGCAAGGGGAAATGGTTGTGGGGAGGGGGGGCACAATGATTGGTTAGTTATTTGGAGGACCTTAAAGGGTTTTAAGGGTAGGGTTTTTGATACATTTCTTCTTACTAAGGTCAAGAGAAATTATGATTTTGGTTTGTGGAGGGGTTGTGGAAGGGGGGCTCACAAGTTTTAGTTTAGATGGCCTCTCCACAAACACAATGATGGATGGGGCATTTGGAGGACCTTGAAGGGTTTTAAGGGTAGAGTTTTTGATACATTTCTTCTTGCTTGAGTAAGGAAAAAAATGTGATTTTGGTTGATGGAGGGGTTGTGGAAGTAGGAGCATCCTACACAACAATAGGCCTTAGGGACAGAGAGTGAGGTGGAAGTGGTAGGTTTTAAAAATCAGGCCATGATGGAGAATAGTTGATTTATAACCCTATTTTTTTGCCTACGTCACTTCCTTGACCAAATTTTGTTAGCATGAATGTTGATGATATTCCTATGAGGGAGTATGTTAGCATTATTGGAGACGTGATTCAAAGCTTATGTATCACATTCATGATAGTCTGTCATTAATGTCAACATATTGATTATTCTGTGAAGACTGATAGAGTTATAGAGGTAAAATCGTTTGGCACAGTTTGAGGATTGAATATCAGCTATGTGCGCATGAGGTTATGTTCTACAGTATGTTTAGAGGCTATAATTAAGATGCCATACAAAAATATGAAGACTGGATAGAGTTATGAAGATTTTAGTCAAGGCAACTTTCAAACAACATTTTTGGAAAGCAAGTATTATTGTTTTGATTCTATATTCTTGTAGAGATGGAATTGACTTAAGTGAACTAAGATGAAGGTTGAAGACATGTTAGAGATGTCTTGGTTAAGAGGGCATAATTTGAGTATCATTGAGTGAAAAGTTATGATGATTGTGAGTCGACAGTTTATTGTTAATCTTGAAAATAGTGTATAATTATTTAATGTAACATGTCCTATATTATTTTTGTAAATTGGGAAAGCCTTGAGGCTAAGTCAATAACTTTTTTTAGGACTTTGTATAAAGGGAAGGTCATTTCCTTTTGGTAGTGTGTGGTATTCATCAGTGAGATCACATGCATTGTGATGTTTGATTGAGCGAACTTGAATGTGAATATCTTTTGATCAGAGCAGAGATTGATGATGAGGATGTATTGTGAATTTCAAAGGAATTGCATTGGAAAATGAGTTGTTGTTTAGTTAGTTCAAAGATCCTGGATACACTTATCTAGAAGATTGTCTAGTAAAGACTATTTCTGAGGCTATTTGGGAAGTGGGTTTAGTTGTCCTTCTTTTACCTCCTAACAAGGATTAAAAGTCTACTAATAGGGAGTCGTATGTACTGATTGTATTTCATTGACTCCTAGCAGGGTCTATCCTCTAACAAGGAACTTTTATTTTAGTCATATGTGATGTTACTATGCATGGTTGTCTCTTTATGACTGGTGCATCTATTGTTTACATCTTTTATAATTAATAAAGATATTGAACAAATCAAGATTGAACAAGTGACACCCAAAAAGAATGTGGCAAAGAATCATCTTATTGAACATATCATTGGGAGTAAAGACAAAGGAGTCATGATGAGAAACAAGGCACATGAAGAACTATGTTTTATTTCTCAAGTTAAACCTAAGAATGTTGATGAAAATTGTAAAGATGATTGTTGGATAAAACCTACAAAAGAAGAATTAGATCAAATTGAAAAGAGCAAAACTTGGGAATTGGTTCCTAAACCTAAAGATAAGAATATTATTGGAATTAAATGGGTATTTAGAGACGAGATGAATGAACAAGCTAAAGTCATAAGAAACAAAGCAAGATTGGTATGTAAAGGCTATTCAGAACAAGAAGAGTTAATTTTAAAGAAACTTTTGCACCTGTTGCTAGATTAGAGGTAGTAAGAATGATTTTGGCATATGCACTTAACAAGTAATTTAAATTTTATCATATGGATGTCAAATCATCTTTTCTAAATGGCGAACTAGAAGGAGAGGTATACATTGTGAAACTTGATAGGTTCCCTTTGATAGATAGAGATAATATGGTTTACAGATTGAAAAAGCTATTGTATAGATTGAAACTATCACATAGAGCTTGCTATGCAACACTGGGTAAATACTTGACAAATTTGGGATTTGTGAAATGTAATGGTGATAGTATCTTGTATTTGAGAAAGAATGATAAAGGATTATTGGTTGTATTATTATTTGTGGATGACATTATTTTTGGAGGTAATGATGAAGCGAGTCATTTTGAGAAGAAACGAAGAAAGAATTTGAGATGGGTATGATTGGAGAGATGAAATACTTCTTGGGATTGCAAATTGTAGATAACAATGATGAAATTTTTGTATCACAAATGAACTATCTTAAAGATTTGCTAAAAGGGTTTGGATTGAAAAGTTGTAAACTTGTTAGAACACCTATGGTAACTGGATGTAAGTTATCTAGCAAAGATAAATCCCCTACTGTTGAACAAAAAAAGTATAGATCTATGATTAGTGGATTGTAGTGTTTACACACACACTAACCCTGATATAGCTAGTGCAATTGGAATTGTGGCAAGATTTTAGGCAAATCCTAAAGAGACACATTATGCAGTAGTAAAAAGAATTTTCAGATACTCGAAAGGCACACATGATTATGGAAGATGTTATGACATATCACATGATTTCACTTCATGTGCATACATTGTTGCTAATTGGACATGAAGTGTAGATGACAAAAAGATTAGTAGTGGTGGAACATTCTTTTTGGGAGGAAGACTAGTTTCTTGGCTGAGCAAGAAACAAGATTGCATTTCACAGAGTACAACGAAAGCAAAGTATGTAGCAACAACAAACAATTGTAATTAGATTATTTGGATGAAGTAGATGTTGAAAGATATTGGGATAGTGTTAAGAAATTAACCTGGTAATCCACAAGTCTTTGGGTACAAATCGTACCTTACTCTCATAACTATATATTCCATTGCAAATGGCATTTTATAATTATTTATACTAGTTCTAAAGGTGTCAGCAATCTGGGTATAATAGTCTTTAGTTTTGTGCCTTAACTAACTTTAGTTAAGATCAGACTAACAACTGTTAGTTCGACACCAACTTAGGGTAAAATAATTATTAGTTAAATGTTGAGGGTTATGTCCCTTAATGGACATACCCTCTGAAATGGATATATTAGTGGGCTATGAAGATAGTATGGGGACACATAGCAAACATACAGTTTGATCTCCAAGTCTGCTTAGGCTCACGAGTTTTATCTGCAACTTTTAGTACTCCAATTTATACTTGTACCAAGATCTAAAATAATTCCATTAGCATATTAAACTTGAATATCAGTGTTATTGTTGAAGGTTATTCTTGTGCCTATCTAGTCTTTACATTTGAAGTTTGATCTATCCTCAGAATCTGTAGAACATTACATCGTATCAGAGCCCTGTTATCAGATCTAGGGCTCTGCAAATTGTCAATTATCAGACTTGTTCATATCCAATAGTTTTCCTTCATTTCCAATGGCATATACAATCAGGCGTGAGGATAGATTTGATAGAAAGGAACATTTTGAAGCATGGAAATTCAAAATCTTGATGATTCTCGAAGAAAATAATGTTCGACAGTTTGTTGATGGAGCATCCAAACAGCCACCTGTTGAACCTCACAAATCCATATGGTCCAATGGAAATAGGAAAGCCATTCAAATCATCTTGGATGGATTGAAGAATGACATCGTACCTATGCTTACAAAACACCTAACTGCCTACGATATGATGAATGCATTACAAAATGCATTTGAAGTAAATAATGCAACGAGGGTCCTTGCACTAAAGAGACAACTAAATCACATCCAAATAAAGAAAGGAGAATGAATAAACTTCTATTTTCTAAGATTTTTTGGTATTAGAGATGAATTGGCAAGCATAGGAACCATCATAAATGACACCGAATTAATGCTCATGGCCTTAGATGGACTGCTAGAATCATGGGAAACATTTGCACAAGGAATAAGTGTTAGAGACCAGCTTCCAGATTTTAACAAACTTAAGAATGATTGTCTTCAGGAAGAATCAAGAAAACTAAAGAAAGGAGGAAAACCTAAAATGGAAGATGAAGAACTTCACGTTCTTAATGCCAACTCTTATAAAGGCAAGAAAAAGCATTTCAAGAAAAATAAAGGAAATCAGAAGAATGGAAAGTCCAAGAAAGACCTATCAAAAATAAAATGTGAAAAATGTGAAAAATTTGGACACTTTAGATCTAATTGTCCATAAAACTCCAAACAACAAGCAAATTGCACAAATATTAGAGAAGAAGAAACTTGTGATCTAGAGAATCGTGTTTTGTATTCCTCCTTGTAAAATGAAATCTCAAATAAGGCATGGGTAATAGATAGTGGATCCTCCAAGCATATAATGGGATATAAAGAAACTCTAGATTTCTTGTTCGAGAAAGTCAATAGTGAAGTTACTATTGGTGATAACTCAGCACATTCAGTTAAAGGGATTGGTAGTTGCACCTTGAAGCTAAAAATAAGAAATACTCTCCTTCTGAAAGATGTACTATATGTACCAGGGATAAAAAGGAACCTTATATCAATTACAACGTTAGAAGATGATGGACACAATGTTGCATTCATGGATGGCAAAGTACTAACTTGGGCTAAGAATTCTTCCATCAAGAAAGCCAAAGTAATTGGTCAAAGAAAGGGATATTTGTATGAACTAAATATAGAATCCATTCAAGCCCTTGTTTCCCAAAGCAAAAGATTCAAACAAAATATGGCACAGAAGATTAGGGCACCTAAACTTTAAGACCCTATCTACCATGGAGAAGATGGTTACCAGATTACCAAAATTAAAACAAGATCGCCCTAGTATTTGCAAAGGGTGTGCCCTAGGTAAAAGTACTAGAAGACCTTTTTATGATAGTACTAGAAAAATAAATAATGTGCTAGAATTAATTAATTCAGATTTATGTGGACCCATGTCCGTTCCCTCCCTTGGAGGATTCTGGTATTATGTCTTGTTCATAAATGACTTCTCTAGGAAAACATGGATTTATTTTTTAAAATGCAAAGAATCAGAAGAAATCTTACAAAGATTTAAGGAATTCAAAGCATTAACTGGAATTTTTTGAGGACATAAAATTAAAACCCTTAGAACAGATAATGGAGGAGAATATACTCGAGATTTGTTTTTTTTTTTTTTGTAAAGAATCAATAATCAAGAGGGAGTATACTGTTCCTTATAACACTGAACAAAATGGGGTAGCGGAAAGGAAAAATAGGACAATTATAGAAGCTGCTAGGTCTATGATTTTTGACCAAAATCTAGAATACTATCTAGGGGAAGAAGCCTCTTGTACTGTTGTATATATCCAAAACAAAAGCTCTCACTCCTATCTTAAAGATAAGACTCCTGAAGAAGTATTTACTAAAATAAACCTAATATAAGTCATCTCAGAATCTTTGGATTTCCTGTATACATACATGTGCCAAAAGAGAACCAAATTGGAACCATTTGGAAGGAAGGGTATCTTTGTAGGATATAATGAAACTTCCAAAGCATATAGAATCTTCATACTTGGACAGAAAACTATTGGACTGAGCAGGGATGTAGTCTTTGAGGAAGATCTTGCATTTAAAAGGGCAATAAATTCTCATGAATCCTCTCCTTTATCAAATTTTGAAAGCATAAGTGAGTTTGAATCCCAGAAGGAGAACTTAGAAAAGGTCAAAGATGAAGTAAACCTTGAAGAAAGTTAAAAGAAAAGGCCACTTTGGGCCATAAAAATAGTTGAAGTGGCTTAAGATTTTGTTGCACCTTTAGGATCAATCAGAGAAAGTAAAAGACCTAAAAGATTCTTTGGTTATACAACAAATATGATTGATTTATCCAAAACAGAGCCAACCAATCCTTCTGATGCTATTAAACATCCCGCTTAGAAAGAAGCTATGACAAAATAATATCAATCAATTGTGAAAAATGATGTTTGGGAAATAGTTCCAAGGCCAAAAGGAAAATCCATTGTTTCTTCAAAATGGTTATTCAAAATAAAGCATGTCGCTGATGGAAGTATTGAGAAATATAAAGCCAGATTTGTAGCCAAAGGTTTTTCTCAGAAAGAAGGAATTGATTATGAATAAACCTTTGCTCTTGTTGCCAGATATACTACCATTAGAGTTGTCTTAGCAATTGCCACCACTAAGGGATGGAAGGTACATCAGATGGATGTAAAGACAACATTTCTCAATGGGAAGATTTATGAAGAAGTCTATATAGAGCAACCGGAAGGATTTGAAACACATGATCCAAATGCCTTTGTTTGTCGACTCAAGAAAGCTCTTTATGGGCTTAAACAGGCTCCCAGGGCCTGGTATGAAAGGATTGATAAATATCTCATTGGCTTAGGATTCTCTAAGAATGAAGCTGATCCAAACTTGTATTATAAAAGAGATAAAGATGGTATGGTAATATTGATATTGTATGTTGATGATTTATTGATCAGAGGTGACGATCTTTGAAATAATGAATACTTGTGCAATAGGCATTATGAGAGGTGACGATCTCTTAGATAATGTCCTAACAATAGATTTTACTCTAAGATCGAGGTGAATTTTAAATTGTCTCGTGACATTGATTTGTTCATGGGTCACAAATTGGATAAAGAAAGAATTCTAGAAATTCTTTAGGTTTATCCTGTATTCTGGTAGATCTTAAATTCAGGATCTAGTTGTGATTTAGAAGTACCAGTTTCTATGAGTCACAACATGTATTTTATCACTAGTAGCAGTGATTTGTCATATCACAGGTTTAGTAATATGACTTTGTATTATATGTTTTATAATACCGTGTATTGAGAAGAGATAGACAGATATAGAGTATTAATTCTTGCTTAACATCTTTATTGATGTTGCTAGATATAATATCTCTTTGTAGGATTATCAGGTTAACAGGGAGTGTTAAGAAATTAACTTGGTAATCCACAATTCTTTGGGTATAGATCATACCTTACTCTCATAACTATATATTCCATTGCAAATGGCATTTTATAATTATTTATACTAGTTCTAAAGGTGTTGGCAATTTGGGTATAATAGTCTTTAGTTTTGTGCCTTAACTGACTTTAGTTAAGATCCGACGAACAATTGTTAGTTAGATGTCGACTTAGGGTAAAATAATTATTAGTTAAATGCTGAGGGTTATGTCCCTTAATGGACATACCCTTTGAAATGGATATATTAGTGGGTTGTGAAGACGGTATGGGGACACACAACAAACATATAGTTTGATCTCCAAGTCTGCTTAGGCTCACGAGTTTTATCTGCAACTTTCAGTACTCCAGTTCGTACTTGTACCAGGATCTAAAATAATTCCATCAGCATATTAAACCTGAATATCAGTGTTATTGCTTATGGTTATTCTTGTGCCTATCTAGTCTTTACATTTGAAGTCTGATCTATTCTCAAAATCTACAGAACATTACAGATAGAATTATTCGAGCATGTTATCATACATTGTTGTAACACAAGTACTATCATTATGTCGAAGAATCCAATATTACATTCAAAGACAAAACCTATATCTATTAAGTATCACTTTTTGAGAGAGAAAGCAACAAGGAAAGAGATCATGTTTGAATATGTTAGCAAAAAGGAGCAAATAGCATATATATTCACAAAACTTTTGGCTAAGGATACATTTGAGTACTTAAGAGGTATGCTTGGGGTTATGCCCCAACCTACTTAAGAGTTGTTGATGTGGTGATTGCATCAACCTAGCTAGTAGCAGAGCATAGTCCTTTATATGGACTAAATGCTTGATGCTTCTTCTATGGGGGAGTATCTATGTTTGAGCCAAGTCATTGAGGACTTTGGGTATTGGTATTATATAGTGTCTTTAAACACTATAGATTGTTTTGGAAATGATTGAACTTTGAGAGTTGACATAATGATACATTTGTCATTGATGTCAATGGGGAAGATATATGTACATAAAAAATATTATACTTGATACATCCTTTGGGGAGAGATGTGGATTTGATTGATGAAGAGGATTTGTGAAAGATTTTGACGTATGGGGGAGATTAACACCTTCCTTATGCACATCGGTTATTGTATGGTTGTGATTTGAACACGAAAAACTCTTTACAACCTATCTGAGGCTGAGATGTATGATTACATTCATGAGCAACATGAATGGGGGTGTAAAGACAGATGAGGAAGAAGTATATCTGGTATTCTTGGAACTTGGATGTTTTTCATCTATGCTGTCACAATGACAAAGGTGGAGATTTTTACCAGTAATGTTGATGATATTCCTATAGGGGAGTATAATATCATTTGTTGAGACATGATTCAGAGCTTATGTGTTGCATTTATGATAGTGTTTGTCATTGATGTCAACATACTAGTTATTATGTGAAGTCTAGTAGAGTTACAGATGTAGTAGCATTTGGAGAGGTTTGAGGATTGAATATTAGCTTATGTGCACATGAGGTTTTGTTATATAGTATGTTTAGAGGCTAAAGTTAAGAGAGTGTACATAAATATGAAGGCTAGATAGAGTTATGAGGATTTTAGTGAAGGTAGCTTTCAGACAACATTTCTGGAAAGTGTGTATTGTTGGTTTGATTCTATCTTCACACAAAGATGGAATTGTCTTGAGAGGACTAAGAAAGAGGTTGAAGACATGTTAGATATGTATTAATTTAGAGGGCATAATGTAAATATCACCAATTGAAAATTTATGATGACTACGAGCTAATAGTTTATTGTCAATCTTGAAAACAATGTATAATTATAATGTAATGTGTCATATATTATTATTGTAAATTGGGAAAGCCTTAAGGATGAATCAATAAATTGTTTTAGGACTTGGTATAAATGGAAGGTCGTTTCCTTGTGGTAGTGTGTGGTATTCATCAATGAGATCATATGCATTGTAATGTTTGGTTGAGCAAACTTGAATACAAATATCTTTTAATCAAAGTAAAGATTGATGTTGAGGATGTACTGTGAGCTTGAAAGGAACTATATCAGAAAAAGAGTTGTTGTATGTTTAGTTCAAATACCTTGGATATTCTTATCGAGAAGATTGTCTAGTGAATACTATTTTTCAGTTATTTGGATAGTGGGTTCAATTGTCCTCCTTTCAACTCCTAATAAGGTTGGTACATTTCCTAACAGGGATTCAAAGTCTCCTAACAGGGACTCATATGTTCTAATTGTATTTCATTGAATCTTAACAAGGTCTATCCTCCGCAAGTAACTTTTATATTAGTACATAATTTTTTCAGTACCATCCCCACTAGGGTTTTCCCTCCAATCAAGGGTTTCCCTAGTTAACATATATGATGTTATTGTGCATATTTATCTTTCTATGGCTGGTGTATCTATTATTTACATGTTTCATAATTAATAATGATATTGAGAGTTGTTTTAATTACATAACTAATTCACCCCCGCCCCCTCTTAGTTATCTTGGTGGATTTTATTTTCTAACAAACTCTCCAAGGAATAAAGAAGAAGAAAATAGAAATGAAATAGTATTTTGGTTTCTTAAGTGGTTGAAAAAAGGAATACAATAATACTATTAAAATCTAATGCCTCTTGAGAGTAGAATAATTCAATAACATGGTATACACTTGGTCTTGAGGATCAGGGAGTTACTCCCAAACATAGTCATTATGCAACTTGACAAGATGTCTCCCCCTTAAAGTAGTCACTTGAGACTAGTAATGTTTTAAAACCATACTAGTTTTTTCCACATCTAACCTGTCATCAAGAGACTCATGACCTTAACAACAACCTTTGCATTCACCTCAAATAAAATGTCACTCATATCCATTCTCATCTCCACCTAGGAGGTAACAAGTTGCTGAGAGAGGCTTTCATCATACCTTGTTATATATTTATATATTTTAGGATCCAGGCGTGCATTACCATTGAAGCTTTTTAAAATTTTAGCCTGATTGGGATCAATGAAATTATGATTTTGATGAGAAATAGATGCAAGTGTTGGGACACTATGTTGACCACCATTATCCATCTTCGATTCACATGAACCATTTTTCTGATCAAAGTCTTCCTTATAATCACACGTGGAACTTCTTTCTAAAAATGTTTTTGGTTTGTGAGAGAAAATTTGATTATCTTTACCATCTTCTTCATATATTTTTGCAAAGATGGATGGATCTTTTATGGATCTAGTTTCCGCCCACCATAGAAACTCTTCAAGAAGCTACCTTGCTTAGGATCAATGAAATTTTGATTTTGTTGAGAGACAAGTGAAAGAGAGACATTCTCATTATTCTTCATTTCTGATTTAGATGAAAGGAATTTTTCAAAAAGACTTTTATATTTATATGTTGAACCTTTTTCAAATAAAGAATAATGATCACGAGAAAGAAACCCATAATCTTTTCCATCATCTCCTTTGATCTTTAGAAAAATTTACAGTTAGTCGGGATGAACTATTCTAGGATCTAGACTCCTCCCGACATAGAAATTCTTCAAGATTTCAACTTGTAGAGGCTCATTATGAATCTATTTCTTGGGATATGAAAAGTATTCATCATCACTATCACTATCACTCTCACTTTCAACTTTCCCTTTGTATCAAACCATGTTTTGAATTCAAACCTTAGATAGAGTTGCCAATATTCAATCTTCTAAATAGAGTCGCCAACCTTCATTCAAGGGAAGGTACCTTTATTAGCCAGCTTACTGACTATTATTTACTTGACCTTGGATGTGACCAATATTTTGCTTGTTCCATTTTAGAATAACAAATATTCTTTCAATGACTACAATATTTTGACCAAGAGGAGCTCTTTGCAAGATTTCCCCAACTTCTTCTTCTTCTAGAACTCGATTTACTTGATGATATTACTGACCACTTTGTCTACACCTCTAGGCTAGAGTGTTCAAATCTAAAATAATATCTTTCTACATGTCTTGGAAACCAAGATTCAACTAGAGAATTGGGAGCACACTCTCACGAGGCAACACCATCTTACTTCATCGTAGGCAATTGATTAATCTTTCTTGTGTCGGTCCCTAGTAGAGTAACCAAAAATCATCAATTGTTGCCTGGATATCAAAAATTGCTCTAAATTTTCAAAATCCCTGTCATGTAAAACTATGGCTATTCCTTGGATGTACCTCTTTTTAAGGATAAATGATCTCTTCTCCTCAATCTTTGTAAGCACTTTTACCTTTTGAATATCTTTGGCTTGTTCCTATCTCCATCCAACACTTCAAATTTTTTTAATTTGGTTCCTAAGTCCCAAGTTATCAAAGGTTAATGAAGCATCTCAAAACACATGTTTCATTTCAAAATTTTAACCTCTCCATTAAAAAGGTTAAGATAAATTTCCAAAATATGTGTTTTCATTTCAATCATTACCCATTAGCCTTTAAAAAGGTTAAGGTTCAATGTCCAAAATACATGTTTCAATTTGAAATCTTAACCTCTCCACCTTAAAAGGGGTAAGATAAATTTCCAAAACACTAACCTTAACCTCTCATCCAAAAAAGAGAGGTTAAGATTGGAATTCAAAACATGTATTTTGAATACGGTTATTAACCTCCTTCTCCAAGAGATAAAAATGAGAATTGAGAACTGGATCATCTCATAGGTAAGTGCCAAGATAGGGAAAGGATGGTTGTCTTAGTCAACTGTAGGAAGGTGAATGACATAATTAAATGTTTGGATCAAACACTCCTCACATATTCTAGATTGTGAGATCATCAATAAAAGATTTATCTTGTGGAATGGCCTGCAAACCATCTTACAAAGTGCCTCAAAGAAAATGGGAACCTCAAATCTAATAAAATCTGTAGGTCAAAGAATGTCTTCTAATGGACTACAAGTATTGTGGATATGCATAAGATGATAGGTTCAATGTGATATCTATCAATGTGTAATGGATAGAAGAATGGATACAGTTTACAAATTAAGAAAATGCCTGACATAGTTTTAGGATTGAAGTCATCAAAGTGTTTGATGAAATGTATAGTGTGGACAACAATACTATAATCTGCCACTACATGGAATGTAGAGAGAAATTTTGGAGCTATAGTCACAACTAGATTTGGACAGAGAATCAATTTTGATTAATATAGGAATATGATGGTATCCACTTGAGAAAATAATTACATGTCGCACAAATTATTTGAATAAATGCCTCTATTGAGCTCTTCCTCTCTCACGACATCCATGGAATGTATATTTTGTGTCACCATTACACTTTCAGTTTGAAGATTTGGCAATATGATTGGGCAAGTATTGGTGATATATATGCTTATTGTGGTAGCCCAAAACAACTGGAGATGTTTCTGTAGAATCTAAAGAGCATGAGTGGAGATGTAAGTTGTAGAGAGAAGAAGTTGTAGATAGAGGTAATTTTGTGTTTCTGAAGGTTAGCAAGATGTGTTGATGTTGATTGTATGCATGGCATAGATGAAGAATGAGGAATGTGTCCCCATTCTGTGGTGTGTCATTACTATCACATGACTTTAAGACCATCAACCTACTAGCAATGAATTACCAATCCTAATATTTGAAGATAGCTTCAAATATTTGAAAAAGTAGATATAATAATGCATGAAGACTTGCGAACTATTTAACACAATGCATTAATATCCTATCTACAATATGAAGGAGATTTTGTGTATGGTTTGTGATAGAATACTCCAATCCAGACCATGACACATTTGATGGCATTAGGCAATCAATTCCCAATTACTTAGAGTTCTACACAAGGAAGGAGTATTTTAATGCTAACCTGATAGTAGAAACATCACACATGATATGATTTACATGATGTTAACATGACAAGAAAGTCCCAGAGAAATCGATGGGCAGTTGCGAGTATTAGAGAATATTGTATCGTGATCTATGTCTCACCTCTAGTTCAAGCATAGATGAGACCACACTGCCTAAATTTCATTCACATGCATTTTCCACCGCATGATGAAAGCATAGTCACAGATATGGTGAAGGTTCAAGAAGTTAATTTTGAAGAGGATGAGTGGGAAGTGTTTGATTTAATGCTCAATCATGAATGCAATGTGTGTAGGCACAAAGTTTGTACCACTAAATACACTGGATTCTGAGTATCTACATCAAGAAATAATACAAGGAACACAAGATATGTGTGCGGGAATGAAATGCATTGATTATTTGAAGTAATACCTCTTCTAAAGTAGCATAATCATCTTTTTGATGCCTCTGCCACATATAAAGCACATGGTCCTTATGAGAATATTTTATGCAAACACCAGGTATGAATATATAGTTAATGTATGTGGTTTGGAAAAGAGCATTCAAATTTTCTAGTGAGTTAAAACACATGGCATTGATATAGAAGACACTATTATGTGAGGCATTTAGAGCATATTAAAGTGTTAAAATTGGAGTGGGTAACAGATGTTTGAAACACTCAACACCAATGGAAGGAACATATTGTAGACACATATTGAGAATCATTACAAGATGTGGGATGAATATGATAGGTAGAGCATAAGGTACATTCATTTACACCTTATGAATGGGTTACCCAAAAGAAGAAGTCAAATAAATCATACAATCACAAGCAATAAACCATCACTAACTCAATGAGTGCCAAGGAGGAAGTGTTGTCTTGCATAAGGATGATGAAAAAATGAGAAGGTGCCAAATAAATGTTAATGTTTGAGTAGAAGATACAATGTAATGAGATGTAATCTCAGACTCCACAAATTGAGCATTCCCTCCATATTGATAAAGCATCTCATATATACCTGAAATAATTTCTCAAGGAGGATACATATATGTCAACAATAGTGATGGATTATGAGAATATGTCCACCATTGCATAATTATATCAAAACTCTAGAGCAAGGACATATTTCTTACATGTGCAGGTAACTGGAGTCAATGCATTGGAATCATTCAATAGAATGCCATCTCTTGGGGATGCAACAATTGCATGAATCATAAAGTTCGTCAACTTTTATCAAATATTTGTGGAGGCAAGAATGAAATTATAGACTCGACACCTAACTGTTTCAATGGAATGCTCTGAGATACTCTCAAACAATATGTGATAATTGCAAAATAGATGGGGGATTTTGGTACTTGTGTCTATACAAGAGCCAACCTTTCAATAGATGCTATCATGAAAGAAAAGCACAGTTGGTAGATATAAGCACAATTGGAGAGGTCATGAACATAAAGTTAGTATCCTACACACTCATGCATGCCTCATGCTCTTGATCTCTTCATTAAAAAGAGGGATTTGTGTTCATTAATTAAATGGTGTAACTTGAACAAATCATTCAAATATCGAAAAGAGATAAACAAGGATTGATTATTCAATTTTCCTCTTGAAAGGTGTAAGGTCTAAGTTTGAGGTCTACTTGGTTAATATTGTAGAGGTTAATTGACCTCACCCAAATCATGTATTTGGGAAGTAGTTATTAAACATAGAGGAGTAGTTCTTAACCTTGATGAGTATAAAAGGGATCATTTTGGCTTTGTAAAGGGATTTTTTTGGACTTTTGAATAGGAGACGACTTAGGTTAGATTCTGGTGATAAGATAATATTTTGAAAGTGTGTACAAATTTTATCTTTGTAATTGAAAATTCCTCTTAGGTTCTTGGTGCAAGAAAATAAAGGAAAATGTTATTTGAGTTATCTTCTTTCAAAATCTAAATTGTTAAAAATGTTGATTCTTTTTGTAGTGAACATTTTCATTGTATTGTGCAAGTGTTTATGAATCTTTGGGTCAACATTGCGCTAGTGGTAATTTTGAAGCATAGATCTTGATTGTTGTTATTAGCAGTTTAAGTTAGTCCAAGAAAACTTTGAAGTCATGTGGCACATTCATCATCAATGGCTTCCTATTGATCTTTTAAAGTTTGATTTCATCTTTATTTGAAAAACTTCAAAATTATATCATACGAGGGAGCTTCCCCTCTAAACACAGAGGAAGACCACATATCAAGGGCCTATCCAACTGTTGTGAATAGTTTGTCACATACACTCCATTGGGCCATTTTCAAGTGACAAATCTATTTACCAACACTTTGTTATGAAAATGTTTTGTCATAATCATGGGTAGAAATGAAATATTAAGTTATGGTAGATTTTGTGGTCTTGGAATATCCACCATATCAAAATAGAACTTAATGTAACAGTTGCCAAGGAAGGGACCAATCAAATTAATAAAGTATGTACATGGCCATGTAACATACAATCATTAGAGAATGAGGGGACACGTAAGTTGGGCAAGTACACTATGCTACACTATTGTCTTTCACAAGGAGAAAAAGGTTTTCTTTTCTCTTAGAAGGGTCTTCATATTAGAAGGCAATGGGTTTTCCTCCCTCCAACATTGTACGCCATCTAAATCCAACCTCATGGAAACCATTGAATTATCCACAACATTTCCTTCTCTAAATATGTGTTGTGTATTAATTCATCAAACCTAGTCAATAAAGTCCTCACATCCTACAAAATCCCCTCCACATTCTAATTAGTAGTCACCACCTTTGGTAACTTCAATAATTAATTTTGAGTCCCCTTAAATTTAAGTGGCTTTAATACCAATTGACAAGGTTATCTTTATACCCTAGAGCATGGTCATTCTCTCTGTAGGGTCACTAGTGTAGTCCTTTAAGTTTCCAATATAGGGATTTATAAAGTCACCTTTGTTCCCTAGTTACATCTCCCATGGTTTCTCCCCCCCTTAAGAAACAACATTAAAATTTAGTTTATTTTAGGAAGGAGGAGGTCTCCACTTGGTATTACTTGCAGGAAGTTTCTTAGTATCATCAAACCTACGGAAAGCCTTCGAGAGTTTATAGATTTTATCAAGCATACAATCCCCACTATTTGGGGGGAAATTAGGAGTTTTCCAATTGCTAGTTGTAATGTTTTCCAATAAGATTTTGTTAAAATCCAAAAGTGTATCATCAATAGCTTTGTCAGTATCCCTAAAAATCATTTTGTTTCTCTCTTTCCAGATACTTCACTAGATATGTAGACATGGGGGGAATCTACTTTGAAAGCTACCTAATGAGTGGGTATTTTGATGGGCACCTCGAGTTGAGTGTGGATTGTTAAATGTTCATATTGAACACCCATTGGGTTGTAAACTTGTGGAGGACACTCCTCCAGATTTACAAATCAAATTAATAGTGAATAAAAAGATGTTGAATTATTCCCTTCTCCTGCTTACAAATAATACATTTTATTGGGAATTGGAATCCCTTTTAGAAAGATCATCCTTGGTTGATATTTTTCCATGGAGAGTGTCCCACCCAAAGAAAATGACTTTTTGTATCAATAGAGAATTCCAATCCTTAAACAATCAAGGTCATTGTTATACTCCATCAACATATTGTAAGTAAACTTGACTTAAAATGCTCCAGTTTGATTCAGTCTAAAAAATATTTTATTAAGACCTGTAATTTATAGTAAAAGTACAAAGGGAAAAACATGTCATATAAGTATAACCAACTATAAGGGATAAAATAACTAATATTGTGAGGCTTTATTCTTACATATTTCTTTACATGACTTTCTTATTTTTACATCTAGGTTTTACATAAGAAAATTATTAAACTTATTGACCAAAGTCAACTAATCATGGATTAAGTTTCAAAGTTCTAGCTTGAGAACAAACTTAGTCAACCTTTTAAGTACTATACACTTCTATCATGATGTTATTTTTTGTCCCAAGATAATTGGTTAGAACTTTAAGGTTTATGTCTTGTAAGTTTGTTATGCACCTCTTTTCTTAGGTTCATTTTGGTAGAGAATATAATATGTTACTATTTTGTCTCTATGATTGTGTTGGAAATGATTGAATAAGGGAGATTGTTGGAAATGATTGAAATGATCATAAGATAAGTTAAGTTGTTGGAATAATATATGGAACTGGTAAAGAATGTCCTCAATCATTGTTTTGTCATTGATGTCAAACTTGCTACTTGCAAGAATGACAATTGCTTTAGTGATCCAAATACTATCAATTAGTTGATTGTCAAGGTGGAGGCAATCAATAAGATGTAACTAGAACACCTAGAGAAAGGTTGAAGTTATGATGTTGTAATGAAGTACAAGGATCAACTAAGCCATTGATGAAAGAGTGTATTTGATGATATACTACAAAGAATGGGAACACTAAAACATATCAAAGATTTAAGGTTTCAGCTAAGTCTTTTGTAAAGCTCAAACTAAGTTCATTAGAGAGAAGGAGCCAAGCAAGCTAGTATGAGTCAAGCAAATTCCTAGTTAATGTCGAGTAAACTCCAGATGTCGAGTAAACTCCAGATGCCGAGTAAACTTTAGATGTCGAGTAAACTTAAGATGCCAAGTGACACAGAGTTAATCAAGTGCCGAGCAGAATCAAGTGCCGAGCAGAACCAAGTGCCGAGCAGGTATAGGTGCCGAGTAACACAGAGGTGCCGAGCACCAGTAACTCAATAATGCCGAGTTGCTGCATTATTTTGAAAATTGAAGATTTGCCAGATCTAAGCCAACAAGGTTGTTATCTAGAAATTTGTGAATTAAAAGGAAGATAAGAATAATGAGCTGGTGGCACAGAACACCATGTAGAACGTTTTTAAGATACAACTAACGAAGTTTCTAGAAGAGAACAAGATATGGGGTAGATACATTGTATCCTACCTAACCCATTTTGAAACCCTAAAATTGGAGAGGGAGAATTGAGCGGCAAAGGAAAATCAGACTTCTATATAAGAAGAAATAAGTTAATGAAGAAAGAGAGAGAGAGAGGTGGTCAAGCATAAAAGCACGAAGTGCTGAAGAATGTGCTAAGGAGAAGAAAGCACAGGAACTTTGTTTGAATAGACGACTACAAGGATGATTGCATTGGTAGAATGAGTAAGAAGACTCAAGGAGATGAAGCTTAAGAGGGAGACAAGCAGTCAGAGCTGAAGTGATTAAAGCCAAGCATAAGGATTGAACTGAAAGTGTGATGCGAAATCTGCAAAGTATGTTGTAAGTTATATCAAATCAAAAGACCATTATCGTTACTTTCTAGCAATTGTAACAACAAGTTTAAATCCTATGGACTTAGGTTGGTTTAATAGCCATAAGATAAATCCTTTAACAGGGTGACATTCCAAGTGAATGTTCTAAAGACCTTTAACCATGCCCATTCCTAATAGTTTGGTGAAATCTTCTAACAAGGTCACATTTAACACTGTGTTGTAAGCCTTTAACAGGGCATCACTTCAGAAGAGTGAGAATCAAGTAGCATGTTACTGGTGGTTTTTCCCAAATTGGGTTTCCACGTAAATCATTGTGTTATGTGTTGATTTTGGATGTTTTATCATTGCATATTGATTTACTATAACTTGCTTATATGATTGATTTAAGTATTGGATGGATGAAAAGTGTATGGATTCATTAAAAGTAGTAAAAAGGTATTAATAGGGAATTTTGGACCTTGAATAACTGATTCACCCCCCTCTCAGTTATTCTAAAGAATTCTAACAATTGGTATCAGAGCTAACTGTTGATTCAGTTTAAAGGGACTACAAGCAGAAAAGATCAAAATGGCAAAGAGAGAAGTTCCCAAGCTCAACAAAGACAACTTTGTTTCATTGCAAAGTTTGATGAAGCTACATCTTGGATCCATAGGAGATTATGCCCAAAATTCAATTATTACTGAACATGTAGATCGAACAGGTGCTCCTACTGCTGAAGACATGAAAAACAAGCAAGAACACAATCAGAAAATGCTGGAAATTGCCTCTGCACTCAGCTATGCTGAATTTGATGATATGAAAGGATGTGACATTGCATTCAAAATGTGGAAAGCCCTATCAGACATCTATGGAGGAGATCAGAATGTAAAAAGAGCAAAAAGAGAAAGTCTTAGAGGAAAGTTTGATGACATGAAAATGGAAGAAAATGAGAATGCTGCTCAATATGGTGCAATAATAAAGGAAGTGGTAAGTGCAATAAGATGCTTGAGTGGTCAACTGGATGAAGATACTATTAATAGTAAGTTCTTAAGGACCTTGCTCCCTATCTATGCTATTAGAGTATCAGCAATACAAGAGCTACGATGTATACTAGGAAATAATCTAAGTTTTGAAGGTATAATAGGTAGACTCACTGCATTTGAGTTGTCCAACTTTGACAACTACAAACCTGAAAATGTTGAATCTGCTTTTAAGGCCAAGTTATCACTGAAAGATGCCAAATAGGTGAAATCAAATAAAGGAAGAAAAATGAAGTATGTATCCAGTGATAGTAGTACTGATGAGGAAGATGTGGAACAATTGGAAGCATTGCTCGCTAGAAGATTTCACAGGGGCAAAGGAAAATTCAAAGCTAAGATGCCTATCATTTGTTTCAATTGCAATGAAGTAGGTCATATTGCTGCAAGGTGTCCACAGAAAAAGGATTCCAAGGAAGGCAACAAATACAAGAACAAAAGAGATGATGACAAGAGAGATTACAAAGAAAAAGGTAAGAAGTGTTATATTGTTGAAGAAAATTTTGATGACAATGATGATGAAGTTGTTTATGTAGCCATGAAGGACCAATCTGATGAAGAAGAGACCACAACACTAGTAACATGCATAAACAAGAATGACAAATGGATCATAGATAGTGGATGCTCACATCACATGACAGGAGACAAAAGTAAGTTTGTTAACTTTACTCAGTATGATGGAAATAGTGTTAGATTTGGTAATGATGCTCCATGTCAAATCAAAGGAAAAGGTTCCATTAAGCTCACAGAACAAATTTCATGGGACAATGCATACTATATTGAAGGATTAAACTACAATTTACTGAGTGTCTCACAGTTAGGCAATATAGGTTGCAAAGTGGAATTTGGAAACAAAACTGCAAAAATCTACGATACTGATGGTAAACTAATAGGAAAAGGAGATCAAAAAAAGAGTAATTTGTTTTATCTTGATATGGATGATGTTTCTTGTCTATTTGCAAAATTTGATGATGAATGGTTATGGCATAGAAGATTATGTCATGTCAACTTTGATAATCTTGTCAACATCAGTAAAATGAAGAAAGTTAGAGGTTTACCAAAATTGAAGAAGCCTGATAATATCATGTGCAAACAATGTCAGCTAGGAAAGATGACAAAGTCAAGTTTAAAAAGAAAAAACTATACATCTAAAGAAATACTTGAGATAGTTCACACTGACTTATGTGGTCCAATGGAAATACAAAGCTATAGAGGAGATAAATACATGATGCTATTTGTTGATGACTATTCCAGGATGATGACTGTTATGTTCTTAAAACAAAAATCTGATGCTTTTCAAATGTTTAAGTGGTATGTGGCTAGAGTAGAAAAGAAAACTGGGAAAAGCTTGAAATGCCTAAGATCAGATAGAGGTGGTGAATTTACATCAAATGAATTCGAGATATTCTGTAATGACAAAGGAATCAAAAGACAAACGTCAGCTCCTAAAACTCCCCCACAGAATGGAATTGCTGAAAGAAGAAACAGATCTGTGATTGACTGTGCCAGAACATTAATGATGGAAAAGAATGTTGCTCTAAAATACTGGAGAGAAGTTGTAAGTGTAGTTGTTCATACACTGAACCGAGTACAAGTCAAGAAAGGTACAAATACAACACCTTTTGAATTATGGTATGGTTACTCACCCAATGTAAAACATTTCAAAGTATTTGGTTGCAAATGCTTTATCCTTAAAGATGTTAGAAATGGAAAATTTGATGCAAAAAGTGATGAAGGCATATTTCTTGGTTATTCCACTAGAAGTAAGGCATATAAGTGTTTGAATATTAACACTAACAAAATTGTGAAAAGTGCAAATGTAAATTTTGATGAGCACACAGAAGTCCAAGCTGAAAAACCAAAGAAAATGGAAGAGTACAAAACCTTTGTGTATTCTTATGAAGGAATGATTGTTGATAAGGATGATGTCAATCAAATTGAAAATCAACAACAAATGTCAGTTTCAGCAGAGTCACAACCAGTGAATGCCGAGTTGCATTCAGAAGCCGAGTTGCATAATGAAAAAAATGCACAATCTAACTCTGAAGATAGTACACATGATGAAGAACAACCTGACAACGAAGTGCATAGTGATTCTGAATCTGAAAGATCAAACATGGAAACAAGGACAGAACCAAGGTTATCCAAATATGTAAAAAGACATCACCCTGTTGAACAGATAATTGGTGACAAAGATGCAAGACCAATGACAAGGAACAGACTAAGACATGAATCATGTCTGATCAGCAAATCTGAACCCAAGACAGTATATGGTGCATTACAAGATGATGACTGGTATAAAGCTATGGAAGAAGAAATAGATCAAATAAGAAAAAACAAAACTTGGAGTTTGGTTCCCAAACCAACTGACAAGAATGTGATTGGCACCAAATGGGTATTCAGAAACAAACTAGATGAGAATGGTGAGATTACCAGAAACAAAGCTAGACTGGTATGTAAGGGTTATGCTCACAAAGAAGGAATAGACTATGGAGAAACATTCACTCCTGTTGCTAGAATGGAAGGAGTAAGAACTTTACTTGCATATGCTGCCTACAAAATTTTTAAAGTCTATCAGATGGATGTAAAATCTGCCTTCTTAAATGGTATACTAGAAGAAGAAGTCTACATTGAACAACCAGAAGGATTTGTTGATGAAAACAACAGGGATATGGTGTGTAAGCTACATAAAGCACTCTATGGTTTGAAACAAGCACCCAGAGCATGGTATGAGAGACTTCACAAGTATCTAGTGCAAATTGGATTTGAAAGAATTGATGATAAAAACAACATGTACATCAAAGCAGAAGAAGGTAAAGACATTATGTATTTGAAATCTTTGTGGATAACATAGTGTTTGGTGGTAAGGAAGTACTTTGCAAAGGTTTTTCTGACAAAATGAAACATGAATTTGAAATGTCTATGTATGGAGAAATCAAATTTTTTGTTGGATTGCAAGTACATCAACTCAAACATGGAATATTTGTTACACAATCAAAGTACATCAAAGAAATTCTTAAAACGTTTGGATTGGAGGAATCTAATCCAGTCAGTAATCCAATGGCCACAGGAAATAAGCTGTCCAAAAATGATGAGTCAGCTGAAGTTAATCAAACAATGTATAGATCCATGATTGGAAAACTGCAATATGTTGTACATAGTAGACCAAACATAGCATTAGCAGTTGGAATAGTGGCTAGGTTCTCTGCTAATCCTAAAGAAAATCATCTCATAGTAGTAAAAATAATAATGAGATATCTTAAAAGAATTGATGACTTTGGTTTATACTACAAAAAGAATGGAAAATTTGAGCTCAATGCAAATACAGATGCAGACTAGGGAGGAAACATTGATGATAGAAAAAGCACAAGTGGAGGTGCATTATTTATAGGCAAAAGGCTGGTCACCTGGACTAACAAGAAACAAACATGTACATCACAGTCCACTGCAGAGTCAGAATATGTGGCAGCTGCAGTCAATTGCACAAACATTGTATGGCTCACACATCTATTGAATGGAATGAAAGAAGAAGTAACAAAACCTGTGATATTGTATTGTTATAATACAAGTGCAATAAATATATCCAAAAATCCAGTGATGCATACAAAAACCAAGCATATTGCAATCAAGTATCATTATGTCAGAGAATTGGTAGAAGACAAACAAGTGAAGTTGGAATACATTCACACAAAAGAACAAACTGCAAATATCTTCACCAAACCATTGCCCAAGGATGCCTATGAATATCTTAGAGGCAAGTTGGGGGTAATACCCCTAACTCAAGCAGTTTAAAGCAACAAGGAAGTTGTCCTGCATCAATAGGAATAAATCATTGAAATATTAACAAGTTGATGCAAAGGATGACAGTAGGAATAGAAACTCCAAATCAGTCACAAGCATGGTGACAGAGGGAGAAAATCAACAAGAAGCCAAAGCTTATATTTTGCATGATAAAGATGTTACATCTTTGGCATTTATGTTAAAGAGGGAGAAATATGCAGAAAACTGATCAATACAAAAAAAGAGGGAGATATATATATGAGATTAGTAGTAAAAATACAACAAGACAACGTATACAATCTTGGTGGTAACTAAGTTGATTAATTGATCAGTTTGGTTTGCCATCAATGCCAAAGAGGGAGATTGTTGGAAATGATTGAATAAGGGAGATTGTTGGAAATGATTGAAATGATCATAAGATAAGTTAAGTTGTTGGAATAATATATGGAACTGGTAAAGAATGTCCTCAATCATTGTTTTGTCATTGATGTCAAACTTGCTACTTGCAGGAATGACAATTGCTTTAGTGATCCAAATACTATCAATTAGTTGATTGTCAAGGTGGAGGCAATCAATAAGATGTAACTAGAACACCTAGAGAAAGGTTGAAGTTATGATGTTGTAATGAAGTACAAGGATCAGCTAAGCCATTGATGAAAGAGTGTATTTGATGATATACTACAAAGAATGGGCACACTAAAACATATCAAAGATTTAAGGTTTTAGCTAAGTCTTTTGTAAAGATCAAACTAAGTTCATTAGAGAGAAGGAGCGGAGCAAGCTAGTATGAGTCGAGCAAATTCCTAGTTAATGCCGAGTAAACTCCAGATGCCAAGTAAACTTTAGATTCTGAGTAAACTCCAGATGCCGAGTAAACTTCAGATGTCGAGTAAACTTAAGATGCCGAGTGACACAGAGTTAATCAAGTGCCAAGCAGAATCAAGTGTCGAGTAGAATCAAGTGTCGAGCAGAACCAAGTGCCGAGTAGGTATAGGTGCCGAGTAACACAGAGGTGCCGAGCACCAGTAACTCAATAATGCCGAGTTGCTGCATTATTTTGGAAATCGAAGATTCACCAGATCTAAGCCGACAAGGTTGTTATCTAGAAATTTGTGAATTAAAAGGAAGATAAGAATAATGAGCTGGTGGCACAGAACACCATGTAGAACGTTTTTAAGATACAACTGGAAAAGTTTCTAGAAGAGAACAAGATATGGGGTAGATACATTGTATCCTACCTAACCCATTTTGAAACCCTAAAATTGGAGAGGGAGAATTGAGCGGCAAAGGCAAATCAGACTTCTATATAAGAAGACATAAGTTAATGAAGAAAGAGAGAGAGAGGTGGTCAAGCATAAAAGCATGAAGTGCTGAAGAATGTGCTAAGGAGAAGAAAGCACAGGAACTCTGTTTGAATAGACGACCATAAGGATGATTGCATTGGCAGAATGAGTAAGAAGACTCAAGGAGACGAAGCTTGAGAGGGAGACAAGCAGTCAGAGCTGAAGTGATTAAAGCCAAGCATGAGGATTGAACTGAAAGTGTGATATGAAATCTGCAAAGTATGTTGTAAGTTATATCAGATCAAAAGACCATTATCGTTACTTTCTAGCAATTGTAACAGCAAGTTTAAATCCTATGGACTTAGGTTGGTTTAATAGCCATAAGATAAATCCTTTAACAGGGTGACATTCCAAGTGAATGTTCTAAAGACCTTTAACCAGGCCCATTCCTAACAGTTTGGTGAAATCCTCTAACAAGGTCACATTTAACAGTGTGTTGTAAGCCTTTAACAGGGCAGGCTTTTAATAGGGCATCACTTCAGAAGAGTGAGAATCAAGTAGCATGTTACTGGTGGTTTTTCCCAAATTGGGTTTCTACGTAAATCATTGTGTCATGTATTGATTTTGGATGTTTTATCATTGCATATTGATTTATTGTAACTTGCTTATATGACTGATTTAAGTATTGGATGGATGAAAAGTGTATGGATTCATTAAAAGTAGTAAAAAGGTATTAATAGGGAATTTTGGACCTTGAATAACTGATTCACCCCCCCTCTCAGTTATTCTAAAGAATTCTAACAGATTGCTCAATGTAACAAGGTTTTTATGTGTGTCAGTCTTGGATTGGTACACTACTTGTAATACTCTATTTCCATTTATTTGTAGCCTTTTAATTGCTTGTATTTATATATTTTTTCTTGTACTAGCTCAACATTTAAAAAATGTCGCATAGTGACTATAAAAATAAATTATTTTTTACTTTAGTAACTAGTTACCCAAACAATTATTTACAGGTTTACTTATTTGACTACACAAAGTTTCACTACCAAATATGGTTTTTTTTGTTGTTGAAAAAATAGTAAAAATAGAAATGATTTACTTGCTTTTAAAGTTTTATGAAAATCATCCATACAACTAAAAAGGGTTCACCTCCATTCAATTGGATTTTGATAGGATTTAGAACAAAAACATTTATAGGTTGAAGTTGTTAACCTTGCATAACTTTGTTATTTGAATTTTGTTAAAGGTCCAATCTAATCAGTGAAAATTTTGTAGCATAAAATAATGCCAATAAAGGTCATTGTCCCTATAATATTTATATATTGTTCTAATATATTAGTAAAAAATCTTAAACATACATCATTTAAACAACTAAAAATCTAATAAAGTATTGTATAATTATTTATTTATTGATTAAGTTGGTAGGCATTTTTTATTGTGGACATCGCCCACTATTAATCTATAATAACTAATATGGAAAAAAAAATGATCAAGCATCCAAGTCAACAAAAGGAGGGTGACGTCACTAGCCATTGGAGGTTTTTTGGAGACCCACTCACATTTGTAGTGTAGGGAAATGTTGTAGGTAGTAATAGATACTTTTGAAAGAGACTTGTTTTGTGTGGTGCTTATGTGGTTTCATTGGACATTAAATAGTCATTACTCCAGTGATATCACCACTCATTAATTTCTCTGTCCAATAGGTCATGAAGACATACTATGTTTCTCCTATGCAAAATTCAAGGAATTGATTAAAATTACTCCCATTGGTTTCTTTCTACCCATTTTACCTATAGAAGTCCCCAGATATATACAACAAAACAATGTATCATACTTTTTCAACTGACTTTTTCATTAACATTTCCAAGTTTCATGTGTACTTTTCTTTGTGGGTTTGGAAGAATCAAGTTAGCCATTAGGTTATGTGGTTTGCTTCTAATATGCATTATTTGGTAATTTGTGTGAAGAAAACATATTGTAGATGCACTCAAAGAATAGTAATGATAATTTTTAAATTATCGTAGGGTTACAAAAAATAATTCTTTTTTAAGATGCTCAAGTCTTAGTATATATGAATGTAGTTTATGATCTTGTATGGTCTGCCTAGGTTTGAGGCTAAAGGTTTGTTAACCAACGTAGAAATTCATATTAAGGATTCAACTTTCCAATTTTACAAGTTACAAGAAGTGATTCGAGACAACCTCATATATCAAACAGGCATGTGTCTCTATATAGCTTGCATTTGGTTTGAATTGGTATTACTTTCTCATTGCATGCCTCTATTGGCATCATTTTTATCATGACACACATCTATTATATTTCATATTTAAAACTTATTTGTAACATGACACACAAATTGAAGATGAAAAAATATTATTTTAATTTACATAAAAGCATAAGCCCCAATTGCATGCTTTCAAAGATATGTATGTTATTGAAGTTAGATAATAAATTCATTTATGTCTTACTTTTGAGGGTTTTTTTTCCTTCCTAAAGATGTAAGTTTTCTAAAAGATCAGTTGTTTTATGAATGTGGATGCTTCATGGATGGATTCATTTGCTTTCCAAAAAATTGAATTGTGATAATTTTTTTATTACCGTGATATTTCATTATTTTATTTAGGAGAGGTTAGAAGTAGAATTATTTTAGGATTAAGCAAATGCTCATTCCAAAAGTGTTACTTAGTGAGATGGGGAAAAAATGACACTATAATAATATTTATGATAAGTATAATCTTTCAATGTGTCAAAGGTGGTGAATTGAGAGGACTTGATACAAACAGGCATGAATTTTAGTTTTGTTAACTTGTAGCATGTGAGAGTTGAATATGTAACGAATTTTCATGTAATTGATTATAGATAGTCTCAAGACTAACTTAAATTGTAAAACATATCCAAAAGTCCAACATGAAGAGTTTTTTATTTATAGGCCCAAACCTATAAGCACCCCAAAAAATATATTTATCCATAGATTTCAAAAACAAAAAAACTTTGAAGTAGAGTTATATTTCTCAAGAGGTAACAAGAAATATGCATAAAGCTTAGATGGGGCATATTCTTTGTATCTACTTTAAAATATAATTGAATGCCTTATCATAGTATCTAGGTCATTCTTTGTGCAGTTGCATATCATGAATGCCCCTCATTTTTAGCTACAGGCTTAGACCTAAGGTCAAGTTTTAAGGATAGATTATGTATAGAAACCCAATCCAAATTGTAATTTTCATGTTGCACAAATGTTGCCACTAATAATACAAGATAGGAATACAAGTGGACCTACAAAAAAAGAGTAAAACCTAATTAGTACACTCGATCAATGCTATGGTAAAAAGAGTTAGATACTAATAAGATTGACATTAGAGTTAAGGAATAATAGCCATATCTAACTATTTATTAAAGTTGTAATTTTCCTAAAATATAGATGGTTTAAGAGTAGTTGCCTCCCTGTGCTTGCTAATACTTGATAAAATCCTTTGTAGGTCTTAACTATGATTATTTCCTCTACAAAGAGAACTTTCTAAGTTTATATTTTTCATAGTTATTAATGTATTTCAGCTTTTACACATGCCTCTATGTGCTAAGTGGGTCAAAAATGCCACTTGTTGGCTTCTATTTCTAAATTATATGTAATTTAAGTCTCAAAGTTTTTTTGCATGATTGAACTTTAGACTTTATTTATTTATTATCTAATGAAATTGCATTTCATATTGGTTTACTATCACATAAGAGTTATTTTTGTTGACATATCAGTCAAGTTTGTTATTAGTGACACACACTTATTCAGATTATATATAGCTACTGAGCTCTTCGTATAACTATTAGTGTTTGCCAAGTATTTCAGTTGTCACCGAGTTCTATAGTTGCTATCAAGTCCTTTGAACAAATCTTAGTGATTACCAAGTAGTCACAGTTACAGTGAAGACTGGTAGTGTAAATCATGCATCTCAGTACATGTTGAGTTCACCAATGCAAGCCAAGTTGTGCAGTGTTCACTGAATTCACAATGTATGTGATGTGAGTCTAGTGTTAACCGAGTCACTTAATGTTAACCAAGAGACTCAATTTATACCAAGCTCAAAGTGATAGTGTTTACCAAGTCATACAATGTAAATCAAGAGACTCAGTTTATATGACGAGTTTCATAGTATCTACCGAGTCACCAGTGTAGACTGGGTTCAAGACTACTTAGAAGTGATCAGTATGGGTCAAGCTTCTACGTCTACCAAGTGCATGACGATGCCAAGCATTGACAGTGGATACCAAGTATCAGAACCTCATCGAGTCAGTCTTTAGAACCTGAATGTCTTCATGTGGGCCGACTTTGTAATATTTGTGGTAACTTGTATTGTAGCTGACTTTGTAATTTGTGTAATTGAATTGGTATATATGTAATGAATTGTATCATATCTATGCGTGTAAGGAAGTAAGGAATGTGAATTTAATCAGAGAAAAGTAGAAAGAGTGAATTACAAAGGCTATAACAGTATAAGGAGAAACAAAGTCATATCTATCACAACAAGATGATTAGCACATAAAGGACTCTCATTCAACAAACCAAGTTGTAGATCAGAGATCGCCTACTATTTCATCCTAATAGGTGGATTAGTCAAATCCTTTGACAAGGTAGACCTAATAGTCTTTTGTAAATCTCTTTACCAAGTGCATAATTAATTGTATGTTTGTAAATCCTTTCACAAGGTGGACCTAGTAGTCTTTATTACTCCTAATAGGGTAGATCATCATAAGTGATCAATGTAAGCTTTAACAGGCTAACTTTATACTGTAGTACTAAAGTTTGTGGGTATCATCCCCACCCCAATTTTACTTTCTATTGGGAAGGTTTCTGGGTCACCAAATCTTTGTGTCACAATGCTATGAATGCTTTCATGTTTTTAGTTTCTTATGCATGCAATTAGATCAGATTACATGTAATGGATTAAATGCTAATTAGATTTTTGGATTAAGAGTTGAAATTGTTGAAACATTAGAAGTTACTGATTCACCCCTCCCCTCTCAGTAACTTAGCACCGTCTTGAATATTTCCAACAATTGGTATCAAAGCATTGTGGTTCTTAGGAGAAAAGCTTAACAACTTGAGCATAGATCAATATCATGGAGATATTCAGACTTGACAGAGCTATTGGCAATGAGAATCTAGACTTGGAAATGGTCATTGCTCAACTCAAGAAAGCAAAGGAGCAACTCTCTCGATCCCCGAAAAGTAGAAAAGAACTCGCAATTCAAATGAACGATCATCTCTACATTGAAGAAAGAATTGAAGACCTTCATTCAAGCAATTCAAATGAAGCCAATGAAGCAATCAAAGAACTCTTAGAAAAGAATGGTTCCTTACAAGAAGAGGTAAGAAAACTTATAAGAGAGCAATAAATTCAAGCAGTAAGGTTATGTGAAGTCATGGAACAAAAAACAAGATATAAGAAGAGATTGATGGAAGGAACAACAAAATTCAGAACCAATCCCTTCAACAAGTAGACCTTATTGATCAGCTTTCCAATGCAAATGAGGAAATTATGAGTCTAAGATTTGAAAATGAAAGAATGAGGAATGATCTAAAATCTGAAAGGCAAATCAATGAAAGAATGAGGAATGATCTAAATTCTAAAAGGAAAATCAATAAAAGATTACAGAATGATCTGAACTTTGAGAGGCAAATCAATGAAAGAATGATGAAATCACAAGAAGACATGAATCAATTAAATGAGAAAAATCCTTATAGACAAAAAAGAAAGCAAGAATCAGATATACAGAAGAAGTAGAATCATCCAAGCAAGGAGCTCAAAACAACCAAAGACCTACTTGCAATCATTGTGGTAAGCTAGGTCATACATCAAACAAATGTTGGAGTAATGAAAATGCAAAATTTAATGGAAAGTGCTACAATTGTAATCAACATGGTCATGAGGCTAACGAATGCAAAGAGAAACCAAGATTTGAAGGCAAATGTCACAAATGTAAGAAACATGGACACAAGTCATCGTAATGCAAAACCAAGGTATTGAGTCCAACAGAGAAAATTGTGAAAGCAATACTTGGTTGGGACTACAACACCTAGTGTAGATGTCATTATTGTGGAGAATTTGGACACATTGGAATAAATTGTGTAAAGCATTATTTGAGGAAAAGAGAGACTATTAAAAGATGTTTCATTTATACAGAACTTGGTCATCTTGCCAAGAACTACATGAATACTGGTAGAATTGAAGATGAGAAAAAGGGAAAAGTTGATAAGATCTGAAAATAAACGAGATAGCAATGGGTTCTTAAGTCTACAAAGGATACGAGTCCAAGTAATGATGATCAAGTCACTCAAGAATTAGGCGACTCTATCATTTCTACTTAATTTCTCAAAGGAGAAACTGTAACTATGCTATCAAAAAAGATATCCAAAACAGTTCCAGATTGAAAGAGAAAAATGATCCAAATCATTATTTAGGATACAAAGGGATCACCAAGTACAAGTGTCTACCAAGTGAGGTTGGTCACAGACTCTATCAAGCAAGGTCGGGAGTGATAAAGATGCTTATGGTTACCGAGTCACGAAGACTTTGTCAAGTGTTCGGTGCAAGCATAGTGGATGATAGTCTGTCAACATGATGTCAGTAAATATACCTTTTGTATTGAGCATTTATGGAAATTTTTTAACAAAAAGAATGAAATCAAAGTCATTTCTTATCGTGAAATTTTGAGTGCTATTGCGAAAGATTGATCTTCAAAGCTTCCAAGTGATTTAAGCAAATTTCCAGTGAAAGTTTTTGAGTTCCCTCAAACCCTACCAAGTGAAGATGGCATCCAACAGCAACAAGGTTAAGTGAGGATTTGACATGTTGGTTTATGGAGTGGAATGGAAAGCATCGAATTTCAAGCTCACTCCTGTGATCGCTGAAACCCTAGATCTAAGTGGAGCGCAATCTCAAATCCCTCCAAAGGTACTTTTGATCAACAATATTTGCACTCATTTCAAATGTGTTATTCAAGAGAATGGTACATTAGAAATGGATGATGCCCTAGGCCAACTGTGTGTAAATGGAGTTTTGAAACCCGAGCACCAAAATCTAGAAAGCAAAGGGTTAACTTGCATCCCTCACATGGTCCATGAATTTCAAGTTAAATAGATTAGGCTTATCCTCATTTGGGTGCATAATGGTCAGTTGTGGTTGGAACAACTAGTGTTGATCACAAAGAAGATGATTCATCAAATCACTAGCCTCTGAATGCTACCCAAGGCCAAAACCAAAAAAACCCTAGGTCAGGCTAAACTTAAAAAGAAAATCCTAGTAGAATTGGATGGAAGAGGAATGAAAATTAGCAATTTTTCAAATATGGAATTGAAGTTTGGTATTTACATCATTGTGCACAAAATATACAGCTCTAGCAGGTTGAATAGTGTGTCATGTGAAGCTGTGAACTTGGCATACAAGGTGGTAAAGAACAACTTATCATTCGACCTTACTGAGCTATTGTTGAAACAATTCAACAAAAACATGGAAAGCATAAGGACTTCAAAGAATAACTTGTGTAAGTTCGGTTCCTTGTTATCTTGTCTATTCTTTTATGTTCAGAAATTCTTCCCTTCAAAAGGCACTGTTGTTTAGAGAAAATATGTGTTTGTGTTATATTAGATAAATGAGTTTATTGTTGAAATGGGTAAAAATTACAATAGTATTATGGATAATTATTTTGATGCATTGAAAGAGAAAATGAAAATTAGGTTCTGAATCCCCAAGAAACTAGTTGAAGATTATAAGGATGATGTATGTTTCATGGTGGATTGTGACAAAGTGTACATTTAGGCAGTTAAGCTTAGAATTGTGTGGGTAAAGCCTCTTGGTTATGAGGTTAATATTGATGAAACTAAAGACATCATTGAAGCTCATGTCAATGAGCCAGTTGATCCTAAGGCTACATATTTTAGAACATATGATGAAGCAAAGGCCAAGATTAAACTCGAAATAAAGCTCCCTCAGGTGGTGAACAAAGGAAAGAAGAAGATTGAAAAATTGAAAACCAATTCTACCCTTTTGTTAATCAAGGAAAAAGGTGAAGACGAGGAAGCATAGGATGTGGAAGTAGAGGATGAGGCAGAATCTGAGGAAGAAGAGCCATTAAGGAAGAAAGGCAAGGTGATTATCACCAAGCCACAAAAGCCATCCACTGCAGTTTTTACTAGGAGATCCTCAAGGAAGAATTTTGACAAGGAAGGAGGACATATTATATTTAGGAAACCTCCAACTACCTTCCAAGATAGACTGAAAGAACTTTAGGAAGGAGTAGGAATAACCAACTTTAAAGCATTAAAATATGAGACTAGGACTAAGGAAGAAAAGAAGTAGATTGAAGACCTGGTGATGAACAAAATGGGTATGTGGAAATACTCACCAGACCAACTTACTTCTTAGCTCCCTAATATTTTGTTCGAAAAGATAAAGCCAAGATGGGATTTTTCCATGCAAACTATCAAAGACATATATGGGCAAACCTTGAGGCAACTAATACCGAGCATATTAGATGCTGAGGTAAAAGAGTCATTGAAGAAAAATGAAGAAAAATTGACTTTGAAGTTTAATACTTGTCTGGTTTTGATTAAAGACATTAAGCATGTTGTAAGGAATGCAAGAAACACTTGGAAGAATATTTATCTATTACATAAACCAAGTGATTTTCCAGTTGATGTTAAAGATGATGATGATGAAGAAAATAAGGAGAAAGATAAAGAAGAGAATGTTAAAGAAGCAACTCATTTTGACAATGAAGAGGATCAACGACAAGAAGCTACTAGGGAAGAAAAGCAAGATGATGAGGAGACTGATCCAGTTAAGATAGTTGCAACAGTCATTGCCTCACTTCCTCACTCTCCAAGCAAACCAGTGACAATATCAAGCGTGGAGACAGCCCCAACAAGTTTGATTGTGACCACCAGTGCCAAAACAAATGTCTAATCACTCTTTTCTCCTACTCAACTCAGTACATCATTAATAGAAGTAACCTCCACTTCATCTACCAGGTTGTATACTCTTTCTTCATCAACCGAGTTGACTAATTTAGTTTTGAGCACACAAGTTTTGACTACTTCTGTTTTGAGCACATCAATTTTAGATTCTTCAGGTATTTCTATAAATATTCCTTCAATAAGTACAATATTATTTTAACAGCCAGTCCTATCATGTCTACAATTATTTCTATTCTGGGCACAAAAGCAATAAGTGTAAGGACAGTTAAGCCCAGGGTTTAACTGACCACAAAATTTTTGAGTAAAGGAAAAGAGTTGGAGTAAGAAATTGATTTAGATGAGGAAATTATAATCCCAAGTTGGGAAATTTCCAAGCTTACTCCAGACCAAATGCAATCATTTGGTGAAGTCCTCCAGAAGAAGGCTAAACAACAAAGACAAAGAGAGGAGAGCGATAAGGAATTTAAAATAATTGAAGCTGCAAAGAACATTTTGGTAGAGGCCATAGGTATTGAGGTTGACTCTTCTTAGCCAATTTTGTATCAACTAGTAGAGGTAGTACATAAATTTAATGAAGATACCAAGGGACAAGATAAGCTAGTGCAAAAAGTAGGGAAGAATTTTGATAATAAAGTGTTGGAGCACATTTCTCAATAGATAGCCATTTATCAAGTAGAACTTTCCACAATTTTAGGAAATTTAGAAGCATCTTGTACAAATGTGTCATCACTCTTTGGAAAGCTATGTGATGTTTATGCAACTGCAACTTGACCCTAGTTCAACCTCTGCACATTTTCAAAAGATAAGAGTTTTGTCAGATATGCAAGCAGAATTGCTTAGAGAAGAAGCAAGGATAAGATCCACATTAATAGATATACAAAATATGATTCTTCCCATCATGGATTCATTGTAAAAACATATTGTACATCAAAAAATCTCATCTATGACAATAACTTATCCATTGTGGATCATACGATAGAATTGTTAATAGAGGTCCAAATTGCACTTCACACATGCAAGGTCCTACAAGACAATTGGGTTAACACCTTGGTGATCATTCTCAAGGTACATTTAGATTTTTTATCTCATTTTGGTGTTACTATGTAAATAAATAAAATACATCTTTGGCATTAATGTCAAAAAGGGGGAGAAAGATATATGTATGGAGAAAGACATATGTTATGGGGGAGAACATGCAAAATCAATGGGGGAGTAAGATATGTACAAAGAGATATGTTGTATATAGCAAGAAGATGTGTAGTATACTATATGAAAGAACCTTACCATGTACAAATATATCCCTTACAAAATCAATTTTGAAAAATCTAAAAATTAGTATACTCTACTGAGCTAGTATCGCAAGGTGATGGATAAAAGGTATTTAGGTAACTTTTTGAATTTAGTTTTGGCTGATACGTGTTTTTGTCACTCATGCCAAAGGGGGATATTGTTGACATATCAGTCAAGTTTGTTATTAGTGACACACACTTATTGAGATTTTATATAGCTACCAAGCTCTTCGTATGGCTATCAGTGTTTTCCAAGTATTTCAATTGTCACCGAGTTCTACAGTTGCTACTGAGTCCTTTGGACAAATCTCAGTGGTTTTTGAGCAGTCACAGTTATAGTGAAGACCAACAGTGTAAACCGTGCATCTCAGTACATGTTGAGTTCACTAATGCAAGCTGAGTTGTGTAGTGTTCATCGAGTTCACAGTGTATGCAATGTGAGTCCAGTGTTAATCGAGTCACTTAGTGTTAACCAAGAGTCTCAATTTATATTAAGCTCGAAGTGATAGTGTTTACTAAGTCATACAATATAAATCAAGAGACTCAGTTTATATGAAGAGTTTTACAGTATCTACTGAGTCACTAGTGCAAACTAAGTTTAAGACTACTTGGAAGTGATCAATACAGACTGAGCTTCTACATTTACCAAGTGCATGATAATATTGAGCATTGGTAGTGGATGCTAAGTATCAGAACCTCTCTGTATTAGTCTTTAGAACCCAAATGTCTTCATGTGGGCCGACTTTGTAATATTTGTGGTAACTTGTATTGTGGCTGACTTTGTAATTTGCCTAATTAGATTGGCATATATGTAATGAATTGTATCATGTCCAAGTGTGTAAGGAAGTAAGGAATGTGAATGCAATTAGAGAAAAGCAAAAATAGCAAATTACAAAGGCTACAACAATATAAGGAGTGGCAAAGTCATATCTATCACGACAAGGTGATTAGCGCATAAAGGAATCTCATTCAACAAACCAAGTTGTAGAAAAAAGATCATCTATGTTTCATCCTAACAGGTGGATCAGTCAAATCCTTTAACAAGGTAGACCTAACCGTCTTTTGTAAATCTCTTTATCAAGTGCATACTTAATTGTATGTTTGTAAATCCTTTCATGAGGTGGGCCCAGTAGTCCTTATTGCTCCTAACAGTGCAGATCATCATAAGTGATCAATGTAAGCTTTAACATGCTAAATTTATACTGCAATACTAAAGCTTGTGGGTATTATCTCCACCCCAGTTTTACTTTCTATTTGGAAGGTTTCTGGGTCACCAAATATTTGTGTCACAATGTTATGAATGCTTTCATATTTTCAGTTTCTTATGCATGCAATTAGATCATATTATATGTAATGGATTAAATGCTAATTGTATTGTTGGATTAAGAGTTGAAATTGTTGAAGCATTAGAAGTTACTGATTCACTCCTCCCCTCTCAATAACTTAGCATAGTCTTGAGTATTTCCAACAATTTTGTATGTCTTGACATTTGTACTATCTTGGGTTAATCAATTGTTCTCATCCAATATTTTTGCATCGAGAATCAAAGGTATGTAATATTCTCACTTATAACCATTATTTGTAAATATTGTGATCACAATTATAACACTTACCAATAACAATGTAAATAGTATTTACCTTTTAGGGCCTTTAAATCTACTAGAAATACCCAAACTAAGATATATCCTAGATTTTGATGTCAACCATAAAAGAATGTGGTGCAATGTAGTCCTCTTCTAAGGTCGATTTGCCTCTTTTCACCATTTCACAATTCTCCATCCTATAAGATTCCCTAGAGCTAGCAGTTTCTATCATATTTTGTTTGAATTATTTTATTTTCTTTGTATGTCATTCAATTGAATTCTACAAATGAACTGCATTTACATACATCTTTTTCAATTTTGATATTTCTCTCTCATTTGGCGGGTTCCCTAGAACTAGAGGTTCCCATAGTATTTTATTGTAATTTTTTGGTTAGCTTAGTGAGTTTTTTTTCTTGTATGGAGTGGTTAAGAAGTTATAAGAACAATGTAAAAATATGTGCTTCAAAGATTGCAATCACATATTTTAGTGATGTGTTTTTATTGATGTCAACATATTTATGCATATGAGACATTGTTATAGAAATGTTTAGAGAATATATTGGTTCAATCTGGCTATTGTATTCAAGATCATATGTATAAAATGAAAAAAAAGTTTGAAAGATGTTAAAAGTTTTCTTATTTCAATTTACAAAGGATCGCATTAAGAATTCGACGATTTATGGATGATTAGTTAAAGAGTAGTGTTTTATATTTCCATGAAGAGACAGAGTGATAGACAATTAGTATGGATCAATAATGCAATATATTTGTTTATGGATTTATGGTGTGTTTGGGACTTGGATTTGTGTCCTTCGCATGATTGATTCATACTTTCAAGGATCAAAACCTATATTTCTTGATTAATGGAGATTTTTATTGGTGTTCTTTATGAATATTTTAGAGATGGAGATGGATTATAAGACATGGTCATTATTGAGGTATTTCATGGTTCTTATTGATGATTCATGATCATGTGTTGTTTGTGTTACTAGATTGAATTGACTAGTGTAATCAAATTTAAGTATTTTCTAGAAGTTTGTTGATGGTCTTTGCCAACATTATGCTAGAGGCATGTTTATTAGAGTTGTTTCGTGTTTGATGATGGATATATGGATCATTGTTTTATCTTATGTGACATTAAATGGATCACATTGAAGATGGTATTAGATTTGATTAATAAATTTGTAACTAGGTGTTAAGGTTGAGTTGACCTTATCTATTCCTACAAGGTTGATGAATTGTATGAATAAATGTAATCATATGTAATTGAGAAGGTATGAGTGCAAATGAGATTGATGTATAATTGGTGAATGTGTGGATAGATATAAGTAGAATATACAATTGAGGTAGATATTTAATGTATTTCAATTCAACTAACTTTACATAATAGAGATACCATTAGAGTCCATGACTTGTAGATTGTTGTCCATTGTAGATTGTAGTTCATGTAAATCTTTAAAGTAGTGATCCTTAACTTGTTTTATTTGAGTGGTAAGCTCTATTAAGTGTGCCTAAATGCATATGAATTCCCATTATGACACCTTGACCAAGGTATTGTTAGGATTATAAAGGTTGTTGGCACTTGGATACACTACTTATGTGTTGGATT
Organism: Cupressus sempervirens; assembly: GCA_028749045.1. Classification (NCBI taxonomy): domain Eukaryota; kingdom Viridiplantae; phylum Streptophyta; class Pinopsida; order Cupressales; family Cupressaceae; genus Cupressus; species Cupressus sempervirens. The sequence continues at coordinate 638,000,172 of CM053793.1, forward strand.
AATGATAGGTTTAATGTCATTGATGTGAATGCATATATGTTTGGATATGTGAGAGACAAAGGTTTTATACATTGTAGAGGTTGGATTGATCAACAAAGTTGGGACTTGATAAGAGATGTTATGTGATCATAAATTCATAGTCAAGAATATGTTCAAACACTATATGTTTATTCATGTATGTTTGTATAGAGAATTAGATAATTTAAAGATCATTCTGTGGAGACTGATAGTGGGCCACTATGTGGGAAAATAGGTTATAGATTTATGGCTATATCTTATGAGAAATATGGAATCAAGGTGAGTGAGCTTGGATCTATTAGACTAACCGCCAATGTTCCCCTTCGAGATTCATGGCATGGCTTAACTGCATCATGTGTTCTATAAGTCTAGTGGTTGAATTGGGCATTGATAGGTCGATCTTTTGATGCAAGAACAACTTTAGCTTGTAACAAGTGGTATCAAATCTTGGTCATAGGTTCAAATATCCTTGGGTAACACCAAGAGGGGATTGTTGGACTAATAGCCAACATTCTCCTTTGAGATTCATAACATGGTGTAACTACCTCCTATGTTCTATAAGTCTAGTAGTTGTATCGAGCATTGACATGTCGATATTTTGGTGCAACAAAAACTCTAGCTTGTAACAAGATCATGGTTGGAGTCATTTTCATGATGATATGTTTATGCTATTAGATGATAGAGATCATTTTGGGGAAGGCCGTTGAAGTGTAACGTGTGATATGTTCACTAGTAGCCAACTCTTGTAGTGCAAAATATTTGGAAGTTGTTAATTGTAATGTAATATGTTAGAACTTAATGTAATATCTTAATGAGGCCCTATACAATTAATTATACCTTAGGGAATCTCAATAGACCAACCTAAATAGTTGTTAGGACAAGGTATAAAGGAAAAAAAATTTCTTTGGTTTGCAAGTGAGTGAGTGTGTGTGTGTGTGTGCGCGTGTGCGCTTGTGCATGTGTGTGTGCACTTGTGCATGCATGTGTGTGCGCACGCGCGTGCAACATTGTGATGTAATTTTTGGATGCAAATTTGATTAGAGTAGAGTAGAGGATTATGCTAATGATGGTTTGAGAACTTTAAAGGAATTGTACTAGAAATTGAGTTGCAATATTAGTTAGTTCACTATGTGGATGTGTTATCCTAAATATCTATTTGTATAACATTAACATAAGAAATTTGGACATGGGGTTCAATTGTATTCCTTATGCTCTTAACAGGGCTAGAATCTTTTGACAAGGATTCAAAGTTTCCTAATAGGGATTATGTACTAACTGTATTGTAATTGGATCCTAACATGGTCACACCCTTTCATAAGGAATATTTTATATTAGTACATCATATTTTTGGTTCTATCCCCACTGGGGTTTTCCTTTGATCAAGGGTTTCCCTAGTTAACAAATCATTCTTTATGTTTTATCTCTTGGCATTGCTCCTTATTTTGTTATTTGAAGTTGGATTAAAGTTATATTTGGAACACAACTGATTCACCCACCCCCCCTCCCCACCTCTTAGTTGTGTTGGTGGGTTTTACTTTTTAACAATTGGTGTTAGAGCATCAGGTCCTTGATTAGGAAGCTTTGTTGCTCAAGGAGATCAATGGTATTTAGGAAGGAAAGTATGAAGTTTGATGGAAAGAACTATGATAATTGTAAGGAAAAGATGAGAAATAATTTACTCTACATGGGAATTGATTACTAAATGATTACAAAGACTAAGAAGACTGTCAGGGAAGAAAACTATCTTTCTACATGTATTGTAGAGGAAAAGGGAATTTTCATGTACAACATATTTACTAGAGAAGCACTAATCTTGACACTTATATAATCATATTTTGTTGAAGTAAAATGTCTACATCTTGCTTGTGATATTTTGACAAGGTTATAAGCACTTTATAAAATGAGATGAATATGCAAAGAAGTCTAGGTTTTAAAATTGGAACACTATGCCTGTGAATGCAAGGATGCAAGAAGATGAAATAGTTAGGTCACATTCTCAAATCACTGAGATTGTTGCAAGCATAAAAGGTTATGGAGGAACTATACCAAATGATGAGGTAGTTTGTTACAAAATTCTAAGATAACTAAATCCTACATATGAAACTAAGGTGTTAGCTATAGAAGAAGTCATAATAGTTATGTCATATATCAATAGAGAAACTCTGATAAGAAAGTTACAAATATTTGAATCTAGATAATGAAAAACCAACTTAGATTTGAGACTTCTTTAAGAGGTAGTGTGTATAAGGATAGAAAGATACTAACTAGAAGTGCAAGCACTAGTGGTGATTATGCTAGAGAATGGGCAAATATGAAAGAAAAAGAAAGGAAGATTGATTAAGTTGTTTCATTAATTGCAAATAGAGAACCTAAATGTAAGGAAGATTTTTCTTTTTGGAATTGTAAATAATTTGGTCATTTTTCATATCAATGTCCTAAGAGAGAAAGAAAAGTGAAACCTAGAAATCCTTACAAATCAAAATTTCCAAAAGATTTCTTTTATGCAAGTGATGATGAATTTGATTTGAAGGAGATCAATTTACTAGACAATGATGAAGAATATGATATAAGATTTGTTGCTATTTGGGAAGGAATTCATGTAAAATAGGAGAAAACAATTGTACCGCATGTAGGAAGTAAATTTTTCAATTGGATTATATATAGTGAGTGTTCACATTATATGACTAGTAATAGAGAAAATTTGTTAAATTTAAAAGCTATGATGGTGGAGTAGTTAGAGTTGGTGACAATGCTTTGTGTCCTATTAAGGGGAAAGGATCTATTACACTTGATGGTAGAAATAACACTAAGGATATATATTTTGTTGATGCATTGAAACATAACTTGTTGAGTGTTGAAAAATTTGTTTATAGGGGATATCATTTGTAATTCACTAAGAAAACATGTACAATTAAGGACAGAAATGGTAAACTAATTGGAATAGGTACAAGAACTAGAGGTAATGTCTTTCAATTGAATCCCACTGAAATAAGTTGTTTAGTTGCTAAAATTGCTGACAATTGTATCAGCATGAATGCTAATGGTATTCCTTTGGGGGAGTATCATAATCAATAGAGATTTCATTATCATGATTGACATGTTGCATTCATGATTGCATTTGTAATGGATATCAACATAATATTATTTCTATAAAGATTGGCAGAGTAGCAAATAAAGAATGAGGTTGTATTGATTGTGTATTGATAATGAGGTTCAACATAGTTAAGGATACGTTCTAAATTGTGTTTTGATGAAGTGGAAAAGTGTGTGTGCAAAGAGGTGAAGGCATGCAAGAGTTATTCAAGAATTATAGAGGATAGTGTGTAGATAGAGTACTTGAGAAGTATTTCTGATGATTGAATTGTATCTCTTAATAGGTATAGAACCGTGATGAGAAAAGTTAGAGAACGATAGTAGATAGCTTGATGATGACATTAGTGAGTGCATGAGGTCAAAGGTTTCACATGTGAGAATTTTTATTTACTATGAGCCAACAATGATTTGTAATTGTGAAAAGATGTAATGAATTATAATATTTTAATGAGGTCCTATTATAATTAATTGGGAAACCTCAAGGTTGAATTAGTGAATTATTTTGAGGATATGGTATAAAGGAAGGTTATTTTCCTTATGGTGAAGAGTGTAAGAGATGTGAGTGATTATGCAAGTACAAATTAAATATGTGATATGCGAAGTTGGTAAATGTGTGTGAGTAATCAAAGGGATTAGTGTGATGTGAGTTCAAAGACTTGGCATTGAGATATGAAGAGGTTTGGTCTGATCAAGAGGGTAGAGAAGGAGTTTGAGTTATTTCATTTATATTATTTTGCAAGAAATAATATAGAGATCAGTTAGATAGTGTGTTTGGTGGTCTTTCCTTGAAGTTGTTTGGACAGTGGGTCCATCTACCTTCTACAACTCCTAACATGGTTGGAATCTACTAATAGGGATTCAAGGTCTCCAAACAGGGACTGATATGTACTAAATGTTATTCATTAGCTCCTAACAAATTCCATCCTCTTACAAGGAACTTTTACATTAGTACATCATTTTGAGGGTACCATCACCATTGGGGTTTTCCCTTTGATCAAGGGTTTCCCTAGTTAACATATCTGGTGTTATTGTGTATGTGTACCTTCTTATGGTTTCTTATTGTATTGTTTATGTGCTTAAAGTTTAATAAGGTTGATAAAAGTTATATAGATCTGATAATTGATTCACCCCCTTGGTTATCTTGGTGGACTTTACTTTTCAACAATCGGTATAAGAGCATCAAGTCCTTGAAAGAAAGGATTAACAACTTAAGGAGATCTATGGAGAGTCATTTTATAAAAGAAAGTCCTAAGTTTGATGGAGTTAACTATGACAACTTGAACGAGGAGATGAAGACTCATTCGCTATGTATGGGTCTAGGATATTGGATGATGATGAATAATGGAAAGAATATTGTGGAAGAAAGAAAAATTGAAGAATGTCGTGAAGTCGAAAGAGGTATATTGATGTGCAATATGCTTGCTAGAGAAGCATTATTGTTATATCTTCCTAAAAATGAATACAGTCAGGTAAAATCCTTAGAAACATCTCATGCAATTTGAAAATCTTTAGAATCTACTTTTGAAGCTGATATGCATGCTAAGGGAATTAGATTACATAATTGGAAATGTTTCTTTCAAGATGCTAAGATGATGTAAGATGAATTTGTAAGAAGCTATATTGGTAGAATATCAGAAATTGTTGCAAGAATTAAGTCTTCTAATGGATCTAAAGAGGAAGATAAGTTTATTTGGAAGATCTTGAAAGCCTTGACACCAACATTCAAGAAGACAACATAGATGATTGGACAAGCGATACCTTGTACTACAAATTTTACTACAGAGACTCTTCTTGGAAGATTAGAAACAATAGAAGTTAGCTTGAAGCAATATGGAGACTTTCCTAGAGTAGAAACTTCTTTTAGTCCATTAATTATTTTCCCTTCCTTGTCAATAAGTGCAAGCACTAGTGGAGACTATGCTAGTAATAACAAATCCAGATTTGAGGAGGATAGAATAATTGAAGAAGGAATTGCCCTTTTTGTAAGGAGAGAACTAGATGGTAAGAGAATCTTCAAATGTTGGACTTGTAATGCATCTGGTCATTATGCTTCTAAGTGTCCTAAAAAAGAGAAAAGCATATGAATAATTTCAAGTCTAGAAAGCCTAGAGATTGTTTGTATGCAAATGAAGATGATGAATTCAATTAAAGAGTTTAGATTGAAAGCAATAATGAGTTGGGATTTGTAGTTATAAAAGATGAAGTGAGAGAAGAGAAAGCCCTAGTTTTACAACTTGAAAATAAAGCTTATTGAATCATAGATAGTGGTTGTTCACATCATATGACTAGTGACATGAATAAATTTGTTAAGTTTAGTAGTCACGACGGGGGGATTGTTAGAGTTGGTAATAATGCATCTTGTCATATCAAAGGAATAAGATCTATTACTCTTGATGAAAAGAATAACATGGATGATGTCTATTTTGTTGATGGAATAAAACATAACCTATGACATGAATGAATTTGTTAAGTTTAGTAGTCATGATGGGGGGATTGTTAGAGTTGGTGATAATGCATCTTGTCATATTAAAGGAATAAGATCTATTACTCTTGATGAAAAGAATAACATGGATGATGTCTATTTTGTTGATGGAATAAAACATAACCTATTGAGTGTTGGACAATTAGTCGATAAGGGATATCAATTACAATTTATAGAGAAGACATGTATTATCAAGGATAAAGATGGTAAGTTGATTGGTACTGGCACAAGATCTAGAGGTAATGTTTATCAGTTGAACCCTATAGAGATGACATGTTTGGTTGCAAAAGTAGATAATAGTTGGTTGTGGCACAAAAGATTTTGTCATATAAACTTTGATAATATTGTGAAGGGTAGTAGTACATTTTGATGTGGGTGGATGGATTTTATCCACAATGATAATTAAACACATAATACACACTATAGGCACTTATAGAAATTTTAAACTCATTTCGTTGACTGATCATAGAAAACATTACATTGTGCCTCTTTTATAGAGGTCTTTGATTATTTTTGGAAATATCCAAACTAACCGACGTAAGACAAGTAGACTTTTCTAGAACTATCTAAACATAAATGACTTTTAGAACTTTACCTAACCCTATTTGGTAATCCAGGAATTTCTAGAATCCTCTATTATGCTTTTACATTTTATTTGAGGGGAAATTACACATTCAAACACTCTCCCCTAATTTCAACCTCAAATGTTGTTGCATACAAATCTAAATCCTTTGTTTTGTCTGGTGCCAAAATGCTATCTTCCAATAATCTTCATATCGATTAATGCATGAATAGTGTCTTCCAGAGCTGCGACCTTTAATTTATATAATATTTTTTCAGCAATTGGCTAAATCTTTTACCAATAATTTCCTCTTTTTACAAGTTCCACTGATAATCTTGCCTCATCTGTCACAAATGCCAATGACAGGGTTCACTAATAACCTTGATCAAATTCATGTCTTCTTTTAGCTACCCTTGATTGCTTCATGTGTCACAAATGGTGAAAAAAAAAATTCCACAATGATAATTAAACACATAATACACACCACATGCACTTATAGAAATTATAAGCTCATTTCATTTCCTGATCATAAAAAACATTACATTGTGCCTCTTTTATAGAGGTCTTTGATTATTTCTAGAAACATATATACTAACCAACATAGGACAAATAGACTTTTCTTGAACTATCTAAACATAAATGACTTCTAGAACTTTACCTAATCCTATTCGGTAATCCAAAAATTTCTAGAATCCTCTATTATGCTTTTACATTTCATTTGAGGGGAAATTACACATTCCAACACATTTGTCGTTAGATATTTACCTAAAATTGTGAAGTCTACTGATGTTGTTTGCAAAGAATGTGTTATGGATAAGTAGAAGAAAAGCTCCTTTCCTAGCAAGAAGTTCTGTACAACAACAAAACTGGAGATTGTTCATATAGATCTAAGTGGCCCTACTAGGACAAGAGGATTGTATAGTGTAAGGTAATTCATGATTTTTGTTGATGACTTTACTAGGATGATATGGGTAGCATTCCTTAAAGAAAAGTTTGAGGCATTTAAGATGCTTATGAATAGAGTTGAGAATGAATATGGAGTGAACATTAAATGTTTAAGATTAGATAGAGGTGAATAATTTACCTTGAATAAGTTTAACACCTTTTGTGAAGTGAATGACATTATGAGACAACTATCAACACCTAAGAATCCTAAGTAGAATGGATTTTCTAAAAGAAGAAATAGATCTGTAACAAAAGCAGTGAGAGCCATGATGTTTGAGAATGATGTATCAAAGACATTTTAGAGAAAGCATCAATACAACAATATACACAATGAATAGAGTGGAGATAAAGAAAGGTACAAACAAGACTCCTTATGAATTATGGTTTGGAATGCACCCTTAGTGAAGTATTTAAGAATTTTACATAAAAAGAGATGATGACATTGATAAGTTTGATGCAAGAAGCGATGAAGGTATGTTCCTTGGTTATTCATTGGAAATAAAAGCTTATAGATGTTTCAATCAAACAACTAATACTATTGTTGAGTGCACAAATGTGAAAGTGGATGAAAACTTTGGAGTCAAAGAAAGAATGTTGGATTATAATTCTAATGAAGAAGAAGCCAATCCTAAGCCTATTATAGAAAATTTTGAAACTTTCTTTGAGACTAACAATGATTTGCAGAATGATATTCAAGTTGTTGAACAAAGAGAAGAACCAAGATCTGAGCCTAGAGAAGAAGCAAGAATTGAGTTAGTAACACTTACACCCAATAGAAATTTTACAAAGAATTACCTCACTAATTAGATTATTGGATGCAAAGAAAAAGGATTTGTGACAAGAAATAGCGTACATGAGTAATTGTATCTAATTTCTCAAGTCAAACCAAAAAAGTGTAGATGGGGCAGGCAAGGATGATCATTCAATTCAAACAATGAAGGAAGAACTAGATTGGATTGTGAAGAATGAGACATGGAAATTAGTTTGTAGACCCTAAGATAAGAATGTTATAGGAACTAAATGGGTTGTCAGAAACAAGATGAATGAACAAGGTGAGGTTGTCAGAAATAAAGAAAGATTGGTATGTAAAGCATATTCACAACAATAATGTATAGACTCTGAAGAGACATTTGCCTATGTTGCTAGAATTAAAGTAGTAAGAATGTTCTTCACTTATGAAGCAAGTAAGAAGTTCAAAGTGTATCAAATGGATGTAAAGTCAACATTTTTGAATGGAGAAAATGAATAATGAATTACATTGAGCAACATGAATGACTTCCTTTGATAACAAAAGGAGACATGGTATACAAATTCAAGAAAGCATTGTATGGACTATAGAAAGCGCCTAGAACCTAGTATGCAAGGTTATAAAATTATTTGGCAAAGTTGTGATTTGCTAAAGTTGCTACAAATAGTAAATTGTATTTGAAAGAAATTGAGAATGGATTTTTGATCATTGTGATATTTAAGGATGACATAATCTTTAGAGGTAATGATGAAGCAAGTGACAATTTTTTTGATGAAATGAAGAATTGATTTGAGATGAGTATGATTGGTGAGATGAAATATTTCTTATGTCTACAAATTGTCCAAAATAGTGATGGTATTTTCCTATCACAAACTAAGTATTTGAAAGAGTTCTTGAAAAGATTTGGCTTGGAAAATTGTAAGCCTATTGGTACACCTATGATAATTGGTCATAAGTTTTCTAGCAAAGAAGAGACACCTACAATTGATTATAAAAAATACAAATCTATGATTAGAGGTTTGCAATATCTAACTCACACTAGGTCAGATATAGCAAATGCAATTGGTATAATAGCAATGTTTCAAGTAGACTCTAAGTAATCATACTATGTAGTAGTAAAGAGAATATTTAGATATTTTAAGGGTACACCTAATTTAGGCTTGTGGTAGGATGGATCAAGTGACTTTACTTTGTGTGCATATACTAATGAAGATTGGTGGATAGTATAGATGATAGTTACTAAAGAGTACTAGTGGTAGAGAATTTTTCCTTGAAGGAAGATTGGTTTCTTTGCTAAGCAAGAAACAAGACCATATCTCAAGACCATATCTCAGAGAGTACAACAAAAGTAGAGTATGTAGTAGCAAAAACAATTGAATTAAGATCATGTGGATGAAATAAATGTTGAAGGAAATTTGGATAGAGTTTTCAAAACCTTTTATCATACATAGTGACAACACAAGTACAATAAGTATGTCTAAGAATCATGTGTTACATTCCAAGACTAAGCACATATCTATTAAGTATCATGTTCTAAGAAAGAAAGTTACAAAGAAAGAAATTAGATTAAAGTATGTTAATATGAAAGAGCATATTGCAAATATTTTTACGAAGCCTTTGCCTAAGGATACATTTGAGCATTTGTGAGGTATGCTTGGGGTTATACCCCTGCATACTTTTGAGTAGATGATGTAGAGAGTGTATTAGTCTAGTGGTACAAAGTACTATTATTTATTTGGACTAAATGTTGATGCTTCTTGTATGGGGGAGTATCTGTGGTTCGACAGAGTCATTAAGGACTCTTGGTAGCTTGTATAGAATAGTGTCTTTAGACACTTGAGCTAGTTTAAGACTTTAAGAAGATGATTGGCATCATGAAGCATTTTTAATTGATGTCATTGGAGGAGAGATTGCATGAAAAACATCTCCTATGAATGAGGGGGAGTGTATGTTGGGAGAGAGATGTACTAAAGGAAGATGATCACATTGAGTTATATCAATGGGGAAGAAGTGTGAACAATTTATGCCATCCATGTAAGAATGAGGAAGCACAGATGGAGAGTTGTTCTTGTGAGTTTTAGATTTGATTGATGAAGAGGATTTGAAAAGAAGAGAGTGGCAATAACAGAGCCATATTGGTATTCTTGGAAATTAGATGTTTTTTTATTTATGTTGCCATCAATGCCAATGGGGGAGATCATTAGCATTAATGTTGATGGTATTCCTTTGGGGAAGTATCCTAAGCATTGGAGAGTTCATTAGCATGATTGACATGTTGCATTCATAACTGTATTTGTCATTGATATCAACATAGTATTATTTCTATAAAGACTGCCAGGGTAGTAGACAAAGAACAAGGTTGTATAGACTGTGTATTGAGAATTAGGTTCAATGTAGTTGAGGATAAGTTTTATATTGTGTCTTGATGAAGTGGAAAAGTGCGCATACAAAGAGGCAAAGACATGTGAGAGTTATTTAATAATTACAGAGTACTGTGTGCAGACATAGTACCTAAGAAGTAGTTTCTGATGATTGGATTGTATCTCTTAACAAGGATAGAATCATGATGAGAAACGTTAGATAGTGATAGTAGATAGCCTAATGATGATGTCAGTGAGTGCATGAGGTTAGAGGTTTCATGTTTGATAATTTGTATTTATTGTGAGCCGAAAATGATTTATAATTGCAAAAAAAGTAATGAATTGTAATATATTAATGAGTTCCTATTATAATTAATTGTGAAAGCCTCAAGGATATTATTTTGAGGTTATGGTATAAAGGAAGATTATTTTCCTTGTGGTAAAGAGTGTAAGAGATGTGAGTGATTATGCAAGTGTGAATTAAGCAAGTGATATGTGAATTCGGTAAATGCATGTGAGCGATTAAAGGGATTAGTGTGTTGCAATTTTGAAGATCTGGTATTGAGATCTGAAGAGGTTTGGACCAATCAAGAGGGTTGAGAAGGAGTTTGAGTTATTTCATTTCTATTATTTTGGAAGGAATAATATAGAGATTAGTTGGACAATGTGTTCATTGGTCTTGCCCTAAAGTTGTTTAGATCATGGGTCCATCTATCTTCTACAACTCCTAATAGGGTTGGAATCTCCTCCTAGGGATTCAAAGTCTCTTAGCAGGTCCTAATAATGTACAGAATGTAATTCATTGGATCCTAATAGAGTCCATCCTCTTACATGGAAATTTTATATTAGTACATCATTTTGTGGGTACCATTCCCATCGAGGGTTTCCCTCTAATCAAGGGTTTCCCTATTTAACATATCTGGTGTTATTGTGTATGTATATCTTCTTATGGTTGTTGATTATATTGTTCAAATGCTTAAGGTTTAATAATGTTGATAAAATTTATATATATTTGATAACTAATTCACCCCCATACCCCCCCTCCCCCACTTCTCAGTTGTCTTGGTGGACTTTACTTTCTAACAAGTTGGTTATGACACAAAAGTCTTTGTCATATAAACATTGATTACATTATGAAGATTAGCAACAATAATACAATAAGGGATTTTCCAAAGATTATGAAACCTTCTAATATGGTATACAAGGAATGTGTGATGGATAAATAGAAGAAGAATTTATTTACAAGCAACATATTTACTACATTAGAAAAGTTGGAGATTGTTCATACAGATTTGTGTGGACATACAAAGACAAAATAGCATTTTATGGTGAGAGGTACTTTATTCTTTTCATTGATGATTTTATAAGAATTTTGTGGGTAACATTTTAAAGAGAGAAAATAGAAAATTTTGAAAAGTTTAAGATATTCAAGGCTAAGGTTAAGAATGAATATGGATTAAGAATACAATGTTTAAGATATGATAGAGGAGGAGAGTTTACATCAAATCGGTTAAATAACTTTTGTAAAGATAATGGAGTCAAAAGACAAATTTCAGCTCCTAAAACACCACAATGGAATGAGATAATATAAAGAAGGAACAAGTCCATAAGTGAAGCAACTAGATGAATGATGCTTGAAGGAAATGTAGAACATGTTTTCTAGAGGGAGACAGTTACTATAGAAATATACATCATGAATAGAGTTAAAATCGAACAAGGTATTGGTAAGACATCTTATGAACTTTGGTTTGGGCATACACCTATTATGAAATACTTTAGAATATTTAGGAGTAAATTCAATATCAAGATAGAATATGACATAGGGAAATTTGATCCTAGAAGTGATGAGGGTGTATTTCTTTTTTATTCCTTGAAAAGAAAAAAATGTAGATGTTACAATCAAAGATTGAGAACAATAGTTGAGAGTGCTAATGTGCAAGCTGATGAGAAGTTTAAAATTCATGAAAGAATACTTGATTATGATGATGAAGCTTGCAATCAAATTACAAAATAGGAACGATTCTTTGAGATGGATATTGATATATAGGTACAGTTTGAGGGACTTCTAGAAGAATGTGAAGAAGATCCTAGAGAAGAGAAAAGGATACCAAAATATGTTACAAGGAATCACCTTGAGAATTAGATATTGGAAGTACAAAAAAGGACTATTTATGACAAATCAAGTAACATAAGAAGTTTGTTTGATATCACAAGTTGAATCTAAGTCTATAGATGAAGCATGCAAAGCTAAATATTGGATAAAGGCTATGAGAGAAAAACTTGACTAGATATAGAAGAAGAAAACATGGGAATAAGTCCCTTGGTGTAAAGACAAGAATGTTATTAGCACAAAATGGATATTTAGGAACAAGATGAATAAGCAAGGTGAAGTATTTAGAAACAAAGCAAGAATGGTATTCAAGGGATACTTAGAACAAGAAGGAATTGATTTAAAAGAAACATTTCCCCTACCACAAGATTGCAAGTAGTAAGAATGTTCTTAGCATATGCATCAAAAAAAAACTCCAAGGTATATTAGATGGATGTAAAGCCATAATTATTGAATACCTAATTTCAAGAGGAAGTCTACATTGAAAAACCATATGGTTTTTCACTCATAGAAGACAAATACATGGTTTTTAGATTTAAGAAGGAATTATATGGATTGAAACAAGCACCTAAAGCATGGTATGCAGGGTTAGAAAAGAACTTGATAAGATTAAGATTTAAGAAAGGTAATATAAACAATAACACTTAATCAAGAAAAAATTCATATGGATTACTAATAATCATAGTATTTGTTGATGACATTATTTTTGGAGGCAATGATGAGGCTAGTGAAATTTTTTATGAAGAAATGAAGAATGATTTTGAAACATCTATGATTGGTGAGATGAAATGCTTTTTGGGATTGCAAATAATGCAGAATAGGGATGTAACTTTCATATCACAGACCAAGTGTCTTAAGGATTTATTAACAAGATTTGGATTAGAGAACTATAAGCCAATTGGAGCACCTATGATTACAGGATGGAAAATATAAAGTAAGAATGAGCCTCCTACTATAATGAAAATAAGGTACAAATCAATGATCAAAGGATTACAATACCTAACTCACGCAAGCACAAATATAGAAAATGAAGTTGGAATTTTTGCAAGTAGGCAGACCTTAAAGAGACTTATTTAGTAGTGGTATAAAAGGTATTTATGTATTTGAAGGGAACATAAAATTTTGGGTTATTATATGACAAATTAGAGTTGATTTTACTCTGTGAGCATATACTAATGTAGATTGGGTAGGCAATGTTAATGGTAGGAAGAGTGCAAGTGGTGGCACATTCCTCTTAAGAGGAAGGTTGGTTTCTTGGCTAAGTAAGAAACAAGATTGAATTTCAAGATCTGCATTAGAAGTAGAATATGTGGAAATAATAAACAATTATAATTAGATCATATGGATGAATAAAATGTGCTAAAGGATATAGGTATTGAATTTCCAAAACCTATTGATATTAATTGTGATAGCATAAGTACAGTAAGCATGTCAAATAAGTCATTTTTACACTCAAAGAAAAAACATATTGCTATTAAGTACCATTTTCTAAAAGAGAAGGTAGTAGAAAAGGAAATCAAATTAGAGAATTGATGTCAATGGGGGAGAATTCAAAAAATTTACAAAGGATACTCAAAAAATTACATTTAGTTGCTTGACTCCAAGGAGGATTATTGGGAAAGCATTATTTGTTTAGTAAATCTTTTTAGGTTGATGTTTTTTCATCATATGTTACCATCAATACCAAAGAGGGATATTTTTAGGATTATAAAGGTTCTTGGCCCTTAGATACATTTCTTATGTGGTGCATTGATGATAGGTTTGTCAATGATGTCAACACACACACACACACACACACACACACACACACACACACACACACACACACACACACACACACACACACACACACACACACACACACACACACACACACACACACACACACACACACACACACACACACACACATATATATGTATTTGGTATATGATATAAATTGAGTTTGTATATCGCAGAGGTTAGATTGATCAACAAAGTTAGGATTCAATAAGACAAGTTATGTGGGATTAGATTCATATTTAGGAAAATTTTCAAATACTAAACCTATGTTTGTGTACATTTGTATAAGGAATTAGATAAGTTACAGATCATTCTGTGGAAACTGGTAGTAGGTTAGTATGCAAAAAAATAGATTGCAGATTGATGGCTATATCTTATGACTGAGATGGAATCAAGGTGAGTGAGCTTAGATCATGATTGGAGACATGTTTATGATGATATGTTCATGTTATTAGATACTAGAGATCATTTTGGGAAGGTCGTTGAAGTGTAATGTGTGATATGTTCACTAGCAATCGACTCTTGTAGTGGAATTTATTTTGGAAGTTATAAATTTTAATGCAAGGCATAGAACCTTAATGTAATATCGTAATGAGGTACTATATTTAATTAATTTCATATTGGGGGATCTCAAAAGAATGACCTAAATAGTTGTTAGTATAAGGTATAAATGAAAGAGTGTTAACTTGGCTTACAAGTGGGTGTGTGTGTGTGACATCATGATCTAATGTTCAAATCATGAACATATGAATTTAATTAGAGTATAGTAGAGGATTGTGTTGACGATGGTTTGACAAATTCAAAGAAACTATATTTCAAATTGAGTTACAATATTGGTTAGTTAACTTCTTGAATTTTTTATCTTGAAGATCTGTTTGTATGATAGTAACATAAGCAATTTGGATAGTGGGTTTAATTGTCTTCCTTATGCTCCTAATAGGGATAGAATATTTAGACAAGGATTCAAATTCTCCTAAAAGGGATTAATGTATTTATTTTATTGAAATGGAGTCTTAATAGGGTCACACCCTTTCATAAGTAACTTCTATATTAGTACATCATATTGTGGGTTCCATCACCACTGAGGTTTTCCCTCTGATCATGGGTTTCCCTAGTTAACAAATTATTGTATCATTATGTTTATTTTATCTCTCATTATTGCTTGCTATTTTGGTATTTGAAGTAGGATTTATGTTATCATTGTCACATGACTATTTTATCCCCCCTCCCCCCTTCAATTATGTTGACATAATTTACTTTATAATAGGCATAGTGCCATTATAGAGTACATTATCTTGTGGTTTCATCCCCACCATGGGTTTTCCTTTTAATAGGGTTTCCACATCCCAAAAAATTGGTGTTATGTGTTTATGTGATGTTGTCGATCTTTTTTTGCATGTTTAATTATCAAATCTAAGGTTTGAGGTTTTAAGTTCTGCAAGTTGGCCTATGTTTATGAGCTTTGGACACAACTAATTTACTAAACCCTCCCCACCCACACCCCCCCACCCAAATTGTGTGGTGAAGTGCCCCCACTTGCACCCATCAATTGTGCGGTGAAGGCTTATTTACATTAATTGGTATAAAAGATAGTTCCTTTTTAGATGCTTAGAAACTTCAAATGATCTAGGATGACCTAATCTTTGATGGAAAAAACTATTCATTTCTAAAAGGTTATAGAGAGACATTTGAGATTCATTGTATTAGATTAGTGGGACATCACCAAAAATCCTTACAATCCCCGTAATTATCTTTCCAATTGTAGCATTGATGAGAAGAAGAAATTTGAGTATAACATTAGATCTAAGGAAGCATTTTTTTATTCTCTATCAAATTCAAAATATTCAAATGCTATAGATTTGAAGAACAAATGAGATCTAGACAAAGTTGGAGACTTGTTAGATAACTGGGGGTGGAGGGGGGTAATCAGTTATGTTTAGTTATCTTATAGTCCCTTCAAATAATTTTAGTACCAAAAAAACTTCATAAACATCATAAGAATTCACTCTATATACTCATTAAACTTATCAATTAACTTAATCACTTTAGTCCAAACTGTTCATTCATTGTTATGTTATAACTGACTGACAACAATAAAACTTAGTTATTACAAACTACTAACTTATTTGTTACCGAGTTTTAGTAAAATGAAAATAACATGAAAATTAACTTGCAACATAACAACATTCACAAATTTGACACCAAGATTTTTAACTTGGAAATCTTGTAAAGGGAAAACCCACCTGGGATTAGCAACCCAAAATTTCCACTCTTCTAAAGTGAAATCTATTAGGAGCCAAACTTGTTAAAGGTTTGCATACATATTATTAATTTGAACTTTTTAGAGGATTTACACCAAAAGATCATTTAGACCTTATCACTCCTTGATCATGTCTAAAGAGTGGCCAGCTCTAAAGGACTTATAAACACCACTAATTTATGTTATTGTATAGGATTTCATATATTTGTTAAGTCCACTTGGTTAAGAGATTTTTCTAGTACAATAATTATAAAGTAACAATACAAATGATATGTTAGGTACAACACTACATTGCTTGTTTAGATCTCCTTTCCACTCGGTCTCCTTCTAATCTCTATCCTTTGATCTCTTTTCTTTGTTCTCTTTATTGGTTGATTCACTCCTCTCTTTCTTCTTCCTTTCAACTCTGCTTGATTCAACTAGCTCAATAATCTTCTTTCATCTTCAACAACTTTGCAAATTCACCACCTTAACAATCAACATCAACCAACAACCAAAGCTTGTCTTGAACATCTCCTTAAATAGTCATCTTTGTGCTTCCAGATTCTTCCAAATATTGCCACTTCATCATAATTGTCAATCTCAAATTAATACCTCATGCAATGAATCTAGACACTCAAAAAATAGAACTTTTATATAACTTTATGTCCATCCTTATCCTTCTTCAATCTCCATCATCAAATATTTCTTGCATTTTTCCAATCATTGATCTTGTAACAAACTTTGGCTCGCGCCTTTGAAATTCTCAAACATTATTGAATTACATCAAAATTTGGCCTCAGATTCTATATTTACAAATTTATTCTTCTTATTGTTACTTAGTAAATGTAACATTCCACTTAGGTAGTATAGCACTCAATTAATACTGAACTTGCTCGGGAAATACTAAACTTCCACAGTACTTTGCCAATTGCTTGGTGAATAGTATGGTCACTTGATGAATATTGTCTTCCTTCTTTAACCTTTTCACTTAGTGTAGCTTGTGTAGCACAATACATTATAATATTACATGATTGTGAAATAGTCAAACTAACATTACTTTATCACCATCCAACTCATTTATCAACTCTATTTTCAACATACTTTCTTCAAATCCTCTTCATCAATAAACTTGATATAGCACTCCATTGATTTAGCATAATTTCTATCCAACCAAGACTTTGACATCAATGACAACATAACAAGTGATATGACTTTTTTACATACATTTATAGCATCATCAATTACATTATCAATTCGGGTTAACAATCTCTTCCTTTGACATTGATGGCAACACATAACATCTAATTTTACATTACAAAAAAATACATAAAATAATCAAATTTATGCATTGAAGACAATACAAATTTTCAGCTCTTTGACTTCATCAACATGTTCTTTGTAACTTGGTTGTATCTATAGCAACAACAATCTGCATCAACATTTTCTCAACTTAGGATACAATCTTTTTTAATTTAGCTTCATTATTTCTCCCCTTTTGCATATCATCCTTATAATAATTAATTACATCATCTCTCCCATTGGTTCATTTTTCCTTATTGATATTCTCTCCCTTTTTGGGTATACTTCCCCTCCTTGGATAATCTTCTCCCTTTCCAAGTTCTCTTCTTGCTAGATCTATCTTCTTTACTGGACTTCTTCCCCTTTGACAACAATGCCAAATTTTGTTATAAATTTAAATATGAAACTTATAAAACCTTGTATTTATCCTTATACCTTGCATGTACAATACACATTAGTTTCTTCGCAATTTTTTTCACAATTTCAGAAATGTTCCTAAAGCATGACCTCTAGCATCAAATCCATAAAGATATTTATGTTCATTCGTGAATTAAGGCAACATGCATCTTCACCTAGTGAATTTTGGACAGGGGAAGGACCCCAATTTACCTCATAGATGCTCAAAAGCATCCTTAGGCAATAATTTATTAAATATGTCTACATTTTTCTCTTTAGACTTAATATATTTGAGCCACACTTGTTTCTCTTGTACTTTCTCCTTTAAATAATGATACTTGACTGATATGTGCTTTATTTTTGTATGCATCACTAGATTCTTTGATATATTTATTGCACCAATATTATCACAATAAATAGTAACAAGCTCGGTTATCTCTTCTTACATACCTACCAATAGTTGCTTAATCCATATAATATTTGAACAATTGATTACAACAACAACATACTTAGCTTCAACAATAGATTGAGAGATATAGCTTTGTTTCTTGCTTATCCATGTAATCAATTTTTCTCCTAAAAAGAAATCTCCACCACTCGTGCTTTTTCTATCATCCACGTTACCAGCCTAATCAACATTAGTGTAAACTTTAATATTAAAGTCATCATCTTTTCTGTACCACATGCCATGATATTTAGTTCCTTTTAGATATTTGAATATCCTCTTTGCAATAGTCATATGTGTCTCTTTTGGATTAGATGAAAAACTTGCAACTTTACCAACAACATGTGCAATATCTGGTTTACTATGTAAATTTTTATTTATTTATTTTTAATCATAGATATGTATTGTGTTTCATTTACCTCTCTAGTAGTTTCTTCCTTTGATAACTTCACTCCAGTCACCATAGGTGTAGTGATTGGCTTAGACTCATCCATCCCAAATGTCTTCAAGATTTATTTTACATACTTAGATTGAATCACATATATACCTTTCCTTGTTTGATGAACTTGTAATCCAATGAAAAATTTGATCTTAACAAACATTGACATCTCAAATTATGTACTCATTTATTTAGCAAATGCCTCACACAACATGTAATTTCCTCCAAATAGATTGTCATCAATAGATATTTGACCAATCAACACCATATAATCAGATTCACATTTCAAATACAAATAATTTATTTTCACTTATTATGGAAAATCCAATATTTATCAGATATTAATGTAACCTTTCATACCATTCTCTCAATAATTGTTTCAGTCCATAAAATACATTATTTATTACCACTTTTTCATTTTCATTCAGCCTGTTCCTAAAAATTCATTTGGCTTGAATCTCTTTCTTATCTGCAGGTCTTAGTACTAATGTCCATGTATTTTACTTCTCAATTTGATCAATCTTTTCATTCATAGCATTTATCCAATCCTCATTATCCAATGCATCCTTAAATGTTCTTGGTTCAAAATCAGCAATCAAATAGGTACTATCTCTCAACTTACTTCTTGTCTATACTCCAACACTTTTGTCTTCAATAATTTGTTCAGGCGAATGATTATTTTTGACATATTTTTCCAATACAAGTTTAGTTCTTTGATTTTCAACAATTTCTCCACTCAATAGGGGTTTAGTTTCATGCTTGGGTTGTACTATATGGTGCTCGAGTAAAGCATTTTGTAACTTAGGTGACATTGTCTAGTGCTTGGTGGCTCTCTGTTGTAACTCGAGTAGTGTGTCTGGTGTCTCTTCATACACATACACAAACTTGTTGTAATCTTTAAGTTCCTTTTTGCTCTCTACTTCATTCTTATTTGCAAACTCATCAATTCTTGCATTTGTATTTTCAATCATCTTGTTAGTATATTTTTAAAAAAATTTATAAGCTTTTCTCTTAGATGAATAACCAAGGAATATACCTTCATCTTCTTTAATATCTTAACAACCTCTTTTTCAATCATCAATGTCCTTGCACAATCAACATTTGATCTATTTCTTCTCTCAACAATTCCATTTTGATGTGGTGTCTTTGGAGTAGACGATTGTCTCTTAATACCATTATCAGCACAAAAGTTAGTGAATTTAATAGACACAAACTCACCACCTCTATCAAATCTTAAGCATTTCAAAGATTTGCAAGTTTCTTTCTCAACTCTGGCTTTATACCATTTGAACATATCAAAAGCATGTGATTTCACCTTCATGAACATAAAAATCATCATTCTAGAATAGTCATCAACAAACAATATGAAATATTTATCACCATAATAATTGTCTACACCTATTGGTCCGCATAGATTAGTATGCACTAGGTCTAGGATATCATTTGAAGTGTGCATTTTTCTTGAAAAAATAGATTTTTTCATCTTACCAAGCTAATAAAACTTACACATAACATTCTCAAGTATTTGTAAATTCAGTAAGCCTCTAACTCTTTTCTTTCTATTGACCTATCACATTCTCAAGGTTTACATGACACAATCTTTTATGCCATAACCATACATCCTTAACTTTATCAAATAAGCATGTCTCAATTGTAGGATCAAGATAAAATAAGTTACGTCTTGTTTGCATTTAAGTTCCAATCAAATTACTTTTGTCATCAAAGATCTTGACTTTTCTGGTGTAAAATTCTAGCTTATGAGCTAAATTATTCAACTGAGAAACACTCAAAATATTATACTTTAGTCCTTATACCCAATATGCATTATCACATCTAATCTTCTCACTCAAAATTAGTGACCCTTTACCTTTCACCAGACATGGAACATCATTACCTAGCTTAACAGTTCCAGCATCATCAATTTCTTCAAATTTATTGAACTTACTTAGATCACCAGTCATGTGATGTGACCAAACACTATCTATAATCCATCAATCATTCTTGATAACATGTAAAATAAGGATAATTTCACTTTCATACCTTTCAAAATTGGGATCTTCTTTGATTGCAACATATACCATCTCAACTACTTCCTATAGACACCTAAAAAATCTTTTAGAAAATAAAATATTTTTATTTTCTAAAAAAAGTCTCTGATGACATCATCATTAATTAATTAATTAATTAATTTTTATGCCATTAAATCCCTTTATCTTAATTAAAAATATTTAATTAAGGAATCCCTCCCAGAAATGTTTAAATCTTATTTAAACATCATTTCCTTATTTATTAATTATTTAATTAATAAATTGACCAAAAATCCCAAAATAAATAATTTATTTATTTTTTGCCCAAAACTTGGCCAATTTCCTTAAGACCACTAACCTCTTCCAAAATCTTCTAATCTTTCTTTAATTTTGATTAAAGGCTAATCCCATCATTTCCTACCCCTAATCCCAACTCAAAATATTTAATTAAGATAAAATATTAATCCTCATGTTTATTAAAAATATTTTAATAAATATCTCCTCAACCCAAACCCTTGAAATAAATAAAACTTTATTTATTTCCTAAAAACCTTTCTTATCCTCATCTTAGGAAGTTCTAGACTCTTCTAGAAAGTCTTCATCCTCATCCAAAGCCTAGACTCTTCTAGAAGATGTCAATCCTTATCTTTAATCCTAATCCTAATCCCCTCCTAACCTTGTCACATTCCCTAAACATGAGTTAAGACTTGCTAACCCAAGCCAAAGTTAACAAATATCTCCTCCTTCACCCACCCTCATTTATTGCCATCCACTTGCCTATCCCTAAGCTAATCCTAAACCATCCTAATCCATCCTCTAATCATTTGCACAATCCTAAGCAAGCTTAAAACCTTCCTAATCCAACCCAAGTTGAAATTCCTCACCCTCCAACATTAATGACCCTCAAGTATCTCTTACACTCTCCTTCAATGCTCTTACAAAGCACTTATGAAGGGTCTTTATGAAGATATTATCCCTTGAGCCTCCTTTGTTGACTCATCCTTGCCCTTTCCTCCATCCTCTCACCTTGTGACATGTGTCACTTTCTGATTGGCTATAAGGAAGCACAATCCATGTGCTCTCCGCTCATTCAATCTGAGCCCTCCATAAGCTTTCTCCTTTCCTTCCATCTTAACCCTCCATCCCTCAAGCCTCTTGCCTATAAATTGGATCCTTCCCCTTTGATAAAACAACACAATCTAGAAAGTAAAGCCATAATGCCATTTTTATATCAAATCCATTCACCAAAATCTATCAAAAATCTTCCATTGAAGCCCATTTGAGTATTTGAGCGTACATACATAATCAAGCCATTTTAGCTATTAGACACACCTCTACATCAAGTAATCATCCTCATTGAGAGAGCCTATCCATGGCTCATATTCTCATTTGAGGACTTCACTTTGTCTCTCATGAAGTTATGTTAAATTAGTATGCAAATGCTTTTGATTGTTTTAATTTGGTGTTTCTAACATCACTCTTGAGTGCCATGGATTAAAATCAAGTTTTTTTTTTTATGAATGCATGATTAAAACAACAAATCCAATCTTGAATGCCATAGATCAAATAATCATCTTTTGGGGCATAAAAAGAATCCACATTTTAGAAACTTTCTAAGTTATAAAAACAAATAAAGACACTTTGAGTGAATTTGTTGTTGGACTCACCCTCTTTAATCACCCATCATTCTAACCATTGGTTGCAATATCAACGCCATAAATGGGGATGGGTCTACCTAAGAAGGTGTTAAGTGCTCCACAAAAATCAAATTCCACTCACTTGAGTTTTTATTGGTTTTTCTAAGATATAAATTTTTTTGAATGCACATTAGTCTCGCTAAGACTTCATTTGGGCATAAAAATTGAACAAATCTTGACGTGGGGGGCCTCCGGGCGCGCGCTTGAAATTGAGCTTTACACACATCTTTGTTTTGGGGTTAAAACAAACTCACACTCAATCTTGAATGCCTTAAAGAAAATCAATCGATACTTGATGTGGAGGGCCTCCGAGCGCGTGAGTTTACTTTTTGTTGACCCTAAATCTTCTTGGTGTATTCATTCTTCGATCACTTCTCTTTTGTTGGCACATTTCAAATTGGAATTGAACCTTTGCATCTTAAATCACGTGTGTTTTCAAAAGGTCTAGATCAGAAAACTTAAAGCGTCAGTTGGAAAAGAACTCTGTCTTTTAGCCCAAGATCATCCAAGTCTTCTCTCCCCTTGTCGTCTTTCAAGGCCATCTTGGGTGCATAAGATTAGGATCCAAAATCTTATCTTAGCTTTTAGGAGGCTTGCTTGGGGATTTCATCACCCCTTGGGACGACCTCAACTCCAGCATTTCGACAGAGTATAAAGATTGGGAGGTGAATCCAAAGACACCTCTCTTGGGATCAAAATTCTATCACTGGGGCTAAGCCTCAAGGAACTTTATACCCTTGAAAAGTGAAAGAGGAGAAGTGGGTTACCGCTCCTCTCGACTATGTGACATTGTTTTGGTTTCATCTACGGATTTGGGCCTCACGTACCTTGGGTGTATCGAGGACTCCCTAGCTAAACCAACTGTTAGCCTTGTAGACAACCATCTAGGATGTTAATGTGTTTGAAGTGACTGATCGAAACATTTGTACAATATACACACTCCACGATGCAGTTACTGTCTTCTAAGAATCAAAAATTCTATCTGGTTGTTCCTATCTATTGCTTGATCTTTTACTTGTTGAATGAATGTTTGCCAAACTCGGTCAATCCTAGCTTAGGGCACACTTAGTGTAGTCACTGCCTGTTTTAGAAGCTGAACAAAGTTGAAGCAAAACAACCACGATCTCTCAAAGCCAAACAGATTCAGGAATTTATGTCAGAACCCCAAACCCAAACAGAAGTTTCACAAAGCCAAACTCAAGCCATCTCAAGTATACCAAGAAATTTCAGCCAAGAGAAAGGAAGTAACACCAAGCCCTTGAATTACCAAACTCCACAAAGCAGAAGACAAAGTTCTCGACGAAGCCCTTTAAGATGCTTGGTTAGATCACACTATCAGATTTAGCAAACATCCAAGAGTTAACCATGCTTATGCCTTACCAATTAGGCATGATTTTTATGATTAGACCCCCTTGTTTCTCCACATCTTCTTGCATAAACTTCACGTTAGAGTCATCTTTGTAGGAAAGCCAACCATTCTAGGTTATCCCTTTAAGCATTTTAGCTCATCCATCTCATCTAGTTCTTTGCCTTAGAACCAAACCATCTAGCCAGCAATCAAAAAGTTTACATCCAAGCTTTCAAAATTGTTGTCACATTGCCAGAACTTGCTTTTCCTATCATCTTGCAAATCCACTAGTCTCACCAAGGTTATCTCTCTGACAAAGATTTGTCTAGGGTAATCTAGCCTTGTCACTTGTCATCCCTCATCACCTTGAGCTAAAGGTTGGGATCCACAAGTGGTCAATCTTGTGTTTTTCCCAAGGGATCATCAGTCTATCCTTAAGTTGACACAATCACCACCAAGCTTGCACATAGGAAAGCAAACCTTTCGTGCTTTGGCAACATATCTTTGAAGTTAGAATCCCCAACCAAATCTTCCTTGGGTTTGTCATATAGCTTTGCCTCAACCTAGGAAATCATTTGCATAGAAAAGCCTCCCCCCTTTTGCATCCATCAATATTTGTTGCACCTCATCCCTAGGAACATTTTCATGCCAACCTTCACTCACTTAGCCAAGAAGAAGAAGGAAACAATGGAACCCTATCATTTGGATCAGACAACATTGCTCCCCTTGAGCACTCAACCATCCTTCAGCCCAGAGAACACTATACCATCACCTACTAACATTGAAGCTTTCATGAACCAACCAGGAAATGCAGTATTGGTGAATGCCATTATAGACAAGAACAAGGAAACAATCATGGAAAACTTTTAGAGGGACAACATAGGAGCCTTTGATTTTGGAAGATCTCCTCCCTTATTAGATCCTTCTCACCCTCTGTTTGGGCAGCTGCCACCACCCATAGGCTCTTATGATCCAAATCATTCTTTGTATATACCAAAAGAAGAGCCTCAACCCACCTCATATGATCCAACAAACCCAAACATACCAGCCTCCACTCAAGTTGAAATCTCCATTTCGCAAGCCAATCCAGCTACCACCACTCCACCATTGGTCCATACCACTCCATCCCAAACCCCCTTCGCCCAAAACGCCTCATTATTCACTCCCTTCACTATTGCTACTGCTGCTCTCCAACCCAGCCTTCCAAATCCACCCATCTCCCAAATCAATGCTAGCATCTTTGGCCAACCTCAACAATATACAATTAGGATGCCACCCATGGGGCCAAGTAATCAACCTTTCATCACCCCCAGCTTGTTTACCTCAGCTTAGAGCACAATTCCATCATTTCCACTAGGTCCTTGGAGCTTAGTGCCATCAGCCACAAATCTACAAGCTACTGCCCTCACTCCACAAAGCTATCAAACCCCACAAGCTACTACCAATGTTCTGCCAAGCTCTCAAGTGACCCAAGCTCCTGCCACAAAGCTTTGAAATCTAGCCACCAAGCTATCAAACCCCATTAGTTCCATTTCCAAGCTTTCAATTCCCACCACCTCCACCACCAACTAATCCATTACCTCCTATTACTAACTATTTTGTTATGCCGCTTTTAGGAGGAAATCCACCACCACCAACCACCAATTACTTGGCCTCTTTTTCCATGCAGATACCTTCCCAAATGGGGGCACAACCCACATATATTGGTCAAACTCCTCAAATCCAAAGTCAAGTTCCATAAGCTCCTCGATCCTTTCCCCAAGCTTCACAACCATCTTATACCTTACCTCCACAAAGCAATCCATTTATCCCACAGCCAACTTATGTTCCTCAATCCCAACCTCAAATCCAATATGAACAGCAAGCCTCACAACACATGCAGCAATATGTGCCACCTCCACCTCAGCAACCCATCATCCACCATTAAGTTTCCCAAGCCATGTACAATACCTACCAGCCCATACCTCAAAGCCATCCATATTCAATTGCACCATTCAGTGCATATCTCCCTCAGAGTGCTCCTATAGTGGAGGCACCACAGCCATCACCCATTAATTCAGAATGGGAAGCCATGAAGACAACTTTGAAAAACATCCAGGAGGGAAATGACCCAAAAACCTTCAAGTTTGAGAATGTGTGTCCTTACCCATTTGACAAAGCCATTACCATGACACCATTTTCCAAACACTTTGAGATACCCAAGTTTGACAAATTTAGACAAAAAGGAGACCCTGTCACACATATCAAAGAATTTTACATGCACTGCCTAGAAGTGGCTTATAGTGACGTCTTCCTTTTGCGCCTCTTCCCCAAAAGTTTGGCCGGACCAACTCTTGAATGGTTTTATAGAATCCCATATGGCACAATCAAAAACTTTGCTGAATTGTCTGAGACATTTGTAGCCCAATATGCCCATCTTGTTGAGACAAAATTATCAGTGGTTGATCTTGTCCACACCAAGAAAAAAGGTGGAGAAAGTCTTGGTGAATATCTGCAAAGATGGCAAACCCTTACCACCCGCATATCTTGCACCCTGCCAGAGCGCCATTTGGTGAAAATGTTTATTGATAATGCCCATCCCAGCTTAGCTCACCACATGACCATGAACTATTTGCAGACCTACAAAGATATCAAAGAAAAATGAATGATCCTGGAGAAAGGAATCATTAAAGATGGTGTGGTCAAGATTTACAAGGAAGCCAACCAAAATCAAACACATTCAAATGACAAGTCTAGGCATTGGAACAAAAACAAGCACGTTGCAACAGATGGGGTCATTGACACTAGACATGTGAATATTGTTGGTCCTTCCCAAAATCAGTCCAACCCACCTTATCAACCAAACAATCAACAAGCTATCAACAACCAACAGTAGAATCAACAAAGCTTTCAAACCCACAATCCAAAGCCCAACTTTCAAGGGTCTAACAATCAAGCTAATGCCATCAATGTAGTTGCAGGACCAAAGCCTAAGTTCCAACCTGCACCTCGAAACTATACACCCCTTGGTGAGCCATTGGATGTCATTTTTGAGAAATTAGTCAAGGAAAACCTCATCAAATTTCCTCCTACCCAGCAAATTGACCTAGGCCAATCCAAAGCTGCATGGTATAGAGACAATGAGTATTTCAAGTTTCATAGGATGAAAGAGCACACCACCCTCAGATGCATGAAGCTGAAAGATTATGTACAGGACCTCATTGATTGGAAAGAAATCATAGTTGGAGCACAAACCTCTCCCAATGTAGGCTTGCAGATCTATCAAAATGCTTTTCCTTCTCACAACAACCAAAATCCTGGAAAAGCACCCATTCAAACAATTAACAACAACACCAACAACCACCAGCCAAACCAACAACATGGGAAGAACAATGACCACACTTCATCCTACATAGACTATGGTAGCCTCATAGGTTGTATATCTGAGAAAGAGCCTTCTGTCAATGTTATCAATATCCAAGGCCCAAACAATGAGTGTGCAGTCACCACTCGAAGAGCGCAATTGAACATCACAGCCCCATCAGTCCCATCAGCACTATCAACCTCAGCAACATCACCAGCTCCATCAAAAAGCCAGTATAATATCTTGGAACACCTTGAGAACATCCCAGCTCAAATCTCCATTTTAGACCTTCTCCACACTAGTCCTATGTACAAAGACATCCTTGATAGTGCTCTCATAGAATCCCATGTCCCTTTGGATATCAATGCGACTGATTTTTGTAATCTTGTTGGACACCTTTCATCCTCATGTGCCTTATCATTCAAGCCTACTAACATACCTGTGGTCGAGCCAAATCACACCCTTCCACTTCGCATAGCCATTATGGTATCCAATTTCACCGTAAAAAGAGTAATGATAGATAATGGATCAGCATTGAATATTTGCACCCTAAAATTCATAAACCAAGCTGGGTATACTGAGGTAGATATTATCAATGAGGTTATCACCATTAAAGCTTATGATAATCTGTAGAGAACCACAGAGGGAAAAATTTTGCTACCCATCAAGGTTGGGCCGATCATCCAGGAAACAATTTGCCATGTTGTTGATCTAAACCTACCATTTAACATCCTCCTTGGATGCCCATGGATCCATGCCATGAAGGCCATTCCATCCATATATCATCAGTGCCTCAAATTTCTGCATTAGGGCACTGAAGTGACCATCCATGCCAATCCAGAACCCTTTGCTTATTGCAATTCAGTTGAAGCCTCATATACAAACCATTGTCCTAGCATCAAAATTGGCCAATCCATTGCCAGTTCATCCAACACTTGTAATGACCCAGAAACCATCCTCGCCTCCACCCTATCTACCCTAAAGATCAACAACAAAAGTTGTGGAGAGTATAGCCTGTCTGATGCATTTGCAATTGGTGCATTGCCACTTGATCCACACACCCATGGACAACCCACATATCATAGAGCCAAGGAGACTCCACCTCCTTGATAGACACAGCTTGGCCCAACAACCTTTGTATCTCCGAGAATCCCTCTTCATGAGGAGCTCACTTTGGATATCAACAATTGGTTACATAAGCATGCACCTCCAAGAAATCAAGCATGCCTTGATCACTTCAGCCAGAAGTATCCCCAAGCACATAAGCTCATCACTGAAAAATGGAACTATAAAGGTGGTGGTCTAGGACCAGAGGAAAGAGGCATGCAGTGTCCCATCGAAGCACACAAATTGGAAAAGAAGTTAGGTCTAAGCTTTGGCATACCCACAACTAGGGGCACCAATACTGACGGTCATGCTTTTTTGAACATCCACCATGACTTTTTTGAAATTGAAGACATTCTGGAGGAAGTTGAAAAGAGAGCCTACGACGACATCCTAGACCAAATCTCCATGGGAGACTTTATTCTCCAAGAACTATCCATCCATTTCATTGACCTACCACTCGCTCACCCTGAACTCATAGATTGGGACCAACCAAGCGTCATACACATTGATGAGTTCACATAAGAGGAAGCGCTTCTGAGATTCATGAGAGCTGAAACTCCTCACAAGAAAACAAAGCCAGATTCTGCCTATATCTATAAGCTAGATTCCAAGGGGTATTTTGGAGAAAATCCCCAACCTAGTTTCAATACACCCAAAATTGGAACTAAGGTGAATCTAAGACTAGCTAAGGCAGTGAAGAGAGCCCCTCAGCAAAAAAATCCAGAGTCACAAGTAGAACATGAGGGTTTAGCATTACCTTCTCAAGATAATTGACCAAAGGTGTCTTCTATTCTAATTGAGGATAGTAGAGAAGTCAACATTGGTTCTTTAGAGATCCCCAGACTTGTTCACATTGCTGCATCCCTATCGCAAGATCAAGCTGACCTCCTCTTTGAGGTCTGAAGAGAGAACATTGGCCGATTTGCATGGTCATATCAAGACATGCCAGGACTTGATCCAAAGCTTGTAGTTCATCATCTTGCAGTCGATCCAAAGATCAGGCCCGTTAGACAAAAGCTTAGAAAAATGCACCCCAAGGTGGCATTACTAGTCAAAGCTGAATTAGAAAGAATGTTAGCTGCTAAGGTTATCCAACCTATCGACTACTCAGAGTGGATCTCCAACATGGTCCCCGTCACTAAGCCTTCTAGTGACATCAGAATCTGCAATAATTTCAGAGATCTTATAAAAGCTTGTCCAAAAGATGATTTTCCCGTACCCAACATAGATATGATTGTAAACCTTATAGCTAGACAGGAAATTCTATCCCTCATGGATGAATTTTTTGAGTATAATCAAATCAAGATTGCAGAAGAGGATCAACATAAGACATCATTCACTACCCCTTGGGGAACCTTTTGCTACAACATGATGCCTTTTGGCCTAAAGAATGCTAGGGCTACCTATCAAAGAGCTATGACAACCATTTTCCATGATCTTATCCATAGCATTTTGGAGGATTATGTGGATGATATCTTGGTAAAATCTCACACCTTCATGGATCATCTTGCTGACCTGGAGAAAGTCTTTGATAGGTTAGCCAAATATCATCTCATACTGAATCCCAAGAAATGTGTCTTTGGGGTCACATCTGGCAAGCTTCTAGGCTTTATAGTTTCTAAACGAGGTATAGAGATTGACCCCAAGAAGGTCAAGGCTATCTTAGACATGCCTCCTCCCTAGACACTGCGATAGCTTCGTACTCTTCAGGGAAAGCTTCAATCCCTCCGGTGCTTCATCTCCCAGCTTGCAGATAAGTGTACGCCATTTGCACATCTACTAAAGAAAGGTGAGAACTTCAAGTGGGATTCTTTATGTCAACGTAGCTTTGATCAGCTCAAGTAGTATCTCGCCAATTCCTCTATCTTGGTTCCACCAGTTCCTGGTCATCCCTTCATCTTGTACATATCAGCAATGCCTATTGCTCTAGGGGCACTTCTAGCATAGCACGATGACTATGACAGAGAAAGAGCCATCTACTATATTAGTAGAACCCTAGTTGGTCATGAACTCAATTACACTCCTATGAAAAAAGCTTGTTTGGCAAATGTAGACACCTAAAGATCCTTTAGAAAATAAAATATTTTTATTTTCTAAAAAAAGTCCCTGATGACATCATCATTTATTAATTAATTAATTAATTTATTTTTATGCCATTAAATCCCTTTATCTTAATTAAAAATATTTAATTAAGGAATCCCTCCCAAAAATGTTTAAATCTTATTTAAACATAATTTCCTTATTTATTAATTATTTAATTAATAAATTGACCAAAAATCTCAAAATAAATAATTAATTTATTTTTTGCCCAAAACTTGGCCAATTTTCTTAACACCACTAACCTCTTCCAAAATCTTCTAATCCTTCTTTAATTTCAATTAAAGGCTAATCCCATCATTTCCTACTCCCAATCCCAATCAAAATATTTAATTAAGATTAAATATTAATCCTCATGTTTATTAAAAATATTTTAATAAATATCTCCTCAACCCAAACCCTTGAAATAAATAAAACTTTATTTATTTCCTAAAAACCTTTTTTATCCTCATCCTAGGAAGTTCTAGACTCTTCTAGAAAGTCTTCATCCTCATCCAAAGCCTAGACTCTTCTAGAAGATGTCAATCCTTATCTTTGACCCTAATCCTAATCCCCCCCTAACCTTGTCACATTCCCTAAACATGGGTTAAGACTTGCTAACCCAAGTCAAAGCCAACAAATAACTCCTCCTTCACCCACCCTCATTAAATGCCATCCATTTGCCCATCTCTAACAAGCCTAATCTAATCTTAACCCAAGCCTAATCCAAGCCTTAATCATTTGCACATTCCTAAGTCAAGCTTAAGACTTTCTTAATCCAACCCAAGTCAAATATCTCAACTCTCTCACAAATATCCCAACCATAAAATTTTATGAAGCCCAAAAAGCCATAAATGACTCTTACAAGCCCATTCATTGCTCTTACAAGCCATTATGAGGGTCTTTATGAGCTTTGAGCCTCCTTTGTTGACCCTTCAACCCCTCTTGCTCTAACCAATGACCCTGTGACATGTGTCACTTCTTGATGAGCTGTAAGTAAGCACAATCCATGTGCTCTCCTCTCATTCAATCTAAATCTTCCATAAGCTTTCTCCCATCCTTGCATCCTAGCCCTTGATCCCTCAAGCCCTTTGCCTATTTAAGGAATCCTCTCCCAAGCCATTTTAACACAATCTAGAAAGTAAAGCAATAATGCCATTTTGAGAAGCCATTTTTACATCAAATCCATTCACCAAAATCTATCAAAAATCCTCCATTGAAGCCCATTTGAGCATACATACATAATCAAGCCATTTTAGCTATTAGACACACCTCTACATCAAGTGATCATCCTCATTGAGAGAGCCTATCCATGGCTCATATTCTCATTTGAGGACTTCACTTTGTCTCTCATGAAGTTATGTTAAATTAGTATGCAAATGCTTTTTGATTGTTTTAATTTAGTGTTTCTAACATACTAAAGTAGCATATACATTTTGGCACGCCCGGTGGGACTCCGCATGGGCCATCTTCATTAGCTTTTTTAGTCAAGTTTTGTATGTCATTTGCTGATTTTGGCTAATTTTGCTTGTTTTTGTGATTGGTAGGATTGTATAAATTGGTTTTGTAGGTCCACATGAGCATGAAGAAGACAAAGGAACTCATAGTCTATCTCATAGTGTTTGTAAATTTTTCAAGCTTATAGGTGGATGAAGCACTTGGAATTCTTCTTCCTCTTCTTGTTTATATTCTTCTTCTATTCTGTCTACTTCTTCTTCTTCTTCTTGAGGGATCTTGGCCTTTTTTTTTTAAGGAAGCAAAATCATACACACTTTTTTTAAGTGCTTAAAATGAACCCCCAAATCATACTTAAATCCATTACAAACTATAAATTTGCAAAAAAATAAATTATTTTAACAAGTGAAACTAAACCAATCCAATCATTTGCATCCTTGCAACATCAAGGTTTTAGATGAATTCATGCAAAGTTAGGAACACTTCATTTTTGGAAACTTAAAAAGAACTTCAAGTTTCCATTTCAAAAGGTTCAAAATCAACACTAAGTGCACACAAAATTCTAAATCAATCTCAAAGCATCAATCAGGGATAAAATGAACTTCATTTGCAAATATTTTAAAGTTCTTTTAAAATCTCATGAAAACTAAGAGTCCTAAATGGTTGCCAAAATTTTCCTAAAAGCTTTGTTATTTGTTCCAAACAAATGTCTTGTTGTAAAATCTTGAATGTTTCCTAGGTTTTTCATACATCAAAACAATCTAGGAATATCATTTTTGGCTTAAAACATGCAAACTAGAACACAAAATCTTGAATGAAAACCAAAGTCCAAAGAATCATTTTCAATTTTGAGTCCAAAACAATCTTGAATGATCTAAGGTTAAAAAAAAACACTTCAAAGTTCTTAAAACAACACACAAAATCTCAATCTTGAATGCTCAAAGGAAAAAATTTGAATGTTTAATCACTTGTCTTTGAATGCATGTTGCTAAAATCACTCTTGAGTGCCATGGATTAAAATCAAGTTTTTTATTTTTATTTTTATGAATGCATGATTAAAACAACAAATCAAATCTTGAATGCAAAAGGTCAATTAATCATTACAATATCTCACACTTCATCTTTTGGGGCATAAAAAGAATTTACATTTTAGAAACTTTCTAAGTTATAAAAACAAATAAAGACACCCTGAGTGAATTTGTTGTTGGACTCACCCTCTTTAATCACCCATCATTCTAACCATTAGTTTCAATATCAGCGCCATATATGGGGATGGGTCTACCTAAGAAGGTGTTAAGTGCTGCACAAAAATCAAATTCCACTCACTTGAGTTTTTATTGGTTTTTCTAAGATAGAAATTTTCTTGAATGCACATTAGTCACGCTAACACTTCATTTGGGCATAAAAATTGAACAAATCTTGACATGGAGGGCCTCTGGGTGCGCACTTGAAATTGAGCTTTACACATATCTTTGTTTTGGTCTTAAAACGAACAAACACCAACTCTTGAATGCCTTAAAGGAAATTAATCGATACTTGACATGGAGGGCCTCTGAGTGCGCGGGTTTACTTTTTTCTTGACCCTAACTCTCCTTTGTGTATTCATTCTTCGATCACTTCTCTTTGGTTGGCACATTTAAAATTGAAATTGAACCTTTGCATCTTAATCACATGTGTTTTCAAAAGGTCTAGATCAGAAAACTTAAAGTGTCAGTTGGAAAAGAACTCTGTCTTTTAGCCCAAGATCATCCAAGTCTTCTCTCCCCTTGTCGTCTTTTGAGGCCATCTTGGGTGCATAAGATTAGGATCCAAAATCTTGTCTTAGCTTTTAGGAGGCCTACTTGGGGATTTCATCACCCCTTGGGATGGCCTCAACTCCAGCATTCCGACGGAGTATAAAGATCGGGAGGTGAATCCAAAGACACCTCTCTTGGGATCAAAATTCTGTCACTCGGGCTAAGCCTCAAGGAACTTTATACCCTTGAGAAGTGAAAGAGGACAAGTGGTTTACCACTCCTCTCGACTTTGTGACATCTTTTTGGTTTCATCTACAAATTTGGGCCTCACGTACCTTGCGTATATTGAGGACTCCTTAGCTAAACCAAATTTCATCCTTGTAGAAAGCTTCCTAGGATGTTGGTGTGTTTGACGTGCTTGCTCCAAAATTTTGTCTATTTGTTTGTTCATATCTTTTGAATGAATTTTTTCCAACTTTGGTCAAAATTCCAAAAAAGCAAAAATCTCCTAGCTCAAGGCATACTTAGCGTAGTCACTGCCTCATCAGAAAATCATCCAAGCTCCCCCGCCGCAACCGAATCTATCTAGTTCTTTTCTTTAAAACAATCCCAAATCCAAAGTCCATCTAAATCATCCCCCCATCTAGTTAGCAACCCAATCCAAAATCACCCAAGCCTTTAAGGAATTGTTGTTACTCTGCCAGAGTTTGCTATCCAATCAATCTATCCAAATCCCTCAATCTCCCCAAGGTTATCCCTTTGACAGAGCTTTGTCTAGGGTAATCTAGCCTTGTCACTTGTCATCCCTCATCACCTTAAGCTAAAGGTTGGGATCCACAAGTGGTCAATCTCGTGTCATGCCCATAGGATCATTTGTCTATCCTCAAGTTGACACCAAAAGCCACCAATCCTGCACATAGGAAAGCAAAAATCTCACTTTTTGACAACATACCCTTGAAGTCTTCCATCCACAGGAAAGCCAAAAATCTCCAGCCAATCCTCCTTAGGTCTATCATGTAGCTTTGACTCTTGCTAGGAAATCTTTCATCAGCCAATCCAAAATCTGCACTTAATCCAAATCCAACCATGAGCTTCCGCGTTCATCCATATGCAAGACCCCATCCCCATCCAACTCATCATCAAAAAATGAAATCCCAACCCTATCATGATGAGTTTGGTCACATTGTCCTTTCTCCCGCTACATCCTATTCCAATGATGATGAAAATCTTGTTGACTATGACGGGTATCTTGAGAGCCTTAGATGCCTTCTACCAACCATCCCCCAAAATCCAAGCATTCCTCCAAACTATCTAGTCATGCCATCTCATATCCCAACTTCTCCTCCATCACCCAATCAACCAAGCTTCCAATCTTCCACCCCCATCACACCAGCTATTCCTATCAATCCACCACCTCCACCTCCGACACACGAGTCTCCCAAGAATCTCCTAGATGAAATACAAGAAAAGCTGCCTACAACAATCGATAAGCCATGTCATCTAATCCAACCATGTGAAGTAGTCAGTGATGAAGCTTCCCCATCTATAATATCACCTCCATCTCCCATAGCTATCATCCTCATACCATCCGTCAAATTGCTTAAAATCCTTCCACTTCCTGCAAGCATCAAAATCCCACCACCTGTCAAATCCCTCCAAATCCTATCCACATCACCTCCAAGCATTTCCCAAATCTCCCATAATGACCCTTATGAATCCATCTTCTACTCACCCATCTCCACTACCAAATCTCCCATCTATCCATCCGCTGCCTTTGAAGAATCCATCCCTTCACCTCCTATCACACCATCCACTCCAATCCAATCCTATCAAGATCCTGCCCAAAAGCATGTTGACATCCCCCAAAGCATAAACAAAGATATCATCGTACCATGTCTTCCATCCATAGTGTAGTCACCATCCCCTCCATCTCCAAAACCTCAAGCCATACCTCCTCTACTGCAGGATATCTTTTCATCCCATCAGCTAAATCAAGATCCTATCTTACCATCTCCTCCGCTCCATGCTTCCATCTTACCACCTATCCAAGCTATTCCACCATCTATAATCTACCCTCTTGGTTCACTTACATTCATCCATGGTGGCCCCCTCTCAGCAGAAGAATTAAGAATAGTATCTCCCCGTTGTAATACATCTAATAAAGCACTTCTACCATTTTCTACAAGTAAAAAGTTTCCTCAGCTCGTTCAAATGCTCAATCGATGACATTATCAAGGTCAAGGTTTAGGACCACAAGAGCAAGGAATCAGAATGCTTATTATTGCACAAAAGAATCCAGGATTTCATGGTCTTATGTATCCAAAGGCTCACCATCTAAAAGTGTTGGTACACGCCATCCCCAAACCAAGCCTATCTCCAAGCCCACCATGCCAACCTCCCATCACTCCTTCAAGAAATCTTATGTCATCCCCCCTTCACCATCTTTGTAACCCAAAACAACCTACCATATCCCCCCTTCATCCGCTAAATCCATTTTGGGTCCCTATGTCCCAAAATTCACCATCCTCCATCCTCCTATCAGCCATCATTAAAATCCTATTCCATTCATTCCTATGCAAGATCAAAAAAGGCACATATCAGGGCACATCATCCACCATCATCCCCCTATACGCTCTTCCATATCCTCTCCATATCACAAAGCTTCTCCTAACCATCTTCCCAAAGCTTACCACAACAATGTGAATGCCAACTTCAAAATGCATAAAGCTAAAAATCCACATCCTAGGCAATCATATGTCTATTCTAAAAGACATACTCCGAAAAGGCAAAATCCAATCAAAGAATGCAAAACAATGCAAAAGCTTATGAAAAGAAAATCCAAAACCATGTGGATGCCAAAGAAAAAAGTTGAAACCCAATGCATAATGGCATCCACCATTGCTAATACCCCATCCAGTGATTCATGTCCCCCATCTCCTAACTCCATCTTGGGTGCCTATATCCCCAAGCGCGCTTCCACAAATCCTCCATCAAGCCCGCATCTACCATTTATCCCCCATATGCTCTTTTCACACCCATCCTAACATGTGCCAGTGTTGATCCTGCAAGCATCCCCATCTCATGCTCCTTTCCAACCTTTTCATCCCTCCATCTCCTACCATCAATCCCATCTAATCCGATCTATTGCATAAATCACACATCCAGTGTACCAACAACTAGCAACAAAATTGAACATTCCAACAGCCAGTGAAAAATCCCAAAAAAAGCCAAAAATAGCTGAAGAAAGGCAAAATCATTCTAGCTAAGTCCAAAGTCAAAAAGTCAAAAAAATAAAGAAAAATAAAGCATCCACTGGTGAAAACTTGGCAATTCAAGTGCCTTGGACAAATACCATGATGAAAACTTGGCAAACAAGCATCATGCGTAATCCAGCCATCCCTAGCTTAGCCTATTATCCTCATTCTTTTGGTCACATCTTGCCATCCAGCTCCATCTTCAATTTATCCACCTATCTTTCATCCTCTAGCTTTTATCTATCACTATCCACTTATCTTCTGCAACCTCACCCCATCATCCCAGCTATCATCCATCTCCCTAGCGCCTTCAACTTTTCCATCCTAGCTTCAGTCCTATCCCATCCATCGTAAGACCTCCTTCTGCATGTCATCTTCTGACTGGGGCACTGTATTCCTTGGAGATCTTGTCTTGTCCATCCTCCCTTGTCATTGGTATCTCGCTCTAGGCTATCCTCATGCAAATCCAATGTCATCCTCTCATTAGCCATTCACTCTAGCGCCATCTATCAGTTGAGCTACCACCAACCTTAGCATTGTCCCCATCCTTGGTCGCACATCTATCATCATCATTGGATGCATCCTGCCAAATCCATATCTTCCGCTATCACCTCATCCTTAGCTTCTGCATCTTGCACCAACTTGAGCCATCCCACTATCTTATCATCTGGAGCTCCTGTATAGCTTGTAAATAATCTTGTATCCAACGCTTGTATCATAGCTTGTATATCCAATCTTGTCCAAAACAACTTGTACATTTGTAACATATCTTGGTCTGTCAGCTTGTACATCCTCTTTAGCTTAGTACCGTTGTATCTATCCAACTTTTGTGTTAGTTCATCCTTGATCAACATCTTGCACACATCGTACAAATCTTGGTTAGCTATTCCATTGCATCCTTTAGCTAGATCTCTTGTCATCAAAGTGTTATCCTTCTCAGTTCAACTTGCCAAGTGCATCACTCATCCAAATCCACCAACTTAGGTGCTCTCCGATAGATCCTTGGAGGATATAGCTTTCCTCATGTTTGATCTTGGTCCATTAGTACCTCGTCCTACCCATCTCATTGGCAAATGGTTTTCTTTTGGATTTTTGCTTTCTTTTGATTTGGAATCTTCCCTTTGGGTCTTGAAGTATCTTTTCCAAGCAATCTTTTTGTTCCCTCCTCAAGGTTTCCACGATCTTCCATATCATGGTATACTGTGAATGGGGCAATTTGAGCGTAAGGTTTTGATCAAGTCTTTTGTTTGTTTTTCTTTTCTTCTTGTGGGTTACCCAGTGTCAGTTCCACGCTGCTTCCTCTGGGATTCATGTGTGCTATTGGGGCAATCCTTGCATGTTTATTTTGAGTCAAGTCTATCAGTCCTTTGGACGGTTGGTGAAAAGGCCTTGATGTTCTTGGTAACCTTGGCGATTAACCAACAGTCCTATAGCAAATCTAGTGCTCAACTACATGGTGGTCCTTCTCTTTGAAATATCCCCCCGCTCAAAAAGCTTCAATGGAATCCCTTCATCTCCATTATTCCCCATCCATATCTAGCATCTGTCTCTCCTACCCCAGCTTATGCATCAGTATGTCTTTGAATCAATCATCACTCTTAGCTTTAGGATCCACAATCTTAGTCTTAGGATCCACCAATCAAATCAATCCACCAAGCCTCATCTTTCGAGATCCACAATCCTAGTCCTAGGGATCTCCGAAACCCATCTCTCACCAATCTAGCTCTTTGAAATCCTGTTGCATTAGCT
This sequence comes from Cupressus sempervirens, assembly GCA_028749045.1. Lineage (NCBI taxonomy): Eukaryota > Viridiplantae > Streptophyta > Pinopsida > Cupressales > Cupressaceae > Cupressus > Cupressus sempervirens. Next base: position 638,038,885 of record CM053793.1, read on the forward strand.
TTATCATCCCCTCATCCATCTCCCTATCCTGGATTCCTTTTTATAGCGCTCTGTTCCTTCATCCTCCCCCCAATCCTAAAAGTCTTAAGCTTATTTACTCTTGTGCCTCTGATTTTCTCCTTTATCATTCTCCCATAGTGAGAGTTTGAGCTAACTAAACCTCTTCTCTTTAGTCACTCTTCATCCTCCCACCCGCCAAGATTCTTGTACTTTTCAAGAAGCCATTGAGCCTCACTTTCTCTCCCTGCCGCCTTCTTGAGGGGGCATCTCGTAGTCCTTTCTCTCCTCTTCTGCTCTAGCCTTGGGAATCTTATTTTCTTATCTTTGATGCCATGCCACTTGCGGCATCACATCAAAGAGGGGCAAAATGTAGACACCTAAAAAATCTTTTAGAAAATAAAATAATTTTATTCTCTGAAAAAAGTCCCTGATGACATCATCATTAATTAATTAATTAATTAATTAATTTTTATGCCATTAAATCCCTTTATCTTAATTAAAAATATTTAATTAAGGAATCCCTCCCAAAAATGTTTAAATCTTATTTAAACATCATTTCCTTATTTATTAATTATTTAATTAATAAATTGACCAAAAATCCCAAAATAAATAATTTATTTATTTTTTGCCCAAAACTTGGCCAATTTCCTTAAGACCACTAACCTCTTCCAAAATCTTCTAATCCTTCTTTAATTTTGATTAAAGGCTAATCCCATCATTTTCTACCCCTAATCCCAACTCAAAATATTTAATTAAGATTAAATATTAATCCTCATGTTTATTAAAAATATTTTAATAAATATCTCCTCAACCCAAACCCTTGAAATAAATAAAACTTTATTTATTTCGTAAAAACCTTTTTTATCCTCATCCTAGGAAGTTCTAGACTCTTCTAGAAAGTCTTCATCCTCATCCAAAGCCTAGACTCTTCTAGAAGATGTCAATCCTTATCTTTAATCCTAATCCTAATCCTCTCTTAACCTTGTCACATTCCCTAAACATGGGTTAAGACTTGCTAACCCAAGCCAAGTTAACAAATATCTCCTCCTTCACCCACCCTCATTTATTGCCATCCACTTGCCTATCCCTAAGCTAATCCTAAACCATCCTAATCCATCCTCTAATCATTTGCATAGTCCTAAGCAAGCTTAAAACCTTCCTAATCCAACCCAAATCGAAATTCCTCACCCTCCAACATAAATGACTCAAATATCTCTTACACTCTCCTTCAATGCTCTTACAAAACACTTATGAAGGGTCTTTATGAAGATATTATCCTTTAAGCCTCCTTTGTTGACTCATCCTTGCCCTTTCCTCCATCCTCTCACCCAATGACATGTGTCACTCCTTGATTAGCTATAAAGAAGCACAATCCATGTGCTCTCCTCTCATTCAATCTGAGCCCTCCATAAGCTTTCTCCTTTCCTTCCATCTTAGCCCACCATCCCTCAAGCCTCTTGCCTATAAATTGGATCCTTCCCCTTTGCAAAAACAACACAATCTAGAAAGTAAAGCCATAATGCCATTTTGAGAAGCCATTTTTACATCAAATCCATTCACCAAAATCTATCAAAAATCCTCCATTGAAGCCCATTTGAGCATTTGAGCATACATACATAATCAAGCCATTTTAGCTATTAGACACACCTCTACATCAAGTGATCATCCTCATTGAGAGAGCCTATCCATGGCTCATATTCTCATTTGAGGACTTCACTTTGTCTCTCATGAAGTTATGTTAAATTAGTATGCAAATGCTTTTGATTATTTTAATTTGGTGTTTCTAACTTACTAAAGTAGCATATACACTTCCTCCTCTTCATTAGTACTGGACATAGTGTACTCTTCTTCAAAAATGTAACATGATTTCTCCCTTTATCTTTGTAATCCCTATTATTCAGATACTTGTAACCTTTCTTGTCATTTATGCCACTCTTAATTCTATTAGGACATCTAGCAGCAAAATGACCAACTTCATAACACTTGAAATAAATCACGGGCAATTTACATTTGTATTACCTTTACCTCTTGACAACCTTCTTGAAAGTAATGCTTCAAGTTCATCTAGATCATCCTCAAATTTTGATTCACTTTATTCCTTACTTTTCTTTTATTTCTTGTAACTTCTAATGATTAGTGAAGAATTAAAATGATTTCCAATTGTAACAATACTATTATAAAAATTACTCAATTCAAATGCAGTTAATTGACCAACCAAATTGTCAAGTGTCAAAACATTACCAAGCATGGCTCTCACTTCTTGAATTGTGAAAAAAATGATAGCATAAATAGGTAGAAGAGTTCTAAGAACTTTACTTACAATTTCACTGTCACTGATAATTCCTCTAGTAGTTTTGATTGTGTTGATCTTAGATTTGTTTTGACAATTGAGTGTCAACACACTTGGGAAATTTTTCTAAGTTGATGTCAAGTATAGTGTAGATGTTGAGTAACAATATGTGCCAAGCCAAAAATTCAACAAGTGCTGAGTCATTCAGATATCGAGCAACCAAACAGTGTCGAGCAAGTTTCAAGTGCCAAGTGAACAAATAGATGTCGAGCAAGTTCAAATGTTGAGCAAGATAGAATGTAGTATGTGCCAAGCATCAATAATCAGTAAGTGTTGAGCAATATAGAATCAACATAAGAGTTTGTGCCTTCACAAACTAAGATGTAAACCATTTTTGAGTCGACATATGGATAAATCTCAAAGGATTAAAGATAAGATCAAATCTATTTGAATTCCCTATGCAATCAACATGCAACCAATTAGAAAAATGGAGAGATTTGAGTAGGAAAGTTGGATGAATCTCAATCGTAGATTCATACCTAACCCTAAGTCATGAAATCTTTTTAAGGAGAGATGAAGCCCCAAAATTCAGTGTGACAGTATGTGAAAAGAGAATGCATGCGAGGAGATAATGCTAGCAAAGTGAAAGGGGTGAATTGATCAAGTTAAAGGAGATTTAGGAAAAAGGACATAATTGCAAAATTAGTTATCAGAACAAAGAATTAAGGTTACAACATTTTAATACTAGATTAGTGAGGATTAGATTGGACAAAACAAGGATCTAAAATCAGCAATAGCAGATTGCAAGTAATCAAGTCAAACATTATACTATACTTTCTAATAATTGTATTAGTAGAATGAAATCCTATGGAGATAGGTTGGTTTAACAACCATTATATAAAGCCTTTAACAGAGTGACATTCCAAGTGAATGTTTTGTAAATCCTTTAGCCAGGTACACTTTTGATAGAGTGTTAAAATCCTTTAACAGGTTAGGATCTAACAATCCTTGTAAGCCTTTGACAATGCAGGCCTTTCATAGGTAGATCATGAGAATGGTCAAAACATGTAACCTTAATAGTTGAACTTTATTGCTACAGTAGTGAAGAGTTGTGGGTGTCATCCCCAAACTAGTTTTACCTTCTCATTGGAGGGTTTCTAGGTAATCATATATGGTGTTAAGTGTGTATGTGAACGCATTTTCTTTACATGTTATTTCCATATGTTTATGCACGTAATCTTTTAAAGTTAAAAGTTTTATTGGATAAAGTTTAGTACTTCTGATTCACCACTCTCCCTCTCAAAAGTATACTTCCCACTTGTAAATCCCAAAAATTGGTATCAGAGCTAAGTTCTCATCAGGATAAGCCTTACAACTTGGAGAAAAGATCTTACGATGGAACTATACAAGTTGGGAAAGACCATTGAGAATCAAGAGATTGAGATACACCTCTTACTGCAATAATTGGATGAAGCTAGAAATGCTTTGAGAAGTTCACTAAAGAGAAGGAAAGAGATTGCCATAGCTAAGAATGACACCCAATAGAAGGAGATTGACACCACAAAGTTATTTGCATATGGTAACTTATGTGAGTTTGATGTAGCAATTGCATATCTCATGGACAAGAACATAACACAAGCTAAAGAGATTAGAAATCTCAAGTTGGAGCAAGAATCACAAGCAATACTACTATGTGAAGTGATTGAACAAAAGAAGAAAGCCATTGAGGATAAGGTCATGATTGAAGAAGACAAAAGAATCTTGTCAAACAAATTGGAAGAAAAATTAGCATAACTGTCTAGGATCTCAAACATGCAACTAGACACCCTAAGTCAAATGATGAATGCCCATCATGAGTTGAATACAAGGACATTGAGATAACTAAATTGAAGTTACAAAATGAGCAACTATAGAATGACCTAAAAAGAGAGAAGGAGTTTGTTGAAAGCTTCAACAAGCCAAATGAAGCCATCAAGTACTTTGAGAAACTATTGAAATCCCCTAGATCTAGTAAAGACACATCAAGCTTGGGCTACACAAGCACTAAAGGAGAGTCATCCAAGACTGATGAACAAAGGAATGAAAAAGGTAAGAACTCCAAACCCACTTGTCATTTTTGTGGTAAGAAAGGACATATAGCTAATGTTTGTAGGAATAAGAATGGTAGTCAGAATGCCAAGCCAAATAATTTGATTTATTGTTACAAGTGCAACAAACAAGGTCTTTAGGCACATTAATGCAAAACCAGGACTATGCATGCACCAAGATTTGAAGGGCACTGCTATAATTGTCAGAAGTTTGGACACAAAGCCTTTGAGTGCGGATCCAAGATCGCATGGTAATCAAATAAGGGAAGAAGCCATGAAAATTCCTACAATTGGGACTACAATACAAGACATAGCTATCACTACTATCAAGAGTATGGACACATCCCTAAGAATTGCATAAGAACACATTTTAGTGGAAGCTATCGCAGATGGTTAAGCCAAACTACATGCTTTAGTTGTTTGAAGACTAATCATATTAGCAAGCACTACCCAACAAGATCAAAGGCACCTAACTCAGAGTTAAACAAGGGAAAAGGAAAGTTAGATGTTGAGCACACAAGAGGAGAGATGAATAAGACATGGAAGAAGAAAGATGGATGTAGCACATCAAATGAAGAGATCACTTCACCTAAAGGGTCAAGTGGTCATACTTCATCAAACTAAGCAAAAGAAGGTATGTGGGAGTAATATTTAAATACTTTATCATACAACAATTCTTAGAATAAGCCAATACTAAAAGGTATAGATCAGCATGAATAAAGATGCAAGGTGAAATCTTCAAAGTTTTCACATTGTTGCCAAGTAAGGAAAGTTTCCTTCATATGTTGAGTAAAATCCTAGTATATGCCGAGTTGTCTGCCAAAGTCAGTTGGAGCCAAATAAGTAGCAACTGCTGAGTAAAAAGAAATTCTTATTGAGGCAGAGTAAGAGAAACTCTAGTGGATGTTGAGTGTTGGAAAATCAATGGAAGCTGAGTGAAATAGAAATTGCATAAGGAGCTGAGTGGATAACTATACATGCACTAAGCATTAAATGCTATGTAATGAAGGATATAAGGTCAAGTTTTTAATTATTTTTCATCATTGTGAACATAGAGCGAGAGTGATAAGAGCACAAAAATAATTTCCAACTAGAGATTGATGCTTTTGCAAAGATTCCAGCAAAGATTCAACATTTCTTTTGTCGATCTAAGGTATTTACTCAAGTGTCGAGCTATGTAGTTACGTAATTTTTACATCTTGAAACCCTAGTTTTTAGAAATGGCATCTAGCTCTAGGAATCCCAAGGACAAGGAACTATTTGAGGTTTAGTTGGTTAGCAATGAAGTTAAACAACCATATTTTATGCTAATTCCTGAAGTGGCTTACAAAAACAACCCTGTTGGCACTTTATCTATTATTCCACCTAAGGTTGTTATGGTGCTAGATGTCAGAAAGTGTTATAATTGCAAAGTTGGAGCAATTGGTGACATGGAGATTCAACAAGCCTATGATAAACTTTGTGAGAATGGGGTATTAGAGGAAGAATTTCATATTGTTGAAAGGAAGGGCTTAACCTGTGCCCTAGATTTCCATACAGTCTTCAAGATGAAGTGGATAAGAATAGTTTTGAGCAAAATTCATGATGGATGCTTATGGTTGGAAGATGGACCTATTAAAATATCAAAAAGAATTATACATATGGTGACAGGATACCCAACCCTAGAACGGCTAAAGACCCCAAGGAGTGATTCAAAAGAAGCCATAGAGAAGAACATTGGGGCAAAGTGGAACAAAAGAGGCATGACTATTGACACAATCAAAGATCCACTTGTAGAATTTGCTATTAGGGTCATATCCCATAAATTATACCAGTCAAGAAAACTAAATAGTGTACCATGCATTAGAGTTGATGTGGGATACAAACTTGTCAAGAAGGATCATACATATGATCTAGCAGAACTACAACTATAGTAGAATATGGAGAATTTGGGAGCAATAAGGAGATCCAAGAGTGCTCAGTGTAAGTTTGGATCAATTTTGATATGCATATTTTTCTATGTTCAGAATCAATTTCCCTCTTTTGGTAAGATAAGTTGGAAGAACAATAGGTCTATAGCAATACAAGTAAATGAGTACATAGAGCAGATGGGAGCCAATTTTGAAACCTTAATGACAAGCTATTTTGAAGACTTCAAAAAGTCTATGAAGCAAAGGCTCAAAATACCAGTTTCCCTAGTGGATCAGCACATCAATGACATTTATTTCTTAGTTGATATTGACTACACTTATATGCAAGCAATAGCACCAAGGTTGAGATGGCTAAGGCCACTTGGATATGAGATAAACATAGATGAGGCCTCAACAACAATCACAACATTGCTTGCAAAAGAGATTGATAAAAGTGCAAAACCTTTTGGCACTTTTGATGTTGTAAAGTCTAAAGTAGAAATGGAGTTGAAAAATGCTTCAACCATAAAGAAAAAGGACAAATTAGTCAAAAATCTTAAGGCCAAATTTGGTGAAGGGACAATAGAAGCAGAAGAAGAAGAAGAAGAATAGGGCCAAGAGCCACTTGCCTTGACACAAGTCATGGGAGAAGATGCTGAAGAGGAAGAAGGTATCGAGGAGGAAGAGAAAGTTGGGGAAGCATCAACCAAACCAGAGCCCAAAAAGAGAAAAGATCAGAAACAATCTACAACACAGCCCAAGGGTAAGAAAAGTGCCAAGCCAAGTCCAACTAAGCCTACTACAAGGGAAAGTACAAGAGCTACAACTAAGGAGGCTAAGGAGCAAGAAAAGAAGAAGGCTACTAAGCAACAAGGTCTAGCAAAAAAAAAGCTGAGAATAAAATATATTGCTCAAGCTGACTTAGATGAAGAGAGAATAGAGTCAGAAGACACAAGTCAATTTAGAGTGGTAAGTCACACCACCAAGTCTGATTTAGAAAATATATGTGATAATATTAGAGATAATACAGACTTAACTGGCTTAAAAAACATTGATTTTAATAAGTTGAGTAGAGGAGAGCAAAACATGGTTGAAGAATCAGTCTACACCATGATGGCCAAGTTTAAGAACACCCCTCTTGAACTTGACAATTCAATGCTCAAAGAGTTATATTCTATTGTTGAAAATAAGTCACATTATTGCCTTAAGATGGAGAAAGAAATAAGAGAGTTTGCAATGGCTCAAGTAATGCTTGAGTTCACAAAAGGGAAAATAACCAAGGCCAATAAGAACCATGGGAGCAAATTTGCACCCAAATATAGAGCCTCTAGCATTCTTCAAAATAAGATTGAAGATGTTCTCAAAAAGTCCACTCAAATGTGGAAATTAATTTATGGCCTAAAAAATATTAAAGAAGGAGAGGAAGATCCCTTTGAGGGGAGAAACAATGGAGAAGAAGATGATAAGGAAGGTGAAGATAAAAAAGAAAAGGCAGATGGAACTATGGAGGAGGAAACACAAAAGAGAAATGATATGGCAACTGCTGAAGAGGAATAAATAGAACAGAGTGTGCAAGACACACAATTGCGTCCTCCATATGGCACCTCTACACCTGCAGAATCAATAAAAGTAAAGGATGCTCCTGTCAACTTTGGTCAGAATGTCAATCCATTGATTGCAGAGGATCTCAAGAAGATCCTTGACCAATCAACTCTACAAGCCCAATTATGCAGTAATCTAGTGTTGGTCAGTGTAGATGAGTTGCAAAAATTAGTAGTTAACTTGACTAGGGATAAGATGGCAACACAAGAAACATCTTCTGTCATCCCTACAACTACAAGTGGACAACCTAAAGAGAAAGCTACACAAGATACATTAGCTAAGGTTGACTCCACAACTGTCGAGGAGCTAGTAAAGGATCAAACAGGACATGTGGATATTTCTATTTCTACTATACAAGTACAAGGTGCACCATCTCAACCAATAGTAATTTACCAAGGAAGATCAGAGGAGGAGAAGGAGACCCCAAAAGAAAAGGAGCAAGAAGGAATTCAAATTTTGGTTAATCTACCAACCTTTGAGACTCCTACAAGAATCCCTTGAAAGCTAATCACTAAAGCAATACCACTTCAAATTTTAGCACCAGGCTCGAGCTCTACAAAGGTTGCAAGGGTACTTCACTATGGAGACCCTACACTAGATGAAGAAATAGTCATTCCTAAGTATGACTATGCAACCATGAACATTGATTAGATAAATGAAGTGGAAGAGGCACTAGAAAGGAAGAAGAAGCAGGAGATACTCATAAATGAGTATAAACAAAGGCAAGCACTAATTGAAATAAAAGACATCTTTTTAGATACATTTAGCTTGCAGGCACTTGATGAAACAAAGCCCATTATGGAGCAACTTTTAGAAATAGTGGACTAGGTGCAAAGTGAAGACCATGATACTAATGCAAAAATAATGGAATGGTTAGAAAAGAAGTTCCAAACAAAGGTGAATGAAAGAGTATCCAATGAGATAACACTATCATAGGTAGAGCTGGCTAAGAAAATTGAAAAGGTGAAGACAATACTTGAGAATATTTTCTCATTGTACACAAAGTTGTGTGTTCCATCAATTTTCACACAGGAAACCAACCAAAGAACAATGAGCTTGGAAAGGAACTTGAAGATATCTAGGATGCAACTATCAAAAGATCTAGCTCAAAGTGAGAAGCACTTTAACACAACACTTCACACACAAAAGGAACTAGCTGTATTAGTAGTAGAAAAGGCTAACAAGAGAGCTAAACTAGTTTAGATTCAATCTGCCCTAACCCCTCACATGGAAATTTTACAAAAAGAACTAGCCTACGTAGAAAATGTGATAAAGAAATATCCAAATCTTTCTACATTAGGTGGCTTAGTTCACCTTGTAGTAGAGACAACTATACAAATCAAATCCCTAGAAGTTGCAATACAAAACTTGGATGCTGCTTTAAGAATTGTAATGGAAGTGAACAAGACCTTCTTGGCCAAATGTTCAGTTAGTATATAGACCCGACATAAATGTCAAAAAGGGGGAGAAAATTGAAAAAAAGGGAGAAATTAAAAGAAAAGGGGGAGAAATTGAAAAGCAAGAAGGATACTTAATCTACAAGGGGAAACATGTGAAAGGGGGAGCCAAAATGAAAGGGGGAGTGATAAAATAAATAGAGAAAAGAAAGGAGAAGAGAAAAATAGGAAACGGGGGATAATAGGATACATTAGATAAAGAGTATCAAAATTCAGAATAAAGACAAGGAGAATTAGTAGAGGCAAATCAATCTACTCAAAAAGATCTTGGATACAAGGATATGGCACATCAACTCAGGGGGAGATACAAAATTTTGAGGTATATAGTCCTTCACAAAATTTTGAACAATTTTGAAGTTTGTTATATATGCCGAACATAATGTATATTATACTCAAGGAGATTAGTTTCATCATGAATAGTTGAGTGTTTTTGACACTCATGTCAAAGGGGGAGATTTTTGATTTTAGATTGGTTTTGAAAATTGAGTGTCAACACATTTAAGAAATTTTTTAAGTTGATGCCAAGTATAGTGTAGATGCCAAGTTACAATAAGTGCTGAGCTAGAAATTCAACATGTGCCGAGTCATTCAGATGTTGAGCAAACAGATAGTACCGAGCAAGTTTCAAGTGCCAAGTGAACAAATAGATGCTGAGCAAGTTTAAGTGTCGATCAAGACAGAATTTAGTATGTGCCGAGCATCAGTAATTAGTAAGTGCCAAGCAATACAAAATCAACACAAGAGTTTGTGCCTTCAAAAACTAAGATGTAAACTATTTTTGAGTTAACATATGGATAAATCTCGAAGGATTAAACATAAGATCGAATCTATTTGGATTCCCTATGCAATCAACATGCAACCAATTAGAAAAATGGAGAGATTTGAGTATGAAAGTTGGATGAATCTCAATCATAGATTCATACCTAACCCTAAGTCACGAAATATTTTTAAGGAGAGATGAAGCCCCAAAATTTAGTGTGAGAGTGTGTGAAAAGATAATGCATGCAAGGAGATAATGCTAGTGAAGTGAAAGGGATGAATTGATCAAGTTAAAGGAGATTTAGGAAAAAGGACATAATTGCAAAATTAGTTATCAGAACAAAGAATTAAGGTTACAACATTTTCATACCAGATCAATGAGGATCAGATTGGAAAAAACAAGGATTTGAAATCAGCAATAGTAGATTGCAAGTAATTAGGTCAAACATTCTACCTTACTTTCTAATAATTGTATTAGTAGAATGAAATCCTATGGAGATAGGTTGGTTTAACAACCATTGTATAAAGCCTTTAATAGGGTGAAATTCCAAGTGAATGTTTTGTAAATCCTTTAGCTAGGTACACTTTTGATAGAGTGTTAAAATATTTTAATAGGGTAGGATCTAACAATCCTTGTAAGCCTTTAACATGTAAAGCCTTTCACAGGGTAGATCATTAGAATGGTCAAAACATGTAACCTTAACAGGTGACCTTTATTGCTACAGTAGTGAAGAGTTGTCGTTGTCATCCCCACCCTAGTTTTACCTTCTCATTGGAGGGTTTCTAGGTAATCATATCTGGTGTTAAGTGTGTATTTGAATGCATTTGCTTTACATGTTATTTCCATATGTTTATGCATGCAATGCTTTAAAGTTAATAGTTTTATTGGTTAAAGTTTAGTACTTCTGATTCACCCCCCCTCTCAGAAGTATACTTCCCACTTGTAAATCCCAATAGATTGCACTCACAAGTTCTTTTATTCGGTTCACATACTGTGCAACATTTTCAACTTCTTTCTTTCTCATGTTATCATACTTACCTCTAAGACATTCAACTTTATCTTTCAATAAATTTGGATCTCCACCATTTACAAGTGCCAATTTGATCCACATCTATTTAGCATGTGTGCAGTTCTTGATATCATCAAACTCGACATCATTAAGTGTAGATGCAATCTCAATCATCAAACTATTGTGGTTCTTCTCAGTCATTTATTTCACTATCATAGGAGCATGAAGCACAACATATTCATAATCCAATCAATGAGTAATGCTATCTCCAATTCTAGATAGGTGTAACCTCATTCTATCTTTCCATGATGATAAATTTTCCTTGTTCAACTTTGGCACCTCTCTCTTAAACATCTTGTGTTATTTTGCTCAAGTTCCTTTAAACCACTTTCTCCAAGCGCTAAGCTTTGATACCAATTGTTAGATAATTGAGAGGTGGGGGGCAGGTGGGGGGTGGGGGGTGAATCAGTTATTTTCAATTATCCTACAATCCCTTCAAATAATTTTAGCACCAAACAAACTTCATAAACATCATAAGCATTGACTTGGTATACTCATTAAAGTTATTAATTAGCTCACTTAATCACTTTACTCCAAAATGTTCATTCAATTTTTTGTTATTATCGAATGACAACAATAAAAATTAGTTATTACCAACCATTAACTTAGTTGTTACCGAGTTTCAATAAAATGGAAATAACGTCAAAATTAACTTGCAATATAATAACATTCAAACATTTGACACCAAGATTTTTAATGTGGAAAACCTGTAAAGGGAAAAACCACCTAGGACCAACAACCCAAAATTTTTAATCTTATGAAGTGATATCTTCTAGGAGACAACCTTTTTAAAGGATTAAATACACATTGCTAATTTGACCTTTTTGGAGGATTTACACCAAAAGATCATCTAGACCTTATCACTTCTTGATCCTATCTAAAGAGTGACCTACTTTAAAGGACTTATAAACACCACTAATCAATGTTACCGTATAGGATTTCATGAACTTGTTAGGTCCACTTGGTTAAGATATTTTTCTTCTATAATGATTGGAAAGTAACAATACAAATGATCTATTAGGTATAGCACTACCTTGCTTGTTCAGTTCTCCTTTCTATTTGGTCTCCTTCTAATCTTTATTCTCTAATCTATTTTCTATTTTCTCTTGACTAGGTGATTCACTCCTCTCTTTCTTCTTCTTTTAAATTCTGCTTGGTTCACTTGGCTTAAGTATCTTCTTTTAGTTTCAAAAACTTCGCACAATCACCACCTTAACAATCATTATCAACCAACAACCAAAACTTGTCTTGAATATCTCCTTAAATAGTCATCTTTGTGCTTCTAGATTCTTCCAAATATTGCTGCTTAATCAATATCATTAATCCCAGGTTAATACCTCATGCAATGAATCTAGACACTCAAAAAATAGATCTTTCATAGAACTTTTTGTTCATCATCATCCTTCTTCAATCTCCATTATAAGACCTTTCTTGCATTTTCCTAGTTTTTGATCTTGTAACGAACTTTGACTGACACCTCTAAACTTCTCAAACATTATTAAATTCTACCAAAAGTCAGCCTCAGATTCCATCTTTACAATTTTTCTTCTTCTTACTATTACTCGATAATTATAAAATTTCACTCAGGCAATATAACACTCTATCAATATTGAACTCTCTTGGGAAATACTAAACTTCCACTATACTTTTCCAACTACTCGATAAACATTGTGGTCACTTGACAAATACTATTTTACTTCTTTACCCTTGTCACTCAATATAGCTTGTATAGCATAATACATTACAATATTGCATGATCGTGAAACTTTCAAACCAACATTACATTATCACTGTCCAAATAATTCAAGTGCCCATTGAATACCATGTACTTGTTAACTCTATCTTCAACATACTTTCTACAAATACTATTCATCAATCAAATCCTCGTGATCAATCAACTTGATATAGAACTCTATCGAGTTAGTATAATCTCTAGCCAACTAAGACTTTGACATCAATGACAACATAACAACTGATATGACTCTTTTACATACATTCATAACATCATCAATTACATTATTAGTTGGGGCTAAAAGACTTTACATGAAGAAGATCCTTAATTAAATATGGCTACATTTTAGACCCTAAAAGGAAAGTATAAATCCTCGAGGATGGGTGAAAATGAGAGTATCACTTTTTACATGTAAAAGGTGACTAAACTTGTTAGTAGCATCACATGTGTTGGCAAGAAGTTATAAGTGTAGACACCTAAATCTGATTATATAATTAAGTAATCATATTTAGTCATATTATAAGGTATTATTAATTAAGTAATTAACATTTAATTAATTTATGTTCTCTACTAGTTAATTAATCTAATTGATTAACTGTAGTCCAATCAATGAATCAAATGACAAACTAATAGTTTGATTATTAATTAAATCTCCCTTCTTCTATTAAATTGAATAATTGCACAATATCTATTTAATTTAATTCTATTTTCCCCTTTTGATCAAATAATACCACTTAATTAATCCTCAAAACTAACCTAACCTTTAACTCAAACCTAACCTAGTGGGTCAAACTCCACCCAACCCATTCACCCATGCTAAACATACTTGATTATCTAATTAAACCTAGTTGATTAAGATATCCACTTGAATTCTCCTAACATGCAAACTTGCATCCTAATCACTCCCAAAGCTAAGCCTAATCTCACCCTAATACTTCACAAAACCCTAAGAATGAGGATTAATAACTCCTAACCTTCTCCCAAGTCAACTCTTGTCACATCCTCTTGCACCCTTAACCACATGCATTATAGTTTACCTTAAATTCCCTTATGCATCTCTTACATATCTATTGCACACTTCAAATCCATCCTTATACCCATTTCCCCTTCACAATCCCCAAAATGGTCACATTCCTTCCAAAATCCTAATCTACTAACATGCATACTCCTTGTGACACTTGTCACAAGGCTATGCATTTGTGAAAGCACAATCCATGTGCTCTCATTTCCTTACATCCTAGAAACTCCTTACGATCTCCCAATATTACATCTTAACCATCCATTTCCACCTCCATTTTTCTATACATTGATCCCTTCTCCCTTTATAATTCATCCAATTTTTGAGCTAAATTTATATTGCTAGTTTCAGAGCTAAAAACTACTAAATTGCTATTATAATGCCAAATTTCCTACAAACATCCACAATTGAGCTCTTCAATTCATCATCAATTTCAATACCCTTTGAAGCTTGAAGCATCATCTTGAGAAAATGTCTCATCCTTGGACCACATACAAACATCAAAAGAGCTACAAGGTTATTTCAAGGTTTGCATTTTATTTTTAGGGTTTTTTATGGTCTTTTCATAAGTGTTAAATTAACTTATTTTGATGAATATTTAGATTAATTTGTATTCCTTTACATCACATTTTAGTTTATAAAATAAGATGATGAAATTTTTGCTAAGGTCTTGAGAACCCCACCTCCTTCCTACAAATAAAAGGTTGCACTTGTTGAAGAAATTAGAACAATAACTAAGGTGACAAGATATGTGTTACTTGGTAAATTGACTACTCTTGAGATGAGTGAATTTAGACATGACCTTCCTAAAGTCGTAATGACATTGAAAGATACTATTTATAAGGAAAAGAAAAGAGATGAACATGGAGAAAGTTAATCAAAGTATATTTAAAGTTATGCAAAGGAGATGGAAGATATTGAGGAAGAAGAGATAAAAACTTAAAGATCTTGTAGCCATGATTGCTAGAAGACTGTTTAAAGATGTTGGCGAGTATGAAGGAAAATTACTTTTGAAATGACTTTCTTGCAATAAGCTTGGTAATTTCACATCAAGGTGCATTGGAAGAGTTTCTAAAGTAAAGCCTAGGAAATATCAACCTAAATATTAGAAGAAATATTATCATGCTTTTGATGAAGGTGTGATTGATGAGAAATATGAGAAAAATGATAAAAGTGATGATTAATTTGAATTTGTTGTTATCAAGGAAAAAGATTCAACTCCTAATTTGAATGTGGAAATATATTTGTCTACACATTTTGAGGATAAATATGATTGGGTTATTGATAGTATATTTTCACATCATATGACTGGAGACAAGAACAAGTTTGTAGAATTGTAAATATATGATGGTGGTATAGTTATAGTTGGAGATGACACTCCTTACATAATATATGGTAGATTATTTATTAATCTTGATGGTAAGAAAAATCTTGATGATGTTTTATATGTTGAAGGTCTAAATCATACTCTTTTGAGTGTTCTAAAACTAGTTGATAAAGGTTATGATCTAGAATTCAAGAACACAAAATGAAAAATCATGGAGAGTTCAAGAAATGAGATTGCATCATGTAATAAGACTAAAGTTAATATTTTTCATTTGAATAATGCTAAGAGAATATGATTTATTGTTCATATTGATGGTAGTTGGTTATAGCATATGAGGTTATGTCATATTAAATTTGATAAAATTGCGAGTAAAGTATTACTAAGGCAATGCGAGATCTAGCTAAATTGATGAAGCTTACTAATGGTATGTGTAAGGAATATAAGATGGGTAAGAAAATTAGATCTAGTTTCAAGAGAAATACTTATTTTTCAAATGGATTGTTAAGTCTTGTGCATACAAATTTATATAGTTTGTTTAGAAATATAAGTTATCATGGAGAAAAATATTTTGTATTTTTTGTTGATGATTATTCAAGTATTATTTGGTTTACTTTATTAAAGAACTTTTGATTTTTTTAATAAATCCAAGATCTTTAAGGATATGGTTTAGATAGATCTATAGGTTTGAAGATAAAGGTTAGAGGTCTGACAGAGTTGGCAAACTCAAATCTGATGAATTTTATGAAGATCGTGAGATAAAGAGGCAAACATTTTCACCACATATCCAAAATAGAATAATGTTTTAAAGAGAAGAAATAGAACTATTCTTGACACTTTAAGTACAACGATGATTAAAGGAAATGTTTCACATATCTAATGGACATGGGTAGCTAGGACCGTAGTCTACACATTGAATCAAGTGCAAATAAAAGGTAGAACTAACAATGTACTTATTTTGAGCTATGGTATGATAATAATCTTATTGTGAAATATTTTAGAATTATTTGGAAGCAAATGATATATCAAAAGAGATAAATACTTAAGAAAGGTTGATCCAAAAAGTGGTGAAGGTATGTTTCTTGGTTATTCTATTAAGAGAAAGGCATAGAAGTGCAATATTAAAATGTTAAGAAAGACATAGATGGGGTAAAAATGTGAGATTTAATGAAAGAAGTAATAGATAATATAGACCTTGTGATTATGATTCATATGATGAAGCTATTAATGCAACTCAGGGAACATAAACTCATTCCCATAATCAACTTCAAATTGTCCATAGAGTTCATGATGATGATGATGAAGATGTTCATAATTAAGAAGATACCTAATAATTAGGTATTAATGCATATCTAAAAAATCCAAAATATGTAAGAATAAATTAATCTAAAAAATGTATTATTGGTGACAAGAATCAAGGTGTTCAAACTAGGAGAAGGTTAGCAAAAGTTAGAGATGATATTTGTTTGATTTCACAAGTTAAACCTAAAGATTTAAGTGAGGTATGCAAAGATGAAAGTTAGGTTAAATAGATGGAAGAAGAATAAGATCAAATAATAAGAACAAAAAATAGGTTCTATTTCCTAGGCCTAAGGAAAATAATGTAAGAGGTACTAAAAGGGGTTTTATAAATAAATTGAACGAAGATGGTGAAGTTGTGTGAAAAAAACTTGTATTTGTTTGCAAAGGATACTTTTGTGAATCTATGGGAAATGTTAGAGGTTATTACCCATCTTGATTATAATTGATATGTATTATATCACATAAGTCTAAGGTACTTATACTTTTTGTTCAAATTGATGTATAGTGGCTACTCTCTAGGGGGAGTAGTGAGACTTGGAGTTGAAAAGTTTAATATTTAGAACTTAATATTTTGGTATGAGATTGATGTTGAGGTTATTTTGGTCTAGAATTGGATATTTATGAATTCAAATATGTCTCTTTTTCATCAATGTCTAAGGGGAAAATATATACATGTGAAAAAATAAGACTTATACAATGTATGCATAGTACAATGGTAAAGAAATGTAGCTAAGTGGGTGAGCTTGCTACCTAGATGAGAAATTTGATAAAGAAGAATTAAAAGATAATATCCATAATATTAATAGTAAAATTTTTGGTAGAATATTGGTACTACTTTTTATTTTATTTTGACATTAAATCATTTTTACATCACACGTTGTCATTAATGCCAAAAGGGGAGATTGTTGGAATAATGTGCAAATGTATGATTTAAAGATTGTTGTCACACATTTAAGGGATGTGTTGTCATTAGTGTCAAAATAATTTTGTGTATGAGACACTATTACAAGAATGCTTAGAGGATAGATTTGTTGTCATTAATGTCAACATACTTTTGTGTGTGAGACATTATTACAAGAATATTCAGAGGAGATATTGGTTCAATATGGATATTATGTTGAAGCTTCGGTGCAACAAATGTACATATGATTTGAGGCATGTATCTAGTTGATTATGTCAACTTATAAAGGATCAAGTTGAGAATTTAATGAGTTATGGGTGATTGATCAAAGGCAATACTTTGCATGTTTAAGAAGAGATATAGTGACAAAAAAAGGATTGATGTGGATTGGTAATGCATATCTTTAGTTTTGGGCCTCATAACATATTCAAGACTTGGATTTGTATCCTTGACATGATTACTTCATGATTTTAAGGACCAAAAGCTATATTTATTGATTGATAAAGCTTTCTATTTGTATTTATTATGAATAGTTCAAAGATAGAGTTGAATTCTAAGATATAGGTGTTATTGATGTTACTAAGGTATTTCATGGTAATTGTTGATGTTTTATGATCATGTATAATTGTGTTGTTAGATTGAATTGATTGGTGTGATCACATTTGAGAATGTTTTGGAAGTGTGTTGATGTTCTTCATATTCTTGGTCAGTGATTATGTAACATGTTCTGATAGATCTAGATATGTTTATTGGAGTTGTTGCATGTTCAAGGATGAAGATATAGATCATTTATATATCTTATCCAACATTAAATGATCATATTGAAGATTGTATTACATTTGATTGAATATTTTGTAATTAGGTATTAAGGTTGAGCCAACCTTGTTGATTCTAACAAGCTTGATGAATTATATAAATAAATGCAATCATTTGTATTTTCAAAGGTATGAGTGTGGATGAGAATAATTGGCGAATGTGTAGAATCTATAATTAGGGTAGAGACACAATGTATTTCATTAGGACTATCTTGATATGATAAATATGTTGTTAGATAGTTCATGACCCATGGACTGTTTCCCACTATGGATTGTAGTCTATATATATATTTGTAAGGAAATGAGACTTCCCTTTTTATTTGAGCATTAAGCTCTAGGAAGTGTGATAGAATGCACATGCATTCCCATTGTAATACCTTTAACAGTGTATAGTACTTCTAACATAACACATCATCTCATGGTTTTCATCCCCATCATGTTTTTCCCCTTAATAGGATTTCCAAGTAAAATATCTTGGTGTTATGTATTCATTTTATGTTATGGATCTTTGCTTGCAAGGTTAATTATCAAATATGAGGTTTAAGGTTTTAAGTTATACAAGTTTGTTTATGTTTATGAGTTTTGGACATAACTAATTCACCCCCCACACCCACCCCCCTCAATTACACAATGCTACTTTATTTCCATCAAACTCAATACAGTTGCTTCAAAAAAGGTCCATAAATAGTGATTTTTATGCTCCTAGGTTACTAAACCATCCATTTATTATCTAAGGAAGATTGAGAAATTATTTTTACTATTCTTTATGGATTTAATTTATTTAGGGTAAATATGCACAAAATAGCTACTTCACTATTTTTGGCACACAATATTGGTCTGAATATATATATATATATATATACCATAGTTTTTGGGGTTATAGGATTTCTAAGGTTTGTAACCAAGGATATTTTTGTAGTGTCATGTATCTTTTATAAAATTTCTTTGCTTATATAGAATTTGTGTCTATAAGGTGCAACATGGTTTCATATATTCTCTGAATAGACATAAAAATTAGTAAAATTCAATAATGAATACTATGTATTATGTAAATTTTAAATCTCTAATAGATTCAATTTCCAGTTATACACAAACGTTCACACATATCTTTTCAATCACATTGTACATTTTTTTTTGTCACTAGAAATTCTAGCTCTGTGTTAATGGGAACGTTGAATTAGTGTGGACTATCAATTCAAAATAAATTTAATATTACTTTTTGAAGATAACCAAATTGGATTTTTGACAATTCATTTTACACAACTCCAACATGCTATCGATTTTTCCAAAAAATTTAAGTCAACACTTGATTTTTGCAAGCTATCCATTATACATTCATGTATAACTCTCTCACCAACTATTATGGTAATAAAAGATATAAGAGATTACTTTCAAATTATTTGTATAGTTGCTTTCTAGATTATGATAGACAACCAACCAACCATCCAACCATCTTGAGTAATAATAGACATCCCATCTAATGATAATGAGAAAATGACCTCAATGCCTAAATGTTTATGTTGATCAATTGGATGGGACCTTAGAAAACCAATATTGTAATATTGTCATACATGTTGTGCACAACCTGCAAAGACATGATTGGATGCATCATAGGCACTAGTGTGACTGAAAGTAATGTAGACCACATTTAGTTTGCAAATATGAATGACGCTTCTAGAAAATTCTACCTAGTCAACAAGTAATTAAATGCTCTCTATAACCTTTTGCAAGGGTTGGCTTGTGACCAATATTACAACATGGGGAGTGTAAATGAACTTTGAGCTATGCTCCAAAGGCTTTTCTATATCCTTGTAATTGTTCACAGACGTCAACATATGTACATAGCTATCTAGGAGTTGAATATCCTTTTTAAATTTTGGATCTATATTTTTTGGTTTGTATTGGGTTGCAAGATCCCTAAAAAATATTGCTAAGGTTATTCATATTTTATTTACAATATTAATCTTGGTGTGTAATATCCCATGTTTTGAATATATTTAGACTAGTTTTTATTTTGTATTCAAGATCTTATGGTGCCTAGAAATATATTTAGTCAATATTATTTCCTTTTATGCCTACAATTATGATTAACTATGCATCCAATTGATGATATCATTGCAAAATCATCTCACTCTAGCTCAAACAACATGTAAGAAACTCTAATATTTTTTAATTTAGGGTTTAAAGTTTCTTGTCTAGAAAACTCTAAGGATGGACATGGATCTATTACCTTCTCATCCAATCAATTAAGAACTATAAATTGGACCTTTATATTTTTCAAGTTACATTGTAGTTAAGGGGTGATGCACAAGAACACTTAATTAGCAATAATCCTTATTGGTGCAATGTATACTAATATATTAGAGCACCCCACAAAAAGTCTTGCATGGTCCATAAAAACTCATATTTCCCTCTTATTTACATCACTCATCTAGAAAATTGGTAAAAGAAGAGAGAAAAATATAGCTATTATTTGTATCATTAATGACACAATAATAACAAACATTAAGATTATATATTTTTCTGTATGTTAAATTTAAGTGGTGAAGTATTATTTTCGATCCTAGATTGACTTACTACATATTGTTTCTATGGATTTTGAAATTATCATGTGATAGAAGAACTCCCATTTTATGAAAAAGAGTCCAAAAGGTTTATCTCATTCTCTACTTGATATTTTGTTACTTTGTTTTCCAATATAAAAGTGGCACATTCAAATTTATATTAATTATGTATTTTTAACTATACTTTTATGGTTTTTGAAAAGTTCAAGGAAATGACCATCTGAAATTGATGCAAGCAATTCTCCACGAGGTAAATAGATGGTAAAGTCTTTCATATCCTTGTAATTAGTTTTTGTTTGAATCCTCTTTCTTCTAAAAAATGTTGATTTTGGTGTGCATGCATTGCTTGTTTGGTTGTATTAAAAATAGTTTGTTAAATACAAGAGGGGTCATTGGCATTTATGTATCATAAGAAGACTTGAAGAGTCATGGTAAGCCAGAACTATTTGCGTACAATATTAACTCTACACTAAGCTAGTAGGTTTCATATAAAAATTTATTGTGAACATGGTAAAAAAGAAACAAAAGTGAAAAATTTTAGCTTTGAACTTTAAATCTATAGTTAACTACTAGGTTTCATCTATTGAGTTGTTGTGACCTTATAGAAAATGGAGGCATAAATTAGTGAGTTGGTTGTGGGTAAATGATCATTCAATTTCATTAACCATAATGAGATGTTGTGTTCAACTATCTCATCATTTTAAGTTTAACGCATATTCCCTTCTCACCTATCCCTAAAAATTATGACATTACTCAGTAGTGACCTGTCTTAATTAATATAAATGTAATTTTGAATCATCTCCAATATTCAAGTCAAAAGATAGAAGATTTGTCATTGAGTTATGCATTGTTTGCTAGGTTTCTATTTCTATCAAAATAAAGAGTAAAGGGTCTTCATTTTTAGCTATACAAGTATATAAATTCTTATTTTCTTGAGAAATTATAAGAATTTGTGCATTTTTTTAATGTAATCACCATTTCTCATTAAAGATAGTGATTTTACAAGAAGTGATTAAAGTTTTGAGTGTAGACAACATTGTAATGACAACTATGAATAAATATAACTTTGGAGACATAATTGTTGTATTAAATTTTATCTAATTGAATTATTACACAATTTATATTCTTTTATGGTGGATAACATCTTTAGAGGATTTCATGAAAGAAGGAATAAAACAAAATTAGCGTTCTTTGAAAGAGGAAGAGTTGAGATAACTTGAGTGTCTTTCTGCAACTATCAAAATTATGTTTTTTTATGGTCATTGTAAATAGGTGCAAGAAGTGGTCCATAAGGAAAACGATGTTGCAATCTTTCATATCATTGTAATGAGTTTTCTTTAAACCCACTTTCTTCCTAAACATGTTAGTTTTATTGTGCATATATTGCGTGTTTGGTTGTATTAAAATTGCTTGGAAGATATAATAGGGGCCATTGGAATTTATATATCATAAGAATAGTTGAAGAATTATGGTAAGTAAAAATTATTTGCACACAACATTAGTTCTACACTTAGCTTTATATATCATAAGAAGAGTTGAAGAGTTATGGCAAGTCATAACTATTTGAATGCAACATTAGCTCTACACTTAGTTAGTAGTTTCACCCACAAAGTTGTTGTGACCTTGGTCTTGAAAAGAAGAAAAAGTTAGAACTATTAACTTAGAACCTTAAATGTACAATTATTTGGTAGGTTGCATGTATGGATTTGTTGTACCACATAGACTATGGAGGCATTGATTAGTGATTTGGTAGTGTGTATGCGATCATTAAATTTCATTAACCATAATGACATCCCATAATTTTAATTTTCTCTATCTCTATTTTAGTATCTCCCATTTTCCAATCTTGATATTGATTAATTTTTAAAATATATTTATTTAATAAATTTGTTTTTGCAAAAAATATTATTGCATTAAAGTTCATCTAATTGAATTAGTATATAATTTATGTTTTTTAGTGGTGGCTAAATCTTTAAAGGATTTCATGAAAGAAGGTACATAATTTTTTAATGTTCTTTAAAATAGGAAGAGTTGAGGTCATTGGAAGGTCATTAGATGTATAATTGTAGTGTATTTTCTTATATTAGAGAGGGGTTTCAAGTAGTCCATGCATAAATTTGTACTAATTAAGCTATTTTCACTTTGGTTATTAGTCTTGCTTGTTTATAGGTAGAGACTACAGTTTTCACATGCTTCTTCACAATTGATCTACATTTGGATAATTGTGCACAATCCCATATTTTCCATTTTGACCTATGGTCCCTTAAAAATATTTCATTAAACAAAAATAACTTCTCTTTATTTCAAATCTTTTGATTGGCTGTATTGGTTTTTCCTAATCGTCTATTTTACTTTTTGGCAACAAAAAATAGAGAATTTAGGCCATCCTTTAGGAGGCCTATTTCCTTCTACGCGTAGCCTTGTTTCCTTCCATGTGTTGGTGTTGGGTGCATGTCATGGATAGACAACATTGTTTCCAACAAACATGTGTCTAAAAATAGTCTCCACTGCTATTATTTTATGCTACGATACAAAATAATGTCATCACTTTCTTTATCAGATGTCTTGCTAGATATAAGTCACGTTAAGTGCATCAACAATGTATGTGAGCCTACCCTATCTTCAGATTGCAGTTGATGTATGACTATTTTTTAATTTCTTGACCAATCAATATGGGGATTTCAGGAGCAATCATGGTAGTGAAATCAACACTTTTTTGCTAGAAGGTCAGTTGTTTTAGGTTGAATAGGCAAAAAAATTTAGGGCTTCCTCTTTGAATTTTAACTAAAATTAGGGTTCTATCTCTAGATTTCAACATCAAATAGGGTTTCTTTTTGAATTATGCATCTCATTTTATGGTTAACAAATTTCATACTACAAATGCTTCAAATCTAGCAAAAAGTGGATCAAATTTATGTGTTATAGGGTAAATTGTGAAATCCTTTTTCTTCAATAAACCAAAAATTTCACCAATTACTGATTTTATTCCTAATTAATTTGTGGACTAGTGCATCTTGGTTGGTTTTGGACCTTTGTTTACTTCTTACACAATAAGTTAAATGTCTATAATTGGTGGATTACATAGGGAATGATTGATGCACAAAGATTATTTACTACTGAATAAGAGATAGTGTACCATAAATCAAGGGATTTCTTCTAAATTTTGATATTATATTGATCCAATTTGTACATTATGGAAATGTCCATTAGTTGTTTGTCTACATAGCTGAAATATATCCTAAGAATTTGAAGGGAGGAATAACAAAAACAAATCAAGTTCTTATCTATTTTAAATATCTCCTAAAAAAATCATAGATAGATAACTGCTGCTTTTTGTTTTTCATTAAGGAAAATAGGTTTTATAGGGACCTGAAACCTGAAAGTTTTACAGCATAAAAGATAGACAATAAAGTCCAACAAAACACGAAACAACAGACAACAACCAAAAAGAAACAAAAGGCCAGAGGCTAGGAGGCAAAAGCTAACTGCCAGACCGACAAGGAAAACCAAACCTAAAGGTTCTCCTTATCCAGATCCTGCAGAGTTTCTGTAGCTTCATTATCCTTCTGGTTGTCCGCTCCTTCCTAGTTGAAGTACTGGGCTTCCTCCTAGTCCAAATGATCCACCTGGTCCCTACCTGCATTCAGATCGGCCTCTTCCTTACCAATGTTCTGGCTAGTTAGCTTCCCCATGTTCTCCCCGACTCCAATTCTCATAAGGGTATCCCCTAGGTTGACAATGTTCTCGTTCAAAGTGTGCAGAGTGTCCACAATTTGATTAGTTAGAATTTGGATGATGTTGTCTAACCTCTAGACTTTCTGTCCAACCCGAGAAAATCTATCCTCCTGATTATTTCTGGAGTCCTGGCCGTTGCAGTTCTTTTGGCTGTCATCCTAGTCGTTCATCCTTTTGGTGTTCTCCTAGACTTTGTGGGGGCTCTGGCTGCTATCCTAGATAATCTTTTCCTTTAGAGCCTTGAGTTCCTGAAACAACCATTTGATAGATCGAAAGTTATCTATCAAGCTGTTCTTCACATTGTTTAGAAGGTCGAAGCTGGATTCTTGCATGTTATTAGACAAGACCAAAAGAGCGGGGTTGATGAGCACATCATAATGGGTTGTGTTGTCGAGGAACCACTATTTTTTGTTATTAACCATAAGATTGATAATTAAAAGGATTTTCACTTTTAATTTCAATTTCTCTATTTTTAATAAAAAATTATTATGAGATATTTCCTATTTTATGAATGACGTATCATTGAATTATTTATGTTATTAACCATAACATTCACAATTAAAATAATTTTTACTTTTAACTTCAATTTCTCTAATATTAATAAAAATAATTGTTAGGGATTTCCTATTTTGTGAGTGGTGTATCACTAAATTATTTCAATCCTCCATATGAAAGATTTTTGTAATGATAGGTAGAGTGATAGTTTATCTTATGGGGATGCTCTTGAATTGGCTGATTATTTCTCTAATTGGTATGTCTAATATCAAATTCAAATCCAAAATTCATTAATTTGCATGCCCAAAAATAGAAGATATTGGATTTGAAAACATTAAGCCAAAACTCTTATTGGAAGAATGAAATTATCAATCCTTGTTTATGGGCCATAAATACTCCAATATGATGTACAATTACCATTGCATTAGACATACTAGTGTTGTAGAATTGATCAATTCCATGGCACTCTATTTGATAGGAACTATACCAAGGATATTGTTAGTTGGGGCTATTTTTCCTTATTCTCAAGTCTCCTAGATGGTTGGTGAGTATTCTTATTCATGTTGGATGTTCTGTTATAACCATGACTCAAGCCACCTTTTGACAATCTCCATCATACAAGAGATTACAACTTGGAGCATTTACAAGTACTCTATCAAATGCACCTCTAATAAAAACCATCTCACCATGAATTTATTTACTATAATTCTTAAAATTTTAGGTTGAAACTTTAGCATGTGTTTGTACTTATTTTATAAATAGAATTTTCTCAAAATAGTTTTAAATCACATAGTCTGGAAGTTTTTAAGTATTATTAGCAACCTAGTCCTGGCGCAAGTATCACCATCTTGATTGCCCAAGCTTTCAATGTTTCAATATATCAGAAAAGGTTGTAGTATTTGTTGACTTTGACATTTTTGGAATCTAATTGTAGAATCATCTCCCATTTGAAAAACCCAATACACATACCAACACCCTTAGAGAGTGTGATGCTCTATCTACTACATTTTTATCAATGTTTTCTAGGCAAAGATTGCTATTCATGAAGATTTTAAAGAAGCATTAAAAGATCTTAGGGGTAATCAATATGAAACATCATCTAAAGAAACTAAAATCATGGTGATTATGTTTTTCTGTACTATATAAATTATTATTTCACTAGTATAATTATATCAGCTTCCAATAATTCCAAGCTTAAGCCAAAATCTGAGTTAAAACATTTGAGGTGATTAAATTCATTTCAGTAGTTGATTAAAACAAATTAGTTGATTACTACTAATATTTGATTGTCAATATATTTAATATAGTATATATAAATAAAGAATTTGAGAAATAAAAATACAAAACCCAAAAAAAAAACTACATGTAAAAACATGTCACAGAGAAGAAAAAGATAAGAAGAGGCAAGGGTTTGCTTTGAAAATATGCAAATTGTATTCTTAGAAATGAAAAAGATGAGAAATAATTACAAAAAGATCCATCCTTATAGAAGGAGATTGAAACCTGAAAAAGGGTAACCTAAAAGGTAAAATGCTATTTAATAATTACTAATTAATTATTAAATGAGAATGCAAAAGTGTATACAGTGAAATCTCAAGAAGAGAGCAAAGCACATTTAATTAATGAAATTAAATTAATGATTTAATCTAACACCCCCACTTAAGATGAGCAACAATGTAGCTACAAAAAATGCAAAAAGAACAAGGAAACTACAATGCAAAGCGGAAAGCAAACTTGGGTCCTGACAATAAGGCCTGATGAGGTACCCAATCACAACCAAATATATATGAAACAAAGAAATAGAGAAAACCCACTGGGAAAAACTCTACTCCAAAAAGTGATAGCAATAAAAAGAAGGAAGTAAGGACTCATCACTGAGACCCTCCAAAGACAATTTCCTTCACCCCAAGCATAGAACACAAATCAAGATACCGCAAGGATGTAAAAGGTTTAGTGAAGATGTCTACAATCTACTGAGCAGTAGGAATGTGATCCAAGCTCAAAGGGCCATCCTGAATAGATGCCCGATAAAGTGCATGTGAAGCTTGATGTGCTTGGTCTACTGATGCTCAACTAGGTTATGGGAAATGTGTGTAGCACTTTGATTGTCACACCACAGAAAGGTGGGACTATCAGGAGGAAATCCAAACTCTATCATCAACTGTCGAAGCCATAAAACCTCTTGAGTAGCCAATACAACTACCCTATACTCTACCTCTATAGATGATAATGCCTGAGCATGCTACTTCTTGCAAGACCATGTGATAGGACCAGAACCAAGACAAAAGAAAAATCTAGAAGTAGACTTGTGATCATCAATATCACTAGCCCAATCTGAGTCTGTGAAACCAACAATATGAGGACCCCTGATGTGTAGTGAATTCCATAACAAGTTATACCCTGAATGTACCTTAAGATACATTTGGAATCTTGCCAATGAATCTTATGTGGATCATGAGAGAATCGAGAGACAAGTCCAATGATAAGGGAAATATTAGGACAAGTGTCTATCAGGTACAACAAACTACCCACAAGTTGTCTATATAGAGTGGAATCCACTATAGGAGTAGAGTAAGTGGTAGATAAAAAAAAACTTGACTAAAAAGGTGTGGGAGTAAGCTTGCAATCAAGCATGTTGAATCTCTGAAGCATATCAAGAGCATACTTCTGCTGGAGTATGGCTATCCCATCCAAAGACTGAATAACCTATAGGCCCAAAAAATAGTGTAGAAGTCAAAGGTATGTCATCTCAAATTGCTCTCTCAATGCTTGTTGAACACTTTGTATCATGGAGATTGAGCTATCTATATTGATGAGGTTATCTACATAAAGCACAAATATCAATAAGTCAACCTAATGATGTTGAATGTAAATTGTATGATCAGAATGACACTGAGTGAACTGTGAAGCAAGCAAGAAGGAATCCATCTTCTCACACCAAGTCCTAGGGGCCTATTTGATACCATATAAAGACCTTTGAAGCCAACATACTGATGAAGAGTCCTGCACAAAACCATGAGGCTTCTCCATGTAGATCTCCTCAATACCCTCAATGTATGAAAAACCTTTGCAACAAGACATTCCTTGTACCTATCAATAGAACCATCTGCAACATACATGGTATGATACACCCCCCAACACTAAACCAAATTTCTTCCTCTTAGAAGAGGACAAAGATCCCATGTGTGGTTCTTCATCAAAGAAGAGTACTCCACATACATAGCCCTATCCCACTCTGAGTGTCCTATCACCTATAAAATAATCTGTGGATCATCTGAAATGGCATGACTCAAGAGGGAACTACCTACATTTTGAGAACAAGTGAGATGAGCATCAATAGGACCACCTACCAAAGGTTTGACCTCATCAACAATATCATGAGCCCAATTGGGAACTCACTAAACATTTGGTGGAGGTGGTGAAGGGGAATCAATGTCTAGATCTTCCTTAGAGGATGCATAATCTTGTAGAGGAGTAGAGAAAGTACTGGGTAGTAAGGAAGAAGTTGGAGAAGGAGGATCCATTAGAGGACAACACTCATCAAACTAAATATCTTGTTGAAACAAGACATCTCTAGAATGAGGATCAAACAACCTGTACACTTTCACATCCTCACACTAGCCAAAAAAGATGAGTGGTCAACTCTTCTTCTCCATAGCTTTCTATTGAGAATCTAGAATAAATGCCCAAGCCTCACTACCAAAAATATGGAAAGTCAAGACATCAGGCTTGAAATGAGCCCAAGCCTCCTCAGGAGTCAAGTGTTGTAATGCTTTGTGAGGCATTTGATTCTGAATATAGTTGGCACAATTGATAGCTTCAACCTAGAATGAAGAACTCATAGCTTGAGATTGAATCATACAATTGACCATCTCTCATAATATCCTGTTCTTTCTCTTTGCAACCCCATTTTTTTGTGGGGTGTAGGGAATAGAGAAATGATGTTGCAAGCCATGCTCAGTGCAAAAATCTCTAAAAGATCGATTCAAAAATTCCCCCATTGTCACTGTGTATACACTTGCCATAAAGACTAGATTGCTTCTCCACAAATATCTTAAAGATTTGAAAGGAATCAAAGACATCATACTTGTACTTCAAAAAGTACACCCATGTGCATCTAGAGAAGTCATCTATAAAGGTGAGCACATATCGAGCACCTAAAAAAGATGGAGTGGAAAATAAAATAATATCACTATGTATCAACTCCAATGGTGCCTTGGCATGTGTGAATCTACCTGCTGGAAAAGGATCTTTGTGATGTTTTTGAAGTGCACAACCTTGACACAAACTGTCAGTACAAGAGATCTAAGGTAACCCAATCACTAGCTCCTATGTACTCATCTACTATAGATATTTGTAGTTGACATGATCAAAATGCTCATGCCAAAATTTTCTCACTATGTTTGCATGAGCAATGAGAGAAACACCTATAGAATCAGAGCTCTCAAAGCCATCAAACTAATATAAGTGAGACTAAAGATCAACACTCCCTATAGCAATAACCAAGTTAGGATCATAGAGATCTTGAATAACCACATCATGTGGTGAGAACTCATCTGTCTTTCTAGAGCGTGAATAAAAAATCTAAAAGATAGACATAAGGTTCAAAAATATGGCTGGAACCAAAAGAACATGCTCTAATGAACCACCTTCTAAAGAGATAGCTATTGAACCTATAACTGAAAGCTAAGAAGAATCACCAACTAAAATTTGTTGATGCAGTGCAAGGTAGGAGAATCCCCAAAAGAGATGTCTTAGCCTCTAGAAAATAACCTCACAAAAAAAGATAAACAATAAGGCAAGATCTTATATCAAGTCACAACTCTTTCTTCATAAAATAATTGATTACATGCAATGTGTCGAGCTATAAGGCCTTTTTGGTTATGACAAAATAAAAAGCAAGTAATAGTTTTGCAAGATCCCTCAAGATCCAATCCAAACCCCAGCTAGTCATTATCCACACTCTAGTAGAAACCTCAAAGAAAAATCTCAACTTGTGCTCGCAAGCCCACCAAGCAATCTCCTTGTTTTCCAAGCCTTAGCTACTAGCTTCTCTCAAAATTCACTCCTCTACCACCCCCTCTTCTCCAAGATGGATGAATAATGACTAAAGAATTCACCACAACCCCTACTTATACCAATCTAAGCCACAAGTTGGCCCAGTAAGTTGCAAACTAAATATCCCTTACATTAAATACTTGAAGAGCCACAAGTCAACTTTTAGCAAAGATTAAATACCAAATGCCTTTAAAGGATTACAATACTTATTAAACACATCAAAATTAATTACCCAAGACCCAAATAGGTCCACTCAACTCCACAAAAATCCCTTAATTATGCAAGATAGCCAACTACCCCATGATGCTCTTGCATTAGACTCCCCAAGTGCAAAAAGATGTTCTTAGTAGCTGGAAGAACATCTTCTAGGATCCAACTCATGAATCCCAAACTAATTCTTCACATACATGTCCTCCAAATCTTCAACTTGTATACCCTTTCCCTTTCTCTTCTTCTACTTCTTCACCTCCATCCTTGGTGTTCCACATGTTTTCTGTCCGCAATGATCGCTAACCCTTTTCGAATCTGCCAACTCAAGTCGACTACCAATACTTAGGTTCCTTCTACTAACCTCTTCATTCTACAAAGGAATCAAGGAATGCTTCCTACCACCCTTCTCAATTGTAAACATGTTCTTGACACAATCATGTAAAACCTTGCCATCATACTGCCAAGGTCTACCAAGCAACACATGAAAATTATTCATGTCCATAATATTGCACAATACTTGATCCTTATATTTCCCAATCTAGAAATCAATAAGGCACTCCTCCCTTACTTCCAAAGCATGCTCACCTCGCAACCAGTCAATCCTATAAGGATAAGGAAGTTTCACTCTCTTCAAACCAAGTTTTTGAACCATCTCCTTAGCAACAAGGTTATTAGTACTACAACCATCCACAATCACATTGCATAATTTACCACTAGACTTACAAAGAGTCCTAAACATATTACTCCTCTAATAAGATTCTAGTGTCCTTTGACCAACCAATACTTGCCAAGCCAATGAACTATTTTCTTGCTCAGGTTCATGGTCTTCAACCTCATTCACAACAACTCTTTTTTCATCAACCTTCTGCAAACACTCATAAGATCTATGTCCTTCTTCATGACATCTAAAACAAGTACCCTTAAAATAACCTCTACCTATCCTTCTCTTCTTCTCAACAAGTTTTGGTTAATATTCTACACTCATTTTAGCCTTTGTCGAGTAGTCTTGCTTCTCCTTCTCTTAAGAACTACCTTAATTCTTCCTCATTAGCTTCTATTTTGCTCTCAATGCATATTGATAAGCATCCTCAATCAAAGAAATATTTAGCATACCAAACTCATCCTGAATATTGAATCTCAAACCATTAATGTACTGAGCTACCTTCTCCTTTGACAATTTTCTATGCGTAGACCAAATAGTCAACTTGTAGAACTCCTCGGTAAAATCTTTCATAGTCATATCCTTCTGCTTTAGATTATGCAACCTCTTAAATAAATCAATTTAATAATTAGTAGGAATGAAATTAACCTTTAATTTAGTCACCATCAATCTCCATCTAGTGATCTTCATTTCACCTTCCTCCTCTCTGTCAATTTATCTTCTACACTCATTTTAGCCTTTGTCGAGTAGTCCTACTCCTCCTTCTCTCAAGAACTACCTTACTTCTTCCTCTTTAGCTTCTGTTTTTCTCTCAATGCATATTGATAAGCATCCTCAACCAAATAAATATTTAGCACACCAACCTCATCCTGAATATTGAATCTCAAACCATTAATGTACCCAGCTACCTTCTCCTTTGACAATTCTCTATGGCTAGACCAAATAGTCAACTTGTAGAACTCCTCAGTATAATCTTTCATAGACATATCCTTATACTTTAGATTATGCAACCTATTAAATAAATCAAGTTCATAATCAGTAGGAATGAACTTAGCCTTCAATTTATTCACCATCAATCTCCATCTAGTGATCTTCATTTCACCTTCCTCCTCTCTGTCAATTTGTAGTTCCTTCCACCAAAGAGCAACATGTCCCTTCAACTTAGTTTGTGCCAAGCTTACTTTGAGTGGATCCTTAATATCCTCAAGCTCAAAGTAGTCTTCCAATTCACCAATCTAATCAATAAGGTCTTTAGTATTCAAAGTACCTGAGAAATTAGAAATCTCCATCTTATGCTTCAACTTTAATTGAGATCCAAGTCTAGAAAACTGACCAACCCCATTTCCCATAGGTTTCTCCACATGATCAGTTCTATCCTCACCATTCAATATAGAAACTTCAAAGTCTTCAACAACTTCTTCATAAAAATCTTTAGTACCTGCATGCTGAGGTACACCACCTAAAGCACTCACAATTTCAACAATCATGTCACTCTTCATTAATGCAATCTTAGATCTGAATTCTGCTCTAATATTCTCCAAGATCCTTTCCTCCAACATCACTAAGATCATAAATTTCCCTAGGGTCCAATCTTCATAGAGGAATCTTCCAAGATTTTTGCAAACCCTAAGCAATAGATCTACAAATCAGCGCCACATTTACCAAGATCCTGGTGCAAACTACCTCAACTTCGATGCTCAATCTACACACTCAAGAACAACATTTTCTTTGATACCACTTGATGTAGTGAAAGGTAGGAGAATCCCCAAAGGAGATGTCCTAGACCCCAGTAAATAACCACACAATGAAAGATAAACAATAATGCAAGATCTTATATCAAATCACAACTCTTTATTCATAAAATAACAAATTACATGCAATGTGCTAGGCTGTAAGGCCTTCCTAATTATGACCAAATACAAAGAAAGTAATAGTTCTACAAGATCACTCGAGATCTAATCCAAACCCTAGCTAGTCTAGATCCACACTCTAGTAGAAACCTCCAAGGAAGATCTTAAATTGTGCTCGCAAACCCGCCAAGAAATCTCCTTGTTTTCCAAGCCTTAGCTACTAGCTCCTCTCAAAATTTACTCCTCTACCGCCTTCTCTTCTCTGAGATGGATGAATAATGACTAAAAACTTCACCAAAACCCCTACTTATACCAACCTAAGCCACAAGTTGGCCCAATAAGCTACAAACTAAATATCCCTTACAATAAATACTTGAAGAGCCACAAGTTGGCCTCCAACAAAAATTAATTACTAAATGCCTTTAAAGGCTTAAAATACTTATTAAATACATCAAAATTAATTACCCAAGACCCCAATAGCTCTGCTCAAATCCACAAAAAAATCTTAATATGCAAGATAGCCAACTTCCCTAGGATGTTCCCATATCATTTGTGTAGTAACACTTTGAGAAAGTGAGGTAACGAAATCAGGTGAGTGTGTTATATGATCTGAAGCTTTGGAATCAAGAATCCAAGGAGCTATAGAAGATAATTCTTTTGTAGAAAGAGAAAGTCCTTTCCCTGTAGGAGGAGGTGGAGGCTTTAGAGAAGTAATACTGGAATGCTGCATGGCCTCCTCTAAAGCCTCAAGATATTTCCAACACCTGGAAACTAGATGTCCTGCCTTGACAAAAAAATTGAAAGGATCACCTGTGTACTTCTTAGTCTTAGAGGAAGACTCACCAGACTTAGAAGAATTACCCTTTTGAGAGGGCTTCCAAGCATCTAATTTGGGAGTATGCTTGGAGGAACTCTCATTGCCTGCTAAATCTAACTTATGCTTTGGTTTCTACTTTGGCTTTCCTTTAGATGTCTGAGCTACCAATGCCTTCATCTTAGAACTAGTCATAGTATCGAATTGTGTAAGCTTTGACTAATCTCTAGTCAAGTGATCACAAAAGACCTCAAAAGCAAGCATAACATATCTATTACCCAAAGCATCTTTGGTGGAATAAAAGGTAGAAGAAAAAATATGAAAGTTCCCTTGAAGCTTAGAGAGAATCAAATAAATGCACTCAACATCAGTCTTTGTTTTTTCACAACCCTGCAATATAGATCTTTGTTGATTAAACTTCATCAAGAAGTCATCAATAGTCATAAAGGATTTTGGCACAAGAGAGGTAAGCTCTACCTCTATATGAAGTTCCTTAAACTCATTCACAGTACCAAACAAGCCATGAATCTTGGTTCACATAGCTAGAGGAGTATTGCACCCATCCAGATGAAACTGTAGACTATATGATACCTATAAATAAATCAATCCTATTGCCTCATCCATCTTATTCCTATGTTGCATGATCTCATAAGGCCTCTATAAAATAGGTTGCACGACATCTAAACAAGACCACAACCCTTTTGACCAGAGAAGCCGAGTCATCAAGGTCTTCCAAGTGTGATAGTTATGAGGGGTCAAAAGTTATAGACAAGAAGAGGTCTCAACCATTATTTAAGAAGGTGTTGAATTTTTTTTGAATGTAGTTTTGGTTTACATAAGTAAATAACAAAAACAATATGACAAAACACCACCCACAATGCAAAAAATTGAACCCTAACTACTTGAAGGAGTGCATAAATGAGAGAAGAGAAAAGAATATTTAGTAATGAATCATAAATACCTAGTAAAAAATATTGGTGAAATTATAGAGAATCTGGAAAGTGCTCGAGGAGAGCTTTTTGACACTTTTTTGGACCGAAAAATGAAGCTACAACAAAGAAGTTATGCCCCCTGGAAGATAGAAGTCATCCAAAAATTTTAAGTGAAAAACTAGGAACTAAACTAGAATAAAATCCCCAAAATACCTATTCCATCATTCCATCTCAGAACTAGCTTTTTGACACTTGTTTTGGATCGAAAAAAGAACCCTGTATACCTAAGATATCGTGAAAAAATGACAGGGCCTCCGTCTAAGAAATACAAGAAAATTATAAAAAATAAATAACAACCACCAGAGTGGAGCAATGGTGGAGGCCAAGTAGGTGGAGAGTGGTAGAGCCGTGGTGGTGTAGGGGTAGAGCAGAAGCCATGGGAAAGCGTCGCTAACCAGAACAAAAAATGATGTCGAGAGCGGTGTCATAAAATGATAGTAGTGCCAACATAATGTTGTGCTGGTCATAAAACTATTTTGTAGGCCGAAAAATAATTTGTGGGCCATCTTTTCACAAATTTTTTTGAAAAAAACTTCGGTATGCATGCAGGAGGTCATGCGATCTTGCTGGGCAATTTTTTTGCCTCCCAGATCAACGTTGTCCGAAATTGGCAAACTTTATATGAAATTGGAGGTTTTGATGCCTTTTGAATCCAACTATGAGGTCTATTTGGCCTCAAAGTGCTCCAAAAATTAGAAACCGCCTATTTTCACAAAAAATACTCGAAAAACATCAGATTTGTTATGTCAAACCCTCATTCTTATTTTTCTCCAAATACCAAACAAGCTACAACAGATCTGGCTCTAATACCATGAAGGATTTGAGCAATACAAATCCAAAAAACTTGAAGAATACCTGCATGTAAAAACCTATCACAAAGAAGAAAAAACAAGAAGAGGCAAGAATTTGCTCTCAAAATATGCAAATTGTATTCTCATAAATGAAAATGATGAGAGATAATTACAAAAGATCTATCCTTAGTAAATGAGATCAAAACCTAGAAAAGCATAACCTAAAAGGTAAAATGTTATTTAATGATTACTAATTAATTATTAAATGAAAATGCAAAAGTGCATAAAGTGAAACCTTAAGAAGGGCGTAAAGTGAATTTAATAAATGAAATGAAATTAACGCTTTACTCTTACAATAAATATGTAGAGGAGTTCAAAAGTCTTCCCAAGGCCAGAATATTTGATTTGGTTCACATAAACTATGCTCCTGTTATCATTGTGAGCAATGTATTTTGTGAAATTTTACTTGTTGAATATCCATTATTTATCCATTCATTATCTACAAAAATCCCAACTTCCTAGCTTGCAATGGTCTCCAATCATGGAATAACTCACTCATAATTTGATCACATCTAACAGAAAAAATTATTTGTACAGAACTTGTAATCTACCAATGGTTGTATACCTTGAGATGTCTATGTTCATGCCTATCAAAAAATTCCACCATAGGAGCACTGTCATGTGCAGGATGATCATCATCTAAATTTTGTAGATTTGTGCCTATCTACTAGGTTGGTGTTTTAAAACACACAATCTGTCAAGTGACATGTGTAGGTGAATTTACAAATTTCTCCAGTTCATAATTTTTGAGGAACTTAACTATGGTTTCCCCATCATCGCATTCAACTTGTGTCCCATCAAAGTTACCAAACATAATAGCATGGTATCCTTGTGATATGGAGATGACCACCAATTTGGTCTTTTACTTGAACATTTTTATAGCATGCTCTTGTGTTCCAACTTGCCAAAACCATTTTTAGTAAAGGGGGCCTAAGTTTTGAATAGGGAGAGGGATATAAAATGTAGAAAACATGAATTATTATCCCAATCAATATTAGAAATGACACATGAACAATTGAATCTTTTGTGTCATTATATACAACGTGAGTTCCATCATTTTCTCTATTTTGAGGATCAATGTCTTCCATTAACCACGTGGGTAGAGGATTAACTTCCATGCTTTGTTGAAAAAGGATATATTTCTCTAGTTTTATTATCATCCATGTGTTGTACACCATCATTTCACATATTATCAATAGAATATTTTTGTTTTATTCCCATATAACAAATGTTTTTAAAAAATAGGAGTTATAATTTTTATATCATAAACATGGTTCATTTAATTTTTTAATTTTTATTAAATAATTAAAATTATTCTACATAATAATATTAATTATTAAAAATTTAAAACCAAATTGGAAGGGCAACTAAAGCAAAGTATATTATTTGTAGCGTAAAAATCTACTGTCTTGCTTTGTTACTTTCAAAAATAAATCGTATTCACATTTTATTCTAATTTCAAAACTTATAAGAACATCTAGGGCATCTAAAATAAAGTATTCTATTAGTCAAAGAACATTACCTATCACTTTATAATTTGTTTTTGTCATTTCATTCTAAATAACCATACTAAAAATAAAATTTGTTCTGGTTACTTAATCAAGTTGGTATAGATTGACACAATTAGATTATCCACTTGCTTAAATATGTTCTAGATTTCCAAAATCTATCATGATACTTTGTGCTCCTTTTCAACCATACTTTGTTCTTTTTGAACCCCACTTATTAATCCATCATAAGGAAGAGAGAAAACTAAGAAATAAGAAATTTAATTAAAAAGTAACATACATTAATTAAAAAATGTATATTTATTTGATAATTATCATTTTTCTTTTCATAATATAGTCAAATGCTTGATATGATTTTATTTTCTTCAAACAATTACTGTAATGTATCATACTTCTCCCTTTTTACACAAGGCATGACTATAGCTTTGCAGACCTCTTGTTTTTATTAATTTACGAACTAAAATTATTTTGTAGAAAGTGAAGTTATTTTAAATTCTAGGTTATTTATTTATTAATTTTATGCAATTTATAATTTTTAGTATATCATTTATCTGCAAGACATTATTATAAATGTTTTACATTGATATTTCAAATCGTGTTGAATAGTGGAGAATAATTATTTTCTTCTTTCAAACAACATAAGAAGTTCCAAAGTTTTGGTGTTCTTTTTTCATAAATAAGTTACTCTATGATGTCAACCATTGCAAGTATGAGGAAAATTTATAAACAATCATATGATAGGGCACAGTATAAAATATAATTACTTTATATTTTATTTGAAATAAAATATATTTGTAATTAATTTTATTCAAGTATTTTTATATGTTTACATGTAAGATGAATTAAAACTTAAATATTATGATTAAAAAATGTATTTAGAATTTTAAAATATAAATATAATGTTGTCTAGTTATTTTCCTAATTTTATTTGTCTTTTACAATATTAAAAATGTTAAGTTAATTTAGAGAAGTAGATTTTCAATTCCAATGGAGTTATAAAATGTAAATAAATTTTAGAATTTTTTAAAATATAAATATAAATGTTAATTATTTGGAGTAATTATAGGTAATTAATAATTTAATTATGGACATAAAGTTACTATAAATATTTTTCAATTTCAAATAAAAACATGAAATTGGAAATTCAACTTCAAACTAAATTATAAATGCAAGATTGCATACATGTAATATGAATTAAAAATTGTTATAATGATTTAGAATAATTAAGAAGGGGAGGGGGTGAATCAATTATCCTCGAGTCCAAATGTACCAATTCAACTTTTACTAACTTCAAACAAATTAATCAATCTCAGAAACCCCCTTGATCTATATAGCATATCATCAACTTTTTAACATTTCATGCAATATCTTAACTCTTTGTCTGTATATGTGTCGACTGCCAATAAATTAACTACTATAAAATATAGCATGCATAACAATAACATCCACATATAAAAATAACACTTTCACACCAAGATTTCACGTGAAAAACCAATTTGGGAAAAACCACCAAGTAACATGCTACCAATTTTTCACTCTTCTGAAGTGAGCTCGGTTAAGAGTTAGCCCCGTTAAAGGTTATACAACACACTGTTAAATGTGACCATGTTAAAGGATTTAATCATCCTATTAGGAGTGGCCATGTTAGAGGACTTTGGATCATTCCATTAGTATGCCAACTTGATTAAAGCATTTACAAAATGACTATTAGGTCAACCTTAATTAAAGGATTTTGACTGATATGATGGTTAGAATGTAATAGTAGGTTTGATTTGTAAAGTACAACTCACATTGAAAATTTAGATTTCTATTTTCTCATTTTTTGGTTGATTGACTAGCCTCCATTGATATCTCCATTACTGATATGCTTGGTATCTCCTCAAACAATCGCTCTTCACCTAACTCTTCACACTTTGCCTCTGCTATTCTACTCTTCACAACTTCTCCTTACAATCACTAATCAACAATGAAAAAACCTTCAAATTCCTTCCTTATGCCTCCTTAAATAGGTAATTTTGATCTTTTTCCACTTAAACATCACCGCTGACCTTAGGGTTAGATTAGATTCATCGAATCCTTCCACCTTTCTGTTCTCCTTATTCTAGAAATATTTGATCAAAACCTTGCCTTCAATCGCTTAACAAACTCTCCTCATGCATTAAAAAGTCATCTCATCAATCCTTATCTTCCTCACACTTTGACTAATTCAAAATTTCAACTTTATTGGCCTCAAAATCAAATCTTTCTCAAACTATAACTTTTGATGTCATTTGTCATTCACTATGTTCTTCTGCTTGGTCATTACTGTGTAGCTCGAAACACACTATACTATCCCACTTAGCATCAACAAGATCACTCGACCATTACTATGCTTGGTCTCTACAAACACTTCTTCATACATTTGTTTGATAATAAGTAGCACTCAGCTTGAACTATTTTGTTGGGCTTCTACTTAAGTTCCTTAATCTTCTGCTTCATCTCTTACATTGACTGTCCAATGTTGATACTTGGTCTACCTTATTCTTTTGACCTGTTTCAACTCTTATCTTCATCCAATTGTCTTCTTTACTTCATGTATTGATTGAACAACACATTATCTTGTCAAGGACTAACCTATCAAGTGCCCATTATATTTCTATGATACTTATTACATCTCAATTCGACCTTTTACTAGGTCATCTCATGTTTTCTTCTTTTTATATCCTCTTCATCAATCAAATGATATGGAACTCTATACTATTAATAAATGTCTCTCTAGTAGGTTTGACACTCTATCTTACCAATAGGTTTGACATAATTGACAACATAACAATTTCTCAAATTCTAGTTTCCAACAATCTCCCTCTTTGGCATTGATGCCAACACCATATTGGTTACCATGAAATCCAAAATCTTCAATATTGTACTATTATCTCCTTCTATGTTTGTGTTCTCTCTTTCTTAGTTTCATTATTATTCTCATCCATGCAGTCTCAGGATATACTCTCTCTCTTAGCAACACCTCACATGTTCAACAACATATGTCTCCCTTTTGACAATAATTATTCCCTTTGACCTCACTCTTTAACTATTCAATGCTATAAAGTAACTCATTCTTTCTCTCCC
Organism: Cupressus sempervirens; assembly: GCA_028749045.1. Classification (NCBI taxonomy): domain Eukaryota; kingdom Viridiplantae; phylum Streptophyta; class Pinopsida; order Cupressales; family Cupressaceae; genus Cupressus; species Cupressus sempervirens. The sequence goes on from CM053793.1 coordinate 638,078,974, forward strand.
TCTTTATTTGATAAGTTGTATGGTAAACCAATCATGTTAATCTCTCCCTCTTTGAAAAAAAAATACCAAAGATGTAAACCATACACACACATCATCTTGTTACTTAATCTGAATGATATAATAATTCCATCTCAACATCAACTCCTTGTAGCTTCATTTACTTGTAGTTTAGGGTCTTACTTTTCACACCTTTAGGAAGCTCCTAAAGTGTGACATCGTGCATCAATGTATATGATATTATGATTCAAATATTTGATGCAATACAACATCTCTTCTTAGTTTTCTTCATGTAGGGGGATGATCCCTAACTTATTTCTTAGAAACTCATAAGAATCCTTAGGTAGTTCCTTTGTGAATAAGCCAACTAACTATTCCTTTGTGTTCACATATTCCAATCTCACTTCTTTGTCTTGTACTGACTCTCTTAAGTAAAGTTAATTGATCTCAATATGCTTATTCTTTGTATGTATCACATGATTCTTTGATATGTTTATAGCACTTGTGTTATCTCAGTATATCACATCAGGTTTAGTTATCTCTTCCTTCATTCCTTTCAACAATTGCTTGATCCATACAATACTTGAACAATTCACTGCTGTAGCAACATATTCAACCTCTGCAGTAGATTGTGAAATACAATTATGCTTCTTTCTTATCAAAAAAAAATAAATCTTCTTTCTAAGAAGAAAGCTCCTCTACTTGTGATCTTTTTTTCATCAACATTTCCTACCCGGTCAACATCTATATAGATTTTCAGCTCAAATTCATCACTTCTCTTGTACTATAGTCCATAGTCTTCTATTCCTTTCAGGCATCTAAATATTTCCTTTACTGCCATCATATGGTTTTATGTGGGATTAGTAGAGAGTCTATAAACAATACCAACAACTAATGCAATGTCAAGTTTGCTATGTACAACATATTTTAGTTTTCCAATCGTTGACCTATATAATTTTTTATTCACCTTAGTAGAATCATCATTTTTTGAAAATTTGTGTCCAATCACTATAGGTGTTGCAATTGGTCTTGAGTCTTCCATACCTAAAGTATTCAAAATTTCTTTGATATAATTTGATTAGGTGATGAGAATACCTTTACTCATCTGATACACCTACAATCCAATAAAGAAATTAATCTCTCCAAACATTGACATTTCAAACTCCATTTTCATTTTATTAAAAATGACTTTCTAAATGAATCCTTTCCTCCAAATATTATATCATCAACAAAGACTTCAGCTAGCAAGATCTTGTTTTTAGCTTCAATTTTCATAAACAAATTGCTATTGTCATTAATTCTCGCAACCACTTTTCACCAAATAATTATGTAACCTTTCATACCATGCTCTAGGGGCTTGCTTCAAACATATAAAGCTTTGTATAACTTATATACTATATTCCTTTTGATTGGATTAACAAAACCTTCAGGTTGTTCAATGCAGACTTCTTCCTCTAGAATCCATTCAAAAACAAAGATTTTACATCCAGTTGGTGCACTTTGAATCCTTTGTAAGCAATATATGCAAGAAAAGTTCTCACTCTTCTAATCTTACAACTGGGGCAAAAGTTTCACCATAGTCAACCCCTTCCTCTTGTGCATATCCCTTACAAACTAGTCTTGCCTTTTTTCTTATAACTTCAACTTTCTCATTCAACTTATTTTTGAAAAACTACTTAGTTCTAATCACCTTTTTATCCTTTATTCTAGGTACTAGTATCCATGTCTTGTTCTTCTCAATTTTCTCAATTTCTTCATTCATTTCCTTGATCCAATATTCATTCTCCAAAGCATATTTGACACATTTAAGATTAAAATCACATAATAAACATGTATCATTCTTCAATCTTATTCTTGTCATGAATCCTAAATCTTTGCCTCTAATGATTTGATCTACTGCATGATTTCTTCTCACATAATTTTCCAATATAAGTTTAGATTTGGGTTGTTCTTGTTGTGGCTCACTGGATTCATCATGTTCAACATCTTCAATTATTTCTAGCTACAACTTGGCTTCCTCTATCTGATGGTCGGTAGTCATTGTCTATGACTCGACTCCTATAGCTTGATTCTCGGCAGTCTGTTGATGCTCAACAAAACTTTTCTACAAAACCTTGATAATGCTTAACTATTGATGCTTGCCAACCACCTTTTTTGGTTTAGGAAATGTGCTAGTTTTATCTTCATAGATATAGAAAAACTTTCCATTGTCTTCAGGCTCTTTCTTACATCCCTCTTCATTTTTCTTTTCAAATTCATCAACTCTAACATTTGCACTTTCCACAATCTTGTTATTGTTAGAATTAAAACACTTATAAGCTTTGCTCTTAGTGGGATAACTTAGAAATATGCATTTATCACTTTTTGCATCAAGTTTATCTTTTCTTGCATCTTTCAAAATTTAACACTTTCTTCCAAAAACTTTAAAATAATTCACATTTGATGCATATCCATACTAGATTTCAAAAGATGCTTTTTTTTCCCTTTCTTTACTTGAACTCGGTTTAGAGTATAGACTACAATGTTTACAACCTCTCTCTAGTACTTCTGTGAAACATCCTTCTTCATCATTAGTGTTCTTGCACAATCTATAATTGATCTATTCATTCTCTTAGCTATACCATTTTTGTGGTGGAGTCCTTGGTGCACTCATTTTCCTCTTGATTCTTTGTCATTGAAAACTATGTTGAACTCATTTGAGATGAATTCACCCCCTCTCTGATCTCAAGCATTTTAGAATCTTCACTTAAAGATGTTTGAAATGCATCTAATTTTTCTCTAAGAAACATCACAACCATCATTCTAGAAAAGTTATTAACAAACAAAATGAAGTATTTATCACCATAATAGGTTTTCACTACAATAGGACCACACAAGTTAGTATGAACCAACTCCAAAATATCGTCAGAAGAATAGGTATTTTTCTTGAAACTAGATTTTTTCATTTTACCCATTTGATATTGTTTGCACATCACTTTATCAGTTTTTCTTAGTCTTGGTAACCCTCTATAACTATTTTCATCTTACTTATGCTTACCACATTATCAAAGTTCATATGACATAACCTCTTATGCCATAGCTAAACATCTTCACGTTGTGAAAATAGACAAGTATCTTCAGATAGGTTTTGATAGAACAAGTTAGCTCTTGTTTTCTCTCCACTTCCAACTAGTTCATTAGTAACATCATAGATCTTTTCTTTCTTGTTATGGAAATCAAATCTTCAGTCTAAACTTATCAACTGTGCCACACTTAATAAGTTATATTTAAAACCATCAACCCAATATGCATTATCACATTTTATCTTATCATTCATTTTAATTGATCCTTTACCTTTCACATAACATGGTGCATCATTACCAAACTTAACACTAAATACATTATAATGATATAGCTTATCAAACAAACTATAGACGCTTAAAATCGTTTCAAAAGACTATATTAATTTATTTAATATTGCCCTTGAAATTATAATTAATTATATTTGTTATATTCTTCTACCTATTTAATTAAATTTATTTAATTAAGTAGGTTCACTTTTCAAAGGTATTTAAATTTAATTTAAATACTTCCATCCTTAGTGTGTTAAATTTATTTAATACATGACCCTCCATAAATCCCTCTTTTAAATAAATCTTATTTATTTAAATCTCCTCCATCTCATTAATTCCTCTAAACCTATGATTAAATTAAATCTTATTTAATTTAATCTTAAACCTAGCCTAAAAACCTAGTCTACACCCATCATTTTCATCCTTCTAAGCCTACCCACAACCTAAATCCCACTTGATTACCTTAATCACCTTGCTAAACCCCCTCTTAAGCCTAAGTGTGTGCTCACACATGTGTGAGGAACCCTCACACTTTCTACACCCCTCATGCCTTCCACACCTCTTACAACTTTGTCCCCCACTCCTCTTTTCAAGTTTGCTCACACATGTGTGAGCAAACTTTGAATGTTGACCACTTGCATGGTTTGCTTACATGTTTCTTATGTGGAAGCCATGTGGATGCCACATAGATTCCACCTCATCAGGGCCTCTCTCAAGCCTATAAATAGAGCCCTTATCTCAAGCATTATCATCTCCCTCACATGCATTATTATCATGCTAGTTTGCCATTTGAGTTTTGTAGTGATTTTCTAGAGTTGCATGCATACTAACCTTTGGTAGTTGTTAGTTTTCATTTCATCTTGCACTGTTAGATTAGTTTGTTTTCTTGCATCCATCTCCACTTCCTTGAATTCTTTCAAGCATGGCTTCTTCCATAGCCATTATTTGAGATATTCTTCATCTATATAGCATAGTTTCATCATCACATTTGCATTTCAATATCAAGAGATTCACCATAGTTGTATTTTGGGAGAGCACACCAACATTCCTCCAATATAACACACCAAAAAGGCCTCTCATGGGTGCCTTTGTTGAACTATTTGAGGTTTCTTGAGGACTTGATTTATTGGTTTCTTTGAGTTGCAAAGCTCAAGCATAATATTAGTTGTATTTCATTTTGTCTTGAGTATCTTAATATCCATGTGCAGCTAATGTGTGTTTGTTTTCTCTTGCTTCCAATAGGTTAAATTTTCTAGTATACATTTTGGCATGCCCGATGGGACCCACGTCTCTATTTCCCTTTCAAAAATCCATCAACAGTTTGTAGTTTCTTACCAAAAAACCTCACATTGTCATTTGCACCGAATGCAATGTCATCTGCGTTCTGTCGTCTTTGTAAATCAATGTTTGTGCAGACTAGCATCTATGCATATCAGTGTCTCTATGCCTTTTTGTTTTAATCTACCCACATTACATTTGAGGACCTAGTTTTAGCATGTGTGTAGGTTATTCTATAATCTGTGTTGTGAGCAGGTTTTAAATTTAAGAAATTAATTTGTCGTCTATGCTTCATTCACTATCGTCTGCATTTTTCATACTGTTGTCTATGCGTAACATTCTATCATTTGTGTTTTCCAAATTGTCATCTTTGTTGTGTGCTGGGTGTCTTTTTTTGTCTACGCATTTTAGCATCTCTAAAGCTTGAATTGTCATCTATGCCTAACAAAAGTACCACTAGATTACATGCCATACTTTGTTACCCTCTTTCGTTTGTGCATTTCAATGTTTGCACTTTTTGTCACCTGCACCTATGAATTGTCATTTGCGACTTTTGACAAAATCATTAAGTTTAAAGATATTTCTCACTGACTATTGGTTTTTAGGGATTACTAACGAGTTTTCATGCAAGAAATAGACCTTGGAGGACTTAAAACAAACCTATAGTGATTTTTATCACTTGGGAAATTTGAAGTGATTTTCATCACTTTAGGATTAAAGGTCAATAAACTTGCATGATATAACCACTTGTCTTTTGAATGCATGTTGCAAATTAATGAGTAAAATCCAAACACACTCTTGAATGTTTTAAAGGAAAACTTTACATCAAATCTTGAATGCCTTAAAGGAATTTATTCATATTTCATTGGAATGGATGTTTAGGTAGCAAATACAATCTTGAATGCCATTAAAGGAATGGAAAATCTTTTCATTGGAATGCATGTTTAGAATAGCAGAACATTTGGGCTTGGTGCTTAAAATGAATTCACACACTCTTGAATTCCTTAAGGAAATTGAAATGAATTCTTAGGCTAGAAAACATTTGAAATTGGTGCTTAAAATGAACTCACATAAACTTGAACGACTTAAGGGAATTGGTTTCATTTTCAACAATTTTCTTATGTTCACGAGTGATTTACTTTCTTGTTGATGAATCCATGCTTTTATTTATGTTGATGACAATTTCAAGTTGGAAAAAATATTGTATGCTATAAACACGTGTGTCTTCAAAGTAGATTATAAAACCTAAAGCTTGATTGGGAAAGAACAAGTGTCTTTTAAACCTCCCCTCGCACCTTCGAGTGATCTTGGGTGCACAAGAAATAAGTGGTCTTTTTTTTTTTTAGGAGGCCTACTTAGGGATTTCATCACCCCTTGGGATGACCTCAACTCCAGTGTTCTGACAAAGTATAAGAATCAAAAGCTGAATCGAAAGACACCTCTCTTGGAAGTAAAATCTTGTCACTCTTGGCTAAGCCCCAAAGAACTTTATACCTTTGGGAAGTGAAGGAGGAGATTTGGGTTACCTTCCACCTTAGCTATGTGGCATTATTTTCTTTTATCTATAGATTTGGGCCTCACGTACTTTGCGTATATCGAAGACGCCCTCTAGATAATCCTTGTACATCCTAGTTGTAGCCTTATTAGGATTGTTGGCGTGTCTTGTGTGTCTATTTGTTTAAACATTCAAAACCAACACCAAACATCAAACAAGTGCAAAAATGAGTGAAATGGCGAGCTAAGCTTCAGTGAGTGAAACAGTGGTAAGTGGGTCCTCTTGACTCATGGTTATTTTCAAGATTTCTATATTGGTCTAGCATTTGAAATTGGTTGAGTCTAGTTGGAGTTTGTGCTTGAAATTGAGTCTTGTTTTTTCCCTACCATGACCGAAAAAGTCAAACATAAGAAGGTGAAATTGTCCAAACCATTTGTCTACAAAGAAAGGAAGAACCTAGCACATGGTGATAAATAATTTCGATACACTATCAAAGACATCCAAAAAAAAGAAGCTAAAGAAGATCGCTATGATAGAATTGAGTACAATGCAAAACTTCAAAATTGGTTTACCTTACCAGGAGTAAACCCCTAGTTTTTGTTCCCAGTAAGTGAGGATTGAGTTAACCACATAAGTGAACACCACACCTTCATTTTCCAAATTACTAGTCTTCCATTTGCAAACTTCCTCTAGAGAGCTTGACCATTTGAACCTAAAAACTTTAGCATAAGAACACCTTATGAGATTATAACATTAGACCTTTTATCCACAAGAAAACACCTATCACTCATTTGGGATCACAAGTCCATCTCCAAATAGTGGATAGTCAATTTGATATCCTATCTTGCTTAAAGATCACTTGACCATCTTTGGTAGGAGAAAGATATTTTTAGCCTATAATCACACTTCATTTGCTAAATCAAGGTCTTTTGTTTACATCTAGGTTATTGACCCCTTTCATTGCGTAAGGCTCAACAGTTCTCTCTTACATTCCTCTCTTGCTTCCATCATCTTCCACCCATTGCTTTGGTCACTATTGTATGGTACATACATGATCTGGAAGATTCACATTTAATCCCATGTCTTGCTTATTGGAGTCATTAAGGCAAAAAAAGATGGAGAATCCCTTTGCTCCACACGCGACATCATTGGGGAGAGGATTTCCCTCTAGATGAAGCTTTGGCATGCCGAGCTTAACATCCACAAAAGAACCAAAAGATCCTTTTCGCAACACAACATTGGGAAATGATGGCAAAGAAGTATACCAAGAAGAAAACCCTATTGAAAACAAAAATATCCCTAATGATGTTTGAACATTCCTTGCAGATCCATACAATGTCAAAATGATGGAAAAATCTATTAGGGCAAACAAAATTGAGATCTTCTTAAACTTGGTTAAAGATGGTGTTAATGTCCCTACAAGCTTTGATGAGACCACCTTGTTTAGATAGATTATGAAGGGTGGTGCTCCCCTATTGCCAAAAACAACTAAAGCATCTAGCCAAGGACCCACAGTAGCAACTAGTGCTACATCTACATCAAGTGGCACCACACAACCAGCATTCCAATTAAGTGCAAAACATATCCAACAAATCATTAGTGCCATACCCAACACTACTACACATGCTAGTGTTCCACAGTCCACCTTAACAGGTCCAATTGTGGGATGCTTAAACATTGGGCAAATGTCTACTCAAAAAATGGCAATTCCAACACAACTAATGTATTTTGCTTATTCACAAATTCCAACAAGTATAGTAAAAATATCTGTGCTAATTCCAATGACTGCATATCATTACATTGGCCAAAGTGGAGCACTCCCACCACCTCATAATACATTTGGAACTCCTTATAGCTTGGGAGGTGGGATTGAAAATGCTCAATAGTCACAAGTGCAACCAAACCAAGATTTAGCACAGTTGTAGGAACTTTAAAGCTTGGAACATTCCATGATCAACAAAGGGGTGAAAGATTTCTCTTTTGAGGAAGTTTGTCCCTTTCCATTTGATAGATCCATTAACATGATACCATTCCCACCAAACTTTAAGATTCCTAAATTTGAAAAATACACGGGAGAAACATGTCCTATCACACATCTCAAGGAATTCTCAATTTTGTGTCAAGAAGTAGCCTATTATGAAGATTATCTTAAGAGGCTCTTCACATGAAGTCTTGGAGGCCCCACACTAGAGTGGATAATGAACTTACCCAAGGGTTCCATTACCTCTTTCAATGATTTAATAGGGAATTTTGTAGCACAATACTCTTACAACATTGAACACCATGCCTCATTAAGTGATTTGTGTAATACAAAAAAATGAAATGGTGAAACATTTGCCAATTTCCTACAACAGTGGAGGCATCTTGCTAACCACATGCTATAGAAAATTGAGGATTCCCACCTTGTGGATGTATTTATAAAAAAATTGACACTAGAGATGTCTTTTCACATGAAGATGGCTAGCCTTGAGGATTTCGCTACATTAGTCAAGAGAGGTAAAAGCATTGAAAATGGGCTTTTAGACAGTCATCAAACATTATAGCTCATCATCCTCAAACAATGACACAACCAACAAGAGAAAACCCAAGTTTTGGTCCAAAAACAAAGGTGTCACACACTATGGTGTCATTGATGTTAAAAATGTACAAAACCTTCAAGGAGGAAACAACAACAATTCAAACCATGATAATCAGAATCAAAACAATCAGCAATCTCGCAATCAAACACAATATTTCCCTCGCAATAACAATAATTACAATCATGACTATGATTGCAATAGAAAGTTAACTAACTTTCATGAACCATTGGAAGCCATATTCCAAAAACTAGTGGATCACAATTTGATGGTATTTCCCAACACATAGCCTTTTGATGAGAATCAACCCAAATCAAAATGGTATAGGGAAAATAAATATTGAAAATACCACTGCATCAAAGGACATGACACAAAAAAGTGTATAAAACTTAAAGTTTTCATCCAAAATCTTGTCAATGATGGAGAAATTGAGGTAGAAGGAGGACCATCCTCTAAAACCACTAAGCTGAAGTTATTCCAAAAGCCATTTCCTGATCACAATAATGATAATAACAACAATGGAAATAACAATATGAACAATGCGAATCGAGCTCCCACATCAAATGAATTACCTTATGACTATTCTAATAATCACATATTAGGGTTTGACTCCTTGTGTGTAAAAGAGAAACCAATGATATATGTGGATTTGACTCCATGTGTGGTAACATAGAAGAGGTAGACACTCATGTGAATACCCTTGTCCTACAAGCAGTTGATTGTGATGCAACCACTCAACAGGGAAGACTTACTTTGCAAGCTACCATTCCCAATCCCACTAATCCATCAATTCCACATGTGCCTACTATGCCATCCACTTCACAAAGGTCCACTTCTCGCTATGATGTGTTATCCCAGTTAGGTAAGACTCCTGCACAAATATTCATTCTAGAGCTCCTAACCACATCACCCATCCACAAAGAAATCTTGAAGAAGGCTATTTTAGAGTCTCGTGTACCTAAAAACATTAATGAATCCAAATTCACTGCCATGATTAGAAACCTTGCTACACAAAAACACCTTATCTTCACAGATAAATATTTCCAAGGTCTTGATCCCCACCATAATTTGTTGCTCCACATTGAAGTCCTTATACAATGACATAAGATTAAAAGAGTCCTTATAGATAATGGATCCGGTTTGAACTTATGTAAATTGAAGATGATTCATTTCTTGGGACTTCCAGAGGAACTCCTAGATGTTAATAAAAGGATAACAATCAAAGCATATCATGAAAGAGAAAAAGAATCAAAAGGAGTTATCATGTTACCACTAAAGGTTGGATCAACCGTCATAAATATTGAATGCCATATCCTAGACTTGGATTTGCCATATAACATTTTACTTGGTCGACCTTGGATACATACACTAAAAGCGGTACCATCTACCTATCATCAATGCTTGAAATTTCCTCACCAAGGAAGAGAGGTCATGATTCTAGGTGATCCCACACCTTTTGCCTTTTGTAAAAGATTGGAAGGTGCACTAGCAAATTTTTGTCCAATCAGTGAGTTTTCTAAAGTTGTGCCCAAGCTTCTCACAATAACAAACTCACCTTCCACAAAAGTGCCAGAATTATCCAATAATGATTCCAATTCCTACAAAAGAAAAGAAAAGGTGGAAAATAATAAGGTTAATACTACAAGGAAGAAGGTTACTTTTACTGATTTAGGAATGAGAAAGTATAAGTTTGAAAATGCCTTGTGTGTTGGACAACTACCACTCTCCCATCGTTCCTTTGGAAAACCTTCACAATTACCACCTCCTACCAACAAGGATACTATGCATGCTAACAAGACAAAATTTGAACATTGGGGTTCACTTAGTGATGAACATATGGAATCTAACATCCTAGATTGGCTATATTTTGATGGAAATGATGAACCTGTGGAATTCCCCAAGGATAAGTATGTTAAGGCCCCTCCCATTATCAAAAACATGGGATATCATGGTGCCAACCTTGGACCTAAAGAAGATGGAATTAGACAACCCCTTGAAGCTAATAGCTATCCTAAAGGATGTGGATTGGGCTCCATTAAACCCAAGGTATCCTTTGCTAACAACTATTGTATGGTTGAGTCTAATTCTGAGACTGAAGAGGAGGAATTCTTTGAAATACCCTTCCAATACATTAAGGATGACCTAGATAACTATATCCATACCATTACCATAGCTGACCTTTCATCCATTGACCTACCTCTCACCAACCCTGACATGATAGACTGGGACCTTTAGAACACACCACCAGCTCTCAATATCTATAAGTCTAATGAAGCAATGATGGCACTCTTTGGCCTTAAGAATGTCCAAGATTATGAACATGAGATCCAATACAATGAGGAAGCCTACTTTGGTAGCCAAGTCAACTCTCTTAGTCACAAAAGTGAAAATAAAAATGGAAAAATAAAAGAAACATCCTTTAGTGAAAACTCTTCTAGGGCACTTTTGGATGAAGAAAAAGATAAAATAAAGGATGCATCTTCTGGTGAAAACCTCCTAGAGGTGCCAGAAGAGGGAGAGGTTGACTTGCCATTTAGATCTTTACCACCAAAGAAGTCATCTATTTTGAATGAAGAAACAATTCCAATCAACTTGGGTATAGAGGATAATCCACAAATCACTTTCATTGTAGCTACCCTAAGTCTTAAAGAACAAAAGGCAATGACTAAATTCTTGAAAAAGGGTGAAATCAATTTTGCATGGACATACATAGATATGCCTGGTTTAGACACAGATTTGGTTGTCCATCACTTGACAGTAGATCCCAAGATTAAACTAGTGAAGTAAAAGTTGCGCAAAATACATCCTAAGGTAGCACTTTTAGTCAAAGCAGAATTGTAGAAAATGTTAGAGGCAAGGTTCATCCGCTCTATTGATTATCCTGAGTGGGTCTCCAACATTATTCCTGTAGGGAAAGCATCTGGGGGCATCCGTGTTTGTTTAGATTCTTGAGATTTAAATCTCGCATGTCCTAAGGATGATTTTCCACTTCCTAACATAGACATCATAGTGGATTTGACTGCCAGACATGAGATGTTGTCTTTAATGGATGGTTTCTCCGATTAAAACCAAATCAAAATTATAGAAGAGGATCAACATAAAACAACATTTACCACCCCACGAGGAACCTTTTGTTATCAAGTCATGCCTTTTGGCTTGAAGAATACTGGCACCACTTATCAACGCGCAATGACTACCATATTCCATGATCTTCTACATGTCATAATGGAGGACTATGTTGATGAAATCCTAGGAAAATCAAAGACATGTGAGTCCCACATTGATGTCCTCACCACCATTGTTGAAAGATTGGAGAATTATAAAGTGCACCTAAATCATAAGAAATGTGTTTTTGGGGTCAAATCAGGTAAGTTAGGCTACATTGTGTCAAGAAGAGGTATTGAGGTAGATCCCATCAAAGTAAAAGCCATCATGGTAATGCCTTCACCTACCACATTGAAACAAAAAAGCCATCATGGAAATGCCTTCACCTACCACATTGAAACAACTCCACAGTTTTTAAGGAAAGTTGCAGTCCATTAGATGGTTTGTGGCCAAGTTAGTAGATAAAGTCCATCCACTTTAACATTTTCTTCACAAAGACACTAAGTTTCAGTGGGACTATCTATGTTAGAAAGCATTTGAACAAATTAAGGCATGCTTGGGTAATCCTCTAGTTCTAGTCCCTCCAATTTCAAGATGACCTTTGATCCTATACATTTCAGCCACTTCAGTTTCCTTGGGTGCCCTTTTGGCACAACTAGATGAAAATGGTAATGAGCAAGATATATACTATCTCAGTCAAACGTTAGTTGGCTATGAGTTGAACTATACTACTATTGAGCGAGCTTGTTTGGTAGTAGTCTTTTGTATGTAGAAGCTATGCCATTACATGCTTAATCATACTACATATCTCATTGCCAAGATAGATCCACTCAAATATTTGCTATCAAAAGCCTCCCTCACTGGTCAAGCTACAAAATGGGTCTTGATTTTGAGTGAGTTCGACATTGTTTATAAGGAACACAAGGCCATTAAGGGACAAGTAATTGCAAATCAGCTTGCTGAAGCTCCTCTTCCAAGAGAACATCCCATAGTAGCAGACTTTCCAGATTACACAATTATGACTGTTACCCCCAGTACACCATGGAAACTATTTTTTGATGGTTCCTTCACACAAAAGGGATTAGGGGTAGGAATTTTTTTTGTTACACTACAAGGGGACTTCATTCCTAAGTCTTATAAAATTTCATTCCCTTGCACAAACAATATAGCTAAGTATGAAAGATTAGTCACAGGGCTATGTCAAGCTATTAGATGGAATATCAAAATCCTTCTTGTCTTTGGAGACTCACAATTGGTCATTAAACAAGTTACAAATGAATACCACACAAGGGATGAGAAGTTGTTTCCATACCACAGGATAGTTGAGGATCTTAAACAACACTTCACAAAGCTAGTTTTTCAGTAGATCCCAAGGGCTAATAACAAAGCAACAGATGCTATGGCTACTATTGCCTCCATGATTGCCATGCCTGAGTATAGTCCTAAATGTGAGTTTCTTGCTAAGAATATTTTTACTCCTACTTATGAGCAAATCAATTCAGAGTTGGTGTAGATTGTTGGTCCTGAGTCTCCATGGTATGTTGACATTTTTGCCTATTTACGTCACAAAACCATTTCCATAGCCCTCACCCCAAATCAAAACAAAACCTTCATTTGTTGCACAGCTTGATATAACATCTTGGATGAAACACACTTTTCTAAAAACATTTTGATGAAACCCTCCTCTGATGTCTCAATTCAGATGAAGCCAGAATGATGTTAGAAGAGGTCCACCAAGGGATTTGTGGTGCCATTTTAGTGGCCTTATGTTAGCAAAAAAGCTTCTTAGAATGGGTTACTATTGGCCTACTATGGAAAAAAATGCCTATCATTTTGTGAAGAGATGTGTTCCTTGTCAGCAACATGGTGATTTGATACATGCTTCCACCCAAGACCTCCAACCCACCATTACCCCATGGCCCTTTTCTCGCTAGGGATTCGATCTTGTTGGTCAAGTATACCCAAATTCTACAAATGGCCACAAGTACATTATTGTTGCCATTGAATACTTCACAAAGTGAGTTGAGGCTATTCCATTAACCTACATCATCAAAAAATAGATTTTTAAGTTCATCTTGAACTACATTATCTGTTGTTTTGGTATACCTCAAGATATCATGATTGATAATGGAACGCCTTTCAAAAATTAGGAAGTTGCCATATTGTATAGGAAATTTAGAATCACCCAACATTTTTCCACCAAGTACTGTCCCCAAAGCAATGGCCAAGCTAAATCTAATAATAAAACCATTTTGAAAATACTAAAGAAAATTGTTGATGTAGCTGGTTGTGATTGGCATCTCCATCTTGCTCCCGCCCTTTGGGCCTACTGTACCTCCATCTATACCCTTACAGGAGCCACTCCATTTTCCCTTGTTTATGGTTCTAAGGCTATCTTACCCATCAAAATTGAGCTCCCTTCCCTCGGAATATCTCTCAAGAATCTGATGTCCAAAGAAGAATATAGAGTTTCTCACTTGCAAGAGCTACAACTCCTCGATGAGAGACGTCTTAAAGCCCTAAACCACCTCTGCATGTATCAAAATTACCTTTAGCTTCAGTATCACAAAAAAGTCAAGCCACAAGAATTTGAGGTGGGTGACTTAGTTTTGCAGCATAACATGAAAAATCTCCAGAACTGTGAAAAGAAAGAAAATTTTGAAGCTAATTAGCTTGGTCCATTTATCATTATAGCCAAATATGGTTCTAAAGCATATCAGATTGCCACTCCAGAGGGAGATCTACTCCCTGAGCCTATAAATATCCAACATCTCAAGCAGTTCTATGCTTTAGCCTTGTAGTTCTTGTACAGTGTTGATATAGTCCCACAAAAATACAAAAAAACCAGAAAAATCCAAAAAAATTCATAAAATGTTCCTGAAAAAAGTATTTTGATCCATTGTCTATAAGGCTCATTTCACTTCACCCCATTCCACCATTTCATCTTTTTGTTTGTGCAAAGTCTTATCTAGCTTATGTTTTTCATGCATCCAATAAAAATACCTCTTGTTTGCGAGACTTCATTTCACTCTCATTTTTTCCAAAGACCTCTAGTCCACTAGGCATTTTCCCGTCGAGTGCTTGTTCCAATCCCATCACACTGAGCTTTTTCTACAACAATGACTACAATAGAACTTAAACAAAATCACCTTTGAGACTTAATGATTTAGGAAACTCATTCTTTTCACAACATTTTCCAAAAAAAAACACACAATTTGCAATAACTAATGTCAAACACAACAAACTTTCATAAGATGAATCCTTCCTATAGGTGGCATTACGACATTCACTTCTAGACCTAAGGTTCGTGGACTGAATGACCACTTGGTCATCATGTCTCTTTTTGGTTGATTTCATTTTTTGTATTAGTGGAAGCCTTTTATGGTGCGCCTTCATCTTCCATATTTTGGTCGTACCTAAATGGCTCTCATTGACTACATGTGTTGTTTGTGGTATGATCTATTTTTGAGGCTTTGTGATGTCCCCATTTTGGCAAGTAATTTAAATAATAATAGATACTTTATATAAAGTAATATTAATAAATAATAATATTATGCTATAAGTAATATTATAATAATTATATTATGTATGTCGTATTATAATAGTAATACGAATGAAATAATAAATAATAATAAAGATATGTTCAATATAGCAATACTATATTAGCAAAGTATTATAATATAATATAATATATATAGTTATTAAAATAATATATACGATATACTCATTAATATAGTTATATTAATTAAATCAAAAACTTATTAATATAAATATATCATTAATATAATATAATTATATTATTATTATTGATATAATGAAAGGACATGACTCTTATAATAAAAGTATATATATATATATATATATTGAATCAACTATGGAGAAGAATCATCGGATAGGAAGATTATCAAGTTGTACGGATGAAAATGGGAAAATATATAAATGTTCCAAAAATGGTTCATTACAAATGGTATCAGAGCTTGGATCTTGCCATCCTGTGAAGTGTAAATTAATAACAAAAGATATATGATGAACTACCATATCATTCTTATTTTATGGAGTTTTTTTTCATTTGATGAGAAGAATTAGGATAATTCTAATTTGGGACATTATAGCCAGTCACAATTCCATTATTGCCACAAGTGCCATATATTCAATTAAGCTCCTATGCATATGTCTTCACCCAAGATGATTGGAATACATTACAATTGATAGTTACAAACTGGGAATGAGTTTGATTATACAAGGCACAGAATGCAGGTGCTCCTATTAAACGATACACATGATTCATGTTGCTAGAGGAATACAATGAGTAATGATATTCCTGAAAATGATAGATTTGTAAAGTGAATGGGGATCATAGGTTATGATAGAAACATCTCTGCCAACAGCATCAAGCATATGCATTTAAAAGCTACAGACTGCGTAAGTTTTTAGATACAAATGTAAATAAGAACATTTATCACAGACAGGGACAGATGAGGATATATCAAATACTCAGAGAGGTGAATTAAACTTTAATGAAGACCTTTATCTTGGAGACAAAAATTTGACACAAAAGGACATAGAAGAGGAGAATAGATGTTCAGGAATAGATATAGATAAATGTTCTACCAATCAATCAAAAGATTCAAATCACTACTTGCATGTTGAAGTTCTTAGATCAATTGGATATGTAGAAGAAAGTACATCTCATGGAGATTTGCACGAGTTAGTTCTAGAACCTTTGAGAAAGGAAGGAGAGCACAATGTATTTCATGAATACTAAGTGAGTCACGTGAAGAAAATATTAAGACTGTTGATCATCAGACTTATAAAGGGAAACCTAGAGTGGGTGGTGGAAAAAGACAGAAATCAAGAAGGAATAAATCTACTGACTCTAGAAGACATATATCCAAGAAAATTTCTTCTCAGAAGATAGAAAGTGTTGATCATTTTGTAGACGGAATAATTGATCTTTTGGATTCAAACAATTCAGAAGGGCTAGATGCATTAACAACTCCACAAATTGCCACCACTGATACACCATTACAATCTAGTAGAGTAGTGTCTTCTACAGAAGAAACATATTGATGGTTCAATTTCCTTCTTTGCCAATTAAATTGAACTAGAGCATATATGGAAAAACACAATTATATCAATAAACAAAGAATGAACCATCTATGTTAAAGCTAACTAGATAATTTTGTCTATTTGGGTATAAATAGGCAATAATTAAAATTCATCAAGCACCTCTTCTCCCTAATAATAGTTACGTCGTTGACCAGATACTAAAAAATAGGAAGCTTTGAAGCAAGATATCAAATCCTAGATTAATTAAAGATATCAACAAATCTCAAACATTTATAAGCCTATTAATGATCACAACCAAACTAATTCACATACCACCAAAGACATTAAACACATTTGGAGGGTGATTACACTGTAGATCAGTACCGCAACAAACTAACACATATCAAAGACAACTATATATTATATACTCATGTCTAAATATCAAAAGATACATTATGCATTTGAGATGTGCTACATATTATGATATATATACAAGGGCAAGAAAACTATTGATACACTAGTGAAGATATTGTATGGAGAACAATAGTAACTATAAGAGGAGTTATCTGGTGATGAATAGAGGCATAATCGGGAAAAAGAAAAGACTAATATAAATGTTGAACAACAATAAATATACCCCATGAAGTACAAAGTGTTCAAAACACCCACTTAACACTATGACTAAGATTGAAGGTGAATAAATAAGAGCTAAGAGATGGCAATAAGACTGTTGTCAAAATACAACCATATTAAATAGTGAAAATGAACATTATTAACCATCCATATAAATAATCCATTTCAACTTAGTATGCTACTATGCAATGATATATGAGTGTATTTTGATGTCTTGTTAAAGTTCAAGGAGCTTCGGCAGGCCCAAGTTTTCAGTGGTATTGACGAGACTACCATAGTTTGGAAGGGTGCATGAAACAAGAGTCTCTCTAATCAAATGCATAATAACCAATCAGTCTCAATTATATTGTGGAAAATTTGGACATGATAGAAGGATGGTTTTCTTCAAAATTGAAGAGAGGAGGAGATCAGCGTAACATTTGAGCATGGGTGCTGAAACTAGACAATTATGTTTCTTTAAAATCCATGACAAAGGAAAAGGCAATTGAGTTGCTACTTTACACCTAGATGACATAGCAGATGAGTGGTGGTAGCACGGTTTGATTACTTCAGGAAATGTTATATTACCTCCTACAATGTAATGTACTAAATGACACACCAACTATATGGATACGTCCACAATTCTCGCATAGCAAAAGGAAGGAAAAGCTTTATGTGAAACACTAAAATTAAGAAGATGAGATATGATCAAGGGAACATCAATAAAATTTAGTCAATGAATAGAGAGGAAAGCCAATGGAGCTTCGAGGAAGTTCAACCATAGTTAAAATATGAAATTGTAAGATTCCTTAATTAATGTAATCATAAAGGTGTAAACTTGATTATTTGAGAAATGATTTAGGGACTTCAAGTAGCTTTCCTATGGAGTCTACAATTAAGGAAGGTCTATAGGATGCCTTATTGTAGTACTAGTTAAGGGAAAGACTATATAGAAAACCTATTGTATATAACTTTCCTATGGAGTCTACAATTAAGGGAAGTTTGTTAAGACACCTTATTGTAGTACTAGTTAAGGGAAAGACCATATTTAACTTTCCTATGGAGTCTGCAATTAACAGAGGTCTGTTAAGGCACCTTATTGTAGTACTAGTTAAGGGAAAGGCCATATTTAACTTTCCTATGGAGTCTACAATTAAGGGAGGTCTGTTAAGACACCTTATTATAGTACTAGTTAAGGGAAAGGCCATATTTAAATTTCCTATGGAGTTTGCAATTAAGGGAGGTCTGTTAAGACACCTTATTGTAGTACTAGTTAAGGGAAAGATTATAAGGGCATCTATCCTTCCTGTGGAGTCTACAAGCGAGAAAAAGCTGCTATGATACCCTATTGTAGTACTAGTTAAGGGGAAGATAGTATGGGAACCCTACCACTTTCCTATGGAGTCTGCAAATAGGGGAGAACACCCTATTGTAGTACTAGTTAAGGGGAAGATAGTAAGGGCACCCTACCAACTTTCCTATGGAGTTTTCAATCAAGGGAGAGTAGTTAGGACACCCTATTATAGTGCTAGTTAAGGGAAAGATAGTAATGACTCCTTTTCACAAGAACCTTTCTAGCCAAACAAGAAATCCTCTAAGTAGACCACTTTGTGTGGATGCCTAACACCTGCCATCGAGGCCAAGGGGGCCAAAGTTCTGCTCTTGGGCTTAGTATGGAACTAGCTTGGATTAACTTATTATTATTCGAATTTCTTTGAAGTTTATATATATTTATATTCATGTACTAATGCTTATTTTGTGGTTGCAGGGTTCATAAGCCTAATGAAGAAGTATAGTTATTGTGCATTTTTAATTTTAGGATCTAACCAAAGTTATGTATGATGTATCTTCATTGCGTTTGCTTCGTGCCTTCATCTGTCTGCACCATGCTTGCTTCGTGTTTTCATTCATTAAGATGTATATTTCATAAAAAATTTAGGACTTTTGTATGCAAATATGTTTGTATCTATGAAGGAGTTGTGTATGAATAATTTTGCTTGAGGACAAGCAAATTCGAGAGGAGAGGACTGTGATGTCCCCATTTTGGCAAGTAATTTAAATAATAATAGATACTTTATATAAAGAAATATTAATAAATAATATTAAAATAATAAAATTATGCTATAAGTAATATTATAATAATTATATTATATATGTCGTATTATAATAGTAATACAAATGAAATAATAAATAATAATAAAGATATGTTTAATATAGCAATACTATATTAGTAAAGTACTATAATATATATATAGTTATTAAAATAATATATATGATATACTTAATATAGTTATATTAATTAAATCAAAAACTTATTAATATAAATATATAATTAATATAATATAACTATATTATTATTATTGATATAATGAAAGGATGTGACTCTTATAATAAAATTATATATATATTGAACCAACTATGGAGAAGAATCATCAGATAGGAAGATTATCAATTTGTACGGATGAAAATGGGAAAATATATAAATTTTCCAAAAATGGTTCATTACAAGCTTTAATACATATGTGTCAGTTTCAAGTTATGGTAATGCATTGCGCAATGGGGGCAATGAGTTAGTACATGTTCCACCAAAGATCCCTAAAAAGACTTTGGGTGTACCTAGACCTCTCCAGGGCGTATATGACATTTGTTCCATCATGACTATGCAAACTACACCTATTGTTCTAAAGTCTCTAGTCTACGCAAAAGAGTCATGTCATTTATGTTTCTATAGCATATAATGCATAAGCTCGTTTGCAAAATCAAACTAAGGTATGCTCTTTCATATAAACACAATTGAATCTCTTGATATCCTATAGTTAGGGTTCATATTGTATAGGGTTTCATTAAACCATGCTTGATATAAGGGTCCTGTTTATTTCCCCCCTCCTATGCCATGTTACTTGGTTTCTATGAGTGAGGAGTTTTGATAGATGATCATTCCTTAGGTTCATTCATATTACATTTTCATTTTAGATTGCACTCATTAGTGTCTTATTAGGATACATTTCATTGTAAGGTTCATTAAGCATTTTGTTCATTTAATTGGATTGCATCACTAGTTCATTGCATTAATTCATTACATACATCCATCCTAAACATCACATCTAGTGGCATATACATCATAAAAATATCTCATAATACATATAGTACATCTATACATGTCAAAATAACACAATGCATACATCTCATAGTCGCTAGTCAACCTGCATCATACACACATTAGGCATCATATACATATATCATAGGCAACATCATGTCGCATCACATCTTGCATCATAATGTCTGTACAATCCATATACATAAAATCATGTAGCACAAATGCATCATCAAAAACTTGTTGCATCTGCACATATCTATCAAAACTGCTCACTATACAAAATCAAGCCACTGGCTATAAGGGCCCAACCCTCCCGTGTCACTCCCTTGCAGAGGTTGGTGCTATCCCACAAACTGCTCTGATCTAGCCTTGCCCCCTATGGTCCATGAGATTGAGCCTCTCTAAAATTCTGGCTACCACTAATTGGCAGGCATGACATCATGATATAGTGATCTATAGTATGCTACCTCTCTACCTACCCGTGCCTCTACTCGGTTGGCTGCCATTGTCTCCTATATCACTATGACAACCACCCTATGTTGTAGCATCTATCTAGTTATGTCCCACTGCTTGTGGTACTCATCTAGTTGCACTTGATGAGTGTCTCACTCATCTCGCAGAGGGGCCACCTCTCGTCAGAGGGTCTCTATCTCGGCCAGCTCATTGACCTCCTCCTGCATCTAGAAGTCAGCAAACTCTCCAACATCCACCTGTGTCTATAGGGCTGCTAGGGCCTTCTGTGCACTGTCTACCCTCGCCCTCTGAGCTTGGACCTCTACTTGTAAGGCCGCCATGGCCTACTGTATACTATTTGCTCGGGCCTGCTCTATCTATGCCATGCCTTGGAGTTGGGTAACCTCTGCACAGAGACTATCTTGCTATGCCTTGACCATGTTTGGGTCCTCTATTGGCCCCTGTCCACTTGGTGGAACCTATACTTGTGGCCCCTATACCGGTGTTGGTGCCTATGCTGGTACTAGCCCTAGAGCTCTCCTCGCATGAACTTTGCACCCTCATAGCCCCTCCTATGCTCCCTATGCTAGTGGTGGCATCATAGCTACCTTCCCACCATCCCCTGCTCCATCCCCATCTTTGGGTGCCTAATATTTTAGTGTTGGTGCCCTAGGCACTATCAATTTGATTAGCTAGTGTACTATCCACCACTGTGCATATGCCGGTGTCATATCTACATCTCCTCGATCCTGCCCTTATACCCAGGGCACTAGTTGCACCACTAACCAAGAACTTCATGCTAGCCACAAGGTGGTCCCATGACCCCATAGTCTACCATACTCCCATGATACAACAAGATACAAAACCGGTTGGGAATCACATCCTGAACTTTGTCAAACTATCGTCACACCCTAGAGGTAATATATCGCATGATCATGTGCATGGATCTCCCAATCAGACAGTAGTCTATCTGCATATAGCAGAGATACATCTAATCCTCAGAGTCATCCTCTCTACCCGCTACCAACACTGTACCCCTTTTCTCCACCCCATCATATGGCATTTAAAAAAACATGATGATCTCAGCCAAGTAGCACCACCAAAATCTCACAGAGTCTGTTGAGGTATACTGGATGGGTGGCCAGTATCTGCAAGCGAATGGCTCATCAAGATGTCTAGTCTCCTATCTATTAATAGGTTGCACGACCTCGATATGCTCCCAGGACCATACCATTAGTAGCGTCAGCGCTGATCTCATCGTCCTCTATGTCCTGTATACACACATGTGTAGATCATGGTAGAGCTCTGCCAGAATGGTCTAGCCCCAGCAATAAATCGCTCCATCCTCCTATAGTAGGTTTCTTAGCACCTGCACCCACCCAATGGAAAAGCCATTCCTAGCATGGTCTGGTACCATCCTCCAAATGAGAGACATAAGATACACTACCAATCTAGGCAATCTCTGCTCTAGTGCCCCTCTCCAAGCCAACCATGATCTCTGGATCGACAGTCTCTATAGTCACCTACCAAAACACTCGCATAAATGGATCTGAAACCTCTAGCATGTACTCTGGATACGCCCCTTGGATGGGCACTCATAGAATCTTCCACACATCTAGTAGCATGATTGTTGCCTCTCTAGTAGGTAGATGGAAGCTTGCAATGGGTGTATGTCATCGCTCGATGAGTTTCGATAGCTGCATTGAGTGCGCCCTCAGGTCCAACCACTAATGCACATGCTCTAGACCACATAGTTGGATGTGTCCCTAGTCAACATCTGTCAATCTATCCTCTAGCACCATCATCGAAGGATAGTGCTCGCTTGACCTAAAAACCATTGTCTCCTCATGCAACATAGACATGTAGAGGGTATGTCTCTTTAGCCTATGTCATCCTCAGAATGGGGCATCTTATCTTATCCTCCATTGATTTGTTGATTTGTGTAGATGTTGATCGATGCAAATGCTGATCCGTGGAGATGTAGATTAGTGCAGACATCGATCTGCACAGTCGACAGTCCACGAAGACATCATTTTGGCCTCTCCAGCAACTGCATAGACATCGATATTCGGCCAGAAGCTACATTTTATCATCTGTAGAGATAATGAGCCATAGATTGTCATCTCCACTTGCCTTTTACCTCCTTTTGTCATCTTCACAGACAACAGGTTAAACCTTGTCGTCTTCACAAACCACCTTTTCCCTACTCTGTCATCTGTGCAGATGACAGGATAGATCCTATCATCTTTGCAGTTGACGCGATCTCTATTTTATTGTCTGCACAGATGATAAGGCAGAGACTTTCGTCTCTGCCTTGACCACATTTTTTGCCCTATTTATGGCATAATAAATGCATATAACCTACCCAAATGAAAAAATTGACAAAGAGGATCAGACGACTCACCAATGGGCACATGTCGGCTGATCGCTGGTGCTCCCAGACATGCTCGCCAAGCTACAATCGATCAATAGGGTCCATCTTTGCTTTGGATGCTCTGCTCTCTAGGTTGCAAATGACCTTCTTTGAGCCCCTTGGAGGCGTATATAGGCCCTCCGAGGCCCCTTTTTGAGCCCGTGTCTTCCTTGAGCCGTGTTCATCCCTTATTTTCCTGCAAGTCATGCAATGTCTTCATTTATTCCCTTTTTCTCATATTCCCTTTCTTCCAAAGACCTTTTCGCAAAAATTTCTCAAAATTTATTTTTTACGCAATTTTTGCAAGGGGGCACCCTGCTCCTCTATTGTCACTCCTAGGATTCCTACCTTTTTTGGGGCAACCTATATTTTCTTTTCTTTGATATGATGTTGTTTCGACATCACATCAAAGAGGGGTAAAATGTAGATGCTTAAAATTGTCTCAAAAGACTATATTAATTTATTTAATATTGCCTTTGACATTATAATTAATTAATTATATTTTTCATATTCCTCTACCTATTTAATTAAATTTATTTAATTAAGTAGTTTCACTTTTCTAAGGTATTTAAATTTAATTTAAATACTTTCATCCTTAGTGTGTTAAATTTATTTAATACACGATCCTCCATAAATCTCCCTTTTAAATTAATATTATTTATTTAAATCCCCTCCATCTCATTAATTCCTCTAAACCTATGATTAAAATAAATCTTATTTAATTTAATCTTAAACCTAGCCTAAAAACTTAGTCTACACCTATCATTTTCATCCTTCTAAGCCTACCCACTACCTAAATCCCACTTAATTACCTTAATCACCTTTCTAAACCCCCTCTTAAGCCTAAGTGTGTGCTCACACATGTGTGAGGAACCCTCACAATTTCTACACCCCTTATGCCTTCCACACCTCTTACAATTTTGTCCCCCACTCTTCTCTTCAAGTTTGCTCACACGTGTGAGCAAACTTTGAATGTTGACCACTTGCATGAATTGCTTACATGTTTTTCATGTGGCGCCTATGTTGATGCCACATAGATTCTACCTCACCAAGGCCTCTCTCAAGCCTATAAATAGAGCCCTTGTCTCAAGAATTATCATCTCCCTCACATGCATTGTTATCATGCTAGTTTGTCATTTGAGCTTTGTAGTGATTTTCTAGAGTTGCATGCATACTAACCTTTGGTAGTTGTTAGTTTTCATTTCATCTTGCATTGTTAGATTAATTTATTTTCTTGCATCCATCTCCATAGTTGTGTTTTGGGAGAGCACACCAACAAGGCCTATCATGGGTGCCTTTGTTGAGTTGTTTGAGGTTGCTTCAAGACTTAATTTATTGGTTGCTTTGAGTTGCAAAACTTAAGCATAATATTAATTGTGTTTCATTTTGTCTTGAGTATCTTAATATCCATGTGCAACTAATGTGTGTTTGTTTGCTCTTGCTTCTAGTAGGTTACATTCTCTAGTGTACATTTTGGCATGTCCCCTGGGACCCATGTCCCTATTTCCATTTCAAAAATTTGTCAAGAATTTGCAGTTTCTCGCCAAAAAATTCACATTGTCGTCTACACCAAACATAGTGTCATCTGCATTTTGTCATCTTTGTAGATCAGCATTTGCACAGACTAGCATCTATGCATATTAGCGTCTCCACGCCTTTCCACTTTAATCCACCCACATTACATTTGAGGACCTAGTTTTAGCATCTGCGTGGGTTATTCTGTCATCTACATTGTGAGTGGGTTTTAAATTTGAGAAATCAATCTGTTGTCTGCGCTTCATTCACTGTCATCTACATTTTTCATACTGTCATTTGCGCATAACATTCTGTCATCTGTGTTTTCCAAACTATAGTCTTCATTGTGTGCTGGGTGTTTTTTATCGTCTGCGTGTTTGAGCATCTCTAAAGCTTGAATTATTGTCTGCGCCTGACAAAAGTACCACTAAACTACATGTTGTACTTTGTTACCTTCTATCATTTACACATTTCAACATCGTGCTTTTTGTCATTTTCACCTGTGAATTGTCATCTGCGATTTTTGACAGAATCATTAAATATAAAGACATTTCTCACTGACTGGTGGTTTGCGGAGATTACTAATGAGTTTTCATGCAGGAAATAGACCTTGGAGGACCTAAAAAAACCCATAGTGATTTTTATCAGTTAGGAAATTTGAAGTGATTTTCATCATTTTAGGATTAAAGGTCAATAAACTTGCATGATATAACCACTTGTCTTTTGAATGCATGTTGCAAATTAATGAGTAAAATCCAAACACACTCTTGAATATTTTAAAGGAAAACTTTACATTCAATCTTGAATGCTCTAAAGGAATTTATTCATATTTCATTGGAATGGATGTTTAGGTAGCAAACACACTCTTGAATGCCATTAAAGGAATGAACAATCTTTTCATTGGAATGCATGTTTAGAATAGTAAAACATTTGAGCTTGGTACTTAAAATGAATCCACACACTCTTGTATGCCTTAAAGAAATTGACATAAATGCTTAGGCTAGCAAACATTTGGAATTGGTGCTTAAAATAAACTCACACAACCTTGAATGAGTTAAGGAAATTGGTTTTATTTTTAGCAATTTGTTTATGTTCATGGTTATTTTCAAGAGTTCTATATTGGTCTAGCATTTGAAATTGGTTGAGTCTAGTCAGAGTTTGTGCTTAAACTGAGTCTTGTTTTGTTCTTGTCATGACTGACAAAGTCAAACATAAGAAGGTGAAATTGTCCAAACCATTTGTCTACAAAAAAAGGAAGAACCTAGCACACAATGATAAACAATTCCGATACGCTATCAAAGACATCCAAAAAGAAGAAGCTAAAGAAGACTGCTATGATATAATTGAGTACAATTCAAAACTTTGAAATTGGTCTACCTTCCCAAGAGTAAACCCCAAGTTTTTGTTCATAGTAAGTGAGGATTCAGTTAGCCACATAAATGACCACCACACCTTCATTTTCCACATCAGCCCTATTTTTCCAAACTATTAGTCTTCCATTTGCAAACTTCCTCTAGATAGCTTGATCATTTGAACCTAAAAAATTTGGCATAAGAACACCTTCTAAGATTATAACATTAGGCCTTTTATCCACAAGCAAACAGTTATCACTCATTTGGGATCACAAGTCCATCTCCAAATAGTGGATAGTCAATTTGGTATCCTATCTTGCCTAAAGATCACTTGAGCATTTTTGGTAGGAGAAAGACATTTTCAGCCTATAATCACACTTCATTTGCTAAACCAAGGTCTTTTGTTTACATCTAGGTTATTGTCCCCTTTTATTGCGTAAGGTTCAACAGTTCTCTCTATGTGAATCTTATTTTTCTTCCACAATATTTTAGCTTCTACAAATGCTAAACCCTCTTTCTTAATGCAATTGAACATGTCCATTTCCATTTCCTTCCCTTTTCACCTTACCAACTCTTGTAATGTCAATGTTTTTAGTGTTAAATTAATTATTGTTTATGTTAGAGTAATAAAGTATTTTCTTATTGATTAAATCATATTAATTTAAATATTAAGTCACTTATTATCTCTAGTTTACGTAAGCTAAACTTTTGGCATATAATAATTAATTCTTTTATTAATTATTATCATGCAACCTAGGTTTTACCTTTGAGGGTTTTGATCTCCTTTATGACCATTTATCTCTTTGTAATAATTCATTCACTTTTGATTAATAGAAATCTTGTTTTTTGCTCATCAAGCATGTCTCATCTGTGGATCTAGAAATTCCAGCCTCCATAGCTTTTGCTTCTCTCTTTTTATGATAGGTGTTTGCATGTAGGTTATTCTTGGGAGTTGTGGGGTTGATCTTTCATCAACTTCAACATGGTATCATAGTTCCAAATCTTCATGCCCCTATTTTGTTTATGAGAAGTTTGGCTTGACTTTCTAATATGTGTTTATCTTTCAAAGGGTTTCATTTTTTAGAGTTTTTTTTGTATTGGATCTAGGGGGTCACCTTTTTTGGTGTACTTTGAGCCCAAACGGACCTCACTGTTAAGCTCAAAGCTCCTAAAAATCCCTATTTGCATATAAAATTTGTCTAATTTGGACACAATTGAAATTTGAGGCAAAAACATTTTGTTCCCAAATTGGGCACATTTCTTCAAATTACAATTTTATTATTTTTTGGCACAAAAATCAAGATGGTTTTTGTTACAAAATTGACATGCTTCTTGATGTAATTTTGATACAAAACCATCACACTTTTTGAGGCAATTTTTGGTATATAACCAGCACACTTCTTGAAGGGGGTCACCTTTTTCAATACACTTTGAGCCTAATAGAACCTCACCGTTGAGCTTAGAGCACCCAAAAACCCATATATTCAAATAAAATTCATCCAATTTGGACACAGTTGGAATCTGAGGCAAAAAACATTTTGCTCCCAAATTAGGCATGTTTCCCGAGGTGATAATTTTATAATTTTTAGCACAAAAATTGAGATGGTCTCTATTACAAAATTAACATGCTTCCCAAGATAATTTCTGGTATGGAACCATCACGCTTCCTGAGGCAATTTTTGGTACAGAACTTGCATGCTTCCCAAGATAGTTTCTGGTACAAACTGACAAACTTCCCAAGATAGTTTTTGGTATGAAATGACATGCTTCCCAAGGTAATTTATGGTATTGATGGGAATGCTTCTGGAGGCATTTTGGCATGAGTCTCAAGCTAGTGATTTTTTATCTCTGACTCTTTTTTGACCTACTTGTGGTTTTTAGGCCGTAACTTGGTCATCCAAACTCTATTTTTTGCAAATACGATATCATTGAAAAGTTGATTATGAGCCCATCATGATGTTGTAGTTTATTTGGACTTTTGATACTATTTGGTATCCAGTTTATGTTGTCAAATTCAAAGGTTTTATTTTGCATTCTGGGTGACATATCTTGAGACATTCTATTTTTCAGATTCCGCTCCAAGCACATCCCATTCAATTTTTTGTTGTTTTTCATTTTGGTGGATATCTTGGTTGGTTCAAGTCTAGAGATCAATTTTGTTGCTTCAGATAATTTTTCATGGGTTGTACTATCTCTTGTATCATCCTTATGTCTCTTTTGATCTTTATTGACATCTTTTTGTAGTTTTTTTGCAAACGCACTGAGATAAAGTGCCACTCTATTGTATTTGGGGATCTTGCACATCTTTGTGTTTTTTTATACTCGCACTACATTATAGAGTTCCTTTGGGGGTTTCATGTTGGCCATATTTTCCATCTTCCTTTTTCAAGTGAGTGTTCCTTCCACATCATTAGCCTCATGTTGTGTTAATGAAATGTGCCATTATAGGTGTTTGTACTTCTTTTGCACTCTTGATGTTCCCAATTCTTGTTGTTGTAAGAGATATTGCATTTAGTTATAGTGTTCATGTCTTACCTCTCAACATTATAGGGGGGTTATGTTGGTTCTATTGCTTTCTTGGTTCAATCGAGTGAGCTATGTATTCAATATTTGATGCCTATGTGTTTCAATGAGATGAATCATTTACCATTTAGACATTCTTTCATTCCTATTTTTGGAGGCCATGAAGATACCTTCCATCTTTGATTGATCAACTCTTCAAAATTAGTCTTCTCTACCTGGTCATGCTCTGTACAATGGAGGTTCTTCAAATTAATAGTTTGTGTCATGCCCATAATTCAACAAGGCAAAAAAAACACAACTAATTTTTTTGATGATTGAATAAAGGCATATCAAGGGACAATTATGCAAGTACCTATGTGCAGAAGTTAAACTCTAACAAATGGAACAGAGGTAGAAATCTTGAATTTCATGGTTAGAAGTATGTTAGGGCATCACGAATATATTCATGTGCTAGAGGCAAAGTCTAATGACTCCTAGGTATGTTGATACTTCAACATAGGTCTTAGGGTGACTAGGTTCGCTTCCTTCATGCTATCGTCTTGTTAGAGATTCCATTGCAATACATTCATAACTTTATCCTTAGAGGTCATAATGGGTCATTCTTTTTTACACTCTTTCATATTATAGTTTATGTATGAAGTCTTGATATAATGTTGATTATTTCCTAGGACACTTGTTCCAAGAATAATTGTTGTGCATCTCCCTTAATTTATTAAATTTTAAAATTTATTTATTTATCTACTATCAATTTTTAGGTTTCAAATTAGATATTGGAATATAAATTCTTTATCCATTTATTTATCCATCAATATTGATGACCCCCAAATACAAGGTGAGACAATACATTAGATTAATTGAAACTGAATGATACTTCATAAAAGCTTTAATTAGTTAAAGCTAAAATTACTAAACATGTATTTATTTGCTTAAATAATCTAAGGAAGAATTAATAACTTCTATTAACAAAATGTACTCCCAAACATCCTATTTAGCGACATAATTTATTAATTTAATAAACCTTAATAACAGTCTCCTTATTTTCAATAATGCCAAATATTCCAGTTTAAATCTATTCCCAACTATAACTTAATAAACAAAAGAAAAACATTAACAAATTGCATTAATTTCCTAAATCTCTATACCCACCCATCCAAAAAAAAATTTAAAAAAACCAATTTAATATATACATTCACCATAAATTTCTATTTATGACATAAGTTAATATTACTATTTTTTAAAAAAAAAAATTGAGATCCTAAACATATTCTAATCCTTGAGACAATACTATCAATAATCACATCCTAAACTATGTGGCTGCCCAAAATCCCAAAGTACTATAAAATGCATACACTTTTTTTAAAAATTAAAAAAAAACAACTCCTAACCCTACCATACGTATCTACACCTCAATTGATGTGGTGGTTGGAGAATGCAACAAAAATATTCATTTCTCCCTATGCACAAAACTTAGGCACCTAGGAACTCGTGTTTCAAGGTTGGTCAAGGCATTTATTAAAACTTTTTTTTACACTCCACCTACTCCCCTACATGGCTGCCTACCCCCTTCATCTTTTATTTCCTTGTTGCTCACGTGTTCCTAAAGCAAGGTGGCATGTGAACATGGTAAAGGTTTGACATGACAACCCCTTGCACATTTAATGTGCTATCCTAGCTTGAGGTATCTAGGGGAGTCCTATTTAGGATAAAAGATGAATGTTTAAGTTTGATTTTTTTTACAAATCATATCTCCCTTTTTATTAGAGTGCCCACTCGGCCCCCAACTTATATATATATATATATATATATATATATATATATATATATACATACACATATGTATGTATACATATATACATATATATATACATACATATGTATATGTATATATATATGTATGTATATATATACATACATACATATATACATATACATATACATACATATATATATACATATACATATGTATGTATATATATATGTATATATGTATACATACATATGTGTATGTATATATATATGTATGTATATATATGTGTGTGTGTATATATATGTATATGTTTGTATATATATGTATATGTATATACATGTATACATATATATACATATATATATATACACATGTATATACATATATATATGTATACATCTATATACATATATGTATATATATACATGTATACATATACATCTATATATATAGATGTATATGTATACATGTATACATATATGTATATGTATACATGTATACATATATGTATATGTATATATGTATATATATGTATATATATATATGTATATACATGTATAGATATATATTTATACATATATATGTATATATATGTATATATATATATGTATATATATGTATACATATATATACATATACATATATATATATATACATGTATACATCTATATATATACATATATGTATATATATATATGTATACATGTATATATACATATATATGTATATATATAGATGTGTGTGTATATATACATATATACATATATATATACATACATCTATATATATATATATATATATATATATATATATATATATATATATATAAAAGAAACTCGCTGATCCCATTTATGTGTCGCTTCCCAAAGTGGGGTATTCATTTAAAATTTGAATTGTATAATTTTATTTTTTATCTAACCATATACATTATGGACTGGCTGATAGGGTACGTTCCTGCAGTCATCTATTTATATACATTTCTTGTGTTTAAAAAAAAAAAAGATTTTAAACATTACTATGATGGTGACTTATATATATATATATATATATATAATACTACAATTGGTTAAATAAGATTATTCTATTCTAGTATTAATATTTTATTCACTGTATTTTGTGGAGAGAGATTTTTTTGAATGTCATACATTTTCTAGAGACTAAATACGCATCTAAAGGTCTTGTTTTGAGTTTAACTCATTGTCTAGTTATTTTCATGTGATCTCCAAAGTTGAATAGATTTAAGTTTGATGATCGTTAACATTGTATCATACATCAAATTGTTATCTTGTTTAAAAAATCTAAAATAAGAAAACAACTATCATATTACTATCAAGATCTATTTGCAAGATACACCAACATGAAACTTAACAAATTTCTTGAATCTAATATCACAAACATCAATATTCCATATGCATTATTGACATAAGATTTCATAGTTAAACTATCTACAAATCTACTAGCTATCAATTACATACTCTACAACTAAATGAGAGCCATTGCTGAACATCAATGCAATGAAATTATTCTTATGAAATTTTGAGGAGATAAGAATAAAAAATGATAATAATGTTTTGTTCATTCTTCTAAGGTATATCATAATACAAATGCTTTTCTTCATCACATTCTAAATTTCTGTTTTGATAAGGCAACATCAACACAATGAAATCTCTCCTTCAAGTTCCTTTCAAAATTTACATTCAACACAATATCAAGCAAATAATAGGGTGGTGCAATGACCATATCAAGCTATACACAATGGAAGGACCATTTGAATACATACATTATTCATATCTTTCTCTTTATAGACAAATGAATTGGAAACAATAACTACACTCTTACAATACAATTTCTTCACATAACAAGTGGAGTTTATCTCTCCATTTCCAACACAAAAATAATGAGTCTTCTCTTGTGCAAAGAATAAACTTCACGGACATCAAGCTTCCAAGCTCTTCAAATGAATACCTGCAAAAGAGAGACAAAATGGGAACCATGGATGCTCACCTCCCAACCTAGGCCTCAAGGAGGCCACCCACCAAGCTTGGGGAAACAAGACATAAACGGTTGCATACTACACATTCACATGCCATTCATATTCACAACAATATGAAAAGATTTAACACAATACATAACAACACATCTCATCCCAAGGCTTTGCACAAAGAATCAACAATTGAATCAAGTATAGGGTGAAGGTGGACTCTCACCATGAGGAGGATTTACAAAGCTATGATTCACAATATACACATCTTCTCATTATCAACATGCCCTTTCGGGGCTTACAATATCTTCCCTTTCACACACCTCCTTATACCTCCCAAAATGCAAGCAAGATGAACACATTCCATTGAACATATACAATCATCTCCACACATGGGAGAGTTCTTCAACTACATGTGTGAGCCCAACTAACCCCTTCACCCAAGCATCTCTTCCCTCCCAAGGGTGAGTGATGCTTCACACCTATTACACAAAACAAATAACATGAAAACAAAGCAAAATTCAAGGAAGGATTCACACAAAACTTTTCACATGCAACACTCAAACAAGATCTTTTCCCACAAACACAACTACAATACACCAAAAATTCATCATGAAATGAAGAACACCACACCTATTCTACATGCAAAATGAATAACACCATGGATCAAAGGTACCAACCTCACTCCAAGCAACGACAATGGATAGTTGTAGTAGAGCTCCTTATCCTCTTCCTCCAAACTCTAGCTGTCTCTAAAGATAGAGAGTGGCCAAGTGAGTTTCCAATTTAGCCATGCCTCTATATATCATTCTCATTTTCGGATTCAATAAAGAATGCAATTTTTTTGGGGTTTCCTAGGTCTACTAGGCACCCTAGAGGTCATTATTAGCCTCCTAACTTATAGTATTAACATAGGTAGGGTTTATTTTTGTCATAAATTCACCATAGAGTTACTTTATGGCCCTCCCAATGCTAAGTAATTCAAATTCCATTTTTTTCCCATGGTGATAACCTTGTTCTCTTTACTAATTTAGGGTAATAAATCAAATTTCTTAATTAAGGCATTTAATTCAAAATAAGGTGGCCACATGATCCATCATCAAAGAATATGTTATTTCACATAATGAGTACAAGTGTCAAGTGACACACACAAAATGTACTATACATCACACATGACATGTTTAGAACCTACACATGAAAAACATACTACACACATCCATCTCACTTTTACAAAATAAATACATCACAACGAGGTTTATGAATCTTACAAAGATTCACTTTGGCAAAGTCATTTAAACATGTGTCTATGCCTTGTTTCCCCGTTAAATTTCCATGATTCCTTTTCCTGCACATCAAACTCAAGCATCAATAGTCCAAGGAGTCGAATAAACATATACAACATAAGTGCATATAATAATAATATCCATACCAACATAAATCAAATTAGATTTCCTTTCCTAGTCTTTCAATTATTCCACTCAAAATGTTAAGATATCAAAATCTGCATGTCATAAGTCATCATTATCAAATTAACATCTATCTGCATATCCTAACCATTCATCTGCATGCCATAAAGCTGCATCTGTATATGTTCGAACATTTCTTACACAATAACAGGTTCTTAGTGCATATAAAAATGTAAAACACTACTGAAGCATCAAAATCAATAGATAAAGAAAATCCACTGTCCATCTAAGTCTCAAATAACTGTCAAAATATCAAGATCTCGAATATCAAAATGTAAATAAAATATCCATGCTATGACGGGTTGGGGTGAGGCCTCACATCCTCCCCCCTAGGCATGAACTTCCTCTTGGAGTTCATCAAAAGGATATGGGTACTATGCCTTCATCTAAGATGCATCCTCCCATGAAGTCATGACATTTTCATAACAATCCCACTGGACCCTAACCTGGTCCAGCTCTCTACCTCAAAGTGTGAGGGTCCGTCAAGCCAAAATGCGAATGGGCTCCAATGCTATCTATCCATCTAACTCCACCTGCAAAGAATCCCAATCTATGATGTGAGACTCATCATAAAAATACTTTCTTAATACATATACATGAAATATGTCATGAATGTGCAACAGGCTAGGTGGCAGGGTTAAACAATAAGCAATTGGTCCTATCTGCTCCAAAATCTCAAAAGGACCCACAAAGCGAGGTGCTAACTTAGAGCCTTTTCCAAAATGGATTGGACTCTTATTTGATGTAATTTAATGCATTTACCACTTTAGCTATATTATTATATGCAATTTCACTTGATCGTGTTGTTTAGTGTGCATGATTTATGTCCCTAGTAGTGGCACATGGAGTTAGTGATTCAACTATTCATATTTAACCAATGTCATCCTTGTATGGTCAATGTATCCTATTTAATTATTTAAATTAATCCTTTTGGTGATTTGATAAATCCAGAATCATTTGCATTATGTGATTAGACTTGTGAATGTGTTTATGCATTTAGAGGTTTACATTATCATGAAAGTGATTAAGGAATTTTGTGATTTTGGTTTAAGGGAATTTCAAGCTTTATTTTATTTAATTTTAATTCTTGATAGCTTTGCCATAGATGAATTCCAATTACTTGGAATAGCCTATTTTTATTTGGGTTGAATTAGGGTTTAACTAGGTAACCTGGTTATTTACCCTAATTGTTTATTCACTCAAAAAGTGAATAAGTATCCAAAGAGGAAATTTATTCCTCACTTCTCACTTTTTGAAATAGAAATTTGAGAGTAAATTCCAAATCCTCTTTATGAGGAAATACTATTCTATTCATTATGGGAGCTATGGGCATGGGATCGTCATGAGATTAGTCTCAATGGATCTAGCTCAGGGAGACCTTGGATTGCCATGATTTTTGGCCACTTCCACAGGGTTTTTATTTTATTGCTCGTGTTTCTGTACTTCCCCTTTTGGTTGTGAGGTAGGGCTCTCTTATTTTATTGTTTCATCTTTATTTCAACTTTTTTCTTTGATATATGTTTGTTAGGAGGTTGAGAACTAGTGTTTCGCTCCGTTTCTATATGCTATCTCTACTCAATTGGGTAGGTATGAGCATTTCCCTATTTTCTAGGATGGGGGTTTGGGGTTTTGCATCATTATGTTGGTTGTTTTTACATAAGTACTCCAAACCTAGATTTTATTTGATATTCATGGCTTTTTTTCCCTAAGACCAAATGGGTTTAATTTTGAAGTTTTTGAGTTTTGAGGTTTTTGCCTTGATTTGTGTGTTGCCCAGTTTTCTCAGGTTTTCTTGGCATGGTGTTGGTCGTGGATTTAGATTATCCATAAGATGTCAATTTGACCATTATTGCATCTTTATATTTTCATTGGGATGTGTGCCACATCCATACTCCTGACTTTGTGTTCAGTTGAGTGATTTTGTATCTAGTGTTATTGTTCTGATCAAACCCTCATTATTTTCATGGATGCTAGGATTCATGTAGAATCCATACTCTCAGATTGAGGCCATTTGAGTGATTTCATTGTAATGTCCCCTTTTGGGACCTTTATGAATTTTCTTCAATATATATTCATTTCGTTATATCTTCATCTGATTTGCTTCTTAATTCCCATAAGCCTTCATGATAATTCATATCTGCCATCCTTTAATGAATGATATTCTCATATATATACAAAACACTTCATACGGTTGTGTCTTTTCATTAATATTAGTATATTTAATAAAGTATTTATTATATTATTATAATAGTTATATATAATTATATATTAATATTAATAATATATGATTATATATTACAATAATAATATATGACTATATATTATATATTATAATATTATATATGATTATATGTTATATATGAATCATAATTAAATATTACTTTAATATATAACCAAGATATAATATCATATATTATTTTCGTATGGATATGTACTAATTATCTATGGCATATAAATATCTAATATATAATAATATTCATAGATATATTTATATGTATAATTAATACTTCTAATTATATAATATATAATTATAAATTATATAATATAATATATGATTATTATAATATTATAAATTATATCTTAATATAATTATAATATTATCGATTATTAATATTATATACTCTTTATGTATAATTAATTTATATACTGAAATGGGGATATCACAGCCATCCCCTCTCAGATTTGCTTGTCCTCAAGCAAAAATCATTCACATACAAACTCCTTCATAGATAAAAACATATTTGTATACAAAAGTCCTAAAATATCTATGAAATATACATCTCAACAAATGGAAACACGAGGCAAACACAATGTAGACAGATGAAAACACGAAGTAGACACAATGTAGACAGATGATGACACAAAGCAAACACGATGCAAACACTTAAGACACATAGTATACATTCCCTTAATTGTGAATCCTGCAACCAAAGAAATCATTAGTACACATTATATATAAATCAATCTCCTGACAAGGTGTTTATAGTCTTAATTTACTGACTTGTCAATCAAAGTATGTGTTTATTAACTCATCAATTTCTATGTATGGAACTCTTATAAGAAATCCTGACAGAGTATTTATATCTTTAGTTCTAGAGAATACAACAGATTTAACTCTAAAATAATCTTATCAAAACCATTTACATTCAAAAGACATAGTTCTTTATAGCATTATAGACTTAATTTATTAAAATATTGGAGGAGAAACCATAATAGGGTGCCCTGTTACCCAACCAGTGGGCCTCACCGTTCTCCCTCATTATCTTTACCTTCCTCTAATCATCATTTTCAAGAAGGCACCTTTGTATGATGTACCCTGAGATATCCCATCACTGAAGCCTTACCCGATGCCCGTAGGCTTTATTCAGTACCTCGAGTGATGTCACCCAATCCATTCCACCGTAGGCCTTATCTCAACTTGGAGATGATGATCTTAGATTATTTTATTTTATTTAACAATGTTCTTTGATTATTATCAACTTAAAAATCAATGTCAGTTCCTTATTTGGTTAGAATTATTGATATACTATTCAATATTCATCAAAATATCCAAATGTGTCAATAATAACAAAGATAGTAACAATTATTTCATAATATATGAAGAAAACATATAACTTACCTCGTTACCTTTATGGTTGAAGTGGCAATTTATGAGTATGAAGTAATCTTCATGTCTACTTAAGGTCTTCTTCTTGTATAATCCTTATTTTCATCTTGCATGTGCTATATTGAACCTCTTTCAAATTTGCCTCTTTTAACCCTTGCTTGGTAAACAATGGGTTCCACTATATGTGGTTCTCAAGGCACCAACCCAATGGCTTAAAATTCCACTTAAATATTTTATTTTCACCGTTGGCTATGTGATTCTCTGATACCAATGCATAAATCTATCTCTAATGTACCAATCAAACAGTTAACTATACATGTCTTTGATACTCACATCAATAGATTTACTTCATCATAGTTGTCAAGTGGGAGTTCACCCCACTTTGATGAAGTTATTATCCTTCCTTTATGTGATACTTCTTAATTTACATTAACAAAGTATCACTAAATGTGAATCAATTCATAATCCATTTATTAATATTATTACGTATTAAACTATTCAATTTATGATTTTAAATAAAATACCATTCACATTATTCAATGTATAAAATCATATCTATGCATCTCACTTTAACTTTTTTTTAGCTCTTTAGAATTGTCGATGTTCAATATCTCTATTTTAGTATATAACAACATAATGAAGATATTGGCGTATCCATTTTAATTGGATTAAGTGCCCTATCTGCTTCACTCGAGGTATTGGCATTGATTGAATATGTTAGTAAGAGGCCAAGAGTGGCATTGCCACCATAATTAGAGATCAAATAGTAGCAGACTAAAACAACAACAACTATGGGGAACCAATAGCGTCAGTTGTAAAACAAAAGTTAGTGTCTTCTGAGCCTGAAAAAGAGTCAAGAGAATGAAAGGGCTAGAACAGTGAGCCCATCAGAGAAAGATATAAAGACATGTTTCAAAAGACTGATAGCAGATGTTGCAAGGATTATACAAGTTGAAATGATGATTGATAGGCTTGAGAAAATTAAGCTAGTCTTGATAAGGAAGATCAGGATTGCTAAAGAGCTTTCAAAACAAGACTCTTCATGTGTAAAAGAGTTATTTTCCATGAAAGTTTTCAATGTTGGCCAAAAAAGACACATTCAGCCATACAATGGTGAAATCGGGGCAAAGAAGCTCATACAATGGATTACAAAAAGAGGTATGTTTCATCATCACAAGATGTTTATAAATTAGCAGATTTCCTTCACGCAGTTGAAGTTGCCCAGACACACTCTCATGTGGTTTTAGACTAATGCTTGCTATACAGAGATGCAAAAAGTAGCACTGGTATCCATGCAAAAATATTTCAAGGAGCTATTTTGGAATGATTTTTCCCAGTTCGCTATGAAGAACTATAAGTAATTCAATGGCAATATTTGAAACAAGAGCTTGGGCAAACTGTGCAGGTGTATATTATCATAGCCCTCCTAACTACTGAAATTTGTTATGTTTTGTTTACATGGATGCCCTAGATTATATCTAGTTTTTGCAATCAATCATTTTGTTTATATTGATGCCCTAGATGGTAATTGGTTTTCATTTCATGCTTATAATGGAACAGTAATTTGGATACTGTAAGAGGAATGACGTAATGATTACAATTTTGGCTAAGTTATCGAATTTGGTTATTGCATATACATACTTGTTGATATAACAAAGATTATGAACTACCTTGCGTTGACAAGTGGTTGGAGGAACTTCAAGCAAATAAGATTTCTAAGATGTTTAATTGTCACACAGGATGATTAGAATCCATTAATAAGCTCTTAAAATAACCCAATAATCATTTGTGTTGGTTTAATTTCTCGTGAGAAGGC
Organism: Cupressus sempervirens; assembly: GCA_028749045.1. Classification (NCBI taxonomy): domain Eukaryota; kingdom Viridiplantae; phylum Streptophyta; class Pinopsida; order Cupressales; family Cupressaceae; genus Cupressus; species Cupressus sempervirens. Next base: position 638,118,388 of record CM053793.1, read on the forward strand.
ATTTGCAGATGCTTCGATTGGAGCTTGCAAATGTTCTAAATGGTTGTATGCTTTCAGTCATTATGGATTAATTAGTGCTCAGTCACCCGTTATTACAAAAATTTGAGTTTTCCAGGAGAGATCCTATCATTGCAATCAATTATATTTACCAAAGCATAGCTTGTACGACCCTTCTTTTCTCCTTAGTATTTCTTATCTGAACAAGCCCATACAAAAAAGTTAATGTTTTTTTGTGTTATTTTGCTCTCACGAGGCTTACATACACCATGTATTTTTTATATAATGTTGCACAGGTAGTTGAAACGCACAGATATGTTCTTGAAAAATGATTTTGTGCAATTTTAATCTTACTTTTTCTTAATTCTAAGAGGGGTCACTTATCTTTTATATTTTATCACAAAATCTTGTAGTTTTAATAGCGATCACAGGCTGGCAGGATCTAAGCTCTGATACGACTTGTAATGTCTCCTTTTGGGACCTTTACGAATTTCTTTCAATTTATATTCATTTCGTTATATCTTCATCTAATTTGCTTCTTAATTCCCATAAGCCTTCATGATAATTCATATCTGCAATCCTTTAATGATTGATATTCTCATATATATACAAAACACTTCATACAGTTGTGTCTTTTCATTAATATTAATATATTTAATAAGGTAGTTATTATATTATTATAATAGTTATATATAATTATATATTAATATTAATAATATATGATTATATATTACAATAATAATATATGACTATATATTATATATGATTATATTATATATGAATCATAATTAAATATTACTTTAATATATAACAAAGATATAATATCATATATTATTGTCATACGGATATGTACTAATTATCTATGGCATATAAATATCTAATATATAATAATATTCATAGATATATTTATATGTATAATTAATACTTGTAATTATATAATATATAATTATAAATTATATCTTAATATAATTATAATATTATCGATTATTAATATTATATACTCTTTATGTATAATTAATTTATATACTGAAATGGGGATATCACAGATTGTTGGTTGGATATCATTATGTTGGTTGTTTTTACATAAGTACTCCAAACCTAGATTTTATTTGATATTCATGGCTTTTTTCCCTAAGACCAAATGGGTTTAATTTTGAAGTTTTTGAGTTTTGAAGTTTTTGCCTTGATTTGTGTACTGCCCAGTTTTCTCAAGTTTTCTTGGCATGGTGTTGGTTATGGATTTAGATTATCCATAGGATGTCAATTTGACCATTATTGCATCTTTATGTTTTCATTGGGATGTGTGCCACATCCGTACTCCTGACTTTGTGTTCAATTGAGTGATTTTGTATCTAGTGTTATTGTTCTGATCAAACCCTCATTATTTTCATGGATGCTAGGATTCGTGTAGAATCCATACTCTCAAATTGAGGCCATTTGAGTGAGTTCATTGTGTGCTATTTGGTTGTATCATTGGGATTCATGTAGACTCCATACTTCAAGATTGAGCCCGGTTGAGTGAGTTCATGATGTATGATTTTATTGTCTTTTGTGATTCATATAGAATTTGTCCTCTTGAGCTTGTATTTGGTTGAGTGTTATTGTGCTTATGTCTCATCTAGCCCTTTTTTTATGATCTTCATGATGGTGGTGTGCCACACATGAGCATGTGCGTGTACATTTTTTGGGTGACTATTTCAGTGAATGTGTTCATTTGGGGTTGGGTTGGGAATATGCTTGCCTATGAGCACTCATCATTGGATGAGTATGGGTAGGTTGGGGGGGCTTCTCTCTTACAGCCTGGTGACTATTTCCTAGTGGGTTGGTGTGAAGAAGTTCTAACAAGTGATAACTAAGTAAATTATTGGGTAATAAATTTAAGATAACAAAATGTGTAAGCACTCGATTAAGTTTGAGGACACAGTGTGAGAACCTTCCATTGGGAAGTTGAATCTACATGATATTTAGCTTGGGCTACTCGATGCCAAGCAACTCCCCTCTAGCTAGTGATTCCCTACATAGTTACCCATTGAGTGTCTAACAAGGACCTATTGTACTTGCATTGTCTCATGATCTTGGTTTCAATCATCTTTACTTTGGCGTGAGTGTTAGCCATGGACATTTTCTTTATGTGTGTTCATGATTGGATCATTATCTCCATCAGCATGGTGGGGGTGGACCTATGGGTTTCACATGGTTGGGAGGTGTAGCTACCTATACCAATGCTGGGGACCAGTGCACAAAGATGGTCTATTTTTTAGTTGAGACTGATGCTTGATGTTCACTTGGTATTTTAGGTTTCCAGAGTATGTTTCCTTGTGTTTTATGCTTTAATTGGAATGTATGGATATCATGTTTAGATGATGTTAGTTTCCATTTGATGTATTCCTTTATTATGATGTTATAGAATATGGTTAGATGATGTGATTCCTTGTTCTTATGATGTTATTACATTTTAGTAGTGACGCCCTCATAAGACATATCTAACTATCTAATTGGTGGTTTGGGATGTTACACACGGGGGTTGGCTAGGGTCTTTGAGGACTCATAATGCCATTACAGTTGAGAGGAACTGCACACGAGTTTTAGTTGTGTTTGTGCTTAGATGTTTATGTTTTCCCTTCATATGATGTTTAGTTTATGAACCATGTATGTACGTTGCAATGTTGTTTTATGCATGTTCTTTCTTATGTTGTGATGGATTAGATGGATAGATGTTTTCTCCTTGTTGGGTGGTGTCTTGTCTTTTGTGCTCTCGAGCAAACATTCCCTTAGTATATTCTCATGATTCATGTGGTCTTGGTTCATGAGTTGCAGTTTTGAACTTGGAGATATTTGGAAGTAGTTGTAATACTTCTGCTGGTGTAGGTGAACATTTGGGTCTTGCCATGTTCTCTATTCTCATCACCTTATCCTAGTGTTTCATTATTGCACTTGGTTACTTTATCCTTTTGTTCAATAACTTATCTTAAGAAAAAAAATATTCAGTGCATATTTTATCTTTATGTTCCAAGGATCTTCAAGTGGGGCATTACACTTCTTCAGTCCTTTACTAGTTCTTTTTAGCATTATTTCCATCTCTTTTTGGAGTAGGGTTTTCCCATGTGGTTTTCTCTATTTCTCCTCTTTTTAGATATTTGGTTGTGCTTGGGCACCTCATCAAACCTTGTTGTCGAGACCCAAATTTACTTTCAATAGTAGTTTCTAGGTTTTTAGCTACTCCCCAAGTTTATCTTAAGGGGGGGGGGGGGGGCATTGTTAGAGTAATAAAGTATTTTCTTATTAATTAAATCATATTCATTTAATATTAAGTCACTTATTATCTTTAGTTTACTTAAGCTAAACTTTGGGCATATAATAATTAATTCTTTTATTAATTATTATCATCCAACCTAGGTTTTACCTTTTAGGGTTTTGATCTCCTTTATAAGTATTCATCTCTTTGTAATAATTCATTCGCTTTTAATTAAAAGCAATCTTTATTTTTTCTCATCAAGAATGTCTCATCTATGGATTTGAGAATTCCAACCTCCATAACTTTTGCTTCTCTCTTTCTGTGACATGTGTTTGCATGCAAGTGATTCTTGGGATCTGTGGGGTTGATCTTTCATCAACTTCAACAATTTAAAATTTTACAAAATGGATCTTTTGTAAAAAGGACAAGGACACACTACAGAGAGATTATGGAGACTTTCATTTGTCCCATCTATCTTAGAAACAAAAGCGTGTTTTGTGAGGCTTCAATAGGAACTTTTAGATTCATTGATTCCATTAAAACTCGAAAATTATACTTCAAAATGTTGATTTTAAAAACATATATATACATACATACATATGTCTATAAGTATGTATATGTATATGTGTATGTGTGTGTGTGTGTATATACACATATATAGAAAGATAGGATAGATAAAACCAACACACATACATTTATGTATATCAAAGAATATGTTGATGAAGACTCTTTGGAAGGTTTATGTTTTTGATTAAGGAAAATAGGTTTTAATGGGGCCCTAAAACCCTTACACTACATTAGATAAACATAAAAAGAAAACTTAAAGTATCAGTTTAACTAAAAATAAACTACTGAAACAACCCCCCCACATATAAAAGAAAGATACCCGATAAAACTAGGGGAGTAGAACTAAAAACCAAGAGAGGCCTAAAAGCTAAGAAGGCTACTCAGGTGATTTCTCTGAGCATTTTTGTAGTACAAATTTCCAAATTTGACATTCTTCCAATTTCCTCCTTCATGTCAAATAGATCTTTGCTAGGTTCTTGGATATCCTTCTTATTTGTGCAGGATTTGGTTCTCTTCCTTGAACTATCCTTAGGAGACCAATCCTTGGCACTGTTGGGAGAAAGATCCTCCTCTTTATTGGCCCCATGTTCTTCCACTTTGTTAATGAGTACCTTTATGTTCTCATTATCCTATTTGAGAATGTTGTAGCTTTTCTCAACAATATTATGCATAGAGCTCTCCATGGTTTGGACCCTACTCTTCACTTCCTCCACTCTTTTATCCATGTACTTTTCCTCCTCTATTTTCCTATTTTGCAAGTTGTAATTCTCCCTCTCCAAAATGCTCACTCTCTATTTGAGCTCCTAAATTTTGTGGAAAATCCATTTGGTGGTGAGATAGCTATCCACCGCATTGTTTTTAGAATTGTTGAGCACATCCATTTGAGGATATTCCTTAGTGATGTCACTAAAAATCACAAGGGTCAAGTCAATAAACTCTTCCATTTGGATTTTTCCCTCTTTATTCTCCTTGACCATAGTTCTAATTAGTTCTCTATTAATCCCAATCCTAGCAGAAATAGTATCAAAATTCCTCCACACCACATTTCTATCTTTTCCTATAATCATGCATTTGTATTGGCTAGTTTTGAATTCCTCATTCCTATTCCCACTCTTCCTCATCACCTTGATTAATATCCCCCTCAACACTATCCTTCCCCACCCCCTATTTTTCCTCCTTGGATTCAGTGACTTTCCCTCTTTTCCTACCCCTGAAGGTCTTGAACTCACAATCCTCCTCTTTGTTGGCCGACATTTTAATGGTAATGTTTCTCTTACCACCCTTCCTCTCAATGTCCTCCCCTTATATGAGATAGGCATCTTCTTCCCCTTCATCATTGTCACCCTCTATGTCCATGCCCTTTGTCCTTTCATTGTAGTCCCTATCTGAAGAGATGTTGAAACCCTATTTAGGTTTGGTTAATATTTTTTTCTCCTTTCTCACCATTTTGATAATTTATTTACTATTATTATACCATGGGGAATCTTCCTCCTCTAAGTCTAAGTGCACCACTTGGTTGTCCTCAGTATAAGAAGGCATATAGTCCTCTCCTGACTCATCTGAATCCACTCTACCCTTCTTGCCCTCCTTCCAATTCATAATTTGTTTTCCCATAGACCTAGCCTTAAAAAAATTGTAGATTAACAAAAAGAGCCCCTCATGGAAGGCTAGGTTACTAGAGTGTTTCTCCTTATAGTCATTAATATTTTCATTAATATATAAGTAAAGGTAGAAAGGAATAGATATCATCACCCCACATCTGAAATGGTTGAGAAGCACAAAATGGTGGGTGTAAAGTCAATTGAATCTCGTGTTGATGGAATTGTACTTGATTATAACCCTTAGCACAAACCTATACAGTAGATTAATGGTGCTCGGCAAATAGTAAGTACCTTTTTTCACCAAAGCCTTATTTTCCTCCAAATCCTTAGTGAATTCAAACATCGCCTGTCCTGAAATCTTTCTATCTCTATAGAATTTCTTCCCCATTATGGGAATACCAGTCATCACAGAGATAACATCCACCATCACCATGAATTCCATGCCATTAATCTTAACAATCCCCTCATTCCAACTCTTTGCCATGCTTCACGTAACAAAGGGTTTCCATCCATGGAGTTGTTCTATGAAATTTGTGATTTTGCCTTTTTTAGAATGCATCTGCACCAATTTTGAGCTTCAACCTCAGGTTCCTCCCTATGTCTTTCCCCCACCATGATTTCTTCCTCTCTGCAATCTTTTTTCCTAGTATTGATACTCTTCAAAGCTAGATTATCATTAGCACTGGTTATTTTCTCGAAACTTCTTTTCACATTGTGTACTTTATACCCAAAATTGATCCTCAAAGTAAGATGATGGATATTGTTGATGTGAAAAGTATAATTGATTTCATACTTACACATCACATTTTTGTAGATTTCTGTAACTCATAAACAATCATAATGAACCTTTTATGATTCCCAATCTACTCGAGATCCTTTCCTTTTCAATCAGCTTATTAATATCTAAAAAAAAATAATGCCTGTTTGTCCACTTTTCCACTTCATTGTACTTGACTTCCCAGTTGGCCAACCTATCAACCACTTAATTGGCTTCCCTATACTCATGAGCCACATAAGGTTTATCAAAAGTCTTAAGGTGTTGGATGCATTCTTTAATGATATTTGTAATCATCCAAGTTGGCTTGTTCTTCTCATTAAGGCAATCTATAATATTCTTTGAGTCTCCTTCCAGCCAAATATTTTTGACTCCCATGTCCCAAGCTAGTTTGATAGTTTGATGAGTCACAATCGCCTCTGCATAATGATTAGTTTGTATTCCCAGAGGAGCAAAAACAAGGACAATCCCTTTGCTATATGCATTTCTAATGATGCCTCCCACCCCTACCTTTCTCGGGTTGCCTTTGGTCACCCCATCAAGATTTATTTTATGTTATCCCTCAGGTGGAAGAGTCCATCTGTAATCTTTCCTCTTATTATTAGCCATGCCATTTGTGCTAAGAAAGGGGTTAGGACCTTTAATATTAGTGTAGTTTCTAATAGAGCATTAAGGCTTTTATGAAAGACAACATTTGCATTTGTTTCTTTCTCCCTAAAAAAATTGTTGTTCTGCTCTTTCCACACTCCCCAACACACATGGGGCAAAGTCCAATTCCACAAGTCCTTGATTCCATCCCCATACAACCCATGGTTCCATTGTTCAAAGAGACCCAAAGTGTTGGAAGGAAAGCACCATGTCATATTGAAAAAAGATAGGAAATGAGACCAGAGATCTCTAATGAATTGGCAGTGGATAAAGATATGATCTACACTCTCACTATGATTTTTGCATAGAATGCATCTGTTGGGCATCATATTTCCCCTCTTGGAAAGGTTTTCCACCATTAAGTTACAATTTTGGAGCATAATCCAGAAGAAAAAAAAATGTTAATTTTGGGAATGAGACCCGAATACCAGCCTTTGGCCCAAACTGGGGCATTTCCATTATTTTGCATGGTCTCATAGCCAGAGGCTATAGTAGAATTTTCATTCTCAATCTCACCCAAATAATGGAATCCTTGTTGTGGGATAGGGGTATATGCCTGACCATGTCCATCAGTGGCTTGAGATCTCAGTCAGATCAATCCACTCATTATGGACCCTATAGTCACTCACTTTTCTTCCATATCTTTCCATACAAGAGTTAGCCCATCTATTAAATGGATCTATTTTCGATAGAGGTCCTAGTCTAAGCTAGTCATCATGCCATAAATTTAGGTTTTCTCCATTTCCTAATTTCCACTTTGTTTTTTCAAAAGCTATACTCTTCATTCTCGTAATGTTATTCCAGATGTTAGAGCCCCTAGGGACAAGATCCCTACTAGTGAACTATCTAAAATTAATATTAGAAACATACTTGTACTTCAAAATATCTCTCCATTCCATAGTGGTGTTGAAAAACCTCCATATCTATTTTACATGGAGAGCTCTATTGAATTGTTTCAAATTCTTGATCCCTAGCCCCCCTGCTTCTTTGTTCTACAGATGATCTCACAAGCCACCAAAGGGTACTTCTTGTTGCCATTGGTACTAGCCCAAATAAAATTCTTCTGAATGGATTCTAGAGTATCAACCACCTTTGAAGGAATAGAGAAGAGGCTCAAAGCATAAGTACGCAAGTTCTGCAAAGTAGATTTAATCAGCAGGGGTTTGTTTGCTTAACTTAGAGTGATGCCTTTCCAACCCACAAGCTTTTGTTGAATCTATCAATGAGATTATTCCAAAAGAGATTAGGAGGTTTGTTCCCCGAAGGAAGTCCTAAATATATGGAAGGAAGAATGCCAATATTACACCCTAGAATGTCAATAGTTTTCCTCTATCTATTCACTGGGGTGTTAATAAACAATATCGAACTCTTGCTCCAATTGATGAGTTGCTTAGTGGCATTGGAATACGTACTGAGGATGCTCTTCACATTTCTAGATTATCTCACTAAAGCCTCTCCCTATAAAATGGTGTCATCCACAAATTGTTGATGGGAGAAGATCAAGGGACTAGAGGAAGGTTTCAAGCCCACAAATTCCCCTCTACTACTTTTGTAGTGAATAAGCCTTCCCAAGCCTTTGGCCAAAATGATAAAGAGGATAGGTGAGAGAGGCTTGCCCTGCCTAAGGCCCCTAGAAAATTTAAAGAAGTAAGAGGGTGTCCCATTAACCATGACTGCAAAGGACAGGGTGGAAATCATTTGAGAAATAATCTTTCTAACTTTGGCATTGAAACCAAAAGCTTCAAGAATTTCATCCAAGAACCCCCAGTCCACCCTGTCATAGACCTTTGAAAGATCAAGTTTGAGATGAAAACCCTCTTGTTTACCTTCCTCTAAAGAATGGATCACTTCATGAACTATAATAATGAAATCTAATATTAGTTTGCCAAGGAAAAATCCCAATTGCTAAGGTGCAATAATCTCCAACAAAAGTAATTTGATAATTGTGTTAGTTAAAACTTTCACAAAAAATTCTAAAAAGAACTGCATAGAGTAATAGGTCTGAAATTATCAAAAGAATTCACACCCATGACTTTAGGGATCAAAACCAAAAAAGTGGCATTGATTTCTTTAAGCATGTTCCTAGTTCCAAAAAATTCTTGAACCACTTTGACAAGGTCATCTTTAATAACATCCCATTACATCTAAAAGAAAAAAGTAGGGAAGCCATCAGGGTCAAAGCCTTCTTAGCAAGCAGAGAAAAAATAGCTTCCTTAATTTCTTCCACCTTTGGGATGACCACTAAGGTCCCATTTTGAGCAACACTAATCACACTAGGAATGGTATTGAGAATTTCATTTTGGTCCTCTTCATCCAAGTTTAGGTCTTTGGATAGGATGGAAGAGAAGTGCCTAATAGCTTCCTCTACTATCTCATTATCTTCCCCTATAGAATCATTCCCCTTTTTAATCCCACTAATTTTGTTACCAACCCTTTGTTTCATAGTGGAGAGATGAAAGAATCTTGATTTTTTGTCCCCTTCCTTGAGCCAAATGAACCTAGACCTTTGCCTCTAAAATATTTCCTCTTTTCCCACAATGTTGTGAAGCTCAGCTAGAATATTTTCTTCAAAATTCAACCTTATTTCATCATATCCCATATTTTGTATCTCTTCATGCACCTCTACAAGGTCCTCCAAGATCCTCTCTTTAGCTTGAAAAATATTACTAAAGTATATTTTGTTGCACTTTTTTATCTCCATTTTGATGCATTTGAGTTTCTTGGCCACCTTATACATTGTTGTACCTTCTACCTCTACACCCCACCACTCCTTAATTTTGTCAAAAAGACTAGGGTGAGTAGACCACATCTTCTCAAATCTGAAAGGGAAAGCATTTTTCCTATTGATGGTTTCTAAGATAAGAGAGATCAGAGAATAATTCAATCCAAGTCTCTCCATAGAGGAAAGCTTACAATGAAATTGGTTCATCCATTCGACAATGATTAGGGCCCTATCCAGTCTCACCTGAATGTAGTCCATACTAACTCTCTTGATAGGCCAACACTGGGGCAAATAATTAAGAAATAATTAACAATTTATGATGAAATTCAACTTGGTCTATTCATGTCAATCTGAGAGCGTAAGCTTACGAAAGGTGTCCAAACAGTATGCCATCAAGGGATGTTGGTTATGAGATGAGGGATTATGAATGCATCTAGAACACACAAGAATAAATCTGCAGCAAACTAAAATAATTCTGGCAAAATGAACTGTCACTTCTTGGCGATAGGAACTATAATTTTTTGGCAATAACAATTTCAATAGATCTAATAATCTAAAAACAAAACTCTCAAATACAAATCAAACTGATCTATAGACCATAAATGTGCATAAGATATGGATGGTTAATTTGATAAAATAATTGCTTAATGCACAATTCTTTCTCTTCTAATTTTGTGATTAAAATTCTACATGAACTACAATATAGAAATGTGACAGTAACTATAGTACAGAAATTAAGACAAACTATAATAGAAGTCAAATTTGAAAGCCATATCAACTAGATCTGCAACATTGAAATAAAAAATAGATTATTAACACTCATTGAATATAGAAATATAATCTTAACTAAAAAAAACTATTAAACTATCAAATATAACAATATAAAACATAATAAACAAATGTCAAAACACACTAGAATAAATTATTTATAGTCTATCAGTTGTTGGAGAGTGGGCGCCCTTCCTCCCATCAGATGACAGAGATAAAGCTTACAAAACTATAATGGAAACAATCAGCACAATGATTTTAGTTTTTTAACAATTTGATACCAATGAATTACATTCAATGTTTACATATGATGCTTATATTATTGCAGCTTGTAAAAAATAATATTAAAATAGATAATTTTTTTAAAAATGTGGCCAACAAGTTGAAAATAATTGGTTTACGTAATATTATTTGTTGGCCACATAATAAAACAAATTTGTTATAATTGTGGCTAAAAATAAGAAATGATGTCATAATAATCTGTAAAAAATCTTGGATACCAGCCACCTATTAAAGAAAATAATAATAGGATACTATAATATTTGGAGATCCTCCTTAAAGCCAATAAATGCATTGTTTTCCGTAATCCTCAACAAAGCTATTGAAATAATTGGGTAATCAAACAACATGCATGACAATATACAAAATGTTGAAGTGGATAATCAAATAAATCTATGTCGAAAATGATAGGAACAATTGTTTAGATAGAAAATTCTGGTGAAGAAGGCGATAGGAAGTTGTAGTCCTGACTGATAGGTGACAGGCAAGCGATAGGAAGTTGCAGTCCTGACAAATAGGCAATACGAGGTTTGTTAAATAATAGGAAGATCTACAATGACGAATCAACATGCTATAGTAGTAAAGATTAGTAAAACATAATCAACAATGAATTTTCCATATTTTAATCCCAAAACAATATTAAATACTACTTAATTATATTAAACTACATGCAAAATTATAATGGTAAAATGGAATGAAATGGGATACAAATGGAATAGAGAAGTATGTAGGAAAGTGAATAAGATAGATTAAAATAGAGCATTAAATAGGTTATAATTGGCTCTCATCAGTCCCCTCAACTTAGCTTATTGCATGTCCTCGTGCAATCATTATGATCATTAGGTCTTTAGTTTGAATTAAAAGCACTTGGATTTATGGATTTAGACTTTGTTTCCACTCTGAACCATGATAACTCATAGATGAACACAAATCCCTTTCTTTGCTTTATATGAAAAGCTTTGTTATTTTTCTTCTTTAATAGGTGTATCTCATAACTTATTTCTCTTTTCTCTTTTCTTTTTCGTTTCTTTTCATTTTTTATAGCAAAATGGTTCAAAAGGTTTCATATAGAAGAATTTACCTCAATTTTCACAAGATGAGTTTAAATGGGTGAAATAGGAGAGATGAGAGATTAAACAAAGGTTATTATAGGATGGATATAATGGATAATATAATGGGTTTAGTAAGGGTGATAGATGGAAGATAATAGGGTGACATTCCTCCCCCCAACTTAAAGGTTAACCATCCACAAGAAACAAGGAGAGGGTATGTAGGGGTGTTGCATAGTGGTCAATATAATAAGCAATACAAATAAAGTGAAGAGATAAAATAAGGGAAAAAAAAAAATCGATTGTTTTACCAACATGCATGGGTAGAGAGACCAAGGTGGAAAGACGGAGTAACTCGTCAACTGTCGCCACCAAAAGTGATGAATCAACCAAAAATGAACAAAGAAAGGCACCCAAAACTATATTGCAACACCACAGAAGACCACCATCTGACTGAAAGCAGCAAAGAGAAGACCACTGGAAGCAATCATAAAACATGGGACAAAGAGGGCAATCTGTGGGGCCACCATTATCAAATGAAGCACTAGAGATCATATAGTAGGTACCAAAATTCACCGAAACACCTCAATTGAGTAGGTAACACATATTATAGGTGATCAAAGTGTTGATGACCAAGCTAAAGAAGAAATTCAAGTGAGAACGATGGTAGGTCCCAAGAGCTAAAGAACCACAAAATCCATTGAGTGTTCCTGAAAATAATGATTAGCAAAAAAAACCAGGAACACCAATTATTGCATTTTTCATTTTTTCATTTTTTTTTCACATTTTGATAAGACCAAGTGACCATTGGCAAGCCAATTTTCAATCACTCACCGCTTAATGGTGCTGTAAAAATAGTTTTCACCATTAAGGATTTATTTTGCAATTAACATCCACCAAAAGTTGGTTTTCAAATATTAACTGGCCAACAACGCCCAAAGGTTTTCATTGTTGGATTTTTTATTGTGTTTTTTTTCTTTTCTTTTTTTACCTCTTTTTTTTTCTTTTTCTTTTTTGATTTTTTTTCAATTTTTCAATAACTACATAGAATGACCAAAAAAATGAAATCTTGACATGGATGATGAAAAAATGATACCATCCAGAGCTTGAGTTTTGTCCATGACCTCACAAAAGGCACCATTGAAACTTGATTGCATAATGAATTTGAAATTATCACCAAGAATAACCTCATCAGAACTAGACCCACAAACCATTGCACTAGAAACATTTTTTTATCTATGTATCTCTCACCACTGAATTTCAAAACTGATTGTAGAGCTTTGAAACATACTGGGACACTTGGGTAAGATTATTACTCACAAGGATGATGATTCTTATATTTCTCTATGCTGACTAAATAAGAAGACATCTCTTGAAGATATGAAAACCTATTCTTGTGAAGCATGTGAAATATCCATTGTAGGAAAAATGTAAAGTTGCAAGTAACACACCTTCATTACCAAATACATTAGTATGGAGTGAAAACCAATAGTAGTCATCAATGTGTCCATAGAATGTTTGAGAGAAGGATACACATCTCAAGGAAGGCATGTGGTAGCTGGCAATGTATTCAAAGTATCATTAGATGTGTTCTTGAATAATCATGAATCCCATGTATTGGACAAGAACATAGATGCATGCTATGTTAAGGACCTTAAACAAGGACATAAACAACTTAGCAGTTACACCTTAGCAAGGTAAAGATTGCTCTATTAACATCAATAAGTAGGAGACTTAAGTTGGGAGAAAATTTGTAAATGTAACAAAGATAATGTTATAGTACATGTACCTTGTTGATGAACTCCAGGAGGAGGTTCATGCCTAGGGGGGGAGGATGTGAGGCCTCACCCAATCTGTCGTAGTATAGATGACAATTGCATTGTGGTACTTTTAAATTGATGTTTTGATATGGTTTCGAGACTATAGGGTTATGTTATTTTAATATCAGATTAGAATCTATTTGATATATTTAACAGTTTCATTTCATGTTCTAAATAAATTTAGTTGCTTAAATGGAAACTAAATTGCATAAATACTTGAATGTCAAATTGTAGTGTTCAAATGAAAATTAGCACCAAAGGATAGATTTAGATATGCAAACGAACCCAACTCATATGTTTGATCATTTAATAATTATAAGAATGGTGATAGTACTCAGAACGGTAATTTCGTTAGGATAAGAAGGATATTGAGCTCCTTACTTCTATGAAGGTTGCAAGATTAAGTTAAATGTATATGTTAATATGAATTCTGAGACATTGGATTTATTCTACACTTATCTATATGTATTTAGATATTACTTTATTGGGCTACTAATGTTTAAGTTGAGTGTGCAAGAAAGTTGAACCATGGAGATAATTGGGGGAAACAAGGTTCAATCTCATGTGAACACAGTAAAGCCAAGGTGAATCTTTGGAAGATTCAAAACCTCGTTGTATTGTGTTTAGTTCATAATTTGATTGTGCATGGGTGTTAGAGTTAGAAAGTGTGACTAATTGAAGAAATGTTAACTCATGTGAAAAAATAGAAATATGACATTAAAATGTGGAGTGCTGATTACAGTCGTAGTTATGGATAGTCCTAGTTCAAACCCTAGGTCAGTAGATGTCAGAGGAAAGTCCTACTCATTGAAGATCTAGTGTAATCACACAGATGTTTAATGGAGGCTATTTAGGCTTATGAAATTAATAAATAATAATGAGAAGTAAACTAAATTACAAAAAAAATTTAGTCGTGTTTCATTTTGTTAAATTCAAGGATTTATTCGTGTTTCGTCTTGTTAAATTCAGGGCATGACACCCATGTTGCATATTTTCCTCCATGTGAAAAAAAAAAATTCATCTCAAGCTGTTGAACACCTTATGCCACAATCTTCTTGTGATCTCCAATAGTAAAGCACAAGAAAAACTGATATGCACCAAATAGCTAGCAAGCCCACATAATGTGAACAAAGCCAACATAGTGTGTTATGCAATGCTTGTGTAGAAAAGCATCATTAACTGATATTGGTTCTAAGATCATCACACCGCAACAAGTGACTTGTAACCATATTCTCAAAACCAAGTATATCAAGCATAGTAAATAAATATCATCCATTCAATAACTCTATCATTAATTAGGTTATTTAGTTTTACAAATGATAGATAGAGTTATTACTATGAATAGATACTTTATAGAATGGCTAAATACAAATATACTTTTGTGCTCATATAATAGCAATGCTAATTAACACTAGAACACATACCTTGAATTATGGAGACGTCACATGTGGAAGTTTGTTAAAAGAACCAATGAAACAACCAATGAAGCTTAATTTGAAATTATCCAAGAACCACAAGATTGGAGGGATTCCTCCCAACTTAACTTCATGCTACAAGGTCATGAAATCATTAGGACAACCAAAGAAATTAGGTAACTTGAAGAGAGTAAGACATCTTTTAGAATTTTGTGAGCCTTATTGAATGATAGATAAATCAAATGTTTCATTAATTCAATGGATGTATTCCCAAATTAATTGTAGGTTATAAAAGTATAATGAATTCAAATCATCCAAGGAATCAAGAAACCAACACGTGCAATCAATGAATGATCAGTTGGATATAAAAGAACCAAGAATGAAAAATATATAGATAGTAATAATTTGATCCTTGCTAAATAAATGAACCATCCATAGTGTATTTGGTCATCTTAGGAAATTGAAAAGAATCAACAATCAAGAATAATAATCATCCAAGTTTAACATTTTGGCCATTAATGCATAGAATCCCTTATCATAATGCTTAATTAGTTATTGGTCCTAGATCAACAAGTATGTGAGGAATGCACATTTTAACCATAAGCCTCCAAATATCAATATGTATAAGTGCAAAAGTAATAAAATATAGATATTGGAGGGTCTGGCAACATATTTGTGGAATATGGAATACATACGGTTTAATATTACTTAGTGCATGATTGATATTAACACACATACTCATGAGTCCATTAATTAAAATTGATGCAATTTGAAGTATGGGCTCATTTGTAGGTATTTGGAATTCACTAAGTAGAAAAGAAGAACAAAGTTGATTATATTTCAATAAATAATATTGTTCTTCTAATTTAATAAAAATCCCATTCCTTAAGTGCATCGATATATTCCAATGTTGATTTATCAATTTCAAGCACATTATTAGATTGTATAGGGATCCTTGAAAGCTCAATATTATATATATTTCCATCCACCTTATTATGAAGTTTTGTATGAGGCAATATAGCTACCTTTGGTGGATAGGGTGGAGTGCGATGTGAATTGGATAATGAATATGGTAAAAAGTGTAAAGGAGATAAAGTACATGGAAATAAGAGGGATGGGTGAAATGAAAGTGGTAAGGATGGATATGGTAGAATATAAGAGGGATATATGGGTTGTTGTGAGCATTCTTGATTCCATTCATCATGCATGTTATGTAAAGAAATGTGTTTTGAAGAAACATGTTGGCTTTGTAATGAAATAGAGTGACAATACATGTTACCGACATAATGCATACCTTGATCTTCATGAGTTGCCATTTGAAATGGTTCATAAGTTACAGGAATACTTGTTCACTTCCACTCCCATGGTAAGGATTGCAGATATATTGTACCTCATTCACCGTGTGCTCTTGGTTGTCCAAGCATATGCATTGGTCATCTTTCCTATAGCAATTAGAACAACAAATGGTTAAATTTTCATCCTCAAAATTACATTGCTCTTAGAATTCATCAATGATTTGCTCATGTTCAAACATAGAGATAGAATTCTTGCATACCTATGATAATGGAAGATCAAGACCATTTAAGTTGCATTCATTAGGTAAAGAGGATGTAAAAATATCACCTTTGGTCGGTGTAATCTCCCCACTAATTTCTTCTTTTGTTTTTAAATTTGAAGGTGTGGGTTTGGGGGCAGCAACCACCAATGGGGTCAAGGGGAAACACCCCTTGCAAGATCTTAGGGCAGCACCCAAGCACATTTTTCCTCTTGTGTTCCCTTCAAATTTTGCATTTTTGAAACAATTTTCAACCAAAATTGATATACTTGAACAATATTGAAAAGGCATCATTTTTAACATTTTTCTTCAAAATATGCTTGTCTTTACCAATAACTCACAACAACTTATGATAATGTAAAATTTAATTAGCGTCTAAAGCAACTAATGAATCTAATTTCTAAGCCTACTTGCAAACTCTAAAGCAATGCATCTATATGATTTATGCAATGCAAATTAAGATTAGTTACTTAAGCAAGGCTAGCAATTGCAAAAGCATTCATCCTAACACATTATTCCTAACTCAAATTAGCGAACTAACATGCCTTTGACACCTTTCCCCGACAACGGCACCAAAATGATAAGCCAACACTGGGGCAAATAATTAAGAAATAATTAACAATTTATGATGAAATTCAGCTTGGTCTATTTGTGTCAATCCAAGAGCGTAAGCTTGCAAAAGGTGTCTGAGCAATATTCCATCAAGGGATGTTGGTTATGAGATGAGGTATTATGAATGCCTCTAGAACACACAAGAATAAATCTGCAGCAAACTAAAATAATTTTGGCGACAGGAACTATAATTTTTTGGCAATAACAATTTCAATAGATCTAATAATCTAAAAACAAAACTCTCAAATACAAATCAAACTGATCTATAGACCATAAATGTGCATAAGATATGGATGGTTAATTTGATAAAATAATTCCTTAATGCACAATTCTTTCTCTTCTAAGTTTGTGATTAAAATTCTACATGAACTACAATACAGAAATGCGACAAGAACTATTGTATAGAAATTAAGATGGACTATAATAGAAATCAAATTTGAAAGCCATATCAATTAGATCTGCAACATTGAAATAAAAAATAGTTATTAACAGTGATTGAATATAGAAATATAATATTAACTAACAAAAATTGTTAAACTATCAAACATAACAATATAAAACATAATAAACAAATGTCAAAACACACTAGAATAAATTATTTACAGTCTATCAGCTGTTGGAGAGTGGGCACCCTTCCTCCCATCAGATGATAGAGATAAAACTTACAAAACTATGATGGAAACAATCAGCACAATGATTTTATTTTTTTAACAATTTGATATCAATGCATGACATTCAATGTTTACATATGCTGCTTATATTATTGCAGCTTGTAACAAATAATATTAAAATAGGTAATTTGTTTTTTAATGTGGCCAACAAGTTGAAAATAATTGGTTTACATAATATTATTTGTTGGCCACATAATAAAACAAATTTGTTATAACTGTGGCTAAAAATAAGAAACGATGTCATTATAATCTGTACAAAATCTTGGATACCAGCCACCTATTAAAGAAAATAATAATAGGATACTATAATATTTGGAGATCCTCCTTAAAGCCAATAAATGCATTTTTTTCCGTAATCCTCAACAAAGCTATTGAAATAATTGGGTAATCAAACAACATGCATGACAATATACAAAATGTTAAAGTGGATAATCAAATAAATCTATGTGGAAAATGATAGGAACAATTGTTTAGATAGCAGATTCTGGTGAAGAAGGTGACAGGAAGTTGCAGTCCTGACTAACAGGCGACAGGCAAGCAACAGGAAGTTGTAGTCCCGACAGACAGGCAACAGGAGGTTTGTTAAATAATAGGAAGATCTACAGTGACGAATCAACATGCTACAGTGGTAAAGATTAGTAAAACATAATCAACAATAAATTTTTCATATTTTAATCCCAAAACAATATTAAATACTACTTAATTATATTAAACTATATGCAACATTATAATGGTAAAATGGAATGAAATGGGATACAAATGGAATAGAGAAGTATGTAGGAAAGTGCATAAGATAGATTAAAATAGAGCATTAAATAGGTTATAATTGGCTCTCATCATCTCCTATTAGACCAACTGAATTTGCCTCCCTTGAGCTCAACATCCAAAAGGGCTAGGTCTCTAATCATGGCAGCCAAGTGTTGCTTGCTATCCAAGTTAGGTGGGAGCCCACCTAACTTCTCCACAATCAAAAGAGGGGTATTGAAATCACCCATAATAATACCCTTGGGTTCTTGGACCAAGGCCAAAAAATCACAAATTCTTTTCCAAAAAATTATTCGGTTGTACTTAGTATTAGGGGCGCATATATTCAAAATATACCAGTTGACCTGGTCCTTGGGATTTTTGAAATGCATGAGTAAAATATTACCTTTGTGAAAAATGATGTATGCTTCAAAGGTATCCTTCAAGATTACTAACAAACCTCCAGAAGTCCCTTCAGAGTTTGTAGTCATGTTCTTCATTCCTTTACTGAAAAAAATCTTTTCAACTTTCTCCTTCTTCATTTTAGTTTCCTAAATAAAAAATACATCTATCCTATGATCCCTAATCATATTCATAACAATTTCTTGTTTGTGGATTCCATTGAGTCCACAAATTTTCTAGGAGATGACATTCACAATTTGTTTTGGGTCCATGTTTCCTAGATGGTTCTCTGAGTCCCATCCATAATATTCCTCCTTGTTTCTTCCTTTCTAATTTGAAGCTTGTTCTTCCTACTTGGAGTGTTGGATTTACTTCATGCATCAGCTTTTACCCTGCTCCTCTTTGTTGCAGGTGAGACTGACGATGGATCCCTTTTTTTTTTTTTTTTTTTTCTAATTTTAAAGTTGAAAAAAATCTCTTCAACTTTCTCCTTCTTCATTTTAGTTTCCTAAATAAAAAATAGATCTATCCTATGATCCCTAATCATATTCATAACAATTTATTGTTTGTAGATTCCATTGAGTCCACAAATTTTCTAGGAGATGACATTCACAATTTTTTTGGGTGCATGTTTCCTGGATGGTTCTCTAGGTCCCATCCATAATATTCCACCTTGTTTCTTCCTTTCTAATTTGAAGCTTGTTCTTCCTACTTGGAGTGTTGGATTTACTTCCTATGTCAGCTTTTACCCTACTTCTCATTGCTGCAGGTGATACTGACAATGGATCCCTATTGTTTTTATTTTTCTTAATCTTGATTTATAGCTATCAAAAAGAGCCTCCATCTGGGAGAAATGGCTAGAAGTGGTGGCAGAGACCATCTTAAGAAATCTATTCACTGTTGTAGGGGAAACCCCATTTCTTTTGCTAAAGTTTGATTCCTATGTAAGAGGTTGTCATTGCACCTCCATAGAATCCCCATCCTAGGTGTCAAGAATGCAAGATACTTCATTAGTGTCCTTTATTGTGATCTCCTCATTGATTTCCTTCACTATGGTCTCATCTTCTTCTATATTCTTTATACAAACCACATCATCAACTCCCCCTTTCAGAGTAATGATTTTAGGGTTAGTCTCTAGTTATTTTGAGTCCTTCTTGCTTGTTTTCGATAAGGTCTTTTTTTGTTCCAACTCCTTATTTTCTTCTCTTCCTTCCAAAGTGTGGTGATCTAGTGGGGTCTTCATCTTGTCTCTCTCTCCAAGACCTATCCCTTAGGGATCTTTCCATCAGTTTATTTCTCCTTCCACACCTTCCTAGGAGCCTCCGCTTGATTCAATAATTTGTGTTGATTATCCTTTCTTTTCCCTTGTTTATTTTGAGCGTTGCGAGCCTTTTCCTTCTCTATGAAAATAGGGCAAGCCTTTTCTTTCTGTCTTTCCTTTTTGCAATGGAAGCAAGAAAAAGGTACATTGTCATAATCTATGTGCTACACTCGCCTTCCCAAACATGATTGAAACTTGATCACTTGAGGCATATCCTAGCCGTCGACCACTCTAACGCATAGTCTGGCATATGTGAATCTTTTCTAGGCTATAGTAATAGGGTCAATAGATAGCAACTACCCAAAAAAGTTGGTGATACCATCAAACATATCTTCATGCCAGTATTCCAAGGGAAGTTCTAGCAATCTAATCTATACTAGGGCCTAGGTTAGTAAATCATTTTTGAGGTCAAGGTTGGAAGTCCACTTGTGTAGTATAAGAGTAGATTTCCCCATCAATTAGTTTCCCGCACAGAGAATCCTTGAGTAATCTGCAGGGCAGGGAAACTCAAAAGACATATAGCCTTTAGCCATATTCGTTACTTCAACCTGACCTTTCAAATCCCACTTATTTCTAGCAAAGATTCACACCAGGTCAATATTTGGTCAAGGGCCAATGAACTTAACCACTAGAGTAGTTGATGGCTTGACTATGAACAAATTGGTCCATTGCCCCCAAGCCCCTAGGCTCCCTATAGATGCCTTTGGTTTTGGAGCAAGATTATCTTTTTCTCTTGGATGTGGCTGCAAAACTCATGGGTCCCCATCTTTTGTTTCATCCCCCTTTCCTTCATCATTATCCTACTTGAGGCCTGCAATTTGATCATCCTACCCATGATTTGCTAGTTTCCTGCTCGAAGTCCCATTCAAAATTTTGCTTCCCTGCTCCACTTCGCACATCTACTCTGCTTAACTCCACTCCACTCCCCATTTTTTTAGTCCCCATTGCCTCTATATTAATTTTTAAAAAGTAGGCATAAGTTCCCCAAATCATGGTTTCCTCTTGATCTATAGGAGAAATCCTAATTTTATTATAACCACCAAACCTATCCATAAATAAATAAATAAATCCCTCCTAAGGAATCTTAAGACCTAATATGTGAATGATAGTGGGAAGTGATCACTTTTTGTTCCGATATTCAATTCTTTGTCATTTACATAAACTCTCCACTTTTTTCTTTTTATTTGGAACAATAATAATAGGTGATACCCACTGGCTTACAAGGATAGGATAGATAGAATTAACATTCAACAATTCATGTAACTTAGCTTTTACTATCTCCATTAAGGAATATTTTTTTCTTATTTTAGACAGTTTGATTGGCATATTATCCTCCTTGATGTAAATTAATTGAGTTTACAACTTAGAATCCAATCCCTTCACATCACCGTAATCCAAAACAAAGGCCTATTTATGGTTTTTCAACAATTTATTTAAGGATAATTACCACTCCAAACTAAATTTATTATTGATACTAAACAATGGATTGGGGAAACTTCTATTTTCTTGGTCAACTCAATAGTAGAGGCTTATGTGAGATAAGACATTTGAATATAAAAAGGTGGAAGTCTATAAAAAAATATTATGATGCTAGAAGGTTTGATGAACCAAGCTCAAGGAGAAAGAATTGCAATACAAAAATTTAAGTAAAGAATCATCCGAAAGGTTTCTTTGTAATTCTATAATTTCTCCACATAATATTGTTGAGTACCTCATATTCTTCCTGCAACTACATAAAATGATCTCTCTCCCACATCATAAGTTGTACTACTAAGCTAACGTCCTTTACTTCTTCTCCCAAGTCTGGCCATACTGACTACACTAGTCTAGGTTGGGGTTGTGTAGGAGGATATAAGGCTAACTTCTTTGTAGTCAAACAATTGTAGATAGTCATGTCTCCTAACTAGAGCCCTATATTGACAACAATTTCTCCTAACCAAGGTCTTCCTAGAATAATAGGATATCCTACTAGGGTGGCTTTAGCAGAAAGTATCATAAAGTTTTTTAGGTACTCCCAAGAACTACCAAGTCTTCTACCATCCCATTGGGTTGACTGTTGAACTATCTACAAGTTGTAAGAAAGTACATGGACACCTTAAGATTGGAATCTTAAGATTTTTCTTGATATATTTAGTCATGACATTAGTGAATAACTCTAAGTATTTTGAGGAATTTTTTACTTGGATCCCATTAGTGATGACTTTAACTACTAGGCTACCAAGATTAGAATACTTGTTACCTTGACTTTACCAATTGACAATTGTACAAGTGCCTACATTATTTGGGGATCTTTTCTCTTCCTTCTTGGATTCTTTAGGAAATCTTACTTAATGGTCTTACCATAAATAAGAACATCTTGGATGGACCAAAACAAGGGAATATTCACATATGTATGGTTTAATTGGTCAAGGGTATCAAAGGCTTTTTTCTCCTTCTGCTTGGTTATCCCAACTTCTACCCTTTGTTGAAATGGAGGATTCGGGTCGACTTTTCCAAGAAGTTCAACTTTCCTAATCAAATTTATATTTACAAGTATACTAGGAATACTTGATGATCTAAATCTTCAATAGGTGCCTCAATTATAGCAAGAGAAGTTGGGGCTAACAACCTTGTTCCAAACCTTGAATGGATTTACTTATATTCACAACATACACAAGGTTTTGATTGAGATTTATAAAATAAATAGGTTGTTGTTATTGTTCTTTGCTATTAAAACTAGCCGTAAGTTGGGTAGTTAGTTGGATTGGTCTAGGAGGGTTAACATTGAGTACATTAGGTTGTTGGAGTAACATGATCACTGAAAGGGGGGTGAATTAATAATCTATAAAATAATATTAAACTTTTGACTTAAAATGAATGTCATATCCAATGATACCATTAAGTGTATGTGCTTTAGATGCAAGATAATATCATTAATAAGGCTTATGTACATTGAAACTTTGTTTATAATGAAAACCCCCCTCAGGGTGAAAAAATACTTTCTAAATCCTTTTATTATGTCTTATGTCATATCCTCATTTTAAGATAGAATTTTAATAATAATTAGATAATACAATGTTACTAAATAAATAATAAAGTTATATTAAAACTAAAAGTAAAATATAAAACAAGAAAATAATATTGTTAACCTATATTATTAGTAAAATAATATTTAGTGTGATATTTTAAATAATTAAAAAATAATAATAAAATTTTAATGAGTAAAGAAAGAAATAAAATTAAATACAAGAGACAATATTGTAGAAAGTATGTTAACTTTCTAGAACTTAATAGTAAATAAAATAAACACAAATAAGTAAGTAAGTAAATAATGTAACATAGAATAATATAAATTAACTAAATCTAACAAAAAGTTCAGAGATGTTCAACAAATAGACATGACTCCTAAAAATTAAGATATAAAAGGGAGGAGAGTTTATTTTAGAGAGTAGAAAAAAGGAAGAGGAGAGCGGAGGAGTTCAAAAAGGAAAAATGGAAGAGGAAAGTAAAACAAAGAAAATACAAAGTGACTTTCTAAAAAGGTATCAATGATATTAAAAGGATATGAACCTTTGAAAGGGTCATAATTATGAACAATTGTGACTCTTCAAAAAATATTTTGATTATAAAGTATTGGGACTTTTCCAAAGGATTTTAGTTATGAAGTGTTGTGACTTTTCAAAAGGATTATAACTATGAAGTGTTGTGACTTTTCAAAAGATTTTTATTATGAAAGGTTGTGACTCTTGGAAAAGAAGAAATGGAAAAAAAAAATTCCTTTCCTTATAATTAGAAAATGAAGAATTTTGGAAAGTAAATATAGAGTTGAGATAATCTAGAAGGAATAATTCATTGAAGGGTCGACTAAGGATAGAGCCACATGGACCAAGAAAAGAAGAAGGTGAGAAAGGTATGTTTATGGATTATATTTATTTAATTATGTTTATGAATTTATTTATATTAAAGAATCTACTGAAGAGAAATGTAATACATTTGTTAAGATAGTCTCGTAGGTCTTTGAAGGATAATGGCTAACTAACTGAGGATCGTTATGAGGAACCCAAAGGGTCTTCCCAGAGGATTATGAGGCTTGACTTGAAAGGTATTTTTAGGGAAGAAGGCCAAATTTTTGAAGACTGTTCCTCATGAACACAAGGGATCCTCCCAGAGGGTTAGGAAGCCAGATTAAGGGATCCTCGAAGATGTATTGAAATATTGGAATCCCTTGTTGTCAATCAATAGAATTGAATTTAACTTCTCATAATTTCTATAGGTAAATTTGTCTATAATAATACATTAATCTATTTGGAGAATTATAAGACTCAAAGCATGGGGGGAGCAAGGTATTAACACCTTAAACCAACAACCATGGCTAAGAATTCTCCATGTTGTTGGAATATTTTGATGTTGTCAAACATATGCATATGTCGTTGGCCTTGGATAGAGGATGCTCGACCAAGAAGAATCTTAAGGGGTGTGCTCCCGGGATGACAACAAAGTAGCTATGAGTTATGAAGCTCAATCTAGATATGTCCTTATGATTGGGGTTAACTTAGAGGGTAGAATAATATAGTTAGTTTTATTATTATTGTGATTCTAATCTTTATTTTGTAGGTATTACTTGTCCCTAACTGATCCTATTAGTGGGGAAACTACATCTTACTAGCAAAAAAAATTGATTCCATAAATAGCATACATTAGAACCTCACTAACCAAGGTAATTCATCACATATCCTTCATAGCCTCACAAAAACAAGGTAATGCCTCACATAGCATTTATTGCTTTATACGAATAAAATTTCACACTTCATTTAATTTAACTCACGTAGCTACTTATGGAAGTACCCACTTCCTCATCATACAATGAATAAATTAGTTTATAGGGTTACTCTATTTTAATATGATAAAAATTGAATACAAATTATTGCAAAACTATATTGCCTTTGTTTCATAATGATGTAACACTAGTATTGCTCCTACCCCAACTTTCTCTAGGGTCTCCTTAGGTCTTTCTCTTGACCTAATAGGGTTTCTTACTACCCCCACTCTCCTTAGGATCCTATCTATTAGGTCCTACTCCATTCAACTAGTGAACACCAATTAGATAGAACAACAACTCCTTACACCACTTCCTAGGGTTGTATTAGCCCTCATTGATCCCTCTTCACCAACTCCACAATCTTCCCCAAAATATTCCACTATTGATCCAAATTGAGATATAACCATATAGGAAGGAATTAGGATCCTCTCCAAGACCTACAATGACATTTTTCATTGTAACCCTAATCGAGTTCCAAGAACCACACCAAAATGCTTCCAAATAGGGCTACAAGCAATTAGCCTTACTTTTGATGAAAACCTTGAATAAATTACAAAATTCTTTAACAATGGGTTAAACTAACCTTTTATCTAGATACCCTTCTTAGAGAACTAAAGAATTCTTGAGGTCTTAGGCTTCCAAATAGTTTGTATAGTACGACCTATAATTGGGCCTAAAAATTAGGATTTACAAGGCATTAAAGCATGTCTGATGAGATGTAAGTTTTCCCCTCCAATGAACCTTCATCATTGCCTCCCATTTTATTTGAAAATTTTAAACTCATTATTTGACCACTTCTGAATTCTTGATTGAAGCTATTAGTGCTTTCAATCCCTCCTACACCTCTGCAACATATTGTGATCCCTAGCCATGAAACTCTGGCTCACCTAGGGAATCACCTTCAAAATACCATCCTTGCTTCCCAGGGCCCCTCCTTCACTGTATAGTATGTCTATGTAGTAATATTCTTGATCCCAAAATCTCATGTAGATTCCACGATGGAAAGAGGCTCTATGACCCCATCTTTACCAATTGCCTGGTTTAGGACAATAGGCTAGTAGAACACAAAAGAATTTTAACCACTAACTAGAAACCTATAAAATCACAAAATAATACCACATAGAACCTTAAAATGAATTAATATAACACTTCTATTATTTATCACGCTTTATCTAATCCATTAAAGCACTCAAAACTTAGAAAGTCAAGAACTATAACTGTTATTCATGTTGTAAAGTTCGTACACACAAATCCAAATTCCTTCCAAAACCTTGATCAAGTCAAGTATGGCCTTAAATACTTGTCCAAAGGTCAAAAAAAACTATTTCAGACCACTATCAAGCCCCATACATGAAGTTTCTCTTATGCAACAAAGAGTTGCCAATGTTGTCAATTACAACATTGACAACTTTTGAGCAACTTTTACATCTTTTTGGATTTTGCAATCAAACTTGTCCCAAAAGCCTAATAAGGTCTTAAAAAATTTAAAAAGGATCTTAAATCACTTTTTTGGTCATTCTTCTCTCAAAATCACACAAATACGCCATTTGGCCAAAAATGGGCACACTTGCAACTAAGAGCAACTAAGGCCTAACAAGTCTTCCTATACTTAACACACCTCAACTTAGGACCAAGCTAGTCCCTTTATTACTATAGTGGTGTGGCTAGTACCACTACAAGAAAAAATAACTTAGGAACCCTAGGTCTTCCATGAGCCTTACCTAGGTGCCCCTACACCATACTCCCCCATACAAAAAAACTTGTCACTCCTATAGACAAGTGATCTTTGGAGATGCCCACATTGTTGACGTCTATGTTAGTAATCCAAGTTGCTTTTGAATATAGTTTGTGCCTCCACTTGATGAGATGTTCCATATACACCTAATGCCTGATAGCTTTCTTGACTCTAGAGTCCAACACATTTTCAGCTTCCAACTTGATTGATAAAGGCATCATTATAGGGTCCAGATCAGTAATAATTCTATGACTATTGTGGGAACTCTTAGGCAATGGACCTTTAAATTAAATGAAGTCTTGCACATTGAAGATATGATAAATGCCCAAATCTGATGGAAAATCAACCTTATATGCATTGGCTCCATATTTTGCTATGCCTTTACAAGGTCCCACACTCTTCATCTATAGTTTAGTGGGCACACCCTTCTACAACAAGGATTTTTTTGAGTGTACCATGACATAATCTCCTATAGAGAACTATATGTCTCCTCTCTTCTCATCTACCTTGGCTTTCAACTTTTGTATGTTATCTTGGATAGTCTTCTTCAACTACTCTTGGATTTTCTTCATAGTTTGAGCAAAGTCCTCAGCATGTCCACTCCTATATTCCATGCCTCCAAGATCTCTTAACTCACATACACCCCTTGGATGCATCCCATACACAATTTCAAATGGGCTTCTACTTTTGGTTATATTCTTACTATCATTGTAAGAATATTCTACCTAAGGAATGATAACGTCCCATGTTTTCCCATATTCTTTAGATAGGAATCTAAAGAGATTACCTAAAACTATGTTAACTGCCTCAGTTTAACCATCTATTTTAGGATGGTAGGTGAAAGGTTTGTACCAAGTCTACTCTACAAGGTCTTCCAAAATGGCTCATGAACTTCACATCTCTATCTGACACAATACTTAATGGGAGACCATGAATCCTCATGACGTCCTTAAAGAATAGGTGTGCAATGTGGCTAGCATCATTTGTAGTCTTGCATGGTATAAAATGCTCCATTTTGCTAAATCTATCGACCACTACATAAATGTTGTCATATCCCTGTTTTGTCTTGGGAAGACCTACTATAAAATCCATGCTCACACACTCTCATGGCCTATTTGGGATTGGTAAGGGCTGATATAAAGTTACATTTTTTATTCCACCCTTGGCTTTTATGCACACCATGCATTGTTCAACATATCTAGTCACATGCCTGACTAGTTTTAACCAATAGTAGAATCTTTGGACTAACTCTAGAGTTTTGTTCACACCAAAGTGACCACTCAAACTCCCATTTTTCTTTTCTTAAATGAGGTTTTCCCTCATTGATCCTCTTGGAACACATAACTAGTTACCCTTGAATAGTAGCCCATTCTGCAAGGTAGATTTAGAGAATTTTCTATGGAAATGGTTCTCAAAATTATAACATACCTTGAACACTTCTGCAAAGTCTTCATCCTCCTTGTTGAGATTCTTGAAACTCTCTACCCCAATGCTTTGTAGTTGAATCTCTTGGGTAGTTAACAATCTCCTGCTCAGTGCATCTACTACCTTGTTTATTTGCCCTTTCTTATTCTTGATTGTGAAAGTGAATGCTTGTAATTACTCCATCCATTTCAAATGCCTATTACTTAACTTTTCTTGAGTGTTAATATAACTTAGGTTTGGTTATCAGTGAATACAACAAATTCCTTGGGCAATAAATAGTGTCTCCATTTCCTAAGAGATTGAACTAAGGCATATAGTTCTAGGTCATAAGAAGAATACTTCTTCTTGGCTTCATTTAATTTTTCATTAAAGAAGGCTATTGTCCTACCTTTTTTATTCAACACTCCTCCTATTGTCAAACCACTTGCATCACATTCTATGGTGAAAAGCTTCTCAAAACTAGGCAACTGTAAGACAAGTTGGGTGGCTACTTGTTTCTTCAACAACTCAAAAAGAGTTTTATGCTTCTAAGATCCATTTGAGCTTAGTCTTAACCCCACCCTTACAAAGGTGCACATATACCACTAAATTTCCAAATGAATTTTCTATAAAACTAGGCTAAACTATGAAAATTTCCTACCTTAGCAGATGTGGTAGGTGGTGGTGAGTTGAGAATAGTTTCAACCTTCTCTTGAACCATCTTTAAGGACTCCTTTGACACTACAAAACCAAAATACACAAGTTCTTGTTTGAAAAAATCACACTTCTCAAGGTTAATAGAAAGCTTCTCCTCATTTAAACTCTGCAATATAGCCTCAACATGTTTAATGTGATCCTCCTTTGTTTTTCTGAATATTATTATATCATCTAGATACACAACCACAAATCTTCTAGTGAAATATTTAAGTACTTCATTCATAAGCCCCGTGAATGTACTGGGAGCATTTGAGAGGCCAAATAGCATCACAAGCCACTCATGTTGCCCCTCCAAGACAATCCTAGGTATGGGGAACCTATACCTAATGTGATCCTATTTATGGCCCTTGAATCTGTACGTAGTCTCTACTTTCCTCCCTTCTTAGATACTAGCACAATAGGGATTGCACATGGACTTATAATCTTCTTGATCAAGCCCTTATCGATGAGTTCTTGTACTTGCCTTTCTACTTCCAAGTTGTGGTCAAGGGTAAGCTTATATGATGCCTTGTTTGGTAATGATTCACCAAGGATGAAATCAATTTGATGGCTTATCACCCTTCTAGGAGGTAAGGTGGTAGGAGTTCCATCACTTACAATCTCTTTGTATTTCTCAAGCAATGCATGTATATATGTTGGCAGTGACTCTTTGACTATCTTTTCTTCTCCTTTGGACTTTAGTACAACTGCATAACTTTGAGTCTCATCCTCTTTGGGATATTTTAAAAAATCCTTTCCACTACATAGTAACACACTAGGAGTCTTGGACTGTGGTTCATCTCCTTCTGGTATAGATTAGATCTTTAAAGTTCTACCTCCATCATACACTACCTCTCTATCAAACTATCAAGGTCTACCCAATAGTAGATGACAAGTGTCCATGGGAAATATGTCACTTAACAACCTATCCTTATGCCTTGCTATGGAGAACTCAACCCAATTCTATTCATTCAATAGAATTCTTTGACCCTTGTTGAGCCAAGTTACCTTATAGGGATTCACATGGAATATCTTTGTAAATTTGATCTTGTTGACTACTGTGTGCTAGAAAATGTGACCTATTAGTAGCATGAGTTAACAAACAAACATTAGTTAAAAACCTTGAAAGTATAGCAAAGATTCATCAAAATGCAAGGAAAAAACACTAAATAATGCTTGCTTGGGTTTTGCAACCCTAAGCAGCTAACAAACCCAATCTTCCAGCCACTGCAACCCTAAGTAGCTAACAAACCCAATCTTCCAGCTACCTCTATAGCTCAACAAAGGAACCCATAAGAGGCCTTTTTGGTGTGTTAATATGGGGAGGTATGTTTGGTGTGCTCTCCCAAACACAACAATGGAGTGAATCTCTTGAGTGGATGTGCAAGTGTGAGTGAAAATGAAATATGAATCTAGGCTAGATGAAATGAAGAACACCTCAAGAAATGGCTATGGAGAAAGCCATACTTGAAGGTATTCAAGGATGAAACTATGGAATGCAACTAAGAAACTAATGAGGTATGCAAGCTAAATTAACAAGTAAATGCAAAGGAAATGTAAATATAAATGCAAACTAGCTAAACCATGCAAATGCAAAGCTAAACCAACTACCAAATCGTTAGTATGCACCTACAAAATCACTATGAGAACTCTACTAATACAAGCTCAAACTACCATGAAAGCTCAAACTATGAATGCAAACTCAAATCTCAAACCAACATGATAACAATGCAATAAATGAGAGATGCCAAATGCTTGAGACAAGGCCTCTATTTATAGGCTCAAGAGAGGGCTTGGTGAGGTTTCATCCATGTAGATGTCACATAATGTGGCATGCAAGCCATGCAAATGGTCAAGAATTCAAAGTTTTCTCACACGTGTGAGCAAACTTGAGAAGTAGAGTGGGAGACAAGAGTGCAAAGGGGAGTGTGTAGGCATGCCATCTCACACATGTGTGAGCACACTCTTAGGCTAATGAGGAGGATTAGGGAGATGATTAAGAATGATTAAGTGGGATTAGAGAATAAGTAGGCTTAAGAGGATGAAAATGATGGTTATAGGCTAGGCTCTAGGTTAGGCTTAAGATTAAATTAAATGAGATTTAATTTAATCATGGGTTTAGAGGAATTAATGGGATGTGAGGGTTTAAATAAATAAAATTTATTTTAAAATGGGGAAACATGGAGGATCATGTGTTAAATTAATTTAACACATTAAGGCTAGAAGTATTTAAATTAGATCTAAATACTTAAAGAGAATGAACTCATTTAATTAAAAAAGTAGAAGAATGTGAGCAATATAATTAATTAATTAATAATTAATTACGATGTCATGGGCAATATTAAAATTAATTAATTTAGTGTTTAGGGACAATTTTAAGCATCTACAACTGCCTCCTCTAATATTATATTGTCAATAGAGCCAAAGTCCACAACTATCTTGCATACCTTCCCAAGAATCTTGCATCCAATCCTAAACAAATCTCTCCTATGCTTAGGTTCATCTTAAGATGGTCACTTAATCAATACCCTCCTGAACATGAGATTTTCACCTTTCTCTAATTCTATGTAATCCACTTCAGGTTCTTTTCCAATAGAGTTATCCTCTTGAGCATATGTCGCTCTCTTATCATGGTTTGAAGAAGAAGGTTTATCAAGGAACCTATATGTTGGATGGCCTAATTGACCACAATTATAACACTTCATGTTAGCAAAATAAGGATTACTTCTCCCTAATCGTCTACCTCTATTAGAGCCTCCTTGGTTACCCCTTCCTCTACTATAACCTCCTCTTTGAGTGCTTTCAATATTTTTCTTAGTGAGCTTGGTTTCACCTTGGTTCCTCTACTCACTACCTCTACCTTGCTATCCTCCACTTTGACCCCTCTGATTTCTTCCCTTGCCTCTATCTTTGAAGTTAGAGTCTCCCTTCCTTCTATTCTTTTCTTCCACCTTTAAGGCTAGTTGATGGCATCTTTGAATAGTAGTAGGTTTCCACAAACTTATCTCTTCTTGAATGTTCCACTTTAGACCACCCAAGTACCTGGCCACTTTTATTGGCTCTTCTTCTTGATTTTTGGACCTAAGACATAATCTTTGAAATTCCTCTATATAAGGGGCCACGTCCATGTCTTTCTACGTTAGTCCTTGTCTCCTCTTGTGAATTTGAATCTCATAGTCATCTGGTAAAAAATTCTCCTTCAGTTTGGTTACCGTTGCATTCCAACTTGCTATGGACTTCTTACCCATCCTAATCCTCTAATCTTAGACATATTTCCACCATGTTAATGTTGACCCCCTAACTCTTGACTTGGCTACTTTGACTTTTTGTGCCTTTTTCACTCCTTCACATTCAAAGTGGTTTTCCATTCCATCCATTCAATCCATTACAACATCAATGTCCATCTCCCCACTCAACAGTGGAACACCTTCCAAGGCCTTCCCTCCTAAGGTTTTTATGGCTTTCAAGAAAGGCTCTTCATTCAAGACAGGGTCTAGTTCACAACATCTTCCTCTACTATCTCTTTACCTCTATCATTGTTATCTTCTTCCTTTTTCTTGGTTGCATCAACAACTGCATCTAACTTTAACTTCACCTCTTCTAAGGCTTCTTCAAGGAGTCTATTCTTCTACTTTCTCTCATCAACCTCTTTGGCTAGCTCTACATTTTTCACCATGCTTGATTGACCTACTAATTCCCCAATAGCTACAGACATATACTTGATTCCCAAATCCTTAACTAGGCTTTGATACCACTTTGATGTAACACTAGTCTTGCTCCTACCCAAACTTCCTCTAGGGTCTCCTTAGGTCTTTCTCTTGACCTAATAGGGCTTCTTACTACCCCCACTCTCCTTAGGATCCTATCTATCAGGTTCTACTTTATTCAACTAGTGAACACCAATTAGATAGAACATCAACTCCTTACACCACTTCCTAGGCTTATATTAGCCCTCATTGTCCCCTCTTCACCAACTCCACAATCTACCCAAATATATTCAACTATCACTCAAAATGGAATTATAACCATCTAGGAAGGCATCTAAATCCTCTCCAAGACCTAAAACCACATTTCTCATTGTAATCCTAATCGAGTTCCAAGAAGCACACCAAAATGCTTCTAAGCAAGGGTTATCAGCAATTAGCCCTACTTTTGATGAAAACCTTAAATAAATTACAAAAGTCCTTAACAAGGGGTTAAACTAACCTTTTATCCAAATACTCTTTTTAGAGAACTAAAGGATTCTTGAGGTCTTAGGATTCCAAAAAATCCATACAATACAACCTATAATTGGGCCTAAAAATCAAGGTTTACAAGACATTAAAGCATGTCTGACGAGATGTAAGTTTTCCCCTCCAATGAACCTTCACCATTGCCTCCCATTGTAGTTGTAAATTCATGACTCATGATTGTACCACTTCCCAATCCTTTATTGAAGTGATCAATGCTTTCAAAACCTCCTAACACCTTTGCAACATACTCTGATCCCTAACAATACAACTCTAGCTCACGTAGGGAATCACCTTAAAAATACCATCCTTTCTTCCCAAGGCCCCTCATTCACTATATATTATGTATATAGATTCATCTTCCTAATCCAAAAAGATCATGCATATTCCATGGTAGGAAGAGGCTCTATGACCCCATCTTTACCAATTTCCTAGTTCAGGACAACAAACTGGCATAACACAAAAAAAATTTAACCACTAACTAGAAACGTACAAAATCACAAAATAATACCACATAGAAACTTAAAATTAATTAATATAACACTTCTATTGTTTATCACAATTCATCTAATCCATTAAAGCACTCAAGACTCAGAAAATTAAGAACTATAACTGTTATTCCTATTGTACAGTCCGTATACACAAATTGAAATTCCTTCCAACCCCTTGATCAAGTCAAGTATGGCTTAAATAATTGTCCAAAGGCCAAAACCAACTATTTCAGATTTTTATCAAGCCCCATACATGAAGCTTCTCTTATGCAACAAAAAGTTTCCAATGTTGTCAATGACAACATTGACAACTTTTGAGCAATTTTTACATCTTTTTGAATTTTTCACTCAAACTTGTCCCAAAGGCCACCAAACTTTACCAAAAGATTAATAAGGTCTTAAAAAAATTTAAAAGAACCTTAAATCAATTTTTTGGCCATTCTTCCTTCAAAATCACACAAATACCCCATTTGACCTGAAATGGGCACACTTGCAACTAAGAGCAACTAAGGCCTAAGAAGTCTTCCTATACTTAACAAACCTCAACTTAGGACCAAGATAGTCCCTTTATTAATCTAGTGGTGTGGCTAGTACCACTAAAATCTAAAACAACTTAGGAGTTACCCTAGGTCTTCCATGATCCTTACCTAGGTGCCCTTGCACCACATAACTTTCTTCTTTTCAATCAATGAAAAATATGTCAACAATTTATCTTCAAGTATGATATTAACACTTGCAATATTAAAATAAAAGTTCCTCCATATAAACCAATCCTACAGTAAATAATAGTCACAAAAAGTATGCAAACCAATATAAACACATGACAATAAAAACACCTCTCTCTTCCACTTGCTCGTTTTCGACAATATAATATTCAAATTTTATTTAATGAAATAAATCTGCATCATAATAGATACCATGACTATATAGTTTCCCTCTTTCTCAACATATTCTCTCCATCAACAACTTATTCCTATCTTGAGTGTTTCTGTTAAGATTATTGAATAAATATATATAAAATAATCTGTAATCATTCTTAAATTTGCAAACAACAAATAAAATATACCATAATTAGAAGATAAAACTTTCTTTCACAAAGATGAAAACTTAAAATTTACCACTTATTGATACTTTCTTTTGTTGTCCTTTTTTTTTAATAAACACTTATCACCAAAGAATCTTTGTTGTATATATGTGTTGAATATCCATATTTTTAACACAACTACTTTTTACACAAATATTACCTTTGACATTATATATTCTCTCAATACTTTCAAGAACATATTTTTAAAAACCTTTATTATCAATATACTTGCAACATGATTGTACAAATTCTTCTCCTCCTAATGAAATCAAAACTTTAAAATATGAATAGATTTACTATGCACGTTTCTCTTTTTCACATGCACCCAAGATTTCATATTTTCTATTGTAGCCTCCATATTACACAAAATCAGTTTTTTTTTTAGAGATATAAACCAAAAACTAATATACTCAAAATCTACCAAGTAGTTAATGGTTAGAATTTGAAAATGATTATATTTAAATCTTAAAACATCTCACTCATGTTTAGGGGGAAAATAGAAGTGATGAATTTAACAATATAAACTAGATGAGATGTGTTTATTATCTAAACATCTTCCCCCTAAGCCATTCAACACAAGAGAAAGAGGGGCTTCCAAACATAACTCTCAATATAAATCTAGATTAGCAAAACCAAAGTAGGATGAAGGGATGCCACTACTAAACCCAGAATATACTAAGGAAATATGTAAGCAAGTCCTTTTTGATGAAATGATCATTAACCTTAGATGTGTAATGTGAAAGTAATTTAATCCAATTATTTAAACAACAAAGATGGATACAATCAATCCAATTAAAGTACAAAACTAGATCTATGATAGGAAATGAAAACAAGGAAGAATTATTACCTCAAAATGTGCAAGGGAAAGTGTTTTTTTGGTAAGAAAATTGTAGGTATGAAATCATGATAGAAAATCTGACTACAAATCTAGAACCAGAACATAAAACCCTGAAAACCTTGAAAAATATCATATTTTTAGGTACAGGTTGACCTAGTTGACCTATATAGGTAGGTTATGGCTTGACATACGATGGAGGGTAGAAGCAAAATGACCTCATATCTCCTAGAAGCTCCTGACTATGAGTTTCCAAATCCAAATTCACAATTTTGATAACCAATTCTTGCACACAAGAGAAGTTTTTTTTTTTGTTAAGGGAGAGGGACTTTCCTTCATCAAGATCCCATTTAGGAATTAAACTTGAAAGAGACAAGTATGAAAAAGAATGTGAAATAGTCAGATAAATGTAATGATTCACCTTACTTGATGAAACCCTTGTCAGGTAGAGTTCCATTATTGCTAGATGTTGTTGATGTTGAATCTTTCATAGGAATTTAGAAAATATACACAAATGAGATGGATCTAATCAAATACCAAATCATGGATCCATGGATGTAGATGTGCACAAAGGAAGAATAATATGAAAGCCACATTGTAGATCTCCTCCCTTGATAACCAACAAAAATGCTAGCTCTTGAAAAGAAAATGCTCATAAAGGATCCTTATATATTGAGAATATCTTGGATGCTTGATGAATTACTTGAAAAAATTTCCTCCTATAAGAATCATTGAGTTAATATGTATAGATGTCTTGTGCTTGCTATTGGATGTCAAAATGAGGTGCCCAAGATTCCTTTCATGCTAGGTTTTGGGATAATAAACAAAGAAAGTCAATTGGGTCACCAAATTTTACACATTATATCCTTGCGATAGAAATGTCCCCATGAAAAAAATGGATAGGGAAAAGGTTGACATGGCTAACCTATACCAGGGTTATCCCAAGGAGAGATAATCTCAGGGTCTCAAAAATGGCATAGACAAAACTAGAAAATAGAAAAGAGTGTGAGGAAGAGTTTTTTGAGCACAAAAGTATCCATGGACCATACGTTCACTAAAGCATGGGAGCTTAAAGGTATTAAATAATGGGTGCTTATATTTTAAGATAGTACATTTATCCTCCACTTTAGTGAGAGTATGAAAATACCTCATACTCGCAGTAAAGTAGATCAAATGCAAGAACTAATCTTATCATAATTAAGGAGGTAAAGAAACTATCAAGCCCCCAATAGAGTTGATTCTTCACCATATCTAAAGTCATAATAAGAGATATGTCATTGAAAAGAGAAAAAGAGAGAAAATTTACTCAACTTGCCTAATAAGGTTTGTGTTCCTTACTGTAAACCACATTAAAAGGTGTGCCACAATAAAACATGACATTGAATGGTCTATAAAGCACGTGTGGAATGCTAGTTAACTCATCAAAGATGCATTGAATGACCTATATAGTGTGTGTGACGTGATACTCAATCCATCAAAGATTCATCCTTAAGGGACCATTTGTCCCAAAAGGGGAATTTGAAAAAATGACCTAAGTATACCAACAAACCTTGGTTGCACTTTTTGAGCTTTGAGGTTGTGAGGAAATATTTATTGTAGATTAAGTTTAAAATGCAATACTTGGTTTGGTGTATTTTTTGATTTCATATATATCTTTGTCTTACTAAATTTTCCTTTTTTGAGCCTGATCCTAATATGTGGATTTTACTGCATACATAATCTTCCTAAGCAAGTGGGTGTTTGTGTGTGTCTTATATAAATATGTGTATACATACACATGTACATGTACAGTCACCTATGTGTGTATATATATAATCATTTAAGTATATACATAGGTATGTTTGATAGACTTCTAGACTTATGCATATGGGTTCTTTACTTTATTTTCTTTACATATATAATAAATCTATGTGAGTGTTTCTTTTAGTTATCCTTTTGTAGTTTATCCCAAGTTTAGTTATTGTATTTTATTACTTTTGAACTTTTTCTACATCATTCTTTGTGTTCGTTTCATTCCTCTTTCTTGTCTTCATTTTTAGTCAAGAAGATCTGCATCTAGACTATATTTTTTCTCTCCTAGTACTCTCTTTTATGTTGATGATAGATACGTAGTGTAATTCAAACTGTTGATGTGAAAAAATCACACAATTGTATCTGCAAGGAATATCTAGGATTTAATTTGATGAAAAATTGGAAATAATGAACCCTAGGATTTTTCTAGGATTTTTCTTGATGCCATTTTAAAGATATTTCTTGGGGTTTATTCAAACTTTGTCCTTGAATTTTTTGAAAGATATGATGTGGAAGACTTAGATGATCTTCCTTGAGCTTAGACATGCTTAGGATGGCATTGGCATGGTACTTAAAAATATCATGTTGTGTGTCATGAATGATAAAATCATGGATCTTAAATAAATAGGATTGCATTCTTAATGACAAAGTACATGACTATATAGTAAAAGTTCTCCAAAAAGTAATAAATGGTGTTTTCCATAGATCTTCTAGGGTGATCCATAATTGATCGTTTCTAGAGACCACATCCATAAGAAAATATTTGGTAGTCTAATATTAGATCTAAATAAACACATGTGAAAATAATCATGGGGTGGGGGGAGTCAAATAGTATAAGACCAACCTTTTAAAATTTAGAAACCTTCGAAATCATGGAGTTATAATAAAAAGAATCCACACATCTAAAATTTAAAACACATGATTTATGTGGAAATCCTTTCAAGATAAAGTCACAAAAAACCTATATGAAACATCAGTTTCTTATATTGAGCACCAACTTAGTAAGATATACCAATCTCATTTAATGAAAGGCGCCAACTTCCTAATTTTTTAAGAATATATCCCATAATTTTTTAAGATATAATTAAAATAAATTGTGATTGCTTTGATCTATCCCAAGCCACCTAAAAATATTTGTCACTCTCCCAAAATTTGCCTTAGAAATTTTCTCTCAAAATATTGCTAAAAATCTACATCCATATCAACAATATGATATTTAATAGATGTTCATGAATCTAGAAAATGTATTTATGCAAGTATTCTTGTAAATCCTATTCAAAAATTCACAAAATAGTCAAAATATTTTATAGATTTTCATTTACACCTAAATGAAGTCATCTATATCTGATAAAATTTTCTTAAATAAATAATACAGTTTTGTTGTAATATCTCTTTTATTATGTTCCTTCATGCACAAAAATAATCTTGAAGACTAGGTGCGTTTAGATATCCAGAATTCTTTTATAAATACCCTTAATCTTGCATCTTCATTCAATGGTCATGCATCCTCAAGTCAACTGAGCAAAATATTTTTGGCTTTTAAATTTCATTTTCCTAAAGTGGACACAACATCAAAAGCAATTGGCCAAGAGATGTTTTATTTTATTTAAAATTCTCCTTAATTTGGGGTGCACCTCATCATGGAGTCAACCATGCCAAATATGTATGAATTGTTTTATTTTCTAAACTTATTAGTGTCAACTAATAATTAGATTATTTTACCAAAATAAGTCATGCTTTATAGTATCTCTCCTCCTTATTTATTTATAACATCCCTTCTCATTCAAACTCTATGAATCTAATCATATTAGACTCATAAATATACTCAAATGAACCTCAAAACTCTACTCAAATATACCACGAATTAGACCTTTAACATTAATAAAATTAATTTAACAATATTTCGTTTGTCATTGACAAAACCTCTATAAAAAATAATATTTTAAACACAACTAGATCATACAACTCTTCTTGACTAAAATGATCCTCTTTACTCGAATCCCACCCACCCTTTGACATTGAGGATAAATGTTATTCAAAGCTCAAATATTACAAAATGAATAAGTTTTCCTAAATATATGTTCATCTTAGTGAATGGATGAGAGTGACATCGAACTCCCAATTTCTCCCTCAAGTTTGTTAAATCTCTTCAATATTTATTTGCGAAAATATAATTCAACTTAACTTGATGCTTAAGTAATTATTCTCTCAAAAAAAAATCATTGAAGCATGATTCAAAAAGAGATATTATAGTTGGGTTCTTTAAGATGTTTATAACACTTGTATTATAAGTGAACATGGAAATGGGATTCTTGTACTCAACCTTTATATATTTCAAATTTTGCCCATAAAACATGTGTGCACAAGTTATTTTTGTAATACATTTTATCTATATTGTAGATGGAGAAATTGAAGTGTGCCTCTTACTTAATCAATACACAAAATTACTACCATGGAAAACCCTCTACTTGTATTTTTTATGTCATCAACACTTCCAACCAATTCTTCATCGATATATGTTATAAAGGTCGAATCTTCATCCTTTGAATTCCAAAATCCAAAATCCATAGTCTCCTTCAAATATGTCAATTTCCTTTCAAATAAAAGTATATGTGTTTCCTTTGGAGTTGCCTCAAAATGTGCTACTACCAAAACATGCATGATATTATGCCTTGTAGTTATTAGATATAGAAAATACTGAGTCTTAGATCTATATATAATCTAATTTTTTGCAAAAAAAAATCATCATCTTTGCTCAATTTACAACTAGTAATCATAGGAGTGATTATTACATTGCAATCATCCATCCTAAAATTCTTCGAGATCTCCTCAACATATTTGTTTTGTGAAATAAATAGTCCCTTATCATATTGTAAAATTCACAAAGAAAGAAAGAAAGAAAACTCGTGAAGCTTTGACATTTCAAACTCATCTTGTATGTTCAACGTGAACTCTTGACATATGTATATCATTCTTGCCCCCAAAAAAGATATCATCCACATAAACTGCATCAATAAACAAGTCGTCTCCTTTACTCTAGATATACATATTGTTGTTCACAAATCCTTTATTGAAACCTTTCTCTTGAAGATAAATGACTAGACTTTAGTACAAAGCCTTCAAGAGTAGCTTTAGTACATAGAGTGTTTTGTTTAATCTAAAAGCATGGTCCTCATTGTTAAACAAAATGAATCCTTCAATTTGTTCAATGCACACTTCCTCTTTCATATTCTCATTTAAGAAGACTAATTTTACATCCATTTAATTTTAAAAGACTTGTCCATATCCATTTCATACCGATATTTCCTTATTTATTACAACTTGGCCATTCTCATTTAGTTTAGCTTTTAAAAGCCAATACTGCCAATCACATTGATTTTCTTATGTCTTGGTACAAGTTCCCAAGTTTCATTTGTATACATTTAATCAAACACTTCTTTCATAGACTTTATCCAAAAAAACCTTCACTTGATTTTTTTTAAAAAAATTGGTTCAACTTTGAAAAGCAAACACAGGTTTGCATTTTCTATTGTCTAACAAAATTTTATTCATGTCTAAATTTATGTGTTTCCATCTCCTATAGTCAAATCTTTAAAATTATTCTTTTGAATAATCTAGATGGTGTATTGTGCAGTTCCTTTGATGAACTCCTTGAATTAGTTTGTGCCACATTTTAGGCCATCTAATTTTTTTTGGTTGAATACTATGAAAGTTGATGATGGAAGACATCAAAAGAAGATATTCCATGAAATTTATTATCAAAAGGAAGAAACAACATGTGTATGCCTAACAACTTTCTTTTGTTATATCATAAGATTTACTCATTGTGGACTATTAAGGGAGGATACCTTCAATGCTTTTGGAATTGAATTTTTCCCAAATTTTCCTCATCTCTTCTTACATCGTATTTTCTTCTTAAGACCTTGAAATACTTTATTGATGTAGTCCTTCCCCTCCAAATTCCATATGGAGTTTTGTTAGTGTTCACCTAGTTTTTACTTGGTTTTAAATGTTAACTCTTATATGAACAACTCCTTACAAAAAATCATCCAATATCTTTA
Source organism: Cupressus sempervirens (assembly GCA_028749045.1). Lineage (NCBI taxonomy): Eukaryota > Viridiplantae > Streptophyta > Pinopsida > Cupressales > Cupressaceae > Cupressus > Cupressus sempervirens. The sequence continues at coordinate 638,159,693 of CM053793.1, forward strand.
ATTCATTTAGCAGAGCTCTTGTCATTCCTTGAATTGTTTGATTACCCCTCTCAAATACTCATTTTTTAAAGAGTTATTTTGGTTGAATATACTCTTTTTATTCTACGATGTTCAAAAAATTATTCAAATACATGTTAGATAAATTCTCCTCCTCTATCACCTCCAAGGAAAATGATCTTTGATCTTGTTTCCTTATCTACTATGGATTTGAATGCCTTAAAATATTTAGTTTCTTCATATTTTTCTCGTAGAAAAGTTATCCAAGTCATCTTGGAATAATCATCAATCAAGATAATAAAATAAATCTCAACTTACAATCTTTTTTATCTTATTGGCCCATACAAAAGGTGTGATCAAGTTCTAAAGGCTTTGACATAGAATATTCCTTAGATTTGAAGCTTTTCCTTGTTTTATACCTTATTTGGCATTGTTTGCAGATAAAATTTGAAGGCTTTTTTGTCTTCAACATGTCCCTTGTGACTTGTTTTTTCAATATTCATTTTTTTTTCAAACTTAAAGTGTCATGTTCTTTTTTGTCGCAACCAACTCCCATCTTCTTGTGCCATGTACCATTTTTACTTTTGATTTTATTATGGATGGAGACATTTTCATATATTCTATAACCATCAACTATCAAACTTCTATTTTTTGTGATTTCACATCCTCCAAAAGTAAACATGAAGGTGTAACCTTAAACACATATCTTACTCGCATGAAGGCGAGTGTCCTACAACATATAGGACATCCTTTGTTTAGTTATTATATCAACTACAGTAAGAGTGACTTCACATTTTTATGTTCTTTCGTGGTAATTTCCCCAAATTGCATCATTCCTACACTCACTTCCTTCAAAGAGAGAAATTTATTTTTATCAATAGCCATGTAAGTTAAGTAACCATTATCAACATATCATTGATATTTATCATCTTAGGCATGTAGTAAAAATTGTGCAAGCATGAATTTTCCTTCATTTCTTGTCATTTCTTCTTCTTTATTGATACCTTGTATAGTTTATCATTTTTCTTGTTTCTAACATCCTTCTTATTTTTTCTTGAAGACTCAAATCAATGTACTTCTACAAAACTTATGTGCTTAAATTATTACAATTATAGAGAATTATATATCTTAACAAAAAGCATTACTTGTACGAACATATAATTTAAATTCTTGTGTCCAATTTGACTACATGAAAAGTGATGATCATGGAAAGAATGTTGAAACTTGGTTGTGCATGGAAGTTATCTTCAACATCATTACTTACCTTTGTAGGTGGATTATTTTTCTAGAGGACTTTGTACTCCTTTTCATTTTTCTCCTTTGTGTTCTTGCTTTCGTAAGTGTTAGCATAGTTTTTTGTATTTTCTTCATTCTTTTTTTTTAATAGATTTGCAATATTAGAACTTGCAACATTTTTTTGTCCTTTTTTCATCAAATCCATGGCCAAGTCTGATGAATGTTGACCTTTGTGCATTGATAAAACTATCCAAAATTTCAATACCTTTATCAAACTTTATACTTTAATTTAGTGGTTCTTTTGTCTTCTCCAATTCCTTCCTTACAAAAATAATTCTAAGTTCTCACAATATGTTTCTATTGCTTTTGGTTGAGCTCTTAAGACTTCAGTTTGTCTTTAGATTTCAACTTGACTGTTTAGATCTACAATCATGTTCCCCAAATCCTTTAGTAGATTTTTCTTAGATTCATGTTCTCCTTCAATTTGAGTTTTACTTATTTATTTGAGTTATGTTTCTTGAGTTTTTAGATTGAATCATATTTCTTGATTGTTTGTGTCATCAAGGCCAATTATAAGTTATTCATCTAGATCTCATAGTGTTTCCTCCTATCCTTTGAGATTATTTTATTTCATTTATTTATCTTTTCTTTCTAGTGCATATTATTTTCTATATGCCCATAGACCTAGTTTCTTCTCTAAAACTTTCAAAAATGCTTTCAACACCTTCCTTGAATGAAGTATAGCTTCCTTGAACATATAGGATCTTCTAATGTCCTTGTAAGTTCTTCATTTTTACTTTCTTCCCTCGATTGAGTGTGCATTTTATTTATTTATAATTATCCTTCTTTTCTTTGCTTTTGTTGTAGTCTTCTTCTTAGTTGCTATCATTTCTAAGCGATGGATATTTAGCCACAAAATGACCTATATTACGATAGTTATAATATATAATATATACTTAACATTATGCTTGATAGATCCTTTCTTAAACTTCTTTTCAAAGTTATACTTTTCCTCATTCCTTTTTAAGCACTCATTTCATATGTAGTGAGAATATCACACAACTTATCTATTTGCAATAGTCAAAATAGTCACATCAAATATCATGCAAAAATATCTCAAGACCTTTTCCACAATAACCTTATCCTCAATTTTTCTCCAAGACTGTGATTTTTCATCCACGCAAATAGCATAGGCAACAACATTTTCTTCATCCTTCATCTTTAAACTTGTGAATTGTCTCAAGTAGGTTTGAAGATTCGCCTTTTTTAGTTTGTTGTCTCATTTATATGTCCTTTGAGGAGTATCCCACATTTCTTTTATCATTGTGCAATGCATGACTAAAATTTTGGTTCATTTGGATCACATAGAATTATATTTTTAGCTTTAGCATTGTTCCTACTTGCCCTATTTCTCACTTAATTAGTTGGTAATGTAGATGGTGCCACATATCCATCCACAACAGCTGATGCAAGAGCATCTTGCATCACAAAAATAAAGGGGGAATGATATAATTAAAAAAAATTATGGAGGAGAGAGAAAGTGACGCAAATTAGAGGAAAAATAATTTTAAAAAGGGAAAAAAGGAAAAAGAGAGGAAAAAGGTATTTCATTTACCAAGGTGCATGGGTGGCACAAAATAGAAAAATAAATTAAAATGGTTGTCATTTCATCTATCAAGGTGTGTAGGCGGCATTTTAGAATTTTGTGGAAAGTTCCTTAAATCATGCATTTAATATTTGTTGTGATCCACAAAGGAAATGTAATTTTCTAATTGGCCACATGGTGGTGCTTAGTTGTACTTGGGCGAGAATTTAATATTTGTTGTAAGGTAGTTGCATTTACCTTTTATCCTACATTAGTTGTGTTTGTAATATCTTGGGTGGTAAGTGCCTAGATAAGCAAGGCTTATAAGCATTTGTAATCAAGCTCTCAAGGTGTGATCTCTTCTTGTATAGAAGCTTTGGAGGTGAAAGATCTTAGTAAGATCTTGATAGGAAGTCCCTTCTTGGTGAAGCTCTTCTTTGTGGAAGTTCTCTTTGTGGAAGCTTTTCTTGTGTAGAAGCTCTTGGTGTGCAAGATTATTGGAAGTTCTTGGTTTGTAAGCTCTCATATTGTAAGAATTTGGAGTTCTCTCATTTGGAGAATATTGTAATGAATTTCAGGCGGGATTCTTTTTGAAGCATTTTGTCTTCTCTTTGTCTCCATATTGTTGTGTTTTTGTTTGTGAGTTGGTAAGGGTGGTGTGATCCTTCATCAATGGGTTACCATTTATCAATGCCATGAGTGATCAAATAAGTATAAACCTTTTTTTAAGGAGAAACCTGTTCAAAATATAATAGGAAAAGTGAGATATTGAGAGGGGTGGCTCGGGGGGAGGGGGGTGGGGGTGGGGGGGGTGGTGTTGGAGGAGTGAATCGAGATCTATAAAACTTTTAACATTTCAAACATGAAACATATTTGATGTCTTCACATAAACCCTCATTTGAACATTAACCTCATTAATGCAATCGTATACTTCAACATAACATCAGATCTAACTTCTAACTACATGAATGAAAACTCATAAACACATAACACATTAACACACATATTGGTAATGCAGAAACCCTTGAAGGTGAAGGTAAAACTACAGTGGGGATGACACCCACAAAATCTTCACTGCTACAGCAATAAAGTTGTACATGTCAAGGCTGCAATATTCAATCACTTCCAATGATCTACCCTATGAGGGATCTGCCATTTTAAAGGCTAAAAAGATTGTTAATTTCTACCCTAATTAAAAGATTTTACATCAAAAGCTAAGTGAGTACTCTGCTAGGATATTTACAAAAGCCTGTTAAAGTTGTGTTAAGAGATTTGAATCCTAAAACACCTGTTAGAATGTTCAGTACCTAATTCTTGGTTTGCACTACAATGTTGATAACAGATCTCTTGCATGCAATGTATTATCACCTTAATATGATTGATCTTCTTTATCTCTACTCAAAATTGTTCACTGCACTACTTGGTCGCTTATGTCTAATTCACCTCCAAAACTTCGCATCCAAACTCCTATTGATCACACACTTGCGCACACGAACACATCCTTTTGAATTGGGCAAAAAATCCTCCTTAAATAGTTGTTTGTGCGAACCTTCTAGATCCCAATCAACGAATTAGATTCATTCCTTTTGCCACTTAGTCCTTGCAACTTTATGATTGGTGAATTGCCTTGCATAGGGATTAATGATTGTCTTTATCATGCGTAATCAACTCCTTGATTAGGTCCTCAATCTGTAAAACACGCTTCCAGATCAAGAGAGCTACTTGAGGACATGCTTTTATGTACTTTTGCCAAACTAGTTTGGTATTTTTATATGTTTTTGCCAAACTAATTTGGTACTAAATCATATAATCGATGTATGGGCAACTGTGGATTAATGCAAGCCAAGCATCTTGGCATAGGAAAATGAAAATATATTAGGGTAGTCTCAAGTTTTACACTTCTTTTGTCAATTGAAGATTTGATGAAACCACTAATTACATGAGTTTTTATTCTTTTTTTGTACCCAAAAGAATGTCGATAGTGACTTCACTGATGAATGATCTATCTTGGAGAGCAAGTGGCAATAGATCAAGTTGATTGATGATTAAGATGCCTTTATGATGATTTGATTCAAATGGTGCACCTATGATGTAGGGGCATCGAGCTCGAACTTTGTGGACCTATGGTTTGTGTAGTTGGGGATATATTCAAGACATATTAGGGAACCTTGTCCTAAGTGTACATGATGATTGGAGTAATAGTCTTGAAGTTAGAACCATTTTGGTGACTATTGATCACGTGTTCCTGATTTACTGGTAGAAATTGGAGATTGTATTCACAATCTTTGATCCGAAGGAATTGACGTGTATGCTCTTAGATTTGGATCTTTGGATGGCAGGTGGACCTATGCCTAAGGGCACATATTCCTATGTTGTCATTGAGTTAGTTATGCTTTGTAGACTTGAGGCTTGTCCTAAGTATTTAGAAAGTTCATGTATATAATGTTTGTTGTCAAGTCGACTTATGGCTTGAGGATGTATTTAATGTGTGTTAATTTAATGTAAGGGTTGCTAGGCTGACTTGTGGCTTGGTTTAGTATAAGTAGGGGGTCTTGTCTTGCCTTCAGACATCAACATTCATGATGGAGTTCAGCATGGAGTAGCTAAGAGGAGCAAAGTTTAGCAAAGTTAGTAGCTAAATTTGGGCTTGGGAAAACAAGAAAGTTGCTTGGTGGCTTGCAAGCACAAGTTTATATTTTTCTTGGGGTTTTCTACCATAGTGTGGATTTGGGCTAGCTAGAGTTTGGATCTTGTGAGGTCTTGCAGAATTACTACTATAATTGCTTTGTATTTGGTTGTAATCCAAAAGGCCTTATGGTCAGGCATGTTAGATGTAAATCTTATGATTCTATCATGAGAATTAGCATTATGTGGATCTAAATTTGTGTAATTATTTATATTTTATTGTGTGTTTATTTGTTGGGGGCTAGGGCATCGCCTTTGGGGATTCTCTCACCTTGCACTATGTCAATTGGTATCAAAGCAGAAGTTTGATTTGGTTGGAGATTATCAGAGCTGGATATTGATCTTGTGGTGGATAGTTCTTTCTGGGGTGATATATATCTTGGTTGTGAGGTGGCAGAGCGTGGCTCTGACTTACAATTGTATCGAGCATTAACAAGTCGATCTTTTCGTGCAATGGCAACCCTATCCTTTCTAATGGATGTACCAATTAGTGTTGACATGGTTGATTTGGATTACCATATTGTTGCTAATGTGGATATGGTTTTGGACTCGAATGGTGTTATATGGTTGAGGACTCTATTGTTGCTACTAATGTGGATTCACTGGTTGTTGATATGGTTGAGGATCTACATGATACTGTTGATTTGGATCTATATGTTCCTGGCGTAGATCTGCATGTGGTTGACATGATTGAGGATTTACATGTTGCTCTTATTATGGATTTGAGCTTGCATGTTGGTTTGGTTTTGGAATTAAATGATGTTGCTGACATGGATTTCATGTTTGAGGATGATACTTTTGTTGGTTGTGAGTGGTTGCAGCACTTATTGGTAAAGCATTATGTTCAGCTTGTTCCTAGGAGTGAGCATGTTGATTGGGTTGTTGAGATTCTTTTCATTCTAATGTTTAAATGGATGAAGTAGAGATGGTTGATGTGTAGATTGGTTCTCTTGTCCTTGATGGATTGGAAGCCTTTGGTGAATATAAGTTTGTTGCAGAAATTTCTTTAGCATCTAAGTATGGAACATACTTTTTCATCTACCTCAGGAGTCTGATGCAAGGCATCAAGCTCGGATTTTGTGCGCAGTTGGGGATATGTTCGAGACATATTTGAGAACCTTGTCCTAAGTGTGCATGATGATTGGAGTAATTGTCTTTAAGTTACAACCATTTAGGTGACTGTTAGTCATGTGTTCCTGATTTACTGGCAGACATTGGAGATTGTATTTGTGAGCTTCTATTCGAAGGAGTTGACATGTGCACTTTCGAATTTGGATCGATGGGTGGCACGTGGACCTATGTCTAAGGGCACATACTCTTATGTTATCATTTGAGTTACTTATGCTTTGTAAACTTAGGGCATGTCCTAAGAATTTAAATATTTCATGTATTGAAAGTTTGTTGTCAACCTAACTTGTAGCTTGAGGATAATTTAATGTGGATGTTAATTTAATGTAAGGGTTGCTAAGTCGACTTGTGTCTTAGTTTAATATAATTAGGGGGGTCTTGTCTTGTCTTGAGACATTGATATTCATGATGAAGTTCAACATGGAGTAGCTAAGAGGAGCAAAGTTTAACAAAGCCAGTAGCTAGGTCGACTTGTGACTTGGTTTAGTGTAAATATGGGGTCTAGTCTTGTCCTAAGTATTTAAATATTTCATGTATTGAAAGTTTGTTGTCAACCTAACTTGTAGCTTGAGGGTAATTTAATGTGGATGTTAATTTAATGCAAGGGTCGCTAGGTCAACTTGTGTCTTAGTTTAATATAATTAGGGGGGTCTTGTCTTGTCTTGAGACATTGATATTCATGATGAAGTTCAACATGGAGTAGCTAAGAGGAGCAAAGTTTAACAAAGCCAGTAGCTAGGTCGACTTGTGACTTGGTTTAGCGTAAATATGGGGTCTAGTCTTGTCTTGAGACATCAGTATTCATGACAATGTTCAATAGAGTGGTTAATAGGAGTGAAATTCTGGGCTTTGAGAAAATAAGAAAGTTGTTTGATGGCTTGTGAGCACAAGTTTAGATTCTTCTTGGGGTTTTCTACTGGAGTGTGGGAGTTTGAAACTTGCAAGGTCTTGCAGAATTACTATTGTAATTGCTTTGTATTTGGCCGTAACTCAAAATGCCTTACAACTAGACAAGTTGAATGTAAATCTTATGTTTCTATCATGAGAATTAACATTGTGGATCTAAATCTGTGTTATTGTTTACATTCCACCATGTGGTTATTTGTTGGTGGTTAAGGCATCTCCTTTGGGGATTCTACTACCTTGCACTACATCAATCTAGGATGTAAAGTTCTTTTTGTTCTTCAAAGTATGCATAGCAACTCAATAGGATTTCAAAATCCTTTTGTTCCCCAAAGTGGGCACAATGATTTAATATGATCTCGAAACCCGTCTTATGCCCTCCTCCATAATGTGATCATAAGATTACACGGGAACAAGGATTGCTTCCTCATTTTGTGCAATATCTAATGTGGAAGAAAACAATGGTAATATGATGAAATAAGTTCATAATGAGAAGCTTCTTGATGGACTAGTCTATCAAGGGAGAGATGACTTTGGAAATATGGACAAATTCATGGATTTGATACTCGCATTAATTATCAGGGACTTGAAATGGAATTTAAAGGCTCTTATTTTGAAAGTTATGTGGATAGTGTGACTATAAAGTATCAAGATTGACCTATGATTTTTGACTTGGTAGTGGTGGATATGGTTATGGCTCCACTTGAACAACAAAGAAGGCCTTTGTAATATTATTTTATTAAAATCTCATATTGAAGAAAATCATAATACTATATTTAATGTTGTGTCAAATTTGACATAAATATAAATTTATAAAAAATATTTTTTTCTGATTCTAAATATAAGATGGGCCTTTTAAAAGCTCTAGAATATAATATTAATTATTAAAGCCGTTGTAGTTAGTGTTCATTTCCTTTTAAATGTTACCCTGCCCATAAAAAGGGATTTTTTCAACAGATGCGAAAAGATATATTTGTACTCCAAATGGCTATTAAAGATTGCCGTCGAATGCGTCCCGAAGTGTCAATTAAAAAATTTAGATCAAAATTTCATACCCACGTAGGCTAAGTTCTATTCTTTCTTAAAAAAAACTTTCCACCATTTATTTCGATTAGACCTTCAGCACAACCTGTGTTGTCCTCTTTTGCAAAGTGGGAAACAATTCAGATCTGACTGCCAAAATGTATCCCTAAAGGTCATCTGAAATGTGTAATGTGAATGCCTTTGCCATTTGCATTGGTGTATATATATCTCGAAGCCCATGGTAGCTAAAATCAAGGATATAAATGTTGATATCAGAAAATGTCTTTTCATTTTTATGTTAGCCAGCATTTCATGAATATGGCATGAGAGGCTGTGACAAAATGAGTTCAAAATTGACGGCTGTAATAAATGTGGTGTAATGGAAGGCTGTGGCATAACGAGTTCTCCATTGGAAAGAGATTACTCATGAACTTCCCACGTTACCATTGCTGAAGAATCCTTTCCAGCAAATAAATATACTGAATGGCTGCAGCAAAATGCAGCCTTTATTAAACAGTGTCACGCTTCAGGAGTTCTAACAAAACCATTGCTGCAGAATCCTTTGCCTTTTTGACACTAGGCATAGGCTCACCCCTGCACTCTTCAGTCCATCCTCCTGAAGTTGTATGTACACGTACAGAATATGTAAACCTCTTTGCATGGGCTGGGCCACCTTCACTTACACACCTGCAATAAAAGTAGCTTGATTATCACTTCATAAAGATTCAAAAGGCAATGATGTATAATATAACAGACTACTGCACACTCAGAAGTATTGTGCTTTCATTTACTTGCTGAAATTGTGCCTGATTTTCCTACATGAAATGGTTTGCTTTTGACTACACATTGGGTAAACTTGAGTGTCAAACATTTTCTAATAAAATTCAACTTAACAACTATTGTATTTTATATTAAACAGGAAACAAAATTTGAGAAAAAAAAAAGTTAGGGATGATCAGACTCTGAGAAAAGCAAAAGAGTTATGTACGATCATAGAGCATTTAACATAATGTCTCAATCTGGTACTGAAAATTGGTGTGCACAGCATGATGTGACAATCCTAGTAACTTTGCAACCATACAAGCTTAGCTATAATTTATAATTGATAGGTGACCAATAGAAAAGTTACCTGTATTGAGGCATTGGCCACTGTCTCCTGAGACAAATATCATTCAGAGTTTGCCGTGTAAAAGTTTGAGCTCCATTCCTTTTTCCATTTTGTGCATCTGCATTATCCCCACTAGTAGCCTTAGCCTGCTCTTCCTTTTCCTTTAAGATTACCAGAGCATTTCGGGCTGCCAATTTCTGGGCCATTTTCTTTTGTGGATTTTGAGCAACGCCAATTTGAACACCATCAACAAAAACTTCAACTGTAGCTATATTCCCTGCTCGTGAGGCCTTGTATTCAAGGCCCTCGGCCTGCTGTTGACAGCGCTCTTGTAGTTCGCGAACTGGGTGCATGGGAAGTGTCTCTGGAGTGACCATCGGTTGTAATAACGGTTGGAATATCTGTAAACGGAAAAACTAAATCAAGCTACATTCCAATGAACATCCAACCTTTTATATGAACATTGAGCTCCTCTATATTGAATGGAAATGCTGTTATTTTCTCATTATTGTTCCCATGTGGAGTAAAACTCGATTGTCATTACCTCCCAAACATTTCTTGTGTCAAGGCCCTTGTCCAGAAAAATTGCTCCAGCAATAGATTCCACAATGTCGCCAAGGACTTTTGGAGCCTTGAAATCTCCCAGACCAAAAGAATTCACTCCTGGTTTATCAAGTTCAGCTTGAATGTCCTTCACGAAATCACGTATCTACAATGAGATTAATTAACATTAGTGACATGCACAATATAAGCAATATAAATCAACAAGTTGGTTACTAAAGGCATCCAGTGATGATTCCATGGTACCTGTGCTTCTAGTGCAGTTGATCCATGTCGAAGGTGTATATGAAGTTTGTGTTTCACTGCAACACGTGCAAAGTTCTCATTGTTCACTGCTGCAGCACGCAAATCAGTAAGCCGACCAGGTGGAAGGTCAGTGTAACTAAAGAATAGATGTTTTGTTATGAGGTGATCTAAAACTGCATCACCGATAAACTCTAGTCGCTGATAGCAAGAGACTCCTGATGAGGGTCTTGAGGCATGTGTAATTGCTTCAACCAACAAGCTTCTCTCATTGAACTTACAATTCAATGCTCCTTCTAACTTATCAAAATCAATACTCCTAGCCACAGATTCCGGTACCTTGCATCTTTTCCTAGCAAGTTCACCTTCTTCAGCATCAAATTCTGCAGGAATACCTATCCAGTTCATCAGATGAGCAGCTGCTCTCTTTCCTCCTTCCACATAATAGACTCCAATCAAAGCTTCCACGACATCTGCTAACGTCTTGCTTGAAAGAACACGATAACAACTTGAATCTCCTTCAATCTCACCCTCCTCCATTGAATCATCATCACTGTCTTCAAGATGCATGCTTTTATGTGTCACAAGTTCTTTTGGCGAGGTGAGCTCCGCATCGCTAAGCAAATCTGCATTATCAGCTTCATTGGTATCCTCATCAAAGACTGGGAGCACGCCAGGAGCAGCCCATCTAGATGGAGCAAAGCGATCAGCCTGAATATAGGACTGTAGTCCTTTACTTAGTGCATATTGATATAGTACAACATTGCTTACAGTCTGCTGTCTCATGCGTGTAAGCTGTCCCTCATGTTTCTGAGGGTATTTGAGGAATAAACATCTACTGACAACCCATTTAAGATATGCATCCCCTAACAGTTCTGCCCTTTCATAGCAGAATGACTCTTGACATGATGCAGCAGTCAATGCTTCCAAGATCTGTCAGGGATATTTCAAAAGTCGGTAACACAATCAATGAAATATATTATAACTTCCAATAGAAAAACAATTGTTGCATTTAGAGAATGGTTTTGCTTGTATAGTACTGGTATTTGAAGTGACTGATTACCTTGGAAGCAGGAATTAGATAGTTAATTTTATGCTTGAGCTGAACTGCAAGAAGCATGCTCTCAACTCTCCTCATGACTGATGGTAAACGCTGTGCACCTCTAACAAGGGAACCTGGCAGCGGATGAACCAAGCAAATTTCTGGTGGCAACATTACATAATAAGTCTTATCTTGTGTTTCCTCTGCATTGCCTGCAGATTCAATAGTGATTTACCCATAATCAGAGATTGTGTTACTCGAGATTTCTTCTATAGAAACAAACTGTAAAGAGAGATGATAGATACATCAATTCCAGATGATCACTCACTCTCAGTAGTTTCAAATCTGGGGGACAGTAAGTTCTTGCAGTACGAGACACCACGTCCTCTTATAAGAGGTTGCTTCTTGTAAACCAATTTAACTCCATACCTAGAACATGGGCAATACACAAAAGACTAAGATCATTCTAAACAAAAGGAAAACAGAATGAACCCAAAAAAAAATATCAATGGGACTCAAATATACAGTGGCAATAGCAAGATTAGAAGTCGAATCCAACACATCAAAACAGTAACAGGCTACAATGCAGAAAAAGTTGAAAGAACTAAATTGCTAAAATATATATATAGCCAATGTCCTCTAGGTATACAATGCAATAACTACAAAAGTGTAATTCCACTTGATGGTGTACGTACTTCTGTTTGTAGTAGTCAGCATATGAACTGTATTCTAGAGGACCCAAGTAACCTTCTTTCCTGGGAAATGAACTTTCTGCATTCATCTCAAACCGAACTGAATCAACATAGAACCTCTTTCCCGAATGTGCTGCAGTTACAATTTTGCCTGTAAGGTCCTTTATATCAACATATCCATCTGCCATCATTAACTTTCCCGGGGGAGGAGCTTCATCCTGCAACTTCTCTATTTCATTACGAGAAGGAACTAATCCTGAAGCTTTTACAACATCAAACTGTGCTACTGCTCCTCTGATCCCATAAGTTGGATGTGACTTTTGTCCAACTGACATTCCGTTTCTCAATTTCCCAAAGCCATACTCTCTTCGGTCACCACCAAGTGTTCGTTCATCAGTACCAAGGTAAACATCAGGTCGAGCACACTGGAGCGGATTATTCCAAGCTTTAGTTCCCAAGACCCTTTCAATGAGAAGCCAGTCAATCTCCATTACTGGTTTTAAAACTTTTTCAGCTATGAGAGGAATAAACACATATGCTTTTGCAGGATCCCACGGTGTAGAGGCAGGTTCCACATTCACATCTAACACAATGCTCATGAGCCTCACATGAAAACTCTTCAATGACACAAGCTGCCAAAAAAATTACAGAAGAGGTAATGATGAAATAACTTGACTAGATAAACTACAACAAAATGTAATCTATAAAGAACTAACAAAAACTAGAGTAAACCTGGCTTTCCGAGATCTGTATCGCTCCTCGGTAGTGGAGAGAAGCCTTAGTGAACATGGTGCGAGCTACAAAGAGATCCATTGTCATTGATAACACCTGCCAAATTCACAATGCGTACACAATTTACTCTAAGTTGCTGCAATCAAATATAACTTTATTTTCCAAATACAAATTAGATGTGGCACCTCTGAGAAAAAGAATAATTCAGATTAATATACTCAAAATTCAAAGAGTACCTCTGCATCCAACTCACTACCAAAAAGCACTCCAAATTCTGAAGTTTGGGTCAAAAACGGATCCTTTGAAACTCCCACATTTTCACATTTCACTTTATACATAAACAACGTAACTAAGTTTTCTTCATTGCATTGACCATCTTTCCCAATCAGAATCCAATCACCCTGCCAAATATAAAATTAATATTCTTTACATCATATGTACAATCTAGATATAGGATAACTTCCCATGTGGATAGCAGGAAGCTTTTTATGTCCAGATATGCACTAATGTAATAGTCTGCAGAAGCTATGATACTAGAAAAACAAGAACACTAGCCAATAGGCAGCAGCCACGAAAAAATGAAAAGAATGAAATGGCATCCATTGCTAATTTATGTCCATATCACAAACATTTGAAATGTTGTGCAAATATTAGATTTATTTTCTGAGTTCAAAGTAAGATGGTAACAGGATGCATTTTCAGGTGAACCTGATATCCTTATAAACCTTTTTGCTAAGTTGCTGAATTGGAAATGGTGTAATGTCCCCATTTTTAGCAGGTTCCTGCACTTGGCTTGTTTAGTTCATCATCGTGACCCTCGTGTGTTGATAGTGGGATTTGAGGGTCTCAGTTGTGGAGTTATTAGGCTTTCCAGTGGCTTATGGTCAGTTTTGGCTCCATTTTGAGGGACTTGCTATTAATTGTAAGTCAACAGTTGGTTCCGATGAGCTCTGTTGAGTAAAAGGAGTTGAGCGATGCTCTCAATTTTTATTTCAGGCTTCTGGTTTGGGCTATGTTGTGAAAGGTGTGAAATTGAAGCTAAGTTGCACAATGGAGATAATAAATATGACTCAAATTATGAGAATTGATCATCCAATTGATTATTTGATTTAATCGTCTCTTGAGAGGATTTCTGAGTTGTGCATTTCATCTGCTGCTGAGGTATAGCAGATTTGAATTTGAGTATGATAGTATTGAATTGAGCATTCTTCCTACCGTATTAACTGTGGCTCAGAGGTTATTGCATGCTGAGAGTTGTTATTGGTTTGCATTTGAAATCTGGAGTTTATCATTTCTAATTTTCTGGGTTGGGCAGCAAGTATCTTGACTTCCAGTGCGGGCTTTATCTAATGCAAATCAGTGTTGAATCATCAGCATTTCCAGTGATCTTATATCCTGCAAATTGGCTTCCTGCTACCTTTTCTACGAGTTTGAAAAGTGACACTACATTTGGGCGTTGTTTGCATTATCACCACTCATATTTGGGTATGAGTTAATTCTGCCTGAACATGCATGTTGCAGCCAGTGTGAGGGTTTTATTGATGAAACATAGAGCGGCGTTTTACCTCTCTAAGCAAACTGTGAATGGTATTTGACATAAGAGTGTGGCGTTGGAGCATATTGGACATCTACAGCAGCGATCAGATTCCATCTATTAGTAATTGTAATTCTCCTATGGCTATTATTGCAGCATAGTCAATAATCAATAAAATTGCAAATTTCAAGAAGTTTAAATTTGGCATTAATTATAGATCATTTCAGTATTTTTGGCATCATCATTGGAGTTACTTTTATTTCATTTAACTCTATCAAAACTCAAAAAAATCATATGTTGAAAGGTTATAAAGAAAGAGAATAACAAACCTCAAAGAACACATTAACTTATTCAGTTCAGAGCTTGCTTGCAAAGTGTTTGATACAACTGAGTTATAAAGGAATTTGGTGCTTGTCCAAGCTATATCACAATCTGAATTATCCTTAGTTTTTTATCCTTAGTTTAAATTTGGCATTAATTATAGATCATTTCAGTATTTTTGGCATCATCATTGGAGTTACTTTTATTTCATTTAACTCTATCAAAACTCAAAAAAATCATATGTTGAAAGGTTATAAAGAAAGAGAATAACAAACCTCAAAGAACACATTAACTTATTCAGTTCAGAGCTTGCTTGCAAAGTGTTTGATACAACTGAGTTATAAAGGAATTTGGTGCTTGTCCAAGCTATATCACAATCTGAATTATCCTTAGTTTTTTATCCTTGAATTCAAATAGCTTAAAGGCTAAAAAACATGCATGATGTTTAAACCTAGACATTTAGAGGCAGCTATAAGCTATGCTGATGCATGCAGAAAATGAATAGAATTTCTACAAATGAAAGAGCTTAATGTTTTTTAAGCTTTGAGTGTACTACAGAACAGAAAGCGGAACATTAATGAATGGTTTAATGCTATCATCACTTATATACGAGCAGCTGGAAGCTTCATCCTGGAAAACACATTAAAATACAATATGTACAGGGAACTATCACATACAAGATAAAAGCATCACATGCATACCTGAAGACTATCTGCAACTCCTTCTGGATAAAATTCTCTATGGCGAGCAGTTCCAGGAAGAGGTTCTCCTTCTTCGGGCTGATCAACCTTTTCTCCTTCTTCACCACTGCCCTTATCAGGTAAAAGCATATCAGTAAATGCCCCCATTTCATGCAATTTCTTACATGCTTCCAAGCACACTGCCTGCAAATGTAACAACTAGCCTTGTTAAATCTGGAATGGCAAAATCTAACAGTAGAGCAAGTTTGAACTGGCAAATAAAGGACATTCTACAAATGAGAAAAACCTGTTGTGCCAAACGTATTGAAGTGCAGACAGGTCCTTCAAGCTTTTCAAAGGGTGCATTGCAAGGAAGCTGAAGCTCACAAGAATATTCAACGGATCCACCTTGCTTGTCATGCTTTTTCATGGTAAATTCTGGTCTCAATATGGAATACCTGCAATGAAAGATACAAAAATATTATCATCAGCATCTAACGACTTCAATATGTATGGTCCATTTACATGAAACAATTTTTGAATCATCTATAATTCAAATGACATTATCAATAAAAGTCATGGGTTATACCTATCACTTGGCAATTGTGAGCAATAAAAATGAACAAGGCCCACAGCAGAATTCAAACTAACAATTGCACCAGTGCTTGCCACCTGATAAACAGCTCCAGGTGCTGTCTCCGCAGAAACCAGCTTGGATGAATCCTTAAGATGGCTAAGATCGGTTCTTTCAATTGCTTCCTTGCGCAAGGTCTCTTCACTATTTCTTGCATTTCTAAGAAATGCTTCATGAGACAAATTGCCCCTAGTAATGTATAACAATTTTATTAGAAAATTACTTAAATAGATGTATTATCTTAATGCCAAAAAATATACATATATATAAAATTGCCCCTAGTAATGTATAACAACTTTATTAGAAAATTAATTAAATAGATGTATTTTCTTAATGCCAAAATATATATATTGCCAAAGCCAGAGTACAGATTTAAACACATAATACATGATGCAGACTATTGCAGCTCAATCAACAAATTATGATCTAAAAAGGTTAATATAAAACTGGTTTTTGGGTCACCGAGTCGGAAAACTAGTCGGCATATAAAAGTCAACCTTCTAGAAGCCCACAAGGAGAATTACTTTTCCATTTGCATCATATATTGTTAAACAAGGTGTATAACACTAACCCCTCAGAGTCAAACCTACTTTATGGAGTACATTTCCCTACAGAATGAGGGCTACAAATATTTATTCCAGATATTTAACAGGATTTCTAGGAAAATATTCATTTCATACCAAAAACAGAAGTCAAAATTAGAACACTAGATAAAATAGGAATAGTACTAGGCAACACAATTCTAAGACCTTACTAAAAATCCATCAGAACACACCATGTTCTAATTTCCAATCAACTGAAACTGAAACATGCAGTATATCTCCAAACTTCAGTAAAGAAAACTGAGTGTGTTTTCTGTTCAAGACCTAGAGAGCATGCATTATTTGTAGCAATTTATGGGGAATTGTGTACAAAGTCCAAACACAAATCCACAATCTATATGAGTGCCATGTAATATGTCTAATTTGTTATCAAGAGTCTCAGAAACAATAACTACATCCAGATTCAAATTGGTCATAGTTAAAGTCTCATACATATTTAAATTTCAACTGCAGAACAAACATAGATGTAATTGAAAAATTCTACAACTCCTTTAATATATTCAATAAATCAGGTAATGACAACAATAGATGGTTAGAAGAGTAGATGGCTTTCTTTTAGTGGAAGGCTTCAGTTGATTAAATCCACTTGCAGGCAATGTATATCAATGTCTTTTCAATACAACTTACAACCAGTGTCCATGAAATCTTAAACTGAATCTACATCAACCACAGGTGGTAATCCATCCTTTTCATTTCTCTAAGAAAGAGGATAAAGTAATTTGAATGGATTCAAAGGCAGGATTATAAAAAGATTATAAGCTCGGGAGTCAGAAAAGAGGGAGAACTCCTTTTGTTCAAAGAACATTTGGTTTAAGTGTAGTCTCCAAAAAGAAACAGTTTTCTATCACTTGCTGGTCAGGAAAAAAATCCTCGCTTGGAAAAATTCCCTAATGAGAAAGGATTTCATATGCGCCCCCCCCTCCCCCATGTGTTTCTGTTTTGCATGAGATTGCAAGAACACGTGAATCCTCTCCTGAATCACTGACCATATGTGGATGCAATCTCATAAGGGGTGTGTTTGCTATGGCATAGACAACCAGACAATCTGGACACGAAGGGACTGAGAGGTGATCCTGATATCTAACACAAATAAAACTAGCAATTGCACCTTGGTGTGCAATGGGTATGCCGAAGATATGTGGAAGGGGAGCATTAAATGTGAATTTCAAATTGAATTAAAAGAAAATATATGTATTATCTTTTAATATGGATAGCACGGATGTGAACAATGTTTAGTGAGCTTACTTATTAGAAATCTAAAGTGTTTGTAATGCTGATTATTAGAACAATTTACAAAAATAGTAGGAAGGAGCAAACTATTTGTAGTAATGATAATTCTGTCATAATTTCTGACAAACAAATATTAATAAATGTGAAAAATGTTTAATGAGATTACTTATTAGAAACCTTAAGTGTTTGTAAAGCTGATAAATTGAACAAATTATAAAAATAGTAGAAAGTAGAAAACTATTTGTAAAAATGATAAGTCTGTCAGAATTTATGGAAAATAAATATCAAGATAATTGAAAAATGTTTGCTTTGCCACAGTCCCATGCTCTTGTTTGTTGAAGTGCAGTCCTAAGGAAATTGCATTTCTAAATCGCAATACCCAACTTCTACAATCTAAACACTGGACCAATACTGCAGTTGAATTAATTTAGAATATAACATGATATAATGAAAAATATTACCAGGAAATTGACCTCTTGGTTTTGCATATGGATATAATGACTCGAAAGATTTGACTGGACCCCATTGCTTCTATACTTGAAAATCTGCATTGGCATTAGACATATAAATTACTTGGACATCAATTGTATGGTGCTAAGTTTGTTTGGGTCCTGCGTCTACCCAAAAAAGGGGGAACCGAGACAATGTAGAGTTTTATGTAGGCCACATAGACGTTCTGGTCAGAACATATTGCAGATTGTGTGGATGAAAAAATAAATGAAAATGTTTAAGTATTGGGAGAGAGAGTTGGGGCGGAACTGAAGCAGCAGAACAAGGTGAACCCATGTCATTTGACTTTTCTCCACTCCACTGATTTTTGTGATGACTGTTCCAAATGTGTTTGGCTTTTCCATTTTTTCTTGGCCATGCAATTAATTCATTTCTCAGATGATATTATTGATAAGGTTTTGAAAATAAGGGCATCAATTTACTTTCTCTATACGAATAAGCGGCATGGCATAAAACTCTTCTTGCAGTTTCTTTCCATCAATAAGTTGTGTGGTGTAAAGCTATTCTTACATTAATGACATGCGTAGATTTAACCTCTTCTCACATTGATGACCTGCGTGGCACATAAATCTTTTCACATCGCTGACATAATCACTGGACGGCAGAAAAGGGAACTTGGCAAACGAGCTTTAAATCATCAAACCTCGTATTCGGAGCCATTCCCATGGAGGAAGCAGAAGTTCTGGATCAGCTGGATCGTCTTGCAACCCCTCTAGATCTCATCCAACCATTGATCATCATAATGAGCCGGAGCATTTAATATATGAAATGCCTTCAGTGTAAAGATTGGGAGAAAGATCGCACAAGTGGAACAGACAGCCGGATTCCTCCTCAAAGTGGAATCTTGAAGTTGAAAATTGATGGAGCTTCTTATGTGAACCTAAACATGTTATGAAGTTGAGGAACTTTGCAAAGGAAAGGCAATTCTAACTTTTCTGTTAAGTTCTTTATGTTGCTCCAATTCAATTTGCAGAAGCTTTTCTGTTAGCTAGGCTCCACAACAAGCTCAAGCCAGAGAGCATGTGTTGCTGGTAAGTAAATTGACGCCATATGTACACGTGGAGGACCTTGGCATCTTCCTAGCAGATCAAGCAATTATGGGGCTCATTACTTCTTCTGCAGGAGATAGTATTTGCAAGAGTTGATGAAACAATTGATGGTGAAATTTAAAGTCTTAAGCTTTTTGAAGATTTCATGTCACGAAAGCAGTAACAGCCTCTACCAATTTTGTGGTTGTACAAATCTGACTTTCTAGGAAGGTTACTTCTTTTGTGATTTGAATGTTTTCTCTGAGCTTTAAGCTTTTCTTCCAATTGACAAGGATTCTGATCCCATCGTTAATTTAGTGGGACCCAGTACAAGCACACGCCTGTTTCCAGGGGAACCCAGTAGCAAAGATTAATTCTGTTCTGGTCCTTTAGGTTTATACTTAAACCATTGCTGTGATTGCACACAATTGATAGAAGCTTAAATTTCTAAGGTCATCATTTATACTTTTTAAATGTTTGTGAGACATCAATGTTATGATTACACATAATTGATATAATCTTGAGTTTCTTAGGTCATCATTTATACTTTTTTGAAAGTTTGCAGGACATTTTAAAAAACAGAAACATGCATGTGTGCTTATAGTCAAACTTGAATCAATGTTATGATTGCACAAAATTGATAGAGTATTGAATTTGCAAGGTCATCATTTATAAAATAAAATAAAAAAACATTTTGAGACATTTAAATAAAGTTAAATAAAAAACTTTTTGAGACATTTAAATCAATGTTTGTGATTGCACATAATTGATTTTAGTTTAAATTTCTAAGGATCATTTATACTTTTTGAAAGTTTGCGAGAAATTAAAAAAACAAAAACATGCATGTGTGTTTATAGTATATACTTAAGAAAAAGTTATGATTGCATATAATTGATATGATTTTGAATTCCTAAGGTCATCATTTATACTTTTTTGATAGTTTGCAAGACATTTAAAAAAAACAGAACCATGCATGTGTGTTTATAATTAAACTTGAATCAATGTTGTGATTGCACACAATTGATAGAACTTTGAATTTATAAAGTCATCATTTATATGAAAAAATTACTGTTTTTAAGACATTTGAAATAAGAAACATGCATGTGTTTATAATTAAATCAATGCTATGATTGCACACAATTGATTGAAGTTTAAATTTCTAGGTCATCATATCTGTTATTTTTAACATTTGTGCAATATTTTTAGAAACAAAGAATCATCCATGTCTGTGTGTACATCATTCTAATAGCTTGGCCAAATAAAAAAACACATTATATCCACTTTGAATTTAGCTTCAGTAT
Source organism: Cupressus sempervirens (assembly GCA_028749045.1). Taxonomy (NCBI): domain Eukaryota; kingdom Viridiplantae; phylum Streptophyta; class Pinopsida; order Cupressales; family Cupressaceae; genus Cupressus; species Cupressus sempervirens. Next base: position 638,180,468 of record CM053793.1, read on the forward strand.
GCATATACCTAATGATAACAGGGAGCCAACGCAATACCTCAGAGTCTTCATAGCAGTTAAAGGCAGCTATGAAACTCATTACCACTTTTGCACAAGACATAGGATGTGCAAGAGTTGATGCAAACTAGTAAGTATCCACAAAGCCAAACATCTAGATTAATACTGAATTTCAGATTTTTTAAAATTTTGAGTTGGGGAAGCAGTAATAACCTCTTCTTATTTTGCATCCCAACATATTTCAAAAATGTTTCTTTCTGGGGAGGTTGCTTTGTCAGTCAAATGTCTTTGCTGACTTTCTTGTTTTCTGGCAATTGACCAGGATTATGGCCCTTCTATTGCTCTTCTCTAATGCAGAATAAAGCATTGTCTTCCATTGTACTCCATTCTCTTGGCTCTATCAGCATTTTTATTCTACTACCTTGTCAAGTATCACCCCTTAAATTAAATTATTCTGCTTCACTCTTGATAATATGATTTTAGCATTCGAATTTTTTACCTGTGGTTGAGTCTTCCCCATATCCCATTAGCGGTTAACTTGTTGTATTCTAGATTACAAGTTACATACTTCGGTCATTCCTCTAGAGCAATAGAATTACACAAGTGTCCTTGAATAGCCATAATTTTTGCCCATAACAAACAAAATGCTGTTAATCCCAGATTATGGAATCGCAAGAAATCTTCTACAGAATGTCACCTGAAAAATGCCCCGGATTTAAAAACCCTAAGGAAGAAATCTAGAGGTATTAGAAACTCTTGGACCAGTGAGGAAGCTATTTAGAAAATCAAATATCCAATAAAATCAGTTGAAGAAACCTGTAATCTGCCTCTGAGCTGAACCCTATGAGGATGGCACTGTCTAATGAGTTGACCAAGTTACAGTCCCTGAAATAGACCCAAGCCAGTTACTGACTTGTATAAATCAGGGAAATAGTTGGTATATTTGCAATTACCAACACTAGCAATGGAAGTGGCTCCTAACCATATCATGTTACCAAATCATAATCTCATACTGTCATGCCTTCAGAAAGATTATCATCAAGGACAAAGAAGCAGAACAAACTTTTCATCTTCCTACTATTCAATTCATTTGCATGAGAATGCAGGGCCTGCTTATTCGTGTAAGCTAACATAATTTTATTTTTTAAAAGTGCATCAAACTTTATTTGTCTCTCAATTTTGTGAATAAGTCCAGTTCTAACAAGATGAGGAACCTTCAAACAAGCTGTTCACAAGTTCTGATGTCCAAACTCACGTAAGGATACAAGATTTTCATACCTATAATAGCAGTGTGATTGAGGACTGAGACATGCATTTAACAGATGAAAAATCGATGATAATGTGTGTTACCTAATATTTTTATCTAAGAGTTCAAAATTAATCTTATCACAACCAGCAGGTATACGACTATAACTTCATCACATTTAATGATTATGATTTTTTATTTTTCTTCTGAAATCGCTCAGGGATCAGAAAAACTTGTCAAGTTCATCAGAACCTGGCAACCATGGCTTTGTGAACTCTTAAAGCCGTCATTACCATCAACATAACATCTATAGTAGTAATTCACAGATCATAAATAAAAACTGTAACTTCAGACCCCATACACTTCCAAACTAACAGTAGCTGTAAACAAAATTGTGGCATGAATGAATGAATGCTTTTAATGATGAAAAGCAAAAACAAGGATGAAAAGCAAAAACATGTAAAATCAAGAAATAGACAGTCAATTGCAACTACAAATAGCTGCAAAGAATAACACTGAAATATATAAGAAATAATATAGAATAAGCAAAGTGATACTATAGGGAATGGCTCAAAAAATACTTCTCAAGCATCAGTATATAGTCTGATCCAGGTTTGCGAGCACGGCCTCTTGACTGGATATAAGCCAGGACAGTTTTAGCAAGATCAAAGCGAATGACAACATTACACTGCCGGATGTCTAATCCTTCCTCTGCAACACTGGTTGCAACCAGCAAGGTAACCTGCCAAAAAATGGAATAGCGACATTGTAAGTGTTAAAAATGGGATTCATGATTGCATTAAACTGAGGAGTCAAATAAAAATAAATAAAAAGGCAGAAGTTGCAATGCTATAAATAGAGACACTAAAACTAGCAGACTAAAGCACTAAAATATCTGAATCTAAATATAGAACTTAAGATGACCGTTATAATAATATAATTTTATGATTATCTCAAATTTTCTCAATAGACATCTATCACAAGCGAAAAAATGAAGTTGATGTTGCACAAAATAAAACAAACAAACTGTGATAGCATACCCGACCATCACGGAATTTGGCAATTGTTTCCTGCATCTGCCTTGTCCGCATATCGTGGTTGTTGTTGTGCCCAATTAAACTTGCGCACTTCACAAAATCCAAAGATGGTAATTCTGCAAACACCTATGAATCAAAACAAAAGGTGTTCAGACAAAAACTTTTGACCAACTGACGAAACATTATAATTAAAAAAATGCAAAAAGGGCAAACCTTTGGAAGGACTAAAGCAGATACAACCCGTTCCACAAAAATAATTGCACGGAAATCTTCAGTATGCTGATACTTCAACAGAATTTTTATCAATGATTGTACTTTTGGGGTCACCTTACCATCTGCTACTGCAGCACCAATGACCTCGTCAACATGCTCACCACCAGAGACAACTAGACATTTACATTGAGCAACATGTTAGAAAAACTCCCTTTAATAAAATCATAAAAGTAACTTCGAAACAAAAATAAAATATTTGCAAAAATTAAAGGGAAGAACATTGAACCATTCAATTAAAGACTATTCAGGAAAAACATGATACCACAATTCACAAACATCTGACATGTGATGGGATATTGTGATTGATGTCAAAGTCAAAGACATGACCAGGAGATGCATACACAAACAACAAATAATACAGTATGCAGTAATGGTCATAATTGAAGATAAAATACAGATAAGTATATGGACATATCAATCATTATGAAAGCAATATGTTAAATGGATGACAGAATATATCCAAGTAAATGCTATATATATATAGATCCACACTACAATTATTGCATTGAGATCGAACCAGTTACAATCAAAGATATACATAAGATGTAAATGAGTGAGAAGTCATGAAATCTTTGACCTCAAGGCAGGAGTTAGGTCACAAATATTGCACATGGGAGATCAGTTTCTTCTCATCTCCTCAACAATAAGATGCGATTATAAAGAAGCCATTAGGAAATCAAAACATTATAAAATATGCCAAAAAAAAAAAAAAAAAATTCACTTATCTGCCATCCGCTTGGCCCAGTTCAACCAAGTTCAAACATGGTTCGATCTGTGCATGAGCAGTTCACCCGGGTTCAATCAGCAGGTGAACAAGTTTGAACTTGGGCTCTGCATTTCGAACTCTGGCCAAACCATGTTCAAACTGTACCTGGACCAGGTACCAGTTTGAACCCATGCCTGGTCCAGAGGGTGTATAACCAAACCAGGGTAACTAAGGTTAAAGTTTAAATCGGTAAAATGGTTATTATACTTTGTGTGCTCTTCAACATGAATAGGATGGAAGAAGGAAAATAACAAGTCTCAAATCTGTATAGAAAAATATAGGTGAGAGCATTCAGCCATTCAATTCAGGAATATTTGGGAAGAAATTACATTTTGTGGTTAATGAAGACCAGGAGACATAAACAATTCATATGACATAAATGCGATGCAAGAAGGAAAAATAACAGGTATGTAGTAAAATAAATAGGTTAGAACACTGAACCATTCAATTCAGGACTATTTGGGAAAAAATTACAAGGTTAACAAAGACAGGAATTAATAAATATTTTGAATGACATGAACATGATGAATAGACAATTGAATTAATGAAGCCGCATTTAAAATCAACACAACTAGAAGAAGCTTCTAAGGTTTAAGGCAGCCCATGATCGCTTGCATGAACCCTCTCCTGCCCTGGTTTTGCCTGGGAAAGCAAATCGGAGGCCGTTGAATGGAGACAAAAGTAGATGGAGATCAAGATTTCTGCGAGGCAAATTGGACTCCCTTTCTCTGCATTGTTTTTAAGATTATAAAAATATTTGCTACAGTGGGAACCCAGATGTAATGTGCCACATCCTATTTAAATTTTTCCAAGCATCCTCATGATTATAATAATTTGCACAGTTTGATATAGATATGAAATCCTTATATGATCTTGATGAGATTAATCCAAAATTGATAATTAATAGTTTATTCTGTAAATCAGATTTAATGCTCACAATATAGCTCAGAAATAAATTAATTCGTTTGGAGCATCTGTTTATCCGACACAATTCTGCTGTAACTTATTTCTAAGTGAAAATGCTTTTCTGCCTTTAAAAACTTCTTGATAATTGTCCTTAGGAAGCCACAATTGCTGCCAGTTATATAGATAATCCAACTTACACAATGGCAAACTCCATGTAGATTTTCATCCTGCAATTCCAAACCTCGAGCAGTTTCCTGCTCAAATAGGTTGAGCCATTGCTTGTGCACTTCACAAGAGTAAAAATTGAGTAAAAATGTATTTTCAATGATAATCTTTCTGCTTGCCTAGTCTCTTTTATATACCATTTTCCTCCAATAAACCTAATCCTTCAGATGCCCCTTGACATCACTAAGAATTAGCTTGAGTTCTAATTTTACTTCATCTATCAGTTAACCTTCATTTGGACATAGTTTAAGTTTGAAGAGAAAGCATTACAGTTGACCTGAATCACAAACTAAAATGCTCCTAGACTTGCAATGATCCCAGATCATCCTGGAGATTGTAATTTTTGATCTTCAATCTTCCTTATGATACAGTCAGTTTATGTTGCACTTCATTGATATAATCAGGAATTGAAACTATGCACCAGGTGATGCTTCTTTGACTGTCTCAAATATGCCCAACACTATATTACAACGATGTCCTTGAGGATTAGTTGATGTTATGCTAAGCTCAATTCTATTATGCACTAGAATAATGTCTCTGAAGAAAAACTATTACTATGCTTGCCTCAACTGGTCTACCAAGATAACCTTCAATGCCAAAAGAAGGTTGAATATGCAGTACCAAAAGACTCAAACCCTATTCTTCTGCCTCAAAATACTCTTAAGACACTTGTGCAAAATGTTCTAACCAAGTGGTCATCTTGGTATGTTATGAAACAATATGTTCTGCTCAACCCAAGTATTTTAAAAAATCTGCTCATTCATGTATCTGGCATTATGTCTATCTTTCAACTGCCACTGGGAAACAGCTATATTAGCAAAAGCATCTGTGTTCTCTTCAATACATTGAGGCCTTTAATAGGAACAAGAAAAATTGGCTTGATCAAATTGAATAATATCATTTGTTGCCACAATCTTCTGCTCTCTCATTACACATATTCACCAAAGATCTTGAGCAGCAAATACAAATCTCGATTGTCATTGTTAACATCCAAGATGACAACAATGTGTTGCATCATCCGCCATGATTGATTGTGGGGTGGCCCAAGTAATGGGATTCCACTCCTTTGTGCATAACATATCTTGTATTCGAGTAAAATACTCTGTGTCCTTTATTGCAAGATTGTATCTTCACTTTTTTCGCATGTTGAGAGTACTTGCAATTTTGCATGATGACAAAAACATTGAAAGGACATAATGTAAAGTAAATAGTCTCTTTCATATTTTGAATTGCACTCATAGTAGTGGTTAGAATGCCCAATTTTTTCTTCATTTATGATCGTACGCAAACTAACCTTTCCTAGTCCTTAGTGGATAAAGGGATCAATCACTCGAACTTGCAAACCCAATACTATTTGTTTTGTCATCACCTTCTCAGGTTCTAATACAAGATGTAGGAGTACATCCAATTGCTGCCTAAACTCTTGTTTTTCCTTATCCACATAAGCTTCAGCAAACTTTTCATTAAGCCTTCGCAGATGGTGTGTCATGTCCCATTTTTGAAATTCTAATGTCACCTGCTAGGTTTAGGGCTGTTTATAGCCATAAATAGCCCATATTAATATACTTAAACTGAAGTGATCAAAATATACTGATTCCAACTACGGTATTCCATTATTCAAAGTAAGAAAGTTGTACATTCACCAAACATATTAAGCAATCTTACTATTTATGATCCTTAATGTCCATGCTACATTCAAGAAGAAGAATTAGAATATAACCAAGTTGCTTAGATACAAATCACAATAGGTTCTCTCAAAGTTCACAGATCCAAACCCCTACCCTATCTTGTGACTATGCCCTCAAGGTTTCAAAAAGATGTTGATCCCTACCCTATCCAAGGAATCAACCTATTAGCTCGATTTAGACAGGCCTCTCCTTGGAAACACATTAGCCCTTTCCTTCCCGGGTAGTAAAGTAGTACAGGTTCTGAGTTATTCTGCAGATCAGATTTAATGCTTAGCATATAGCTCAGAATGACTAAATCAGCTCTTTTGGAGTGGCTGTTTATCTGGCCCAATTTTGCAGTGATCTATTTATTAGAGAAACTACTTTTCTGCCCTTGAAACTGTTTGATAATTGTCCTTTATTAACATATTTGCTGCCAGTTGTAAGGATATTTTGATTCCAACACTTATTTACACAATGAAGATCTCCATGTGAAAGCACTCTTGCCAACTATGGGTTTTCATCCTCTAATCTTAGACCTAGATGGGTTTCATCCTCAGTTTGGTTGAACCATAGTTTTTGCTCCACAAGGAGTAATAATGAAATAAAAATGAATCATCAATATGATTCTCCTTCTCCTTGTTTGGTTTCTCTTAAATAGTTTTTTTCTCCAATATAGATAAACCTTTCTCACATGCCCCTTAAAAATATTAAAAATAAAATTTAGTTATAATTTTACTTTGTCTATTACTTATTGTTTGGACATTGTATGAGTTTTAAGAGTAGGCAACACACCATCAAAAGCTACATATTTTACTAAATACATGCTTAGATAATTAGTTATACCTCTAGAACCAATCAAGATAAAAATGCAATTTAAGCAAGCTTCCTAAGCTTTGTTACAACAGCTTTGGCCCCTCATATGCTACTGCCCCCATCAATTTAAGGTTATTTAATGCTTTCCAGAGTTTGTCCATCCCTCTTTCACTTTACTAAAGTATTTTTAACTGAATTCCAATGCTTTTGCAGTTACCAAAGAAGCTGTGTGTGTAATCAGTTACTAGTGAGGCCTATATATTCATAGAATCTGATTTTTGCAGCAGCTGCCCAATGTTTTTCTAAAGTGTTTTGAAATAGTCTACCTCAGACAGTTTCTCCACAAGTTTCTCTGGTTTACAGAGCATTAAGCTAGGTTTCAATCTTTCTTGCTAGAAAAGAATGTTTTTCAATTAGCTCAATCTAACAATCTCATTTTTATTTTTATTTTCTTCTCAGCTTGATGGAAGATGAGAGATGCTGTATTGCCATCTACCCTAGACAAGCAAAGTATGGCTACTAAACAGAGGGCTTGATGTGGTGAAAATCAAGTGCATAAATAAAGGATACGGACAGTTTCAGGATCTTCTTGGAATGCAGCTTAAGAAGGGCAAAACAGAAACACAATATTGTGAAATATGTCATACTTCAAGCACAATTTGGTTTCTGTTTCAGGAGCTTCCCAAACATAAATTTAATCTGCATCTTTCATACCAGTCTTGCAAACAAAACAATATGAAATAATGCATCAAAGAATTGGAAACCCTCAAACTGGTAGGATTTATACATATTGCCATGTACTATTTTCTAATGGTCTCCCACAAACAATACAACTGAGATATGGACCTTTTTCATTTAGATCAATCAAAGAATGACCAGTCCAAATCCTACATTTCATGGCAAGAAGGACCTGATCAAAGATGTGCATTTATAATTAAAATGAGCTCAAGAATCACAGAGACAGATGAGGCTTATAGATTTAGACACAAAAAGTGGAGTGCCAAATATGTCACAAACTTCAAAAAAAGAAAAAAGGAAAAAAGGGAAAAAAACAGATATGGACAGCACAAAAGAGGGCGAGTGAGTTACTATAAGTTGAATTCTTCGACTACATTTGTACAGGTACTATCAATAAGCGTCAATCTTTCACATAATGGGACCATAATCTGCTTCCTAAGAACATAATAGGAAGGCATTGTAGACCAGCTCCAAGCAGATAAAATGCTCTCATTACCAAATAACTGTAGATGAATATAGTGTTTCAGTAGGGATTCAATCATTGTCTGTCTGTAGTTTTTGCCTTTTTGAATGGAAACATAGCATCACCTGACTGAAAATTTTCTTGTAAATAACAAATATAGATTAATAAGAATTCTCTGTAGTCATGAATGAACTTAATTATACATCATATGGGCAACATCAATAAGCAGAAATCCTCCATGACTCAACTTGTGCTCTACAGACATTTCAGGAATGCAAAATCAGAGGAGGACATGTCACCATGAGGTCCCTTTTTCCTGCAAGTTCCCTCAGGCATTTTCGATTTTATTGGAAACTCAAGGACCTTAAATATTTTATGGAGGAACTTAGGGCTTGCAGACATCATATATATTTATATATATGCATTTTCTTGATCCCCTCAACTATTTATACGAAAGGATAGAAAATGCATTACAAAGCATATACAGAAAAAGTACTGAACATTTCACATTTCAGGAAAGCAAAAGCACAGGGGGTCATGCTACCATGAGATCCCTTTCTTTCCTGCCTAAACTATTTATACTGGAGAAAAGCAAATGCATAACAGAGCACATACAGAAATAGTACTGAACATTACAATATTCATGCCTAGATACGACTAAAACTAAAGCAAACCACATCCTGGTAACTGCAGGCTATGCAAAATAATACAATGATAAATTCACACTTTTGCTTTCAGAAGTCCAATGATGTGCTTTTTTAAATGTAACTAATGTATCTCAGGGCTTATTTTAGATTACCAGGTCTGAACTTATAAGCTTTATAAAGAAGTGAAAAGCTGAAGAAAAATCATATATTTTCTATCTAGAAAAAAATTTCATGGGTGTTAGGCCAAAGAAATATAGCATGAAGATACAAACTAAAAGAAATGTGTTTCACCAGAAGCATCTGGAAGTTCGCCCTCTTCAACTTCATCTGAACATCCTCCCTCCATAGCATTATCATTTCTCTCTGATTTCTCGGAATCCTTATTACATGCGGCTCCCTCAGCCAATTGGCACTGCAGAAGAGCTACAACCTTTTCCAAATAAGACTCCTGAAATTTCACATCCAGCTGACGATTTGCTCTTTCATCATTTTGAAGGGATGTCAAAAATGATTGGGCAACCTACACAGTAAAAAATAAATAAATCAACAAACAGAGAACCATTAATTACTAATCAATAAATAGCCAAAGTACTTGGATATAGACCAAATGATACTAATAACTAACAGTAATTATCCCTTGTGCTGACTTACTACCTTATAGGCACACCATTGTCCTAACTCATCAAGGGCATAGATGATTGCCCTCAATTTTTGCACTAAATTGGCAGCACCATCACTTTCTGTTCTTTCAGAGACACCATATACAAGTCGCAGCTCCTCTTTGGCCCCAGCATCTCTTGCACCCATAAATTGCCATTTGCTGCGTTTCGAACTTGCATGAGCAGCATTCTCAATAGCTACTTCCATTTGTTTTATTTGTTCATGCAGAGACCATAGTATAGCTGCCTTATCATATTCCACTACCACTTCTAGTGGCATTGGAACATGCTTCTCAAGCTCCTTCCTATCTTTTATGGTGCATACAACAGAATCAAGTTTACTTTCAAGGTTGCGTATCTTTATTGCACAGTCTTCCTGATTTGAGACACCTGAAAAGCAGAGCTGTTACTTGAAAAGCCAGGAATGACAGAAACAGAACCACAGTAACTAATGCAATGGATGATAGGAGGTTCAATAGAGACTGGAATTTTGAGATCGATCACAAAATTATTCATCAGTCTCTAATAAATAACATTATTAGTTGCTTCTTTGAAGCCATGCTTCTAATTACATGAGTGTATATAATATATTATCAAACAGATCTATCAAACAAATGTGAAGCACAAAAGAGCAACATGACTTTTTAAATTCTATACCTTTCAAATTGACTGGAGATGCTGTCATACCAAAAACTGCTGGCCTTTTATCTTTTGGAGTGGTATGGTAGAATTCAGACATTACCAAAGAATAGGGATGTTTCTTTACTGCATGGTGGCACTCATCCAAGATAAGAAGATGAATTGCTTCCATCTTTATTATGCTATGCCTCAAGATGTTCAGAAGAATTTGTGCCGTCATTACAAGCACCTGATATAACAAGTTTACAAAATTATTTATTACATTAACCATCAGCTACACATACACATGAATGGAAAACGATTTCCTTTTTGTATTTTCTGATCTTGCAAAGCAATTTTAAGATGAATCTCAATTTGATATGAGTCTACTTCCTTCAGTATTTGACTCTAATTTTTCCCCATGTATGTGGCAAAAAATATCTCTCATATAGGTACACTTTTACATGCCTAGATAAACTGGCTAAGCATTCCAAGTTCGAATTTCAAACCAGAAAGGTGTACTTAGAAAAGAAAACTCTGCTAAATCACAAGGTGTGACTGTGGACATCTACACTGTATACAATGATATCATTTAGAATGTATGCCACATAAAGATTAGGAACCAAAATCAAATGCTAAACCACCTATTTTTATTCTTTGAAAATATACTTCAATGTCCACTCAATAACATGATTACTTGTAAAGAGTAACATAATAAATAACAACATATTATACATTCTCTTTACATCAACATTATAACAAATTTCAAAGAACCCTAAAGATTATTTACCTCCCTTGACTCAAATTCCCGCTGCCATCTTCGTGCATCCCAAAAATCTTGCCCCATCTCACCACAGTAGTGGCCAACGTTAAAGCCAGTTTGCTTTCTTATCACTTCCGCTTGCTGTTTTCAGTCAACATTGATTCGCTAAGTAACATGATATATCAAAACATGAGATGGTCGGAAATCCCATATGATCACATGCAAAAAATTCTAATTACAAAAACATGTACTTCAGCTTCTTCAGTATTGCAAGAGATTTGATAAATGATATTACTTATCCATTAGTACCACTTGGTTTCCATCACTACCTACTCTTTGATTTTTCAAAATGAATAACAATCATATATGATAATGTATTCAAAAAATATGGTTTCAAGCAGATGATCTAATTAAAACTCCAAATTAACTATTGAAAATGCAAACTTGCCAGCAAGCATGAAGGACTACCTGGTAAACAAGAGGAACCTTGGGCACCAAAAAGATTGCTAACATTTTCCTGCCTTCCTTACGCATGGTTTTGCATACACTTCTCATCAGGAGAACAGCAATCAGGGTCTTCCCAGCTCCAGTTTCAAGGAATGCTATTGTATTTTTAACTAATGCTTGCTCTAGTACTTCAATTTGATAATCACGTGCCCGCTCTTCTGCCACCTTTTCTTTAGGTTCATCTGAAACCTTTTCAGAGGTTTTAAGTTGCCCTGGAGATGTTTCATTTTCCTTAAGTCTTGCTCTTTCCCTTTCAGTTTCAGAATCCATTGTCCCATGCCGAAAAATCATTTTTCCAGAACGATCTCTTTCCCAATAGCCCCTTCTCTCTCTTTCTCTCCTGCCATCTCTATCTCTCCTCTCTTTCTCTCTTTCCCTCCTGTTCCAGTCCCTGTCACTCCTCTCACTCTCCCTTTCCCAATCACGGCCCCTCTTCCTATCAAACCTCCCTCTTTCTCTAGAAAATTCCGGATACCTCCCTCTATCTCTTGACATATCTTGACACCTTACTCTTTCCCTTGTCACATCCTGACACCTTGTTTGCACTCTCCCATCTTTACTGGTGTCCCTCAAGAACTTCCTTCGTCTCTCTCTCTCGTCAATATCATCTGCAGATCTTGATCTCTCTCTTCTTCGTTTAGAATAATCATTTGCTCTGTTTCTCTCGGGTGCTCCTTTCATGTTATCTGCACAGTTTTCTCTTTCTCCAGATTTTGCCACAGAGTTGCACATCTTTTCATCATGTTTCCTAAAGCTGTCTCTGGAGTTCACATTCTTCTCCCAACGCTCTTCTTGAATTTTACCTAATTTGTTAGCTTCGCCAACACCTTTATGCCTCCCAGCTCCATTTCTCTCAGTTTCTTTCTGGCATTCATTATTAACCTTATCGGAATGCTTCTTCCTCTGCTCTTCCAATAACATCATCTCTTTTTCATTTTCCTTGTTTGTTGCATGACAGTCACTTCTCAGTCTTTTGCAAGAATTGGGCATCATATCCTTTGCTTCTGTCATTTCAAACCCATGTCCATTACAAGCATTAGTGAATCTAATAGAATTGCAATCTCTGTCAGACAAAAGCTGCACATCCAAGGCATCTACAATTTGATTATCATGCCCAACACTCTGTTCATAAGTGACCTCTTTGATTATCTTATCATTACTATCTAGAAAGGCCACTTTTTCATTTTGAAGAGGATCTCCATCCATGAGAATGTCAATTCCAAAATCATTATTGTGGACACCAAATGTGTCTTCATGGCAATTGTCCTTGTTCTGAACAAATGTTTGATCCCAACTCATTAAAATATCTTCACATGCATCAATCCAGTAGGAGGTTTTGCTTGCAGGATCATCAAAAGATTGCTCAGTATCAATATGAGGCTTTGGGGAGGGAAAGTCGAACTTCTCCTCAAAACAACCTTCCAATTTATGAGGTGATTCAATATCTTTCACAGAAATCAAATCCAAAGGACCTACAGTCAACCCAGGATGTGGTTCCTCCATGGCAGATCAGAATAAAATGTGTATCAAGTTGAGCCAAGTAGTAGAATCACCTAAGCAAATCAATAGATGAATTATTCAAAATGTCAAAATGTTAGCATAAAATTAAGAAGTTCATGCAATAATACGAAAATAAATAAGCCAACCACTACAAAACACAAATGACAGTCACCCATAGTGAAATACAGAAATGACAATCACCCATAAAGTTATACATAAACAAATAAAATTCGTTCATTAAGAAATCTAGAAACAAACAGTGGTAACTCGGTGAAATACAAGTACATGGAAATTATAAAACTATTTCCCTAGCTACATATAAAATGAAAGAAGGATAAGCAGCAAAGTACAAAAGCAATAATAATCCAACTGTTTAACGGGCATATTAGCAAAGGTTTCTTAACATGAGAAACACAACAGACTCTGCTTGGACAGAACTCTAAGTTAAAGCAACACTGTTTTTAATCATTTGTAAGTCATTTTTATGGTAAAGAAATGTTTTATTTTTGCTTTGTCTTTGCTTGGATTGATTTTGCTTGCACTTTTAATTCTTATTATCTGCAATGTCGATTATGTGAGCTTGCTTTAAAGTTCTGCTGGGATATTTTGGCAGCTGTTTTTATGCCCAAAGATAGAGCCAAATAAGGTTTTATGTCAATATAAATTAAGCCAACACAACATATAGAGCCAAAACCAATGCTAACTGCAAATTGTAAGAAAGTAAAAAAAATTAATGTTATGCAAGATAAAGATAAATAGCGTATCTTTGGCCACTAAAATGTCCTGCAAACACAATAAATTTCTGAAATTTTATTTTATTTGCTTTTACTTTCTTGAGATATAAATCATTTTTCTTAAACTAAAAATTAAAGAAGTTAAAACACAAACTTCTTCCATTTCAAGGGAGGGTATTATTAGAAATATTTGATTCTGAACCAAACTAGCATCTAAGATCATGAACATCATAAAGAAGCCGCCAAGAAAAATAAGCATACATCCACAAAACATTTATCTGCGCATACTTTCTCTACAACTTTGTGCCCCTCTATTTAGCCTCTTTGGCTAATAACAGACCTATTTTTCATGATTTGTAAGATACCTGTATTTAAAGAAATGTTTCCAACTACAACTGGTCAACCTAATTAAAAAAAGCTACTTATTAAGAACTCAAACTAAATAAAATGATGAATCCAAAATATATACATACATACATTACATATACATATATATGCACGTGCGCGCACAAGCGCACACATGCATATACATACATGATACGTACATACATATATATGGTTGTAACCTGAACAGTCCTTCCTTGATAACAGTAACTTCTAGAGTACGATGATAACTATAAATGAAATTAAAATTAGCAAATATATATCGGAAATAATTTTCATGACGTACAAGAGCAAAATAATCAACAATATCAAAAATACAAAGCTGCAACCTGTTATGAAATCAGAGTAGATAAAGAGAAATTCATGGCTCAAAGAGGTAAACCTAATTTATTAGTTTTGATAATAAATTTGTCTGTTTTGCAAATGCTACCTCACCCAAGAGAAAATAAAGAACAAAATGCAGGGATTCTATTTTTATTTCATAATCTACAGATAGCAAATTGATGTATAGTTAACAATAGAACTGACTAAGTGAAGCATTAATGCAAAGAAAGATAAAAACCTAACCTAAACAAGCAAATTTAAGTTACAGAGATTGTAAGGTTGAAATCCAAAGATAACAATCAAGGTTGAAGAAAGCTACAGAAAAACCTACCTGCTTTTAACGAATTTTTGCATACAATTCCTTATTTTTATTTCAACAATTTAGTCTGTAAACAGTATCTGTCCTTTTTGTTCTGAATTGGAGACTTTAATGAATAATTTCATCACAGTTGTGACATGTTAGATTAAAATTCCACTTTTTTGTTCAAGGTTTAACCTGACAAAAGGTTAATTATGTTGAATTGCATCCCAAACAATCACATAGCAAATTCTTAAGCGAAAAAGATTACATTTTGTTGTAAACGGATCATGCATTCTTGAATAAAGCTGATTTACCTACAAAAGAGTTCTATATATTGCTTCCTTTTTAACAAAACATATAACTAAAGAAAACGGCTTCCAACTAGAAACTGGTCAAACTGAAATTTTCACTATGCTCAAAATTTCAATCTGCATTTGAATGATGCAACAGAAAATTGCAATGCACTTACTATCATGCTAACCTAAACAGTTCCTGTAGTTATGTTGTGACTAAATTTGAAAAATGAAAACCAGGCATTCAGCAAAGAAGAAAATAAAATAACAAAATACAAATCTTCCTTTTTGTCTCGCAGTCCATCATATGATACAGGTTGATACAATGTTCATAAAAATAAAATAAATTGAGGTCACACATAATAACAAATCAGTGCTAACATTTAGTGTTTTACAGATTTTTCATTCAAAAAACTTAACTTCGATTAGAAATTTCAAAAAAATATTAAAAAAGACTCGTAATAATAAATGCCATTGCATTGCCTATAGGCTAGAATACTACAGAGAGAAAACAAGTTAAGGTAAGGAAATACGAAATCAAACCAAACCAAACAAGCCAATATAAAAAAGGCATAAAAGATAAGAAATAAATTTGAATTAAAGAGAACTTTACAATAAATCTACCTTCTGGGCACACAAAATGCATTATTTCCATTCATAATATCTAGTATCTATGCAACTTACAATTGCTATTGCCATCTCTAATCCAATATTTTAATGAATAGTTCCAACAAAAATCATCCAAGTGTTCGACATCATAACAAACAAATTTTAATATGATGTAGCATTAACGTTGCATTTGAGCCTCAACGATGAATCTTGACAAGAAAACCTACTTTGTATCACCCTAACCTAAACAGTTCTTTTGTTAAATAGTAAATAAAATTACATCAAAAACTTCAGAGAGACAAGCTATAAAAAAGCATAAAGCTAAACCTACCTTGTTTAAAGACTATCTACTTTCTAATTTTGTGCGCAATACCTTGTTCCATTTTCTAACAACTAGGACTCATAACTGTCATATCTGTTTCTAATCCAATACACTGACAGATAGTTCCATTAACATGCAATGGTCATCCTGTTGCCATAATTGCCTGGTTTACATTTTAATATGATCCTGCGTAGATATTATGCCCAGCAACTCAATGACGAATCTGGAAAAGAATATTCATTTCGCATTATCATAATGCCAAACAGTTCTCTCATTATGTGCGACGAAATTTACCAGACGAATGTTAGAAATTTGTTGGGTATACAAGAAGCAAATCCGAAGCTTCCTTTTTACTGGGCAAATTATTATTGAGTCGATCGAAGAACGCGTTCTCAAAGCAAATCAAAAGCATGAGAAAGCATAATTCTCTCTTGCTTTCCAAATTTGACAAGCTAAGTCTACCTGCTGTTGTGAATAATAAAAAGTGTAAATGATATTCATAAAATAGTATGTTCAAAAGCTAATCAGAGCTAAAGAAAACATAGGCTTTCTCAAATTTCTAGTCTTGTAGCTTAGTCATGCAAAATGTGATTGTTACTCTTCATGTTATACAGGAATCCTTATTCCTTTTAAATTAAATTTCAAATAACCAAAAATCTTACAGTACGCACAGTTCATTTGGTGAATATATCCAAAAATAAAACATAATAGATCTAATTTCTCGTCAGTTTTTGGCCGTAATTCAAAGTAATACCGTTATGATAATCAAAGATCGGCACACATTTCATTCAAGAAACGTAAAAACAAAACACTTATTCAGAAGAAAATAAGCAAAAACAAGGGTTCAACCGCCTGACTGTGAATAATCCGCCGGAGGCCGTGAATGGAATTGTGCGCTTGTCAAAATCTGCATGGGAAGCCTCGAGTCGTCATTTTTTTATTGCATGTGACTCGAGGATTCGCATGAAGAAGCTGACAGCATATAATAAACACGACCTTCAATCCCACCCCTCATTTCAGCTGTGCATCAAATTTATCCATTACCAAAAAAACCTCATAAATAAAAAGATAGTCAAATAAGAAGTTAGAGCACCTCTGCTATAATCACACCCCACAGCAGGTCGCGGGATCGAATCCTCAAAGCTCTTCAAATCTTCAGCTGAAAAAACGAAGAAAAAAAAAACCCAGACACAGCTCGGGCTGGATTAGGGCAGAGCAAGCGGCCTAGACGAAAAAAATGACGCCGCTATTTATTGAGCTGATAAAAAGGAGTCCAACACTGGAAATAGGATGTTGAGAAAAAATGCAGGAAAGTGGGCCCACCATTGACAGATGTTAATAACGCTATTTAAAAATTTAAAAAACACACACTCAAACGTCAACTGGTTAACCGGGGCACCGACAATAGGCGGTCCGGAGTTCATTTGAAATATTCTAGTTTATTTATTAATTGACTATTTACCAAGCAAAAAAGCTAAAATGACAAAGAAGTCACATTATTGAATACTTTCCCCTACTAGTTATTATCATCATTAATTTTAATTGTTAAATGCGACAAATGCCCATAATGAACAAATAAAAATTAATAGATACATATGAAACTTCCTTATATGCTTTTAATTACCATTTATTTTTGTACTCTAGAAATCTCAAAATCCAACGCACAAGAAATGCATGCCTGCCACCCAATCTTTCCTTAACCAGAGCATTCTGATCCCTTGCTCCGTTTCTCCCGGGCTCTCAACGACAACCGGCTAGCATTGACACGCGTCGAGCGACTATTAGACTTCCAATAAGGTGAAAGGTTACGCCGGTTGGCTTTGACGGGTGGACAAACGGAGAAAAACTGTCTGTTCTGACTGGTCCTTGTGATGCTTTTCAGATTCCTTCTTTCACTGGATTGGCCTTCCGCGGTTAAAATAAGCGTGACGCTCACGTTAAAAGTGTCGAATATACGTAGATATTACGGATGGAATATTTCTTGACATAATCGTGCATTTTATTATTATCCGTCGTTTTCGTTTTTTCCCTCGGGTTAAAGCGAAACAGAGGAATTTTAATTTTTTGGGGCTTAAAATATGTTTTAATAATTGTGAAGCAGGCACCATGCAGGAAGATCCGTGGTGCCGTGCATTTGAAGTTTGAGATGGGCACTTTCTTTGTTTTGGTATGTTATGACTATGGCGATAGAGAAATTTTGGAAAGATAGAGATATCAAATTTTAATTTTTTCACTTAAAAGGAAAGGAAATAACAATTTATTAATTATTAATTATTAAGCGATAGGCTTATTGTGGAGCTTTGTTCCCAAAATTTAGTTTTTTGCCGGAAAATTTGTAAGACCATGTCAGTTTTTTAATTTTCCGATGTGACTTAAAACTCATTTTTAAAAAATTTTAAAAATAATTTATTCTCTTCACATACTTTCCTTTTAAAATTTTGTAATTCCTCTCATTTTGAAAACTTTCCAAAATTTTAAATATATATTTTTGTAGATTTTTTTGAAAACATTGTAATATAGAAACTCTATTAAAATAGAACTTTTGTGGAGACATAAGGATAAAAATATATATGAGATCAAAAACATGTAACTAATTTCTTTTATGTTATTAATATTATATTTTGAGTAAATTTAAGTATAATTTTTTTCACATTAAAATTAGACTTAATAGTAAATATGATCTCCTCTTCATATTAAAGAAACTTTCCTTTCTCATGATATTAAAATCATAATAAATAAATTATTACAAACTTCCAATGATATTAAAAAAACCAATAAGTAATAGAAACTTTCATTTTATTTCCAAGTTATCTATTTTTTAATATTTAGTGATTATATTATTTTGTCACATATCTTCTTGTTATAAGAATTTTTAGAAACTTCCAAAAATATTGTTATAGAATTAGAAAAATCTAGAAAAATATCTAGAAACTCATTAAATATTGTTTCCCAAGTTATCTTTTAAATATTCACAAGATGATATTATTGCATCACTTTTCATTCTATTACTTCGAAAACTTCTTTTGCAGGTCTATTGTTCTATAAGCAAACAAACTTCTATTGCAGATTCGTCCATTGAACAAGAAGTTGGAAAGTTTTGTATTCTTCTCCTCTTCTTTAATGCTCAACGATTTTATTACAACATTTTTCATAGCTCTTTCATATTACATGTATTACACTTTTTGATTTCTAATCCCAGTGATACTTTATATGAATGCTTTTTGTGAGTAACTGCTCATCTTTGCATTTACATCTTATGAATAATATCAAGATTTTCAATGCCTATTGTAGAATTAGAGAGTAAACCCTTTTCATAATTTTGCACACACACGATCTTCCTATATTTTGTCTTGCAAGCACTAACTACTGCTTTGATCAAATCCTTGAGTTTCTTTTGATTAGTTTTAGGACAATGAAGATTATGTATCAATTCAATGCAACTATGTCAGGTACACTAGACCTCCTTTTATCTGAAAACCAATTACCCTCAGAATAATATGATAGTAAATAAGAATTAACCAGGGGGAACTTGCAAAATCCTTTTCAATATCCAAAATGATGGAACTTACAAAATTTAACATTGATGATTCAGTTAATAGAAAACATCTACTTTTTGAGATCCATAAACCTCACCAAAATTATTTTTCAAAATTTTGGAACTTACAAAATTTTACCTATTGAGTTAGCTAAATAGTCTTCTATTGACTTTTACATAATTTACTAAGCTAACATGATTCCAATGTACTTTTGCAGATCAAGAATACAACTTCCCTTCTCCAATAAAATGTTTCTTACAGGATGACACATGCTACAACATCACAAACTTTAACACTACCAATGTGTAGTGCCTGCCCCTAGTTCACATTTTTTGTTTTAATTGCCAAACTCTTTTAGGCCAGTTTTATACTTGATGTTTAGTAGCATTACTTTCAAATTATCAGATGTTGTTTTACACTCAATTTATTATATGATGAGATTACTTGGTACTCTATATTTCATGCATGTATGATGATTATTCAATGTTTTCAATTATCGATAATGATTAGTTAGATGGTTTATTATCACATGTGCTTTCTTATGGATACTTACCCCATACTACATGTGTATGGTGTGCGTGTTTGTTTTCTTTATGTATGGTGTTTCTAATGTGGTTAAGGAAGGGAGTCGTAGTCACTTGCTAGTCGGGATCTACACGATGCACCACTTCCTACCATTGTCTGTTTAGCTTAGAATATTGTGTCTGTACATGCGTGGATTTTATGCAGGTTGCAGGTACCGGGTATCGACTTCCCTGAATTGCCAGGATGAGCGTACCCTATCGCATTATCTCAATGGTAAGAGAGGGGAGATAAACTCTTAAGTCCAATTCCTAAACCCTTTAGCCGATTGTCCTAATTGATAATTAGGACAAGTATCTGAATTAAGTACCCTCCGAATGCATCAAATGATGTTATTTCGTGATTATAACCCTTTTGTTTAATTTAGTATGTGTTCTTCTATGATGGGTTTTCATATGTTGTCTTTATGAGTCTTTGGCATATTTTTCTATTAATTAAATTTAATTAAAAGGATTAATTAATGATTTAATTTAAAGGAAAATTATTATGACATTTTCATATTTAATTATATTTAATTAATTGAGAAATTAATTAAATAAAAGAATTAAATTTGGAGATAAAAGTTTAAAGATAAATTTACAACGTGATAATATTTATTTAATTTAATAATAATATATTTAGAGTTCATTTTTAAATAAATGCTAAATATTATTGTTATTTAAGTTAATTAAATATTCTATCAATTAAGTTTCTAAAATAAATTAAAAAGTTAAAAGATATTAAATTATTAAAGTTTCTAGATCGCATGATCTAAGCATGAGTTTAAATATGAGAAATTAATTAAAAAGATAAAACAAGAGAAAATTATAATGTTGTTTTAATTTCATAAAGTGTGCATGGGTTTAAAAGTAATAAAGATTAAAATAGAAGTCGAGTGGAATATTAAATAAAGTTATTTAATAATTCATTTAATGTGCATTAAAAAGATAAAGCAAAGATTAATACAAGTTAATTTGAGAGTTAACTCAGTTGAGCAAAGAGTCCTCTCGGGTGAATGCACAATTAGTGCCCTGATTTGAGGAGAAAACTCTTTATCACAACTTTGGGGTTCATTTTTGAGGGACACGAATTTGGGAAAGAATTTTTGGGAGGAGACAGGAATTTTGAAGACATCTTTTGGCAGCGAATTTCGGAAGGAGAATTCTAGGAAAGTTTTTTAAAAAGGAAAGTTATTGAGAGAAGCGGATTCTCTCACAGTTTTTCGGAGTTTTCCAATTAGCATCAGAATCAGGTAGGGTCTTGTGATCACTAATTAATTATGCATTTTTCCTACTTCTTGTCTTCTTCGTGCCTTTCTCTGTGATGAAAGTTTAAACATTCCAATATTGAAAATTAACAGATGCTTGTTAATTAATCTTCTGTATACATAGGGATTAGAAAAGAGATTAGAAAAATCTCGAGTTTCTAAATCAAAGAACATAAGATTGTAATCGGGAAAGGATAGAATCTAAGAATGAAATTCTAAATTTGGAGGGTTGATAATGTTTTCTCCATTAGATTATAGATGAAATCAACTTAAAAAAATAAAAAAATAAAAAAAAATTAATTAATAATAATAATAATAAATAAATAAATTTATATTAAAAAAAAGTGTTTTATAATCTTAAATTATTTATAAAATTTTATAAACTAAATAAATTATTTTTTTGAAATTGTTAATCATATAACAAAGGGTTTTTTTTTTAAGGAAATAAAATATATTAATATTGGGGGGGGTCGTTGACCCACCCCCCTTCCTACCTATCGACTCGCGTGTCGCAGCAGGTACTGATGACGCAGCAATCACTGCGCTGCAATTAAGCCGCAGGTAGCGATTTACCAAATCGCTTTATAATTTTTGTTTTAAAAACAAAAAAAAAAACTTTAATATATGATGCCGATCCATATTTTTGGCATTCAGTTTTTTTAAAATTTAAATTAGTTTTTAATAAGTTTTAAATTAATTTCATATTAATATTATTGATAGTTTTAAATGTTAAATTTTATTAATATTTATATATGATTATAAATGTAATTTTTATTTAAATAAAACATTAAGTAATTTAATTAAGAAGGATGTTTAATAATAATAGGAGTTATTATTATTAAAGGTTAAATAATGGTTTTTAATAAAATAGTAGTTATTTAATTTAAATCATTATTGATTATTTTAAAATAATTTTTAAAAAAAAATTATTAAAGATTATTTTAGGTCATTTTGTTAGGAAGAAATTGACTTTTAATCTAAGAGTAATCTTATATTTATAAATAAATAATCGAGTTTAAGCATAAGGGTAATAATGAGAAAATTCTACATTAGAAACGTACATAGAAACGTGAATTGAACTTTAACTTAAACCCTAGTGTGTTTTCTGAAAATGTATCCAACTATGACCTTTACTGTACTGTTCTATTTTCTTATGATATTATGTTTGGGGTTTTTGGGTTGATCAGATGTTGACCAGTCCTAGGTTGTTACCAGAGGCTTTGGGGTTATGCGATTGTGATATTATGACGATTTGTTCCCGATCTTTCTAAACCCAACCATGATAATGTGATGGTATGCTCTATGATACAGATGTTTTACTGTTGGTTGTTGCTTTCTAGTTCCTTGTGTGAAGCTGAGGTGTATGTATTGAGATACCTAACTTAACCATTTTTGAGTCATCGATCAGTTATATTTAATAACCATTTTTGAGTCTCGATCAGTTATACTTGGATTACCTTCTAGTCGCTTTGAGAGGACTGAAGTGTTTGTTTTGCTCTTGATGATGTCATGTTGTGACATGTGTGACTTGACCATTTTGGGAGTCTTCAATCAGTTTTGTGCTCTATTATTGGGATTCTTTCTGGTTACTCGTTGGAGAACCATTGGATATTGTGATTTATCATTGATGCCTTCATATGCTCATAGAGAACTTGTGTGATCATTATGATTATCTTTTGATGTTTTCAGTCGCTTGTATAGGACTGAGGTGCTTTTATTATTACTCTTTGATTTGTGATTTCATGAGCCTAGGGTAGGTTATCTATGTGTAGTGTCGGGAAGTGGCTTGCAATGGGGATCGGGGCCCTAAGAGGCTGCCTGGAGTAACCCATTGTAAGTTGTTTTAATAAGTGAAAACATCTCACCTAAATACTGACTTAAATGAACCTAATAAGATAATTGTATGTTCTCTCCCATGCCTTGAGTGCTAGTACAGGCTAGGATGGGGTAGAGAGAACGCTTGGTTACGACCTTGCATTCTGTAGTATGCCTCGTCAATATGAGAGGATACTAGTGGCCGCAGGGATCACTAGGGACCCAGGATTCCTAAGGGATTGCTCGGGTAACTTCTACGTGACTTTTGCGATGACACTTTCTCGCTTGCATAGCAGGTTTCCTACGTGTCTTTGTGGTGCCTCTGGGTCTAGATGTCTATCTATGTTGGAACCTTTGAGTTAGTATACTTTTAGAATTTTTCAGACTTAGAGAGTACTTGTGTTTTGTGTTTTAATACCTTGTTTGGGACTTGAGACTATCTCCTCAGCGCGGTGGGAGTGGACCATTTAGGTTCCACGCGGTCAGGTGGTAGTGCTTTTTACTCTTACCATTGAGATCTGTCTGTAGTCGCCGTGGCTGGAGCTTTCTTGGTTGGCACTTACCTTCACTATGTTTTTGGATTATGATGATGGATGGTTAGATTTTATGATAGATGTTTTATCATTATGGATGTATGGATGTATCATGTATGGTGGAGGATTTCATTTATTTTACTATACTTTGTATCATGGATTTGAGGATGATGTATTTCTATTTTTACATATGTATATTCTTTTAAGCCTTTCATACCCTGTGACATGTACAGTGGATGATTGAGCATTCCGAATTAATTTGCCAAGAGGTATTCGGAAAAAATGTATATTATGGACATTGGACTTTCTTATTATTCTTTCATATGGATGTGGTAGTTGTTAGACTTAGAATTAATTAAATTTAAAAGTGACTCAACGTCTTGGGATCCTTAAGGAATGTAACCTGTTATGTATGTTTGTTGATGATTACATGTTATTGCTTCCGCTACTATGTGTTTGATGTGTATGTTATACATTCTTACTTTTAAAAAAAAAAATGTTTAGCAAACTTAGTAAAACTTTAGGTTAATTCTTTTGGATCTCTTGGCGGGGCGTTACACAATGCTCTTTCATATTTTTCTTCTCATTCTAGATACTTGCAAATATCTTGACATTAAAAGTACTACTGTAATTTTACCACACCCATAAGAAGTTTCAAATTCATGGATGTCTAATTTTATAGTTTCAAATAAGGCCCTCCAATAGTCTTTAATTCTAGGTAACATGAAATCAACTAAAAGCAAATTTTACATTTATCGAAATACATATTTTTAAAAAGCTCTTAAAAAATATTTTATAGCTATAATATCCAAAGTGTGGAATTAGACACTAATTTTTTTTGTAAAATATTGTCTAGCATGCACATGTACCAATCTACAAACAATAAAATATTTTATCTATTGATGAACTTGGACAAGTATAAAGCCTTTTCTTAAATTCACTATTTTTATGTACATAAAGTGATATTAATTAAATATTGTTATTTTAATGTACATTACTCAAATTAATATGAATAGTCAATACATTCATTCCATATTTTACATACACATGCACACGAGTATTGTGTCTCTTCAATGTTTCAAAATTAAAAAGTGCCAAAAAAATATGTGCCTTTAGATATTGCTTCTATTACCAATAGAAAATGTTGTCATTTTTTTTTTCTTCACTCATGTTTTCTTAATTATTAACCAAAACAATATAAAATAGTGGTACTATGATTTGTCTAATCATAATTGTTTAAATTGTTAACATTTACCATAAAAATATATGATTAATTTAAAAATACTTGGATCTACAATTTGGCACTATGCTTATTTAATTGTCCTCTTCATTTTCTAACGAGATTCATATGTAAATATTTCTTAAAAACTATTTATGAATTACAACACCTTCTCACAAAATATTCCTATCGGCTAATCGTTGCTCATACTTAAACGTGCAACTGCTAGTATATTTTTGTTTCTCTTGATTGGATAAGAAAGAAAAGTATAATTTCCTTCTTCATTTTGGGTTTTATGACATGGATAAGAACCATAATGTTATTCTATAGTCATGCTTCAAGAGGAAGCATAATAGTAGAGTGTTGATTTTGAGTATCCAAAAAATCTAAATGGTACATTGAATTTGGACCCGTGTTTCTATATGGGACTTAACTTGTAACAGAAACAATTATGGCTTCTAAGTAGTAATAACATATGTTTTAGGATTTTTTAGGTGTGTAAGGGTCAGAAAATGGTTATTTTTGAGGTGTCATTTTCAAGAAGTTGAAACAGTCAAGGCTAATGTACAAGAGAAAAATTCACGCCCTAATGTCACCAAGAAAGTGAAGGAACCTACTGTTCAAGAGAAAACAATCAAAGGCAATCTTCCCAAATCTTTTATATATGATCCTGTTGATATGATCTCTATACTTTCTCAAATTACTATCAAATTTTCCTTATCTGAGATGTTTAAAATAGAAGAACACAAGAATAAGGCCCTTTCTTGGTTAAGTGGCAAAGGAAGTAGTAATGTTTTTTTAGCAAGAATCATCAGTAGTGCAACAAATACCACTTGTAATAAAAGACAAAGAGGAAAAAAGAGCCATGTCCCAAATATCACAACTTAGATAATTCCTTTGAAGCTTACATAGAAGACATTGATCATTTCTTCCTCGGTCTACCCATAAATGGTAGAATTTTAAAAAATGGCTTCTAATATTGTCATGCCTTTCAAAGTTATGGAGGCCCTTGGCTTGGAAGTAGATACCAAACAAGGTATGTGTATAGAAATGGATGCAAGGGAAGTGTCTATCATAGGTACAATCAATTCCTTACCTTTTAGACTAGCTTCCTACATTGATGTTGAGTTAACTATGACTATCCCAGTAGTTGATATTCCTCCACATTATGGGATGCTACTCTCTAGAAAATAGAGTGTTGCAATGGGAAGTAGCCTAAAATGTGACCTGTCATATGCTACATTTCACATAGCAGATAAGGCTATCAAAATTGATAGATAACCAAGGGTCACTCATATGTTTGAAGACAACATGGATAAAGATGCTACATGTTGTCTATATACTGAGGTTAATGCTTTTAGAGTTGAACTTGTCATTCAAGAAGCTGAAAAACCACCCCCACTAATTACACAAAGAGATAACAAATTGTTTGAACTCACAAAATTTATGGACCATGTATTTTGATGGAGCCAATTCTAAGGATGGATTGAGCTGGAGTAGTTTTTATATCTCCAGAAAAGAACACTTTTAGGTATTCATTTACCTTAAATTTTACATGCACTAATAATATTGTAGATTATGAGGCACTTTTACTAGGATTAATAGTTGCAACTAGTCATGGAATTAAGAAACTGCATGTTATTGGTGACTCGGAGTTAGTTGTGTCTCAAATTAAGAAGACATATGCCTCCAAGAATAAAAATCTAAAACAGTCCAGGAATGTTGTTTGGGACCAAATAGAAGCATTTGATGCCTTTGGCATTTCTTGGATGGATAGAAGTAACAACAAGATGGCTGACTTATTGGCTAATGTAGCAATCAAGTTAGATGACATATCATTTTCTAGTGTATCTACAATTGAGATGCAGAATAGGCCTTCTATCTCACAATGTAGAAAATTGGCAAGTATTCGAAGATGATAAAGATATCTTGAACTTTCTTCTTAATGAGGATAAGTATCATGGCCAAGAGATGGACTGCAGTGCTTTGGTAGAAACATCAGATGGGAAGGAAACAATATTTGGCCAAGAAATCTTGTAGTTAAAAACAAACAAGGTACCTAAAGGATTGGTGGTACTTGAAAGTGTCTTTCATACCCAAGATAGAGTGCATTCAGACACCAAAGACAAGAAGCCACATGAGCTTGAAGAGATCAATCTTGGCATTGTTGAATCTCCAAAAAAGGTATACATAGGTAGGACTTTATCTTGTGCAATTAGGAAGTCTTTAGTTGATTTGCTAAGAAAATTCAAACATGTTTTTGCATGGTCATATGATGACATTAAAGCTTATAGAGAAGATCTTTTTCAACATGTAATACCTCTCAGAGAGAGTTTCAAACCATTTAGACAAAAATAGAGACCTATAAATCCCACTCTAGCCCCTAAAATGCAGGAAGAACTCATGAAGCTAAGGGATGGGGGGATAATCAAACCAATCAAACATTCTTCATGGGTGTCAAACCTAGTACCGGTCAAAAAAAAGAATGGAGATATTAGATTGTGTGTTGATTTTAGAAATCTAAATATTGCATCATTGAAAGATAATTATGGACTCCCCAACATGGAAGCTATGTTGCAACAAGTCACTAGTTCAGAGTTAAGGTCAATGATGGATGGTTTCTCAAGATATAGCCAAGTTCTTGTTGATGAGAAAGAACAATTTAAAATAGCTTTTACAACACATTGGGGAACCTATGTATATGTCAAGATGCATTTTGGCCTGATAAATGCAGGAGCAACAGTTCAAAGGGCTATGGATGTAGCATTTAAAGAGTATATTGATAAATTCATGGTTGTATATCAAGATGACCTAACTGCATACTCAAAAAAGGCTAAGGACCATTGCAAACATTTAGAAAATATTTTTATCAAAGTGGACTACTGAAAAATGTCTTAATAACCATAGACTACAGTTACCTCCAAATTGTATAGTTATGAACAAATGTCCTAGTAGTCATGTGTTGAGGTACCAATTAAGTTGCACAACTCCTCCAATTAAAGTCAACAACTTTTAACTACTAGAATATCCTGGGTAGCTATATGTACACATGTAAAAAAATTTATTGGATTTTTTATTATGATTTTTTTGGTTTCTTTAAAGTTGGTAATTTGGGGATTTAATGAGCAAGGAGTAGGTGGACATTAGAACACAGTTGAGGTCCCTTCCTCTGGAATATGAAGAAAAAAAATTTGAATTTAGGTTTGGTGAAATTTTTAGATAATGATGTAATTTGAATGTGTCAAGATTAACTGAATGCATAACATTTTGTATTCCTGTTTAGCTTTTGATTTTAGGTTTCGTAAAAACAACACAAATTTAGGCCCCGGTCAATTTTTTTAGATAATGTAGTTTGAATATGTCAAGGTCAAGGGAATGTATATAATTTCATACTATTTATTTTCAAATTAATTAGTAGATAGAGGGATTTGATTGCTTTTCTTAGTGTAAGGAGAGAAAGATTGATGATGATGGGATAAGGGGAAGAGTTCACTATAATGGTCAATCAAAGTAGGAAGCTCATACCCCATATTTGATTTCTCTCTCTCTCTCTCTCTCTCTCTCTCTCTCTCTCTCTCTCTCTCTCTCTCTCTCTCTCTCTCTCTCTCTCTCTCTCTCTCTCTCTCTCTCTCTCTCTCTCTCTCTCACACACACACACACACACACACACACACACACACACACACACACACATTGGATTAGGAAGGACAAAGTACCCACTAGGCTTCTCTCTCTCTCTCTCTCTCTCTCTCTCTCTCTCTCTCTCTCTCTCTCTCTCTCTCTCTCTCTCTCTCTCTCTCTCTCTCTCTCTCTCTCTCTCTCTCTCTCTCTCTCTCTCTCTCTCTCTCTCTCTCTCTCACACACACACACACACACACACACACACACACACACACACATCGGATTAGGAAGGACAAAGTACCCACTAGGCTTAATAAGTTTCTCAGAATGCAATGATTAATTGGTGTAATTTAGAATTAAGAGATTGAGGAAATAGGATGAGATAGGATGCAATGAGGGGTAATTTGTAACTAGAAAAAGATAGCATATTGATAAACAAATTTCAAGATTAGATCTTTGAGAAATAGAGATAGTAATTGACCTGCACACCAATTTTCAACTTGAAATATTCGTAAGAGGTGACCTCAAGATTTAAGGGCAATTAGGACTCACCCTTGACTGTGAGATATGCCCTTTACTTGACTGATGAAAAGGCATAGGATTTAGAGAAATCTATCAATTATTCTTGTAGCTAAATCCATGACTACACCACATGTCACCTAAACACAAAATTGGGGGGGAAAATAAGGGTAAAGAGGTTGTCTTAGTCAATCCCCTATGCAAGAGTTAACATTAAAATATATTCAAAATGACATTAAAGGAAAAAGCATGTTAATTAGTATGATAAGCTCTACAAGATATTATACCTTCACAATTATTAATTTTTTCGTGAAGATGCTTGAAAGTTGTCTTGTGTAGTCTTCACCTTGGATCTAAAATGGGAAGAACATGAATGCGTTCATACATGCTAGGATCTAGACATTTCTCCATAATTTTCCATGCTTGATGCTTAAATGAACTTCAACTAGATTGGTCCTTTAATTGACAACTTGAGTGCTTAGATGAATAAGAATGTCATAAATTAAAGATGGATCATAAAATAAGGGAGGTGGCCTTGTACTTATACCTCACCTAGCTAATTCAAGGCCTAAAGCTTAAAAAGGCTAACATAGAATTAAATCTTGCCTGAAATAAAATGTCATCTTCTTATTTTAAATTTGGGCCCAATTTTCCATGTAAGGGTAGACCTAGTTTGCCCACTACACTCAAAGTCATGATGAAACTTGTAGCCAAATTTATGACAATTTCCACATAGCCCATGATAGATCTTATGCAAATAAACACTTATAATCTACATGTAAGAGAATAGACATTAGTATCATCATTAATGTCATTAACAAACAAACACATTGTGAAGATGTGAAATTAGTATGGCTATTGGATTGTTGTCCAAGTTGATCTTATCTTATTTTGATTTTTGCAAGTCATGTTTTGGTGCAGAAGCAATTGGTTGAGTTCAAGCCTCCATGATGATATTTTGTAAATATTTGTTTTAGATTTTGTCTTGATCATGTAATAAGACCTTCTAGCCCATTTTAAAATTATTTGTGTTAGAAATTAGAGTCTTGAGAAGTCATTTGAAGTCATTAAGAAAAAGTTACACAAAAGTTGTAAAAGTTGTTGAGTATCTCTTTCTTGCAGATTCGTCAAACCAAACAAGTTTTTGGTTTAGTTTGTTACAGTTCAAATATTGGTTTATGACTATTAGAGGTGTTGAAAAACATTTAAATGGGCCAATTTCATTATCGAATAGGTCTTTGATGAATGTAAGCTGAAGAAATTGCAATAAAAAGTCATTATTTCTTAGTTCTTAGATTTTTTGTTGTTGTTGCAATCAACTCTATGGAATTATATGGAGGCTCCACAATCTAAAACTAATCCTCTATCATTTTGTGTAGGTTTTGTGTATTTTATAAGCATATTACCGAGATAGTGTCTAAAATCCAAGGTCTGAGGGTTTGATCTACAAAATAATAAATTGGGGTGTATTCCACTATTGAAAAATTATATAAATCCATGGAATGAAGGGTATTTGATGCATTTTATGTCTCATAAGATTGTAGGAGCAGGGAAGTGGATTTGATATAATTTTGGTGATGCACTAGGTTGGAAGCCACTCATTCTTTGGTAAGAGAAGAATACCAAGAGTTTGATTTTGATTAAAATCTATTAGAAAGTGTGGGATTTGGTTTGGGAAGCATAGTGAGACCATTTAGAACATGTATGTATAGATATATAGCAGAAACAGGCAACTAAGAGTGGGGCTAAATCGGTTGTGACCTAGCCAACTTGCATAATTAAATCTTCAAACCATAGATCAAAATGTTAAGCATGGAAGCATAGATCCACAATACCACATGAATACATAACACCAATATTCTTGATGTGGAATCCCTACTAGGAGAAAAACCATAGTGGGGATGGCATCCTCAAATAATTACCTTGTTAGACGTAATAACCAGTTAAGAGACTTTGTACAAAGGGAATGTACATGCATTTGGACACACTTCCTAAAGCTTGCTACTCAATTACACGAGGGAAGGCTCATTCCCTTACAAATACATTTGGACAACAATCCACAAGTTATGAACTGCCTAGTAGCACCAACATGCTATATTAGTATTGGTGAAGTACATTATATTTCACTCATACCTCTTGACATAGTCACTAATACATAGCTTGCATCCTTGAATACACCTCACACTCTTCTCAGTTGTAAATTATACCAAGTTCCTTTATATATTTCATCAACCTTGTAGAAATAGACAAGGTCAATCTTACTAAACACCTAGCTACAAAAATTTATTCAATACAACTCAATTTATAAAGTGATCCATTTAATTTTAGTCGCAACATAGAAATTATCCATATCAACATCCTTGAGCAAACAAAAAATCCATAAATTGAATATCATTATCCACATAACATGCTATACCATCAGGTCAACCAAGAACATGAAAAACAAATCACTCATCTTTATCATTTTAGAGACATAGCTTGTGAACTTGAAAATAGTGCACAAATCATGTCAAGGATACAATTCCAAGTCCTAAACATATCAATCACATCACATTTTTTTGTCACATGCATGAACATTGAAGTATTTATCATCCCTCTATCTCTTCCCGAATGCTTCTTCAGTACTAGAATATTGCTATCTAATAATCACCCATAACTCACTTCATTCTTCACTCAAAACCTCGTTAGGATTAGAGAGACTAAAAATTATGATTACATGTAAATATAACCAATATCACAAAGGAATAAATCACACATAAATGAACAGAAGACACAAATATTTAACATGGTTCACCCAATCTTTGGACTACGTCCAACAAACAACGAGTCTAATGTTATTATCTAATAACTTCAACCTGTTATAATCTTCAATCCCCCTTACAACTCAATATCATCACAAGAGGCCATATATTCACCTTAGAAAACCTTGACCCTAAGCCAATATTACATAACTTATGTTGGCTTAACAAGTTAACCCTAAACATACTTGAAGAGTTAACCTTGGGAAATGGTTGACGAGTCAACTCAAAAATCCTTAACGAGTTACCAAAAAACAAATCAAGGGTTATGAAAAGTGTACAATACTAAATCCTAATTAGTCACCAAATATCAACGAACCTTTGTAACTTGATATAGGTAAACTACAAACATACCTTGATATTTTTGTTCCTCCATACCTTTTGACTGCTAACATAGTAGTCTCACTAATCCAATCATTCCCCTAAAAATTCTTGCACCAACTCTACAACATTGTCTAGATAAAGAAATATGTTGACATCAATGACAAAATGTCTCTCAAATATGTGAAAGCACATATTTTCCTAATATCTCAACAATATCACCCTTTTGAATTTATAGCGACATATGATGTGAAAAAACATATAGTAATCTTAGTGACAATACTTCTCAAAGGATATTATATTGCAAAGTTTCTCTAATAATATTCTCTCCCAAATGAACATTACATCCCCATTTATTCCATACTTATAACATACTCTTCTCTTTGTCATATAAAAGTCTCTCATATACATGCCTTGTTACTATTTTTTATACATTATTTTTCATGCGACTTCTCTTCCCCTTTGACATCAATGACAAAGGCACATATTTGCAACTCAAATATCCAACAATGAAACTCAAAAGCTAATCTCTCACCTAAATACAAAGATCTAATACACACACATGCCAATTAGAAGTCTCCTTTACACACTATTCCACTGAGGAGAAGCTTCCTTACATCAATCCAAGAAGAAGATAAATATACATGTTAAGCACCTTGGATTGATGCACATTTATACATCATTGTATCTACTTAGGAGGGGTAATAACCCCTAGATTTTTTCTTAAAAACTCAAAAGTGTTCTTAGGTAAAGGCTTGGGAAAACATATGTAATCCAATCCTTAATAGACATGTAATCTCATTTTATTTCCTTCTCAACTACCTTGTCCTTCAAGAAATGATACTTGATAGGTATATGCTTGGTTTTTAATGTAGTATTAGATTCTTAGAAATATTGATAGAACTTGAATTATCACAATAAATAGTCATAGGCTCATCAATGCTCACTTTGATACCATTCAACATTTTCTTCATTCATACCAATTGTGAACAATTTATAATAGAAATACCATATTTTGATTCAGTAGTAGGCTGAGATACATATTTTTGTCTCTTACTCACCTAAGAAGTCAATCTTTTACCTAAGAAGAATGTACCACCACTTGTACTCTTGCAATCATCCACGTTGCTTTCTAAATCAACATAAGTATAAACACACAATATAAAATTTGACTCATCGTAAGTGTACCATAGGCCACAATCATCTGAATATCCTCTTCACTACAACCCCAAGAGATCCTTTGGTTATGCTTGAAATCTAGATGTCACACATACTACACTCACAATAATAAGTCGTATTTATGTTAAATGCAATAAGCCACTGAACATTAAGATCTATATATTGAATTATTTGTCTCCTAGAAAATCATCATCTCTAGTTAAGTTGTAACTAGTCACCACGGGAGTTCCAACTAGTTTGGAGTTTTTCATACCAAATTTCTTCAATATTTCCTTTACATATTTTGAATGTGATATATATATTTTTAATTGTATAATTTTCAAACCAAGGAATTAATTCCATCTCACCTATCATGGACATCTCAAATTCACTTTACATTTTATCAGTAAGCTCTTTACTCAACTTGTCATTACCACCAAAATGATATCATGAATAAATACCTCAATAATGAACATGTTATCGTAATCAATCTTCAAATACAAATATATCTTACTAGTACCTTTACTAAATCCAAGCTCCAAAAGGTATTTATCCAATCTTTAATTCCACGCTCTAGGGGCTTGTTTCAATCCATATAAAGATTTCTTCAACTTTCGTACCATATTTCTTTCATTTGTTTGACTAGAAAAAATATTTGGATGTTCCACATGTACTTCCTCTTCCAACTCACTAGTTAAGAACACAAATTTGGCATCAATTAGATACACTTTGAAGTACTTGAAGAAACAAAAACAAGAAATAGTCTAAATATCAGAATTCTAACAATAGGAGAAAATGTTTCTCTAAAAGTCAATAAATTTTATTTGTTAATAGCTCTTTCAAACAATTCTATATTTATTTTTCAAAGCTTATGTCATGATTAGAGAGGCAAAAATAACAATTACATGCAAAAATAGCCAATATCACAAAGGAATAAAGCACACATAAGCAAATATAAGATACACAGATTTAGCATGCTTCACCCAATCCCTAAGCTACACCCACCAAACAACAAGTCCAACATTGTTATCCAATGATTTCAACCCAAATACAATCTGTAATGCCTTGTAACTCAATACTGTCACAAGAAGCTACAAAATCATCATACATATTAAAACATCCTTGACCCTAAGCCATTTTTATACAAGAATCATACTCCCACTAAAGTGGGGGCTAAATATACCATCTTAAAATGGAAAAAAATCATTATTTAAGACATTCTATCTCATGTCTTCTAGTAGCTTTATGGATCTTGTATGGATTTGTGCTCAATCAACTTTTTATGTTGTCCACACCTATTTCTTCCATTTTCATTTGTGCAGTTTTTGAGACATCAAGGTTACCTCTTCATGAGATAACCATGGATGCAGTTTGGCCATGGAAATGTGCAGGTTTCAACTAGCAGAACTAAACATATATTGAGAGAAACTAGACAAACTCTAAAAATATTGAAATAAAATAAAATTAGGGAATTTAGATAAGAAATGCAGATTCATCATACTTGAATTCATAAAAATCCTCTAATGTGGGCCCTACTTGCTATTTACTTTTGATTTCAAGAAGACACATCATACTTTCTTCTTTCAAAAAAAATGAGAAAAGGGGTTTTATTATAGTACATACCTAGAGAGCATGTCCATTAAATGATAAGGGAAAGTATCGATATATCAGGTATTCTTTCTCATTAATGAGTGCCTTCAATTCCACGTCATCTAAATTTCATTCTACATTCACCTTGACCAATTCTCATTAAATGTATGTGTTTACATCTTTCTCAGAAAAATTGTGTATCTTTATACTGCCACGTATCTATGGGTGGTCAGCTCTTAAGCCCACAAATTTTGAATTCTTAAACCATAAAATGATCAATTCAAGATTCAAGTTCAATCCACCAAGAATATTATGGGACAAAGTACTCATTGTAAACATACCCAAAATGACTTAGGTAGATTTTCATTACATCAAACCATGAACTTGAAC
The DNA here is from genome assembly GCA_028749045.1 of Cupressus sempervirens. Lineage (NCBI taxonomy): Eukaryota > Viridiplantae > Streptophyta > Pinopsida > Cupressales > Cupressaceae > Cupressus > Cupressus sempervirens. Next base: position 638,215,591 of record CM053793.1, read on the forward strand.
TAACTAAAAGGAGTTCAAAGTTCAACTTCAAGTAACAGTAGGGTCCACTATGAAACACAACACTTTATGTCGGGTGTATAAGTACAACAGATGAATCTTTGAACTTTAAGCCTTTGAATCAATTAAAACATGGGTTCAAATTCAAGGTTCTGGTTTGATAAAAAGAAAAACTCAAGAATGATTCCCAACATGAGAATGAGAGACTTTGAACCTTTGAACCAAGTGGTTAAAGTTCAAGGTCCAAAATCCTCTTAAAGATTCTTTTCTGAAGACCTTGAAAAAGGAAAGTAACCAAGTTGAAAATGTGGGTGACACAAGTGGTGGATGATATAGCCCTGTATTCTTCTTTTCTCCTTTTCCCATCTAGCATACTCTACAACTCTATACAAACTTCTTAATATCTTGTTGTAATTGTCGCCACTAATAATTCTCATTAACTAGAGAAATGGTTGTATCTCAACCAAAATGTCCATCCAACCCTCTATTATGCTTCTCTTTAATGAGATTATCCCTAATAGAACTCCTATGAATGCATAATTGACTTCCTTTAAATAACATACCATCCTAGATAATGAAATCCAATCATTTAGGTCCTTCTAGAGTAATAGTATTCTTATAAGCTTTCCAATCTTCACCAAAATCAACATCCTCTAGATACAAACTCTTGAGTTCATTGAAGCCAACAACCTTAATCTTCATCTATGTCAAAAAAATTTGTCTCTTTCTAATAGAATCTACAACCTTGTTAGACTTTTCACTCATGGGTTTCAAAACAACTCTATAACTCTAAAAAAACTCAATGCATTTCAAATGCCTCTTATTAAACTTTCCTTGACTATTCAAACATTGAAAATCTTGATGATTAACATACAAAAAAACTCCTTAGGAGGAAGATAGTGTCTTCACTTCTTCAATGGTAGAACTATAGCACAAAATAATTGATCATAAACATCATATTTTCTCTTGGCATCATTCAACTTCTCACTAAAATAAGAAACAAGTCCACCTCCTTGGCTCAAAATAGCTCCTATTACAATACCACTAGCATTACAGTCTACTTGAAACACCTTATTAAGATTTGGAAGTGCTAAAATAAGTTGTTTTCTCACTTTTTGTTTCAATAATTCAAAACTCTTATGTGCTCATGTAGTCCACTTAAACTCCTTCCTATCCTCTCTCATTGTTTTAGTCAAGGGTCCATAGACATTTCTAAAACTCTTGATATTTTTTTTGTAAAAGCTAGCAAAACTATGAAAAGATTTTACCTGAGTATCACTCCTTGGAGTATGTCATTTGAGGATAACCTTCACCTTTTTTGGGTCTATTTTCAGACCTTCTATTGAAACTACGAACCTTTGATATACCAACTCCTTCACAAAATTGTACTTCTTTAAATTAATCAACAATTCACTTCCCTTAACCTCTCAAACATCCTACAAATATGCATTAGATTCTCCTCCAATATCTTACCAAAGATCAAAATATCATCTAGATAAATAATGACAAACTTACCTAGAAATTGCTTTAGTACCTCATTCATGAATCATGTGGAAATATTTGGTGCATTGTTTAGCCCAAAAGACATGACTAAATATTCATACAACCCTTCATCTTGAAGGTAGTATTTCATTCATCTCCTTCTTTGATTTGAATTTAGTGATATCTACTCTTTATATCTATCTTTATGAAATGCATAGCTCCTCTCAAACAATCCATAATATCATCCATCATTGGTAAGGAAAATTTATACTTGATTGTGATCTTATTGATAGCCCTAGAATCTATGTACATCATTCTTCTTTGGTGATAAAACTATTAGTACAACATAGAAATATAGACTCTCTCTCGAATCAATCCCTTATGTAATAACTCTTGTACTTACATCTTCAACTCTTAAATTTCTGCGAATGTCATTCTATGTAATACCTTATTTGGAAAAGTTGCTCCAAGATTCAAGTCCATTTGATGATTGGTCTTCCCTACTAGTGGTAATCCATCATGAACATTATTAGATTCAATATATTGAAACACATCCAAAAAATCTATAGTTTCTAAAGGTACATATTCTACTTCCTCTTTACTATCTTTTAGAATTAAATAAAAATACATATGCTCATGTGTCATACCATCTAGGAACTTTCTTCCATCAACTAAACATATTTGGGAATTACTACATATATTTTCTTCTATTTCCTTCAAGGGCTATATCTAATGTCTCACTCCATCCTTTGTTAAGGAATAGGTATTCGTAATACCATCATGGACAACATGCCTATCAAACTTTGATGACATACCCAGTAATAGATGGCATGCACTCATGCATATGATATCACATAGTACCTCGTCATGGTAGCTCCTAATCTTAAACTTTACTAGGCATTGTTTACCTTGTGGTCATCTTGCACCTAGGTAATCTACTATGGATATGGGTATTTCTCTCTCTTGATCTTTAAATTTGTGACCATTTCCTTTAACACCAAATTGTTATTGCTTCCAATATTGATAATCACATCACAACATGTATCCTCACACTTGCACTTGGTGCAAAATAAGCTCCTCCTTTTCTTAAGTTCATTCTCACCACTCAAAAAGACTCCTCTATTAACTGGGACTTCTCTTTTAGTGTTGTGAGAATGTGATGATTTGGAATCTTAATCCACATTTGCAACTCTTTCCTAACCTTCATCTCTTCTATCTATCCTTTCTTTGTGTTAAGGACATTTATAAGCTTTGCTAACTTCTCTAAAATGAAAACATGTTCTGTGGAAAGCTCCTCTGCTAGGTCCTTGTCATCTTCCTCTTCCTCTTAGATTTCTACTATTCTTATAATGTAAATGATTGAAATTATTTCCCCTCTAATTCTGACCACTATTGGCATCATCCTTCTTATTTAAATCTTTAGTTTAGCCTCCATAAGACCATCCACTAGATCTTCCACTTTGACCTTTTTCACTTTGTCTGCTCTCAAACTTCATGTTCAACTTTTTCCCTACTCTTAGGGAAAATTAACACGCCTCTTCAAGACTAGGTAGTCTAACTAGACTTAACTCCTCCTAAATACTTTGCCTCAACCCATTAAGGTAACATGAAACTTTCTCCTTGTCAGCTTTTGCATGACCTATTATGATGAGGACTTGATAGAAATCTTTTCTATACTCTTGGAAAAATCTTCCTACTCACTTCAAACCTTGCTTTTTTTTTCAAAAAATCAAGCTCATAATTGATGAAAAATGACTATTTCACTCCAATTTAATCTCCCACTACTAAATCTTCACATGACCCTTCAATCTAGCCTTTAGAAACTTGACCCTATCAGGATCTTTGATATCTCCATAGTCAAAATATTCTTATAATTCATTGATCTAGTAGATCAATTCCTTTAAGTTAAGATTTCTAAAAAATGTGGGGATTTCAATCTTGGGTCTTTTTCCAATCTTGGAAATGGCCCTAAAAAGCATTTCTTCCTCAAGGTTCCTAGCATTATCTTATCTTTCCTATTCAACATTTCCTTCTTCTTTGAATTCATCCTCACTTTTATCTCTTATTGAAATATTCATCCATCTAGAAAAAATTTCTTACAGTGCTTTCACTTGTCTTTGAAGGTTCTAAAACCCTTAGGTGTCACACCTCCAACGCTTTCACCACATTCCCTTTGTGAAGGAATTTGTACACTTATCATTGAAACCCTAAACCATGGTCCTAGTACAATATGCCTCACGGTCAGGGATCTATCTACACAAATATAAAATTATGCTCTAATATTGACTTGATGAAGGGTGCACCCCTCAATACCACAATCACACAATAAAAATAGAGAAACAACAACAATTTGCAAGAACATAAAATGGGCTTCTTATTACCTCCAAAAGTATGAAATTAAAAATTTTAAAAATAAAACATGTAAAATCACATGGACATTTCCTTAAAATATTATGCAATCCAGAGCCACAAACCACCACCCATAACTATCCTAGACAACTCTACAAGCCTTCTTAATATAGGCAATATTTCTGCCCAAGAAGGTTATATAAATTTAGCCCTAATCCTTGAGGATGAACACCCATAATATTATTTTATTTTTCATATTTATTACATTATAGTCATCTTAAAATAATTTTAGGTAGCCCAATTTTTTGAGGCCATAACTTTTTAGTCGTAGCTCCAACTAGGTATTGTAACCACTTTTTGAAAATGAAAGCTTGTGATCTATAGAACCTTGACCACATAAGCATCGTCAACTAGGGTTTGACCTTATTTTGGAGACTCTAAAGCCTTTAAACTTAAGCTTAAAGATTGTGTACCAAAAGTTCCCAATAAATTCACCAATACACATGGTATGACAATGAAGCTCAACTGGTAGATTGATATATATAAGACGAAACTCCACCCATGGAATTAGATCATTCTGAGCTCGTATGACCAACTAATTATAAATAATAAGTTTCAACACATAGAAAATCTACACGAAAAAAACCCTTATTGAAAAATACAAAAAACACAAATATTTTTGGGTGATGCAAGATTGCCTTTACACCTAAGATGCTCCTACATCAAAAAGATTGGCTACTAAGTTGGTTCATAGTAAGATCTATGGGATCTTCCCAAATGGTTTGTGTAGACACCTAAATTTGATTACACTGCTTTGGTAATCTAATTTAGCCATCTAAAAAGGCATTATTAATTAAATTTCTATTTAATTAATCCTTTGTCATCCCCTAGTTGATTAATTTAATTAATCATCTATAGTCCTAATTGATAAATCAAATAATCTATTATTTATCAATTAAATCCTTTTCTCCTATCTAATTCCAAAAATCCCCATTTATTAAATAAATCTATTTAATAAATGAAATCCTCAAATTCAAAAACCCCTAACCTATCTCTAAACCTCCATTTAGCCTAATCCACCCCATCCACCCATACTAACCAAGCTTAGCCACTAACTCACCCACCTTCATTAATGCCATCCACTTGCACATCTCTAACATCCCTAATATAATCCTAAAACCAAGCCTAATCCACCCCCTAATGTTGTCACATTCCTTAAACAAGTTTAAGACTTTCCTAATCCAAACCAAAGTCTCCCCTCAAAAAACCCAACCACTAAGTCATGAGTGCTCTTACAAAACATAAAAGACTCTTACAAGCCCACTCATGACTCTTACACCCATCTTCCACACTCTTCCCTCTTCCACACTCATTCCTCTTACATCCCTCTTACATACTCAACCCCACTCATCATTCCTTTAACCAACCCTTTACCCTACCCTCTCACACTCATCCTCCTTGTGACAAGTGTCACCTTCCCATTGGTGCTAAACAAGCACAATCCATGTGCTCTCCTTTGAGTGCATCCTAGCCCTCCTTAAGCCTTCATCCATCCTTGTATCTAAGCCCTCCATCTCTCTACCCCTTAGCCTATAAATTGAATCCCATCCCAAGCCATTTCATCAACAATCCTTGAGCTAAAGTTACCATGCTATTTTGAGAACCAAAGCCATCAATATTACCCTTATAATGCCAAATTGAGAGCTCACAAAGCTACCAATTTGCCATTACCCATCTCCATTGAAGCAGCTTTTGAGCATCTTGAGCATACATCCATAGCAAAAGGACACATCTACAGAATCAAGAAAGCATGGAGTGTTTTCTCTTGTGAGGTTTGCACTTCTTGTTTGCTTTCTTTGTCTAAGCATATATGCGAATTTAGTTTTTGGTTTGTGAATGTTACTTTATTTGTTAATGTTCTTTGCATACAAATTCTTGTTCTACATTTTGGCACGCCCGGTGGGACCCCACTATGGGTCATTTAATCATCTATTTTCATCTATATGTCATTTTTTCTAACCATCTAATGTGTGTTGTTGTTTGAGTGTGTTGTGAGGGTGTTTTGCTTATTTTTGCAGGTTAAAGAACGCACTTAGGAAGAAGAAATACCATCTAAAAAATAAAAAATTCGCATTTTTTAACTTTTTTGGCACAGTTTTTTGCAACCTGTTCTGTCTGCGAAAATTCGCGTCTGCAAAAATTGACGTCTGCGCAAATCGACGTCTGTGAAAATTGACATCTGCGAAAATCCGCGTCTGCAAAAATCCGCATCTGCGCAAATCGGCGTCTCTGCTTGTCACCTGTGTTTTGTGCTGCAAATCTGTTTTGTCCTCTTCGAATACTAGCGTCTCTGTATTTCAGCCTCTTCGTATTTTGGCGTCTCTGTATTTCAGCATCTTCGTATTTTGACCAGACTATCTTCTCTGCTTGCTTATGTTGCATTTCTGCTTTATTATTTCTGCACTTTGTAGCTAAAAAAAAGAAAAAAAAAAAGAGAGAGAGTATAAATCAAAATTTGACTTTTAGTGGTTCTGTAGGATTTAGACCATTTAAAACATTTTTATGCGTAGAAAAAACAGCAAAAAAAGTTAAAAAATTTTTTCCCATAGTTAAGCTCTCATTTTTTGAAGATTTTGGCTAACTAACTAAATTGCTTTTTTTTTGTCTCATTGCAGGTTGGAGCACATATGGAACCACTAACCATGTTTCTTGCAGGTTTTCATGTTGCTAAAAAAATGAACTTGAATGCTTAACCATTTGTCTTTGAATGCATGTTGCTAAAAAATGAACTTGAATGGTTAAACACATTTTCCATTGAATGAATGTTGCTCAAAACACACTCTTCAATGCCATGGATTAAAATCAACTTTCCTTGGAATGCATGCTTAAAACAACAAATCCAATCTTGAACGCCAAGGATCAATTAACCATTGCAATATCAAACACTTCATTTGAAGTTTCTAAAATTGAACAAAACAAATCTCTTTTCCACATGCAATCTAGGTAAAGTTTGATTTTTGGACATTTAAGAAACTTTGTTAAGTTAAAATACAAATTTACAAAAATCAATTTGAGTAGTTCCTTGGACTCACCTCTTTTCTAATCACCCATCAAATATTAACCATTGGTTGCAATCTCAGCGCCATTTATGGGGATGGGTCTACTTGAAAAAGGTGTTAAATGTTCCACAATCTAACTCACTCACTTGGTCTTTGAATGTTTGCTTTAACTTTATCAAAATTCTTAAATGGCCAAAACTCTAGATTAAATTGATCACACTTCAAGTTTGGGCACTAAAATTGAACAACAACTGACATGGAGAGCCTCCGGGCGCGCGCTTGAAATCGAATCTCACGCACTTTTGTTTTGGGCTTAAAACAAACTCACACCCAATCTTGAATGCCTTAAAGAAAATTAATCAATACTTGACGTGGAGGGCCTCCAGGCGCGCAAGTTTGCTTTTGTTGACCCTAACTCTTCTTATTGTTTGCATTCTTCGATCGATTTACTTTTGTTGGCACTTCAAGTTGGAATTGAACATTGTCTCTTAAACATGAGTGCTTGCAAAGTCTAGATTAGCACACATAAGAGTCAGTTGGTAAAAGAACAAGCATGTTTTTTAGCCCAAGGTCATCCAAGTCTTCTCTCCCCTTGTCGTCTTTCGAGGCCATCTTGGGTGCATAAGATTAGGATCCAAAACCTTGTTTCTTTTTAGGAGGCCTGCTTGGAGATTTCGTCACCCCTTGGACAACCTCAACTCCAGCGTTCCGACGGAGTATAAGAATCGGGAGGTGAATCGAAAGACACCTCTCTTGGGATCAAGATTTTGTCATTCGGGCTAAGCCTCAAGGAACTTTATACCCTTGAGAAGTGAAAGAGGAGAAGTGGGTTACCGCTCCTCTCGGCTGTGTGACATCCTTTTGGTTTCATCTATGGATTTGGGTCTCACGTACCTTGCGTATATCGAGGACTCCCTAGCTAAACCAACTGTCAGCCTTGCAGAAAACCATCTAGGATGTTAATGTGTTTGGAGTGACTGATCGGAACATTTGTAGAACATACACACTCCTCGGCGCAAGTATCACATTCTAAGAACCACAAACTTCTATCTGGGTGTTCCTATCTATTGCTTGTTTTTATTTATTGAATGAATGTTTGCCAAACTTGGTCAATCCTAGCTTAGGGCACACTTAGCGTAGTCACTGCCTATTTTGGAAGTTGAACAAGTTGAAGCAAAACAACTAAGATTTTTCCCAAAGCCAAGCAAATTCAGGAATTTATGTCGGAACAACCCAAACCCAAACAGAAGTTTCACAAGGTCAAACTTAAGCCATCTCTAGCATACCAAGAACTTTCAGCCAAGAGAAAAGAAATAACACCAAGCCCACGAATTGCCAAACTCCACAAAGCAGAGGACAAAGCTACCGACAAAGCACTTCAAGAGGCCTGGTTAGAGCGCACCATCAAATTTAGCCAACATCCAGGAGTTAATCCTGCTTATGCCTTACCAACTAGGCATGATTTCTATTATTAGACACCCTTGTTTCTCCACATCTTCTTGGATAAGATTCACTTTAGAGTCATCTTTGTAGAAAAGCCAGCCATCTTAGGTTATCCCCTTAAGCATTATTAGCTCATCCATCTCATTTAGAATCAAACCATCTAGCCAGCAATCGAAAATCTGCACATCTAAGCTTTCAAAATTGTTGTCACCTTGTTAAAAGTTTGCCATTCCTAAAATCTTCCAAATCCACCATTCTCACCAAGGTTATCCCTTTGACAGAGCTTTGTCTAGGGTAATCTAGCTTTGTCACTTGTTATCCCTCATCACCTTGAGCTAAAGGTTGGGATCCACAAGTGGTCAATCTCGTGTTCTTCCTAAAGGATCATCAGTCTATCCTTAAGTTGACACAATCACCACCAAGCTTGCACATAGGAAAGCAGACCTTTTGTGCTTTGACAACATATCTTTGAAGTTAGAATCCCCAACCCAATCCTCCTTAGGTTTTGTCATATAGCTTTGCCTCAACCTAAGAAATCATTTGCATAGAAAAGCCTTCCCCCTTTTGCATCCATCAGCATTATTGCATCTCATCCCTAGGAGCATTTTTCATGCCACCCGTCACTCGCTTAGCCAAGAAGAAAGAAACAATGGAGCCCTATCATTTGGATCGAACAGACTCACCCCCCTTGACCACTCAGCCATCCTTCAGCCCAGAGCAAGCTATGCCATCACCTACTGACATTGAAGCTTTCATGAACCAACCAGGAAATGCAGTATTGGTAAACGCCATTATAGACAAAAACAAAGAGACAATCATGGCTCATTTTCGAAGGGACAATGTAGGAACCTTTGACTTTGGAAGACCCCCCCCATTATCAGATCCATCTCACCCGTTGTTTGGGCAGCTGCCACCACCCATAGGCTCTTATGATCCAAATTATCCTCAATATATTCCAAAAGAAGAGCCTCCAGCCAATCCATATGACCCAACAGACCCAAACATACCATCATCCACCCAAGTTGAAATCTCCATGCCGCAAGCCAACCCAGCCACCACCACTCCATCCTTGGTTCATACCTCTCCGCTCCAAACCCCCTTTACTCAAAAAACTTCACCGTTCACCCCCTTCACTATTGCTGTTGCTCCCCAACCCAGCCTTCCAAATCCACCCATCTCCCAAATCAGTGCTAGCATCTTTGGCCAACCTCAGCAATATACAACAGGGATGCCACCCATGGGGCCAAGTAATCAACCTTTCATCACCCCCAGCTTGTTCACCACAGCCCAAAGTACAATCCCATCCTTTCCATTAAGTCTTGGGAGCTCAATACCACCAGCCACAAATCCACAAGCTACTACCTTCACTCCACAAAGCTATCAAAACCCACAAGCTACTGCCAATCTTCTACCAAGCTCCCAAGTGACCCCAGCTCCCACCACCACTATACCAAGCTTCCAGATCCAGCCACAAAGCTATCAAACCCCATCAGTTCCATTCCCAAGCTTTCAATTCCCACCACCTCCACCACCAACTAATCCATTACCTCCAATTACCAACTACTTTTCAATGCCACTTCTAGGAGGTAATCCACCACCCCAGCCAACCACCAATTATTTGCAGATACCATCCCAAATGGGGGCATAACCCACATATATTGGTCAAACCCCACAAGCCCTCCGATCCTTTCCCCAAGCCTCACAACCATCTTATACCTTACCTCCACAAGGCAATCCATTTATCCCACAGCCAGCTTATGTTCCTCAATCCCAACCTCAAATCCCATATCAACAGCAAGCCTCATAGCACATGCAGCAATATGCGCCACCTCCCCCTCAACAACCCGTCATCCACCATGCAGCTGCCCAAACAATGTACAATCCCTATCAGCAAATCCCTCACAGCCATCCATATTCAGTGGCCCCATCCAACACATACCTACCTCAAGGCAGTCCTACATCGGGGGCACCCCAACCATCACCTATCAATTCAGAGTGGGAGCAAATGAAGACAGCTCTGAAAGCCATCCAAGAAGGGAATGATCCAAAGACATTCAAGTTTGAGAATGTGTGTCCTTACCCGTTTGACAGAGCCATTACCACGACACCATTTCCCAAACACTTTGAGGTACCTAAATTTGACAAATTCAGAGGAAAAGGAGACCCTGTCACACATATCAAAGAATTTTACATGCATTGCCAGGACGTGGCATACAATGATGTCTTCCTCTTGCGCCTTTTTCCCAAAAGCTTGGCTGGACCAGCTCTTGAATGGTTTTATAGAATCCCCTATGGCACAATTAAAAACTTTGCTGAATTATCTGAGGCATTTGTAGCCCAATATGCCCATCTTGTTGAAACAGAGCTATCAATAGTTGATCTTGTCCACACCAAGAAAAAAGGTGGAGAAAGCCTTGCCGAATACCTGCAAAGATGGCAAACCCTTACCACCCGCATATCCTGCACCTTGCCAGAACGCCATGTGGTGAAAATGTTTATTGATAATGCACATCCCAGCTTGGCTCACCGCATGACCATGAACTGTTTGCAGACCTATAAGGATATCAAAGAGAAAGGAATGATCCTTGAGCAAGGACTCATCAAAGATGGTGTGGTAAAGATTTACAAAGAGGCCAACCAAAATCAATCACATTCCAATGACAAGTCTAGGTATTGGAACAAAAACAAGCATGTTGCAACAGATGGGGTTACTGACACCAGATATGTGAATATCGTTGGTCCTTCTCAAAACCAGTCGAACCCACCATATCAAACAAACAACCAACAAGCTACCAATTACCAACAACAAAATAACCAAAGCTATCAAAACCACAATACAAGACCCAACTTTCAAGGGTCTAACAATCAAGCTAATGCCATCAATGTAGCTGCAGGGCAAAAGCCCAGATTCCAACCTGCACCTAGAAACTATACACCCCTTGGTGAGCCATTGGATGTTATTTTTGAGAAATTGGCTAAGGAAAACCTCATCAAATTTCCTCCTACCCAGCAAATTGATCCAAGCCAATCCAAAGCTGCATGGTACAAGGACAATGAGTATTGCAAGTTCCATAGCGTAAACGGTCACACCACCCTCAGATGCATGAAACTAAAAGACTATGTGCAAGACCTCATTGATCAGAAGGAAATCACTGTTGGTGCCCAAACCTCTCCCAATGCAGGCTTATAGATTTATCAAAATGCTTTTCCTCCACACAACAACCAAAATCTTGGAAAAGCACCTATCCAAAACAACACCAACAACCGCCAGCCAAACCAACAACATGGTAAGAACAATGACCACACTTCATCCTATATAGACTATGGTAGCCTCATAGGTTGTATATCTGAGAAAGAGCCTTCTGTCAATGTTATCAATATCCGAGGACCAGACAATGAGTATGCAGTCACCACTCGAAGAGCGCGATTTAACATCGCAGGCGCACCAGTTTCATCAACACCATCAGCTCCATCAAAAAGCTGGTACAATATCTTAGAACACCTTGGGAACATGCCAGCCCAAATATCCATTTTAGACCTTCTCCGCACTAGTCCTGTGTACAAAGACATCCTTGACAGTGCTCTCATAGAATCCCGTGTCCCTTCTGATATCAATGCTACTGATTTTTGTAATCTTGTTGGACACCTTTCATCCTCATGTGCCCTATCTTTCAAACCCACCGACATACCCGCGGTTGAGCCAGATCACACCCTTCCGCTTCGCATAGCCATCATGGCATCCAATTTTGCCGTGAAAAGAGTAATGATAGATAATGGATCAGCCTTGAACATTTGCACCCTAAAATTCATAAAACAAGCTGGGTATACTGAGGCAGATATGATCAGTGAGGTTATCACCATCAAAGCTTATGACAACTTGGAAAGGACCACAAAAGGGACTATTTTGCTACCAATCAAGGTTGGGCCAGTCATTCAAGAGATAGTTTGCCATGTTGTTGATCTAAACCTACCATTTAACATCCTCCTCGGTCGCCCATGGATTCATGCTATGAAGGCCGTTCCATCCACCTACCATCAGTGCATCAAATTTTCGCATCAGGGCACTGAGGTAACCATCCATGCCGATCCAGAACCCTTTGCTTACTGCAATGCGGTTGAAGCTTCATATACAAACCATTGCCCTAGAATAGACATCGGCACAGCCATCGCCAGCTCATCCCACACTTGTAATGACGCAGAAACCATCCTTGCCTCCACCCTATCTACTGTAAAGATCAACAACAAAGGTTGTGGAGAATATAGTCTATCAGATGCATTTGCTGTCAGAGCAATCCCACTTGATCCACATACCCATGGACGACCAACATATCACAAAGCTAAGGAGATTCCACCTCCTCGATACAAACAGTTTGGCCCAACCACCTTTGTGTCCTCAAAAATCCCTCTTCATGAGGAGCTCACTCCAGATATCAACAATTGGCTACATAAGGATGCCCCTCCAAGAAATCAAGCACGCCTTGATCACTTCAGCCAGAAGTATCCCCAACAACATAAGCTCATCACTGAAAAATGGAACTATCAAGGAGGTGGACTAGGACCAGAAGAAAGGGGCATGCAATGTCCCATCAAAGCACATAATTGGGAAACGAAGTCAGGTCTTGGCTTTGGCATACCCACAACTGGGGGCACCAACGAGAATGGTCACGCTTTTTCGAACATTCATCGCGACCTTGTCGAAATCGAAGACATTCCTGAGGAAGTTGAAAAGAGAGCCTACGACGATATCCCAGACCAAATCTTCCTAGGAGACTCTGTTCTCCGAGAACTATCCATCCATCTCATTGACCTACCACTTGCTCATCCACAACTCATAGATTGGGACCAACCAAGTGTCATACATATTGATGAGTTCGCATCAGAGGAAGCACTTCTAAGATTCATGGGAGCTGAAACTCCTCATAAGAAGACAAAGCCAGATTCTGCCTACATCTACAAGCTAGATCCCAAGGGGTATTTTGGGGAAAATCCCCAACCTAGTTTCGATACACCCAAAACTGGAACTAAGGTAAAACCGGGACTAGCTAAGGCAGCAAAGAGAACGCCTCAGCAAGAAAATCCAAAGCCACAAGCAGAACATGAGGATTTAGTATTGCCTCCTCAAGATAATCGACCAGAGGTGTCTTCTATTCTAATAGAGGATACTAGAGAAGTCAACATTGGTTCTTCAGAGATCCCTAGAATTGTTCACATTGCTGCATCCCTATCACAAGACCAAGCTGACCTCCTCTTTGAGGTTTTACGAGAGAACATTGGCCGATTTGCATGGTCATATCAGGACATGCCAGGACTTGATCCAAAGCTTGTAGTTCATCATCTTGCAGTCGATCCAAAGATCAAGCCCGTCAGACAAAAGCTTAGAAAAATGCACCCCAAGGTGGCATTACTAGTCAAAGCTGAACTAGAAAGAATGTTAGCTGCTAAGGTTATCCGACCTATCGACTACTCAGAATGGATCTCCAACATGGTCCCCGTCACTAAGCCTTTCGGTGACATCAGAATCTGCACTGATTTTAGAGATCTTAACAAAGCTTGTCCAAAGGATGATTTTCCCTTGCCCAACATAGATATGATTGTAGATCTTACAGCTGGACATGAAATTTTGTCCCTTATGGATGGATTTTCTGGGTATAATCAGATCAAGATTGCAGAAGAGGACCAGCATAAGACATCATTCACTACCCCTTGGGGAACCTTTTGCTACACCATGATGCCTTTTGGCCTAAAGAATGCTGGGGCTACCTATCAAAGAGCTATGACAGCCATTTTCAATGATCTTATCCATAGCATTTTGTAGGATTATGTGGACGATATCCTAGTCAAATCTCACACCTTCATGGATCATCTTGCTGACCTAGAGAAAGTCTTTGATAGGTTGGTCCAATATCATCTCATGCTAAATCCCAAGAAGTGTGTCTTTGGGGTCACATCTGGCAAGCTTCTAGGCTTCATAGTTTCTAAACGAGGTATAGAGATCGACCCCAAAAAGGTCAAGGCTATCTTAAACATGCCTCCTCCCCAGACACTGCGACAGCTTCGCTCTCTTCAGGGAAAACTTCAATCTGTCTGACGCTTCATCTCCCAACTTGCAGATAAGTGTACACCGTTTTCACACTTGCTAAAGAAGAATGAGAACTTCAAGTGGGATCTTTTATGTCAGCACAGCTTCGATCAGCTCAAGCAGTACCTCACCAATCCCCCTATCTTGGTTCCACCAGTTCCTGGTCGTCCCTTGATCTTGTATATATCAGCAACACCTACTGCTCTAGGGGCACTTCTAGCACAACATGATGATTATAGCAGAGAGAGAGCCATCTACTATATCAGTAGAACCCTAGTTGGTTATGAACTCAATTACACTCCTATGGAAAAAGCTTGTTTGGCAGTTGTTTTCTCAACTCAAAAGCTTCGCCACTACATGCTAAGTCATACCATCCAACTAGTCTCCAAGATTGACCCTCTCAAGTATATGCTCTCCAGAACAGCACTTACAGGCCGTTTGGCCAAATGGGTTATGCTACTAAGTGAGTTTGACATCCAGTATGTGGACAAAAAGGCAATCAAAGGGCAAGCTATAGCAGATCACCTAGCTGATGCACCTCTAGTAGATGCATATCCTTTGCTCACAGAATTTCCAGATGAGCATATCTTCCTAATTGAAGAACAACCCCCATGGAAGCTTTATTTTGATGGCTCATACACCTCTCATGGATCAGAGGTAGGAATATTATTAGTTACACCTCAAGGAGATTACATTCCAAAAGCCTTCAAGCTACAATTCCCTAGCACCAACAATATAGCAGAATATGAAGCTCTTGTAGCAGGATTAAAGATAGCTGCAGAATGGAATATCACTGAGTTACAAGTCTTTGGTGATTCCCAACTCATCATCAAACAAGTCTTAAATGAATATCAAACCAAAGATGAAAAGCTATTACCCTACAAAGAGCTAGTTCATCAGCTGACCCAACATTTTACAAAGCTTCAGTTTACACAAGTGCCTCGAATGCAGAACAAGGCAGCAGATGCCATGGCCACTATTGGCTCGCTCTTGGAAATTCCCCAAGAAGCTACGCAATATGAGTTTTTAGTTGAGCAGCTTCTCACACCTGCCTATGCGAATGAGGATTCAAACCGTGTTTGTATCTTGGTTGGTCCCCAATCCCCTTGGTACCATGAAATTCACGCTTACCTTAACGATGGTATCATATCCCCTCACCTCACACGTACCCAACGCCAGAACCTCATCCAAAAATCATCCCGCTATGTTATCATAGCCAATACCCTATATCGTCGGGGTTATCACGATACTCTCTCTCGATGTTTAGATGAAAATGAGGCCGCAATGGCATTAAAAGAAGTACATTCTGGACTTTGCGGTGCCCACACGAGTGGTATTGTCCTAGCATGACAAATCCTTAGAGCAGGCTACTATTGGACTACCATTGAAGAAGACTCTTGTCAGCAGCATGCAAATCTTGTGCACGCTCCAGCACAGGATCTACAGCCTATTGCACCACCTTGGCCTTTTGCTTGTTGGGGCCTTGATCTAGTTGGAACTATCACACCTCTCTCATTTGATAGACATAAATGGATAATAACAGCTACAGACTATTTCACTAAGTGGGTGGAAGCAGTCCCCCTAGTCTCAGCTACAGGAGTTCAAGTCTCCAAGTTCATCTTGTACCACATTGTTTGCCGCTTTGGCATCCCATCCACCATCTTCACTGACCACGGAGGTAACTTTGAAAATCTCAACATGGAAGAATTATGCACTTCCCTCCGCATCCATCACCGCTTTTCTAGCCCATATTTCCCACAAGGTAACGGCCAGGCAGAGGCGACTAATAAAAACCTCCTCAAAATCCTAAAGAAAGTTGTCAATGATTCCGGCCGTGATTGGCACCTTCAAATAAATTCGGCTCTATGGGCCTATCGAACTTCCTTTCGTACATCCACAGGCACAACTCCATACTCCCTAGTCTATGGTGCCGAAGCGGTATTACCTATAGAAGTTGAACTTCCCTCACTACGCATATCTTTGCGAGGGCAAATCTCAGATGAAGAATACAGAGTAGCTCGACTCACCCAGCTAGATCTCTTAGACGAGAAGAGACAACAAGCCTATGACCATCTCACAGTCTATCAAACTCATCTCAAAAGGAATTTCAACAAGAAGGTGCTCCCACGACACTTTCAGCCAGGTGATATGGTCCTCAAAGAAAATATGAAAGTCCAAGCAGATCGAGAAAAGAAAGGCAAGTTTGAACCTACATGGCTTGGTCCCTATGTGGTTACTGCCTCCTTTGGCTCCAGAGCCTATCAATTATCTACACCAGAAGGAGAACTCTTGAATGATCCCACTAACATCATTCATCTCAAGAAGTTCTATGCTTGAAGATCTTTGGCATACCCAGCTTTTGAAAAATACAAAAAAATAGTAAAGAGAAATAAGCATCCAATGGTGAAAACTTGGCAATTCAAGCGCCTTGGATAGGTACCTTGGTGAAAACCTGGTAATTCAGGCACCTTGTGTGCTAAAGACTAATCCATTATCTATCAATATCATATCCCTCATCCATCCACCCACCCTCCCATAAAACACCTACTTGTTCCCTTGGTGTTCTAATCAAATATCCAAAATCTGATGGAGCTTGTCAATACCTCCTGTGCAGCTTGTAAATCTTGTACCAAAGCTTGTATTATACCTTGTAAATTTTGTACCATACCTTGTATATATTCGAATCTTGTCCAAAGCTTGTACCATATTCCAGCTTGTAAATAATCTTGTATCCTAGCCTGTATCCTATCACATGCACACACAGAATCCCATTTTCCTTAAGCTTTTCACAAACCATCTACCTATCCACCTATCAACTATTATAGACATCCCATCCTTCACAAACATTTCCATCTCACAAAAAACCAAAACATGAACAAACTTGTACATTTGTAACATATCTTGGTCTGTCAGCTTGTACATCCTCTTTAGCTTAATATCATTGTATCTATCCGGCTTTCGTGTTAGTTCATCCTTGGTCAACATCTTGCACACATCGCAAACTTTGGTTAGATATTTCAATGCATCCTTTAGCTAGATCTCCTATCACCAAAGTGTTATCCTTCTTAGTTCAGCTTGCCAGATGCATCACTCATCCAGATCCATCAGCTTAGGTGCTCTCTGATAGATCCATGCAGGATATAGCTTTCCTCATGTCTGATCTTGGTTCGTTAGTACCTCGTCCTATCCATCTCGTTGGAAAACAATTCTCTTTTGGATTTTCGCTTTCTTTTGATTTGGGATCTTCCCTTTTGGGTCTTGAAATATCTTTTCCAAGCAATCTCCTTGTTCCCTCCTCAAGGTTGCCACGATCTTCCATATCATGGTATGCTACGAATGGGGCAATTAGAGCGTAAGGTCTTGATCAGGTCTTTTGCTTGTTTTCTTTTTCTGCTTGTGGGTTACCTAGTGTTGTTTCCACGCTGCTTCCTCTAGGATTCATGTGTGATACTGGGGCAATCCTTGTGTGTTTGTTTTGAGTCAGTTCGTCAGTCCTTTGGACGGTTGGTGAAAAAGCCTTGATGTTCTTGGTAACCTTGGCAATTAACCAATAGTCCTATAGCAAATCTAGTGCTCAACTACATGGTGGTACTTCTCTTTGAAGTATCCCCCCGCTCAAAAAGCTTCAATGGATTCCCTTCATCTCCATTATCCCCCATCCATATCCTACATCTGTCGCTCCTACCCCAACTTATGCATCAGTATCTCTTTGAATCACTCCTCACGCTTAGCTTTAGGGATCCACAATCCTAGTCTTAGGGATCCACCAATCAAATCAATCCACCAAGCCTCATCTTTCAAGATCCACAATCCTAGTCCTAGGGATCTCCGAAACCCATCTTCTGCCAGTCTGACTCTTTGAAATCCTGTTGCATCAGCTTTATCATTCTATCATCCATCTCCCTACCATGGATTCCTTTTGTAGCGCTCCGCTCCTCCATCTCCCCCCCCCCCCCAATCCTGGAAAGTCTTAAGCTTGCTTTACTGTTGTGCCTCTGATTTCCCTTTATCATTCTCCCGTAGTGAGAGTTTGAGCTAATTCAGCCCCTTCTCTTCGCCAACCTGCATCTCAACTCATCTCAATTTCTTGTACTTTTCAAGAAGTCGTCGAGCCTTATTTCTCTCCCCGCCGCCTTCTTGAGGGGGCATCATCTAAGTCTAGTCTCTCCTCTTCTTATCCGAGACTGGGGCAACCTTGTTGCTAAAACATCTTCCTCGTGTCATCTTCATTCGAACTTCTTTGAAATAGTGTTGTTTCAACACTATGTCAAAGAGGGGCAAAATGTAGACACCTAAATTTGATTACACTGCTTTGGTAATCTAATTTAGCCATCTAAAAAGGCATTATTAATTAAATTTCTATTTAATTAATCCTTTGTCATCCCCTAGTTGATTAATTTAATTAATCATCTATAGTCCTAATTGATAAATCAAATAATCTATTATTTATCAATTAAATCCTTTTCTCCTATCTAATTCCAAAAATCCCCATTTATTAAATAAATCTATTTAATAAATGAAATCCTCAAATTCAAAAACCCCTAACCTATCTCTAAACCTCCATTTAGCCTAATCCACCCCATCCACCCATACTAACCAAGCTTAGCCACTAACTCACCCACCTTCATTAATGCCATCCACTTGCACATCTCTAACATCCCTAATATAATCCTAAACCCAAGCCTAATCCACCCCCTAATGTTGTCACATTCCTTAAACAAGTTTAAGACTTTCCTAATCCAAACCAAAGTCTCCCCTCAAAAAACCCAACCACTAAGTCATGAGTGCTCTTACAAAACATAAAAGACTCTTACAAGCCCACTCATGACTCTTACACCCATCTTCCACACTCTTCCCTCTTCCACACTCATTCCTCTTACATCCCTCTTACATACTCAACCCCACTCATCATGCCTTTAACCAACCCTTTACCCTACCCTCTCACACTCATCCTCCTTGTGACAAGTGTCACCTTCCCATTGGTGCTAAACAAGCACAATCCATGTGCTCTCCTTTGAGTGCATCCTAGCCCTCCTTAAGCCTTCATCCATCCTTGCATCTAAGCCCTCCATCTCTCTACCCCTTAGCCTATAAATTGAATCCCATCCCAAGCCATTTCATCAACAATCCTTGAGCTAAAGTTACCATGCTATTTTGAGAACCAAAGCCATCAATATTACCCTTCTAATGCCAAATTGAGAGCTCACAAAGCTACCAATTTGCCATTACCCATCTCCATTGAAGCAGCTTTTGAGCATCTTGAGCATACATCCATAGCAAAAGGACACATCTACAGAATCAAGAAAGCATGGAGTGTTTTCTCTTGTGAGGTTTGCACTTCTTGTTTGATTTCTTTGTCTAAGCATATATGCAAATTTAGTTTTTGGTTTGTGAATGTTTACTTTATTTGTTAATGTTCTTTGCATACAAATTCTTGTTCTACAGTTTGTACATGTTTGACTCACTTAAGAGCCTAGTTGACCATGCTAGCTACTTAGGGATAATGCACCCAATGCATGCTACCATCAACATGCATCACCCAAGCTTGGGGAGATAATATGAGAGCTTACTCAATACCTTATTTATATACCAATCGCGAGTGTACCAATTTGAGTCATCCTTTAATGAGGAATCACACCCACTACACATGCCTCACTAAAACTAAACTATGTTTCTTAAGCTTTCTCATCACACAAGTTCTACGAATGTGATCAAGAAGATACAAATATAAACAACCTTTTTCATGTCACTTAGATTAATGGCTTTCTAGTAATAAAAATAACTCATATGAAGTATCAAAAAAACCTTACTAAATACATCACAAAAATATTCTTTTCAAATTAGAACCTAATTTAGACTAAGTATTCTCTATTTAGAGCAAAAAATATTCATGATTAGTAGGTTCTTTTTGGAAAGTAAATGATAATACTTGAAAAAGGAAAAGTTTGATTGCAAAAATAAGAAATATTACTCCTTAAGCATTCAAGATTGGATGAGTTTATTCGAAGACCACATCAAAAGGTTCATCATCACATTGTTCATTGCCCCTTATGCATTCAAGAGTTATTTTTGTCCTTGTAAAACCCAAATTTGAAGTGTGAGGATTTGTGGGTTCCTTTTTCATCCTTTGTTCCTTTTAGCAACCCAAATAAAAATGTTTGGTTATGTTTGACATACAAAGTTCATTTTAAGCATCAAAAACCAAATATGAATTCATTTTTAACTTAGAAATAAGGTAAAGGCTATTAACATTCTTTTAGATAAAGCCTTGAATTCCACAGAATCTACACAAACACCAAAATCATAGTTCTAGAACAATGATCCTGCAGATCATACAATCAATCCCACAGGTCTCTCAAACAAATCAAAAAATAGTAATATGTACAAATGTAAATGATAAATAAAAGTTATATGTGCAATCTTGCAAGGTCAACTTACAATCCCACAGAACACCTTCAAACTTGCAAGTACAAGTATGCATACTAAAAACTAATAGACCTTTTTTGAAATGTGGTTTATGTTTAATTCCTTAAGGATTACAAAAATGCATTCTCACAGGGTCAAACAAAGTTCCTACAAGATCAAACAACATTCCCACAAGGTTAAGGGGTGTTCTTGTTGGTTGTGTAAAAGGAGAAGACAAAGGCATGAAAAGAGGTGTTTGGGAAGCCAAGAAGCCTCTAGTTATGAGAATGTGTTCTTGTAGGTGGAGCTCACAATCCTTCTGACTATGTAAGCATTCCCTTTAGAGGATATTTTTAGTGTTGTGCTTCTTTTGATCTTGAGAATGATGTTAGCCAAGCCTCTTTTTTAGCCATCCAACCTACAAACAACAAAAATGACCTTGAAAAATACTCAAACAAAAAAAATGTTATTAGGTTTTTATTTTTGCAAATAAGAATATATAAAAAAGATGAGAGAATAAGCCTAGATGTGGGTCCCATCGAGCATGCCAAAAATGTATGCGATGAAATTTATTTTTGAGAATATGAAGTTAAACTAAACATTCAACAAAAAAACTAAATAAAACGCTTAGATTAGACTTACAAATGAAACCAAATACCGAAAGAGAGAATGCAAACCAAACTCTTCAAGAAGCTCCAAAGTCTAGAAGATTTGTCCAAATAGATGAAATATGTGCTCAAATAACTCGCTCAAGCTTATATAGAGTGGGGAGGTTTTCACATTAGAAAGTCATTGGTCTCTATTTTGCCTCACAAATAGGCATGGTAAATTTGCATAAGATAGTGGAAGAATTGTGAAGGGAGAAGGGTTCAATTTATAGGCAAAGGGAAGGTGCAATGGATGGTGAAGATGCAAACTTGAGGAAGGGTCAAGATGCAATTAAAAGAGAGCACATGGATTCTGATTCGTCAAAATCATAACTTTGTGAAACTTGTTGCAAGGAGAGAGCTTCTGAGGAGATATTAAATCCCTTGAGGAATGTGACCATTTTGGGAGATGGGATAAGGGAAAAGGGTGTAAGAGATGGATGGAGTGTGTAAGAGTATTTAAGGTTGACATGAGGTTTGGGGATTGAGAGATGTGAGAATGTGACAAGAGTTGACTTAGGTTTTGGTTAGGATTCCTTAATCCTCATGCTTAGGGTTGTTGAAATGATAAGGACGAGATTAGGTTTAGATTAGGAAGCAAGTTGGTCACTTAATTAATTAGGTTTATTTAATTTATTAAGTGGGCTTAGAATGGGTGAATGGGTTGGATTGAGTCTGAACCATGAGTGCAAGGTTTGGTTAAGGTTTAGGCTAGAGTTAGGATTTATTCAATCAAAAGAGGAATTTGGAGATTAAATTAAATATTATTGTTCATTTATTTAATTTAACATAAGAAGAGGGAACCAATCAATTAGTAGACTATGGATTGTCATTCTAATAATTAATTTGGACTATAGTTAGTTAATTAAGTTAATTAACCAAGGAGATGGCACAAATCAATTAAATATTAAGTTTTAAATTAACAATATCCTAAATGAAAACTAAATTATATTACAAATTTATGTAATCAAATTTAGGTGTCTACAGATTGATGTTTGATTCTTGTTTGATAATGATTGTGCTCACTTGACAATAATAGATTTCATACATGATATTAGATGATTAGAATGATAGGATATGAAAGTGCTTTATAAATTATAATGCTCACTTTAGTTAAAATGAATGAATGATAGTCTTGTTTATATGCCCCCCTTTACATTTGATCAATAGTGGAGGTTAATTAGAAAAATTTGTTGAGATCAAATTGAAAAAGATCATTGTTGAGAAAGATTGTTGTGACTAGATTGAAAGAGGGAGATTGTTAAAGAAGATTGCATGTTTCAATCATTGTTTTATCACTGATATCAAACCTACTATTTTTTGGTAAGACAACTACTTATATGATTTAATTACTGTCACTTAGTTGATTGATGAAGAGGATTTGATCAAAAGATGTAACAATAGCACCTAGAGGAAAAGTTGAGTTATGATTATGTAATGAAGTACAAGAATCAATTAAGACAATGATAACATGATGTATTGATAATCTACTTAAGGTTACAAAGGCTGGTTACACTATGAAAGTTTAGAAGAACAAGTTACACAAAGGTTGTCTACCAAGCTTGACCGAGTGAAGAGTAGGTGTTGAGCAAAGACAATGCAAGCTGAGCAGAAAATCAATTGGAGCCGAGTAAAAGTTCATTCTAGTGTATGCCAAGTAGAATAGTGGATGTCGAGTAAAGTTTAGTTGATGCTGAGCACTAGTAAATTTTAGTTCATGTTGAGTAAATTCACAGAGGACACTAAGCTAAGCAATGTGTGTTGAACATCAAAAGCCAGCTAATGTCGAGTAGCTACATTATTTAAAAGATAGTGAAATTGATGAATCTAAGCCAACAAGTTTGTTTTCTTGGATTGTGTGAACCAGTTTGAAGATAAGATTGATGAGCTGGTGGCATAGAATTTAAGGTAAATCATTTTGAGGTGAATTCAAATAAGATTCAAGAAGTTTCTAGAAGAGATATGGAATGTGGGATAGATTCATTGTATCCTACCTAATCCATCCTAACCCTAAATTAAACAATGGAAAATGAGCAGGAAAAGATCTCAATTTCCTATTTATAGGAATGGCTAGTCAGAAGCCAAAGTGTTAATATGCGAGAACCTAAGGAAGACAAAGAGTCAAGGGTTTTGCTTCATCAAGTGACCTAACATAAGAGACTGCATTGACATGTTAAGCAAGAAGGCTTAATGATATGAATTCTTGAAGGGTGAACAAGTTGTTAGAGCTAAAAATTATGAAGGCCAAGTAGAATGGAGTACTGAAACAATGATCTATAATCTAAATTTGAACTTGTAATTTGTTATCAGATCAAGCCTTACTTTTACTCTCTAAAAATTGTATCAGTCTAGGGTAAATCCTTTGGATTAAGGTTGACCTAAAATTTATTTGTAAATCCTTTAATAGGGTGACATTCCAAGTGAATGGTCTAAAGTCCTCTAACAAGGCTCGCTCCTAATAGGGTGATTGAAATCCTTTAACAGGTCCACATTTAATAGTGTGTATTGTAACCTTTAATAGGGTTGGTCTTTCACAGGGCATCACTTCAGAAGAGTGAAAAAAGAGTAGCATGTTACTAGTAGTTTTTCTCAAACTAGGTTTCCACATAAATCATTGTGTCAAATTGTGTTGATGAATCTGTTATGTTTCATATTTTTATATCTACAAGTTGATTTGATAGTAACCTACAAGTTTTAAAGCGATTGCATAATCTTATGGATGCATGCATGAAGATAAATGATTTATGGGTTCACTAAGTTGTGAAATTTTTTATTTATACATCTAGACCTTAGATAACTAATTCACCTCCCCCCCTCTTAGTTATTCTAAAACTATTCCAATAATTGTTATCAGAGCCATTTTCTTAAGAGGACTAGTTTGAAGGTACTAGAAGCACAAAGATCAAGATGTCAAAAAGAGAAGTACTCAAGCTTAATAGAGATAATTTTCCTACACGAATTTTTTTGATGAAGCTACACCTTGGAGGAATTGAAGATCATGCACAATCTACCATTACAACTGAGCATGTTGACCCTGTTGGAGCCCTAACTGCCAAGGATATGAGAAATAAGAAAGAACATAACTAGGCAATGCTAGAGATTGCCTCTACCCTTAGTTATGGTAAATTTGATGATATCAAAGGTCTTGATAGTGCAAAGAAAATGTGGGATGCCTTAGCTACCATCTATGGAGGAGACACCAATGTTCTTAGAGCCAAAGTTGAAAGTCTCAAAGGTAAGTTTGGTGAAATGAGAATGGAAGAAGACAAAAATATTGCTCAATATGTTGCAAGGATAAAAGAAGTTGTTAATGCAATAAGCGTAGCTAATGGTAAAATACATGATTATACTGTATTAAGCAAAGTTTTAAGGATATTGTTGCCTATATTTGCTATTAGTGTTTATGCAATTCAAGAACTAAGATGCATACCAGGGAATGATCTATCACTTGAAGCTCTGGTAGGTAGACTCACTTCTTTTGAGCTATCAAATTTTGATAATTACAAACCTAAGAATATTGAATCTACTTTCAAAGCTAAAGTGTATTTGAAGGATAGTGATACAGATGAAGACGATGTTGAACAACTTGAAGCACTATTGGCAAAAAGATTCCACAAAGGTAAAGGCAAGTTCAAAGGTAAATTACCTATCATTTGTTTCAATTTCAATGAGGTTGGTCATATTGTTTCTAGATGTCCAAAGAAGAAGAACTATAGAGGTGGTGACAAGAACAAGAGTAGAAGAGAGGAAGACAAAAAAGACTACAAAGACAGAGGCAAAAAGTCTTGCTATATTGCTGAAGAGGAAACAAAGGATGATTATGATGAACATGATGATGAAGTGGTGTATGTTACAATGAAGGATGAATCTAATGAAGATGAGGAAATTGCACTTGTGACTTGTGTAAACAAGAATGACAAATGGATCATTGGCAATGGGTGTTCACATCACATGAGTGGAGACAAAAGTAAGTTTTATTACACTGAATTGTTTTGATGAAAATAGTGTAAGATTTGATAATGATGCACCATGTTTGATAAAAGGAAAAGGTTCTATCAAGCTCACAGAGAATATTTTATGTGATAATGCTTACTATGTTGAAGATCTTAACCATAATTTGTTAAGTGTATCACAACTGAATAATTTGGGATGTAAGGTTAAGTTTGAAAACAAGATTCCTAAGATATATGACACAAATCAGAAATTGATTGGAAAAGGTGATCAAACTAGGAGTAATCTATTCTATCTTGATATAGAGGATGCTACTTGTCTAGTTGTAAAATTTGATGATGTATGGTTATGGCACAAAAGGTTATGTCATGTCAATTTGGATAACCTGGTTAGTATCAGTCACATGAAAAAGGTTAGAGGTTTGCCTAAGTTGAAGAAGCCTAATTATATAATGTGTAAACAATGCCAATTAGGCAACATGACAAAGTCAAGTTTCAAGAGTAAAACTTATACTTCTAAAGGTTTACTAGAGATTGTTCATACCGATTTGTGTGGACCAATGGATGTAGAAAGCTACAAAGGAAATAAGTATATTATGTTACTTGTTGATGATTATTCTAGATTGATGACAGTTATGTTTCTAAAAAAGAAATCTGATGCTTTCTAAATGTTTAAGTGGTACTTGGTAAGAATTGAGAAGGAAACAAAGAAAAATTTGAAGTGTTTAAGATTTGACAGAGGAGAATTTACATCAAATGAGTTTGAGATATTCTACAATGACAGAGGAATCAAAAGACAAACATATACCCCCAGAACCCCTTCATAGAATGGGATTGTTGAAAGAACGAACATATCTATTATGGACTGTGCTAGAACACTCATGACAAAGAAAAATGTTGCTTTGAAATACTGGAGAGAAGCTATAAGTATAGTTGTCTATACCTTGAACCATGTACAAGTCCAGAAAGGTACTCATTCAACACCTTTTCAATTATGGTATGGATACTTTAAGGTATTTGGAAGAAAATGTTACATTCTTAAGGACTTTAGGAATGGTAAACTAGATGCAAAAAATGAAGAAGATATATTCATAGGATATTCCACAAGAAGTAAAGCTTATAAGTGTTTGAGTACTAACACTAACAAAGTTGTGGAAAGTGCAAATGTGAACTTTGATGAATATACATAAGTATATGAGGCTGAACCTATGAAAGAACCAGAAGACTACAAATCATTTGTATACTCTTATGAAGGTATGCTTGTTGAAGATGATACAAACCAAGCTATAAACCAACACCCAGTCTCAGTAACTACCGAGTCATAGACTATGAATGTCGAGTTGCATTCAGGAATCAGGCTACATTCAGATGTTAAGTTACAAAATGAAGTTGAAGCACATTTAGATTCTAAGATTAGTATACATGAAAGAGATGCTGAATTACCTAACAGAGATGCACACAATGATGCTACAATTAAAAGACAAAATGAAGAAACTAGAGCTGAACCAAGATTGTCTAAATATGTCAAAAGACATCATCCAGCTACACAAATCATTGGAGATAAACATGCTAGACCAATGACAAGAAACAAATTAAGAAATGAAACATATTTTATAAGCATGAAGGAACCCAAATCAATGAGAGATGCATTAGAAGATGAAGACTAGAGTAAGGCCATGGAAGAATAGATTGAACAAATTGAGAAAAACAAGACATGGACTCCAGTTCCTAGACTAGAAGACAAGAATATGATTGGCACCAAGTGGGTATTCAGAAACAAACTAGATGAAAATATTGAAGTAACAAGGAACAAGGCAAGATTAGTTTGCAAAGGATATGCACAAGAAGAAGGAATTGACTATGGAGAGACATTTGCCCATGTTGCTAGATTGGAAGGAGTAAGAACTTTACTTGCTTATTCTGCATACAAAGGTTTCAAAGTTTATCAAATGGATGTTAAATCTACATTTTTGAATGATATATTAGAAGAAGAAGTCTTCATAGAACAACTTGAAGGTTTTTTTGATGTTAATAATAAGAACATGGTATGTAGATTACACAAAGCTCTATATGGTTTGAAACAAGCACGAAGAGCATGGCATGAGAGACTTCATAATTATCTTGTGAAGATTGGATTTGAAAGGACTGATGATAACAACAATCTGTACATGAAGACAAAAAAAGGCAAAGGTATTTTTCTATTTGAATTTTGTTGTTGATGATATCATATTTGGAGGTCAAGATGCTTTATGTAAGGATTTTGCAAATCAAATGAAGCAAGAATTTGAAATGTCTATGTTTGAAGAAATCAAATTCTTTGTGGGTTTACAAATATATTAGATGAAATATGGCATATACATCACTCAGTCAAAGTATGTCAAGGAAATACTGAAAACTTTTGGATTGGAGGATTCCAAACTAGTAAGTACACCTATGGTGACATGACACAAGTTGTCAAAGAATAATGATTCAACTGAGGTGAATCAAACATTGTACAGGTCTATAATTAGCAAATTGCAATATGTAGTACATATCATACCTAACATTGCATTATCTATAGGGATAGTTGCAAGATTTGCTGCTAATCCTAGAGAAAATCATTTGATGACTATAAAGAGAATAATGAGATATCTAAAAGGAACATCATACTACAAGAAAAATGAGAAATTTGAATTAAGAGCCTACACTGATGTTGATTGAGCTAGAGACATTGATGACAGAAAAAACACCAATGGAGGAGCATTTTTCTTAGGTAAGAGGTTGTTACATGGACTAGCAAGAAACAAAATTGCACCTCACAATCTACTGCTGAAGCTGAATATATTGCTACTGTTGTAAATTGTACAAACATTGTATGGATCAAACAGCTACTTAAAGGAATGAAGAAAGAGATCATAGAACCAGTAACACTTTATTGTGATAATATAAGTGTTATCAATATATCAAAGAATCCTGTTATGCTCACATGAGAGAGTTAGTTCAAGATAAAGAGGTGAAGATGGAATATGTTAACACAAAGGAGCAAATTGCTAACATCTTCACAAAAACATTACTTAAGGATTCTCATGAGTATCTAAGAGGTAAATTGGGGTGATACCCCTATCAAAAGCTGTCTAAGTGATAAGAGGAGTACCTTGCATCAAACAAGTTGATTTTCATATGATATACATTGATGCAAAGGATCTTACTTTAGCAGCTACCTAAAGTAATCAACAAACTGAAACTTCAAATTAGTCACAAGTAAGGTGATAGAGGGAGAAACTGGAGAAGCACTATATTTGCATATTAAGATGATAAGTCTTTGGCATTGTTGTCAAAGAGGGAGAGATATAATTGATCAGAGGGAGAAATATAAAATGGATCTTGGAGGGAGATAATTACCGATCAAGGGAATGATAATTAGGGAGATTTACTAATCTTAGAGGGAGATTAGAGATAGTTATTGATCAAGAGAACAAAGAAAGAGAAATTCTAACATCTACCTAGTAAGAGGGAGATATAATAAGAAACTCAGAGGGAGTTATACGAAAGATTTTTGTAACCTATTCAAAAGATGGAAGTTGCTCATAGAGGGAGAGATTTCAATGCAAAGAATATATATATTTTTTGGTATTGTCTTACTATTTTAACCTAGTTAGTTTGGTTGAACAAGGTATTTACCATTTGGTTGATCAATTGGGTTTTCCATTAATGCTAAAGAGGGAGATTGTTGAGATTAGATTAAAAAAGATTATTGTTGAGGAAGATTATTGTGACTAGATTGAAAGAGGGAGATTGTTGAAGAAGATTGCATGTTTCAGTCATTGTTTAACCACTGATGTCAAACTTTCTATTTTCTAGTAAGGCAAACTACTTATATGATTTAAGTACTATCACTTAGTTGATTGACGAAGAGGATCTAATCAAAAGATGTAACAATAGCACCTAGGAAAGGTTGAGTTATGATTATGTAATGAACTACAAGAATTAGTTAAGACAATGATAACATGATGTATTGATAATCTACTTAAGGTTACAAAGGTTGGTTACATTAAGAAAGTTTAGAAGAACAAGTTACACAAAGGTTGTCTACCAAGCTTGACCAAGTGGAGAGTAGGTGTTGAGCAAAGACAGTGAAAGCTAAGCAAAAAATCAATTGGAGTTGAGTAAAAGTTCATTCTAGTATATGTCGAGCAAAATAAAGGATGCCAAGTAAAGTTTAGTTGATGTCGAGCATTAGTAAACTTTAGTTCATGCTAGGTAAATTTATAAAGGAGGTCGAGCAACACAGTGTGTGCCAAGCATCATAAGCTAGATAATGTCGAGTGGCTGTAATATTTAAAAGATCGTGAAATCGATGGATCTGAGCTAACAAGTTTGTTTTCTTAGATTGTGTGAACTAGGTGGAAGATAAGATTGATGAGTTGGTGGCACAGAATTCAAAGTAAACTATTTTGAAGCAAATTCAAAGAGGATTTAAGGAGAAGTTTCTAGAAGAGATATGAATGTGGGATAGATTCATTGTATCCTACCTAATCCATCCTAACGCTAAATTGGACGACGAAAAATGAGCAGAAAAAGATCTTAATTTCCTATTAATAGGAATGACTAGTCGAAAACAAAGGTGTTAATGTGTGAGAACCTAAGGAAGATAAAGAGTCGAGGGTTTTGCTTCATCAAGTGACTTAACAGAAGAGATTGCATTGGCATGTTAAGCAAGAAGGCTTAAGGATATGAATGCTTGAAGGGTAAACAAGCTGTCAGAGTTGAAAATTATGAAGGCCAAGTAAAATGGAGGATTGAAACAATGATTTGTAATCTACAAATGAATTTGTAAGTTGTTATCAGATCAAGCCTTACTCTTACTCTCTAACAATTGTATTAGTCTAGGGTAAATCCTTTGGATTAAGGTTGACCTAATAGTCATTTGTAAATCTTTTAACTGGATCACATTCCAAGTGAATGGTCTAAAGTCCTCTAACAAGGCTCACTCCTAACAAGGTGATTGAAATCATTTAACAAGGTCACATTTAACAGTGTGTATTGTAACCTTTAACAGGGGTGGCCTTTCATAGGGCATCACTTTAGAAGAGTGAAAAAGAGTAGCATGTTACTGGTGGTTTTTCCCAAATTGTGTTTCTACATAAATCAATGTGTCAAAGTGTGTTGATGAATCAGTTATGTTTCATATTTTTATTTCTATAAGTTGATTTGATAGTAACCTACAATCTTTAAAGGGATTGCATAATCTTATGGATGCATGCATGAATATAAATGTTTTATGGGTTCACTAAGCTATGAAAAGTTTTATTTATACATCTAGACCTTGGATAACTGATTCACACACACCCCCCCCCTTCCCTCCCTTCTTAATTATACTAAAAGTATTCCAACAAGATTAACAAATCAGAAAACTTGAGAGAGGGGAGGATATGAAATTGTGCATGAATTGATGAGGTAGAATGATAAACAATGTAATACTAAAAGGAAATAAATAAAATACAAATATTTATTTGAGGTGGGGATTTATTTGATTTTGAGAGGAAGTGTTAGCTAATTAAAAAAATTTGGAAAATTATTTAATCATGTGAGGAAATAAATTCAATAGTAAAATTATTTAATTAACGTTCGAGGGGGAAAAATTGAACAATAAAAATTAATGAATTTGTATAGGAAAATATAGTTTAATTAATTAATTAAAAGTTAATTAATTGATATGCAAAGAAGAAAAATGGCGAAGGCTAATGAGATTAAAATGAATTGTCTAGTTTTAGATGTCTGCAAAGTTGTATATGGATTATATGATTAGTTCAAGGATAATGTAGTGTTCTTAAATTTCTCTATTTTAATATATTGGTAATTATTCACTATATGGATTAATATTGCACTATAATTTTTGTTGTTAATTGTTAGAGTTTTAGGCGACTCTACAACACCCCCAAGGTCAAATGAAAGTCCAACATAACATCCACAAGATATTGGCAAGACAATTGCATGAAGATCCAAGAATGCTATTATTGATAATGGACTTGATTGGCATCCAATGGATTGATTTAAAATGTACATAATAGGCCTCCTTATATAGGAGAGACTATAAGAGACAATGATAAGGAGAAGATAAGCTATCAGCCACACAAGGTGGAATCACATGTCCACCAAAGGTGGATCATTCTCCATTATGCAATGCAATATGTGCAATGATGAGGATGATAATGTGATAAGTACACTAAAGGTGGAATGAGATAACAACTATGACCACCTAGAGTGGAATTCTCCTACACCATGTGTTTAATTGAGGTGCGAACTCATAAGTATCTCAATCACAAACTACTATGCAATGCATTATCCTAAGTAAGCTTAAGTAAGTGTAGTTAATGAATTTTTAATTACACCAACACCTCCCTTTAAGTGCAACTTAGGAGAATGCACTTAAACTCACAATGCAAGATGGGTCCCAACTACTAGGCCATTTTAGGTACCCATGTACAATATGAAAAGCAATACATGAAATGCAATCTCTCATAAAGTGGAGGGAGAGATAAAATCTCATGGGAAAAACCCTCCTCCAAAAAGAGAGATGAAAACAAGATGCATCGATGGATAGAGTACTCAAGACCCCCCAAAAATTGCATACATCATGTATATACAAAGAATGATCCCCCCATAGGAAGGAAATAAGGAGACATGATATCCCCCCCATAATGAAGAAGCTCCAATGCAGATGAAGAGTACCTGCAAGTAAAATATAATCCAATACTTACAAAAAACATGTCTCCCCTTAGGAAGAGATAAATACATCAAATGATGAAGAAGCTACTCCATGTAAAAAGTGAGGAAGGAGGAAGAAGGTCTCCATGTATGCATCTTTGAAGAATAAATAGGTGTCTCCAAGCTCAAATATTCGGTCACACCATCAAGCTAACCTATGAGATGTGAAAAAACAAGAGAACATGAAGAGTTGGGAAATCCAATCTCCAAAGAAGGTGAAGAAGTGTCTCGAAGAGAAACCCCATCAGATGTATTAATCGAATCTGCATTATGAGACTCATTTGAAAGACTATCCAAGAATTCATCCCACACTATAAGATTTGAAGCATAAATATCATCTTGCTAAATAGTAGAACTAATGTCTGAAGAAGCAGGAGGTGGAGGAGTAGGAAGTTCAACACCTGTCTTAAGAACAAAATGATTCACGTGTCCAATGCTCTCCTCACATGAATTATTCAACCTTGATAAAGGGTTAGGTACATCATGAATATCATCATCATTATCAACAACATTGCAAAATAATACAAGCATGATGTATGATCAAAAATTCCCATAGCTATGACATCTCTAGTCTCCATGTCCCTAATATAGACATAATTAGGAGTGAACTTAACAATTTTACCATGTGCCCCACGAGTAATTTGGTAAATGGAAAAGAGATTAGTGGTCAAGGATGGTACACAAAGAACATTATTAAATGTATCCTCTCCCATAGGAATAGAACCTTTCCCATAAACCTTCATGTATGTATTATTACCCATCAATATATGTGGAGAAGTACAAGTCTCAATAGAAGAAAATGTATCCATAGAAGATGCCATATGATGTGATGCACCTGAATCAAGAAGGCATTACATTTCTCAGGATGCATGGAAGCAATGAGTGCTTGTCTTTTACCTTTGGATGATGATGTAGATGTAGAAGCTACCTGATATTGAGAAGAAGGAGAAGACACTGATGAGGGCAACTGGATATTTTTCTTTTGAAGAATGTGAATGAGTTCATCAATATTCTTATGGAAACATTTATGCTCATCATGTCCTAACTTTTTTCAATAAGCACATTTATTTCTCTTTCTTCTAGATGTTTCCTTTCTTGAAGAGGACTTGGATTCAATATCATGTTGTGAAGAAGAGTCGTCACCTTTTTCATGTTGCTTAGGATCCTTTTGTTGTTTGTTTCCCTTTTCTTTGGGAGCCTTTGGAGAGGAGTCATTTGCAACCAATGCTTGATACTTGGAAGGCTTCAATTGACCCATGTGTGCTAACTTTTCTTGTGAGCTGAGCTGCAAATTCATCAAGAGAAGGAATTTTGTATGCACTACCAAGAGCATCCATAGTAGCATAGAATGTGGAAACAAAGATTGAATATTCTGGACCTAGCTTGGAAAGAATAGATAATATCAATTGCTCATCATCTTTAGTTATACCACAATTAGAAAGCTCCAATCTAATGGAATTGAACTTAGAGAAAAAGTCTTGAATATTGTCAAAATCATACAGATTTAAACCTATAAACTCATTCTCCAAATTGAATTTTCTTATTCTATCAGGTTTACCACAGATTCCTTCCAATGTTGTAGATCTAAGAGAGTCAAGTGCTTTATCCCTTCTATCAAATCATTTCCTTCTTTTTGCAACACCTATAGCTAGTTCTAGATCTTGTCCAAGAATTATTCTAAGCAATCCAATACTCATCAACTAATTAGAAACTGCTCATTTCCATTCATGATAGTTATATGGAGTGAGTAATGGAACTTTTGAAAAATTCATAATGAACCCAAAGAATGAGATAAATCAACTGATAACTCCTTCAAATTATTGATTCAATTAAAAAAAATGAAATCCAAGTATTCATCAAGTGCAAATATAGCCAAAAAAGACTTATTTCTGAAAGTAATATGTCCACTCCAAATCACTAAAATCTAATTACAAATCTTGAAAGTAGAGGAAAAATCATGCACTTTCAAAAAAAATTGCACTTGAAAATGTTATCGGATGTGTCCAAATAAAGTCTTAAAAGTTGCAAAAAATGGGATTTGTGATTTCCAAAAAAATTTCAGAGAAAGAGATCGAAAATCACCTACACCTCTGTGTAGATTGTGAAATTCTACCCCAAAACAAAAAAAAAATTGCTCGAAAAAAGGAGTCCATATGAGGGAGATATCATTGTTTGAAAATCACCTTTGAAATTATTTTTTTTGAATCGCCATTGCCGCACCTTCAAAAATCAAATGGCTCTAGATTTGGCCTCAGATGTTTGATTTGGATGAAACAAAATTCAATTTAGGGGTTTTTGGACCTTCTCTATATGATGCCAACCTCTATTTTGCACCAACAAACTCCAATTTTTTCTTGTAATAGAAGGTCACAAAATATGAATCCCTAAATCTTCTCCAAATTGTGATGTCCAAATTGCTAATGCTACACCAACAATAAGTCAAGCCAAGATTGCACTTCTTGAGAAGAGGCCTTCACACCTTGAGAGCTCTGATACCATGTTAGAGTTTTAGGTGACTCTACAACACCCCCAAGATCAAATGAAAGATCAAGATAACATGCACAAGAGATTGGCAAGACAATTGCATGAGGATGCAAGAATGCTATTATTGATAATGGACTTGATTGACATCTAATGGATTGATTTAAAATGTACATAATAGGCCTTCTTATATAGGAGAGGCGATAGAGACAATGATCAAGAGAAGATAAGCTATCACCCACACAAGGTGGAATCACATGTCCACCAAAGGTGGACCATCCTCCATTATGCAATGAAGTATGTGCAATGATGAGGATAATAATGTGATAAGTGCACCAAAGGTGGAATGAGATAACAACTATGACCACCTAGTGTGGAATTCTCCTAAACCATGTGTTTAATTGAGGTGCAAACTCCTAAGTGTCTTGATCACAAACTACTATGCAATGCATTATCCTAAGTAGGCTTAAGTAAGTGTAATTAGTGAATATTTAATTACACCAACATTAATAATATAATTAGTTCATATTTTAGAGTGCTTTACTTTTCTCCCTATAGATTTTTTCCACATAAATCATATTCCTATAATCTATCATTTCATATCTACCCTCAAAGTTTTTGACACCATTGCTTTGTGTCAATAACATAGGTCAAATGAATAATAATCATCCTAAATTAAAACTCATTTATAATCAATATTGAAAATAAAGTATCAATTTGTGTAAATTAAAATAACTATTTAACTTAGTTCTAATGCAATAAATAAAACATTATTTGAAGATTGAAATATGAAAACTAACTTTATAACCAAATGGTCATCTTTTGTGCATATAAATTTTAAACATTTGTCATCACTAGTAGGCCTTGTTTTTCCATCTTACATTCCTTTGTATCCAATGGGGTCCTTGCTTTGGCATTGTTTTGATAATATTTTATCAAACTTTCTAAATTCCCTTATATAATTTAACAAATATAAAATTCAATCCTTTTGACCTTTAACCTTTAAAAATATTTTTTTTTAGTCATTTGTGAAAAATGTAATAGTTAAAATTCAATAGAAAATTGTTTACATAATTAATTATTTGAATGTATTGCACTAAATTATTTTTGATATAAAAGCAACCAAAACAAGGGGGCTTGCCCTATACAATAGTGGTGTAACTACCAGCAAAACACCAACAGAAAACTAGACAAACCCCTTAACACATGACATCAAAAACAATAGTAAGATAAAGGTACTAGAGTTCATGTTCTTAAAACTAACAAAGTTTAACAGATTAACAAAAGGCATGTAGGTGGTCAATGCATCATACCACCCACAACCTAAACCCAAGTTCCACCAAAAAACAAAGCCATCTAAACTTAGATGGAAAGAAACTGCCAACAGATAACCAAAAAACACTAGGCACTAGAAAGACCACTAATTGACATCTTTCTTCTTGCCTTTCACATCCAACAGAACCTTAGCCCAATACTCCACAAGGAAATTGTAGAGTAGTTTTGAATCATCTTTACCTAGGCCTTCCTCCTCCTCATAAGCTAGTAGTTGGAGGGTGGTTTTCATCGCATGTGCCACCTTCAGGGAGGATTTGGAGAAGAGGGTGAACCCTTCCTCCAATGCTTGACACTGGTCCTTTAGTTCCTGGATGTCTTTGGGAGTAACTGCCACCTCCTCCGCAGTACCTGTCTTTAGTTCTTTGTTGCAATTCATAGGGGAATTCCTCTTATCTTGCACATCCAAATTGTTAGTGGGAGCCCTTAAGATTTCCAAACCATCAAGCCTTATAGGGGAATAAATAGTGTTAGGGGAGGCTTTGTT
Organism: Cupressus sempervirens; assembly: GCA_028749045.1. Taxonomy (NCBI): domain Eukaryota; kingdom Viridiplantae; phylum Streptophyta; class Pinopsida; order Cupressales; family Cupressaceae; genus Cupressus; species Cupressus sempervirens. Next base: position 638,252,049 of record CM053793.1, read on the forward strand.
AGCCTTGGGGTCTATTTGGTTAGCAACAAATAATAGGGTGAAAGTGGTAAAAATATGGGTGGGGTCTTGGGAAGGGTCCTTGGTAGGGTTTTTTGCCTCAAAATCCCATGTAGCATCTATAGTGTCATCCCATTTCTCCTCCTCTTTGTTATGAGTATCCTCCTTCAACTTCTCCTTGTCATTCCCTAAGATCTCAACACTCTCCTCTGAATTAGTCCCTTCCTCCTCCTCTTCCTCTCGAGAGTATCTGACCATTTGTTTAAATCTACCCTTGGTCTTAACAAGCCTACCCAATCTTCTTTTGTTACCACAACACTCATCATCTAATTCCCCAATCTCCATTTCCACCCTCTTTTCAATTTTAACTTTTTTATTGGCAATCGGCTCCAAAACTAGGGTTTTGTTTTTCCTACTCTTGACCAGGGTTTGGCATGGTGAAGTTAGTGGAGTAGGGGCATAGCTACCACCCACAAACTCAAGATGAAGGGAGCACCATTGGGGAGGAAATTATAAATGGCTATGACTCTGGGAGGGAAAAGGGCTAGGTGGAAGTGAAATAAATGGAACATAAGCCCTTGGTACAAAATGGTGAAATTAACCCCTTTCTTTTTTTCCTCCTTGACATCCATAACTATCTCTTCTAGGACATGCGTTAGAAAAAAGGGAATGCATACTAACTCCCTATTACGATAGTGATTAAGTAAAGGGAAATGGTAAAAACAATACACACCACATCTACCTTCTAGGGTGAGATACTTCATTATGACTAGGAACATGTCGTCTTAGGGCTCCGATAACTCATCCCTTTGAAAACTGCCACAATACCTATCTGGGGCTTCATTGCCTCTGAAAAAACTAGACATACTAGGTTCATCTGTCACCTTCGTGATCTTCTGCCACTTCGTACCAGTTATGTCAAGGCTTATCGCCATAGCTATGGTCTCCTTGTTCACCTGGAAGGTGATACCATTGATTGTGACCCTTTTATCCTTCTAGCTACTGATGAATTGTTGAGAATAATTCTCGTCATAGCTAGTTATGGCCTACATGTATGGGACAAACCCCCCTTCCCTCAATATTATCCAAGCTGCCTACCTTTTGGAGAAATCCTGCATCTTTGTGAGCTCTAGACTATTAAGGTTCCCAGCCATGAGAAGTTTCTCCTCAACGATATCACTTTCCACGAGCTTTGTGATTTTTATTTACAAGAAAACACCACCCAGGAAATTGTAGAAGTAAGGCTAAAAATGGTGGTCCGACGGTTAAAATGGCTTATGCCTTACTCTTCACAGAGATGTAATATCCAGAATGTTCAGGCCATCTTAAAACATCATTATGAAGAGTGTAAAATGATCTGATCATACCTTAATGATCTGATAGTAATACTAATGATGACTTTTTTCGTAATCATCCCATACCACAAAAAATGATAGATCTTTTTTTAAAGTTGAGGTTATTAATTTCCTTCCTTTCTCTGTGCCCTTGCATGATGAAATGCACATAATTGATCCCTGCTAAATGTCTTGTCATATTTAAGATGATCATAACCATCATTTTATTAGGAAAGCTACCAAAAATGCAAGTTCTATGAATTTTGGTAATCATCAAACATAATATAGAGGGGTCCTTTCCCTATTTATGAGGGAATTTATGTAATTTGGTAGTATTTCAGTATTCGTCCAACTTTTTAGGCTATCTAATTCAAATCCCAAGCTTGCCATAACATCTACCACCACATTTCCTTCCCTGAAAGTGTGATGCAACTCATATTGATGTAACTTTTGGCAGCAAGTGACTATTCCAGATCTTTGTCTAGCTAATGGGGGTCTAATCCTTTTCAAATATAAGGTGGTAGCTAGAATTAACTGAGAACTAACCATTAGTCCTCCTATCCCAAACCACCTTATTAGGTTGAGCATGCAAGGGGAATTTGTGGTAGCTTATCAGTTCCTCCAATTCTTTAACCAGGGGGTTCTCTCTGTTAGGAATATCATCAATGGATAGGTGTTTCCATTTCCTTTGGACATCAATATAGTTAGCCACCTTCTCTCCTACCATTTTTTAAAAGGTTCCTATAGGCTACTGAACTTGTTGTAGATTAGTGGTCCCCCCTATCCAATTGTCTTCCTAGAATCTTATTCTTTTACCATTTCCCACCAACCATCTCACCCCTTTCCTTAGAAGGGACGTATTCTTAAGGATGCTATTCCAAACCTTAGAGCTGCTTGGGAGGTCATTATTGAGGAGATTATACCTAAAATGGGTGTTGGCAAGTTATTTGACCCTCATGATTCTCCCCCACCCAATTTTGTTTTCCAACAATCTCCACCCCATTTTTGTGAGTAGTGCTTTATTCAAATCAACAATTCTTCTTATTCCTAACCCCCCCTCTCTTTGGGTTTACAAACAATCTCCCAATTAATAAGGTTCAACTTGTTTCTCTCCTTCGTACTAGACCATAGGAAGTTCCTTCGCAATTTTTCAAGTTTTTCAGCCATACTCTAATTAATCTTGAAAATTGAAAGAAACTAGATAGGTATACCCTATAGAGATGCCACTAGTAGTTGGAGTTTCCCCACATTGCTCAGTATTTTACCTTTCTACCCAGCAAGCTTCTTTTGCATCCTTTTAGAATAGTGTTCCAGAAAGTGGTGGAAACATCCTTGATCATCAGAGGGAGACCTAGGTAGGTGTCCGAGAGGTTTGCAGAGTGACAGCCCAAGATATTTTTAATCCTAACCTGCAAGACTTCAAGAGTGTTAAAAAAATAGACCTTACTTTTACCAGGCTGATATGCTAACCTTAACAATCCTCATAGGTAGTGAGTATATTCCTTCAAGCTCTAGCCTCCTAGATAGAGGATTTTCCAAATAGGAAATTGTCATCTATGAATTGATGTATAACCTCAGGAGTTAGTGCAGTAGCAGGTTGGATACCTTTTATGTCACCCAACTCTACCAACCTGCAAACTAACCTTCCCAACACTTCAGCCACCATAATGAAAAGGTAAGGGGATAGAGGGTCACCTTGTCTCAGGCCTCTACCAACTTGAAAGTTACCTTAGGGGGTCCCATTGAGTAACACCTCATACTGTGTGGTTTCCACCATATTTCTTATGACATTCACTATGTCCTTTCTGAACCCCACCTATTCCAAAACATCATAAAGGAAGGTCCAATTGACTCTATCATAGGACTTTGAAATATCTAATTTAAGGGCCATTCCTGATCATCTACTTTTTTCCATTGAGTGAATGATTTCATAGGTGGTAATGACAACATCTAGGATTTGTCAACCTAGGACAAGTCCCTTATATGGGCCATCGATAACCATTTCTAGAAAGAGTTTAATCCTATTGACCAACACCTTGGATAAGACTTTATAAATGGTATTGCAAAGACTGATTGGTCTAAAATCCCTTATGTTTCTGGGTGTTTGGATCTTAGGTATGAGAACAATAAAGGTTTTATTGATCCTTCTTAGCATTTTCCTAGTTTTGATCATGTCCCTAGTGGCCCAAACTAGCTGATTTTTAATGACTTCCTAGAAATGTTGAAAGAAGGCCAGTGGGAAGCCATCAGGGTCCAGAGCCTTAAAGGTCTTCATAGAAAACACAACTTTCTTCACCTCTTCTTCTAAGAATTTCTCCCTTAGCTTATAATTTTCTTCATTTCCCAACATAGTTGGGATGGTATTGAGCATATTTCTCCTAATTATATCATTGTTCCTCCTATCCTCCCTTTGGTAGGCATCCATGAAGAACTCAACAGCATGTTTTCTCATATCCTCCTACTCCTTCCAGGCCCTTCCTCCCTCCTCTTCAAGGGAGGTAATGGTGTTTTTTTTTTTTTTTTGTGTGTGTGTGTGTGTTTTGAAGCCGATCTATGGAAGAAAGAGGTATTCCTGTCACCTTTAGAAAGCCAAGAATTAAGGAATCTTTGCTTCCAGAAGACCTCCTCATTGTTAATAGTTTCCTTCCACCTCCCCTTAGAACACTCCTCCTCTTGGGTGGTAGCCTTCATATCATTCCCAACTGCCATAGCTGCTTATAGCCTCTTAAGTTCCTCTTCAATATCTCTTTTGATTTTGAACACATCCCCAAAATATCTCTTTGCCCATTCCTTTACATTCCTCCTAACATTATCCAGTTTCTGGGTAAGCCTAAACATTGTAGTCCCATCCACCCTGATATTCCATCATTCTTCCACCTTATTTATAAAGTCTGGCTGAGATTGCCACATAATTTCATATCTAAAAGTTTTAGGCCCACTCACTATACCATTCTCCCAATTGAACATAAGCGGGGAGTGGTAAGAGATGGTTCTTGAAAGGCTAACAAGAGAGGATGTGATGAGATATGGCTAGTCCCCTGAAACTAGGAGTCTATCCAATCTCACTTGGATCAAATCCTTACCCTTCCTGTTATTGGTCCAAGTGAAGGGGTTACCTTATAGTTCAACATCCATGAGATAATAGGTGTTCATAAAAAATCTAAGAGATCCTACATGCTTTCCGAGAAGTCATTGTCCCCCCCAGCTTTTTTCAAGGGTATAAGGGGGTGTTAAAGTCCCCCATGCACATAATATTTTTATCCTTCATATTTCCCAATATTCCTCCCACCCTTCCCCATGCTTCACTTCTTTTGGCCTTGGCATTCAGAGCATAAATGTTAACTAGGTTCCACAATATTTTGCTATTGCTGAACTCCGTAATCATGAAGTTCTTTTCTTTATGGACCTCTCTAATAGTCTAGTTGCTATACCTCCTGAGAGCCCTTCTACTTTTGAATGATAGAAGGTAGTCCCAGGCCATAACTTATCAGCCAACTTAGTAAAATTTTGGTTAGTCATCTTAGTTTCCTGAATGAGTTTACAATCTACCTTTCAACTAGAATACATTGCTTAAGAGCATACTATTTCTAGGAGTTATTCAACCCCTAATATTATAAGAAAGGAATTTCATTTCTCACCTTTCTTGATTATCTCTAGTGTAAGTTGTCTTCCACTGGCCACCTGCCTTTCTGCTTGCTTCATTTATGTTGTTTTGCTATTAGGACATCCCACAATATTTGTTATCCCCACATCCACTTTCTTTCCACCCCTAGTCTTCTTTTCAGGGAATTCCTAATCTCCCATAACACTTGTTTGAGGAGAGGAAGGGGCTAAGAGGCCATCATATGCTCATCTACCTCAATACTTCTCATAACTTTGGCAATGACTTCCTCTGGAGTCACCAATTTGGGCCTTTTCAGGGTTACATTTCTCCAGTGGGGACTATTAGCAATATTTATAGTTTCTCCATCGTAGGAAATTCATATAACCTCCATTAGCAGTAAGGAGTTCTTGATGGGCGTTACCAACACTATGGTCTGTTTCTAGGCTAAAATTATTGGGGATCCCATGGGAGTCCTGACCAACTTCACTTGGCTCTCAGTTACAATATTTTTTGTAATTTCTTCTACCATCTAATCTCCCCTAGGGGTCCCAATCTCACCTTCTTCCAAGGTCTAGTTTGCAATTCCCCTCCCATAGCTGGGTATTTCAAGAGGTCATCAATCTCCTTCCTAAAAGGATATTCCTCCATGTTAGTCCCATTTTCCCTACTCCACTTGGTGACACATCCAAATGGTCAACTTTCACATCCTTATCTTTCTCGTCTCTTTTCTTTGTGATTTGACTTTTTGGGTTAGCCTCCTTCTCAACTTCTACCCCCATAGAAGTAATCGAAGATTCCCTTAGCACTGTGTTAGGCTTCACGATACCTAGCAAGCCCACCTTTTTCTTATCCTTTTGTAATAGGTCATTGCAATTCGTCATCACATGATCAGGCCATTGTTCTTGTACTCAATAGTCTGGAATTTCTCCCCCCCCCCCACTTAATAGACGATGTGATCGTGGTCAGGAGTGTCCTATTAATGGTAACATTCACACATAATTTAGCAAAAACTAATCTAGATTTTTGCAGGTTTTTTCATCCCAAAATTCTAGTGGTAAGCATGATAGCTATACCAACATCAAGGCCAGGCTTTAGAGCTCTTGGCTAGCATCAAAATTGGGGTGCCATTTAGCTAGGGCTAAACAATATTTTCCATAGTACTAGGTCTCGAAAAGGATGGCCAACAAGTCCTCATCAACCATGAAGTGAAAGCGAAAAAAGACTATTGGGCATAGCCAAGATCCTTACACTACCTTTGATGAACCACTTCTATGCCATCCACTTCTAGGCCATCTCAATCGTAGGTCAGAAGGAAATGAATCTACCCACCACACAATGTTTTAGGAGGCAGTGGCGCTTTCTACAACACTATCCGAGAAGGAGATTTCCAATCCAATAGCACTGTGGATAACCTTGGGATTTACCAGCATGGGAATCCCCTTCTTTCCCCTGACAAGTGCATTTTTCTACCCTCCTTTTGGGATGGGGGGAGAAATAGTATTCCCATCCTCCTTTCGAGCAAAGTCAACTCTAGATTCTAAAAAAAAGGGGTTCATGAATGTTGTCAAGACCAGAAGCATTACCTGACAAAGTAGAGGAATCTTCCCTCTGAAGCATCAGCACCATGTGTAGGTCCAGGCACTTTAGAATCCTCTGCAGGCCTGGGCCCTCCAGGGCCATGATGATTCAAGATTCAAACTAAATTGTTATAGTTCCCTCTATATTCATTTATGTTTAGGTGCTTTCTAAATTTGATCTTGTTGTTTGATTTAACATTGAAAAAAATTACCACATTAGAAATGTCACTTAGTTACATCTTAGTGTCCACCATTGACACTCCAATATTACTACCAATGCCCAAATTCTTGCTTGGAAATTGGAGCACTTTAAGTTATTAATTGGTGACAAACTCTTCTTTCTTCAACTTTAGACCATCTCATGTCTTTGGCGATACAAATCTAAACATGTAAAACAAATCTTTTGTATCGTTTAGTTGCTAAACACATTTAGAACTTTATCCATAGTGATCTTTTTCCCGTCTTTTTCCACAAGCATTTTGGAAGAATGTTTTGTTGGAATTTGATACTAATGATATTGCATAAATCCACAAAGACCTTTCTCCCATGTTTTACCACTAACATTTTGGATGAATGTTTTGTTGAAATTCAGTACTAATGATATCGAACTCTATTCATAGAAATATTTTTCTCATGTTTTACCACAAAATTTTAGAAAAATGAATGTTGAATTTGGCAAGTTTGTAATATTAGTTATTGTAATTGTAGGTTAATATATTGCAATCACTTCTTAAATTTTTATTTCAACCAATCAGATATAAGTATTTTTATTTTTTCATTTTTCCAATGCATGCATATGAAATTTTTAATTTAGAAAATCAATGAAACTATTTTATTAAATTTGATTGGCTCAAATATTTAGAATATTTGGAGGAAGAACAATATTGTAGAATGCACCTATATAAAATATATAAGACATATATGAAAAAAATTCATTTTTAATAAAATAAAACTAAATATTAATACAATAATAAATTAAACTGTAGTAACATACATTTATATAGTAAATAGAAATTATACTATATTATTTTTAAATTAATTAAATATGAAATAATTTTAAAACATAGATTAATAATTTTTTAATCTTTTTAAATTTAAAATTATTTTTTATAAAAATAATTAAATTATATTAATATTATCATTACAATCAAATAAATTAATTTTCTTATAAATATTAAATTTAATATATTATTCTATCTAATTAAACTAGTATAACGTATAGCAAATATAAATCACTATATGACATTTGTTTATAAAAAAAGAATGTCTCATTCTTCATCGAAAAGATTTATACACTCATTGTTTTAATTAATTTATCTAATCAATTGAAAAGTACACTCTAAGGCAAATCGACTTCTTATTCAAGAAACACACAAATTCAAAACACCATCAATAGAATTAATCAAACTACTCTTATAAACTTCTCTAACATAGAGAAAATAAAACGTAATATAAAATATGAATTAATATACGCTTACTCAAATTTTAATAATGTAAAAATGATCAATTTGTAACAAAGAATCTGCACAAGAAAAGTGTGAAATACAACAATGCATGAACCGCAAGCTTTGCTTAAACAGACTGTGACCGGCAGAACCAGTTGACGCATTTTTCTTGCCGTGATTTTCTTATTTTTGGGATCATTTCATATTTTATGTTTTCTATTATCTGTAATCGGGCATTTTGTGTTTCATATCACTTCAGTCATTTACTTTTTCTTCCTTCAGGTTTTGGCCCTTGATTATGTCAATTTTTTTCATACTTGTGGTAGGCTAAGTATTGTAATAAGTTTGTTACTAGTTTTTTAAAGTAGCTTATATATATATATATATATATATATATATATATATATATAATGCCGAGAGTAATCGTTCTCGAGGCGCCTATTTTTATTTAATCCCAAGGTTATTTTAATCACAATTGAGATTAATGAAAATAAAAATAGGTGCCTCGAGAATGATTACTCTTAGCGTAATATATATATATATATATAAAAGCTAGTGGCAGTCGCGGCGCAATAGGAAAAACATTTACTTTTTATTTATATTTTGATAAGGTTATTATAAAATTGTTAATTAATTTTAATTAGAGTTGTGTAAAGTTACTATAAAATTATGCTTGCAAACATTTTTTTGAATTTAATTTATGAAGTTTAATTTAGATTTTAAAAAAGTAATTTTATTTTTGGCATATTGTAATGTAAAATGTTATAGTCAAACATAGATATATGGCTAGGGACAAAGTTATCATTACAGTTAATGTTAACCTTAGGGATAGAATAAGGGTTACAGTTAGCCTTAGGGTTAGGGTTGGAGTTAGGGTTAGGGTTTGAGTTATGGTTAAGGTTAGGGCTAGAGTTATGGTTATGGTTATTGTTAGAGTTATGGTTAAGGTTCAGATTAGAGTTATGTTTATGGTTAAGGTTAGGGTTAGAGTTATGGTCATGATTAAGGTTAGGGTTAGAGTTATGGTTATGGTTAGGGTTAGGGTTATAGTAAGGCTAGGGTTAGCATTTGAGTTAGGGTTAAGGTTAAAGTCAAGGTTAGGGTTTGAGTCAGGATTAAAGTTAGGGTTAGAGTTAGGGTTAAAGTCCATTTATGGTAGAGTTAGATTTAGGGTTAGAGTTAAGGGTTAGAGTTATGCTCATAGTTAAGGTTAGGGTTAGAGTTATGGTTATGGTTATGGTTAGGGTTAGGGTTATTATAGGGCTCGGGTTAGGGTAATTGTAGGGATAGGGTTAGGGTTTGAGTCAGGATTAAGGTTAGAGTTAGGATTAGGGTTAGGGTTTTAGTTAGGATTAAAGTTAGGGTTAGGGTTAGAGTCTAATTATGGTAGAGTTAGATTTAGGGTTAGAGTTAGGGATAGAGTTATGTTTATGGTTAAGGTTAGGGTTAGAGTTATACTCATGGTTAAGGTTAGGCTTAGAGTTGTGGTTATGGTTAGGGTTAGGGTTATAGTAGGGCTAGGGTTAGGGTTAGCGTTAGGGTTTAAGTAAGGGTTAAGGTTCTAGAGTTATGGTTAGGGTTAGGTTTTGAGCCAGGATTGAAGTTAGGGTTAGGGTTAGGGTTAGAGCCCAATTATGGTAGAGTTAGATTTAGGGTTAGAGTTAGGGATAGATTAATGTTTATGGTTAAGGTTAGTGTTAAGGTTAGGGTTAGGGTTAGAGTTAGAGTTAAGGTTAGGGTTAAGGTTAGAATTAAGGTTAGGGTTAGTGTTAAGGTTAGGGTTAGGGTTAGAGTTAGAGTTAGGGTTAGCATTAGGATGAAAATTAGGGTGAGGGATAGGGTTTGAATTAGAGTTAGGGTTCTTGTTAGGGTTAGGTTTACAATTAGAGCTAGAGTTAGCGTCAGGGTTATAGTTAGGGTTAGAGTTAGGGTTAGGGTTAGGGTTAGGTTTAGAATTAGAGTTAGAGTTGGGATTAGGGTTAGGGTTAGAATTAGGGTTAAAAATATATTTAAGATTAGAGTTAGAGTTAGGGTTAGGGTAAGCATAGGAATTAGGGTGAGGGTTAGAAGTAGGGTTACAAATACAGTTAGGGTTAGTGTTAGGGTTAGAATAAGAGTTAGGGTTAGGGTTAGAGTTCAAGTTAGAATTAGAGTTAGAATAAGGGTTGGAGTTAGAGTTAGAGTTAGAGTTATATTTAGGGTTAGAATTAATGTTAAGATTAGAACTAGTGTTAGGATTATGGTTAGGGTTAGCATTAGGGTTAGGATTACAATTAGAGTTAGAGTTAAAATTAGAGGTAGTGTTAGTGTTAGTGTTAGTGTTAGTATAAGAGTTAGAGTTAGAATTCAAATTAGAGTTAAGGTTAGAATTGGGGATAGAATTAGGGTTAGGGTTAGGGTTAGGGTTATCATTAGAATTAGAGTTAGAGTTAGGGTTCATGTTAGAGTTAAAGTTCGAGATAGAGTTGGGCTTAGGGTTAGATTAGGGTTAGGGTTAAAATTACCTGATTAGATTTAGGGTTAGGGTAAGAGTTAGGGTTGGTATTAGGATTAGAACTAGGGTTAAGGTTAGAGTTAGAGTTATATATAGTGTTAGGGTTAGGATTAGTGATTGGTTTATAGTCAAAGTTAGGGTTAGGGTTACAAAAAGAGTTAGAGTTAGAGTTATAGTTAGGGTTAGAATTAGGGGTAGGGTTAGAATTAGAGATAGAGTTAGAGTTAGAGTTAGAGTTAGGGTAAGAATCAGGGTTAGGATTAGAATTAGCATTAGAGTTAGAGTTAAGGTTAGAATTTGGGTTAGGGTTTGGGTTAGGGTAAGGATTAGAGTTAGAGTTATAGTTAGGGTTAGAGTTAGGATCAGAGTTATAGTTAGGGTTAGAATTAGGTTAGGGTTAGAGCTAGAATTGGGGTTAGGGTTAGAATTAGGGTTATAGTTAGGGTTATATAGGTTAGGGTTAGGATTAGGGGTAGAATTAGAGTTACAATTAGAGTTAGAGTTAGGATTAGGGTTAGGGTTACACATATAATTAGGGTTACAAATTGAGTTAGAGTTAGGGTTAGGGTTAGGGTAGGGTAAGAATTAGGGTTAGGGCTAGAATTAGGGTTACAAATATAGTTAGGGTTAGTGTTAGGGTTAGATTTAGAGGTAGGATTTGAGCTAGAGTTAGAGTTAAAATTAGAATTAGAACAAGAGTTAGAGTTAGAGTTAGGGTTAGAATTAGGGCTAGGTTTAGGGTTAGCACAAGGGTTATGGTTAGAGTTAGGGTTAGCATTAGGGTTAGGATTATAATTAGTGTTAGTTTTAGTATTAGTGTTAGGGTTAGAATTGGGGCTAGAATTGAGGCTAGGATTAGGGTTAGGGTTAGGGTTAGAATTAGAGGTAGAGTTAGGGATCAAGTTAGAGTTAAAGTTGGAGATAGAGTTGGGGTTAGGGTTAGATTTAGGGTTAGGGTTAGGATTATGGTCAGGAATAGGGATAGTGTTAGGATTAGAGTTATGGCTAAGGTTAGGATTGGAGTTAGGGTTAGGGTTAGAGATAGCCGTAGAGAAAGGGGTAGGGTTAGGTTTAGGGTTAAAATATAAGTTAGCCTAGTTAGGGTTATAGTTTGAGTTAGGGGTAGACAAAGCATAGGAATTATGGTTAGGATTAGGGGTTAGATTTAGGGTTTGAGTTTGAGTCAGGGTTTCAGTTAGGGTTAGGGTTAGAGTTTTGAGTCATGGTTAAGGTTAGAGTTAGGGTTACCATTACAATTAGGGTTGAAGTCCAATTACGGTAGAGTAAGATTTAAGGCTACAATTAGAGGTAGGGTTAGGGTTACAATTATAGTTAGGTTTAGTGTTGGAGTTAGAGAAAGGGTTAGGCGTAAGGTTATTGTTAGGGTTACGTTTATATATAGAGTTGGGTATAATATTAAAGTCCAATCATGGTAGAGTTAGATTAACGGTTATAGTTAGGGGTAGGGTTATATATAGAGCTACATCAGGGTTAAGGTTAGGGTACGAGTTTGAGTCAGGGTTAAGGTTAGAGTTAAGGCCAGGGTTAGGGTTTTAGTCAACATTAAATTTAGGGTTAGGGCTAGGGTTAGAGTCTAATTATGGTAGAGTTAGATTTAGAGTTAGAGTTAGAATTAGGGTTAGAGTTAGGGGTAGGGGTAGGGTTAAGGTTAGGGTTAGTGTTAGGATTAGAGTTAGGGTTAGGTTAGGATTAGGGTCAGGGTTAGAGATAGGGGTAAAGAAATGGTTAGGATCAGGGTTAGGGTTAGGGTTAAGGTTAAGGTTAGGATGATGGTTAGGGCTAGGGTTAAAGTCTAATTATGGTAGAGTTAGATTTAGGGTTAGAGTTAGGGGTATAGGTAGGGTTAAGGTTAGGGTTAGGGTTAGGATTAGGGTTAAGATTAGGATCATAGTTAGGGTTAAAGATAGGGGTAGAGAAAGGGTTAGGGTTAGGGTTAGGGTCAAGGTTAGGGTTAGGTTTAGTATTAGAATATAAGTTAGGGTTATAGTTTGAGTTAGGAGTAGACAAAGCATTAGAATTATGGTTTGGGTTAGGGTTAGGGGATAAAGTAGGACTGTGGTTAGAGTTACAATTAGTATTACGTGTAGAGTTACATTTAGGAGGGAATCTTGTTCTCGTTAGAGAAGCCTCTTAGCATAATGGAGTAATATAAGGATTACAATGTTCCTTAAGTAGTTTTATAATTTTATCAGTTAGGTTTATAAATAGACCATTGGTTAATGTTAATTATGCTTAGCGTGAATATTGTACAACGAAGGGCTAGTAAATATTATTGAGGTAATGATTACACTTAAAATGAGTATAAAATGAATATTCTTCTTTAGAGTTAGAGTTATATTTAGGGTTAGAGTTAGGGGTAGGGGTAGGCTTAAGGTTAGGGTTAGTGTTAGGATTACAGTTATGGTTAGGTTAGGATTAGAGTTAGGGTTAGGCTTAAGGTTAGGGTTAGAGATAGGGGTAAATAAAGGGTTAGGATTAGGGTTTGGGTTAGGGTAAGGGTCAAGGTTAGGTTTAGTGTTAGAATATAAGTTAGGTTAGAATTTAAGTTACAATTAGGGTTATAGTTTGAGTTAGGTGTAGACAAAGCATTAGAATTATGGTTAGGGTTAGGGGATAAAGTAGGACCGTGGTTAGAGTTACAATTAATGTTGTGTTTACAGTTATATCTAGGAGGTTAGGGTAAGAGTTAGGGTTAGGTTAGGGTTAAGGTTAGGGTTAGAGTTTTGAGTCAGGGTTAAGGTTAGAGTTAGGGTTAGGTTATAGTTTTAGTGAAGGTTAAACTAAGGATTAGGGTTAGGATTAGAGTCTAATTATGGTAGAGTTAGATTTACAGTTAGAGTTATATTTAGGTTTAGAGTTAGGGGTAGGATTATGGTTAGGATTAGGGTTAGGAATAGGGTTAGTGTTAGGATTAGAGTTATGGTTAAGGTTAGGATTGGAGTTAGGGTTAGGGTTAGAGATAGCCATAGAGAAAGGGTTAGGGTTATGTTTAGGGTTAAAATATGAGTTAGAGAGAAGCCTCGATATGAATTATTCATACTAAGATAAACTGTCTATAAAACACAAATTTGTTTCATTCAATCATATGTCAAATAAATAATTTTATTATTGAGAAAAATAAAAAAGTGTTTTGATTGGTGCAAATATTTCATTAGTTTTTGCAAGTGAATGCAATAATATTTCCTAGGGCAAGTAGATAAGTGACAAATACCTATGCTATAAAGGGCAACGTCTATCTAGCCAACCAGATTCACCGCTTTAATTATTTTTTAATTAATTTAAAAATTGCATTACCATGCTTTTCCTTTCTTTCATTTAATTAATTTTTTAAAATATAATTAATCCAATCGGCTAGTTAGCCACTGGCTGCTAGTAAGTGTGTGAGTTGGCTGATATTTTCCCTTCTATGGTGTGTATAATTTCTACCTTTCCTATGCATTTAATTTCTTTAAAAAAAATTTATTTGTGATCCTCTTAACTTATGTAGACTCTTATCTTTTATTGACAACTATTTTCTTATGTAGACTCTCTCTTTTTTAGACAGCTATTTTCTTATATTGAGTCTTATCCTCCATTGGCTACTATTTTCTCTTTCCTAAAGATTTATTTGACTGTAATTTTTCTAGGAACTTTTGCTCATGTGGAAGTTGACATCTTGTGCATGAAATGACTTCTTATCAAATATAATAAATATAATTAAATAATTTTTTAAAAAAACTTTTTTGATCAAATTTATAGTTTCTAATAGCTAGCCGCATAGAGACTTAAATCTCCAAGAAACGAATTAAAAGTTTTATCTGACAAACGCGTAGAGAAGTCAAGGCACGTCTTGTTCCAACTATGAAAGCATTTTAACTCAGTATTATCCATGATGAAAATATTTCTACCATTATACTCTTTAAGAATTCAAACGCTAAACAAAGAATTAAGCAAAGATACATAGAAAAAAAATTGAAAATATAATAACATTTAAAAAACCTCAAAGAAATACAAAAAAATTGATTTAAGCTTCATTACTGGCAAGATCCGCTCGTCAGAAACATGAAGCTTCTCCAAAAGATCTCCAAAAATCAAATTTTGCTCCAAATAAACATATTTTTCTCCATTTCAGGCTTGCTAATGGCGAGATCCGCTGAAAGAATCATATATCTTTTCCAAACGATCTCCAGAAATGAAATACTGCGGGAACAGAGACTGCAAATACAGAGCCAATTCATTGAAAGCGCTAGGGATCATGTATTTTTCAATGAAGTAATAAGCCACCAGATTCATGTCTGCCGCTTCTTTATTCTCAACAAAATGCAAGCAAATCCATAGCAAAGTCGTTGCTTGAGTGCACTGCGGGGCTCTCAAATTACAAACCCCTAAATTTTGAATCGCTTTGGCTGCCATTTTCTCTGCACATTCAACCATCTCGCAGTCCACCGAGTTCAAAGATTTTAGAAGCTGCGAAAGGTGATCTAGATGAGCCCTAACCGACTTGCTGCCAGCAAATTTATCGATTTCTTTCTCCTCAACAGCCAAAGAAGAAGAAGAAGATCTGACTAATAAATCCATAGAAAATGCTGCCGCAGGTGAATTTTGTGGAATGAATTTCATTGCCCTAAAGATCTCACTTTTGCTCACAGTGTGAGATTTTAAAACCGATGCTACTAATTCATCCATTGTCTTCATCTTGTGGAGTTGTTCGGTGGCGATGTAAATACAAGTAAGATGAAGAGCGCACATATTTACTTTCCTCAGAGCTCCTTTGTCCGATGCTTCTCTAAAAATCATCTGAGTGTGATGTGTGACGGATTGATCAAACTTTAAGGCGCCCACACATTTGGCGATATGAAGAATGTGATCGATCACAATTTCTTCTCTCTTTCTCCATGGGAAGCAGTGGATTATGGCATGCAAATATGTATAATTTTGGGTGTTAAGGATGCCGTATCCGCGCAAGGGAGTTAAGAGAAATTGTAAAACAAAGCAGAAGTCGGATATCTCTGTGTATGTTCGAATTTG
Organism: Cupressus sempervirens; assembly: GCA_028749045.1. Classification (NCBI taxonomy): domain Eukaryota; kingdom Viridiplantae; phylum Streptophyta; class Pinopsida; order Cupressales; family Cupressaceae; genus Cupressus; species Cupressus sempervirens. The sequence continues at coordinate 638,267,528 of CM053793.1, forward strand.
ACAAGGCCAACATATTTAAAGTTTTGGAATGACTTTACGACATCTTGCTATTACTGCTCCTATTTCTTTTTTATTGACAAAGAATCTATTTTAGCATATTCTTGTGCTGGGGATTTGTGCTGTGATTGTATAGAACGCTTCTCGACGCAATTACAATTAATTAATTTTCTTATTTTATAATAAATTTCATTGTATAAATTATTTATTAGTAATGTGATTGACTTAAACTTCCTTATTTCTTATATACAATTTTTTTAGGACAACAATTTAATTTGCATTTGACACTACTCTTCATTTTTTAGGGTGCAATTTCATTTTTCCAAATTTCAAATTTCAAAATATAATTATTTTTTTACATTATTGTTCAAGTTTTGTATAATTCAAATTATTTATTGTTACCACTATATAAAAATAAATAGTTATAATTATGTAGTTTATTTATTACTTAAAATACATTTAATTAAAAGTAAGATTATCATTAAAAGGAACTCATAATACTTTTAATATTATAATTTAATTTTTAAAATTTTAATCATCATTAATGCTATTAATTTTATAATAATTAGAAAAATATAATAATTTATTACTTCTATTTTAGTTTCTATTCTACTCTAGTTTTTATTTAAATTTGAGTACAGCCTGAGTTGGCCTAGTGGTGGAGAACTTGTACTCTTGAAAGAGAGGTCACAAGTTAAAATTCCACTAAGGGATAGGGTATGTACACCTCAAGAGTACGAGGTAGTCCCATATCACTGTCACCATATGTAAACCCAAAAACTATGGCATAGTGTCGTGGACTATAAAACCCCCTTCCCTTTCCTTACTATAACTAAGGAGGCAAATACTTAGTCATCAAGTGACACTTGTTAACATTTTAACTATGAATTTATTCTTTAGTTTCTTACAATCAAATATATTTCTTGTTTATTAGCTTGTCATTATTGTCTATATGACTTATTGTACGTGCAGGTAATGTATTACTTAAATCTAATATTTAATTAAAGTATATAATTATATAATATTCCTATTCATAAATGAGGGAAGAGCTTATAACACAGTGGTATTTTGTGAGCTTCTCATGTGGGAGGTCTTGAGTTTGAGTTACATGCTGTGATACAAATAGTGAAAAGGTTGTAGTTCAATTGGTGAGGATGATCGTACGCAATATAAAAATCATCAATCACGAGTAAATTTGATAAATTAGATCCATATCTCTAGTTTCTTAGTATTTAAATTTATGTTTACTCAAAAAGTTGCAATCTGTCATAGGCAAAGAATCTGAAATCCAATAAATAATTAACAACAAATTAAAGATTAACTTTGTTCCAGTGTACTTTTTAAAAATAGATGTATAATTCAAATTAGCATCCACTATAGATTGTTCCACTCTATACTTTTATACTTTTGATATTCAAGAAATCAGTTACAATCTTTTATCATTTCCACTAAAGTCAGATCCACTTTGATGTAGAGTACTATTATTGCATCATTGAATAATATTGTATTATAATCGATTTCTGATTCTAGTTGGCAGCCACTATAAATCTAAACAAAATTCATGAAACTATCAATCTCCTACTGACAAGCAGCATAACTCTGTATAGATTCTAAGTAAAATTGGACAAAATAAACGACCCCACAGATATAAAATTGAAATTATCATACTTTAACTGACAAATAGTATAAATAGACTATCTTCTGAGATAAATTGGACAATATATTGACCCCACATATACAAAATTGAAATTATCAACCTTTAACTGACAAGCATTGAAAGGCTCGTATTTCATTGCTGATATACAAATAAATAAAAAGATACCATGGTAATATAATTCTGAGTACAATTACACTGTTGAAGATCATATGATAGATACTGATAAGAAACACACACAAAGAATCATGTAATCTTGAAGAATAAAGCGAGATATTACCATTTTGGTCAAAAACAATGGGCAGAAAAAATTATGAAAACTTTAGAATGCAGGCCAAGAATATGCCCATAAAAGTAGAGCGATCTGACTGGACTTTGATTGATAAAAAGAGAATATGAAACAGTTAACGTAAACCATTAGCAGGTTGATCAGAAGGTACATAGTATTTTATCAGGTCCCCACTAAAACAAATGGTTAAAATTCTTCAGATAAAACTACAAGATACTAAAGAATCATGTTATCTGTAGAGATTGATACAATCAAATGTGAAAGGCCAAAAGTGAATGAAAGTAGACAATTTTTGTCCCATTAATTTTATATGTGTGAGAAGAATCATTTTTTCTTGGTGGTGACTAAGAAAGCATGAGAGGAGACTATTCGAAAAAGATGGAATGGGCAAAGTAAGAATAACATCATTTGAAATAAAGTAGTCATGGGCAACAAAATGAAAATATGCTCTTAAATTCCAAGATACAAAGTCCAACAAGATTATTCCCGGGTCCATCTTTTGTTTATTGCCTAACCAACATGGGATTGAGATCTTATGAAATTGAAAAGAAACAAGGAGATCTTGTAGAAACTATGTTGGTTGAATGATTAATTAAAGTAGTCAAGATACAATTGAGTTAGATGAAGTGGTTGAGCTTTGAATTTGGTGAAATATATAAGAAAATAAATGTTGAATTGATAAAGATGGATGGATGTATTTAGATTTAGTTGTGATGAAGCGGATTATTTGTTGTGGCTTATGTTTGAGGATTCAATTTTGATTTCTATAACAAATTTGTGATTATTAAGCTATTTAATATTAGAAACTGAGTTTTGTTTTGTTTTGGTTCAATCGTGTACTTATGGCTTTAAGCTCCATGCTTGTAACTTTGAATAGAAATTATGTGTACTTGTGGCTTTAAGCTCCATGCTTGTAATTTTGTATAGAAATTTTGTGGAAGTAACATTTCATGATCTTGAGTTTCATATGTTGAGTCTTTAGAATCATGGTCAACCTCTAATATCTAAAAATGGAAGTGATTAAATGCACCATTATGACTTTTTATACTAGATAAGTGAATTCAACTAGGTTCCCAACTTATGTCTCAATCAAATCCCTTGATTATTTAAATGATTTGGAATAAGTTGTAAGACATTAAAGAAAAAAATGAAATGTCTAAGGTTGTCCTTATGATAATGTATAGGTAGATACAATTAATGCTTCTTATGTTATTGAATGATTGGTGAGAGATAATATTCTCCCATATAACCTCTTTAAAATAAGCTATGACTTTTTCCTTCTATCCAACATTTTAGTTTCAAATTATAATTATTTCAAGCTTAACTCAATAATCAACGACAAGTTGAAGGAAAGATGCTTAGGCATATGATTGAGTTTTGGATTTAGAATTGAGGTGTTGATCTATTCATATGATTTTGGACTAAGTCTAGGGTAGATTCTACAAGTGTTCGTTTGAACCAATATATGAAACATAGGAAATGTGAATATCAAATTTAGGACCCTCGGGAGTGGTGAGTTTGTTGAACTTAGGTTGGGATAAAATGTTTAAACTTATAAAAGAAACACACTCTTCGTACACTAACTTATTGTGATATAGACTAAGGGCTAACATGAGTCCATAAAGGGTGGGGGAAAGTCTCTAAAGATACATTTCTACCCTTACATTCTACTTTGCACGTTGGCTTCCATGCGACATACTAGGAATTTCTCATCTCAAAGTAAACATGCAAAAACAAATTGGAAGTAAATAGGAAAAATATTTAAAAATTATACATAAATGGATAATGATATACTTGTGCTTTGTGTAATGATAGCTAGCCATATCTTCGAGCCTATAAGAGAAAGAGTTCATGAGTTGCATTTGATAAAAATCTTAAATGGACATGAACAACTACTTAGCAATGTCAACAAGTAAAAACTATTGATGCTTTTTATTTTTCTTGTATATGGTATATCAAAATATGCATATATGCAACTAGCCTAGGATAAGCTCACTTAAATAAAGCCAATTAGTTAGATGCCCATTCTTATGCACTTGTTTGATACTTAAATCTACTCTTAGTTGAATTACATTTTCTCTATCATGCATGTTCATATAGTTATCTCCACCTATCATGGATGTCTATCTTTACTTAGTTCCATGTTTATATGTTTCATTATTTTGCACCATTCATATATTCTCATTCTGTATAAGAATATAGTTTTTGTTCTTTTAATTGATATCTTATGTATATTATATTCTTAAATAGAATAAAGTTGTGTGTAAGCTTCTAGATCCAACTGTGTGAAAAACATTTTATTCAATATTTGTATCACTCTTAGTAATTCATCATTAGAAATAGGAAAGTATGAAAATTAGATAGCGATTCGACCTAACACTAGTACATTAGGCCCCCATTTTTGACCAAAATTTTTGACCAAAGGCCTATTTGGGTTGTTAAATTCATTTTTTTGAAAAAATGGGCCCGATATGGTCGAAATTTCAACCAAATTTTGACTATGGTAAAATTGTTTAAATTTTGACCTTCAGAACATAAGAAAAAAGGTCACGACAGTGTTAATTTTGTTTTGGGGTGCACCGTGACTGCAATGGGCAGGAGTTTGGTGCAGGGTCAATAGGAGAGGAGAAAGGAGGTAAGAATATGGTCATTAGATATCATTCCAAGTTTTTTATCTATCAAAAAGTTACAGAGGCGGATTCCAAAGCTATTCAATGCTTTTAAATTTTCTCTTTCTCTTCTACTCATCGCAATTTAAAAAACAAAGCCACTGTTAATTATTTCAGGTCACAAAGTTGTTTTATAGATGATGTTTAGGTTCAGGGTTAGCATATATTTAAGTGCAAGGATAAAGCTGTGGAAAATTTATATTTCTGATATAATGCACTATTCATTTTTTGCATTTCTTTTGCATGTAGGGAATCTTGAGATGTCTTGGTGTTGGAAAACTCTGGATCGAAACCAAAGAATGTAATATGAAATAGTTGCTCCCATTTGCTTTTTCACTCAAATTAGCAGCATTACCTCTGACAGAATTTGATCCAGACCCATTCACACAGGTTTGTGGCCATTTTATTGTAGATTGCTTTGCAAGACATTAAACAAGAACTCAATCTTTGGGAGGATTGATATATTGTAGAACATCTGTATCTGCATTCCTTTCCTCTTCATTCCAGTAGTTTATTTTCATCTTTCTGTATGGCTTGTATCCACAACATGACCTTGTTGAGTTAGGAGTCTTTTTTCACTACTTTATTTAAAGAAGAAAGGAAGCTTAGCTTGCAAGTTTTCAAAAGAACTTCATTGTAGAGTTTGGAGCCCCAACAATGTAAATACTATGAGGAAACTATACGAGATGCATTTTTATAAGTTATACAAGCTTTCCTGGTGCAATCTAGAAGTACCATTTTAAGGAACTGTTTCTCCAAGATAGAAAATGTAATGTAGTGATTCTAGCAGATGACGTGCAGATGGGTATGCTTGTGTGGGAGAAAAAAGAAGAAGAAAAGAAGCAATTTGCTTTATCATCTCTGGCTAAAGATGCAGCTCATACTCTTGAAACTGTGTAATATTCTCTCATAGATAGTCCTGCTATAAATAATTATTAATTTTTTCCCTCATGCTTGTGCTTTGAATGATTAGGAGTAGCGTGTATCTTGTTGGTGTTTCAAACTGCTGAAACTATCAAGCAACAAAATGCTTAATATCACAGTGAAATGACTCACACAATCTAGGGATTAGCCAATTCCCAATATCAACTATATGAATGAATCACTATAACCCAACTTCAACAAAACCAAATGATGGTTTCCTACTCTTCTGGCTCTACTAAACCAAGGTGGGTATACCTAGGGATAATTCTAATGCAACTGTGTATGAAATTATCTTAGTTTCATTCTGATTCTCATCTATTACCTTCACATACATACACAGCTCACTTCAATTCTTCAATGCTCTCAAACTTATACACATCCCTTATCAGCAAATTTGGTCATAATTCTCCTAAAATTTACAAATATTCTTGGAAATAACAACTACCTAAGACTCAAGAATTAGATATAAATGAGTTGAGACCAGCATTTATAATTCTTGAATAAGATTGAAATAATTTTGATTTTATAAGTTGACTTGATATGCAGCAACAGAATTCATCCTTGTTTACTTCTGATTTATAGGACCAGTGCCTTATCCATTGGGCAAGAAATTGACTATTGGCGAGAGATCTAATTCAAATAACTTGTATAAGAATTAATCAACTAAAATCACCCATCTCCATTCTTATGCAATATCCCTTTTATGAACTCATAAACCCTACTGATTTACTGAAGCATTTATATAATTGCTTGAATTAAAAGCAACAATAAAACTAGCATACAACCCATCCAGACTGCATTCAGCCAAATAAACCTTATTTAAATGATTTCCAAGTAAACAAACCCATAAACTAGAGACATACATTGATGACACAGATATAGTGTAAATACCCAGTTGTATTATCCTTTTCATATGACTAATACAATAACCAATAGAAAACTAATTAAATGCCCATAATAGATTGCCATTTCTGTCATTTCAATTTGCTTATCAGAAAGTACAATGGAATCAAACTCAAAACCCCTGCATACTATTGGAGCAATTGTATATGTACTCTTCTTGAAAGAAAACAAAAAATTACACAAGTCTCGAACCATCACAATGCCTTGAAAACTGATTTATATGGATATGAGTTGCAACAAGCAAAGGGAAAATGTGATTGACAGGTGTCCAAGGAACAAAACATTACAAAAAAGACAAAAAGGTCACAACAGAATGCTAGGCATATCAAATATTCTTTTAGGTAGGCCCATTCCTGTTACTGCTGTACTTATCAACTTCTAATTTGTCTCTCATTATTTCAGATCCTCAGAATACGTGGCTGCCAGGCTAGCCAATGAGGGGTGATCTTGTGATGCCTTCAGATCAGTTTGTTCTTGTGGGTTTTCACTGCTTTCACCTTGAGTAGGCACTATTTCCTTTTCACTTTCTTCTTCCTTCAATTCTGGTGCTGATGTGTCAATGACCTGCACCTCATCTTCCTGTTCCCTATCATTATCTGAACTGCCTTCCTCCAACTGCTGGTCCGAAGGAATATTTTCCATCCATGTGTTAAACTGTATGTCATCTAGCCATCTGAACCGCAGGATATCATCTTGTTTCTTTAATATATAATCAGCCTCCTTTTCAAAACCAAAAAATTCTTGCCTCAAAGAATCAAAAAATAACTGGACTTCAACCAATTCCTCTATCGTGGTGGCCCACCAGGCATGCCCCTTTTCATTAACAACTTTATTTATCCTTATGCAGAAAAGGTCATCCAGTTGTTTACTCCATTCATCCTTATTTTTCAATTGGTTCTTTCTATCCAAAGCACAAGGAAACATATCAATTTTTTGATTCTTGTATTTATCCAAATAACAAAATCTGTCAAGTCATTAGCAATATCATATAATTTTTCAATATGGTCATTTGAAGACATTATAACTGAATAACATAAAAGGGTGATTTCTTTTTCCCTTTTTCCCCACTTGTTAACAATAGGCTTGAGGATTTCATCATGGGTTTTCAGTTGCTCCCATATACTTATTACTCTTGCTAACTGATCAAAAAACAAGGGCCATTCAATCTTATCTACCAAATACATTAGAGCCTTTCTAAGCTTATCCTCATATTGTGTATTTAACTCTACATGTAAAGCCTATAGCTTTTTTTCTTCTTCTTCAAAATCCTCAGCTATATAATATTCTGGCCTTTGAGGTGTGTCTAGTAGTTCTACAAGGGGGGTGTATTTAAAAGGTTCCATTGGAGGACGGGGGTATGTTATTCTTGGCCTTGTGGACTTCCCCATTACCTTGTTTTCAAGTTCAATTCTCCTTTTTACCTCCCTATTATAGGCCTCAAGAAGTGTTTCATATTTATTCTGTAACTCAGACATAACCTGTTCCTCATTCTTAGCAGTGGCCAACACAAACTTTGAAGAATCCACATTCCAATATGCTACCTATACATGTGAAATGTCAGCAACCCTTCTTACAAGTATATTTCCCATCAACCCAGACTCATTTGATTGTGATGGTGTGGCTCTAGATCCCTTTCTCAACGACCAACTGACCAATGTAGCTTGATTTTCAATGAATGTAGTGCCTTGGAAGTCTCTTCTATTTGGGTCTTGCAACTCCAATCTACTTGAAACAAAATTGAAAATTAATGCATCTACAATATCCCAATCGGGCAATAATAAAATGTTAGATGCCTTTATCAATTTCCTCCCCTCCTCAGGGCTTATATTCTACAATTCCTTCATCATTTCTTCTTTAATTTGGTTTTGCATGGAAGTTTCATCCATTTCTGGATGCTCTGTTTTCATCTTTTTACATTGTTTGTCCTCCATGCAAACTGCTAAAAAGCCCTTGATTTCACAAAATTGTCATTAGTCAAAAATTGATGACTTGTCTGCTCTAATACAGGGTCCAACTCCCTGCCTCTATAATCAGCTATTGTTAGATCCAAAATTGGGAGAGGAAGTTCTGGAGGGTTACCCTCATCTAATTCTACTTGAGTAATAAAAATATCTCCCTATGATCCCATTTGTTCAACCTTTTCACCAGTGAGCTGCTCTTCTCCAATCCTCAAAGGGGACTGGTGGATGAATATTCCTCATCTTGAGGCCTTTCTTCTATCATTACCTTTTGCCTCTTAGGACTAGGCTCTTCAGGTCTCTCCTCTTGGGCTATATTGGTAGATCTTATTATTTGTTTGCCCTCGTCTATAGGAACCCTTTTATTTTGAATTATAGTATATTCGGGCCTCTTTTGTACAATTATTTTATCAGTTCTCACATTTGGAGTGAAAGCCAACTTCCTCATGACCTCTCTGGCCTTATCAGGATATGAATCAATAAAAAATTGTTTCTTTTCATTCTTGACCTCCATTATTTCAGGGAAGGTATTCATGAGCTTACTTATTTTGTCAGCCTCTGTAATAACATTATCCAAAGGATCATATTTATTATCAAAACAATGAATAAATTCTAAGACCCGAGAATAAACTCTCCATTTTTCCTTTTTAGTTTCCTGCTCCTGCAATGAGAATTCATTCCTTATAATATCCTCTAGATAATAAGAATCGTGCTTGACCGGTCCCAATTGGATTCTATGCCTCAACATCTGATTGAAAAATCCCTCAGAATCACAAAAATGGGGATGAGAGATAGCCATCATATACTGCTCCAAAATTTTATGCAAAAAGATCCATCCCCCTTTTGTAATCACAAACTGATGGGCCACTGTGCAGGTAGGGAAAATTGACCCTAATTGCCTTTTCAACAAAAAAATTTCTTCCACTTCCCTTAACTGCCATAAAACTTCAGCCATTCCCACCTTCAAAGGAACTTGGTAAGGCAAAACATGAGGGTTCCTCTTGAAACCATAGATTCTAAAAATAGTAGAAACAGGGTAGGGGAAGATATCTCCCCAATTATGTGAAACTTTAAAGTCATGGGGGTTATCCATAGGCCTAATGAGACTCATTAGGACCCTAGGGATTCTGGGATTGTCACTCAATATGAGGCACCTCAATTTAGCAGCAAAATATCTATCAAATCTGACAAAACTAGCATTACTTGTATCCCAGGTCATATCTGCACCCACAACTGGACTGGCAGGATTTCCACATTCTCCTCTCTGTTTAGTTCCATCTCATTACCAAAATATGTCACACTTTTGAACAAAAACATATGCATTAATAGAGAGTAGTGACCAAAAGTATTTTCCACCTTGCCCTTAACAATCCCAACTAAACCAATGTGAATTTCTTCACCCAAAAAGGAAGTAAAATAAAAAATAACATGTACACCGAAGGAAGCAATCTGAACCATCATGTACATGAAACCAATGGGCATAAGTTCTTGCTCATCTTCACCAAAAACTCGGCATAAGGTCCTGTATATCTCTACAGCCTGGGAAGTAAAAAGACTCTTCTTAAAAGGCTCTCTAGAGGCTACAGTAATTACTGGCAAAGTTCCTATTGTACCAATATGTGCCATCAGTGCACCTCCCCTGATTACATCCTTCTTTGCTTTATATTCATTCTCTAATTCTAACAGATTGATTTGCACATGGTAATCTGATAATGGTTCCAGGTGAAAAACCTCTCTAATTTCTTCAGGAGTAATCAAGACCAGAGGCACACCATCCTTTCTTCTTACAACCCTAATTGCTTGGTCATAATTCTTAGCAATGGCTTCAAGCAAATCATAATCCATGAAAACACTTGGGACTACTAACTTTCCCAAATCAAAATTCCAGACATTAGCATGTGGGGCAAACAACTTTCTTTTCAAAAACCACTTTTTAAACAAGATAAGGCCAGTTTGAGTAGTTGTTGCATCCCTAACCTAGTTCCCCTTGTCATATATGCCATCACCAATTTTAAGCCTAGGGTTTAAGGAAATTAACTTTTTAACTTGTGCACGCTGTATAGTAGATTCTGGGAGTAATTCTAATAAATCATCATGGACATTCCTATCCATATAATTAATTTTCCCAGAGAATGGTTTCTTAGGAGGCATTTTGACAGTATTGAGAGAATTGGAATGCCACAGAGGTTATAATATGAGTACATACTTGACTTGCTGAACTTGTTCTTCTCTGAACTTCTAAAATTTCTCTCAAACAACAGAAGAATAGTTTCATGTCTTTACTAGGCTTAACACGACACAATCAATCAGGCTCTTGTGCTCAAAAAATTTGCAATCTCTGTTCGTGTGGGACTGGAATTAATGAAAATCTCTATGTTATACTCTATTTCTCCCACACACGAAGCTTTTACTTATCATAAATGCATTGAACAAAAAAATAGAGTGGTGTCGTACTTTCTTTTTTAAACTTGTGCCATTGATCCTTGAAAAATCCTACGATCTGGGAATGACAACTAAGCTAACTCAGCTTTCTTCTTAACACATTGGCAGTCAAGCGAATAAAACACCTCCACTTGTACATTTCCTTCAAGGCTGGCGCTTCAAACCGGGCCCATGGATGACTACAGACATGTGTCATCAACTTGCTAACTCGTTATATAGAATTCTCAAGCACCTTTCCATAGCAAGCTAGTGATGATCATTGATCTTACTTTAATCATGTGGTAGACAATTGAAACAACCTTTAAGAACATGATGGTGGGTCCATTGCTCGTTAACTCGCTATACCTAATTTTTGCACCTCTTTATAGCGAGTCAATGAGCGTCGTCGATCTAGATTTGATCTTGTGGACAACAATTTTACTTCAACAGTGGTGGGCCACACTCGCTAACTCACTATACTTAACCTTCGAGCACTTCTTCATAGTGAGTTAATGCCACCATTTGATCCTAGCTTGATCTCACGATCATAAATCTTCGTACCTAGTACACAGGAAGTGGATCCATGATATCGCTGTCGCTGAGCTGGCTCAGCATGCTGGCACATATATATATTTTCTAATCTCTACATGACATCACATGTCTTGGGCGTCGCTATGTCTATGACTTTCAGGTGGGTCATTATATCGCTACCGGCATAAAAACCAACAATCCGGCTAGCGATATGGCGAGTTTCGACGAATCAAAATCTTCCTGCTCAAAGATGCTCAATGGGATGCCATCGTGTAACTCGATTTGCACAACTCAACCTTATCACGTCACTCAATCGGGGCCCACCTTTGAGGATTTTTAGTTACATTACCATTTTCTAAGTAATCGCTACATCGCTACAAGCATAGATACCAACAAACTTGGCTAGCGATATGGCAAGTTTTGGTAACCATTTTCAAAATGACACTAGCTAAATAGCCACGATAATGCACCAGCTAGCTAGTGCCATTACATTTCCGTCCGTTAACTATTCGGAACAAAACGTACTCTGACCTGCCAAACATACTCTGACAGTCCTGTTCGATCCAAATGTACTCTGACAGTGAAAATGTGATCCACGTTGTGATTTAAAAATATCGAATATTATTAAAAGTTTGATAATGACTATTGACTATTTTAATAGTTTAGTAGAAAATTTTTGAAAGAAGCGGGTTTATATATTACTACTGTTTTTAATTAATAGTTTATACATAAAATGATGGGGTATGACCATCAAAATATTTACGAAAGGTAGAGTAGATAAAACATTTCTTGTAAATAAGTTATTTAGTTGAAAAATAAGTGTGTAGATTTGTGTATTAATTTAGTCCATTCTCTTTGTAATGTTGCATGTTTTAGTTTCAATTTTTTTATAAATTATAATAAATATTTAGCATCTAAGATAAAATTAATTCAATTAAATAATGAGAATATGCAATAATTAGTATTTTAATGATAAAAATGATTTTTTATTTATCTTTATATTAATTTGAGCTACTCATTTTTTTATTATGTGAATAGTTATAAATGCTATAATTTGTGTGTTTTATTTTTTTTGTAAATTGATTAATTATATATATAAACATGTATATTTCTTAGTCTAATTTATTTTCTTATAGTATTTGAATAATAAATCAGTTAAAATAATCTCTATTAGTAATTTGATATACGGTTCCTTACTCCTAACATTTTCTACTAACCATTCCTAAACTATACTATAACTATCCCTTACATCTTGCTTTACTTCCTACCACCCCTTATTTAATTTTACCACTAATTCCCTATCCACTAGCCATTAACCCTTATATCCTTTAAAAAATAACAATATTTAAGCCAAATCTTTTATTTACTACATTTTACTTTACTTATACATCTCCCCATACAAATAACATTAATCCACTTAACATCCCTATAATCCCAACCTGATGCCAACCTTCCCAAAATTCATGTGACATGGGGTCAAGTGAATCATTACTTTTTTTGTTTTGTGTTTGATGAAATTGACTTACTGTAGGGAGGTTTGTCAATTAATATATGATAATACTAAGTCCCATAAAATACTTGAAAACTTCATCCTTAAAATCATTCACTACACATCCATCTCACAATCTATGCATGTAAACTAAAATACCAAATTAAGAATGACTATTCATAGCTTGAAAGTAAATAAACATTCACACATATGACACAATATATGATTACCCAAAAACCCTCTAATGAGAAGGTAAAACTAGGGTGGGGATGACACCCATACATCTTCACTACTACATTTATAAAGTATATCCAATGAATGTTACAATGTTTGATCATGAAATATGATCTACCCTGTTAAAGGTATGCCCTGTTAAAGGTTTACAAAGCCTATTACATCTTACCCTATTAAAGGATTTCAAGACCCTATTAGAAGTGTGCCTAGTAAGAGGACTTCAACTTACAATGAAGTAAGCACCCTATTCAAGGATTTATCTCAGCATGTTAGGACTACTCTATTAAGAGATTTAAATTATTCACCTATTAAAATGTCTCAACAATGATCCTTTGTTAGCACTCTACTACTTGATGTTAGATCACCTCTTTGCATGTATTCTTGATCCTTCTTTGATTAGATGTATCTCTTCTATCCTCTAACTCCTTTACTATGTTCTCCTCTAACATATTCTATAATTCATGTCTCTAGATCACAATTCCTTAGTCACACCTTGATTCTCTTTTTGCATGCACAAAATTATCTCTCTACTCATCTCCTTACTTACATTCTATATTAGGGTTTACCCTCCTTATGAAGATCTTGGTGACTTAGGGTTAGGTATGAATCAATGATTGTGATTCACCTATTGCTTAATCCTTCTCTTTTTTCTGATTGGTTGCGTGTGTTGCATTGGGATAATCAATCAAGATTCATTCTTATCATCTAGGATCTCAAAATATATCCTTAAGTTGGTTCCAAAATAATTTACATAGGAGTTTGTGCCATTACAAACAACTATGTCAAAACTATATAACTCGACAGTAGAAGTCCCTAATGCTCAACATCAACTACAACTTCAATGCCATAACTCAACATTTGAATAACTCAACATCCTTTGATTACTTAGCTCTTGAATCACTCAACATCATCTATCTACTCGACACTTGAGTGGATTGGCACCAACTATTTACTCAACATACACTAAGAATCTCACTTGATATGTACTATCTAACATGTTATGCTCCAAATGTATTACTTGTTCGACATGAACTAATCTTGTAAATGACTTAAGTGTATAACCACTCATATGTCAAAACCAATTTGAGATTAACAATCTCCCCCTTTGACATGAGTGGAAAAAACACTTGGTCATGCATCAATCTCTTTAACTTATAAGCATAACTTAGATAATCACTATCTTTACTCGGTATAATACAAAATTTCAAAATTTCAAAATTTTGCAAAACTTGACTTTACTATCATACCTCAAAATCTTATAAATCCCCTTGAGTTGATTATTATATCTTGAATCTTGAATCAATACTATTGCTAAGTAAATATGCATATGCTATACTTTTTTTATGTCTTTGACTCCCCCTTTATTTTGTCTCCCCCAAAACTGTATCTATTCATCACTTGGAGTTAATGTCACTAAAAAAATTATTATGCTCCCCCTTTCTTATTTCTCCTCCTATCTTATTACTCTCCCTTTTTGACACTTATGTCAAAGGGTTATACCTGAATAGTGTGTTTATCCAAAAAATATTTATGGATCTCAAGTATTAGCTTCAAAGCTACATCCCAATTATCACAAGCTACCTCCAATGATTTGATTTGGATGGCCAAATTGGCAACAAGATAAACTAAGCCTTCTAGTATAGAAAGATGGGGAGCTTTTTGAATTAGTGTCTCTACAAAGGCTAGCTCCTTGTGAAATATTTCCATGTGTGGGGTCAACATGGATTGGATGCTAATCAGTGTGGCCCAAATATTTTCTTCTTGAGCATGCAGGTCAACCAATTGACCTTGGGAATTTATCAAATTCTTGAAGTGCTTCTAACTCTGAGCTAGAGAATTGGGTAGAGTAATACATGTTAGCTTCATTTTTGCCTCCAAATTGTCAATATGGCACTGTACTTCTTGTGTGAACAAATTTGTATCACACAAATTGGTGTAAAGTAAGAAAATATTCTCTAAGATTTTATTTACACTTTTAGTCTTGGTTGCTAACTCAACCTGACTAAGTGTAATAGAACTTGATACCTTGTCATTTACCTTTCCTTGAAATTTTCTCTCAGACCATTCAAGTAGTTTGACATTTGAATCTAGGTCTGCATCATTGATGTGTTCTACAATTATTACCAACTGTTCCATGATAGGCTTGTCTTCTTCAGGTGTTGGTAGGCTGAATGCATCAATAAATATATTCTTGATGTCTTGCAATGCTTGCTTCTACCTATGCTCCCTTCTGAGTAGCTCTTGATGCTTTTTCCTTGCAAGTGCATCTTGTAGTATGCCCATTTGTTCAATTTTGATTGTTGCAAGGTCAAACTTTGGTAGGACAATCACTTCATCCAAGTTGACATCAATAAATGATGTAACCTCACCTACCTTGGATGTACTAGACCTTGGTGATTATAATGGTGTCGCTTCTATACTCGACCTTTGAAGTGCTTGACTTGGAAGAGTAGTAGTTGCTGGTAAGGTAACTAGTGTTTTTATTGACAAATTCTCCTCAAGCTTATTAGAAACAATAGTCCACCAAGATAACTAGGCGGGGGGGGGGGGTTGCCGGTGAATTAGTTATCCAATAATTAAAACACTTATCTTCTTTAAACAAACTTAACCATTCAACCAAAGTAAATAGCAACAATAGAAAGATTCACATAAACAAATACACTAGATATGTTGACTAGGGAAACCCTTGATCAGAGGGAAAACCCTAGTGGGAATGATGCCTGCAAGATGATGTACTAATATAAATATTCCTTGTTAGAGTATAGACCCTAGTAGGAGTCTGTTACAACATTTAGTAAAATCAGTCCTTGTTAGGAGACTTTGAATCCTTGTTAGGAGATTCCAACCCTGTTAGGAGTTGTGGTACAATGTATGCAAGAAGATCCCATTGCCAAAACATGCAATTTCAACTACGAGAAGAGCTCATTGCTCAAAGAAGTAATTTACTATTATTTTATCTTCCCTGCTTGTTCTTTCCTCTATCCTATCAACAAGACCAATTACTATTAGACCTTGTAGACTAGGTCATAAACCTTGAATCCAAATACCAAACCTTGGATCACTCAGAAAAACCTTGGCAATGAAGTTTCCTTTACTTCATCACTGCTTTGCTCAACTTCACATTCCATACTCTCTGCTACTTTCCAAACATTCATAATTCACATATATCCATGCCATGATAAAGGAAAATATCCTTCCTTTATACTAAGTCCATTAAATAATTCCTTGAGTTGGTTATTAATCCTTCTCAAATAATTATTATAGGACCACATTAAGAGCATGTTACACTTAGCGATAACACAAATCTTCCACCTTGCAACTTGAATAACTTTTTGTACACATAATATTATTACAAATGAGCTTAGCCATGCCATCCTTAACATGTCTTCTCCAAGTCCTCAACCTTGATCCTCAATATATCAAATCTTCTAAGAGATATAACAAGTTTACCCAAACATGCATCTATAAACTCTATCTTAGAACAAACATTACCAAAACTTACATAACTTCTTCTAGACTTAGCCTTTCTACTTTCGATGTTAACTGAATATGCTAGATACTCAAATGTATCTCTCATAACCATGAGTGGTTGTTATGTTCAACTATTCGAGCATATCAAATTGATCTTTCTATTGTTCTTCTGTCAGATACCACATAAGACATCAAACATGCTATATTGACATCAATGACAAACTCAGTCATGAGTGTTACATATTATCATCAAACCAATATTCCAAAAATATCTCCAATCTTCCAACAAGGCTATGTAGTCAAGTTTGAATCTTCCATCTTTTCTCTTCTTTCTTTTCAATTTCAATTGCATCTTGAACTTGTGTTGTAGGTAGACGAGTATCTACCTGTTTTGTTTGAACTTGTGTTCCATCCCGTGCTTGAGTAGAAACTTTTGGTACTAACAAATTTTGCACCAACTTGTTGATGTTAGCCATGGTGGTTGTTTCTTTCCTTTGATACACTATAATGGGTAATGTAGGTTGCATCATAGTAAATTAAGGGGTTTTTGATGTCTTGAGTTTCCACCTCTATAAATGTCTTCTCTACCTCCTTAAGTTCATCTACACTCACCAATATAGGGTGACCAAATAAGTTTTCCTTGGTGGTGGTGTCTAGTATTATCTTCTTCATGTCCTCCTTTATTAGTGAATTAATGTTTTCAGTCATAGTGTCAGAAACATCCTTGATCTATATGATTTTAGTGTCTACTTTTGTCACATGTAGTGGATTGGCACTCAACATTTGTATATCTGGTATACTCTATTCTAGTTGCTACTCATCTTCAGTTATTGCCTATTTTTGTTCCCATTCTTCAGTGCCTTCCATATGTTCATCCTTCTCAGTATCAACTTTAGTAACCTCAATTAATTCTTGCTCATCTTTATCTTCACCTACCTCAATAGGTTTCTCCTTAATTACCTTAGATGTTGTCAGCCCATAAATTACCTTCCAGATTTGGGTACTTTTCTGAACAACATCTTCAATTTTAGTTTGGAGAATATTAAATGCATGATACTTAGGAGAAAATCTCCCTGCATACTTCTTTATGGCTTTAGTCATCTTAGCTTTACCTAAATCTGGCATCACTCTTACAAGTGTAGTCTCTCTAATATTCCTTTCTATTGTAAGACTATATTTCCATCTTTTCTCAACTCTATCATATAAAGTATTTGGTAGAGAGTTTGAAATATCAATTAGAGTCATCTTAAATGTTACCATCATGGCATATTCTGACTCTTCTACTTTATCCATTTCTAGCTTTCCAAGTCTATCAAATCCAATATGTGAAAATCCACCCAAATCTACATTATTCTATATATTTTCACATAGATAATCTAAATCAGAAGGACTGTGACTTACCACTTTAAATTAGCTATTATCATCAAATTCTATCCTCTCTTCATATGATTTATTTTGAGCAATGTACTTTCTCCTTTGTCTCTTCTCAGACACATCAACTTGTATAGCTTTCCTAGCTTTGTTTTATTTTTTCTTGGCTACTTCTTGAGCTTTCTTAGTAGTAGGTCTTGTGCTAGTTTGTGTAGCTAGAACTACAGGCTTAGGTTTTACAACCTTCTTTAATTGTTGACTACTAAGGCTTTATCTTTTCTTTTCTTCTCTATGGCTATAGGTTCTTCACTAACTTCTTCTCCTTTGACACCTTCTTCAAGCTCGACTTCCTCTTCTCCTTGATCTTCTCCTTGACCTTGTGTTAGGGCCAATGGTGCTTGGGCTGGTACATCTTCTTCTTCATCATCATTATCATCTTCATCATCTTCCTTTTCCCCTTCACTATATTTTTCTTTCAATTTCTTGACAATCTTTTTCTTCTTCCTTATCACTAATGTTGTCTTTAGATCCATAGTTATCTTTGATTTGGCAACATCACAATTTACAAAGTCAGTAGCCTTATTATCTACTTCTTCTTCTGCAAGAAAGGATGCAATTACTATAGATGCCTCATCCACATTGACTTCATATCCTAGTGATCTCAACCATTAACCCTTGGAGCTACAACTTGTACATTTGTGAAATCAGTATCAACTAGAAAGCAAACATCATTGAAATGTTTCTCAACTAGTGACACTGGTATCTTGTGTCTTTGTTTCATTGACTACTTAAAGTCCTCAAAATAGATAGTCATAATAGACTCAAAGCTCTCTCCCATTTTCTCAATGAATTCTCCTATTTGTACTAAAATGTTTTTTTTTGTCTTCCATGAAACTTTTCCAAAGGAAGGAAATGTGTTCTACACATAGAAAAATATACATACAAGTATTGATCCAAACTTGCATTGTGCACTCTTGGTTTTCATCACGGCTCCCAAATTTTCTGATAGTTGTTGCAATTTAAGCTTGATAAGGTCATAAGTACAATCCTTCTTCACTATCTTTTATCCTACATCAACATCAATAGAAGGTACACTGTTCAATCTGCTTGATTGAAAGAACTTATGTGCAATAATCCTTACTACAAAAGAAATTAGGGGACCTATGATAGTATCCATTGTCATTCCTCTTTTATTCCACACTGCCCCTATATTTTTCTCAATAACTTCTTTTGCATCACACTTCATGGTTTTAGGTCTATCTAGGGTTGAATACCCTATTACCATTTGCACAATATTCTTGGTTATCTCGATAGGTCCATCTTCTAGCCATACTGAGTTATCATGAATTTTGATTAAAATAATCTTAATCCACTTAGTCTTGAAAATATTTGGAAAATCTAGGGCATGATTAACCCTTTTATTTCTACAATTTTGTATTTCTCCTTTAGTATTCCATTTTCACACAGTTTTCCATATAGGTCTTTTATTTCCATGTCAGCTATGCTACCCACCTTGCATGTGAACACCATTTCACATCTTGAATCATTAAGACTTGTGGTGGTATCATGGATAACACACCAAACTGATCTTGTTTATATGCAATATTAGGGATTGCTTTGAAATTTGGTTGTCTAATCTCATTGTTAATTAGTTGAACATTCAAGACCTCCTTTCCATTTTTAACCTTCGTAGTAGAAGAACTAGGCACCATAATTATCACCTATGGTTTACAAAAATTCAAATAGTGTAACTCAACATACAATAAATACCTTCAAAAATTTGATGAACAATGTTGAATAGTGGTTGAATTCACTTCGAAAATGTTTAGAATGATCTCTTCAATTTTCCTTTAGCTCTTCGTTCTCTCTCCAAATTTGAATGATGTCAAATGAGTAAAAAATTGATCATATAGACCTCAGAACTTTATAATTAATGCCTAGTCCTTACACAACTATAAGCTCGACTTGAATATAAATTTCAACTCGCTCAGCTTCCATGAATTTTACTTCTTGCTCAGAAACCACTATGAGATTGGTCAACACTATCACCTATAATAGCTCAGTATCAACTAGATTTCACTCGACAACTTAAGTGAAAATTTTCATGCTTGACAGTAACATGAAAATTGAAAAACTAAAAAGATTTCTTCAAGATTCTAAACAAAACATTGCATCTTTCTTCATGAAAATATAATCTTTTCAAAACTAAGTCCTTGGAAATAATTATGATATATTATTTAAATATCAGTCCCACACATACCTCTTGATTTCTTAGTTGGAGGTGGTGTCATCAACTGACCCATTGGGTGAAGAGATCCCATCAAACAATAAATTTTCAATGTTTTAAAACATTTAAATTAAACTACCTAACAATTAAAATCTAAATTTTAAACTTATTTTAAATAACTAATCTATCTTTAAACTAAAACTAAATTAATTATCACAAACAATAAATTTAATTAAGAACTAAAAACTAAATTAAATTTATACTAACTTAAAATTAAACTAATCTAATACTAATTTAAATTTAAAACTAATCTTAATTTAATATTAATTTAAATAATTTTAAATAAAAATAAACTAACTTAATTCTAAACTAATTTTTAAAAGACACATATTAATTAAATTATATATATATATATATATATATGTATATATAAATAAAAACATAATCAAAACTAACAAAAAAAAATTAAAAAAAAAAAAAAAAAATAAAAACTAACTTATACTAAAACTAGAACTTACACTATAACCCCAAACCCCTAACACTAACTGCCCACGACCACAAACTTCCAACTTCCAACCACATGGGCTCAAGGCCCCATAAATATTTTTCCCCACCCTCATGCTGCCCTAGGCCTATTTAAAAGGACACAGTCCAAAATCATGCAGGGCAGTACATTTTGTAGGAGCTGATGGAAGTAAGGGAGGTAATGACACAAGCTATTTAGCCGGTGCATTTTCGTGGCTATTTAACCAGTATTCGAGCATTCGCTATATCGCCACCGACAAATCACAAGTATTTCCCGTTAGCGACTTGGCAAATCATCGAATAATTTTGAACTCCAGTGACACCACTTGCAAGTTTTTTCCCACATGCATTCCTTCTTGAAACTGACAGGTCTGGGATGTATCACGTGGTCATAAGATCATCCCATGAACACATTTCGCGGCATCAGATTCCACTTTTTAGTATCACAAGTAATTTTTCATTGATCGCTATCTCGCTATGCGTAACATATGAGCATCTTGCCATAGTGAGTATGCGACAACCGTGGGTTCAAATCAGATCTGACGGTAGGACTAAAACCCTTTTTCAGAAGACTCAACCATGATGTCCAAATAGGCGGGAGAAGAATATTCATTCTTCGCCCCTTTTTTCAAAAAGAATTCGCGCCAGGGTAAATTTTAAAAGCCAAACCTAGGGTTTTTCATAAACTTTCAAAGGTATCAAAATACATTAGACAAAAACCTAAAACCCTATGACTTACCTGAGGATTCTCATCTGATTTTTTTTATGATTCAAAGAAAATTTGGTACGCAAAAAATTAGACCAACATGAGCATTATCTTTTCTTATCATAGTATTTGTGGGAAGTAATTGCCTGTGTGGCCTTCCACTATTCTCTAGTTCACAATTTGATTGTGGCATTTTGTTCGAAGCAAAGCTTTATAATTACAAATCTAGGATATTTTAATAGATCATTTACTTGTGTGATGGGATAAAACCCATTTTGGTGCCCTAAAATAAGATAACTATATATAGAAACTCAATCATTGAGACATTTCGTATGGACTTGAGCTATCTTGATCTAGGCTCAGATCTATTTCTATGGATTTGCTATAACTATTTCTGGGCTTTAATCTGCAATGTGAGATGCTTATTTTGTTGGCAGGTAATTTAAATAGGAAGCATTTTCTACTGCTAATGTCTGAGAGTTTGTTTTATAAATGATATCTAAGTTTATTATTATCAATATGCATGAAATCTTATAATAGGAGAATATTATCAATATGCATGAAATCTTTAAGATCATACAAGATTTGCTTTCATCTAGAGTTGCATAGGTGTTGAAACTCCTTTATTATATACAGGTTGTTGCTGGAACTAACTGTTTGAAAACATCATAATGTGGGTTATTTTCATATTGCAACACTGTGAGCCAATTAGAAAAGATGTAGATTTGAAATCTGTTTCACTTTTTTTTCATCCTAAATTAAAATACATCTACATTATTAATAGTCATTTTTTGTGTTTTAGGTGCAATTTATCAGATAACCCCCTTTTTGATATGTCTTTTGAGTTAGTCCTTTGCTCAAACAATAAATTAAAAGATCATTTTATTGTAGGGCCCTGAAGTTAGAAGTGGAGATCTACCACATCCTATCATGCTCACAAAAGGCCAAGAGTTTACTTTCACAATCAAAAGAGGAGTGGGCTCTGAAGATTGTGTAAGCATGAATTATGATGATTTTGTGAATGATGTGGAGAAAGGAGACACACTACTTGTTGATGGTACGTTCTCTTGTGCTGGCTTGAAAATCCATTTATTAGTTGAAAAGAATAGAGTTACTTATGTTATTCGCAACATTTTCATAGCTTTCTATTTCTTATCATTATTTGAATTTCTCTAGGGGGGATGATGTCACTACAAGTGAAGTCAAAAACATTAGATTCTATAATTTGTGAAGTAATCAATGGAGGAGAGCTTAAATCACAATGACACTTAAATGTGCATGGAAAAAGTGCTACCCTGCCTTCCATTATAGGTTAAGACCATTTTATCAACTCTCAGGCATGCATAACAAATTATATTTTTGTTGCTTATTGACATGTACATCTCAATTTGCTTCTTTCTTAGGGACTTTGATTTCATTGTGATTTCCCTTTTTTGTACCTAATATTGATTGATTGAAGTTACCTAGAATATGATTGAATGATATGTTTATCAATCTTGAAATATGTGTAATATTTGTATTTTGTTGTTACTTGTATATGTGATGAGTTGTTTTGACCAACACAACATCTGAGATAGCTTAATTTGGTATTGGATAAAATCTATTTCTTGTCTTCTTTTTTTCGCAAATAAAGATTGGGATGATATTAAATTTGGAGTTGAGAATGGCATAGACTATTATGTTGTTTCCTTTGTTAAAGATGCTAAGGTGGTGCATGAGTTGAAAGATTACCTTAAAAGTAAACCTTTGAAGCAAAATTTTAACTTTCCAGTGTAATATAATCCTTTGCATACAATATTGGGCTTGATATAGCATGTTCCCTTAATTTATATTTTAAATTAGAATTTAAAATGTGATAAAATATCAATGCATTTTTATTTTTAATTATGTGAAGGTTGTGGTGCGGATATCCATGTGACTGTGAAGATTGAAAGTGTTGATTCAATACCAAATCTTCATTCAATTCTTTCTGCATTAGATCAAGTAAGTACAGTCTCCCTAGATCAGAGGTTTTAGTTGGATAAGTTGTTACTTTATGATTGGTGATATTACTTTGAATGGGGTTAATAAATTATGTGAAGTCGTGCTTGTCAAACATTATATAGAAAGTTAAATGCACATGCTACTTTGTTTACTATTTAGTCATGCATGTATTTGTTTGGATGTTGGTGCTTTTCTATTGTTGGTTTTTGATGGTTTTTGTACGACTTTGATGTAAAATACAAAATATAAAAGCTTTAATTGTGAATATGTTATAATCTTCTTTAAATTGTTGGCAAGGACTATGAGCTTTAGTAAAGATTTTTTTAAATCAATTTTTTTGATTGTCTATCATTCAGTGAACTTAACTAGAATGAGACCATCATTTAGCTGCCTGACTGATTCCTAGCTATTGAGTTTTTAGATTATAGTTTCCTCATAGAGCTCAAGATGGTTCTATCAATAAACGAGAGAGCAAAACTTAAACGTGGACAATAATATCTAAATTGACACTTTGAAAGGAGGGATAGATATATTCTTTATGCTATAATTTTCACATGAAATAAATTAATGTGATTTTTTTCCTGTGTGAGTAAAATCTGTGAGGCCATATAGCCTTTGGAGATTTTTCTAAATGCGACATAAGTTGGTTAAAATGGCATAACTCTCAACTGTGAAAATCTTGACATCTTCCTCATTCTGAGACTGTTTGCTTCTAATGGGCATTTTTATGTCATCAAAACTTCTCATAATTGATTGTACTAGGTACATTCCCATGCAAGACTTGTTGGTATCTTATGCTTATGAAATTTTAGTGTATGTATTTAAACATGGCATTCTCTTCAGATTATACTGTCGTAATTCATAAATTTGACATTAGTTCAATCTCATAAATTATGCCTTTGTTATCTTTGTCCTCTCCATCTTTTAGCTTCACAACAAAGGTCTTAGAAGTTGTGAACTGTCAAGAAAATTTTTTTTGCGAGAGGAAATGCGCTTTTCCAATTCCTAATAAAGATGTTGTGGCATGCAAGGGCTATGGGTATTTTTGTGCAGCTGTCATACCATGCATGGGAAAAGATCTTCTATTTGCCATAATTTTTGTCAATGCTACCTTGAGAAGAATTTAGGGTTAGCTTTAGGTTCATTCTAGCTCTAATTCTATCTTGTCACCTTTTGTTTGGGTATGAGATGCCAGATTTTGAATACATAGGATACAAGCTGGGTTTTAAAAGCTAAGAAACATTGTCTTACAAGTTAGATTTCAACATCTAAGAAATAATGATCTTATTGTTTTGTTAATTTTTACCTTCTTTTGAACTTGGTATCCAAGATTTGTTGTTTTATCTCTCGTAAACACCACTTAACAGTATTTGGCTAGTCTCTAGCATATCTCACACACCCAAATATTCAATCGGCTTAGTTGAGGTTGAAAGATACCACCTAGAGGACTGACCAAGACAGTCTCCCAAACAACAACACCCTTGTCTTTTGTCCCTATTCAGGTAAATATTTAGCTTTCCAGATGTCCAGAGTCCATATAGCAGTTTATATGTCAATCTGATTAAACTGTGAATGATCATGCATCTCTTAGTATTCAGGGCTCCACTATTTGTCCAGACACCAATGTCAGAGTGTAGAATTGTCATGGAGTAGTGTTTCTACAAAATAGTTTGTGTTCTTGGTCTGTAGGATCTCCATTCTTTAGTACATGTGTCTAGTTTTGTGATTTGCAGAGGGAAGGGCACCATTCTTTAATGCAAGTGTCCATTTCTGATGGCCATACAAGGTTGGAACACCCAAATATTTTGCAAGTGACCTGTGATGGTGAATATAAGTTGTGTTTCTTTGTCCTAGTCTTTGTCCTACAGAAGCATCCATCTTGAATGCTAGTGCTCCATTTGATTCTCCAGAATAAAAAATTTCTTGGATGCTTGTTCCTATGTTTCTATTCCCTTTTCTTCTATTTGCTACTACCTACAATATACAGTTGTATAAGCTTACAGTTTTATGAAAGTACTTCCTTGGAGGTTTTTTGATATTTATATGTTAGTGGTCCCTTGGACATTATTGAATGTTTTCTTTCATTTAGTTTATTTATGACAAGCATTTACACACTGCTTGCATGTGAATGGTCATAGCCACCTTCATTTTTAGCCACACTCATTCAAGTTATGCATGTATTGATTTTTTTATGGTATTTGTATTTTGTTTAGGATTCTAATAGTTGTCTCTTCCTTCCTATTCTTTAGGCTATGGTAGCTTAAGGGGATCTTGGAGCAGAGCTTCCTATCAAGGAATTTCCTTTACTCTTGGTAATTTTATAGAGTTTTTTATCATCAGTTAAAATGTTACACATATCAATGAAATTCATTTCTTGAATTACGTGTTTGCAACCATTCTTATTGAATTCCCTGTTAACTACCCAAGATTAGGCTAATATTTCAAATCACACTAGGTATGATGCAGTCTTCCATGCTGACACAAGCAGTGTTAACTTGGAAGGGCTTTCTATGCTTCCCTTATCACAAGGTGCACCTTCTTCTACCATGGAAGTCCAACTAGATGCTCTTGGGCTTGGAATTCAATTAAGCTTCTTGACATTATTCAACTTACTTTTTAATTATTTGCAAGCCAAAAAAGAAAAGATTGAGGCCAGTTTCAAAATGCCCTCTAATTTGTCATCTTGCTTGGTTTTTTAAGAAGTTTTTTATCCTTCATTGTACTCATAATGCAATTTCCTAAATAGAATTTAGTTTTCACTTTCTTGATTTGATAGAAGAGCAGAATTGGGTCTAGAAGAATAGAATTTAGTGTTAAATTGTTAATTCAGCCAGCTGAAGAGAACTACAGATTACTTAGCAATCAGGTTTGGAAGCCTATCATTGGATCCATGATGTAACCTGCAAGAGTGAATGACAGATTTAGCATTTAGACTTTGATCTATATTTTAATTTATTTTTTATAATTTCTAAAATGAAAACTACTTTTATCTATTTAGTATGTAAAGTTTTGATATTTTTTCACAGCAAGTTAAATTATGATACTTCTAGAACTAGATTAATTGTGTAGATTTTTAGTTAAATTTGTTGGTCTATTTTTCATAAGTAATCAGTGATAAGAACCCACTTAACTGATCTATAATAACTTGTCCATTTATTGCCTTCCTCTTTATTTGTCTTTTTATTGCATCCATCTACTACCATCATTCTCATGAGAGAGATTCTTGTATACAGCTACTCATGAGAAATGAGTTCATAAATTCAACTAAAAAGTCATAGATTTTTATATACAGCTGATCATTTATTCATGTAAATGAATCAATAGATTGGATTCAAAAATTATATAATTGAATCCTAATAATTGTCTTATAGTTGGAATATATTTACACATAAGTAGAAAACATTGGTCCATAGTAAATTGGTACATATGAAATTGAGTTTAACTATGAAAAGCTTTCTGATGCACAATTTGTTTGTTAAATTAATATGTACTAAGAATTGTTCTTTTTATTTCTTACTAGGCCAGTCTTTGCTTGAGAGTGGCAGGGGAGGTGGAGGAAAAGCTCATGGAGAACATCAATAAGCTAAAGGCAGAAATGGTGAAATTGGAGGAAGCGGGACACATGGCAAGACTAAGAGATTATAGAAACAAATGTGTGAGGATGAAGATTGTATACTATGATGCCTTCAAAGAAGTGATTTTCAAGGAAGAAAAAGAGAAGCTAGATTTTCATGCCAACCTTAGCAAGCTTAACCTTGTTGCCTTTTATGATAAGTTAGAAGTTATGGTGGAAACCCATGATTGAATGGGGATTATGAGTCAGACCAATGGGGACAAATATGATGGGCAATGGTTTGATGGGTTGAAGGATGGCCATGGAGTCTACAGATGGGCATATGGAAGTTGTTATATGGGGACCTGGAGTAAGGGGCTCAAAGATGGGAAAGGTACATTTTATACTGCATGTGGCAATCAGACTAGGCTATGCCACCTTTTGGAATCCTCACCTTCCAATGTGGATCAGCATGACTATCTCTCCATTGATGAGCAATCTTGTTGGAAGGAGAGAAGCTCTTCTATGTCTGATTTTGAGGTTTATTTAAATACTTCTTATGCCCCTAGCTCTGAAACAACATCCTCAAAAACCCTTGAATCCAGAATAGTAAGAACCTTTTCCTTTAATGGGATAAGAAGCTCAAGTAGTGAGGAATTTGATGATAATGACGAGGGTGTCAGAAATTGTGATCCCAAAATTTTTCCTATGCAATTTTCTGTCAAGAGAGAATATGTTCAAGGAGTTTTGATTAATGAGGTATCTAGAATAAATGTGCCTTCCAAGGCTGTGAAAAGAGGGCATAAATGGCAGCCAAATGAAAGTAAGAGATCGGGTGAAATTATCTATAAAGGGTACATAAATTATGACTTAATGCTCAATCTGCAATTGAGAATCAGGTTCGCATATTTATTTGCATATTCATGCATATGACTAGCGACTTGCTCAATATTTTACATTTATATGGATATGCCTTGTAATTTTTATTGATTTTGCTAACAAGAAATTCAGAGTCAGACTAACAAGAGAATGAAAAATCTATATGTGTAATATTTGAATGATGAAAACAATATGATTTTAAAATGTGTATTTATTTTTAGTCAATTTCTTGTTAATGAAGAAGACTGTATTGAAATATACTATTGAGTTTGTGTGTTTGTCCCTAGACATATTGGATTCACAAAATTTTGAATTTGCCACACTTGGTTTTGGGTGTACAAGAGATTTACATTTTAAACACCATGCATACTAATTTAGTCTCATCTATGCAATTTTTGCAATTAGTTGAAGAAAGTGGGAGTTATTGTTGTTAGTTTATTTGGCAATTTTTGTCAGCATCCTTGGAAATTGATGCATCTTTGTATCTTAAGATGCTAGTTGTAACTAAACGAGTCCTTTAAGCTATACATTTAGGTGTGGTAGCCAACTAATGCTAGTTGTAAGGTATTTTATATTGTGGGATTCCTCAGTTTGCCTTAATGTTCCACAGGGTTTTAGCATCCTATTGTTTTTATTTTCTTCATTGTTTACCAGTGTGACCATTTTATAGGTACTTCTTCGTATGCTACCAAATTACTATAATCATGTTCATACTTATGAAAGCACATTGATCACTAAATTTTTTTGGTCTACATATTATCAAAGCAGTAGGAGGAAAAAAGATATTTTCTATACCTTCTTACTCTGTTTTCCATTTAATCGTTGACTTAATATGTTAATTTTTGGTAACTAGACGTTATTTTCAAAATTAAAAATGGTGAGTGGGCTTAAAGTGGCAACTTGGTGGGGCAAGTTGGTGAGCTAACTTAGCGAGGCCACTTAGAGATGCGACATGGAAAGCTGACTTGGTGAGCAAGCTTGATGAGCGGACCTCAAGACTGACCTTGATGAGGCACTTTGGTGGGGTGACTTGATGACCAAACTCAAAGAGTCAACTTGGCGAGCATACTTGCACTAGTACATTTGGGTTCAATTTTTTACCTTTATTGGTCAAAATTTTGACCCAATTTTTGACCAAATTTTGACCAAATTCGACCAACCGATTGGTGAAAAAATTTTTGCTTGAAATTTTGACCAACTCACTAGTACATGATTTTTCTCAATTGTATAACTAATTATATATTCTTCATATTAGTTATTGTCGATGTTTCTGCAACATTCTATAAAATAGTTCACATGTCTTGCCTATGATACGACATTTTACATGCATCCTACTCTCTCTCATTCGGCTAATGATGGATTACACAGAGTGATCTGAAACCATGATGCTAAAAAACACACAATCAAATCTAAAATGAACTTGCATTACAAATGGATTGTGGAAATATGATATTGGTAAAATTGCACGCATGTCTATGAGGAAAATCACAACTTAAACATATATTTGTCTTGGTAGACATGAATGTAAAATTAACAATATTTGATTTTCGTAATCCATTTGTAGTGCAAGTTCATTTTGGATTTGATTGTGTGTGTTTTTTAGAATCATGGTTTCAGATCACTTTGCATAATCCATCATCAGCCGGATGAGAGAGTGTAGGATGCATGCAAAATGTCGTATCATATGCAAGACATGTAAATTGTTTTATAGAAGGCCTAAAAAAAATTTACACCTTCGTGTTGGTGGAAATTTCCACCAACGCTTGGGTTTTTTCGACCTTTTTTGGTGGAAATTTCCACCAACGCTTAAATTTTTTTTGACCTTTGTTGGTGGAAATTTCCACCAACACCTAAATTTTTTTCCACCTTTGTTGGTCAAAATTTCCACCTTCATTGCTCGAAATTTCCACCAATGCTCAATTTTTTTTCCTACCTTTATTGGTCGAAATTTCCACCAACGCCTCAAATTTTTTCCACCTTTGTTGGTCGAAATTTCCACCTTCATTGGTCAAAATTTCCACCAACGCCTAAAATTTTTTTTGCCTTTGTTGGTCAAAATTTCCACCAACGTGCAAATTTTTTTCTACCTTTGCTAGTCAAAATTTTGACCTTCATTGGTCGAAATTTTGACCAATTTTTGCATGACCTTAGACAATGGCTTGTTGGGTTTTTGACCAATAGATTGGTCGAACTTTCGACCAACTAGTGAGTTGGTCAAAATTTTGACCAGAAAAATATCGACCAATGGGTTAGTCAAATTTGGTCAAAAATTGGGTCAAAAATTTGACCAATAAAGGTAAAAAATTGAACCCAAATATACTAGTGTAATAAAGGATGCAGGTAAGAGAATAAAGAATAAAAGAGTAAACAAAATTTAATATTAAGCAAATTACATGAAAGAGAAAAATTTAAGAATAAGAAAAAGAATCACTTATCAACAAACAAAAATCATATAGAAAAAGACAAAATAGAAAGAACAAGGGAGGAGAAAAAGAAAACGAAAATAAAGAAATAAAAAAGATAGGAAAATGTAGACAAGAAATAAAAAAACTAAGAAAAACAATAAGACACAAGACAATAAAAGGGTCAATAAGACATAACAAGAAATAAAAACTCAACTCCAAACTAGTAACTTCATAAAACATATGAAACAAAATTAAGGAACAAAATGAAAGTTAAAAAGATAACAACAAAGAAAACATTAAAAATAAAAAACGTAAACAATAGGAACACTCAAGAAATTAAGTAAAAAATAATTACAAAAAAAGAAAAAAATAAAATAAAATAATAATAAACTAATAAAAACTAAAACTAAAACTAAAGAAATCACAAATAAGAAATAAGAAAATAAATTAAAGAATCTAAATAATTTGAAATATAATAAAGAAAGAATAAAAAAGAAAAGAAAATATAAAATCAAAAAATAAAATAAAAAGAGCAATAAATCAAATAAAACATATTATCAAGTATTTTTAACATATTATTCAATGCTCCAAAGAGTAAAGCGGCCAAAATTCTAGTCCGAGATGAAATTTCCTCTTTAATCCTAGATGATCAAGAGGCTTTCTATATGGGGGCAAGTGATTTCAATTCATTTGTGTTCCCTTCTAATAATATGGGAAGGTTAATGGACCACATAGACAACATGAATAATCTCTCCAGATTTATTTTTAGAAATAGCCTTTTGATTTAGAACTGCAAGGTAACCCCTTTACTTGGTCTAACAAAAGGAAAGGTTCTAATCTTATAAATGTCTGACTTTATAGATTTTTGGTGTCTACTAAATGTGATTTCATTTGTAATACCTTCTTTAAGGCTCTCTCGATAACAATCTAACACCACTCCCCCATTCTTATAAAATGGGTGGACAAGCCCTACTCTAGCCGCCCTTCCTTTGGTAAGAAATTATGTGGACCTCCAATTTGGATTTCAAAGATTGTATCAAAAGATCGTGGGTTGTTCCTCTCCAAGGCTATACCTGTTAGGAATTGAGGAAATTGTTGGTGCTTGGATGAGTTGCAAAAATGTTGTATTGATGACATTTTTGTCATTGCTGACAACATATGTGTAAGATATTCATGAAATACTCAACATATCACAAGCTATTTATCAAAATAGTAAGGATAGTAGTTGATAGATCTAGATATGCAAGCTTACATATTTTTAGTGGATTGGGTGTAGACATCATGTCTATGTTCACTATACTTTGGGTGATATTTTTTTAAAACTTACAAGTTAATTAGTGAAGACTAGTAGCATACTAGTGGACATGAAATAATGATAGAGACAGTTGCAAGTATTTTTTTATATATCTTATTAGTGAATGGGAATTAGTGCTAGTGAGCATGGAAGATGGTAGAAGATTTGAACTTGTGCATATATGTTTGGAAGAAAGAAGTATTTGGATTATTATAGAAAGGTTGCTAGTGTGTAACATGTGATTCATTTTATTGGTAGCTAACTATGTTACTGCAATGTGTGGTTTATCACTGGAAAATTTAATATTATTATTGTAATGTACATCAAACTTAATGCAATGGTTCTATTGATAGCTATAAAGGTGTGTATGCCTTAGCATAGTCTCATATAGTTAATTGTATATTGGGGAAGCTCTAATACATTGAACTAATTAATTATTTGGAAAGGGTATAAAACAATGTTGTTTTCCTTATTTGGAATACATGAACAAAATGTATGTATGTTGACATACTTGCATTGAACCCTAATGAGTGACTGGTAGTTGACTAGTATACTTAGTTATCAAAAGTGTTATCATTGATATCAAGACACAAGAAGGAACTAATATTAGTAGGAAGTAATGATTGGAAAGGGACATTGATGTGTGAGTCTAGTTCACAAGGGTGATTAGAGAAGAGAAGAAGTATGGGCCCAACAAAGGTGATGACATAGGTGATCCACTTTGACAAAGTATTCTAAGTGAAGTTCATATTAGCTGAAGGATACCAAGAGGAAAGGAAAGCACGTCGAGATCGGTGGCCATACAAGATGGTTTGGAAAGGTTAGCAAGGAAAACATGGAGCATGATACTCATGAATGATACATCATGAAGAGGGTAGGAGACAACTCATCATTGAACTTAATGGTAATGGGTTAACATATCGAGGAACAATCAAAAGAATAAATTCAAATTATTTACAACAAGAGAAAGTCATCGAGGACATATGAAACATGTGACTCCTGTATGAACATGCTACATCTGATAGGAGCAACCCACTATTGCAACAATAAGTTGAGCTAGAAGTAGGGGTGAGGATTCAAATTTTGAATTTGTAAATTATGGCTTCTAAGAGAAGCAAGAAAGAAGGTATACTAGCAATTGCATGCTTTTGTGCTTGCAACAATAAGCCGATAGGTGCTCGATACTAATTTAAAAAAAAAAAAAAAAATCTTATGTGAACAAATTAGATTATTATTAAATTTTAATTTAAATAACATAATATGTACTAAAATATTTAAAATAGATTAATAAATATTATTTATTTAAATTCAATTTCTCAAATATGAAAAAAAATCATTTAAAAAACCAAATCAAAAAATCTATTATGAAAAATTAATAGGAGAAATACAAAAAAATAATATGAAAAATAATGTCTTCAACAAATATTCTATTGACTAAATAAATTATAGAAACTAAAAAATAAAATTTAAAGAAAAAACTAAACTAATATAAAAAATAAATTAAAATAATTTAAAAACTAAAACCTAAATCAATTTTAAAAATCAAAAGTTAAATACTAAAGATCACAACATGAGCTAATGTGGAGATTAAAAGCAATTATTTTTTAAATAAATAGGGAAAAGAAGAAGAAGTTAAAAGTGGAGATTTCATATAATCTTATGTGAACAAATTAGATTATTAATAATTTTCAATTTAAATAACATAATATTTACTAAAATCTTTTAAATGGATTAATAAATATTATTTATTTTAATTCAATTTGTCAAATATGAAAAAATAACCATTTAAAAAAACCTCATCAAAAAAACTATTATAAAAAATTAATAAGAGAAATACAAAAAAATATATGAAAAAATAGCAATGTCTCTAACAAATATTCTATTGACTAAATAAATTATTGAAACTCAAAAATAATATTTAAAGAAAAAACTAAACTAATATAAAAAATAAATTTTAAAATTTTAAAAACTAATATCTAAATCAATTTTAAAAATCAAAAGTTAAATAAATAGAGAATACAACATGAGCTAATGTGGAGATCACAAGTAATTATTTTTTTAAATAAACAGGAAAGGAAAAACAATAGATAAAAGTGGAGATAACAACTAATAAATATCAAAGCAAGAGCTAAAAGTGGAGTGAGATAAAAACTGACTGCTAAATAATTAATAGGAAGGATTTAAATTTTTTTGGCCAAATTGACAACTTTTCTAGCCAACTGACAACTTTTCCGTCAAAAATTCATTTTTTGGGAACAAAGTTCCCATAAATAGCCTATTGGCTAAAAAAGGAGATAGATCATCAAAAGAGAAAAAAAGTTATACTATCAAGTGATTATCAAGAGAGATAGAAGAACCAAGCTAAGTGTAATCTCAAGGCATGAAGGAAAGTGACAAAGTGAAGTCACTACCGGAGATTTAATATGACAACGAGAAGAAAGTAAGCACAAACAACACAAGAGTGATCATGTGCAAGAGAAAGGAGAGACAACTACACAAGCGATCAAAGTCTGAAGCTGTAGATCCAAGAGAAGGTAGAGCATAGTTCCAGATAGGTTAAGAGAGTTGAAGAAAGATCTATTTCAAGATAAGTGTAGTATATATTTTGTTAGATCAATCCCAATTGTTTAATAATCTTTACAATAGTAAATACCTTTGAGGGTGGACCCTAATAGGCTTGTTGTACTGAATCTCCTAACAGGTAATAGGATAACACATTAACTTCTATTCAGAAGTCTTTTAACCAAGTTGCTCCTAATAGGGAAGGACTTTAATAGGTCTTATCAAAATCCCTTAACTGGGTGGCATCTAAAAATGTCTTTTTAATATTTTAACAAAGATAAGCTCTTTCTTGGGCATGCTTCATGAGAGTGCAAGCTTTGTGAGGATTGACTCATACAACATAGTTTTTATCCTAGTTATTTTTCCACAAGATAAATACTACGTTGTGTATGTTATTTTCACGTTCTTTATTTTTTCTTAATCTTGATCGATTAAGCTATAGCTAGCACAAATATGTAGACAAGTGTGAAGTGTGGTAGAGAGTGAAAAGTTAAAACTAGTGAGTATACTGATTCACCCCCCTCCTCTAATTATACTAACCTATGGTTGGACCAACAATCTTTATTAGAGACTAGGTCCTCTAAAGTGAAGATTTTAACAACTCAAGGAAAAGATCAAGATGTTTAAGAGAGACACACCAAATTTTTCCAAGGAAAAGTATAGTTCATGGTGTAGGAAGATGTGTTTGCATCTAATCACTCTTGGTAATGCTTTCTAGAATAATGTAGAGGTCAAATATGTTGAACCCGTTGATCAACTTAGCCCAAACTAGTTTAAGGAGAAAGCAAAAAACACAACCACAATGGATGCTCTAGTGAGCACCATGTCCTACTCTGAATACAAATATGTTGTTGGAAACTACAATTAGAACAATTGTTGTGTTGTCATTGATGTAAAACCTTATTGGTAAGACAATTTCTATATGAGTAGAGTTCCATATCAAGATGATTGATGAAGAGGATTTGAGAAGAAGAGATAACAAAAGGACCTAGAGGAAAGGTTGACTTATGTTAAACCACAATGGACATTTGATTACTTAGACCTTGACAAGGCAATATGATTGTTTAATCATAACACAAGTGGAGAAGACAGTTGCATTAAATCGTAGAAGAAGTAATAAAAGAATGACCAAATGCAGAGGCTTGACCAAGAAAAAGAGAAAAAGATTAAGGAACTAGAAGTATATGCTGAGTGATGCTAGTGTTGACTAAGTGAAAGTATAATATGAGAAAAATATAGTGTCAACTGAGTATCACTATCAACCAAGTATTAGAAAGTATGATGAACATGAACAAGAACAACTAGTATCGACCAAGTAATTCAGTGATGAACGAGTGTTAGAACACAGTGTTGGCCAAGGGACATCATTTGATAGATTATGAGGAAATCTTGATTTGTAACTGATATAATTGAATTCTTGGAATATGGAAAGCATGTTGTAGATAAGGATGGATGAATTGAAGAATTTAATTCAAGGGAAACCATATTTGAGAATTTCTATGCATCAATTCAAGGAGAATTTTGGAGAAGCTTCTAGAAGAGAAAAGGAGGAGACAAAATGATAGAAGGATTTGATGAATTTGACCTAATCCTAAGATCTATAGTGATGTTTAAGCAACAAAAGATCAAAATTACCTATTTAATGAGGCACAAGGGCTAACCTTAATTAAGGTCAGAGTAGTTGTTGATTTGCGAACTTGAGCTGAAAGATGAACAATTAAGTGTTGAGGAGAAGAGTGATTTTTTGAAGGGTTGCCAAGTGAATCAATAATGGAGATGATAATGGAGGCTAGCCAATGAGTTAGTTGTTGGACCAAATTGTGATCTATATTTGCAAAGTGATTTTTATTTGTTATATCAACCTACTGTTACTTTCTAACCATTGTATCAGTAATTGAAATCCTTTAATCAAGGTTGACCCAATAGTCATTTTAAATTTTTTTAATCAAGGTGGCATTCTAATAGAATGTTTTAAAGTCATCTAACAAGGCCACTCCTAAAAATGTGATTAAATCCTTTAACAAGGTCACATTTAATAATGTGTTTTGTAACCTTTAACAAAGTTGGCTCCTCACAGAGCTCACTTCAAAAGAGTGAAAATTGGTAGCATGTTACTGGTGTTTTTTTCCAAATGGGGTTTCCACAATAAATCCTAGTGTCATACTTGTGTGGATGCTATTTGAGATGCTTTACTGTTAATGTATTACATTCTGCAAAGTTTGTTACTATTAGGACATTGGACTACAAGTTTTATGTTGTTGATTATTTTCTATAGAGATCGAGCTACTAAAAGTTTAGATCTAAAGTATTTGAAGTGATTAAGATTTAAATTGGTACATTTGGACCTGAGGATAAGTGATTCACTCCCCATCTCAGTTATTCTAAAAAATTCTAATAGTTGAAGACCTAGAAACAACATATGAGATGTGGGAGAAGCTCAAAATCATCTATGGTGGCGATAAACACGTCATGAAGGCTAAATTTAAAAGCATGAGAGGAAAGTTTGACAATATGAGGATGCAAGAAGGAAAAGATATTTAAGCCTGTGACAAGTTGGTGAAGGATGCCATGCTAGCCATTAGAGAATTTGGAGGCATACTACAAGAAATTGAGTGTGTGAGAAAGATATTGAGAACCTTTCAACCCAAATATGTCATAAGGGTGTTAGCCATTCAAGAGATGAGAATAATAGACAAGATAGAGGTATCTCTTGATGCCTTAATAGGAAAGCTCACTACATTTAACCTTAGAAACTTCAACAAAATTCAACCACCCAAGGTTGACATTGCATTCAAAACCTTAGTTTCACCCACTACAATACATAGAGGAAGGGAGGATGAAAGCACATCCAAATACGGGAGAGAACTAGAGAGACTTAATGCTAAAGAAGTCAAACAAGAAGAGTTGGAGGCTTTATTCACAAAAAGAATGGTAAGAGGAAGCTTCCTTTTGTATGCCAAAAACTGACACACTTCTCTAAGACTTTCTATCCAAGCTATCCTAAGTAAATAGAGTCTTGAATGGTGACTTAGAGATTCCTATCTATCATGTGCAAGAATATAAATAGTATGAATAGTGCTCTCAAATGAACCTCAATAGGAGACCCTTACAAGGTGCAGCAAATAATGGAAGAATCAAAGATAAGAGAAAAAATTCTAGTATCCAAGAATAAAGAGAGTATGCAAATTCAAATAAAAGCTAGAATAAGAAGTGCAAGCTAATCTAAGATCCAATGCAAGAACAAGAAAGAAAGATAAACTAACATGATGAGAAAAATTTCTTCCCTCCTATTTAAGATATGTTGGCTAAGATAAATGCACAAGATAAAACTAAACTAGCATGCACGTAAGCTAAAATAAAAGTAAGTTATGATGAGTGTAAGAAGGCTCCAAAAAGATGCAAGAGTGCAAGAGTACAAGAAGTGCTCTAATAGCTCTAGAATAAAACTTGCAACATAACAATAGCATGAACTCCAAAGATGAAAAGAGTGAGGAGAGAGCCCCATTTGAAAGAGCAAAGGATTGTAGAAGATTAAGAGGAAAAATCTATGGTGGAGAATAATCCTCATGTTGACTTTGGTGCACAAGATTCTCAAGAGGCAAAATCAATGGATGTGGTTAAGAGGCAAAAGATGTGTGGAGGAGAATAAGAGGAAAAAGAGATTCCATTTACTTGGAAAGTGTGCATTCAAAGTTTAGGCAAAAATTCCTTTTTCTTTTATTTTTAAATTAGAAATTCCTTTTTAATGTGCACACATAGGATAAAGGGGATTATTTAATTACAAGGGAGCATATTCTTCTAATTAAATAAAGACTTAGGATAAGGTGGTCAAACCATAGGAAAAAAATGAATAAATAATAAAGATGATTTGATCAAGGAGAGATTAATAAATAATGAAAAATTGATCAAGCATAAGATGTAGTCTAGCATAGAGATTAAAAGTGTTCAAAATGGTGCTTATAGTTTACTAGACCATTTTTGGGTGATTTCCTTTTCTCGTGTTTGACTAATGTGTGAGTAATCTAGGAAGATACTAAGTCAAAGAATGATGATGCCAAGATAATTGATAGAGATTTGATTTGAAACTTGATCAAACAAATCACAAAGAGATAACTAATCCTGAACCTGATCTAACAAGAACTAGCAAAGATATAAAGATCCCAATGAATGGTTTGAAGTGAAAATTAACATTGAAACAAAGATTAATAAGACAATATTAAAACCAATATGTTGTGATGAGGACTGATATGCCTAAGAGTGAATAGATAGATCAAGAATCTACCCCAAGCGAGGTAGTTATTAGATACATATTGTTGTGATGTGGAGTCTAATCAGACTTAGAGGTCAATTTTTTCTCACTTTATTTAGTGTGATTTCCCCCTAGATTATTACTATGGGGGTTTGGGGCATCAACCCCAAGATGGGGTAAGAGGAAATACCCCTTGCGGGGTCCTGGGGCAGAGCCACAGGTGTGCTCCCTGTCACAGTATAGGGTAGGGTTGAGAGGCAATGCCCCCAAAGGGATCTTCAGGGACAATGCCCCCAAAAGCTTGACTGAATTTATTATTGTAAAAGGTTTTGATTGCCATTTTTCTATTGGATAACTTATTATAGCCCTAAATTTGTAAGCAAAAAAATCTTGTATAAAATGGCTTAGGGTTAGGGATTTCATAATATATGATGACATTGTAGCTTCTTGCAGCAGTATTGAGTTGTAAGGGATTGAAAATTGTGATAAGATTATAATCACTGGATAATAAGAATATTGGACTCATCGTTTGGTGGGTGTAGCCAAAGGATTAGGTAAACCATGTTAAATATTTTTATCATATGTTCTCTTTTGTGTGATTTATTATTTTATGATATTAGTTATATTTGTAGGTAACTATTATTTCTATCTCATTAATCCTAACATATGTTCTCATGAGAGATGGATTCATGTTGAATCACTACTCATGAAACATGGGTCATCGAGTTTGACTCAAAATCACACAGTTAAATCCTGATATTCATATCACAATTTGACTAGCTGTGGAAATTATCTCCTACTTATCAATTGATGAGCTTAAGGGGCTTTATAATGAATGGTTCATAAGGCACAACACTTGGTGAAGGTTTTGCAAATGGGGTTGCAAGCTTTGGGTTTAACTATGGAGGAAACTCTGTAGTTAAGTGCGCTCAGGCTGGAGTAGTACTGGGATGGGTGACCTCCCGGGAAGTCCGGGTGCTTCACCCCTGTGAGCATCACCTAGATCCAATGAGTTCTAAGTGTTCCATTTATTCTCATGAGAGATGGATTCATGCTGAATCACTACTCATGAAACATGGGTCATCGAGTTTGACTCAAAATCACACAGTTAAATCCTGATATTCATATCACAATTTGACTAGCTATGGAAATTATCTCCTACTTATCAATTGATGAGCTTAAGGGGCTTTCTAATGAATGGTTCATAAGGCACAACAATTGGTGAAGGTTTTGCAAATGGGGTTGCAAGCTTTGGGTTTAACTATGGAGGAAACTCTGTAGTTAAGCGCGCTCAGGCTGGAGTAGTATTGGGATGGGTGACCTCCCGGGAAGTCTCGGTGCTTCACCCCTGTGAGCATCACCTAGATCCAATGAGTGCTAAGTGTTCCATTTATTCTCATGAGAGATGGATTCATGTTGAATCACTACTCATGAAACATGGGTCATCGAGTTTGACTCAAAATCACACAGTTAAATCCTGATATTCATATCACAATATATAGCATAATCAATTTGTAGATAGATTATTCATGCCCACTTGAGATCGAAATAAAAATTATTTAGAGGAGATGCATAAATGAGATAGATTTGATCAACTTGAGCTAATAAAATGTCCATGCTGATAGATAAGAGATTCAAATATTGGAGAACCAAGTTTGATCACCAGGCATTAAGAATATACCCTAGTATAACTAGATTTGACCAAAAAGGGTAAAGCATTGAAACTAGGTCAAATCAAGAAGATAAGGTAGAAATAAAATGAAAAGAGAGTATAAATTATGAAAAGAAGGTTTCCTCAAAAGATCTAAAATATTACCCTCAAAAGGGCAAGCCAATTGCACCTATAAGAAAAGAAATTAAATCACAATTTTGAGAGTCAAGATTATGTCAAAATTTCATCTACGATGTCAAAATTAGGTAAGGATGCATTTTTTATGAAAATCCAAGACTTAAAAAAATTAA
Source organism: Cupressus sempervirens (assembly GCA_028749045.1). Lineage (NCBI taxonomy): Eukaryota > Viridiplantae > Streptophyta > Pinopsida > Cupressales > Cupressaceae > Cupressus > Cupressus sempervirens. Next base: position 638,307,784 of record CM053793.1, read on the forward strand.
TTCAAAATGCTATATAAGGGATCCAAAAGGACAGATTACATGTGATGATATGATTATCCCCTTCGATTACAGGATATACAAAAGATGAAAAAGAAATGGCGATAAAAGACCAAGAAAGATGAAGAAAGATGGTTGAGCATAGTTGATGAAATGTACAACAAGCAATGAAGGAGACTATCTCCTAACTCAAAATGAAAACTATAATGAATCCCTAAAATATGCACTATGATGAATACAAAGTGTGATTTCCAAGGGTCAATTAGACAGGTCCTTGCTTTTATCATCAAAACTTACTAACAAACATCGCAAGATCATACAACCACCAGTAGTGCAATACTATGAAGATATGAATATGATCTATATCAAATAGGATGTGGGAACCCAACCTATGCACTAAATATACAGAGGTCAAGATGATGATGCAATTAGTTTCCCTAGGTTTAATATAGAAATATTATGCTTGCATCGAGAAACAAAATGTCAAGATGGCCATAAGGACAGTCTTGTAGAATAGACATAATGTAATAGACAAGGATATGGCCTCAATCATCATAAGTCTCCAATGGATCAAAATAAGAGCCCCCTAAGATCATCAAGTCAACAATTATAGACAAAAGTTAATGAAAACATTCCTTGTGCCCCTAGTCCTCTTGTTAAGTGACTTCCTAGAGAGGCTAAGAAGGGAACACTAAAAAAAAATGAGTGTAAACGACATTCAAAAAAAAAAGTCAAGCATATCTCAGTTGTTTTAGTTTAAGCACGGTGTGTAAAAAAAAGATAATTACTGACTTGCTAAGACTCATGCATGTAGGTGAGAAATATTATACAATCCTAACATATAGAGAAAACATCGAATAATGACAATATAATCGATACGCATTAAGAAACACTCTATGTTAGGGGGAAGTGTCAAGATACACTATTGGGGTGATGTTGAGAAACACCAGTTTGGTAGGTTTTTCACTAAGATAACCAAATTTTAAAGATATTTTATGATTTTTTGTATTTTTTTTAGGACCATATATCAATTTTTAAAGATTTTTTTCAGGCTCATATATCACTTTTTCTTATATGATTTTTAGGTTTATAGATAACTAGTTCTCAAGCAAGATCACATTGTTTTGTTCTAATGTCTAGCAAGGTGTCGAGCATGATGGATTTGCAATCTTGTGGATAATATGGGTAGGTAATGATGCATGAGCAAGTGAATGTCATCCTCAAGGATTGTCTTCTCAAGATTGCCCAAGCTAGGGAAAGGGAAAATAATCATATGAAGCATGTTTTGGATAAGCAATGGAAGATAATGAGAAAGATGGAATATAGGGTAATGACATTATGTCATGAAAGCATATATCCAAAAATAGTGGACATGTCCAGAGGCTTCTAAGAGCCATTTTATTCTTCTTCTTTTGATCAAGACCAAGGGGTCAATTGGATTGGAGAATGACAAGGATAAAAATGATAAAGATGAAGCTCATTACAGAGTCTATGAGTGAATGACTTGGGATAAGAAGGATCATGATAGGGAACTTGATGGATTGGATAGCCAATGCTCATTGATAGCTCAACTTTGTCAAGATCAAAGAGGAAAGATGGAATGGATGGATCTTGGTCTTGATACTTGTTTCTTCATCTTTTTGATAGTCCTATTGACAAGGATCCACTTCTAAGGACAAGGGGATATCTTGGGTTTGTATGATAGGCTCTTGAAGAGTTAATCAAGGACTAGTTGGAGTATGCATGGTAGAAATAGTAGCACATGGAGGTTTGGGATCTTTGGTTTTAGAAGAACTGAAAAGGTTTGTAGCCAAACACAAATTATCTTGGGTTTAATTTAGATGTAGCCCTTGAGGGTACACATAGTCAGTACAAAAATCATTAGGATTTTTGTTTGATGGATCCATATTGCAAATATTTAATGTTTTAGGAGGTGCACAAGTGTTGGAAGAAGTCGAGGCTGCAAGAGAACTACTACTATGTTAATCAATATGATCTTTCTCAAGAGTAGCATCTTCATCACATGAGTCCTTAATGGTGGCAACATCAAATATCACATTATCAATAAGGTCTTGAACTTTATGTTTCAATTCTATACAATTTTGAGTTTTATGACCTTTGTTTCTATGGTAGCCACAATAGTGATCATTTTTACACTACATATGTTTTACCATGGGTTCATAAGGCCTAGAGTTTTCTGGTAAAGTGATGATTTATTTGTAACAAAGGTCTTGAGCACCAAATCATATGATTCTCCTAAGAGAATACAATTATGATTAGGTTTAAAGGAAGAAAATGAATGATTTTTTGAAGAGGTAGAGCGTGTAAACCTTGAAGAAGAGGATGAATTATGTTTTGGTGAGATAGAACATTGAGACATAGAAGGATGAGATAAATATGACCTTGAAGAAGATGAATCATCTATATATAGAGGACTCGAGGAAAATTCATGTGATGATGTTATTCTTTCTCTCATTTGTTTTACAAGGATAGATTGCATAACCATGATTTTATTAGAGAAATTAAGGTAAGTGAGATCATTTATCTCTTCTGGTTCTTTGTAGCTAGAGCATAGGTCTTAAAAATCCTTAGTTACATAGAGGAACTCATGATCATATAGACTTGGTTGAGGTTCACTAGAAAAATATTTGAATCCCATAACTTTGGATGAAAAATCAAGCATGAAGGAGAATAGAAGAAGTTGATAGGAAAACCATAGTGACCTTGATTTCCAAACAAGGTAAGTAAAGAGTACCCTTTTCCAAAGTGATATTATAAAAGAAAAGATAAATTTTCACAAGATTCCCAAGATACGAGTAAATACCCCATGTAGGACACTTGTGAATAAAAAAAAATAAGATAAAAGATCAATAAAAGAAATAATAAGAAAAGACAGACAAGTGAAAAATTCACTAACCACAATTGTAGTCAAGAAGCTCAAGCTAAATATTTAGAAAAAGAAAATTCTAACATGTTGAGACAATACCAAAGGAGAAAAAGAGATAAGAATGATAGTGAAAAAGATATGTTGACAATGTTTAAGCTCAGTTTAAAAAGTTTGACCCCAAAGTCATTTGACTTGTTGTGATGGTTAAATGTTTTGGACATTTTGACTTGGAGGAGAATTTTTTGAGCTCTTTTAAGTTTTTTGATTTTTTTTTTTTTTTTTGTGTTTTTGAAGTTCTATATTTTTTCTTTATTTTTAAATGAAAAATACACAATGAAATCACACAAAAGGGAAAAATTTCTAAGATTCAATTCGATGGATGTGTCCCCTTTTTTCTCCAAGTGGGGAGGGTTTAAAAAATTCAAGCACATCAAACATACCAACAACCTATTCAAGTTTCTACTAGGATGCATATGCTCAACTAGGGGATATCCTCGATATACACAAGATACAGGAGGCCCAAATCTGTAGATGAAAGAGAGAATTGTCAAACAACCAAGAGAAAATGGTAATCCAATCTCCACCTTCACTTCACAAATATATAATTTTATTTGGGGCTTATCCAAGATGGATAATATTACTACTTCCAAGAAGCTCATCTTTATATTCAAGCCCCACTATTTAAACTTTGTCAAAACACAGGCGTTGAGGTCATCCCTTAGAGTGAGCACTTCTCTAGGAAGGTCCCCTAAAAGTAAAAACCAAGATCCCTTATTGATTCTTCCCTCAAAATACTTAACAAGGATGCAAGAAGAAAACATAAATAAGAAAAAAATTGGTGATTAAAAGACAAAGAGGCTCATTTTAAGCCCAAATCCAAGTGTGAATGATTAATTTTAAGCCCATTTTTTATTTTTATTTTGGGAAGATATGCCAAACAAGTTGACAAAAAGATAGAAATGATTTGATGATGAAAAGAAGACATGATAAATATTTACAATGAGAATAAGAAGGTTTGAACATATGCACCTTGATTCACACTTTCCAACTTTTTCCATTTTTTGCTTCTTTGACCTCCAAATTGCATTTACAAACTTCTTGCATGAAATCAGGAAGAAAAATGATAACTCAAAGAAAATACATTGAACTAGTTGATTCTATAAAAAATTACAACTCATATAATGCATTGAACTTTGTGCAAATAAACTGAAAGTTAACCTTAAAATGCTCCTTTTTTATTTTTTACTTTTGATCTAGTCAACAAGATTGGTTTTGTATGCTATGATTTTAGACCCAAAATAGAAATGTGAAGAAGAGACCCCTACTAAAAACCTTAGAGATTTCACAAAATGTAATAATTTCATAAAGATTTCTTTATGTGTGCCCTAGAGAGCCATTTTTGCAAAACACACTAGCTTTCCTAAATTGATTAATTGAGCCATGATATTGCATCTAAATAAAAAAATACAAAGAAGTAACCCCCTCTAAAATTCTTAGATCTTTCCAAAAATGTATTTTTTTAAACAAAAAATGATGATTTTGGACTAGAAATTATTTTTCATGAAAAATAAAGAAAAAATTATAACTCACAGAAATCAGATCATAAATTTTTGATTTTTTGGATGAGGCACCTTAGGTCCATCTTCAACTTGGAAAAAAAAATTTAGATGAAAATACCAAGTTTTTTGGAAGATATGATCAAATCTTTCAAAACCTTAGTGTTTTTTCCTTCAACTCAACTTGCACAAGGCTTAGCCTTAAAAACCAAAGAGAATATGCAAAACTCGTGGGCAAGCCCCACATTAGATGCCAAAAATGTGATATACTTATCTAAGACATTATATCCAAGATATCCCCTAGAAATGGAGTCTTGAATGACAACTTAGAGCTTCCTATCTATGATGTACAAGAATATAAATAATATGAATAGGGATCTCAAATGAACCTCAATAGGAGACCCTTGCAAGGTACACAATAGAATGGAAGAATCAAAGATAACAGGAAAAAAATGCTAGTATCCAAGAATCAAGAGAGTAAGAAAATGAAAATGAAAGCTATAATAAGAAGTGTAAGATATTATAAGATGCAATGCAAGAATAAGAAAGAAATCAAAACTAACAAGATGATCAAGATTACTTTCCTCCTATTGAATCTATGCAAGCTAAGCCAAATGCATAAGAGAAAACTAAACTAGCATGCAAGTAGGATGAAATGAAAATAAGCTATGATGAGTGTAAGAATGATCCAACAAGATGCAAGAGTGCAATTACTGCTCCAATATCTCTAGACTAAAACCTATAGCATAACAATAGCATGATCTCCAAAGATGAAAAGAGTGAGGAGAGAGCCTCTTTTTAAAGAGGCAAAATCTATGGTAGATAATAATAATCATATTGACTTTGGTGCACAAGATTCTCAAGAGGCAAAATCTATGGATATAGTTAAGAGGAAAAAGATGTGTGGAGGATAATAAGAGGAAAAAGAGATTACATTGCCTTGGAAAGTGTGCATTAAAAGTGTAGATACAAATGCCTTTTTCTTTTATTTTTAAATTAGAAATTCCTTTTTCATGTGCACACATATGATAAAGGGGATTTAATTAATTAAAGGGGAGAATATTCTTCTAATTAAATAAAGACTCAGGATAAGGTGGTCAATTCATAGAAGAAAATTAAATAAATATTTAAATGATGATTTGATCAAGGATAAGAGATTAAATAATTATGCAAAATTGATCAAGCAAAAGATATAGTCTAGAATAGAGATTTAAAATGTTGAAAAGGGGGCTTATAGTTTACTACACCATTTTTGGTTGATTACATCATTCAAATGTTTGAACTGCAAAAATGTAGGACACTATGCTATTATATGTCCATATAATGTGAAGGAGGCCGAAAAAAGATGGAAAAACCTCAAAGGGAAGGAGAAGAAATGAATCTATATTGTTGAGGAAGGTGTGATTGTTGAAGAGTCAACTAGTGATGATGATGAGGATTGGGATGAAGTATCTTTTATTTATATCATATAAGAAAGGATGGAGAGAGCCCTGATAACTAGTATCACTAGTATTAGTATCCACAAGAACTAGATAATATATAGTGGTTGGTGATAGGAGAAATTTGTATGAGGTTGAGGCCTATGATGGAAGAATGGTGAAGTTCATAAACAATTCACCATGTATAATGATAGGTAATGGTATTGTAGACTTGAATGAATCAACTACTTATGAAGATGTATATCTAGTAAAAGGATTAAAATATAACCCATTGAGAATGGTCCAGATAATGAACAAATGTTATAAGTTTAATTTTAGAAAAGGGTCTTTCATAATATTTGACAAGACAAACATACTCTTAGCTACAAGAGAATAACGAAGAGGTAATCATTTCTACCTCAATATTTCAAACAATACTTGTATGGTAGCTAAAAATAATAATACTTGATTATGGCATAGAAGGTTATGCCATATAAATTTTGAGAGCATTATCCAAATTAGGAAGGAAAACCATATAAGGGGTTTACCCCTTGTTACCAAACTAGACAATGTTATGTACAAAGATTGTCAACTAGGAAAGTTGGCAAGTTCTAGTTTTTCTAGCAAGTGACTCAATTCTGAGCAAGTTCTAGAACTAGTTCATACTAACTTGTGTGGTCCCATGAGGACAAAAAGAGTGTTTGGTGATAAATACTTTATGTTTTTTATTGATGATTTTTCTAGAATGATGTGGACTATCTACTTAAAGGAAAAATTAAAAGCCTTCCACATGTTCAAAGTATATAAGGCAAAAGTGGAAAGGGAGACCGATAGAGAATTGAAGTGCTCGAGATTAGACCAGTGAGGTATGTTCACCTCACAATTAAATTTACCATGAGGAGCATGGAATCAAAAGACTAGTGTAAGATCTCAACCTTAGTAGAATGGTGTTGTTGAAAGAAGAAATAGAACCATCATAGATTGTGCTAGAACATTGATTATTTAAAACAATGTCACACAAATCTACTGATTAGAATTTGTAACCACAACCATGTACACCTTGAATAGGGTACAAGTGAAGAAGGGAACAAAGAAGACTCCCTATGAACTATGGTTTGGTCATACACCATTTGTTATTTATTTCAAGGTATTCAAAAGCAAACGCTACATCAAGACAGATGAACCAAGGAAAGTTTGAGCCCAAAAGTGATAAGGATATCTTTACAGGATACTCTACCAAAAGTAGAGCATATTGGTGTCTGAACCTCTAGAAAAATAATATTATGGAATCTATCAATGTAAGGGTAGATGAATTCTTAGATAATAATGAGAAAGATGGAAACAAAGAATAAGAAGACTATAAGAAATCTGAATACATTTCATCAAGTGATATAGTGGAGCGAGTACTAGAGGAGGAGGATGTACAAGAAGCTATACTAACTCAGGAAGAAGGAGATCAACATGAAGAACAAAGAGAAGAAGTGCCAAAATGGGAACTGGCGCTAGAAAAGTATGCAAGGAAGTACCACTCAGCTAACAAAGTCATTGGATACAAGGATGGTGGAGTGATGACTAGGAGAAAGGTGAGAGAGGCAATATGTTTGATCTCACACATGGAACCCAAAGCTACAAGGGAAGCTTTGAGAGATGAAGACTAGAGAAGGGCCATGGAGGAGGAAATTGATTAAATAGTGAAGAATGATACATGGACCTTGGTCACATGACTAGAAGAAAATAATTTCATTGGCAAAAAATGGGTGTTTTGAAACAAGATAAATGAGGTTACAGAGATAGTAAAAAGTAAGAGTAGGCTTGTCTACAAAGGATATGCACAAGAAGGAATAGACTTTGGAGAAACCTTTGCACCAATGGCTAGATTGGAAGGAGTCAAAATACTCCTAGCATTTGTAGCCTACAAGAACTACAAAGTATATTAGATGGACATAAAGTCCACATTCCTGAATAGAGTTATAGAAGAGGAATTGTATATTGAGAAATATGAGGCGTTTAAAAATGAACAAGGAAAAAATAAAGAATGTAGATTGAGAAAATCCTTGTATGGATTTAAACATGTGCCAAGAACATGGTATGAGAGACTATACTCATACTTGATAAATATAGGGTTTATAAGAACAAGCAGCAACTGTAATCTATACATGAAGTAGGAAATAGAAACAAGCTTGTTAATTGCTAAAATATTTGTGGTTGATATTATCTTTGGAGAAGATGATAAGTGCTAAGTTTTTGAAGCCACAAAGAGAGAATTTTAAATTTCCATGATAAGAGAAATCAAGTTCTTCATTGGACCTCAAGTATCCCAACTAAAAGGAGTAATCTTCATAGGGAAAACAAATATGTTAAGGAAATATTGAAGACGTTCGCTATGGAGGAAGACAAACTGGTAGGGACTCTAATGGTAAGTAGTTGCAAGCTCTCAAAGGAGGATGAAAGCCTTGAAGTAAATGAAACACTTTACCAATCCATGATTGGTAAATTATAGTCTATTATGAACAAGCACTTGGAATAATAGCAAGATTCTCTGTCAACCCAAAAGAGTCATACATGATAGATGTGAAGAGGATCTTGAGGCATCTAAAGGGTAATAAAGTGAATGAATTATGGTATCCTTTTAAGGGAAAATTTAAGCTCAACATCTTTATTGATGCTTATTAGGAGGGGAACATAGATTCTATAAAGAGAGGAACTAGTGTTGCATTCTTTCTTGGAGGAAGACTACTTGCATGGACCAACAAGAAGCAAAACTACATATCGTAGTCAACACCTAAAGTAGAATATGTTGTTACAATAATGATTTTCACTCAAATTGTTTGGATCAAATAACTACTTGAATGAATTCAAGAGAAAATAGAGGAACCATAAGTTATCAACTATGATAACATTACTACAATAAACATATCCAAAAATTTGGTGATGCACTCAAAGACAACATATCTCAATTAAGTACCATTTTCTAAGAGAACAAGTACAATAAAAAGAGGTCATAGGAATATGTACCAAACAAGAGGAAACTAGCTAATATAATCACAAAACCTCTTCAAAAGGATACTTTCGAGTATCTAAGAGAAAGGTTATGGGTCTCACCCCTACCAACCTTAACTAAGACCAAATATGTAGGCATCAATCCATGATTAAGAAGTAGAGAAAAATAATGATGGATAAATGAGAGCAAGGGACTAACCCATAGGGGGATCAATAGAGAGAAAATAAGAAGAGATAAGATGGCCACCTTTGGCATTGGTTTCAAAGTGGGAGAAGTTAAAAGGAGTAGATGAAGAGAAACAAATAGGCAGTACAAAACTAAAAGAAGGTGAGAAGAGTATGTGTAAGAAGACATAAGATAGAAGATGTGAGGAGTCAAAGAATGGTCAGTACATGCAAATCTGTGAATGTGGATGCATTATCTCAGAGGGAGATATTGAAAGAAAAAAAAGCAAAGGAAAGACACCAAAATAGTGATAAAATGTCTTACCATCAATGCCAAAGGAGGAGATTGTTGGCATAACTACCATAAAGCCTAAAAACTAATTGGTAGACGAAATGATTAAATTAGTTATCAAAGGTATTATCATTGATTTAAAGACACAAGAAGGAACTAAGACCAGTAGGGAGCAACAACTAACAAGGAACATTGATGTGTGACTCTAGTTCACAAAGGTGATTAGAGAAGAGAAAAAGTACAAGACCAACATATGCAATGAGAAAGGTGATCCACTTAGATGAAGTATGCTAAGTGAATTCTGTATGAGTAGAAATATTCCTACCGAAAAGGAAAGAAGACCAAAAAATGGCCATACAAGATGGTTTGGCCAAGTCAACAAGGAAATCATGGAGTGGGATACCCATGACTAACACATCATGAAGAGGGTAGGAGTGCACTCATCATTGCACTTAATGGTGATGGGTTAACATATCAACTAAATAGTTGGAAGAATTCAAATTTGAATCCTTACCAACAAGATAAAGCCATCAAGGACACATAGCATCTGTGACTCTTGTAGAAACATGCTACATCTAACAAGAGTGTCACACTACTTCAATAGGAAGTCGAGCTAGAGGTAGGGGTGAGAATTCATGTTTTGAATTTATAGATTAGGGCTTAGCAAGAAAGAAAGTATAAAAGGACATAAATTTGAAAGAGAAAAGGTTTTATTAATGAGTGATTAGCCAGAGAGATAGAAGAGTTGAGCTAAGTGTAATATCTAGGTGTGAAGGAAAGTGATAGAGTGAAATCATCATTGAAGAGTTATTGTGCTGAGAAGCTAGTAAGCTTGAACGACACAAGAGTGTGTTATAATGATTAGAATAACTAAGAAACGGGGGGGGGTAATCAATTATCCTTAGGTCTAGATGTACCAATTCAACTTTTATCAGCTTCAAACAACTCAAACAATCTCATTAAAAAACTTGCTCTATATAGAATATCATCAACAACATAACATTTTGTTCACTACTTAAATATTTGTTTAGTATATGTGCCAACTAATAGTAAAATTAACAATTGTCAAAATAACATGCACAACATAACATTCACACAAGTAAATGACACTAGGATTTAATGTGGAAACTCAGTTTGTAAAAAAACACCAAGTAACATGTTACTATTGGAAATATAGTAGGGAAAGTAAACTCTGGTTGGGGGGGTGGGGGTTGAATCAACACTTAAAACTTTCAACCTCAAAAACATTCACCACACATCCATCTCACAATCTATGCATATAAACTAGAATACCAAATTGAGCATATACATCCATAGCATGAAAGTAAAACATTCAATCACATATGTGACACAAGATATTTAGTTACCCAAAAACCATCCAAGGAGAAGGTAAAATTGGGGTGGGGATGACACACACAGATCTTCACTATTGCAGTAATAAAGTCTATCAGTGAAGGTTACAATGTTTTGATCATAAAACATGATCTACCCTGTGAAAGGTATGCCCTGTTAAAGGCTTACAATGACTATTAGATCTCAGCCTGTTAAAGGATTTCTACATCCTATTAGAGATTTGCTCGATTAAAGGACTTTAACTTACAATGAAGTAAGCACCCTATTAAAGGATTTACAACAACCTGTTAGAACTACTTTGTTAAGAGATTTAACTGATTCACATGTTAGAATGTCTCAGCAATGATCCCTTGGTTAGCACTAGGTTTCTTGATGATAGAGCACCTCTTTCCTGATGTGTACTTGATACTTTATGATCAAATATCTCTCTGCTATCTTCTAGTTCCTTTCTTTTGTTCTCCTCTAACTAATTTTTCTATGTATCTCAATTCATAATTCCTTAATCACCATGAAAGCTCTGTTTGCGTATGCAAAACCTTATATTTTCTCCTTCTACACACACAAACATATAAAACATTTAGGATTTTCCCTCCATATTTGAAGACCTAGGTGACTTAGGGATAGGTATGAATCATTGTAATTCATCCATCTAGTCGCTTAAATCTTCCCTTTTTCTGATTGGATGCATGTACTGCATAGGGATTCTTAATAAAGATTCATTCTTATTATCAAAGATTGTAAAACAATCCTTAAGTTGGTTCCAAAATGGTTTACATAGAAGTTTGTGCCATTACAAACATCTATGTCAAAATTGTATAGCTCGACATCTAAATTCCTTGATGCTCAACATCAACTACAACTTCAATGTTGTAACTTGACCTCAGAATGAATCAGCATCCATTGATCACTCGACATCTAAATAGCTCGACATATACTATCTGCTTGACACTTGAGTGACTTGACACTTACTAGTTACTTGACACTTGATTTACTTGACACTTGCTATTGCTCAACACTCAAGTGACTCAACATGCATTGTCTGACATGTTATGCTCGACATGTATTACTTGTTTGGCATGAACTAAGTACATAACTTATAAATGACTAAAGTGTATAGACACTCAATTGTCAAAATCAATTTGAGATCAACAATCTCCCCCTTTGACATGAGTGACAAAAATACTTGGTCATGCATGAATGATCTTCACTTATGAGCTTAACTTAGATATTGAATATCTTTGTTCGACTTATATACAAAATTTTAAAATTTCAAAATTTTGCAAAACATGACTTAACCATCATACCTCAAAATTCAATAACTCCCCTTGAGTTGATTGTGTTGTTCTATATCTAAATCAAAATCATTTCTCTTATTGAGTAGATGTGCATAAGTTGAACTATATACTCTATCTCTGTCATTGACTCCCTCAAAAATATTATCTACTTCATTGTATTATCTGCTCCATTGTCACTTTTTGTTATGTCTCCCCCTTTCTTTTTTCTCCCCTTTACTCATTTCTCCCCCTTTGCTTATTTCTCCCCCTTTTTGACACTTATGTCAGAGGGTTATACACTAATAGTGTGTTTATCCAAAAATGTTTTATGGATCTCAAGTATAATCTTCAAAGCAACATCCAATTATCACAAGCTACCTCCAATGACTTGATTTGGATGGCCAGCTCAACAACAAGGTGAACTAAGCCTTCATGAGTAAAAATATGTAGATATTTCTTCATGAGTGTTTCAACAAAGGCTAGTTCCTTGTGTAATATCTCCATATGTGGAGTTAGCATAGACTGGATGCTGATTAGTTTAGCCTTAATGTTTGCTTCATCTGCATGTAAAACTGCTGACTGACTTTGGGAGTTCAGGAGATTCCTGAAATGTTTTTCACTTTGGGCTAGAGACCTTGGTAGAGTGATGCCAGATGACTACATATGACTCTCCAAATTTAGTATGTGGCTCTTGATTTCCTATGTGAAGAGTTTAGGATTACACAATTTTGTGTACAAAGAGAAAATGTTCTCTAGTACCTTCTTCACATGGTCAATTTGGGTTGCTACCTCAACCTGTGAGAGTGCAATAACACTTGATATCTTTTCATTCACCTCATTCTGAAATTTTCTTTTAGACCATTCAAGTAACTTGACATTTGGATCTAGGTCTACATTATTTACCTTCTCAACAAGGCTAGTTAACTACTCTATGATTGGTTTGGTTTCTTTTGGTGCTGGCAGACTAAATGAATCAATAAAAAATTCTTTGATATCTAACAATGCTTGCTTCTATCTATGCTCTTGTCTAAGTAGTTCTTGGTGTTTCTTCTTTTCAAGAGCATCCTGTAGTATGCTCATCTATTCAATAGCGATAGTTGCAAAGTCAAACTTGGGCAACTCAATCACTTCATCCAGGTTCACATCACCAACTGATGTAACTTTATCTACCTTGGATGTGCTTGGACTTGGCCTTGATGATTATAGGGGTATGGCTTATATACTTAGCCTATGAAGAGCTTGACTTGGAGGAGTAGCAAATTCTAGAAAATTCGCTAGTGTTTGTATTGCAAGTTGCTCCCTAGGTTTTGTAGTCATACCTAGCTCTTTAGTCCTATCCTTGGATGGCTCTACTTGCTCAGTTGCACCTTGTGCTTGTGTTGTCGGTGTAGGAGTATCTATCTCACCTGTTGGAACTTGTGTTGTCTCCTATGTAATAGAAGCAACTTTTGGTACAGACACATTGTGTACCAATTTGTTGATATGTATCATGGTTGGCTCTTTTCTTTGATACACTACAAGGGGTAATGTAGGTTGTATCAAGGTGAATTGAGGAGGGGTTGTATATGTCTCTTGTGTTTGAATTTTATCACGTGTAGATGCCTTTTCTACCTTCTCAATCTCATCAATGCTCACCAATACATGATTTCCACAAAGTTTTGCCTAGGTAGTAGATTCAACCAGTATCTTCTTCAAGTCTTCCTTTGTAAGAGGATTGATATTTTGAGTGAAAATATTAGAAACATCATTTATCTTTATAATGTTAGTATCTATATTCAACTCATGTGGAGGATTGACACTCGACATTAGTGTATTTTGTACACTCTATTATGTTTGCTACTCATCCTCAGTTGTAGCATGTATATCCTGCATGTGTTTCAGTGCCTTCCTCTTGTGCAACTGTCTTAGTGTCAACTATAGTAACCTCAATTACTTGTTGTTGTTCACACTTTTCCTCACCTACCTCAATAGGTGTCTTCTTAATTTCCTTGGGTGTTGTCAAACCATATAGTGATTTCCAGATTTGAGTGGTCTTTTTAACAACACCCTCAATATCATTTTTCAGTATGCTAAATGCTCTATATTTTGGTGCAAATTTTCCTGCATGCTTCTTTATTGCCTTATACATTGTCATCCTATCCAATTCTGGCATCACTTGGCAAGTGTAGTCTCTTTGATTTATTTTTCTATTGTGAGGTTATATTGCCATTTTTTCTCAACTCTATTAGATAATTCCTTTGGTAGAGAGTTGGTAATCTCAATTGGTGTTTGTTTGAATGTTTCCATCATGGCATATATTGACTCCTTAAATTGGTTCATCTCAACTTTTCCAAGTTTACTAAACTCAATATGTGTAAGACCAGATAAATCAACATTATTTCTTATGTTTTCACACATATTGTCTAGATCTAAAGATGAACTATGACTCACCACTTTAAATTTTTTTTTTATCATCAGATTTAGTCTTCTCTTCATCAGATTTAGCTAGAGCTATATACTTTCTCCTTGGTCTCTTCTCAAACTCTTCTTCTTTGGTAGCTAATATAGCCCTCTTCTCTTTTGGTTTAACTACTATTGTTACTTAGTTTTGCACCCTTGTCCAAAGCCTATGCATGAGGACAACCTAGTCAAACATGGAAACAATCTCCAAGCTGTGGGACTTGAACTGTGAGGTTGAGTCTTCAGAGAAGGCCGAATTCCTCTTACTATCAAGATGCACCTAACTACTCTTGGAGAGGAAAAGGGAGAAGGAGAGCATGAAAGCAAATCTACCTAATCTAATCTAAAGAGGTGATGCACCAAAATAGAGTGTTCGGACCAAACTCTGCCCATATATGCACTATTGAACCAGAATGAAACTAAGGATATATACATTCAAACTTGCTTTAATCTAATAATCACATACAGATCAAAAGACCAAGATGAATGACACAAGGAAAGAGAGATTCACTTATATTATCATTCATAGGCCAAGGAGATATAGTCATGTAGATCATAGATCTCTACAAAACACTAGTAAGAGGCAAAGAGTTCTTGCACTTTCATACCAATGGCTGAAAGAGATAAGACAGAAAATCATGTAGTTTAGAGGCACAGGGGAATTTACACTGAGAATTTGTAGAGTAGTAATAGAGAAAATAGAGAAAGGTCGACGACTCCTTACAACATTCACAAAAATTGCCTTTATAGTTCAGGCATAACTGAGATTTTCCCTTCAAAACTATCCTGCAACCACCGCCATCAAGGCTCTGCCAAGAACAATCATGGGGATCTGAAGAAATTTGATCTAAGTATAGCTTTAGGTACCATGAAATCTGATTGTTAACTAAAATAGGGCCTTGAGAAGACAAAGGCAGTGCTATAACTGTGCTCTGACCAAGTAGATAGATTAGATTGGGGTGGTAGAGTGTCTCTGCATGCTTTACATTCACTTCTGGTGGTTGGAATTGATCATGAAGATCAGATTCGTGTAAAACCTCAATTTCTTATCATTTTTGGTCCATGAATCAATAGAGTCAGTGGGTCAGCCAAACACTGTAAGAAAAATAGGCCACACAGACCAATCAGTTCATTTCTTTATGCCACCTTGCAGGTCTCCTTGAATTTGACCAGATATTCAAACTGACTGTGCCACCTTGCAAACCCTAATCACGATAGTTGCATTAACTGCCAACTGCTAACCGTTACTGCCTCCATCAGACCTACTGGGACATGTGTCATCAAGGCACTATGTTACTATGCGTATCCTTTGAGCACTTTCCCATAGCGAGATAGCGCCCACCGTGGATCTAGATTGATCTGATGATCGTGAAGACTCG
Organism: Cupressus sempervirens; assembly: GCA_028749045.1. Taxonomy (NCBI): domain Eukaryota; kingdom Viridiplantae; phylum Streptophyta; class Pinopsida; order Cupressales; family Cupressaceae; genus Cupressus; species Cupressus sempervirens. Next base: position 638,323,544 of record CM053793.1, read on the forward strand.
CCGTTTTACTGTGCTATCTCCTTAAAACTTTTGGGCCCATGAAACACTTGGCAACCACCTGGCACAACCTGGCATCCTCATCTTGGTGAGACCTGGCCTCACTGATCCATGTGGCACAATGGTGCTATGTGGCTATGGGTAATATCCTCGTAGCTTTCCATAGCAAGATAGCACCTACCATTGATTTCCTTAGATCTATGGCGATCAACAAATTGTATAACTGCACACTGAGTTGGTTGAATGGACCAATGAAATATCGCCACTGTACTATGACACACCTAAAAACTACCACAAAGGACAAGCTGTAATATTACTTTGGAGAAGGGCAGGCCCATTATGTCATTTGTGCCATGCATTCTAAGGTGCTATGTCACTATGGATAACGTCATCGCAGCTTCCCATAGTGAGATAGTGCCCACCGTTGATCTAGACTAATCTGACGACGAGCAAGATGAATCTGACCTATCAGTATACCAACCAGTAGAAACTAGCCACGTGCCAACCTGTCTGACAAATTTCCTTATTGATATCCAACGAGGCATACTTGGGACCCACTTTCCTTCTGATGTTGCTGCAGTAACACTTTTTGTTTGGGCGCTATGTCACTAACGGTGAGGAATACAAATTTCCCAATAGTGCCATAGCACCCACCGTTGATCTAGCAAAATTTAGCACCGAAGAAACAATAAGGAAAAGGAAGGGCCCACCTGATATGAAGCCAAAAGGTGCTATGTCACTATGGATAAACAATGTGCAACTTCCCATAGTGAGATAGCACCAATCGTAGATCATTCTCGATTCAACGATGGAGACTTGCGGGCCTGCGAAAATATTAAAATGCACAGGAAAGAAATAATGTAAGGTTATCATTTAATTTTTTTGATATTCCTGGGTTATTTAAAATAACATTAAACCAGGAAGTGACCGTTGGACAAGTAAGTATTTAAAATTCAAATATTTGGCGGGGGGCACAATATGTAACAACTACTTCTTGGGCTTTCTTGACAGTAGCTCTTTTGTTGGTTCAAGTAGCTTGAACTGTAGGCTTATGTTTTACAACCTTTCTTGGTTTTCTCACTATTGGGTTTTTTTCTTTCCTCTTCTTTGTCTCAGGTGCTTCACTGGCTTCTTTTCCCTTAGCACCTTCTTCAATTTCTACCTCTTCTGCTTGGTCTTTACCTTGACCTTGAGTTAAAGCCAGTGGTGCTTGGGTAGTAACATCTTCTTCTTCTTCATTATCTTCTTTTGTACCTTCACCAAATTTCTCTAAGTTTCTTCATAATCTTGTTCTCCTTCCTTATGACTGAGGTAGTCTTGAAATCCATCATTATTTTAGATTTTTCCACATCATAGTTCTCAAAAGTAGTAGCCTTAGCATGTACATCTTCTGCAAGTAATGTTGTGATTGCTGTAGAGGGTTCATCCACATTGATTTCATAGCCTAGTGGCCTTATCCACCTTACCCTAGGCACTGCAGCCTAAATATATGTAAAATGAATGTCAGCTAAAAAGAAAACATCATTGAAAAGTTTCTCCACTAGTGAAATTGGTATCCTCAGTCTTTTCTTAATTGTCTACTTAAAATCTTCAAAGTAGCTTGTCATTACAGACTCAAAATTCTCTCCAAGTTGTTCAATAAACTCACCAATTTGTTGGAATTTACAATAGGAAAGGTAAACTTTTGAGGGGATGGGGGGGTGGGTGAATCAGTGCTTCAAACTTTGACCCATAAAATATTCACCACACTTCCATCTCACATATTCAATAAGTAAACTAAAATACCATTTAAAGCATGTAAACAAGTAAGCATTCACACATATATGACACTAGATATGTTTACCCAGAAACCCTCCAATGAGAAGGTAAAACTGGGGTGGGGATGACACCCATAAATATACACTATTGTAGTAATAAAGTCTATCCAATGAAGGTTATAATGTTTGATCATGAGACATGATCTACCCTATTAAAGGCTTACAAAGAATGTTAGGTCTTACCCTATAAAGGGATTTCAATAGCCTGTTAGAAGTGTACCTTGTTAAAGGACTTCAACTCATAATAAAGTAAGCACATTGTTTGAGGATTTAAATACAACCTATTAGGACCATTCTATTAAGAGATTTAACTGATTCACCTATTAGAATGTCTCAACATTGATCTTGTGGTTAGCACTTTGTTGGTTGATGATAGATCACCTCCAAACTGATGTATTCTTCATTCTTCTTGATCAAATGTCTCTCTGTTGCTCATTATTTCCTTCCTCTATTCTCCTTTAATTGATTTTTCAATGCAATTTCAATTCACAACTCCTTATCCACTAGGAATACTCTGTTTGCCCATGCAAACTTCTCTCTTTTCTCCTTTGACATACTCTAGAAAGTTTAGGGTTTTGTCCTCCTTAAGAAGAGCTAGGTGACTTAGGGTTAGGTATGAATCAACCACTATGATTCATCCATTTTACCACTTAAACCTTCCCTTTACCTGATTGGATGCACGTAATTCATAGGGATTCCAACTTAAGATTCATCCTTATCACCAAAATATCATAATTCAATCTATAAATCAGCTCAAAAATGGTTTACATAGTAGTTTGTGCCAATACAAACAACTATGACAAAACTGTGTTAACATCTGAAGTCTTTGATGCTCAACATATATTAATTTGAGTATTGTAACTCAGCATCTAAATGACTTGACATGCACTGCCTAGTTGGCTCTTGAATCACTCAACATACACTATCTGCTCAGCACATGAGTGCCTAGGCACTCATTGTTAACTTGGCATGCTCTAACTTATACATGTTTTTCTTAGCATCTACTACTTGTTCGACATGAACTAAGTAAATGACTTAAGTGTATAGAGACTCACTAGTCAAAACCAATTTGAGATCAACAATCTCCCCCTTTGACATGAGTGTCAAAAACACTTGGTCATGCATTAATACTTTTATTATTATGAGCATAACATAACTCTTATTTGGATTTTATACAAAATTTCAAATCAAAATTTTGTAACAACTTATACCTCAAAATCTTGTAAATTTGATAACTCCCCCTGAGTTGTTTGATATGTTTTGTACTCAAAATCTTACTCTTGTACTCAAAATCTCACTCCTATTGAGTAGATGTGCCTCAACTGATACTCTTTCACTTGCTTGCTATTCTTTGCTAACTGACACTCTTTCATTTGCTTCTTGTTCTATGCTAATTGATACTTTCATTTCATGCTTGCTCCCCCATGCTCTTACTCTCCCTTAGCTTAGCTCTTCCTCCTCGTAAGCTTATCTTACTCCCCCTTTTTGACATCGATGTTAATGGGTTATATACTAATAGTGTGTTTGTCCAAGAAAGATTTATGGACCTCAAGAATAATCTTAAGAGTGACATCCCAATTGTCACAAGCTACCTCCAAAGATTTAATTTGGATGGCCAACTCGGTAGCAAGGTGAACTAGGCCATCTAATGTAGAAAGATTGGGGTTTTTCTTTATAAGAGTCTTTGCATAGCCTAACTCCTTGTGAAAAATCTCCATCTGAGGAGTCAAAGTAGTTTAAATGCTTATCAATTTTGCTCTTATGTTTGCTTATGTTGGCTTCATCTATAGATAATACTGCTAGCTGACTTTAGGTTTGCAAGAAAGTCCTAAAATGCTTCCCATTTTGAGTTGGAGTCATAGGAAATTTTGCACTTGATGAATTTATTTGACTTTCCAAGCTTAGAACATGACTCCTTGTCTCTTGTGTGAAGAGTGTAGGATTATACAACTTGGTGTATAGAGGGAAAATTTTCTCAAGTACCTTCTTCAAACTTTCTATCTTAGTTTCCAATGAACTTGTGTAAGTGCTATATCATTGGATATTTTCTCATTCATTTTACTTTGAAATTTCTTTTCAGACCATTCTAATAATTTTGCATTAGTATCAAGGTTTGCATCACTTACCTTTTCCACTATATTTGTCTATTATTCAATAAGTGGCTTTGTTTCATCTAGAGTAGGTAGACTAAATGCATCCAAGAATATGTCTTTAATATCAAGCAAAGCTTGCTTCTACCTATGCTCCCTTTTGAGTAGTTTTTGATGTTTCTTTCTAGCTAGGGCTTCTCGAAGTATACCCATTTGTTCAATTGTCATTGTGGTATAATCATATTTTGGCAAAACAATTACTTCATCTAGGCTTACATTTCCATATGTTATTACTTCTTCTACCTTTGATGAACTTGGACTCGGCATTGAGAATTGCAAAGGTGTTGCATCTATGCTCAACCTCTAAAGAGTGTGATTGGAAGGAATGCCAAATTCTGGTAAAGTTACTAGTGCTTGAATTGTTGCTAGCTCCTTCAACTTGGGTGTCAACTCAGTCTCTTCAAGCTTGTCCTTATCTGCCACATTACCTTGAATTGCACCTTGAACTTTTGCTGGAGGTGCAGATGAATCTATCTGACCTATTTGACTCTGTGTTTTAGTAGTGGATTGAGTTTCTACTTTATCCTCTTCAATTGTATCAACCTTTTCTAGTGTAACTTTTGATACTTTCTCTAAAGATTGTACATTAGTGACTTGAGGGGTAATTTTATGTGGTTCTTGTGTTTTCACCTCCTCCCTTGTAGTGTTAGTCACTGATTTCTAAATTTCATCTACACTCACCAATACAAGGTTGTCACATAATTTATCCTGTAGTGTAGATTGATCAAGTATCTTTTTCAAGTCTTCCTCTATTAGGGGATTGATGTTTTGAGCAATGAGATCAGAAACATCCTTTATTGTGATAGTTTTAGTACTCACACTTGTTATTTGTTGAGGGCTGACATTTGGTAAATGTGTATCTTGTGCACTCTGTTCTTGTTGCTACTCTTTCTCAAATGTTGTTTGATCATCTACATTCATTTCAGTACCTCCTTCAACCATGCCTTCATTATTTTCACCTTCTTCATCATCTTTAACCTCAATAGGCTCTTGTTCTCTTGCTTTGATTGTAGCTAACCCACATGTAACTTCCATATTTGTGTAGTCTTCCTTACAATATCTTCTATGTTATTTTGTAATATGCTAAATGCTCTATATTTAGGAACAAATATAAAAACATATTTCTTTATGGCTTTAGCTATCTATACCTTACTAAGTTCAAGCATAAATTGAGCAAGGGGTGTCTCCCTAATTTTCTTTTCTAAGTTCAAATAATTGTGCCATTTTTGCTCAACTCTTTCACATAGGCTTTTAGGTATGGAGTTGGCAATCTCTAGAGGAGCTTTCTTGAAAGTAGCCATCATGGAATACATTGCCTCCTCCACTTGATTCTTTTCAACTTTTCCAAGATTTTCAAAATCAATGTGAGAAAATCCTGATAAATCTGCATTATTTCTAACATTCTCACACAGGTTGTCTAGTTCTGAAGATGGATTATGACTCACCACTTGGAATTGGTTGTTGTCATCAGATTTAGTTCTTTCCTCATTAGATTCAGCCTGAGCAATGTATTTTTTCCTTGGTCTTTTCTATGCTCCTCTTTCCTTCTTTGTAGGTTTGGATTTCTCTTTGGCCTTTTGTGTAGTGACACATGCACTAGCCCTTGTGGTAGGTGTTATAGGTTTGGGTTGGCCTAGTTTAACAACCTTCTTGGGTCTTCTCACTATTTGTAGCTTAGGCTTTCTCTTCTTCTGATCAGTAGGAATTAGTATTTCCTCAACTTCTTCTTCCTCAGCACCTTTTGTAGTTTCTATTTCTTCCTCTTTCTGATCTTCACCCTTTCCTTGTGTCAATGCAAGTGGTAGTTGAATATGAGTTTCTTCTTCCTCTTCATCCTCTTCCTGCTCGAAACCTTCACCTAATTTTTCCTTCAATTTCTTTACCAGTTTCTCCTTCTTTTTAATGATAGAGGCAGTCTTTAACTCCATAGTAATCTTAGACTTGGCCATCTCATAGTTATCAAATGCTTTGGCATCTTTGTCTATTTCTTCTGCAAGTAATGTTGTTATTGCTGCAAAGGTCTCATCTACATTAATTTCATAGCCTAATGGCCTCAACCATCTTACTCTTGGGGGTTGCTGCTTGAACAAATGTATAATCAACATCAACTAGGAAACAAACATCATCATAATGTTTTTCCACTAATGACCCTAGAATCCTTAATCTCTTCTTCATGGATTTCTTGAAGTCCTCAAAGTAACTGGTCATTACTGACTCAAAATTTTCACCTGACTGTTCAATGAGCTCTCCTATTTGAACTACAATAGACCTATTTGTTCTCCATGCCATAGTGCCAAATGTAGGAAATGTGTTCTGAACATAAAAGAAGATACATATTAAAATAGATCCATATTTACATTGAGCGCTCTTTGTTTTCCTTATTGGTCCTAGGTTTTCAATTAATTGTTGTAGCTATAGCTCAGCAAGATCATATGTATGATCCTTCTTCACAATTTTGTATCCCATATCTATTGGAATGTAGGGTACACTGTTCAATCTACTTGATTGATAAAATTTATGTGCAATTACCCTTACTGCAAAATCTAGTAGAGGATTTGTGATGGTGTCTATGGTCATTCTCATTTTATTCCACACAACCCCTATGTTCTTTTTAATAGCTTCTTTGGATTCACTTCTCATAGTCTTTGGTTGATCTAGGGTTAGATATCTTGTTACCCTATGAATTATTCTCTTTGATATTTTGATTGGCCCATTATCTAACCACACTAAAGTATCATGATTCTTACTCAAAACAATCTTGATCTATTCAGTTTTGAAAACATTAGGGAAATCTAGGGCACGAGTTAACCCTTTCTTTTTTGTAGTCTTGAATTCTTCCCTTAACACACCATTTTCACAAAATTTTCCATATGCTTCTTTGATTTCCATATCATTAGAACTTTTGGTGGTATCATAGATAGCGCACCAAAGGGATCTTTTTTGTATGCAATGTCTAGAATGGCCTTGAAAATAGGTTGTTTTATTTCATTACTAACCAATGAAACATTCAAAACCTCTTTTTCCTCTACATCTTTTGCCTTTGGAGAACTAGACAACATTTTACAAAACTAGGGTTTACAAAATTAGAAACAACGTAGCTCAACACATGATAAATACCTTGCAAAATCTAATGAAATGATGTTGAAGAGTTGTTCAAATCTCCTGCAAATGCTTCAGATGGAATTTCTTGATCGCCTCTAGATCTCTTTTCTCTCTCAATTTTGAATGATGTTAAATGAGTAGAAATCGATCAAATACCCCTTTGAAATACTACAATTAATGCTAAGTGCTTACACAACTGTAAGCTTGACATCAACTAATTTTTGGCTCACTTGGCATCCACTAGCATTTCCATTTGTTCAGCAACCATTACAAACTCAGCTATAACTAACCAGTTTGTTAGCTCGACATCCTCTATCATTTCACTAGAAAATCATAGGAAAATTTTCATGCTTGGTAGTAAAATGAAAAACTTAAAGATTTTTCTTTGATTCCTAATAACACCTTGCATCTTTATTCATGCTTATGTAATCTTTTTAGAACTAAATTATTTGGAACTGATGTATGATATAACTTCTAAATATTAGTCCCACATACCTCTTGATTGCTTAATTTGATGAAGTGTGATCGCCTAACCTATTGGGTGAAGTGATCCCTTCTCCACTTGATGTGCTACAATCCTCCTTTTTCTTCCATGTCTTGTTCATTTCATTTCTAATATTTTCAATATCTACCTTGCCTTTTCCTTTATTGAACTCACAACTTGGTGCCTTTGACCTTGTTGGACAATACTGTTGTGACCAATCTTCAAACAACTAAAACATGTGGTTTGAGTCAACCACCTCTTGTAGTCACTTCTGAAGTGTGTTCTAATACAATTCTTAGGAACATGTCCATACTCTTGACAATAGTAACAACTATAACTTGTATTATGATCCCAATTATAAGAGTTGCCATTGTTCTTTACCTTTGTTTGCATATTTGATGACCACATGGATTTGGATTTGCACTCAAAAGCTCTATGTCCATACTTTTGATAGTTATAACAAAATCCTTCAAATCTTTGAGTGTGCATGGTATTTGTTTTGCATTCATGTGCTTGATGACCTTGTTTGTTGCACTTATGACAGTGACCCATGCTCTTTTGCTTAACATTTTGACTTATAGTCTTGCTCCTACACACATTTGTAGCGTGTCCTTTCTTAGCACAATTATGACAAGGAGGTTTGGAATTCTTACCTTTGTTACTCCTTTCTTTAGAACTTTTGGATGGCTCCCCTTCTTCAATACTTGTGTATCCTAGTCAAGATGTATCATTGTTGGATCTAGGGGATCTCAATAATTTTTCAAAGTATTTGATGGCTTCACTAGGTTTATTAAAACTTTTAGAAAATTCTTTTTCCCTTTTTAGGTCATTATTCAATTTCTTATTCTACAACTTCAATGTTGTTATCTAAATGTCCTTGACATTCAATTCATAGTTGGCATTTATCATTTGACCCAAAGTATCCAATTGCATGATAGCAATCCTACTTAGCTTTGATGATTTCTCTTCTAGTTTGCTGCTCAAAACTCTTTTGTTAACTTCAATCATAGCTTTGTCTTCCATAGCTTTCTTTTTCTGTTCAGTCACCTCACATAGTAGTATGGCTTGTGATTCTCGCTCTAACTTAAGATTTCTGATTTCTTTAGCTTGGGCTCTATTATTTTCCATTAAATCTACAACTGCTGCATCAAATTCATTGGAGTCTCCATTAGCAAATAGCTTAATAGTTCTATCTCTCTGTATTGTGTGTCATTCTCCTTAGTAGCAATTTCCTTCCTTCTCTTTAAACATTTATTTAAGTCTTCTCTTGCTTCATTTAGTTGATGTAGAATGAGTTGTATTTTAATTCCCTGATTCTCAACGATCTTTCCCAACTTGTGGACTTCCATTTCCAATATCTTTCCTCAAATCTACAAAAGTTCACTTTCAAAGAATAAGGCTCTGATACCAATTGTTGGAATTTACAATAGGAAAGGTAAAATAATGAGGGGAGGGGGGGGGGGGGGGGGGGGGGGGGGGGTGGTGTGTGAATCAATACTTCAAACTTTGACCCATAAAATATTCACCACACATCCATCTCACATATTCAATAAATAAACTCAAATACCATGTAAAGCATGTACATCTAAAACATGTAAACAAGTAAGCATTCACACATATATGACACTAGATATGATTACCAAAAAATACTCCAATGAGAAGGTAAAACTAGGGTGGGTATGACACCCACAAATCTTCACTACTGTAGTAATAAAGTGTATCCAATGAAGGTTACAATGTTTGATTATGAGACATGATCTATGTGAAGAACCTCCTTATAGCAATATCGTGAGAATGCTCGAAATAACAGAATACAAAGTGATAGCAGAACTCAGAATGAATCTACTGATCGCAGGCCACTTCGAGGGGGTAACCTCCTTTGAGCAAGCTCAATACAATAAATTCGTCTGTGCCCATCAAGGGCCTCAACCTATTCTTATATACTGGGTACGATCTAGAAAAGTAATACTACCTATGCATGTGGGATAATAAAATATACTCACGGGACGACTTACAAAGCATATGCGTCCAACAACACTACTCTAACAAAATAAACAGAAGGAACACACAGGTTCCTAACATCCCCTCTCCCTTAGAAAAAAGCTTTGTCCTCAAAGCTTAAGGTGTGGAAATTGTTGTTGAATCTGAAGAAGGGGTTCCCAGGTAGCATCCTCTGGTTGCATGCCATGCCACTGAATCAAGACCTCAGAGATGGAGCGAGAGCGAAGCTGGCCAGTGCGCTGGTCAATGATTGCCACCGGCTCCAGGATAATGGATCCTTCCGTATCCATTTCAGGGAGAGTAGTTTGTGCTCTGACAGTGGTACCCAGAACTTTCTTTAGACAAGAAACATGAAAGACTGGATGAATGCGGGAAGAAGGAGGAAGTTCCAGTTTATAAGCAACTGAAACAATCTTCTGCAGAACCTTATAAGGCCCATAAAATTTTGGGGCCAGCTTATGACGCCCTTTTAGCTTTAGGGAGGATTATTTGTATGGCTGTAGACGAAGAAAAACCATATCCCCAACTTGAAATGAGCGCTCAGAACGGTGTTGATCTGCTTGCTGTTTCATCCGATTACGGGCCATGTGAAGATTATCCTGTAAGGTACGAAGAATCTGATCCCTGCTGCGGAGAACTATGTCAACTGCCTGGACTGGTGAGCTGTTGGGAGTGTAGGGAAGGAGCACTGGAGGTTCCTGACCATAGACTGCTTCATATGGAGTCATTTTAGAGGCAGTGTGGTAAGAGGTATTGTACCACCATTCAGCTAAAGGGAGCCACTTGGCCCACTGATGTTGCTGTTCGGAAGTGAAGCAACGAAGATAAGTTTCCAAGCATTTATTGACAATTTCAGTTTGACCATCAGTTTGTGGGTGATAGCCCGAACTCATCTTCAGTTTGGTGCCAGTTTTCTGAAACAGTTCAGTCCAAAAATGACTGGTAAAAGTTGCATCACGATCAGAGACAATGGAAGAAGGGAGTCCATGAAGACGAAATATCTGGTCCATGAAGATTTGTGCAACAGAGGAGGCAGTATAGGGGTGGCTGAGGGCACAAAAATGACTATATTTCGAGAGACGATCAACCACAACCAAGATCACTGTCTTGCCACCGGATTTAGGAAGCCCTTCAATGAAATCCATAGAAATATCAGTCCAAATCCGTGTAGGGATGGGCAATGGTTCGAGCAAGCCAGGAAGGAGGGTCGTTTCACCCTTGTGGCGTTGGCAAGTATCACATTCAGCCACCATCTGTTGAATCGTCTGTTTCATCCCTTTCCAAAAGAAGTTTCTCCTTGCTCGCTCATAAGTTTTGAGGAAGCCTGAGTGCCCTGCTGAAGGAGAAGCATGGAGTTCATAAAAAATAGCCTGATGTAGAGCTGGGTTCTGAGGAAGCACTAGCCGACCCTTGTATCGAAGAGAAGCACCATCCCAAGAGTAATGTGGTATAGCAGAAGGATTATTGGCTAGCTGGTGAATGATTTGAGATAAAGAAGAGTCACTGTCATAGCCCTGCTGAACAGACGCTAACCAATTGGGAATGGGCATAGAAATAGCGGAAAGGGAAGCTTGATTATCAAATGTGCGAGAAAGAGCATCTGCCACAATATTCTCCTTACCCTTCTTGTAGGTGATCTCATAATCATACCCCATGAGTTTGCTGACCCATTTCTGTTGTGTAGGAGAGGAAACCCGTTGTTCCAGGAAGTATTTCAGACTTTGGTGATCGGTTCTGATGCAAAAATGACTCCCTAAGAGGTATGGCCGCCACTTCTGTACAGCATGCAAAATAGCCATCATTTCTTTTTCATAAGTAGAGAGGGCGAGATTCTTACCAGAGAGGGCTTTGCTAGTGAACGCAATAGGATGGTCATCTTGCAGGAGAACAACACCCAATCCATTGCCGCAAGCATCACTCTCAATAGTGAAGGGTTTGGAAAAATCTGGCATCGCGAGAACAGGTGTACTGCACATAGCCTGTTTCAGTTGTTCAAATGCAGTCTCAGCAACAGGGGTCCAGGAGAAGGCATCCTTTTTTAACAGAGCTGTCAATGGTGCTGCAATTTTTCCGTAATCTTTGACAAACTTGCGGTAGTAGCCAGTCAACCCCAAAAAACCCCGAAGGCTCTTGAGAGTTTTAGGATGCGGCCAAGTTTTCATGGCATCTATTTTTGTAGGATCCACCCGCACTCCATGGTGTGCGATAATATGCCCGAGATACTCCACTTCCTCCTGGCCAAACACACATTTATATAGTTTTGCACAGAGTTGATGATCAGAGAGAAGTTGCAAGACAAGCTCCAGATGATGGAGATGCTCAGCCCAAGTTTTGCTATATATGAGGATATCATCAAAGAAGACCAGAATGAATTTCCGGAGGTATGGTCGAAATATGTTATTCATCACTGCCTGAAATGTTGAAGGAGCATTCGTGAGGCCAAAGGGCATGACTAAAAATTCATAGTGACCATCATGTGTGCGGAAGGCAGTTTTAGGTATATCCTCCTCATTAACCCGAATTTGATGATACCCAGAACGAAGATCTAACTTGGAGAAAAAATGAGCCCCATGAAGTTCATCAAGAAGTTCATCAACAACTGGAATGGGAAACTTGTCCTTTATAGTGAGATGATTAAGTGCTCGGAAATCAATGCAGAGTCGCCATGACCCATCTTTTTTGCGAACAAGCAGAACTGGAGAAGAAAAGGAGCTGGTACTAGGGTGAATAATACCTTGCTTCAGTAAGTCACAGACAAGTATCTCGATTTCGGTCTTCTGATGAAATGGGTAGCGATAGGGCCTGATGTTGGGCGGAACACTGCCAGGAAGGAGCTGAATACGGTGGTCCTCTGGACGAGAAGGAGGTAATCCCACAAGTTTAGCAAATATACCAGAATACTTGTCCAAAATGTGTTGGAGATCGGCAGGAGTGCTAGAGACTGCTGATGGCTGCATCTGAATGGAATGGAGCTGAGCGATGACACCATGTGAATTCTTCTTAAGAAGTTTTTCCATACGGTGTGAACTGATGATGCTGAGAGACCCTAGTTGTAAGCCTTTCAAAGTGTGTTGGTGCCCCTCGGCTGAAAACTGCATCCAAAGTTCAGCAAAATCCCAGAGAATGGGGCCAAGAGTGCGTAACCATTGGGCACCCAAAACCACATCACAGCCACCTAAGGGTAAGGAAAACATGTCAGAGCGCATGTTATAATCTCCAATAGAGAGACGCACATTGCGACATTTCCCTTTACAAGGTAAAGTGCCCCCATTAGCAATCATGACTTCAAAGCTAGAGCAGGGATGGATAAAGCAATCAGCCTGTTTGGCTATTCGTGGATCAATGAAGTTATGAGTGCTACCAGAATCAATGAGTATAGTAAGAGGGATCTTCTTGAAGAAACCCTGGACCTGCATGGTTTGTGGAGTAGTGACTCCTGCCAAAGCATGGACAGATATCTCTGGTGGAGCTTCTGGTGAAGGAGGTTCAGGCTGGTGAGGCTCAACCTCATCATCCACTGTTTCCTAAGCATCTACATATTCTTCCAGTTCATGTGGAGAATCCACATCCAAGAGATAGAGCTTTTGCTGAACACATCTATGGCCCCGAGACCATTTCTCATCACAATTATAACAAAGCCCTTTGTCTCGCCTGACTCGCATCTCTGTTTCAGACAAGTGCTTGATCGGAGTAGTTCTGGGAGCTGGTATGACGGGAGGGTTGTGAGAACCTGTATTTCTGAATGGAACAAAATTAGATCTGGAGCGTTGTAGGGCACTAATCTTGTCTTCCGCTAACTTAGCCAACCCAAGGGCTTCCATAATTGTAGTAGGTCGAAACATTTTGACTTCTGAGCGAAGTGCATCCTTCAGACCACTGACAAAACAACTACGGAAGAATTCATCAGACAAGCCCTCTGTGTGATTAGCTAATTTTTCAAACTCTGTCTGGTATTCTCTTACAGTGCCTGTTTGACGCAGTTTAGTGAGTGCTCCTGTGAAATCATCAAAGGAACTAGGGCCAAAGCGCTCCAAAATGAGGGTGCACAATTCTCTCCACGTTGGGCCTACATTAGCCTTGATGTACCAACGGAACCATTGAAGAGCTTCATGTTCCAAATGAAAAGATGCAAGGGGGACTTTGTGGTTATCCAAAGTATTATGCAAGCTGAAATACTGCTCTGCCCTATAGATCCATCCAGTCGGATCAGAACCATCGAAGCGTGGAAAATCAAGCTTTGGTCCACAGAAATTGCCAGAAGAGGACCCAGTATCTCCTGAATGGTTTCGGCTCATGGCTGACTGCTGAAAGTTAAGACCCAGAATTTTGTCATCCAGATCTTGAAGTTTGGTTTTGAGGGATGCAATTTCCTCTTCCATGATTTTTGCTCCTGTACGCGTAACAACCATAAAACAAGGTTTTTTTTTTTTTTTTTTTTTTTTTTTTTTGTGGAATGGGTAGAAGATGAGAAACAAAAACTTTTTTAGTTACGGCAAACTTGGATTTGGGTAAAACTCATATAGGAAATGGGTGTTCGACGGGTGGTGGGAGACTATCTGGGGACAAGGGAAAAAGAAAAATGAGGGTTTCAAGGGTAGGGAGGCGAAATGAGGCGAACAGTCCAAGAGGGATAAGGGAGCAAAATGAGGAATTGAATCTTGTGGCTCAGTTTGGTGGCGATTGGATGAGAGGTGAAAAAGATAGGGCAAACCCTAAAATTAGATAAATGAGGGATTTAGGGCTTTGATATGTAAAATTTGGGGTTGGGTCGCCAAGGAAGGAAGTATGCGAAATGATATTGCAGACGTTCTGCGGAAGTATGAGCAGAAACAGAAAGCAAACAAGGAAGCTACGACTAAAAAACAGAAAAATTTTTACTCTTTTTTTTTTTTTTTTTGGAACAGTCGACTTAGAAAAATTCACTCACAGACAGAACAACTGAAAAGAGTTATTGCAATAACAACAGATATTAGAAGTGAGAGGAACCTGAAGGCCACGACAGAAAAAAAATTTGATGTAATTTCCACCCAGCGAGCCCAAGAGAGTGCTCTGATACCAGATGTGAAGAACCTCCTTATAGCAATATCGTGAGAATGCTCGAAATAACAGAATACAAAGTGATAGCAGAACTCAGAATGAATCTACTGATCGCAGGCCACTTCGAGGGGGTAACCTCCTTTGAGCAAGCTCAATACAATAAATTCGTCCGTGCCCATCAAGGGCCTCAACCTATTCTTATATACTGGGTACGATCTAGAAAAGTAATACTACCTATGCATGTGGGATAATAAAATATACTCACGGGACGACTTACAAAGCATATGTGTCCAACAACACTACTCTAACAAAATAAACAGAAGGAACACACAGGTTCCTAACAATCTACCCTGTGAAAGCTCTACCCTGTTAAAGGCTTACAAAGACTGTTAGGTCTTACCCTGTTAAAGGATTTCAATAGCCTATTAGAAGTGTGCCTTGCTAAAGGACAACTCACAATAAAGTAAGCACCTTGTTAGAGGATTTGTATATAGCCTGTTAGGACTACTCTGTTAAGAGATTTAACTTAGAATGTCTCAGCATTGATCCTATGGTTAGCACTTTGTTTCTTGATGACATATCACCTCTAAACTAATATATTCTTGATCCTTCTTAATTAGATGTCTCTCTGTTGTTCACTATTTCCTTCCTCTATTCTCCTTTAATTGATTCTGCAATGCAATTTCAATTCACAACTCCTTAGCCACCATGAATACTCTCTTTGCTCCTTTCACATACTCTAAAAAGTTTAGGGTTTTTTCCTCCTTAAGAAGAACTAGGTGACTTAGGGTTAGGTATAAATCAACGGATGTGATTCATCTATTTTTTTTCTTGAAACTTCCCTTTACTTGATTGGATGCATGTAATTCATAGGGATTAACCTTATCACCAAAATATCATAATTCAATCTGTAAGTCGGCTCAAAAATGGTTTACATAGTAGTTTGTGCTAATAAAAAAAACTATGACAAAACTATGTTACTCAACATCTGAAGTTTCTGATGCTTGACATATACTAATTTCAATACTGTAACTTGACATCTGAATGACTCAACATGCATTGCCTACTCGGCTCTTGAATCACTTGACATACACTGTCTGCTCAACACTTGAGTGACTTAGCACATGAGTGACTTGACACTCACTGTTAACTCAACATGCTCTAACTTATACATGTTTTTCTCAACATATACTACTTGTTCGACATGAACTAAGTAAATGACTTAAGTGTATAGACACTCACTAGTCAAAACCAATATGAGATCAACACAATTTGTACTGTAATGGATCTGTTTGTCTTCCATCCAAATTTACCAAATTTAGGGAATGTATTATGTACATAAAAGAACATACATTCAAGAATTGAACTAAATTTACATTGTGCACTCTTGGTCTTCTTTATTGCTCCCAAATTTTCTATCAATTGTTGCAATTGCAACTCGGCAAGGTCATATATATGATCCTTCTTGACTATTTTGTCGCCCATGCCAACAACAATACATGGTGCATTGCTGGGTCTGCTAGATTGATAAAAAAATTGTGTTGCAATCGTCACTTCAAAAGCAATTAGGGGATCTGAGATAGTATTAATTGGCATACCTTATTTATTCCACACAACCCCTGTATTTTTCTCAATAACTTCCTTAGCTTCACTCCTCATAGTTTTAGGTTGGTCAAGGTTGGATACCCTATCACTTTGTGTACAATTTTTTTAGCAATCTTCACCGGTCTATTTTCCAACCATATAGAATTATCATGAATTCTGTTTAGAACTATCTTTATCCATTCAGTTTTGAAAACATTGGGGAAATATAGGACATGGGTTAACCCTTTGGTCTCTACAATTTTGAACTCATCTCTTAATGTACTATTTCACACAATTTTCCATTGGTTTCCCTAATCTCAACTTCACCTATGCTACCCATCTTGCATGTGTAGCAACAACTTACATCTTGAATCATAAAAAATCATGGTGGGATCATCGACAACATACCAAATGGATCTTGTTTGTAAGAAATATTAGGAATGACTCTAAAATTAGGTTGTTTGATCTCATTTCTTATCAATTGTACATTCAAAACTTCTTTCCCCTCTTTAACATTTGTTGCTGAAGAACTAGACACCGTTATGTAAACCTAGGGTTTGCAAAAAAAATTGAACTGCATAGCTTGACACATGATAAATACCTTTGTAAATCTGTTGAGATGATGTCAAGTAACTATTGAACCTAGTTTGCAATTCACTTTTAGTTCTTCAAGCACTCCTTCAAATTTGAATGGTGTCAAATGAGTAGAAATCAAACATATAGACCTTCAAACCTTGCATTTAATGTTCAATGCTTACACAACTATAAGCTCAGCTTCAATAGAGATTTTGACTCACTCAAATTCCATGAAGTTCCCTTTATGCTTGGAAACTATTACAAGCTTAGCCAACACTATCACTGATGATAGCTTGACATCAACTAACATTTCACTAGACAACCAAAGTGAAACTCTTCATGCTTGGCAATAAAATGAAAACTATTATAACTCAAAGATTTCTTCTAGATTATAACCAACACTTTGCATCTTACTTTATTCACATATAATCTTTTTAGAACTAAATCCTTGGAACTGATGTATAATATGCCTTTTAAATATCAATCCCAATATACCTCTTGATTACTTAATTAGAGGTGGTGTGATCACCTGACCCATTGGGTGAAGTGACCTCATCTGAGCTTGATGTGCTACAATATTCCTTTCTCTTCCATGTCTTGTTCATATCATCTCTGACGTTCTCAACATCTACCTTTCCTTTACCCTTATTGAATTCACTGCTAGGTGCCTTTAACCTTGTTGGACAATACTTGCTTATGTGACCAGTCTTCAAATAGATAAAACATGTAGTTTGACTCAACCATCTTTTGTAGTCACTTTTGAAGTGTGTTCTTATGCAATTTTCAGCAACATGTCTATACTCTTGACAATAGTGACAACTATACCTGGTATTACAATCCCAATTATAAGAGTTTCCATTGTGCTTTACATTTGTCAACTTGTTTGATGACCATTTAGGCTTGGATCTACACTCATATGCTCTATGTCCATACTTTTGACTTTTATAGAAATATCCTTCAAATCTTTGTGTGCTTAAGGTCTTGGCTCTGCATTCATGTGCCTGATGTCCTTGTTTCTTGCATTTGTGGCAGTGACCCATGACCTTTTTCTTAGGATTCTAATTTGCAATATTTCTTTTGCAAAAATTAGTAGTATGACCTATCTTACCACAATTATGACAAGTAGGTTTGAAGTTCTTACCTTTTTTACTTCTTTCTTCACCACTTTTGGATAATTCTCGTTCTTCAGTATTAGTATAGCCTAATGCAATAGTATCATTGTTGGATCTAGGGGATATCATTAATTTCTCAAAGTACTTAATAGCTTTACTAGGTTTGTTGAAGCTTTCAACAAACTCTTTTTCTCTTTTTAGATCATTTCTTAGTTGTTCATTCTACAACTTCAGTGTTGAGATCTCAATATCCTTTTCATTCAGTTCGTGATGTCTCATCATCATTTGACTCAATGTTTCCAATTGCATGTTAGCAATCCTATTTGCCTCTAATGTTTTCTCTTCCAATCTATTGGTCAAAATCCTTTTCTCATCTTCAATCATGACTATGTCTTCTATGGCTTTCATTTTCTATTTAGTGACTTCACAAAGCAATACTGATTGGAATTCTTGTTCTATCTTGAGATTTTTGACCTCTTTAGTTAGGTTTCCATTCTTTTCCATCAAATCTACAATTGCTGCATCAAATTCACTTGTGTTTCCATCTGCAAACAATTCAGTAGTGTCAATCTCTTGGTAATGTGTGTCATTCTCTTCAATAGCTATTTCCTTTCTTCTTTTCAATGATCTCTTTAAGTCATCTCTTTCTTCATTTAGCTGATGTAGGTAAAGTTGTATTTCAATCTTCTAGTTCTCAATAGTCTTTCTCAACTTGTAGACTTCCATTTCCAAGATCTTTCCTTAAAGCTGCAAAGCTTTACTTCTAGAGAACTCTTGCTTTGATACCAATTTTTGGAAATAGAATAAGGAAAGTAAACTCTGGGGGTGGGGATGGTGGTGGGGTGTGAATCAACACTTAAAACTTTCAACCTCAAAAACATTCACCATACATCCATCTCACAGTCTATGAATATAAACTGAAATATCAAATTAAGCATATACATCCATAGCACTAAAGTAAAACATTCAATCACATATATGACACAAGATATTTGGTTACCCAAAAACCTTCCAAGGAGAAGGTAAAATTGGGTTGGGGATGACAATCACAAATCTTTACTACTACAGTAATAAAGTGTATCCAACGAAGGTTACAATGTATTGATCATGAAACATGATCTACCCTATGAAAGATCTACCCTGTTAAAGGCTTACAAAGAGTGTTAGGTCTCACCCTGTTAAAGGATTTCAACACCCTATTATAAGTGTGCTTGAGTAAAGGACTATAGCTTGTAATGAAGTAAGTACCCTATTAAAGGATTTGCAACAACCTGTTAGGATTACTCTGTTAAGAGTTTTAACTGATTCACATGTTAGCATGTCTTAGTAATGATCCTTCAGTTAGCACTATATTTCTTGATGATAGATCACTTCTTTCCTAATGTGTACTTGATCCTTTCTAATCAGATATCTCTTTACTATCATCTAATTCCTTTCCTTTGTTCTCCTCTAACTAATTTTGATATGCATCTTAATTCACAATTCCTTAGTCACCATGAAATCTCTATTTGTGCATGCATAACCTTCTATTTTCTCCTTCCATACATACACATACATATAAAACATTTAGGGTTTGTCCTCCTTAACAAGACCTAAGTGACTTAGGGTTAGGTATGAATCAATGATTGTAATTTATCCATCTAGCTGCTTAAACCTTCCCTTTTTCTATTTGGATGCATGTACTGCATAGGGATTCTCAATAAATATTGATTCTTATCATCAAAGATTGTAAAACAATCCTTAAGTTACCTCCAAAATAGTTTATATAGAAGTTTGTGTCATTATAAACATCTATGTCAAAACTATATATCTCGACATCTCAAGTCCCTGATGCTCGGCATCAGCTACAACTTCAATTTTGTAACTCAACCTTTGAATGAATCAACATCCATTGATCAATCAACATCTGAATAGCTTGGGACACACTATCTGCTTAGCACTTGAGTGACTCGACATTTACTAGTTACTCGACACTTGACTTGCTCGACACTTACTGTTGTTCGACACTTAAGTGACTCAACATGCATTGTCTGACATGTTATGCTCGGCATGCATTACTTGTTTGGCATGAACTAAGTACACAACTTATAAATGACTAAAGTGTATAGACATTCAATTGTCAAAACCAATATGAGATTAACAGTTACCACTTTTTCAATCTTCTGAAGTGAGTTCAGTTAAGAGCCAACCCTGTTAAAGGTTACAAAATGCATTATTAGGCATAATCCTAATAAATTATTTAATCACCTTGTTAGGAGTGTCCTTATTAGAGGACTTTGAACATTCCCTTAGAATTTCACCTTGATTAAAGGATTTAAAAATGAATTCTAGGTCAACCTTGATTAAAGGATTTTGAGTACCACAATGGTTAGAATATAACCACTAGGGTTGATTTGTAAAACACAGCTCACTTTGCAAATTTAGATCTCCATTTAGCTCATTTTTTGGGTTCATCAATTGAACTTCATTAACATCTCCATTACTGATCTACTTGGAATCCCTTCAAGAAATCAAACTTCACCAATTTCCTCACTTCTCCTCTATTTCTATGTTCTTCACAAGTTCTCCTTATGATCACCAATCAACAATGAACCAACCTTAGAAAACATCTCCCTTGCCTCCTTAAATAGGTAATTTCAATCTTTTTCTACTTAAACATGATTGTAGATCTTAGGGTTAGGTCATATTCATTGAATCCTTCCATCATTTTGTTTTCCTTCTCCTTTCTAAAACAATTTCATCAAATCCTTGCCATAGACTAGTTAAAAAAACTCTCATCATTCATCAAATATGCCAACTCATCAATCCTTATCATCCACACATTTTGACTAATTTGAAAATTCAACTATGTTGGTCTTAGATCTCAATTCTTTCACAAACTATAACTTTTTCTAACACTCAACCATCACTATGTAGCTCGATCACTACTATTCTATCTTGCTCAACTTCTATTGGCTCACTCAATCATCACTACACTCGGTCACTATTATATTTTGCTTCTTACTTGTCCATGAAATCATTCTCTTTCTTAGAAAGAAAGTGCCTCCACTTGTACTCTTTTTCTTATCAATATTTCAAGCCCAATATGCATTGTCACATTTTATCTTATCATTCAGTATATTTAATCCTTTACCTTTCACATAACATGGTGCATTATTTCCAAACTTAACACTACTTTTGTTATAATGTTCTATCTTCTTAAACTTATTTGTATCACCACTCATATGATGTGAGCAACCATAATCAATTTTCCATTTATCATTCTTACTCACATTTGAAATTAATGCATTTTTCTCATCTTCATCAGAATCATCTTTTATTGCAACACAAACAACTTCATCATGATCATCAGAAACATCTTCTTTAGCAATGTAGCAATATTTCTTACCTTTATCTTTGTTGTCTTTGTTACCTTGGTTGACTCTATTGTCTCTCCTTCCTCAATACTTGAAATCTTTCCTTTCTTCCTTCTTATCTCTATCAGGACACTTTGCAGTAATATGACCAACTTTGTTACATGTAAAATAAATTCAGGTAGTTTACCTTTGTATTTGTCTTTTCCTCTTAGTAGCCTTCTGGCCAATAATTCTTCAAGTTCATCAAGGTCATCATTTGATTCACTATCACTTTCCACATGTTTACTCTTCTTCTTTCTTCTAGATCCATCAAGGGTTGGTTGAGACTTAAAAGTATATTTAATACTAGATGGCGTATAATCATCAAAATTTTACAATTCAAATGTAGTGAGTCTACCAAATAGACTATCCAAGGTTAGATCATTACCAGGAGTACATGTGAACTCTTGTATTGTATAAACTCTAATAGCATAAATATGAAGTAACTTTCTCAATAACTTTCTTATCACAACCAACACCTTTGTTAGCATTCACCACCTCTTTGATTCGGCCACAATAATGTGCAATTATCTCACCTTCTTTCATTCTCATATCATAAAACTTGGCTCTCAAGCTTTCGACCTTATCCCTTAATACATTTTTGTCTCCTCCATGGATTTGTGCCAACTTATCACACATTTTGTATGCAATAGTGCATTCCTTTATATCATCAAATTTAACATAACTTAAGGATTCAACTAGTTCAATCATCATTTCGTTGTGCTCCTGCTTCTCTTTCATTTTTTCAACTATCATAGGTCTTGGTACCTCTATGTATTCATTTTCTAGGTAGTATGACATAGAATCTCCAATATCAAATAAGTGCAATCTCATCAAGCATTGCATGCTAGGAAGTTCTCCTTGTTCAACTTGGGTATCTCACTCTTGTAAATCTTGATCTTTAGTTATAAGTCCCTTCAAACTTTCCTTATAAGAACCAGTGCTCTAATACTAATTGGTTCACCAGTAGCATCATAGATCTTTGACTTCTTGTTTTGGAATTCAACTTGGTAGCCTACACTATTCAACTATGCCACACTCTACAAATTGTACTTTAGTCCACATTCTCTTTCTTCTCTATTTGATAAATTTCTTTATTCAGTGCTCCTATCCAATTTTTATTTTCCAAAGCTTCTTTAACTGACTTGGCCTCAAACTCACATAATAAGCATGTATAATTATTCATTCTTCTTCTTGTCATGACTCTTGAATCTTTTTCTTCAATGATTTAATCGTGTGTATGATGTGTTAGAGTAATTAGTTATTTATACTTATTAGTTAAATCATGTTGATTTAATTAATTAAGTCATTTATTAATCTAGTTCACTTAAGCTATCTCTTAGGTGCATATAATTAATATTTATTAATTATATTGTACAACCTAGTTTCTCTTCTTGTATTTAATAATTCTCTTGTAATTATTAAATACTTTGTTTGGCACTCTTCTTGTATTTAATAATTCTCTTGTAATTATTAAATACTTTGTTTGGTACTCTTCCTATATTTAATAATTCTCTTATAATTATTAAATACCATAAAGAGTTTTCCTTTACCTTTTATGGTATCGATCTCCTTTATAAGGATGATCTCTCTATTGTATTTTTATCATCTCAGAATACATTTTACTCTCAATTTACTGAGACTTCCAGGCTTATATTTTCTCCTCCTTGGTTTTTTTTCATCAAAAAGTTATTTGCATGTAGGTGATCTTGGAAAATTGTGAAGTTGTCTTTATCAACTTCTACATGATGTATTGTTACATACTTTACCAAAATTGATTCAGGTCTTCTTTCTTCATGATGAAGTTCACTTGTTTCTACATGCTCTTCTTCTTTAGGTATTTCTGGTTGCAACTCGGCTTGCTTTATCTGATGGTTGATAGTCTCTTTCTATAAATCAAATTTTATAGCCTGATGCTCAACATGAATATTCTGCTAAACCTTGGAAGTGCTTAGCTACTAATGCTCAAAACCTCTTTTGATGGTTTAGGTAAAGTGCTAGGTTCACCCACATAAACATAGACAAAATTCTTGTAGTCTTGAGTTTCTTTCTTGTATTCTTCTTCATTATTTTTTTTGCAAATTCATCAACTATAACATTTTCACTTTCTAAAATTTAGTTAGTGTTAAAATTAAAACACTTATAAGCCTTTCTTTTAGTGGAATATCCTAGAAATATACCTTCATCACTCTTTGCATCAAGTTTTCCTTTCCTTGCATCCTTCAGTGTGTAACATTTTCTTCCAAAAACTTTAGGTGCATATCCATACCAAAGTTCAAAAGGTGTTTTGTTTTTACCTTTCTTCACTTGAAATTTGTTCAAAATATAGATTGAAGTACTTAATACTTGTCTCCAGTAATTTTGTGAAACATTCTTCTCCACCATTAGTGTTCTTGCATAGTCCATGATTGATCTATTCCTTCTTTCAGCTATACCATTATGTTGTGGAGTTGTCAGTGCACTCATTTGTCTCTTAATTCCTTTGTCATTACAAAATATGTTGAGGTCATCTGATATGAATTCACCGCCTCTATCTAATCTCAAGCACTTTAGACTCTTTCCTATTTCCTTTTCAACTCTAGCCAAATTCCACTAAACATTTGAAATGCATCAATTTTTTCTTTAAGAAACATCATAATCATCATTCTAGAAAAGTCATAAACAAATAGAATGAAATATTTGTCACCATAATAGCTTTTCACTCTAATAGGACCACATAAGTTAGTATGAACTAACTCCAAAATATAATCAAAAGAAGAGATCTTGCTCTTGAAACTAGACTTTGTCATTTTACCCATTTGACATTGTTTCCACATCACTTTATCAGGTTTTCTTAATATTGTTAAACCTCTAACTCTTTTCATCTTACTAATGCTTACCAAATTATCAAAGTTCACATAATATTGCCTCTTAGTCCACAACCCAACATCCTTAGATTATGCAAATAGACATGTATCTTCAGATAGGTCTAGGTAGAACAAGTTACCTCTTGTTTCCTCTTCACATCCAATTATTTTCAATTGTAGTTTCCAATAATCTACCTCTTTTGCATTGATGATAACACCTCTAGTTACCATGCAATCCAAAATATTTATTATGTCTTATTTGAACTTGTACTATCATCTCCCTCTATTTGTGTTCTCTCTTTCTTAGTTTTATTCTAATTCTTATCCATGCAATCTCTCGATGCTCCCTTTGACATCAATTGTAGTAGTATCACCTCTTTCTTATATAACGTCCATCATAATATTCCTCATATAGATTATAATGGTAACTACATAAATTCTCCCTCTTTGAAAATAATGCCAAAGACATCATTCTCATTCTTTATACACTTCATCCTTAGTCAATTCTTTGACTAATATTATCAGTTCACTTCCTACACCAATCTATGAGATATTTTGATCATAATAATTGATGCAATAGTGCAAAGGATTGTAAAGATAGTTCATTAAAGAGGCAATGTAGATCCTATGGTCATGGATAGGTTTAGGTGGATTGAAGCTATATTTGAAGTTGTTAAGACATCCCAAAGAAGAGGAAGACCTATTAAGGATATCAGTAAGGATGAAGTTGATGAAGTAGAAGAGAAATTTGCTAATCTTGAACATAGAGATGAAATATTCTTGAGAGCCTTGATGAGAAAATGCAAAGCCACATTTTATAAATCATAATTATGATGTAGGCTTGATGATAATTCATTGATAGATTGGATCTCTAACATGGAAAAGTAATTTTAGTACAAGAAAACATCAGTTGACAAGAAGGTGAAGATTGTAAGTAAAAAATTGAAAAAGCATGCATATCTTTGGTGCAAACATCTGCAGATTGATAGGAAATAAAAATGAAAAGAAAATATTAAGACTTGGTGAAGATTATTAGCAAGTTAAAATTAAAATTCCTCTGGAGTGACTACCAAGTTAACCTATCAAAGAAATTATAGAACCCAAGGAAAAAGGATATGACTATAAAGGACTACACTAAGGAATTATAAAGGTTGGATATTAGATTTGGACACATTGATGATGAAGTGTAAAGGATTTCTAGATACCATAATGGATCAAAGAATTCTATATAGGATGATTTTTTTTGGTCAAGATGGATGACATTGAGGAGGTATATCAATTTGTACTAAAGCTAATAGAAAAGTAGAAAAAGAGACATGAATAAAGGTAGAGTGATAGAGTTGGTAGATTTCCTAAAGAAAGAGGTAGATCCTATGGTGAAACTAGTAGAACCTATTCAAATTGAGGCAAGACTAATATGGATAGAGGTGGATCTAAATGGAAGGAAGAAGGTTTCTACCAATGTAGAGGACATTATTCAAGAGATAATGTTCATAAAAGGGAAGATGAGACTTGGTGTAGGGGAACTTATTTTAAGTGTGGAGAAAAAGGCCATAGGGTATTTGAGTGTACTAATTTGAACATGAAAACTAGTAATAGTTGTAGAAATGCACTTGTGTAAAAACTAGTAATAGTTGTAGGAATGCACTTGTGTAAGAAGGCCTAAATGGACTAGAAGAGGGAGAAAAACTAATGGTCAGGAGAACTGTTGAGTGTTGTAATTTTATGATGACAATGGAAGAAATTCGTGAGAATCTTTCTCTTGAAAAGTCAATAAAATATCAACTCCAAGGTTTGGGGAGTCTATTTTTCAACCGATTGGGTAGCTTAATTGAAGATAAATATTTCTAATTAATGAGGAGACTTTTGTTGGTTTAGTGAAGTCCAATTTATTACTCTGTGACACTTAGAAAATATTTATTATAAAATATTTTATTTTTTTGTATTTCCTATTTTATTCTATTACAAAATAATATATTTTTTGTATTTCCTGTTTTACTCTAAAGATTAAAACAATTGCTATAAATGAAATCTAAACCGACATAAGCCACACTGGTAACATGTCTAAAAATTAAATATTCAAAGGGGATGGTAGGAAACCAATGAAATTTAGAGCAACGCAACTCTAATCTCTCTGATGCAATCATCAATAGAACTTTGTAATCTAGTATAATTTTTAACAACTCATAAGATTGTGTAACCACATATGTTTTTACAATGAGACAAATTACTACGTATGTAAGTGTAGAAATTGTTAGAATTCTTTAGAATAATTGAGAGAGGAGGGGGGGGGGGGGGGGGGGGGGGGCTGAATCAGTTATCTAAGGTCCAATTGTATAAATAATTTTTTTCACAGCTTAGAGAACTCATATCCATAAAACATTTGCATGCATGCATCCATTAGATCATACAATACTTAAACTTTGTAGGTTATTGTCAAAACAACTTTGAAAAAATGTAATCATGAAATATAATAGATTCAATAACATATTTGACACAATGATTTTATGTGAAAACCCAATTTGGGAAAAATCACTAGTAACATGCTACTAATTCTCACTCTTCTAAAGTGATTCCCTGTGACACGGTAACCCTGGAAAAGGTTACAATACACACTGTTAAATGTGACCTAGTCAAAGAATTTCAATCACCCTGTTAGGAGTGAGCCTTGTTAGAGGACTTTAGATCATTCACTTGGCATGTCACCTAGTTAAAGGATTTACAAATGATTGTTAGGTCAACCTTAATCCAAAGGATTTACCCTAGACTGATACAATGATTATAAAGTAACATTAAGGCTTGATCTGATCAAAAAATACAACTCACTTGTAGATTACAGATCTCTATTTCAGTCCTCCATTCTGCTTGGCTTTCACATACTTCAAATTTGATAGCTTGTTCACCCTTGAAGCATTATACTTTTAAGCCTTCTTTCTTTTCTTACCAATAAATATCTCTTATGTTCGGCCACTAAATGAAGTAATACCCTAAACTCCTTGTCTTTCTTAGGTTCTTGCACATGATAACCTTTGCTTCTGACTAGCTCTCTTTATAAATAGAGATTTTAGATATTTTTTTGTTCAACCTCAATTGTCCATTTTAGGGTTAGGTAGGATTATGTAGGATACAATGAATCTACCCATTTTTTCATTTGGTTCCTCTAGAAACTTCTCCCTTGAATTTGCCTCAAAATGGTTTACCTTGAATTTTGTGCCACCAACTCATCATAGATATCTTCCACATGCTTTACATAATTCAAGAAAACAAAATAGTTGGCTCAGATTCATCAAATTTATGATTTAACATGAATACTGGCACTTGGCATCAATATGCTTTCACTCAGCTTCCATACTATTCTTCCACTCATCTTCCACTAGTTAACTCAGCAAACATTAAAGTTTATCGGTGCCCAACATCAGCTAAACTTTACTTAGCTTACACCAAATTAACTCGACATACACTAAATTTTGACTTTTCTCAGCTCCAACTAGTTTTCTACTTGGCTTACACTAATGTTTCTCAGCACCTACTATCCACTCAGTTAAGCTTGGCAGACTCAATTCTTCTTACTTGTTCTTCTAGACCTAATCAGTGTATCCATCCTTTGCAACCTTAAGTAAATAATCAATACACTATATCATCACTTTCTTAGGTGATCTTTGTATTCCTTTTACATACCATAGCTCAACCTTTCCTCTTGGTGCTTTTGTTATCATATTTGATCAAATTCTCTCCATCAATCAGACACATGATAGTACTCAAATCAACTAAGTAGTTATCTTACCAACAAGTAGTAGATTTGACATCTGTGACAAAATAATGATTGAAACATTACAATCTCATACTTATATCAATATGTTTTCAACAATCTCCCTCTTTAGCATTGGTGGAAAACCAATACCAACAACAATACCAAAAAGAAAATAATTCCTTGTATTGAAATCTCTCTCTCTATCAGCATTTCTCATCTTCTATATAGGCTAGAAAATTCTATCATGATTAACAGATAATCAACTCATCCTTATGACTCTCTCTTTTTTGATATTTAGGTATCTCTATACTATTCTTATATATCCCTCAACACTATCTCCCTCTTACTAGGTAGATGCATTTCTTTTAGTCAATTATCCCTCTGTAGTAAACATTAGTTATACTAAATCCCTCTGCACAGATATTTCAAGTATTTCTCCGTTTACTATACCATCTCTTTCACTATTTGGTATCCTTTATTGCTCCCTCTATTACCTTACATGTGATTGATCTTCTGTTCCAATTCCCTCATTACTTTAGACAGCTCCTGAAGTAAGATCTACTACATCAATGTGTAAGATACAACATTTAGCTCTAGTTGATGTAGGGCACTACTTGTGCTTCTCAAGTAGCTTTGGATAGGGGTATCATCTCTAGTTTACCTCTTAGATACTCATGAGCATCCTTAGTGCTTTTGTGAAGATATCAGCTATCTACTCTTTTGTATTCACATATTCCATCTTCACCTCTTTGTTTTGAATTAACTCTCTCAAGTAATGATACTTGATTGCATTGTACTTAGCCTTTGTGTGCATTACAGGGTTCTTTGATATATTTATAACACTTGTATTATCACAATAAAGTAACACAGGTTTAGTGATTTCTTCCTTCATACCTTTGAGTATTTGTTTGATCCATACAATGTTTGTACAATTTGCTACAACAATAGCATATTTAGCCTCAGTAGTAAATTGAGATATGCAATTTTGTTTCTTACTAGTCCATGTAACTAGTCTCTTTCCTAAGAAAAATGATCCTCCATTAGTGCTCTTTTTGTCATTAATGTTTCCAGCCCAATCAACATCAGTGTAGGCTCTCAACTAATTTTTTTCATTTTTCTTCTAGTATAGGCCATAGTCTTCTATTCCTTTCAGATATCTCATTATCCTCTTAACAACCATCAAATGATTCTCCTTAGGATTAGTAGAGAATTTTGAAACTATCCCAATAGATAATGCAATGTTAGGTCTACAATGCACTATATATTGCAATTTGCCAATCATAGACGTATACAATGTTTGATTCACATTAGACGAATCATCAATCTTTGAAAAATTGTGTCTTGTCACTATAGGTGTGCTATCTAGTTTGGAACCTTCTAATACAAAAGTTTTCAATATTTCCTTCACATATTTTGACCGAGTTATGTATATACCATATTGCATCTAACATACTTGCAAACCAACAAAGAACTTTATCTCTCCAAACATAGACATCTCAAATTCCTTCTTCATTTGATCTACAAATGCTTTACATAATCCATCTTGACCTCCAAATATGATATCATCAACACAAATCAGCTAGTAAAATACCTTTGCGTTTAGCTATCTTCAAGTACAAATTGTTGTTATAATTAGTCTTCTCAAATCTAATTTTCATAAGATAATTATGAAGCCTTTCATACCATGCTCTTGGTGCTTGCTTAAAACCATATAAATCTTTGTTTAGTCTACATACCATGTTATTGTTGTTAGCATAAAAAAATCCTTCTGGTTGTTCAATGCAAACCTCTTCTTCTAATATGATATTCAAAAATTCAGATTTCACATCCATTTGATAAACTTTGAAACCTTTGTTTACAGAGTAAGCAAGCAGAGTTCTTACTCTTTCCAATCTTGCAATATGGGAAAATGTTTCTCTATAGTCTATCCCTTCTTCTTGTGCATATCACTTGAAAACTAATCTTGCTTTATTCCTTGTGACTTCAACATTCTCATCTAACTTGTTTATGTACACCCACTTGGTTCCTATCATATTCTTATCTTTTGGTCTGGGAACTAGAGTCCATGTCTTATTTTTTTCATTCTACTCAATCTCTTTTTTCATGGCTTTACTCCAATCCACATTGTCTAAGGTATCTTTCACTATTTTAGGCTCATGCATGCTCAAAAAACATGTATCATTTCTCAACTTTTTCCTTTTCATTGGTCTAGCATCTTTATCTCCAATAATTTATACAACAACGTGATGCTTCTTGATATACTTTGACAATACTTTTTATGCTCTACTTTTCTCATTAGTTCTGTCAACTTTTGAATCACTATGTACTTCTCTATCAGGTATTTCAACATATCTTTCATGTACACTAATCTTAGAATCAGAATGTGCCTCAGCTTCAGTTTGCAACTCAGCACCTGATTATAGCTTGGTTCCCGAATACAACTCAACACTCATTGTATGTGACTCAGTAGTCACTGAAACTTGCTATTTATTTGCAACTTGGTTTACAACATCTTCATCAGTAGGCATACCTTCATAAAAGTATACAAAAGATTTGTATTCCTTTGGTTCCTTGATAGGTACAACTTCATGCACCTCTATATATTCACCAAACTTCACATTTGCACTTTCCACAACTTTTTTAGTGTTAGTATTTAAACACTTATAATCTTTGCTTCTTGTGGAATAGCCAAGGAATATACCTTCTTCAATTTTAGCATGTAATTTACCATTCTTGAAATCTTTAAGAATATAGCACTTACTTCTAAATACATTAGGTGAGTATCCATACCATAATTCAAAAGGTGTTGAATAAGTACCTTTCTTGATTTACACATGGTTCAAGGTATAGATACTTGTACTTACAACCTCTGTCCAGTATTTCAAAGCAACATTCTTCTCCATCATGAGTGTCCTAGCACAATCCATTATAGATCTATTCCTCCTTTCAACAATTCCATTTTGTGGAGGGGTCCTAGGTGCAAATGAATGTCTTTTGATTCCTCTTTCATTAAAGAACATCTCAAACTCATTTGATGTGAATTCTCCTCCTTTGTTGGATCTCAAAAATTTTAGGCTTTTACCTATTTCCTTCTCAACTCTTGTTAAGTACCACTTAAATATTTGGAAAACATCAGATTTCTATTTTAGAAATATAATTTTCATCATCCTAGAATAATCATCAACAAATAGCTTAATGTACTTTTCACCCTTATAGCTTTGCACATCAATTGTTCCATACAAGTCAATATGAACAATCTCCAAAATTCCTTTAGAGGTGTGAATCTTACTCTTAAAACTAGATTTTATCATTTTTCCTAATTGACATTGTTTGCAAATAATATTGTCAGGCTTCTTCAATTTAGGAAAACCTTTAACTCTTCTCATGTCACTGATACTAAGCAAGTTATCAAAATTAACATGACACAACCTCTTGTTCCATATCCACACATCATCAAATTCTACAACAAGATAAGTAGCATCATCCATATCAAGATAAAATATATGACCTCTAGTTTGATCACCTTTCCCAATTAGTTTCCCTTTAGTATCATATATCTTAGCTATCTTGTTCTCAAACTCAACCTTGCAACCTAAACTATTCAGTTATGACACACTCAACAAATTATAGTTAAGTCCTTGAATATAATAAGCATTGTCACACAAAATATTTTCTATGAGTTTGATAGAACATTTTCCTTTTATTAGATAGGGTGCATCATTACCAAACCTTATACTATTTCCATCATAATAATTTAGGGCAATGAAATTACTTTTATCCGTAGTCATGTAATGTGAACTTCCACTGTCAATGATCAATCTATCATTTTTGTTCACACAAGACACCAATGCAGTTGCCTCATCCTCACTATAATCATCCTTCATTGCAACATACACCACTTTATCATCATGATCATTAGATCCATCTTTGGTTTCCTCTTTTACAATGTAGCAAGACTTCTTGCCTTTGTCTTTGTAATCTTTGTTGTCCTCATCTCTCTTACTTTTGTATTTGTCTCCACTTCTATAGGTCTTTTTATTTGGACATCTAGTAGCAATATGACCAACCTCATTGCAATTAAAACACATGATAGGTAACTTACCTTTAGATTTTCCTTTGCCTCTGTGAAATCTCCTTGATAGTAGTGCTTCAAGCTATTCTAAACCCTTCTCATGTGTCTCATTGTCACTAGAAACATATTTAACCTTTTTCTTCTTCTCCTTAGGTTCCTTTAATGATAGTTTAGCTTTGAAAGTAGATTCAACATTG
Organism: Cupressus sempervirens; assembly: GCA_028749045.1. NCBI lineage: Eukaryota > Viridiplantae > Streptophyta > Pinopsida > Cupressales > Cupressaceae > Cupressus > Cupressus sempervirens. The sequence goes on from CM053793.1 coordinate 638,355,665, forward strand.
TTAGATATGAAGTTATCAAAATTAGAGAGCTCAAAGGCAGTAAGCCTACCTACCAAACCTTTCAAAGTCAGATTAGAACCTGGTATACATCTCAGCTCTTATATGGTAGAAAATCTAATAGCATAGATGGGTAGAAGTGTTCTCAAAACTTTACTTAATACAATATCATCATCTATCATTCCAGTAGCTCCTCTTATGACATTATTAACATCTTTTATTCTAGAGCAATACCGAGCAACATTCTCACCTTCTTCCATTCTCATATTATTGAACTTACCTCTAAGACTTTCGAATTTGGCTCTTAAAATATTTGTGTCTCCTCCATAAATGGTGTGAAGAGCATCCCACATCTTATTTTCACTTTCACAACCCTTGATATCATTGAACTCAGAATAACTTAGGGCAGATGCAATCTCCAACATTTTTTGGTTGTGTTCTTTCTTCTTTTTCAGATCTTCAATAGTTAGACCTCCAGTAGGATTGAGAAGCTCTATGATAATGGTAGATTGTGCATGATCTCCAAGACCTCCTAGGTGTAGCTTCATCAAACTTTTCCATGAAGGAAAGTTGTCCTTGTTAAGCTTGGGTACCTCTCTTTTTGACATCTTAATCTTTTGCTTCTAGTACCTTCAAACTAGTCCTCTTAAGCAAATGGCTTTGATACCAATTGTTGGAATTCTTTAGAATAACTGAGAGGGGGGGTGAATCATTTATCCAAGGTCCAAATGTACAAATAAAACTTTTCATAGCTTAGTGACCCCATATCCATAAAAAAATTCATTCATGCATCCATTAGATCATACAATACTTAAACTTTGTACGTTACTGTCAAAACAACTTTACATAAATGTAATCATGAAACATAGTAGATTCAATAACACATTTGACACAATGATTTTACATGGAAATCCAATTTGAGAAAAATCACTAGTAACGTGCTACTAATTTTCACTCTTTTGAAGTGATGGTCTGTGAAAGGCCAACCCTATTAAAGGTTACAATACACAGTGTTAAATTCAATCACTCTATTAGGAGTGAGCCTTGGTAGAGGACTTTAGATCATTCACTTGGAATGTCACCTGGTTAAAGGATTTACAAATGACTATTAGGCCAACTTTAATCCAAAGGATTTACCCTAGACTAATACAATGATTAGAAAGTAATAGTAAGGCTTGACCTGATAGCAAAATACAACTCACTTGCAGATTACAAATCTCTATTTAAGTCCTCCATTAGGCTTGGCTTTCACACACTTCATCACTGATAGCTTGTTCATCCTTTAAGAACTCATACTTTTAAGCCTTCTTTCTTTGCTTGCCAATAGCAGTCTCTTTTGTTCGGCCACTGAATGAAGTGATACACTAGACTCCTTGTCTTCCTTAGGTTCTCACACATGACAACTTTTTCTTTTGACCAACTCTCTCTATAAATAGAGATTTTAGATCTTTTTATTATTTAACCTCAATTGTCCATTTTAGGGTTAGGTAGGATACAATGAATCTACCCACTTTTCCTTTTGGTCCCTCTAGAAACTTCTCCCTTGAATTCACCTCAAAATGGTTTACATTTAATTATGTGCCACTAGCTCATCGTAGTTATCTTCCACACACTTCACACAATTAAAGAAAACAAAATAGTCATCTCAGATTTGTCAAATCTACAATTTAACATGAATACTAGCACTCGACTTCCATATTGCTCTTCCACTTATCTTCCACTAGTTAACTTGACAAACACTAAAGTTTACTGGTGCTCAACATCAACTAAACTTTGCTCAGCTTACACTAAGTTAACTCGACATACACTGAATCTTGACTTTTCTTGGCTCCAACTAGTTTTTTGCTTGGCTTGCACTAACTTTCCTTGGCACCTATTGTCCACCCAATCAAGCTTGGCAGACTCAATTCTTCTTAATTGTTCTTCTAGACTTAATCAATGTATCCATCTTTTGCAGCCTTAAGTAAATAATCAATACACTATATCATCATTGTCTTAACTTACCTTTGTACTCCTTTTACATACCATAACTCAACCTTTCCTCTTGGTGCTCTTGTTATCATATTTGATCAAATCATCTCCATCAATCAAACACATGATAGTACTCAAATCAACTAAGTAGTTGTCTAACCAACAAGTAACATGTTTGACATTAGTGACAAAAAAATGATTAAAACATTACAATCTCATACTGATATCAATCTATTTTCAACAAAAATGCCTTCTCTTATTCATCAATATAGAGGTATTATGTGGCTAATCATGATAAACACTTAGAAACTAAAATTGCACAAGCATTCCAAAACAATAAGTTTATTAGCTCCTTTGTTATTCATTAACTGTCAATTCACAAAGAGAAACCACATTCTAGGTAGAATCACTACACACATAATAAGAGCATTAATATCATACTTTATTGCATAAAATGTTATCCTTGAATACATGTTACATCCTTGTATTTATAGTAAACCCTCTCCTTCATGTAAATTTTGGAGCTAGGATTTTTCCCATGCAAAGAGTATGCTAAAAATATTTTAAAATAGCTAAAAATATATAAATTAACCCCTAATATGGTTCTTAGTATGCTTGTACATATTTTTCATCAATTAAATGGTGCAAGGGCCTTTACATAACTCAAAACTATAAAGAGAAGAAGAATATAGAAGGGAGACATCTCTGAATGGTAGCTAGAGCTTAGGAGCCTTCCAAAAATAGAAACTCAGCCTCTTCCATGAAAATGTACCATTTAACCATTGGCAAGCTCAAAAAATTGTTAGGATTAACCACAAATAGAAATAAATATTACATGAAAACATAGCCAATATTAGGAAATAATAAATCACATAGAAGAGAACACAAGACACCAAGATTTAAAGTGGTTCACCTAATCCTTAGGCTATGTCCACTAACAAAAAGCCCATTATAATTATTATCCAATGATTAAAATATGAAATCCCTTATAGCTCAATACTGCTACAAGAAGCTACAATCACATGATACATTATGGAATCCCTAACCCTAAGCCATTTTATACAATCTTTTTTCCACTTATAAAACTAGGGCTAAAATAAGTCATCCAATCAAAAAATAATAGTTGATGGCTTTTACAATGGTAAATTCATTTTTGGCTTTGGGGGTGCTGCCCCAAAAAACCCTTGCAAGGGTGTTGCCCCTTGACCCCATCCTATATTGCAATAGGGGGTGTACTTAGGGTGCTACCTTAGGACCCCATAATGGGCACTGTCCCTTGATCCTGTCTTGGGGGCGTTGCCCCCAAATCCTCGTAGTAATAACATGGGGAGAAAATGCACCAAATAAAGTGGGAAATTTAACCTTAGAGTTTGATTAGGCTCCACATCACAACAAAAATGCAGTTTGAGTGCATGAAAGTGTCAAATTTAGAAATTGGTAGTTAACTAGGGGTACAACTATAAGTCATAAAAAATTATTGCACCTAAAAAGATGTGGAATTACAGATTTTTAGAGGTTAAAATTATTCCTTCATCAAAATATTCAAGACTGTGGAGATGCAAAGTTGCACACGTGTGGAGGTCTTAGGGTCAAATTTGGTAGAATTTTCTCTAAATCAAAATCTTAATTTAAAGCATTCAAGTCTTGTTAAACTTCGAAGAAATGTTGTTTAGATGAGATTCCTTAAACTTTGTGTGATTTCTTAGGGATTTGACAAATCAAGTGCTTCATACTTAGTCATTATGCCACTATAAAAATCATGGATCTCTTTTTGTATTTCATCAAAACTCTCTTTTTTATTATCTAAATCATTCAATGCTTCCTTAGCTCTAAAATATATCCTTATATCATCTTTTGAGGAGATTATCTTGAAATAAACCCAAAATTATTGTACTACTACCTCTATTGAGTATAACTTCTCTCAAGAATCATCATAAAAAATCTCTAGACTTGTCACACTATAGTATCTATCTACCCCCAAAATCTTGGCTTGGGATTTTTCCTACATTTCTTATATATCCTAAAATATTGTTCCCATGGTCTTGCTTCTAGATTGGATCTTTTTAATCAAATTATTGAACATATCCAACTCCTCAACTGTGAAGATGACTAGCAACCATTTATTCTTTTGACCTATGATTTTCTACAAATCCTCCAAGTTATTGGGCCACATTTCAATCTCTTCTACTAATCCAAGCCCTTGTTCTATTATGCTTCCCATCTTCTTAATGAAATTTCTAATGCCATATGGGAGCTACATTTTTTAGCTCTACTATATCTGCTCCATCCTACTCAAAACCATGGACGGGTATGGCCGGTCAACTTAATACCTTACTAACAAAGGATTGGACATCCTTTCACAGTGAGTTCATGATTATATAGAAATGTGTGTTTTCCTAAAATAACATACTGAATTCATTTTATTTTATCAACCCATGAGTGTAAGCTTGAGAGAGTGGCTACAAAGTATATGCTCTAATTCTTCTTTAAGTTATTACAACTAAAATGAAGGAAATGTTGAAGGAGACTTGAACTAGAAAATAAACCAATATCTTAACTTAAAGCTTAAAATAATGTTGCAAACAATAAACCTATATATGCATCTATGTTATAGGAACAATTTACTAATTTTGTTATCAATGGTTATAGGAACAACATAATTCTACCTTGTGAAGAAACAAACAAGGAAATGAAATGTATTCTAACAAAGTAGTTCACTCACCAAGTGGGCCCCCTTGTATGAGTAAATAGAAAAGACAATCAAGATAGAAGATGTAAACTTGAAATTTGTATTCTAGTCATTCATGGTAAGAGATTACATTTGATTAAAAACAAGATCACATGTTGTTTTTATGAAAATCAATCTATTCTATCTTTCTTCCAAAAACTCCTTCTCCAAGCTACAATAGGCATTATTTAAAGGGAAACTACAACAAATTCCTAACTCTAAGATCATTCCACCAATGAGGATCAATTACAGATTCATAAAGTCTGTAACATAAATATCATTAATCGTGATTAAATCCTCAAGAATATAATAGGTTGAGGCAGCTATATTCATGCACTTCCATGATAGAAATCATACAATAACTTGCTCATTTATGGTGGTTCAGCAATCTGGTCCGCTTTCACTTAGCGTTGAGGTGTTGACTTTGATACACATGGAAAGTAGCTGCAAAATATTGAATGCATACAACTTCCATATACATATATTCATTTTATCATCAATGTTACAAAAGGTGTAATATTCAAACTATCACTCTTTACAAATCCTATGGCTTTAGGAAGGAATCTGCCCAAAACATAGCATGGAGGAGGAAACATTTATCAACATGTAACATTCCTTCATTATACCATAGAAGTCCACAGATTCAAGAAAATATAGCATATTTGAACTATCCATACTTCTAATTCATGTCTTAATATAAAGATAACATATTCATAAAAACATAAGTTCATTTGCTTAAAACCATAGAGTCATGATTGTTTTTGCAAGATAACTGTCTAAAAACAAGATAAAAGGATCTCAAAATAATGGCCTTTTGGAGGACCCTCATTCCCCCCAAATGAGCTATTGCTGGTCCCCAACAACCATGAAGTTCTTGATTCAGGCCTAAACTCTCCAATCACTAGGTGTCATTTCTCTTGGCTCATTCTTAACATAGTCAAAATACCCATAATTTTTCTTGAGCCTTCTCAAGCACTACACTTCAGCTATCATATCATGATCCTCTGCATTTTCATTGACTACTAGTAGTGGCTGCAGAAGAATGAGAGGTTGATACTTTAATGGAAGCAAATTTTTGCACTAATTTCTCCCCAAATCAATATACCATGGAATCCTAATAGTAACAAGAGTCAAAATTTAAGGAGAGTGGGGTTCTCTTATATTTAGGTCATGCAATATCCTTTTCCATTGTTGCCTTGAAGCAAGAATTTTTGTCTCAACATCTTGAGATAACTATTATTCCCAGTCTGTAAATGCTCATTCTCTGACTAAACATACTTTACCTACTCTAACAGCCTACAATAGAAATCCAATCGAAAAATGTTCGTCTAGAGTGTTGAACTTCTGGTGTCATGAGTAGCGATTTTGTTATTTCACTATACCTATAAGTTGCAACTTGATGTTCCCTACTTATCTCATTCTATATCCATGACATCATTGCTCTTAACTACACATCTCCTACATATAGGAGTGAGTTCCACTCTATGTCATTAGGTACTGCCAGATTATGGAGATATAATTCACACAATAAATTTTTCAAAGAAATGGGAACAAATTGGAATGCATCATAAAACCCATGTGGAGTAGAAATGGATGGATTAAGACCTTCCGCAATTCTAGTTAATTTGATATTTGCAAGCTGCTCTTTGAGAAACATGGCATACACTGATGATGGTGACCTGCATTCCATTAATTCAAGAATCAATCCTATGATATGTTCAATTCTTCTTTTCAAAACTTCATTCTCATTTGAGCTCTATTTCAACTGATAACTCTGTTCATTTATAACATGTTTCAAATTTTCTCATTCAAACTCCCATTGAGCTCTTTCCAATAATAACTATTGAAACAAATTGATTCCTATAGATAAGGTGTGGACAAATTGGGTGGTGGCAATGGTTCTTGGTTTAAAATGTCTATCCATTCAGATGCCAAATGTCAAGTTTTGTTGACACTCTATGGTGTGGAGAATTCTCCTTCTCTTACGATAATAGTTGTCACCACATTTTCTTCTTTACTAGATTCAGTAGCTATTGTGGCTAATGTATCTAACCCATCTTGATTGAGTTTTTCTATTACTTCCTCAACAACTTCTTGTCTAAATTTTGGATAGTCCTCTAAAGGAAACTCTATAGAATTTTCACCAATATCATGTATATCAAGGCTTTCCTAAAACTCCTCAAATACTTCAAGCTCACTAGATTCCTTATCACTATCAATAAGCACATAGTTAACACTACAGTCAAATTCAGGTTGTGGATTTTGGGATTTGTACCTAGTCTTAACAAACGATGGGGTCTTAGGAGAACTAACAACTTATTTATTTTTGCTTCTATTTTTGCTAGCAATGGAGGCTTCAAATTTTTAAATCCTCTTCTTAGTCAGTCTAGAACTAGAGGGAGAGGCTTTAGGAACATTTTCAGTTCTAGGAACAACCTTACAGAAACCACTAGATGTCCTTTCCCTTCATCCAACACCCTAGCCTCTAGGCCTGGCCAACCTAGGCTCTACCTCATTTGACTACAAAAACTCTTCCCATGTCCCAATCAATTTCTAATTCAACTCTCTTTCTATGATTAATTTTATTAAGCAATGCTGAGAGGCAAACTGATCCTTTCCTAATTTCATTAAAGAAGCTTGCTTCTTAACAATGTTAAACAAGAATTTGGAAGGTTTACATGTCTATAATCATGCCTTAGGTGAGCCAAAATCTTGAAATGTAGGGCGTGTAGGTATTTGTAATGACCTTCACAAGTGAAGTACTAGATGATAAACACTATTGGCTGGATAAACTCCATTGGCAAGGATAATCTAGAGGTACCCTACTTCTTGTTAATTTCTAGTGGAGGGTCCTGGTGTATACTGAATTATGCCCTAGCTATCCATTGGAAGATAAGGATAACGAGTTGGTGGCATAAAATTTGAGGTGAAGCATTTTTAGGAGAATTCAAATGGATTCTAGGAGAAGTTCCTAGAAGAGATACAGGATATGGGGTAGATACATTGTATCCTACCTAATCCATTTGAACCCTAATTTGGATGATGGAAAATAAGTGGCAAAATATCTAAATTTCCTATTTATAGGAATGGTTGGTCATGAAGCAAAGTGGTCATGTGCACAAGCCTAAGGAAGAGAAGGAGTTAAGGGTATTGCTTCATCAAGTGACCTAAGAGAAGAGTCTGTAATGACATGTTAAACAAGAAGGCTTAAGGAGATGAATGCTTGAAGGGTGAACAAGCTATCAGAGCTACAAAGTATGAAGGCCAAGTAGAATTGAGGACTGAACATAGATTTATAATCTGCAAGAGAAGTTGTAAGTTGTATCAGATCAAAGCTCTATCGTTACTCTCTAACAATTGTATTAGTCTAGGGTAAATCCTTTGGATTAAGGTTGACCTAATAGTCATTTGTAAATCCTTTAACTGGGTGGAATTCCAAGTGAATGGCCTAAGGTCCTCTAACAAGGCTCACTCCTAATAGGGTGATTGAAATCCTTTAACAGGGTCACATTTAATAGTGTATATTGTAACCTTTCTCAAGGTTGGTCTTTCATAGGGCATCACTTTAGAAGAGTGAAAAGGAGTAGCATGTTACTGGTGGTTTTTCCCAACTTGGGTTTCCATGTAAATCATTGTGTCAAGTGTGTTGATGAATCTATTATGTTTCACACTTTACATTTCTACAAGTTGATTTGATAGTAACATACAAGTTTTAGTGATTGCATAATCTTATGGATGCATGTATGGATATGAATGTTTTATGGGTTCACTAGGCTGTGAAAAGTTTTATTTATACATCTAGACCTTGGATAACTGATTCACCCCCACCCCCTCTTAGTTATTCTCAAGTATTCCAACAATTTTTATCAGAGTCATCTGCTTAAGAGAACTAATTTGAAGGTACTAGAAGCATAAAGATCAAAATGTCAAAAAGAGATGTACCCAAGCTTAAAGAGATAAATTTACTACGTGGCAAAGTTTGATGAAGCTACACCTTGGAGGACTTGGAGATCATGCACAATCTACTATTTTAGTGGAACATGTTGATCCAGCTAAAGCCCTAACTGCTGAAGATATGAAGAAGAAGAAAGAACACAATTAGGCGATTTTCTAGATTTCCCCTGCCCTAAGCTATGTCAAATTTAATGATATCAAAGGCTATGACATTTCAAAGAAAATGTGGGATGCCCTATACACTATCTGTGGAGGAGACCAAAATGTTCAAAGAGCCAAATTTGAGAGTCTCAGAGGTAAGTTTGATGATATGAGAATGGAAGAAGGTGAGAATATTGCTCAATATGTTACTAGAATAAAAGAAGTTGTTAGTGCAATAAAAGGAGCTACTGGTCAAATAGATGATGATATTGTGTTAAGAAAATTTTTGAGAACACTATTGCCTATTTATGTTATTAGAGTTCTACAATTCAAGAATTGAGATGTATTCCAGGAAATGATCTAACCCTTGAAGGTCTGGTAGGTAGACTCGCTGCTTTTGAGCTATCTAACTATGATAGTTACAAACTTGAGAGTCTTGAATTTTCTTTCAAAGCTAAGTTGTTATTGAAGAATTCCAACAAGGTGCAGCAGAAGAAGTAGAGAAAGATAAAATATGTGTCTAGTGACAGTGATACATATGAGGAAGATGTTGAACAACTAGAAGCACTATTGGCAAGAAGATTCCATAGAGGTAAAGGCAAGTTCAAAGGTAAGTTACCCATCATTTGTTTCAATTGCAATGAGGTTGGTCATATTGCTGCAAGATGTACACAGAAGAAGAACTACAGAGGTCGTGACAAGTAAAAAAATAGAAGAGAAGATGACAACAAAGATTACAAAGATAAAGGCAAGAAGTCATGCTACAAAGTTGAAGAGGAAACAAGGTATGATTCTGATGAACATGATGATGAAGTGGTGTATGTTGCAATGAAGGATGAATATGATGAAGATGAGGCAACTGTACTTGTGACTTGTTTGAACAAAAATGATAGATGGATCATTGATAGTGGGTGCTCACATCATATGACTGGAGACAAAAGTAAGTTCATTACCTTAAATTGTTATGATGGAAATAGTGTAAGATTTGCTAATGATGCACCATGTTTGATAAAAGGAAAAGGTTCTATCAAACTCACAAACAATATTTCATGTGACAATGCTTACTATGTTGAAGGACTAAACTATGACTTGTTGAGTGTGTCACAACTGAACAATTTGGGATGCAAGATTGAATTTGAAAACAAGATTGCCAAGATATATGACACAAATGGAGAAATGATTAGAAAAGGTGATTAAACTAGAAGTAATTTATTCTATCTTGATATAGAGGATGCTACTTATCTTGTTGTAAGATTCGATGATGTATGGCTTTGGCACAAGAGGTTATGTCATGTTAATTTTGATAACTTGGTTAGTATTAGTAACATGAAGAAAGTTAGAGGTCTTTCTAAGTTCAAGAAACTTGATAATGCAATGTGCAAACAATGTCAGTTAGGAAAAATTGACAAAGTCAAGCTTGAAGAGTAAAGCTTATACTCTAAGGAAATAATAGAGATTGTTCATACTGACTTGTGTGGACCAATTGATGTGCAAATCTACAAAGGAGATAAGTATATTATGTTATTTGTTGATGATTATTCTAAAATGATGACAGTCATGTTTCTGAAATAGAAATTTGATGCTTTTCAAATGTTTAAGTGGTACTTAGCAAGAGTTGAGAAAGAAATAGGTAATAGTCTGAAATGTTTGAGATTGGATAGAGGAAGAAAATTCACATCAAATGAGTTTGAGATGTTTTGTAATGACAGAGGAATCAAAAGACAGACATTTGCCCCCAAACTCCTCTACAAAATGGGATTGCTGAAAGAAGAAATAGGTATATAATGGATTGTGCTAGAACATTCATGATGGAAAAGAATGTTGCTTTTAAATACTGGAGAGAAGTTGTAAGTACTGCTGTCTATATCTTAAAACATGTGCAAATCAAAAAAGGTACTATGGTATGGACACCTTTTGAACTATGGTAAGGACACTCACCCAATGTAAAAAATTTTAAGGTATCTAGAAGCAAGTGTTACATTCTTAAAGATTTTAGGAATGGTAAACTTGATGCAAAAAGTGAAGAAGGTATGTTCCTTGGATATTCCACAAGCAGTAAAGCTTATAAGTGTTTGAGTGCTAACACTAATAAAGTTGTGGAAAGTGCAAATGTGAACTTTGATGAATATACAAAAGTACATGAGGCTGAACCTATGAAAAAGTTAGAAGAATACAAACCATTTGTATACTTTTATGAAGGTATGCCTGTTGAAGAAGATGTTTTAAATCAAGTTGCAAACCAACAAAAAGTTTCAATGATTGTCGAGTCACATCCTGTGAATGTTGAGTTGCATTTAGGAACTGAGCTACATTCAGATGTTGAGTTACAAAATGAAGTGGGTGCATATTCTGGTTCTGAGATTACTACACATGAAAGAGATGTTGAGATACCTGACATAGATGTACATAGTGATTCTGAAGCTGAAAGACAAAATAAAGAAACAAGAGCTGAGTCAAGATTGTCCAAATATGTCAAAAGACATCATCCTATTGCTCAAATCATTGGAGATAAAGATGTTAGGCCAATGAAAAGAAATAAATTGAGAAGTGAATCATGTTTTTTGAGCATGAAGGAACCCAAATAAGTGAAAGATGCATTAGAAGATGTGGACTAGATTAAAGCCATGGAAGAAGAGATTGAACAAATAGAGAAGAACAAAACATGGAGTCTAGTTCCTAGACCAAAAGACAAAAATGTGATTGGCACCAAGTGGGTATTCATAAACAAGCTAGATGAAAATAGTGAAGTTACAAGGAATAAAACAATATTAGTTTGAAAGGGATATGCATAAGAAGAAGGAATTTACTATGGAGAGACATTTTCCCCTGTTGCTAGATTGGAAGGAGTAAGAGCTCTACTTTCTTATGCTGCATACAAAGGTTTCAAAGTTTATAAGATTGCTGTTAAATCTACATTTCTAAATGGCATATTAGAGGAAGAAGTTTACATAGAACAACCAGAATATTTTGTTAATGATAACAAAAAGCTCTATATGATTTGAAACAAGCACCAAGAGCATGGTATGAGAGACTTCATAATTATCTTGTGAAGATTGGATTTGAAAGGACTGATGATAACACAAATCTGTACATGAAAATAGAGAAAGGAAAAGGTATTTTTTTATCTGAAATATTTGTTGATGATATCATATTTGGAGGTCAAGATGCTTTATGTAAGGATTTTGCAAATTAGATGAAGCAAGAATTTGAAATGTCCATGTTTGGAGAGATCACATTATAGCATTGAATTTGCCACCTATAATACAAATAAGATCTGGTATACTTTGTAGATACTTCTTTATTTCTTTCCACACAAATCTCTTTTCCTTGTTCTGTATGGCTCATATAAACATCAATATAAATTTTAGATTACACCTTGTACTTATGACCAATCCAAACATTCAATCTTTATGGCCAATTTTTCTAGTGAAAGTAACTAATTTGGAGTCCTAGATTATTGCTAGGTCACTAGAGGCTCCAATAGCTAGAATACCATCTATCTCCATAATCCCTAACTTCTTTCTCATAATTGTGATATCCTCTTGGTTTGGTTTCTCGTATGATTGTGATGTCAACTTTTGTGGTTGAGATGCAATGTTTAGGGATTTGCTAGATTTTAGGGACATTCAAGCCCCTACCATTCCATGTAGTGATTTTCATGGTTCAAGAGGAAGGACCTTTCCCTTCCCAAACCTAGAAAAAGTTTTAATCTTGGTTTGATCTTCTATAGACCTATCCTTTACCCTTAGTTATGAAAGGGACTTCCTTCCCCTTTTCTTGTTACTCTTTGTACAATCAAGAGTTTCCTTTCTTAATTCAGTTTGGTTTCTCTATACCCAAGATGCTCCAATTCAAAAATCATCTCTTCATCCCTTATTTGAGTCATTTCTTCCTCTTCAAGTTCTATAATTTATGCAATGAGAAATTATTTCTCTAAAGCCACCCATTCCTCACTCAATAAATCTGTTGCAAACCTTTCAAGTAGATCATTGAACACTTCATTGCAAAGGCATTCAATAGACGGATTAATATTTTTACTTGTAGCTCCCTCGATATTGGTTTTTATCTTTTCCTCCCCAAGTATCCCCATGTCTTTACAATTAGTAACTTCTAGATTAGATTGTGTTCTTATTTTTAACATCAATGTTTTGGATCACACCCAGTGATCCATCATTAGGATGCATGTAAGAAAGGCTGATTGGATTATGTGTGGATCCCCATGTCATTAGGGATTACTTTTGGCTTAGGATAATTTGTCTTAACCTCATTTTCTACTATCTCTCCATCATCTACTTCCATGATTCTGGGTTCCTCTCTGTTCTAATGAGCCTTAAAGGAATTCCTAGCAATATTACTATTCATTTTTCCAAGGTCATTCACTTGATCCTTAAGGAAAATATTGTTAGTTAGAGATTGAAACACAATTTTTTCACTTTTGCAAATGCTTATTGGGCTAAAAATGTCATTTCATGTTCTTAGATGAGTATGATCACTTATAGTTCTTGATTTGTTAGGAGACTAACAAGTGATTTATCTGATCTCTTGTTACTAATAATATTAGATTCATTTATTTCACCATGGTAAAATGAGGGTTTAATGGTTTAGGTTCTCCTACCACTACAATTTGTAATGGTTTTGAGTTTATATTTTATGGTCAATGTGAAGGTGTACATCTATTTTTTTTGAGATGTCATTATGAAAAATCCCTTTGCAACTTAATAAGGTTCCCCAATTCAACCCAATCTCATTGTTATATTGAACTAGTAGCCAATCTAGAGTTACCCACCTAGAAAGAGCATTTGGTTTATATGTGAAAGGGTTAAAGTATGTTGACCAGTTGATAAAATGGAAATGATAGCATCTAAGGAATCTAATAATACCATACATAATATCTTGCGTGATTTCCTTATTTTTCATAGAATTACCAAATTTTTTGTTGCCCAAGAGAGATATACATACCTGATTAAGAAAATTCTTTTCTTACCACTTTTTCATATATGAGAATTAAGATTTTTGCCAGTCCAGATTGGTTCCAATAGCAAAGTCTACACAATGCATCTTTTTATGCCCATCAACATGACTCTCTAAGCCCCTATTGCCGCATCCATCTCCTTTTATCTTTGACTCACGAATATTATACTCATTAAGACATGTGGAATACTAATACCTTATTGAAAAAAGTTGATATATTTCATGTTTGTACCTTATCTTTTTTTTTTTGAACAATCACATTATTGATATTATTTGTCTTTGTATCTTCCAAGGCATCAAAAGAACAACCTTATGGTGTTGAAGATTTATGCCTTGAACTAGCATCATCAAGTTTCTTAGTGAAATATCCAAATTGGTTGAAAGAAGTAGCAGCTATGATTTTGCCTTATATTTTGATTCTTCCAAAGGTTTTTAAGATTAAGTTGTCCTAAATGTACAACTATATGGTATCATTGTGTGGCCTACATTGTGATATTTTCTTATTGTCTATGAACGTGGTATTAGATTAATATATTCATTATATCTTTTATATCTTCTAAAGATCTCTTTACCATTGCTTCTTTTATTTGATTAAATATTGCAGACATGGAAATTAAACCAAAAGTCTCTGCAAATTGCTACCAGAATATCATGATGATTTTTCAATCATCTTTCCAGTACCTTGGATCAAGCTGGAGGTGCTCATAGTAAGGTGTGCATTATATCTCAGGTGTACATCAAAATTGTCTTAATGTTTTGAGCCTTGAATTTGTACAGAAAATTATCACATGTAATTTTAGATCTCTTTTGGTGTTATTACTAGCAATTATCTTGGTATCTACTTATAATTGCAACTCTATATATTAATAAAGATGAAAAAATGAATGCATATTTCTTATTAGATTTAATTGGAATGAATGCCAACATTGTATCTTTTTGGCCAATGTAATATAGAAAATTTTCCAAAAATGTCCTTTGACTTTGATGGCTCATTAAGGGATTCCCTACCACCACCATTGTGAAGGAAGAGAAAGCAATGTCATCCCTATCTTTAAAGATGCTCACAATACTGCATGGGCATTGAAATTCTAAAAAATAGCATCCTCACACTTAAGGATGAGTGAAGATGATGATTTTGACCCTTATGAAAACAATCAACCAAGGTAGATGTAGGCTAAAACTGAAGTAAGCCATAAAATCTTTTTCACCTATTGCATTTCTCCTAATAATATGGCTAAATATCCTTCTCTTTCAAAACATTGAAGTTAGCAATGAATTTTCACTTTGCAACATGTAGGGCATCAAGGAAGAGTGGTATGATGGTGGAAGTATAGCTTTTTTTGTTATTCTTATAATTTTTGTCACAGGTAAGATTTCATTCTGCATATTGTAGCTTTTTCTTTTGCCATAAATATTTGGAATGCTCTATGTTCATCTGTGTGCTTGCTACTTTGTCCATCTACAATGGGGTAATGGAGTGAAAAGATCACAACATGTACTTTGACTTTGTGTGAGTATTTACCTATTTACCCAAGAAGAAGACTATTTAGATCTTCATGTTTTGCACGTTCAAGCACAAAAGGTGATAAATCTTTATAATTATTGCAGAAAACTAATAGAGGTGAATATACCCTATTTTGAAAATTTGAGAAACGAGTTTGAAAAATCCAATTTGGGAATTTGACTTTGATATCATTAAAGTTGAGGAAGATTACACTTTTTTAGTTATAAATTATCTTGCATTACTTTACAATATTCTTAATGTGTTTTTGATAAGAAGTATTTTCAAATGTAAATTGAAATGACAAAATATTTTAGATTCTAGTATGGATTTGTGGTTTTTCCAATGTAAGTGAGCTCTATTATTCATAACTCATTTCTAATTAGTTTACTAGTTGGTGTTGCGGATAATATTTAAGGGCACCAAAATTTCACATTGGTCATTGGTAAACTTTGCTCAAGGTATCCTTGCTGGAGTAGTTAAAGAATTTTGTCAAAAACTACCTACCCTGTGTAAGCAATATGGTGTGGTAAGTCAATGACGGGTTGTTGTTTAGTGTGGAGCTTGATCAATCCCCAAGTGGGAGATTGTTAGTTTTTGGTGATTGATCAGGGAAGTACTGTACATACTTCATAATTCTTTGAAAAAAATTG
The DNA here is from genome assembly GCA_028749045.1 of Cupressus sempervirens. NCBI lineage: Eukaryota > Viridiplantae > Streptophyta > Pinopsida > Cupressales > Cupressaceae > Cupressus > Cupressus sempervirens. The sequence continues at coordinate 638,371,581 of CM053793.1, forward strand.
GGTTGTGGCCAACGTATGGCCAACATGTTGTAACCCTAAAGTGGTAAAAGCACTTGTATAAAAGGGCTTAGGGTTAGGTATCTTTTATAATGTGTGATGCAAAAATTTCTTCTTGTGACAATATTGAGTTGTAAGGGATTACAAATTGTAATCAAGTTGTATTCACTGGATTGTAATAATATTGGACTTGCTATTTGGTGGACGTAGCTTAGGGTTTGGGTGAACCACATTAAATCTTGGTATCTTGTGTTCTTTTTTGTGTGAGTTATTATTTCTTGATATTATTTATATTTGCATTACTTGATATTTATGCCTATGGTTTAATCCTAACATAGGTTGATTATTACACCACATTCACACATCAACTGTATACATATTCAATTTCTTTTAGAGATGGTTATCTTTTATGTAGTTTAAGACATCCTTTTGATATTGGTTGTGTATTGGGTTTGGCCAATGAGGTTAACCTTTATCATGGTAATTGAATTGTTTGCAGAACATGATTCCTCTACCATAAGCACCACCTACAAATGAGGTACATGGAAATGTTGATGGTGTGGTAAGACATCTGATGCGGATTTGTATGGATAAAAACAAGAGTCCTCTTGAACTGATTATGTGCATTATGCCCCAAATACACAACAAGCATCTATATGGTTTGTAATGTAATTTTGTCAAGATTTTAGATTTTTTTTTAAATCAACAAATAAAAAATAGATTGTTACCACAGAATACTATACTAATTTATTTTTGGCATCAATTGGCTTTTGTAAAGAAGATTTGTGAATTGGACTTCGGGATTTGGACTCAGTGTTGCTTGATGGACCATGTGAAAAAGTGTAAACCTAAATACATTGCCAATGTTATATTAAAAATAAATTAAAAGGTGGATGTTCCTTCAGAAGCAAATGTTTTTTCTATCTTAATATAATCTTTGGTATTAACTAGAATGGACCATGTGAAAAAGTGTAAACCTAAATACATTTCCATTGTTATATTAAAAATAAATGCAAAGGTGGATGTTCCTTCAGAAGCAAATGATGTTTCTATCTTAATAACATCTTTGGTTTTAACTAGAGTAATTTGACAGTTGTTATTAAATAATTAGGAGGGAAAAATTCTCTATTGGTTGATGAGTAGAGGAATTTTTTACCTCTTATATCAGAAGTACCTTCACTAATCATTGGTGTTGACATCTCACATTCAAGGATTGGAGACGATAGTGGTCCATCGATTTTATCTGTAAGTATCTAAAATACAATTTTTGTTTTGTCATCATGGAGTGTTGTCTAAAACATAATTTAGTGTCAATGCAAAGAGCCACTAATGGGAATGTTATCTGTGCTAATAATGTCAAAATATTGCTGCAAGTATGGATTGACCATCTTTCTCTAAGTATGAAGCAATAGTTCACACAAAAAAATAAGGGTTTGAAATATTTGAAGATCTATACTAGGAGAAAGAGGATGAGTAGGGCCACAAAGAAACATGAGGGTGTTTCAAGTAATTTCTTATTTGACTAAATTAGTTAATTATTTTCTATTGTTATTATTAATGTTAAGCAAGTTTTAAATGCATCAATTACATTTGAATTTGTATTGTAAATGCCCTGTCATTTATTTTTAAAGAGCCTTCTTGCTTCTATAACTTATTTGATGTGTGGATTTGTATTCCTTCTTGCTTCTATAATTCATTTATTGTACATTTTTCCATGGCTTTAGTTTTCATGTTTTGTGTGCTATTTTTTTTCTTTTAAAATTTTCCAGTTTCTTCCTTTGAACAACGTGTCTCTTTTCACCACTTTGTCCTTAGCCACATCCTTTTAAGCTATCCTAATATTTTATTTACTCATTTTATTCTCTACTAGAATCTTTTCATCCTCATGATGGATCACAAAATGTGATCTGAAATAGTGACGTAAAAAATAACACAATCAATCCTAAAGCTATCTTCATTAATTCACAAATTGTGGAAAAATTACAAACTTTAGTTGATATGATTATTTTCTTGTGGAAACTATTGTTGGGAATTTGAAAGGTGACATGTTAACTCTGAGGGCAATACTTCTTGATGATAATGCGCAAGAAATAACTATACATATAAAAGTTAGTATAAAGGCTTAACATTTGGCATAAATTAAAATTCAATCTATTCAATACAAAGGCAATTCCTTGATGATATTGTTGAAGCTCTATTTTGATTGTGGCTTATTCAAGTCACAAATCTTATACATTTTAAGGTCAGCATTTAGGCTTTGTAGGTTTAGTAAGCCTTTTGAATTTTGATTACATGTGGAATATACAACTTCTAATGGAAAAAGGTCTGCCATACAGGAATTATAAAATATATGATTTTGACAATTAATTGCACTGGTTGATTTTTCTTTAACTTGGTAGCAACATCTTTAATCATGGGCCTTCACAATGTTAATGTTAGTGCTTGACCTCTTTTTAGGTTTGCTTGCAATTTATTGTAATCATTATACATGATAGAAAATCATTGACGCTAATTTTATTCCTCACTTGCTAGAAAGAAAAAATGATTAGAGCCCTACCATAAGGGATGTTAATGTCCCAAATGTTATAAGTTAGGGATGCACCATAAATTATGGTAATATTTCTTAAGAAGATACTTTTTGGGGATGTTTTTGGGCCACCTCTAGGATTATTGACTTATACATTTTTCTATTGATGTAGAATATAAAAATATTTACTACATGGAGTTTTTAATTCTAGATCTCATGATTTTTATATCATTTATGGTGTTTTGTTCTCCATTTTAAGGGAGTCATTTCTTGAGGCAGAAAGTGTATATTAAATTATGTGGGATGGGAATGCATGATTAATTTTGGTAACATTTCCTTTCTTTCTCCTTGGAATATGGGGAAGGGAAAATTGGATACCATCTCTGCAAACATCCCTTAAGTGAAAGGGATTAAATGAAATGTTTTAAGGATATCCTTGGTTTATTTGAGTTGGGGGGAACATTATTGGGCCATCCTTAGTTTATCTGAGTGAGTGTAAAATGTTTTTCAGGCCATCCTTGGTTTATTTGACTTCAAGAATTTTCTTAGGCCATCATTCATTTATTTAGCATATGATACTTTTTTAATTTCATGGATGGAAGTGTTGTTTATTTTGAAATGTTTTTGCTCAAGAATTTATGTTTGTTTTGTGAAAGACCAATATGGTGTTTTCTTTTTTCCTTTTTTGTCTCACTTCATTTGTGGAATGGGGATAGTGGGTTGTTCTGTGAATTATTTTGGGGATGACAGTTTTTGAGATATTTACTAAGATGGTGGCGAGATAACATATGAGTGAGTGAGTGAGTTGGTGTGTGTGTGTATGTGTGTGTGTGTGTGTGTGTGTGTGTGTGTGTGTGTGTGTGAGAGAGAGAGAGAGAGAGAGAGAGAGAGAGAGAGAGAGAGAGAGAGATCTCTACTAGTTCATAAACAATAGTTTAATATGACATTAAAGCGATGTGAGATGATGTTTGTAGAAGCTTGCATCTAAGCGCATTCCAAAAGGAAATTGTTCATTTATATTTCTTACACAAAACAATAATGTACCAGACCATGGAAAATGCATCTTAATCTCTCTTCCAATGAACTATAATAATTCATTATAATACCATATCAAATTTTTGAAGTTTAAACTCTTATGAATAGTGAAATTAAAAATTCAGATAAGCTTGTATCCATGTATCTAAATCATGATATATTTATTGTTGCTGTCATAACACTGTCATGATTTATTTATCAGTAAATGTTTTAATGCTATTTTTCTTCAAGGGATGTTTGGCCATTGGAGAGATGGGTTAAGGAAGTTTGAAATACCCCTATATGGCCCAGGGATGCCCCCCTATAAATTTCATGTCATCCCCAATTTCATGGACATGTTTTTGAGAATTTTTGAATTTTCTCAGTTGGGAGGACAACCCCAAAAGTCCCCTCATTCCAAGGTGACTTAGGGAATGGGGATGGTTGTTTGAGGTGTTGGGATACATACTTGTGTTATACAAGTTTTCTCGCTTTGTTCTTCTCCTGATTCTATTTTGTTTGTGTAATATGGTCATATGATAGCATAGAAGGTTGAATCCTTTGAATGCTCTATGACATGAGACTTTTTGATACCTTTCCAGACACAAATTTTGATCAGCCAACTACTGTTTGTAGAACTTCATGTGACCTAGTTGAGAACAATAATGACATGTGATAGATTTCAGATTTTGATTCTTTGAAGAATCATGAAGTTTTTTGTGTCCTTTCTATGTAGTAGAATTGTCCCCTCATTCCCAAAAGCCCCAAAAGTCCCCTCATCCCATGGTGACTTAGGGAATTGGGATGGTTGTTTGAAATGTTGGGATGTGTACTTGTGTCATACAAGTTTTCTCACTTTGTTCTTATCCCTATTCTATTACGTTTGTGTAATATGGTCATATGATCATGTAGAAGGTTGACTCCTTTGAATGTTCTATGACATGAGCCTTTTTAACATCTTTCTAGGCATAATTTTTTATCAACTAATTACTTTTTTGTAGAAGTTCATATGAGCTAGTTTACAACAATAATGACATGTGATAGATTTTAGATTCTTTGAAGAATCATGGAGTTTGTTGTGTCCTTTCTATATAGTAGAATTGTCTTTGCCTCTTTCCTTGGTATTTAATGTTTTTTCATGTTGGATGTGTCATTGTTGCTAGAAAACTACTTACATTTATCCTCTTGTAATAGTCTATTACACAAAATATCAAACTTAAAAAATCAACATTGCAGAGGTGATACTGAGATCTTCATTGAAGTGCTCATAGGTTTGTGGTAAGCTTTTCAAAGTAATAATCACCATATCCTTTTCATTAATCTCGCGATCATTGGTCTCAATGATCACCAATGTTTTTGATGCTCATTAAATGATCTTGAAAGGAATTTTTTCATTCATAATAATTGAGGACAACATATTTGTAAGAGAAAAAGCTATGCATTTATTTGATGTCTTGTGCATATTCTTAATGAAAGTCCAAATTTCTGTAACACTTGCCAAGCGACACTTTTAGAAACATTTCATTAATATAGATAGTGTGAGTAGATTTACCAATAACAAGTAGATCAAGAGACTCTATGAAATAGACCCCAACTCTTCTAAAGACTGATTAACTACTTTCTAACTATCTATGTACTAGTCTAAACTAACTGTTACCAACTAAAAACAAGTAATTTGTTGTCAAGATGACAACAAAAGTTGTCACCTCGACAAGAAACCATTCCAAGCCATCTAAAACAACTTATAAAAGTTTTAAGGACAACCTTTAAAATCAAACTAACTCATAAACCCTTACTACTAACCCCTACTAACTCTAATTAAGCCTTTTTAGGCTCATATGGCCAATATAGGATTTTTGCAACTTATTGCAAACTCAATGCTTTTTAAATCACTTAGAGGCTTTAATAGCCTTATTACATCATTTCAAAACATTATTGATCATATCCCAATCCTCTAACCTAGTAGCAAACCATAATCCCTTCCTGGTGACAATTAGGTACCTTACTATTTCCATTAGGCTCACATTTAGGATTGTGATTAAAATAAGATCAATTTATGATCAAAACAATATTAAAGACCATGAACATTCTCATTACAATTTTTAATAAAACTTAGAAGGCCATTTGCCTTCAATTCCACCTAAGGATCCATCAGTGATCCTGGTGGTTTTCATAACTGTTGCTTGTAACTTTGGTGTTCCTGCACTAATTCTGCATGTTCTTAGGATTTAATACTTTGTTATACCCTTATAAACAACTAAAATTTTCTAAGATTGCTAGCAGAAATTTTTATTACAATTCATGATGTTTCTACGATATCTAATAATCAATTGATTTAAGCATTATACACTAATGACTGACTGACTTCTAGAAAAAAGTGTTAAATGTTTATAGTCAATTCCTTTGCTTATAATATTTTAAATACTACTAGTAATATAATATTATCATTATGCAGATTGAAATCCAACCAAAATTATTTTGGGTAAGTAAAATAAATTTATGCCCTATGTTCATATATCCATTGATTTCATCACTATATAGGTAATTGATCATTTTCATTTATTTCTTCTATTTTTCCTTTTTCCCTCTTATTTCTAACTTTGGATTTTTTCCTATGTTATGTATTTCATAATATTTTTTTCAGCAAGAGAAGGGAGACATGATGCAAGCCATTAATCCAGACAATAATATTCTTGGTAAGTATTTTTTTTCTTTGCAAAAGGTGTGTAGACTTCAATGTTTTTAGTTGTATGATTTTGTACTTATTGCATCACTAGTGATTATCTTTACAGAGTTTTCTAAAGAAAATGTGGCATACATTTAAATTGATAATAATATGGAACCAATATGAAATAATTTGAGTAGAATAGTAAATTAGTAATGATATGGAATGGATAAATATGAAATTGTTTGATTAGAATAGAAACTCTTGTACTTTTAGAGTGTAGTTTTTTCCAAATAAATTTACACTGACCTTGTAATTTCACTTCTTTTTTGTGATCATTTTAAGAATTTTTTATTGCTACAAGCTAGTGATTTCTGATTGTATCCTCTCATCACTTACTCAATATCCAACTTAGCAGAGGTCTCAAGGTTAAAGATCCCATTAATATAAAATAATACCCTAATTAGCTTCTAATAGATCATGGGAATCCATAAACCCGTTATGTTGCAAGGGCCTTCGTTGATTCTAAACTTACATGGAGATTTAGAATTTCCACTTATTATATGATAATGTTATTTTTAATTTTTGATAGTCCCAGGGACACTGCTGACACTAGATTTTTTTGTGTAGAAAAGGCTTTACAAAGATGTGTTATATTCCACTTAGTACTATTCCTATTTATAATGGTTTTTCTTAAGTCATTTATTTAGTTTAATGCTTCCAGTATAAAGTCCTCATGTTCCTTGGTAGCTTTTATGTGAATGATCCTAATTCTAGTATTTTGGGATGCTTTAGTTTCCATTGAAAATCATTCAATGAGGTTCCCTATTTTCATTTAATGGTTGCTTGTGGTTTAGATTTAACTATCATATGATATGATTATTTTATTTTTTGATACCCCAGGCCCATATGACTTCATGACTCAATGATTTATGAATCTTTTTGTGTGGTTAGAGTTTGTTACAAATTTAGCTAATTCTAAATTAATGGTAGTTTTGAGCATTGTTATGTCATATATACCATCCAATACCATTTTGAGGGAAAAGTGTTAATGATGATAATATGAAGTATCCTTATTTGTTGGTTATTTTATAAATTATTCATATTTTAGTTTCCATTGAATGATTATTTTATGATTCCTCTTTTTTGTATGTTGACTACCTCATGATATAAATAAATGATACTATTATATTAAGTTTCTGATACTCTTGGAAAGTTTTTAGTCTTGAAGTTTCCTTTGTGGTATTGCTTTATTGAAGTCTCTTTCCATATCACTTTGACTGGTAATGTAGAGCTAAAGAATGCTTTGACATGATAAGAGGTGTCCTTCAATGATTGAATGCTGGGGACAAATGGGAAATCTCACTTATTAGAGGCTTAGCTTAGAGGTAATCTATTTATTTAAATTTATTGGCAATGGCCCTTGTTCCCATGATATTGTATGCCATTACTCGCATCATGTACTTTTACTCTGCATTTCAAATTTTTGATACACACATGTTGGAAATAATCAAGACTAGCTAGGTTACTGAGAGGGGATGGGTGAATCAGTAACCTCAAAAACTTTAAATAAATTCAGCACTTAATCCATTCATCATTCATTCATATAATCTACTACATGCATGAGAAAAGATAAACATTCATAACACATGAACACAGAATTTTGGTGATCCAGAAACCTTCCAAATAGAAAGTAAAACTGGGGTGGGAATGATACCCACAAAACTTCACTACTGTAGTATAAAGTTGGCCTATTAGGGGTTACATTGACAAATTTTGATGACCTACTCTGTTAAGAGCAATTTGGATTGCTAAATCCACCTTGTTAGAGGTTTTACAAACATACAATGAAGTATGCACTATGTTAAGAGATTTAAACAGAGACTATTAAGTTTACCCTGTTAAAGGATTTAGAAAACTGATGGCTTACATTGACCACTTTTGATGACCTGCCCTGTTAAGAGAAATTTGGACTTCTAGATCCACCTTGTTAGACGTTTTACAAACATACAATGAAGTATGCACTCTATTAAGAGATTTAAACAAAGACTATTAAGTCTACCCTTTTAAAGGATTTAGAAAACTGATTCACCTATTAGGACAAAATAGTAGATCTAACTTAGAACTTGATTGCTAATTAGATCCTTGAAGTACAGATCACCTCTTGTGATTGATATATCTTTACTGCTCCTTATAGACCTTGCTGAATACTCTGCTTTGCTATTGATTTGCATTCACTCTTCTCAAAACATTACATATCCATTCCTTGATACACTTATGCATATATTGAAAATGATACAATACATTACATATATACCATTCCAATATTTACAATTACAACGTCGGCTAAAACACAAGTAAACAAAATATTATTGAGTCGACCAAACAGTAGAAACTCAGGTTCTAAATAGCTGACTTGGTGACCTTCTGATACTCAATGTCCACTACATTACTCAGCATCATCATGCACTCGATAGAAGTAGAGGCTCGGTCCATGCTAATCACACAATGTAGCTTCAAACTCAATAACCATTGGAGAGTCGGTAGATATAGTGTCACTTGGTAGATACTAAATCCTTCGTTTACCTTTCATTCACTCGATAAACACTATACATCCATCACTCGGTAGACACTGGTTTCACATCACACAAATTGATGACTCAATAGGCATTGTGAAGCTTGGTGACCACTATCTACTCAGTGAAAACTGTTGGACTACACACTCACTCAGTAGCTTTAGGAATGCTCGGTGTGAACTACTTAACTGCTGAACTTACTTGGCAACCATTGAATGCTCGGTGAAAACTATAGACTGAGTGATGAGCTCGGTAATCATTTAGAATTGAGTAAGTGTTGTCACTAATGAAAAATACACCATAATGCCCCCTTTGGCATTAGTGACAAAAATACTTATGCACCTTATGTACACTGACATACTAATTTTTGATTTTTCAAAATCAATCTTTGTAAAGCTACTATATATACATTTTTCACATATCTCCCCCATACATATGGCATACTATATACATAGTCTCTCTATACGTCTATCAATCTATTTTCTCCCTTATTGTCTCCACAAGTCTCTTATCATCTCTTACTCCCCCTTTTTGACAATAATGCCAAAGAGTTATGCAATACATTCAAATAGAGACACCAAAATGTGAGAGAAATTCAGAATGTATCTTTAGAATAAGAGCTAAACTCTTATCCCAGTTGTCTTGCAAAATTTTGTAGGTGGAGAGAGCCACTTGAACTTCTGCAGAAAGTTCAATCACATCATCTACTATGGAAAAATTGTTATCCTAGACCAATGTCTTTTAATATGCAATATGTTTTTGCATTGTGTCCATAATTGGAAGGATCATATTTTGGATATCTATCAGTGTGGACCTAATCCTAGCTTCCTCTCTTAGCAATTATGCCTGCATTTTTGACAAATATCTCACCTTGATGTGATGTGTTGAGCTTGAACTAGGGTCAAGCTATAGCCTTTGAGCACTTGCCTTCATATCTACATCAATCTTATTCAGTTTCTCTTTGATCTCCTTGGTATACTTGGTAACATCACAAAGCTTAGCAAAAAGTGATGTCACATTGGAAAAAGATCATTCAAGATTGCTCAAAATTGAAGATAGTTAAACTTGGTTTATAGCAATGTGTTGAGCAATGTGCTCAAGCACCTTATTATCAAACTTCTTCTTTGCCTTCTCAATTAACTTTTCTTGGCCAGAGGTATCCTCATTAAACTTATTGACTACTTCTTCCAATTGTAGCAAAATGTGTTGAGATGAATCCACATTAACACCAATAGCTTTTGTTATTATATTCTTAGCATTCTCAATAATTTTGAATTCTCTATCTCTTTCAGCTCTCAATTGTTTTTGCCTTGCCTTCTGCTCCAAAAGTTTGCTGACTAGTATCATTTCATCAGCTGTAGCAGTATCTAGATCCAACTTGGGAATGACAATTTCCTTGTCCAAATCAATATCTTCATCAATTTCCTTACTAGTAAGCAAGAGTTTTAGTGGTGTCCTTGGTTCTACTTCTGACCTTACTACCTTGGACTTAGGAACAGAAACAATTGTAGAAATAGCTAGACTTGTAGTAAAAACTTGAATGGTTCCATCTAAAGGAAAACTGAAAGAAGTGCTAACTAAAATTGATGTGCTACCCAAAATTGAAGTAACAATAGGTGAAGCAAAACTGGAGTACTTATAATAGAAGAAATGACTGGAACAAAAGTTGATGCTATCAAAGTTTTAGTAGACAAAATTGTCGAACATAATGATACATTTACTGTACATGCTACTGATGAAGTTGACAAAATTGTGGATCTGGATGCTGAACACACTATTGAAGTAGATGACTTGGGAGCTGATGAAGAGAGATGCAACTCAGTAGATGAAGTGGTAGAAACTTCCATTGCAAATACCTGGAGCAGTGAGGTAGCAAATAATGATTGAATAGATGATGTGTCTGTTGAAGTTGCTATCACATTTGCTGAAGCTATCTCCAACCTTGATGATGTAGCAATCTTAGGTAGAAAATAAGAAAGGGAGGCTATAACTTGTTCTGCAATTCTCACAGAATCACTTTCTTCATCTCCTTCCTTATCTTCCTCTTTAGCTTCTCCCTCTTTCCCTTCATCATCCTTCATCAATTCTTGACATTCCTTAGCATCAATGGTAACACATGGAGTGTTATCTTCTTCATCATCATCACTGTTATCCTCATCATCCTTGATTTCCATTGGGTCTTTACTAGGCTTGTGAAGATGATAGATGTTCTTCTACATGTTTTTTGCATCTCTAACAACATGCTCAATGTCTTTGATCAAAATCAAACATGTATGGAATCTAATTATCATTTTACCTTCATTATTTTTTGTTGCTACCTTAACTTCTACATCTGTAAGAATAGGTAGTAACTTCCTCAATGATTGCTCATATATATCTTTTGCTATCTATACAGCTGATTCCCACCTTGGCTACAATCTTGCCAATAATTCATTAGAAATTTGAGGGGCAATTTGATCAGGGGAATATTTTCATTTTCCCATCTTATTGAGTACTAGCTCCTCAATTTACATCTTATCAGCATCTAATCTTGTTTCAAACTTTAGGGCTTTGAAGTTTTTGATGCCTACTCCTTCTTCCATCTATTTCAACCTTTCTTGAATGGTGACTGGGGGCTTGCTCAATACAACTTCACTATGACCTTTCTTCTTGGATCTCCTTGTGAAAAAAGCTGTGGAAGCCTTGGGTGGCTTGGTAATGATTACTCTACCCTTTTTCTTCACTAGTTCTGCCTCCTTTCAGATTCCTATTCTTCTTCTTCATCTTCTTCATCCTTTTCTTTTCCCTCGGTAAGCATGAGAGGGCACTTGCAGTTTTCATCTTGGAAATCTTCCTCTTGCCTTTGCTTATAGCCTAGGGTAGCTTGATTTCAAGCTCAATTCTAGCTTTGGCCTCATCATAGGTTCCAAAAATAGGTAGCTTAGGATCTACTAGCTCATTCACTAGTGCTTTAATGATATCTTTTTTTTCATCAATGTTAACCTCATATGGAAGAGGTTTCATCTATGTAATTCTTGGCCTGACTATCTAGATATACACTCTATCATAGTCAACCATAAAACATACATCATCTTTGTAGTCTTCAACAAGCTTGGGAGGAATCCTGAATCTATTGTTCATCTTCTCCTTGAAATCTTCAAAGTAGTTATCCATAATGCTATCAAAATTTATACCCATTTATGCATTGAACTCATTTATTTGATAGAAAATAAGAACATCTTTTCTCCATACAACTGAACCTTTTGATGGGAAAAACTTTTGAACATAAAAGAAGAGACAAGTTAGCAAAGAACCAAATTTGCAAGGGTTGTTCTTTGAAGTCCTGATGTTGTCCATATTTTTATTCAATTATTTCAATAAAAACTTTGACAGATCAAATTCCAAGTTTTTCTTCACAACCTTATATGCCAAATCCACTGCCTCACATGGCACATTGTTCAAATGATTGGAGCTATAAATCTTCTGAGCAATGATGTGAATACCAAACCTTAATTCCACATCAAAAAAAAGGCTAATCTTCAAACCTCTATTGTCCCACTTGGCTAGGATTTTCTTTTGAAGTTCATCCTGACCTAGGGTTTTGGTAGTTTTGGCTTTGCTCAGCATGGGGAGAACCGTAATCTTATGAATCATTTTCTTTGTGATCAATACAAGTTGTTCTAACCATAATTGTCAATTATGCACATGACTGAGAATATACCTAATCCACTTAATCTAAAAGCTCCTTGGCATATGTGGGATATGGGTTAATCCTTTGGTTTCTAAATGCTAATGCTCAAGTTTCAGCGAACCATCAACACACATTTCTCCAAGGGCACTATCCATTTCTAGGGTTCCAATCTCTTGAACAGAAAACTTAAAATGAATGCGTATATCATAGATTAGGAGTACCTTGGGAGGAATTTGTAATTGAGCTCCATTAGGGTCTAGTAACTTTGCAATTGTTGGTACAAACTTGAAGTTTGATGCTTTATGACCTTGATGACTACAATTGTAGCATTTTCCATTGAATTTTGCCTTTCCATTGCTCCAACATTTGTTTGATGTATGACCTAACTTACCATAGTGATTGCAAGTAGGTCTTTGATTCCTTTGGGCACCTTGTTTGGAAGATTCACCTTCTCCATTGTATCCAAGTCTTGCTTTAGCTTTTTGCCTATGAAGATTCTAATTACTTTCCTGATTCAATTGATCCATGTTTGCTTGAGATTTCATTATCCTTTCATTGAGTTGCTTTTCAAAAAATAGATCATCTTTCAATCTTTCATTGATCTATCTTTCAGTGATTAAATCATTCCTTAAACTTTCATTTTCAAATCTCAAATTCATGATTTCCTCATTTGCATTGGAGAGCTAATTGATGAGACTTTCTTGCTGAAGGTATTGATTTTGATTTGCATTATTTCTTGATTCCAAGTCTTCACTTGTCTTATTCCTTTGTTCCAATATTTCACACATTCTTATTGACTAAATTTATTGTTATCTTTTCAATTTTCTTACCTCTTCTTGTAGAGAGCCATTCTTTTTCTAAGACTTATTTGATTGCCTCATTTGCTTCATCTGAACTACTTGAAGGGAAAAAGTCTTCAATCTTTTCTTGAACATACCGGTGGTCATTCATCCGTCTAGTAAGTTCCTTCCTTCTTTTTAGGGATTGGGAGAGATGCTCTTTTGCTTCCTTAAGTTGAGCTATAGCTATCTCTAGATCCAACTTCCCATTGTCGATAGCTTTATCAACTCTAAATATCTCCATTATCCTTGATCTTTTCTCAAGCAATCAAACTTTATCCTGAGAACCACAAAGCTCTGATACCAATTGTTGAAAATAATCAAGACTAGCTAGGTTACTGAGAGGGGAGGGGTGAATCAGTAACCTCAAAAACTTTAAATTAATTCACCACATAATCCATTCATCATTCATTCATCTAATCTACTACATGCATGAGAAAAGATAAACAGTCATAACACATGAACATAGAATTTTGGTGACCTAGAAACCTTCCAAATAGAAAGTAAAATTGGGGTGGGGATGATACCCACAAAACTTCACTACTGAAGTATAAAGCTAGCCTATTAGGGCTTACATTGACCACTTCTGATGATCTACCCTGTTAAGAGCAATTTGGACTACTAGATCCACCTTGTTAGAGGTTTTACAAACATACAATGAAGTATGCACTCTGTTAAGAGATTTAAACAAAGATTGTTAACTCTACCCTATTAAAGGATTTAGAAAATTGATTCACCTATTAGGATGAAATAGTAGATCTAACTTACAACTTGATTTCTAATTAGATCCTTGAAGTACAGATCACCTCTTGTGATTGATATATCTTTATTGTTCCTTGTAGACCTTTCTGAATACTCTTCTTTACTATTGATTCTCATTCACTCTTCTCAAAACATTACATATCCATTCCTTGATACAATTATGCATATATTGCAAATGATACAATACATTACATATATACCATTCTAATATTTACAATTACAAGGTTGGCTAAAACACAAGTAAACAAAATATTATTGAGTCGGCCAAACAATAGAAACTTGGGTTTATGAATAGCTAACTTGGTGACCTTCTGATACTCAACATCATCATACACTTAGTAGAAGTAGAGGCTCAATCCATACTAATCACACAACATAGCTTTGAACTCGATAACCATTGGAGACTCGATAGATATAGTGTCACTCAGTCAATATTGAATCCTTCATTTACCTTGCATTCACTTGGTAAACACTATACATCCATCACTTGGTAGACACTAGCTTCACATCACTCAAACTGATGACTTGGTAGACATTGTGAAGCTCGGTGACCACTATCTACTTGGTGAACACTGTTGGACTACACACTCACTCGGTAGCTTCAGGAATGCTCAGTGTAAATTGCTTAACTATTGAACTTACTTGGTAACCACTGAATGCTCAGTGAAAATTGCAGACTGAGTGATGAGCTTGGTAATCATTTAGAATTGAATAAGTGTTGTCACTGATGAAAAATACATAATAATGCCAACAACACATTCTCCAAAAACATAGCCTTCTTATTGTTGTAGGAGTTTTTACAATTTATGTTGCTCTTTTTCTACTAAAAAGCCTTGCAAGTTCTAATAAAAAGAACTGACTTCCTCTAGGACCAAGTGGTCTTCCCCTTATTGGGCACTTTCATATTCTTCTTGATAGTAAAAGGACAATTCACCAGATCTTAGCTTCTCTTGCTAAAATCTATGGGCTAGTTATGCATGTCAAATTTGGTAGCCACACTATTTTGATAATAAGCTCTATAGAGTTAGTGAGAGAGTGTTTCATAGTGAATGACAAGGCTTTGGGATCAAAGCCTCAACTTTGATAAGGGAAGCATTTGGGGTAAAATTATTCAATGGTTTCTTGGGCTACATATGGCCCCTTCTGGATAATTACTCAAAGATTTGTGTTCTCAAGCTTCTCCTCCAAAGAGATCTCAACAATTTTGCAAATGAGTCACTTCTTTGTTTGAGCAGGCTCAGCTACATAATAGTGTTAACATGAAGAGGTTCTTCTCCTTCTTGAACTTCAAGACGCTCATGTCTATGATCATTAATGAGAAGTATTTTGGAGAGGATTCGGGTGTCTCAGAGGAAATTATTTCCAAGGCAATTGAGGAGTCTTTTGTGTATCATGGGTGTGTTAATATTGGGGGTTCTAGTTGAAGTGGCTTGATTTGAAAGGGTATGAGAGGGCAATGATCAAGGTACAATCACATTTGGACTTGTATATACAAAAAATATCAAAGAACTTCATCCATATGTAGCCACTTGTAGTGCCATCAATATAGGTCTATGAAATCTCATCTCAATGTGGTCGTAGACCCACCAAAGACCTGAAGATAAATATCCAAACTAATCAGTGACCTGACTATTTTCAGTGATTACTTTGGATATTTATCTTCCACTATTTATTTTTAAACAAATCATCTTGGTCAAAATTTCAACCAATCTTGGTCCATATTTCCACCAAAGTTTGGTCAAAATTTTGACCAATGCATTGGTTGTGGGTTTGGCATGGTTTTCAATCAAGGACTAGCATTGGTCAAACTTTTGACCAAACTTTGGTGGAAATTTTGACCAATTCATTGGTCATGGGTTTGGCATACTAGTCAATCAAGGGCCAACATTGGTCAAAGTTTCAACCAATGTTTGGTGAGCATTTTGACTAAGATTGGTCAAAATTTTGACCAATGGTCCTCACACCAATAGAAGTCATTTTTGACCACATGATTGGTTGAACTTTTGACACATACAGACATTTGTCAAAATTTTGATGACACAAATAACAACACCACAATTGCTCAAAAATTCAACCAACACAGGTCAAAAATTTGACCAATTTTTGTCAAAAATGAGTCAAAATGTACTAGTGTCAAACACCAAGTAAAGACCTCCAATGAGGTACGCACATGTGCACCCCCTAAGAGGTGTGTATGTGTCCACCTGTGCAAACCCAAAAACCCTAAAAACTAAAAAAGAACATAAAAAACCTAAAAATAGGGAAGACACTAAAAAAGGTGCACATATGCACACCCCTACAATATAAAAGGAATAAGACACCCACCTTTGCACAAGCCAGTTGTGCATGTGTGTAGTTTTGCACATGCACACCTTATTAGGGAGGACATGTGTGTTGGTGCACAACTATGCAACACTAAGCCATTTTGAAGGATAAGTAAGTGCACTAGGGCACCTGTAAGGGTACACTAGGTGTACTAAAGGTACAACTGGTCATTAGGGGGGAGAAACTACATTTTTTTGTCTGTCCTGACTTGGTTTGACTCATTTTATTATTAGCTTGAGTCCCGTAGAGTCCATGTTTGGGTCTTTCAAAATTAGGTGACTAAATTTTGTTTCTTTCATATAGATAAAATGATTTCATCATCATCTTCCATGGCTAAGAAAATGGAACCAAAACCCATTGCATTCAAATACCAAGGAGCACCTAAGAAATCAAGATTCTAGGATGGACATGCAGAAATCTAAGATACAGGGCTTGGCCACATTGACTCGATTTCCTTTCTGACTATTTGCAACAAACCCAAGAAGAGGTTAGTGATGATATCTACATTGATCTAAGTGGATTGGTTAACACAACATCACAACCCACATTATTTCAATCTTCTAAACTAATAATGACATTGGCAGAACACTATGTGATAGAGGAGAAGGTCGTAAAGAGTTTCATAGGAGAGATAGTCTTGGACCTCTAACCTCACAACATTGAGAAAGTATTCCATCTTATAGGTCAGGTCAATACCTTAACATTTTATATGATGGATCAGAAAGGTGATATAGAGAGAATGAGAAAGAGGCAAAATAACTAGTGTAGACCTCATTTTTTATCGACATGACACCTTTGGACAGAAGAGTAGGCAAGATGGATATGACCCAAGGATATATGAAATATGACATCAAATACTTGATTGTCCTCCTCAGTAGCAAATATTTGATTGTCCTCCTTAGCAGAGTAATGAGCCTTCCTATAGTGGGTCACCTAAAAACATGGATGTTTCACTTTATTGAAACCATAAGGACTAAAAATATGCCCATTGATTGGGCCACCATCCTAAGTGACAACTTGGATGAGCATCTAGTCATCATCAAAATAGACCCTTATTTTTACATGACATCATACATGGTGTACCTCCTAGCAGTCATAACCACCGACTATTTAGGGCTATATAGAAAGGGAATCATGCAAGATGCAAATGCTTGGCCCTATGTGGTATAGCCACAACTAGTGAAAAAGAAGCTCCCACTATAGAGTGTGGAATACATAGTAGTCAATGATGGATTAATTTTTCCATCATTAGATTCATTGAAGGAGATTATGAAAAAAGAATGTCAATAGAGGTGGCAACCATAATCACTGAAGTAGGAGATTACTACATTCAGTTCAAGACATTCACATATCTTCGGGTAGCCAATACTCTTATATTCCCCAAAAATCTTGCAAGATATCCTTCAGATCAAATAACACTCTTGGAGATAGCTCACCAACTCACTCCTTATGATAGAGTGAAGAAATAGCACAAGAAGACCTGGGTCTGGCCAATCACAATCGGTGCATTTGAGGTGAAGAAAAAGCATGACATTTCTACCCTTGATTTAGAATGGGATTTATATCCCTTGGAAGAATACAGCTGTCCTCACCCATACATTGACAATATTGGGAAAGTTTAACATCTTGCAGGAAAGGTCTTTGTCTATGTAGAAGCACTAGAAGATCATTGGATGAATGCAATAGATGAATATGATGTCCACATAAGGGACTATTATAGGATGAGTCTATATCTAGTAGAGAATGTGTTGAAAATGAAGATTCCTCTAAAGGCTGTAGAAAAGGATGTCCCAGAAGTCATAGATCCTTTTTATAACAGAGATAAAATCTATGACAGGCCAATCATGAATGCAAAGATAGGGCAAGAGGAAAATAATGACATATATCATTAGGCCAAAAATGTGGTCAAGATAAAAAGGGAATGGATCTGGAAGCCATTTTGGATGGATCCAACTCCCTAGGCTATACCTCTACAAGCCACAACCAGATCTCAAAAAGGGAAAGGTGCTAAAGTCACCATACCAACCTGCTTTGCTCAATCCCTAGTAAGGCCAAAAATAGTACATTAACATAAGTGGGAGGCTGAGTACTTCAAGGTAGATAAGGGAAAAAAGAGGAAGAGGACAACCCCTATGGAAAGGAAACAAGTGGTTGAGGCCCAAAAAACACCATCTTAGCAAGAGATAGAGCTAGCAAACTAGCCTCAACATGATCAAGAACAACCTTCAGAGCAACAAGAGTAGGAATGACCAGAGGAACAAGTGGTCCCACCACTGAGAACTTCAAAGGAAGAAGCCTCCCTCTTATTTCCAAAGAGAGTGAGAACATAAACAACGATGGTGGGTGCTCAAAGGAGGAGATTAAAGGAAAAGAATACTCCTTCCCCATAGTTTCTAGAGACCATCCTTGAAGTAGAGGATGAGGAAGAAGGGGAACAAATAGAAAATTTCCCCTTGAGCTAGAGAACCCACTCATCCAAAGCCGCAGAGGAAGAGAGAAGAAAGAGCTCTACTCTATTGAAAATAATTGAAAAGATCATGAATGAAGGATAATGGAACTGGTAAAGAATGTTTTCAATCATTGTTTTGTCATTGATGTCAAACTTGCTACTTACAGGAATGACAATTGCTTTAGTGATCCAAATACTATTAATTGGTTTATTGACAAGGAGGTGACAATCAATAAGATGTAACTAGAGTATCTAGAGAAAGGTTGAAGTTATGATGATGTAATGAAGTATAAGGATCAGCTAAGCCATTGATAAAATAATGTATTGATGACATACTCTAAGAGGATGGACACACTGAGATACATTAAAGATGTAAGGATTAACTAAGTTCATTAGAAAGAGCCGAGCAAGCTAGTTAGAGCCAAACAGATTCTCAGTTGAAGCTGAGCAAGTTCAACTTTAGTATAAGCCGAGTGATTACTTAAATGTCAAGTAACACAAAATCCTTCAAGTGTTAAGTAGCAAAAAAAGATAATGGATGCCAAGTAACTTTTCAAGTGTCGAGCAAAGCTTGCCGAGTGCCAGTAAATAACATTAAGAAGCCGAGTAACACAAAAGGTTTTGAGCATCAATAAACCAATAATGCCGAGTCACTGCATTATTTGTTAAGACAAGATTCGCCAGATCAGCAGTGATAAGGTTGTTACATAAATTTTTTTGAAGTAGTTGGAAGTTATGAATGTTGAGTATGTTGGGTGATGCGACGCGCTCCCCTGCCCACAGGTGGTTAATTATGTGGTGTTCCATGTTCACTAACAGTCATGGCTTTTGGTGCAATGGCAAATGGGCCCTACAATTGGTATCAGAGCCTGGTTTTGGCTTGGTCATGGGTTCAAATCTCCCCGGTGCCATCCCGACCCGCGTAAGCACCTGGTATGCGTGTCGAGGGGGAGATTTTTGGGTGATGCGATGCGCTCCCCTGCCCACAGGTGGTTAATTATGTGGTGTTCCATGTTCACTAACAGTCATGGCTTTTGGTGCAACGACAAATGGGCCCTACAGAGTAGATGTCATAGAATTCTATGTAATTCATGCAAACCAATCCAAGGAAAATGCTAATGAATTTATCATGAAGTTTCCAAAAGAAACAATTTGGAGGGAAAAACAATACCATTTTCTCAAGAGAAAATTAAGATTTGAGCGAGAAATGAAGAATAGAACTTCTTTATAAGGAGTTACAGGTCAGAGATCAAGAGTGTGTGCAAGAGAGGGAATCGGTCATAAGTGTGATCATGCAAAGAAGCCAAGAGGAGTAAGAACAAAGCATCAAGACTCTGAGTTGATCAAGTGACCAAAGATTGCATTGGCATAACAAGTGGAAGAACTCAAGGAGATAGATCTTGAAGGGTGAACAAGCTATCAGCACTACAAGGAAGAGAAGCCAAAAAAAGAAAGGAATTGAAGAGTGATCTAAAATTTGCATATTTAGGGTTGCAATTTGTATTAGGTCAAAACCCTTCTAATAATTTCTTACCATTGTATTAGATATTGAAAACCCTACATTGATAGGTTAGCTTAACAGCTAGGTGGATAAGCCTCAGGAAAAGAATAGAAGATCTCCAGGAGAAGGATAAAGAGATCCTCAGGAGAAGAATAAGAGATCCTTAGGAGGAGGATAGGAGATCCTTAGAGAGGGATGAAAGATTCTTTTGAGAAGGTTACTAAAAATCCCATGGACTTAGGTAAGCCCAACAGCTCTATGTAAATCCTTTAACAAGGTGACATTCCAAGTTGAATGTTCTTAAATCCTTTAACAAGGTCACATTTAACAATGTGTTGTAACCTTTAACAAGGTGGGCCTTTAATAGGGTAGACCATCAGAAGTGGTTGAAATAAATTGCGCAGTTATTTTGTGGGTATCATCCCCACTCCAGTTTTACCTTCTTATTCTTGAAGGGTTTCTGGGTTATCAAATCCTTAGTGTTATTGTGTGATGCATGTTTACTTTTTATGGTTGTTTAATGTTTAATTGCATGCATGATAATTTCAGTTATGTGCCATTAATGATTTGTAGAAAAAAATTTATTGGACATCATTGGACCTTGGATAACTAATTCACTCCCCCCTCTTAGTTATTCTAAATAATTCTAACAATTGGTATCAGAGCACACTGCTGATTTGTTTCAAGGTACTAGCAACAAGAAGATCAACATGTCCAAGAGAGAAGTTCCCAAGCTAAACAAAGACAACTTTGTTGCACGGAAAAGTCTGATGAAGCTACACCTCAGATCAATAGGTGACTATGCATAGACCTCAATTATAGTTGATCATGTAGACCCTGCAGGACCCCTCACTGCAGATGACATGAGCAAGAAGAAGGAACACAATCAAGCGATGTTGGATATAGCTTCAGCACTAAGCTATGCTGAGTATGATGACATCAAAGAATTTGGTATTGCACATCAGATGTGGGAAACATTATCAAGAATCTATGGAGGAGATGATAATGTCAAGAGAGCCAAAAGAGAAAGCCTAAGAGGAAATTTTGATGATATGAAAATGGAAGGAGAGAATGCTGCTCAATACGGTGCAAGGATGAAGGAAGTAGTCAGTGCCATAAGAAGCCTAGGAGGACAGTTAGCAGAAGAAATAGTATGCAAAAAATACTTGAGAACTTTGCTTCCCATCTATGCTATAAGAGTATCATCCATCCAAGAGCTAAGGTGTGTACCGGGAAACACAGTGACATTTGAAGGAATAATTGGAAGACTCACTGCCTTTGAGTTATCCAACTTTGACAACTACAAGCCAAAAAACTTTGAATCTGCATTCAAAGCTAAGATGACGATAAAAGACAATGATGAGGTGCAAACAAAGAAAAAGAATGGAAAAGAAAAGTATGTATCTAGTGACAGCAGCACTGATGAAGATGATGTAGACCAATTGGAGGCATTACTAGCAAGAAGATTTCATAGAGGAAGAGGCAAATTCAAAGGTAAGCTACCAATCATTTGTTTCAATTGTAATGAAGTTGGTCACATTGTAGCCAGATGCACATAAAAGAAAAATTGCAAGGATGGAGGCAACTTCAAGAACAAGAAAGAGGAAAACAAGGACTACAAAGGTAAAGGCAAAAGATGCTATATTGTTGAAGAAGACTCTGATGAAAATGATGATGAAGTAGTCCATGCGGCTATGAAGGATGAATCAAATGAAGATGAAGCAACTGCACTGGTAACTTGCATGAATAAGAATGATAGATGGATCATAGACATCGGATGCTCTCATCACATGACTGGAGACAAAAGTAAGTTCATTACCTTTACTCAATATGAAGGAAATAGTGTTAGATTTGTTAACAATGCACCATGTTAGATCAAAGGGAAAGGTAGTATCAAGCTTACTGAAAAGATATCATGTGATAATGCATACTATGTTGAAGGCCTGAACTATAACTTGTTAAGTGTCTCATAGTTAGGCAACATAGGATGTAAGGTTGAATTTGAAAAAGGAATTGCTAAGATTTATGATTCTCAAGGAAGTCTAATAGGAAAAGGTGATTAGACTAGGAGTAATTTGTTTTACCTTGACATGGAAGATGCTTCTTGTCTTATTGTTCAAACTAATGATGTATGGTTATGGCATAAGAGGCTATGTCATGTAAATTTTGACAATTTGATATGCATTAGCAAAATGAAGAAAGTCAGAGGTCTACCCAAGTTGAAGAAGCTCGATAACACCATGTGCAAACAATGTCAACTAGGGAAGATGACCAAGTCAACTTTCAAAAGCAAGGCTTATACTTCTAATGAAGTATTGGAGCTAGTTCATACTGACTTGTGTGGTCCTATAGAAGTACAAAGCTAAAAAGGTGATAGATAAATAATGCTATTTGTACATGACAGAAAGAGTCGAGCAAGCTAGTTAGAGCCGAACAGATTCTCAGTTGAAGCCGAGCAAGTTCAACTTCAGTATAAGTTGAGTGATTACTCAGATGTCGAGTAACATAGAATCCTTCAGGTGTCAAGTAGCAGAAAAAGATAATGGATGCCGAGTAAGTTTTCAAGTGCCAAGCAAAGCCAAAATGCTTCAGGTGCTAAGCGCTAGTAAATAACATTAAGAAGCTAACACAGAAGGTGTCGAGCATCAGTAAACCAATAATGCCGAGTTGCTACATTATTTGTTAAGACAAGATTCGCCAGATCAGCAGTGATAAGGTTGTTACATAAATTTTTTTGAAGTAGTTGGAAGTTATGAATGATGAGTAGATGTCACAGAATTCTATGTAATTCATGCAAACCAATCCAAGGTGAATGCTAATGAATTTATCATGAATTTTTCACAAGAAACAATTTGGAGGGAAAAAAAAATACCATTTTCTCAAGAGAAAATTAAGATTTGAGCAGGAAATGAAGAACAAAACTTCTTTATAAAGAGTTATAGGTTAGAGATCAAGAGCGTGTGCAAGAGAGGGAATTGATCATAAGTGTGATCATGTGAAGAAGCCAAGAGGAGTAAGAACAAAGCATCAAGACTATGAGTTGATCAAGTGACCAGAGATTACATTGGTATAACGAGTGGAAGAACTCAAGGAGATAGATCTTGAAGGGTGAACAAGCTGTCACCACTGCAAGGAAGAGAAGCCAAGCAAAGAAAGGAATTGAAGAGTGATCTAAAATTTGCACAGTTAGGGTTGCAATCTGTATCAAGTCAAAACCCTTCTAATACTTTCTTACCATTGTATTAGATATTGAAAACCCTATATTGCTAGGTTAGCTTAATAGCTAGGTGGATAAGCCTCAGGAAAAGAATAGAAGATCCCCAGGAGAAGGATAAAGAGATCCTCAAGAGAAGGATAAGAGATCCTTAGGAGGAGGATAGGAAATCCTTAGAGAGGGATGAAAGATTCTTTTGAGAAGGTGATTGAAAATCCCATGAATTTGGGTGAGCCTAACAGCTCTATGTAAATCCTTCAATAGGATAACATTCCAAGTTGAATGTTCTTAAATCCTTTAACAAGGTCACATTTAACAATGTGTTATAGCCTTTAACATGGCAGGCCATCAGAAGTGGTTGAAATCAATTGCGCAGTTATTTAGTGGGTATCATCCCCACTCCAATTTTACCTTATTATTCTTGGAGGGTTTCTGGGTTATCAAATCCTTAGTGTTATGGTGTGATGCATGTTTACTTTTCATGGTTGTTTAATGTTTAATTTCATGCATAATAATTTCAGTTATGTGCCATTAAGGATTTGTAGAAAAAAATTTATTGGACATCATTGGACCTTGGATAACTAATTCACCCCCCCCACCTCTCAGTTATTCTAAATAATTCTAACATACTCATACACCTCCATCCACTCCAAGAGAGCTTATCCAAGGAGAAACTTTAGAATATGAACAACATAAGTGGATAGCAGAGATGGAGGGTGAAGGGATAGATGTCTTTGACTCTCAGACTTTGATTTTATGCTAGTGGGCACTGAGATGGTGGGTGAGAAGATAAGAGATACTCCCATGAGCAAGGCATTAAGAGAGAATTGGAATCAATTTCCTCGTTTGCATCAAGGATCTCTAGGCATTCCATCACCACCACCACAAGATACGACCATCATTCTAGATAAAGGGTCAGTAGTTCTACCTCCAATGATACAAGAAGAACCAAAACGTCAAGTAATCGAGGAGGGAAAATACCAAAAACTTCATGTTGATAAAGTATCTAAAGAGGAGTAGATAGAAGCAACTCAACCAATTCTCCCAGATACAGAGGCCAAATCGTTAGCCCAATAAGGAACAAAAGAATCTTTCAACTGGTCCTCCTTGGCAGAAGAAGATTCCAGAGAGGAGTAATAAGGGAAAGAAGCCTACTGTAGGACCAACTTATTTAGCCAAGTATATGTCACCTATGGGGACAACACCATCATGGATGACGAGGGAAGTCATGTTTTGACAGAAGAAGTAGCTGGAGCTAACAAAAGAGGAGGGAATCAAGGAATTGATTAAAGTGATAAAGATGCTTGAGCCACCTAAGGGTGATGCTAGAACACTTGCCTTTATCATGAAGAATCAAGAATAAACATCCATACATTTTTTTGGTGTAAAGAGGGAAAAAACCCATATGGTAGAAATTTAGTTTTGACACTTAGAAGATTTTTTGGTTTTTGAACCTATCACCAAGGTGTACAAGTGCCTAGGTGCACTTTTCACAAAGGTGCGCCGATAGTTTTGAAGAAGTAGTGTGCCAACAGTTAACTTTCAATTGCTAATTTAGAGCATTCCATGCACTAGAACCACATTTCTATGATAGTTCAACTCCCAGAAACATCTAAAGAGGGCCAAGCTTCCATTTTTAGAGCTTCCAAAGACTTCCAGATCATCTCACAACTTCCTTCTTCTTATCTTCTTATTCTATCATTATTTTTGTGTCATGTAAAGGCTCATGCTATTGGAAATTTATATGATAGGCTAAGTTACTAAGAGGGGAGGGGTGAATCAGTAACCAATAAAACTTTAATATTTATTTTCCAATTAATCCTTCATGTGAATTGTGATCTAATTCCATGCATAAGAAACTGAAAGCATTAAAACATTCATAACACTTTCACACACAATATGGTGACCCAGAAACCTTCCACATAGAAAGTAAAACTAGGGTGGGGATGATACCCAAAAGCTTTAGTACTGGAGTATAAAGTTGGCCTATTAAGGCTTACAATGATCACTTATGATGATCTATCCTGTTAGGAGCAATAAGGACTGCTAGGTCCACTTTGCATAAGGATTTACAAACATACAATGAAGTATGCACTCGATAAAGAGATTTACAAAGATTGATAAGTCTACCTTATGAAAGGATTTAACTGATTCACCTATTAGGATGAAACAGTGGTTGATCTTTGATCTACAACTTAGATTTGCTGAATGAGATTCCTTTAGAGTGTAATGATCACCTTGATGTGATAGATAGAACTTTTTTGCTCCTTATACTATTGTAGCCTTTGTACTTCACACTTCTGCTCTTCTCTACTTGTTACATGCTATCATGCTTATTTTTGGATGTGATACAAAATATTACATATATATCAATCCAAATTACAATTCAACAAAGTTGGCTACTATACAAGTTTGCACAAAATACACAAAGTCAGCCCAACTACAAGAACTCGGGTTCTAAAGACTAGCTCGGTGAGGCTCCTAATACTCGACATCCACTGTCACTACTTGGCATCATCATGCATTTAGTAGATATAGAAGATTAGTCCATATTTATCACTTCCAAGTAGTTTGAACTCAATTTGCACTGTGACTTGGTAAATATTGCAAAACTCAGCATGTAAACTGAGTCACTTGATTCACACTACATATCTTGATCAATGCTATTACTATGAGATCAGTATAAACTAAGTCACTTGGTTAACATTGAGTGACTTGGTCAACAATAGATTCACACTACTGAAATTGCGAACTCAATAACCATTGAACAACTTAGTTTGCATTGATAAACTCAGTAAACCTTATGAAGCTCAATTTACACTGATAATCACCAACCTAGTGCAAATTGCTCGGCACAAATTGAATATTGTTCCTTGAACTCGGTAATGACTGTAGAACTCGGTAAAGCCTGAAATGCTTGTTTAACATTGTTAATTATATAATAAGCTAGGTAGATACTTACTATCTGAATAATTGTGTGTCACTAATAAAAAACTTGACTATAATGTCAAGAATCTCCCCCTTTAGCATTAGTGACAAAAATATTTATCAATCAAAACTGAATTCTCAAAAATTCAAAACATTCTTTATTCTTCATCTAGTGTCTTCAACTCGGTAAAGTATTCTATTTTTAAGATTCTCCAAAATTGCTTTTGTAAGAGATGCTTCTCTAAATATTTGTACATATATAATATGATAATGCTCCCCCATACATATATATACAATATACTTTATATCTTCTCACATCTTCTCCCCTTTATGCAATATGCCTTATATACATCATCTCCCCCTTTTTGACATAAATTCCAAAGGTGTTTTTATATACTATACAGTAATACAAAAATGTGACAAGAAATCAAAATGTACCTTTAGAATCAGTGTCATTATCTTGTCCTAGTTTTCTTGCAACACCTTGCATGTATGCAATGCAATCTGAACTGTTGTTGATAGTTCTATCATATGGTCAACAATGGAGAAGTTGTTATCATTGATGAGCATTTTAGCATGTGCAATATGTTTCTACAATGCATCCATGTTTTGGAGAATCATGCCATGTATGTTTACCAGTGTAGCTCTTATCCTATCTTCTTCTCTTAGTAATTCTGTCTGCATATCAGTTAAAAATTTGGTCTTTGTATAGTGGGCAGAGCTGTAACTCAGGTCAAGTTGCAACTGATGTGCACTTGCCTTCAAATCTTCATCAATTTTAGAAATTTTATCTTTAATTTATTTGGTAAAATTGGAAGTGTCATAGATTTTACCGAATAGAGAAGTTACATTGAAGCAAGAGGTCTCCAATGAGCCTAGAATAGTAGACAAGTCTACTTGATGAATTGCAATATTTTTTGTTATTAGCTCCAAAAATTTATTCTCAAATTTCTTCTCAGCTCTCTACAAAAATTTCTCCTATCCATTCAAATCTTCATTGAATTTATGGACTACTTTTGCTAACTAAGCCAAAATTGGTTGAGAAGTTTCAACCTCTGTGCTGAGTACCTCTTCAAGAATGTTCTTAGCATCTTCAAGCACTTGAAATTCTTTATTCCTTTCTTCTCTAAGCCTTTTCTACTTAGCTTTCTTTTGTAGAAGTTCTCCAATGATGTACATTTGATCAAGATTTAGATTGGAAATATCCCAATTCGGGATAACTATGTCCTCATCAAGATCAATTACTTTTTCCCTTTCTTTTCTTTTACTGAAAATTTTTGTACTCAGTTGGTCTCAACTATCTTTGTACTTATTATTTGCATGCTAGGAATAGAAACAATAGTAGAAATAGTAGGACTAGCAGAAAAAATAGATACTATATTTATTGAAGAAATACTTTGTGTCACCAAAACTGATGGAGAAGGAAGTGTTAAATTCTCAGTAGATGAAGTGCTTGTCACTTCTGTTAATGAAGTATATAGCTGAATGGGTGCAAATATTGATTGAGTGCTTGAACTTGCAATGTTGACGCAACCAATTCTACAATAGCTTTCTCGGAGCTTGATGTCTTCAGTGCTTTGCTCAGAGAATGAGGAAGTGAGGTTATGACCACTACTGCGATCTTCTTAGGGTTAGTCTCATCAATATTCTAAATCCCATGTAGATCTTCCTATTCCTATTCCTCATCATCTATATTGTCATTATTTGTTTCCTCTTCATCATTATTTCCTTCTTCTTCCTTGTAATCATCATCATCATCATCCTTGTCACTGACATTAACAACAAAATCACTTTTCTTACAAAGAATATAAATATTCTTCCATGTGTTGGTAGCATTCTTCACTACATGTTCAATGTCATTGATTAATATCAAACAAGTGTTAAAATTCAAGGTAAGTTTCTCTTCATTTTGCTTCATGGACTCATTAACTTCTTTATCACTCAAGCTCAACATGAGTTGCCACAGGGTATGCTCATATATGTCTTTAGCAATTTTCTTGGCATGTTCCCATCTTGGCTTAACTTTCTCCATCAATTCACTCATAATCTACTGAGCAAGGTGGTCAAGAGAATATTTCCATTTTCCCATCTTAGACATAACCATGCCTTCAATTTGCTTTTTCTCTTCTGTAGTTCTTATCTCATACCTTAGTAATTTGAAATTTGCCATACTGGCTCTACTATTAATTTCCTTCAACTTTTCTTGGAATGGGGGTGGTGTCATTTTGAAGATTACGTCTCCTCCTTCTTTCTTCCTAGATGCCCTCCTTGTGAACACTGCAGTAGATGGTTTTGCAAGTTTGGTTCTAATAACCTTACCTTTCTTCTTTATTGGCTCTTCTTCTTATGACTTCTCTTCATCTTCTGCATCATATTCCTCAATGTCATCTCCTTTGTCTTTAGTCAACAGAAGAGTGGAGCTAGTTTTCAATTTTGCAATCCTCTTCTTCCCTTTGTTGACTACCTAAGGGAGTTTTATTTCAAGTTCTATTCTTTCTTTTGCTTCATCATAAGTGCCAAAGTATGCATCTTTTGGGTCAATATGCTCATTTCATAGTGCTTCAATAATGTCCTTAGTTTCATCAATATTAACCTCATATCCTAGAGGCTTGACCCATACAATTCTCGGTCTTACTGCTCGTATATACACTTTATCACTATCAACCATGAAATACATATCATCTTTGTAGTCTTCAACAAGTTTCTTAGGGATTTTGAATTTTTTATTCATCTTGTCTTTAAATGCATCAAAGTAGTTCTCCATTATACTAACATAGTTTTCTCCCATTTTAGCTATATACTCATTGATTTGATAGAGAACAAGTACATATTTCCTCCACGCAACTATACCTTTTTATGGGAAAATCTTTTGCACATAGAAAAATAGACAAGTTAAGAGTGAACTAAACATACAAGGATTGTTCTATGATGTTTTGACGCAAGGAGAAATAGGAAACTAGGAGGAGGAAGAGTAAAATACTTTCATTAATTCTTCAAATATTCAACATACATGCCTAACTATAAGGCCTTTTGGGTTACGACCAGATACAAATACATTGAAATCCAAGATCCAACAATAAATTCACACCTTCTAGCTCCCTTTTCCAATCATCTTTTTTTCCTTCAAAAAAAAAAGTTTGGCTCTAAGCCTAAACACTCTATTTATACTCACCAAAATGGTTTCCAAATCATTCTAAAACATAGGAAAGCCACAAGTCAGCTCACAACAAATATTAAATACACATACCAAATTAAATATAGGCAGAGTTAGCCCAAACTAGAACCAAACACAGATAACTCAGCAAATGAAAGCTTTTCAAAATTGGCACTCGACATCCATACGAACTCAACACCCAAAGGAATCACTTGGAAATAGCTCTGAACTTGACATCCAAAGAAATCACTCGACAACCAAAGGAGCTCGACAACCAAAGGAGTCACTCGACACCCAAAGGATCACTCAGCAACCAAAGAAGCTTGACAACCAAAGGAATCACTCAGCACCCAAAGGATCATTTGGCAACCAAAGACTTGGCATCAACTTAAGAACTCAGTAACAACTAATAGAATGAACAAAAGTGCAGGATTACAAGGAAACCAAGGATGCTCCTACATCAGACAACCAGAGTTGGAGAAATGATTCTCCTGAATCATGCAAGTGTCACAACCTAAGCTGCATCCAACTCAGATTGAGAAATCCATGTAGCATCTTCAACGAGTCTATTCTTCTACTCACCAAATATTCATAGTAATATTTTCCTCTTGTACTCTTGCCAACTCTCTGATTCAATATTTTCTCAACTTCTTCAATCTGCTTCTTTGGATAGTCCTCTGACACAACAACTTCATCATCTGACTCATGATACTTATAAAAATCAGCAATATTGAATATAGGAGATATATCCATGTCATCAAGAAACTCAACGTTATAAGAATTACCACTGTCAAACTTCTTCATGCTCTTATAAGGTCCAAATTTCTTCATCTTCAGCTTACTGTATGTTCCAACAAGAAATCTTCCTTTCTTTAAATGAAGCATCTCCTCATCACCAACTTCAAAACCATGATGTCTTCTAGACTTATCAGCATTCTCCTTATACTTATGATTACTTTTTTCCAACCTCAACTTCACTTCCTTATGCAAAGACTTCATGAAATCAAAAAATGAACCCCTGCAACACTTCTCTTGTCTTCACCAGCAACATCTCTCAAATCTGATATTCCTCTAGGTTGCATTCCAATAACAATCTAAAATGGTGTCTTTCTTGTACCCATATTCACAAATTTATTAAATGCAAACTTAGCTTGTGCCAATACCATTTCCCAATTACTTGGCTTGTCTCCTACTAAACATCTTAGCAAATTTCACAAACTTCTGTTTACAACCTATATCTGTCCATCTGTCTATGGATGGAATGTAGAACTAAACTTCAACCTAGTACCCATCTTCTTCCACAAAGTCTTCCAAAAATAACCAACAAACTTACTATCTCTGTCAGAAATAATACTTCTTGTTAATCCATGCAATCTCACAATCTCTTTAAAGAAAAGTTCAACAACATGCTCATCATATGATTTCTTCTTACATGGTATGAAATGAGCCATCTTAGAAAATCTATCCAGTACAACAAATATAGAATCATACCCTTTCACTGTCTTAGGCAATCCAAGAACAAAATCCATACTGACGTCACTCCAAGGTTTCATAGGAATAATAATAGGCATAACAAACCAATATTTTGACTTACTTCTTTTGCAACTTGAGAAACTCCACAAATCTTTACAAATTTTTGAACATCCTTATACATTTGTGGCCAATAATACTTCTCTTTCAGCAAACTCAATGTCTTATCAATTCCAAAATGTCTAGCCAATCCACCACTATGCTTTTCCTTAATTAGATTCAACCTCATAGAACTTATAGGAATACACAACTAAATGCCTTTAAATAAAATACCTTCTTGAATGAAATACTCATCATACTTACTTATGTGATATGTTAGATTTGGTGCTCTACACTTTCTCCACGCCTTAGAAAAATCAGGATCAGCATCATACAACTCTTTCATTTCATCAAAACCAAGAATTTCAATTCAGTCAGCAAAGAATTTCTTCTACTCAATGCATCAGTAACTATGTTAGTAACTCCACTCTTATGCTTAATTACAAATGTAAAATTCTGCAAATACTCGACCCACTTCATATGTCTTTGAGTCAATTTATGTTGACTTCCCAAGTATTGTAAAGCTTTATGATCAGTATACAACACAAAATCCTTAGGAATCAAATAATGTCTCCACTTCTTCAATGCTTGAACAATAGCATAAAATTCTTGATCATACACAAAATACTTCCTTTTAGCATCATTCAACTTTCCACTGAAGAAAGCAATAGGTTTACTGTCTTGACTTAGTACGACTCCTATTGTAGTACCACTTGCATCACATTCAACTTGAAACACTTTGATGAAATTAGGCAAAGCCAATACAGGTAATTCAACAACATTTTGTTTCAAAGTCTCAAAACTCTTATCATCCTCATGTCTCCACTTGAATTCCTTTTTATCTCCTCTCATTGTCTCAATCATAGCATTACAAAAAGAACTAAAATTCATTATAAACTTCCTACAAAAACTAGCCAAACCATGAAATGATCTTACCTTAACCACATTCTCAAGTGTAGGCCATTCCAAAATTGCTTTAACCTTCTTAGGATCCATTCTCAAACCGTCAACTGAAATCACAAATCCCAAATATACAATCTCCTCTTGCATAAAAGAACACTTTTTTAGATTAATCAACGACTTTTCCTCTTTCAACCTCTACAATACTTGTCTAATATGCTCAAGATGTTCTTCCTTAGTCTTACTAAATATTAGAATATCATCCAAATAAGCAATCACAAAATTACCCAAAAAACTTTTCAGAACTTCATTCATCAACCTCATGAAAGTACTAGGTGCATTAGTCAAACCAAAAGGCATAACCAACCATTCATAAAAACCATCTTTTGTCTTGAAAGTAGTATTTCATTCATCGCCATCTCTGATTCTGATCTAATGACATCCACTCTTCAAATCAATCTTTGTAAAATACTTTTCTCTACTCAAACAATCCATTATGTCATCCATCCTCGACATAGGAAACCTATATTTCACTGTGATCTTGTTAATAGCTCTAGAATCAATACACATTCTCCATTCTCCATTCTTTTTAGGTGCTAATACAATAGGTACAACACATGAACTTAGACTTTCTCTGATCAAACCTTCCTGCAATAGCTCATGCACTTGTCTGTTAAGTTCTTCATTCTTTGTAGGTGTCAATCTATATGGTGCTTTGTTTTCCAAACTAGCTCCAAGAATCAGATCCATATAGTGACTTATACTTCTCATTGGAGGAAAACCATTAGGTATATCTTTTGCAACAATCTCTTTATACTCATTCAGCAATTCAACAATTTCTTCTGGTACTCGGTCAATACTACCAGCTGTCACTCAGTCACCACTGACTGGTACTTGACTAGCACTATTTTCTGGCACTTGGTTACTATTGACACAACTCAGTCTCCTTGGGATTATAGTAAAATAAACTTGATTCTTTTTCATTTCCTTTTCAAATTGCTTTCCATTAATCATACAAATTTTTATTGCAGTACAACTGACCTCATTTGGACTTTCAACCAAAAGTAGTAGTATTTGTTTCTTACCATTTACCCAAAGAGTATATTGATTCAGTCTTCCATCATGCACAACATATCTATCATATTTCCAAGGCCTACCCAAAAAAATATGACAACAATCCATGGGCATAATATCACACAAAACTTCATCAAAGTAATGTCCAATCTTGAACTTCACAAGGCATTGCTCACTTACCAATATCTTATGCTAATATTTGATCCATGAAACATGATAGGGTTTGGGATGTTTTAGCCTCTACAACTAAAACTTTGTAACCAACTCTTTTGATGCCAAATTTGTAGAACCTCCACTATCAATGATTACTTTGCAACATTTTTCAGCTATCTTGCACCTAGTCTTGAAAAGACTTCTTCTAAGGATAGGTTCTTCTCACTATCAGATTTTCTCTAGTCTTAGGTCCACTTGGTGAAACCTCATCATCTCCTTGAACCACAACATTTATGTTACCTTGCCCACTTTCAGAGGATCTACATTCAAAAAATCTATGTCCCTCTTTACCACACCTGAAACAATTACCATGAAAACCACCTCTAGAATAAGAATTACCTCTTCCTTGGTAAGAATTACCACTTTTCCACTCAATATTGCCTTTTTCATCATTCTTCCATTCAGATTTACCTTTGACTTGCACAAAATTGTCAGATCTACTACCTTCTCCATAATATCTACCTCTCCCTCTCTAGAATCTACCACCTCTACCTCTCTATCTTTGTTCATGCTTCTTTGTCAAGAACTCCTCAGCCTTTAGGGCATATTGGTATGCTTCTTCCACACTTTCCAACTTAACAAAACTTATTTCATCTTGAATTCTAGATCTCAATCCATTTATGTACCTCACAATTTTCTCAACATCATCATCCACATGTCCAGATCTAATGTCCAATCTATAGAATTCCTCAGTATACTCTTTCACAATCATGTCCTTTGTCTCAAATTTTGCATCTTTCTCAACAAGCTAACTTGGTAATCAACAGGAAGGAATTTTTTCCTTACCTTGTTCACCATCTTCAACCAAGTTCTGATCTTCTCCTTTCCTCTTCTTTGTCTATCAATTTGCAAATTCTCCCACCATAGTGAAGCATGACCTTTTAATCTAGTAACTACAATTTTCACCTTCCTATTATTATTAGCATTTTCATACTCAAAGAACTTCTACATATCAGAGATCCAATCTAACATAACATTGGTATCCAATTTTCCATCATAAGGAACAACTTCGACAGTAGGCTTTGAATTAGTCCTAGACAACACTCTGAACAACCTTTTTTCATCTTGGTCTTCTTCTTGTTCTGGGTTAGGCTTTGGTGCTACTACTTCATCATCACTTACATCTTTAAGATGTACTCATCTCCTCTAGGTTGTCTCCACAGCATCTAATCTGGCTGCAATTTGTCTCAATTGATCCAATATAGCATTATCAGCATTTCCTCTACCATGAACCATCTTTGCAAATTAGGTTCCTACCAGATCATAACCCTCTGCAAGTTATAGGTCAAATCCATAGATCTGCCACCCTACAACCAATATCTGAATCAAGGTTCTACAAAATCCAATCTCCACAAGGATAAACCTCACGCTCTAAAACCACTTGACACAAGGAGAAATAGGAAACTAGGGTTGAATGGCACACCTAGTTCTTTGAACCACCCTGCAAGAGTTAACACAGCAGAAACAAACACAAAGAACAAGAACCAAAGGAGGAGGAAGAGTAAAATACTTTCATTGATTCTTCAAATATTCAACATACATGCTTAGCTATAAGGCCTTTTGGGTTATGACCAAATACAACTACATTCAAATCCAAGATCCAACAACAAATTCTCACCTTCTAGCTCCCTTCTCCAATCATCTTTTTTTCCTTCAAAATTTTTTTTCTAGCTCTAAGCCTACACATGCTATTTATACTCACTAAAATGACTTACAGACCATTCTATAACATAGGAAAGCCACAAGTTGGCTCACAAAAAATATTAACTACATATACCAAATTAAATATGGGCAAAATCAGCCCAAACTAGAACCAGACACAGATAACTCGGCCAACAAAAGCTTTTCAAAATTGGCACTCAGCATCCATACGAACTCGGCACCAAAAGGAATCACTCGGTAGTAACTCCAAACTTGACATCCAAAGAAATCACTTGGCAAGCAAAGGAGTTCAGCAACCAAAGGAGTTGCTCAACACCAAAAGGATCACTCAGCAAGCAAAGAAGCTTGGCAACCAAAGGAATCACTTAGCACCCAAAGGATCATTCAGCAACCAAAGACTTGGCATCAACTTAAGAACTAGGTAGCAACTGATAGAATGAAAAAAAGTGTATGATTACAAGGAAACCCAGGATGCTCATGCATAAAGTTCTTATGTTCTCTATATTTTTGTTGAACTAATTCAACATTAGCACAGCTAGGTCAAATGACATGTTGTTCTTGACCACTTTGAGTGTGAGATCCACAGCTTAATATGATACACTGTTTAAGTGACTTGAGCTATATATCTTGTGTGTGATCACATGTATATCGAATTTCAACTCCATATCCATGACACAAATAATCTTAGTTCCCCTCCCATCCCACTCAGCAAGGGTTTACTTCTCTAGCTCTACCCAACTTAGGGTTTTGTTGGATTTGGCCTTCACCAACATTGGAAGCCTTGTGATTTGATGGATCATTTTCTTCATTATCAAAATAGGTTGTTCCAACCATAATTGTCCATTATACACATGACTAAGCATAAATCTTATTCATTTAATTTGAAAGTCTCGTGGCATGTGAGGAATGTGAGTCAAACCCTTCGCTTCAAGGTGTTGATGCTCCAGTTTTAACACACTATTCACACACAATTATTTCAAAGATTTATCCATTTCTAGAGTTCTTGTCTTGAATCAAACATCAAAAATGTGTGCTTATATCATTAATCAATAGTACCTTGGATGGAATTTGAGATTGAGCTCTAGTTGGATCTAGAGTTTTTGCAACCGCCAAACTAAGCTTGAAGTCTAGTGCTTTCCATTCC
Organism: Cupressus sempervirens; assembly: GCA_028749045.1. Lineage (NCBI taxonomy): Eukaryota > Viridiplantae > Streptophyta > Pinopsida > Cupressales > Cupressaceae > Cupressus > Cupressus sempervirens. The sequence continues at coordinate 638,407,764 of CM053793.1, forward strand.
ATGCATCGAACTAACATTTTGGATCCTTTCTTTATTTTTTTGCTAGTAGGTGCTATTTCTCAATAGGGTTTGTAAAGATATGAAAATATTCAATAGTAATTCACATTGATTGGTTGGATGCACTAAAATCACTTTGCACAGATAGCTCTTGAAAATTCACAGAAACAAATGACTTTGATTTTGCCCTTTTTATCAAATTTTTCCTTGCAATCACCATAACTGCCTAGTATGATTGCCTTTCTGATGATAGACTGTCTTCCACTTAGCCTACATTGAATGCTTGGTAGGAACCTTCATGACTCAGTTTCGACACAATAATGAGTTACTCCTGACCTTGCTCAGTAGGGTATATAACCCGACCTTGTTCGATAATTACTGGCATTTTTTGAATGCTCAGTGATCCCTTTGCATCTTGAATGATGATATGGATCTTTCCTTCTAGTTGAATGGAATTGATGTGAGATGTCCTCTTCAGAATCCTAGTTCCAATTTTCCTTGTGGGAGATCAAGTAGAAATGCTTGAGTTGCCCAATTCTTGAGTGACATGTTCATCATTGTCCAGACTTACATTTTCAGAAGATTTTGGAATCTACTATTGTCTCATCTTATTTCTGATGTTATTAGCCTTGGCTTTCTTTTAATCTTCAACTCTTCCAATATTCATATTTGTTCTTGGGAAGATGACCAAGTTCTATACAAATAAAATATCTTCTAGTGGTGTCTCTTGTCCTCATGTGATGTTTTACACAATTCATTCCAATGTGTCCAAATTCTTCACAGTAGTAACATCTACACCAAGTGTTATAGTCCTAGCCAAATATAGCTTTTACAATATGTTTTGTTGGGTTCAATATCTTAGTTTTGCATTCTGAAGATTTGTGCCCATTCTTCTTGCATTTGTGACATTTGCCTTCAAACTTAGGTTTCTCTTTGCATTCATTAGCTCTATGACCATGCTGATTACAATTGTAGCATTTTCCATTGAATTTAGCTTTGCTATTGTTTCAAAATTTGTTTGATGTATGACCTATCTTACCTTTGATTCTTTTGAGCTCCTTGCTTGGATGATTCACCTTCTTTTGTATATCCAATTCTTGCTTTTCCTTTATGTCTGTATTGGATTTTCTCATTTAGTTGATACATGTTTGCCTGAGATTTCATCATCCTCTCATTGGTTTGTCTTTAAGTGTTTAGATCATTTTGTTATCTTTCATTCTCTGATCTTAGATTTTTGATTTCTTTATCTGTATTGGTAAGTTGGTCAATGAAGTCTACTTACTGAAAGGATAGATGTTGAATTTCATTGTTCTTTCTTTTATCTCTTATTTTGTCTTGTTTTTCTCTTCCATGACTTCACAGAATCTTAATAACTAAATTTCTTATTCTCTTTTCAACTTTCTTACTTCTTCTTGAAGTGTACCATTCTTTTCTAATAGTTCTTTGATTGTCTCATTAGCTTCATCTAAATTTCTTTCTGAATGGATGTCTTCAATTCTTTCCTCAATGTAGAGTTGGTCATTCATTTAGATTGCAAGATATTTTCTTCTTTTCAAGGATTGAGAAAGTTGCTCTTTCACCTTCTTGAGTTTCCCAATAGCTAATTCCAAATCCAGCTTTTCATTGTCAATAGCCTTATCAAGTCTGAATACCTCCATAGCTTCTTGATCTTTGCTCTCTCTAAGAACCACAAAGTTCTAATACCAATCATTGGAAATATATATGATAGACTAAGTTATTAAGAGGGAAGGGGTGAATCAGTAACCAATAAAACTTTAATCTTTATTTACCAATTAATCCTACATATGAATTATGATCTAATTCCATGCATAAGAAACTAAAAGCATTAAAAAATTCATAACACTTTGACACACAATATGGTTACCTAGAAACCTTACAAATAGAAAGTAAAACTGGGGTGGGGATGATACCCACAAGCTTTAGTACTGCAATATAAAGTTGGCCTATTAAGGCTTACAATGATCACTTCTAATGATCTACCCTATTAGGAGCAATAAGGACTGCTAGTTCCACTTTGCAAAAGGATTTATAAACATACAATGAACTATGCACTTGGTAAAGAGATTTACAAAAGACTGTTAAATTTACCTTGTAGAAGGATTTAATTGATCCACCTATTAGGATGAAAAAATGGTTGATCTCTGATCTCCAACTTAGATTTGTTGAATGAGATTCCTTTGGAGTGTAATGATCACCTTGCTATGATAAATAGAACTTTGTTGCTCCTTATACTGCTATAGCCTTTGTACTTTACACTTCTACTCTTTTATACTCGTTACATGCTATCATACTTATATTTGGATGTGATACAAAATATTACATATATATCAATCCAAATTAAAATTCAACAAAGTTGGCTACAATACAAGTTTACACAAAATACACAAAGTTAACCCAACTACAGGAACTCGGGTTCTAAAGACTAGCTCAGTGAGGTTCTGATACTCAACATCCACTATCACTACTCGACATCATCATGCATTTAGTAGATGTAGAAGCTCAATCCATATTGATCACTTCCAAGTAGTTTGAACTCAGTCTGCACTGGTGACTCAGTGATTACTGTGAAACTCGACATATAAACTGAGTCACTTGATTCACATTACATAGCTTGGTCAATGATGTTACTACAAGCTCAATATAAACTGAATCACTTGTTTAACACTGAGTGGCTCAGTCAACACTAGATTCACATTATTGAAACTACAAACTTGGTAACCACTGAACAACTTGGTTTGCATTGATAAACTCAATAAAATTTATGAAGCTCAGTTTACACTAATAATCACCAACCTTCTAAAAACTGCTCAGTGCAAACTAAATACTGTTCCTTGAACTTGGTAGCAAATGTAGAACTTGGTAAAACTTGAAATGTTTGGTTAACACTGTTAACTATAAAATAAGCTCGATAGATACTTATTATCTGAATAAGTGTGTGTGTCACTAATAACAAACTTGACTACAATTTCAACACATGCACCCATTAATGGATATAAACAAGGGTGGAGAGTTACTTAGAACCACTTAGAGAGTTAGTTTGTATATAATTAGATTTGTTTTATTAGTTTTTAGCATAAGTTTGCATTTAAAGAGCTCTCACTCCTAACAAAAATGGATGAGATGATTTCTTATAAATACATGGATGTAATATGTAATCTAGGTTGTTATTTTGATGCAATAATATATGTTATCAGTGCTCTGATTCAGAGTGTGTTATTTTTGTGAATGCATGTTCATGAATAATAATGGAGCCAATAGTTTTATTGTGTTGTCATGATTTTGTGATCTTTTAGTTCTGGTGTTTTCCTTGTGTTAACAAATTCCACTATTGTGATGAATTAGAGAAACGATCATCTTTGCTCTTGCATGAGGTCTTGTCTTGCATGAGCACACTTTCCATGGCCTCATGATTTCATTAATGTGAAACATCTTTTGGTCATTATTGAAGTTCCCATTGATGATTGCATCAGTGGAGTTGAGGAAGTGATGCACCTAATTTCATTGGTTTCCTATCCGATTCTTTTAATAATTTAATTCGCAAACATGTTGTTACCTTCGTTTATGTCCATTAGGAATTTCCTTTTCATTTATTTTCTTTAATCTCTTGTTACTCTATCTTTTTTATTTAATTTTAAAATATTTGGTTAAAATAGGAATTCATATAGTTGCATCAATAAATTGCATTCATCATAAAACATAAAATAGAAAAATATATCTCTTTTGTGGTTATATTTCAAACAACAATAGATTGTACAGATTGGTTTGAACCAGCAAATGCATCCTCGTGAACATACACATTTATCTTCAATTGAGTTACCCAGTCGGTTGAAAAACCCAACCAGAACATTGGAGTTGGCCCTTGACCAACCTTTCAAGAGAGGGATTCGAAAGGATCTTTGTCATTCAACATCGTGCAAAATGATAGCTCAACAGGTTGAGGATGTTTTCATGAATCTGTTTTCTCAATCTTTGGTTGAGGATACTAGATATTGGTTCAGAGGTCTCCCAAATGATATTATTTTCTATGGGAAAGACTTTGAAAAGTGTTTCAAAGAGCAATATGGTGACAAAATAAATGCTAGTTTCATGTTGACTAAGTTCAACAATATAAAGAAGATGCAAAATGAAACTACATTTGATTTTAACATCAAATTTTGAAAGGGAATGCATAATTGTTTCAAGTAATGAAGTTGGATGACAAAGTTTGTTTTTCCATGTATTTCAATACATTTGATAGTAAGATGGCTTATTTGCTAAGAGATAAGAATCCCAAAACCTTAAGGGATTCCTTGAGAATTATAGTAAATATAGAAAGCAATAGAAGAGCTTGTGATAAAATGGGAAGAAGAGATGATCCTAATATTTTTGTAAATAAGGGGAATAAAAAGGAAATTGATAAGAATGTAAGGGGAAAAAGGCAAGAAGAGGATAAGCTTGTCAAGGTGTTAAATTCTCTTGAAGATTTGAAGGGAACCAATGTTAGAAATGACAAAAATTCTACTGTTGATAAACTACATGTCAAAATAATTTCAGCATGTAGAATATGCTACGAAAATTTCCTTATAACACCTAGTGGAAGGATGGCAAGCCCATCCCACCCCTTGCAAGGAATATGAATGATAAGATTACATTGGATCCATTATAAAGAAACTCTATGAATGTTAGTGAAGATGCACCATCATGTGTTTCATGTCAATCTGCATGTGCTAGAGTATCGTACAATGATGCAATCTATATATGAAGTTCAAAATGAGGACCCTAAAAAAGACATGTAATGAAAATTAAAATAATGACATTGGATGCAACATGGAAAGATCATATTTTGAGTGAAGTGGTCTCTCATACCAAGAATCTCCTGAGGTAAATGTTTGTTTGCAATGGTTGAACAATGAGTTATACCACCAACAAGTGTTCTCTGATGAAGAGGATATTGATGATGTAGTTTGTAATATGGCACATGATTCAAATCTAGTGGACTTAAGAAGATAATATGAAGAAGAAATTGCTAGAATTACCGTAGGCATGGTTTCTTAAGTTAAGATAACTTAAAACTTGAGAAGAAAAGTTGTAAATGAAGAAATTGGTAGACCTACTTGTATATTTATCAAGGGCCAAAACAACAAGGCCCTTGTTAAAAATAAGCCCAAAGATGAGTTCATTGTGAAGGTTAAGGATGTCAAAGGTAAGAAATGGGAGCCCAAGATGATAGAAGCTACCAATCCTATTGTGGTACAAAATGTTGAGAAGGAGAAAGAAGCTAAATTAATCCCTTAGCATCGAAAGTTGTTACTCCACCAAAGAATATTGAGGAAACACAAGATGAACTAGGCATTAATATTGAATTGCCTTCTTATATTCCTATTGACACAATTGCTCTACTGTCTCGAGTTACTTTCAAGGTTCCTTTATTACAAATGTTTAGAATTGAAGAACATAGGAGTAAGATTTTGGCATGGGTAGGAAGTGTATCGAATAGTTGTGCCTCTTTGGATAAAATTGTTGCTAAGAAAATCAATGAACTCACGAAAGCAAGGGAGACTAAGGGGATAATCTCCCAAATTCCCCAAATGTATTTGGATAGTTCTACTAATGCTTGTAGACACCTAAATTTGATCACATAAATTCATAATCAACTTTAGTCATCTTCTAAAGCATATTTTAATTAAATATTAAATGTGAAATTGTTTTAGCGCTATATCCTTATTAGTTAATTTAATTAATTAATTATAGCCCAATTAATAAATTAATAGATAGTCAATAGTCTAATTTATTAATACAATCCCCCTTCCTCTATTAAATAAAATAAATAAATAACCCATTTAATTTAATCTCCAAAACCCCTCTCTATTTAATTAATTAAATTAATTGAATCCCCCACCCACAAATTAGTTAATTTAATTAATTAATTATAGTCCATTTAATAAATTAATAGATAACCAATAGTCTAATTTATTAATAAAATCCCCCTTACTCTATTAAATTGAATAAATACAAAACCAATTTAATTTAACCTTCGAAATGCCTCTCTATTTAATTAATTTAATTAATTAAATCCCTACACCCACAAACTCATCCTCTAAACCATCAGTTAGGCAAACTCAACTCGTCCACCAAATATTTCTCTTTTAGTTAGATAATTTATTTATTTAATTAAATCTCATGCACCAAATATTCCTCTTTTCATTAAATAATTCATTTATTTAATGGAATATCATGCACCAAATATTTCTCTTTTAATTAAATAATTCATTTATTTAATTAAATCTCATGCACCAATTACTCTTTTTTAATTAAATAATTCATTTAATTAATTAAGCTCACCCACCAACCTTGTCTCTAACAATTCCATCCACCTCCCACATCCTCCAGTTAATTGAGCCACCTCAACCACCTTAACTGAAACACATCACCTCCTCTTCCATGTCTGAAATCCCTCTCCAGATCACTTGCATGAATTAAGGCATGATTTAGTCCCTTTGACTCAAGCTCAAGTCCACTCTCATGCCACATCTCCCTTATCCATCTCTAAACATAGAAGTCTATCTCCTCTATCTATCTTAGTTAACTAAAGCCTATCTCACACCTCACTCAGTTAACTACCATTAGGAATTCTTATCTCCTCCTCACCCAATCGCCTATAATTGAACACTTTACACCTTATAAATTATCCACCTTCTAAGTAGAACTATTATATTATTTTGAGAGATAATTACTTTCAAACTACTATTTGGCGATACTCATATTTTCATGTATCTATCAAATCCATCCATTGTTGATGCTTGAGCACCAAATTTGAGCACACATCCATGATGATGACTACATCAACACATCAAGGAGGCTACACAGAGACACATGTTTGTATGTTTTGTTATTTAGTTTCCTTATTGGTTTATCATATATGTTTGTTAATTGATTCAATTTTTTAGATGTTTGTCTTTGGTTTATATCTTTTACATCTTGATTGTAATGTATACATTTTGGCACACCCGGTAGGACCCCACAAATGGGTCATTTCGCTATCCAAAATTTATTTTTTCTTTGTTATAGGACTAAAGGATAATCTAAATTTTTTGTGTTTTTGCGATTCATTTGCATAGTTTCTTGAGTTTTGCAGGTCGAGGTTGATATCAAGAGCTTATAAAAACAAAAAAGATTTTTGGGATCAATTTTGAAATTTATAATTAATTTTATGAATTTTCATAAATATATTTAGAGGAAATGAAAGAATATGAAGCTCAAAATTATTTTGGAGGTTTCTTCTAATGTCGTCAGCCTATAGTTAAAAAGTTAGATTTTTTTTAGGAATTTATGTTTTTTAATATTTTTTGCATGTTTTTTCATTAAAATTTTATTTCAAGGGAAAATAAAAAGAATTAATAGTTGAAATAGTTTTTGGAGGTTACTATTTATATATTCATGATACGGTAAAAAATCACAATTTTTTGAGCAATTTACAAATTTGTATATTTTTTAATGTTTTTTCATAAAAGAACTAAGAGCTAAAATTTTGTTTGAAGGTTGCTATTGATGTCGCCATGCTACAGTAAAAAAAAAAAAAAAAAATTTAGAAAGGTTTGATTTTTTATGTTTTTTTGGATGATTTTTCATTAAAAAATATTTTGGGAGGAAATAAAAGAATTGGAAGCTAAATGTTTTTTTGGAGGTTGTTAATGTTAGAAACCTACAGTAAAAAAATCTCAGTTTTAAGATCAATTGCTGTCAATTAATATTTTTTTCATCATTTTCATTAAAAAATTCTTTCTAGAGAAAATAAAGGCATTATCTGATGATTTTTTTTTGCAGGTTGGAGATGTTGTTAGGAGGCTGCGATAAAAAATTCAGATCTAAAAAAAGATTTGAGAGTTAAATTCTTAAATATTAAAATTTAACTCGCATTTCGTTTTGGGTACTAAAAAGAACAATGCATACTCTCACATATACACAATCTTGAATGATTAAGAGAATGAAAAAAAAAATGAATTTTTCGATTTGGGTCTAAAATGAAGTCACACAATCTTGAACGCATAAAGTTTCAAATAACATTGCAAATTACACACTTTAATTTGGGTTTTAAAATGAATGCACAATTCTTGAATGACTAAGGTTAACATGCTCTTATTCTCTTCTGTTTCTAGCTTTCACAATTCAATTTATTAAGTTGACCCCTTCACATGATTTGTTAATTCAACGATCGATTTACTAAGTTGACCACATCCATTTTCAAGTTGGAAAAGTGAATATCGAATCTTAACCTCATGTGTTTTCTATCATAGATAACCAACTTAAAATCTTCAATTTGGAAAGAACAAACTTTTTAGTGTGTTTCTAGGAGTGTTTCTAATACAACACTTTTGTGGGCTCATTTAATTTCTTACATTTTAGAATCTGGTTAATTAAGTGATATGTGTACCAAAAGGTTGTTAGCAAGATCATCCATAAAAACCCTAGGAGCACTTCTAGAGAGGCATGTCCATTGGGAACCATCACCCCATTGGAGAACAACCTCACACCGGTAAATTCCTAAATCAATATAGAAACAAGGGGCTGAAAAAAAATTCTCGCTTTATATCGACTATATTTGGGGCAATGTATTTCTGATGGTAGTCTAAGATTGGAAAACTTTCCTATGATTTCAACATTTTCATAATAGACTCTTAAGTGGGTCACGCGTGTAACAACCATTTGGGAGGAGACTCCATGGATCTAGTTACAAACCAAATTAGTATCTACCTTTTCAGCCATATTCTAAAAAGTCAATTTGACCTTAGGGATAATGTGTTTCTGAAGTTCTTATGTTGTGATTTGACCTCTTGAAAAAATTTGTTGAACATACACAATTCTTAATCCTATTATTCAGAATCTTTTTTAGAAGAAACCACTTGCTTGTCTCTCTTAAAGTTGCTATGTCCTTTGAGAGACTATTTTGTCACGTATTTTATTGATTGGTAAATTTATCTACATGTGCCAAAAGGTTGTTAGCAAGTTCATTCAAAAAGATCCTAGGATTTATTTATTAAGTATTATCAGTCAAATCATTATCATTTTTTTAAAAAGATTGTTTGTTTGCATATATAGTTTTCCATTGAGAGCCCTATCACTGACATGTCAAAAGGTAATTAGCAAGTTCATTCACAACAACTATAGGATTGTACTAGAGAGATGTTTCATCTAAACCTAAGCTAGGGTATACTTACCGTAGTCACTACTTCCCTAGAAAAAATGTCTAAACTTCCCAACATGGTCATCCTAGTCTCAAAGTCTCATCCAACATCATTTTTCTTCTAGCATCATCATTCTAGTTTATATCAAGTCCTTCTTTTTCTCATCCATCTTCATCCTTCATCCCTTTCAAACTTGTCATCAAATCATGATATCAAATTTCTATTATGATGACTTTGGTCATCCCACCTTTTCTCCCACTTCATCCTATTCCAATGATGATGAGATTCTTGTTGACTATGATGGTTACATTGAAAGTCTTAGAGATCTTTCTCCAAACATCCTCCAAAATCCAAACATTCCTCCAAATTATCCCATTATCCCTCCATGCATTCCCAAAAATACTCCTTATCCTACCTTTGACAAGAGAAATACATTTTTGCATTCATCTACACCATCTTCATATATCCTGCCCACATATCCCCCGCATACATCATCCATGTCTCCATCTTCCTCCATAGTCATATCTCAATCTCCACCTTTCCATACAAATTCTACTAGCTACATCCCTAGTCCAAGTACACCATCTTCATATCCCCCAACCCATTTTCCAAATCCTTAACTGAATCCTAGTTATGCAATGCATCAACCTAATTCATCTACTCTTTTGAATACAATTCCATCCAGTCTATCCTTCATCACTCCTCCACCTTGTACTATCCTACCATATGCCACCCCACCATCTATTACCACCACCACTCCATTCACAAAAAATATGAGCATATCCATGTCATTTCTATTGACACCATGGGGATTAGGCCAATCACAAATGCAAGCTACACGCATCCTTACTTTCACCCCCGCTGCACCTACTCCACCCTAAATAACTTTCCATACACAACTAGCACCACCACCACCTGCGAGTACAATTCTAACTATCACCAACTACTTTCTGATGCCACCACTCAAAGTAACCAAACCACTCATCCATCACCACCTAAAAATAAAAATCCACCTATCATAAACTACTTGGCGCCACTACTCAGAAGTAGCTACAACACTCACCCACCACACCAGTACAAGATGATGATGGCCCCCACTATAAACTACTTTTCACCACCCACACCTATCATTCCTCTTCCATCCACCCTAGCTATCATCCACCCCACTTATAGATCCCCTTCCATCTCCTACCATCATTAAAACCCTCCTAGTTGTTGAATTCCTCTAATTCCTATCTACATCTCCTCCTCCCAACATTATCCAAACCCCATCTAGCGAACCTCATGAGTCTATCCTCCATCTACCCATCCCCATTGAAGAAACTCCCATTCATCCATCTGAAGGTTTCACCCATACATCTCTTATCACACCATCCACTCCCAACCAATCCTATCAATATATTTTCCAAAAGCATGTTGAAATATCTATTGGCATAAATTATCATGATCCTACCATCATACCTACTCCATCACATGATCCTACCATCCCACTTATTCCCCTTCATGATCTTGTTTTACCATCCACTCCATCTAAAGAGAAATCACCATCTCCTCCATATCAAGATCCTACTATTTCATCTACCACTCCAATTCAATATCCTATTGTTTCATTCATCCCTCCAATTCAAGATCCATTTCTTGTTGAAGTTGATGAAAGATCAACCCCAGAGCTCCCAAGAATCACATGCATGCAAACACCTGTCACAAAAAGAGAGAATCAAAAGCTATGGAGGCTAGAATTCCTAGATCCATAGATGAGACATTCTTGAAGAGAAAAAAGAGAAATTGCTATTATCAAAAATGAATAAATCAATTACAAAGAGATCAATCCTTATAAAAGGAGATCAAAACCCTAATAGGAAACTAACCTAGGTTACATGATAGCAATTAATAAAAGAATTAATTATTATATGCCCAAAGTTTAGCTTAAGTGAAATAGAGTTAATAAGTGATTTAATAATTAAATCAATATGATTTAATTAGTAAGTAAATACTTTATTACTCTAATCCCCCCCCCCCCCTTAAGATAAACTTAGGGAGTAGCCAAAAACCTAGAAACTACTATTGAAAGTAAATTTGGATCTCAACAACAAAGCTTGGTGAGGTACCCAAGTACAACCAAATCTCTAAAAAGAGGAGAAATAGAGAAAACCACATAGGAAAAACCCAACTCCAAAAAGAGATGGAAATAATAATGAAAGAACTAGTGAAGGATTGAAGAAGCCTCCAAACTAGAGAATGTCTTAGAACATATGAACAAAGGATGATCATGAAGAAGATCACTGAAGTATGAAGATACAAACACTACCAAACTGTTGATATGAAGAACCTCCACTATATAGAACATGATCAAGCAGAGAAGATTAATTTTGAAGCGCTGATCAATTGAAAATGGAAGGTATCTTCATGGCCTTCAAAAATAGGAATGAAATAATGTTTATATGGTAAATGATCCATCTCAACGAAGTGCATAGGTACCCAACCATTGTAATCGCCTAGTATATAGGATCAAATACTAAATATAAAGCTCACTCCATCTAACCATGAAATAAATAGAACAAACATAACCCCATATAATGTTGAGAGGTAAGACATGAACATTGAAACTAAATGGAATGTCTCTTGCAAAAAGAAGAACCAGGAACATCAAGAGTGCAAAAGAAGTACAAACCCCTATAATGGCACATGTCATGAACACATCATAAGGCTGATGTCATGGAAGGAAACTCACTTGACAAAAGAAGATGGAAAATATGGCCAACATGAAACCCCCTAAGGCACTTTATAATGTAGTGCAAGTACAACAAAACACAAAGATGTGCAAGATCCCAAAATGCAATAGAGTGACACTTTATCTTAGTGTGTTTGCAACAATACTACAAAAGGATGTCAACAAAGATAAAAAAAGACATAGACTGATAAAAAAGATAGTACAACCCATGAAAAATCATCTAAAGCAACAAAATCGAACCCCAGACCTAAAATAACCAAAATATCCACTAGAATGCAAAAATGCAAAAAATTGAATGGGATGTGCCTGAAGTAGGACATGGAAAATAGATGTCTCAAGATATGTCTCTCAGAGTATAAAGTAGAACCTATGAATTTGAATGCATAAAATGGCCACCGAAAATCATCAAAAGTCAAAATAAACTACACCATCATGACAGACTTGGAATCATCTTTCTAGCGATATCTCATTTACAAAAACATAGTTCGATTGAGCAAGTCACGATCAAAAAACCACAGGGAGGTCAAAAAAGAGTCGGAATGGAAAGCAAAGGTGAATCACCTCAATTTTTGTGCCAATACACATCGATTTCAGTACCAAAAAATCTCACTTTTCAAGAAAATAATCTTGATGTACGTGCCAAAAACATTAATTTTTGAGCTGAAAATTCTCAAAAAATGCCACCTCGGGAAATATGCCCAATCTAGGAGCAATATTTGTTTGCCTCAAATTACACCTGTGTTCAAATTAGACAAATTTTATATGAAAATAGAAGTTTTTGGGTGCTCTAAGCTCAACGGTGAGGTCCATTTGGGCTCAAAGTGCACCTAAAATCAGTGACCTCCCTAAATCTAATACAAAAAATTGAAAGCCAAGCCAAACCTCTCATAAACAAAATAGGGGCATGAATATCTAGAGCTATAATACCATGTTGAATTTGATGAGAGCTCAACCCCACAACTCTCAAGAATCACCTACATGCAAGCACATGTCACAGAAAGAGAGAAGCAAAAGCTATGGAGGGTGGAATTCCCAGATCCACAGATGAGACATTCTTAATGACCAAAAATAGAAAATTCTATTATCAAAATTGAATCAATCAATTACAAAGAGATCAATCCATATAAATGGATACCAAAACCCTAATAGGAAACTAACCTAGGTTGCATGATAATAATTAATAAAAGAATTAATTCTTATATGCCCAAAGTTTAGCTAAAGTGAAATAGAGTTAATAAGTGACTTAATAATTAAATCAACATGATTTAATTAATAAGTAAATACTTTATTACTGTAAAATTTCCATCAACCCATTCAACTAAAGATAATAGATCCCCATCCTCTCTATTTCATGATCGTACATCTCTTATAATAAATCTACAAAAGAATAAATAACTATCTACTCCTTCACCTACTAATGGACCCACATCTTGTGTTCCAAATAATTAACATCATATTGACAAAAGAAATAAAAGTGTATCTCTAGATGTTGGTATCCCTTCTATCTCTTCATGGTCCCAAGTCCTTCAATATTCACCCCAAAGTTCCCATCCATCTTATTCCATATCTATTTTGGTCCCTTATCCTACTACTTCTTTCCATCCCTCTATTTTGGGTCGCTATATCCCTTATCTAAATCCTTCACCCTTTCCATCCATTTTGAGTCATTATATACCTAATCCAAATCCTTTATCTCCTCCATCTATTTTGGGACCTTCTTTTTCCTTGCTTCCATCTATTTTAGGTCCTTATCATTCATTCCTTTCATCCATTTTGGGCACTTACATGCATCTGTATCTTGTATTCCAATCCATCACTCCATCCCCTCAAATCCACAAGCTAGATCATCAAAACACTCGTCCTTGAATTCCTTCCAACCTTCAACCTCTATCATTCCATCTATAATCTATCCATATCATCCATGTTCTAGTTCATATACCATGTCTAATGGAATAAATTTGGATGCAAAAATTTAAAAGCATAAATCCAAAAATCCACAAAAATCCAACCATCAACATGTCCCATCTAAAATACATGTTAAAAAAGAGAAACATTTGATTGAAAATAAAGAAAAGTTTAAGAGGCCATAAAGACCCAAAATGAAATTGGCAAAAATCATATGGATACCCAAGATAATTATAAAAGAAATGCATCTCAAAGAAAAATATCAATTAGCATTCATTCCTACTGCTAAAAAAGCCTCATCCATTCATAATTTACCCAAATCCCCACATACACATATTTCATCCCCCCAATTCATTCTTAGTCCTTATGCTTCTTGTTCTACATTGCTAATCCTCCATCTTCCAACTTTACTTTTGGTCCTTATATTCCTCCTACTCCATTTTCTCCTTAATCTCATCCAACGTCATCTTTCCCACTACTTCATCACCCTTCAAGGTGTTTTCCAATGATGATCTTTCCAATTCTCTCATCCATTTATCCACAAGTCTTATGTCTGCCCATCTATTATCTGCCAACTCCCACCCACCATTCCACTCATTTAATCCAAGTTTTTTGTGCTTCCTTATTCACCTATCCTACCAACATCTATAAGTAAAAATCCAACAAAAAAAAAGTCAAAAAGCCAAAAAAAAAATGTCCAATAGTGAAAACTTGGCAAACAAACATTATGCGTAATCCTTCCATCCAAATCCTCTACAAACTTGGGGCTATGTTCTCCTATCCACCATATCCATCCCACATTCCTACCACAACCACCACATCTTATCCATTTCATCTCCTCCATCCTCTAGATCTTGATGAAAAAATAAAAAAACATAAAGGCCACCACCATATATAGATACATGCTTTTGGTCACCTTTTGACACTCACTCTCCCATCGTAATGTGTATCCACCTATCCTTTATCCATTCATTCTTCCTTCCATATAATTCATCCTCCTCCTTTCCTTTAGCTCCATCCAACCATCTGAGTTATCCTCTATATACCTTCCTCATCTTGTTGTTACCCTATCCTCCATCCTTTCATACCTCTCTTAAGTCCTCCTCATGCATGACATATTATAACTAGGGGCATTATATTCGTTGGAGACTCTATTCTATCCACCTTCCAACTCCCTATTCTTGTTCCATTTCCATATTCATCTTCCAATATCTATCTTCTCACATTCCTCTACCTAAATCTTCCTGTCCACCCCACCCTTTAATTTCATCCTTGTCCTCGTACCTCCCAACATCTCCTCTATATTTTCATCACCTAAAAAATCCATTATCATTGGTATCTATCTCTATGCTTTCCCATGTAACCTAATATGATCCATTCAAATCCTAAAGCTCCTAACAATCTACCATCACATGCCCCACCCCATTCTTCCCCTCTAGCTATCTAAAATTGTACATTAATAAATCAATCTAGTCACACCCTTAGTCTAGTTTCTAGCCTTGTTGAAATCCTTGATCAAAATCCAATCATCATCATTGGGATGCATCCTTCCCAATCCTCACCTTGTTTTGAGGAATATCATTCCCATTATCCACATCAACCTATCTATCACAAGTCTATCTTGGCTCTTTAAATTGGTTGGGACACCATCATGCATTGCTTTGCACCACTAGCAACCCATCCCATTCAATCTTCACCATCCCCTATAAATAGCTCCTATACAATTTCATCATTGTAAATTTTGATAGGCCTCTAAAAGACCATTGTTTTAAGATCTTTTTATCTTATTTTTTAGCAGTTATCTTGTAGAAACAATCATGACTTTATGGTTTTAAGAAAATGAACTTATGTTCTCATGTATATGCTCTACATATGATGAGACATTAAGTAGAAGTATGAATAGTTCAAATATGCTATAATTGCTTGAATCTATGGATAAAATTGGTATAATGAAGTGATGTTGCATGCTAATAAATATTTCCTCATTTATGCTATGTCTTGGGTAGTTTTCTACCTGTAGCCATAGGATTTTCAAGAGTGGTAATTTTAACTTACAACTTTTCTAATATTGATGATAAAATAAATATATATGTGGAAGTGGTGTGTGCATTGAATACTTTTTAGGTACTTACTACAGATATTCAAGAGTCAACACCTCAACGTTAAATTCAGAACCAACCGAATTGTTGAATCATCGCGAGTGGAGCATGTCATTATATGCTTTCTATTGGAACAATGCACAAATGTAGCTTCCACAACCTGCTATATTCTTGGAGGATTTATTCATGGTTAATGGTGATTATTTTTCAAACTTTATGAGTCTATAATTGATCCTCATTAATGGAGTGATCGTAGAGTTGGGGAGAAGTTGTAGTTTCCTTTTAAATAATGTATGTTGTAGCTTCAAGAGTAGTTATTGGGAAAAGGAAGAAGACAGGTTTATTTTCATAGCAATCAAGTGTGATTCAATTTTTATTCAAGTGTAATTCCTTCACCATGAATGAATAGATTGAGCAATTCAAGTCTATTTCCCTTATCTTGATTATCTGTTTTGTTCACTCATCCAAGGGGGCCCACTTGGTGAGTGAACTATTTTGTTAGAATTGATTTCATTTCCTTGTTTGTTTCCTAGCAAGATAGAATTGTGTTGCTCCTATATCCATTGATAAAAAAAATCAATGAATTGTTCCTACATCATAGGTGAATAGATAGGTTTACTGTTGTAACATTACTTTTAAGCTTTAAGTTAAATTGTTGTTTCAATTGCTAGCATAGAATTCCTTCAATATTTCCTTTGCATTAGTTTTAATGACTTGAAGGAGAATTAGAGTATAGACTTTGTAGTCATCCTCTCAAGATTATGCCCCTAGGTTGACAAAGTAAATGAAGTCAATGTACTATTTTAAGTAAACACATGATGTTGCCCGACCATGGAAGCACTATGAAAAAATGTCCAATCCTTTGTTATTAAAGTAATACATTGGTTTTGAAAATTGAGTGTCTATACACTTTAGTCATTTATAATTTATGTACTTAGTTCATGTCGAACAATTAATATGTGTCGAGCATAACATGTTAGCAAGTGCACATCGAGTCACTCAAGTGTCGAGCAACAGTAAGTGTCAAGTGAGTCAAGTGTTGAGTAACTAGTAAGTGGTGAGTCACTCAAGTGCTGAGTAAATAGTATGTGTTGAGCTATTCATATTTTGAAAGATCAATGGATGTTGAGTCATTTAGAGGTCGAGCTACAACATTGAAGTTGTAGTTGATGCCGAGCATCAGGGACTTTAGATGTTGAGTTATACAATTTTGACATAGATGTTCATAATGGCACAAACTTCTATATAAACTATTTTGGAGCCAACATAAGGATTGTTTTGTGATCTTAGATGATAAGAATGAATCTTTATTGAGAATAACTATGTAGTACATGCATCCAATCAGAAAAAGGGAAGGTTTAAGTGATTAAATGGATAGGTTACAATCATTGATTCATACCTAACCCTAAGTCACCTGTGTCTTTTTAAGGAGGACTAACCCTAAATGTTTTATGTGTGTGTTGAAGGATAAAATAGAAGGGTTCACATCACAAACAGAGCTTTCATGGTGACTAAGGAATTGTGAATTGAGATATGTAGTAGAATCAATTAGAAGAGAATAGAGGAAAGGAATTAGAAGACAACAAAGATATATCTCATCAGAAAGGATCAAGTACACATCAGGAAAGAGGTGATCTATCATCAAGCGAAAAAGTCCTAACTAAAGGATCACTGTTGATACATTCTAATATGTGAATCAGTTAAATTGCTTAATAGAGTAATTCTAACAAGTGAATCAGTTAAATCGCTTAATAGAGTAGCATTATAACAATTGAATAAGTTAAATCACTTAAATCCTTTAACAAGGTGCTTACTTCATTGTAAGTTAAAGTCCTCTAATGAGGTACACTTCTAATAGTGTGTAGAAATCCTTTAACAGGGTGAGACCTAGTAGTCTTTATAAGCCTTTAATAGGGCAGACCTTTCATAGGGTAGATCATGTTTCATTATCAAACATTGTAACCTTCATTGGATACACTTTATTATTGCAGTAGTAAAGATTTGTGGGTGTCATCCCCACCCTAGTTCTACTTTCTCCTTAGAGGGTTTCTGGGAAACCAAATATCTTATGTCATATATGTGATTGAATATTTACTTTAATGCTATGAATGTATATGCTTAATTTTGTATTTCAATTTATATGCATAGATTGTGAGATGGATGTGTGGTGAATGTTTTTGAGGTTGAAAGTTTTAAGTGTTGATTCACCCCCCTCTCTTAGAGTTTACTTTCCCTATCATATTTCCAACAATTGGTGTCAGAGTAAGAGTTCTCTGGAAGTAAAGCTTTCCAGCTTTGAGGAAAGATCTTGGAAATGGAAGTCTACAAGTTTAGAAAGAGTATTGAGAATTAGAAAATTGAAATACAACTTTCCCTACATCAGTTGAATGAAGCCAGAGATGAGTTAAAGCGATCATTGAAAAGAAGGAAGGAAATAGCTATTGAAGAGAATGACACACATTACCAAGAGATTGATACTACTAAATTGTTTGCAGATGGAAACACAAGTGAATTTGATGCAAAATTTACATAGCTAATGGAAAAGAATGGAACCCTAACTGAAGAGGTTAGAAATCTGAAGATAGAACAAGAAGTTCAATCAGTATTGCTTTGTGAAGTCACTGAATAGAAAAAGAAAGCCATTGAAGACAAAGTCATTATTGAAGATGAGAAAAGGATTTTAACCAATAGAGTGGAGGAGAAAACATCAGAGGCAAATAGGATTGCTAACATGCAATTGGAAACATTGAGTCAAATGATGATTACACATCATGAACTGAATAAAAAGGATATTGAGATCTCAACACTGAAGATGTAGAATGAAAAACTGAGAAATGATCTAAAGAGAGAAAAAGAGTTTGCTGAAATTTTCAACAGACCTAGTGAAGCTATAAAGTACTTTGAGAAATTAATGAGATCCCCTATATCCAACGATGATATTACTAGATTAGGCTACACCAGTACTAAAGAAGGAGAATCATCCAAAAGTGTTGAAGAAAGAAGTAACAAAGGTAAGAACTCCAAACTTACTTGTCATAATTGTGGTAAGATAGGTCATACTACTAATGTTTTTAGGAGCAAGACTGCAAATCAGATTACTAAGCAAAATTTCATGGGTCATTGCCACAAACTCAACAAGCAAGGACATCAAGCACATGAATGCAGAACCAAGACTATGAGCACACAAAGATTTGAATGATATTTTTATAACTATCAGAATTATGGACATAGAGCATATGAGTGCAGATCTAAGCCTAAATGTTCATCAAACAAGCAGACAATAAAGAACAATGGCAACTCTTATAATTAGGATTATAATACCAGGTATAGTTGTCACTATTGTCAAGAGTATGGGCATGCTGTTGAAAATTTCATAAGAACACATTTTTAAAGTGACTACAAAAGATGGTTGAGCTAAACCACATGTTTTATTTGTTTGAAGACTAGTCACATAAGCAGGTATTGTCCAACAAGGTCAAAGGCACCTAGAAGTGAGTTCAATAAAGGTAAAGGAAAGGAAGATGTTGAGAATGTCATAGATGAGATGAAAAAGACATGGAAGAGAAAGGAATATTGTAGCACACCAAACTCAAATGAGGTCACTTCACCCAATGGGTTAGATGATCACACCACTTCCAATTAAGCAATCAAGAGGTATGTTGGGATTGTATCACCTAATCTAGTAGTGCAATATTGAATACTAATATAAATGAAGCATTCACAATAACCAAATAAGTTAACATTTATGATAGGATGAGGTTATCACCAAGAAGGAAGGCAAACCAAGAATGGTAAGCTCCTTGGGTGTAACCTATGATGAAGTAGATATGCCCCTAATGGATAGGGGATGTATGCTCACGGTGTGCTCAAGCTTCTGATGAGTGGGTTTTTATCAAGCATTTAGATGGGTGAGGGTTTCAACAGTGGAGGTGTGGATGGATTTAGCATGGTGATGGTGTAAAATGCTTGTGATGTAGTGGTCAGTGGGGCATTAAAAGTTTGCATAAAAGTGGATGATGGATTGTGAGAGGGAATGTCCTTATTTATAGGCCAAAGGGGTAGGTAGATGGATGGTCAAGATGCAAGGATGGAGAAATGGTGAGGGAGGGCAAGGATTCTTTGAAAGGGGAGCACATGGATTGTGCTTTTTTGTAGCCAATTAGGGAGTGACACTTGTCATAAGGAGGATGAGAGTGAGGGGATGAGACAATGGTTGGTCCAAGGGAGTAATGAGGGAGGAAGAGTGTGGAAGAGGGATGTAAGAGGTATTTAATCACATGTAAGAGGTATTAATGGCATATAAGAACCATAAATGCTCTTGGATAGGGATGGAAGAGGATAAGGGAGAATTTTTGACTTTGGCTTGGGTTAGCAAGTCTTAACCCTTGCTTAAAGTTGTGCATATGTTTAGGAGGGGGATTAGACTTTGTTTAGAAGGGGGTTAGGGTGAAAGTGGCTTAGCTTTGATGGGATGGGTTAGTTAGGTGGCTAAGTAAGGTTAGTATGGGTGAATGGGTCATATTAGGGGTAAAGGTAGGGTTTTAGGGATGTTTTTAGAGGTTTGGATAATTTATTAAATGATTTATTTAATAAAATGGAGGACATGAGATTAAATTGAATAGATTTGAGAATTTATTTAATTTAATAGAGGAATAGGCATTTAATTGATAGATTAATTTTGGGTTATCATTCGATTTTATCAATTGGACTATAGTTAATAAAATGAATTAATTAACTAGAGGGTGATAATTAATTAATATTTAATCAGTAATTTCATAGGAGATGACTAAATAAGATTACCTAGTGATGTAATCAAATTTAGGTGTCTACAGGGACTGATATTTAAAAGGAAATCTATACATCAATTCCAAGGATTTAGTCCTAAAAATATTATATATGCATAAAGTAGGATGCAAAGTGTTGTTTATAATCTAGAAGAAATCTTTGAGTTATGATAGTTTTCATGTTATTGCCAAGCATGAAGAGTTTCACTTTAGCTGCCGAGTAAAATGTTAGTTGATGTTGAGCTATCATTAGTGATGGAGTTGGTCGAGCTCATAGTAGCTGTCGAGCATAAAGGGAACTCCATAGAAGCCAAGTGAGTCAAAATGTCTATTGAAGCCAAGCTTATAGATGTGTAAGAACTTAGCATTAAATGTGAGGTTTTAAGATCTATATGACCGAGTTGAGAAAAAAGTGGCAATGTAGTCTCAACACAGAAAGACAAATTAGATAGACTATACTTGCCCCAAGTGATGCTAGAATTGGATAGGATGGCAATGTCTAAGGCAATAAAGAATCATGCAAGGAAATTTGTACCAAAATATAGAGAATTTAGCATACTAAAAAATGACATTGAGGGTGTTGTACAAAAGACCACTCAAATTTGGAAATCACTATATGGTTTGACAGCACCCAAGGCAATTGAGAAAACACCTATTGAGGTAAGTGAGGACAAAGATGAACACCAAAAAGTAACTAAGGTTACTATAGTTGACACTAAGAATGTTGCACAAGAGGAAGATACTAAGACACATGCAGATACATAGGCTACAACTAAGGATGAGCAACAAACAGAATAAATCATACAAGATACACTAATGTTGAGTGCTATTCCTACATAATAATTGAATACAAATACTAAAACTATAAAGATAAATTATTTTTCTAATACTTTCACTCATAACATCAATCCCATTACAAAGGAAGACTTGAAGAAGATACTAGTTGAATCCACTACCTAGGAAAAACTTTGTATAAATCTTGTACTGGTGAGTATTGATGAGATTGAGAAGGCATACAAGGCATCTGCAAGGGAGAAAATTGAAACACAAGAGACATCTACAACCCCTTTTCAATTCACCTTGATACAACCTACATTACCCCTTATATTGTATCAAAGGAAAGAATCATCTATGATACATATCAGAAAATTGGTACACAATGTGTTTGTACCAAAAGTTGCATAGGAGACAACAAAAGTTGCATAGGAGACAACACAAGTTCCAACAGGTTAGTTAGGTACTCCTACACCTATAACACAAGCCCAAGGTGCAACCAAGAAAGTAGAGCCATCCAAAGATAGGACTGAAGAGATAGGTATGACTACAAAATCTGAGTAGCAACTTGCAATACAAACATTGGTGAATTTTCCAAAATCTGCTACTTCTCCAAGTCAAGCTCTTCACAGGATGAGTATAGAAGCTATACCCTTACAATCATCAAGGCTGAGTCCGAGCACATCCAAGGTAGATAAAGTTACATCAATTGGTGATCTGAACCTGGATGAAGTGATTGAGTTGCCCAAGTTTGATTTTTCAACTATCACTCTCGAATAGATGAGCATACTATAGGATGCTCTTGCAAAGAAGAAACACCAAGAACTACTTAGACAGGAGCATAGGCAGAAGCAAGCATTTTTAGATATCAAGGAAATTTTTCTTGATGTGTTTAATCTGCTAGCACCAAAAGAAACCAAGCCAATCATAGAATAATTAACTAGCCTTGTTGAGAAGGTAAATGATATAGACCTGGATTCTAATGTCAAGTAACTTGAATGGTCTGAAAGAAAATTTCAGAATAAGGTCAATGAAAAGATATCAAGTGCTATTGCACTCTCACAGGTTGAGTTAGCAATCAAAATTGACCATGTAAAGAAGGTACTAGAGAACATTTTCTCTTTGTACACCAATTTGTGTTATCCCACACTCTTCGTATAGGAAATTAGGAGCCACATACTGAATTTGGAGAGTCATATGTAGTCATCTGGCATAACTCTGCCAAGGTCTCCAGCCCAAAGTGAAAAACATTTTAGGAATCTCCTGAACTCCCAAAGTTAGTAGTTTTACATGTAGATGAAGTAAACATTAAGGCTAAACTAATCAACATCTAGTCTATGTTGACTCCACATATGGAGATATTGCACAAGGAACTACCCTTTGTTGAAACACTCATGAAGAAAGATCCACATCTTTCTACTCATGAAGGCTTAGTTCACCGTGTTGTTGAGTTGGCCATCCAAATCAAGTCGTTGGAGGCAGCTTTTGATAATTGTGATGTTACTTTGAAGATTATACTTGAGATCCATAAAACATTTTTGGATAAACACACTATTAGTGTATAACCCTTTGACATAAATATCAAAAAGGGGGAGAAGTAAACAAAGTGGGAGAAATAAGTAAAGGGGAGAAACAAGAAAGGGGGAGACATAACAACAAGTGACAATGGAGCAGATAATATTTTCGAGGAAGTCAATGACAGAGATAGAGTATATAGTTCAGCTTATGCATAGCTACTTAACATGAGAAAGGATTTTGGTTCAGCTATAGAACAACACAATCAACTTAGGGGGGGCATTGAATTTTGAGGTATGATGGATAAATCATGTTTTAAAAAAATTTTAAATTTTGTATATAAGCCAAACAAAGATATTGGATATCTGAGTTATGCTCGTAAGTGAAGATCATTCATGCATGACCAATAACTTTTTGTCACTCATTTCAAAGGGTTAGATTGTTAATCTCATATTGGTTTTGGCAATTGAGTGTCTATACTTATTCATTTATAAGTTATGTACTTAGTTCATGCTGAACAAGTAATACATGTCAAGCATAACATGTTAGATAGTGCATGCTGAGAAATAGTAAGTGTCAAGCAACATTAAGCATCGAGTGAGTCGAGTGTCGAGTAACTAGTAAGAGTTGAGTTACTCAAGTGTCGAGTAGATAGTATGTGTCAAGCTATTCAGATGTCAAGTGATCAATGGATGTCAAGTCATTCAGAGGTCAATTGAGTTACAACATTGAAGTTGCAGTTGATGTCGAGCATCTAGGATTTAGATGTCGAGTTATACAGTTTTGACATAGATGTTTATAATGGCACAAACTTATATGTAAACCATTTTGGAGCCAAATTAAGGATTTTTTTGTGATCTTAGATGATAAGAATGAATCTTTATTGATAATCCCTATGCAGTGCATGTATCCAATTAGAAAAAAGGAAGGTTTAAGCGGCTAGATGGATGAATTAAAATAGTGGATTCATACCTAACCCTAAGTCACCTAGGTCTTCTTAAGGAGGACTAACCCTAAATGTTTTATGTGTGTGTGGAAGGAGAAAATAGAAGGGTTTGCATGTGCAAAAAAAGCTTCCATGGTGACTAAGGAATTGTGAATTGAGATACATAGAAGAATTAGTTAGAGGACAAAAAAGGAAAGGAATTAGAAGACATCAGAGATATACCTAATCAGAAAGGATCAAGTACACATCAAGAAAGAGGTGATTTGTCATCAAGCAACACAATGCTAACTGAAGGATCATTGGTGAGACATTCTAATAGGTGAATTAGTTAAATCTCTTAACAAGGTAGTCCTAATAGGCTGTTGTAAATCCTTTAACAGGGTGCTTACTTCACTGTAAGTTAAAGTCCTTTAACAAGGTAAGACCTAACAATATTTGTAAGCCTTTAATAGGGAAAACCTTTCATAGGGTAGATCATGTTGCATGATCAAACATTGTAACCTTAATTGGATACACTTTATTACTGCAGTATTGAAGATTTGTGGGGTATCATCCTCACCCCAATTTTACCTTCTCCTTGGAGGGTTTCCAGGTAATCAAATATCTTGTGTCATATATGTGATTGAATATTTACTTTCATTCTATGGATGTATATTCTTAATTTGGTATTTTAGTTTATATGCATAGATTGTGACATCGATGTGTGGTGAATGTTTTTGAGGTTGAAAGTTTTAAGTGTTGATTCACCCCCTCCCCCCCCCCCCCCCCTTAGAGTTTACTTTCCCTATTGTATTTCCAATAGTCTGACCATGGAATCATTGTAAAAGGATGTCCAATCCTTTTTTATTAAAGTAATAAGTTGATCAGACATTTTTGGTGCCGTTGTTGAGGAGGTGTCAATCTAGTTCAAACCTAAAGTCATTATGTTAGTTTAAATTCTACATTATTTTGCATGCATAGAAGAAGAGTCCTTCTTGGGAGATTTCTTCCCCATGATATTTAGGAAGACATTTTTAATCTTAAGCCTAAAGAACCTCATAGTGAGAATAAAGAAGAAGAAACTTTTGAAAATCCATTCATTGTTGCTCAAGAACAAATACCCTCATCCTCTGACGAATCATTGCATTTGAATGATCTCTTTGCTGAACCTAAATACCAAGACAATCCACTTGCCCTTGTTATCTATCAACCACCACCGCTGGGTAATTCTCCCAGAATGGCTCAGCCTCAGCCTACATTTCCCTTTCCTATCCCTCATCAGCAAGGTAATCAAAACTTGAAGAGCATACCTTCTGTTGCACTTCCAAAGTTTTATGGCCTAATTATTGAAGACCCTGAAACCTTCCTCTTTGAGTTTGATATCCTTAGCAGAAGTTATGACTATATAAATGATGCTTACAAGCTAAAGTTATTTCCATCTACCTTAAAGGAAGTTTCTCTAAGATGGTTCATGGGGTTGGATGCCAACGTTGTAGTAGATTGACCTACAATGAGCAACTTGTTTATAACAAAGTACAAAGAATACTGCAGGGGTCAAGATTTGAAAGGGGGCAAAACTTTTAAAATGTCTCAAAAGGATGATGAAACCCTGGATGACTATGTTTCATGATTCATGTTCAACCTACAACATTATACACAACATCAACTAAATGAAGAATCAAAGAAACACCTTTTTTTGAGAGGTGTAAATGATGGGAGTATTGAAGGTCTAGATTTAATGGAAGGAGGAGATATCACTTTAAAAAACTAGATTGATATACTAAGTATATGTCTGAATTATTCTAGAGCCACTACGAAGAAAGCTAGGGGACTTAGAGATCTACCATATAAGTCTAATGGCATTTCAAGAGTATCAAAGCTGGAACTATCTAATTTTATGTCAGATTTCAAACAAGACATCATTAATGATGTAGCCACTCAGCTGGATACCATGTGGGCTAGAAGGAAAAAGGATGAAGTTGATACCATGTTAGTTGAATTCTATCCACACTGTAGTGAGAAGAAAAGGCATTGTAGATGCAAGTCTTTTGTAAGCTTGGAGACACAACCAATGCCTACTATGTTTAAAGCCATTGATGAAAATGGAGAAGTGCTCTATGTTTCTCAACAAAGACCATGGGCTCAAAAACAAGGTATGCCACAAGATCCTCTTCAAAATTATAATAGTAACAACCAATGGAAAAATATTAGTTTTAGTGGAAATAATAATTGGCAACAACCTCAACAAGTTTGGCAACAACCTCAGCAGGGTTGGCAGCAACATTAGCAGGCTGGCAACAAAACCAAAATTGGAATACCCAACCTAGTCAACAAGGTCTAATGGCACCACCTCAGCAGCAGGCTCTAATGCCTCCTCCTACAATCACTAATGCTCCTCCCATGCAGACTCAACTACTAGTTCAGCCTAATCCTAATCCCAACAATACTAAAAAACCAACACAATAGCAAAGCTATGTTATTTCCTTAAATGATATCCACTTAAGGTCAGACACTACACTTCCTTCACCCCAAAAGCCTATAATAACTAAAGTTGAGGATTCCCTAATTGAACAGGTAGATGTGTTGAATCTGCATACCTCTCCCATAGCCAAAGAACCCCCATTTCCTCATAGGTTATTGGAACAAGATCAGCTTGCAAAAATCACGCAATAATTGATTTGCTCAATCAGCTCAAGCAAATGACAGTGCAAATACCATTACTTAATGCTATCAAGGAAGTCCTTGCCTATACTAAAGCTATCAAGGAAGCATGTATCAAACAACTAGGAAGAAAGAAGAAGGATCCAAAAACTATTCATGTTTTAGGACAATTATCCGATTTGGTGTTGGAAAAATTAATTGTACCTAAATATTCTGACCCTGATAGTCCTGTGGTCACTATCACCATTCATGGGATGCAAGTCCAAAATTCTTTAGTTGAATTAGGAGCATCTATAAATATCACGACAAAGGAGGTATTGTCTTGATTTCCTATCATTGGTTTTAGAGAAACACCAACCATACTTCAGCTTACTGATAGTTCTACTATCAAACCGGATGGGATGATAGAAGATGTCATAGTCACCTTGAATTCTTGGGAGTATCCCATAGACTTTGTTGTCCTTTCCCAAAAGGCTAACACATGAGGGTATCCTTTAACTTTAGGATGACCATGGTTGGCCACTGCAGATGCCTATATAACTTGTTGGTATGGTAAAATGACAATATCAATTGGTGTCTATACTAAGAACCTAACCTTATACTCCCCATGCTAAGCCACTATTGTTAGATGACCAAGTATTTTGGCTAGACTTTGGTGATGAAGATCTAGAGGTAAATTCCATCCACCAGCTAATGATGATAGGTCGATAATTATGTGTAGCCTCTTGAGAAGAAGATGAGGTCATTTCATCCATTATCATGAATGAATATGGAGTGGAAGATCAAGTGTGTCCTCAGGTGAAATGTATTCTAGAAACCATACTGCCACCCTTGAACACACCCCAACCTTTAGAAGCGTCCCAACTCTTTCACTCCTTATTACCTAATAAGATGGATTCTTCTATTGTTGCCCATCTATTTATGATAGATAAGGTTATTAAGATGAAAGTTGGTCCAAGAAAGGAGTTGAATGTAAACAATGCCTTATCACCTTCTCATCAAAAAATTATGTTGCAGTTACTATAGGAAAATCAAAAAGCATTTTCTTGGGACTACACAGACATGAAAGGACTAGACCCTATGCTTTTTACTCACAAGATTTACATCAGTCCTAATTTTAAACCTAATTGATAGCCTCAAAGGAGAGGTAACCCTATTTTAAAGGACAGTTAAAAATTAACTGTAGAAAATATTGAGTGTTGGTTTTATCTACCTTATCTCTAAAAGCCAATGGGTTTCACCCCTAGTTATTGTACAAAAGAAGGGAGGAAAATGGAGAGTTTGTGTAGATTATAGGGAGCTCAATTCAACCACTTTCCCTTACCATTTATGGACCAAATTCTTGACAACCTAGCTGGTAAGAAATATTTCTCTTTTCTTGATGGTTTTAGTGGTTACAATCAGATACAAATAGCTCCAAAGGATCAAGAAAAAACAACTCACATGCCCATGGGGTGCCTTTACCTACTCATTCTTACCCTTTGGCCTATGTAACGCCCCAACCACATTCCAACAAGCTATCATAAGTATCTTTTCAAATATATCTACTGACTATATGAAGATCTACATGGATGATTTCACTGTTTATGGGACTAATTTTGATGAAGAAAAAGCCAACTTAGAGACAGTGCTCAAGAGATGCCAAGACTATAAAATTTCCCTAAATAGTGAAAAATGTTTTATGATGATGGAAGGAGTAGTGCTAGGTCATTTCATTTCATCCAAATGCATCCAAGTAGATCCTGCCAAGATTGAAGTCATTAGTACCTTGCCTACGCCAAAGAAGCATAAGGATGTTCAAAGTTTCGTAGGACATGCTGGATATTATAGAAGATTCATCAAGAATTTCAGTCAACTTGCATCACCCCTATATAGCTTGTTGAAAAAGGATTCCAAATTTGCCCGAGACTCTGCATGTGCTACATCTTTCCTACAGTTTAAACAAGTCCTCTCCACAACACCAATTTTAAGAGGACCTAATTGGGGACTACCTTTCCACATCCATACAAATGCCTTAGACTAAGCTATGGGTGCAGTGTTAGACCAAAAGGTAGACTCGGTTAAACATGCCATTTGTTTCATCAGTAAAAATTTGCAAGGTACAAAATTT
Source organism: Cupressus sempervirens (assembly GCA_028749045.1). Classification (NCBI taxonomy): domain Eukaryota; kingdom Viridiplantae; phylum Streptophyta; class Pinopsida; order Cupressales; family Cupressaceae; genus Cupressus; species Cupressus sempervirens. Next base: position 638,436,447 of record CM053793.1, read on the forward strand.
AACTACATAGTTACTGAAAAAGAGTTACAGTTATTTATGCATTGAATAAATTTAGACACTACATTACTGGATATGAAATATTTGTTCATACTAATCACTTTGCTATAAAGTATCTATTGAATAAGCCTGCAATATCAGAGAGATTAGCTTGTTGGTTGTTACTTATGCAAGAATTCGATATCACCATAATAGATAAACCTGACAAGGCTAATGTGGTAGTTGACTTTCTCTCTCAGTTGCATGGTGTTGATGATCTTGTAGCCATTGATGATAGTTTTCTAGATGAATGTATTTTCCTGTTATCAGCACAAAATCCATCGTATGCAGTTATTGCAAATTACCTCACCACAAGAAAGATGCCAACTCACTTCTTTGCCAAAGAAAGGAAGTTACTCTTTGAAAAAAGTTTTAATTATTCTTGGATTTTTGGATTTATGTTTTATACTGGCCATGATCAAGTAATGTGTCGATGCATCAGAGAAGATGAAACATATGATATCTTGAGAGCATGCCATGATGAACCCTATAAAGGTCATTTTGTAGCCAAAAGGACAAGCTTTAAAATTTTGACAACTGGGTACTATTGGCCAAGTTTACACAAGGATGTGGCTAGATACACCAAGAAATGTGATTAGTGTAAATGTATGGGCTTCACCCACTAAATATGGTGAAATGCCCCTACAACCTCAAGTAGTTGTTGCACCCTTTGATAAATGGGGGATTGAATTTGTAGGCCCTATTGGACCCTCTTCACAAGGCAAATCCTATATCTTAGTTTGCATTGATTATGTAACTAAGTGGGCAAAGGCCAAACCAATGAAACACTCAAGGGATAACAATGTTGCAAAGTTCTTGTATGAGTCTATCTTTACACGGTTTAGAGTTCCCAAAGAGTTGACATCCAACCAAGGAGCTCAGTTTACATCCAATCTGATAGCTTCTCTCATGGAAAAATATACTATTTGGCATGGTAAATTATCACCTTACCACCCACAAGCTAATGGCCAAATAGAGGTTACCAATAGAGAGCTGGAAGCCATTCTCACCAAAACAATAGCACTTCATAGGAAGGATTTGTTAATGTTTAGTAGCTTCAGTTGGTTAAACCTATGAGACTAGTATAAATATACATATACATACATGTGTGTGTGTGTGTGTGTGTGTGTGTGTGTGTGTGTGTGTGTCTGTCAATCATATATATGTATGTATGTATGTATATTAATTATATATATTTAATATATGAGATATATATATATATATATATAAGTTTATAATTATAATGGATAGACATGTCTCATGAGAAGACATGTCTCTCCATGTGTCATTTGCAATGCATATAAGAGGAGATTGATGCATTTGAAAAGCATATACCAATACAGGCAATGCAATTACATCTACAAGCGATCCACGAAAGCTAACAGGATTGGGTCACACACCTTCCTAAAGCTCTTTGGGCTTATAGAACCACCTAGAAATATACCATAGGATTTACTCCTTTTGAGCTTGTCTATGGTAGGTAAGCTATAATGCTGTATAATTTGAATATAAAACATTGCGGACCACTTTAGAACTTGGCATGGAACTCACTATTTCCCAACAAGACTGAATCCTGAGCTTAAATGGTCTTGATGAATGGAGCAAATCTGCATTAAACAACATCAAACTCATCCAACATCAACGAAAATAATGGCATGATAATTTTATCAAAGATAAAATGTTTTCTGTGGGAGATTGGGCACTTCTTTATGATTCCAAGTGTTAGCATAATTCAGGAAAGTTTCAAACTTGCTGGTTAGGACTGTATGAAATTGTTGTATTTCCAAATGGAGCAGTCCATTTATCCACCATTGATCCTATTCGATTAAAGTTACTTGTTAATGGGCATCACCTCAAGCTCTACAAAAAACCAATAAGTCATGAGGATTTCTTGTAGTAGTTTCAGCATATTGGAAATATCCTTGTTCCTACAACAGAACGGTCTAGGTCTTCTACCTTAACTATTTCCAAATCTTGAATTATTTAATGTTTTTCATAATAAACACTTTCTTCTTGAAAGTACTTTCTTTGTCTTGCATTTCATCTCACCTTCTCTCTTTTCCATCCTTCCACCCCATTCCATCACTCCATCATTTTTTATGATCTTTTTCAGAACTCTTTCCTGTAGTGCCTAATAGGTACGTGCCACATACTCTTGCATATATTTTATTTTACTCACTCTTTATTTAGAAATTTGTGTTGTTTAACTGTATTCCTCTTGCATTTCCTATCCTGGTGGGACACACACCTGAACTTAGTTGGGGGGGGGGGGGGGGGATATTCATTTTTTTTCAAAAATTTCTATAAACTTTAAAAGCTATTGTCTTATGTAATGTTTGTCATCACACATTGATGACCCGTCCTTCTATGATTGCATTATTAAGGAAGTTAAGGAAACCTTTAATGATAATTGGCAATATGTTTGGGGTGACAGGCTTGTACATGAGTGAAAATTATGAGACTAAATGTAAGAAAGGTGTCATGAGATTGTGTGCATTAAAAATCTTTATGAAGCACGAAGTGACAATACACCATTTTCTCTGTCTGGTGCCACAATATTGCAAATTTTGTTAACTCACCATTGTTAAACTCTGGAAAATGCCACGATCTTGTCAAAATTTTGATGTGATTAACAATGGATGGAGATCTCCAAAGGTCTAAACCATTTGATCACAGAGTTTGTTATGGGTGATGCAGCTAGTTGCAAAATATTCTAGAGAAGGGGATGGTTAGATTACTTCCTTAGCCTTAAGGGATTTGATGAGGAGGTTGCCCTTCAATTTCTAACCACCCTACAGGATGGTTTTGCAATGGTCAAGGGCCTTAGAATTGAATTTACAAAAGAAGTGATAGCCGAAGTCATCAGGTTACCTTAGGAAGGAGAAAATTGGGCAAAAGAGTTTGACATATGAATGGCTAGGGCATAGTTCAGTGTGTATTTTGACCCTCCATTAGATATTGAAAAGAAGTAAGGTACCTCCAAACTATCATTTCCATTAGAGTTTATCCAGCCAACAACATTCATCATTCAATACTTTACTTGTGAAGGTCATAACAAATACATGCATGCCCTACATTTCAAGATTCTGGCTCATTTGCGACATGATTATCAACAAGTAAATCTTCTGAATTAGTTCTTTAACATTGTTAAGAAGCAAGCCTTTTTATTGCAATTAGGATAGGATCAATCTATTTCGCAACATTTCTTGATAAAATTAGCTGTGGAAACAGAATTGAACAGAGAATCAATTGAGACATGGGAAGAGTTCTTGTAGTTAAAAGAGGTAGAGCCTAGGTTGGTCGGCCCTAGTGGCCAAGGGGTTGGAAAAAGGGAAAAGACATCTATTGGTTTTTGTAAGGTCATTCCTAGAACCGAAAATGTTCCTGAAGCCTCTCCCTCTAGTTCTAGACCAAGTAAGAAGAGAATCTATAAAGTTGATGCCTCTATCTCTAGCAAAAAGAAAAGAAAAAATACGGAAGCTAGCAATGCCCCCAAGACCCCATCATCTATTAAGACTAGGTCTACTGTTAAGGAAGGCAAAGGTAAAGCTATGGAACCTAAGGAAGAAAAATTAGAACAATAACTTGATGATAAAAGTAATGATAATGAAACCTTACACTTGCAAGAAGAAGAAGTTTTAGAAAAACCTCCTAAAGCACCTACTATTGAAATGTTTGCAAGCAAGAGGAAACAAAAGAATCCTCTATGGCCTATCTACATCTCCTATGAGGTGAAGTGCAATGTTTTCTAAGGGAAATAAGGTTACTGAAGCCTCTATTCTAGTGGTTAAATTAGAATCTTCTGAGGTTGAGGAGTCCTCTTCGGAGGAAAAATTGCAACAAAACATAGTTACTGATAATGAGGGTAATAACCAAAGTCCACAACCTGAAGATGACCTTAGTGTTAACTATGTGATTGTTGATAGAGATAAGGAGTCTAATGAGCCTAAAACATCTAAGGAATTTGAAGGAAGCCTTGTTATGCAAGATATTGGTGAGAATCCAGAAGATCTTCCTTCTGAGGACTATCCAGAATTTAGGCAAGAAATTGTCAAGGAATTAATAGAAAAGCTCAATCAGGATGGGCTAGATACTCTGGCCACAACAGCTGTTGAATCCAATAAAGAAGAGAATGTGGTGACAACCATTGTAATAAGAAAAGGGGAATTCTCCACACCATAAAGTGTCAAAAAATTCCTCATTTGACATTTGAATGGATAGACATTTTTAACCAGGAACCATTGCCACCACCCAATTTGTCCACACCTTTGTCTACAGGAATCAATTTGTTTGAACAATTGTTATGGGAAAGAGCTCAATGGAAGTTGGAAAAAGAAAAATTGAAACATGTTATTAATGAATAGAGCTTAGAACTTAATGAAGTTTAAAAAGGAGGATTGAACAAATTACAAGATTGATTCCTAAATTGATGGACTGCAGATCACCATCATCAACATATGCATTATTTCTCAAAGAGAAGCTTGTAAATTTTAAGCTGACTAGAATTGTGGAAGGGCTTAATCCCCCTATTGCAAATCCTCATGAGTTTTATGATGCGTTCCAATTCATTCCAATGCCTTTAAAGAATCTATTGTGTGAATTGTATCTCCATAATTTAGTAGTGCCTAATGAAACAGAGTGGAACTCACTCTTGTATATAGGGGATGTGTAGTTGAGAACAATGATGTCTTGGATGCAGAATGAGATAAGCAAGGAACATCAAGCTGTGCCTTATAGGAATAGTGCAATGATAGTACCTCTACTCATGAGACCAGAAGTTCAAAACTCTAGACAGACATTTATGGATTGGATTTCTATTCTAGGCAACCCTGCTAGAGCCAGTAAAGTATGCTTAGTCAAAAACCAAACCTTTATAGATTGGGAACAACACTCCTCTCAAGATGTTGAGACAACTATTATTGCTTCAAGTGGACATGGATGCCACATGACCTGAGGATAAGAGAACCCCACTCTCCTTAAAATTTAATTGTTACTACTACTAGGATTCCATGGTATATTGATTTGGGGAGGAATTAGTGCAACTATTGGCTTCAATTAAAGTATCAACCCCCTATTCTCCTATAGCCACTACTAGCAGTAAATGACAATGTAGAGGATCATGATATGACTACAGAAGTTCAACAATGGAGAAGGCTCAAGGAAAATTATTGGTACTTTGACTATGTTAAGAATGAGGCCATGGGAGAGGACAACCAATGATTGGAGAGTTTGAGCTAGAATTAGAAACTTCATGGTTGTTGGGGACCAACAATAGCTTAGTTGAGGGGAATGATAGGCCTCTAAAAAACCATTGTTTTGAGATCTTTTTCTCTTGTTTTTTTAGCAATTATCTTGCAGAAACAATCATGACTTTATGGTTTTAAGAAAATGAACTTATGTTTTTATGTATATGCTCTATGAATAGTTCAAATATGCTATAATTGCTTGAATCTATGGATAAAAATGGTATAATGAAGTGATGTTGCATGCTGATAAATGTTTCCTCATTTATGCTATGTCTTGGGTAGTTTTCCTCTTGTAGCCATAGGATTTGCAAGAGTGGTAATTTGAACTTACACCTTTTCTAATATTGATAAATAAAATAAATATATATGTGGAAGTGGTGTGCGCATTGAACACTTTTCAGGTACTTGTCACGGATATTCAAAAGTCAACACCTCAGCGTTAAAGTCATAGCGAACCGGATTGTTGAATCATCACGAGTGGAGCAAGTCATTATATGCTTTCTATTGGAACATCCCATGAATGTGACTTCCACAACCTGCTATATTCCTAGAGGATTTATTCATGGTTAATGGCGTTTCTGTTTCAAAATGTATGAGTCTGTAATTGATCCTCATTAATGGAGTGATCATAGAGTTAGGGAGTAGTTGTAGTTTCCTTTTAGATAACATCTAATGTGGCTTCAAGAGCATTTTTTGGGAAAAAGAAGAAGATGGATTTACTTTCATAGCAATCAAGTGTAATTCCTTCACCACGAATGAATAGAATGAGCAGTTCAAGTCTATTTCCCTTATCTTGATTGTCTTTTATGTTCACTCATCCAAGGAGGCTCACTTGGTGAGTGAACTGTTCTATTAGAATAGATTTCATTTCCTTACAAGATAGAATTGTGTTGCTCCTACATCTATTGATAACAGAATCAATGAATTGTTCCTGCAGCATAGGTGAATGGATAGGTTTAATGTTGCGGCACTACTTTCAAGCTTTAAGTTAAATTGTTGTTTCAATTGCTAGCATAGAATTCCTTTAGCATTTCCTTCAAATTAGTTGTAATGACTTGAAGGAGAATTAGAGCATAGACTTTATATTCATCCTCTCAAGCTTACGCTCCTGAGTTGACAATTTAAATGAAGTCAATGTACTATTTTAAGTAAACACATGATGTTGTCCGACCATTGAATCACTGTGAAAGGATGTCCAATCCTTTTTTATTAAAGTAATGAGCTGACTTGACAAATATCTTGGTCAATTTCACTGTACACACTATCCCCCATATCAGTCACCAGTCATCAACTCATAGTTATCAGTCCTTAGTCATCATTATTAGTTGGTCCCATCATACATAGCCCAATCTCATGTCATCTCACATTAGATCAGGTCCTCTAGCTCTTATCGCTTCGTGCTTTAGAAAGTCCTTATGCGCAACCCTTTGTCACTAAAGTGTTGTCCTTAGAATTCATGGTTGCTTTTGAATCTAGGTGTTAGGTGCTACCGATAAGTCCTTGCATGATACATCTTTCCTCTTGTCAGACTTGGGTTCATTAGTATCAAGTCCTACCGATCTCTTTGGCACACGATTATTTTTTGTTGATTTACTCTTTCTTTTGATGTTGGATTTTAATTTTGGTTCTTGATTATCTTTTCTGAGCAATCTAGTTATCCACTCCTCAAGGTCACCATGATCATTCATATCATGGTGTGTTGCAAATGGGGTAGTCAACAAGCAAGGTCTTGATTTGTCTTTCATTTTTTATTTTCTACCTGTGAGTCAATCAGGTATAACCCTTGCATATCCAAACAAATGATCATTTATGATTACATGGTGCACTTGGGAAAACTTGTTTGTTTGTGAGCTACCCAATATCATTTTTGCTCTGATTTATGTTGGGTTTCATGAGTGATGCTGGAGAAATCCTTGTGTGTTTTTTTTGAATTAGTCCTATGCAAAACATTGACAAGGCCTTGATGTTCTTGGTAACCTTGGCTAGTCCCTGATATTGCTATATTAAATTAATTACTCAGCTACATGGTGGTTCTCTTTATGGAGAATCACGCTAAAGCTTCAAATGGATTCCATCTCATCCCCCCATTCATAAAAAGGAAACACCAAAAAAAGTTCATTTTTTCCTATCAGCATCAATCTTATCATTATCCTATCAACATCTATCCTACATCCTTGTCCTATCTTGAAACCTATCCAAAATCCCAGAAAAATCCTACTAAGTTTCCAAAATCTCACCCATTCATTTGCGACATCCTAAGGATTCAAGTTAAAAAGAAAAATCCCCCATTTACCCCTCATGTCCTCCATCCTATCTCACAATTTTGTCTAAATCGATCTCCCCTTGTCTTGTATTCCCACAATGAGAGTATTAACCACTTTCAAATCTCTTTCATCCTTTGTGCATCCTCCATTTCACCCCAATTTTCTTACTTTTTGAGATGTCATCTAGTCTCTTTTTCTCTCCTTGTCACCTTCTCGAGGGGGCATCACATAGTACAATCTTTTATCAAGATTGGGGCAACCTAATTGCTTTAAAAACTTCTTTGTTTTGTCTATTATTTAAAAATATCTTCGAAATAGCATTGTACCAATACTATATCAAAAAGGGGCAAAATGTAAACACCTAAATCTAATCACATAAATTCGTAATCAAATTTAGTCATCTTTTAAAGCATATTTTAATTAAATATTAAACTATTTTAGTGCTATACCCTAATTAGTTAATTTAATTAATTAATTATAGCCCAATTAATAAATTAATAGACAACCAATAGTCTAATTTACTAATACAATCCCCTTTCCTCTATTAAATAAAATAAATAAATAACTCATTTAATTTAATCTCCAAAACCCCTCTCTATTTAATTGATTTAATTAATTAAATCCCCCCACCCACAAATTCATCCTCTAAACTAACAATTACCCAAACTCAACTCATGCACCAAATATTCCTCTTTTAATTAAATTATTTATTTATTTAATTAAATCTCATGCACCAAATCTTCCTCTTTTAATTAAATAATGCATTTATTTAATTAAATCTCATGCACCAATAATTCTTATTTTAATTAAATAATTCATTTATTTAATTAAGCTCACCCACCAACCTTTTCTCTAACAAATCCATCCACCTCCCACATCCTCCAATTAACTGAGCCACCTCACCCACCTTAACTGAAACACATCAGCTCCTCTTCCATGTCTAAAATCCATCTCTATATCACTTGCATGAATTAAGGCATGATTTATTCCCTCTGAATCAAGCCCAAGTCCAATCTCATGTTAGATCTCCCTCATCCATCTCTAAACACAGAAGTCTATATCCTCCACCTATCTTTGTTATCTAAAGCCTATCTCACACCTTAGTTAGTTAACTATCCATTAGGAATTCTTATCTCCTCCTCACCCAATTGCCTATTAATTGAACCCTTTGCACCTCACAAATCATCCACCTTCTAAGTAGAATTATTATACCATTTTGAGAGCTAATTACTTTCAAAACGCTAATTGGCGATAGTCAAATTTTCATGCATCTATCAAATTCATCTATTGTTGAAGCTTGAGCACTAGATTTGAGCACACATTCATGATCATGACCACATCAACACATCAAAGAGGCTACACGAAGACGTAGGTTTGCATGTTTTGTTGTTTAGTTTCCTTACTAGTTTATCATATATGTTTGTTAATTGATTTAGCTTGTTAGATGTTTGGCTTTGGTTTTATATCTTTTACATTCTTATTCTAACGCATACAATGCTTACCTTGATAACAATGACCCATTTTTTCTTAGCATTATTGTAAATGAAAGAGTAGTAAAGAGTTGTACGATAGACTCTTGGTCTTCTAATACACTTATGCATGTTAGGATTATGGAATCCCTTGGGCTTAAGGTTGATACAGCTCAAGGTAGATGTTGTGATTTAGATTCTAGAGAGGTTATTGTCATTGGGACTATTAAAGCATTACCATATAAGTTAGCTACTTACCCTGAAGGGGTGGTTGACATCCAACCCCACTATGGAATGTTTTAAAAAATGTGGAGTGCAGCCATGGGATGCAATTTACAATGTGATTTATCTTTTGCTACATTTCACATTGATAACAAATTAAGGGTTGAAAGAGAATCTAGAGTGTCTCATATGATTGAGCATAATACAGATAATGAAATGACTTCCTTTATGAATATTGGCATTAATGCTTTTAGAGAAGAAGTTGTTGTACTTGAAAAGGTCGCACATGCCCCCTTGACCATAGAGATTGAGGTCATTTCTCCAAAGGGTAACCCATGGACTATGTATTTGATGTTGCAGACTCCAAAGAGGGTTCAGGAATGAGAATTTTAATGATTTCTCCTTATGGCAACACTTTTAAGTTTTCTTTCACATTGAGTTTTACTTATACTAATAGCATTGCGAAGTATGAGGCTTTATTGCTTGGACAAAGCTTGCACAGAAGCATGGAATTAAAAACCTACATGTTATTGGTGACTTTGAGTTGGTTGTGTCTTAAGTGAGGTCCACCTATGCTTCCAAAAATAAGAGATTGAAGTAGTATAGGAATGCTATATGTGACTTAATTAAAGGTTTTGATGCCTTTAGAATTACATGGATGGATAGAGGAAACAAAAAGATGACTGACTTGTTGGAAAATATTGTGTTAAAGCCTTATGATATTACTTTTGTAGCAATCTCAAAGGTTGAGGTACATACCAAACCTTCCATCCTTGATAACAATGAGAATTGACAAGTTTTTGAGGATGATCAGGATATCCTTAGATTTTTTAATTGTGAGGATCAAAATCATGGCCAGGAACTTGATTGAAATGCTATAGTTGAGATCATATATGGGGAGGATACAATCTTTAGGAATGAAGTGATACAATTGGAAACAAATATAGTGTCCAAAGGATTGGTAATCCTTGAGGGTGTTTTTGTAACCAAGACAAGGCTCAGTCAAACATAGGACAGGGATCCCAATGATCTTGAAGAAATAAATTTGGGTATTGATGAAACACCAAAAAAGGTGTATATTGGAAAGATGTCCCCCAAGGTGAGGAAAATGTTAATGATCGGTTAAGAAAATATAGTCATGTTTTTACCTAGTCTTGTGATGATTTGAAGGCTTATAGAAAAGATCTATTTCAACATATGTCATTCTTTTGAAAGAGAATGCCAAGCCTTTTAGGTAGAAATAGAGGCATGCCAATCCAACACTTGCACCAAATATGCAAGAGGAATGGATGAAGTTAAGAGATGCAGAAATTATAAAGCCTATAAGAAAAAGTTGTATTCATTATTTAAATATTTTTAAAATAACAAAAATATATATAATTTTTTAAAACTTGATAGGTTTTGTTTTTAATTCTCTATCAACTCTCACTATCATTGTATCTATTGCTTGATCTTGGTCGTAAATATGTTGTTTATGGTAGAGAAAGCCAACATGTTGTTTGGCATTAACAACTATGTAGTAGACAACCCCCAATATTTCATTGTGCATTTGAAATGTTCATAATCCAAAAGAAACAAGACATGGCAATTCATGGTCAAATGCATTTGAAAGATATTTTCCTAAGATTAACAATCCTAAGCCCGTTTGTTTGCTGGAATTAACCTGGAATAGGGAAATGGGAATAGGAAAATTGGAATAAGTCTATTCCAATTTTGGTCCAAAATGAGAATAAATCGAATTTCAATAAAAAATTAGAATTCGATTTATTCTTATTTTGGGCCAAAATTGGAATAGATTTATTCCAATTTTTCTATTCCCATTTCCTTATTCCAGGTTAATTCCAGCAAACAAACGGATTTCAAGTGTCTAATGTACCACAAGCTTGCAAGAAACCAAGCGACCTATTATCAAAATCCAAATTCAAGAAATTGCTTCACACAAATAACCCCTTATTTTTCTCATGTCTTCATAGTTTTGCACCATTTTGCAGGCTCTCGTAATTTAAAACCAAGACATTAAGGCCTAGAAAAAGTATGTAAACATGTGGTCTCAATGAATTCACCAACAACAGGATATACACAAATGAAATGTGTAGAGAATGACTTAGGACCTAAGTATAGATGTAAGTAAATTCATCAAGTGTTTGTTTGGTTGTTGGAATTGAACCGAAATAGGAATTGAACATTAGAATTTATTTTTAATTTTTCATTCGGTGCACCGAATCAGAATTGGGAATAGGAATGTGTATTCCCATTTTAGCCCCAAAATCAGCATGTGTCCATTCTCAAAAATACGTATTATTGGAATTGCTATTCCTATTCTCATTTTGACTTTTCCCAAATTTGATTAAATTTTTGAAGCAACTTTAACCTGGGGTGAGCATTGAGAGCATGTTGAGAGACTGAAAACTCTAACCATTTCTTCAACAGAGTGCGAGTTTATCTTCATATCATCTGCATAAATATAAAAATGTTAAGAAAATATCGGATTTACTTGCAGCTCGCGTGCTCTACAGATAAGGAAGCTCCAGATCAGATAAGTCGTCGGGCAAACTTTAGAGAAGTTTTGACGATGCAAGTCACCACAGATCAGTGTAGATCCTTTCACTCAATGGATTGAACTCGGATTCAAATAAAACACCAATGAGCTTGGCATGTCGAAGGCAATGTGAGTCTGATCATCCAATGTATTCAGCTCAAAAAAAAATGTGATCGTAGACCTGGATGGTGTCGCAAGCTCAGAGTGACCAGGATGCAATGGCTTCACTGTCAATGTAGATTTGACCTAGACCAGACGGATGTCTTCACCATCGAGATCTGTATTTTATCTAACCAAACAGAGAACAAATTTCTATTCCAAAATAACAATTCTACAATAGCAATTGGCAATTTTCAATTCCTATCCTCGCAACCAAATAGGCCATATGGGTAACAACTAATTCCAGCAAGGATAGGTAGCCTTGGAGTCTGCCAACACATGCTTTCCTAGCGGATTTTATTTTGTTAGCAAGGGAAAACTATGGAAGATTAAGCATATCGAGCCAGTTGTCTTCTTGCTGCCATGTGGTACACATTCAACACTGTGAAACCACTTGCAAACCAACATGACCATCCGTCAGGTTTCTACATTAAGTGGTTGCCATCCCTCTCCCTCCAAAAAAGGCGCCCTCCTTTGTTTTTACAGTATATATTAGTAACTGTTTTTTATCTTCTTTTGACACAATACACAAAATTCTTTTTTCTTTTTCACATTCTTAATGCATTAATTAATAATCTATGTTTTTCAATGTTTCTGTAAAGCAAAAATAGTTATCTTGATGTTGTGTTGATAATTGCTAATGATTATTATATTTGCATGCAGACACTTTCTTATGAGCACACCATCTTTTTGACTAAATTAATAGGTGAACTTTCACCTATAGCAATCTCCTAGCAAATTAGATCACCTATCCATAAATAGGCTCACTTAAATATGTAGCTTATATTGTCTACAAAAAAATTAACAGAATGGCAAAATATCATCATGGTTTTACTTTTCACTAGAAACTCTGACATGTCCTAGACATGTTTTAATCAAAAAGTCGGAAGAATGCATGGTGTGCACAACTCAACATCAAAGATTAAAGCATCCAAGATGTGGAGTGACCTGCCGCTCCCTATGAAATACAAGCTCTATTCAGCTGAATCAACCATTTTTTATATGATCAACAACATATATAGGAATCTAAATAGTTTTTATTGTTCCAAAGGATCTGTGCAATTCAAAAGATAAACGAGATATTGTTGAATCTCTCTCTCTATATATATATATATATCCAAACAAGCCTCTGCAAGGAAAATAAAATCTAAAACCTATAGGCTTGGAAAAAGTGTGCAATTGCTAGAAATAGATAGCTTTTAAATTTAGAAAAAAACAGTGTTCTCAGAAGCTGGAATACTCTCTTACATCCATTGGTAAAAATAAAATAAAAATTGTAAAACCCACTGTAATTTTGAACAGTTCAATTCTGCATTCATATTACATCATCCCGTCCTTGCTGATATCATATTGTGGTACTAACTTCTTACTTTCTACCAGTCCTCAAGCTTGATTCACAATAACTTGTCCTATGTAACCCATTGGAAGCTTTAAAAATGTGGCTTCTTCTCATCTTTCCCTTCATACTCTACAAAACCCTGATATAATCAGGATGATATGTTGCACGATATTAAGCAGAAGCTTTTGCATATTTATTATCATAGAAAAAATTAAACAAAAGGTTGTGACTGATCATGATTAATCAGTGATCATGGAGGATTTGACTTATTCACACCGAATTTGCATTTGACCATTTGCCATCTTGACAAGCATTAACGTCCTGTTGCCAAAAGGGACATTCATCCATATCAAGATTAACCTTCTAGAACAAAATTCACAAGACAAGATTCCTGTAATTAAATGAGAACTTGCTTGTAAAATGTCCATACCATTAAAAAGGAATCCGAATTACATTGGCGTACAACCTCAGACTCTGAAGGAATTGAGTCAGATGAAGCATTAAAATTCTTGGTACAACATCCTTCTTTATTTCATGAAGGAAAAATGTTTGAATTAAAAAAAAAGAGTAGACTCTACATCTCAACAAAACTCTTCACATTTTTCAACCATCTAATATACTCCCTGGAGTCTTTGTTTATCATGTATTCCAAGAGGAAATTTGATAGCTTTCCCTTGATACCTCGTATTTCAAGGTATTTGTGAAAGCTCTTCTGCAAATTCTCATCCAAGTCCCTATATTCAAAAAAGATAATAGTTAATAATTATATACCCTGAAAAACAGGAGACCATAATATAAATAAAAGAACCAAATCCTATAACCTTTTTTTATCTAATTAAGAATTAAAATCCCTCAAATATGCAGAGTTATTTATTTCAAAAGTGAATCCTTTAAAAACTAAAAGGGTAAAAGAAGCAAATCTTTAAAAATCCTGAACCTTGTCTCTCTACTAAAAGCTCAGCATGCAAACCCTCTCCTTCAAAGGACTAACACTAGAAACAATCATTTCCATTAAAGGGAACTAAATCAGATGTAAAAACCTTCTAAGGCCCAGAGCCCTGTTCATGGACACTAATATTCACTCTAGTATTGTAAGCTCACATATTTTGTAACAAAAGCTTGAAACCCTAATCTGACAAGAAACCCAACAAACCCCTCCAAGCATCGAACTGCAAGTGCCCTGTTACCCACTCATCCTTTTTAAACTCCAAGAATGCTTCAATCAAGTGATGAAGATTGACATGAACCTTAAATGCTAAACCATGTAAACACATAAACCCTCTGCAACTCTGCAAGCCCTAGTAGAATCTAAACCCTCTTAAATCCTTCCTAATTTTCTTAAAATCTGAACACTCTTTATCTGACTCAAAATCCTTACTAAAACTGTCCATCTGTAGTTGCAGCTATTGAAAGAATCAGAAGAAAATTGGAAAACTTATGGTACTTACGTAAAGGCTGGCCCTTCATAGGCAATAACATCATCATTGTCTTTCGGCTGCTTAGTAGACATCATATCAATAACAATCTCATCAGGATATGCAGAGCAATTGAACTCCAAGCTGGGGCCATCACCCTTAGATACGGTCACATTAAAGTTCAACTGGGGCTGTTGGGAACCTTTTCCTTCATCATCTTCATCCTCATCTTCATTTTCCTCTTCCTGATCAACCATGCCAATTCCTAATACCTCAACTTTGATATCCTCATCCCCGTACTTCCTCTGCAAAATAACTGAATGCTCCCCAGGATTATCTTCGATAGTAAAAGGAATTGTACCAGGGGGTACCACAACCTGTTACCAACAAGCAAATCAAACAATTTAAGGAACAGGCCATAATGAAATTTGCATCATTCCAAAGACACTTTGGAAACAAATACCATGCAAAGAAAGCAACTCGCATGAAGTAGAAACACCACATTTTTTAAACCTTATCGATAAACAATAATATTGGGTAGGACTTACAAATATTTTGTCCCAACCTTCAACAGATTTGTTAACATATTAGTGAATACACAATTCTAAAACTGCAACTAGGAAGATAGAAAATAAATCCAAAAATCATGGATGATTTACTTTTGAACAAGATACTTGTAAACCTGCAAACTGGACCGCAGAAGAACTAGCACACGAGAAGCTCGGATTTATTTTGAATTTATATATTTGTTGAACTGCAACCCAATATACTAAAAGCTCTTAATAATAGTTTTAATTTAACAAAAAAACATGATTAGGAAACCAGTATGGAACAGAATACTCAGAGAAGGCCAATATAAAAAAATATTTATATAATTAAAATTTACAAAAAATCATACTTTGAATGGACAATTATAAAGAATATACACTACTTAAAAAGCTTAGAATTGAAAAAAACTGCATTTGAAAATACTGAAATAAAATGTCAATGAAAGCATAATTCAAGAATACTGCTATTTGTTAATTATCCTCATGAAATAAAGAAATAAATTTCAAACCATAATCGCCTAGAGACAGAAGATAGTGAATGGGAGACAAATGCCATTAATAACATGGCAAAGGGGAGTACTTGATGATAACTATATTTTCAATCAAATGATGAAAATTCAATGTATGCTCATATCTTAAACCTTATTATTGTTTCTCTTCATGCTGTTACATCTTTGAGATTTACTAAAAAAAACCAAAAAAAATTAGTTTTTTATTAAATAATTAAAAATTGAAGTTTTTAAAAATAACTCTTTAGTCCTTTTAGCTTTTCAAAATCATATATCAACACACCAGGAAAACAGGCAGTCTAATTTCTATGCTAAAAATAAGAAACCTCTTAAGGAAGTTTCTCATTTTTCCAGGGATGGTTCTAGCAGACAAAAGGAGGTACAGAGGAATTTCATCTTCAGTCTTTTAATGTCTAAAAACATCTCAAGATGGGTCCTCAAGGCAGGGACGTGTTTCTAATATGCCTACAAATATCAGGGATCAGGGTACAATTCTCCAGGTAACTGTGCTAAAAAAAAATCATAAGTATAATTCTCAAATCAATACAATTAAACAGATCTTAGTGAAGAATTTATCACTCATACATAACAGACTTCTATAACAACGTAGCAGAGCAGTTGATCCAGAAATAACAATTGGATAAAACTAAGCATTGATTCCCAGACGAAAATTACAATTGCTACGCCATAAAAAACAATTTTAACAACGAAAAACCTTAGTTAAAATAAAGAAAGAAAAACTAGGAAAACTATTCAAGCACAAAATCATCCAGAAAATCTCCGATGCAATGTAATTTTTGAAAACAATAAAACCTAGAAAGACTCATTCGAGTTCATATTTTATTTGCCCGTACCTCAGTTGGAGAGTCGGATTCAACGGCGCATTGTATTTCACTCTCGAGAACTTGAATAAGATTCACATCTGTTTTTGTTGTGGCAACAGCCGAAGAAGCAAAAGAGGCGCGGCTCTCAGTCGACGGATTCCGCTTTCTTATTTGCAGCCTGCAATGGCTTTGAACGGAACTCCCTACGGCTGAATGAATTGCCCTCTGTCGGGTCAAGGTTTTGAGGGTCATTGCCGCTGGAACAATGGTGCTCCTTGCTCTGCGCATTATTTGAAACAAAGCCATTGTTTGATTGCTGGAATTTCACAGAGTTAATTTCAATCAAAAGATTGAATGATAATTGTTTGAGCAACAGATTTCAAGAGTGAGTTCCTTTTCTTCTATGGAATACGGACCTAAAGCCCTAGCTAGGGTTTAAACGTTTAGATGAACGTTTAATTCCTACCATTTTGTCATAAACCCTAATTGGGATACCTTCAAAGGTTCCCTAGATTCAAACTACAAAAGAATTGAATCTTTCTTAAGACATTTAGTGTAATGAAACACGTAGTACAGTATTTAATTTGTTTAGGTTATGACCGCGGAATGTTACATTGTAGATGTATTTTGTAATAAGTTTTGTGAACTTTTAATAAATTGTATATTTTAGTAAAAAATATATTAATTCCTTTGTCTATGTAGTAGTTTAAAATAATATTTAAGAGTTTCATTAATTAATTTTTAAGATAATAAAAAAATTAGTGTATATGGATAAAATTTCTTTAATTTTTTCTGATTATTCTACTATAGCCTTTTATGATAGGAAATAGGAATTTAAATTGTAGTAAAAAGTATAGAAATCTAAGGGGAATTTTTTAAATAAGTAGATTGTGGAAAGTTTTTTTTCTAAAATAGTCTATATTAATGATATTTTTGTCTCTCCCTAATCTTAGTCAAAGCTAAGAAATGCATACCATGATTATCAAGCTTGAGACTGTCGACCAGGTCACAAGGTCCAGGATATGGAGAGAAGTGAAGGCAGTCATATCAAAATTATTACTACATGTTCATATGCAAAAATAATGTATTACTTTGCCATTGGAGAAACTTGTATAAAACTATTGATGTATTAAATTTTAGGGGAGGAATACCTTCTCAAAGACCTTGCGGTGTTAAGGGGCATCTGTATATAGTAGACAGGGCGCTTCGTCCTAGGCTATACCGAGGATTTTCTTTCCCGTTCATTTTCCATTGATGCCTGCACCTGAACGAGGATAAATATTGATGTAAATATTGTTAAAAATTAAATAATATATAGGCAATTGCCTTTTACCGATAAAAAAATTCTTTAAATTTGAGGGGGTGTTCTAATATTAAGTGTTAGAGTAAATAATTAATTTACTAATTATTTATTCTATTTACTTAAGCTTACTTAGGTAAATGCATTTCATTCATTATTTGTAGTATAGGAGTTAGTAATAAGTTGTTGACAATACGGGAGTTTGTTCTCTCCTAAGTCATACTTATCCTCTCACCTTGTTTGAGGACTTTCCACCTTATGTGGATGTATGCTTAGTTGTCACACTTATCTCCTAGCATCTTCTAGCTTGTTCTAGGAGATTCCTTGAGCTCTTTATATTCGGGCTCCCTCATTGTATTTTCAACACAACAACACTTTCAACATATTGTAAATACATATTTTCTTGTGTTTGCATACTTGTTGTCTCTCATGTCCGTTTAGGGTTTTTCCCTTGCCCCGCGCTCTCCTCTCCTTGGCTTCTCTTTGACAGGTTTTTGCATGCAGGTGATCTTGGGCATTTTCGGAGTTCGATTTCGTCAACTCCAACATGGTATCAAAGCCTCCTTACTGCTGCTTCATTGAAGAATTTTTGAAGCCATGATTTGGAGTCACAAACCCTAGTTTATTTGTGCATTTTTTTTCAAATTAGGGGATCAGTGATTTTTCAGAGCACTTTCAGCCCAAACGGATGCTACCATTGGATCCGGAAGGCTGTTTACAATCAGGATTCATATAAAACTTTTTATTTTTGGAGACAAAGCTCTGGGAGGCCAAAAAAAAATTTCCTAGAGAGGTCGTACGAACAATTTTCAAGTCATTTATTGTGATTTTATTTTAAAAATCGCAGGGCCACCAATGCGGCCCTACCCGCACGCCACCCAGGCACCGCTGCCTCTTGCAGCGCAGTCGCGGGGTAGCTGCTACATGACCACCGCTCAGCTGGCCCGCCACCCTCCCTATGGTGCCTCTCTTCTGCAGCGCCGCTCCGCCTCTGATCCCACTGCTCCTCCTGTTCTGTGACCAATTTTCCACCTCGGCTCAGTCTGTACACATCTGCTAATACATGGACATGTCCTCCGTTTGACACGCGTCTCAAACTTGCTGCGTATTTTGCACAGTCAGCAGCCGCAGGTGTGACACGTGGCATGTGTGTCGCGTGGCCCTGCCACATCAACTTTCTACCACATGGCATTTTTTTTTGTGCCGATAGTTTCCAAGCCATCAAATTTAATGGCTTGAAATGGTGACATCATCATGATGTCACCACTACATCATCAGACCTTGCTTACACCTCTCCAAGTTCTGTTTTGGAGCTACTGTTAGTTTTTTTACCATAACTTGAGCATACGGAGGTATTTTTCCGATCCAAAAGAAGCATTGAAAAGTTGGTTCCGAGACAGAGATATTGATGCAGGTATTTTTAGGTTTTTATGCATTTTTATTACCCATTTTTTTAGTTGAAGTCCAAAGTTATGTTTTTGACTCCGGCATGCATATCTTTCGCGTCCCATGTCAGTTTTTTGAAAATTTTATATTTTTGAAAAGCTGGTTCTGTCACCTTTTCATAAATGTGGTTCTTTTTTCTTACATTTTGGCCCATGCTCTTTCTATCATATTTTTGGCATTTTTGCTATACGGTGGATATCTTGAGTGTTTTAGACCCGAGGATCATTTTCCTGGCATGGTTTCCTTTGTTTTGGGTTGTATTTGTTTTGTTGCAGCTTTTTTTTAGTTTTGATCATTGTAGCTATCATTTTGAAGCACTTTTATGTATCGCACTGAGATAAAGTGTCACTTTTGTATTTCGGGGTCATGAACGTTGTTTTTGAGTCAGTTGTACATGCACTATTTTTATAAAGCACCATGGAGGGGATAGTTGTTTGTTGTTTTAGGCATTCTCCCTTTGTCAAGTGAGTGTCCCTTCCATGACATTAGCCCCATGTAGCATCAGTGTGACCGTGTCTTTATAGGTGTGTACCTCTTCCTCTCTCGTCATTCTTGGTTCGTCTGCAGGAGATTTTTTTATTTTTTTATTTTTTTTTTTGGGGGGGGGGGGAGTTAATGTTGTTGTTCTAATGCATCCATGGTTCGATGGTTTGATAGTGTGAACTATGTATTCAGTGGTTGATCATATACAAGGCGATTGCAGTGGCTGGCTACCTATGCATTTCGTTGAGATGGATCATCTACCATATAGACATGCTCAGTTCGTGCCATCTTCTTCCTTGTTGGTACTTCAAATCAGAAGTTACGATTTTCTTCTAATGGCAGATTTGCAACTTCTTCATGCTTCAGTGATGCTCTTCATGATCACTCCTTGTTCCTGTTTTAGAGGACATTCCCCTAGTTGGAGGCTTCTTCAGTTCTTCACTAGGTTTTTACCTCTTTTGGGGGGAGGGTTTTTCCCACGTGGTTTTCTCTCTTTCCCCGTTTTCAGAGGTTGCATTTTGTTGCATTGTACATGGGTAGCTAACATGGCCTTGTTACCAGGACCCATTCTGCATTTTGCATTTTTTAATTTTGTGAGCTTAAGGCATTTCCCTAAGTTGCACTTAAGGGGGGGTGTTAGAGTAAATAATTAATTTACTAATTATTTATTCTATTTACTTAAGCTTACTTAAGTAAATGCATTTCATTCATTAGTTGTAGTCTAGGAGTTAGTTATAAGTTGTTGACAATATGGGAGTTTGTTCTCTCCTAAATCATACTTATCCTCTCACCTTGTTCGAGGACTTTCCACCTTATGTGGATGTATACTTAGTTGTCACACTTATCTCCTAGTGTCTTCTAGCTTGTTCTAGGAGATTCCTTGAGCTCTTTATATTCGGGCTCCCTCATTGTATTTTCAACACAACAACACTTTCAACATATTTTAAATACATATTTTCTTGTGTTTGCATACTTGTTGTCTCTCATGTCCGTTTAGAGTTTTTTCCTTGCTCCACGCTCTTCTCTCCTTGGCTTCTCTTTGACAAGTTTTCACATGCAGGTGATCTTGGGTGTCTTCGGAGTTGGATTTCATCAACTCCAACATCAAAACTTAGGGACATGATAATATTTTCTTACATAGAAAAAATTAAATGATTAGTGAGGTCTATTTATATATGAATTATAAACCAACCTAAAAGATATAAAATTTTCACTTTTGGTATGAAGGATTTCGATTTTTTTTCAGATTTGACTAAATAAGAGCTAAATTGTACTATAGGATTCATCATCAAGGTGATAAAAATAGTAGAATAGATACCCATTTAGCTCTAAATACAAGAGAATAATGAATACAGGATGAGGGATTTGTACAACAAATTAAGACTAGAAATAAATAAAAAGCACAAGAAAAAAATAAGATCACACATTCAAAAGGCAAACAAATGTTTAGAGATATTAAGATTAATAACAATACCCAAGGGTATTGTCAAATGGCTAATAGACATAGATATTTATATTTTTTTTTACCAATGCTACACATTTATAATTTAAAGAGTTTTTATATGAATTGTTTAGTTGAAAGCATCTTAGAGTGCTCTAAAGTGTTGTATCACAAAGGTGTGTCACCCACTCCAAGACACCAAACACATCCATACTTGCAACACCTTGAATCCTTGATCAGTAGTTGAAATTTGATTTCTGCAATTCCTTGTAGAACTTCTTTAAATGTTCTTCTAATCATGTGTATGGTGAACTTGAAAAAAATAGTTAATGCTTATTCCTTTCCCTTGCCCTTTGTCGTGTCTTTGGTAGGAGTTGTTTGTGTTTTGAAATATTTTCTCATGTTCCTATATCAACTTTTCTCATGCAGTTCAATGTTTGTCAATGGTTAGGTTTTGTCCTGAAAGGTTTGGTCACTTCGAGTCAATATCATGTGTGTCTTTTTGTTATTCATCCATGTTTGCAAGTCAAGAGTCAAATGTATTAGTCTTATTTTATGTCAATTGTCATCACGTCATCTATTATGAATTCATCTATGTATGCATAGAGTATAATTCTTGCTAAAGTATATACTACCTTCTATACCATCATTCATTACTTACAATACTTCACTATACACACCAAAATTTGCATGTGCAATACATAATACATCTATCATATCATCACAAACAACTCTCTTCATATGTTGAGGTCACCTCATTATATAATATTATCAATATGCCTTCTAGAGATTGTGTTGATTGAAAGATACCTTATCTTGCAAGTCAACTCTATCCCAATGAAGCCATGGTTTTGCAACTTCCCAAGCATGTCAAATGCTTTTCCCTACAAATGAACCTTGAATTTGTATTGGTTCTTGTGCAATAAAAATAGTCTGGAAGCCAAACTCTTTCCAAGATGGGTGATGCAAAAGAATGTTGGAAATATTCAAGACATGATAGGTTACTAAGAGGGGAGGGGTGAATCAATAACCTTAAAAATTTTCTTTAAATTTACCACACATCCATCTATGCTACTACATACATTAGTTCTAAAACATAAAACATTCATTACACAAAAGAACACAATATTTGGGTGACCCAGAAACCTTCCAAATAGAAAGTAAAACTAGGGTGGGGATGATACCCACAAACTTCAATACTGTAGCATAAAGTTGGCCTGTTAAGGCTTACATTGATCACTTCTAGTGATCTGCCCTGTTAGGAGCACAAAGGATTGCTAGGTCCACCTTGTTAGAGGATTTACAAGCATACAATGAAGTATGTACTCGGTTAGGAGATTTATACAAAGACTATTAAGTCTACCTTGTTAGAGGATTTAAAAAATTGATTCACATGTTAAGATGAAGCAGTGGATCTACTCACAACTGATTGTTGATAAGATCCTTTATGCACTGATCACCTTATGTGATGAATATAACTTTTCTGCCTTTGTATTGACCTTGCTGTATTCCTTGAACTGTTGTTGAAAATCCTTCACAGATACTTTTCAAAATTACTTCACATTACTTCGTTATTCTTTCATATATTTGATATCTTACAATACATCTTACATATATACCTTTCAAATTTATAAAATTGCAAGGTCAACCAAAATACAAGTGAACAAATACATTATAAAGTCGGCCCAACAGTAAATAACTCAGGTTCACTGAACTAACTCGGTGACCTTCTAATACACGGCGTCCACTGCATTACTTAGCATCATCATGCACTTGATAGAAGTGAAGGCTCTGTCCATACTAATCACTCAATGCAGTTCTAAACTCGGTAACCACTAGTGACTCGGTAGATGTAGTGTCACTCGGTAGATACCACATATTGAGTTTACCTTGCTTCACTCGGTAAACACTACTTCTTCCAACACTTGGTTTACACTGAATATCCATGACACAAACTTACTGCTCGGTAGACACTATGAAGCACAGTAGACACTGAGAAACTTGGTAGACACTGTTGGTCTTGACATTTCCTATATTTACTCAGTAGCTTTAGGAATGCTTGGTGTAAACTGCATACCTGCTAAGCTTACAAGGTAACCACTGGATGCTCGGTAAGCATTCAGAATTGAGTAAGTGTTGTCACTAATGACAAAAATAATCATAATTCCAACAATCTCCCCCTTTGGCATTAGTGACAAAAACACTTATGAACCAAAACTTTTGTTAACTGACATTCTGATTTTGATTGACCAAAATTGATCTTTGTAAATTTGCTATATATACATATCTTACATATCTCCCCCATACATATGGCATACATAGCATTTATCTATACATATGTCAATTTATTTTTATTTCTTCACAAGTCTCTTTTACTCCCCTTGCTCTCTTCTCTTGTTCATCTCATACTCCCCCTTTTTGACAATAATGCCAAAGAATATATACAATAAATTTAAATAGAGACACTAAAATGTGAGAGAAATTTGGAGTGTACCTTGAGAATAAGAGACAATGTCTTATCCCAATTATCTTGCAAAATTTTTCAGGAGGAGAGAGCCACTTGAACTTCTACAGAAAGTTCAATCATATGATCTGCTATAGAAAAATTGTTGTCTTGAATCAATATTTTTGAATCAGTAATATGTTTCTGTATTTGGTCCGTGACTGGAAGGATCATATTCTGGATGTCAATCAATGTAGATCTGATCTTGGCTTCTTCTCTAAGTAACTCTGCTTGCATTTATGACAAAAATTTCACCTTTATGTCATGTAAAGAGCTTGAACTATGGTCAAGATGTAACTTTTGAGCACTAGCCTTCATTTCCACATCTATCTTATTTAATTTTTCTTTAACATCCTTGGTGTACTCGGTAACATCACAGAGCTTGCAAAAAAGTAATGTTACATTTGCAAAAGATTGCTCAAGGTTGCTCAAAATTGTGGATAATTCTACCTGCTTTATTGCAATGTGCTCAAGCACCTTATTGTCAAAATTTTTCTCTACCTTTTCAATGAGCTTCTCTTTCCTAGAGATGTCCTCATTGAACTTATTTACAGCCTCTTCTAATTGTAACAAAATATGTTGAGATGGATCAACATCAACACCAATAGCTTCAGTAATTATATTTTTGGCATTCTTGATTATTGTGTATTCTCTGTCCCTCTCTTTTCTTAGTTGCTTTTACCTTGCCTTTAGTTCTAAAAGTTGACTGACCATTCTCATTTCATTGGCTGAGGTTGTGTCTAAATCTATCTTGGGAATAATAATTTCTTTATCCATGTCTAAATCTTCATGAATTTCCTTACCAGTAAGTAGAAGTTTTAGAGGAGTCTTAGGTTTTACTTCAATGCTTACTTTCCTGGATTTAGAAACAGAAACAATAGTTGATATAGATCAACTAGCAAAAAAAACTTGAATTGGTCCAACTAGAGGAAAACTGAGAGAAGTACCAACTGTATCCAAAATTAATGTGCTTCCCAAAAATGATGTACCAATAGGTAATGTACAGGCTGGAATATTTATAATTGAAGTACTAACAAAGATTGGTGCAGTCAGAGCTGTGGTAGACAAAATTATAGAATGGGCTATCGAGCTTACTGTACATGGAGTAGAAGAAGTTGGCATAGTTGATGATGTTGTGATTGATTGCTCGGGTGTTGATGAAGAGGGTTGCAGCTCGGTAGATGAAGTAACTAATACTTCCATAGAAGATGATTGGAGTTGTGGGGTGGCAGGAGTAGATGATATTTCTGATGTAGATGCAATCAATCCTATTGAAGTTGTCTCCAACCCTGATGATGTTGTTGACTTAGGTGGAGAGTGAGGAAGGGAAGCAATGACTTCTACTGCAATCTTCATTGGGTCATCTTCTTCATCCACTTCCTCCTTGTCTTCCTCTTCAACTTCTTCCCCTTTCTCTTCATCATTAGCCCTTAGTGCTTGATAATCTTCAATATCAATAGTAGCACATGGAGTGTTTTCATCTTCTTCATCATCACTATCACCATCATCATCCTTGATCACAACTGTATCATCACTAGGCTTATGCAGATGATAGATATTCTTCTACATGTTTGTTAAATCTCTTACAACATGCTCAATGTCCTTAATTAGAATCAAACATGTGTGAAATATAATCATCATTTTACCTTCATTATTCTTCATGGTTACCTTTACTTCTGCCTCAGTGAGATTTGGTAATAGATTCTTCAAGGATTGTTCATAGATGTCTTTTGCTATTTGTGTGGCTAATTCCCACCTCGATTGCAGTCTTACTAATAATTCTTTTGAGATCTGAGAAGCAATCTGATCTAGGGAATACTTCCACTTTCCCACTTTGGTGAGTGCTAGCTCCTCAATCTGCATCTTTTCTACATCAATTCTGGTTTCAAACTTTAAAGCTTTGAAGTTTGTGATGCCAACTCCTTCTTCCATTTGTTTCAACCTTTCTTGGAAGGTAAGTTGGGGCTTGTTGAATACTACTTCACCTTTATTTTTTCTTTTGCCTCTCCTGGTGAAAATAGTTGTGGAGGCCTTTGGAGGTTTAGTAATGATAACCCTCCCTTTCTTCTTTGCTGGCTCTACCTCTTTTTCTGATTCTTGCTCTTTATCTTCTTGTTCTTGATCCTCTTCTTCATCCTCTCCTTTTCCCTCGATAAGCATTAAGGGACCAGTGATAGTTTTCATCTTAGCAATATTTCTCTTACCTTTGTTGATTGCTTGAGATAGCTTAATTTCTAATTCAATCCTAACTTTTGCCTCATCATAAGTACCAAACACTGGTTGCTTTGGATCTATATGCTCATTTACCAGTGCTTCAATGATGTCCCTGGTTTCATCAATATTGACCTCATAAGGAAGAGGTTTCACCCATGCAACTCGGGGCCTAACTGCCTGAATGTATACTCTATTGTAGTCTACCATGAAACATACATCATCTTTATAGTCCTCAACAAGTTTAGGAGGAATCCTGAACCTGTTGTTCATTCTTTCTTTGAAGTCTTCAAAATAATTATCCATTATACTATCAAAGTTTACACCCATTTCTACTATAAACTCATATATCTGATACAAAATGGGAACATCCTTTCTCCATACGACAGAACCTTTGGATGGAAAGAATTTTTGCACATAAAAGAAGAGACATGTTAACAAAGAACTGAATTCACAGGGATTGTTCTTTGATGACCTGATGCTATCCATATTCTTGTTTAGTTGCCTTATTAGTATCTCTGACATGTCATATTCCAAGTTTTTCTTCACAACTTTGAATGCTAAGTCTATTGCCTCACATGGCACGTTGTTCAAATGATTGGAACTGTAAATCTTGTGAGCAATTAAATGAATTTTGAATCTCAGCTCTATGTTGGTAATGGTGCTAATTTTTAAGCCTCTACTGTCCCACTCAGCTAGGGTTTTCTTTTGGAGTTCATCCTGACCTAGGGCTTTGATGGATTTAGCTTTGCTCAGAATGGGAAGACCAGTAATCTTGTGAATCATCTTTTTGGTGATCAATACGGGCCACTTCAACCATAACTGACCATTGTGGACACAACTAAGAATATACCTAATCCATTTTATCTGAAAGCTTCTTGCCAGATGTGATATGTGAGTCAACCCTTTTGTTTCCAAATGCTTGTGCTCAGGTTTCAATGAACCATCAACATGCATTTCTTCTAAAGCACTATCCATTTATAGGGTTCCTATCTCTTGAATTGAACATTTAAAATGAGTGCGAATATCATTAATTAGAAGTATCTTTGGTGGAATTTGTGATTGTGTGCCATTAGGGTTGAGTGCCTCCACCACTACAGGAACTAACTTGAAATTTTGTGCTTTCCATTCTACACCCTTGACCAACATCTCTGATCCTCTTTTTTCCTTGCTATTGTTGGTGCTTCCAGATGCCATTGCTACTTGGTAAGTGATGCAAATCTTCGAACAAATTCCCTCACTGCAAATTCACTCAAAATCACTTGAAATTGCTTAAATGCACCTGGAGATCTCTTTGCTCTAAGGATACAATGAAAAATGAAGTTGAATTCTACCCATTTTGATGAAAATTTTTCCATTAATGCTAGGTACCATACTATCGTAGTGCGTGACAGACTGTCATCCACTAACCTAACTTGGCAAGAGTATCAACTCAGTAGATGAACCAAATTACTTTTACTCCTGAACTTGCTCGGTAAGGTCTTTAACCACTTTCCTCGGTGGAGTTTGTTGCAATCAGTGAAAGATAACCTTTCTGTGATCCTGGTGTATCTAGAATACTGATTGGATCATTTGCATTCCTCATATTTCTTGGAACTACTTATGATTTCCTTGTTGAGTACAGCTCCAATACATTCTTAGGAATTTAGTTTGAGGGGATGGAGTCACCGACTTCTTGAGTGACTTCACTTCCATGATTTGAGCTTGTATCTTCAGTGGATTTAGGAATCCATTGTTGCTTCATTTGTTTCCTTATGTTGTTAGCCCTTGCTTTCTTTTCATCTTCAATTTTGCCTATATTCATGCAGTTTTTAGCTATATGACCGAGTTTAGTGCATGTTTAACACCTTATAGTAGTGTCCTGCTTCCTTAGGTGATGCCTTGCACAATTTATACCAGTGTGTCCATATTCTCCACAATAATGACATCTACGCCAAGTCTTGTAGTCCCATCCAAATATTGCCTTTACAAGTTGTTCAGCTGGATTGAATGATTTGGATCTAAATTGAGATGCCTTATGACCTTGATTTTTGCATTTGTGACAATTACCTTCAAATTTTGGTTTATCCTTGCATTCATTGGCTTTGTGACTATGCTGATCACAGTTATATCACTTTCCATTGAATTTTCCTTTTCCATTGCTCGAGCATTTTTTTGATGTATGACCAATTTTCCCGCAATGATTGCATGAGGGTTTTAGATTCCTCTTTGCACCTTGCTTGGAAGATTCACCTTGTTCTTCATTGTATCCAAGTCCGGCTTTACCTTTTTTCTTATGAAGATTCTACTCATTTTGCTGAATCAGTTGATTCATGTCTTCTTGTCATTTCAACATTCTTTCATTTATTTGTTTTTCAGTATTTAGGTCATTTTTTAATTTTTAAACAATTTTCTTTTCACATCTTAGTTCTCTCAATATTCTTTCATTAATTTTCCTTTCATAATTTAGATCACTTCTTATTCTTTCATTCTGTGCTTTGAGAATCCTAATTTCTTCATTTGCTCTGGTGATTTGATCAATGAGGTCTTCATGCTGATTGGATTGATTTTGTCTTTCATTGTTTCTTGCCTCCAAGTCTTCATTTGCCTTGTCAAGTCTAAATATCTCCATTTGTCTTTTAGATCTTTGCTCAAGCTGCTAAACTTTTATCCTGAGAACCACAAAACTCTAATACCAATTGTTGGAAATATTCAAGATATGACAAGTTACTGAGAGGGGAGGGGTGAATCAGTAACCTTAAAACTTTTCTTTAAATTTACCACACATCCATCTATGCTACTGCATACATTAGTTCTGAAACATAAAACATTCATTACACAAAAGAACACAATATTTTGGTGACCCAGAAACCTTCCAAATAGAAAGTAAAACTAGGGTGGGGATGATACCCACAAAACTTCAATACTAAAGCATAAAGTTGGCCTATTAAGGCTTACATTGACCACTTCTGTTGATATGCCCTGTTAGGAGCACACAGGTCTTCTAGGTCCACCTTGTTAGAGGACTTACAAACATACAATGAAGTATGTACTCGATTAGGATATTTATACAAAGACTGTTAAGTCTACCTTGTTAGAGGATTTAGAAAACTAATTCACCTGTTAAGATGAAGTAGTGGATCTACATACAACTAATTTCTGATAAGATGCTTTATGCACTGATCACCTTATGTGATGAATATAATTTTTCTACCTCTATATTGACCTTGGTGTATTCCTTGAACTACTGTTGAAAATCCTTCATAGATACTTTTCAAAATTACTTCACATTACTTTGCTATCCCTTCATATATTTGATATCTTACAATACATCTTACATATATACCTTTCAAATTTACAAAATTGCAAGGTTGACCAAAATACAAGTGAACAAATACATTACAAAGTCGGCCCAATAGTAAATAACTCGGGTTCATTGAAATGACTCGATGACCTTTTGACACAGGGCATCCACTGCATTACTCAGCATCATCATGCACTCGGTAGAAGTGAAGGCTCAGTCCATACTAATCACTCGATGTAGTTCTAAACTCAATAACCATTGGTGACTCGGTAGATGTACTGTCACTTGGTAGATACTGCACACTGAGTTTACCTTGCTTCACTCGGTAAACACTGCTTCTTCCAATGCTTGGTTTACACTGAATCTCCATGACACAAACTTACTGCTCGATAGACACTATGAAGCATGGTAGACACTAAGAAACTTGGTAGACACTGCTGGTCTTCACATTGCCTATATTTACTCGGTAGCATCAGGAATGCTCGGTGTAAACTGTATACCTGCTAAGCTTACAAGGTAACCACTGGATGCTTGGTAAGCATTCAGAATTAAGTGTTGTCACTAATGACAAAAATAATCATAATGCCAACAAAGAAACCCATAGGAAATGCAATGAAAAATAACTTTCCAATCTTCATTATGTGAGATGCAATGTGTAGACACCTAAATTTGATTACACTGCTTTGGTAATCTAATTTAGCCATCTCTAAAGGCATCATTAATTAAATTCTTATTTAATTAATCCTTTGCCATCCCTAGTTGATTAATTTAATTAATCATCTATAGTCCTAATTGATAAATCAAATAATCTATTATTTATCAATTAAATCCTTTTCTCCTATCTAATTCCAAAAATCCCCATTTATTAAATAAATCTATTTGATAAATGAAATCCTCAAATTCAGAAACCCCTAACCTATCTCTAATCTTCCATTTAGCCTAATCCACCCCATCCACCCATACTAACCAAGCTTAGCCACTAACTCACCCACCCTCATTAATGCCATCCACTTGCACATCTCTAACATCCCTAATCTAATCCTAAACCCAAGCCTAATCCACCCCCTAATGTTGTCACATTCCTTAAACAAGTTTAAGACTTTCCTAATCCAAACCAAAGTCTCCCCTCAAAAAGCCCAACCACTAAGTCATGAGTGCTCTTACAAAACATAAAAGACTCTTACAAGCCCACTCATGACTCTTACACCCATCTTCCACACTCTTCCCTCTTCCACACTCATTCCTCTTACATCCCTCTTACATACTCAACCCCACTCATCATGCCT
This sequence comes from Cupressus sempervirens, assembly GCA_028749045.1. Taxonomy (NCBI): domain Eukaryota; kingdom Viridiplantae; phylum Streptophyta; class Pinopsida; order Cupressales; family Cupressaceae; genus Cupressus; species Cupressus sempervirens. The sequence goes on from CM053793.1 coordinate 638,466,970, forward strand.
TTAACCAACCCTTTACCCTACCCTCTCACACTCATCTTCCTTGTGACAAGTGTCACCTTCCCGTTGGTGCTAAACAAGCACAATCCATGTGCTCCCCTTTGAGTGCATCTTAGCCCTCCTTAAGCCTTCATCCATCCTTGCATCTAAGCCCTCCATCCCTCTACCCCTTAGCCTATAAATTGAATCCCATCCCAAGACATTTCATCAAAAATCTTTGAGCTAAAGTTACCATGCCCTTTTGAGAGCCAAAAGCCATACCCATACCCTTATAATGCCAAATTGAGAGCTCACAAAGCTACCAATTTGCCATTACCCATCTCCATTGAAGCAACTTTTGAGCATCTTAAGCATACATCCACAGCAAAAGGACACATCTACAGAATCAAAAAAGCATGGAGTGTTTTCTCTTGTGAGGTTAAAGAACGCACTTAGGAAGAAGAAATACCATCTAAAAAAAATTTGCGTTTTTCAACTTTTTTCACCCAGTTTTGGCGTCTGCAACCTGTTCTGTCTGCGAAAATCCGCGTCTGCGCAAATCGACGTCTACAAAAATTCGCGTCTACGTAGATCGACGTCTGCGCAAACCGACGTCTCTGCCACCGCCAATCCAAATCGTCGTCTGTGAAAATCCGCATCTGCGCAAATCGGCGTTGGAGCACATATGGAACCACTAACCATGTTTCTTGCAGGTTTTCATGTTGCTAAAAAATGAACTTGAATGTTTAACCATTTGTCTTTGAATGCATGTTGCTAAAAAAATGAACTTGAATGGTTAAACACATTTTCCATTGAATGAATGTTGTTCAAAACACACTCTTGAATGTCATGGATTAAAATCAACTTTCCTTGGAATGCATGCTTAAAACAACAAATCCAATCTTGAATGCCAAGGATCAATTAACCATTGCAATATCAAACACTTCATTTGGAGCTTCTAAAATTGAACAAAACAAATCTCTTTTCCACATGCAATCTAGGTAAAGTTTGATTTTTGGACATTTAAGAAACTTTGTTAAGTTAAAATACAAATTTAAAAAAATCAATTTGAGTAGTTCCTTGGACTCACCTCTTTTCTAATCACCCATCAAATATTAACCATTGGTTGCAATCTCAGCGCCATTTATGGGAATGGGTCTACTTGAAAAAGGTGTTAAATGTTCCACAATCTAACTCACTCACTTGGTCTTTGAACGTTTGCTTTAACTTTATCAAAATTCTTAAATGGCCAAAACTCTAGATTAAATCGATCACACTTCAAGTTTGGGCACTAAAATTGAAAAACAATTGACGTGGAGAGCCTTCGGGTGCGCGCTTGAAATCGAATCTCACACACTTTTGTTTTGGGCTTAAAACAAACTCACACTCAATCTTGAATGCCTTAAAGAAAATTAATCGATACTTGACGTGGAGGGCCTCCGGGCGCGCGAGTTTGCTTTTGTTGACCCTAATTCTTCTTATTGTTTGCATTCTTCGATCGATTTACTTTTGTTGGCGCTTCAAGTTGGAATTGAACATTGTCTCTTAAACATGAGTGCTTGCAAAGTCTAGATTAGCACACATAAGAGTCGATAAAAGAACAAGCATGTTTTTTAGGCCAAGGTCATCCAAGTCTTCTCTCCCCTTGTCGTCTTTCGAGGCCATCTTGGGTGCATAAGATTAGGATCCAAAACCTTGTTTCTTTTTAGGAGGCCTGCTTAGGGATTTCATCACCCCTTGGACGACCTCAACTCCAGTGTTCCAGTGGAGTATAAGAATCAGGAGGTGAATCAAAAGACACATCTCTTGGGATCAAGATTTTGTCATTCGGTCTAAGCCTCAAGGAACTTTATACCCTTGAGAAGTGAAAGAGGAGAAGTGGGTTACCGCTCCTCTCGGCTGTGTGACATCCTTTTGGTCTCATCTACGGATTTGGCCCTCACGTACCTTGCGTATATCGAGGACTCCCTAGCTAAACCAATTGTCAACCTTGCAGAAAACCATCTAGGATGTTAATGTGTTTGGAGTGACTGATCGAAACATTTGTAGAACATACACACTCCTTGGCGCAAGTATCACATTCTGAGAACCACAAACTTCTATCTGGGTGTTCCTATCTATCGCTTGTTTTTATTTTACTTGTTGAATGAATGTTTGCCAAACTTGGTCAATCCTAGCTTAGGGCACACTTAGCGTAGTCACTACCTATTTTGGAAGTTGAACAAGTTGAAGCAAAACAACTAAGATTTTTCCCAAAGCCAAGAAAATTTAGGAATTTATGTCGGAACAACCCAAACCCAAACAGAAGTTTCACAAGGTCAAACTCAAGCCATCTCTAGCATACCAAGAACTTTCAGCCAAGAGAAAAGAAATAACACCAAGCCCACGAATTTTCAAACTCCACAAAGCAGAGGACAAAGCTACTGACGAAACACTTCAAGAGGCCTGGTTAGAGTGTACCATCAAATTTAGCCAACATCCAGGAGTTAATCCTACTTATGCCTTACCAACTAGGCATGATTTCTATGATTAGACACCCTTGTTTCTCCACATCTTCTTGGATAAGCTTCACGTTAGAGTCATCTTTGTAGAAAAGCCAGCCATCTTAGGTTATCCCCTTAAGCATTATTAGCTCATCCATCTCATTTAGAATCATACCATCTAGCCAGTAATCGAAAATATGCACATCTAAGCTTTCAAAATTGTTGTCACCTTGCTAAAAGTTTGCCATTCCTAAAATCTTCCAAATCCACCAATCTCACCAAGGTTATCCCTTTGACAGAGCTTTGTCTAGGGTAATCTAGCTTTGTCACTTGTTATCCCTCATCACCTTGAGCTAAAGGTTGGGATCCACAAGTGGTCAATCTCGTGTTCTTCCTAAAGGATCATCAGTCTATCCTTAAGTTGACACAATCACCACCAAGCTTGCACATATGAAAGCAGACCTTTTGTGCTTTGACAACATATCTTTGAAGTTAGAATTCCCCAACCCAATCCTCCTTAGGTTTTTTCATATAGCTTTGCCTCAACCTAGGAAATCATTTGAATAGAAAAGCCTTCCCCCTTTTGCATCCATCAGCATTATTGCATCTCATCCCTAGGAGCATTTTTCATGCCACCCGTCACTCGCTTAGCCAAGAAGAAAGAAACAATGGAGCCCTATCATTTGGATCGAACAGCCTCACCCCCTTTGAGCCCTCAGCCATCCTTTAGCCCAGAGCAAGCTATGCCATCACCTATTGACATTGAAGCTTTCATGAACCAACTAGGAAATGCAGTATTGGTAAACACCATTATAGACAAAAACAAAGAGACAATCATGGCTAATTTTCGAAGGGACAATATAGGAACCTTTGACTTTGGAAGACCCCCTCCATTATCAGATCCATCTCACCCATTGTTTGGGCAGCTGCCACCACCCATAGGCTCTTATGATCCAAATTATCCTCAATATATTCCAAAAGAAGAGCCTCCAGCCAATCCATATGACCCAACAGACCCAAACATACCATCATCCACCCAAGTTGAAATCTCCATGCCGCAAGCCAACCCAGCCACCACCACTCCATCCTTGGTTCATACCTCTCCGCTCCAAACCCCCTTTACTCAAAACACCTCACCGTTCACCCCCTTCACTATTGCTGCTGCTCCCACAACTAGCCTTCCAAATCCACCCATCTCCCAAATTAGTGCTAGCATCTTTGGCCAACCTTAGCAATATACAATAGGGATGCCACCCATGGGGCCAAGTAATCAACCTTTCATCGCCCCTAGCTTGTTCACCACAGCCCAAAGTACAATCCCATCATTTCCATTAAGTCTTGGGAGCTCAATACCACCAGCCACAAATCCACAAGCTGCTACCTTCACTCCACAAAGCTATCAAAACCCACAAGCTACTCCCAATCTTCTACCAAGCTCCCAAGTGACCCCAGCTCCCACCACCACTCTACCAAGCTTCCAAATCCAGCCACAAAGCTATCAAACCCCATCAATTCCATTCCCAAGCTTTCAATTCCCACCACCAACTAATCCATTACCTCCTATTACCAACTACTTTTCAATGCCACTTCTAGGAGGTAATCCACCACCCCAGCCAACCACCAATTATTTACAGATACCATCCCAAATGGGGGCACAACCCACATATATTGGTCAAACCCCACAAGCCCTCCGATCCTTTCCCCAAGCCTCACAACCATCTTATACCTTACCTCCACAAAGCAATCCATTTATCCCATAGCCAACTTATGTTCCTCAATCCCAACCTCAAATCCCATATCAACAGAAAGCCTCGCAGCACATGCAGCAATATGCGCCACCTCCCCCTCAACAACCCGTCATCCAGCATGCAGCTGCCCAAACAATGTACAATCCCTATCAGCAAATCCATCATAGCCATCCATATTCAGTGGCCCCATCCAGCACATACCTACCTCAAGGCACTCCTACATTGGGGGCACCCCAACCATCACCTATCAATTCAGAGTGGGAGCAAATGAAGACAGCTCTGAAAGCCATCCAAGAAGGGAATGATCCAAAGACATTCAAGTTTGAGAATGTGTGTCCTTACCCATTTGACAAAGCCATTACCATGACACCATTTCCCAAACACTTTGAGGTACCTAAATTTGACAAATTCAGAGGAAAAGGAGACCCTGTCACACATATCAAAAAAATTTACATGCATTGCCAGGACGTGGCATACAATGATGTCTTCCTCTTGCGCCTTTTTCCCAAAAGCTTGGCTGGACCAGCTCTTGAATAGTTTTATAGAATCCCCTATGGCACAATTAAAAACTTTGCTGAATTATCTGAGGCATTTGTAGCCCAATATGCCCATCTTGTTGAAACAGAGCTATCAATAGTTGATCTTGTCCACACCAAGCAAAAAGGTGGAGAAATCCTTGCCGAATACCTGCAAAGATGGCAAACCCTTACCACCTGCATATCCTGCACCTTGCCAGAATGCCATGTGGTGAAAATGTTTATTGATAATGCACATCCCTACTTGGCTCACCACATGACCATGAACTGTTTGTAGACCTATAAGGATATCAAAGAGAAAGGAATGATCCTTGAGCAAGGACTCATCAAAGATGGTGTGGTAAAAATTTACAAAGAGGCCAACCAAAATCAGTCACATTCCAATGACAGGTCTAGGTATTGGAACAAAAACAAGCATGTTGCAACAGATGGGGTTACTGACACCAGACATGTGAATATTGTTGGTCCTTCTCAAAACCAGTCTAACCCACCATATCAAACAAACAACCAACAAGCTATCAATTACCAACAACGAAATAACCAAAGCTATCAAAACCACAATACAAGACCCAACTTTCAAGGGTCTAACAATCAAGCTAATGCCATCAATGTAGCTGCAGGGCAAAAGCCCAGATTCCAACCTGCACCTAGAAACTATACACCCCTTGGTGATCCATTGGATGTTATTTTTGAGAAATTGGCTAAGGAAAACCTCATCAATTTTCCTCCTACCTAGCAAATTGATCCAAGCCAATCCAAAGCTGCATGGTACAAGGACAATGAGTATTGCAAGTTCCATAGGGTAAACGGTCACACCACCCTCAGATGCATGAAACTGAAAGACTATGTGCAGGACCTCATTTATCGGAAGGAAATCACTGTTGGTGCCCAAACCTCTCCCAATGCAGGCTTACAAATTTATCAAAATGCTTTTCCTCCACACAACAACCAAAATCCTGGAAAAGCACCTATCCAAAACAACACCAACAACCGCCAGCCAAACCAACAGCATGGGAAGAACAATGACCACACTTCATCCTATATAGACTATGGTAGCCTTATAGGTTGTATATCTGAGAAAGAGCCTTCTGTCAATGTTATCAATATCCGAGGACTAGACAATGAGTGTGCGGTCACCACTTGAAGAGCGCTATTTAACATCGTAGGCCCACCAGTTTCATCAGCACCATCAGCTCCATCAAAAAGCCGTTACAATATCTTGGAACACCTTGGGAACATGCCATTCCAAATATCCATTTTAGACCTTCTCCGCACTAGTCCTGTGTACAAAGACATCCTTGACAGTGCTCTCATAGAATCCCGTGTCCCTTCTGATATCAATGCTACTAATTTTCGTAATCTTGTTGGACACCTTTCATCCTCATGTGCCCTATCTTTCAAACCCACCGACATACCCACGGTTGAGCCAAATCACACCCTTTCGCTTCGCATAGCCATCATGCTATCCAATTTTGCCATGAAAAGAGTAATGATAGATAATGGATCAGCCTTGAACATTTGCACCCTAAAATTCATAAAAAAAGCTGGGTATACTGAGGCAGTTATGATCAGTGAGGTTATCACCATCAAAGCTTATGACAACTTGGAAAGGACCACAGAAGGGACTATTTTGCTACCAATCAAGGTTGGGTCAGTCATCCAAGAGACAGTTTGCCATGTTGTTGATCTAAACCTACCATTTAACATCCTCCTCAGTCGCCCATGGATTCATGCTATGAAGGCCCTTCCATCCACCTACCATCAGTGCATCAAATTTCCGCATCAGGGCACTGAGGTAACCATCCACGCCGATCCAAAACCCTTTGCTTACTGCAATGCGGTTGAAGCTTCATATACAAACCATTGCCCTGGAATAGACATCGGCACATCCATCGCCATCTCATCCCACACTTGTAATGACGCAGAAACCATCCTCGCCTCCACCCTATTTACTGTAAAGATCAACAACAACGGTTGTGGAGAATATAGTCTATCAGATGCATTTGCTGTCGGAGCAATCCCACTTGATCCACATACCCATGGATGGCCAACATATCACAAAGCTAAGGAGATTCCACCTCCTCGATACAAATGGTTTGGCCCAACCACCTTTGTGTCCTCAAAAATGCCTCTTCATGAGGAGCTCACTCTAGATATCAACAATTGGTTACATAAGGATGCACCTCCAAGAAATCAAGCACGCCTTGATCACTTCAGCCAGAAGTATCCCCAACAACATAAGCTCATCATTGAAAAATGGAACTATCAAGGAGGTGGACTAGGACCAGAAGAAAGGGGCATGCAATGTCCCATTGAAGCACATAATTGGGAAACGAAGTCAGGACTTGGCTTTGGCATACCCACAACTGGGGGCACCAACAAGAACGGTCACACTTTTTCGAACATCCGTCGAAATCGAAGACATTCCTAAGGAAGTTGAAAAGAGAGCCTACGACGATATCCCAGACCAAATCTTCCTAGGAGACTCTGTTCTTCGAGAACTATCCATCCATCTCATTGACCTACCACTTACTCATCCACAACTCATAGATTGGGACCGACCAAGTGTCATACATATTGATGAGTTTGCATCAGAGGAAGCGCTTCTAAGATTCATGGGAGCCGAAACTCCTCATAAGAAGAAAAAGCTAGATTCTGCCTACATCTACAAGCTAGATCCCAAGGGGTATTTTGGAGAAAACCCCCAACCTAGTTTCGATACACCCAAAACTAGAACTAAGGTAAATCTGGGACTAGCTAAGGCAACGAAGAGAACCCCTCAGCAAGAAAATCCAGAGCCACAAGCAGAACATGAGGATTTAGTATTGCCTCCTCAAGATAACCGACCAGAGGTGTCTTCTATTCTAATAGAGGATACTAGAGAAGTCAACATTGGTTCTTCAAAGATCCCTAGAATTGTTCACATTGCTGCATCCCTATCACAAGACCAAGCTGACGTCCTCTTTGAGGTTTTACGAGAGAACATTGGCCGATTTGCATGGTCATATCAGGACATGCCAGGACTTGATCCAAAGCTTGTAGTTCATCATCTTGCAGTCGATCCAAAGATCAAGCCCATAAGACAAAAGCTTAGAAAATGCACCCCAAGGTGGCCTTACTAGTCAAAGCTGAACTAGAAAGAATGTTAGCTGCTAAGGTTATCCGACCTATCGACTACTCAGAATGGATCTCCAACATGGTCCCTATCACTAAGCCTTCCGGTGACATCAGAATCTGCACTGATTTTAGAGATCTTAACAAAGCTTGTCCAAAGGATGATTTTCCCTTGCCCAACATAGATATGATTGTAGATCTTACAGCTGGACATGAAATTATGTCCCTTATGGATGGATTTTTTGGGTATAATCAGATCAAGATTGCAGAAGAGGACCAGCATAAGACAGCATTCACTACCCCTTGGGGAACCTTTTGCTACACCATGATGCCTTTTGGCCTAAAGAATGCTAGGGCTACCTATCAAAGAGCTATGACAGCCATTTTTCATGATCTTATCCATAGCATTTTGGAGGATTATGTGGATGATATCCTAGTCAAATATCACACCTTCATGGATCATCTTGCTGACCTGGAGAAAGTCTTTGATAGGTTGGCCCAATATCATCTCATGCTAAATCCCAAGAAGTGTGTCTTTGGGGTCACATCTGGCAAGCTTCTAGGCTTCATAGTTTCTAAACAAGGTATAGAGATCGACCCCAAAAAGGTTAAGGCTATCTTAGACATGCCTCCTCCCCAGACACTGTGACAGCTTCGCTCTCTTCAAGGAAAACTTCAATCTGTCTGGCGCTTCATCTCCCAACTTGCAGATAAGTGTACACCATTTTCACACTTGCTAAAGAAGAATGAGAACTTCAAGTGGGATCTTTTATGTCAGCGAAGCTTCGATCAGCTCAAGCAGTATCTCACCAATCCCCCTATCTTGGTTCCACCAGTTCCTGGTCGTCCCTTAATCTTGAATATATCAGCAACACCTACTGCTCTAGGGGCACTTCTAGCACAACATGATGATTATAGCAGAGAGAGAGCCATCTACTATATCAGTAGAACCCTAGTTGGTTATGAACTCAATTACACTCCTATGGAAAAAGCTTGTTTGGTAGTTGTTTTCTCAACTCAAAAGCTTCGCCACTACATGCTAAGTCATACCATCCAACTAGTCTCTAAGATTGATCCTCTCAAGTATATGCTCTCTAGAATAGCACTCACAGGTCGGCTAGCAAAGTGGGTTATGCTACTAAGTGAGTTTGACATCCAGTATGTGGACAGAAAGGCAATCAAAGGGAAAGCTATAGCAGATCACCTAGCTGATACACCTCTAGTAGATGCATATCCTTTGCTCACAGAATTTCCAGATGAGCATATCTTCCTAATTGAAGAACAGCCCCCATGGAAGCTTTATTTTGATGGCTCATACACCTCTCATGGATCAGGGGCAGGAATATTATTAGTTACACCTCAAGGAGATTAAATTCCAAAAGCCTTCAAGCTACAATTCCCTAGCACCAACAATATAGCAGAATATGAAGCTCTTGTAGCAGGATTAAAGATAGCTGCAAAATGGAATATCACTGAGTTAGAAATCTTTGGCGATTCCCAGCTCATCATCAAACAAGTCTTAAATGAATATCAAACCAAAGATGAAAAGCTATTACCCAATAAAGATCTAGTTGATCAGCTGACCCATCATTTTACAAAGCTTTAGTTTACACAAGTGCCTCGAATGCAGAATAAGGCAGCAGATGCCATGGCCACTATCGGCTCGCTCTTGGAAATTCCCCAAGAAGCTACACAGTATGAATTTTTAGTTGAGCAGCTCCTCACACCCACTTATGCGAATGAGCATTCAAACCGTGTTTGTATCTTGGTTGGTCCCCAATCCCCTTGGTACCATGAAATTCACGCTTACCTTAATGATGGTATCATACCCCCTCACCTCACACGCACCCAACGCCAGAACCTTATTTGAAAATCATCCCGCTATGTTATCATAGCCAATACCCTATATCGTCGGGGTTATCATGATACCCTCTCTCGATGTTTAGATGAAAATGAGGCCACGATGGCATTAAAAGAAGTACATTTCAGACTTTGCGGTGCCCACACGAGTGGTATTGTCCTAGCACCACAAATCCTTAGAGCAGACTACTATTGGCCTACCATTGAAGAAGACTCTTGTGACTTTGTCAGAAAGTGTCTCCCATGTCAGCAGCATGCAAATCTTGTGCATGCTCCAGCACAAGATCTACAACCTATTGCACCACCTTGGCCTTTTGCTTGTTGGGGCCTTGATCTAGTTGGAACTATCACACCTCTCTCATTTGATGGATAGAAATGGATAATAACAGCTACAGACTATTTCACTAAGTGGGTGGAAGCAGTCCCCCTAGTCTCAGCTACAGTAGTTCAAGTCTCCAAGTTCATCTTGTACCACATTGTTTACCGCTTCGGCATCCCATCCACCATCTTCACTGACCACGGAGGTAACTTTGAAAATCTCAACATGGAAGAATTATGCACTTCCCTTCGCATCCATCACCACTTTTCTAGCCCATATTTCCCACAAGGTAACGGCCAGGCAGAGGCAACTAATAAAACCCTCCTCAAAATCCTAAAGAAAGTTGTCAATGATTTCGGCCATGATTGGCACCTTCAAATAAATCTGGCTCTATGGGCCTATCGAACTTCCTTCCGTACATCCACAGGCACAACTCCATACTCCCTAGTCTATGGTACCAAAGCGGTATTACCTATAGAAGTTGAACTTCCCTCACTACGCATATCTTTGCGAGGGCAAATCTCAGATGAAGAATACAGAGTAGCTCGACTCACCCAGCTAGATATCTTAGATGAGAAGAGACAACAAGCCTATGACCATCTCACAGTCTATCAAACTCGTCTCAAAAGGAATTTCAACAAGAAGGTGCTCCCACGACACTTTCAGCCAGGTGACATGGTCCTCAAAGAAAATATGAAAGTCCAAGCAGATCGAGAAAAGAAAGGCAAGTTTGAACCTACATGGCTTGGTCCCTATGTGGTTACTGCCTCCTTTGTCTCCGAAGCCTATCAATTATCTACACCAAAAGGAGAACTCTTGAATGATCCCACTAACATCATTCATCTCAAGAAGTTCTATGCTTGAAGATCCTTGGTATACCCAGCTTTTGAAAAATACAAAAAAAAATAGTAAAGAGAAATAAGCATCCAATGGTGAAAACTTGGCAATTCAAGCACCTTGGATAGGTACCTTGGTGAAAACCTGGTAATTTAGGTGCCTTGTGTGCTAAAGACTAATCCATTATCTATCACTATCCTATCCCTCATCCATCCACCCAGCATCCCATAAAACACCTGCTTGTTTCCTTGGTGTTCCAATCAAATATCCAAAATCTGATGGAGCTTGTCAATACCTCCTCTACAGCTTGTAAATCTTGTACCAAAGCTTGTATTATACCTTGTAAATCTTGTACCATACCTTGTATATATCTGAATCTTGTCCAAAGCTTGTACCATATTCCAGCTTGTAAATAATCTTGTATCCTAGCCTGCATCCTATCACATGCACACACAGAATCCCATTTTCCTTAAGCTTTTCACAAACCATCTACCTATCCACCTATCAACTATTATAGACATCCCATCCTTCACAAACATTTCCATCTCACAAAAAACCAAAACATGAACAAACTTGTACATTTGTAACATATCTTGGTCTGTCAGCTTGTACACCCTCTTTAGCTTAGTATCATTGTATCTATCCAGCTTTCATGTTAGTTCATCCTTGGTCAACATCTTACACACATCGCACACCTTGGTTAGATATTCCAATGCATCCTTTAGCTAGATCTCCTGTCACCAAAGTGTTATCCTTCTTAGTTCAGCTTGCCAGACGCATCACTCATCCAAATCCATCAGCTTAGGTGCTCTCTGATAGATCCTTGCAGGATATAGCTTTCCTCATGTTTGATCTTGGTCCGTTAGTACCTCGTCCTACCCATCTCGTTGGCAAACAGTTCTCTTTTGGATTTTCGCTTTCTTTTGATTTGGGATCTTCCCTTTTGGGTCTTGAAATATCTTTTCCAAGCAATCTCCTTGTTCCCTCCTCAAGGTTGCCACGATCTTCCATATCATGGTATGCTGTGAATGGGGCAATTAGAGCGTAAGGTCTTGATCAGGTCTTTTGCTTGTTTTCTTTTTCTGCTTGTGGGTTACCTAGTGTCGTTTCCACGATGCTTCCTCTGGGATTCATGCGTGATACTGGGGCAATCCTTGTGTGTTTGTTTTGAGTCAGTTCGTCAGTCCTCTGAACGGTTGGTAAAAAGGCCTTGATGTTCTTGGTAACCCTGGCAATTAACCAACAATCCTATAGCAAATCTAGTGCTTAACTACATGGTGGTACTTCACTTTGAAGTATCCCCCTGCTCAAAAAGCTTCAATGGATTCCCTTCATCTCCATTATCCCCCATCCATATCCTACATCTGTCGCTCCTACCCCAGCTTATGCATCAATATCTCTTTGAATCACTCCTCACGCTTAGCTTTAGGGATCCACAATCCTTGTCTTAGGGATCCACCAATCAAATCAATCCACCAAGCCTCATCTTTCGAGATCCACAATCCTAGTCCTAGGGATCTCCGAAACCCATCTTCCGCCAATCTGACTCTTTGAAATCCTGTTGCATCAGCTTTATCATTCTATCATCCATCTCCCTACCATGGATTCCTTTTTATAGCGCTCCGCTCCTCCATCTCCCCCCCCCCCCCCCAATCCTGTAAAGTTTTAAGCTTGCTTTACTATTGTGCCTCTGATTTCCTTTTATCATTCTCCCGTAGTGAGAGTTTGAGCTAATTCAGCCCCTTCTCTTCGCCAACCTGCGTCTCAGCTCATCTCAATTTCTTGTACTTTTCAAGAAGTCGTCGAGCCTCATTTCTCTCCCCGCCACCTTCTTGAGGGGGCATCATCTAAGTCTAGTCTCTCCTCTTCTTATCCGAGACTGGGGCAACCTTGTTGCTAAAACATCTTCCTCGTGTCGTCTTCATTCAAACTTCTTTGAAATAGTGTTGTCTCAACACTATGTCAAAGAGGGGCAAAATGTAGACACCTAAATTTGATTACACTGCTTTGGTAATCTAATTTAGCCATCTCTAAAGGCATCATTAATTAAATTCTTATTTAATTAATCCTTTGCCATCCCTAGTTGATTAATTTAATTAATCATCTATAGTCCTAATTGATAAATCAAATAATCTATTATTTATCAATTAAATCCTTTTCTCCTATCTAATTCCAAAAATCCCCATTTATTAAATAAATCTATTTGATAAATGAAATCCTCAAATTTAGAAACCCCTAACCTATCTCTAATCCTCCATTTAGCCTAATCCACCCCATCCACCCATACTAACCAAGCTTAGCCACTAACTCACCCACCCTCATTAATGCCATCCACTTGCACATCTCTAACATCCCTAATCTAATCCTAAACCCAAGCCTAATCCACCCCCTAATGTTGTCACATTCCTTAAACAAGTTTAAGACTTTCCTAATCCAAACCAGAGTCTCCCCTCAAAAAGCCCAACCACTAAGTCATGAGTGCTCTTACAAAACATAAAAGACTCTTACAAGCCCACTCATGACTCTTACACCCATCTTCCACACTCTTCCCTCTTCCACACTCATTCCTCTTACATCCCTCTTACATACTCAACCCCACTCATCATGCCTTTAACCAACCCTTTACCCTACCCTCTCACACTTATCCTCCTTGTGACAAGTGTCACCTTCACATTGGTGCTAAACAAGCACAATCCATGTGCTCCCCTTTGAGTGCATCTTAGCCCTCCTTAAGCCTTCATCCATCCTTGCATCTAAGCCCTCCATCCCTCTACCCCTTAGCCTATAAATTGAATCCCATCCCAAGCCATTTCATCAAAAATCTTTGAGCTAAAGTTACCATGCCCTTTTGAGAGCCAAAAGCCATACCCATACCCTTATAATGCCAAATTGAGAGCTCGCAAAGCTACCAATTTGCCATTACCCATCTCCATTGAAGCAACTTTTGAGCATCTTGAGCATACATCCACAACAAAAGGACACATCTACAAAATCAAGAAAGCATGGAGTGTTTTCTAAGAAATGAAGAGTATTTTGGAAATTCTCTCCATCCTGAATGAAGGTGAGAAAGGAATCATCTACAAAATGGCCATTAACAAGTTGTGATTTTGAATTGGGAAGGGAAATTCCTCAAACTTGGCTTGCATAAATAGTTGAGGAAAGAAAATAGCCAAAGCCTTTTGCAACAAGCACATGCAAAGAAGGAGCTTAAGGGAAAACTTGACTAATGGACCTATGCAAGATTAAAGTGTGAGATTGGTGACCATTAATTGTTATGCAATCAAAGGTATCTACAAAGATAATTTGAATAGAAAGAATGAAGTGAGGTCCAAAACCAAGAGCTTTAGGCATATCTAAGATAAAGGACACTCAATGCAATTATATGCTTTGGAAAAATTAATGTTAGGGAAAAAATTGTATTTTGATTACATTGGAGGCCCCATTCCATGCCCTCCCAGACAACTATGAAATTATCTAGTATGAACCTAGATTGTATAAAACAAGTCTGCTTACGTTGCACAATATGAGGAAGAAGATGGAAAAATTTGAAGTGCAAGGGCCTTGACAATAATTTTATAAGATACCTTCAGTAAGGTAATTGGAAGCTAGAGGCAAATATCTTCTAGGACCATGAATTTAGGTATAATTTGTTTTTCCTTGATTTACTTTTGTGCCTAGTGAGCCATTTTAAAATGCTTTGAGCTAAACATGATGAAGGTCTAACCCAAAATAATCCCAAAGAACTTTGTATAACTCATAGGGGAAGCCATAACAACTGGTAAAATTTTCACTTTCCACTAAAAATAACCTCCTTAAGGTCTAGTAGAGACAAAGTGTAATCACATAATTCCCTTTGAGAATATGATAGAAAATTGGTCACCATTGTAAGACAGTCCTCGAGGGCTTGTTGATTGGTAAGTGTAGGAGCTTGAGTAGTGAAAATATTTAAATAATGATTGATAAAGCCTTGGATAATGTCTATAATTTTGATGAGAACTAAATTTTTCTATCTAATCTTTTGAATATCTGGAGATGAATTTCTAGGGTGTAGGTAAGAAAAAATACTTCTTACTAGCCCAAATTCCTACTTACAACCAGTGCATATTGCTTTGATTTGAGTACCCCTAGTTTCATAGCTCTCAACAACTTATTTCAGATAACAAAGAGTTTCCAATTTTAATTGTGAATCAATTGAAAGAGGATGAACTACAAAACTTTAGGTTTTTCCATACAATTTCTTAGGAGTTTGAGCATAAGACCATAAGACCATTTGCATAAGTGGCTAGCTACTCCTTTTCACTCTTTTAAAGTGATGCCCTGTGAAAGGCCAACCCTGTTAAAGGTTACAATACACACTGTTAAATGTGACCCTATTAAAGGATTTCAATCACCCTGTTAGGAGTGAGCCTTATTAGAGAAACTTAGGCCATTCACTTGGAATGCCACCCAATTAAAGGATTTACAAATGATTGTTAGGTCAACCTTAATCCAACGGATTTACCCTAGACTGATACAATTGTTAGAGAGTAACAATAGAGCTTTGATCTGATACAACTTACAACTTCTCTTGCAGATTACAGATCTCTATTTAGTCCTCAATTTTTCTTGGCCTTCATACTTTGTAGCTCTGATTGTTTTTTCATGTTTTAAGCATTCATCTCCTTAAGCCTTCTTGCTTAACATGGCATTGCAGACTCTTCTCTTAGGTCACTTGATGAAGCAAAACCCTTAACTCCTTCTCTTCCTTATGTTCTCGCATATGACCACTTTACTTCATGACCAGCCATTCCTATAAATAGGAAATTTAGATATTTTGCCACTCATTTTCCATCATCCAAATTAGGGTTCGGATGGATTAGGTAGGATACAATGTATCTACCCCATATCTTGTATCTCTTCTAGAAACTTCTTCTAGAATCCATTTTAATTCACCTAAAAATGGTTCACCTCAATTTTTTTCCACCAGCTCATCATCCTTAGCTTCCACCTAGTTCAAAAAATCCAAGAAAACAAACTTGTCAGCTCAAATTCAACAAATCTTCGATCTTTTAAATAATGCAACAGCTTGATATTATCAACTTTTTGATGCTTGGCACATACTATGTTACTCGACATCCATTATAAAACCA
This sequence comes from Cupressus sempervirens, assembly GCA_028749045.1. Taxonomy (NCBI): domain Eukaryota; kingdom Viridiplantae; phylum Streptophyta; class Pinopsida; order Cupressales; family Cupressaceae; genus Cupressus; species Cupressus sempervirens. The sequence goes on from CM053793.1 coordinate 638,482,972, forward strand.
CTCAGCATCAACTAAAGTTTATTGATGCTTGACATCAACTAAACTTTACTTGACATCAATTTTCTTACTCGACATCCACTAGAATTTGCTTTTACTCGGCTCCAACTGACTTTCTGCTTAGCTTGCACTAACTTTACTCGACACCTACTATCCACTCGATCAACCCTAGCACACAATCTTTATGTAACTTGTTCTTCTAAAATTTCCTAGTGTAGCCAACATTTGTAACCTTAAGTAGAATATCAATACATAATGTCATCACTGTCTTAACTGGTCCTTGTACTTCATTAAATTATCATAAATCAACCTTTCCTCTAGGTGCTTTTGTTACATCTTATTGATCAAATCCTCTTCATCAATCAACTAAGTGATAGTACTTGAATCTTATAAGCAATTATCTTACCAGCAAATAGCAAGTTTGACATCAGTGACAAAACAATGCTTGAAACACATATTCTTCTTCAACAATCTCCCTCTTTGATTAGCCTCTTCAATCCATTCTCAACAATCTCCCTCTTTGGCATTGATGGCAAACCAAATTGATCAATTAAGTCAATCAAATGATGAACATTTTGTTGAACCAAACTGACTAGGTTAAAACAGTAAGACAATACCAAAAAGAAAATAATTCCTTGTATTGAAATCTCTCCCTCTATCAAAAACTTCCATCTTCTGATTAGGTTACAAAATTCTTTCTTATAACTCCATCTAAGTTCCTTCTAGTATCTCCCTCTTTCTCGGTAGATTAGGATTTCTCTTTCTTTCTTATATTCTTCTCTATCTTTCTCATCATACATGTGTTTTCTTTTGATATTGTTGGTCAGTAACACTCTTCATCTCTTTGATAATAATCTCTTTCTTTTGATATACTTTCTCCATTTAATCAATAAATCTCTCCCTCTGATGATGATCAGTTTAATGTACTTTCTCCCTCTTTGAAAACAATGCCAAATACATATGGTCTTTTCATCTTAAACATGCAGATATAGGCTTTTGTAGTTTCTTCAGTTTCTCCCTCTGTTGCCTTGCTTGTGACTATTTTAAAGTTTCAATTTTGTGATTACTTTAGGAAGCTCCTAAAATAAGATCCTCTACACCAATTTGTAACATATGAACATCAACTTGTTTGATGCAGGGTACTCCTCTTTTTATTTATATAGCCTTTGATAGGGGTATCACCCTCTAGTTTACCTCTTAGATGATCATGAGCATCCTTAGGTAATGCTTTTGTGAAGATATCAACAATTTGCTCCTTTGTGTTGACATATTTCATCTTCACCTCTTTATCTTGAACTAGCTCTCCCAAGTAATGATACGTGATTGCAATGTGCTTTGTCTTTGTGTGCATCACTGGATTCTTTGATATATTGATAGCACTTGTATTATCACAATAAAGTATTACTGGTTCAGTGATCTCTTCCTTCATTCCCTTGAGTAGCTACTTGATCCACACAATGTTTGTACAATTTACAGCAACAACATCATATTCTACTTCATCAGTAGATTGTGAAGTGCAGTTTTATTTCTTACTAGTCCATGTAACTAGTCTCTTGCCTAAGAAAAATGCTCCTCCACTAGTGCTCTTTCTATCATCAATGTTTCCAGCATAATCAACATCAGTGTAGGCTCTCAATTCAAACTTTTCATTCTTCTTGTAGTATAGACCAAACTCTTATGTTCCTTTTAGATATCTCATTATTCTCTTTACAACCATTAAGTGATTCTCCCTAGGATTAGCAGAGAATCTTGCAACTATCCCTACAAATAATGCAATATCAGGTCTGCTATGTACTACATATTGCAATTTGTCAATCATAGACCTGTATAATGTTTGATTCACCTGAGCTGAATCATTAGTCTTTGACAATTTGTGTCCTATCACCATAGGTGTACTTACTAGTTTGGAATCCTCTAATCCAAAAGTTTTCAATATTTCCTTGACATACTTTGAGTGAGTGATGTATATACCATACTTCATCTTATATACTTGCAAACCCACAAAAAAGTTAATCCTAGAGATAAATAGTAGAGAATCACCAAAGAATCTCAATAATAATTGGTTTTAAAAATTGGGTTAATAGAACCAATATGCAAAAAATCAATGATGAGAAGGAGACATACATGTTGAACAATAGAAGGCAATGATTCAGCCATATTGCTGAATAATTAGATAGATTTTTCCTTAGAGGGAGATGGGAAAACTTTCAATATGTTGTCTCGGCCCATATCCTCTCTTATTCTAGTTCAAACCACTTTGCAATTCAACTTAATATCATTGAGGATTCACTCCCAAAACAATGTCCTTTCAAGTTTGAAAAAATGTGGCTAAGGGATGAAAATCTAATCAATATAATAGAATAGTAGTTGGCAGAAGCAGAGGTATCAAGATTAAGATTATATTGCTTGGTAACTAAGCTAAAGATGATCAAGAATAAATTGCTATTTTAGAAAAAGAATCACTTTGGTAATAATTTTGAAGCAAAAGAAAGGATAGAGTAGGAAATTGAGGAGCCTAAAAGAGTAGTGATTGATAAAGGAATGGACATGGAACTCTATCTCAAAGAAAATAAACTATTAGCTAGTTAGGAAGATATCCTTGGTATGTTAGTTTGAGCTTCACTTGGTTTGGAGAATACTTTAATATTCTCTACTTAATAAGGCCAACCACGTGAAGGTGGAATCTCATATGGCCTCCCCCCCTCACCAACATCAATATAAATTCTCCATTATCATCTAATTACATAGTTTATTCATTCATTCATCCATTTATGGACTATAACATTTAATCAATAGAATCACATAACATTCATTAATATGATATAAAATTCATTAATACACAATACTAATAAAGACTTCATTAAGACATAAAAATTCATTAACATGACATAAAAATGAATATTAATATGCAACATTCATAGATAATTACTTAAAACAATGTTCTTTCATTATCCAACAAAGTTTATCAAAGAGCATTTTTAAAAAATCATTTCTTCTTTTTGTTTTTCTTAGCTTTCTTAAGGTAAAGGCTTATAGGAACATCAATATCTTCCTCATTCTCCTCTTGTGGCACATGTAATGTCAAATTATGATGTCTCCTCCTATTTTGAGGAGCAGGAGGTTGTTGCACTAAAGGGGGCTCTATTGCAATAACAAGTAAATGGGTTAAATTGGCATACTCTTTTTCTTTTTTTTAACTATTATGAGTATTTAATTAACCAGTAGAACATAACATGCATTTTTCTTACCTGACAATGCCACATCATGTACAATAACATTTTGATCCGTCGCCACCTCAACATGTTGAACACTTGGAACATGCTCCACTCCTTCACCATGATGTTCAACATGCTCTAAAATATTCAAAAAAAAGTTACACATCAAATTGCAATCGAAGATGTTAAATTGTATTCACAATTGCATAATTAATTTCTAATAGCAAATTAATAACTCTGCCACTATGATGCACATCATGGCCTTCATCACGTCTAGGTTCTATGATAGGATATAAACACTATAGTGAAATGTGATGTGCATTATTATGTAGTCAATTTATGTTGGAAAATAACACCAAAAAATAAATTTCTAGAATATTCAATTTGATTTGCTTTTCATTTGACCAATTTACCTGTGTCTCATTTGGTGCACCAGATTTTTGGGTATGGCTTTCAGACTCTTGGCATAGGCATGCATCCAAAACTTTATAGCCTTCCTTCGAGGAAATGTTTTTATCTTCATCCATGGGCTCTACAATAAATTATGTGCCCTATATTTTTTTCTTAATATCGTCAGTTTTGCTTGTATGATTTGATTAAACAAAATTGTTTGCAACATTATATATAAAAAAAATTATATGAAATTCAATACCTGCTACTTACAAGATGAGATTGAAGATTCATATAGCCACCAGAGCCAAGTTTGTGTTGGCCAACCTTCTGTAGTCTCACTTTTGTAGCCTTTGATGTGTCTTGCAATCTATGACAAGTTTGAAACATGTTAGATTATATTTTTACAAAGATCACTAATTAGTGCATGATTACATTCTACTTAATATTATCATGACATACCTTCTTTTGCCCTTTTCTGGTTCATTTCATTTATCACGTAGCCTTATCTCTTTTGCATCTTCTATCATTTCATTCCACTCCATCGGTGGAATCATAGGAGGATGGTGGTCGAAATTGGGGTTATCCTTTATACCCCTTCTATATTAGTCTCTCACAATCTTTACATGTTTAGATGCTCTTTTGAGAAGTAGGGTAGTGTCCAAAACATGTTATTTATAAGTAAACTACAATTACGCTGTAAATAATAACAATTTTAAAGCACTTGGAAGCTTTCGTAATTTTAACAAAAACATAGTTTCCTTGTTCAACAACAATGTCCCCGCAAATGAACTAGTACTAGTCACACAGGCTACTCCAAGAAATGGTTCACCTTCAGAAGTACTGGTCTCTATTGTTCTATCAACTAAAGGTTTATCTATTAGTGCACAAAATAGGTCCATGAGTACAAAATCCACCCAAAGAAAAAAACAATTAATGATTAACACATTACAAAATATAGCAAAGCAAGGTTTTACCAATTGTACTTGGCATAGTCGAAGATGTTTGCAAGCTCCTTGTTGCCGAAAATGCACTCAGCAATATCAGAGTGACGATTGAAGGAGACATCTGCACTTCATTACGAGCTGAAGAATATATTGTTAGCAAAGACATTTGCAATGGATACAGATCAAATGGGATACTAGCTAGAAGCATCCAAAAATAAAAGTTAAGTGTTATAATGTTGATGAAAACAAACAATGTTGCACTAGTAGGGCCACAATATTTTGTTATTGTTCATATTGTTTCACAATGTGTACAACTATTGCATTCTTTTTGCTAATAAATTTCCTTTCTCCTTCAGTTTTTGTTACTCATACAAATATTGGTTTCACCAATTTCACTTTCAACATTAGATGTCCTATTTCAACACTAAGTAGGACAGGCTAAAAAACCAAAAAAATATATCCATAATACTCATAAGGTTTCTAACACAAACACAAGGGCCAGGATAGGTAAGATGGCCAAGTGAAATCCATATCATTCTTCTCTACATACCTTTCATTTGTGAAATGGTTGTAAATTTCTTACACACTCAATTTAAACATTTCTTGTATTTGCTTAGTACATAACAAATGCTTAAGCGAATGATAAATTAGTAATTACCCAATATTATAAGATTCACATTTAATAGTCATATTTCATTTGAATACAATAAGCATAGAATTAATCATTTATTTAAATAGGATGGAGAAGGAAAAATAGGTTAACACAAATAGGCAATACATTGTAGCTCAACCTACAATGTAATCTTGTTGTTAATATTTTCCTTTGATCTGCGTTTTAAATATTTGTAGCAACATTTTGTCATGAAGTAAATTTGTATCATTTGATTTTATATATTCAGTAAATGTTCTTAGATTTGTAAATTAATAAAAAGGAATGATTTTTAAATTAATAAAAAGGAAGGATTTCTCTCTTTTCTAGTATGATTCAAGAATTATCTAGACCAGGCTTCTTGGAAACAATAGCTCGTCACTGGGTGTAAAAGAAAGTGTAAGTAAAAGTGAAGGTTCTTATTACCAAGAAAAATAACATTAGACACCTTGTCTTTCTTAGCAATTTTTTTTACAGCTCTTCTAGAAATCAAAATATATTTAATTTTATATGTGTAATGCTCTCTATTTTAGACATGGATCTAGAAACAACATGCATGCATAAAGATAAAGATGTTTTCGTGACCATAAAAAATTTATTTGATGTTTTTACTACAAAAATTGGATTATGGTGTACTTTTTAGTAAGCTGTATTATTTTTTACTTGGCTACTACATTATAGGTTTATTTATTATAACTTTGAACCATATTTTGATCTTGCAGCTGGGCAGTGGTCTTGCCTTCTGCATCAAGGAGGCCTCCAAAATTTGAGTTGGTTATTTATTCAACATCAAAGGTAGTGTAATTTGTGATATCTAATCACTTGCATTGTAAGATATTACCATGAAACATTTGCTATAAATGTGATTGTGTTAACCTTCTTTAAATGTTTTCAAAATTGCTTTACTACATTGAGTTTTAAGTTTTTTGAACTGGAATTGGTGATCTTAAATACTGTCAATCAAGCTAAATATTGTTTTCATCATTATTATCATTTTCTTGGAATGTCCTTTTAATTATAATATGTATCATTATTCATAGTTATGTATAGAAGTTGGATATTTTAAATATTTTAATAAGCATTTATGTTTGTGAGCATAATATTGTTGTAACTTGAATGATAGGTTGCTCAACTCAGACAACTATTTTACTATCAAAAGCTGAGATTGAAAAACCCCCAAGTTCAACTTGCCAAATCACGTGCTTGTGCTATTTGACAAGGGTACAAGTGAATTTTTCTTATAATTTATTATTATTAGATATTTCTTTACATCAAGATATGGAAATTTTTTAGATATACCAAGACATATATAGTTACATTTCTATTTTTCTACACTAACTCCTTTTTATGTAGGTTATGTCAGTGCTTGTTAGTGATATTGGCATTAAAAATGATCAAGTTCAATAGCCATTTTAATCTTTCATTTTTACTTCTATTTATCAATACACCAAAATTATTTATTTAAAAGCTTTATTTTTGTTTAGCTCCTTTTTTATGCCATTATTTCTCCATTGTACATTATGATACTTTATATTTGATTTGTATTATATCTTACAACTAATGTGATGTGATATCCCATTATTTTACTCAAAATAGCAAACATGTAAATAGTGGCTAGGAAGAGTAAATATACCTTGTCTAGTACACACATTCCTTGCAATTGCATAATAGTTAGATTCATTTCAAATAAACTAGTAGATCACCATCATATTTTGTATATTCACATAGATGCATACATTCTTGATAATCCATCACATACATACCAGATCATTCATATCCTTGTTCTCTGAATACTTTCATACATGGTACAATGTTCCATGCACATTGACACATATAGGGAACATCATACCATGCATAAATGCTCCTATATTATGCATTCATAGAATCCTGGATTAACATGCTTTTAGGAAATAATTCTTGACAGAGCCCTAACTACTAAAGTATATACTATTTAAATTCTAGAAAATTTTTAAATTCAAGATAATTATTAGAGCCAAGTTTCAATCCTAGGAAATGTGGGTTATGGGGTGATTCTAATATGGAATTGTATATCACATGAAACCCACATTCAGTTGTAAATTTTGATCATAGAATGTGAAGTTGCATTTCAAACTATAAATCTTATACTGGATATGATCTTCAATTTACAAATGGGTCTGTTAACAATAAATAAGTTATTGGTTGAACTCAGTGGTCATAACACTCTCATCTTTCATTGTCAAGCACAACCTAAACTTATTCAAATAGAGACCCAAGTAGGGAATAACACTCAATCATAATTGAATCTACCTTAAATAAACTTGACAGTGTAATAGTATTGTAATTTTTAGTAATGTTGTAAAGAGAAAGTGTTACTTACACAAAGATTATGTGCTACAACCCTCACATGTTGACCACACGGTCTCATAGGTGTCACAAAATCATGTAGAAGAACACATAATATTTTAGATCACGATCCATAAGATACTATAAAATATAAACATCTATTGAACTTCTATTATTGCTTAAGATTAATTACTACTTACCTTCAAAGAATTGACTCCAAGTATCAATTCATCTTTCAGTGGCTTTGTTTCCTTAGTTATGTTTCTCTCAAGGATAATGTTAAAAATCTCATCACTTTATTTCGTATGAGTTTATTGGCCATGAATATGGGGTTAGCACTATGAGTGATGTCATCTAGAAATGATAGTTGTGTTTCAGATTACATTTGAACTGATATCATTTTCACTTTTCCCTATCAATAAGTATCAAGTTGTGACAACAATATCAGTAAAATTTTATCAAAATAAATCGAAATCCATAAAGAAAAGAACATAATAATATGAATTTTTTTTCTATATAATTTGTACAATTACAATAATTAAGGTTTACCTTTGCTGAAGAAGGTGTGTGAGTTGGTACATCCCCACCTATGCGTTGTGGTGTATCCATGTCACCCAGGGAAAAAGATTAGTAATTATTAGCAATCAATAGCAAAATAAAAGTAATAGACTTACCAAAAAAAATTATTAATAAAACAATAGATTGTATATTGGAGCCAATATTGATTGGAGGTAATTGGTTTAAATGTTATACTTACCAGTCTCATGATAGAGAATTTTTTGTATCTACATGATTCAAATTATAAACTATCAAAAGCTCTTCCCCTACACTTATTGATTTTATCATACATACAAAAACGCAATTTCCCTCATGTGCCTCAAATATACAATTTGACCACTTATTAGTTGACACATGTCGAGAACTATTTATAAATCCTACAATATTCCCTATTGTTTTTGGCCTTCCATTAATATACATAGCGAGCCTTTTACTTTGATCATTTTCTTTGCATTATATATAATTTGGTGACAATGCATACCTATGCATACTTTTTTTGTATTGCACAATCTGCATCCAATAGTTGTAATTATGACAAGGTCCTACATACTCCATTAATTCAACAACTTTATTTTAACTAACCTTTATGTCATCCATGTAAAATAGACCCAAACCATGTAATGAAGATGGAGCTATGTGATATATCCTTTTGTTAACAGAAAAAATAATTTTAACTAGAGGTAGTTCCTTGGGTACCTATTCTTTTTGAAGATGTGTGCACCTTAAGGGAACCTTTTTATTGCCTTCACTCTCATTATCATAAGAGCATGACCCCCCCTCAGCAAGAAAAAAATGTATTCATTTATTGAATTTTCTTCTAATCTTTTGACCTCTATTTGATCTCCCTATTTTTGACCTACTAGATGTCTCACTTTTGTCTTCTATTCCCTCATTTTCCTCAGTTGAGGAAGACAAATCAGAAAAATACCTATTTGGTGATACCTGCAATCCATAAAATGAGAGACATACTAGGACTAAAGTTGATGTTGACGGTAAAGAAAAGATATGAAAATTAAAAAAATCTATATATAGGGTCTATTGACTTATACTTGTTGATCCATGTGACTGTTCAAGATCCTAGTCAAAAGCATTGAATAACCTACATATGTAAATCATTTATCTTAAGTTAGCCAAAAATTTGGTGTAATTAATGTGTATATCTACAAAAATATTGGACATGTTGTACTTAATGTTTATATCTACACATGTGATTTTGAAAGAAAAATTTGGTCACCTCACTCATCAAATTCACCCATATTATAATCAATAAAAACTTATCCACTTACAATGCTCTATATACTACAAATCACGTAAAAGACAAAAATTACACGATGCATTCATCGAAATCATTGTATATTTTATAATTTCTCACCTCTACTTTATGTGTGGTAGCTATGCAATATCATTGTATATAATCCATGACAGTAGATTTCAACACATAATAACTTAATTAAAAAATATACAAGTCAAACAAATTTCTATAAATAATTCATGACCACAACATACTTGACATTCATCGTACATCGATATAAATTTCATTGATCATGTCATTGATAATCATCTTCATCCATGTCATCATCATCATCACCATTATCATACTTGTCACTTTGATCATCGTTGTCACTGCCATCATCATTATCGTCATGACCATCATCACCTTGATCATCACCATCTTCATTAGCATGATCATGATCGTCATCATCATCATCATGACCATCATCATCAACATCACTAGAATCATCATCTTCTTCTTCTTCATTGTGTAATAGTAGTTCATGGTCATCATTTACTTCATCTTCTGATTCTTAGTAACTTCTTCTTCCTTCACATTATACTTTATCAACCTTCCTCTTGGATCATGTCTAACAACAAATGACCAACCTGGTTTATGTGGAATGGTAAAGTAAAACACTTGCTCACATTAGCTTAGAAGAACATAAGGCTCATCTCCAACTAGCTCAAATGACCTTGTATTAATCATTGTAAATCCTCTATCATGTTTAATAATATTCCTATCAGGATCTTTTTGATTCAGCCATAGCTTATACCATTGATGACAAATAGAACTAATTTGAATTAATTGAAGTCACACTCAAGTATATCATCCAGAATGTCATAGTATCAATTTTCAAATTGTTGAGGATGTATTTCATTTCTAGGTAAAATATTGGTGACCTCAATGACTGCACTTATCCTAGAATCACAAGTTTTCTTCATTTCATCTAACTTTTCTATGCAAAATTTATGGTAGTACATAGCTTTGTGTTGTTTGATTTAAAATTATTCAAACATGTCAAGATTATTTTCATTGATCTATGAGTTCATATTAAACTTATGGGTCATGATTAGTAATCTTCTATGCACCTTTCTATCTCTTAAGTCATATGCTAGATCAAGTACCATTGGCATAACATTGGGATCTCCATTACAATGAGATTCTTTAACCAATGATACAACACCATCTCATGTTAATGAGCAACTATTTTCTTGAGACTATTGAATCCATACAATCATCCAATCAAGATTGTTTGTAATATACAAATTTAGTGCATCTCACTCATGACCAACTATAAAGAAAATAACTAGACTAGTTAGAAACAACTTATATTGATGATGGATAAGAATTAATTAACTACAATAACATCTTATAATCACCTCTCACTTTCTTCAATCTACCTTTCCACATCAAGTACTCCCCTTCGAATTTGTTAATGGAGTTGGGGTTTCAAATGCAATCTACATGAAGCTTTGATGCAAACTTGGGAAGATGTTTACTAATGTACACCATGGTCTGGTATACCATATATCCCTCTGCTATAGAACCCTTAGGATGTGCTATTTGTCAAACCAAGCCCTTTATAAATTTCAAGTGCCTCTCAACCATCCACATTGACCTAGTTTGTATAGGTACACACAATTCAATCTCCTCAACTTGATGTATGAGGTAGTGTTATTGAGCATTGAAAAAGGTTAAAGGTAGACATTTTTGCATTTCACACATAAGTTGTAGAATTTTTCTCTTCCAATATTTTTTATATTTTTTATCAAATTCTTTATATAATAATCACCTATAAGAGATTCAAGACACAAGAACATATAAACGAGATTTCAAATAAAAATATACAATAGACTATAAATCTAAGAAATGACACTTCTAACCTCATGTATTTTTCAAAATCATATATAACTTGTTTAATACTATTGTCAAACTTGTGTGGGAGTGATAGAGGTAGGATGTACTGCAATAATTTAAAAACGTTCATTTCAATATATTATTAAATAATAAAATAGGTAGTACATGCAATTTTACAAATATATTGAAAATAAAGAACATGACTTACCTTGACGAAAGTATGTCAATCATGTGTTTTCAGCCTTGGCCCAAAATCACCATTCTTTGATACAAGACTGCTTATATTTGCAGCAAATTCTATGAATTTTTTTTTTTCTTTTTATAACTTTTTTAATGCATCACTTTGTTGCTTCGTTAATAACCAAGGAAGAGCACTCATATTTATGTGGTCTCCATTGCTATCTAATTCAATAAAATCTTTCAGTGCATGATTGGATTCATGAATGTCATTACAAATTTTGGCAATTTTTTCTCTATCGCGTCTTCTATCTAATATTTTCATAGTGTCTTTGTTACATTCTTTCTAATGTGCATAGCATCAAACAAATGTACGTTTGGGAGATCTTTGTAGTATGATAACCTACTAAATTGATTAGGATAAATTTTTATTCCTCTAGGAAGTTGGTCATTAATGCCTTGATGACCTTCATGAGCATCAATTACTTCATTACTAAATAAAAGATAATATCAAAATATAAATTTCAAACTTCAAGCCACAAACTGGACATTATCTTGGTGATTTAGTCGATTGTATTCCAACTTCTATAGATGAGGTGTCATTCTTCATGGCCTTGATGATGTCTCTTCTTTCCCATTAAAAAGATGTTTTTCAGTAATTTGATACTTATGATTATTGTGTAAAAAGTACCTAAACTCATTGAACACATGCTTTCTTAAACTTCTTGAATGACGAGATTTCATCTTCAGACCACAAACTGGACATGCAAATTTTCTCTTTGTCTAAAGACCTAAAAGATCGTGTACAATTAGATTATGTACAATTATCATGCACAACTTAAGCACACAACAATAATGTGTATGCACTATAACCAAAAAAAAAAAATGTGACCTTAACAATATAACATACCACAAAAATGAGTTAGCCCAAGGACATCATGTATTGTCCATACAAGCATTGCATGGAATTGAAATTGTCTTTGTCGTACTGGTCTAGAGATGTCATACATAGTGACCCCATTTCATAACTTCAAAAATGTGTCAATAAGGGGCTCAATATACACGTTCATATCTTTAACTTGGTACTTCCCTAGTAATTGAATGAACAAAAATATTACATAATTATTATGACCATTTTGATGCATTGTTTATAAATTAATTTAGATAACTGTTAAATGAAAAAATATCTGGTACAATCATTGACAACATTATGTTCTCCCTCTTTATGGACATCCAAAGAGGTTTGTTATTATTAATAACAAAAATAGGCCACACTGAGTAAACAAATCTCTATCTCCAAATGGATTGACACCATCTATTGCCAACAAAAGCTTGAGATTACAAGGTTCTTCTTTAAAGTGTGGCCATGTTTTTTTAATCTCTTTAAATGCAAAACCATCTACAAGCATTTGCATAATGTCATCTTGACTTCTATTGTGTGCATGGTAATCGATAAATTGTGTCAAGCTAGTGCACCTAAATAATCGTTCAAGATGTGGAATAATAGAAATGTACTAAAGAACCTTGTGAGGAACCTTCTTTGTTATTCGATCTTACTGATATCTACTAATATGAAAATTAGGGCATTTTATTATAAATTCATGTTGTTTATGCTATAGAATGTGATCATTGGGACATGCATGTATTGTCTGATACTTCGTTTCAATTTGATTCATAATGGTAGATAATTCTTGGTACGAATGAGGTAAAATGTTTGATGGTGGTAACAAAAACTCACCTATCAACCTACAACAACAAATATGAATTGTTAATATAATGAATAGTAATGGTATGCTAACATTGAAGATGACAAAAATGGCATACCTTAGCATACATAACATTTCTACATTGGATAAACCATCCATAACCTTCAAGTTCACCAACAACACTATAACAAAAAGAAAAGTTGTTTGGAAGCCTTCATATAGGGGCTCATGTGCCTTCTCAAGTATAGGTATATCAAGACCATCTTCATCATCATTATCAGATGCGCTAGTACCATCATCGTGAGCATCTTCATCAACTGCACCAATACCATCTTCTTCAATCATGCCCTCTGGTACATTATCATCTACTTCCATGGGAGTGTTATCCTCAGCTTGGATATTCATACTTCAATGTTCCTCTAGTTAGAAATCCACATTCACCAATCAACAAAAATTGTGGCCCCCTTTAACCTAACCATGTTGCCTACAATGACTCTAGGCTTTTGTGATTAGAATTCTTCGATTCTTTAAGCCCTTACACTTTTTGCAAAGACAATTATATTTATCAACTTTTCTTCAAAATTGATACCACAATCTAGCAATTGTCTTGTTATTTTATTCTGGGTTCATATTGCCAGGCGTAGTCTTTCTTCATAGGAAAATATATTTGCAAATTTATTGAATATGTTGTACTTAATGTTTATATCTACACATATGGTTTTGAAAGAAAAAATTGGTATAATTAATGTGTATATCTACAAAAATATTGGACATGTTTTACTTAATGTTTATATCTACACATATGGTTTTGAAAGAAAAATTTGGTCTAATTAATTTGTATATCTACAAAAATATTGGACATGTTGTACTTAATATTTATATCTTCACATATAGTTTGAAAGAAAAATTTGGTCACATCGCTCAAATTCACCCATATTATAATCAATGAAAAGTTTTCTACTTACATAAAATTTTATTATTTGTGGTTAAAGATTTATTGTCAAGGAAATTGGCAAGGAAGCAAGGAAAAAAGTTAGAAGAAGCTAAAGATTTCATTACAAGTATCACCTCCCAAAATCCAATCATAGAAACAAAAAGAAAGAATTTGTAGAAATGCAAGATGGAGAAGTAGAAGAGTTGGACAAGGTTTCAATAAACTCAAAATTGTTAAATCTTCGAAAAAATTGGAATTCTTTTATGTTTGATGTACTAAAAGCCAAAGTGTGGCAGTGGTGTAGGGGCCCAAGGTCCTAAAAAAATGGTCAAACATCAAATTTTGGATTGATTAGGTGATTAATAAGTGTGCAAGTTGACACATGGAAATAAGTCAATCTCAAGCATTCTAGAATGCATTTTAGGCAAATTTCGTGCATGTTGTAATAAGGCCTATGGGCAAGTTGTGGGTGAGTCAACATTGGTCAATGTTGGTCAACACTATGAGTTGACCAAAAATCTTCAATTTTATGATTTTCAGAGTTCTTGCATGATTTATCAAGTTTTGGTAGGCATTTGAAGTCATTTGTTTGGAAATATTGAGAAGTTGCAAAAATTGTCAAAAAGTTGTCATGCAACTTTTCTTGGAAATTTGGAAGGTCAACAATCACAGTTGTGTTTTATCAAACAAACAGAGGTGAACATGTAAGGTCAAGAGGCTTGGCCTATAAATTGAATGTTCTTCAACCTAGGAAGGTTGTTGGTGTTGTGATGTATGAAATTTGAATCAATAAAGCAATTTTTGGTGGGAAAATAAGTGCAGACAACAAGTACAATTTGACAAGCAATCAGAGGAATGAAGTTGCAGAAGAGGTTCATGATGACAAGAATATGGTTATGGATCAATAAAAGACCACAGATAGTATAGAATTGGAGTCTCTTAATGCAGAGGCAATGAGTTATCCATGGACAATAAACACAATTAAAGTGTAGAAAAATAAAGTGAACATAGTAAGGTTAAAGTTTTTGAATTGGATGAAGCCATCATTTTTAGCAATTGGTATGTTGAATAGTCAAAGTATGGTATTTATGTCACCAAGGCGAGGTAAACCTTGTGTAGAGATGAAAAATATTGGTTCATGTGGAGCAAATTTGAGTAGAGGTGGTCAATTTCTTCCAATCATGTTGACCTGATAAGTTCTAATTTCTTCATCAACTTTTTGTGGAGAGTGATGATATAGCATGACCTATTCCTCAACATTTTTTGTACTTGTATCTCCAAATTGTATGTGTTGTTGATCATAGTTGACCAACTGATGATAATGTAGCCAATGGCTATAACTTCCATATCCCATTCACAATCCATCATAAAGCACTTTTTCCCTAATCTACTTGTGCCATCCCCTATTTGATTTGTTAACACAAAGACATAAATTGTAAGAAAAAATAACTCATTTACTATTATTTTACTCTTGTTCATATACACGTCAAATATCTACTCATTGCTACATACTATGCAACCAAAAATGATATAGGGACTTGAAGACTAGTTTTCAAAGGCAAGTGAAATAGGGGGAAGTTGACTTCTAGAATATGTTGCTCTATCTTAAACTTATAAGGAATCTTAAATAAAATATTTCATTTTCAGAACAAGGAAAAGAATCGATAACCTAGAATACAGTGACTATGGGCTGATGAAGAAGTTATCAACAAATAAGTCTAGAGTTAGTACACCCCCACCTTGTCCAACTTCCTCTAAACTTTATACATACAATGGGAAGCCATACCTACAAGTAACAAGACCATAGATTAAATAATCATGGCACTATTTAGCATAGCTATAAAAAGAAAGTTAAGCATATCATTGAAGAAATTGAAATAATTATGAAGTGATCATTCTTGGTAAGTTGGACAAAATAACTAATGGTATGAGACTTTTTATGTAGAATATACAAAAGAAAATACAACGGTAGACTATAGTGGATTCAAAATTATTATAAACAAGATTCATTAGGCATTTAAGTAAGAAAAATAACTTAGGTTTTCTTTCTTCTAATTTTTTAATAAGAATAGATTCATTAATTAAACAATACTATGAGAATCTATAGCCATGACTAGCTTATCTATATCCATGAATAGCTTAATTTGCATTATGTAAATCCTAAACCTAAGCCATGACAAACCTAAACTAGACACTCGTATCAAACAACGACACTCAAAAAGTGAGCCATGCGCACTCTCCAATTATTACAAAATATTATTATGTACTATGAATGGTAACTACTAATCCATTTTGTCTTGTATGGGCATAATAGAAGCATGTCTCAGTTAAATGATTACTTCTTACATTCAGTGTAAATATGAGGAATAGCTATAACATAGTTTCTCAATGCATTAGGAAACACCTAATAGTTTCTTATATCTTCCTGTAAACATAAGGTTACATATATTAGCCATTATTCCTATAAGATGTGTCACCAAACAAATAAAACCAGTTTGAAAAGATTGTAGGAGCAATTTTCATAGAATAAATTGAAAAAATAACAAAATATGATTTTCAAGTACTTCAATCTTCAACATAGATGTTGTGAGTTCATATCTATCAACTACATTTCCAACGTTGTCAACCAAAAACTTAGCGAAGTTCCATTTTATGCTATCACCAAAAAATCCACCTTTGATTGATTTCAAGAACTTGTAAATAGGGGTTTCATTACTAGCATTGACCTCAACTTACATCATCAAAGTGCAATACAAACACAAAAGATAAAATGTAATAATTTTGTTTACTAGTTAAATGAAACTTGAAAAAAATTCAATTATTTTACAGTAACATTTCCCCTAAAATATCTAGTAAAGATATCTAATAAGCAATCAAAATATAGCTAATATTCTAACCTTGCCAAAAATGGGAAACTCTGTTATAAAGCAAGTACATGCCACCTCTACAATCTCCTCATTATCACCTAGTTCATGTCCACCAAACTGGTTGCAAGGGAAGACTAGGATTTATACTCCTATAGTTATCCATATTAATATTTATCAATTGCTTGACTCATATTATAGATTATTAGAACAAGCTAAGAACCATTTGTTAAAGTTGGTTTCTAGAAAAGAATCTAATAACAAATAAGTTGTTTCCTACCTACTAGTAGCGGCTAAAACATTTTCAGAGATTACCATATTATTATCAAGATTACCATTTTGTTTTCATTGAATATAATATTATTAAAAATATTTAAACTCATTAACCTGTGTTTTTTGAGTTGTGATTTAGAAATAATATTTGTCTAGCTATGATTTTAGCAATTGTGATGCTAAGGTAAACAGGAAAAAAATTCAAAACTTTATTCTAAAGATTCTAGTATTGCTATCAAAATTTAACTTGTAATTTTTTATTAAAATTCATTGATTCATGTTTCTTAAACTCATCTCTTATGAGAATGAATGGCACATTTTACTTATTACACCTAGGTGATGTTTACGGAAGTGAATTGGAACTTAGGTTTTAAGATAAACTTCTGATAATAAAGTTTTTTTGTCCAATCTAATAGGTAGAACATATCATACATATCGATTTGTGTTTCCTAAATTATGACTCAGAAAAAATCATTGACCTATATTTAATAAATTGTGAAATGTAAAAACTCATCTCTCATGATCACAATAATATTCATAAAGATTGGTTTTTCTTTAAACCTCATTCTAAATATTATATTGTTGCCTCATTCTAAAGATTATACCATTGCTATGATAGTACAATGTGTAGTTCTTGTTCTAAATTATTGATCTATATAAATTGTGAGTATCATGGTCTTAGATAAGAAAATTTGGTATGATGCTAAAACTTCTTGATTCTCAACTTGAAGAAGTTAAAGAGCTTAATTTCTAATAACTACAGGCGAACTATTTTCTTGAGCTCTCTCATACCACCTAATCAAATCAAAATTGTACTAATTTAGTATAAGACATTAGTTATCAAAATTGGCAATCTTGTAAATCTTAGGAAAAACACCAAATTTAACTTGGCCACAAACAAGGGCATGTTAGGTTAAAAGTCTAGCCTGCCCATATTCTCTAACAAAAAGAATTGAGTAGCTTGATTAAGACCACATGGCCACATTACCATATATTTTATGTTTCTTTTGTCCACAATCTTTCAAATAGTTTCTTGGGTTTGTGGTAATTTTAAAATTTGATGAAGAGCCAAATTATGCAAAATTGATTTCACTTAGAATCATTGGTCCAAACCCTATGGTCAGACCAATAAATACACATGTTCTCTAAAGGTATGATCATTTCTATAGGAATGTCAAACTTTGGAATGTATGTAGGATCATCTCAAATGTGATTTTACTTTTGGTGAAGCTTCTCTACTAGGATGGTAAAAAGAGAGGGAGGTTAACTATGGAGGAAGGTGGTGATGAGAAACCAGAGAATATATTATGGGCATAAAAGTCATCCTCATTGATTTTGATCTAGAATTCAAATTGTAACCATGACACTAACAAAAGCCATCTGATGTAAACACAAACTAGATCCCTAAGCTGAATACAATATCTCCAAAAAATAAGTGAGATCCATAAAATTATTCTAAAACATCTCATCAGATTTAATTCAATGTATACAAACTAGAAATGTTTAAGAGGCTTTTCAATTGAAGAACTTGCACAAATAATTGTTGAATTTACTACAGCAACAACTCTATTCATCAGTTATCAAATTCTACACATATAGATTTACATTTTCCCAAAGAAGAAAAAAGGAAGTCTCAAATTTGATGTTTACCTTAGCAAACTAATAGTTGCAACTCTTATTCTATATTTACATAAGTAGACAAAAACGTTCACGGATATATTAAATGCATTAAAAGAAAAATACTAGAGCCCCCATGATCTTATTTTTTAAAATAAAATATATTGATCTATTCATTTGACCAAGGCCTCTACACTGGGTTTTTAGCAACTGGGATGTTTTTTCCTTCGATATCCCTTCCATTTTTCTCTATGTCGCCAAGTACTCTTAAACCCTAGTTTTTTTACTTTCTCTAAATTTGTTCTTTTATTACCATCTGTTCATCAATATGAACTTTAATTTGGATAAATCTTTAGTGGTTTATAATGAATTCATTGAATTGCACAAACACAAAGTTTATCCACAATTAAAGGAAAAATCGCACTAGAATTCAATAAAGATTTCTCCAAGGCAGTACACTTGTTTGGCCCTTTATCCTATTGCTCATAAACATAGCAAAGAAATAAAATATGGCAAAGTGAGACAAATCATGTGGAAGCAAGTGTTAGGATAAACCACAGACATAAATAAAAACTACATGCAAATATAACCAATAACAAAAAAATAATAGATCACACAGAAATGAACACAAGGCACCAAGATTTAACGTGGTTCACCCAATCCCTAGGCTACGTCCACCAAACAGCAAGTCCGATCTTATTACAATCTAGTGATTACAACCTGATTACAATCTGTAATCCCTTACAGCTCAATACCGCCGCAAGAACCAATTTCGTATCACAACATAATGAAAAATACCCAACCCTAAACCCTTTTATACAAGTATTAAACCGTTTTAGGGTTATAACATGTCGGCCATAATTAGCCATAACTTTAGTGGTGAATCTATGAATGGTGAATAGTACCAAAAAAATTTTAATTATGAAGTATGTACAGTACTTTCCTGATCAGTCACCACAATCTAACAACAAGAATTTTCTAAACCCTAGGTAAGGGCTCTCTAGTTGCAAATAAAGAAAAAACTTGACTTAGGTTAAAGCAGGGTAATTTTGACCATTGTCTTAATTTTAACCATGAATGTCATTGTAAAGGATAGCAATTTCTAGTAAAATTATTAAAATACAATGGTAATCCCCTTCGTGGTGATATTGTTCTTTCCCATAGAATGAAGTATTACTTGGTAATTAATCTTTAGGACCCGTGTGTTTTAAATAACCTTATAAGAAAACCCAACTTTGTCGTGATTGATTTTCCTTCGAGCTCTTAGCTTCTTTTCTTTTGCACTAAGCTCTATTCTCTAAAACACCATGATTTTGTGTATAGTCTTTGAGTCAAGATTGCCACTATTTCATGGAAGATGAAACTTTAAGCTTGTTTCAGTTTTCTTTTAATGAACAATTACTAATATGTATTATTGTAGCATATATCAGTTATGAAGGATATGAAGGTACAAGCTTTGCAACTTATGTATATGGATATATTTTGTTCCTACCATCCTTCAATATCAATCATTCCTGTATAATTTTTTCCCAGAATGGTATGCACAAGATATTCATATATCAAAGACTTCCCCCATTTCTTATTTACATTAATCATAAGATAGCTATCATAGAATGTTGGTAGAAAACTGAAAAGTGAATGGTCAAACCAGATTATTTATAGTTTTATTTACCATTTTTCTAATATCATTCTAGATCAAGAGATGCAATTTCTCCATAATTTTAAAGAAAGTGTCATTTGATCTAGTTGGTCAACTTCCTGAGAATTTTATCTATCATCTATTAGCTCCACTTCATTTTGTCAAGAATGACTAAATGTTGAATAGGTTGTAAGAGAGAAGCTGACACTACTTTTGTGTATCTTTGATTGTTAAGGAAGTATGATACATGGTACTTTTACTACATACCAGATGCCTAAGTTGGGCTTGTACACTTTCTACCTAGCCTACTTTAATAAAAGCTTCCTTTTGCTTCTTTATGTAAAAATAATTGAATGTTGTCATTTGACATATAATTTATTATCTACTTTAGGCATGGTTCTTGATGCACATCTACTGCTCACTTTTTTCATGGTACTATACATGTTTAAAAATGAGTAGCATGAACATTCTCTATGGTGTCTAGGTAAATATCAAAACCTAAGAGTCAAGATTGGTAACGATGACCCTAGACAGGACTAGTGCTTGATGTACTTGCCAAGAAAGAATGAGTTCAAATTTCTTGTTCTTTAATGACATGATACCCATTTCCCACCCTACGATCTTTCCATTCATGTGATGACTTCAAATGATTTTACTAGTAGCATCTCCAAATAAATAGAGTGTGGGAGAAATATGAGAAAATTTACAAAAAAAATGTGTCATGCTCTACAACTATAGAGAAAAAATAAGAATAAAAATCATCTATGTTCCACACACACACTCCACATTCTCCCCTTCCCTCAGTTGGGTTTTAATATAATATATAGTCATAAGGTTGCGGCCCTGTCCCCTCTTGTATGGTCAAGGCCTTAGTTCTAATGGAGCTAACTTCCTTTCTTCCCTCCTCAATCACCATATTAATTTCTCTTTCACCCTTTGGAATTAAATTTTTTATAAGAAAATGTAATCTACAACTAAACAATCTGGAAGAAAAAGAAAATAAAAATTTGTAACCTAAAGCTAAAGCAAAGGTGAATCAATGGCACCCAAAATCATCATCATATACAAAAGATCAAAATAGTTCACCATAGAGGAGTCTCTCCTACAACACCAATTTTGCAGGCATGAACAAATCTCTGAGGCTCCACGCCATTGATGCTTTCCAACTTTGCAGGCCAGAATGATGATCCTTCAAACACTTTCCAGATACAATTCTTAGAAAATATTTTACTACATTCGCCTAATACATTGGAGTGGTGATAGTCTACAACCCACAATTCATTCCCAATAGGATAAAGTTGCTTCTTTGACCTAAATTTACTATTCAAATCAGGAACCCTGTCTAAAAAAATCCAGTCACCTGTAGCTTTATCATACCTGAGAAGCTCTCCAAAAGGTTCAGTAATGGACCATTTTAACACATAGAGCTCATTTTTTGACACAGCAACGGTGAATTGCTCGATGTCTCAAGGCAGGAATTTAGGGATCAAAGTCTAGCGTTTAGTTCCAGGATTGAACTTCTCTATAGCAAGGGGATGAGGAAAAATAAACAAATGCCACAAATACTAAGAAATAATGAATCATGATTTTCATTTTTTGATTATGAACTCAAGTTGGTCAAAATTTTGACCAACTTGGGCATAAAAACCAAAATAAAAAGGTATTGAACAACTCTCTACCCAAGTTGTTCAAAAATTTAGGTTGAAATTTGACCTATAATCTACTAGTGTGAGTAGGGAAGGGGACCAGAGTAGTGGAGCAGCACAGAGGGCTTATGTGCGGAGGTGCGACGTTGGTGAGATGCGGAGAGCAAAGTGAGAGAGAGAGGGTTCGAGGTGTTTTTATAGACCCCAACGCACAAATGCATTTACTAAATAAACATCTCCCCCTTGCAAATTATTTTTTTAAGCCTCCTACTCCTACCTGGCAGGGCTTGATTGAAGGTTGGGTTTGACCTAGACCTAGGGGAGGGTCCAAAATGATTGGGGCTTTGGACTAGAAGCCTCATAAGGGAATTTGAAAATAGGGAGTCCATACGTTGTGAAACCACATCAGTGCCTAAGATGGTCCTCACCATTAATGACATTATTTCCAACAAATTTATTGGTCTTATCCCCAATTCATTTGGGACTACATTTGGATATCCAGGAATGCCATCAAAGAAAATCTTCCTATACCTCACTAGATGTATAGTTCTTCTTTGAAAATTTAATCTAGTGTTTCCACTAGGACCAAAAATTGCATTCACACCAATTTGTTGCTTAGCAACATTTTGGTTTCCCCCTAATACAAGAACCAAGTACTCCAACATTTGAACCACTTGCTTTTACAACAAAACCATAAGATGTTCCAGATGACATACCTAATGTAGAATATTGTGCCCATAAATTTAGGAAAAAATGCACGCCTTTTTTTTTTTGAAACACTAAAGTTAGCCACATTGTATTGCACTAACAACTATGACCACAAATATATATGTATCTCTAATAGTTTCAGAAGTGAGGGGTATTATGACTTGACATCAAACGCATGGTTGTCCCACCATTGCATCTAAGTGAGCCAACCTCCCTCTAGGATTTGCCTAACCCATAAGGGTTATAAGTATGCCAATTTTTACTTTTAAATGAGTTTCCCTAAGACACTAATAATTTAAATTAAAATATAACTACTATTGCCTAAATATTTAATATAGCTTTATATAACCTTGTCATTAATGCCACGTTAACTAGGTCTCTTAATTTATTAATATTAATTCACAACAATAGATAATTCTCCCAAAGCTAAATTTAACTTTGTCTACTATGCTTTGTTTTGGCATTTCAATTCCCTTAAATCCATTACCTTGTAATAACCTTACTAAATTATTTCATTAGATGTATGTTGCAATATGAATACGTCAAAAAAAATTAATCACAACTGCAACCTTTTGATTTGATCCATTTAATCTTTTAATTAAGACAACCTTCTCATTAACCAAAAAATTGAATAAGAAGATTTATAAATAGAACCTCCTACCAAGATTTATAAGAAATTCTAGAACCTAACAAAACAAAACAAAATAAATAAATAAATGATTTCAATAATTTAACAATCCTAAAAGCCATATTTAAAGGCCAAATAATTAAAACAAGGTTGGAATTTCAAACTTACTCTACTTACGAGTTGAATCTAGTACCCAATCTCATATTCTTCTTAATAAAAATTATCTCCACACTCACTTATATAGTTACCCTTCTGATACAAACTTAAATATAAATAGCTCTGTACATTATGCCATCTTTAGTTACATTTAACTCACACACTAGCCTATAAATCCTTAAAAAGTATATTTAAAAAATATATTTCCATTTTAGTAATCGATGGATCAACCCTCCCAAATTATTTTGTAATTGAATAATCCAAAACACTGGGATATGCTCGAGCCTAATAACTAACCCATTTAAATATATACTTTATTTCAAAGCAAGTCCATGCAAATTTACATTTAATTAGACTCATTTAAGTCTAGGGCTAAACATCCCTTAATTACATTCTCGTAAAGTATAAAACTTACATCATTGTTAATAATTCATTCCCTAACAACACATGCCAAAGAATGAAACCCAAAACTCAAGGGCGAATCTACTTTACATAATTAGGTGTCCTCTTTTTCTTAAAGGGAAAATGTTATTTAAAACTCTAGTTAAGAGGAGGATGTCAGTCTATTAAAAATATATGAATTAAATGAAGCCTACCCCCTCTTATCAAGAACGCCCTAATTAGGGCTTTCATCTTTCCTTAACTTGGTTCGATGATAACCAACGAGTGCATGATGCACTCAAGCCCAAAATGAAAGAACAATTTTTTAAAAAGGTATTTTCCCCTTAAAAGCATGAAACCCTATTTAGGGCTTTCCTACTCCTTAAGACATTCTCCTTTTTTGCTTGGGATTATCCTACTACCAATCTCCAAGTTTGTGATACCTTCCTAGATTCTAGGGTTTGAAAGAGGGTGTTAATTCTCCCCTTATTTGATCTAAGTCTTTGAGTGATCTTAATCTCTACTTCTACCATTGTGTAGACCGATCTGGGTGTGGTGGTGTTGTTCATGATGGTGAGGAATTGGTGCTATCTGCAAGCGCATGGCAGTGGTCAGGCCACAAGAGGCATCACTCTTGAGATGTTGTGTTTGAGTAGGGAGCAATGCGAGGTCAAATCTGGTCATAGAGGGCAAGGAGAAAAAGGGTACACGATGCAGAAGGCATGATGCCATCATGGACAATGGACATCATGGGTGGAAACACGGCGTAAAGGAAGGTTGCATTGTGTGGGGGTGGGTTTTGTAGAGGGTATACAAAGAAGTGGAAAGCTCAGTTAATGTTAAGCATTGACATGCTAGTGAGGTCTGCTTGACACAATAAATAGGAAGAGGTCAGAGTGAAAGTTGCTTTGATAGCACCTCATGTGAGGAGATAGGGAGTGTGCATGTGTACAATGTGACACTGAGGTTGGACCAGAGCCATGGCAGTTCTGTGAGGTTGGGTTAGGCCTACCATGCAGGCTAAGGGCTTTGACCTTGTTGGTTTTTCAAATTTTTGGTTTAAATCCTTTGAGCTTGCCAGTCAATATTGGGATATTCAACACAATTTGGCCAACGATTGGGTTTTATCCTTTAGGAATCAAATACCCCTTCTCTCTAGACTTTTTATAACCTTGATGGGTGTACCTTTGATATGATCTCTTTCAAAAAGATTAGATGCTTCTCAATGTAGTCTTTCTTGATGATATTCTTGAAAATGGCAAGTGATTTTTCAAGGAGACATCATAGTTATGAAATGAATACTCTTGGAATGCTTCAGTGCAAGAATGCTTATGAGATATGTAGATGAATTCAATAATGAGCAATCACCAACCAAAAAAGTGATGCCAATCTTAATGAACCAATAAGACCAATCCCTTATCTAGTTGGGGAATAGAGTTTGATTCAAAACTAGTTGTAAATATAAAATTGCTTAGAGACAAGTGTGCCACCATCAATTATTGGATAGAGAACTTGAAGTTACAGAACCCTAGTTAAT
Organism: Cupressus sempervirens; assembly: GCA_028749045.1. Classification (NCBI taxonomy): domain Eukaryota; kingdom Viridiplantae; phylum Streptophyta; class Pinopsida; order Cupressales; family Cupressaceae; genus Cupressus; species Cupressus sempervirens. Next base: position 638,508,452 of record CM053793.1, read on the forward strand.
TATTTTTAACTTCAATTAATCGAAGCATACACATGCATACTAACTTCGACAATCAAGGGCTTGCACTAATTTCAATCTATCAATAGTAATGTAAATCCAAGAGGACAATTTACAAATGCTAGTTATGAAGATTAATTCCCTTCTTTGGAACAAAAAATAGAGTATTTTATTAGTTCAAAAAAGTAGGTGCAATTGGGCCGTGAGTGGTTGCAATACTTATCTGAATACTATTAAAAAAAAGACTTTATCCTTTGCAATAGTATTTGTATATCTATTATTTTTTCTATATCACTCTATCTATTCAAGGTCTTGGTACCCCTTCTTATAGAAAATGAAGGGAGGCACAAAGCTTCAGACATTTTCAAAATTATAACTAATTCTAAACTAATTGCAACCAATCAACAAAAATTACAATCATAAACAAAATAAAAACCCCAAAAGGGCTTAGAGTTATAGCATCATTTCTAGAGTATCATCAAAATGCATGTTGTCTTGCATGTCTCAAAATTCAGCTAATATCATTTGTAACTTGGCCTTATCTTCCTCAAGCTCTAACTCATGGCAATCGCTAGCATAATTCACATAATTGATCCTTAACTCCCAAATGACAATGTACATACTATAAAGAATGTCTAGTTGATCTTCTTGCTCTGAAGTTAGGTATGGTTGTATGGCTGGCTTCGGCTCCTCATTTATTGGATGCTCCTAAATAGGAAGTTCGATCGTTGCTTAATGAAAAACCTGCAAACACAAAATAAAAATATGCAACTTCTATTTCAAGATTTTCCTGTTGTTGATACTAAATTGGTATGCCTTCATAGTATAACAGAAAAATTTAATGATCTCCCACTTCAAATATCATTTCAAAATATTCTACACAAGATCGCATTCATTCGTGCATTTAAAATTTGTCACATCCATTCAACCATTTAATTCCTTTTTGTTCTTCTCAAGATAGGTCATTATTTTCATTGTTTCACATGCTTCATCAACCATGGGTTCCAAAAATGTGATCAATGCATCCTGTCCTTTACATGTTTTTCACCATTTTGGACCTCAATGTATCACCCTCTGCAATCTTGCAAAGTTTTGTCATTTTGGAACCTTGTCTAGCTATGTTATGTGAAATCTCGATTCAGAAGACTATTGCCAAGTCTCTTGCAAAATGGGAAAAAATTGCTATTTCACTATGCTCTAAACATAAATTATGAAAAATTCTAAAATTTTGCATCTTCGCTGGGTAGCCAATTTCATGTTTGCAAAATAGCAAAATTTTGCTATTTTTGTTGCCCTTAAAATTCTTCCTTCCAAAAATGCAAAAAGCTTCTTTATAATAGTTTTTCATAAAAATCTTGGAGGCTCTATCAGTGGCTCTTTCTGGGGACACATATTTCCTATAAATATGATGAGAATCCAGCTATCTCTAGGGACAAAAAATAAAAGAAACATAAACAAATTAAGCCTATCCTACTAATAATACACATATAATCAAATATTGATTAAAAGGAGAAAGATTTGAGATATTGTCCATGGACAGGAAACTCTTGTATGTTCCCATCAGTATTCTATAGGAAGAAAGAGTGTTTTCCTACTTTCTCTGATATGATGAAAGGACCTAGCCCCAAAGCATTAAACTTGTCATGTTTCCCTTTATCTTGATCCTTGACATTCCACCTTAAGACCCAATCCCATACTCCAGTGTTGACGGATCTTTCTATTGATTTCTTTTCATGGATGTATTTGACTTGTTTCTACTTCTCAATATTATGTTCTAATGTTGATCTTCTATTTTCATCTAATTCAGCCAAAGCATTGATCCTTTCTTCCATAAAATCCATGTCTTTAAATTGTTCCTCATTCATGAACCTATATAATGGTAAAGTTGTTCATTGAGAGTGTTAGCACCCATATGACCCCATTTGAAACTTTTAAAACCCAAGACTTCATCTCATTAATAACATTTGGAAAGGATATAACCCACATGTTTCTTGTCATAATCTTTTGTCAATTGTGTTTATCAAGAAGTCGCATATGGAAAGATCATTGAACTTAACCTCAGAGGTTCAAGTAATTCAAACCGGTTTAGACTACTTCAAGGTTCAAATGGTTCAATCAAATTCAATAAGATTTAGTGAGGTTCCTATAGGTTCAAACACCCTAAATCAGTCATTCAAAGCTCAAGAACCCAAAATTCAACAAGTTTGAAAAACACATATTTTGGTCTAAAGCTTCAAACAACCCAATGATCTTGATCCTTCAGTTCAAAATGTAGGTACAAGGTGCATGTGCACATTGTCAAACTTAACTATTTAAAGTTAATTAACCATTAAATGAATGAATGAAAGATTTTTAATGACGTCCATGAGGCCATAAGCCTAAGGGACCTGCATAGAACTCCTAGTCAGTCTGATGTGATTTCTCCAACCTGTCTCTTTTGTTGTGAATCTACATAAGTAAAATGGCCCCCTTGAGGAGTCTTGGTCCTTCAAAAAGGTATTTTATGTTGTTTACTCTTAACATTTCTTTGTGTTGGTTACAAATGTCTTCGTATGTTGTACAATCCTTCAGATAGTGCCACTCTGTTTCCACAACACCCTCATTGAAAAATCTACAAATTATGTCCTCCCATTCTTCCTTAGGGACCTTCCATCTACCGATTTCACATCTCAAATGATGGGAACTAGATCTCAATTGAGCAATTAGGATTCTTGCCTTTCCTTTGATCGCTACTCCTAAATATTCTTTGTCATCATGTTCGCATGTGGGGTTAAATTCTTTGACATAATAGGCTTTTTTTCTACCTAACTGATTTGCCCACATGACAGATTTGAATTTTCCTGCCACCCACTTTTTTATTTCAGAATTATTTTCTGGGCATTCTTGGTAGTCAATGTTCCACTTATTGAACCATTTATCATTTTGTTTCTTCCATGTCTTCTTATGACGAGTCAGTTCTCCATCAACCACCCTACTAGGCCAACGATGTGCATCCATTTTATTCACCTTCTTTAGATAGCTCAGCAATCTAACAATTGTTGAGGCCTCCATCGGGAACATGGCCACCTCCACTAAAATAATCTCATATGGGACTATGGATTTGATTTTGAGATTAGTTGTAATGAAGTATTTTTGAATCTTTTCAATTTGTTGCCACTTATGATTTGATACATTTCTCCCCCATACCTCGCTACCATATAAAATAACTAGTATCACCAGTGACCCAAAAAACAATTTTCTTAGTCTTCCAATCCCACAACTCTATTGTCCTACACCTGTTTTGAAGAAGGTAAGATGTCTTCCATCCCCCTTGTATCCTTTTTGATCTACAAGTTTCCCAACTAAGCTGATAATGAAAATCTATCCCCAAGTATTTGTATTCTTCTACAATTTCTAGTGTTTTGTCATTAAATATGAAAGTGCATTGATGTTTTCTCTTCCTCAAGGAGAAGACCATGATCTTGGTCTTAGAAGTGTTGACCTTCATCCCTACCTCTATGCAAAAGGTTTCTAAGTTCTTCAAATGTTATCTCAGCCCTTGTGTTGTTTTAGCAATGAGAATGAAGTCATCGACATATAAAAGCAATCTGATCACATAATCAGCTAGTTGAATTCCCTCTCCATTGGTTTTGTTTAGCCACTCTTCTAATTTGTCAATATAGATGTCAAACATTTTAGGTGACAACAGACATCCCTATTTGACCCCTATGTCACTGCCAAAGCATTCTGACATGCCCTCTTTGGTTCTAATTTTCGCTTTAACCTGTTCATAAAGCTTATAAACAGTAGCTCTATATTCTGTTGGGACCTCTAATTCTTCCATCTTATTCCATAACTTATCCCTAGGGACAGTTTCAAAAACCTTCTCAAAGTCAACAAAGAAGCAAAAAGCCTCGTCCCCTTGTGTATCCCACATTTTTCTATGAGGAACCTTAGGGTAATGCAGTAATAAATGGTGGAGTGTTTTGGTCTGAAACTTGCCTGTCCCATAGCTCTTTTCCCTCTTTTTTTGCCCATCCACTAATACTCTGTTCTACCATACTCCCGTAGAGTTTGCTTAATAGTGGGTTTATCATCATGGTGCAGTAGTTGGAGGGGTTTTTGACATTCCTTCTCTTATGGAGAGGAATAACAACACTGGTGGTCCACTCTGTGGGAAAGCAGCCTTGCATGACCATGTTTAAAATGTTCCTGATGTGTGGAGTCAATAGATCTATCCCCCACTTTAGAAATTTAGCTTGTAGCCCATCAATATCTTGAGCTTTTCCACTTGCTAATCTCTTTATTCCTAGAGTAATGTCTTCATCTAAAAAAAGTTCATCCAAATTGGTGGTTGTAGGAAGTGAAACTTCGTCCTCTGGTCTCTCATAAAGAGTCTTTGTATACTCTAACCATTGAGACTCCGTAATTTTATTTTCAACATGTTTCCTAACTTCTTGTAGCTTCCTCCAAAACTCTTTAGGGTTGTGCTTTCCTAACATGATTAACTCCTTCCTTCAATTAATCACATATTTTTCTTTTTGAATTTGATCAGCTGCTTGAACTCTCTTATAATTGTTTTGTTTTCCTTTTTCCCTTTACATTTCCTTTTTGCGGCCTTGCATTCTTCATCATACCATGGATTAGTCGGGAAGGTGTTTGAGATGCTCTTCTTTATCCTTGTTCTCTTGCAACCCTGTGCTTCTTTAATTAGTGGAATTAGAGAACTACTACTGATGTGACTTTTCTTATCGTTGTTTTCCTTGATATTCGTGATGTCAAGATGTATTTGGAGTTGTTGTTTAAGAGCGGTGCAAAGTATCTTTTTATTATCATTTTTTATAAGAATCTTGCCCTCTTTATGTCCTTTTGTGCTTGCATCTAGGACCTGATCGCTTTTCAATCTTTTGACCTGCATATTGTATTTAATACAAAGAGGCATATGGTCTGAATTTAGTTCTATGGGACATTGTTAAATTCTGAAATCAACTACTTTGGTGATGGTTGATTGCAAGCATATTAGATAGTCTACTACACTTTGTCCATTATGCATTTTGCAAGTAAATTTCTTTTCTTTAGGCCACATCTCCATACCATTACACATAACTAGCCCATGTAGGTTGCATAGTCCTAAGAGTTCAACCCCAAAGTGAGACACGCTACCTTTTTCATCCTATGAAATATGTTTGCTGATATTGTCACTATCTTCTCTTAGCCACAAGGGGTTACTATCCTCTATTAGATCATTTCCCAATTGAATAGCCTGGTTACTCGATGTCCTAGCATTAAAATCTCCTAGAAGGATTGTGTTACCAGTTTGATTAAAGGAAAGCACATCTTTCTTTAAAGCTGCAAATGGATCTTTGTTTTCTAGATGTCTCTTTTTGTAGAATTTAGAGCTTTTTGGTGCAAAATAGCATGTTACCAGCCATGTGATCTCCTCATCATCTTCAATCTTCAGCCATATAAATTGTTTATTTGGATCCATTTTCTCCAATTTTATGATTTTGTTCCACATATCTTTTCTCGAGATAGTAATCCCTCCATGACCTTGACCTGTCTTTGTTTCTTCATTCCACATGGAGATTTTATTGTACCCTTCAAAATCTGGAATCCTACATCCATTATGTTCATGCATTTCTATGAGACAAATAATGTCTTGTCCCTTTGCTATGGGCCCCAACCTCGGTCCTCTTCTCCATGGATATCCTCTACAATTCCAACTCACCATGTTCAGATACTCTCATGGGGCCCTAAGTTCCTATTTCTGATTCGCTAATTTGTCGGCAATTTGCGCTTTACCATTTTTCATCCAAGCCCATTTGCCGGCAACCCTTGCTAATTTTACTTTCTTCCATTCTTTCCTCCTTTCTTCTTGTTGGTTGATGGTTAAATCCTCGTCTAAATATATTTGGGTGTCTTTGAGTAACCCCCTGTTCATCAAGATTGCACTCTTATCTTCTATGCTACTGAAAGTAACTCTCACATGTCTATTTTTCCCCATTCCCATACTTGTCCCAATTCTGTTTGCTTGCCAAATTTTACCTGTCCACTTCAGTTTGTCCCTAAGGAAGTCATGTGTCAAAATCTCTATTTTCTCACATTCCCAATAATCTTCTAAGCCTTTGATAATGATGTTTACAGCCCTTTCTTGTATTTCCTTCTCCTCTCTGATTTGTCTCCTGAATTGTTTTTGAATGACTTCCTTATGTTCCATGGATGGTTCCTTGACTATGTGTGCCCATGATTTTGCTTCCTTTATTTGTTCTTTTAATTCATTTTCTCTTAGCACCATGCTTGCTAATGTTGCTTGAACTTCCTCCAGTTTTGTGGTGGTATTTGATTTATTTATTTTATCCAAGTTATTTTCTATTGTCACTTTTCCTTCATTCAAAGCCTGTTTGATAGTTATTATTTCTTGCTATCATCTCTCAATGTCGTCTTGAAGATTTAAGACTTGCTTTTTCAACCATTTATTTTCTCTTTCGAGTTCCCAGCTAGTTATTGTCACCTCCTCTAACCTTTCTCTATCCTGCTATCCTTTTTCTTCTAGGTCTTCTACCCTTCTTTTCATGTCCATAAGGTCATTTACATATGTTTCTGAAGACCAAAGTAAAGGAGAGGAGGTGGGGTTGTAAGGTTCTTGTAGAAAAATCCTCTCACACATTCCTTTATCTACTCCATCTTTTATTGTAGGAAACCCTGTCACCTGAGATTTCTCCTAAATTGGTGAAACATCTTTTGCTTGATCCTTTATGTCGGTTATTAGGAAGTTTTTAGCTGTCCTTGGTAAAATCATGATAAGTTTCTTCTTCTGTAGTTGTCTTTTCTTCTTTTGGATATGTCTCCATTTAAGTATCCCTAGGTATTGTTTTTCATTGACGAAAATGAATTTGGTGTTTACGTTGTGATGCTTCTGCTACTTTTTAGGAAAGATATATTGACAATCTGCGAGAGCCCTTGGTTGTGATTGCATTTGAGGACTGCAGGGCGACCACTGTGCCATCCTAATAGTGTTCAAATACTAGTTTAGGTTCCCATACTACTGTGTATCCTAATCCTGAGTATTCGGTGTAGGGCCTCCTATTCTTAACCTCACAATATTTTGCATCGTTAACCCAGGTGTAGAATCTCTTTGTGTTTGTGTTCACTATGTGTTTATGTGTGATGCTTGTTTTGTTGTGAGAGAAAAGATGAATGCAATTTTGGCACTCAAAGATCAAGAGATAACTAATCCATCGATGAACAATCTTCAATCTGTGATTTATTAAACTCTATGTCATAATTGTTAGGATAAACCATAGACATAAATAAAAACTACATGCAAATATAACCAACAACAGAAAAAAATAATAGATCACACAGAAATGAACACAAGGCACCAAGATTTAATGTGGTTCACCCAATCCCTGGGCTACGTCCACCAAACAACAAGTCTGATCTTATTACAATCCAGTGATTACAACCTGATTACAATCCATAATCCCTTACAACTCAATACCGCCGCAAGAACCAATTTTGCATCACAACATGATGAAAAATACCCAACCCTAAACCCTTTTTATACAAGTATTAAATCGCTTTAGGGTTATAACATGTCGGCCATAATATGTCGGCTACCATGTCGGCCACGGCCCAAAAAAAAAAAATTTTGGGGCGATGCCCTGAACCCCACGATTTATGAAGTATGTACAGTACTTTCCTGATCAGTCACCATAATCTAACAATAATGTTTTCCAAGTCAAAGTAGATAAAGTATCAATCAAAAAAGAGGGCTAATATCCAGATGTATATGCAACTAACAAGGAGGAGTTTTCCCGTAGCTAATTGTCCTTCTTTAACCACATTTATAATACATCATATAGGAATGTTGTTGGATTATATGTCGGCATGTCATCAAAAGCTATGAAAGCCAAAGTTTCCATCTTGGAATAACTCAAAAGTGAGTATAATCAAAGTTCAAGAGATGACATCTCAACATAATATAGACTTTGACAGGATCACATGGAGAATGAGTTGTGTAATTGCATGATGTGTTTGGTTTAATGTAAAAGAATGCATTGCTATGGATACTCGCTTGTCTCATGAGTTCATATTCATCAGGGAATCAATATAAGTGAATACCTAAACACCCACAGAGCTTCTTGAGAAGGTTTTGTGATTCAAGAATTGCATTCATCGAAAGGATATCTCTTGCTTTAGTTTACTGGTGTGAACGATGAAGGCTTCCACATCCTAGAAAAGCATGGAGAAAGAATGGTTCGGGAGAATGCCAATGAAGATTATGGTGTAATGGAATTAACATGAGTTTCATCAAGTACTCAAAGGTATTCAAAGGGGTTTTGAATACATTAAGTATATTTGCAAACCCTTTGACAAAATGTCAACAATTGCAACCTGAGCTAGTCGTTGTGTGATGTAATGTCCCTATTTTGGTTGACATCATTTTGCATGCCAAATCAGTCTATCATGGACTCTCGTAGACTGGTGGTTGTGACGAGAGAGTTATTCTAACGTTTATTTGAGGATTGGATGGCTTATTATGCTCTTGGAGATATTATTTTATCATTACTTTTTATTTGTGACCTACATGTTATAATTTTAAGTTGAGATTGCACTTTTTATTTTTTTTAAGTTATTTAATTATAAGAGTGCATTATAATGAGATTTTATAATGGATGCTTCAAAAAGTTCTTAGTAACTTCTTAGAAAAGTGAATAAATAGAGGGCTTGGCCTCTCATTTTCACACACTTGAATTGATGATTGTACTACCTTGTCTCTATGAGCATTTGTGGCACCATCTAGGTCTGCAAATATTCAACATAATCTCTTGAGAACAATACCTCTCAAGAGATTGCATAACTGAGGAAGTGAAAGATCTTCTGAAGGGTTGCACTTTGGAGATAGTATTCAGCTATCTCAAGTTGGGCATAATTTGTGGCCAAGGGCCAACATCTAGAGGATTTATTTTGAGGAGTTTAATTGCATATCTTAAGGGAGTTTTTACTTCAGTTCTGGAGGGTTGATTGTTGGGACAAATTGGAATTCTTGTTGGGAGAGATTATCAACAAATTATTCAAGGTTTTAAGAGCAGATTGCAAGTTTTTTTTCATCCACTGCTACAGTACTCGCATGAACAGTACCCACGAGAATAGTGTTGCACTGCAGTAACTCTTGAATAGTAAAATCGCTATAGTGAGATGCTTGAGTTTCACTCTTTCCCATGAAAAGTCTCTTTTATGACCTGCATTGGAGTTATGGGTGTTATTCTCCAATCCTAACAGATTAAATTAGAATCACAGTTGGAGATAAGAAGATGGACTTGTTCTTGGTGGCTGCCAACAATATAACAGGTTTCTTATTAATTCTGGGTTTGCATTTCTGGTTGTTACACACAGCAAATTCGTTATAATCATTGTATTTGCATCTGATGTTTTCGTAGGCATGTAAGTTAGACTTCCAAGAATTGTAAAATTAGTTATTCATTTTTGCATAAGATTGCATTAAGTTGCTACTGTAGATACATATTTGTATCAACATTACTATATTTTTGGAATCAGTATTGTATTTGAAAGACATTGTTGTGCACTCAAATATCATAGTAATCAGCATTAGATTTTGCATGCCAATTGTATGACGAAAAGTCACTTGGCATAAAAAGGATATAAAGGACTTGCATAAGCATCCTAGGTGTTTGAAATAATAATTTAGTAGTAAACTTAAAGTAATTCTTGCAATCACAAGTGTTGTTAAAAGCTATTGAAGCAAATGAAATGTTATATCAGTCATATGACTCTTGTAAGTGAAGTATTTGACAAAATTTCCAAGGCCAAAAATCAAAAGTTTTCAACCAGATTTGAGTAGGGTTACTACATGTGACGTGCTTGGAAAAATGAGCGACACCATTGCCTTTCATCTACCACATAGAGACCATGGTGGTGATTGTCGGGCAGCAAATAAAGAGACGGGCCACCTTTTAAAGACATAGAAATATTCATAGGGATGAAATTATATGAATATGAAAGTTTTTTGAAAAAGGGGTTTGTATACTCTTTGGCATCGAGCATGAACTCACACACTCTTAAGTGCACCCATAGCCTATAATGGCAAATATGTGAAGAATACCACTCCCTTCCCAACATGGCGATGAATGTTCAAGTAAGCTCATTTCTCAATGCACACCGACATCCGAGGGATTCCTAAACACAAACGATACAATCAAATCATTTGTCATAATGTGCAACTTATAAGAATGACGCCATCACAAATATCAAGCCTACTTGATATAAGAGATACCCCAAACATGTTGCTTGCGACCAACGAAAGCATAGGCATGTGAAACTCCACATGTATCATCCAGTTGGAGCACTCTACAAATGTGAGGAGTGGGCATCATTTTGTCATATTCATGACGGATTCAGAGGAATAATGTGAATTGTTTGACAAAATGCTAAACATTTTTTGCTTTACATTATTGATGATGAGGTTCAAAAGCCCGGTCCGTGCTTCCTACAAAGACCCGCGATTGAAAGGTTTCGGTCAAAGGTGAACACAACCATAACTTATAACATCGACCAGTCTCAACACCAAAGGGAACAATGGTGATTTCCACATAGCGCACCCAGGTAGTTGAAGGCAACTAACATGAATGTCCACGCCAGATGAATTGATCATAAAAATCATACCCTGTGAATCATCAATTCAAAATATCGGCATGCCTGTCAATGATTATCATAAATCACGTTCTCCAAATGATAAATCATTGAGCCGATTTAATGAAGTTCGTGGGTGGTGCCATGAAGGAAATGATATCGGGCGCATCTTACTTGTTCATGGTAATATGGCCTTTCTAAAAAAGAACAAGTTGCTTGCAAAAGGCACTGACTAATCTCCAATAAAATGTATCAAAGACAAAAAAAAAAAAATATAATATGATTTTTTTATAGATTCACAAAAATATAGCAAAAATTTTCAAATTTTTTGTTGTTTTCGATCACAAAATATACAGATCATAAAAATCAAATACTGAATTTTTTTTAAAAAATTATTGTGTTTTCATTTTTTAAAAATTTAGTCAATGGTACAATTTGTAGGTAGGATAGCCGCGTCCCTTGCAAAATCACTTGAATACAACACACAAAATGATGACAATGGGAAGATGCTCGATGTTTCTCATCCAAGGAGCCAATGAATCCTTTCTAATATTTCATTAAAGAGGAAGTCTTAAAATTAATTCAGTTATGCCTTTAGTTTTAAAAAAAATTGAACTAATGCATATTATCGAGCCTTAATGTTTAATTAAGAAAACAAGATTGACCAAGGACAAATGATCTTAAGAATCAGTTGTAATAATGAAAAAATGAAAAAGAGACCATGAGAGAAGATAAATACACATCAAAAAGTCATGCAAAGGGGTTCTGTTTCTTTCTGAGGGGGACTTTGTGCTATAGAAAGGCGATGATTTTTTGTTTGCAATGTAAAGGAAATGACATCGAATTTCCAAATGGTTTTTGTGAGAGGAGCAATAAGATCTTTGATATCTTTTTGTCTTTTTAGAGAAGAGAGATATATCTTTTGATTAGGACCAATCTTTGAATTATCATGGTTCTCTTTAAAATAAATCCTATCTCATTTAGCTGCATATCTATTTATCGTTGGATCTTTAAATTCTAATTATTCATGTATTCTGAAAGAATAATAATCTTTTCTCTTACTTGTTTTTTCTGTAATGTAGAGTCTTAATAAATCGATTTTGTGTCATTTATTTGTTGTGTTTGGTTGTTTATTTTATTTCGCATCTATTCTATGTTTGCAGGTAGGTGTTTGTGTGCCTTTTGTGCTTTCTAGTTAAAAACATTCTTGTTTGTAATTTAGTGGGTTCATCAAAAATCTCATACGGAGAGTTGTACCCAGTACAATTTGGATGGTGCTTATGTATTTCAATTGGAAAGCGACCCAATTGTTAGTTGCAAATATTTGTCTTCTTGGTCTGGACATTCAAGAATCATTTTAAGGTTATTTTTGTAAAAGAAAAATCTATTAAGGAGCTTAGCTTATTTACCATAAACCAGTTCAAATGGAGAGAAACAAATAGATTTCTTGACTGTTATTCTATTTGCTCATAATGCTAGATTCAAATTAATGTCCCAAGCTCTCTTATTATTATCCAACATTCTCTTAATAATATTAAGTATGTTTTTTTACTCAACTCAACTTGGCCATTCCCTTAGGGATGATAGTGGGAAGAATAAGAAATTACTATGCCATACTTGGTGCAAAAGTTAGAAAACTCTTATGTTGTAAAGCACATGCCATTGTGTACAACAATTTTAATGGGGACTCCAAACCTTGTCATAATGTTTTTCATTAAAAACTTAGTAACAAATTTGCTAGTAGACTACCTAGTGGGTATATCCTCTACCAATTTAGTGAAATAATCGGTAGCAAACAAAGTTCAATTGTGACCTCCACTTGATTTAATACTTAGCTCTCCTATAAAGTCAATTCTCCACATTTGGAAAGGTTCTTCTGCCTATAAAGTCCTTAACGGAATAGCCCCATTGTACTTGAGAGTCCTTAAGGGAATTGCCCCATTGTACTTGAGATTCCCTAAGAATCTCTTACATGCTTCACATCTTCTGACATAAGCACAACAATCCTTAAATATATGTGGCCAATAATTCTTGAACGTAGAATCTCATGGGTTGTAGTTTTGGCAGAGAAATGGGCTCCACAAACTCCTTCATGAAATTCTTTTAAAATGGATTATGCCTGGTAGATGTCTAAGCAGGAAAGTAATATCACATGTTTGTTTTTCTAGTAAAGGTCACCCTAGATAAGAGCATACTTTGAAGCTTGAAGCTTGATAGTTCTTTTATGATTCTCATCTAATTTTTCAAGGAATTTCATGTGTTTTATATAATGTATTGTTTAATTATACCATGGACATCTTTCAATGCTCATTTCCATGTGTTCGATGTCTTTTTGGTTCACTACACTACTTCCTAGTTTGCATCGGCCATAAGTTTAGCTAATCCTTGCCCTCTTACCAGCTTGGTTATTTGAATATTCATATTGGATTCTTAAATCTGATTGATCCATCTGCATCTTCTTCTTTTGGTATCTATCTGTCTAAAGATATCTTTGACAATAGCATTCAAGACATATGCAATTATATCAACACCAAGTTTAAGGTCTGAATGATTTTACTGCCTTTACTAAAGCATATGCTTGTTTTTCATTTATGTCATAATTCAGCTTTGAACTCTATAGACTTTTTTCTAAAGAACGCAATAGGATGTTCATATCCCATCACATTTTTCTAAACCATGACAACAACAATAATATGATAAGAAACAAATGAAAAAAATTTGGAAAGGCTTTTTGAAATCAGGAGTTTTGAGTACAAGGGCCTCTTTGATTGCCCTTTTTATACTATTGAAAGTTTGCTAGGCCTCTTCATCCCATACCACATTATCGCCCTTCTTCAAAATCTTTGACATAGGTTTGATTATTTTTGCAAAGTTAAAAATAATTTGTCTGAAAATGACTGAATAGCTTTGACTATTTTGGGAACATTTATATTATCAATAAAAGCTAATGTCTCAGGGTCAATTCTTACCCCATCTTTAGATACAATATTCCCTAAAAGTTTTCCTTCTATCACCCCAAATTGACATTTCTTGGGAATGACTGATATCTCATACTCAAGGGCTCTTTTGAAATATTTTCTAGATGGTTGCAATGGTCTTCTACCCTTTTAGAGTAGGCAATGAAATCATCCTAATAAACCACTCAAATAAAGTCAATAAGTCCTTCAAATGCAACATCCATTGCCCTTTGAAAAGTAGTGTCGGAATTTATTAGTCCAAATGACATCCTTGCATATACATAGGTACCCTATGGAGTGGTGCATGTTGTCTTGTATTGTTCTATTTTCCTAAATTTGACTTACTAGACAAGTTGTCCATCATAGATAGTAATTCATTTCCAATGATCTTTTGTAACAATGCCTCCATATTTGGCAAGGCATATTTATCCAAGTTAGTGATGATATGTTTAAATTTTTGAACTCAATACATAATCTTATATCCCCATTCTTTTTTCCTAACAGGAGCAAGGTTTGAAACCCATGTAGAATGCCTAATAGGTTTAATAATCCCAACATGTCTCATCTTTACTAGTTCCTCTTTCAATATTTTAGGGGCTATCATTGGGTGAATAGGTCATTGCTTCTTTCTAAAGGGTTTAGCATCTAGCTTCAAAGGTATTTCATGTTGGAATAAACAATCTTTATAAGTTTTTAATTCATCATAAAACCATGCAAACATAAGGTTGAACTCTCTTAATAGAGAAATGAGGTTTGATCCAATTTTTGGGTTTAGATTTTTACTAATGAAAAATTCCTTTGAATAATTTTCTTTTCCAAGATTAACATTTTCAATCACTTCCTATATAACAGTAGGTTTATGAGTCTTGAGATTGTCATGTTCATCAAAGGTTCTCTCTAGTGCCACCAACCCCTTTGGTATCTTATTAGTCTTGAGTTGTACAATTTATTCTCCAAAAAAAGTCTCCTTACCATCATGATTTTCTACAAAACCATTTCAATCAACCTCTTGATCTTGATGTTGCCCTTGACATGTTAAAAAATAAAGTGAATCCCTATCATCGTCAAAAACTTGCCAATTGTGAACATTATCTAGTATAGATGACCTATTTTTCATCTCAACCTGCATAATTTCTTCCAATGGGATGTCAATTTTCTTAATGAACATATTATCCATCATGTCAGCTAACAAATTCTCAGCTCTATCAATCCATCTTATTCAAAATGCATAAAACAATTCCATCAAATTCAAGACATAGTTTCTATATTATTTTAATCTTGAATTTATAGTAGTAAACTTACTTCTAACCTAAGATACAATTAACTTTGAATTGCCAAAAAAGGAAAGATTCTTAATCTTCTACATTTTTGCAATATTTAGCCTTAATATTAATGCTTCATAGTCAACAATACTATTGGTGCATTCAAAGTCCAGCCAAAAAGAATATTTGAAAACCTTAACAAATGGAAATGTAAGAAAAACTCCTGCACCACTACCATCTTTACCACAAGATCTGTCAAAACACATTTTCCATATTACATCACTTTCCTCCTATAGATACACTTCATTAGGCTCATTAATATTTTGAGTTGGTTTATTTAACTTGCCTGGAAGTTTTCTAAGTCTGTTTGACAGAAATTGACTCTATTATCAATATTGAAACTTTCCACCCAAATATGTAAATCTTGGTTCCCTATTAATTCTAATATATCTTACATTTACAGGTATAGTTGCATAAGACAAATCTAACTGAATGTATCCTCCAACCAAAGTGGACCATTGTCTGGAAAGAAACATACCACAATAGGCTAGTATTTCCACCACAATAGCATCCATCTTGTATGACACATCTGGGCATCTAAGAAACTTGAACTCAACACCTCTCATGATTCCCACCATAGGAATTGATCGACTATCCATTGCATAGCACTTTCCATAAGGTGTGTCTTCTGCCAACCCTAACTCTTTCATGACATCTACAGGCATGATATTCATCATGACACCTGAATCTATCATGCAATTTCTCAACAATCTATTCTTAATTAATAAAGTTAGATAGAAAGGATCTACTCGATGTAAGTTTTCATTAATATTAGTTCCAAGATATAGAATTGGTGCTTTACTAATTTTTTTCCTTTTGAGATATTTCCTTTGTTTACTTTACACAAAAGGTCTAAGACCCCCTTCCCATATTCAAGAATATTGACAATTTCAAAGAATGGAACTAGAATTTTCAGTTGAGATAAAGCATTAGAAATGAATGAGTTAGCACTTACCACCTGCTTACCTATTGGTTGTCTATCTAGAGGATTTGTCATCTTCATTTTTTTGTTTGTCATTATGTGTTTCCTTCTCATTATCTTTCTTGTGCAAATCTAGTTGTGGTTTGTTGGCAGTAACTCTTAATGATTTCTCTACATCAAGACTTATAGTCCTATTCCTTAACCTATAACTGTTTTGGACTTGTTCTATTGTTGCAATTATGTAATCCCTTCTCTCTTCATCAATTTATTGCCTTACTGTTGGGTTTTATTCTTCATCTAATTTTTGTGAAAAATGTTGCCTTATTTACATTATGTCAACATCAAGCATGTTGTCATCTTCTAAGAAATCATCATCTCCCCAAAGTGGTTTTGATGATAAAGTTTTAATAGTGGGTTTCTCATTTTTTTGTCCTTCCTCTTCTAGTATGCTATGCAATCAGACACTTATCATGAGTATGTGGAAATTTGTAAATCTCACACCAAGGACCACTTTCCACATAATTATTATTTCATTTTTAGGATTAGGGGTTTCATTCTTTCTTATGAGCTTGACATCCTTCCAAGCAGTGTTATATGACATGTCTTGTAACCTAAACTTGTAATGTCTATCATGTTGAAAATAATTATTCAATTGTATGTTATCTTTGATGTTACACAAAATGTCAAACCTTTATCAAGCAATCAGTGATAGCCAAGCTTACTCAAGCATCGAAGGTAGTTTCCTGTGTATGTCGAGTGTTCAATGATGACAAAGTTCAAATTCAATTTTGACTGAGTTGGGTTGGTTAACGAAGGGATTCTCAATGTTAATTGAGTACTCAATTTTGTATTAGCTGACTGTTAGCATATTGAGTCTGATAAATTTATCGGTTAATACAAGTTGACTTAAGGGTTAATATTTGATTGATTAAAAGAATATTCAAGCTGACTTGACAAGGTAAATCATATATATGAAATGTCAAGTTGAGGATTCAAATGTGGAATAGAACAAGATGAATTAAGGGAGCGAATTTGAAGGATATCTATAAAGGGCAAAGCATCCAAGTTGACCAAGATGCAAAGAAAATTATGATCAAGGAGGATCAAGTAATCAAGCCAGAACTAAGATCTGAATCAGCAAAGATAGTTGCATCAGCAATCAATTCAAGTCATTATTTCCATCTAATAATTGTAGCAGTGAATCAAATCTCCTAACAGAGTTAGCGTAACAGCTATTCAAAAAATCCTCTAACAAGGTGGCATTTCTAGATTGAAGTGTCTAAAGACCTTTAAAAAGGCCACTCCTAACAGGGCGATTTAAATCCTCTAACAAGGTCACACCTAACAGTGTATTTTGTAACCTGTAACAGGGTTGACTCCTAACATAACTCACTTCATAAGAGTGAAAAATAGTAACTAGTTGCAATTGGTGGTTTTCCCAAATTGGGTTTTCACATTAAATTTGTGTGTCTCTTATGTTCATGTTATTTCCTTTATGCTTTTGCAACTAAGTTAATAAAGGCTAATCACATTAATATCTTAAGATCTCTATGATAAACGAGTGAAAGTAATATATTCAGTATTAATCGAGCTACAACAAGTTTTGGTTTTATATTGTATTGACATCTTAAAGGGACTTGGATTTGTTTTTGTAGTAACTAATTCACCCCTCCCCTCTTAGTTACTCCTTTCCATTTTCAACACTTGGTATTAGAGCTTTTTCTTCTTGCAGATAAGGTTTCAAGAACCTAAGCTAAAGATCAAGATGTCTTACAAAAGAGAGATTCCTAAACTAAACAGAGATAACTTCCAAGCATGGAAGGAACTCATGAAGCTACATTTGGAAACCATTGGAGACACACACTTGAAATATATATAGAACAAATATGTGGCACCTATTGGACCTTTGTATGTGGATCAAATTGTGGAAAAATAAGAATCACAACATAATGATGATTTACATTGCCTCTACTCTCAATTATGTTGAATTTGATAAAGTCAAAGATTGTCCTCCTGCTCATAAAATGTGGAAAAATTTGGAAGATATCTATGGAGGAGATGATAATGTGAGGAGAGCTAAGGTAGAAATTCTAAGATGTCAGATTGATCAATTGAAGATGAGAGAAGATGAAAACATTGCACAATATAGTGAAAGAATCAAAGCAAGTGTGAGTGCAATTAGAGCCTTAGGAGGGAAACTAGATGATGTGACAATGGTCAACAAGATACTCAAAACTCTTATTCCTATTTATGAAATTAGAGTTCTAGTTATTCAAGAACTAAGATGTGATCCTAAAAATGGTATAACTTTGGATGCACTGGTGGGAAGGTTGACAGCCTTTGAGTTAAATAACTTTGATAACTATGTTCCTAATGCTAGTAGCATTGAGTCTCCATTTCAAGCTAAACTATCACTCAAGAAGAAAGGTGGAAATTCTAAAGCAAAAAGTCTAATAGTGTAGATGAAGATAATTTTGATGATGATCTTGAAGTCATTGAATCCTTGATTGCAAGAAGATTCCCTAAAGGCAACGGAAAGTATAAAGGTAAAATACCTCTAATATGATATTCTTGTGAAGAAGTTGGTCACATTGCTATAAGGTGTCCAAACAAAGAACACAAAGAAGAAAATAAGCATGACAAGTATAAAGGCAAGAAGGATTTCAAAAGCTACAAAGACTACAAGGATAAAGGTAAGAAATCTTGTTGCATGGCTAAAGACTCTAATAGTAGTGATGAAGATGAAATGGTTTACATTGCTATTAAAAATGAACTAGATGATGAAAATGATAAGATGGCCCACATTTCTCATATTACGAAGAATGACACATGGATTATTGATAGTGGTTGTTCTTACCACATGACTACTATTAAATCTAAATTTGAGCACTTGAAACACTATGATGGTGGGAGTGTCAGATTTGGAAATAATGAACCTTGTTAAGTAAAAGGAAAAGGTTGTGTTACATTGACTGATGAACTCAGATGTGACAATGCTTACTAGGTTGAAGGACTAAAACATAATCTACTTAGTGTGGCATAACTGAACAACATTGGATTCAAGGTGGAATTCATGAATGGAAAGGCCAAGTTGCTGGATGGGAAAGGAAATCTAGTTGGGACTTGAAATCAAACAAAAGGTAAATTGTTTTACCTAGACTTCACTCAAACTACATGTTTGATAGCTTAGACATAGGAACCCAAGTCACAGATTGTGGGAACCGAGTCTTAGATAGAGGAGACCAAGTTCTAGCCAGTGAAACCTGGGTTAGAAATGATTCTAACCAAGTCTCAATCAGAAGAAGTCAAGTTACAGACAAAGGAGATATTGAAGAAATTTGGAATGGAGGATTCTAGACCAATTGGAACGCCTATGTCTACTGCACATAAGCTCTCCAAAAAATGATGATTCCAAAAATGTAGATTAGACTACATATTTATCAATGATTGGAAAAATTAAATATGTGGTACACACAAGACCTGATATTACATTAGTAGTTGGTATGGTGGCCAGATTTTCTACTAATCCAAAGGAAAATCATATGATGGCAATAAAAAGAACTATGAGGTATCTAAAAGGTACTAAAGATTATGGTTTGTGGTATAAGAAAGGAGACAAATTTGAATTAAAAGCCTTCACTGATGCAAATTAGGTAGGAAGTATTGATGATAGGAAAATCACTAGTGGTGGAACATACTTTCTTGGAAAGAGGCTAGTGTCTTGGACAATGAAGAAATAGAATTGCATCTCTCAGTCTATAGTAGAAGTAGAATATGTTACAACAATAGTTAATTGTTCCAACATCATTTGGTTCAAACAATTGTTGTCAGGTATGAAGGAAGAAATCAAGGATCCAATAGTTATCTTTTATGATAACACTAATGCAATTAACATATCCAAGAATCCAGTGATGCATACCAAGACAAAGCACATTGCAATAGATATAATTTTTTAAGAGAATTAGTGTAGGACAAAGAGGTTAGATTGGAATATGTGAATGCAAAGGAAAAAATTGCAGACATATTCACCAAGCCATTACCTAAGGATGCATTTTTGTATCAAAGAGGTAAGCTAGGGGTCATTCCCCTATCTGAAGCTCACTAATCAGATTTTAGTGGTGCATCAACCAAGCATTTTGAAGATCAGTCAAGTTGATGCAATATTGTCAGAGTAGATTCCATATGAATCAGTGCATTAGGTACATGGAAAATACATTGATTGTTATCTTTGGCATGAGATGTCAAAGAGGGAGAGTTTGTTGTCATATCAAATATCAAAGAAATTTTGTAGAAATTTTGTAAAGGGAGAGTTTGTTGTCATCAGCAAGTTCATGTAAGAGAAAATCATTCCAGAGGGAGAGATTGATGTCAGAGGGAGTTCTCACGGATGAGAATTAAAACAAAATTAAGGATATTATCCTTACTTCTGCTTTGCTCTAAAATTTATTTATATTATGACATGTTGTGTTGCCATCAATGCAGATTGTTGAAAACAATTCTTCAATTATATGTTGTCTCTGATGTTACCCAAAATGTCAAGCCTTTACCGAGAAATCAGTGATAGCCATGATTACTTAGGCATCGAAAGCAATTTCTTGTGTATGTCGAGCATTTAGTGATAACCAAGTTCAGAGTTAGTATTGATTGAGTTAAGTTGGTTAATGTTAGAACTCCCATTCTAACCGAGTTGGGTCAGTTAACAAAGGGATTCTTAGTGTTGACTGAGTACTTAATTTTGTATTAGGTGACTGTCAGCATATTGAGTCTGATAAATTCATTGGTTAATAAAAGTCAACTTAAGGGTGAATATTTGATTGATTAAAAGAGTATTCAAGCTGACTTGACAAGGTAAACCATATATATGAAAGGTCAAATTGAGTATTAAAATGTGGAATAGAACAAGATGAATTAAGGAAGTGAGTTTGAAGGATATCTCTAAAGGGCAAAGCATCTGAGTTGACTAAGTTGCAAAGAAAATTCTAATCAAGGAGGATCAAGTAATCAAGCTAGAACTGAAATCTGAATCAGCAAAGACAACTGCATGAACGATCAGGTCAAGTTATTTTTTCTCTCTAATAATTGTAGCAATAAATCAAATCTCCTAATAGAGATAGCCTAACAGCTATTCAGCAAATCCTCTAACAAGGTGGCATTTCTAGATTGAAGTGTCTAAAGACCTCTAACAAGGCTACTCCTAATAGGGTGATTTAAATCCTCTAATAGGGTCACACCTAACAATGTATTTTGTAAACTTTAACAGGGTTGGCTCCTAACAAGTTTCACTTCAGAAGAGTGAAAATAGTAACTAGTTGCAATTGGTGATTTTCCCAAATTGGTTTTCCATGTTAAATCTTCATGTCTCTTGTGTTCATGTTATTTCCTTTATGTTTCTACAAATAAGCTAATAAAGTCTAATCACATTAATATCTTAAGATCTCTGTGCTAACTGAGTGAAAGTAATATATTAAATTTTCACCGAGTTACAATAAAAAAATTAGTGTTAACCGAGTTACAACAAGCTTTGGTTTTATATTGTGTTGACATCTTAAAGGGACTTGGATTTTTTTTTTAGTAGCTGATTCACCCCTCCCCTCTTAGTTACTCCTTTCCATTTCCAACATATCAATCCTATTGGATTTTAAATCTTCACTCTTATTTTTCTTAGTATGTAAATATTTGATCATGTTTAATAACTTATCAATCTTGTCTTCGTCCTTATTTTGTTTTGGTGCTTCGGGGTTGAACAATTCAGGGTCTTCTCTCTTTCCAATCTTACCATCAACCTTCCCATCATTGTCAATGGTCATGGCTATTTTAGAATATTCTTGCAATGTATGAAGCCTATGAGATCTTATCTCATAGTGAAATTTATTATCAAAAGTGCTTAAGTAAAAATTTATCAAGAAAGAATCCATTGGTTGGATATCTCTTGATATCCTATTCATAACTTTATTGTAATCTCTTATTAAATTTAGCAACTAATTCATTTGAATTCTTCTTAATGATATTTAATTCATGAAAAGAAAAAGATGTATCACTGTGGTCTCCAAATTGTTCAATGAACATATCTATAAATTAATTCCAAGTGGAAATATAACCATCAGGGAGTCCTCTATACCATTCAGTAGCATCATCAGTATGAGATTGGACAAATAATTTCATGAACACATCTTCATGATTTTCTTCCAACTCTTTAATGGTGTTCTTCAAGTTTATAACATGTGCTCTTAGAGATTGAGTCTCTTCTCCAAAGAATTTAGGTATTGCAATTCTTAATTCATTTGTTATTGGATTAGGGTATCCCACAATCCTTGTGAACTCAAGTTGTTGTATCTTTCAATCACCATAGGAGCTCTAACTCCTTGTCGTATGTTTAATTGGTGTGAATTTTTCCCTATCTGATTGTTTCCTAAATTTTACTAGCTATTCTAAAAATTATTTCTCAAATGGTTTTCATTTATTTGGATCTTGCCTCCAATGATTGTTTGTTTCCTCTCTTGTATTTCTTTCATACAAAGAATTTTTATGTGAATTATTGAAAATGGCCTATTTATTTTTTGGAGGAGGGTTATATTTAGATGACTTATCATCTTCTTGGTTCTTTTTGTCACCCATCATTTTAGGAGTAATGATTCATCTTAGTTTATGCCCATCCTTTCAAAAAAAATGCTAGGGACTCATCTCAAAGCATTGGCTTCTTTTGTGGGCAAAATTCTATGTAGTATATGAAAGGTTGCATCTAGTTTACGATTATCTTCTTCATTTTCCTCATCATCATCTTCCCTCGCTTCATCTTCAACTTGATAGGTCTCTAGCTAGTTCTCATCATTAAGGGTTCTCATGTTGAAAAATGGATTTCTTTCTCTCTCTGGAGTCATATCACCCATTGGCTCACCATCCCCAATATAAGGCCCCTTTTCTCTATCAGAAAACCATCTATATCCTATAAAAGACATCCAAAGATTGATTATTCTTGCTTCTATTTCTCTTATTTGGAGTTCTTCTTAGGACTCCACTCCAAATACTCCTCCCTTGTGTGGATATATCTTCTTCCCCATGTAAAATTTAAAGAGAAGTGTCCAAAATTATCTTTTCTTTCAATATGGAAAACTTGATCATTCATTAGAAAAGTAAATCATATAGAGTTTCCACCTCTATTTGAGGAAAATAATATTTGATTGGGTCTTCGAGGCTCCTCCCTCCAACAAATTATGCTTTGAAAAAAAATGTTTTCACTTCTTCTAGTCTACAAAACTAAAAGCTATGGGTGACTTCATAATGTCAATTGTAAGAAACTCTCCTTAGTAGAGTCACCAATCTATTGGTTCCTCACATCGTTGGTTGAAATCTTATGAGCTTGCCACTTAATGTTGGGATATTCAACACAATTTGGCCAACAATTGGGTTTGATCCTTTAGGAATCAAATACCCTTGCTCTTCAATCCCTACAAAACCTAGGTGGGTGTACCTTTGATATGATCTCATTCAAAAATATTAGATGCTTCTCAATGAATGATTTCTTGATGATACTCTTGAAAATGGCAAGTGATGTTTCAAGTAGATATCACAATTATGAAATAGAATACTCTTGGATTGCTTTAGTGCCAGAATGCTTATGAGATATGTAGATGAAATCAGCAATGAATAATCACCAACCACAAAAGTGATGCAAATCTTAATGAACCAATAAGACCAGTCCCTTATCCAATTGGGGAATACATTTTGATTCAAAACTAGTTGTAAATATTAAACTACTCAGAGATAGGCATGCCACCAACAATTACTAGATTGAGAACTTGAAGTTGCAAAACCCTAGTTAATTGTTTTTTACTTTAATTTATGACAACCAATCAAGTGAATCATACATATGCATGAAAACTTTGACAATCAAAGGCTTGCACAAATTTCAATCTTGTTAGAAAGTAAAGTCCACCAAGATAACTAAGAGGGGGAGAGGGTGGTGAATCGATTATCCAATTATAAAAACTTTTACCAACCTTATAAAATTTGAAACATGTAATCAACAAGTGCAACAACCACAGAAAGATCACCATACACAATAATGTTGGATTTTTTAACTAGGGAAACCCTTGATCAAAGGGAAAACCTTTGTGGGGATGGTACCCACAAAATGATGTACTAATTTATAAGTTCCTTTCAAGAGGATGGACCCTATTAGGAGTCAATGAATTAGTTTTAGTACGTATCAATCCCTGTTAGGAGACTTTGAATCCCTATAAGGAGATTCCAACCCTATTAGGAGTTATGCCAACCCTTTTAGGAGTTGTGCCAACCCTATTAGGAGTTGTGGAAGGTAGAAGGACCCATAGTCCAAAAACCTTTAGGCGAAAGATCACTGAACTCACTGTTCAACTGATTTTAGTATTATCCTTTATAGAATAATACAAATAAATAATTATCTACAACAACCTCTTTTCCAAATATAGTCTCTGGGCCATCCTGTTGTGCCTTATCTACACCAAACACTTCTCAAATTAAAAGATACTCAATATCAAGTCCATTGGATGCCACATCCAAGTTCACATACTTGCATAATATAAAACTTCTTATTACCACTTAATCACTCTCACTATCAAGGAAAATAAATTTCCTTTGTATCAAGTCCTAAAACCAATTATTGAGTCAACCTTGAGTCTTCCTAAATTTATAATTACATTATAGGACCACATTAAGATAATACAATACACATTACATTACAAATTTACATATTTTCACAATTACATAAACTCTCGGCTCACAATCTTCAATATCCTTCACACATGCAACATCAGGATGTATGTGTCTAACCACTGCATCTTTGTATTGTTTTATATCTTTGTACAGTTGAACTTAACTAGATTCTATCTCTATTAGGAGATATAATCAAAACAATAGTACCTCCTTCTTAGGAACTCTTTCTAAATGATGTCTTCAATAAATATTGACTATCTATCAACTATCTTATATTTATGTGTGTGCTCTTAACCACATCATCAGGGCACTCTATAGAACATGTCCTCAATTGTGCATATCCTCATATGTAATCCTTGAACCGTGTGACTTCAATCTATGTCTGCTACTTTGTCAAATTCATAGAATCATTAGTATGTTGATATCAATGACAAACATAGTCATGGATGCAACACACAATCATCTAACAATCTCCCCAATGCTCCAACAATGCTAGGATACTCCCCCATAGGAATATCATCGACATTCATACTAACAATCTCCCCCTTTGGCATTGAAGACAAAATAGATGAAAAACATCTAATTTCTATGAATACCAAATGCTTAGTTACAACTGTTCACCATAGTCATATTCTTTTTAAATCCTCTTCATTAATCAAATCTGAATCTTAGGAACATATCTCCCCCATTGATATATTTCCCAATTTGATGTATGCATCTCCTAGTGTACCATGAGATGTTTTTCATATATATCTTCTCCCCCATTGACATCAATGACAAAGGCATCATTATGTAAATTCTGCTACATAAGATCTTCAATAAGATCAAATCTCCAAAGACACTATTAAATACTAGTTACCAAGAGTCCTTCATGACTCAGCTCAATCACAGATACTCCCTCCTAGAGGAATCATCAAGCATCTAGTCTAGATAAAGAATAGTGCTTTGTACCATTGGATTGATGTAATGTCTGCATCAACTACTCAAAAGTAGGTAGGGGCATAACTCGAAGCATACCTCTCAAGTACTCAAATGTATCCTTCGGCAAAGGCTTTGTAAATATGTCTAATATATTCTCCTTTGTACTGATATACTCCAATATAATTTCTTTCTTTGCAACTTTCTCTCTCAAAACATGATACTTAATAGATATATGCTTTGTTTTTTGAATTCAAAATAGGATTCTTAGACATACTCATTATAATTGTGTTATCACAATGTATGATTATAGGCTCTATAAACTCAACTCCAATGTCCTTCAATATTTGCTTCATCCACATGATTTGATTACAATTATTTTATGAAATATAGTCATGTTTCTTTCTTATCCAAGAAACCAATCTTCCTCCTAAGAAAAATACTCCACCATTTGTACTTTTTATGTCATCCATATTATCTTCTCAATTAATATTAGTATATGCACATACGGTAAATTCATTTGATCTGTCATACCATAACACAAAATCAGGTGTACCCTTCAAATATCTAAAAATTCTCTTTACTGTTATATAATGTGATTCTTTAGAATCATCTTGAAATCTCACCACAATTCTAACTGCATTAACTATGCCTGGCCCTATGTGAATCAAATATTACAAACCTCCAATCATGGATCTATACTTCTGATGTGTTGGAATTCTTTAGAATAACTAAGACGAGGGATGAATCAATTATCAAAGGTTCGTGTAATGTCCCCTTTTAGGACATTCGATAATTTCCTCTTGAATTGTGTGAATTTAATAATATTTTGTATGATCCCCCTTCAATATTTTTTTTTATTATTGGTAAACGACCGTAGCCTTGGTATATTTTATTAATAAAATTTAAATTACAAGCAATCCACCATTTTGACAGGCACTTGTAGGAAAGAACGGGGCAAGAAAACCTCCAGTCTTGCCTAGGACCGAAGTCCTATATTTTTACATTGATAAAAGGGGCATACCCCAATTTTTACATCATAATGAGAGTACAAGTTGATACACAAATGGCTTCCGATATGTCTAGGAAGCATAGTGAGATATTAACTGGCGAGGTCCTAATAAGAAACATCACATAAAGGACAACAAGGTTCATTAGGGGTTAGTGAAAAAATCAATAAATCAAATCCTTAATTGGAATCTGAGGGGAGAAAACTCTGTGTGATAGTAGATATCAAAAGATTTTAAGGTACTAGTAAAAAAATCACTAAAAAGTGTAATCATAAACCAGATGTCGGGGAGAGCAGTACTAGGAGTGCATTCCTTAATCATAATAAAATGTGAAAATCAAATATTTATGCAAGGATCACGTGTCGAGAGATCAATATTAGTCCCACTAATCCAAATGACTGAAACTCAAATAAAATTATAGAACTAAATCTTGCCTCCAAATACAACAAATGAAACCTGATGATGAGACTTGAATTAAGCTAATAGATCATTTTTATTAATATTGGTATTGTTATCTACAATTTCAAAACCTTATACATAATATCGTCAAAGAGGACATATTTAAAATTGTCCTACTACTTGTTGTTCGAGTATAGTATTAAGACGATTAAACTATCGACAAAATTCAAACCACTCCTATTACATATACTTAATCCTTTGGTACTGGGTCAGAATTACTACCAAAATGATCCTACTGCTCCAGATATCACTATATTTTCTTAAAGACCATGATGATTTCTGAGGCCTCATGCAAATTTGTGGCCTTTGTGCCTAGCAAAAATTCATGGGTCGTCCTTCCTCTGCTTGAATTGTCGTAGTTGGGTAGGCAAAATTCCACATTCTCCAAATTGGTGAGATCAACATCTGGGTGGATGTATGCATCATAAGCCCTTAAATAATTTGTGAGCCAATCTCTACCTAGGTCTTCAATGATACCTCTCCACCTAAGTAGGAAATTAATACTGGACTCCATTTTTGGCCACTCTCTATAAAACTGAATATTATTCCTTATCACCAAGCATGGATGTCTAGGGCTTCTTGCAAGTTTTGTACTATCCAACTCAAATTCCATGTAAGCCTCAGGTAGTGGAATCTGAAGCCTAGCGTCAATGTTGGAAACCACAATTTCCAACCCTATCAACCAACATGGGTCAAAGATATTGTGAGTTAGCCTGATGATGTCCCATTTCTCCACTCCCACCCTAGCTAGACACCCAACCTAGAACCCTATGATGTCACTGTTAGTCCTCCATGAATATTTATAACTAAAAACCCCTTCCCCTAGTGCTCGGCTGACTACAACTTGGCTCATGTCATCAATAGGTTGAAAAATCCTATTCCACCTTTCTTGCTTTATCGAGTCGCATAACGCCATGGTTCAATTTTCAAACGCATGAAAAGGCAAATGTTGGTACCCATGGAAGACCTAATTTGCAGACCGCGGGCTAACTAAACTGATACCAATCACTAGTTAATTTGTATTAATAGCCAAGCTCGATATGAATAAAGGGGAGAAGGATCTAGAATCTAAATGATGGAAATGATGCCCTATTTAATGTGTGAGTTCCTCTCGATAACATCATACCAGGGGATAATTAACACGAGTGAGAGATATTTCCTCAAAAATGGGTACTTGGCCTGATTAATGTCTAATGAGTTCACATATGGGGGACAAAGTGGCAAAGTTTAAATCCAAAACTATGATTATTATAAGGTATGATTATACGTTAAGGAACAAATTTCGTCAGTTCCTAAGTTGGCTAGATAATTAGCTTCCTTATTACCTTCTCTATAAATATGCAAGAATCTTACATCTTCAAATTTTGTGAGATATTGGATGATAGTTTCTAGTTTTGAATTTAATATCTAGTTTGGAGTTTCTCCTTTTTTGAGTACGTTAATTATGATATGATAATCCCCTTCTATCATAAGCTTTTTGATGTTAAGGTTTATGCTTAGTTTGATTCCTTCTTCTATTGCTTCAAGTTCTGCAATGTTATTCGTCGCCATTTCTAGAGGTTTGGACCTTTTAGCTAACCAGTTACCTTATTCATCCCTAATTATACATCCTATACCTGCCTTACCTAGATTTCCTCTTGAGGCCCCATCGAAATTTAATTTCTTCCATCTGGGCGGAGGGGATTCCCATTTGAACATTTGCCTAGCTGAGTTATTTTTCTTTTTTCAGATCATGGGTGGATTACTTAGATGAGGCCATAACTTTTTGATCTCTGCATCCCAATATGAGAATGTTCCTTCTTCTCTAGGTCTCTTCCTAAGATCACTGTTCATGACTTCCATTATAGCCACTTCCATTTTAGCAGTCAGAGCTTGCTCATTAAGACTAAGATTTTGGAAAATGCAGCGATTTCTTTCTTTCCAAATTTCCCATGCTACGATTGCTGGGGAGATATTCCACAGTTTTCCATATACTTTGTTTGAAGTGTCTATATGCCAACTCAGTAGACGATCCATCCATTTACCTACTAGTTGGGCAATCCAGTTTAGTTTGCCTAGGAGCCACCTCTAGCATTCCTAGGAAAATTTATAGCCATAAAGGAGATGTTCTACATTTTCTTCATGTTCTTTGCATAATATGCATCTTGAGGGACCTTCGAAACCCATTTTTTGAATTCTATTTGCTGTTAGAATTCTCCTTTGTATGGCAACCCAGAGGAACATACCTACTTTAGGGAGTCCTACCAGGTCCCAACATAGTTTAGTTGGGAGGGTATTAACTTCCCAGCTCTATGACTTTGTTATCATTTTATATCCTTCTTTGACTTTGTACATCCTATCTTTGGGTGCTGCCCAAATTAGTTTATCCTCAGTATTTTTGGTAGGGATTGATCGGGTTTTAAGAATGTTTTCAAGTTTCTCTTTATCCATCTGGTTAAGCTTGTCATTTGAGATGGATTTCTATTTCCATGTCTCTCCTGAGTCTGACTCAGTTTCCACTATATAATGTTTCACTTTTGTCCCCCAAATTTCCTTAAGCTGAGCAATTGATTATGGAGCAAGATTTGAATAGTTTAGGGGAGGCTATCCATTCCACGAATCATCCCAAAACAAAGCTTTATCACCTTTCCCTATATCCCAACTGAGGAATTTGGATATTAGATTTTGACATTTGATAAGGAAGTTCCATCTCGCAGAGCCTTTAAGGGGTTTTCCAATTTTAAATAAAGATGTACTATCCGAGGGGTTCACATATTTATTGAAAAGGATTCTGGCAGACTTCCTATCTCTTTCTTGATACAGTTTCCATACTTGTTTAGCACCTAGAGCTTCATTCTGCCATTCTAGGTTTTTGATTCCTAAGCCCCCAAATTCCTTAGGTTTACAAATTTTATTCTAGCTAATTAAGGTTGCTTTTTGCTTGTACTCCAATCCATTCCAAAAGAAATCTCACAATTTCTATTCCATCTTAAGGTTAATGTTTTTAGGTAGAAGTGAATAAGAGAGTTGATATGTTGGGATTGCTGATAAGATTGCTTTGATCTTAGTTGTCCTTCCCACCTTGGTTAACAATTTTCCTTTCCATGATTTTGTTTGACCATCAATTTTCCTAAGAGTATGTTCCCAACTCGGATTGGTTTTTTTACTTTTGTCCATATAAATTCTTAGGTACTTAAATGGAAAAGTGCTTTTTTAAAATCTTAGTTTATTACATATGTGGTCTTCTCTATCTTCAAGTGTATTTAGGAAGAAAATTTCAGATTTTCAGCATTTATCATTTGTCCTGATGCCTTGGTCTAAGTTTCTAGGATAAGTTATATTTGATTTGCCTCTTCTAGAGTGCTGACTCCTGCTAGAATTATGTCATTAGCAAATTGTTGATGGATGGTATTTTCCACTTCTTTAGTAACTTTAACGCCTTTAATTTTTCTTTCTACTTGCGCAGCTTTGATTTCTCTCCCAAATGATTCTGCCATTATGATGAATAGAAATGGAGATATTGGGTCTCCTTGTCTGATTCCCCTAGAGATATTAAAGAATCTTATGGGGTTCCATTTGTTAGGATAAACCACGGATAGAAATAAAAAACTACATGCAAATATAACCAATAACAGAAAATAATAGAACACACAGAAATGAACACAAGGCACCAAGATTTAACGTGGTTCACCCAATCCCTGGGCTACGTCCACCAAACAGCAAGTCTGATCTTATTACAATCCAGTGATTACAACCTGATTACAATCCGTAATCCCTTACAGCTCAATATCGCCGCAAGAACCAATTTCGTATCACAACATTATGAAAAATACCCAACCCTAAGTACTTTCCTGATCAGTCACCACAATCTAACAATCTCCCACTTGGGGACTGATCAGGCTCCACACTAAACAACAATCTCCCACTTGGAGACTGATCCTGTAGCAATACCACTACCACATGGGGCTCCCACTGGATCAAACCATCCTGGACTCTACTATTCTTTTATTCATGTTCAGTCTAAAAGACCAACCGAAGCTGAAGTGGAGTTCAGCTTCTCCCTTGTTACAACCTTTGTCAACATATCTGTTGGATTTTCATTGGTATGTATCTTCTCTAGCTTTAACTGTCCATCCTCCAAAACTGACTGAATGAAATGGTACCGCAACTGTATGTGTTTGGTCTTAGAATGCAGAGCTAAATTCTTAGCAAGATGAATGGCACTCTGACTATCTGTGAACAAATAATTATCCTTCTGAGGATGTCCCAATTCTTCCAAGAAGAACTAAATCCATATCATCTCTTTGGCTGCCTCTGTAGCAGCAACATACTCTGCCTCTGTAGTGGAGAGAGCATTAATCTTCTGTAACCTAGAAACCCAGCTCATGGCTGCCCCACCAATAGTAAAGACATAACCTGTAGTACTCCGCCTGGTATCAATATCCCCAGCCAAATTTGAGTCAACATAGCCCTGTAAATCAGTAGTAGAGCCCCCAAAGTGTAAACACTTATTGGATGTTTCTCTCAAATATCTGAGAATCCACTTGACAGCATTCCAATGCTCAAATCCTGGATGAGTCATATACCTACTAACGACTCCCACTGCATGTGCAATATCTGGCCTAGTGCATACCATAGCATACATCAAACTTCCTACAGCTGAAGCATAGGGTACCTTGGACATCTTATCCTCCTCTTCCTGTGTCTTGGGACACATCTCCTTAGTCAATTTCAAATGACCAGGTAAAGGTGTGCTGACAGCTTTAGCATTCTCCATAGAGAAACATTGCAACACCTTCTCAACATAATCAGCTTGAGATAGCGTCAATGTTCTGTTCTTCCTATCTCTGCAAATTTTCATACCAAGGATTTGTTTTGCTGCCCCCAAATCCTTCATAGCAAATGCATGTGCTAATTGGCGTTTCAGCCCCTTAATATGATCCATGTTAGACCCAGCTACAAGCATATCATCAACATATAAACATAAAATAATGTAGCTATCATCATCCAACCTCTTAAAATAAACATAGTAATCTGAATGACGCCTATTATATCCATGCTCATGCATAAAACTGTCAAATTTCAGATACCATTGCCGAGGTGCTTGCTTCAAGCCATATAAACTTTTCTTCAATTTGCACACTAAGTTCTCCTTACCTTTGACCTCAAAACCCTGTGGCTGAGCCATATATATTTCTTCATCCAAATCACCATGAAGAAAGGTTGTTTTAACATCCATCTGCTCTAAATGCAAATCTTCAGTAGCCACAAGACTTAAAACAGTATGAATAGAAGTCATTTTAACAACAGGAGAAAATATCTCATCAAAATCAATTCCCTTTTTCTGTGCAAATCCTTTTACAACTAACCTAGCCTTAAATCTTTTCTTACCTCCTTCCTCTTCTTTCAACCTGTAAACCCATTTATTCTATAAAGCCTTTTTACCTGTAGGCAACTTGCACAAATCCCATGTCTTACTTTTCAGCAAAGAGTCCATTTCATCTTTCATTGCAGACTCCCACTGAATCTTAGTGTCCACCTGCACAGCTTCATCATAACTTTCAGGTTCACCAGCATCAGTAAGTAAAATAGAATACAAAGAGGGAGAAAACCTTTGTGGAGGTCTAATTTGCCTTGTTGACCATCTAACATTCACTAGTGTGTGTGGTATTTGTTGTTGCAGTTGTTGCACATCATGAGGAATGGTTGGAACATCAGCTTTTGGAGTATCATCCAGCACTACATAATCATCTTCTTTCTTCTCATGTTGCTGCAACAGATCTTTGTACAACACTTTCTCATTGAATATGACATCCCGACTTCTAATAATTTTAAGATTTTCAAAATCCCAAAGCCTATAACCAAATTCATTAATGCCATATCCAACAAAGACACATTTCTTTGATTTAGCTTCTAGCTTGGTTCTATTTTCAGAGTCTATATGAGCAAAAGCTTCACAACCGAAGGTCTTGAGAAAAGAATAACTCACCTTCTTACCAGTCCATGGTTCCTCTAGAATACCACAGCCCAAAGGAGTAGAGGGACCTCTATTAATCAAATATACTACAGTATTGACAGCCTCTGCCCACATGTGTAAGGGCGACCCAGCATGCAACTGCATGCTCCTTGCTCGCTCCATTACAGTCTTGTTCATGCGTTTAGCCACTCCATTTTCCTGTGGAGTCCTTGGAATAGTTTTTTGTCTACGAATACCATTAGTGGATCAATAATCTTCAAATTCATGACTGCAATACTCACCACCATTATCAGATCTGAGACATTTTAATTTCTTACCAGTCTCATTTTCAACCAAGCATTTCCATTTCTTAAAAGTTTGAAATACATTAGATTTCTGTCTAAAGAAATAAACCCATACTTTTCTAGTTGCATCATCAATAAATGTAATATAATAATGAGAGCCACCAAGGGAAGATACCTGGGCTGGTCCCCATACATCTATATGCACAAGCTCTAATTTCTCCTTTTTGTTTTCCTTCCCTGTCTTTACAAAACTCACTCTCTTTTGTTTTCCATACACACAACTTTCATAGAAATCCATATTCACACATTTTAGACCTGGTAAAACTTTCCTTGAATGAAGTACTTTCATACCTTTCTCACTCATGTGCCCAAGTCTATTGTGCCACAACGCTGTATCAGAATCTACAGCAGCTATTTGTTCTCCCTGCTCAACTGCAGTAATTGTTCTTGAATATTCATTTTTCTCTGAAACAATCAAAGTAGAAGGAACAATATGACCTGTACAAAGATATAAGGTGCCTACTTTCACACCTTTTGCTACTACAAGGGAACCTTTTGAAACCTTCCAATTTTTATCATTAAAAGTAACTACACAACCCTCATCACCAAGTTGCCCTGCTGAAATTAAATTTCTACTTGGTTTTGGAACATGTCTTACCTCATGTAGTAGCCAATGATTCCCATTCTGCAACTTAATCTTAATTTTTCCCTTTCCAACAATCTGACAGGGTTCATTATCCCCCAAATAAACAAGCCCAAAATCCCCTTGGACATAATCAATGAAATAACCTCTATGAGGTGTAGCATGAAATGAAGCACCAGAATCTAAAACCCATGAATCATCAACACTCTCTAAAGACAGAAGCAAAGCATCCTCTTCGAATTTGTTACTTACCACATTTGCCTCCTTATCTCCATTTGATTTATCTCCTTCATTTTTCTTTCGATTCCAGCAATCTTTCTTTTATTGCCCTGGTTTCCCACAGTACCAGCAATCATTTGGTCCTCTTGATTGAGACCTCCTCCCCTTTGACTTTCCTCTTTATTTCCCACGATTTCCAGAGTTACTTCCTCTTTCAGTCGTTCTGCCCCTGCTTTGTGCATTTAAAGCACTTCTTGATGTAGATCCACCTAAGGATTTTCTACGAGTTTCCTCACTTAAAATAACACTGATCACATCATCATATTTTAGGGTACTAGATCCAGGAACAAAATTACTCACCGCCATTACCAAGCCATTCCAGCTTTCAGGCAAAGAACACAAAATCAAGAGAGCCCTAATTTCTTCATCAAAATTGATACCCACAGAAGATAATTGACTAGTAATAATATTAAACTCATTTAAATGATCTGCAACAGATCCACCTTCTACCATTTTCATATTAAATAAACGCTTCATGAGAAATACCTTATTTGAAGCGGAGGGCTTTTCATACAGTGTCGCTAGGGTTTTCATCAAATCTTCTGTCATCTTTGCTTTTGTAATATTAAATGCCACCGATGGTGCCAAGCATAACCGAATGCTTTCGAGTGCCTTTCTATCCAAAAGATCACATTCAGCCTCTGACATAGTTCCCTGATTCTTGGCTTTTCCTTCCAATGGCTTCCATAAATCCTTCTACTATAAATAGTCTTCCATTTGCATCTTCCATAACTGGAAGTTCTGCCCATTAAACCTGTCAACCCTCAACTTACCCTCATTTGCCATTGCTCCCACTCAACTGTGAGACTCCCACTTAACCGTGAGACTTTCCTGCAGAGGATAACTGAAAGACAACCTTGCTCTGATACCACTTGTTAGGATAAACCACAGACAGAAATAAAAAACTACATGCAAATATAACCAATAACAGAAAATAATAGAACACACAGAAATGAACACAAGGCACCAAGATTTAACGTGGTTCACCCAATCCCTGGGCTACGTCCACCAAACAACAAGTTCGATCTTATTACAATCCAGTGATTACAACTTGATTACAATCCGTAATCCCTTACAGCTCAATACCGCCGCAAGAACCAATTTCGTATCACAACATTATGAAAAATACCCAACCCTAAGCCCTTTTATACAAGTATTAAACCGCTTTAGGGTTATAACATGTCAGCCATATGTCGGCCATAATATGTCGGCTACCATGTCGGCTACTACCCAAAAAAATAAATTCTTGAAGTATGTACAGTACTTTCCTAATCAGTCACCACAATCTAACACCATTGATGAGAAGGGAAATTTTGGGGGTAGAAATACATTGAAAGATAATGTTAATCCATTGCTTAGAGAAACCGAAGGCCTCCAATGTTTTACAAAGAAACCTCCAGTCTACTTTATCATATGCTTTTTGGATGTCTAGTTTTAGTAACATGCATGCTTCGTTGTTTTTAATTGCAGAATGAATAGTTTCCTAAATTATGGAGATACCATCTAATATAGATCTTCCAAGGATGAAACCCATTTGTTCTTTAGAAATTAGCTTGGGAAGAATTCTCTTAAGACGGTTAGCTAAGATTTTTGAGAAAACCTTATAGATAGTATTACACAAGGCAATAGATCTAAAATCCCTAGGTACTACACTCTCATTAAGGATAAGAGTAATAAAGGTATGATTAATTTAAGTTAATATTGAACCTCCATTTCGGGTAGCCTCTAGGGCTTTCCATAGATCTTCCCCTAATATGTCCCAACATTGTTGGAAGAAGAAAGCTTGAAAACTATCTGGACCTAGTGATTTGTCTAGATTGATACTGAACAAAGCAGATTTGACTTCGAGAAGAGTGAAGGGTTCGATGAGAAATCTATTTTCTTCCATTGAAATCAATTTAGGAATATGTTTAAGCATTTCCTCTTGGGCTGATCTATTAGATGCATCGTATTTGTTAAGGGTGTATTTGAAATACTTGACAAAGATATCAGCTAGTTCGTTTGGGTTTTCAATTTGCTCCCCCTCTAGATTTTTGATCTTAGAGATGTTAATAAGGTTTCTATTATGAATAGTGCTATTATGAAAAAAAAATTGTGTTACGGTCACCTTCTAGTAACCACTTTTCTCTAGATTTTTGTCTCCAAAATATCTCTTCTTTAGCTAATATATCCTCATGTTTTAGATGGTATTCTTTTTCTAGATGATAAGACTCGTTGTTCATGCGTTTCATAAAGACCTCTTTATTTAAATTACTAATTTTTTCTTCAATGTGTAATTTTTCTTTAAATATATTTTTAAAATGTATACTATTCCATTTTAATATCTTTTCTTTAATACTTTTTAATTTGGATACAAAGCAAAACATTTTTTTATCCCTAAAACTGTTCCTCCTACCACCATCCTCTTATCTGATCCATAAATGTTATATTAATGAACCACATTTTCTCACATTTGAAGGGGTTCCTACTAAGTTTGAGTTGTTCTTTGATTTCCAATCTTACTGGGAAGTGATTTGAACCTGTTGGTAGTATCTCAGTATTTACAACCTTATCCATACCGAACTCTCCTTTTAGAAGAAATCTGTCCATACATTATATTATGTAACAAAATCCTTTTCTTCTATTGTTCTAGGTGTAAATTCCATTCTTAGTGTTAATATCTATAAGGGAGTCCTTCTGAACCCATTTTTTGAAGTCTTCCATGGCTTTGAATACTGGATTGCATCCTCCTTGTTTTTCTTCCTTCCTTAGTACCACATTGAAGTCTCTTCCTAAGATGAAAGTCTCTTAGGGCATTGAATTGATATAAGTGTTGATTTCATTCCACACCACTAGTTTGTCTATTTTTTTAGTAGGCCCGTAAACATTTATTATGACTGACTGTAGGTTTGATTTTATGTTGACTGCTCTCACTCCCATCCAATTGGTATGGGAGATGAGTACTTCTATATTAACTTGACAAGGTTTCCAAATAATTTCGAGTCCTCCTAATGCTCCTTGTGACTGATAAAATTTTGATTTCCATTTTCCTAATTTTTGACTTAATTTTATTCCCTCTTCTTTGTTTAATTTAGTTTTTGTAACAATGTTATGTCAAATTCAAATAAGGTGAGGTTACACATAAGAAAGCATTTTTTGCTAGGAGCATTTAAGCCCCTAGCATTCTAGGTTGTGATTTTCATTGGTCCTTGCGAAGGAACTTCCCCTTCCCAATTTGTATTATGTCGAGGATCTTACTTTGTTCTTTTACCTATTGAGCTGCCTCTCTGAGTTCTTTTAGCGACTTCCTTCCTCATTTTTATTTTGGTTTCCCATAGTTTGGAATCTTCATTCCTTCCTGATTCACTGATATACCTATTCTTTCAAGATTGTGTTCTTTGGTTACTTTTTCTACTACTGTTCACTCCTCTCTTTCCTAAGAATCTTTTGTGATAATTTCTTTAATCATTAATTTATTGATTTGGTATTATGTGCTATCAAAGATATGGTCTGGCCTTGACTCCTTGACCTTTTTACTAGTATCATCTTCGATATGTTTGTTCTCTAGTTCATTCGACATGATTTGATCTTTGTTCAATACATTTGATGGCTCTGGCAAGGTTCCTTTCTTTTTTTAAATTAAATTTGTATCCTTTATATCTAATTCAAACATGTCCATCCCATTACTTGGAGTTTGCCAAAAATTTTAACTTTTATTTTTCCTTCTTTTCCTAATAATTATGTTACTCCATTGGGCAAAGTTTGCTAGAGGTATATTAACCTCTTGCTATGTACTTTCCTTTTGGGTGGCTCTATCTAACATATTGTCCATAGTCTAATAATTTCCTTTATCTAGTCTTTGGTCCTTTTGCTCCATTTTTGCAACTTCAATTGGTTCTTTTCCTTGATCATGCCTTAGATTCTCCTTCTGCTCATCGATTTTTCCTGATGTTTCCCCTATTTCGGTGATTTTTATCTTTTTCGCTTTATGTTCCTTATGTACTTCTTTCGCTATTAAGCTCTGGTCTATCAGATCATTTTGTATCAGAAGAATTTCATGAAAGAGCTTGTTAAGCTTAATGATGTTGAAGTCCATTTCTTCAATTGTCTCTTTTTTCCATTTGGTAGTCCTTACACCTTTTGAATTTGTCTGGAGAGTGCTGATAATCTATGTTTTCCATCTAGTTTGTTCCCATCAATTCATCCTTTTCCTTTTCCTCTTGCAATGATACTTTATCATTTTCTAACTCTCCTTTATCAGGATTGTTTGCTTTGTTCTCTATATTTTGACTTCCACTGTTGTTTTCCAACTCTGCAGTAGCCTCATCTTTCTATGCTTTCTTTTTGCCTTTGTTTCCTTTCAAGCTTATGTTATCTTTAATGTTATTTTTTATATGTGATTTAATTAGGTTTAAATCCTTAATTTTGTTTATATCTCCTGAGTATTCTCTAAATGTTAAGTAATATATGGATCTATTAGTAATAATTTTTCTGCTTACTGTATTATTTAGGTCTAATTTGACCAAAACCCTAATTACATTTCTTTATCTATGTTATCTTCAAAACCTATAACTGTTCCTAATGAATCTCCAAATTTCTTAAGTATATTTTTCTCCATTAATTCTGATGGTACTTTTAAGGTTTCCATCCATTTGATTGATTTTATGTTTTTGTTAAAGTTTTGTCTCCATGCAGTAAAATTAATGTGATGTCCTTTGTAGAAATAATTATCTGATTTCAAAATTTCCTCTTTATCCTTTGAATTTCGACATAAAATAAACTAATATTTATTTGCAAAAGAGGTGAAGTTACTTACCTTATCACCCCATTTCTTTGCTATGATGCATACTAGCTTAGATCTCTTTCTTTGCGGACCATTCTAGTACATGTATATGCCCTTTTATTTGCAATCCTCCCATTTTCCTTCACTATGTGAATTGATGATGATGATTTCTTCACAATCCTTGTTCATGGTTGGGAATCTTTGCTCAAGGTTTCTTTCCATTCTTTGCTTTGCTATTGCTTGATGGTTCTTCTAGTATGGCAAAATATAAACTATTTTTCTCTATGGGAAGTTTCTAACCTTGGATTGCGGGCACATTTTCTCTTTGGTGGGTCAAAGAAGTGCTTAGATTTAGGCATTTTCTTCGGCTCCTAACCTAGGTGGACACTGTTGCCCTCAGAAATGATTTGGGGCCATTTTCCTGGCTTCTTCAGGGGGGACTTTATGCACAACTTGGAGTTAGGGTTTTGCTCAAATGGCAGTGTGTACTTGGTTTTGCTAAAAAAACTTTTCTAGCTATGAATTTTTGCTTAATTCCTTTCTTCATATTTCTGCTATAAGTTTTTTTTTTTCCTTCCTATTTTGTACCACTTGCCATCCATCTTTGTTTTTGTAGTTTTGCTTCGCAAGGATTTCCTCCTTTCACTTGGTATGTTGTCTAATTAGGGTCTCGAAGTTGTTTTTGCCAGTGCTGCTATAATTTCTTTGGTCGAAGTTTCGTGAAGCAAGGGCTTCAAACTTGTTGCTAGTTTTCAGGGGTGCAAGTGGTTCCTTCTGTTGCTGGTAGGCATTATAGCTTAGTTTGAGTTGTTTTGAATTTGCGTAAATTTGCTTTTTTTGCCATGTTTTTTAGAGTAGAGCATTTTTTCTAAAAATGGGAGAATTATTATTTCAATCCCCCTTCAATATTTGAAACTATATATATATATATATATATATATATATATATATATATCCAATAATCATAGGGATGTGTATTTTCATTAATTATATTTTATTATTAATTATAATATATAATTATATTAAGTATATATTTATATTAATAAGCTTGGTTATATTAATTAATATCATATGATATATTATATTAATAATTATATTATAACATATATTATTTTAATAATATATCAACTATTATATTATATTAAACTATAATACTTTATTAATATAGTATTGCTATATAAAATATATCTTTAATCATAATATCTTTATTTATTAGATTATTATTTCATTCATATTTATATTACTATTATAATATGATATATATAATATGATATTATTATATGATTATAATATAATATAATATTTATAAATATAATATGATTATAAAATATTATATTATTATATAATATAGTATTACTTCTAAATATTATTTTAATATAATAATTTATAATATAATATTACTTATAAATATTATTATTTAGTATTACTTTATATATAATACTTATTTAAATTATATGTCAAAATGGGTATATCATAGTCCAAATGTACAATTATAACTTTTCACAACTTAGTGAACTCATATCCATTAAAACATTTTCACCATGCATGCATCCATTAGATTATGCAATCACTTAAACTTGTAGGTTACTATCAAATCAATTTACAGAAATGTAAACATGAAGCATAATAGATTCAATAGCAAATTTGATACAATGATTTAATGTGGAAATCCAATTTGGGAAAAACCACCAATAACATGCTACTCATTCTCACTCTTCTGAAGTGATGCCTTGTGAAAGACCAACCCTGTTAAAGATTACAATACACACTATTAAATGTGACCCGGTAAAAGGATTTCAATCACCCTTTAGGAGTGAGCCTTGTTAGAGGACTTTAGATCATTCAATTGGAATGTCACCTAGTTAAAGGATTTACAAATAACTATAAGGTCAACCTTAATCTAAAGGATTTACCCTAGACCGATACAATGATTAGAAAGTAACAATAAGGCTTGATCTAATTAAAACTTACAACACACTTGCAAATTATAGATCTTTGTTTCAGTACTCCATTTTGCTTGGCTATCACACACTTCAGCTCTGATAGTTTCTTCACCCTTCAAGCATCCATACCCTCAAGCCTTCTTGCTTTGTTTGCCAATGCAATCTCTTCTTAGGTCACTAAATAAAGCAATACCCTAGACTCCTTGATTTCCTTAGGTTCTCGCACATGACAACCCTTGCTTCTGACTGACCATCTCTATAAATAGAGAATTAAGATATTTTTTCATTCATCCTCCATTGTCCATTTTAGGTTTAGGTAAGATTAGCTAGGATTCAATGAATCTACCCCTTTATTTCATTTTATTCCCTTCTAAAAACTTTTCCTTCAATCCTCTTCGAATCCCCCTCAAAATAGTTCATCATGAATTTTGTACCACTAGCTCATCATCCTTATCTTCCACATGGTTCACACAATCGAAGAAATCAAACTTGTTAGCTCAAATTAATCAAATTCTTGATCTTTCTCATAATGCTGACACTTGGTATTAACTAGCTTCTGATGCTCGATGCATACTACGTTTCTCAGCATCCACTGTCAAATCACTTAGCACGAACTAAAGTTTACTGGTGCTCGGCATCAACATTATTTTACTTGGCTTACACTGAAATTGACTTTGCTCAGCTCCAACTGATTTTCTACTCAGCTTTCACTAACTTTGCTTGGCACCTACTATGCAAATTGTCAAGCTTAGTAGACAAACTTTGCTTAACTTGCTCTTTTGAACTTAATCAGTGTAACCAACCTTTGCAACCTTAAGTAGATTATCAATGCACCATAATATGACTATCTTCCTTTTCCATATCATAACTCAACATTTCCTCTAGATGCTATTGTTACCTTATTTGATCAAATCCTTTTCATCAATCAAACAAATGATAGTACTTAAATCATATAAGCAATTGTCTTACCAACAAGTAACAAGTTTGACATCAGTGAAAAAATAATGATTGAAACACATTTATCATACTTGTATCAATGTATTTTCAACATTACATTCAATAGTAGGTGCCTCATCTTCACTAGATAATTTGTGACTAGTTACCATAGGTGTACCAATAGGTTTACAACTTTCCAAATCAAATATTTTTAGAAGATCTTTCAAATACTTAGTATAAGAAAGTACCACCATTATGCTACAGAATATGCAACCAAAGAAATACTTAATCTCACCAATCATTCTCATCTCAAACTCCTTCATTTCACTAGCAGATGCTTCACTTATTGCATCATCACCTCCAAAGATTATATAATTCACAAACACTTCAACAATTGGTAAACCATTCTCAATCTCCCTCAAATAAAAATTATTGTCTTCAGTAGCTTTAACAAATACCAATTTTTCCAAATACTTGTCTAATCTTGCATGTCATACTCTAGGTGCTTGTTTCAATCCATACTATGCTTTCTTTAGCTTACAAACCATATCTCCTTTTTTTGTCAAAGAAAAACCTTCAGGATGCCCAATGTAAACTTCTTCCTTAAGTTCTCCATTCATAAATGTTGATTTTACATCCATCTGATACACTTTGAATTTCTTGTTATTCACCAAAAACATTCTAATTGCCTCTATTTTAGCAATAGGTGCAAATATTTCCTCATAATCTATGCCTTTGTGTTGTGAATAACCTTTACATACCAGCCTCTCTTTGTTTCTCAAAAACTCACCTTGTTCATTAATCTTATTTCTAAAAACTATAGAAGTTGAGGAAAGCCAACTTCATAGTGTGCCAAGATCACCTGCATGCAAATAAACTGCTAAAGAGAAATCGAAGAAGGAAGGAACGAGAGCTTGGAGCAACTCAACAAAAAAAATTTTATATATATATATATATATATATTGTAATAATGAGAAATGAAATTGTTGTACAAAAATGCAAGGTATGAACATCCTTATAAAGGATTTCACCCCCACACCAAAGTGGTGTGAGTCATCCACTCACAAGGTGGAGTGAGTTGTCATCCACTCATAAGGTGGAAGGAATCATCCACTCACAAGGTGGAGTGAGTCATCCACTTACAAGGTGGAGTTAGTTGTCATCCACTCATAAGGTGGAAGGAGTCATCCACTCATAAAGTGGACACATTTAATAATGCAACTTGGCATTATTAAATGTTGAGTGCCAATTCAATATGCAGATAGTGAAATCTTAAGAGATAAAGGTGAAATAGCCTTTTACTTTACCACAAGGTAAAAGAAGGTAAAAGGTGGTAACACCTTTACTATGCAAGAGTTAAAGGTTATAAACCTTAACTCTAACACCCCCCCTTAAGATGAGCAACAATGCAACATAAAAACCTACAAAGTAGACTTGGATCCTGGCAACAAAGGCCTGGTTAGGTACCCAATTACAACCAAATCTCTATAAAGTGGAGAAATAGAAAAAATTGCATGGGAAAAACTCTACTCCAAAAAAGAGATGAAAAAAATAGAAAAAAAATGAAGGAAGGAAGGCCTCAACCCCCCCAAAATAATGGAGCCCCTAGAGAAAACTCCAATGTGGAGGAAAAAAGGGAACAAAACAAGGGAACCCCTAAATGAGAGGGAAAACTGGAAGGCCTAGCTAATGCTTAAAGGAGAAAATATGAGGATCCTAAAAGGGAATCCCCAAGGCAAGTGTGATGACACTGTCATGAATGTCCACTATAGAATCCATAATAGGTAAACCTGGAGGCTTGATGAAAGGAGCTGGAGGATCAGGTAGAGTAGAAGAAGAATCCTACTGAAGAGAAAAGACCTCAACTGGATGTGTTGTGGAAGTCAAAAAAAGGATCTCAAGAATAATACAAAGGTTCAAGTATCCTGACAGCACCACATGATGCTCCTGCGAAAGAGAAGAGTCGTGCTCTGATAATGGAAATGGTGGACCAAAGCATGAGAAAGTGTAGAGACGGGTGGAAGGATCAACTGACCTTATAGCAATAATACCTCCTATTGCATGATCTCGAATGAAGACTGAATCTGTAGTGAACTCAACTGTCTTCCCTGATCTATTGCATGTAATCTGAGAAATCGAGAGAAGGCTTGCAGATAGATATGGAAAATATAATACATCATTGAAGGTGCCATCTTGAATGCCAACTAAACCTTTCTCACATACTGGTAGGGTAGTGTTATTCCCCATGAGAACATGGGGAATGGGAGGGGCCTCGAGAGTAGAGAAGGCACCATGAGAAGATGTCATATGGTGAGAAGCACCTGAATCTAGTATCCAAGGGACCTAGGAAGGGGATGCAATGGATGCTTATAATGCATAACCAT
Organism: Cupressus sempervirens; assembly: GCA_028749045.1. NCBI lineage: Eukaryota > Viridiplantae > Streptophyta > Pinopsida > Cupressales > Cupressaceae > Cupressus > Cupressus sempervirens. The sequence continues at coordinate 638,552,547 of CM053793.1, forward strand.
GTCCAAAATCTAATGCATATGTCAAAGATATAGAACAAGACTAAAAGGTAGACCAGAGCCCTATGAGGTAGAAGAGGATGGAGATGAAATAGTGCTCTTTTGAAGAAGAGCTTGAAAATCTGCAATTTGTTTCTCATAGCCATCAAACCTCTTCTCAAAATAATGTGCCTCATCATGAGATCCTTTCCGACGATAGGAATAGGTAGGAGTCTTAGTGTTCTTTTTCTCCTTCTTCTTGGAAGAAGAGGATGGACCAGTAGAGTGTTGAGAAGAGGAATCAAATATCTGCTTTAGTTTTTGCTCTTGTGTATCCTTGGCAAGCAATGCCTATGATGGTGAACCTGTAAGTGAATCCATCTAAGTGAGCTTGGATTGCTCAAGAGTTCACCTATCACAAAATATCCAAAAAGAAGGCATCTAATGTCTGTTACCCAAGGCATCCATAGTGAAGTAGAAAGTGGAAGAAAAATTTTGATATTGTCCTCACAGCTTTGAGAATGTCAAAAAGATACACTCATCATCTATTTTGGTTTTCCCACATCTCTGCAAAACTATATGCAGAGATTTGAACTTCATCAAGATGTCTTCAATGGTGGGGAAGCTAGTTGGTGTTAAAGAGGTCAACTCTGCATCAAGCTGAAGTGCCCAAAACTCATTCATTGTGCCAAAAAAAGTTTGAAATTTTGGTCCAAATAGCCCGTGGAGTGGTCAAACCATCCAAGTGAAACAGTAGACTATCTAAAATGTTCAGTGCAATCAATCCCATGGATTCATCCATTTTGTTCTTGTGCTAAAGAACCTCAAAGGGGCACTACAAAATAGGTTGATTCTCATCTAGACATGACCATAGGCCTAATGACATGAGAAGCCTAGTCATTTTGTGCTTTCCAGGTGTGATAGTTGTGTGTTATGAGCTGGGTCACAGAAGGATTTGACATTGAGAGAAGAAGACGAAGGTAGAAGGTTCTTATTCTGAAGTAAATTACAGAAAAGTAAATGCACCCCTCCCCCAACTACAACTGATAAAGATATCCCTCAAATACCAAAGAAAACAACTATAGAAAGCATAAAAATTGAGAAAAGAACTTGGATTCTGGATGCAGAGAAGGAGGAAATAGAAGCTTCTACTTCAACGCCAAAAATGATAGCTCAAACAAACTCATAACAAAATGAAACCTGCATCATTTTCTCTAACTCTGATACCATGTAGAAGCTGATGAAAACCAACTTCACAGTGTGCCAAGATCACCTGCATGCAAATAACCTACTAAAGAGAAACCGAAGAAGGAAGGAACAAGAGCTTGGAGCAACTCAACAAAATAAGAAAATATATTGCAACAACAAGAAATGAAATTTTTGTACAAAAATGCAAGGTATGAACATCCTTATAAAGGATTTCACCCCCACACTAAAGTGGTGTGAGTCATCCACTCACAAGGTGGAAGGAGTCATCCACTCATAGAGTGGACACATTTAATAATGAAACTTGGCATTATTAAATGTTGAGTACCAATTCACTATGCAAATAGTGAAATCTTAAGAGGTAAAGGTGAAATAGCCTTTTGTTTTACCACAAGGTAAAAGAAGGTAAAAGGTGGTAACACCTTTACTATGAAAGAGTTAAAAGTTATAAACCTTAACTCTAACAAAAACCCACTTAGTTCTAATAATATTCTTGTCTTTAGCTCTAGGAACCAATTCCCATGTATCATTCTTTTCCATCTGACCTAATTCTTCTCTCATAGCTTTAATCCAAAAATCATCTTTACTAGCTTCATCAACACTCTTAGGTTCAACTTGTGAAATCAAACATAATTCTTCTATTTGTACCTTATTTCTTGACATCACTCTTTTGTTCTTGCTACCAATAATTTGATCAGCATGATGATTCTTTATCATATTCTTATAAGGTGTCATTGTCTCAACTCTAACTTCCACTTTGGGTTCACTCTTTGGTTCTTCTCTCTATTCCACAATCTATATTTCATTCTGCAAATCTGTATTAGTCTCATAAAATAACTCAACATTCTCTTAATTAGCCTGTGGATTAATCCCTTCATCAAAATTATAATCAAGAATTCTTCCTTGAATTCCAAACCTATCATCAACTTTAATATTTGAGCTCTCAACAATAGTCTTAGTTCTCTGATTAAAATATTTGTAAGCTTTTTTTTTCAATAAATAACCAAGAAACATATCATCATCACTTCTTACATTGAACTTACCAATACCATTTTCTCTCTTAATGTAACACTTGATTCCAAAGATTTTGAAATACTTAACTGAGGGTACATTTCCAAACCAAATCTCATAGGAGGTCTTACTAGTTCCTTGTCTAATTTGTATTTTGTTCATGTGCATACTATTGTATTAATTACATCTCTCTAGAATATCTTTAAAACATTGTTCTCAAACACCATAACTCTTGTTGCCTCTGTTACCGATATGTTTCTCCTATTTTCTATACCATTCTGCTCAGGCATTTTAGGGGCTGCAAGTTGTCTTTTAATGTTATTCATTTTACAAAAATTGTTAAGCTCATTCAAAGAAAACTCTCCACCTCTATCAAATCTCAAACATTTAATCTTCAAACCTAATTTATTTTCAACTCTATTCTTAAATGCCAACTTCTCAAATTCTTTAGATTTGTCTCTAAGAAACGCTACCCACATCATCCTAGTAAAATCATCAACAAGTATCATGGAATACTTTTCACTGTAAAAAGATCTTGTCTTTGTAGGACTACTCAAATCTTATGTTTAGCCATAACACATTCCTTGCATACCATGTTAGTAGCCTTCACAGTATTAGGCTAATCTCTAACAACAAGCATAGTACTGGTCTTGACAATATTATCAAAGTTTATTTGACAAAACCTCTTGTGTCATAACCAATTGTTATCAACTTTAGCAACTAAACATGTCATCTCAGTAGGATTTAATTGAAAAATATTAACTCTTGTTCTTGTACTAGTGCCAATCATCTTACCATCTTTATCCTTGATAATGCATGTCCTCTCTATGAATTACAACTAATATCCCTTATCAACTAACTATCCAACACTCATAATATTATGTCTCTGACCATCAACAATATAAACATAATCGATGTTATTTTTTCCATCGAGAGTAATAGATCCTATTCCTTTTATGTGACAAGTTGTATTATTTCCAACTCTAACAATTCCTCCATCACAACTGTTAAATTCAATGAACTTGTTCATATCTCCAGTCATATGATGTGAACAACCACTATTTATGATCCAATCAAAATTCTTCTTTTCCACTTATGACACTAGGGTTCTTTCTTCTCTAACTTCTTTTTAGGACTTTCCTCCTTAATAGAATCAAATCCTATTTCATCATTTTCATAATCACTTTCACTTAAAAACCTTTCCACACTAGCTTCTAGATCCTCATGCTTTGCGTAAAGACATTCTCTAGGCTTCCTAGACTTGAAATTCATTCTACACTTGTTTAATCTTTTAGGGAACTTAGAAGCATAACAACCATTTTCATTACAAGTCTAACATTTAAAGGTTTTCTCAACTTCAGGTTATCTTCTCACAAGGAGGGAAATTCCTTCTTCAACCTTCTTATCATCTTCTAATTTTTCTCTATTGTTGCTAGCATGATATCCACTAGTGTTTGTACTTCTTTTCAATATAAGTCGAACACTCAATGCATTGAGAGTTGTCCCCATTCTAGGTAGATCTCCACTTTGTTTCAAACTGATCTCAATTAATTCTAATCTTCCAAGAAGATTTTCTCTTGTGAAATTATCTGTGCAAGGTATAACCTATTCAATCATTTGTGTTGTCTTATTATATGAAAGTGTCAAAGTTTTCAAGATCTTCCATATAATTTAATCTTCACCCTTCTTTCCATTACAAGCCTTAGTTCCTGCAACAATTTATGATAGTCTATGAAAATAGCTTCTTACAGATTCATCTTCAATCATTTTAGCATCTTCAAATAAACATATCTAATTATGCAACCTAACCTTTCTAGCATGCTTATGACCTTCAAAAGTATATTCCAAATCTTTCCAAATCTCATGTGCTAAATTTAAAGATTTTACCTAGCTATTTTTAGGAAGGGTTGTCAAAAGTGTTTCTCTGGAAAGCATATTGCACATAAATACTGCTCTCTAACTTTCAGTACATTCTCCAACCACTTCTTTCTTTCTCTAAGTCATCATCCAATGTCATGGACCCATGCATAGCAAATGTGTCTTCATCTTCTCTTTCCAACTGTCATAGTTAACTCTATCAAACTTTGAATTTTCTTTTTTGAAATGACTTTCCATAGATCTCCTAAAGCTATTAAGAATTTCTTTTAAGGACCTAATGCTATGATACCAATTGTTAGAAAGTAAAGTCCACCAAGATAACTAAGAGGGGGCGAGGGGGGTGAATCAGTTATCTAATTAAAATGACTTTTATCAACCTTATTGAATTTGAAACATGTAATCAACAAGTGCAACAACCATGGCAAGATCAACATACACAATAACACCAAATTTGTTAACTATGGAAACCCTTGATCAGAGGGAAAACATAGGTGGGGATGGTACCCAAAAAATGATGTACTAATATATAAGTTCCTTGTAAGAGGATGGACCCTATTAGGAGTTAATGAATTATATTTAGTACATATTAGTCTTTGTTAGGAGACTTTGAATCTCTGTGAGGAGATTCCAACCATATTAGGAGTTGTGTCAGCCCTATTAGGAGTTGTGTAAAAGGCAGAAGGACCCACTCTCCAAATACCTTTAGGGGAAAGATCACCCAACTCACTATTCAACTGATCTTAATACTATCCTTCACAAAATAATACAAGTAAATGATCATCTACAACAACCACTTTGTAAAATATAATCTCTTTTTCAACTCAACATGCCTTATCCACACCAAACACTTCTTTGATCAATAGATACTTAGTATAAGGTTCACTAAATCTCACATTCAAGTTTGCATACTCACATTACATACAAATTCTTGATGATGGATCATGTAGTATGATCTAAAACATTGATGACAAAAAAACTTACACAGTCATTCCCAAAAAACAGATAGAACATAAAACTTCTTATTACCACCTAATCACTCTCACAACCAAGGAAAATAAATTTCCTTTATACCAAGTCCTAAAACTAATTATTGGGTCAACCTTGAGGATTTCTCAATTTGAAATTACAATATAGGATCACATTAAGATAATATATTATATTTTACATTACAACTTTACATCTTCACAATTACATAACACTATCGGCTTATGGTCTTTACAATCCTTCACAAGTGCAACATCGAGATGTGCATTTCTGACCACTACATCTTTGTAATGTGTTCTACCTCTGTACAACTGCACTTAACCATATTCTATCTTTGTTAGGAGATATAATCAAAATAAGAGTAATTGTTTCTCAGGAACTCTATCTGAATGTTGTCTTCAATAAATCTCAAAGAAGTGTCAATTTCTTCATATTTGTGTATGTGCTCTTAACCACATCATGAGGACACTCATATCCTCAACTGTGCATATCCTCATCTATAATACTTGAACCATGTGACCTCAATCTTTTTCTTCTTCTCTGTCAGTCTCTATGGAATCATTAGTATATTGACATCAATGACAAACACAATCATGAATGCAACAAACAATCATGCTAACAATCTCCCCAATGCTCCAACAATGCTAGGATGCTCCCCCATAGGAATATCATCAACATTCATGCTAACAAATCTATCAATGATAGTGTAAATCCAAGAGGACAATTTACAAATGCTAGTTATGAGGATCAATTCTCATATTTGGAACAAAAAATAATATTTTATTAATATAAAAAAGTAGGTAATATAGGTTTGTGACTAGTTGCAATACCTATCAAAAAATTGCAAAAAGAGACTTTATCCTTCATACTTGTATCTGTATATCTCTTATTTTTATAATCACTCTATCTATTCAAGGTCTTTTAGAAAAAAAGGGGTGCACAATGCTCTGAACCTTTTCAAAATGATAACTAGTTCTAAACTAATTGTAGCCAATCAAAAAAATTATAATTCTAAACAAAAAGAAAACCCCAAAAGGGCTTAGAGTTCTCTCATTGTTTCTATAATTTTATGAAAATTCCTTCTTCCTTTCATGTCTTGGAATTAATCCAATATCATATGAAACTCATCCTTATCTTCCGCAAGCTTAAACTCATTGCAATCACTAGCATAACTCACATAATTGTTCCTCAACTTGCAGGCAGAAATGTACATATTGGAAAGAATGTCCAATTGATATTCTTACTCCAGAGTTAGGTCTGGTTGTATGAATGGCTTCAAATCCTCTTTCATTGGATGCTTTTGAATAAGAAGTCTCAGCACTTCTTAATGAAAAACCTGTAAACACAAAATAAAAATATGCAACTTTTGTTTTAAGATTTTCCTATTGTTGATACTAAACAGGCATGCCTTCATAAGATAGCAAGTGAGTTTAATCATCTCCCACTTCATGTTGATAAAATATTCATAAAAGTATGAGGATGTGTTTCAATCATTATTTTTTCACTGATGTCAAACCTACTACTTACTGGTAAGACAACTGCTTAGCTGATTTGAGTACTATCATTTGCCTGATTGATGAAGAGGATTTGATCAAATGAGATAACGAGAGCACCTAGAGGAAAGGTTGAGTTATGGTATGAAAAAGGAGTACAAAGATCAATAAAGACAATGATGATATAGTGTATTTTTTATCTACTTAAGATTGCAAAGGTTGAATACACTGATTAAGTCTAGAAGAACAAGTAAGAAGAATTGTGTCTATCAAGCTTGACCAAGTGCGCAGTAGCTGCTGAGCAAAGTTAGTGCAAGTCAAGCAAAAAATTAGTTGGAGCCGACCAAAGTGAAGATTTGGTGTATTTTGAGTGAACATAGTGTAAATCGAGTAAAGTTTAGTTAATGTCAATTATCAATAAACTTTAGTGTTTGTCGAGTAAACTAGTGTTAACCAAGTGAAAGAACAATATGGAAGCTGAGTGAGAACATATTGATGACGAGTGCTAGTATTCATGTTAAATCATAGATTTGATGAATCTGAGTTGACTATTTTGTTTTCTTGAATTGTGTGAGGCATGTGGAAGATAACTATGACAAGCTGGTGGCATAGAATTCAAGGTAAACTATTTTGTGGCAAATTCAAGGAAGAATGTAGAAGAAGTTTCTAGAGGAACCAAATGGAAAAGTGGGTAAATTCATTATATGCCACCTAATCCTACCTGACCCTAAAATGGGTGATTGTGGTTAACCAACAAAAGATCTTAAATCTGTATTTATAGAGAGAGCTGGTCAGAAGCAAAGGTTTTCATGTGTGAAGACCTAAGGGAGACAAAGAGTCTAGGTTATTGCTTCATTCAGTGGCCGAATAGAAGAAACTTCAATTAGAATGCAAAGCAAGAAGGCTTAAAAGTATGAATGCTTGAAGGATGAACAAGCTATTAAAGTTAAAGTGTGTGAAATCCAAGCAGAATGGATGACTGAAATAGAGATATGTAATCTACAAGTGAGTCATAATTTGTTATCAAATCAAGCCTTATTAAAATTTCTAATCATTGTATCAGTCTAACATAAATCCTTGGGATTAAGGTTGACCTAACAATCATTTGTAAATCCTTTAATGTAGTGACATTCCAAGTGAATGATCTAAAGTCCTCTAACAAGGCTCAATCCTAATAGGGTGATTGAAATCCTCTAACCATGTCACATTTAACAATGTGTATTGTAACCTTTAACAAGGTTGGCCTTTCACAAGGCATCACTTCAGAAGAGTGAGAATCAGTAGCATGTTATTGGTGGTTTTTCCCAAATTGGGTTTCCACATAAAATCCTTGTGTCAAATGTGTTATTGAATCTGTTATGTTTCATGTTTACATTTTTGCAAAGTTGTTTTGACCTAGGACAATAACCTACAAAGTTTAAGTGTTGTATGATCTAATAGATGCATGCATAACAAGGTTTTATGGATATGGGTCTACTAAGAATTGAAAAGTTTTATTTTTACATCTGGACCTTGGATAACTAATTCAACCCCGCCCCCCCGCCCCCCAACCCCCTAAGTTATTCTAAAGAATTCCAACAATTGGTATCAAAATGCCATAGTGCTTAAGAGGGCTAGTTTTAAGGTACTAGAAGAAAAAGATAAAGATGTTAAAAAGAGAGGTACCCAAGCTTAACAAGGAGAACTTCCTTGCATGAAAAATTCTAATGAAGCTACACCTAGGAGGTCTTGGAGATCATGCACAATCTACCATCACCACTGGGCATGTCAATCCTATTGGAGCCCTAACTGCTAATGATCTGGAAAAAAAAAGAAAAAAGAACACAATCATGCAATGTTGGAGATTGCCTTTGCCCTAAGTTATGTTGAATTTGATGATATCAAGGATTGTGATTCTACAAAGAAGATGTGGGATGATCTTCACACCATTTATGGAGGAGATACAAATGTTTTGAGAGCCAAATTTGAAAATCTTAGAGGTAAGTTCGACGATACGAGGATGCAAGAAGATGAGAATGTTGCTTAATATTGCTCTAGAATAAAATATGGTGTTAATTCTATGAGAGGAGCTACTCGTAAGATAGATGACGATATTGTATTAAGCAATGTATTAAGAAAATTGTTGCCCATCTATGCTATTAGAACTTCTTCCATACAAGAATTAAGATGTATACCAAGTTCTAATTTGACTCTAAAAGGTTTGGTAGGTAGGCTCACTCTCTTTGAGCTCACTAATTTTGATAACTTCAAATCTGGCAATGTTGAATCTACTTTCAAAGCTAAGTTTTCATTAAAGGAATCTAAAGAGAAGAAGAAAAAGGTCAAATATGTTTCTAGTGATAGTGGCATAGATGAGGAGGATGTAGAACAGCTTGAAGCACTACTAGCAAGGAGATTTGATAGAGGCAAAGGAAAATTCAAAGGTAAGTTACCTATAATGTGTTTTAATTGCAATGAGGTTGGTCATATTGCTACTAGATGTCCAGAGAAGAAGAACAATAGAAGTGGAGACAAATACATAAGTAAAAGAGACAAGGACAACAAAGAATACAAAGACAAAGGCAAGAAGTCTTGCTACATTACATAAGAGGAAACCAGAGATGGATCTGATGACCATCATGATGAAGTGGTGTATGTTGCAATGAAGGATTATTTTGATGAGGATGAGGCAACTGCATTAGTGTCTTATGTGAACAATAGTGATAGATGGATCATTGATAGTGGGTGCTCACATCACATGACTGGAGATAAAAGTAAGTTCATTACCCTGAATTATTGTGATGGAAATAGTGTAAAGTTTGGTAATGATGCACCCTTTTTGATAAAAGGAAAATGATCTATCAAACTCACAAAAAAGATCTTGTGTGGCAATGCTTATTATGTTGAAGGACTTAACTATAATTTGTTGAGTGTGTCACAACTAAATGGTTCAGGTTCCAAAATTGAATTTGAAAACAAAATAGCTAAGATCTATGGTGCTAATTGGAAACTACTTGGGAAAGGTGATCAAACTAGAGGTAATCTATTTTATCTTGATATGAATGATGTTACTTGTCTTGTTGTAGAATTTGATGATGTGTGGTTATGGCACAAGAGGTTATGTCATGTTAACTTTGATAACTTGGTTAGTATCAATAACATGAAAAGAGTGAGAGGTTTACCTAAATTGAAGAAACCTGACAATATAATTTGCAAATAATGTCAGTTAGGCAAGATGACAAAATCTAGTTTTAAAAGTAGGACTCACACCTCTAAAGAAATTCTTGAGATTGTTCATACTGACTTGTGTGGACCAATTAATGTGCAAAGCTACAAGCGTGACAAGTACATTATCCTATTTTTTGATGATTATTCTAGCTTGATGACAATTATGTTTCTAAAATAGAAATTTGATGCTTTTCAAATGTTTAAGTGGTACTTAGCTAGAGTTGAGAAGGAGACATACAAAAGCCTAAAATGTCTGAGATCTGACAAAGGGGGAGAATTTATGTCAAATGAGTTTGAGATGTTATGTAATGATAGAGGAATCAAAAGACAGACAACTTCACCTAGGATCCCTCCACAAAATGCAATTGTTGAAAGGAGGAACAAATCTGTAATAGATCGTGCTAGGACACTCATGATGGAGAATAAAGTTTCTTTGAAATACTGGAGACAAGTTGTAAGTATAATTGTCTATACCTTGAACCATGTGCAAGTCAAGAAAGGTACTCATTCAACACCTTTTGAACTATGGTATGGATACTCGCCCAATGCAAAATATTTTAAGGTATTTGGAAGCAATTGTTATATTCTTAAAGATTTCAAGAATGGTAAATTACATGTTAAAAGTGAAGAAGGTATATTCCTTGGCTATTCCACAAGAAGTAAAGCTTATGAGTGTTTAAATACTAACACTAAAAAAGTTGTGGAAAATGCAAATGTGAAGTTTGATGAATGTATAGAGGTACATGAAGTTGAACCTATGAAGGAACCAAAGTAGTATAAATTTTTTGTATAGTTGTATGAAGGTATTCCCATTGATGAAGATGTTGTAAACCAAGTTGCAAATCAACAACAAGTTTCAATGACTATCGAGTCACATACAATGACTATTGAGTTGCATTCAGGAACCAAGTTGGAGAAAAAAGTTGAGGCACATTCTGATTTTGAGATTAGTGTACATGAAAGAGATGTTGAATTATCTAATAGAGAAGTGCATAGTGACTCAGAAGTTGATAGACCTAATGAGGAAGATAGAGCAGAACCAAGATTCTAAAAGTATGTCAAAAGACATCACCCTACTGAACAAAATATTGGAGACAAAGATTCTAGACCAATGACAAGGAATAAGCTTAGAAGTGATACTTGTTTTCTAATCATGCATGAACCTAAGACAATGAGAGATGCCTTAGAAAATGAGGGCTGGAGTAAAGCCATGAAAAAAGAGATTGAACATATTGAGAAGAACAAGACATGGACTCTAGCTCCTAGTCTAGAGAACAAGAATGTGATTGGAATCAAGTGGGTGTACAAAAACAAGCTAGATGAAAATGGTGAAGTCACAAGAAATAAGGAAAGATTAGTTTGCAAGGGGTATGCACAAGAAGAAGGAATAGACTATGGGGAAAATTTCACCCCTGTTGCAAGATTAGAAGGATTCAGAACTCTGGTTGCTTACTTTACATACCAAGGTGTCAAAGCTTATCAAATGGATGTGAAGTCAACATTTCTGAATGGTACTTAGAAGAAGAGGTTTACATAGAATAGCTAGAAGGATTTGTTGATACTAACAACAAGAGCATGGTATGTAGACTACACAAAGCTTTATATGGTTTAAAGCAAGCCCCAAGAGTATGGTCTGAAAGGCTTCACAACTATTTTGTGAAGATTGGATTTGAGATGATTAATGATAACAACAATCTGTACTTGAAGATAGAAGGAGGTAAAGGTATTTTACTAGCTGAATTTTTTGTTGATAATATCATATTTGGAGGTCAAGATGGATTGATTAAGGCATTTGCAAATGAAATGAAGAAAGAATTTGAGATGTCTATGTTTGGAGAGATCAAGTTCTTTGTTGGTTTGCAAGTGTATCAGATGAAATATGGCATATACATCACTCAGTCTAAGTATGTAAAGGAAATGTTGAAAACTCTTGGATTAGAAGATTCAAAAATAGTTAGCACACCTATGGTGATAGGACACAAGTTGTCAAAGAATGATGATTTAGCTGATGTGAATCAAACATTGTACAAGTCTATGATTGGAAAATTGCAATATGTAGTACATAGCAGACCTAACATTGCATTATTTGTTGGCATGGTTGCAAGATTCTCTGCTAATCCTAAGAAGAACCATTTGATGGCTATTAAGAGAATTATGAGATATCTAAAAGAAATAGAAGACTATGGTCTGTACTACAAGAAAAATGAAAACTTTGAGTTGAGAGCCTACACTGATGTTGATTGGGATGGAAACATTGATGACAGAAAGAGCATGTGGTGACTGATCAAGGAAGTACCATACATACTTCATAAAAAAATAAAAATAAAAATTGGCTATTATTCACCAATTTATGGCCAATTATTTGCCAATTTATGGCAAACATGTTGTAACTAATTTTAACCCTAAAGCGAAAAAAGTACTTGTATAAAAGGGCTTAGGGTTAGAGATTTATAAATAAGGTGAGATGTGAAAATTGCTTCTTATGGCAGTATTGAGCTGTAAGGGATTATGGATTGTAATTAGGTTGTAATTACTGGATCGTAATAATATTGGACTTGTTGTTTGGTGGATGTAGCCTAGGGATTGGGTGAACCATGTTAAATCTTGGTGTCTTGTGTTCTCTTTTGTGCGATCTATATTATTTTTTGTTATTGGTTATATTTGCATGTAATTTTTGTTTCTATCTATGGTTTTATCTTGACAGAGCACTAGTGGAGGAGTATTTTTCTTAAGAAAGAGGTTGGTCACCTAGACCAGCAAGAAACAAAATCATATATCTCAATCTAATATTGAAGTTGAATATGTGGTTGCTACGATAAATTTTACAAACATTGTATGAATCAAACAACTACTCAAAGGTATGAAGGAGGAAATCACTGAACTTGTGGTACTTTATTATGATAATACAAGTGTTATAAATATATCAAAGAACCCTATGATGCACACAAAGACTAAGCACATTACAACCATCATTACTTGAGAGAATTAGTTAAAGACAAAGAAGTGAGAATGGAATATGTGAATACAAAAAGAGCAGATAGCTGATATCTTCACAAAAGCTTTACCTAAGGATGCTCATGAGTATCTAAGAGGTAAACTAGGGGTGATACTCCTATCCAAAGCTACTCAAGAAGCATTAGTAGTGCACTACATCAATTGAGATGAATGACATATGTTTTAGATTACGGTAAAAGTAGGTTTTGAAGGAACCGTGAAACCCTTTAACAACTAGAGAAAAGATAAACTAATAAAACCACCAAGAAAGAAGTCTTGAAACCAACAAAAAAATTAGGTTTTACAGGGACCTGAAACCACAAATATAGTCCAAAAAAAGAGAACCTAGGTTTTACAGGGACCTGAAACCACAAATATAGTCCAAAAAAAGAGAACCTAGGTTTTACAGGGACTTGGAACCACTCAAATAGTTTAGACCAAAAACTAGTTAACAGGAACAAAAACCAGTACCAAGTACCACATCTAGAAAATATGACCAGAATAGGACAAAACCAAAGAACAAAAACCCAAGGCAACTATTGCAGCTTCGTAATCATCTTGATAGCCTCTTTACCAATCACAATAGTATCTTGGATGGAATCAGTAGCCAAAGCAGCAGCATCTTTCAGGGATTTCTTCCTTGAACTTTGCCTTCTTCTTTTGCTTAGACCCTCAAGAGATATAATTTCTTCATTGACTCTTTTGCCAAGTCTCATAGCAGCAGCACAGATACTAAATGTGACATGTTCCATCCTTGTTCCACTTTCCTTGATAAGCATTTTGAGATTTTTCTCATAGTTTTTGAGTTTATTAGGAATATCTCCCATTTTCTCTTCCAAATGGCTGATTTTGGCATGGTCGTTATCCTAGATGTGTTCTAGAGTTTCCACTTTATTCTTCAGCCCCATAAATTCATTATAAATCCAAGAATCAACATAGAGAATGGAGTCAACTTTGAGCTTGGCAAAATGTAGGAAGGAAAGCTTGGTTTCCCTTTGCGGAGAATCAGTGGTACCATTTGTAAACTCATGAGGAGGGGAGCCAACCATATCTACATGTTCCTCCCTATCCCTCTATTCCTCCTCCCTAGTCTCAATAGGAATCTCATTCTGAACAAAGTCCTCCTTGTCATGACCTTTAGTCTTTGTAGCAGGTAAGGTATGATTAACCATTTGATCCTCCTCTCTCACCTCAACAAGATTCACAATAAGAATATCTTTGTCTTTAATCCCTCCACCATAAATAGTCTGAATGTCCCCCTTCTTAGGGTTGCTCTATTTTGAATTTCCTTTACTTATGTTTGTCTCATTCCCTTTCTCAATTTTTCTTTTGGTCTCCAGATATCCTTCCAAATTTGAGCTAAAATCCCCAACATCCGTACCATCCTCTTCCTCACAGATATCATTCTCTGAGCTAACAATATTCTCAGACTCAAAAACCTCTTCCAAAACTTGTTTCTGAGTATTAGAGGGTTTATGTTTGGTGTCCTTTTCTTTTCCTTTTGCACTGCTCTCCTTCTTAATGTTTTTTGAGTGAGAACCCTTATGTTTTTCAATGAATGACATATATTACACATTGATGCAGTGGATATTACTTTAGGATTTGCCTAAAGTAATGAAGGAATTAAATTAGAAGATTTACAGTCACATGTTAGGTGACAGAGGGAGAAATTGAAATTGTTACATCTGCATGTTGAGATGACAAGTCTTTGGCATTATTGTCAAAAAGGAAAAAATACTTTAGAAGGAGAAAGAAATATGAAATATCTACTGAGAGGGAGATATACTCCCAAGGGAGAAATAAGTATAGACAGAGAGATAGATACATGGATATCAAAAAAAGGGACTAATTAGAGAAAGTTAGAAAGTCAAAAAGATGAAGCCCTGCAAGATGATAGATGAAGGGAGTCATAACGAAGAGTTGATTGTCTTTTGATCAGAACATAATTTTGTAGCCTATATAGAAGATGAAATTTGTTGATAGAGGGAGAGATTTCAATATAAGGAATTATTTTCTTTTTGGTATTGGTTTGCCATCAATGCCAAAGAGGGATATTATTGAGAAAAGATTGATACAAGTACAAGGATGTGTTTCAATCATTTTTTTGTCACTGATGTCAAACCTGTTACTTACTAATAAGACATCTTCTTAGTTGATTTGAGTGCTATCATTTGTTTGATCGATGAAGAGGATTTGATCAAATGAGATAACAAGAGCGCCTAGAGGAAAGGTTGAGTTATGGTATGAAAAAGGAGTACAAAGATTAGTTAAGATAGTGATGATATAGTGTATTTTTTTATCTACTTAAGGGTGCAAAGGTTGGATACTTTGATTAAGTCTAAAAGAATTGTGTTTTCCAAGCTTGACGAGTGCACAATAGGTGCCGAGCAAAGTTAGTGCAAGTCAAGTAGAAAATCAATTTGGAGCCGAGCAAAGTGAAGACTCAGTGTATGCCGAGTGAACATAATATAAGCTAAGTAAAGTTTAGTTGATGTCGAGCATCAGTAAACTTTAGTGTTTTCTGAGTAAACTAGTGTTGACCAAGTGAAAGAATAGTATGGAAGCTGAGTGACAACATATTGATGACGAGTACCAATATTCATGTTAAATCATAGATTTGATGAATCTGAGCTAACTATTTTGTTTTCTTGAATTGTGTGAAGCATGTGGAAGATAACTATGATGAGTTGGTGGTACAAAATTCAAGGTAAACCATTCTGTGGAAAATTCAAGGAAGATTGTAGAAGAATTTTCTAGAGGAACCAAATGGAAAAGTGGGTAGATTCATTGTATCCTACCTAATCCTACCTAACCCTAAAATGGATGATTGTGGTTAAGTGACAAATGATCTTAAATGTTTATTTATGCAAAGGTTGTCATGTGCGAAGACCTAAGGAAGACAAGGATTTTAGGGTATTACTTCATTCAATGGCCGAACAAAAGAGACTGCAATTAGCATGTAAATAGAAAAGGCTTAAGAGTATAAATGCTTGAAGTGTGAACAAGTTATCAGAGCTGAAGTGTGTGAAAGCCAAGAAAAATGGAGAATTGAAATACAGATCTATAATCTACAAGTGAGTTGTAATTTGTTATCAAATCAAGCCTTACTATTACTTTATAATCATTGTATTAGTCTAAGGTAAATCCTTTGGATTAAGGTTGACCTAATAGTCATTTGTAAATCCTTTAACCGGGTGGCATTCCAAGTGAATGATCTAAAGTTCTCTATCAAGGCTCACTCCTCACAAGGTGATTGAAATCATCTAACCAGGTCGCATATAATAGTCTGTATTGTAACCTTTAACAAGGTTGGCCTTTCACAAGTCGTCACTTCAGAAGAGTGAGAATTAGTAGCATGTTACTGGTGGTTTTTCCCAAACTGGGTTTCCACATAAAATCCTTATGTCAAATGTGTTATTGAATTTGTTACGTTTCATGTTTACATTTCTACAAAGTTGTTTTGACCTAGGATAATAACCTACCAAGTTTAAGTGTTGTATGATCTAATGGATGCATGGATAACAAGGTTTTATGGATATGGGTCTACTAAGCATTGAAAAATAATAATTTTACATCTGGACCTTGGATAACTAATTCAACCCCCCGCCCATCTCAGTTATTCTAAAGAATTCCAACACTTTGGAAGCCATTTCAAAAAAAAATTCACAAGATCACATTCATTCATGCATTTAAAATATGTCACATATGTTCAACCATTTTATACTGTTATGTACTTCCCAATACATATCATTGTTTTTGTTGTTTATGCTTCAACAACCATGGGTTCCAAAAATGTAATCAATGCATCATGCCATTTACATGTTTTTTTCACCATTTCATAGCTCAATTGAATCACCTTTTGCAATCTTGTGAAATTTTTCCATTTTGGAACCTTGTCTAGCTATGTTCTATAAAATCATGATTCTAGAAGACCATTGTCGGGTGTCCTACGAAATGGTAAAAAATCACTATTTTTCTATGCTTTCACACTTGCAAAATAGCAAAAAAAAAAACTATTTTGCTTGCCCTTAAAATTCTTCATTCAGAAAATATGAAAAGCTTCCTTGTAATAGTTTTTCTTAAAAGTCTTGGAGGCTCCATCATGCCCTATGAAGCCTATGCATGCTCTACCAAACATTTTGTTTGTTTGTTTTTTTTTTTTTTTTTTTTTATTTATAGTATTTTGGTATTCTAAAATAAATGTTTGATTGTAACATATTGTACATATCTCACAAACTAATATATTTTTGCAATGAATAAAAAGAATTGGGGTGAATAGTTGAATGCTTCTTTTCTTTGTTTAAATATATATTTATGGACATGTCTACTTTCTTACTTAATGAGATAGTAAACATCATACAAAATGCTACTAAGTTTAAATGTTTTGTTTGAATACTAAACAGTAAGGTTTATTTTGAAGTATTGTATAGTTATTTCATTTTTAAAATAATTTATTACTTTTAAATCGGTGCTTATCCTTTCCATTTTTTTAATATAACAAATAATCCTTTTATAAGGACAAAAATTTTAAAACTTAGGTTACATAAAGTGTATATCCTACTAGAGGCATGTTTTGTAAATAGCAAAAATATAACTTCTGCATTGAATTTACTTCTCATCCTAGAATTTTTAATAGTTTAATCATGGGTAAAAGTGATATCTTCACATTTAATTTAAACAACCTAATAGTTTAATATTGAATACATTGCCAATTAACTTAGGGTGTAAAACATTTGTCTTCCAATGTTATTTTATCATAGGTAGTATCCTAAGTTGCATTTAAACTTTTTAGATAAATAAAAGAATATGAAACTTACATGCAAAAAATTATGATAAAAGTTTTGATGACAGGTTGTAAAAGTAAATGAAACCATATTATCTGTTATTTTGTTGAAATACTAAAACTATCATTTTACTTAAATGAACTCAATAACTAAAACTTCAAATAAAACAACCAAGAGCCTAAATTTTATCCTTAATGAGAACATTACATTGCAACATAAAGGAATTAAGGAATTAACTAAGCAAAAATCTTTTACTCATCCATGTACTTCTAAACTTTCCACAATTTATTTTTAGACTAAAAATCTTAGATGACTTAATATGTAGGTAACCTTGTATTTTATATTCTTCAAATCTACCAATATCATTCTAATTTTGATATATCATAAAATTAATACCTTAGACAAAGCATAGATGAACTTTATTACCTTTATACTCATTGAAATAAAACAAGGAAAATTTACATCTACTACCCCATAATAAATGGTAGCATTGCTTAGTCTTTTCCAACATAAACTTATGTAAACTATACTTCTCTTCCAACAATAAAAAACATAAAATAAAATTGAAAGTCTAAATCCTCTCTTTTCTTACTATCTTCTTTACAACGACAAGGCTTACAATCTGAACTTACTTTCTTAATTTTTTTTAATAAAAAAAATAGATAACGCAACCAAAATTTGAATTTACATGAACTCTCTGTTATAACGAGATCTTTATCCTTGACAAGTAAATACATTTACAACAACACGCCACTTTGGACTTCAATACATCTTTACACATATTATGCAACCAAAACAGTGAATAATATGTCATGGAGGGCTCACCTCCAAGTGTAGGCCTTTATGAGACAACCCCCAAAATAGTAGAACTAGATATCAAACTAGGATATACACACACTCATAACCATAAGACATTGAAATTACAAATTTGCATACATATACATAAAACACCCTTTATTCCCAAGCTTCACAATAGACCTTCAATGATCAATAATGGGGTGAAGGTGGACATCTCAATGAGGAGAAAGCCACATATATCAATGAAACACTTGCCATCACAAGGAAACAAAATCCACATTGCTATTATGTAGCACCCTCAAAATCCATACGACCCCCAAGAAGGCTTGCTAGCTTAAAACTCCCCTTATGCCCCCCATTTTCAAAGTGGCACAATAATCCCATACATCCTTTTTGCATCTCTCTCCTCCGTGAGGAGATACTCTACACTCAAAGGAGTTACCTCCATGTACCCCCAAGGCCATCTCGTAGCTCATCTCTACCTCCCAAGGATGAGATGCGAATTGATACTCCCATAAACAACACAATGTAGGAAGGAATAAATATCTATAATATATATAACTTACACAAGATCTTTTCAAAAAATACAATACTCAAAACAACATTTTACAATATCATTTGGCAACAATAACATAAACTAAGTAAGGAAAGCAGAAGACCAACCTTGGTCCAAACTATGGAAATAAGGTTGATGAAGAACTCCCTCCCAATCCTCCAAAATTATCTAACTCTTAGATTGTCTCCAAAGTTGAAGAGTGGGTCAACACCTAACCAATAATGGAGGAACCCACTAAAAAGGTTCTCCACTTTTCCCATAACCCTCTTGGGAAAAGTATGAGCTCTCATTGGTCCCTCTTCCCAATCCCTTACAAGTCTATGTTAGCAACTAAAAAGGTGATTTTAGAAAAGGAAAAAGGGGATCTTACACAAAAATGGAAGGTTTTCTATTGAACGTTCTTCTTTCAAAAGTTTTTTTTTCCCATCTTGTAAAATTGACTTGTGGAAGGCCTCCCAAGTCAACTACGGGTTGTCCTAGGGTTAAAAATACCCCTTACCCATGGGTATACCAAGTGATCTTGCTAAAAGAGGCCCAACTCAAACCTAGGTACTCATATGACCCCTGAAAAACCCACTTATAGTTTACATACAAGTTCTAAGAGATTTGACCCATCCTAAGGCTCTCTAACCAAGTGGGTCACATGGGAAATCTATTAAATTACTATAGTCAAGGTAGGATTCACATGTTTTCTAGGTGGACATTTCATATATACACATCACATGTGCAAAGTGATAGCTTAATTACACATCACAACACACTTGGCATTTGTGCCCCACCTGGAGATCCTTGGAACAAGTATGGCCAAGTGATAATTCTCAATATGGCCAGGTGAAGAGTATCGTCTAACTATAGTGAGAAATATTGCCTAGCTATTGGAAAGTGTTGCCTAGTTTTCTTACAAAAGCTTGCTCGAGACAACAATATGTATCTCTGGACTTTTTGGTTGAGAGATGATTGGTGTTTTGGGTACCCTTCAGAACACTACTTCTTAGTTCAATAGAGTTTCTATGGGGTTTATATATATTATTTAAGAATTCCTTATACTTAGGATATATTTTAAAATATTCAACGATTCATTTAAGATAGGTTCTAGACCTCTCCAAGTCAAGATAAAGATTCTAGGAAATTTCAGGGCTTCAGAATCTTAGACTTGCCAAATTTTCTAAGGCAGCATTTAACTTTCAACATGATGTTTAGGAGATGAGTGGTGGTAACTTTGTGCCATCGTATTATGCATGACCATTGTTGGTCTCTATTTAAGATTCATAATTATGATATGTTTAGTGGATATGGACCTATATATCTTACCATGGTAGGAGCTAATACTTTGGGTTTGAAAAAGAACATCCCATTAGTACATTATCATGATTCATGTGATCTTGGTTTGTGAGTTGTGGTTTAGAGCTTGGAGATCTTTGGAAGTGTTTGTTAGACTTGCACTGGTGTAGGTGAACATGTGAGTCTTGTCATGTCCCCTATTCTGATTACCTTGTCCTAGTATTTCGTTATTGCACTTGGTTACTTTATGTTGTTGTTAAGTAACTTATGAAAAAATTATTCAATGCATGTTTTATCCTTGTGCTCCAAGGATCTTTGGGCCGGGAATTAAAACATTGTCCACCTAGAAATTAACTTTTAAAAATAACAAATAACAATTGCAATTACGCAATAACACATTTATGAATAAAAAACTATTATAAACGAGGTTTTATTTCTCAAAAGACAGAACCTTGGTTGACTATTTACATAAGTTTGGTTTCTAGTTCTTCAAATTAATTCTATGGACTTTCTTGTAAATATTAGTAGCCAATATATCACTTTCACACATACATACATAACAATGTGCAAAATTCATAACATCATGTAATTCAAAAAATCATTAAACTAATCAATTCAATTCAATATTTCCAATATACAATATAAAACATAAATGATCCACACTGAAATTATAATTACATCACATTAACTAAAATAATCATTTTCAGAGACATCTCATATAATAAATATATTCATCACAAGTCATATCATTTCAATTCATTCAACCATAATGAAATTCCTAATAGTGCCATCATGAGATAAACATCAAAATATCTGGTGAATAACCATGACACCAAATCTGTCTAATGGACCAATATGAATGGATAATAATATCATGATAAGTGAAATAGCCTATCATAATGTGAAGCATCACATTTGACACTATCGAACCCTATTAATATAGTATGAATCCATTAAACATGAACGTAGTGTATCAAGTATTGAAACTAAAATGAGAATGTATTAGACACTATGATGGCTCTAGGTGGGGGCCTCACAAAGAAGTAGTTTGTCCTACAACATCAATAGAAGAATCCTGTAAGAGAAAAATATTCCTCAACTTGTTTTTGACCCTTTTCAACTCCTTTGCAACTTATTATCACTCCTTTCCTACCTTTTGCAATTCCATGTAAGTCCTTGACATAGTTTGTGAAATCTTAGATGTTGCAATTGTTAGAGAAAAAGGTTTATTTAATTTAATTTATTGAATTACCTTTTCTCCCGTCTTAAGATCTAACTTTATGCACCTTGCATTTCCATTTAATAATTAATTACTAATTATTAAATGTCTTTTACCTTTTAGGTTTTCAATCTCCTTCTATAAGGATTGTTCTTTTGTAATTATCTCTTATCTTTTTCATTTATGAGAATACAATTTGCATATTTTCAGAGCAAAACCCTTTCCTCTTCTTTTCTTTTTCTTCTTTGTGATAGGTTTTTATATGTAGGTGTTCTTTGAGCTTTGTGGATTTGTATTGCTCAAATCCTTCATGGTATTAGAGCTAGATCTGTTGTAGCTTATTCGATATTTGGAGAAAAAAAAGAATGAGGGTTTGACATAATAGATCTGGTGTTTTTTTTTGTGAAAATAGGGGGATCTCTAATGTTCAGAGCAATTTGAGGCCAAACAGAGCTCACGGTTGGATTTTGAAGGCGTCAAAACCCCCATTTTCATATCAAGTTTGTCATTTCTAGACAACGTTGACCTGGAAGGCAAAACAAATTTGCCCACTTGGGTCATATGGCTGCTTGTATGCATATCAAGATGATTTTTCTTTCAAAAATAAAATAAAAAATAAACACTACAACAGTTTAAATCGTGACAATTTCTTTTTAAAACCGTGTGGTGTTTAAAACACCGCTATGGTCACCGCCAATTTTTTTTGGCTACTCCAAGTGTTTTCGTTTTGCACATCACCTTTCGGTCAGTTTCTTATGCCGCCGTCAATCACTTTCTGCCATCGTCACTCCTCCATAGTGCAACTCACCTTGTGGCTCCACCACTAGGCCACCACCATACCATCAATGGTGGTTGTGGTGAAATTTTTTTTTATTTTTTATTTTTATTTTTTTAAATTGATTGATTTTTATTGCAATTCTGGGGGCCCTGTCATTTTTTTACGATATCTTGAGCATATCGGGGTCTTTTTTCGATCTGAAAGAAGTGTCAGAAAGCTAATTCAGAGATAGAGATGATGGAATAAGTATTTTTTGGTTTTTTCCCAATTTGGTACCTATTTTTATGCTTTAATTCTGTTGATGACTTCTATCTTCCAGAGGGTGTTACTTCTTTGTTATAGCTCTATTTTTTGATTCAAAAAAAGCATCAAAAATCTCTTCTCAAGCCCTATTCAAATTCTCTTCTATTTTTCATCATTATTTCTCAAAGGTACATGTGATTCAAAACTAAAGTCTTTTTTCTTTCTTCTTGTTTACAGATTCCTTCTAGCAACTAGGGTTCAATTTTTTGTATTGTGGGGGTGTTTTGTATTATTGTTTATGTTATTTACATTAGTAAACCAGAATTTTTTCAAAAAAAATTCAACACCTTCTAAAACAATGGCCAAGACCTCTTCTTGTCTAGAACTTCTGACCCCTCATAACTATCACACATGGA
The DNA here is from genome assembly GCA_028749045.1 of Cupressus sempervirens. NCBI lineage: Eukaryota > Viridiplantae > Streptophyta > Pinopsida > Cupressales > Cupressaceae > Cupressus > Cupressus sempervirens. The sequence continues at coordinate 638,575,371 of CM053793.1, forward strand.
AGAATTTGATGACACAACTTCTTCGGTCAAAAGGGTTGTGTTCTTATTTAGATGTAGTGCAACCAATTTTACAAAGGCCTTTTGAGGTTATACAAAATAGGAACAAGATGGATGAGGCAATATGATTGATTTCTTTATAGGTATCCAACAGTCTACAGTTTCATTTTGATGGGTGTAATACCCCTCTAGCTATGTGGACCAAGTTTGAAGGCTTGTTTGGTATAGTGAATGAGTTTAGGGTACTTCAGATTGAGGTAGAGCTTACCTTTCTTCTACTGGATTCTTTTCCTTCCATTGAGAACTTCTTGATGAAGTTGAATCAATATAGATCTTTATTGTAGGGTTGTGGGAAGACCAAGACTGACATTGAGTGCATTTATCTTATCCTTTCTAAGCTTTGTAGAAACTTTCAAATTTTTACTTCTACCTTCTATTCCACCAAATATGCTTTGCGTAATAGATTTACCATGCCATCCTTTAAGGTTTTATGTGATCATTTGACTTAAGAGCAAGCTAAGCTCTCTTAGTTGGATTCTCTCACAAGTTAATAGACTTATGCATTGGTATCTCAACCATCTTCAAGGACAAAGGAGAAGACATAGAAATCTCATTTTATAGAGTCTTAGATTGATTCTAGCACTCACAATTCATCAGGGCCACCTCCTCCTAAGGGGGGAAAACTAAAGCCAGAAAGAGCAAAGTGTGTTTATTGTAAGAATCCTAATCACGATGAGTCACATTGCTATGAGAAGTTAGATGCCAATCAGGTTTCAGATTTGACAACTCTCCTTCAAAAGAACAACACTGATATTCCTTCTACTTCTCATAGATCTTCTTCATCATAATTATTTTAGTTAGATGGTAAAGATATAGGAAATGGTCATGCACTATGTGCAACTACTATTCCTCATTCTTCTACATGGTTACTAGATTCAAGTGATTCACACCATATGGCATCTTCTTAGGATTTGTTATCTTCTTTTGAGGCTTCTCTTACTCCACACAATTTGATGTGAAGCAACACTATTATGACTATATGTAGGAAAGGTTTTATTGACATTGGTGATGGTACATTTCATAATGTACTTTGTGCTCCATCTTTTTCCTCTAACCTTCTCTCAATCTATCAGATTATGCACAATGAGATAGGGAAGACAATTGAGTTTGCACAAGATTCAGTGCACATTAGAGATAGTGAGATAGACAATATTATTGTTACAGGGATTATTGATCCGATGGATATTTTCAGTGAAAATTGAAGTGTCTCATTTCTCTCCAAAATTTGCACCATGAGAAAGATCTCAGCGTCCTGATTCCAACGCAACTTGAACAGACAAAAATGGAGTCCAAATGGAGAAGTTACGCTCGGTCAAAGTTCCAGTCAATAGGCAGACCAGAGGGCTAAATAAGAGGCAAAATCAGACCTCTTAGAAGTGGTCCATAATGGATTTCAAATCAAAGATTTTGTCGAGAGCTTCCCAATGGCGTTGGTTTCATCAAAAACGGAGCTCATATGAAGAAGTTATGGCCATTTGAATTTTGGAGGCAAAATATAATAGTGATGAGATCATCATGACATCATTGTGGCAATTCAAAAAAATAAAAATATAAAATATAAAAGCCTACCACTCCTCCCATTTAAAAACCTTAATTTAAGGCCTACGTGAGAAAAAGTAGTTGGGGTCTTAATTTAAAACAAAACAAATTTACCCGTATTTAAATGGGATAAAACCCCTTTAATATTTAAAAATACATGTGGTTGGGAGATCCTCTTTTTAAGGGGAATGTAAACATTATTTTTAAAGAAAAATAAAAATTCTCAACCAATTCACCCCCTATAATTAAGGATTAAATCCTTAACAAAATCAAGCCTGTTTATATTCAAAGGTGAATTATTCATATCTCCTAATAAATCTCGAAACAGATTATGGAATAAAATTACAAGAGGCCATTCATGAAGATTTTATGCAAAATTGGATGGATTATTTTAACGAGAGAATATTCCTATGTAAATGAGGGGGAATTTTCAAATCATATTTTCTATGTAAAGGGGATATTGGGAGATTTTGAAAATCAATTGGTTATGAACCAATTTGAGTAATTTTTATGTATAAAAGGGGGGTATTAGGCCTTTTGGAAAGGCATTCAGGTGGTGAGAACAGGAGAATGTTTAGGAGATTTTTGAAGACTATTCTGCACGTCAAGGGCATGTTATGCTGATGTGTTTAAGGGGATAAGTCTTGGTGCATTTGTAATCTTTTTTGGAGAATAATCGAATCGGTCATACTCTATTGGAGCCGACCCGGAGATGTAGTCACGTTCGTGACGAACTCGAAAATCAAACTTTTTTTGCACTCTCTATCTTCTTCTCTCCCAATTCTATTTATTTCACCTTAAATCCTTAAGTTTTGATGCATAATTTCACTTATGTATAAATGTATTAAGACTTTCGCTAATTTGATTTTATTTAAACATTCAATACTACAATTAGTCTAGATCCGACCATCAGATCAAAAGTGGTATCAGAGACCAGTTGACTATTATTGCAGTTGTTTTTTTTTAATGCTAACAAGATCTAGGATTCAGAAGGGTGAAGGCAAGCTTGAAGAATTTAATCCTGAGATTGGGAAGCGAAGAACATTTTTGAAGATGTCTATTTCTGGAATGGAGGTTCCTGATGAGATCAGTGAGTAGGAATTTCGAAGAGCATTCCTCGAGATGAAGGCTAAGGTGGACATTCTTTTTTGGGAGAGATAAGATCGAAAAGAACGTGAAGACAAGAAAGGGAATCATCATGGAGATGGTGACAAGAAACCAGATCCACCCTCTTCTTCTTCTCCTCCATCTTCTCCTTCTTCTCCATCTTCTCCTCATTCTACTTCTTCTAATCCTTTCAAGAGTGGCTATAAGCCTAAGATCAAACCGGATGTAAAATTTGACTTGCCTAAGTATTGTGGTGAACTTAATGCTGAAAAATTGGATGATTGGATTCAGCAATTAAAAGTCTACTGTAGAGTCCAGAACCTATTAGATGATGTTGATAGGATTCAATTAGCTACTCTTCGATTAGGAGGTATAGCTTTAACCTGATGGGAGAGTAAGACTAAGGAAAAAGTTTTACAACATGGTAGAGTCAGTTTAACTTGGGCAGAGTTTGTTAATGCTCTTAAGAAGCAGTTTTATCCCCTAGGACATATGCAACAGTTAATGATGGACTGGCAAATGTTTAGGCAAGGGAAAGGTCAAACTGTCAGGGAGTACACCCATGAATTTAGGAAAAGGGCTATTGCTTTGAATGTTCCTTTGTACACCCAGGACACTTTGTTGAAGTACATAGGAGGTCTACATTCCTACCTTAGACATTCTATTTTGGTATTAAACCCTTGTAATTTGGATGAAGTGTCAGTTCAAGCTACGCACTTAGAGTCAAGGGGTAAAGGATCTTTTATTGATAAGTTTGATAATGATGTAAAGAAATCTTCTAAGAATGCAGAGATAGAGAAAGGAAAGAAGGCAGCTACAGTTAAGAAGGATGAGAAACTTTCTTGCACTCATTGTGACAGGAAGGGTCATGATGAAGAACATTGTTGGAAGTTGCATCCCGAATTGAAGCCTAAGTGGGCTCAAAGACAGAATCAAAAACAGAAAGGTAAGGAGAAAGCCACAAATGTTGTTATGGATCTTGGTTCATATTCAGATGATGAGACTAAGATAACAACTATGGGTGTAAAAGGTAAATCTCATATCTTTGGTGTTTCTGTTCATAGTTGTGCTACTTCATCTAAAGTTAATGATTTCCCTGAAGATAAGAAAAGGAATGAGTTGTTTCATTTAAGGGTTGTTGCTAAGAACACTAAAATTGATGCACTCATAGATAGTGGTTCTCAAGTGAACTTGATTTCTGAAAGTGTTGTATGGAACTTGGGATTGAAAACTACATTACATAAGAAACCTTATCCACTAGGTTGGATTTTTTAAAAAAAAGTTGCAAGTAACAAGACAATGCACCTTAAGATTCACAATCACTAGTAAGTTTGTGGATAAAGTATAGTTTGATGTTGTTCCACTGGATATCTGTGGGATAGTGCTTGGTAGCCCTTATCTTTATGATCGAAAAGCAATTTTCTACAGGGAAAAGAATCATTATCACTTGTTTAAAGATGGCATTCAGTATATTGTACATTCTCACAGGATTAAGACTGATCATTCTTTTGCAAACACAGGGTAGTTAAAGAGGGTAATTAATGCAAGTAAAGAGTTAACTATTATGTCTATTAGTACAGGTGGTTCTACACTTGAACTTGGAGTAGCTAACCAGGGTCAGATGTTGCAGGATGCACTTGTAGTACAACATGAGGGAATGATGATTGAAAGCATTGATGGTTCCTTGGGTAAAAATCTTCCTGTTATGAAGGATCAATATGTTGTTGATTTATTCTCTTTCATTTCTACATTATTGTTTAGCTTGATGCTAGTCAATGTTTGTTGGTTAGTGGCTATGACAACTGATGTAGATGCTTATGGAAGTGATAGAATAATGTTCATGATCAACAATTTTGTTGCAGTCTTCATTGTGCTTGTGAGCCAAGTATTTAGATGTACAGATAATACAGGACAAGTGGGGAGGCCAAGTCCTCACTTTATGTCAGAGTAAATGTCACTTTTGGAGGTCCAAAAGGTCTTCAGTGGGGAGGCCTGATCCGATGGATATTTTCAGTGAAAATTGAAGTGTCTCATTTCTCTCCAAAATTTGCACCATGAGAAAGATCTCAGCGTCTTGATTCCAACGCAACTTGAACAGACAAAAACGGAGTCCGAATGGAGAAATTACTCTCGATCAAAGTTTCGGTCAACAAGCAGACCAGAGGGCTAAATAAGAGGCGAAATCAAACCATCTCAAAAGTGGTCCATAATGGATTTCAAATCAAATATTTTGTCGAGAGCTTCCCAATGGCGTTGGTTTCATAAAAAACGAAGCTCATATGAAGAAGTTATGGCCATTTGAATTTTGGAGGTAAAATATAATAGTGATGACATCATCATGACATCATTGTGGCAATTCCAAAAAATAAAAAAATAAAATATAAAAGCCTACCACTCCTCCCATTTAAAAACCTTAATTTAAGGCCTACGTGAGAAAAAGTAGGTGGGGTCTTAATTTAAAACAAAACAAATTTACCCCTATTTAAATGGGATAAAACCCCTTTAATATTTAAAAAAACATGTGGTTGGGAGATCCTCTTTTTAAGGGGAATGTAAACATTATTTTTAAAGAAAAAAACAAATTCTCAACCAATTCACCCCCTATAATTAAGGATTAAATCCTTAACAAAATCAAGCCTGTTTATATTCAAAGGTGAATTATTCATATCTCCTAATAAATCCTGAAACAGATTATGGAATAAAATTACAAGAGGCCATTCATGAAGATTTTATGCAAAATTGGATGATTATTTTAACGGGAGAATATTCCTATGTAAATAAGGGGGAATTTTCAAATCATATTTTCTATGTAAAGGGGATATTGGGAGATTTTGAAAATCAATTGGTTATGAACCAATTTGAGTAATTTTTATGTATAAAAGGGGGTTATTAGGCCTTTTGGAAAGGCATTCAGGTGGTGAGAATAGGAGAATGTTTAGGAGATTTTTGAAGACTATTTTGCACGTCAAGGGCATGTTATGCTGATGTGTTTAAGGGGATAAGTCTTGGTGCATTTGTAATCTTTTTTGGAGAATAATCGGATCGGTCGTACTCTATTGGAGCCGACCCGGAGACGTAGTCACGTTTGTGGCAAACACCGAAATCAAACTTTGTTTGCACTCTCTATCTTCTTCTCTCCCAATTCTATTTATTTCACCTTAAATCCTTAAGTTTTGATGCATAATTTCACTTATGTATAAATGTATTAAGACTTTCGCTAATTTGATTTTATTTAAACATTCAATACTGCAATTAGTCTAGATCCGACCATCAGATCAATTATTGATCATACTTCCCACCTATATTCCTTGTCACATTTTGGTCCACCATCTCCATTATTAAAGACCTGCTCTCCTTTTTCATGAGAGTTTATTGAGGTGAATTTAGGTTGTTTGAACTTATATGTTGTTCTTGAGACCAGTGTTGTGACTTCCAAACCTCCACCTCATGTTTAGATTCCATCTCTTGCGTAGCATTACTCTTCAACATTGCCTACTATTGCAGCTCTATCATCGAGCCACCTTCTGTAGTTGTTGAGGATATATCAGAGGACACACATCTCCTCTTAGATGGAAGATTCAACACACCTATTATCTCACCTCCATTGGAGATTCCATTTTAGGATTCTCATGCTTTCTCCTTTGAGCATCACCTAGGACTTCCAGCTACACCTTACATTCATGGGTTTTATCATCTTTGTCCATTGTCTTTGTTTCTTTCATATTGGAGCCACATTGGTATGTTCATCGACACAAGAGTTCTACCATTCCAGAGGGGCTATGGAGTCTCAAGCTTCTATCATGGATTCTTTCATTGTACTTATGATCTTGAGAGATTCTCTTGAGATGTTTCATTTGTGCATCCTTTTCTATATCTTTTTGAAGTAGGGTTTTTCCCACTAGGTTTTCTCTATTTCTCTGTTTCATAGAGATTTGACTGTGATTGGGTACCTCATAAGGCCTTATTGTTGGGACCCAAGTTTGATTTCAACATTGTAGTTTCCTTGCATTTTTTGTAGTTGCATTGTTGCTCATCTTAAGGGGGGTTGTTAGAGAAAAAGGTTAATTTCATTTCATTTATTAAGTTACCTTTTCTACCTTCTTAATATTTCACTTTATGCACCTTGCATTTCCATTTAATAATTAATTAGTAATTATTTAATGTCTTTTACCTTTTAGGTTACCCCTTTTAGGTTTTTGATCTCCTTCTATAAGGATTGATCTTTTGTAATTATCTCTTATCGTTTTCATTTATGAGAATACAATTTGCATATTTTCAGAGCACAACTCTTGCCTCTTCTTGTCTTTTTCTTCTCTGTGACAGGTTTTTACATGCAGGTATTCTTTGAGATTTGTGCATTTGTATTGCCCAAATCCTTCAGCAATGGGCTTATTTATCTAAATCATCACACCCTTATGGCTTCCTTTGTTTTTATCATTGACCACAAGCCTAGTGGTGAGATTCCCAGTCCTACTCTCAAGAGTTACCTCAAAACTATGTTACTACAATTAATATTGATACCTAAATTGATGTTGATGATGAATAAGGTTAACAGATTGAGGACTGAAAGGAATGTAGGAGAATTGGATCAGTTGTTATTTTTCCATTAATGTCAAGACTACTGACTTACTAATATATGTAAGTTTCCAAATCATCTAAAGGATGTGGTGTTGAGAAAAGAAAAAGTTTGTAAAATCTACAAAATGAAATGATGAAGTAATAATAAGTGTCTACTACCAAGCTATAAATGGTGCTTAGAGAGAAAATATATTGTTTGGGGGAAGTGTACCAAGTATAAGTTTGAGAGTAAATTTTTTAAGTGTTATCAAGCAAACAATTGTTACTGAGCAAGCAAGTGTTACAGATAAAAGATAGTGTAACAAAGTGAACAGTGTTAATCAAGCATATGAGGTTATTCAGTTGTTGGTTAACAACTTGTCTTCCTTAATTCTTTCATTTATATCTTGACTCTCAGAGTGCCCAATGGCTAATGGAAAACAAAGAAGATAACAAAAAGAAAGATCAAATTTTAAAATGTTAAATGGTATTTAGCTAGAGTTGATTAGGAAACAAGAAAGAGTCTAAAATGCTTGAGATCGGATAGAGCAGATGAATTCATCCCAAATGAGTTCAATGAGTTTTGCATGAAAGATCAATCAAAGGACATGTATCAACACCTAGAAAACTAGAGAAGAATGGTATAGAAGAAATAAGGAGTGGTCCCATCTTGGAGTGTGGAAGAACACTAATGATTGATAAAAATGTTGCACCTAGATATTGGAGAGAATTAATCAGCACAATAGTTCATACACTAAACTAAGTTCAACTAAAGAAAGGTATAAAAAAAACACCTTATCAATTATGGTATGGGTATGAGTCAAATGTTTGTTATTTAAAAGTATTTGGAAGCAAATGCTATGTAAGGAAAGGAAAGCTTGATGCAAATTTTTTATAAAGGCGTATTCCTAGGTTACTCCAATAAGAGTAAGGCATACAAATGTTTGAATCTAACTACTCATAAAGTTATTGAAAGTGCACATGTCAAGATTGATTAGTTTGCAGAAAGAAGTGAAGAACAAATTAGGAAGGAACTTGAAGACTACATAAAGTTTGTCTACTCTAAGGAGGAATCCAAGAGTTTACCCAAGTCACAAACAATTCAAGTCGAGCAACAGACAGCGTAACCCAAGTTGTAGCCAATACAAACAAAGGAACTTGAGTCATAGACAAAGGCACCCGAGTCACAGACAAAAGAACCCAAGTCATAGATAAAGGCACTCGAGCCACAGACAGAGGAGCCCAAGCAAAAGGCAGAAGATTACAAGCATGGAGAACCAAGTGAACCTAGTTCAAAAACAAGAAGGAAAGAGCCTAAACCTGTAAAATATGTCAAAAGACATCATGCACTTGAACAAATGATTGGAGGAGAGATAGATGGCATATTGATAAGGAAAAAATTAAAAGGTACATGCTTGCTTAGTGAATTTGAACCTAAGTCTATAAAATATGCTTTAGAAAATGAAGATTGGATAGAGGCAATGAATGAAGAAATTGAGAAAATAGAAAAGAATAATACTTGGTGCTTGGTCTCTTGTACCTAGACCTGAGGATAAAAATGTGATTGCTACAAAATGGATATTAATAAATAAGTTAAATGAGAAAGGAGAAGTAACAAGGAACAAAGCCAAGGCTATTATGCAAAGGATATGGACAACAAGAAGGTACTGACCATGGAGAAACATGTGCCCCTATTGCAAGACTTGAAGGAGTCAGGATACTACTAGCATATGCTACACATAAAGGATTGAAAGTGTATCAAATGGATGTAAAATCAACTTTCTTAAATGGAATTCTAGAGGAAAAAGTCTACATTGAATAGCTAAAAGGTTTCATTGATCCAAACAAAAGAGACATGGTATGCAAACTACACAAAGCACTATATGGACCAAAGAAAGCTCCAAGACCATGGTATGAAAGGTTGCATGGATATATGGTAAGAATTGTTTTTGAAAGAAAAAAATGATAATTTTAGTTTGTATATAAAGGAAGGATCATAGGACAAGATATTGCTAGTAGAAATATTTGTGGATGATATAATACTTGGAGGACACGAGATGTTATGCAAATCATTTGTTGAAGAAATGAGGAAATATTTTTGTTTGGAGAGATAAAATTCTTTTTTGGCCTACAAATTCATCAAATGAAGGATGTCATATACATCACTTAGTCAAAGTACATCAAGGAAATATTGAAAGCATTTAGAATGGAAGACTTCAAACTAGTTAGAATACCTCTATCTAATGGACATAAACTATCAAAGACTGATGATTCAAAGGAGGTAAATTAGACTACCTACAGACCAATGATTGGGAAACTTCAGTAAGTGGACCACACTAGACCTGATATTGCATTAGCAGTTGGCATAGTTGCAAGGTTTTTTGCAAATCCTAAAGAAAATCACATGATGGAAGTGAAAAGGATTCTAAGGAACCTAAAAGGAACTAGTGAATATGATTTATGATATAAGAAATGAGGAAACCTTGAGTTAGGAACCTTTACTAATGTAGATTGAGCAAGAAGTACCGATGACAAAAAGAGCACCAATAGAGGAGCATTCTTTCTTGGAAAGAGATTAGTATCATGGACAAGTAAGAAGCATAATTGTATATCTCAATCAATAGAAAAGGAAAAGTATGTTGTTGCAACAACTAACTATTGTAACATAATATGGATCAAGGAATTATTATCAGGAATGAAGGAAGAAATAAAGGAACCAGTGGTTATCTGTTGTGATAACACAAGTGCAATCAATATATCCAAAAAAATCGTGATGCACACAAAGGCAAAACACATTGCAATCATGTATCATTACCTAAGGGAATTGGTTCAAGACAAAGAGGTGAGATTGGAATATGTGAACACCAAGGAGTAGATAGTAGACATATTCACTAAGACATTACCTAAGGATGAATTTATGTATCTGAGAGGTAAACTAGGGGTTATTCCCCCATCTGATGCTCACTAATGCACAAGATGGTGATGCGTCAACCAAGATTCATTGAAGATCTATCAAGTCAATGCAGATTGTCACACTTTAGGTGTAAAATTTAGAACATATTGCATATGAATTAGTACAAAGGGTACATAGTACATTCAAATTATGTATACTTTTCATTTGATGTCAAAGAGGGAGAGTTTAGTATCTCAAGAGGGAAAGTATACAGATGATGAGAATATACAACAAAGAGGTAGAATAATGACAAAAGTATAAAGCAAAGTAATGACAGATGAAAGAGGGAGAATTGATTTGGAAGTTGTTGAGACAACTCCAGACAGAATCACAGAGGGAGTTGGTATGGATGAGAAACAGAATGAAACTAAGGATATTATCTAATTTCTCATACTTTTATCATTATATGATTGACATGTTGTATTTCCATCAATTCCAGAGAGCGATATTATTGGATATAATTTTTCTAATTTTATGTTGTCGTTGATGTTACACAAATGTTAGTACTAATCAAGTGCTCAGACATCAAAGAAATCTCAATACTAACTGAGTGGTTGGACATCAAAGGAATATTTGTATTAATTGAGAGGTTAATCCCATTATTAACTGAGTATCAATAGATTACACTTATTAATTAATTGAATAATTAAGGTTGACTAGTTGGATGTTTAATGACTATTTGAAAAGGCATTTAAGTCAACTTGGAAAAGGTTAAGATAAATAAGAGAGTTCAAGAAGTGGAGGAGAGTGTTAAAGTGATGTGGAACAAGATGGATATGTGATCAAAGAAAATGAAAGAGTAGGCAAGTGTGGAAGATAAGCAACAAAGAACATTTTGATCATCAAGGATCTAGAGGTCAAGCCAAATAATGATCTAAATCTACAAAAAGAAGTTGCTTCATAAATCAAGTCAAATTATTGTTACCTTCTAACCATTGTAACAATGAAGAAATATCCTAACACAGTTGACTTAATAGTCAAATTGTAAATCATAGAACAAGGTGACATTTCAAGATTGAAGTGTGTAAGAATTTGCCTTAGAGAAAAATTCACCCAAGATCAAGGAACTCAAGCACAGGCACAACAGTAGACCAAAAGAGTATGATCAAAATATTGATATGTATTCAAATCAACATGAAATTACACTAGGAGTGCCTATATGTAAAGGCCTCTGAAATGCTTCTAGAAGTTAGCAACATGATAAGTCATACAACCAGGCACATGTCCACCAGGTGTGGGTTATCCTTCATTAAGCATAGGAGTAAATGTGATGATGAGAGGATAAGCCTAAAAAGGTGTAGCACACAAAATTATGTTGTAGACACCATGTGGTAAAATAGGAGTATGAATAACTATGTTGTCTACATGACGACTCAGTTAATTATGCAAACTCTAGTGTGCTGAATTAGAGTTACTTACTTCTGTGTTGTGAACATGACAACTCATAAAAGTATGCAAACTCCTAAGTGTCTCACTAATAAACAATAAAATAATGCGTTAACCTAAGTAAACTTAAGTAAAGTGTAAATAGTAAATACTTATTTACACCAACACTCCCACTTAAGTGCAACTTAGGGGAATACACTTGAGCTCACAAAAACTAGGATGAAATGCATAATGGGTCCTAACTACTAGGCCATGTTAGGTACCCATGCACATAATGAAATGCAATCTCTCATAAAGTGGAGAAAGAGGAAAAACCTCATGGGAAAAACCCTCCCCCAAAAAGAGAGATGAAAAGACAACATGCATGGATGGATGGAGTAATCAAGAACCCCCCCCCCCACCCCCCACCCCCCAATTATGACATACATCAAGTATATAAAAAAGAGAAGTATGAGAAGAACAAAATCCAATAAGAGGAAAAAGTTCCCCCCATAAGAGAGAAGAAGGAGAGAGACAAGATAGTCTCCCCCCCTCCCCAAATGTAAAGTGTCGATCAGTGATAGCTGCTCCAAGGTAGAAGCTGGTCCATGAGTGCTGAATAATGTTCCTCCCCTTTGGAAGAAATAATGGCAAAGGTACAAGTGAGATGCTTCCCCTATGTGTAGAAAGAATCCCAATGAGGAATGGTGTCTCTAAAACCTGCTCAACTGTCCCTGTGTCGATGTTGATGGTTGCCCCTTCCAAGACTACTAAAAAGAATGAGTGCAGATCTAGAAAGGCTGGATGTAGAACCTATCCCAAAGAACCATCTCCTCAAATGATAAAGAGACCTCCTGCAACTGTTGTACATAAGGATCCACAATCATGTCAACCTGTGAAGACTGATCATGTAGAGAATGGACAAGAGGGTCAGAGTGAGCCCTTGTAATAGCTGAAGAAGGATTGTCATCATCAAAGAGAAGATGTATATCATCAGTGATGTCTCCCAAATCTACTATGTATGACTCCACAAACAAACCTGAGATATCTGTTATGTATTCATCCCCTTTTGTTAGAGTTGGAAGACAAGGTGTACCTTGTTGTGTTGGACCTATCAATGTGGCAATGTATGCATGTGGAAAGTGTTGATGGCATGACCTCTCTTTGCATCTGTCAATAGGATCCCAATCTAAGTTTGTTGAATCACTATTATTGGTGTCACTATTAGTTTCCATAATGTACGAAGTGCGGAGAGGATTAGAGAATAAGCTGGGTGAACTTTCCTCAAAATCTCATGAGTCTCAAGATCCATAAGTCTATATGCCTTAACACTGTGTTCATATCTGATGAAAGTACAAGGCCTTGGTGGTGATGCCTTGTATTCCCTGGAAGATATGTTTGGCCATGTTGGACAACCAAAGACTCTGAAGTGTTTCACAACTAGTTTTCTGCCACACCATGCCTCAAGAGGAGTCTTACCATCTAAGACATTATGAGGAGACCTGTTAAGTATCTAAGTGGCACTGCTTATAGCTTCAACTTGAAGTGTTGGATCAAGAGACTTGGCTTGTATCATGCAACTTGCCATTGACTTAAGAGTTCATATCCTCAGTGCTACAACATTTGTCTTATGTGGACTGAATACTAGTGGATTCTAAATATCAACACCCTCAAGTTTGCAAAAGTCTTTAAGTCTTGTGTTCACATATCTGTTATCATTGTCCATTGGAAGAACCTTGATGGATTTTCTTGATTGTTATTCAACATGACTTTTGAAGGCTTAAAGATTATCAACTACTTCATTCTTGTGATGAAGGAAGTAGACCCATGTGTAGTGTGGAAAGTCATCAATGAAAGTAAGGATGTAGCAACCTTGGTTGATTGATGTTACTGCAAAAGGACTTGCTAAAACCATGTGAACAAACTGAAGAAAAATTGGTGCTCTTGAAGACTTCCCTTTATCATATTTCTCTGCGAGATGCATATCTACTGAACATGTTGAATATTCACCCTTAGAAAAGTTGATTATTGGTAGACCTTTGACTATGTTTTTTGAGCAAAGTTGTTGAAGATAGTGAAAGGAAAGATGACCATACCACTCATGCCATAATTTGATTTGTGAATGTGATTGATTCAACAAGGCATGTGAAGGAGACTTAGGAACAAAGTGGGAGAAGGAATAAAGCCTCTTGTCATGATTGACTTTCCCCACTGCAACCAATGAATCATCTTTGAGACTACACACGATTACTAAATCTGGAAGGAACTCAACTTTGTTGCCATCTCCAAGGTGAGTAATTTGGTAAATTGAGAGGAGACTAGAGCTAAGGTTTGGAACATAGAGAACATCTTTGAATTCCCCATTTTCCATCTCCACATGTCCTTTCCCTTCAACTTCCATTTTGGTATCATATCCTACAAAGATGTGTGGTACCTATGACTTCTTCAATGAAGAAAAGTATCCCTTTGAAGAACCCATATGATATGAGGCACCTGAGTCAAGAATCCATTATGATGAAGAACTTGAACCAGCCATAAGTGCTTGCCCTTTTCTCTTTGAAGTGGCTGGAGTTGAATCCTTGGAATCATTTGGCACATTGATTTTGTTCTTCTTGAGTAGGTTTTCCAACTCATCGATTCTCTTAGTCTTGCAATGATGCTCATCATGATTCAGCTTCTTGCAATATGCACAAAAAAGTGTGTCCTTCTTTTCATTGTTTCCCTTCTTGTTGGAAGAAGAACCACCTTATTGTGAGGAGGATTGTTGTGTCTCAAATTATGATTTTTGCTTCCACTATTTTTTCTTGCTATTGTTAGAATTTTTTTCACTTTGACTTGATTGGTTCTCATCACTAGCCACCAATGCTTTGGACTTTGATGACGTGAGAAGTCCCATATCTATCAACTTGGTTTGTTCAAAAATCAACATTTATGCGAATGCATCAAATGTAGGCTTTTGGAAAGCACTTCCCATGGTCAACCTGTGAGTGTTATAACTCAAGACAAAGGAAGCATACTCTTAAGGTAGCCTCTTCAGGATGTGATGAATCAATCTATCATCCTTCATGGGATTCCCACAATCTTTAAGCAGTGCTCTAAACTCATTGTCTTTGTTGATATAATCTTGAATTGTGTGAAAATTTTATGGATCCAATAGAAGTAGATCATCCTCAATCTAGAAACCTTTTTCCTCATCTACCTTACCATACAATGCTTCAAGTTTGTCCCAAGTAGGTTTGGCTTCCTTGAAACTAGAAATGTGGAAGAAGAGATCTCTATTTACACAACTCTTGATAATTCCTAAAGCCTATTTGTCTTTAATTTTCTAATCAAAGAGTGTTGTAGCATCAATGGGTTTGGGGATTGTACCATCAACATAAAGATTTAGACCTTTTTCCATTAATCTACTCCATACAATATCTCTCCATGTAGAATAATTATGTCAAGTTAGAAGTGGACCTTTAGGTGAACCCATGATGCAAAAAATGAAAAGAGCAAAAGATAGAGACATAAAAACATAATAGACACCCCCCCTATTCACTCAATCAAAGAAACCCCACAAAAAAATATGCTTTTGGCACTTTATATGTAGTGCGTGTACAATAGGCCACTTGTAAAAATGTATAAAGTGGACTTTTGATTTTGTTGTTTACAACTGCCTTTTGAGACTCAAATCTACCACTAAGCACTGTAGCTCAGATGTACAACAATTTTGAAAAGTAATCAAAGCAATACAATGTAGAAAAGGCCCTAAGTATAAAAGTGAAATTTTTTCCACATAACCCTATAATATGATTGTAGATCTGGAAAGTAGATGAAAATTAAGCACTTTCAATAAAAATGGAACCTATTTTTGAGTCTAGATGAGCCCGTATGGAGTGTTTCAAGATGCAAAATACAGAATTAGATAGGTATAGTCGCCAAAAAAATAATTTCTGACAAATCCGTACACCAAAACCAAAAAAGAACAACACCACTAAAAAGTTTAGGAAATTCTACCCAATTATTTTTTTTTAAATTGCACCTGATTTGGAGTTCAAAGGACTGAGTTATGGCCTCCTAAAGTCGGATGATCAAATCAAAACTGCATCTAGAGAGGATTCTAGGTAGAAAAATGTGAGGTTAAATTTGATGGTCAAATGACCATCGCAACAATTCAAATTTGCTTGGGAATGACGGTTAGACAGTCATCAAATTTAGTGTCATAAACTACTAATGTCAGTGAAAACTTAGGTCCCCTGCTGACATGGCAGTGACGTCGGGATGACATAAACTATATGAAAATGATATCAATGGTATGATTAGCTTACATGTCATTGTTGACGTGGAGACACCATGGTGGATCTATTATACAGCAGGAGCAATAATTATTTGCCACATGGCAGGCATTGATTTGTGTCACATGTTTGTTGTGGACTTGGCTGGTAAATGTCAGAATTCACGTAGTGCTAGATAAACAGTAATCACCAGGGGGTTTTGAAAAAATGGCAGCTAGAGTCAAGGCATGAACTAGAATTTTGAATGCTTTCACGGGCGGGCTGAAATACTTCAATTGGCACCAGTGACGATTAACAGCTGTTGCTGGCATGAAATGGTGACCAAGATAGGTTTAATAAGCTGTGAGTCGTGCCAGAAATCATCGTGTCAATGGGTAGGAAATACAGTCACAGCAGCCAGAGAACTTACTCGGGTGGCCAGAGAAGTTGTTGTTAACAGAAGTAGGTGCTAAAAACTTTATACAGCCGACAGGGTTTCCTCTCTTTAGTCCCACATGCATGGGGAATATGAACCCTATGTGATTTTAAAATAACAACACACATTACGATAACAAACAAAGAAATTGTTGGGAAGTTTGAAAAGGCAGTTGCTAGATTGTTGATCAGTGCTCAACCGGTTGGAATGAACGCCTAGATTTGTGTGTAAACCTGTCGATAGGAATAGAATGCCACCGATAAAAGGAATATTTTGAGTGCAAAGTGAATATTCTCTATGGGGGTCGGGGTTTCGACACCTGATTCCTACAAAAAAAATTCTCTATAGGCCCGAAGAGCAAAAAAAATTTACCAAAAATTCTTCTGAAAAATTGCAGAAAAATATTGACGAAAATATAGAGAAAATTAAAATATTGATCTGAATTAAATTAAATTACAGATCTAATAGATCATACCCAAAATTGCAAATCAAACCTTCAGGTGCCAATTTGCAAAAAAAATTGCCTCAAATTTGACTTTGGCACAACATAGGCGAATTTATAGTAAATTTTCATTGAATCGACATTTTGGACACAATGGCAAGGTCCATTCTGGCTCTAGGCACTCCTAATGACTACGATACTTTAGATCTGGGTCGAGGTGCTGAAGCAACAAGATGGTTTTAAATGACTATGTGAAGAGAAATTCTCCAAGCTCTAATACCATGTAAGAATTTGCCTTAGGGAAAAATTCACCCAAGATCAAGGAACTCAAGCACAAGCACAATAGTAGACCAAAAGAGTATGATCAAAAAATATTGATATGTATTCAATTCAATGTAAAATTACACTAGAAGTGCCTATATATAAAGGCCTATGGAATGCTTCTAGAAGTTAGCAACATGATAAGTTATACAACGAGGCACATGTCCACCAGGTGTGGGTTATCCTCCATTAAGGATAGGAGTAAGTGTGATGATGAGAGGATAAGCCTACAAAGGTGTAGCACACAAGATTATGTTGTAGACACCATGTGCTAAAATAGGAGTGTGAATAATTGTGTTGTCTACATGATAACTCAGTTAATTATGCAAACCCTAGTGTTGCAGACACCATGTGTTGAATTAGAGTTGCTTACTTCTATGTCGTCAACATGACAACTCATAAAAGTATGCAAACTCCTAAGTGTCTCACTAATAAATAATAAAATAATGTATTAACCTAAGTAAAGTGTAAATACTTATTTTCCCAACAAAGTGTTTAAAGACCTCTAACTGGGACACTCCTAATAGGGTAAACTAAATCCTCTAACAAGGTCATACTTAACAATATCTATTGAAACCTTTAACAAGGTTGGCTCCTAATAAGGCTCATCTCAGAAGAGTGAAAAATATTGTAAATAGTTGCATGGTGACTTTTCCAAATTGGGTTTCCATGTTAAATCTTGGTGTCATCTGTGCTCATATTATTTGCTTTATGCTTTATGTTTCTACAATTAAGTTACTAAATGTTAAAACAGATTAATATTCACAAGACTGCTTTGTTAATCGAGTTACAACTAGAACATAGTTTTAACTGAGCTAGATAAAGAATTGCATTATCAGTGAAGTTTGTTTTGACATCTAAGGACATGGAATTTTTTTTGGAGTAACTGATTCACCCCTCCCCTCTCATTTATTCTCTTCATTTTTGGCAACTTCCACAAAAGATTAGCGACCATATAAATACTATGCACTCAAACAAACTCATGTGCAAGAATGGATACCATATAGACAACACACCCTAGCATTGATTCCCTTAGGATGCTCGATGACTGTATGGGTGTTCTTTTATATTGCATTAAGTTTTATTATCCCATTTTTATAATTTTCTTATCACTTGTTAGTACCTCTTCACATTACCTTTTCGACCACTTTAAGGTAGGGTACATGAGAGAAAACACCCCACCCATCTACCCTACATACCCATTCTCATCACATGATGAATGTCCATAGGCAATCCAATTTTACAACCCAACCCCCAAATGAATAAACACTCAACCAACCTCAATTTGGGAGTTTCAATCTTGCAACATCCCTCCATACACACATATACACATGCTTGTCTGTGGGCACAACCAACTCCATGTAAAACCAATGTAAGGGTTTGATTTAGGAAATACAAAAAATGATACAAGCATACACGCACTTGAGAAAATACATTTGAGTGAAAATCATAATGAATCTCAAAAGCACATATTTTAATCGACTACTTTACTAAGAACACACATTCCCATGGAACCATCCAATTATCTTGTTAAATCATGAGGAGGGCATACAATATCTAAAATACCAAAGTCTGGCAAAATCGAACAAGAACCAACAGAGCAACAATTGAGGTCGACAGCATGCGGGGTCTTGGTTTACGCTAGGGCTTGCATCCCCTAGCTTTTTCTAAGCTTGTTGTGGGCGTCCAGGCCTTTGGGGTGATCAACTGCTCTTTATGGGGGGTGTTTGTTTCATTTGACTAGTGGGGGCCGTGTTGCACAATGTTTTCATTGTTTTCTTGTTGTGGGGAGCCACTTTCTTTGAGAGACCCATTTTTGGTGTGCTCTCAGTGGGGTGGCCTAAGGGGTTTTCATTATTATGGGGCTCCTACCCCATCTTTTGCTCTCTTAGTGCTGAATCTTGGTTCATCTATATGGGGGATTGAGGCATAGTCTCTTCTCATATTTTATTCGGAGATATGGAGATGGGTGAGTCGTCATCTCTAATGCATGCCAACAATAAGGATTTTACTAGAAAATCCTTGATGTGGGAAGGGGATCCCTCTCCAAAAGGGATGGTTCGATTAAGAAAAGTTAATGGGTGTTTGCATATATCTTATTATCGGCCAGTCTTGGTTATTCAACCAACACAAGTTTCGAAAGATATCGATTACTAGTGTAATCATGCTCTCATTTGCAAATTTTTGGGCCTTCGCCTCTCTTTGCTAGTGTCGGATTCTTGGGCACATCGCACATGGAATCCGGAAGGAGACATGGAGATTTTGCTAGTGGCCAATAATTACTTCCTAGTTACCTTTTCAAGCATGTCGGACAAAAATAAGGCTTTTGAAGGAGGCCTCTATTTCTTTAACCAGTTGGGGCTCTTCATCAAACCTTGGCACACAAGTTTCAACTCTGCTGAGGAGATCCCCTAGTGGGTTCCAGTGTGGGTCTGCTTATCGAGGCTTCCTTTGGAATTCTAGAGGGAAGATATTCTTCATTCAATCTCTATGCTTCTTGGAAAACCTGTGTGTTCAACTACTCAAACTCAAGATCGTAAGGTAATTTCTTTTTCTCATATTTGCGTAGAAGTTGATTTAAATAATCCATTGCTAGATTCTATGGAGATTTGTATGGGATCATCTTCCTGGATCCAATAGCTAGATTACGAGACCCTTCCATTTAGATGCAG
The DNA here is from genome assembly GCA_028749045.1 of Cupressus sempervirens. Lineage (NCBI taxonomy): Eukaryota > Viridiplantae > Streptophyta > Pinopsida > Cupressales > Cupressaceae > Cupressus > Cupressus sempervirens. Next base: position 638,595,076 of record CM053793.1, read on the forward strand.
AATTTGCCATGAAAATGGCCATTTACATCGTAGATGTCCCAGGAATAAGTCTCCCCCCTTGGTTGTCCCTGGCCCCCCTCGGGTTGACAAAGGAAAGGCCCCTATTTCTAATGGACCTGTTGATAGCAAGGGATTTATTCAGGTTAAGTCCTGTAACAATGGCAAGGGTAAGAAGAGAACCTAGATGGACAAACGGACTGATGACACCTTTAATAGGTTTGATGCCCTTGGGGATTTGGTCCAATAGGAAGGTAACCCAGTTGAGCTGGCTTTAGGGGACTTAGGTCAGCATGAGAATCTAGTTGCAAATTTGTAGAAGGGGGATCAGATTCTATCTTTAGGAGACCAACAGGTTGGACAACTGGATATTGATTTGCCTCCTCTTATTCAAGATATTGGAGACCTTCGAGGGTCACAGGGTTCAAAGGGCTCAGTCTTGGTGGCTCTTGATTCCCTTATGCCTAAGGGGACCTTTGATTTTGTAAAGTGTATTAAGGCCCCTCCTGTATTAGGCATTCAACATAAATCCTTAAAAAATGGGCCTTCAGAAAAATCTTCGTAGAGTGGTAGAAAGACTAATCAAGAGAAAGTGAAGATAATGGGTGAAAATTTGGTTGAGTATAGGTCTGTGAAACCCATTGATTCTCATTTCTTCCAACATCATAAATGATTGTTCTATCATGGAATGTAAGGGGGTTGAATAGCATCCCCAGACAAAAGGTTGTTCACAAAAGAATTGAGTCTCAATCTCTTGATGTGGTCTTTATTTAGGAAACTAAGCTTTCAATGGATGGTTTGGCTAACTGTGCTTCTCAAATTTGGCCCCAGGGCTCTTGGCAGGGGGTGGGTGCTCTAAACAGTTTGGGGGAGTGGCTTGCTTCTGGAACCCAAGGAAAGTTTCCCCCTTATGGTGGCTTTCTAGTCGGTCCTCCATTTCTTTGGTTACCTCTAGTTTTAAGACAAGAGAAAGGTGCCTTTTATCCAATATTTATGCTCCTACTAATTTCTCAGGAAAGTCCCAGTTATGGGCTCATATCAGATTCATCTGGTCCCTGGACCCATATCCCCCATGGATTATGGCTAGAGATTTTAATGTTGTTTCTAGCTTGGACGAAAAACAAGGAGGACTAGCCAGGTTGGACCCATCTTCAAATCTGCTTAAGGACATGATAAGCTCCTTGAATCTCATTAATGTGAAGCCAACCAATGGTGTATTTACATGGAATAATTGGAGAAGTGGTGGCGAGGCTATCTTAGAAAGGCTTGATAGATTCTTGGTTTCCTGCTATTGGATGAACAACAGGTGGATCACTAGTTTTGAAATTCTTGATTGGAGGGGCTCTGACCACTGGCCTATTAGGCTTTCCATCTCCTCTTATAGAGCCACCAAAAATCCCTCTTTCAAATTCCAACTAATGTGGTTAAGAGACTTGTCTCTACTAGAACTTATTTTGGATTGGTGGTATGAGGGGAAGCTTGCCCATGGTACGACCATGTTTAATTTTAGTAAGAGGCTTCAATGCATGAAGTTTGGGCTTAAGAGATGGAATAAACAATGCTTTGGGAATCTACATGCTCAAAAGATTTCTACTCAGACCAAGTTGGATAATATTACCCACCAAATTTGTGACCATGGGTTGAGCTCTGAGCTTAGTATAGCTGAGTGCTTGGCTCTTAAGGATTTGGAAGAATGGGAGCTTCGAGAGGAGATTTATTGGAAGCATAAATCTTGTGTTGATTAGCTTCAAGAGGGGGACAGCAACACTACTTTCTTTCACAACTCTGTTAAGGCCTGCAGGCAAGGGAACTTTCTCTCATCTCTTGTCGTAACTGGTGGAGCTCAGATCTTCTCTTGGGAAGATATCTCTAGGGAAGTAGTCAATTATTTCACTAACCTTTTTTACTCAAGAGAAACTTTCTACTAGGATCGAGGAGCGGGTCATCTGGAATTGTATCCCCCACCTTGTCTCTGCAGAGATGAATAACGCCCTCTTAAGCCCTATCTTGTTACCTAAATTGGAGAAAGTTGTGTTTAATATGAAGAAAGGTAAGGCCCCCGGCCTGGATGGGTTTTTGATTGATTTTTTCAAGAATTCTAGGAGATAATAAAGTATGATATCCTAGATGTGGTCCAGGAATCATATAGGAAAAAACAGATGTTGAAGTCTTTAAACTCTATCTTCCTAGCTCTCATACCTAAGAAGGAAGAGACTAATCGGTTGGATCAATTTAGGCCTATAGCATTATGTAATGTTGTTTACAAGTTCATCACCAAATTGATTGCTGAGATACTCAAGCCACTCCTTGGTTCTTTGATCTTTTCCGAACAGGGTGGCATTGTTGATGATAGACAAATTTTGGATGGGGTTGTGATAGCAATGGAGGCGGTCCACTCTATGGCTTCTTCTAAGGAGAAAGCTATGTTCATTAAATTGGACATGGTTGAAGCTTATGATCAGCTGAGTTGAGAGTTCTTACAGAAAACTCTTTTGGCTTTTGGGTTTGCTGAGGAGTGGGTGGAGTGGGTAATTAGTTGTGTATCCTCGTCTTCCTTCTCAGTTCTTATTAAGGGAGAACCTTCAAATTTTTTTGGTCTCTTAGGGACTTTGGCAAGGAGACCCTCTATCCCCCTACTTGTTCATTATCATGGCAGAGGGCCTTGGTATATTTCTAAAATCTCAGGTACAACAGGGTCTTATCCAAGGGTAGAGTTGGAAAAATAACCGCCCTTCCTATTCTCATCTTCAGTTTGTAGATGATATGGAATTGTTGGGCATGGCTAGAATCAAGGAGGCAGTGAATATCAGGAAAGCTTTGGATACCTATTTCAAAGCCTTAGGTCAGAGAATTAATGATGATAAGTCTTCTATTTATTTATTTAATACTCCTTGGCTTATTCAGAACAAGATTGCTAGAATCCTCAGATTTCAAATTGGCTCTCTTCCTTTTATGTACCTCAGGGTCCCTTTATCTTTAGGTGCTCAGCAAAGGGACTACTGGTAGGGTATTTTGGATAAATTTAGGAGGAAGGTTAGTCACTGGACTTGCATATGGTTATCTTCTATTGGGAGAGTGGTTCTACTAAAGATTGTGGTGCAGTCTCTCCCCATTTATAGGTGTTGTGTTTAGTTCCCCCCCTCTAATTTTGTGAAAGACTTTGATGCTTTATCTCAACAATTCCTTTGGTCTGGTAGCCTTCTATCCTTGAAGTGGAGCCTGGTCAAGTGGGAGTCTGTATCTAGGCCAAAACATGTTGTGGCCTTGGGTTTAGATCGATGGCTCTTGTTGTCACGACTCTAGCTACCAAGTTATATTGATGATGATGCAACAATCAAAATCAAGATTGGGCCAAGATTCTTACCCATAAGTACTTTCCTAGTACAGATTGCTTTGATGTGCCATGACTTCCTTTGGTGGGTAAAGGCTCCTATATTTGGGATACTCTTAAGAAGGGAGCCCAACTTGTTAAGTTGGGTTTGTTCTGGATCTGTAACAGAGGCTTAGATGCTTTATTTTGGCAAGACTCTTGGGATGGCCACCCTCCCATTCTTTTTTAGCTTTCCCTAGCTTCTCCCCCTTTCCCATGCTTTTACTAATGTTGGATGGCTTAAGGTGGAGCATTTTAAGATCGTCAAATGCCTAGGTTAGGTTGAGGTGACTTGCTAGAAGGATTCTCAAGAGTGACCGGTTGGTCGATCTGATGAGGATCATGCCCTTTTTTCTAAAGTTTTGTAGAACAAGCTTTGTAGCTTCCTTAATGGGAGGGACAACTTGGCTTGGAGTCCTAGTCCAAAAGGTAAATTTATTGTGGCTCAAGGTTATGCTACACTTGACAGGAACTTACATGGCCTGGCTAAAGTGCCCTGGTGGAAGAAGGCTTGGAGTAATTTTTCATGGCCCAAATGTAACTTTTTCTTATGGCTATTGGCTCAAAAGAAATACCTCACTTGGGAGAATCTTTGCAAACGAGGTTTTCAAGGACCTTTTGTTTGCTTCCTTTGTTTGCATAATGAGGAGTGTGCTTCCCACTTGTTTTCTCTTTGCTCTTTTTTGAGAGAGATATGGCATAAATGGTGGGACGCTTGGTGTCATGGTTGTATTCATGCTTCCTCTCTTATTGATTTCTAGGAAAGCTTGGGTAGACCTCTAGAGAAGACTTCTTTCTTGCAGGTTGCTTGGATGGTTGGTTTAATCTTCATTCTCTAGAATCTTTCGTTGGAACAGAACCGTAAAAGTTTTTTTGACTCCAAACTATCAAGTTTTCAAGTGTGGAAAATGATTCTTAATAGACTCTAGGAGACTATTCATGCAAAGTGTGATATGTCTGTTACTATAGATCCTGGGGATCAAGTTATTGTGAGGAACCTAAACCTGGGGGATAACAACTAGGAATGCATTCTTGGTAAAAAACCTAGCCATGTTAAGCAGTGGGTTTGTTAGGATGGGAGGTGATCTCCTCCCCCAATTAGGATCTTGAAGATCAATACAGACCGCTCTTCTCGGGGGAACCTTGGTCATGCTAGTATTGGGGCTATAGGTAGAGGAAATGATGGTGGAGTTGTTTTTCTCTTCTCTATTTACAAGGGTCAACATTCTAATAATCTGATGGAGGCCCTAGCTATTAAGGTTTCTATTGAGTGTGGTTGTTCTTTAGGGTGGAAGAAGATCATCTGTGAGTTTGACTCCCAAATTGTTGTGGATATGCTGAATACCCAGAGGTTGGAGGATGTTAGTTGGCATCTAGCCTCTTTGGCCAAACAAATTCTTAGTCTTTGTAGCTCCTTGGACTCTGTCTCCTTTCATCATGTCCCTCATGAATGGAATAGAGTAGCCAATTGTTTGGCAAAGTGGGCTTCAGAGAATGTGGGTAGATGGGATATTAGTGGTAGGGATGAGTTACCTTCTAAATATTGTGAGATCTTTAAGCAGTTGTCACTGGAAGACATGAGTATGTAGTGTTGATTTGGGCCTTTGGCCTTTGTTCTGTAACTTGGATTTATTTTGAATAAATTTTTACCCCTCCTTTAAAAAAATAAAAAAACAAATAAAATCCAACAAGAACCAAAATCCATGTTTACAATTAAAAGCAAACTTTCAGATCAGAATATAAAATGCCTTAGAATGTCCTCTAATCATTCTGACTCTGCAATCTTATTCTTTGTAGAAGAGGTCACTATAATATAAACTAATTCATGCTAAACAAGTTGATAAATAAATATTGGGTGGCACATAAAATGAGGCAACGCCCAAAAACCAAACTATTTGGAATTTGATGAAATAAAAAAAACCTACTTAAAAATTATGCCCAAACTTCCAAAAATAAAATAAAATTTAAGTTACAAATGCACATGCAAAATTTGGTAACATAACATAACCTTACCAAAATATTCATTTTTAAAACATGAAACAAAGAAATACTCATTCTTGTCCAACCAGGTGAGAAAATTGGATGAAAATGGATGGGAACACTAGTTCCCAACCTCCAATCATTTAACAGTCAAAAGAACTAAATAAAACAAAGTAAAATGAAAGAAATGGAAGAGCCCTATCTCACTCAAAAAGACGAAAACTAGGGAATGAAAGAATAATTTAGAGAGAGCTCCAAAAATGTTGAAAGTTATGACATAGAAGGAGAACCCTGCTACAAATCCAACAAGATCTCTCTCACAAAGATTTGAAAATCCAAACTCCAACAACGAGCAAACCATAATTACTAACAAGAGGGTTTTGGAGAAAAATCTTCCAAACATGAAATTAACATGTAAGAAGTGAATAATAAAGCTCTCTTTTACCTAATACAAACACTTTTATTAAGGTGCCTTATAAATTAGAATAAATAGACCAATTAGCTCCTTATCAAAACAAATAAATCAACTCAAAGGGTTTGTAATTCAACTACGACAAATTAGTTGGTAATTAACATAAATTAAGTCAAATAAATAAAATCCCCCAAACCAATTAAATCAACATTTTAATTAATATTTTTCACAAAAATTGTACATACATGCTCACAAGTCTAATCATATAATGCATTATGAATATGGATTTACCAATTACCAGAGGGTTAATCATAAAAAATATAACAATATGTCACCCATGCAGGGATGACATTGGATCAACATGAAAGGTCAAAGTCGCTATCTTTTAGTGCCCACTATCAGGGATATAGCTACACACTCGGATCTTGAATAGAGGGTGAATGTACCTAATATTTATTTAGTAAAAAAGCAAACATCAAGTGCAAATGCTCAATATGTAAATAGTTGAAGCATGTAAAGACACATAGTCATGTGAATGAGAATAGGGCACCATATATATCTTATAAGAAAGTGAATACGAATTTGTTTTAGTACAATGGAAATCCATGCATAGTAGTGGTACAATAATACATAACAAAATACAATCACATGATAAAGCATTTAAATTATTATTATTCATTATTTGAGTATATATTTATTGAAGGTAAAAGACATATATCCATAGTATTAAAGCACACTAGGAAATGAATCCAAGAACATCCATCTGATTATACGTACATCATAATCCATGTCTCAATATGAAATAAACTAGGTATCATCATAAAGCATCATATCACATAACTGGCATTATGATCAAATTGAATAGTAGCATCATTTAACATCTACATTCACAAACCAAAAACTAAATTCACATATATGCTTAGACAAAGGAAGAAAACAAGAAGTGCAAACCTCACAAGAAAAAGCACTCCATTTGATTACACTATTTTAGTAATCCTATTTAGTTATCTAAAAAGGCATTATTAATTAAATTTCTATTTAATTAATCCTTTGTCATCCCCTAGTTGATTAATTTAATTAATCATCTATAGTCCTAATTGATAAATCAAATAATCTATTATTTATCAATTAAATCCTTTTCTCCTATCTAATTCCAAAAATCCCCATTTATTAAATAAATCTATTTGATAAATGAAATCCTCAAATTCAAAAACCCCTAACCTATCTCTAATCCTCCATTTAGCCTAATCCACCCCATCCACCCATACTAACCAAGCTTAGCCACTAACTCACCCACCCTCATTAATGCCATCCACTTGCACATCTCTAACATCCCTAATCTAATCCTAAACCCAAGCCTAATCCACCCCTTAATGTTGTCACATTCCTTAAACAAGTTTAAGACTTTCCTAATCCAAACCAAAGTCTCCCCTCAAAAAACCCAACCACTAAGTCATGAGTGCTCTTACAAAACATAAAAGACTCTTACAAGCCCACTCATGACTCTTACATCCATCTTACACACTCTTCCCTCTTCCACACTCATTCCTCTTACATCCCTCTTACATACTCAACCCCACTCATCATGCCTTTAACCAACCCTTTACCCTACCCTCTCACACTCATCCTCCTTGTGACAAGTGTCACCTTCCCATTGGTGCTAAACAAGCACAATCCATGTGCTCTCCTTTGAGTGCATCCTAGCCCTCCTTAAGCCTTCATCCATCCTTGCATCTAAGCCCTCCATCCCTCTACCCCTTAGCCTATAAATTGAATCCCATCCCAAGCCATTTCATCAACAATCTTTGAGCCAAAGTTACCATGCTATTTTGAGAACCAAAGCCATCAACCATACCCTTATAATGCCAAATTGAGAGCTCACAAAGCTACCAATTTTCCATTACCCATCTCCATTGAAGCAACTTTTGAGCATCTTGAGCATACATCCACAGCAAAAGGACACATCTACAGAATCAAGAAAGCATGGAGTGCTTTTTCTTGTGAGGTTTGCACTTCTTGTTTTCTTCCTTTGTCTAAGCATATATGTGAATTTAGTTTTTGGTTTGTGAATGTTTACTTTATTTGTTAATGTTCTTTGCATACTGATTCTGGTTCTACATTTTGGCACGCCCGGTGGGACCCCACTATGGGTCATTTAATCATCTATTTTCATCTATATGTCATTTTTCTAACCATCTAATGTTTGTTGTTGTTTGAGTGTGTTGTGAGGGTTTTTTGCTTGTTTTTGCAGGTTAAAGAACCCACTTAGGAAGAAGAAATACCATCTAAAAAAAAAAATTGCATTTTTCAGCTTTTTTTGGCGCAGTTTTGGCATCTGCAACCTGTTCTGTCTGCGAAAATCGACGTCTGCGAAAATCCGCGTCTGCGCAAATCGACATCTACGAAAATCTGCGTTTGCAAAAATCGACATCTGCAAAAATCCGCGTCTGCAAAAATCTGCATCTGCGAAAATCGTCGTCTGCGAAAATCCGCATCTGCGCAAATCGGCGTCTCTGCTTGTCACCTGCGTTCTGTGCTGCAAATCTGTTTTGTCCTCTTCGTATTTTGGCGTCTCTGTATTTCAGCATCTTCGTATTTTGACAGACTGTCTTCTCTGCTTGCTTATGTTCCATTTCTGCTTTATTATTTCTGCACTTTGTAGCTTTAAAAAAAAAAAAAAGAGTATAAATCAAAATTTGACTTTTAGTGATTCCGTAGGATTTAGACCATTTTAAGCATTTTTACGCGTAGAAAAAACAACAAAAAAAGTTTAAAATTTTTTTCCCATAGTTAAGCTCTCATTTTTGAAGATTTTGGCTAACTAACTAAATTGCTTTTTTTTTTTGTCTCATTGCAGGTTGGAGCACATATGGAACCACTAACCATGTTTCTTGCAGGTTTTCATGTTGCTAAAAAATGAACTTGAATGTTTAACCATTTGTCTTTGAATGCATGTTGCTAAAAAAAAAAAAAAACTTGAATGGTTAAACACATTTTCCATTGAATGAATGTTGCTCAAAACACACTCTTGAATGTCATGGATTAAAATCAACTTTCTTTGGAATGCATGCTTAAAACAAAAAATCCAATCTTGAATGCCAAGAATCAATTAACCATTACAATATCAAACACTTCATTTGGAACTTCTAAAATTGAACAAAACAAATCTCTTTTTCACATGCAATCTAGGTAAAGTTTGATTTTTGGACATTTAAGAAACTTTGTTAAGTTAAAATACAAATTTACAAAAATCAATTTGAGTAGTTCTTTGGACTCACCTCTTTTCTAATCACCCATCAAATATTAACCATTGGTTGCAATCTCAGCACCATTTATGGGGATGGGTCTACTTGAAAAAGGTGTTAAATGTTCCACAATCTAACTCACTCACTTGGTCTTTGAACGTTTGCTTTAACTTTATCAAAAATTTTAAATGGCCAAAACTCTAGATTAAATCGATCACACTTCAAGTTTGGGCACTAAAATTGAACAAAAATTGACGTGGAGAGCCTCCGGGCGCGCACTTGAAATCGAATCTCACACACTTTTGTTTTGGGCTTAAAACAAACTCACACTCAATCTTGAATGCCTTAAAAAAAATTAATCGATACTTGACGTGGAGGGCCTTCGGGCGCGCGAGTTTGCTTTTGTTGACCCTAACTCTTCTTATTGTTTGCATTCTTCGATCGATTTACTTTTGTTGGCACTTCAAGTTGGAATTGAACATTGTCTCTTAAACATGAGTGTTTCCAAAGTCTAGATTAGCACACATAAGAGTCAGTTGGTAAAAGAACAAGCGTGTTTTTTAGCCCAAGGTCATCCGAGTCTTCTCTCCCCTTGTCATCTTTCGAGGCCATCTTGGGTGCATAAGATTAGGATCCAAAACCTTGTTTCTTTTTAGGAGGCCTGCTTGGGGATTTCATCACCCCTTGGACGACCTCAACTCTAGCGCTCCGGCGGAGTATAAGAATCAAGAGGTGAATCGAAAGACACCTCTCTTGGGATCAAGATTTTGTCATTCAGGCTAAGCCTCAAGGAACTTTATACCCTTGAGAAGTGAAAGAGGAGAAGTGGGTTACCGCTCCTCTCGGCTGTGTGACATCCTTTTGGTCTCATCTACGGATTTGGGCCTCACGTACCTTGCGTATATCGAGGACTCCCTAGCTAAACCAATTGTCAACCTTGCAAAAAACCATCTAGGATGTTAATGTGTTTGGAGTGACTGATCGAAAAATTTGTAGAACATACACACTCCTTGGCGCAAGTATCACATTCTGAGAACCACAAACTTCTATCTGGGTGTTCCTATCTATTGCTTGTTTTTATTTTACTTGTTGAATGAATGTTTGCCAAACTTGGTCAATCCTAGCTTAGGGCACACTTAGCGTAGTCACTGCCTATTTTGGAAGTTGAACAAGTTGAAGCAAAACAACTGAGATTTTTCCCAAAGCCAAGCAAATTCAGGAATTTATGTCGGAACAACCCAAACCCAAACAGAAGTTTCACAAGGTCAAACTCAAGCCATCTCTAGCATACCAAGAACTTTCAGCCAAGAGAAAAGAAATAACACCAAGCCCATGAATTTCCAAACTCCACAAAGCAGAGGACAAAGCTACCGACGAAGCACTTCAAGAGGCCTAGTTAGAGTGCACCATCAAATTTAGCCAACATCCAGGAGTTAATCCTACTTATGCCTTGCCAACTAGGCATGATTTCTATCATTAGACACCCTTGTTTCTCCACATCTTCTTGGATAAGCTTCACTCTAGAGTCATCTTTGTAGAAAAGCCAGCCATCGTAGCTTATCCCCTTAAGCATTATTAGCTCATCCATCTCATTTAGAATCATACCATCTAGCTAGTAATCAAAAATCTGCACATCTAAGCTTTCAAAATTGTTGTCACCTTGCTAAAAGTTTGCCATTCCTAAAATCTTCCAAATCCACCAATCTCACCAAGGTTATCCCTTTGACAGAGCTTTGTCTAGGGTAATCTAGCTTTGTCACTTGTTATCCCTCATCACCTTGAGCTAAAGGTTGGGATTCGCAAGTGGTCAATCTTGTGTTCTTCCTAAAGGATCATCAGTCTATCCTTAAGTTGACACAATCACCACCAAGCTTGCACATGGGAAAGCAGACCTTTTGTGCTTTGACAACATATCTTTGAAGTTAGAATCCCCAACCCAATCCTCCTTAGGTTTTGTCATATAGCTTTGCCTCAACCTAGGAAATCATTTGCATAGAAAAGCCTTCCCCCTTTTGCATCCATCAGCATTATTGCATCTCATCCCTAGGAGCATTTTTCATGCCACCCGTCACTCGCTTAGCCAAGAAGAAAGAAACAATGGAGCCCTATCATTTGGATAGAACAGCCTCACCCCCCTTGAGCACTCAGCCATCCTTCAGCCCAGAGCAAGCTATGCCATCACCTACTGACATTGAAGCTTTCATGAACAAACCAGGAAATGCAGTATTGGTAAACGCCATTATAGACAAAAACAAAGAGACAATCATGGCTAATTTTCGAAGGGACAATGTAGGAACCTTTGACTTTGGAAGACCCCCTCCATTATCAGATCCATCTCACCCATTGTTTGGGCAGCTGCCACCACCCATAGGCTCTCATGATCCAAATTATCCTCAATATATTCCAAAAGAAGAGCCTCCAGCCAATCCATATGACCCAACAGACCCAAACATACCATCATCCACCCAAGTTGAAATCTCCATGCCGCAAGCCAACCCAGCCTTCCAAATCCACCCATCTCCCAAATCAGTGCTAGCATCTTTGGCCAACCTCAACAATATACAACAGGGTTTCCACCCATGGGGCCAAGTAATCAACCTTTCATCACCCCTAGCTTGTTCACCACAGCCCAAAGTACAATCCCATCATTTCCATTAAGTCTTGGGAGCTCAATACCACCAGCCACAAATCCACAAGCTACTACCTTCACTCCACAAAGCTATCAAAACCCACAAGCTACTACCAATCTTCTACCAAGCTCCCAAGTGACTCCAGCTCCCACCACCACTCTACCAAGCTTCCAAATCCAGCCACAAAGCTATCAAACCCCATCAGTTCCATTCCCAAGCTTTCAATTCCCACCACCTCCACCACCAACTAATCCATTACCTCCAATTACCAACTACTTTTCAATGCCACTTCTAGGAGGTAATCCACCACCCCAACCAACCACCAATTATTTGCAGATACCATCCCAAATGGGGGCACAACCCACATATATTGGTCAAACCCCACAAGCCCTCTGATCCTTTCCCCAAGCCTCACAACCATCTTATACCTTACCTCCACAAAGCAATCCATTTATCCCACAGCCAGCTTATGTTCCTCAATCCCAACCTCAAATCCCATATCAACAGCAAGCCTCGCAGCACATGCAGCAATATGCGCCGCCTCCCCCTCAACAACCCGTCATCCACCATGCAGCTACCCAAACAATGTACAATCCCTATCAGCAAATCCCTCACAGCCATCCATATTCAGTGGCCCCATCCAGCACATACCTACCTCAAGGCACTCCTACATTGGGGGCACCCCAACCATCACCTATCAATTCAGAGTGGGAGCAAATGAAGACAGCTCTGAAAGCCATCCAAGAAGGGAATGATCCAAAGACATTCAAGTTTGAGAATGTGTGTCCTTACCCATTTGACAGAGCCATTACCACGACACCATTTCCCAAACACTTTGAGGTACCTAAATTTGACAAATTCAGAGGAAAAGGAGACCCTGTCACACATATCAAAGAATTTTACATGCATTGCCAGGACGTGGCATACAATGATGTCTTCCTCTTGCGCCTTTTTCCCAAGAGCTTGGCTGGATCAGCTCTTGAATGGTTTGATAGAATCCCCTATGGCACAATTAAAAACTTTGCTGAATTATCTGAGGCATTTGTAGCCCAATATGCCCATCTTGTTGAAACAGAGCTATCAATAGTTGATCTTGTCCACACCAAGCAAAAAGGTGGAGAAAGCCTTGCCGAATACCTGCAAAGATGGAAAACCCTTACCACCCGCATATCCTGCACCTTGCCAGAACGCCATGTGGTGAAAATGTTTATTGATAATGCACATCCCAGCTTGGCTCACCACATGACCATGAATTGTTTACAAACCTATAAGGATATCAAAGAGAAAGGAATGATCCTTGAGCAAGGACTCATCAAAGATGGTGTGGTAAAGATTTACAAAGAGGCCAACCAAAATCAATCACATTCCAATGACAAGTCTAGGTATTGGAACAAAAACAAGCATGTTGCAACAGATGGGGTTACTGACACCAGAAATGTGAATATCGTTGGTCCTTCTCAAAGCCAGTCTAACCCACCATATCAAACAAACAACCAACAAGCTATCAATTACCAACAACGAAATAACCAAAGCTATCAAAACCACAATACAAGACCCAACTTTCAAGGGTCTAACAATCAAGCTAATGCCATCAATGTAGCTGCAGGGCAAAAGCCCAGATTCCAACCTGCACCTAGAAACTATACACCCCTTGGTGAGCCATTGGATGTTATTTTTGAGAAATTGGCTAAAGAAAACCTCATCAAATTTCCTCCTACCCAGCAAATTGATCCAAGCCAATCCAAAGCTGCATGGTACAAGGACAATGAGTATTGCAAGTTCCATAGGGTAAGCGGTCACACCACCCTTAGATGCATGAAACTGAAAGACTATGTGCAAGACCTCATTGATCGGAAGGAAATCACTGTTGGTGCCCAAACCTCTCCCAATGCAGGCTTACAGATTTATCAAAATGCTTTTCCTCCACACAACAACCAAAATCCTAGAAAAGCACCTATCCAAAACAACACCAACAACCGCCAGCCAAACCAACAGCATGGAAAGAACAATGACCACACTTCATCATATATAGACTATGGTAGCCTTATAGGTTGTATATCTGAGAAAGAGCCTTCTGTCAATGTTATCAATATCCAAGGACCAGACAATGAGTGTGCGGTCACCACTCGAAGAGCGCGATTTAACATCGCAGGCCCACCAGTTTCATCAACACCATCAGCTCCATCAAAAAGCCGGTACAATATCTTGGAACACCTTGGGAACATGCCGGCCCAAATATCCATTTTAGACCACCTCCGCACTAGTCTTGTGTACAAAGACATCCTTGACAGTGCTCTCATAGAATCCCGTGTCCCTTCTGATATCAATGCTACTGATTTTCATAATCTTGTTGGACACCTTCCATCCTCATGTGCCCTATCTTTCAAACCCACTGACATACCCACGGTTGAGCCAGATCACACCCTTTCGCTTCGCATAGCCATCATGGTATCCAATTTTGCTGTGAAAAGAGTAATGATAGATAATGGATCAGCCTTGAACATTTGCACCCTAAAATTTATAAAACAAGCTAGGTATACTGAGGCAGATATGATCAGTGAGGTTATCACCATCAAAGCTTATGAAAACTTGGAAAGGACCACAGAAGGGACTATTTTGCTACCAATCAAGGTTGGGCCGGTCATCCAAGAGACAGTTTTCCATGTTGTTGATCTAAACCTACCATTTAACATCCTCCTTGATTGCCCATGGATTCATGCTATGAAGGCCGTTCCATCCACCTACCATCAGTGCATGAAATTTCTACATCAAGGCACTGAGGTAACCATCCATGCCGATCCAGAACCCTTTGCTTACTGCAATGCGGTTGAAGCTTCATATACAAACCATTGCCCTGGAATAGACATCGGCACAGCCATCGCCAGCTCATCCCACACTTGTAATGACGCAGAAACCATCCTTGCCTCCACCCTATCTACTGTAAAGATCAACAACAAAGGTTGTGGAGAATATAGTCTATCAGATGCATTTGCTATCGGAGCAATCCCACTTGATCCACATACCCATGGACGACCAACATATCACAAAGCTAAGGAGATTCCACCTCCTCGATACAAACAGTTTGGCCCAACCACCTTTGTGTCCTCAAAAACCCCTCTTCGTGAGGAGCTCACTCCAGATATCAACAATTGGTTACATAAGGATGCACCTCCAAGAAATCAAGCATGCCTTGATCACTTCAGCCAGAAGTATCCCCAACAACATAACCTCATCACTAAAAAATGGAACTATCAAGGAGGTGGACTAGGACCAGAAGAAAGGGGCATGCAATGTCCCATCGAAGCACATAATTGGGAAATAAAGTCAGGTCTTGGCTTTGACATACCCACAACTGGGGTCACCAACGAGAATGGTCACGCTTTTTCAAACATCCACCGCGACCTTATCAAAATTGAAGACATTCCTGAGGAAGTTGAAAAGAGAGCCTACGACGATATCCCAGACCAAATCTTCCTAGGAGACTCTGTTCTCTGAGAACTATCCATCCATCTCATTGACCTACCACTTGCTCATCCACAACTCATAGATTGGGACCAACCAAGTGTCATACATATTGATGAGTTCGCATCAGAGGAAGCGCTTCTAAGATTCATGGGAGCTGAAACTCCTCATAAGAAGACAAAGCCAGATTCTGCCTACATCTACAAGCTAGATCCCAAGGGGTATTTTGGAGAAAATCCC
This sequence comes from Cupressus sempervirens, assembly GCA_028749045.1. Classification (NCBI taxonomy): domain Eukaryota; kingdom Viridiplantae; phylum Streptophyta; class Pinopsida; order Cupressales; family Cupressaceae; genus Cupressus; species Cupressus sempervirens. Next base: position 638,610,412 of record CM053793.1, read on the forward strand.
CAACCTAGTTTCGATACACCCAAAACTGGAACTAAGGTAAATCTGGGACTAGCTAAGGCAGCGAAGAGAACCCCTCAGCAAGAAAATCCAGAGCCACAAGCAGAACACGAGGATTTAGTATTGCCTCCTCAAGATAATCGACCAGAGGTGTCTTCTATTCTAATAGAGGATACTAGAGAAGTCAACATTGGTTCTTCAGAGATCCCTAGAATTGTTCACATTGCTACATCCCTATCACAAGACCAAGCTGACCTCCTCTTTGAGGTTTTACGAGAGAACATCGGCCGATTTGCATGGTCATATCAAGACATGCTAGGACTTGATCCAAAGCTTGTAGTTCATCATCTTGCAGTCGATCCAAAGATCAAGCCCGTCAGACAAAAGCTTAGAAAAATGCACCCCAAGGTGGCATTACTAGTCAAAGCTGAACTAGAAAGAATGTTAGTTGCTAAGGTTATCCGACCTATCGACTACTCAGAATGGATCTCCAACATGGTCCCTATCACTAAGCCTTCCGGTGACATCAGAATCTGCACTGATTTTAGAGATCTTAACAAAGCTTGTCCAAAGGATGATTTTTCCTTGCCCAACATACATATGATTGTAGATCTTACAGCTGGACATGAAATTCTGTCCCTTATGGATGGATTTTCTGGGTATAATCAGATCAAGATTGCAGAAGAGGACCAGCATAAGACAGCATTCACTACCCCTTGGGGAACCTTTTGCTACACCATGATGCCTTTTGGCCTAAAGAATGCTAGGGCTACCTATCAAAGAGCTATGACAACCATTTTCCATGATCTTATCCATAGCATTTTGGAGGATTATGTGGACGATATCCTAGTCAAATCTCACACCTTCATGGATCATCTTGCTGACCTGGAGAAAGTCTTTGATAGGTTGGCCCAATATCATCTCATGCTAAATCCCAAGAAGTGTGTCTTTGGGGTCACATCTGGCAAGCTTCTAGGCTTCATAGTTTCTAAACAAGGTATAGAGATCAACCCCAAAAAGGTCAAGGCTATCTTAAAAATGCCTCCTCCCCAGACACTGTGACAGCTTCACTCTCTTAAGGGAAAACTTCAATCTGTCCGGCGTTTCATCTCCCAACTTGCAGATAAGTGTACACCGTTTTCACACTTGCTAAAGAAGAATGAGAACTTCAAGTGGGATCTTTTATGTCAGCGTAGCTTCGATCAGCTCAAGCAGTATCTCACCAATCCCCCTATCTTGGTTCCACCAGTTCCTGGTCGTCCCTTGATCTTGTATATATCAACAACACCTACTGCTCTAGGGGCACTTCTAGCACAACATGATGATTATAGCAGAGAGAGAGCCATCTACTATATCAGTAGAACCCTAGTTGGTTATGAACTCAATTACACTCCTATGGAAAAAGCTTGTTTGGCAGTTGTTTTCTCAACTCAAAAGCTTCGCCACTACATGCTAAGTCATACCATCCAACTAGTCTCCAAGATTCACCCTCTCAAGTATATGCTCTCCAGAACAGCACTTACAGGCCGTTTGGCCAAATGGGTTACACTACTAAGTGAGTTTGACATCCAGTATGTGGACAGAAAGGCAATCAAAGGGCAAGCTATAGCAGATCACCTAGCTGATGCACCTCTAGTAGATGCATATCCTTTGCTCACAGAATTTCCAGATGAGCATATCTGCCTAATTGAAGAACAACCCCCATGGAAGCTTTATTTTGATGGCTCATACACCTCTTATGGATCAGGGGCAGGAATATTATTAGTTACACCTCAAGGAGATTACATTCCAAAAGCCTTCAAACTACAATTCCCTAGCACCAACAATATAGCACAATATGAAGCTCTTGTAGCAGGATTAAAGATAGCTGCAGAATGGAATATCATTGAGTTAGAAATCTTTGGCGATTCCCAGCTCATCATCAAACAAGTCTTAAATGAATAGCAAACCAAAGATGAAAAGCTATTACCCTACAAAGAGCTAGTTGATCAGCTGACCCAGCATTTTACAAAGCTTCAGTTTACACAAGTACCTCAAATGCAGAATAAGGCAGCAGATGCCATGGCCACTATCGGCTCGCTCTTGGAAATTCCCCAAGATGCTACGCAGTATGAATTTTTAGTTGAGCAGCTCCTCACACCCGCTTATGCGAATGAGGATTCAAACCGTGTTTGTATCTTGGTTGGTCCCCAATCCCCTTGGTACCATGAAATTTACGCTTACCTTAACGATGGTATCATATCCCCTCACCTCACACGCACCCAACACCAGAACCTCATCCGAAAATCATCCCGCTATGTTATCATAGCCAATACCCTATATCGTCGGGGTTATCACGATACTCTCTCTCGATGTTTAGATGAAAATGAGGCCACGATGGCATTAAAAGAAGTACATTCTGGACTTTGCGGTGCCCACACGAGTGGTATTGTCCTAGCATGAAAAATCCTTAGAGCAGGCTACTATTGGCCTAGCATTGAAGAAGACTCTTGTGACTTTGTCAGAAAGTGTCTCCCATGTCAGCAGCATGCAAATCTTGTGCACGCTCCAGCACAGGATCTACAGCCTATTGCACCACCTTGGCCTTTTGCTTGTTGGGGCCTTGATCTAGTTGGAACTATCACACCTCTCTCATCTGATGGACATAAATGGATAATAACAGCTACAGACTATTTCACTAAGTGGGTGGAAGCAGTCCCCCTAGTCTCAGCTATAGGAGTTCAAGTCTCCAAGTTCATCTTGTACCACATTGTTTGCCGCTTCGGCATCCCATCCACCATCTTCACTGACCACGGAGGTAACTTTGAAAATCTCAACATGGAAGAATTATGCACTTCCCTCCGCATCCATCACCGCTTTTCTAGCCCATATTTCCCACAAGGTAACAGCCAGGCAAAGGCAACTAATAAAACCCTCCTCAAAATCTTAAAGAAAGTTGTCAATGATTCCGGCCATGATTGGCACCTTCAAATAAATCTAGCTCTATGGGCCTATCAAACTTCCTTCCGTACATCCACAGGCACAACTCCATACTCCCTAGTCTATGGTGCCGAAGCGGTATTACCTATAGAAGTTGAACTTCCCTCACTACGCATATCTTTGCGAGGGCAAATCTCAGATGAAGAATACAGAGTAGCTCGACTCACCCAGCTAGATCTCTTAGACGAGAAGAGACAACAAGCCTATGACCATCTCACAGTCTATCAAACTCGTCTCAAAAGGAATTTCAACAAGAAGGTGCTCCCACGACACTTTCAGCCAGGTGACATGGTCCTCAAAGAAAATATGAAAGTCCGAGAAGATCGAGAAAAGAAAGGCAAGTTTGAACCTACATGGCTTGGTCCCTATGTGGTTACTGCCTCCTTTGGCTCCGGAGCCTATCAATTATCTACACCAGAAGGAGAACTCTTGAATGATCCCACTAACATCATTCATCTCAAGAAGTTCTATGCTTGAAGATCCTTGGTATACCCAGCTTTTGAAAAATACAAAAAAAAATAGTAAAGAGAAATAAGTGTCCAATGGTGAAAACTTGGCAATTCAAGTGCCTTGGATAGGTACCTTGGTGAAAACCTAGTAATTCAGGCGCCTTGTGTGCTAAAGACTAATCCATTATCTATCACTATCCTATCCCTCATCCATCCACCCACCATCCCATAAAACGCCTGCTTGTTCCCTTGGTGTTCCAATCAAATATCCAAAATCTGATGGAGCTTGTCAATACCTCCTGTACAACTTGTAAATCTTGTACCAAAGCTTGTATTATACCTTGTAAATCTTGTACCATACCTTGTATATATCCAAATCTTGTCCAAAGCTTGTACCATATTCCAGCTTGTAAATAATCTTGTATCCTAGCCTGTATCCTATCACATGCACACACAGAATCCCATTTTCCTTAAGCTTTTCACAAACCATCTACCTATCCACCTATCAACTATTATAGACATCCCATCCTTCACAAACATTTCCATCTCACAAAAAAAAAAAAAAACATGAACAAACTTGTACATTTGTAACATATCTTGGTCTGTCAGCTTGTATATCCTCTTTAGCTTAGCATCATTGTATCTATCCAGCGTTCGTGTCAGTTTGTCCTTGATCAACATCTTGCACACATTGCACACCTTGGTTAGCTATTCCAATGCATCCTTTAGCTAGATCTCATGTCACCAAAGTGTTATCCTTCTTAGTTCAGCTTGCCAGATGCATTACTCATCTTGATCCATCAACTTAGGTGCTCTCCAATAGGTCCTTGCAGGATATAGCTTTCCTCATGTCTAATCTTGGTCCGTTAGTACCTCGTCCTACCCATCTCGTTGGCAAACAGTTCTCTTTTGGATTTTCGCTTTCTTTTGGTTTGGGATCTTCCCTTTTGGGTCTTGAAATATCTTTTCCAAGCAATCTCCTTGTTCCCTCCTCAAAGTTGCCACGATCTTCCATATCATGGTATGCTGTGAATGGGGCAATTAGAGCATAAGGTCTTGATCAGGTCTTTTGCTTGTTTTCTTTTTCTGCTTGTGGGTTACCTAGTGTCGTTTCCACGTTGCTTCCTCTGGGATTCATGTGTGATACTGGGGCAATCCTTGCATGTTTGTTTCGAGTCAGTTCGTCAGTCCTCTAGACGGTTGGTGAAAAGGCCTTGATATTCTTGGTAACCTTGGCAATTAACCAACAGTCCTATAGCAAATCTAGTGCTCAACTACATGGTGGTACTTCTCTTTGAAGTATCCCCCCGCTCAAAAAGCTTCAATGGATTCCCTTCATCTCCATTATCCCCCATCCATATCCTACATTTGTCGCTCCTACCCCAGCTTATGCATCAGTATCTCTTTGAATCACTCCTCACGCTTAGCTTTAGGGATCCACAATCCTAGTCTTAGGGATCCACCAATCAAATCAATCCACCAAGCCTCATCTTTCGAGATCCACAATCCTAGTCCTAGGGATTCTCGAAACCCATCTTCCGCCAATCTGACTCTTTGAAATCTTGTTGCATCAGCTTTATCATTCTATCATCCATCTCCCTACCATGGATTCCTTTAATAGCGCTCCGCTCCTCCTCCCCCCCCCCCAATCCTGGAAAGTCTTAAGCTTGCTTTACTATTGTGCCTCTGATTTCCCTTTATCATTCTCCCATAGTGAGAGTTTGAGCTAATTCAGCCCCTTCTCTTTGCCAACCTGTGTCTCAGCTCGTCTCAATTTCTTGTACTTTTCAAGAAGTCGTCGAGCCTCATTTCTCTCCCCGTCGCCTTCTTGAGGGGGCATCATCTAAGTCTAGTCTCTCCTCTTCCTATCCGAGACTGGGGCAACCTTGTTGCTAAAACATCTTCCTCGTGTCGTCTTCATTCAAACTTCTTTGAAATAGTTTTGTCTTAACACTATGTCAAAGAGGGGAAAAATGTAGACACCTAAATTTGATTACACTATTTTAGTAATCCTATTTAGTTATCTAAAAAGGCATTATTAATTAAATTTCTATTTAATTAATCCTTTGTCATCCCCTAGTTGATTAATTTAATTAATCATCTATAGTCCTAATTGATAAATCAAATGATCTATTATTTATCAATTAAATCCTTTTCTCCTATCTAATTCCAAAAATCCCCATTTATTAAATAAATCTATTTGATAAATGAAATCCTCAAATTCAAAAACCCCTAACCTATCTCTAATCCTCCATTTAGCCTAATCCACCCCATCCACCCATAATAACCAAGCTTAGCCACTAACTCACCCACCCTCATTAATGCCATCCACTTGCACATCTCTAACATCCTTAATCTAATCCTAAACCCAAGCCTAATCCACCCCCTAATGTTGTCACATTCCTTAAACAAGTTTAAGACTTTCCTAATCCAAACCAAAGTCTCCCCTCAAAAAACCCAACCACTAAGTCATGAGTGCTCTTACAAAACATAAAAGACTCTTACAAGCCCACTCATGACTCTTACATCCATCTTACACACTCTTCCCTCTTCCACACTCATTCCTCTTACATCCCTCTTACATACTCAACCCCACTCATCATGCCTTTAACCAACCCTTTACCCTACCCTCTCACACTCATCCTCCTTGTGACAAGTGTCACCTTCCCATTGGTGCTAAACAAGCACAATCCATGTGCTCTCCTTTGAGTGCATCCTAGCCCTCCTTAAGCCTTCATCCATCCTTGCATCTAAGCCCTCCATCCCTCTACCCCTTAGCCTATAAATTGAATCCCATCCCAAGCCATTTCATCAACAATCTTTGAGCCAAAGTTACCATGCTATTTTGAGAACCAAAGCCATCAACCATACCCTTATAATGCCAAATTGAGAGCTCACAAAGCTACCAATTTGCCATTACCCATCTCCATTGAAGCAGCTTTTGAGCATCTTGAGCATACATCCACAGCAAAAGGACACATCTACAGAATCAAGAAAGCATGGAGTGCTTTTTCTTGTGAGGTTTGCACTTCTTGTTTTCTTCCTTTGTCTAAGCATATATGTGAATTTAGTTTTTGGTTTGTGAATGTTTACTTTATTTGTTAATGTTCTTTGCATACTGATTCTAGTTCTACAGCAGCTATGTTATTGGTAATCAAAATAGTGTATAGTCATTAGAGCATCTCAACATACAAATATAATCCATGAACCCAAAGGCAAATATAGATAAATAATTTTCTAATTATTCTAAGCATATATTAATGAAAATAACTAAGTGGATTTCTCAGTAGTATATATGGCACAATATAGGATAAAATCCTAGATGGTCATCCTGAAGCAACATCAATAATCTAAAATACAAAACACACCAGATAACATCATTAGGACATAAACATATAGATAAAGCCAATATCGTATTAAGAACTTAATCAAACATATAAATTAACACTACTGTAGGAACCATAATCAGGAGTACTACTCAAAAACATAAAACAATATAACCATTATTCATATGTAAAGGGTACACATGGAATAACATTGTGATACTATTCATTTTTGGGATGATATTTGGATTCTTGATCATACCCTCAGTTATGATCAGAGGTGGATTGGATTTATGGATCAATGCAAGAACCTGTTTGGAATCTTTGTTGTTGATAATTGGGAAGAGGAAAAATGGGTTAACCTCAATAGAGTGGATATCAATCTTAATGATCTCAACAAAATCCTGAATGTTGGTCTTTTTATTCAAGAGGAGGGTACTTTAATATGGAAATATAATCCCAATGGGTTGTTCTCTATTTCTTCTTTGTATGCCAATGCTTTTAAGGAATATCAGGTGCCTTGTTGGGCTAAAGCTTGGTTTAAAGGAATGACCCCTAAACCTAATATCTTTTTTTGGACTCTTTTACAGGATAAAATTCTAACCATTGATAATTTGATGAAGAAAGGTGTGAATTTTGTCAACATGTGCTATGTTTGCAAGGATGTAGAAGAGTCGGTAAATCATCTGACTATTCATTGTTCTTATACTAGAAGGTTATGGGAAAGAATATATGGTTTGTTGGATTTGGTTTAGGTCTCCCCCCTTACTATTTGAGAGTTCTTTAAAGGATGGAAGTCTCCCACTTGTAATATGTTGATTATGAAGCTTTGGGATTTCATCCTCCCTTTTCTTTGTTGGGGAGTGTGTAAGGAAATAAATTATAGCGTGTTTAGGGGTAAGGGGTGTTTAGGGGTAAGGAGACTGATTCTATCCAGTTGTTCTATAGGATTAAGTATCTAGTGATTGAGAATATTAGGACTGCTGGGACAAGGCATCAACCTTAGACTGATTAGGAAGAAAAAGTGATTCAGAAATAGAATTTGGAAGGGTTAAGTGTTTCTCAAAATGGGAATAACCTTAGGAATCTGGCTAGGTGGGATTGCCCTTCTTAGGACTGGTGTAAGATTAATTTTGATGTGTCCTCGAAGGGAAACCTAGGGACAACGGGTTGTGGTGTCATCATCAAAAATATGAATGGGGACAGTTTGGGTGTGATGGCCATCCCTATCGGGGAACAAATGAATCATGTGGTAGAAGTCAGTGCTACTCTCTATGGTCTTAACTATGCCAAGAGCATGAGTTTGAACAAGATTTGGCTAGAGGGGGACTCCCTCAATATGATTAGCTGTCTTAATAAAATTAACAACCCTTCTTGGACAATTCATAATATTATTTGTAAGGTAATTTATTTAATTAATTTGTTTCATACTTTTATCATCACTCGTAACTATAGAGAAACTAACCATGTTGTTGATTGGGCTACAAATGTAGCTTGCAAAAGTGATGAGAAGCTAAATTGGAATCAAGATGATAATATCCCTTTCAAGAGAATATTTTTTATTGAGTATAATAAGGTGAGAAGTAGGCAAAAAAGTTTTATTAATGATGAATAAAGCAATAATGATTTATTATGACTTGGGCAGAATTGGGGTGTCGCGGACTATGATTAGACTAGCAAGGACTTTTCATTCATTGCCACACAAATTGGGGGCACATTTATTTATCAATTTCCTTTGCTTTGATATCAACACTGAGCTTCTCTTTCTGAATGTGTACCCTGAGATTGTGAGAATTCGCAACAAGTTGAAGAAGATGGGAGGAAGGAGAAAGAGGGTCGAACCAGTTAGCTATAAGGACTGGAAAAATAAGACAAAGATTTGGGAAATTTTGGAACAGGGGAAGTTTACAGGTTTTATGGAGAAGCTTAAGGGTAGCAACCCTTCTATTAGCCACTAATTCATTAAAACTTGGAAGGATAGGAGCATTCTAGTGGGTAATCAGAGAATGGAGGTTACTAAGGACATCATTGCGGAAGCTACAGGCCTTGACACAGAGGGTATCAACTTTTACAGAGATAGGAAGCTTTTGGATTGGGCTATGGAGGAATTTGTGAAAATGACAAAGGAGTGGAAAATATTGGTTAAAATTGGTAATTCTTATTTTAGGCTTGCTTATATATCTTGCCCTTGCAGGTTTGTCATGTTCGTGGTTATTGAATACTTAACTTTGGATGGCCTCTTTACTAAGCTATTTGTGTACCATTTTATGTTGGTAAACCATTTTAGGCATAGGGTTAGGCTTAATCTTCCCTTCTACCTTAGATATTCATAGGGTAATACAATATTAGCTATTTAGAATTATCTTGAGGGTGACCATGCTTGTCATGAGGGTTTAATGGTACTGGTTATGAACCTCCTTAAATAAAAAAAAGTGGATAGACCCCATTACAGTATGAAAACTATGGAATGAGAAATGGAGGGGAGTGAACAAGATGAGGGCTTTGATGAGGTTGTGGAGATTGAGGTTAAGAAGAGGAAAAAACTTGAGTATGGAAGCTCGTCTAGGAAGAAAAGGAAGCTTAAGGAGATTGATTCTGAAATGGATGCAAATTTTGAAGAGGAGTTGGAAGAGGGGAAGGGGAAAAGTGATATTATTGGTAAGGTCTCTAAAAGCAAGGGGAAGAATATGGACAGGGTATCATGCATACCTTTTGATGATGAATCTTTGATTAAGAAGATGGAGCAAAAAGGGAAAAATGCACTTCGTCAAGGGAAGGTGGATGCAAAAGGGCTTGAGGAGACTAATTTTGAAAGAGACAATGTAGGCAGGGATGAGGATAACCTTACTCATAACAAGGTCAATGATGACCAAGGGTTTTTGAAAGGGATCTTTGGAAACCAAGGGCTTATGAAGAAGGACATTAGTAGTTTGTAGTAGCAGATGCAATATATTTTAAGAGAATTTGACTAGCTCAACAAAACTACTAGAGGGGAGACAACTCTAGGACAACATATTGATAAACTCTCTAAGTTAATTAGTACCGCTGAAGAGGTTAATAATCTTATGAAATGTGTTCCACCCTTGGAAGCCAATAATAGGGCTTTGGATCAATTGATTAAAGATTTCTAGAAAAAATGGATGGTCTATATAATAGAGCGGTTAATTTGGACAAGACGGTTAAGAAACTGGCTAATTAGAATTGCTCTATTTTAAATACTATGGCAAACAACATTAACACTCTCCTGAATAAATTTGAACAAGGGAAGGGTCAAGGTTGAAGGACCTAGCAAGCACACTTGGGCCAACTCGAAAAAGACAGAGGGTGTCAAAGCCAAAGAAAGGGATGATCTGAAGGCCTCTGTAGAAAACATGAATATCCTTGTAGACCAGGCAAAAAATCTACTAAAGACCCCATAGCTAGTTTTGTGTTGTCTTTTTGTTGTCTTTTCCAACTTTTTATTTTTAGCTACTTGTTTTAGCTTATTTTGTTCTTTGGTGTTGATGCATAGTTCTTCTAGGTTTCTAAGATTTTATTTTCTTACTACTAAGTAAAAGGTTTTCAGTCCTTTAAAACTTATTTTTACTTTATCGAAACATTGTGATACCATACCAATCTAGGTAACCACTAGCACATACCTCAGTGAAGCCATCAAATACATCATAAGTCTCATAAGTAAGATATAATGCACAATTAGTCTATTGATACAATAACAAAAATCAAATCACTTAAGAGTCTAGACCACTCATTGGTGCCAACATGATCACTCAAAAAGCAAGAACATCAAGGTCACATCCATTAGAATTACATAAAACCTCTAGTATTAGAGAAAAAGGTTAATTTAATTTCATTAATTAAATTACCTTTTCTCCCTTCTTAAGATTTCAATTTATGCAATTATGCATTCTCATTTAATAATTAATTGATAATTATTAAATAGCTTTTACCTTTTAGGTTACCCTTTTCGGGTTTCAATCTCCTACTATAAGGATAGATCATTTGTAATTATCTTGCATCTTTTTCATTTCTGAGAATCCAATTTGCATATTTTTTAGAGCAAACCCTTGCCACTTCTTTTCTTTTTCTTCTCTGTGACAGGGTTTTACATGCATGTATTTGAGGGCTTTGTAGATTTCTATTGCGTATTGCTCAAATCCTTCATGGTATCAAAGCCAAATTTTTTGTAGCTTGTTAGGTATTTGGAGAAAAAGGAGTACAATGGTTTGACAAAACAAATTTGACATTTTTTGGGCTTTTTTCTTTGATTTCTGGAGGTGCGATGGCGGTGATTTAGAAAAAATAATTACAAAGTATTTTTAAACACCGATGTCTCACTCATACAAACTCCCTTTTTCAAGTAATTTTTTTGTTTTATTTTGGGGTAGAATTTCGTGATCTACACATCGAGGCAAGTTGGTTGTGATCTCTATTTTTTAATTGTTCTAAAAATTGCAAATCCTAATTTTTGCAATTTCAAAGGCTTTGTTCAGGCTCATATGGACACACACTCAAGTGATATTTTTAAAAAAGTGCAAGATTTATTATCTACTTTCTAGATTTGGTATCAGTTTGGATACTTTCAACATTTGGTCATTTTTTGGCCTACAAAAAATAGGTAGTTGTGATTCATATCTGAAGTTTTTTTGCTCTTCTCTCATTTACACATTCCTTCTAGCAGATGGGGTTCGATGTTTTGTCGTATTGTTTCTATTATTTACTTATGTAAACTAGAACTACATTAAAAAAAAATTCAATACCTTCTAAAACAATACTCGAGACCTCTTCTTGTCTACAACTTCTGAACCCTCATAATTATCACACATGGAAGACCTTGATGACATGACTTCTCTGGTCAAAAGGGTTGTGGTTTTGTTTAGATGCAGTGCATCCAATTTTATAGAGGCCTTCTAAAGTCATGCAACACGTGAACAAGATGGATGAGGCAATATGATTGATTGCTTTACGGGTCTCTGAGAGTCTACAATTTCATCTTGATGGGTACAATACCCCTCTAGCTATGTAGACCGAGCTTGAAGGCTTGTTTGGTACAATGAATGAGTTTAGGGCACTTCAAATTGAGGCAGAGCTTACCTCACTTATAGTAGATTCTTTTCCCTCCATTAAGGACTTCTTGACGAAATTCAAGCAACTGAGATCTTTATTGCAGGGTTGTGGGAAAATGAAGATTGACATTGAGTACATATCTACCTAATTCTTTCTAAGCTTCGTGGAAACTTTTATATTTTTTCTTCTACCTTGTATTCCATCGAAGATTCTTTGGGTAATAGATTTACCATGCCATCCTTTGAGGTTTTTTGTGATCGGTTGACTCAAGAGCAAGCTAAGCTCTCTTAGTTGGATTCTCTCACAAGCTCACAAAGTCATGCATTGGTAGCTCAACCATCTTCAAGGACAAAGGAGAAGACTCAAAATTCTCATTCTGCAGAGTCTTAGATTGATTCCAGCACTCATGGCTCATCTAGGCCACTTCCTCCTAAAGAGGGTAAATCAAAGCCAGAGAGATCAAAATATGCTTATTGTAGTAAAACTAATCACAATGAGTCACATTGCTATGAGTAGAAGTTAAATGGCCATGCCAAATAGGTTTTAGACTTGACACTCTCCTTTAAGAGAGCAACATTAAAATTTCTTCTACTTCTCACATACCTTCTTCATTGTCATCATTTTAGTTAGATGGTAAAGATATGGAAAAGGGTCATGCACTATGTGCAACTACTATCCCTCATTCTTCTGGTTGGTTATTAGATTCAGGTGCTTTGCACCATATTGCTAACAGGGCACCCTACTACACTGTGATTATGTGAGAACTGCTAAGGCACCCCACTATAGAGGAAATATTATAGAGGCCTTAGGATGAGATAAAGTCTCTCCTAAGGATAACAAGAGGGATAATCCTTAAAGGATATCCATAGAGGCCTTAGGACGAGATAAAGTCTCTCCTAAGGATTAAATAGAGAGGGATACATTTGTCAAGAGTAAAAATGGAGCTCCAATATATCAAGATAAGTTCCTTATTTTCAAATTGATCTTAATAATTTAAAATCTAATCTTTTAATATTTAATTTTATATTCTCAACTATCTAATCCCAAATTAAAATTTTGTTGTTGCAGGATCGTCGATTCAAATCATAAGGAGATAGTATTGAATTGCTTGAGGACAAGCAATTTTGGGAAGGGCAGACTGTCATGTCCTCTATTTTGGGTAAATCGATTTAATAATAAATTACAATATTATTTATTATAAATTAAATATAATATAATAAGAAAGAGAATATAATATAACATTATAAATAAATAAATAATATAATTCTATTAAATAAATAAATAAAAATTATAATTATATTGATGAAGTTAAATAAATAATAATAAAACTTTATAGAGTATTATTATCCAAATTAAAATTAATTACAATGAAAGATATAAATTTTAATAAGTTGAACCAATATTACCATCTATTTATTATAACCTGAGTTATATTTTTATTAAGAATAATGATAATATAATTATGATATATACATATTATAATATATACCATCAAAAGTGTATCCTCCAATGTACAACAAATATTAAATATTAACATTTAATATAAAATATTAATTGTAAGAATATATTAAAATATATACTAAATGTAATTATATTCAAATATCAAAATACAATTAGATTTCTAAAGGTCACATCCTTTCTATCATACAAGCATATATAGGATAGATAGCCGGACAAAGTTGGGAGGAGGGAAAAACTTAGAGATGAAAATAGGAAGATAAATGAAGACGTTCACATATGTGTTCAATACAATACAGTCAGCCGACAATATAAGAGAGGAAGAAACTAACATTGAATGATAGCAGGGAACGAATAGAGGAATATCATTGCAAAGAACAAACCTTCATTCCCCGACAACGGAGGCAACTAGGAAGGCAAAGTCATCACACCATAAAAAAATTGATTAGTATAATCAGATGCGAACATCACTCATTTCCTTATATTAGATAAAAAAATCTGACTCAACGATGGTGTATGATTGGTGGGGAATATAGCCCGTAGTAGAATGATAGCAAGCATTGAATATGGAGGGAGGAACATGAAATGGATAACAATCAGCAAACAAGATATAAGAATTCATAGTCTTCCATTTTATTCACAAGACTCAACCCTTCATACACAACTCATATAAGGAGAAGTGACAATCTATATAAAGCACTTGCAACACACAGATAAGTCCAGACAACATCTAGCAAACACAGAAGGGAATACACAACAGCTAGATCAAAACAAAATACACCGTATTCAATATTACATCACACCCATGATATTCTACCAGTAAACATTCATAGGCAACATATGAGAGTCAATATGTATACAGGACAGACATCGAACAGTGCCACTGAGATTTATGAAGGTTATTCATAAGGCATAATAACAACAATAAGATGTGAACCAGAACACCGAATATAGTTACAAAGAATCCACTGTAAAGAGGTCTTAAATTCATAACATAGTTGATTATTTTTGGATGGGGTAAATATGACAAATTATACCTATAACTTTATACCAGTATAAATCCAGTTAGTTCAAGTACCAGCTGTACATCATAGCAAGAATATACGAATTTGCAAGAATCAATAGATTCAACCATACCAACCAATATCTAAAGTTGTACTTCGTAGGAGTACTCTACTTAATCTTTTAATTGCTACACAAGTTTCAAACACAAGGTGAGAGGCATCAAAATTGTCTTAAAGAAGGACATTATTATTGGAGGAGCATCAAATTATCAAAATTATAGATAGCACAAGTAAATCAAGCCAACCCCCCAAAGTATTATGGGCTATCATAACAAATTTACTCTTACAACTAGCTTCACATATCATATCACTATAGATACTATTTATTGGAACCATATTCATACAAACTTAATCTTACACGGCCTAACTTAAATATAGGGATGAATGATCTTAAATAAACTTAGCCCTTAATTTGGGTGACATCACACCCATTGAATCAAGAAGCTTTCATTATTATAGAAGTTTATTGTCGAAGATATTTTGTGCATATGATCAGTGCAAATCTCATATATTGCTTAAAAAGAAGTCTTTGTTAAAAGTTTTTGAGAATGTTTCCTGGATATCCCAACCCATGGGACAAGGGACATTACATTAGAGGACACACATCTCCTCTCAGATGACATATTCAACACACCTGTTATTCCACCTCTATTGGAGATTCCATTTCAAGATTCTCGTGCTTTCTCCTTTGAGCATCACCTGGGACTTCTAGTTGCACCTTACATGCATGGGTTTTATCATCCTTGTCCACTGCCTTTGTTTCTTTTAGATTGGAGCCACATTGGTATGTTCATCGACATAGGAGTTTTGCCTTTTTTTTTTTTTTGTGGGGGGGGGGGGCTATGGAGGTTTTCATTGTACTTATGGTCTCGAGAGATTCTCTCTTGAGATGTTTCATTTGTGCATTCTTCTCTATCACTTTTTGGAGTAGAGTTTTTCCACTGGGTTTTTTCTATTTCTCCATTTTATAGAGACTTGATTGTGTTTTGGTACCTCATCAAGCCTTGTTATCGGGACCCAAATTTTCTTTCCTCGTTGCATTGTAGTTTCCTTGCTCTTTTTGCATTGTTTGTAGTTGCATTGTTGCTCATCTTAAAGGGGGTTTTAGAGAAAAAGGTTAATTTAATTTCATTAATTAAATTACCTTTTCTCCCTTCTTAAGATTTCACTTTATGCACTTATGCATTCTTGTCTAATAATTAATCAGTAATTATTAAATAGCTTTTACCTTTTAGGTTACTCTTTTCGGGTTTCGATCTTCTACTATAAGGATATATTGTTTGTAATTATCTTGCATCTTTTTCATTTTTTAGAATACAATTTGCATATTTTCAGAGCAAACCCTTACCTATTCTTGTCTTTTTCTTCTCTGTGACAGGTTTTTACATGCAAGTATTCGAAGGCATTGTAGATTTGTATTGCGTATTGCTCAAATCCTTCATTCAGTTCAAAATACATAGAAAAGGGAAAAAGGGCCCTTGCCCCCAAAGTGAGGAGACAAGGGAAATGACTATTATGTTGCTCACAAAGGAGAACAATAAGCTTACAAAGATAGGCTAATAAAGTCACATAGTCAAGAACAACGCAATAGAGATGTAGTTGTATCAAATAGAATGATCGTGGAAAAGATATCATTCATCATTACAATTCATCTAAAATATAGCACAATCAATGAATTATGTAGATTGAAAATAAGGATGAGGCATAGAAAAAGAAGATCTCTCAAGTGTAATTAGATCAAAATGTATATACTCACTAAATAAAGGTGTTTGATTAACAAACTCAAGGATGTACGTGTCATTATAGAATGTTGGTGTGAAAGTTAAGGTTATTGAATCTGGAAGAGTTGAGAAGCCACCCATAGGTTCAATGTGATTAAGGTCCTTATGATCTAATGTGATATTTGTGAAAACAAGGTCACGATGATCATCAAGTTTAACAAGGTCCAATTTGAATTGAGATGTCTCTTGAGAGGAATGGGAAGAAGAGTCAAGGGTGTAGTTTTCTATTTCTAAAGTACTCATAAGAGAAGGATAGACAAGACTCATAAAGGCCTCGTGTATAGAAGGAATAAGATGCATGCAAAGTGGTTGATCATTAGGAGAAATAACATTGTTATCATCTAAGTGTGTAAAAGTTGCGTGAGGAGGAAGAGAGTAATCCATATCCTTATTAAAGGGTTCATCCCAAATAGTTGAATCATCCAAGGAGGGAAGAAAGGACACATTGTAGGAGGAACAATCATGACTAAAAAAGTCTCACGAGGGAGAGAGAAGTCAATGTTCCTATCCGAGGGCTCATCCTGAATAGCAACACTATCAAGGTTAGGAACATCATGAATCACTAAATGTTGATAGATGTCATATTTGAAAAAGCCTTTAGAAGGAGATGAGAATCAATAAAAAGGAAAAACTAAATTCTCATCAAATACATAAAATGGAACATCCTAAAGATCATGAATGGAACTTGAAAACAAAAATAACAACCCTAGTGAAAGGAAATGCAATGACTATAAAAGAAATACGATCTAAAAATGAACTAGATGCAATTTTTTTAAAATATTTTCACAATGAAAATATATGAAATAAAATCTATAATTTGCAAACAATGCAAAAGGACATCTAAATATTACTAGTGCAAACAATAGCATACAAAGTAGATCTAACTCCAAAATCACACAAAAGAGGGAAATGTCAGGTTCACCAAAAGAAGGTAAACAATCAATGCAAAGAAGGAAACAAGAGAGATCATGAGATCTAACTCCAAAAATAAAAAAGCAGACTTGTTGACTTCACAAAAATGTATAGTGAACAAACGATAGTGGAAATGTCACAAGTAGGACTCACCCAAATGTATAGGTGAAAATGATACAAAATAAGAGAGATCAAGGGATCTAACTCCAAAGTAAAAAGGAGAGGATGTGTTAAGTTCACCAAAATGTGTAGGGGGGAATGAATCCCCTATTGTATTCGAAGATGAAGGATAAAAATTAAGATTCACCTCCTAATATAGGCCCGGATAACACAAGATAAAGAGTCAATTTGTAACCTATACAAAAGGAGTGAATTACTTGGAATTACTTCTCCATCACCTCCATAAAGAGATGTTTTTATGTAGGTAGATATGTAACACAAATAGAAATATAGTTGAATATAAATATATATTGAAATAGAAAAGGGAAGAAAACTTAATTTGAGGAATACACATTTGTAAATACATTGTCAGATGATATCAAAAATTGATGAAACTCAAATTTTAGACTTGAAATTACAAAATCTACAAAACCCATAAATTGTTCAGCTCCAAGATAGAGTCAAATTTTTGGTATTGGGAAGAAATGTGTCCTAGTTTAGGATATGGTTAGATTTCTAGGATAGTGGATAAATTTATCCTCATCCTACTGCGCCTAATCACAAAAGTAATATTGGATTTCAGAAGTTCAGGAAAATGAGTAATTGAATTTGTACTCTTTTTTTTTCAAAGCCTATAACCTTCATGAATGAATGTGCTTGAAATTCACCTTAGGAGTGAATGTAGGTATTACAGAGATGAATGTAGAAGATGCAACAAAGGATTTTAAATGTATAAAAGGGAGATCTTTAATATTGAAAATGGTATGAAAGACCTTAAATACACTCCTTCAATTGCTTCACTTCTTAAATCATTGATCTCCAATGAAGAATTTCCTTGAACACCTATAATGTTTGAATCCTTGTCGCAAGAAAGCTGTAAAATATTAGATTTGGATGATTGATGCGTATCCCCTTTCTTCCGCCATATATCTCTCCCTTTTTCTATCTTATATCTCCCTCTCTTTTTCTTGTAAACACAATGTGAGGTGAATTGTAATGGAGCTTAATTATCTTTTTTATTTAGAGATTTTGTTTTAGTCATGTTTGAATCCTTTTAAGTGCATGTACAATTTTTTAAAAGCTATCACTTCTCCATTAAATTTTTTATTGAACAAATAATATAGTTTGCTAAATGACCTACTAATTGACCTCATAGAGTGCACAAACATAACATCTTTGTTAACAAACTTCTAAGACCCCTTAGCACACTTATTAGATACTTGCAATCTTAAAATTAAAACCATTGTCCCTAATGATATTTTATTGGCAAAAACAACATCTTCCTATAAGAGGCTCCAGTAATGTTTTTATTGAAGCTACCTAAAGACAACTCAAAATATGGAAAATTACATTTGGCCTAAATTGATCACGAAGGAAACACTGGTGGAAGAAAGAGCAGTGGATGAAGCAAATGATAAATGGATGAAAAAATTGGACGTTAAGCTATGAGAATGTCTATATAACAATGATGAAACAAAATAAGTTTGTGTGAGAAAAATTCAAGAGTATTGTTTGGTCAAAACAAAATGAGCATAAAATAATGCCTGCCATATCAAAAAAATTAAACCCACGAGAGACCATAAGGAAAAAAATACACATAAGAGAAAATATTGAATGAACACAAAAATATTTATAGCTCACTGGTTCTCACCATTTGACGTGTGATGGAGAATGGGAAAAAAGAACACAAGCCTAATCTACATCGTGAGTGTGTTAGAGACAGAGTGTATGGTAGTTACAAGTAAAGATTACCACTTAGAATGTGTTTGCAAGCACCTTTCCTCTATTGCATTGCCTGATGACCGAAGGCATATGATAGAATCTATCATTAATTTGAGGTCACTTTTCTTCAATAATAACAAAGATAAGCTCATTTGGATTGCTAATAAAGACGAGAAATACAATGTCAAACAAGGCTACATATATATTAGCTAGTGGATTTCCCCTACTCCATTTGTGGCCCATTTAAGCATACTTAACATTTTGATATAAATTTAGCTACTTTGTCTCTTTATATAGAAAGTAATATAAATTTTAATCAATTATTTGTTTTTAATAATTAGTTTGAGATTGGATGATCGAGAGGCTTAATGGAGACTTCACTTTGATAAATACTAATAAAATTTATAACAATAATTCAATAATGTTTCTCATATTGTCCTCATGCAAACCACAAGACCAGCATTCTTATGAGATATTTGAAAAATATGTGAGGAAATATAACAACATTTTGTCATGGAGTGCCTAACATATGGTGACATCCATTATAGTTATGTGGATATTTAAAAAATGGACAATTTAAGTACTTTAATTAAAGAAACACAACTAAATAAAACAACAAACCTAATTAAGACGATAGGCTTCTCCTTCGAAGGGAACCTCCTACCATAAATGCAATTTAGTTTCTCACGCTCAAACCATGTCTCATGTCCAAATTGGTTGTATTTTTTTTTTATCTCACGTGGTTTTTGCCTAGCAAAATCGTTGGTTCTTTTGACTTGTTCAACTAGTATTTTTTTGTTTGACAAAATCATTGATTCTATTCTTGTTCCACTTCCACTAGAAAAAATCATCAACCAGTATAAAACACGTCTATCCTACCATGTGACATGAAAAATATTGTTCTCTTAGTTTCACTTGAGTTATTATATTTTTCATTCGCATCCTCCAAATAATTCTTCCTTCTCTCTTTGCTTTTACGTGCTCCTTTGATCTTTATATTCTTCTGACTTCAAATTTGACCAATTGTCTATATGAAAGATTAAGATTGACAAAATGTCCGTGAGCTTAAGTAGAATATTTTTGGAATTTTGTTGAAAATTTGGGTAGAACATTTCAAGATGGTTTATGACTTAAATTAATTAAAAAATCTTAAAATTTAAATATAAAATTAAAAACTATAGTAAAAATAATGACTATTGGTCAAGAAAAATGTTCAACATTTTCTAATATTTTAAAAATAGATTTTATAATCTAATTTCAATTTTTATATGAGCAATTCAAATATTATCAATAATTTAATTTAAACTACAAAATTACTATTATTCAAATAAAAATATATTTAGATAACTTAATGTATTCATTATTTAAAATTTATTCCAAACAAAAATATCCTATTTTCAACCTACTTATTATTATTAGATTTGAATTGATAATTTTTACAATTTATAAAATTATCATACCATTTAAAAAAAAATTCAGTCAACTTCATCAATAATCTAGAATAAATATATTTATTTAAAATTTAATTGATTCAAAATGTTATTTTTTCTAAAATTCAAAATATTTTAAATTATATATATAATTACTATTGAAAGCTTTGAACAAAAATAATTAAACGTCATGTAACTTATCATTTATTTTTTATATGATTATTTTTGTATTAAAAATAAGGAGTTCAACAAAACACCGAGCAGCAAAGAGCCACCAAAATTCAGAGGACAAGCCTCATACATCAAAATAACCAAGAGTTACATATAACCAGAGCAAAAGAAGGAAAAACAACTAATGTAACACTTCCTCAAAGGTATCCACCCACATAATCCAGCCTTTAGTGCCTTCCATCCAAACCAAGTTCTTATGATCTTGGATTAGCTGACGCCTGTAGAGCATATCTCTAGTAGTGTTCTGGGGGTTTCTTTTAGTCTCCATGCTGATGTGGTTGATAGTTTAGTTGAAAGTGAGCATGTTGTCCAAGCGCAACTTCCAAAGATAACCAAGCTTCACTTCATTAGAAAAGAAAGTGACATAGCCATCTTTAAGTAATCTTTTAAACTTCGCCTTGTTGACTTTCATAGTGATCTGGATCTGCGAGTAAATTAACAGAAATATTCTCAAGCATTTAAAAATATATTTTAATTTTTTAATTATAAAAGATTAAATAACTAGTTTATTAAAATTAATTTAATTGAAATTAATATCAATCTCTAATAAAGTTTAAATACAAATTTAAATTAATTTAATATATTAATAATTTAAGGTGATTTATTTAGAAAAGCATTTCAAATATTTCATTGCTTAAGTCTGTGTTTGGACAAATACAAAACAAATCTATTATAAAAGTTCAAAATAAATACTATTAACCAACTTAAAAGTTCACTCTTAATATTTTATAAGAAAGAATAAATATTATATAATAAAAATGTTTTCAAGAATTGGAAAATCAATTTTAACTTAAAAATTTATAAAGTTAAAAAGATAAAAGGAATTGAAAACAATATAGTTCCATTCATAATGATCGAATAAATAAATGTGTCCTTTAAAACATGTTCTATTGGAAAAATATTCAACAATATAGTTACAAGATTTACCAAATTCAATGCTGGTTCTAACTTTTTACTCAGTGGAGGGTAAGGTAACATCCCTTGTAGGGTTTTTGGTGTTGCCCCATCACGAGCCTATCTCAACATGTCAACAAGCTTAATTGAAGGCCTTTGAGGCCATAGAGACAAACATTATGCAAGTCATTAGCACGCCATTTACTTGTTTGTCTTTTGTTGTTTTTATTATAATCAATGATTTGGAATCATACTTGGTAATTCATCATAGGATGAAAAAGTTAAAAAAGTAATCCTAATCTTTGAAAGTTTTCACACTATGACAAATCATAAAATATATTTCCAAATATTGCTAATAAAATTATTTTACACAATCATATCCATAAGTTAATCAATATTATTAAAATGGAAAATATAGCTAATAAATTCATTTTACACAATCACATCCATAACTTAATCAAGAAAATTATAATAGGCTTTACACCACTGCAAAAATGTGTCAAAAACTCACCTAAAATGCAAAAGTTAGTCAAATCATACATGGTTTATAAAAATGATAACTTAGGAAGTTGAAAATATAAATGTTGTGAAAATCTTATAAGTAGAGATAAGTTGAGGAGTTGGAAAATACATTTGTTGTGAAGCACTTTCATGACCAAAAATCCCATGAATCATAAGAAAAAAATGTTGAACCTTATAGTGATCTACGCAATTTCAGACATGATAATATTCATAAAATACTAAATACTCTATCACTTATCCCTTTCAACCTAGTGATAAACTATATTCTAGTTATGCATTATCGAAAGTAAAACAAAGGTCGAGGGTGGATGACAATTTAACCGTTTTCTCGCTTGCCGTGGTTCCTATTCCAAAAGCATTAAAAACCCTCTGACTAATTTAAAACCGGTTTAGCAAAACATTTTCTTTAATTCTCCCGCCTCTGAGAAACTTTTATTATTTTCACAAGCCAATCTTTGTTTTTGCATGTTCGATCTCTCTCTCTCTTCGGAGACATTCGATAATAATTGCATTTTCAATCTAAACCAGGGCTCACTCCATTAAAAGATACTTCCCAATCATTTTACATTTTTCCTGTATACTGTTTATCAGAAATTTTTCGTCTTACTGGTTTTCCCGTTTGAGCGCTGCGAGAATCTCAAGCGGTTTATATCGAACTGATGTTTCCTGCAACCACTCATATGCATTTTTAATCCTTTTTGAAAGCACTTGTGTTTGCAAAATAAAGATGGGAGGCGTTCGCAGACTAACTGTGCTCAAACAATTCGAACCCTTCGGCTTGACCGTCGAAGCCTCTGATAATGGCGATGGGAAGCCCTTGGAGGGAGATTACAAGTATTCTTTATTCGATTCACAACTTATTAGATCAAAAGAAGACATCATCTCTGCTTCCTGCAACGACTGCGACCACGAACTTTTTATTCGTGGAAAACAGTAAGCGGTTTCTTGCTTTTGGTCCTCTCTCCATTACACCGGGCGATTCTTTCGGTTATGAAAATTTCAATTTATTCCTCTAGTTATTCTACTTCACGTCACTTAATCAGTTGCATCAATTAGTGGATGAATTTTTTGAACATATATCTTGAAGCAACTTTGTTTGATCCATTTTTCTGTATTTTATGTTTTCGTAGAGGATTCAAGCAGCATGCCGATATAATGAGAGCCAAGAGCTCAGTGGTAAATCTCTCGAAGTGCACCTGGGAGGTCCTAGGTTCTATCATTGGGCAATACATAGTTTTTAGACAATGAATGTTTCTAAAGGAACGCAAATACATATAATCTCATATATGTTTTATTTACCGTACCTACTTTTTGACGGGATTTCGTTGGGCCAATCCGTGTTGTACATTTTAATTTTTGTACTTGTGCTCCTCGAATCACCAGGTGCACCACCAAATTAGCTTAAACATCTCACCCTCTGGTCTAGTTTATTCTGGTTTCTTGTCCTTCCTTTGTTGCAAACTTTGTAATAAGAGTCTCTACAGGAAGAAAACAAAAAAAAGAGTCTCTGCAGGAATTTGTTAGGAAACCTAGCTTGTGGTGTAGATAGCTCCATCTATCTGAAACGCTTAATAGCATTTTGTAAAGATGGCGGATCAAAAGTTATGACCCAATCCTTGAGAGGTTGTGACAAACCTTTTATGAACAAAGAAGTCGAATTCTTCTCAGTCACATCAGAAACCATTGCTGAAATAATGAAAATTGTTGAAACTATGAATTGTATGCATCGAGTGACCCAACCTGTCTCAACTGAGCCATTTCTCTAGAGTGTGCCTCTGAATCCTTGTGGTCAAACTGCTCTATCAATGTACTGCAAAAATGGTCATAAAAAAACTATTTCACCGTGATCCTGTCACTTTACCATGATACCACCATTCACTTCCAGCTCCTTCAAGGTGAAGGATAGCAAATTTGATAGCCTCTTTTGGCTTCATATTCTGGGCATGGTAAGTCTCCAATTTTTAAATTTAAGCTTTAGCTGTACCCTCAGATGATCCATTCAAAGTTTGCAAGGATAGACATCCCAACTTTTTTTATATCCCATAATACTCTTCCCTTGGTTCCACTGTTTCTGCTTTGGATTTTTGTGTTTGGCGACCTCCAAGTATCTCTAAAAGAGATAGCTGACTGGAAATTTTCCCTTCAGATTTCGATACTTAGCAAAAATTTCAGCATCCTTATTACCCTCAAATGGACCCAAAGTTGACTAGCACCACCCAAATGGATGTAGGGGTGCTTATGCTCTTTCAAAGATGTATAACAAGGAGTCTCTATAGGATGTTCTTTCCCTTTATTCATTATGTGTTTAGAATAGGAGAAAGAGTTGATTGAGCATGAATCTATCCATGGAGCATAAGGTTACTAAAGGATGAGAGCTAAAAGGTCTTAAATGATAGGGTGCTTCCATTTTAAGAAGGTACATTTAGCCCCCACTTTAGTGGGAATATGTGTTGCATCAAACCCATAGTATAGTAGATCAAAAGAAAAAGCTGATCTTATCATGACTAAGAAGACAAAGAAACCATCAATCTCCCAACAAACTTAGTCTTCATCATATCTAGAATCACTACAAGAAAGATATTTTTGACAAGAAAAAGTGTAGCCAACTCACCTAATAAGGTTTGTGTTCCTTATTGTGAACTATAAAAAAAAGAAAGGTGTGTTGCAACAGAAGATGGCGTTGAATGCTGTAGCAAGTGTGCGTGGCATGCTAGTCAACTCATCAAAGATGTGAATTGAATGGTCTACTAAGTGTGTGTGGCATGCTAGTCAATTCATCGAAAATATTCATCCTCAAGGAAACTCCATATCCCAAAAGAAGAATAAAAAAATAACCAAGGCATAAGGATGTGTATGTCCTTAAGGGATTGGAAACAAGATTAGGCTTCCTAGACGGTTAATGCTCCAAAAAAGGATCAAACAACAATCAGGCCTCCTAGACTGTTAGAAATCAAAAGAGGGATGAAAAAAAGGATCGGGCCTCCTAGACTGTTAGTAGTCCAAAGAGATCCAAAAAGAATGAGAAACATCGAGCCCCATGAACTGCCAGTAGTTCAATAGTGGAAACCAAACCATCAAAGTGTGTGTGTGCACAAGTGAGCAGAGTGTATGCCCCCACGTTAAGGTGATTGCAAATGCCTTAACGAGAGCATTGACTTTAATGATAACGTACATGCATCCATTGAAACGTTTCCACTATGATTTTAACGGA
The DNA here is from genome assembly GCA_028749045.1 of Cupressus sempervirens. Classification (NCBI taxonomy): domain Eukaryota; kingdom Viridiplantae; phylum Streptophyta; class Pinopsida; order Cupressales; family Cupressaceae; genus Cupressus; species Cupressus sempervirens. The sequence goes on from CM053793.1 coordinate 638,635,608, forward strand.
AGCGTACATATAAATAAACCAAACATTCAAGAGTGGGTAAGTAGATGGCTACGTCTAGTACACGAGCTTACATTTAGCATCGTAGTATGACTCGGGAAGAGCCATATTAGCACGGTTCACTTATTGAGAATCAAATTTGGAGAGCCACCCGAAGGTGTAAATGACGACTTCCCAGATGCACACCTATTTAGAATCACAGTACTACTGTCTTGGTACACAAGTGTTGAAGTATACCTCTCAACAGGGTAGTTCCCTTAGGAGATGCAACCGGGGGAGAGAATGAAGTTGGTGTTGAGGAGCACAATGTTCCTGCTGATTAATGGATTGTTATACAAGATGCGACCTAACCAAGTCCTTTGTTGATGCTTTACCGAGGAGGAAGTCTTGAGCGTATTGAGGGAAGCATATGAAGATCCTGCTGGAGGACACATGGGACTAGATACAACGACACAAAAAGTGTTACTAGCAGGATTGTGGTGGTCAACAGTTTACAACGATGCAAGGAATAGGTGGTGAGTTGTGATACATGTTAGAAAGCAAGGAAGCCCCTTAAGAGAGACTTCATGCCTCTGAACCCCTCCATTGCACAAGAGTTGTTTGACTGATGGGGATTGGATTTTGTGGGGTTACTCAAGGCAAGCAGAGCACAACATTGTAGGTATATTGTTGTAGCAACATAAACCTTTTGAAGTGGGTTGAAGCACAAGCTCTCTTGGATAACTCAGCCTTGAGTACGATGAGATTTATATGTGAACAAATAATCACACGATACAACATACCCATCCCCATTACGAGTGATCGAGGCGGATGTTTCGTCAACCATGTGATAAAATTACTCACCACAAAATTCAAGATTTTTCATTCTTTTTCAAGCCCTTACTACTCGAGAGTTAATGGGGAGGTCGAAGCCATCAACAAGATATTGGTGTGCGATATACGTCATGCGAAATCAATAAGGAGGATTGGGAAGAAAGGTTCTCATTTGTACTGTGGGCTTATCACACCACTTACAAGATCACTACGGAACACACACCCTTTTAGTTGGTGTACAGACAAGAGGCCGTTGTACCAAGCGAGTTCATGGTACCTAGTCTGAAGAATTGCTATTGAGAACAAGTTGAGAGATATGGAGAGTTACAGAGAGACTATATAATCTCAACAAATTGGATGAACGATGTCTTATGACATTGTGACAATTGAAATAGCACAACAATGGCGAAAGGTGTGGCATGACAAGCACCTCAAGGGAATGAGATTCACTCTTGGACAACTAGTGTTGAAACATAATGGACGCAACAAGATCAAGCCAGACAAATTTAAAGTAAAGTGGCTTGGGCCATACAAGGTGTAGGAAATTGGCGACAATGGAGTAGTTAAATTATTGACTTTAGACAAGAAGGAAATAGTGTACCCCGTCAATGGTTCAAAGTTGAAAATTTACCATGGGAGGCAAGAGGGTCCAAGAGGTAATGGCTCATGCCTAGAGAGGTGAATTAACTTAGACTTGGGCAAAAAAAATTGAAATTTTTTTCTCAAGGAAACTATCATATTGTACGGAGAGTCTTAAACATCATATAGACAATGCAAAGAATGCAAAAGTAAGGTTGAGCAAAGGCGTAAAATAAGATGATTGTATAACCTTTGTAATATTGACTATGTGAAATACATAAGGACATAAGCATATCGGAAGGGGGAGATCTGTAAGAAATGATAAGATTGAGCAAGGAACGAGAAACAATCCAAGTAAGTTAAGTGTGAAACAATGTTACCATAAGATAAGCAAAATCCAAGAGCATACACCAAGATGGTTCAACAATGGAGACAAGGATTTATAAGGGGAAAGCAAAGAAAACCCCTTGTGAGTATTATGAATGAAGGCAAATGCCTAGAGAAGAGCGAGAGAGAGTGTTGGAGCAAAATAGCTCAATACAATAACATCAAGAGCTAAGAGTGAAGAAGAAAGAAGGAGGAGCATCTCTTATATAGAGATGAGAAAGGAGTTGCATTTGTAACTCCCATTTCTATGAATGCCACATTCATAATAGGTGTGTGCAAAGTGTCACAATCCTCTTAAGGAGGATAAACTAAATAAAGGAATAAAAAAGAGTTGTCCTTACATGTGGAATAAAGGACAAACAATGACATGTCCTCCACATGTGTACAATAGGACAAACTACATTTAGGGATCCTTGGAATATCCCAATTAATACATCCAAGGAAAGATTAACCTTTCTAACACCCCCCCTTAATCTTTACATGGGGAGTTTACATCAACGGGTTGTAAACCCAAATTTTTACAATGGAACTGAAATCTCTCTTTAGAAAGTGGTTTGGTTAAAATATCAGCCACTTGATCTTCTCCTTTACAATAAAGAAGAGTAATTTGCTTGTCTTCAACTTGTTCTCGAATGAAGTGATGTTGAAGTGAAATATGTTTGGTTTGTGCATGAAAAACTGGATTCTTTGCCAAGGCAATAGCACTTTGATTGTCACAATGTATAGGGGTAGGTGATTGTTGAGGTAGACCCAAATCGTCAAGAAGTCTTCTAATCCATAAAGCTTCCTTAGCTGCATTGGTACAACCTGTGTATTCAACGTCAGTTGAGCAAAGGGAAATAGAGTGTTCTTTTTTGCTTTTCCAAGAAATTGCACCTGAACCAACAAAGAAACAATAACCACAAGTGGATTTCCCATCATTGGGATCTCCACCTAGATCAGAATCAGTATAGCCATGTAAAATAAATTCAGAATTGGCATCATAGAATAATCCCATATTAATAGTTCCTTTAATGTACCTTAAGATTCGTTTAGCAACTTTAAAATGAGTTTGTTGAGGTTTAGACATAAATCGAGAAACAAAACCAACACTATAAGCAATATCAGGTCTAGTAAGAGTTAAATAATTTAAACTTCCTACCAACTGTCTATACAAAGTTTCATCAACAAAAGGAGTATTCATATCAGCCATTAATTTAGTTCCTAATTCACATGGAATTGAAACATGGTTAGAATCATTCATCTTAAATTTTTCTAAAAGATCATAAGCATACTTGCTTTGAGAAAGAAAGATACCCTTAGGAGTTTGGCAAATTTGCATACCTAAGAAGTAATGTAAGATACCTAAATCAGTCATCTGAAATTTCTGTTTAAGTTGGAACTTGATATCAGAAATCAAAGCGTCTGAACTAGAAGTGAGAATTAAATCATCTACATAAACAATAACAATGATAATATCATCGTTAGTATGTTTAATATACAAATTAGGATCATTCTTACTTCTAGCAAAACCTTGAGAAATAAAGAAAGAATTAATTTTAGAATACCATTCTCTAGGTGATTGTTTAAGACCATAAATAGATTTGTTCAATTTGCAAACTAGATTTTCACTACCTTTCTTAACAAATCCAGGAGGTTGAGCCATATAGATTTCTTCATGTAAATCACTATTTAAGAAGGCACTTTTAACATCCATTTGATGAATGGGCCAATTCATTTTAGATGCTAAAGCAAGAACTAAATTGATAGTAGGCATTTTAGCAACAAGAGCAAAAGTTTCATTATAGTCTAATCCTTCAATTTGTGAAAAACCTCTAGCAACTAGTCTAGCCTTAAATTTACTAATTTCATTATTAGTATTCAATTTTGTTTTGTATAACCATTTACATGAAACTATATTCTTGCCATAAGGTAACTTGACTAAGTCCCAAGTTTGATTAGCAATTAAAGAATCATATTCCTCTTGCATGGCTTTCTGCCAATGAGGTTGAGAGTTAGCTTGATCAAAAGACTTAGGATCGTTAGAATTCATAATAGTAGTCATCGAAGCATAATTACAATAATTAATCCTTCTATGTTTAATTCCACCAAATCTAGAAATGTAGTCATCACCTTCATTGATTAAGTTTTGAGCCCATTTAGGTTTACGTTTAGTTGCAATGGAATTATCACTAGAGGAAGAATCATTAGCAATAAAAGCATCATTAGTAGCTACTTGAATATCATGACTTGTAGGAGCAGAAATAATAGGTGGTACTTGAGTTGAAGGGTTAAGAGGAGGAGTAGGGTTAAGAGAAGGAGGTTGGTCCTCCACCAACACAATTTTAGTGCCACTGAATTCTCCATCATGTGTAGTAAAACAGTCATGGACTCCATTTTCTGCAATACAAACATCTCTAGCAACTTGAACTTTGTTAGTAGTGGAATCATAAACACGATAACCTTTAGTGTTTTCATCATAATTAACAAACATATAAGGAGATGACTTAGCATCTAATTTATGCCTTTTCTGTTTAGGAGTATGAACATAAGCAATAGATCCAAAAATCTGCAAATGATGTAAATTAGGTTTCCTACCAGACCAAGCCTCTTCTGGAGTAATAACCTTGAGAGCTTTGGTAGGAGTCCTATTAAGAATATAAGTTGCACAAAACATGGCTTCAGCCCAAAATTTATAATGCAGATTCTTAGCATGCAACATGCTTCTAGCCATTTCAACAATGGTCCGATGCTTTCTTTCCGCCACACCATTTTGTTGTGGTGTATAAGGAATAGTAAGCTCGTGTTTAATTCCACATGATTTCAAATAAGAGTGAAAAGCATTATTCACATATTCCTTTCCATTATCAGTTCTGAGAATTTTAAGTTTAAAACCAGATTGCCTTTCAACATATAACTGAAATTCAATGAATATATCAAGAACTTGATCCTTGCTATGCAAAAAATAGATCCAAGTTCGTCTAGAAAAATCATCAACAAAGGTAAGTGCATACCGAGAACCTTGGATGGAGTTATTCTCCATGGGGCCCAATAGGTCACTATGGACAAGATGCAACTTATGAGTTGCCCGCCATGATTTTCCACTTGGAAAGGGCTCCCTATGCATCTTACCACTCATACAACCTGTACAGGCAATCTTAGAAGGAATAATGTGAGGCAAGCCATCAACCATATTGTGCTTTTGCATGAAAGTAATATAATCTGAATTTAAATGGCCAAGTCTTTCATGCCATATATTGAAATCAATAGAAGTATGTAACGAATATTGTGAACTAGCAAATTCATGGAATTTAAACAAATTGTAATTATCCATTTTAGCATGAGCAATCACTTTTTGAGTTTGAGGATCTATGACATAACATGTATCTTTGTAGAATTCAACTTTATAGTCCTGACATAACTGTGAAACAGAAAGCAAATTAGTTTTCAAATCAGGTACATATAATACATCATGCAATATACCATTAGGAATAGTTACATCACGTAAACCTTCAACTTTACAAGTCTGATTATTAGCTAACTGAATAGGAATGTTAGCAATATCAGGTTGTAGAGAATCAAAAATTTCTTTATGAGAATTTACATGTTGTGATGCACCACTGTCAACAATCCATTCTAAAGTTCTACAAAGATTAAAGCTACAAGTAAAAGCATGACGAGAATTAGAACCAGTAGAGTTACCTTTTTTGTGATTGGATTTTTGATTATTGTTATTGTTGTTTATAGGTTTTTTATCATTTTGCTTTTTAAAACAGTTATTGACAATATGACCATCTTTGCCACAATAAGAACAATGAGGTTTGGAATTGGAATGATTCCTTTGATTATTGGTATTACGATTGTTATTATGATGATTGTTATTATTATTATATTTCGCATGAAATTTATTGTTGGAATTATTTGAATTAGTATTATATTGTTTGTTGTTATTATTATTATTGGAACGAAAATTATTATTTGAATTTCGAGACACAAATGCATGTTCAGTTGATTTAAGGGTACCAAACTGAATTAGCTTAGCTTCTTCCTGTCTTAGTAAAGTTTGAAAAATAACATAAGTTAACTGAGAAGTTAAAGTAGGAATAGCAAGCTGTGCATGAATATTAGTTATAAACTGTTGAAACTGTCTAGGAAGACACTTTTTAAGAATAAGATGAATTAAACGAATGTCTTCTAATTGAATACCTAAGGCAATAATTTGGCTTTTAAGAGAATCAAATTTTAACAGAAATTCATCCATACTCTTAAAATCTGCATACCTGAGATCTTCAAGTTGATCCTGCAACTGTATTTTGCGGTATTCATCTCCACTGTCATACTTGGTTTGCAAGATTGACCAGGCATCATGAGCTTTAGAACAGTGAGCAATTAACACATATAAATCTGGAATAATGGAAATACCAATTAAACCTAAAGCTTCTTCATTTTTAGATTTCCAAGTATCTTTTTTGTCTTGGGTAGCCGCTGCACCAGGTTCAAGAGAAGGATCAGTGGCTATTTCGAAGAGGTGTTTAAAACGAAAAATGAATGAGATATGAGTTTTCCAGGAATGATAATTAGAATAACTAAGTTTTATTTCTGGAATTAAGGTTGACATTTTTATGAATAAAAATGCCCCCCCTAATAGAAATATGACTTATACGTTAACTTGAATAAAAAACGTGATGATGGAACTGAACAACAAAAAACAAAAAAAATAATTCTGCAACAAAATGTTAGTACAAGGATAAACCTGAAAAAGAATCCTGCAGAAGCGTTATTAGAATGATAATAGCCTAAAAAGGACAACGAATCTAATTCTCTATATTTAGGATGCCTATATTAATGATACCTAATGATATGCCAAATAAAAACAATGATTGAATGCAACACAATTGCATGCAAGAAGGAAACGAAATTTCAAACGCTTCTAATGATAACGTAAAAGGCGATTTGATAAAAATAGCATCCAAAACGTTTAAGATGCAACACTTGGAACAAAGTTAAAAACGTATCTGCAGGAAAAATGATAATGAAAGTGACACGTATCAAAAAGCGTCACATGCATTAACTCAGGTAGGAGCGTGACTACTGCATGGATTCAGAACCGACCTTCAGGAATCAGTAAGCATGGGCGTTCAGGAGAGAAGTGGTGCCACGTTTCCAAGCAAAATGGGAATATTGAGGGTAAGGGTTTTTTTACTATCATATAGCAAAACGTGCAACAGGGATCCGTTATGTAAAACGGAGAATGGAGTGGATTCTCAGCTGTGTGGATATAGCAATGAACCTCGATGAGAAGATTACAGCGCCGCTGATCAAGGAAGCCGCTACTCACAGCAGATAAAGAAGCGGAAAGTGATACTAGGAAAGTGATAAGCGGTTGGGAGACACTTATATAGAATCTGCCGCTACACCATCACAAAGCCGCTACATAGAATCTGCTGGAATCGCTTATCCTTCGATGAGGACGGTCACGAGCAGGTTGGGAGGGCCGATAGACACGAAATTTGAGCAGTATGAACTTCGCAATCATAGAGGCAAAGAGACAATGGATGGAGGGAGCGAGTTCTGGCTGCGACTACCGCTGGTGATAAGACTGTGCGGCTTGGTGATGCAGTGGAAATCAAAGAGCAGCTACATACAATGTTGATAGCGTCTTTGAAAGGCGTTCAAGAAAAAAATCTCAGCAAGAATATCTAATTAGGGTTTCTAATTAGAGTTCCTTTTTTAAAAACTAAAAAGAATGAGATTTTTTAGAAACAACAATCGATCTATAGATATAATAAGGACAGATACTAAAAAAAAACTGAATGAAGGTAGGGAAAGAATGGGAATATTTTTTTTAAAATCTCATAGATTTTCTTTTTAAAAGAGATAAATTTTTAGAATAAATTTTTAAATTTTAAAAGAGATATATTCTAAATTTCAAAAGAGATAATGATTAAAATATAAATTAAATTTTAAAAGAACTATAGAGAGGTTTAACGAATCTTTTGTATGAAGGATTAAAAAGTAACACTTAGGATATTTAAGAATTCCCTACAATAATAATATTAGAGAAATAATTTTTTTAAAAAGGAAATAATATTAGTGTGACAATATAGACTATGTGAAAGACACATTTAACAAGCATCGTACAACGATTGGAGGTGTAAGATAGAAGCCGAAATTCACCATGTGGTGAGATAAGACGCTAAGGAAGAGCAACACAAGAAGCTAAAGAGAAACACAGAGTCGATCCCATTAAAGACGAATTAGCGACATGTGAATGACATCCTTCGAGCCTCATTCATAGACTTGGGAAGATTGAGGGGAGATCAAAGCATAGTGAACAAAAGCCCAAACCCTCGACGACACTCAATCATTGGGGAGTTTTAAGGAGGAACGTGCATCAAGATAGGACATCAACAGCGAAGGGAATTCATTTCATACAAGCTGCATAGAGGACACATCCACTTATGGCTGTTACACAAATATTCACACATGAAACCATTGAGCTTTGAAGACCGCTTGAGGCATAGACAAGGATACATGTAATGTCATACAACAAAGGGAAAAGGTTAGGCATAGTTGAAGGAGGAAGTTTTTAGGTGTAGCTAAAGATTGGAAGTCGTACAAATACCAAAGGAGGAGAAACGACTCACGCAAACCCTGACTATTTTGTTTGCATAAAACAACAAAGTAAGAAATCATTATGAATTCGACAGGAAAGAGAATTTGGAAAATGAAATTATAGACATTGTCAAGTAGCTTTGGTTCTAGTAGCAATATGGAATGTACAGGTTTTGCCTTCAGGAGTGCGAGTTGCAGGAAGGATTGACACTAGGAAGAAATAGAAGATAAGACCGAATGTACAATGATGCTTGCAATCTTGTCAAATGGTTAGATCATGCCTCAAACTATACCCTTTTAGGGTTTGAATGGGATGGAATGTCACAAATGGTGGCAAGAGACGCCTGAGAATGATCTCGTAAAGGATAGTCTGTGGAGTGCACAAGTGCAATGGGCAATCCAAATGCTTGTCTTCTGTATCAATTTTTTTGAAGGTTTCTTGTGCGCTATATTTGAGGCTTTTGCTAGGCACTCCAAGTCTAGTACAATCCCCTATCTTGGATGTGATGTAGAGATTTCTTTCATTGTAGCTGAGTTCACGCAGGGTATTTGGTATACTAGGGTGGGGACATGAATTTGAGTTGAAGGCCAAGAAGATAAGCAAGGGGTAAAGGAATTCTATATCAGAATGGTATGTATAGACCTCACATCAATAGAGATAGATTCTTTAATGAAGACCTCCAAGGGAAGGGGAGTAAAGAAATCTTTCATCCAAGAGGGACATTGGTGATGCCTAATGGACTTGGTAAAAAGTAGGCTTACTAGATCAAGTCGTGCCTTTGACATAGCTTTTCGACAAATTGCACTCATGAACGGATTGTTGGTAAGGTTTTTGATTGGGCCGAGTTACTTTCAGAGTGGATGTATGAATTGATGACATTACAACATAGAACTTTCTACATGTCGTACTATGCGATTGGATTGTTCTTGGATGCTATGCTTAAGCAAATTCCAATAGACAGATTGGAGGTTAAACTAGGACACTTGGCGCCAGGTGAACCCCCAATCATGTGTTGGCATTACTTGGATACATCCATGGGACAAAAGGTCGTGGCAGGAGACAAGTTTACCATTTGAGCACGGAGAGACAGATAGTGGTTGATAGGATACCTCATAGAGTGATAGTGACACAGACAAGGGAGTTAGCACTCAGATGGTCGAGGAGGACGAGGTAGAGGTAGTCACTTTGACAATTGTATTATTTGCACGACCTCTCCTGCCTACTACAACACATTTGACTGCTATTAGCACAACACCTATCCTTGCTTTCAGACAGGTTAAGGCACCCATAAACATGTCTCCATTCATAGTGGTGGTAGAGAGAGCTCCTATGGCTATTCCTAAGGCAATTTGTCCAAGTCTAGTGGTAGTGATTCCAGAGAGAGACAGTCCCACACATCACCACCTAGAGTTGTGTCTGAGAAGGTATTGGAGATACCTAATCGGACACCAGAGATACAGGGCAACAATACACACGAGGAGCCGTAGATTAGATTGAAGGTGGTTGGGTCTGATGTAGCGGTGACGGTGGATGCTGCATTGCTAGCTAAGCCAACTAGAGAGGATCCATGGTTTAAGTGGTACCCAACCAAAGACGGTTGGAGGGTATGGGTACCTACTTGACCCAATAGTTCAATCTCACACCAGTCACACTTGGATCTACCATACTTTCACCTATGAGAGGCACACCTCCTCTCGAGGTCATGGAGTTAGGTAGGTAGTTGATGCAGAGAACAAAGAACATCATCCAGTTGAGATGGATGAGAGGCTAGCTGCAGTAGAGTCCTTTTAGGCCACAGTGGAGGCCATGTAGACTCCAGTATTGAGTGCACAGGGGTAACCAACCACAAAGTCATCCAGAGACATACCTAATGAGGATAGAGAGGTGTACCTAGCAGATATGGTGACTTGAGGCCGTTAGGCAGTGGAGGTGTACTTGGGAGATGTGGTAGCTCAAGGCCGCTAGGTGGTGGTCTCTGTACAGGCCCAAACTTTAGATGTTTTTCGGGAGTTGGAGCATTTGTTGTCGTTAATGAGAGTAGGGTGCCTTACTGCCTTCACCACTTGCAAAGGAGAAGTACGAGGTGATGGAGACTGAGCTAGTAGATTTTGCTATGATGTTGAAGACAACGTTGGAGACATAGGCACAGGCAAAATGAGATTTGAAGGTGAAGACCCAAGAAGTGCATGAGTTGCGGGTCTAAGTGACTCCTTTAGTGACATTGCGACCAACACCTTCAAGGATGCTCCTGCAGCCCCCTTGCTCTTAGTTTTTATTCTGTGATGTGTATATAGTCAAAAGTATTGTCTCCATTTTGTTCTATGTCGTTAGAAGACGACTTTCTTTTTTGGGGGGCTGATGTTGTCTGTAAAGCTGTATTATCTCTCAGGAATAGTTAAATATGTTGTTAGGAAATAGTTAGTAACTGAAGGGAAATCTGTTATGATGCGATAGTTGAGTCACAACCCTTCAAGTAGTATATGTATGCTTTGTCATAAACGAGAAAGGCATCTCATCTTGGTTCTGATCTTGTCTTGTATTGTTATGTGATATACTTGAAGGCATTAATAGAATATACATTTGTAGTTTCTTGAAACATTTGCAATTGCTTCTGTGTTATACTTTCTTTTAAGTATCACAGCATGAATTAAACCAGTTTACCGTAGGTGGTAAACAAAATGCACCCAAGATAGAACATTTCAAGGGAAATAAGCACATGACAAAAATAGAGCATGAAGGGGTCTACGAACTTTGGGGTCGATATGATCATGTGATAATATGTAATATTATATCAAGATTGAAATGTTATCATTCCCCAAAGGAACTAGAACTACAACAAAATAGAGGAACCTGCAACATGGGGACCAAAACGAATCGGTGCTACAATGTCGGAAGCATCCAAGCAGACTACACAAGGGCACATGCACGAACAATAGCACATATACAACATACTATGTAACAACATATAGAACAACTTGGAGAAGCATTTGCAGTGTTAGAAAATGAGTTTGCAGTAATAGAAAATAGTCTTGCAGTGATAGCAAGGGCACGCTGATTTTGTTGCGAGACAGTAGTATCCTGATTTATTCAAATTGAAGGGAAGCTGCTTAGTCAGAAACATTGAAATGTAAAATTTGTACCCATCAAGTGAAGCATCAAATTTTTTTTCAGTGGCAAGGATAAAAGACTGGACAAGTTTTATATTTTTACAGCTGTTGAGAGTCATGGGAATTTTGGGTATGCACAACATTGGTGAGGAAATCACAGAACCCAACAATGATAATCCAGTGGTTCAGGAGACTGATCTTACTGAGGAGGCTGTAAACTAACTGATGAATTTGTTTGTGGAAATTCAGTATCCAAATCAAAGAAAAAACTGTAATCTGCTGAAAGTTTATTTTCATTGCCTAGGAAAATTTAAAATTGATAAACTAAAGCAATTGGTGGGTGAATAGAAATTTGCAAGGCATGCTAATATAAAGCATTTCTGTAGGGAGAAGTTCAAGGAGGAATTACAACAATTGAAGGCTTATTATTATTTGATACCAGACTGCACATAGCCACATTGCTAATCACCTCTAAATAAGGAGCCACACACACTGAATCATTATTGAGTCTTGTGTTATTCAAGACCTTTCTTCTTTAAGGAGATTAGACATTGGAGGACTTTGGCAAACCATATAGAGAATTATTAGTTGGTAGTAGTACTACATGCTTTGATTCATGCAAATGCAATTAGTCTTTAGTGGCAATATCCTGATCTATTCAATCAAGTCGTTCTCTTGTTGGTGTCTCAGTGAGTCTCACTTTCTTCAATGTATGATATCCTTTTTCATGTTTATTATTTCATCTAATACATCCTTATTACTAATCCTTTCTATTCTTTCTTTGTAGTTTGGTGTGGAGCTCAGGTTCTCAAGTTCTTAAAAGATACAGTGCACCATCAACAATCATTAAGGTACTATAATATTTGTTAAAATTGTCTATGAATATAACATTGATGCTTTATTATTATGAATACATTTAATGGCAACTGATTGTTTGATCAACTTGTAAGAGCTCAATGGTTCAAATATCAAATCTATTTTTGTCTAAGTTTTTAAATCCCATTTTGTATAACACTTGTCTAGATTTTGCCATGATTTTGTATGCTTGTCAAGTTTGAGACATTGTCTGCTTCTTGCTGTTAAGGTGGTGTTTTGAGGTCCAAGTTTTCTAATAGGCATCCTGATTTTTTTTCTTGTATAATGAAAATGGGCTCGAGACACAAAAATTCTTTTTTCACCGATGCCTGTGTGGTAATTGTTTTAACACTGAGTTAATGGAAATTTAAAAGGAAGGCTAATTAGAGGCTGACAATAGGATCTATTCAAAAAGAGGCCAGAAACGATCAACATACAAGCTCTATTAAAATTGCTTTATCCAGACAGTGATTAAGCTCAACTGTTTGGTTTAGATCCTGGTCAGATTTGTGAATGTGCAATTTTCTAGCTCAGGCATTTCCATACCAAAAACATGTAAACATGATTGACATATAAATACTTTAACTTAAAACCAAAGATAATGACATAGCATACATTTAATAAGCAAAACAACCATAAGATTTTATGAATTCAAATGTTGCTAGTTCAAAAAGCTTAACCCCATGTGTGTGGACCACTCAGAAAGCATAAGAACGGTGTTCCACAGGTTTGCAGAAAGAGCATCCCATAATAGTGATTATTTAATTGTAATAGAACAATTTTTTCTCCATTGAGATCAGTGAGGAAACATCTCCTTGCCATATTTTGTTATTATCAACTGCTAAGCGGTTTGTCCTTGGGAAGGACATGCATTGCAGGGAATCTTCCTTGGGACGACCCTTCACTGCAATGACTTTCTCTGCAGGGACCATATGTGGATGTGTTCCCATCTTCTGAATTTCTGTAGGATATCTAATGCCGCTCAATTGTACTGTGGATAGTAGGACAGTCACATAACATAATGAGAAAACACATTTATTTAAATTATAGATATCTGTACATTTTGGTTTTTATTAAATATGTGAGTATTTGAATCTTTGTTACAACTTTGTAACCTTAATACCATCCTCTCGTCTAGTCTTAAATTCAGAAAATAGTAGATAATTAATAAAACTTTATTGGCAGTGATTGGTACATGAAGAAATCAAGTTCAGCCCTAGTTGTTTGATGATACAAATGGGCACCTCATCCCTTGAACTGATGCAAAGTGTCTAAGACCGGAGCCCAACAGCCCAATAGGGGCAACAAAGCACAGAAGCTCAATGGCCTGTGAAGTTCTAAATTTTGGTGGCAATGACACCAGTACCAGGTAAATTAGTGGACTATGCCCTTAAGAGCCAAAAATATTGTTAACTTATTATTAGTGGATCATCTTTTAAAACCGTGAATCTCATCTAGATATAAGGATCAAGCACTTCAACTTTGATTTTCTACCTTGCTTGCCTGTTGTCAGTAAGAAAAGTTGTATTTTTCTACTTGTACCACTTAAGCTCAGTACATTTGATAATACCCTGTTGTATATGCTATCTCTCATAAATAGACCAACTTAAACAAGCATAAGATGGTGTGTCTTTAGGAATTAGGAACAAAAAAGGGTTTTAACAGTTCTAGAAATGAAGAATACAATTCATCATTTGTATTCGACAATGAGTTTGGCTAACCTAAGAGGATCTTGAAAAGTAGAGAATTTTAAAGATTGGTTATTGTATTAAAATAGATAAAATTAAAAATAATCTAACCTATCCTGTATTGCACTTTTTGAAATTTTTGGAGCATTCATTAGAGTGGTAAATTGTATGCAACTTGAAGGTCCCAATTGCCTCAAAGGCTTAAGTTGAGTTCGGTGGCTTTGCACTTCACAGGATGTTGTATCAAATTAGAAAATTTGCCTACTACATTGCCCTTACTTGATATGGGCCATTGCCCACCTAGGTTTTAACTATGTAGCTGAATCATCAGATTTATTTGTAATTTTGATGTAGAGGCATATTGGTGTAGTTAGCAATCTTGTATGTTGGAGTGGTTTTGACCTTGGAGTTGGAGAACTTGGTTGGAAGGAGGTGATGCTCGGTCACTATTGGGGTGGTTATTGGTTGTAGGTACACCAGACGAACTCGGTGATGCTTGTGGTACTTGGCAGATGATCTTCTTGGTGGAATTTGTGCTCAGTGAACATGTGGGAGCTTGGTGGACGTGCTTGCTCGATATGCTCGGTGTATACTTGGCATGCTCGGTGGTTGCTGCTCACGCTTGGTGGTTTGGTTCACTGACTAGATGCTCTTGGAGATTTGATCGGTTGACTTTGGTGCATTTAATGTGTAGTGTGTGATCGTGACGTGGATCGATCGTGGGATGTGTGAGGACCTATTTGGGGTCTTGATTCTTTCTCCCATGCGTATTTAATGATTGTTGTAAGCTGACTATGGCATATTATGTTTATTTGGGTTCTAGATGATTCTATCTATAACAGGCCGACTTGGGGCCGTGCAAGTGTAAAAGGAAGGGTTGGGTAGAGTTGTAGGTTGAATTAGAAACTATAAAACAATTTCATTAACCATAATTGATCTTGTGAATCCTTAAAGCAATCAAAAACTTATAACAACTTTGAACATGGAAGCACAAAACACCAAACACCATGAACACTAGAAAATACATGGAAACACAATGGGAAAAATCATGGAGAACTTAATTCTCATGAATAGAACATCAATTAAGGTGATTTTTACAAAGGCTTAGTGGTTGTTTGCTCACTTCAAGTAAGGCTCACAACTGGTAGGCTCACTGGGGATTGGGCTAACTGCCCAGAAGTAATGGGCTCACTGTCAGTACAAAAAGTGCTCACTGGTAGAATATATGAAATGAATTTAGTCTACCATTGAAGTCTGTCACCAGCAATCAACAACATATGAATGATATTACAATTTGCTATCGATGCACAAACTTGCATACACATCAACACACATATCTTTCCTTATTAGATTCTTGCATATTGCATATCTTCATCATTGAATCGAATCATCGCTTTCTTATACCATGCCTTGTCAACATCTAGGTTGGCTGAATACAATTTGAAATAGGTCAATTAAAAGTATTCCCGTGGTGGTAAAAAATGAAATGTGGACCACATGCATTCTCCTTGCACAATAAAACACATCTCACTCATAATAAAACATTACACATTCACCACGAGTTTCAGAACCAAGGAATATGATCTACACGTTACGATGCAAACACTTGAATTGAAACACAGCGGTCACTTTCCAGATAGGAATGGGCCCAAAGACATGAACAACATTATGTTGCAAGTATGAAGGAATATGATCTCAGATAGAATACAAATATCTCTAATATTATTTACTTGCAGACTTTAAAAAACAGTTATGATATATATATATATATATTTCTGATTTGTGATATCAGACAAGCTTTATTTCTCAGATTGAGTTATCTAACTGTCACTAAGAAATAACCTGTTATGGTAAATAATGTGTGGTAGAGCAGGCGTGACTTTGCAGAGGTAATTGCATGTGTTTGATTGATGCTTTTCCAAATGCAATACACACGCCATATATAATATGAGAAAGGTCACCCACATAGGGCCATGACCCTATGTGGTCTTTTTTTGACTTTAATTACAAGACAATCCCGATCATAATCAGGTCTTTATAAGAAGCATCGGGCCTTAACTAATCAGGCCTTAAACAGTTGCTGCGTTATGAGATAAGAGTGATTTAAGAAACTGGATTATAATAATTGTTTACACACACACACAATTTATGTGTGTATATATATATGTATATATAGATATAATTTGTATACAGACATAATCATTATCATTAATCAATCTGACAGATGCTATCACATTAACACTCGCTCTTAGCGAGGGAGGATTGATCTTCATGTGTATGATTTTCATCACTCTCATAGTCTTGTGAAACAAGAATATCACACTAAATCATATCCTAGAAGGATATAAGTTATCTGATTTCCGACACATTCTGGGACAAAACTGAGCTTATTCTATTAGATAACAATCTTGATCTTAGGGACAACACACTAGTCTCCTGATGTAGAGCATCTACCAAAAGCAACCAATCCATAGGATCCATGCAGATCCCTTCAACATCCATTCAACAATTTCATTTATTTAGAGGCATCTCATGAGGTAAAACAAAACATGTTTCAACATAAGTTTATCAATATTTCTCCATTCACAAAGTTTGATTTCTATACCAGATTGTTTTATTCATAGCTTTTAATCCCGACATCTTATTGTAAAACCCTTTGGTGGAATTGTTCCAAACTAGGCCTTTGAAAACATATCCAGAGCTGAGACCAATCCAATGATTCATTTACAAGTTATGGTCTCTGCACTGAGACCCTTTTTCATTGTCATACACCGGAAAGGATACATGCAACCCTGCATAGGGAATTCAATATCTTTCACAAAACAAAACCAAATGATTCCAAACTAATTTCATATTAAACCCTTATGAGCCTAGTTTCCAATTATGTATGCCATTCAGTTTTCCATTAAAGATGTTGAAAAACCAGTTTTCACCAAAAGATCCATAACTTTCCGAAATCTGCATAAAAATGACTCAAACCAAAAGGAAATGAAAGATTATTCACATATCTTTTTAATGAGTCTGTTTAGAGGTCATAAATTGTCCATGTGTCAATACCAAACATTGCAACATGACTGTTGTCAGGGAATCTTATATCTGCAAACAAACACTTTCGCTGAAATACTCATAAGTTCCTAATAATTAAATGAAATTACTCCAAACCAAAGAGAGAAGGAAGATAACTCACCCTACTATCAATATATATAATATATATGGTTTCTAGGCTGTAAATCTCTATACAAGGCTTGGAAACAACATAAAAATAGTTAACGCTAATCAAAATAGCTAGTCCAAAATGTTCTCCTCCTTGTTATGATTTGGAATGACCAATACATGTTCTTTATACTATTTTAGGCAGCTAGAAACAATCTAACTACCCCTATGACGTTTCATCTTCCTTTTTGCAACATTTAGTGAAACTTTGCAATATTACAACTTTGTAATTTTGCACTTTCTTGACCACTTTTAGGACACTTCTACAAGATGACCATAAACTTAGTTAAAAACCCTATAGACATGTTCAAATAACCATTTTAGGATATTTGAAATGCTTTCTAACCTTTTCATGGCTTTGTATACAATTTTGACCCTTTGAGTAATTTAGGTCCTGAATGGACAACTTTTACAATTTTGTCTTTCAACCATACATTATTGTTCCAACTGACTCAGATTACTTTAATACATCATGAATGACTAAAATGAAATTAAATTGATCATATTATGAACTTTGGCCTCCTGGTGTTCTTATCTTCTTAGGTGCTTCCACACCATCTCCTATATCACAAGTATCACGATCTCTGGCCTATTCCAGGACATTGACTTAAAGTAGTACATCGTGATACATAATTATCATGACCTATGACTCATTTCAGGACAACAAGCTAATGTAGTTTGTCATGATAATAGAACGAAAACTCAAGACTTAAGAACACAATCTCAGTATCAAGATTTCCAACACATTCTGGGACAACAATTTAATGTAGTCTATTATAATACATTTTGTTATCATGATCTGCAGCATATTTTGGGACAACAACTTAATGTAGTCTATCATAATAACTGGTCAAGCTGTTGCTAAGATCATCACCTTGCAATTGTGAACTTATAAATATATCAAATGAAAAGTCGTCACATTTCATGACATAAACCACATAATCAACATTGTAACTCTTTTAAAATATAAATATAAATGAATATCTATTAAATTTAAACATGATTGAGACTTAATCTTAGGAATTACAATTACATTTTAGTCACACCAAGTTTACCTCTAAAGTACTCCACTTTCAACTTTGCAAGAGGTTTGGTAAATATGTTGGCATGTTGCTCTTCAGTGGTGATATATATCAACTTAATGACGTTCCTCTCTGCCATATCTTTGATGTAGTGGTAGGGTATCTGTATGTGCTTGGATTTGTCATGAAAGATTGGATTTACTGACAATTTAATGAAACTTTGATTATCATAGTGTATAATCGTGGGATTAAAGGACTTCCCAAATAGTCCAACCAATAACTTCCTTAACCATACTGCTTCTCAAGCTCCCATAAAGGCGGCTATGTATTTGGCTTTAGTGGAACTTTGAGCAATTGCTGACTGCTTCTTGCTAAACCAAGATATCATAGCCGATCCAAGGCTGAAACAACATCTTGTAGTATTTTTATGACCAATGCAACCGCCTGCTCAGTTAGAATCTGAATACCCTCGAAATTGAATCTCAACATTGTCATATTTTAGACTAAGTCCAACAGTACCATGTAAGTATCTTAAAATGTGCTTGGCTGCCATGAGATGAATCTTTGTAGGTTCACACATGAATTGATTCAATGCATTTGTTGTATAACAAATATTAGGGTGAGTATTCAACAAGTAGATGAGAGATCCAATTATTTATTTGTAGTATGTAAGATTAGTATGTTCAGATTCAAATGCATCACTTTTAAGCTTATGAAGATTTGTTTTCATCGGTATGGATAATGTTTTATAGACCATCATTCTAAATTTGGTCAAGATGTCAATAGTGCATTTTCCTTGATTTAGGAAAATGTAGTTCTCCTTTTGCCATACTTCAAGGCACATGAAATAGTGTAGAAGACCTAGATCTTTCATATCAAATTCAAATGCAAGATCTTGTTTGCATTTTACAATAAGATGATCTTCCCTTGTTATTAGTAAGTCATCAACATATCAAACAAGAATTAGCATGTCACCATCTGATATTTTAAAGTATATATTAGTTTTTATTTTTGGAGTATCCTAGTTTGGTAAGATTATTGTCGGGGGCTTGTTTAAGGCCATAGAGAGCCTTCTTTAATTTACACACATAGGAGTTTTTGTCGTGAGTGACAAAACCTTGTGGTTGTTCTAGATATACTTCTTCATCAATAATACCATTCAAAAAGGCAGTTTTACGTCCATTCGATGAATCTTCCATCCTTTGGATGTTGCAATAGCAATAATGGTTCTTACAAACGTGTATCGAGCAGCAAGAGCAAATGTCTCTTCATAGTCAATTCCAGCCTTTTGAGAAAATCCCTTGGCAACGAATTTGGCTTTGTTTTTTAATACTACCATTTGGGTAATGTTTGATTTTATCTAACCATTTAGAAGAGACATTTGATTTGTCCTTAAGCCAAGGTACAACATCCCAGACATCATTTTTTAATATAGATTGATATTCTTCAATCATTGCATCTTTCCAAGCTTGACATGCTAAGGCCTCTTCAACACTTGAAGGTTCAGATTTGATGAGTTCAGATGTAAGAGCAACATAGCCTGGATGACTTCTAGTTTTCATATTTTCTCTAAAGATTTCATCAAGTGCTACATTGTTTTCTTCAATCATCTTTCTTGCCCATAGTGGCTTTTTCTTGTTGTTAGGGATTTCAACATTTCTAGTATTAGATGATAAAGTTTCACGATCTTTTGAACAATTCTCTTTCTCAATCTGAACTGTAGGGTTTTCATCTAATTCTGTAGTTGGTTCCTCGTTAGATTTTTCAATGTTTTTAGAAAGGTTATATGTAGCATCTTCTTCAAATTTAACAATATAGATTGATATTCTTCAATCATTGCATCTTTCCAAGCTTGACATGTTAAGGCCTCTTCAACACTTGAAGGTTCAGATTTGATGAGTTCAGATATAAGAGCAACATAGCTTGGATGACTTCTAGTTTTCATATTTTCTCTAAAGATTTCATCAAGTGCTACATTGTTTTCTTCAATCATCTTTCTTGCCCATAGTGGCTTTTTCTTGTTGTTAGGAATTTCTACATTTCCAGTATTAGATGATAAAGGTTCATGATCTTTTGAACAATTCTCTTCCTCAATCCGAACTGTAGAGTTTTTATCTAATTCTGCAGTTGGTTCCTCATTAGATTTTTCAATGTTTTTAGAAAGGTTATATGTAGCATCTTCTTCAAATTTAACATCTCTGCTGATTTAAATAGTTCTTTGCATAGTTTAAAAATTCGGTTTCGGCAATATCTTGGCCGGCCCAAGATTTATGAAAATCTTGGAATCGGCAAAAGCTTGGTGAAAAATTTGGCAATAAATTGGCACCTTTATCGAACATTTGAAAATATTCAATAACTTAAAAAAATTCTTAAAAATGCATACATACACACCAAATTTGTAGACCATATAATGATTTGAGATATTCACTTTATTTAAATCAAAATTTTGAGTTAAATAGTAATTCATAACAACTAAAACTTAGTATATTAATGTAGTAATAGAATCATATACCAAAAAACAAGTACAACATTTGAATATAAATGAGTTCAATACATATAGAAGTCAAACTCTATGAAACTACAACTTCTGAATAAATATCAAGTTCAACTTTCAAGAAGATTTTATATTGTATTTATTAATTTAAAATTTTAATATATAGTAAATACAATTTATAAAATTTATATTTAGTAACTTACTGTATATTAATATTCACTAATATAATTATAAATGAAATTCATTAATATAATAAAATTTCAATTATTTTTACTAAATATTTAATAATTACTATTATACACTTACGAGTTACAAGTATAAATTTAATAAACAGTATAAATTTAATAAATTTGGAAATTTTGTAAATAGTATCTATTAAATTAAACACCACACAGTATAAAAAAAAAGAAAAAATCACAGTATAATTTTTGATTAAATGTTAAAGTTTCAAACACTTTAATACAATATTATTTTTTATTAAATTTATGTATGGTATAAATTTTTATTGAATTTAAACACAATAAATACTAAATACTAAACTAGCAAACACAGTATAAATTTAATATTGAACGACATTATCACTCCACTTATTTGTGTCCAAAATCTTTTGGAGATTGTTGTGCTTTGAGAATGGGCTTGGTTTCTACACAAGCTTTATTTCTAAGAAATGCTTTGTCTCCGATAAATGCTCCTTCCAAGGATGCTTTAATGTTTGAAGTCTCTAAAGAAAGTGGCAAAGAAATGGTGGCAACAAAAGTCTATTATGTGGCAGTAGAAGTCCACTCTTTACACGGCAGAGAAGTCATCGACTTTTCTCATTTACATCCCAGCTTCCTCTTTACATGGATGTGAAAGACTCAAACCTAAAATTGCGTTTACTAAAAGACCGAAAGTTTTGCATACAAGTTGCGTTTAGTAGCGGTATATTGCATTTTTTCCACAGCGATATCTTTGAATATTTCGGAACCGGTTTATTGTATGATTGTATCGGGAGCTCTTCCAATCCGTGAAATGACGCAATATTGGCGATATACTGTCATTTTTTTAAACTATGGTTCTTTGTCCTAGAATGTAAACTCTATAACCTTTAGAGGATTTGCTATACCCAATAAATATGCCTTTCTTCTCTGAGCATTCTAGTTTGGACCTCTTTTCTTTAGATACATGTATATATACAAGACAACCAAAATTTTTGAAGTGACTTAAATCTAGTTTGTTTCCTATAAAGACTTCTTCAGGAGATATATTTTCTAAGATTGAATGAGGACATCTATGTTAGATGTATGCTATTGTATTTGAGGCTTCAACCTAGAATGAGATGTGAAGATTTTGATCATGCATCATGGCTTTAGCGGATTCAATGATAGTTCTGTTTTTCCTTTTTGCCACTCTGTTTTGTTGTGGATTATAAGGCATTGTAAACTCCCTCTTAATCCCAACAGAATTGCAGAATTCTTTAAAGTTTTCAAAAAATGTATTCACCCCCATTGTCAAATCTTAGAGTCTTGATTTTCTTCCCAGTTTGATTTTCCACTAAAGCCTTAAATTCTTTGAATTTCAACAATACTTCATTTGATTCTTTAGGAAATAATCCAAGTTTTCCTAGAGTAGTGATCAACAAAAATCATATAATACAAAAATCCCCCTAAAGAGCGTATTGAAATTGGACCACACAAAACAGTGTGGATAAGTTCTAATACAACTTTTGATTTATGTTCACTATGTGGAAAAGATCTTCTGGAGTTCTTTCATAAGGTGCAACTTTTGTAGGTTCCAATATGTTCAATTTTTAGATGAGGTAATCTTGTCACAATTTTCTCTATAGAGCATAGGGCATGAAAATGGAGGTGTCGCAACCTTCTATGCCAAATTTCATTAGTTTGTGAAATTTCATGATTTAGGGCTTGATTTTAAACATTACAGAGTTTATATAACCTTCCATCTCTAAGTCCTATAGATATTGCATTTTTGATGTTGGAATTTTTTGACCATGATAGTACTTTGTCTTCTTGAAAGGTGATACGATATCCGTGATCTGCTGGACCAGAAATGGAGACCAGATTTCTTTTGATGCTTGGTGTAAACAAGACATCTATTAATTGTAGGGTAACTCCGTTTCTTAATTTAATTGAGCAGGTCCCAATTCCTTTCACTGGATAGGTGGAATTGTCACCTATTGTGACCTATTCTGTCAGGTGCCCTTCAAAAGTTTCAAACTGATCTTTGAAATCCAGTTATGTGTCTAGATGCCTCACTATCAATTGTCCAAGTATGCTTTTTCGAGTTTAGTTCACTTGATAAGGCTAAGAAGAATAGTGGATTTTTTGCTTCCTTGACTTCAGCTATAGAGGCTTGAGCTTTCCTCTCTGGGTGGTACCTCTGAGTGTGTCCAATTTTATTGAAACATACCATTTTTACTAAGCTGAAAGTCAAGAACATATTCTAAGATTATAACAGAATATCATAACGGAATGACATAAAGTAATTTATAGACCGATACATCTTACAGAAATGAAACTATTTTTAAATTGATTATGCAAGATATAAAATCAGAATTTGAGTAACGACTAAATCCATTTTATATGAAAGACAATTAATTTAACTTCCATAACTAACTTCAATGATTACATTTGAAGAACAAATAAACTTAACCATATTTACAATTATACATTTCAAGTAATATAAAGGTATGTACAAGTAAAAGTTTTAGAATTCATACATGAACTAAAATAACTGTCGATGTGTTGTGCAGGCCTCGACATCTGGTGAAGAGGAGAAGCATTGACATAGGCCTAACCTCCCAACCACGAACCATAACATATCCTCACACAATATCTTACGAGAAAGGCCCTCCCTACCTCGGGTTAGGCTTGGTGCACCATAGTCTTGCCATTCAAGCATTCAAGAGAGTGTCAGCGAAGTAGCAGACAAGGCTGAGGAACTCCCCTATCAACCTCTAGTGATAAATTGTGGCAAACATGCCTGTAGTCTACCTTGGCCAAGGATTTAGATGGACAAATGAACAACACGATCACCACTGCTCAACTTGACAACTGTATATGTTTTGGTCAATCATGAGTTGACTTGGACTAAACAATTTTCTTTTTTTAAATGTTCATGCAATTTAGACGTTGATTAATACTTTATTCTTCTTGCAGGAATACCTCTTCTTTCCACTCATTTACACTTGGCTCTGCTATCCTTGGGTGCATACTAGAAGATTGCTGGTAATTATGAGATCCTTATCAATCAGATTTTGTGAATACCAATCTGATTATTGTCACAGCTGGTATATAGCAAATACCAGTGTATAAGTCAGAAAAATACTTTATGCCAAATGATGGAACAGACCTTATACAACATGCAATATTATGCATTAAAAAATTGTTGAGCATTCAGTCTTAAGGGAACTGTATTAGTTTAGTCCCTACGGGTATGCACCCAATATGCATAGATAAGAAACTAGTCATAAATAAAGAATGAGCAGGGTTGATGCTTCTCATAAATTCTTACTACGTTTGAGCCTTGGTTACAGCCTAGATACGTAACCAAGCTCGTGATCATGATATTCCTTCATTCGACAGTGATATATAAAGAGAAGTTTGCATTGAAAAAGGCATAGCATGAAATAAGAAAAGACTCGTGAAATGTTTCATGACCTGAGAAAACAATTCAATCGTTGACGTGATCTTGAGGCAACAACTGCATGCGAAATTGCTTCCACCAGCATGGCCCAACATTGCAGATCAAGTATGGTAATATGTTCCAGAATACGGGCAGAAAGAAGAGGTGAAACTTTGGTTCAGAGTAATCACATAACAAGAAGGAAGTGAATAAAAAGAATGATCCTTTAGCCACGGGGAAGGAAGATAAAGCCTCTCGTGCTTCCGGTTACAAGAAAGAGCTCGATATCGGTTACAAGAACTTCATAATTTCAAATTCTAAAAGTTTGATGCCAATAAGGTGGCAACGCTCATCAAATGTTTCATGACCTGAGAAAACAATTCAATCGTTGACGTGATCTTGAGGCAACAACTCCATGCGAAATTGCTTCCACCAGCATGGCCCAACATTGCAGATCAAGTATGGTAATATGTTCCAGAATACGGGCAGAAAGAAGAGGTGAAACTTTGGTTCAGAGTAATCACATAACAAGAAGGAAGTGAATAAAAAGAATGATCCTTTAGCCACAAGGAGGGAAGATAAAGCCTCTCGTGCTTCCGGTTACAAGAAAGAGCTCGATATAGGTTACAAGAACTTCATAATTTCAAATTCTAAAAGTTTGATGCCAATAAGGTGGCAACGCTCATCAATATGGAGTCATAATAAAACATAAAGATTATACTTTCTCATTGTTTAAAACAAAAATAAATAAATATATATTATGTCATCATGCTATTGAATTCTACCTATAATTGTACATACATACATACATACATATATATATCTATACGTGTATGTATCTTGAGAGTATGTATAATTCCTTTTTATCATTATATTCTCTCTAGGTACACACGCATATATGTGTATATATATATATTTAAGTGCAATTCAAAGATATTACCAGAATACCATGGTGGCATTATATAAATAAATAAATAAATATATGTAAAGTTACAATATTGACCACTTCCACACTCAAAATAAAAGAGAGGTAATAGTTCATATGATATTAAATGTTTAATATTTCTCTTGTTATAAAAATTGTCCAAGTAGCTCATGACTGTCCAAGGTATACTTTGTTGCTGAGCCGTTAAATGCTTCACCAAAGTAGTTAGAAGTTACAATGTTGACCACTTCCACACTCAAAATAAAAGAGAGGTAATAGTTCATATGATATTAAATGTTTAATATTTCTCTTGTTATAAAAATTGTCCAAGTAGCTCATGATTGTCCAAGGTATACTTCGTTGCTGAGCCGTTAAATGCTTCACCAAAGTAGTTAGAAGTTAGAACCCATACCTAATGGTCTGACGATGGACTAAATTGGTACCCCATTCCTTGAATCCCGTTTAGCAATGCTTCCTCCCCTTCGTCTGCGCTTGCAACCAAAAATGCATTTTCCACAATAATAACATGTTCCTCCCTTTAAATTTAAATATCAAGAAAACACAAAAATTGATAATTGTCACAACGGCTAACCACCACTGACATTTATCTTAAAATATAAGCATTTATTTTTAGTCGAAATAACAATAATCAACTAACAAGTCGTTTACACATGAATCAATTCAGTTAATCATAACTTCCATTTCATAAGATTGTGATATTCGAGAGTTTCTAACTAACCATTACAACGGCTATAATATTATTTTAAAAGATCAAAAAATTTGGGATGTAACACTTATCGCACTTGTAGCATTGAACTTTAGACAAATCTCTGTTTTTGTAGTTTTGACTATTCTTCCCTCTTTTCTGTTTGAATTTCCTCTTCTTTCCTTTATTGTTTGTGTTCGCATTAAAGGCTTGAATTTCTCCCTCTTTATTCGGACTGATCCCGCATGTAATTAGTCTAGAATCTTCTTGAGTGCAGTCATTCTTAAGATGGTCAAATTTTGGTAAAGTAGGTCTTGCTCTAATACCTTGAATGAAGGATTCCCAACTAGTTGGCAACCCTTTAAGAGCTATTAAGGATAATTTCAGGTCATCCACATTATTTCTAATAGTTGAAAGTTGATCTTTCAATTCTGAGATTCTCATAAAATAAGATGTAATTGTTTCTCCTTTATTCATCTTGATATGCAGAAGTTGCTTTTTCAATGTAAGCAGTCTGCTTGTATTATTGATCTCATATGTATATTGAATAGTCATGAACATCTCATAAGCGGTTGTTAATTTTGATATATGTTGAAGGATATGATCCTTAATAACATCAATAATGATTTAATGGCCTTATTGTTATGCCTCTTCCATATTGTTTTCTCTGGTTCATTTTCAGGCATCGAATTTCTTCTTCTACATATAATTCCAATATAAGTTCTCGAAGGATGATCATTATCCATATTCTCCATGATGCAAAGGTTGATACACCTTCGAGTCTGTCTTCTAGTTTGACACCGTTCACCATGATTTCTCTTTTTAATAGATTTTATATAAATCTGTTGATGGAGTAATAATTTCATTCGATGTTTATTTGCACTTTATCAATTAGTCTCTAATACCATATGAAGGAATATGATCTCAGATAGAATACAAATAAATCTGATATTATTTATTGAAAAAGCCAATTCTGATATATATAAATATATTTCTCATCCGTGATATCAGACAAGTTCCATTTCTTAGACTGAATTATATAACTGTCACTAAGAAATAAGCCGATATGCAAAATAATGTGTAGCAGAGCAGACATAAGTTTGGAGAGGTAATTGCATGTGTTTGATCAATGCTTTTCCAAATGCAATACACATGCTATGTATTATATGAGAAAGGTCACCCACGCAGGGGCATGACCTTGCATGGGTTATACGTGGTCTTTTGTTGACTTTAATTACAAGAATCCTGATGATAATCAGGTCTTCACAAGAAGCATCGGGCCTTAACTAATCAGGCCTTAAACACTTGCTTCATTATGAGATAAGATTGATTTAATAAATTGGATTATAATAATTGTTCACGTTAGTGTGTGTATATCTATATATAATTTATATACAGACATAATCATTATCATGAATCAATCTGAAAGATGCTACCACATTAAAAGCAAGATGAATGGGACCAACATAAACACAACTAAAGATAGATCTTCATGTTACATCATCTAGAGCACACTATACGGTATTACCAAAGAATCCAATCTACATCTAAGCATAGGATATGTTGACATCAATGACAACCATTAATTATAGTAACAACAATAACATTAGCATCACATTCCAACATATTGCACAAAGAGAATTGATTACATTGTTACCGTGGTAGCTAGTTTTAGCTTTGTCAGCAAAAACTCTTTCAAAATTGACATAAATTCACATTGTGAAGGCATCTAGAAATGATAAAGCAAATTCTAGGTGCGGACATATGTTTGGATATGTGTTGGATATGATATGCAGTATACAAGTTACTACAATTAGGTGAAAGGCCATTTGAATGGAATTCCTAGATTGGTAATCAAAGCTGGTCTAGTAAAATTTGTTGCAACTTATAAAATAGAAGACTATATCAAAGAGCAAGAGGAAGCATATGCAAGAGTTGCAAATACAACAAGGCATCCGTTGAGGAGACGATCTATGCAAAAGATTTGTATTTTAACGATGTTTGATCATTCACTTGGCAAGACATGGTGGGAAAAGTAAATGAAACTCCAAAGGGGTACACGAGCCCAAGTTATGAGAAGGTGCATTGTACTTTAAACATAGAGAAACTTCATTGTCTCCCATGAAGACCTCATGGAGAGAAACAAGCATGGCTATTCTTTTTTATGGATGGAGGGATGCAAAAATAGGCCATTAATCAATGTGATTGCACCATGCCTTGAATGGGCATTTTTTTGAACGTTGTGGACTATGAGGGGTAGGTGAATTATGCATAATTTACTATTGACATCTTTGTATGGTGCATCCAAAAAGTGATTTCTCAAAATGTTTTGCAAGTTATAATGGACATCACAGAATGGCAGAGTGTTTGGTATGTTAGTTGAGACACGGTTCTTAGATATATTTTGGACACCTTGTGTTGTGCATTCAGTCAACCTTATGCTATAGAAAATGGTTATGAAAATATATTGTATCAAAGAAGTCTATGTTGATGTTTAAGAGATCCAAATGGTCATCACAAACCACCACATGTAATTGGGTATTGTTCAGGTTATTCTTGCGACTAGAGCTATTAATGGTAATTGAAATAGTGGATATTTGAATTTTGTGTTTACTTTATTATTTTCTTAAAAATATATACATTTTTTTGTGCTTAAGTTTTTCATTTTCAAATATGTTGTTGAGATTAGATTCTCATCCAACACAATTATCTTGAGATGGCTTTTGAAGATGTGAGAGACACTTTTTTGGTATGCTAATTAGCAGATCATCATCCATGTGGGGTTAATATAACATTGGGAGGGCAGCCAATGTAAAGCAAATGATTCTAGATGATGCTTCGCGGGACCTCGAGCAATATCTTGCTAGGTTCACAAAGCTCATGATGAACTTTGCTGACCTGGATAAGCCTTGCTGGGGAGAGGTTTGTGATGGCACTGACTCAATAATTGAGAAGAGGAAATCCAACTTAAATTTAAAAGAGGAAGATCCTAACTTCTTGAAAGAGGTGTACTCAATTTGTGTTGAGGGGTGGAACAACATGACCACCCTCTTTTTTTTTGTTTTTAATTTTTAATTTTGAAATAGGCCGTTGACACTAGATTCACATCCAATACAATCATCTTGAGACGACTTGTGAAGGTGTGAGAGGCCACTTTTGGTACACTCATCAGCCAATTATTGTCTATATAGAGGTAAGCTAACACTAAAAGGGTAGCAAATGTAAACAAAATGATTCTAGATTATACTTGGTATCACATCTTGTTCAATTAGCCTAACTTGATTATTGAATTTTGTTTTTTAATTGTTTAATAGTAAACAATTAGGCAATATGGTTTGATTATGTTTAGTGTCTTTGAAGAATGATTATGATGGTTATGGCCGATAATGTTATTTTGATAGGAATTGGGGATGATTTCTTAAATCGGAGATAGAGTATCATCAAGGAGAGTTTTAGTTGATGGAGCCAACTTGTCATGATGGAATCACATGCACACATACACAAATGCACTTGGGCCATGTGGTTAAGTCGCATAAAATTAGTGTATGTGTGTTCCTCACTTGTATACAATCTCCTAAGGATGAAACCTAGAGAGTGTGGGGTCATGAATCAAACTTAGCACAATAGTCTGCTCATAGTTGATATATATTATTAATATTATGAATAAATAATATATATTTTAATGAAAATATTACAAGATTATTTTATTTTATTATTATACCACTTAAATGGATAAATAAATTAAAATAAAATAAATATCATATATTTTCTTAATGTAATACCCTTATTTTATCAAAAGGAGGATTGAAATTATTTCAAGAGAAATAAAATCAAAATCAAAATAAAATATAGAGAACTTAAAACTTCCCTTTACGTGCTTTGTTAATGCTTCCACAATTTGTATGGAAAAACTAGTAAGATTTTGTTGGAGAGTGTACATTGGTCTTATGCCTGCTAAATGGATTTTACATACAGTCAAGCGTTTAAGGTGACACTTTGTAGACTCTTTGATCTATCTTAACATACAAGATGCAGTGAGGGTTCACTGTTATTGCAGTTTCAGTGTTTAGTAATTCATTGCTTCAATAAAGTTTGTCATAGCCATCTCTCTCAATCATATAATATCCTCAGGAGACCTGATACCATTAATACAAATCTTAGATGCATTATCAACCAATCCATACCAACTGTCTCTTTGGTTTACTAAACAAGAACTTTGATTAAATGTGCATTACTGCAATTGTGATTTGATTGAATTGGGCCAGAATGCAAGCTTGCTTGTCAAATTACAATCTCTTAGACATGGGTTCACTTGCTTTCTATTTGGTAGAACTCTTGTTTCTTAATAACATGGTTAGGCATTCATAATAATGAATTTGGGACATGTATACACAATTTCACATGTAGAAGTCCTTTACATACAGGCTTCTTTTTGTTTGCTAGCAGGCTACTTTTAGGGCTTTGCTTGATTGTCAACAGACAGATTCCTGGTTGAAATTTAGCGTGCATAGCAAAATAATTGCAGAGATTGTTTGTGCCGGACCATGAATGATATCTCTATTGAAAGTTGGAACACACATAAAATTGTCTGTAAAAGTTCTGTATTTATATTGCGTTCTTTTTCTTCCAAAAGAAGTGGATATTATTCTGACTCCTATGATAATCATGAATTGGTTTTCCAGGCTTCATGGTGCCACATGGGATCCATATCTGAGCCACTTCTGTGTATTTTGCATCTTGATAGCTTGATAGCATACACACCATCTGGTGAGTGGAAGAAGTTCTTAAAACTTTCCAGAGACTCTTTGTTGACAAAGGCATATTGGTTTTTAATTTTTGAAAAAATGGCCCCCTGAACTAGTTCTGTATGCTTTTTTTTGAAAGTAGAATTTTGAAACAAAAAATCTAATTTGATTGAATGTATTTTTGTTAATTGTCGAAGGGACATTCTTTTTCTATGAGTAGGCACCTATTCTATTTTTTTTTTCCATCATTTGTGGTGATTAATTTTCACAATGACCATATACAGTTACACCTGTCATATTATTTGTGAGTCTTTCCATGAAGGTTTTGGTTCTGAATTCATCAAATTAGTCTAATTTTTTATTTCATTGATCCAAATTACTTTTAAAGTCATTGGGAACGTGTGTATATAAGAGTTAGCTTGGAGTTCAGCTTATGAAGTCATGGAGGCCCATCTCTGGATTCTGACTTCATTATCTTCTAAGCATTGATTCTGTTGGCCCCAACACTTGCTTTGTCTTCAGTCTCAAGATTCACAGGAAGAATGTTCGCTTTTGCATAGGTTGTTGTATGGGCTCATATTTGTTATCTTCCTGTGCTATGGAAGTTACTCTTAGATGCAATTTGCTGGTGAATTCTCAAGCTTACGAAGTAGCTCTTTCAATCTGACCTTGAAGTTTCAATCGTCTATTTTCCTTATTTGGCCTCATATATCTCATATCATTGATTCATTATCATCTCTCAACAGCTGAAATTCTATCTTAAAGGTAATGTTCAATCCATTCCAAATTCTGAAAATGGTTTCTTGGATGGTCCATGCACTAAATTACTATTGATTAAAGGGTATCTGCAAATAACTGTATGCAATCATTTCATTAATTGAACATCCTGGCCAGTATAGTCTCACTAGTGCGCTACGATGTCTGACATGGTCTCTCTCTCTCTCTCTCTCTCTCTCTCTCTAACAGAAGTAGTTTCTTCCCTCTGACATGGATGGTAGCCACAGAGATTCCTATTCATTTTTCCGAAAACTTGGTACAAAAATGGTATGAACAGTCCTTCTCTCTGTCACTTGAAAAAATGCGACTATCTCCTGCTTTGGTAAAATCCTCGCAGCTTGGCTTTTTGCCCCTTGGTCATCTCAGATTGTGTTTCCTCCTTTTTGATATCATTCGGCAATAGGGTGCTAATTTGTCCTAGTCTCTTTGTTTGTTGTCCATGTCACTTTTTAGAAATAGTTACAGTCCTCAAGTGTTCACGGAGACGGGGTAATATCTTGTCATATCTTGTAAGGTGAGTTTCATTTTGACAGGACAGTGCATTTCTTTGACAGTGAAGTGGCTCGTGACGCTGTGCTCTTGTTACTATGCCTCAAATGGGATGTATTCTTGTTGCCAATTCATACAACTTCGCTTCGTTTCTTATTTGTAACCAGTTGTGCAAACCTTCTGAGTTCCGGCTCTGCTCTCCTCTTATTCTGTTCTGTATTGCCTCTTTGAAGAATGCTACTTTGTTTGAAAGTAGGAGACCAGGGGTATATATATATTCAATGCCTTCTTCTTGTCAGTCAAATATATGTTTACATCGCTCTCTAACAGTTTCTCATTCAAGTTCATTCTTTGCTTGTCATACATATATTACACAAACATAAGTCAACGTGCCACGAGGTTGGGTAGGTAGAGAACAATATGATTTATATGCCTGTGTAGGTAATAATAGAATAAGGTGAAATCTATGCATGCTATGCTTCTCTTTTGACATCATATTCAATTACAGTATCTTAGGGACTGTGGGAAGCTTCAACCAATTGACATTTTATCCGATTCATGTTCTCTCCAGCATCCTACACATGAATGATCATGTAGTAGAACTACATGCAACATTTTCAGAAGCTTATGTCCTTCCTTTTGCTATGAACTGATATTGTTGTGTGAGTTATTGACATCTGTGGACCCAACTTTGTGTCATTGATGCCAAATGTACAATGTAGTGAGTTAACAACAAACTATTCTAAACACTGTTAGGAAACTCAGCTACATATAAAATTTAAACCATTTGGATCAATAGCATAAAACCAAACATGTGATATAGAAACTTATTTTTATTCTCATTGCAATCAATTTCAATGGACAGGCCTTAAAGAATACAAGGATGATATTATTCAATAAAAATTGCAATAGAGCTTTCTTATTACCTTTAAAAAAATGGAACATATAGCGCAACTACCATCGGTTTATAGTTGGAGCTTGGAACGAATCATCCATATATCCCATAAGCAACCCTCCAACATAATGAAAGATGAGTAGTCACATGCACATTAGTTAGCAGTCAGTTCTATGTCCAATCACAGTGCCATTTGTCTTACTTATCATCTTCTAATAAGCTGTCTTATTTATAATATATCTCCTTACATAGAGTAGCTGCACTTACAATAAAGTGCATCATCAACAGTATAATTCTTCTATATACTCAATGGAAAAGTTAGATTCTATCAATCTGTGTTGCCTTTGTCTTAGAAACTGACTGATTATGTAGATTACATGTTATGTGATGAATGGCACATTAAGGCCATTTTATTGTTTATTTTATTAAATCATAACTAGAAAATATGGCTATCAAAGGATTCACATGCTCAAATATTAATGTGTTTTATGCAACTTTATTTATTGCATAAGCATATAAGATTTGTAAGTACTGTATAAACTTTTGTTATGCAAGTTGTCTTGAATATTTTCATAAAATTTAGCTTTTTTCTGTTGCAATACTTAATTATGATGCATTCTAAATTTGGATGAAATAATGACAGGAGACATGGTGTCAATTCCAACTCCTCCTGGTACTGCATTGATTTGGCCTGTTCCTTGTGGGTTGCTGCTAGAAAGAGCAGCTGACAGGAATTATCTACCTATTAATGCAAGTTCTCCAGGTCAGTCTTTGCCGGCTACACGGGAGATGGGCCGTGTTAGTAGAGAGAGTTCTCTGACTCCTTTTAATAGTCACTCTCCTCCTAATTTTCGATGGCCAGCTCATGATCATCGAGTAATCTCCTCACACTACATTCTCAAAGATACTTTGGAAGAGCCTCAGGTTTATATAATTTTTTCCTTTTCCTATTGTGTTTGATGTCTCTTTTGTTTTCAGTTGACAAGACAGTCGTTGACAGGAGGGGTTAAGATAGCTCTAGGTTTTTCTTCCATTGGTTTGAATTGCACTTTGGAGCTGCCTTATCAAGGACTTTGGCCAGTTTGAATAGTTGTGTCTTTGTTTATGGTAAATACACAGGCTTCATGTTCTTAGTGCTCTCTCCTATTTCTTTGGTTCTCACATATAAACTTCTTCCCACGCAGCAGTGGTCATCTCTCTTATTCAGGACATTTGTGTCTCACATCTTACCCTTGGATGACTCTGCTGTTCTGCTGTTCTGATCTTCACCCTCTGTTTGTCTTCCCCTCCCTGTAATAATCTGTTTCAGTGCTGATTGCTCTCTTTAATATCCTTTCAGACTTTCCTACTTTTCAAAATTTTACTTGCTTCCACTTTTTGCTTCCCAGTCTTGTATAAGACTCTCTCTAATGCTCTTTGGGAGGTTGCTCTTGTCTCTTTAAACCAAACTGTTGATTATTCTACTCCACCCCACCCCATCTTCATGGTTTTCACCCTATGCATTGTTGATCTGATGATGAATGTTAAGCCTTGCATATGAGAGTTCTTTTTAGCATTGTCCAAAATCCTTCCTCCACTTTTATCACTTCTAGAGACCATAGTTGCCTCTTTAGCATAAGAAACATGAGTTTCTTGAGTCATGAGAGAACAAGATCATTACTACATTCCATCACTCACCTGAGATCTTTTGGTGTTCAGTTGGGTCTCTTATACCAATTCTCTTTATGATATCCTTGATCAACCTGCCATTAGAGTCCCCTACCCCTCCCCCTTCTTTGTCACATGTTTCCAATACGTCATGTTTGGGCAGCAGTTTTAAAGCTTGCTCCAACAAAGTGCTGAATTGTGAGGGGCTCCAAGTTGACTATGGATTCACTTACTCACCCCACTTCATAACTATTGCGTGAGATACGTTAGTAACAAGTTACTCTCTTTATGGGCACAACTTTTAATTGAATACATTTCATAAATTTGAAGAAAGCTCCATTGCAATTAGCTACAACTCAGTCATAATTGGTCATACTTTTATGAAATACTATGCTATAGTACTTGAAACGTTGCTTTTCAAGGTATTGGTTTTCAGAGAGGTTTCCAGACTATTGTCTGATATACATGTTTCATTGAATTGACTTGTGTCGGACACCCTCCTATCTATCTGTATGCTTTTGAACGGGTGAGTGATGATTGCTAGAAAAGCATATAGTGTCAAGGATTTGTTCTATTAATTTGTTAAAATGAGATGGACATGTTCCTAGAATTCTACACTTAAACGAATATTGTAGGATGCTTAAAAGTTCTACTGTTAAAAATACATTGCCATCCCTGCAATGACAAGATCATTAACATTGAGAACAAGAAATACAAGGTTATCACCATCACCTTTGACAAGATATTTTGGGTAGAAAGATGTCCTTTAAATCTTGAATTTCTAAGAAGTTGGTCAATTTTTGTGTACCAAGCTCATAGAGCCTACTTAATATTGGAGTAATTGGGATATCACTTTAGTGTTTACTTTTGGTGTAATTATTCAAGTCCCTTTTACTTTATTAAACTTCAGCTAAACTTAGGAGTGCTTTTCTATTATATAGATCTATGTTCCCCCAAGTTTCTGGTACGGGGATGGCGGGGGACGGCGGGATGGGTTTCTGGGACGGTAAATTTTTTTGGCGATTTTGGGGACGGGGGGGGGGGGGGGCGGCAAACGGGGATGGCTATATATATATATAGGGAAATTTTAAAATATACATTGAAATTTGTAAACATACATGTCATTCATATGAAACTAAGCACAAAGCATGTCATTAAAACATAATAGAACCAAAACATACAAAATTTGAATGCCATCTATGAAATAATATCCGATTTTACTATTTACGTACCAAATTGTCAAAATGCATATTAATACAATATCAGAGAACATTGAACAATGAACATTAAGTTATTAACAATTGTCAATATCATAAAACTCATAATGATAAGCATGATAAATCTGAAAATCAAAATCAAAATATGCCCAAAGCTATAGGCCCAAAGGGTAGAGGGCTGCCATAAAGTAATAAGTATCGTATTATCAATGTATCATAATCATGTTCATGTTCAACACAAAAAGCAAAACATAGAAAATGAAGCAGACTGCTGCTCCTATTTTGCCTCTACTGCCATGGCATCAAAATCAGAGTCCTCACTGTCATCCTTCACAGGAAGCGTAGTCTCATCTAATGGAACCCCAACCAGTCCTGGTGCTGTGTCATCCTCATCTATCTGGGCCACATCCTTAGGCTCAGCATCACATCGCAAAGCTGGTGTGTGCCTATACTTTGGAGTTTAACGATCGGCAAGTCGAAGAGCATGATGCACTGTCACTAGCTTTTCCGCTCTTTTAGAGGTAAGTCTATTCCTCTTGATAGAGTGGATATATGAATATGTGGTCCAATTCCTCTCTGCAGCTAAGAAACTAGCAACCTGTGAAAGGAGGCGACTGACAAGTATCTTTAACTCAAGTGTATCTCTCCCATGCCAGGTCCACCATCCAATAGGATCCCTCTGTGCCAAAACAACTCTATCCAACCTTGCTTGTGGCTTACCCAAGTTTGGGCCACGAAGGTTGGTGAAGTCAAGGAATTGTGCACGAAGAGTAGAGGCATCTTGAGCTGAATACATCTTATCAATTGCTCTTGTGAAGCCATCCAGAACCTCAGGATCATCACATGGGAGGCCCCTTCCACCCAACTGTGCATAGGATTTGGGATTTAGAGCAAAGGCTGCCATATGAAGCGGGGTATTCATTATGTTCCACCTCTGCGTCACAATAGGCCTAATATGCTCCTCATAAAAGCCCAATGTAGGATCCGTTGCCGCAACAATTCTCTTCATCTTACCCAGCATGCTGTCAATAGTCTCATAGATCTCTCCCAAACTAGGAGCATCAAACTAGGAGCATTAATATCAGCATATCTAATGACATCAACAATAGGTGCTATGACAGAGCAAATATATCTGCAAGATCAAGATGCCAACAAAAATAAAAATCAGAATTAGAATTTTAAGATTATTAGCAAGAAAATCAGCAAGCACAAGACTAATAGTAAATTTAAAAATCAACAACTTACTTCATTGTGGACCACCAACTCTCATCAAGGATCCTTTGCCTCACCGCTTTTCCTTCAGAGGACTTAGATTGAGACCATTGTCCCCACTCTGGATTCACCACCATCAATTGAAGGGCCTCATACATCTCAATCATCCTCTCCATCAAGATGAAATATGTGCAATACCTATAGCAACAATTAAAAATTAAAAATTTAAACTTAAACATTAATGATTAAAATTTAAAACAAAATGCATCACATGTAGGTAAACTTATAAATAATTTTTTTTAATAACTAAAGTTAAAACAAACTAAAAGTAAACTATAATTATAATTGACATACCTTGTCTCGGCTGGTTTGAGAAACTCCTTCTTAGAGAAGGACCTGAATAGAGCAAGTGAAGTGTGGTGGTTGCAAATAAACATTTGCACTTCTCTAGCTTCTAGCACCGCTTGTTTCACCCATTCAATCTTCCCTATGTCCTTCAATGCATTGTTCAAGGAATGAACACAACAAGGGGTCCAAAATATGTGCCTATAAGCACCCTCTATCATCAAACTAGCTGATTTACACACAGGTGCAGAATCTGTGATAACCTGTACAACATTAGAGGGCCCAATCTCTTCTATGGCATCTCGCAAAATGGTGAACTGGAAATCTGCATCTTTCTTCTTTCTTGAGCAATCTATGCCTCTCAAAAAATAAGAGCTAGTAGGGGATGTGACAATGATATTGATGAGTGGCCGATGTCTAACATCGGGCCACCCATCCATCACAACAGAGCAGCTTGTCCTAACCCAAGTGCGTCTCATATCCTCAAATAACAAAGCAACCTTTGAGTACTCTTCATCTAGGATAGTGGTTTGTAGCTTATGCTCACCAGGGGGTACAAATGAGGAATTCATGCTCAAAATATCTTTCACCATTTGTTTATAGTAAGTGGAACGGGCTGCATTATATGGGATACCATTAGCAACAAAGAATCTACCAATGGATGCCTCACACTTCTCCTTTGCCTGTGCATTAAACATACTTTCCACCGAGCCCTTCTCACCACTACTTATCTTTCTCTTCCCTCTGAACCCACTAGGGCTGCCACTAGTACCAATGGCGGATGAAATATGCCTAGATGATTGTGAGGGAATGGATGGTGATGTCACTGTCAAATTTTGTCCCTCCATTTCAGCCTCTAAGTGCAATCTTTGGCATTCTAATTTTTGTTCATCGGTTAGGTTAGGACAAGCTTTGACTCTTTGGCATGAAACACTTAAAAAAAGCGACTTCACTCTTGTATAGCTGCCCCTAAAATCATCAAGACAAACATGGCAATCCCAAACCCTAGTCCCTCCCGAATTCCTTTTATCTTTTGGCCAAGGTGTGACATATTGGAGAAGAGGTTTTTTCCTATTGAAAGGACCTTTTGCAAAATTCTTCATAATGGCGGAAGGGCATTTAAACAAATCAGCTTTAGGATTGGGTTTTTGCATAGTGTCACTACTAGCAACATCAACCCTTACATTTTCTTCTTCACTACTACTACTTGTACTCCCACTGCTGTTCATTGTGTTTAAATATGCAATTGAATAGATATATGAGCTGAAATAATGAAAAAATAAAATAAAATCAGACTTTGCAAGCTGCAAATTTGTTAAAAAATTGATTGATGAAAGCACAAAGAGTTTTATACTTACTTGGTGGACAAAATAGAAGATCAAACCCTTGGTCAAGCTCTTGGAAGCAAAAATATTACCTCCTCTACTTGCAAAATGAAAACTTCAGCTGGCTGCAACATAAAATGAAAACCAAACAATTGTTAAAACAACTTAAATGTGTGGTGTTATATACATTTTAGGGTTTTTGGAGGAGTGTGGCTCACTAGCCGATCAAGAAGGAGGCATTAAATGTTTTTTAAAAAAGTTTTGAGCATACAAAAAAGGGGGCAGCTGGCCGTACCCGGTACGGTTGGGGGACGGCCAGACGTCCCCTTTCCGTACCAGGTACGGCGGAATGTCCCCCTTTTGTCCTCCCCACGTCCCCAAGTTTCCGAAATGTCCCCTGAAAAAAGGGGACATTTGGGGACGGCTGGGGGATGTCCTATACCCGTCCCCCCATCCCCGGGACGTCCCCGTCCTCGAAACGTCGAGTTTTAGGCTGGGTACGCATCCCTGGGGAACATAGATATAGATTGAGCTAACTATTCATGTGTCAAGTTGTCTCAAGTTATATTATTAAGACACTTGTCATGTTTTTATTTAATCGTTTACTAAGGTCTATAAATCCATTTTTCAATAAAGTAGAAGAATCAATATCCCAAAACCAAATGATGTATGCCTCTCAAAACCACTAAAATGTCCTTTTGTCATAATGAGATGCTATCAATCGAGAAACCTGTGAAGATTGATGTGGAGCAAGATCCATGTTTGATGAAGATGGATTGACAACATTGATGTGGCTATCATGAAAGAGGGGATGAATGTCCTTAAAACAATCCTTCGAATCTCAATATGAGAATCCACCCAAAAAAAATGATGTTTGCAAGATATGAACCGCAAGTAGCTATGGGTTGAATTGATGATGACAGGCTAATATTGATCGCATGCTAGTCAAGAAGGAGGAAATTAATTCCTCAATGATCTTGTAAATTTACATTCTAAGATTTTGCCGAGAAAGATGATATGTAT
This sequence comes from Cupressus sempervirens, assembly GCA_028749045.1. NCBI lineage: Eukaryota > Viridiplantae > Streptophyta > Pinopsida > Cupressales > Cupressaceae > Cupressus > Cupressus sempervirens. Next base: position 638,675,288 of record CM053793.1, read on the forward strand.
GCAAGATATGAGTCTTGGGTAGCTAGTTTCGGAAGGTGATGGATGTCTAGCTGTATTCAATCAATGGGGCTTACACTTGTGCTGTTGCCAAACAGATCAAGTGCAATAGAAGATGGAGATGAAATCTCAATGAGAGGAGTAGAAATTGGGAGACAAGCCTCTGATCCTTTTGGACGTGCAAGACCTATGAAATGCTCAAGCTTTTCTAAGGTAGAATGTTTGTAGATTATAGAATTTGCGTGTGCAAGGAGAATGAGACAATTTGCTGCGAGATCCTTCAGGAATGGAGAGATATGAGGGTTTCCATGGATCTCTTAAAGTCGTGTTTAAAGTGTTTGGGGGAAATCATGTATGATTCAACACACAAATAACTCCTACAACATGGTCAATGATAATACCCCAAGTTGATCTACCCCTGGTGTGGCTGGCTTAGGTATGAGTCCATACAAATAAGGCTCAATATCTAGCCACTTGAGATGTATGAGGATGTCATTTTGCCAAGACTCATAATTATCCTCCTCTAGGATGGCAACAACAAGATAAATAGAAAAATCCATGATAACTCTAAAAAAAAAGCATAATACAATAATCTCAGTGCATCCAAAGCAGATTTGATGAAGTCATTTCACGCAAATTGGTCCTTTTCATGTGCCAAATTTTCATTTCAAATGTGAAACACAAAAAATGAATAAAATATACCTAAGTTATCGGGTTCGGACCTTGCTGCCTGGATCTGGGTCTGGGTTTGTGCTCGGGTTAGCTGCGGGTTCAGGTGAAGGACACTACCCAGATAGACAATGAATCTAGATGGACCCACGACAAACTCGGGAGGACCCATGGCGAATCCAAGAGGACCCATAGCGAACTCGAGAGGACCCATGATGAACTTAGGAGGACCTGTGGGTTTCTTTGATTTTTTTGAATATATAATGCATATATATATATATTGTTTTGTAAATATAATGCATATATATATACTCACGAACTCACCCACAAACCCAAATGGGAATTTTTTTTTGCTTGAACCCACGAACTTGAACCCCGAACCTTGAACCTTAATCTGTACTCGGACCCGAATCGACAACTTAGAAATATACCTATGGTAAGTTGTGGAAAGAAGTTGCATTAATAGTTTGACGAGCTCTTAAGAACCTTTTCATTGTCGCATAATTGATAAAATCAAAGATAGTGGGTTAAAAGGAATAACCTAAGTTACCATATTCGCTGCCCAGACCCGGAAGTCAGAAGTCGATTCGCGTGAAATTTGTAATCGATTCGAAACTGCTACATATTCATTGTTAGACTATGGAATCCGCTTCAAATTCGCACAATATGTTGTTCAAATTTTGGTCGAATTTCAGAAATGAGGAGCGAGTTTTGTCACTTTGACTTTTCAACAGAGAGTTTTACTTATTTTTGTCATTTCAACCCAAAAACGACGGGATTATTAAATGCTTTTTGGCATTCAACATTCATATTAGATGGCTTGTGTATTCCAGGACAAACTCTTTAACGTTTTGTGGTATTAAACAACATGTCTCTTCATTGCACATGAGCAAACTCACAACACAGTCTAGGTCTAGCAACCATAAAAAATACATAGTAACATTTAATAGATATGCTTAAGAAGTTGATTTGTGGTTGACTCTACAACGCATGGGAAAGAAGAATAGGACACTCGACTAAACTTCTCGACAGACTAATTGCATTTAGTAGGGTCTTCAGTTGCACCACTGTGCTTGTTTGTCCTGTAATCATACTTTGTTAAGCAAAACCATACTCAAATAACAATCCATATGCTCTTAATTAATTAGATATACTTTTTGGTTTCAATTATATGTTTGTTTTTCCATCACATGTCATCATAATTCTATAACAAAGTGTCCAAAAACTATTCGCTTCAACAATCTGATGTCTCATGTTTCGCAATACCCACTGCGGGTGAACAACTCATTCGTATATTTTTCTCCTAAACACATCAACATTAATTCCTCAAATAGAATGTGATTCAATCCAACTTTTTTATGATGTGGTTAACTTTAAATTTAGAAATGAGTCCAAACAAGATTACTTTTAATATTATCATTAGGGTGTATGAACTTATTTGCTAGAGAATATTTTTACATATATATATATATATATATATATATATATATATATATATATATATATATATATATATATATAATAAAATAAAAATTCTACAGACGAACCGGAAACGAACTTGAACCCAGCCCCAAAAATATTTGAGCAAATGTCGAACTCGAATGTTGAACTTGCATCCAAACCTGCAACTTAGTGAATAACCCAAAAAGATTATACTGGATGCTTACGGATCATAAAGATAAAAAAACCTAAATGAAAAACCTAGGAGAGGATTAAATTAGAGCCTGTCAAGTGTCTTAATCATATGACTTGAGGCATCTTGAACTATAGTTAACCAAATCTACTATTTGAAAAACACTGTTAAGTTTTAGCTAAAGTATAATGAAGTAATAAGGGAGCTATGTAATTAGTGATTGGTTAGTTAATTACTAAGGTGATATCCTAATTGCGCATTTAATACATTATAGGAGTTAAGAAGCTTGCGAACTGAATGATTGCTACCGTGCACCTAAAAACCTTAGGCTGCACCATGTACAAATCCTTGTTTAGGATGAAACTCTTCACATCCATATTATACAATTTTCGCCCAAAGTAAGCTACAACTGAGCATGCTAATAATATTTGTGATTAGCATGAAGCATTCCAGATGACCCTTAATTGTAGCAATTGGGAAAGAAACCATGACTTTGTATGTAAATTTCACTAAACTTTGGTCATATGTTTATTTACACAAGAGTTTTATTTGGTAGTTGTTTATGCATTTTTAGATGAAGTGATTAGGTTTTTGTTTATATAGCTTTTAGTAGCTTAGTTGTTGGTTTGAATAGCTTAGTGATTAGGTTTTAGATGATCTGTTTGGGTGCGTGCGTGTGTGTGTAATATATACAATTTTTTTTATTGAGAAATATACAAAATGTAAACCTAAATTATTGGATAATATGGTGCTTCATCATGGATCAATGTGAAAGATAAATATGAAAAACCAATTGATAGCTCAAAAAATATTCAAATAAGCCATATCAATATCATATATTTCTACGTTCACGATTGCAATGAAAACTATTGCAATTACAAAATGTAGCTCATTATGCATCAATCATCAAAACGATTATCAAATAAAGTCATCATCAAAATTGGTTGTTTATTTTCCGCTGCTGTAAGTTCAAGATCATGTTAACCCAAAGCGGTTCCACTCCCATTAGATGCGCCATGTCTAGGTATGTCATCACCATCATTATCATGATCATCATTATCCATAGTGGCTCTAGCAAGAGCCTCAATGGTTGCATCCAAGTTGGTACAGTCAGGTGGTATACTTTTAAATGTTTTTTGGTTCGCTTTTTCCAAAGTGAGCCCACTGATTTGCGCGGAGACAGGTTGGGAACACATATGATGTGTGCCCAAGTCTGCATGTGTCCAGATGGGTGGGCATGCATCTTGTGTGCACCCAGCCCGCATCTGGATACATATCCACATCTGGTGTGGACCTGCAGAAGACACCTCCTCCATCTAAGCTTAATATATATGCTGTTAATGAAATTACTTGTGAAGTATGCCCTGGATGTCCTAATTAGTGAGGCAGGTTCACACGTATCTGAATTTTAATTGGTTGATGTGACTTACATAGTGTAAATAGGAATTGGAAGGCTTTGTATTTCCTAATCTAGTTGTTGATATTCAACCTTTTGTGACATATAATGTTTCTACAGGCTTTATTAGTTGAAGAGAGAGGAAAAACACTAGCAATTAATGATCCACATGAACAAATACTGTGGACAAGTGAAATTGTACCTTATATTGTATCCTACCACAAGGGTAAGGTTCTCTTCGATTTTGATTTAAATCTTTGGACGTTTTCTCTTTTTAATCTCAGAATTTCATTGTTTATATGTGCACTGTTTTGATTGTAGACAAGGGAAGAATTAATCAGATTTGACTGTCTTACAGGGAACATGCGGCATTCCTTGTGGTATTTAAAGACAGTTAATTATAATATGGAAACACCATCTACCTTTACAGTCCACAATATGGTTCCTGTTGGTGAGCAAGCAAAAGGTTTGTGCTTGCAACGTATTTGGCAAGATAGGGGTTTTCAGCCAGTTGCTAATCAGGTATGTTTTCCTTTTCTTGATGCATGGACCTTATAGTAGTTGGCTATTGGGTTAGTGGAAACCATGTCTAAATTTGTTGAATGAAGCATAGTTTCTTTTGTGTTTTAAGTTTATCGTTACTGCATTTTTTCTTTTTTCAAATATGGTATTTTCACATTATTATAGATGGAAGAGAGTTCTTCTATTGCCATGTTGGAACTTTTGTTTAGAATTCTATCAGTGCATTTAATCATTGGTGGAAATGTCTCTGGGGGTGTTCAATTTTCCGCTCTGAATTGTAAGATAAAACATGCGACAAGGACAGGATTTGAAATATTATTATCGTATAGCATTCACACTGTTCATTGGATGTCCAAGAAAGGCATGTTCCTGAAATGTTCTCTATAACTTAGATTATGAGGTCTATAGAGTACCTTAAGCAAATGGTTCATAAAGTATAATTGTAACAGTTCTTAATTCACCAAAATGAATTCTAACAGTGAATTGATAAAATAAATCTATTGATCTGAAAATTCAAAATACCAATTCCTTTTTTAGTTGTATTCTCATTTAAACAGGGCTCTAGTTTTTGGTTTAGTGCTGCTGCTGGAACCGGATGAAAGATGAGGAAATTGAATAGAGGATGTGGAAAGATGATACACAGATGTACATAATTTACCATGGGCTTAAAATAACCTTAGAGCACATGTTGGATGAGAACTGCAATTAAGAAGGGGCTGTGCGCCCTCCCAATCTCCCAGTTCAGAAGATTGCAAACTATATGCATGAACTATGGAGAATCAAAAACCCATTGTGAGATGAAAGCACATTCCTTCAATGAACCTTTGAACTTGCTAACTCCAAGATTGTTTGCCCTTAGCTATGCTTATTTTAGGTTGAGACTTAAGAATTTCATAAGTACCTTCTGGGGGAGGTGGAACTTACATATGGTATGTGTGCTGACAAATATGGCTTTGCCGAAATTGCATGTTTTGACTGCTGTGTGGAGTTCAGCTGCCAAAGTTGTTGAGATGACCTGGTTTCCTTCTTGTTGTGGGAAATTCTGGCGTGGACAATTTCTCATGACCTTCGTCTTAGACCAATTATATTATTGATTCGTTTTGGTTTTGTGTGTTTGATTTGTTGTTTTCTGACTTCATCGTGCTTGGTGAAAACTGACCCACAGGTGGCTTTTCCATCATCAAGACATGTGATGTTTTTTTGTCTACCGCAGTGCTTCCTTGCTTTCCTAACATCCAATTTGCTGTATTCACCTTGTTGGTATGCTTGACAACCTTCTCTTTCAGGCCTTGTAAATGAGTAAATCTAGAATTGATAGTGGCAAACTTGACAATTACTGGAAAATGACTCAAGGCTGACATAAAAGTGATAAAGCAATCGCGGATGAGAAGAACTGTTCTCAAGTTTTTAAGACTAATATATTAACAATAGCCATTGACAGAGAAACTATTCCTATCGATATTAAATAAGTAATTGAGTGTTTAAAGGTGGGTGCTGGTATAAGTACAAATTGCAAAAACAACAAATGAGACATGACATCCTAAAAGGCTCTTAACACTTGCAAAAGCGTGATGAGCTCCAGTAGGAAAACAATCATGATTGAAATTATCAAGGAATATGAGTAATTTACTTTCTGGGAATAGGCACAAATTTCCAGCTAGAACAAGGGATCCTCTTAGTTAAAAACCCACCTTATACACAAAATTCATTATCTCATCAGATTCTGCCCTTGTGGTGTCATACTCTTAACATGCAAATAATTTGTTAAGATACTCATCATGGTCAGGAAATCCTTTTACTCATGCCACACCTCTTGAGATACTAGAATCAAGTACACATAGCATAAGATGGTTCACATAGAACTTGGGACCCTTTATACAATAAAATAGTTATAGAATAATCAATAATAAGTATTGAGAGGTTATAATCTCCTGAACCATGAATAGTGGCAGCTCCATGGCTTAGTTTGTCTATCCTGAAGATTGCTGGTAACTGTTGCCAAACTAAAATTATGCTTTGTTTTCCTACTAGCATGGAAAAAAAAGCATAATAAACTATTTCCACATGGAAATGTTGTTGGGGAAATTCAACCATTCTCATTCCTTGGATTTTTCCGGATGCAGGGACAGCTATGGAATGTTCTTGATATATAAATATAAAATTCCAACAGCAACCTAGAAAAGGTAGTGGATGGCATCGAGAGAGAGGTTGTCCTTAGGATAGCCATGGGATGCCTAGCCATTTCCAACTTATATGGATAACCAGTTGTCCTCAAGCCAAGGTTGGCTTGACTCATGACTTGGCTACAACACAGCAAAATGAAAAATCCCTTGAAACTTAGAGATTTTTAATGATTTAAAACTTGTTTTATACACCCTTTATTGAATAAAACTTAAAGACACTATAACATCATCAAATAGAATAATATTTTTCATCACATACATGAACAAGGAACATAAATGTTAAATCCATCACATACAATGTAAATTGTAGCTAAGTTTGTTTGGAATATGGAATTGAAACCAAAGGGATTTTGGATGAAGTGAGTTAAAAACTTAAAACCTTTAGACAATCCTTGTTCTAGCTTTAGTTTGACCTTAGAAAGGGAGAATGCGTATGGGGAATTATAGTGCTGAAGGTGTGCTGAATCTTGGAATTCTTGGGCCTAACTCGTAGGAAAAATAAAATTTCTAAAGCAACCTAGAAAGGGCAATGGATGGCATAGGGAGAGTAGTTGTCCTTAGGATAGCCATGGGATGCCTAGCCATTTCCAACTTATATGGATGACTAGTTATCCTCTGTGATCAAACCAAAGCTCCCAAACTCGGACTCGACTCGAACTCGGTAAGGCTAACTTGACTTATGACTCAGCTACAACTTGGCAAATTGAAAAAACCCTTGCAATTTAGAGATTTTTGACTATTTGAAACTTGTTTCATACACCATTTATTGAATAAAACTTTAAGACACTATAACATCATCAAATAGAAGCTAATTTTTCATCACATACATGAACTTAGAAATAAATGATAAATCCATCATATATAATGTAAATTATAGCTAAGTTTGTTTGGGATATAGAATTGAAACCAAAGATGTTTTGGATGAAATGAGTAATTCACCATGAAGAACCACCAATGAATTATTAACAAGCATTGTAACAACAATTTGATCAAGTCTCTCCCTGAGCTACCCTACTCTAATCTAGCTCTCTAATCTCACCTCCTAAAATTAATGTCCTAAGGTCCTCTTAATCTCATCTAATGTAATGAAATACAAATGAGAAGGCCTTGGCCTTTTATTTGCTCAATTACAAGGAGGGGCACAGATCGAGGGCCAAAATTTCTTCCCAAAAACCCTAATTAGGGTTTCAAAGTTTACAATCAATTACATGAAGGCACCAATTCATCAACCAATAAGAAAATTACAATGATTTTAATAGCCAATGAGAAAATGGGACACTTGCTATGATTTGATTGATTGTGCTTGAAACTGAAATTTTCTAATTGGAGGAGGCAACCAATTGCCACCTCATCATCCTTGGGAATTTCCTCATGGAATTGACATGAATCGCTTACATCTTGGTGAACCTATGAACTTGATCTCTCTTGATTTTCCTTGGATATGTCCTCATATGGCTGGACCTTCTTTGCTTTCTTGAATTTCCTCTTGATTGCAATCTGAATTTGTGGGTTGATAGCTTGAACATGAATCTTTCCTTCCCACTTGAGTCCTCGGGCTTGAGCTATCTCCTTGGAGTATCCACTTGCAGTCTTGAGGCCTTGATCATCAAGTTGCCCTCTAGCTTCTCCTTCTTGAATTCACCTTGCCAATTTCTGTTGGCACGCCAATGGGGGATGTGCACCAAGAATGCTCTTCTTTTCCAAAATTTTCGATGAATGAATTTCAATCAGCTCTTGTTGGATTCACCTTGCAAAACAAAGGAGACAAACATTAAGTTAATGAAAAATGCTGAAAATAATTCACATCAATAATAAATAAAACTCATCCCAATTTAAAACCAACCATTTTGCAAAGTTGAGGCAAATTTTAATTTCATCTCAATCCAAAACTATTTATTAATATATTTTTATTTTTTGTTTCTAATTTTCATCACTCTCTCTCCTCAATTTTTTTATGTGTGAAGAGAGGTAGGGTTGTTTTGGCGATTTACATAAGGATGCGAGTAGGTTGTGGAAAATACTGATCATCAAGAATTTCCCCTGGGGGAGAATCCAGAGAGTTGGGAATTTCTGCCAAACATGGTGCTCTAAAAAATTTCTCAGTTCATCATTCCATGGTGATTCCTTGTTATACTTGCTCATGATGTTGCCCTCATGCCATAAATTGGTCTTTAAATGCCGTAGGGGATGGCAAAGTTGGGAAAAATAATTTGTGGGAGAATCCTGAGAGTTGGGAGTTTTGCCCAGAGGGAGAATTCTGAGTGTTAGGAATTTCCCTTGGATGCACTTTTGCCACTTATACTTCCCAAAACTTTCCATCTTATGTGTTATTCCCATTCTTTTGCTAAACTTGCGAATTTGCAATGTCTTAGCAAGCATCTCTTTTGGTTGACGGGGAGAAAGAGAAAAATCCTGAGAGACGTGGAATTTCCTCAGGAGTGAGAATCGTGAGAGATGTGGAAGTTCTCTTGGATGGAGAATCTTGAGAGAAGTGAAATTTCCCTAGGAAGGGAATCCTGAGAGATGTGAAATTTCCCCCGAACCTAGTACACTCCCAAACTTTGTCTTATTTCTCAAACATGCAAACCCTTATCATCCGGACTAAAATTCAACCCATCAATTGGACTTAGGCTACGAAAATTCCTCAAAATGGCATGAAAATGCTCACACAAACCTCGAACAAAAATTACTTCTCAGTGAGCTAAACTTGCTCAAACTTACCCTCAAACTCGGAGACCACAAAAAAGTTGCCAACCAAAATCGCCTAAGATGTCGACTTCTACTTGCTAATGCAAAAAAAGGGGGTCCGCATTTGCAATGGGGTGATGGTGTGAAAACTACACAACAGTAACCAAAGTGCCTAAGGAGGGGACAATACAACTACAATGGGACTTTCAACTATCTCTCTACTATAAAAATTTTGAAAACCTTTATTTCCAGGCCCTTTGAATGATGTTTCTCTTAATTTTCTGTGGACTACATATACACATGAAGCTCTTCTACCACCCCATAATATAGATCATTTCTCCAAAATATTTTTCCTCAATGAGAAAATTTTGTAGTGATATTATCAATGATGGAACCATGTGTATTTTTCAGTACAATGTAATATAGATTAGGGTTAAGCAGTGTAATATATCATTGTATTGTAAATGGTTGAGTTAGTATAGTAAAAGTGTGGTGTTTTTGCCTATTTAATTTTTTTTGGAAAATGTTTCCCTTTGTGGATTATCTTATTATAATATTATATTGTAAGTACACTATTGTTTACTTTCTTTTCCATTTAAGATTCTATAGATTTTACGTCCTTTTTGTAGCTTTATTTGTATTGTTTATTTACAAAAAGAGTGGATGAGGTACAAAGGGAAGGGAGATTTAGATTTATTTACATTACAACGCATCGTCTCATGAATGATGCATCAAATTTGTGACAAGTAAAAATATCTTAGGCATATGGTAGGGTAGTACTATTTATAGGAATTTGCACCAAAATATTTGTTCACATCTTTCATAAAATATCATGTAGGTATTTTTTGCAACAGATGAAGATGGGGTGCCAATCATCTGCTTTATGCTAAAAGATAAAAAATGTCTACTCTCTCTAAGGCTTCATTTGAGAGAAAGAGAGCAAGATATTATTACAGAATCAACGGATATAAGCTGGAGAATTCCTGCAGCTGATGCAGCACCAGTTGTTGTGACTCGTTCAAAGTATATTTTTTCAAATTTTGATTTGAGGTCTATGACATTGTTGATATTCAGTATCAATCTTGTGATATCTCTCTCATATTGGCAGGCTAAAGAGACAAGGAATGCATCAATATGATCTTCTTATCTTAGCTCCAGATGGTGACCTCTTTCTATATGTAAGGGACATTTCTCTTTTTCCATTCATTGAGCATTTCTCTTATAATCAAAAAGCAATTTGTAGACAGTTATCTTGACTTTCCACATGGTCTACCCCTTAAAAAATTCATTGTTCTATAAAATTCGTATATGATAGAAATGTTGAAAAAACTATACATATCCATGCTCATGATTTGTATGCTAATGCATGTAGTAGACGGTTGATATTGATATTCCAGAGTCCTTTTGCAATAAATTGTACTATTATATGCAAAATTCTCATAGTTTTCAAGTACACGTCTGCTTATAATCCTATTGAGGTTTTCTTCCCCTTGATGCTATTTATTTCATTTTTTGCTGAATTATCCTGCTTTCCTTTTCTTTCTAGAATCTTAACATTAAAACAGTAATCCCTGATGGTTGTAGTCACTTATAACACATGCTCAAGTAACAAAAACTGAATATGCTATACTGCTGTAATGACTCTTACAAACAACACATTTGACATAAATGGATAATACTCTAACAACACTTATGTATAATTTTCTATATTAAGATACTGTCTGATTAAGAGTCATTGCTTAATGCATCTTCTTGTATAGCAAAAACATAAGTATGAACAACTATTCCCAGAAGCCTTCTATATTGGTGTTCTTATCACAATAATCTCAGTCATAAGTTCCAATGAGTGAAAACTGATGCTACTTCATCTTCAGGATTGAAATCCAAGTTTCAAAGAGGCTTCTGAGTTTATTACGAAATAGTAAGGGGGGCTACTCTATGCTTCCAGCCATTAAAGAGGCTTCTGAGTTTATTAGGAAATAGTAAGGGGGAATACTCTATGCTTCCAGCCATTAAAGATATCTATATGTAAGGGGAGCTCTTCATTGCACCATCTTACAGTTCCATGGATGCCTGTTGCCATTGATGTTAAAGGAAGAGAAGATGAGCGAGGGGGAGCTTTGGAGAACTGTATAATCAAAGATCATTTAATTGAGAGGTTCCCTCTTATCAATAAGTGGGAGATTTCTGGAAATTTGTTACCGATGTCAGGTAAATTAATTACAAATGCAGAGATAATAAAGCTAACTTCATCATAATTTTTGATCCTCCAAGGTTACCATTACCAACAATGTTGGGCAAAGATTTGTTATGACAGGATTTATTATGTGCAAATAATTTAGTTTCTGAAGGATGCAATTAACAAGTAATCTGTCTGACTCATTTAAGTTAGTTACCACCTTTTATAAAACAAATCAACAATTGTTCAAGGCTGACTCATCCAAGGAGGTGTGCTTATGTATGATGATTAAAAAAGAAGTGATGTGATTGGTTCTTGGAATGTGTCTATTTGTTGAGAAGTGACATGTCTTTTTACTAGGGAAATGCATATATTGGAAGATATATGGAGAGATTGAAAATGAAGGAGAAGAATGTGAATTGTGAGTGAAAAGACTATAGATCAAGCATAACCACAGGTTTATGAGGAGCAGTTAATAAGAACATCATTTGCAGATTTTTGAGGATATTTTAGGATCATTTGTAGTTTTAATAAGAAGAGTATAGGAAGTTTGTAGCAGACTTACAGGAGGAGATTGTGAAACTTTCTTGGCAGATATATGATCATTTTATAGCAGATTTTTGAGAAGGGTATTGTAACAGTTTTGACCAAAAGTGTTATACCTTTTGTGACAACAAACCGAATGAGGGGTCGGTGCCTCTAGTGATTTGGTGCTCACAAAGTGAATGAGGGACTGTCCCTACAAATTTTGTCATAAGTAAATTAGAACAAGCCATGGTCTGTTTCTACGAGGGTTTCCACGTAAACTTTGTTGTCGTCATCTTGCTCATTGATTTCCCCATATGTGCAAGTAAATTAGAAGTACAATTTTTTCCGTCGTTTTCTTCTGCATGAGTTTTTATGGAAACTTTGTTGTTGTTGTGGTGCTTATTGAGTTTTAATTTAAATTTAATTTAATGAAAGTAAACAACTTATAAAAGGTTAAAAAGAATATCGTTTTCAATGACAACCATGGAAATTCAAATATAACCAACAAACAAGTTGTATCATATTAACCTATGTTCTACAGTGTTTCGAGGACGGGATGGGGGGATGTAAGTAACACATTTTTGAGAGAGAGCTATGGTGACAATGGTAATGGAAGCTAAGATCACAGGAAGAAAGGCAAGAGGGCACACTCTATCTATATATATATATATATATATATATTTTTTTTTTCAAAATATATCAACATAGTATAGATAGAGAGAGGGAATGAGAGATATGTCAGTCTTTGATTATTAACAAGACAATATGCAAATAAATCACTGCTTCACAAGTTACAACAATAGTATAACAACATAAATGAAAGCTGTCAAATTAAATTTATAATTATAATTTATTATTATTATTATTATTCAACATATGTTTATTATGATGAATATTAAAAACTTAAATTAAATATTAGATTTATAATTTTAATATTTTTTAATATATAAATTTTTAAAATATTTAATCACAATTTTATTGCTAAATATCTAATTGTGAATTTTATCGTACACAGGCATGAATTCACACCTTGTGCCCCTGTACTTTGTCGATTTAGCAAAAAGTAATTAAAAAAAAGTTTTTTATCTAATTTTTAATGCCAAAATTCATTTGAATATTTCAGGGATGCTTTTATTGTTTTGGGGACTGGTTGAGATATTTCAAGGACAAATAGGGGACCCCAAATTTTAGGGGACATTTCCTACAGTTTATTGTTGTTTTTTGATAGTGAGGATGAATGTGGTATGCTTCCTTTTCATCCCACTGTCTTGGAAATGTTTTGGGGACAGAAACTAGTCCCCTGAGGACAAGGAACAGGTTTTCGTCTCACATAGATGTTAACATATTTCCACAGAGGAGAATTCAAACCAATTTTGAATTTGGATTGAGTTATGGAGCTAGAAATAGCTTCAATTATATATCTTATGGAAATATATTTTGGCAAAAGAAAAAGAAAATAAAAACAAATAATAGATATATAAAACCTTAGGAAAACAAAGTAAAGAATTTGTTTTTTAGTTGTAAAAAGGAGGAAAAATGAAAAAAAAATTGACTTTGAAAGAACATGGTTGCATGATTTCCTTGGCAGCTTGTGGACACTTATAAGCAAGAAGAATTACAATGCAGTTGTTTGTAGAATTTTCAAAGATTGATTTGTAGTTTTATTCGTTAATTCAAAAAGCAAAAGAATGAATGTTTAGCCTGGTTGAAAGTTTTTTTTGTTGCAGTGGAAATGAGCTAAAATGAAATTGTGTTAGTGTTTGATATGTTTCAGGAGTGACTTTTACAGTCTAAAATCAATTTTAGGAGGGTTGGGTCAAACTCAAATAAAAAATAAAAGAAAGTGAAAGAGGAAAATTGAGAATAGGTATGACAGGTTTCCTTGGGTATTTCCTAGGTTAATTCCAACAAAATCCAGCTTCATTGTGTCAAACCTTGGTAGAATCCATAGGCAGACCAGACTGGATCTCAAATTCGACCTGTGTGCAAGTAGATCTAGCTACATGGGTTGTGTTGATGTGAGTTTCATTTCACTACAACATACTAAATCACATATGCAGTATTCTAGGATGGAATGCCAAATTTCTAACTCTCTTTGAATAAGGATGCTTATATGCTAAACAATGTATCTGGATTGTGTGATCAAATGAGACAATCCCAAGGTTACTTATTGTGGATTTTCGTTCAATTTTATTATGTGATATGCTGGTTAGCACAAAGGGACCTATGCCATTCATTCAACAGACATTAGTTTGAGTTCAACTTCCTCCATCCAAACAACTTTCAAGGGAAAGGTTTTTGAAAGCTAGTCTACTTCTAGAATGCAAGTAATTGTGGATGTCTTTGTAACTCCACTAGACTTAGCTCAGCCATCGACATCAACCAAGCTAGTGCGATTTGCTAAGGTAAATGTAAGACATTCAATCTACCTCTATTCCATTAACACCATCTAAATTAAAGTTCATAAAAATGCCATTCGACCATGCAAGACAAACTTAAAATCAGCAAGCAACTAGTGGTTTAGTCTAAGTGAGTTCACCAAAGATGCATCCAAAATATCTTCCATTCAACTAAACACTACTTCTAATAAAAAAGAAATGAAAGTTTAGTGCAAGTCAGGGACTGTAGAAATCACGCTACTCCAAAGCAACACAAGTAATCCACCATGAAGATTGACAATGAATCAACAACTACTTTGATATTATTATGGCAACAATTTCAACAAGTCTCCTTTCCTAATCTACTCTAATTTAATCTAATCTCCTCTCTAATCTTAACGAGTTACAAAATAGAAGACCTTGGCCTTTTATAGTTGTTCAATTACAATGAAAGGTCAATTTCCATTCAAGATCAAGGGCCAAGATTATGCTAACTATGCCCTAATCTACGTAACTGCTACAAGCATTAAATTCTCATCCAATTACATGAAGGGATAACCTTGTGGGCCAATAAGAAAATTACAATACCTTTGAGAACCAATGAGAAAATAGATTAGGTAGAGGCACTAGATGCCTTCCACATGTACTTTTTGCATAATATGATTGAATGTGCTTGAAAATGTGTAATTGGAGCCTTGTCATTGGTTGAGGACAAGTGGGTGCCACCTCAACATCCTTGTATCCTAGAATTGATCATTTTTTTGGCGATAAGAAAACTATCTCTTGATATTCAATATTACCAAGCCTTCAATTGTAATGACACATTCCCAAATTGCTTCATCTTCTCAAATTTTCTCCATCTTTCATTTGGAAATCTTCTCATTGTACTTGTTGGTTTTGGAAATTGTGATTTTCTTGGCCATAATCTTTTGGTGATGGGATATCTTTCATTTAGGAAATTCAGGTTTTGATAATTTTCTCACTTGTGAGCTTGCATATTTGGTCTTTCTATATCTCGATCTTTGAATTCACATATTAAGTTTGATTCTTGGACTCAAACTATATTCTTGCTCGAAGTTTTGAACTTGATCTTGCCATCATCTTGCGCTCTCCAAGTCCCTCCTTTTTCATAGTTTACCTTGCAAAAACAATTTTATTTTTATCAAGCTCATATAATGACGAGTCTAAATGATATTATGGAAATCTGAAAGCTTACATGAAACTGCATCTGGATCATTTTTTTCTGCTATTTAAGTAAATTGATCAAGAATTTGATTTTCCGAAGGTCATATTTATCCTTGTTTCAACCCAGATTTCCTTCTTCTAGCTCGCTTTGGTTGTGATTTTCTTTGTTTTACTAAGCCAGATTTCTCTCCTTTGCAAATCTTAAGTTCTGATTGGATAAAATAAGACGTCTCTTATTATTTCTTCAAGTTCGCCCTTGTTATCATTCAAATCACTTCTTATAAGGGGTCTGCTCTGCTCCTTTTAGGTGAGTTGCTTTGATCTGATAGTTGAATGAGAGGATTTGACCCTCCCTATATAGACGCTAAATGCCTAAGGGACATGTCACTAGACCTTGGGGACTTGTACCATATTAGGCCAATGAAATTACTATTAGTTTGTTCAAACAATTGGAGTTCCTCTTTAAGGGCCAGCAATAAAATTGAATCTGAAATTCATCATTTAATCCAAGTTGCCCAGATTTCCATGAATTTAGATTTTCATTGTTTTTGATTTCCTTTTGAATTCTAGTTGAATGAAATTCCCAAGTTTGTAATAATTCCGCCCAATATGTAATATCCCCTTTTTCACGAGCATCAACTTCCAAAGGATTAACCTATTTCCTGAGCCTCATAGGCTATTGGAGTTGTTTAACGGGTCAAGTTTAGGAGTTTTGGAGCTCTTTAGGTGGCCATTGTGAGTGTTTATCTCACCAGATCCTTTATTTGTTCTGAGGCATTGATATTAAGATATTTCTGACTCTGTTCGGAGGGACTTACTATTTATAGTAAGTGGATCTTAGAGGGGACCCTTACTATATTTCTAGTAAAGCATCCAGATTGACAATGGAAGTAGTAGGTTAGCTAGTGATGGAAGTCAAAATAATTAAATAATGGTTGTTAATGGAGTTATGAAATTATTACCAAAATGTTACTTGAATAATAATTGATTATTTTAATAGAATCTTATATTGATTTCATGTGACTTTACCATTAAAGGGGATTTAATATTGTGAAGTCAAATTATATGGTAAGAGCATTTAATGCTTTTTTTTGACTTTATTATAAAAGGAGATTAAATGATTTTTATGTCAAATTATAAAGTGCATTAAATAAATATTTTATTATGTGGTTCAGTAAATGTTTTTCCTAAGTTATTTGAGATGTGATGCAGAAGCTTCTTGGTGAGAAGAAATATATAAAGCCAAAGAGGAGAAAATCAAACTATTCCATGCTTTGTTATTTGTTGATTTGTGTGAAGACATATTTGGCAAAGGTTCACAAAAGTATTTGGCTTGAGCAATTGTGAAGCACATTGAATATCCAGTGAACTGTGCAGATCGGCTATGTACGTCCGAAGCGATAGTTGTGCTAGGGTATAATAGAACGTAATAACATTCAGATTGCTGCATAGGGTGGAAAGACTGCGAATAAGACAGATCAAAACCTTTATTAACAGTGTTTGGTATATTTGTAAGCAGCTGTTTGGAGTTGAGTAGCCACGCGGGGCTTTAGAAGATATAATGTGAGTGCTGGAAGAAGCCATGTTTGGGATTTTAAGCTGTGTTGGCCCATTAAACATTGGCGCCAAGGTTCCAAGACTCTCAGATTTCGCCAATGTTACATTCTGGCCAAAAAATATATAACAGTGATATTCTCCAGGCTTTTATTATTGCAGATAAATTTATATTGCAATGCATTGTTCGTCATTGTAAATAATTTTTTTCTTGCAACTGATTGAAGAAGAATTCTTGTGAATATTTGCAACAGTTAGTTTGTATGCAAGTGTTATGACAAAATGTCTTTGAATAGTTTGGTGCTTCCCCAAGATGGTTGCAAGGGAAAAATGGCAGGGGATGCATCCCCCAAGAGAGCTGGTGGGGGGGGGGGGGGGGTGGGGGACAGGGATTTTGAGAAGTGAGAATTTTTCTTGGGGATAATTCCCAAGATCTTGAATCTGACCTGATTTTGCATTTTGAAACTCCTAACTTGTTTACTTCCATTTTTTTAGCTTGGAGTGTGAAATGATTTCTAAGTTATATTTTATATAAATACTGTTAGGATGTTTGAGAGTGGTTTCAGGTTCATTGGAGTTATACCAAAGATTTAAATCTTGGGAGTTTTAAAAAATTTCTAGATTTAGCCAAATCTCATCAATCAACATGCCTTCATCAATGTGGTCTCCCACAACTTTTCCTGACTTTCTAAGTTGAAATTGAAACTGGAACAAGGATTTTGAAAAAATTCTAACTCATTTCATCACAAATCCTTTGATTTCAACTCCACATCGTTGGTTGGCTTAGGCCAACTCTCACTCATACCCTCTGATTGACTTGAAAAATATCACCAAATAAGACCACCTAAGACCACTACTGCCAAGCAAAAGAGGGGGTCCCCATTTGCAATGGTCTAGAACATTGCCTAAAGTACTTTGATTGCCATTAGAAATCACAATAACAATTTCTCATTTACGCGTTTCCTTCAAATGTGTTCTTCTTGTCTTGGTTTCTACCTTGATATTGACCATCCTTTTGTTTGTCTTGTTTTGGTGCATGGTGGATGAATAGGTACACATTATTTATAAGAATGTGAGGCACTCTTACACCTGTGGCTTCATCGAGCAAGCATGATACCACATCAAATTTGTCTTTGTTCCAAAGTTATACATCTTGAACTTATATAGTGTGAATAATTTGTTGAAGGTAAAGTGCTATTAGCAAATGAATGAATATCTATATTTTATATTATTTAATAATAGTTTAGAAGTCTAAGAATTCTCAAAACTTCGTAAACCATAATTTCACTCATACATGTCAACTTGCATAAGCATCCTAGACTTTGTAATTTTTTTGAACATTTAAGTGCATGTTTTAAAATAATCCTCAAATATGTACACAATTAAACTCACAAAAGTTATGAGTAGTTTTTCATTCATTTATCATCTAAATGCACATTAGTGTTATATGATTATAAATTACTAATCCTAGTTTTGTTTTTGTAAGTTTCATGTAGAAAACAGCGGGCCATGGCTATGCTCCACGAAGATTTCGGGATGGGGATGGGTATGTGTTTTCGGTACGGGTATGGTCGAAGCCAAAATTTAGGGGAAAAGAGCTTAGAGGACAGCAATTAGAAACATAGGGCATTTTTTTAATAAATAAAGACAAAATTCAAATATCCATATCATACATTGATAAATCATTCACCATAGACAATTTAGAAGATCAATACATTGAAAATTATCAAATGACAAATACTAAGTACTTCCATTATAACAATATCACATACATATTTCAAAAATCAAAATACCTCACTGCTGTTGCTGCTTTTCTTCCTGAAAGCAAGTATGGGAAATCTAAAAATGAGTAGAAGAGTTTGTGTTTTAGTGGTTTAATCGACCAAATAGGGTTTGTATATTTTTATTATGACTTTAAGACCACTAGGGCTCGCGTGGACAACAAATTTTTAAAAAAACTGATTTTTGGTGGTGTTTTTACGTTACTTGTCCAGCTGGAAAGAAGGGGACAACTAGAAGGATTGGGGACATACAAGGGATGATAAAGCCGCCCCCGATATTGCTGGCCATCCCCATGTTTCCTGCAAAAAAAATTGTCCGTTTCGGGGACATTTTCGAATTTGGAAAAAATGGAATGACTATGGGTATGGAAAAAATTCATCTCCGCGTCCCCTAGGATGCATATGACCTGAAAATCACAGGGGATGCTTCCCCGTGGAACATTGGCCCATCGGTATTATCCATAATTACACCTCCCTGGGAGACAGGGAGACAAAGGGGCCTAAATTTTGGGACGACGACGGACCAGGGTTTTGTATATGCTATATACTAATTACTATACATGTGGTACTTAAAATTCTAGTTATGAAAATATGTATAACAATCTATGTCATAAAGATATAAACCAGTAAAATAGCAAATTAGGATTACTAAATACTTTGTATTGAACTTTGAACATTGAACAATAAAATATTAAATAGTCGAATCAACAAATATAATAGATATCAAAAGTATGTGTATCTAATCATAAATATGATCACATCGAGTAGCATGATATCGAAACAAGTACAAACTTCAGTCGAACCCAAAAACAAATTAAAAACGTCTTTAAAAAATAAAATTGCACTTTTATTTGTGACATGACAGAGGACGCTTGGGTGTCCCTTGAAGGGATTGAGGGACACTATTATTATGAGGTAACTGGTAAATACTTGCTTGATATTAACAAAGACCGAAAGGTCAATATATAGAAAAGAATGAGACGATGTTTCCTTAGGAAACGATCGTAAAGAATAGAAACATTATATTCTAGAGAAAGCAAAAAACGAAAGCAAACTTAACGCTTAAGATATTTACAAGAGATAACCATTAACTAATAATAGATGACTTATCTATTATTGTAATACCCTTCCTTAATGGTTAATCTATTGAACACACCAAGCTGTCCTCTGAATTTGGCAAACTTATTAGGACCAAGAGGCTTGGTGAGAATTTCTGCAGTCTGATCTGTGGTAGGAACATATTGCAAATCTATAGTCCCATCTTCAAGTAGCTGTCATATGTAATGACAGTGAACATCCACATCCTTGGTTCGTTCATGGAAGACTAGATTTCGTGCTAACTTGATAACGCCTTTGTTATTAACAAACAGAGTAGTCGGTTGTGTTGGTGACATCTGCATATCCCCAAGCATTCGACAAAGCCAAACAACTTCACATCTTGCCTTAACAATCCCTTTGTATTCAGCCTCTGTAAAAGAGAGAGAAACTGTTTGCTGCTTCTTGCTGGTCTATGTGATTGCACCGGATCCCAAATTGAACACATCCAAATGTTGACTTTTTATCATCAATAGAGCCTGCCCATTCTGAATCTGTCAACCCACCAAGTTTAGGATTGGAACTTCGAGAGTATAGAAGTCCATAATCTGAAGTGCGCTTCACATAACGAAGCACACGGTTTGCTTCCATCCAATGATCAGCCTTAGGAGCTGCCATAAAGCGTGAAATATAGCTGACTGCGAAGCTGATATCAAGCCTAGTAGCAGAGAGGTAGATAAGGCTGCCTACTAGTTGCTTGTATGTAGTATCATCAATGGAAGGAGAATCAGACTTTGCTGATAACTTGAGACCTTTCTCCATAGGTGTAGATGCAAGTTTGCAATCTTGCATTCGGAATTTGTCTAACAGAGCCCTAGCATATTTGGACTGAGAGATGAATATATTAGAAGATTGTTGCCAAACTCCAACACCTAGGCAATAATGCATGAGCCCAAGGTTAGTCATATCAAAAGATGTCGAACTGCCAATGATGATCAAATCATCCACATAAAAAACCAGAAGGATGATGTCACTGTCAGTAGTCTTGATGTACAGATTTGAGTCTGAAGAACTACTCTTGAAGCCTTGATCATTGAGGTACTTATCAATCTTGATGTAACATGCCCGAGGGGCCTGCTTCAAGCCATAGAGAGCTTTTACCAATCTGAGAACTCGATGGTCTTTACTAGCAACCTTGAAACCAGGAGGCTGCGTCATGTAGACCTCTTCATGAAGATCACCATTCAGGAAAGCACTCTTGACGTCCATCTGATGCACCTTCCAACCAAATTGTGCTGCCATGGTTAGGACTAATCTGATGGTGCTCATCTTTGCAGTAGGAGCAAAGGTCTCCTCATAATTAATGCCTTGACGTTGAGAAAAGCCCTTCGCCATTAATCGAGCTTTGTACTTGTCCAAAGTACCATCTGATTTGTATTTGATTTTGTAGACCCATTTGCATCCAATGGGTTTCTTCCCTAGTGAAAGATCAGAAAGGACCCAGGTGTTGTTCTTCAACAGGCTTTGGTGTTCAGATGTCATGGCCTGTTCCCACTCTGGAATTCTTTTAGCCTCGGAATATGTTTGAGGTTCAAACACCTTGTGAATGTTGGCCATAAGAGCAAAGTTAACAGAATCTGCAGTTTCGCTCTTTTTTCGAGCAGTTCTCCCATCAATGAGCTCATCATCACGAATATCAACAAGTGTCTTAGCCCACCACTTAGGCCGGATAGGAGAATGACCGACAGTAGCACTAGGAGATGTTTGATCAGTAGGATCCTCATCAGAAGAAGCTGGATCAAAGTCAAGTGAAGCATTTACAAAGTGAGGTGATCCTGCAGGAGATGCCGAAGGTGTCTGTATAGGTATCACTGGAATAACTGGAGCTGCACGAGCTATTGGAGCCCTCCCATCAGGTGGACCTAATGGAAGGCGTATTCCCAAATCATGAGCTATCATAGGCTGGTCTGCTAGATCAAGAACGGGAGAAACAAGCATGAATGGCTCTTGCTGCTCATTAAAGACTACATCACGACTATATATGAGACGAGATGTCTCATCAATCAGGCGGTAGGCTTTGTGAAGATTGCTATATCCAACAAGCATCAGTTTTTGACTCTTGGCATCCAAATTGGTGCAGGAAGCATCAGGGATCCAAACAAAAGCAAGCAAGCCAAAAACCTTCAGGTGATTGATTCTGGGCTTGTGACCTTACCAGGCCTCTTTTGGAGTTTTACCTTTGACAGCCACTGTGGGTGACTGGTTCAACAGATAAACTGCAATGTTAATTACTTTTGTTTAAAACTACTTCGGAACATGTCTGTGTTTGAGCATTGAACGAGCCATCTCGGTGATTGTCTTGTTCCAATGTTCAACTACACTGTTTTGTTGTGGCGTGTGGGGTGTGGTTAACTGGTGTTTGATGCCATGTGTATCCAAGAAGCTGGAGAAAGCATTAGAACAAAGTTTCCCCACATTTGTTGATCTAAGAGTAATAATAGATTTCCCAGACTCTTTTTCCACTAAGGGTTTAAACTTCTGAAATACAGTAAATGCATCTGATTTCTTTTTAAGGAAATACATCCACATTTTTCTACTGAAATTATCTACAAACAATATAAAATACTTGGACCGAAGAATAGAAGGAGTGGCCATAGGGCTGCAGATATTGGCATGAACAAGCTGAAGTTCCTGAGAAGCTTGCCAAGAGTTGCCACTTGTGAAAGGTGTGTGATGTTGCTTTCCAGCTTGGCATGCGTCACAAACTCCAAGGTGTTGAGTCTGAATCTCTGGTAATCCAAGAACAAGCTCATCCTGAGCAAGTTGTGAGAGATAATGCACATTTAAGTGCCCATATCGTTGATACCAAAGGGTGTTGACAGAAGATCGCCGAGCAGCGATAGCTAAGTCCTGAGAATCACCAGAATTAGTAAGTTTGAAAAGATCATGATCCTCAAGACCTACTGCAACAGTAGACTTAGTCGCCTGATCAGTGATGGTGCACTGATGTGAACTGAAGGTGATTGCCAAGTGTGGAGAATGTCGTAGCAATTGACTGATTGAGAGTAGATTTAGTTCCATCCTTGGAACGTAGTACACATTAAGGAATATGAGATTATTGCCAACAGACTGAATCTGAATGTTGCCTTTACCGACAACTGTGTACTCTTCTCTGCCACCAAAAATAATAGAATCTGAATAAGGCTGGTAGTCAGTAAACTAGTCGCTGCAGTGAGTGAAATGTCGAGAGGCACCTGAATCAATGTACCAGGCAGACGACTTCACATGATCTGTAGGTCTTTTTGCCATGAACGTGTAAAAGACAGATTCCACCTGCTCAATGTGCTCTACACTGTTTGCTTTGGGCTACGAACTTGATTGCTTAGACTGGGCAGCTAAGCATTTCTGATATTCAACCTTCATGTGACCAAACTTGTGGCAGTAATTGCATTGAATGTTCTTTTTTCTGGAACCATCTGATGCTGGAGCAGAAGACTTCTGTTGAGATGGTTGTTGAAACTTGCCTTTATCCTTCTGAAAGGATTTCACAACAAAAGCTTTCTCTGTGGAGGTGAAACTGGAGCTGCTATTGAACTATTGTTTCCATCGATCTTGCTGAAGTAGCAGTGTGCAGAGATTAGTGAACTTTAGATCAACACCAGCAGATGTGATGTTGAATCTCGATAAAATGCTCATAGGATTTTGGTAAACTCCGAAGAGTGCTAACCACAATATCCTCTTCGTCCATCTTGGGACCGATGGCAAGGAGCTGATCACGGATTTCCTGAATCCAATTTAGGTGTGCTTGGAGCATGATACGCTCATCCATGACAATAGAAAATAGAGTGTTTTTCAGAAAGAAGGCTATGCTCTTGTCGGAAGTCTCATGAAGACCTTTTAGATGTGTCCAGATTTCGGCAGCTGTCTTGCCGGATGGAATTTGAGAAAACTGATCATCAAGTACGGATAATTTGAGAAGCATCACGGCCTCACGATTATTTAGATCCCATGTATCTTGATTAGGACCTGGAGAAGTCGGACGCTTCGTAACACCCAAAACAAGTTGATCGGTGTTCCGATATTCAAAAATTGCGATGATGCACTGCTTCCAGGTTCCATAATTGCGACCATTGAATTTGGAGTTATGCTCGAGCAGAATATTTGTCAGAAATGCCATGGCACGTTTTTCAATGAAAAAATATGAAAATCTGTGAAGGCACAATCTTCGGGGCAAAAATCTGGAAGACCCAGAAGAATCAGAGAGTGCCCCAAAAGAGAGCTCAAAAAACCTAGAAGGAATCTGCTATCGGTTTCTAGATCCACTGGCTCAAAAATCGAGGCACACAAAACAAGGCACCTAGGAAAAATCGACAACCCAATTGAGCTCTCGATAAACCCACCAAGAATCTGCAATAAATTTTTTTTCGACCTCAAAAATTAGGGTTTTGGGTAAAACCCTAGCCATTGGATTGGAGAGTCAAATTTTCAAAAAAAAATGGTGGATTTGTTGAAAAAAAATGTTGCAGAACCAGTCGGATTTAGGGCTACAGTCTTTGGCTCCAAACGTGTAGGAGAATACTCGACATGAGTTTGAGAAAAAACACGAGTTCCAGACTTGATTTTCTCTGCAAATCGTGTGGAAGTCTAAAGCAAACCCGGCTCCAATCCGGCGGCCAAAACTGTGATATGTAGTTGTCTTTAACTGAGCAGTCTAGATGCTTAGCAGTTGTGTGAACTAGCAGTCACGACTCCGGCGGGGCAAGAAGAAATCACGAGCAGAGAAATCGCCATTTAAAAAAAAAAAACGAATGCAATTTTTATAGACGATTTTGCAAACGATTGAGTCTAGGATGTGGCTGTCTGCAGACTGGGAGGAATTACGGGATTTGCAGTCAGACCCGAATTCAAGATTTTCGCTAGGTCGAAAACCCTAGGCTGGTTTGAGAGAAAATCTATGAAAATAATTTTGAAAAAATTTAAACAAATAATTTCACGAAGAAATTATAATTTTTTTTCGAAAAAATTTAAGTATGAGCACTGATACCATATTACGAGGTAATTGGTAAATACTTGATATTAATAGAGACCGAAAGGTCAATATATACAAAAGAATGAGATGATGTTTCCTTAGGAAACGATCGTAAAGAATAGAAACATTCTATTCTAGAGAAAGCAAAAAACAAAAGCAAACTTAATGCTTAAGATATTTACAAGAGATAACCATTAACTAATAATAGACGACTTATCTATTATTGTAATAACTATTGCATCTCCTCTGACTGCTTTGGGGACAGCGATAGGTCCTTGTGTTTCCAATGGATGGTGGCAAGATGGGTGGGCCCTACCAATATATTTACATTTGTATTATCCTTAGTATGCTACTTGTCATGATATTGTACCAGTTTCAATGGTAGAGCCCCTATCACTACGACCAAATTAAGGTCTTGAAGAGAACATTAACCTTCAGACTTGTGAGGTTTTTGGAATTTTTTTAATGTGTTGGATTGAGTAGAAATAAAATTTTATGAAAAAATGGACCCAAAAATATATATAAAGCTTTATTACAATATACGGTTTCATATTATTTATATTATGTTTTAAACCTTAAATTATAGTATAAATCATGCCATAATATAAATAATCTCCTCTACATACTCATTGTCCCTTTGTCAGGACGTACGATCATTGGGCTTGGTTTATAAACAATGATGGTTAATTTTTGGAGTACATGTTTTTGGAAGTAGATCCTGCCACTCTTATAGATACGATTCTGCATTACCCTTAAAGATTGAGCCTTCCAGTGTTTTCTGCCTGATTCCATTCCTTTCTGGGGCAAAATGGTAGGATTAAACCTTCTGAACCATGTGCCCAGATGGGATAAGTTGCAATTTTCTGAGGATCATATTTAAGTTCATGGGATTATTCATAATCCTCGAATCCATTCAGAAAATGCTTTTCTTCCTATTCCTAAATTCTATAGAAGAATTCATATTGTAATAAGTTATGGCTACAAATGTCAATTGGTTGAAGCATGTTTGACTATTATTGCAAAATATAAAGGTCCCTTGCAAAGTATTATCTGTTAATACATGCTGATGTTAAACAAGTTCATCAATTGTTTATTTTTGTTTGCACGAAACAATTTATATTCTAAAATTTATATTTTGTCTTATACTGACAATTTAATGAATTTTAGGTAGGGCGCCATTGTCTTTGCAAGTTTATTCTACCACAAAGTGTGCTTAATGTTCCAAATACAACTGTTACACATTGCAATCAACATATGAAGGATGCTGTACAAGAGGATGGGAATAAATTTGATATAGCTGGATTGTCTGATGCAGTTCGAGGACGGATAAACTGTACAACTGCTTCAGGAGAGGTAATATATGTTCTGTGTAAAAATAGTTGGTCAGTGATTTCTTATAATCTATCAATCTGATTTGACAAACATATGTAGGTGTAAATAAATCATGTGTATTGTGCATGCATATGAATTTTTGCAGACATTGCAAGCATTCTCTACATGTTTTCTTGTTAGTTTAATCATTATTCATCAAGATCCAATGGGGCAATGGTAAATTATTGATAGATTTCATGTTTTTGCTTATATTTTTTTCTCATTACCTGTTCTATAGTTTGATCTGTTATTTTTGATAGATATATCTATAGGTTGATATTAAAAAGCCAGTTTTGGTGATTTTTGTTAGTTAAATGTAAATTGTGAATTGATACGATTTGATTACTTTGTGACAATAATAGTCACAAAAATCAGTTATAAATAATGTACAAAATAATATGTATGGGATAATCTTTATTGAGTGGCAGTCCTGCACTACAATGTGGTTTTCTCACTGGCTTGCCTTTCTTAACTTGATATATTTCTTTGCTCGGGGCTTAGTTTTGTTCGTATGCAGAATCATTTCCAACAATGGGAAAATCTTCCAGTGGGTGCCAGAAGCTTATTTTGGGTTAAATATAAGAAATGCATCTGGTAGTAAATCAAGAAACAAAATTTGCATATTAATAGAACAATAATATTACATCTAGGTCTCTGGCCTTAAAAGGCACTGACCTCAGGCCTTAAAAGCTATTGCCTTAATATCCCCATTGAATCTCTCGAGTTTAGCTGAGAGAAGGTGGATCGTGAAAGGTGTGCTTCCTTTGCAGTAACTGAAATTCAATAGTCCTCAGCTGAATTGTGTGCTACGAAAATTTGTTGCTTTCCCCGATAACTTATGTTCACCTGAGTAGAGTGGCTTTCCAAGATAGGTGACCACGGAATGAATAACTGGATAAAATATGACATCTCTAAATAACATTAGTGACAGTTTCCTCATCACAGAAAACCTGTATAAATAATTTCCTCTTTACCAGAGAACCTGTGTAAAGAATCTGTTCTGATTTTGTAATATTGATGGGGTATTATCCAACTCCAAATTTTGTGCTTTCTAAAAAGCTCTACACCGTGTATTTCTAGCCTACTCAAGCTCCCATTGCCATAGACTGTTATTTAATCTCACTTAAGAAATAAAATGAAGGAAGTTGTATTAATGCCCTTGATTTACCAGACAATATGCTGAAGTCTAATAAATTTGATTAAAAAAGGTTCTATTTTGTTCTTGTTTAAATCAAGGCTTGTATTGAATTAATTATGGAAGAAATGTAAATCTTTCTTAATGGTAATTGAATAGAATCTATGATGCCCATGAGTGACAGATTGAATATCCCTAAAGTTTCATAAATAAGATGCACAATGTTTTATGTTGCGGACATTTAAATGCAGTCTTGTATATTATAAGTTATGGAAGAAACAAAATAAATTTATATGCCTAACTGAATAAAATCGCATTTTCAGTATTTGGAGGGGAGGGCTTATTTCATGGTCATCAGTACGTAAGGGATACACGTTTGTGATTCTAAACTACTAAAACTTTTCATATATACTACGTACATGTGTAGTTAGCCCTTTTCACTATGGTCCCGTGGGCTAACCAGGAATTTATAGAGATTAGTATGAGATTTGGCCAAGGTGTTTTCAGAATTATGCCAATCAAAGTTTGTAATTGTTAAGAGTTTTAGGTGTCTCTACAACACTCGCAGGATCAAATGAAAGACCAAGATAACTTCCACAAGAGAATGGCAAGACAATTGCATGAAGATGCAAGAATGCTATTATTGATAATGGACTTAGATTGACATCCAATGGATTGATTTTTAAATGTACATAATAGGCCTCCTTATATAGGAGAGGCAATAAGAGACAATGATAAGGAGAAGATAAGTTATCACCCACACAAGATGGAATCACATGTCCACGAAAGGTGGATCAACTTTCATTATGCAATGAAGTATGTGCGATGATGAGGATGATAATGTGATGTGCACTAAAGGTGGAATGAGATAACAACTCTGACCACCTAGAGCGGAATTCTCCTACACCATGTGTTTAATTGAGGTGCAAATTGCTAAGTTTCTCAATCACAAACTACTATGCAATGCATTATCCTAAGTAAGCTTAAGTAAGCGTAATTATTGAATATTTAATTACACCAACAGTAATGTCCTCATTTTTAGCAAGTTCCTGCAGTTGGCCAAGTTAGTTCACAATAGCAATCTTTGTGAGCTGACAGGGTGTTTTGGGGGTCTCAGTTATGGATTTACTATTTTTAGTAAGTATATTTTTAGTAGTTGCTATTTTTGGCAGTGCAGTGGGTGGCTTGGCAGTTGGTCATCACCTGCGGTTGATCATGCTAATAATTGCATGAGCTCTTATTTATTTATTATTCACTGAGTTGCATTATTATAATAATGTTTATATTAGTATAATAATGACTTTTAGAGATATTTCTAAAAAGCAATTTGAAAAGTTTCTAGTGTTGAGTTCTTTTGGGAAACTTCCACATTTTTTGAAGTGGAGTTTTATGGAAACTTTTGCCAATGAAAGCTTATAAGTGAGAGCTCATTTCATTGGGAAAAACATGCTTGATAATATATTTGCTTTTTGTGCCTTGGTGGCTTTCTCCTGAGTTCTAAATTGCGAGCCCATGCTGAAGTATAAGGGTCTCTGAAGTTTCTGATGTTTGAA
The DNA here is from genome assembly GCA_028749045.1 of Cupressus sempervirens. Classification (NCBI taxonomy): domain Eukaryota; kingdom Viridiplantae; phylum Streptophyta; class Pinopsida; order Cupressales; family Cupressaceae; genus Cupressus; species Cupressus sempervirens. The sequence continues at coordinate 638,704,104 of CM053793.1, forward strand.
GTCACTAATGATGTATAATGGTTTCATTAGTTAAATCTCCTATCTGTGTTTTGCTGTATTTGGGAGATTGTTCAGGTAATTTCATTGCAAATTGTGCTGTTGTAAACAATTTGCTGAGTCTCCTTACTGTATTCCTGTGGCTTGGAGAATTCATTACTAATAAATTTTGGAAGTGTGGAGTTTAACGTTTTTGCTGAGAGCCAGTATTAGAGATCAATTTGGTTATTGGAAGTCTGCATATTTATTACTACCAGTGGCCAGGATTGGAACTAAGGCAGATTATTCTGAATAGGCTGGATGTCTCCATCATTGTGCCCAGTGATTACTTTCAGCCCGTGCTTTAGGGGAAATAGTTGTCTAGAGGTCGTGCGGCATCTACTGGAGCCTGTGTTACCAATCAGCAGTCGTGCTAAGGGATTTGGGAAGCCACGTCTATGTTTCAGCTCCCCTGCTTGCCGTTTTTACATGTGCATTTCCGTGAGCCACCCAAGGACATCTAGCATATGTGGTCGGGTTTGGCATTGTGGGATCATAGTGAACAATAAGGAGCAGTTGAGTTTCATGGGTTTGGCACATTTAATTGCCATTCAGCTGAGTGGCTTTGAAATTCAGTTACAAATTGAGAAGTCTTTCATTGGTATCTGTGTATGCTGGAAGAATTAATTTGGCATCCTCATGAATGCTGGTATGACAATCTACAACAGAGTTTGGGTATCATATACAACCTGCAAATCATTTCCAGACGCCTGCAATTTGATTTCAGAACTCCACAATTTTGTATAAGGCTCCCACAACAGTGATTGGTGGCTGCAATTTGGTCCAGAGATTAATTGTGGCATTCTACCTACCGAACACTAATGATGAAAGGGGTTGCAATCTGCCATTAGCAGCTCGACTGGGTATTCTACTGTTCATTTGATCTGCTCTTTCCAGGTTCTATTCAATTAATATAAATTGCATTTGGTATTGTAATTTGTGCAAATTCAGATTTGAGCAATAAAGGATTTAATCTTCAGCATTGCATTGTTTCTTCCAATAATCATTATTACCAAAGAACTCAAGGGAATTGAACACAAGTGTTTAGCACAAGCATAAAGGGAAATATATGTATTTGCTATCTATCAACTTAGGCGGTAGAATTTTTTGATCCATTTTCAGTATTGCTTAAACTTGATTGCAAATTGTTTGACAAAATGTCAAATAACTAGATGCTTAAGGAGATTAGTATCTTTGTTGAGCTTGAGCCAAGAGGGGATACTACAGAGTTGATACAAGATGGGTTTCCAGATACTTACTTTTTATAGTAAGTCAACAAGGGTTCCTTTTTTTGACTTTTCGGTGTGGACTTGGAGCGTCTCACCGAGACCTTTTCAATGAGCCATCCAATGTGGTTATATGAGTCCATATGATTGCCCAGTTTAATGCTTGAAGATTAAATTGTTTAAACCTAAGGACATAAATCTAGTTCATCATGGAATTCACCTTGCATTTCAAGTTCTTTCTTGGTATTCCAATCTAAGTGTAATACTGTGTTATCGAAACTTTATATCCAGCCCCGCTACACCTCACTGCAATTCAGGACCACGAGTGCACAGACACAGACCTTGCCACCACCACTGGGGGCACAACCAGTACAACTAGTAACACAACTAGTAGTTATGGCCTCAAACAAGTAGAAATTGCCGAAGTTCATGGGCTATGTGAAGAAGGATTCTATCTGCCATTGTTGAACTTGCAAGACAATCTTGATGGCTAATGGAGTCACTGATTAGGATGAGTGGGTCAGCCAATTTCCCACTACACTAAGGGAGGGAGCCGTTCATTGGTACTTTGGTGTGGATAAAGCCAACTTGATGACATGGGCAGGAGTTGAAGAAGGAATTCCAGACGAAATTCAAGTTGTTGCGAGATGACAATGCGAGATGACAATGAAATTCTTGACGAAATTTACAATATGAAATAAGGAAATAATGATTCCATTAGAGCTTATGGACGAGGACTAAAGGAATTACTTGGAAAGATGGAGTGTGCCAGTCAATGAATTGAAGAAGGAATGGTTTGTCGAGTGATTGAAAACTTCCCTTTGAAAGAGAATGAAGATCTTACCTTCTACATCTTACGGAAATGCATACAATTGTACAATGGATTTGGAGATAAGATAAGATAATAATATTAATGTCCAAAAAAAAAACCACAAGGATTTATGGGATGGAGCATAAAAACAAAAGAGCCGGCCAAAGCAAGAGCACCAAACGGTGATTGAGAAGAAACAAAACAAGACACGAAATCAGAAAAACCAAGGTAAGGACTAAAGATCCTTCCTTGGTACGAAGAAATCAGTCACAGAGGGATATAACCGTGGACGATCCAGAGTCTTAGATCGTTGTCGAGAAACCTTGTAGGAGTGTCGCTACTTGGAAAGATTGGTGCAGTGTCTGACTGATCTGGAGCGAGTGATACTGGATGGCCTTTTCATGCCCTGTAGTGGAGACAAGGGGGAGAAAATGGCAATGATGAGCTTGTCTGAGATATGGCCCTGAGGTATGAGTGACTTTAGGGAATGCTCATGAAGTTGGGTGGCCGCCCATGGGTAAAGTGCAACACACCGCTGGTCAATATAGCTGAAGAACGTTGAAAGAGGAAAACAATCTTTGAATAGGTAGTAAAATATCCCTCTGATTTCATAGTATATAGGACAGCGAAATATAAAGTGGGTCTTAGTCTCAACCTTTGCCAAAGTACACATTCGACAAATACAATCTTTATCCATACAGTGATCGATTAGGACCCGAAGACGGTGGGAGCCAACTCTAAAGGAGCCCAAAGAGAATTGCATGGCGTGAACAATAATACCATTCTGAATCTCAAGAAAATGCTTAGCATAAAAGGCCATCTTAGGACGTAATCCAAAGTAGGTGAGCAGGAGCATCCATAGATATCTAGGAGAGAGAAAATAGGACCTCTAAGAAAATCAACAAGTCTTCGGATGACGAGTCCTTAGAGGAAATTAGTGAGGTCGAGTAAAAAATTACGTGCCTTACAAAAAAACCTCTAAAGGATGATGAAAGAGCTCAAGGCAACACAAGGAGGATCCAACAAAACCGAGGAGGGCAAAGTGTGGTGTAGTAATTGCAAAGAAGCTAGACACACGAAAACATTCTTGTCCAAAGAAATCCTTTTGCGGCACCTTGCAGATCATGGGACATTCCACTAAAGAATGTCCCTACAACTTGAGGGCCAAGAACCAACAAGTGTTGTTTATACAGGAGCAACCTTCCACATCTGGAATCAGAACTCAACAAAATAACAATATTGCATCATCTGACGACTAGAGAAATAACTAGCGGGGAGGTCGAGGGAAAAACAATAACAACAATACCCACACCTAGATACAGTATGATGCGAAGGGAAGACCGATGATACAATGTTGAACTTGCAATCAGTGGGGACACTTTGTTCAGGATTGCCAGGAGGAGGAGATCTCGTGTTAGTGAATCTAGATCTGTGATACAGTTCTAATTTTGTTTATAAATCTGTTATCGGAGATTCACTGATTTGGATATTAATGGATTCTACAGTTCTACAATCATATGACTACAACGGTATATGTATGATGTTTGTGTTTTTCTGCTGTTTGTAATTTAAATTACACAATGTGTAATACTGATAATCACCAATTTGTTGTGACTGCACATATAGAGAAGACAATCGCTGGTAATGGCATGTGTTCCATGATGTTTTTCAAGCAATGGATAAAGACTATTGTTTATAAACTTGAATAGTCATGTCCCATGTAGAGACATCACTCTACATTAGGCCACGTAGGGTAATGACCCTATGTGGGACTGGCTTGTTATCATTAAGAAATTCAAAAACACATTTGTTATTATACTGATCATGAATTGGTGAACATAAATAGCATGGTTCATGATCACAGTCTAATTTAATATAAATACATTCCACGGTCCATAGTGTAATCATGGTCTATGACCAATTTGTGATAATGTGATCACAATCCACGTTCTGTATTGAATAATAATGTAATTATGATTGTTGGGGATCACAGATAGTGTTGAACAATTCTCAGATCAGATCAAACCATTTTGAATAATCAATTTATAATACTACACATATAGTTATATATATATGTATATTTATATACATAAATATTTGTATATATATAGACATCTCTCAGTGCAATAATTAGATATTTCAATATTTGATTGATGCTACATATTCAACATCTCGTAGAGGCTAAGGCTGTGCAAATAGTGTTGGTTGGGAGACCATGTGGACACCAACTGCACGAAGCTTGGTGTTAACCTCCTTGACGTCGAAGGGAGAGGTATGGAGGAAGAAATCTTAGTAATGACGCAAGCACAAGGCAAGATGACCACGTATCTTGACCCTCGTACGGAAAAACAAAGGGCATTGGAAGCGAAGGCTAACATTAAGAAAGAATTGCAGGCCCAAAGGGAGCCAAGGGATACGGCTGACACTTCTGCGCGAGCAGTGGCAGAAAAAAATGTTCTGAGGCAGATGATGCAATTAGAAATGCTTGTAAAGGCCAAGGACCTACTTGAGACAATGCCCCACCTAAGGACAACCTTGCTAAGCACCTCAACTGCTCTGACAAGTACACTAGAACGGATCGAGGTTCTTGGCAGTCCTACAACAAACCCAATGCTACTTACAGTAAATAGTGGACGAAACCCTGCCGTAGTAGAGAGGGCCATCTTGTCATCATTCTCACTGACACCATTGTTGATGGTGGGTCAGGGGTGAATGTTTTGTCCAAAGACACTTGGAAGAGCCTCAGGAAGCCGATGCTATAGCTGTCGACCTTCAACCTCTTGGGTGCTGACCAACATGGCATCAAGCCCCTCGAAACCTTAATGAGATGACAATTAACTATTGACACAACCATTTACTTTGGACATTTTTCTAATCCCTCTTCAGTGGAAGGGATATGATGCCATCCTTGGGAGAGGGTGATTGATGATTGCCAAAGCTAATCATAATTGAAGAAATAATACTGTATCATTCAAGAAGGGTGGAAGAAAATTTGTGATCGATCTCAAAAGTTAGATGGTCGGAGAGGAAATGGCATCCTCTTTAGACTCAGAATCCGATGATGGAGTAGATGAAAGGAAAAGGGGTATGGAATGCAATGATGAAGGGGTAGTAGAGTTCGGGGAGTGCTCGGGGGACAACCTATTTTATTGGCAGATGAGCAATTGCAAACTGTTCACTCCATCTTGTAATGTACTGGAGATTGTGGAAGAGTTGAATGGGTTACCTAGGGAATATAAAAAATACAGGGAAGGAAAAGCTAGAGTTAAGGAGAGTCCTACCCACAAATCTCCAAGGATGAGCCTATTAGATACAAAGAAGCCAAATTGAAGGAGATAAACCTAGGAGACAAGCATAACCCAAAAACATCTTGATGGGTGATGATTGGAATCCGATACTAAACATGATTGCATTCAAAATCTTTATGGAGTATAAGGACGTATTCGCCTGGACATACAAGGATTTGGAGGGTGTACCTCCAGAGCTATGCATATACCAAATTCCTGTGGTTCTCGAAGCCCAACATGTGTAGAAGTGGTTGTACAAGATGAATAAGAATTGTGCTGCAAGGGTGTAGGTCGAGATTGAATGATTGCTGGAGGCAAGTATCATCTTTCGAGTCTATACAAGTGAGTGGGTTTCCCCTGTTGTTATATCCTTAGAAGGAAGCAAACCAAATCTGCATTTGTGTGGATTTTGGATGCCTCAACGAAATCACTATCAAGGACCTGTTCCCCATCTCGTTCGCTGATAGCGTTTCGGAGGAAGTAGTAGGCCATAAAATTTATTAATTCATGGATGGGTTTTTTGGGTACAACTAGATATCCATTGTAGAGGAAAATAAGTTAAAAACAACCATTGTAGTGGAGGATGGTGTGTACGCATACAATCGGATGCCCTTCGGCCTCTGCAATGAGCAAGCAACTTTTCAACCGATCATCCTACACATCTTTGACAATATGTCACTAGGAAATTTTAAAGTATTTGTGGACAGTTGGTCCTTATTCAACGGGCAAGACAAGCATGTTGTGGTATTAGGGGAGTGCATGGAACGGTGTCAGTGTGCTCGTTTGGCAGTTAACTCGAAGAAATGTCGATATATGGTGCCATAGGGGAAGTTGCTTAGGCACATAGTTTGTAAGGTAGGACTAAAAAGAGACTGAGACAAATTATTGGTTATAGTGGAAATGGAGGCATCTACGAATGTGACTGGAGTTAAATCCTTCCTCGGCCACACTGGATACTACCACCTATTCATCAAAAACTTTGCGTAGATCTTGTACCTGTTGTATAGGCTCATGAGGAATGGGGACCTGTATGTCTAGGTGAAGGTACAAGGGGAAGTCTTCGAGGAATTAAAGTCAATATTGTTGGGTGCCCCCATTCTTGCATTCCCTAATTGGGACAAGCTTTCCACATATATGTGGTCACGTCAAATTATGCCATCGGGGCTACCTTGGCTTAGGAAGGGGTGCATGGACTAGATCACCCGATATATTTTGCAGTGAGGCTATTGTCCAATGCGGAGAGGAATTATATCACCACAAAAAGGAAGCCCTTGGAATGGTCTACTCTGTTCAAATATTCTGCCACTACCTATTAGCCACACTATTTGCTTTTCTATGTCGACCACCAAGTCCTCATGTACTTGGTCAATAAGCCCATAGTTTAGGGGAGGGTTAGTTGATGGCTTTTGTTACTCTAAGAGTACATATTCAATATCATTGTGCAGCCAGGACGTAGCCACGTGATTGTCGATCAACTGTCTCACATTTAGTTTGGCGAGCCACTCATCATTGTATACAATCATAGGGGATTATTTTTCCACAATCCGATTTCCATGGGACATGCCCCCAAGAGAATAGAGAAAGTTGGTCCTGAGGAGCAACTGTTTCTTATTGATGAATAGATTTCTATACAAAATAAGGCCAGATGAAGTGATGAGAGGATGTGTGGTGGAAGAAGCACTAGTAGTGCTTAGAGAAGCCCAGAAAGGACCAGCAGGAGGAAACATGGATTTTGAAACGACGAGGAAGGTGCTCTTGGCAGGCTTGTGGTGACCAATATTACATAATGATGCAAGGGAGTGGGTTGTGGGATGCGATACTTGCCAACGAGTAGGGAAAACTCTCAAACAATACTTCATGCTACTCAGCCCTTCTCATGCCCAAGAGTTGTTTGAAAGATGGGGGCTAGACTTCGTCGGACCCCTAAAGGTTTGTTGTGCTTGAAGGTGTACAAGACACCAAATACTTAACCAAATGGGTACAAGCATGTGTACTGCTAGACAACTCAACATTGAGCACTACAATGTTCATTTATGAACAAATAATAATGAGGGATGGCATTTTGATTCAATTGACCAATGACAGAGGTGGTCATTTTGTTAACCATGTTATCAAATTTCTCAGCACAAAATTCAAAATCTTTCACATGCTGTCAAGTCCATACTATCCTTGGGCGAATAGGTAGGCGGAGGCAACCAATAAAATTTTGGTAGGGGTCATCTATAAGTTGTGTGGAGTTGAGCATGATAACTAGGTGGAAAAATTGCTCTCACTATTGTGAGCCTATCGCACCTCCTATAAGTTGACCATGTGGCATACGTCCTTTCAGTTGATGTATGGATAAAAGATGGTAGTACTTATTGTGTTTATGGTTCCAAGTTCGCGGATAGCCATTTATAATAGACTAGGTGATACAGAGAGCCCGAGGGAGAGGCTCTATGCCTTAAACAAATTGGATAAGAAAAGGATGATGACTCAGTCGACGACCAAGGTGGTGGAACAATGAAAGAAAGTCTGGCACAACAAACACCTTTGTCAAATTAAGATTACACCTGGCCAATTAGTATTGAAATTTAATAGACGAAATGAAATCCAGCCTGGCAAATTCAAGGTAAAGTGGCTAGGTCCTTATAAGGTTCATGAGGTTAGAGCCAATGGAGTTGCAAAATTATGGACACTTAACGAAAGAGAAATTCCCAGCGCTGTGAATAGGTCGAAGCTAAAAATATACCACGAATGACAAGTAGGTTTGATCGATGTTGGCAGGCGCTCTGTAGCACATAGGAAAAAAAAGTAGGGAGAATTGTCATCATTGACGACGAATAGTGGCTATCACTGAATGGTCGCAAGTCATTGTCATATGAAAAGAAGCTGTTGAAGACGTGAAAGAAAAAAACTAAGGCATGAAAACATAGCGAGGAAACGTAAAACTTGAAGCACAAGACTGCATGGCCAAAGGAGAAGAAATTACCGCACAGAGTAATGGATGAGATCATCGTATAGTGTACAGAAGGCGAAGGCAGCCGTATGACAACGAGAAGCATAACATTGTACAGGCGGTACAAGTTTAATTGCATTTAAAACTTGCGGAAGTATAACCATCAATATAGGTAGCGTACACACTATAGAGACATCCAAAATTTAACTCATTGCTATCTTAAATTCCACAAGAACGACATTAGGAAGGGTGAGAGGAAAATAAACCTCCGGCAAGGGCATAACACGACACCAAAAGGTAGCAGGCCGTACAACCATATGTGAAGGGCACACAACAAGAACGGTGAGATATATATAGTGTTGTGCAAAGAGTTTTTAGCCTTGCTTAGACATTGTGAGAAAAGAAATAAAAGAACCTCTCTCGGGGTAAGAAAACACAGAAGGGGAAGCTACACTTTGAAGGAACAAAGGAGAACAAGAAGCAATTTCTTAATGGTTTTTCAATTTGCAAGAGGGAAACCAAAATGCACTCAGCAGGTAAAAGAAATTTGAAATCTCAATTACAAGCAAGGAGTTTGTGTATGGAAAAGAGGGCAAGAGTTTTACCTTCAGTAGTTTTAGTTGCACAAGAAATGGAGGCAACCATGAGTAGCAAAAAGAAGATATAGCCCAAGGTTTAGAAAGCTGCCAAAAAAAACGGTTACATATCAGACTGTCACATTTGAAGGACTTAATGGAATGGAATGTCGGAAATGGTGGCAAGAAATCCCTAAGAAGGATAAGGTGAAAAAATTCTTACATGATGCTGGAGTTCATTGGGTGATTTAGATGCCTCTATTTCCTATCTGAAATTTTGAGACTATACCGAAGGGGAAGGCACAATTTGAAGGAAGAAAGGAGAACATGAAGCAATTTCTTAATGGTTTTTCAATTTGAAAGAGGGAAACCAAATGCATTCAGCAGGTAAAAGAAATTGGAAAGCTCAATTACAGGAGTTCGTGCATGGAAAAGAGGGGAATAGTTTTACCTTCAGGAGTTTGAGTTGCACAACAGATAGAGGCAACCATGAGTAGCAAAAAGAAGATACAACCTAAGGTTCAGAAAGCTGCCCAAAAAAATAGGTTACATATCAGACTGTCACATTTGAAGGACTTAATGGAATGGAATGTCGGAAATGGTGGCAAGAAATCCCTGAGAAGGATGAGGTGAAAAAATTCTTATGGGATGTTAGAGTTCATTGGGTGATTTAGAGACATCTATTTCCTATCTGAAAGTTTGAGACTATTTTGCAGGTAATGATTAATACATTTGATAGGCATTCAAGGAAGAGTGCATACAAGTACCAGAAGCATGTGGTAATTGTTTTGTTCATGGCTGGCGACTTCATATAGGTCTTTGGCATACGAGGGAAGGATTGGCACAGAGTTGAGATAAAGACATAGGAAATGGCATAGGAACGGAAGGAGTTTTGGATCAATCGTATTTCTCATCACCTCACTCTAGTGGAGTTAGAGTCCATAGTGAAGGCAACCAAGGGCAGAGGCATTCGAAAGAAATTTGTTGCAGAGGGCTCGTGGCAATGCATACTTGATGTAATAAAAAGTAGACTTTTTGAAGCAAGCTGAGCTTCAAATATTGCTTTACCGTAGATAGTTTATATGAATGGCCTCATGAATAAAGTTGTATATGACTGGGTATCTGTGCTAGCATATAGGATGTATGAAATTATGACCATGCAACACCGCACATTTAACATGCCCAACCATGTCATTGGCTACACTGTGGGAGATTCTTGTGGATGAATTGGAACTTGTTCCCTAGGGCAAATTGGCTAATAGAGATCCTCTAGTTTTCCATTGGTGGTATTTGGATGCTGGGGGGACGACGATGGGTCAAAAGAGGTGTAGGCAAGTAGTGGAAGAATCAGAGCTCAAAGACATTGTTAGTGGCAAGGAAGCTACCACAAAGCCTTTTGGTAGAACTCGGCGACAGATGATAGTGATACTACAATGGATGAGTCCGTGATGGATTCCACTCAGGTGGAAGCTACCCCATTAGTTTAGTTCGCGTTGCTTCTTCTATTATCCTCGAAACACTTGACTTCTATGTGGATGGTGAGTACAAGCTTTTCCTTGTCTATTTCGGTGTTTGGAGCAGAGACCGTAACACCCTTGAGAGTACTTGAGGCCGTTGAGGGAGAGACCCCACCTACACATGAGGTGGCAGAGGTGGTAGCAGAGTCTGGGGTTGCAAGATTGGAGATGGGGAATGTGATGGGTGGAGAGCAGTAGGGTGGCCAGGATATCCTAGAGGGCTAGGCTCGTCTGGAGGTAGTAGGCCTGATGCTGTAGTCACTATTGATACTGAGATTTGAGATGATCCAACACCCCCTATAGGTCCCTCGAATGCGACCACAAGCTCTTGGCTTAAAGAATGGTTCGTGATGTCACTTTTAGAACCAGTCAACGCAACAATTCTTTCTCTACAACAAGAGAACCTTCAAAGATTGTTGACGTAGAGGTCATAAATCCACGAGGTGGGAAGCACATTGAGCACTTGCTTATGGAGGACATGACATAAGACTTGGTCATTGAGCCAACAGTGCATGAGGTAGATGAGACCCTAATAGTGGGTAAGGTTGTGCACTTGGCCGAGGCAGGGATGTGGTTGGAGGAATATGAGGTTGCCGGATTGTGGTTGTCCCAGAGGCTCAGGCCTTGAGTGGTGTGACTGCAGACTTATAACGTCTCGTTACCTTTGTATGATAGGATTGTCCCACAACTTCTGCAGAATGTTTTGAGCAAGGGTTGTGACTCGTTGAGGAGATCTCGAAGATGTTGCAGACATGAGTTGTCCCCATGGCAATGATAAAGAGTGAGGTATGTGCTCTTATCCGCTAGATAGAGAAGGCTTACCGTAAGGGGTAGTACTCTTTGAGTCGCTCAAAGTATGTCTCGGCTAGACACAAGGCTGCATTAGTGGATACACGGAGAGCTCGGGAGGAGCTAACCACCAGGTTGGAGGCAATGGAGCGAGACTTAGCTCAACGTACCTAGGAGATGGAGGCTGAGAATGAAGCTCACGTGGCTATTGAGGGCAGACTAGCTAGAGAGAGCTTCGCTTGAGCAGCAGTTGGCAACGACTGGTACTAAGAGGCAAACAATAGAGACTAGCCTGGTCCGAGTTAGGAATGAGGTTGATGAGAAGGAAGGGGAGCTTTTGGAGGTTATGATGATGGTGAAGTCTGCACTAGAACTTTAAATGGTTACTGAGCGCAAGCTGGAGGTGAGGATTGCATAGGTTTATGAGTTACGTGCTTAATTGGGACCTTCCATACTGCAACTTGCCTCTTCTATTGCAGATCACTCGACATCCTCTTCAGGGATGCTTCCTACGCCCCCTTCTTCTTAGTCATAAATCTTGTAGTTGTCATCATTCCCATTTTGTTGTGTGTCGTCTCGGATATTTTGGATGTTGTCGTCCAAAGACAACTTTCTTTTTGGCATGGTGTTCACACATTAGATATTCTATCATCACGAATATTGAGCGTGGTGTTAACACTCATGTAGAGTCTATTCAACATTGGATGGTTGAGCTCGGTATGATTAATAGTATGTATTTCTCTTACAATGATGTAAATTGTATGACTCATGCTACAGAGAGACAATTATGGATCCTAGTGTTGATTCAAGATTCATAGAGAGTTAGTGCATCATGCTATGATTGCTTTGTATGTGATACATTTTGCTTTCCATCCAACCAACCTGTAGAGGATTTGTTATTGCAATTACTACATAGGTGTGGGGGCGATTAGTTTCTACTCTTCCCTCCGTGAAGGAGGAAGCCACATTCAACATTTTTGCTAGTTTGCTTCTTCAACACAATTACCATCTTGGGATATATGTTAGAGGGGCAGTGTTTTGCAAGTCAAACATTTTGGATATTCAACTTATTACGTGTATGTATCATCAAGATATTAGAGATAGTTGGGAAGGTTGATGACTTTTTTGTTTGTGGGATTCAAGAGGATCAGTCACATGGTTAGTAATGTTTTAGGAAGATGGTTGACATAATGTTGAGCTCACACCTTTATTTGATCTTAGTGGTGCTTATGATTTTAGTTGGTGTGAGCGCTGAGTTGCATTGAAGATCTACCCACATATGATAGCGACACATGGAAGGTTGATTCAATAGGCTATGCATATGCCACTTGATCTAGGAACCTTGGTATTAGTATGCTTGGTGTATTGTTGTGGGAATTGATGAGCGACTTCAGAATTCTAGATATACGATAATTATCCGAGTAGCACAAGGACTTTGTAGAGCAAGCTCATTAAGGTTGATATGGGATCTAGGCATTCTTGTGACAACATACAAATATAGATTGCTTGAGGGCAAGCAATCTTTGGGAAGGGAGGATTGTAATGTTCCCTTTTTCCAGCCATTATTTTTTGATGCGTCATTAGCCCTTTTTAGTGTGGTCCCGTGTGCTAAACAAGACTTTACAGGGATCGATACATGATTTGGCCTTGGTACTTTCAGATTTAGGCCAATCAAAGTTGATACAATAGGGGTTTCAAGATACTATTTATAGTAAGTTAGTAGGTGTTTCTTTTTTTGACTTTTTAGTTGTGTCTTGTCGAGATGTTTCTGATGAGCTATCACACGAGCAGATTAAACTGTTTTAGCAAAGTGACTTTTAAATAAAAAAGGAGGAAATTAATAAGTCACTTTATGTTTATAAGGTTATATTACTCCCTTAAGTGGAAAAAAGGACAATGAAATTAGAAAAGAGAATAAAATGAAGAGACAAGCAAGGGAGTATGAAGAGTCGACTAGTTGTGCTTAAAAGAGAAAGAGGGAACTCATTTTTAGAAGACTTGGATTTGTGATTTGATTTTGCCAAGATTTTGGGAAATTTTCTTGCTTTCTATTGTTCAAGCTTGAGGACGGAATCCTTCAGGATTTTTTGTGGATTGGATGGAAGCCCAGTTCATCATTAGAGTAGATTCATGATGGAGTTCACCTTGCATTTCATGCTCTTTCTTAGTGGTCCAATCTGACTGTAATACTATATTTGAGATTGTTTTTTTGGTGTTGTGATTTTGTTGTATTGCTGGTGCGATGATTATATATATTATTCATATTATTAACCACATGTTCTTTTGCATATTTTGCATTCTACTAGCTATATATTATTACCTAAATAAGGTTTTGTGAATTCGTCCTTTCCTATTCAACGAATAAAGGCAGCCAAATCTCCATCAACGAATTCAGGTGAAACACAATAGTCTCAATTAGTTATTTTAATCAATGGACGATTCATTCATTTGCAATGTCTGATGTTTGGGGCTCTAATATTCAATAATAGGGTATAACATATGTGTTCATGCACATAATTCATGTCATCTATGTCTTTGACTGTATCCATAGTTTTGAAATCATATACCGAATTTTTTTGACTCTCTTGTTCATGATGTTTCAAACCAATCAAAACGAGCTTGTGATTCACACAAACAAAGTGGGAAACAAATGATATATGAAATCCACAAGGAATAGGAGGGAGGTTCTCCAATGATTGATCAATAGGGTCATATACAGTTATCCCACAACGTGGGAGTGGACATATATATTTCTGGGGCATCCCTATGTAGTTTCATCCCTACGTAGTTTCTGTCTTTATGGAACTGGGAGAACCTAGTTTTATCATTTATTGGTTCAATTATCTTTCTCTTCTTCATATCGGATTCATATGCGATGCTCTCAAATTTGTCTCTAACGGTTTTCTTGGGGATATCCTTCAAAATATCCATTATCAGCTATCTCCTGTTCAAAAGAAAATACAAAGGATTACACTTGCTTCTTAAGTGTGCAATTGTAATATCCCCTAACTAGATTTTTGCTAAATTTTCCTATCAGCAATATGCTTAGAAATAAAACATTGCAGATAGTTTCCAGCATATTTGTAAATAGTAGAAATACCAACTGACATTTATCCAGTCTCTTCTTGAATATAATATCCAGACTCGAATATAAACAAATGTAATATGAGACAATCAATAAAACCAGAAGCTTCTCCACAAATAATAATTTGTTATTTCTAAAAATAACATTCAAGATTCGAGCATATAATAATGCGTTACAAACCAATAAGATAAACACCAGAAAACTCTTATAACTCCTTACAATACGTTATTGCATTTTACAATAGTAATACAATAACCAACACTACGAGTCCAATCCTTGTCGTCGGTAAAGATTGTGTAGCCGACGGGTTCATGTTGTCGGTAAGGATTTTGTAGCCGACGGGTAGATTAGTTAGCCGACGGACCCCTTCGAGAAGGTTCGACGGGAAGTATTTATACCTCGTTTAGGATCATTGTAAAGCATCTTATCTTATCATCAGTTTTGTAATCTCTTGGCATATGCGAATAAAGGAGTACTGCTGTTGCTGTTCTTGTTCATTGTCTGTGTGTATTAATCAATTAACCTATGCGGTAAACATTTGGCACCGTTTCCCTAAGAACCTGGGAGGAGGGAGGAATGAAGATTAATGCCAAATCAGCTTAACAAAGATCGAAATAAGGTAAAGGAAAAAGATGGAATACGTACTGCGCAAGAAAATTTAATTTTGGCATAGCAAGCTGAATGCAGAAGAAGGTTCCAGAAGATTGTCGACGGACACAGAAGCGCGGAAGAATTTTTGAAGGAGACTCAACAGCGGGTGGAATTGGTGGAGGAAGCAAGAGAGAAATTTTTGAACTTGTATTCGCCGACGGAAGAGAATCCAGACAGAAGGGAATCGACTCGCACGGCTCGGAGTGCCGAGGGAGCACAAGCGTGGAGTGAACTCTTCGTCCGAGATACACTTCCAGAAGGGACAACTTCAAAAGATCCTTCTTCACCAAGGTTCGCAACTGTTGAGACCGCCAGTGTGGGAGAGCAGACCGCCGGTGTGGGAGAGCAGACCGCCGGTGTGGGAGTGCAGACCACCAGTGTGGGAGTGCAAAGCCACGGTGTGGGAGTGAACAACGCTAGTGTTGCAGGACCGAACAACGCTTGTGCACAAAATCTAGTAGTGATGGCGGGACCAAAGGAAAAGATGCCGAAGTTTGATGGCGATGGTATGGCCGATCCAATCCGACACTGTAAAACATGCGAAACGATTTGGAGGGCAAATGGCATCACCGATACAAACGAATGGGTTCGGCAGTTTCCGGCCACCCTACGGGGTGTTGCAATTGACTGGTTCGCCGATGTAGATCCACAAAAGTTAACCACTTGGGACAACTTTTAAGGAGTTTACTGCCGAATTTCAACTGCTCTGCGACGACAATGAGATTGTGGCGTAAATATACAACACAAAGCAAGGGAAGAATGAAATTGTTCGAGTATATGCCAGGAAATTAAAAGACTTGATAAACAAAATGGAGAATAAGCCGACAGATGGGTTATAGATAAGATGGTTCATCGAAGGCCTGCACCCAAAGCTGCGGAAGAAGATGAAGATTGTGCCGCCATCGTCATACACTGAACTGTACAATCGAGCAATGAACCTGGAAAGTGAGCAGAAGACGAAAAAGAAGAAGAGTAGCTCCTTCGAGTCAGATGATGATGCGTCTTCGGAAGAAGAGAGTAGCGATGAGGAAAATAGTAGCAAAAAGGTCCGAGCTCTCCAGAAGGACATGATTCGCATGATGAAGGAATTTAAGAACATGCAGAAAGAAACGAAGGGAAGTGGACTATGTTGTTCGGAGTGTAAGACAGAAGGTCACACTAAAGGGTCCTATCCAAAGAACCAGTTTTGCGACATCTGCCAGATCATGGGACATTCCACAAAAGAATGCCCCTTCAATATGAAAACTAGAGGACCTCAACAAGTGCTCTTGACACAGGTAGCTTCCACATCAGGAGGGAACGAAAACACAAACATTGATGGTGCCACTTCGGGCGGGTACAGAAATAATAGCAGAGGGCAAAACAACAACAATGCAAACAATAACAATAACAATGGCAGCCGAAGTCAAATTTAGTACGATGCGAACAGACGACCGATTGTGCAATGTTGAGCATGTCATTTGTGGGGCCACTTTGCTTGGGATTTTACAACGGCAAACACAACAAAATTATTATGCAGATGGTGCAGACCTGGGAATCATGAAGATGCCAAGTGCCCAAAGTCTGGAGTGAATCTGATCACCGTCGGAACGGACGAAGAGGAGGTGCTAGCGATCGCACAGAAACAAGCAAAACTATACCTCGACCTAGCGGAAGAAAAGAAGAGGTTGGAGGAAGTATGGAAGGAAATTGAGAAAGCAACACAGGCGGAGACAACTTAGTTGAAGGACATCGCGGGCACCTCACCAAGGAACTACGTGGAACAGAACATCGTACGCCAGATATTACAAAGTGAGGTACTCGTCAAAATAGGCGATCTGTTGCTCACAATGCCTCAGCTTTGACCGACACTCACAAATATCGCGCCAATTGCTAAGTTACCAGGAGAACCAAGAAGAGGGAAGGAAATTTGCCACCAGTGGAGAAGATCCAATGTTGTTAGCTCTCACATTTGGACGACACCCGGTAGTTGTAGAGATGGGGATTCTCGGAAGTGTGCTGATGGACACAATTGTCGACGGAGGGTCCGGCGTGAATGTCTTACTTGAGGATACATGGAAGAGGTTGGGACAGCCGACGTTGTGGCCAACTACATTCCAGTTGTTGACAGCGGACCAACATGGCATTAAACCTCCCGGCGTCTTGATGCCATAACTGGTGACAATTGGCACACAGTCGTTCCTGCTTGACTTTGTCGTGATCTCGCTGAAGAGAAAAGGATACAATGCCATTCTGAGCCGCGAATGGCTTATTCAAGCAAAGGTTAAACATGACTGGAAGAAGAATACCCTATCAATGGAGCGTGAAGGTAGAAGATTCATAATTGACTTGCACACACAAATGGTAGGTGAGGAGGTAGCATCGTCAAATTTTGAAGAAGAAGATGAAGGGAGGCAGCGTATGGAACCAGATCAGGAGGGAGTCCTGCGGTTGGAAGGAGGATCAACGGACGGCGATTTGGATTCTATTAACGGTCTTTACCACTGGCAGATAGAGGACTACAAACTCTTTCCGAGCTATAATATGTTAAGGGTGGACGAAGGTGAAAAAAAAGAGGAAAATGAATGTCTGAAGGAATACAGAGAAGTGAAAGAAGGAAAGGCGGTTACGGTTGAAGTTGAGGGGAAGAACATACAGTACGAACCCAGAAAAAGGAAAGATCCCACCGTACGATTGCGCAAACAAAAAATGTTACGACGAACCACTGATATATTAGAAGGGTGCCGGCAGCAAGGAGAACACATCGCACGGTTTGTGCAAGAAACAAAGAGAATAGGCTTAATAAAAACTTCCGCAATATAGAGTGAAGGTTCTAAAGTCAAGAATACAGTTATTGACGGCAAAGGATGGCAGCCGACAAATTGCAGGCACAATGGGCTCTAGAGGTGACATAGAACAGATGCAAAGCGCGGCGTGATAAGCACCTGGAACTGAGCAAGTTTCAGCCGAGGCAATTGGTGTGGAAGTATGATGGATGAAATAAACCAAGAAAGTTTAAGGTCAAGTGGGTTGGGCCATACCAGATTCGGGAGGTAGGTGACAATGGAGCAATAAAATTGTGGACTTTGGATGGACAAACAGTGCCTCAGGTAGTGAACAGGTCGAAGCTGAAGCTGTACCATGCAAGGAAGACTTCGTCGTTGTCGTCACAGGATGGCGAGGTCTGGAGGCAAATTTGAGTTGTATTTTAGAGAGAGAGAGAGAGAGAGAGAGAGAGAGAGAGAGAGAGAGAGATGAAAAAAAAAATTCAGCTTGGAGGCAGCCTGCAAGCTAGGTCCTCCGCGGAATGCCCCGTGGGTTGACCCACTTACGGCATGGCTTTGATCCTCGCAGACGGTGTCTTTTACCTCCGCGGCAATTGGCTAAGCTGTTATCTCCGCAGTTTTCTTTTTTCCTTCAGCAAGTGTTTTTCCTCCACGGCCTAGCTCATTCCCCACGTTGTGTTCTCCCGCGGATACCCTTGTTTCTCCAACGAATGGTTCCGTTCTCTTGCAGCAAGCCGTATTCTCCTGCGGGTTATCTTCCTTGAGTTGTGATTTCATTCGTGGATGTAGTTGTTCGTATGGGTTGTGAGTTGCGATTTCATCTTCCTAGCCGTGATCTAAACTTCCTCTCCATGGATGTAGTTTTCTTCTTCCACCTTGCGGCTTACCTTCTTCTCCACGGACGTTTTCCATTCTGCGGGTAGCAACATTTCTTTCTTCAACAATGGCTTATTCTAAGCCCTGCTTTCAAACCACCGGAGAATATTTCACCCTTGAATTTCTTGCACACAATTGGAGTCATCGTCACTAGAACACGGAGGAGTCAATATTATTTTCATTGTTGAAAGGGAACCGTCGGGAAAGAAGCAAGCAACGGGGAAATATATTTTAAAGGCATATTCTCCGTGGGAAGGCAAAAGTGACAGGAACCTTGCATTATAAAGGCTAAAGCATTAGAGCAGTTAGGAGTGATAGGGAGACAGATAAGAGGAAAGAGGCTCAACAACCAATGAGTAGAGGAGCAAAAAAAAAGAAAAAATGACGACAGATTGAAACAGTTTAGAATGAGTAATGCATGATGTCGAGGGGAAGGGAAAGACATATATAGGTGGGAAATGCAAGCAGTTGCCAGTCGCTGTGGTTGTTACTCATGGGAAGTGAGATTAGTTGATGAGACTTGGAGTTGCTGCAGGCATGGAGTGTGTGTACCAGAGGCACTTGGAGTAGGTGTTGGACGTGAAGCTGTCTTGGTGGATGCATAGAGAGCTCGGGAGGAGCTGATCATCTAGTTGAAGGCAGTACAACGACACTTGGCTCAGGGTACCCAGGAGTTAGAAGCAGAGAAAGTAGCATGGGTGGGTATCAAGGTCAACGAAGGAACCAGTATTGTGTTAGCAGAGGCTACAAATGCAATGTGAGTTGGAGACTAGTTTGGTGCAGGCACAGGACGAATGTGGAAGTGATCTATCTTGTTGTAGTTAGTTAGTTACTGTATTTTGTTTGTTAATTTGCTCGGATATTTTGTAATTGTCGTCCGAAGACGACTTTCCTTTTGGGGGGGATGATGTCGTAGGTAAAGATTGTGTAGCCGATGGGTTCATGTTGTCGGTAAGGATTTTGTAGCCGACGGGTAGATTAGTTAGCCGACGGACCCCTTCGGGAAGGTTCGGTGGGAAGTATTTATACCCTGTCTGGGATCATTGTAAAGCATCTTATCTTATCATTAGTTATGTAATCTCTTGGCATATGCGAATAAAGGAGTTGCTGTTGCTATTCTTGTTCATTGTCTATGTGCATTAATTAATTAACCTGTGCGGTAAACAATCCTTAATACAGATTGACAGTCAGATTGGAATACTAGAATAAAATCCTGTAAGTAGACGTGAAACACATGAACTGATGTATCTCCTCGGACAATGGGTTTGCATCCACTGTCTGCCTGTACGAGGGGCTACGTCCTCCAACTAGCTAAAAGCTGAAGCTTTCTGAAACTCTGACAATAGAGAAAACTGAACTGAATAATAAAATCAGGCATATCATAAGGAAGGGGTCTCTTCTCCTTTTATTCTCACAACTGTGACCCTTCGACTTCCTTTCTGGGTTTTCCGTCTTATCTCTCCTTGTCCTCTTGTGACCACTTGGAATATTAATTTGACCTTTAATAATAAATTTATAGCTCACATAGTCAAACTTAATATTGTAAATACATCCCTTATTAATATTTCTAATGTCCCCTAAAAGAAGGGACATTACAACAATGTGTAACAATCTAGTGAAATACAAAACCTAGATTATAAAAAGTTGTTTGAACTTTGATGCTTATTTGATGAATTCTCTCACTTACTGCAACATCAGGTATTGAATTTTCTGATTGCCCTTTGTAGAGAAAATTGAGTTTCACTCAGTGCCTCCCAAACATACTTAAGCGTCCTGTTGAGATCCTCAACCTCATCCTTTTCCCTATTTGACCGTGCTGCATAAATCTCAGCAATGTTAAGAATATAGTCCTTGTCGGACAATAGATATAAGTAATCTGATTTCATCATCTCGAGGGCTGTTTTGACCTTCTGTAAATCGGCTGCATGCTAGTCACCTTCCCCTTCCCTTGGGACCTTTGTGTAGAGTTCCTCAACCAACTCGTGGGTATTGTCATACTGCACCAAGGATGAAACAACCATGTCTTTACTAACCTTCAGTTGATTCTGTAAGGCATGTATTCCACTATCTCCCTGCTGAAACTATTTATTGTTTTGCAGTGTCATCTTAGGTTGTTCCTCTAAATTCATATTCTGAGTATCATGAATATATGGTTCATGATACCAAGGTCCGAAATTGTTATTTCCTTGTGTGCAATATACTTCATTATTCTGCTTGACAAGGCTCACTTCAAAGTCACCAACAAAGAAATCTGCACCTTGTGTAACATCTTCTACGTGATCGCGAGAAGGCTGCAAATCATTGGTAGTTGTCTGCTCTTCTATTTCAAGACCGTCCAAATGATAATTATAGTCTATCATAAATTCTTCGTACACCCTTGTGTGTTGTTCGTTTGCAAAGAGATCTTGGACCAACTCCAAATACTTTCTTTTTGCCATATCAGTTTTATTTTTTTGCTCCATATGAAAATCCACGTAATCACTGAATGGTAAAACATTTTGAATTCTGGTAGGAAGTTTTTGATACTCCCTAAAAGAGCTGAGTATTTTAGTTCTTATATCTGCCGATTGGAAACCCCACAGTCCAGAATTTTCAACTCTTTCCTCAAGATTGCTATAACGCATGAAGGGTCGTCTATTGACTCGCCTTTTATCCCTTTTGTAATCACTCATAGAGACAGAGGAGTGGATTCCATTGTTTATAGAACCGGACTTAATTTGGGTGGATGCCAACTCCTTGTTGTTGCAAGAACTTTGTTACCTCATTAACATCAGTTATACTTCCCAAAACTATATTTTCAATAAGAGTCTCAGTGTCAGAAAAATCGCTAGATGCTTTGGTTGTAAATTCTAGGTTGCTCTGTAATGGATTTAGTTTTGAGTTCATCATATCCTCAAACTGCCTTCCAGTTGTGGTCTCTTGGACAGCTGGACTGCTATCTTTGTTATTGACTTCTCTTGTTTTAGGTCCTAGATAAATAGTAGGAAAGGTTGCTACTATAGCAGGATCATTCTTCTTGAATGTTCTATTTGCACCGTCATTATGTTGGTAATTCAGCATGCTGCTTGGAGTGGTAGTACTTTAGTAGAATTTCTTGATATCGAACTTGTAACTTGTTGCTCTTTTTAATTGCAAGCTTCCCCCTTGGTCTGATATTTTATGACCTTCGCAATCACCATAATTTTATTAGACAGTTTGCTTGCAAGCTGGATATTGGTTTTGCTTGAATGACTATGTGCAATGGAAACAATGAATAATGCAGAGGCAAAGTGTGCACATAAGGTGAGGTTGCAAACACCTCTAGGCTCAGAAGTAGTACATCTAGTTGCACTCGTAGTGCTGTCAACAAGAGCAATAGTAACCAGTAGGGAGAAATACACCCTCAGGAGAGTGTGATGGCTATGGCTATGGCGTATATTGTCCTGGAAGAGGCTGACAGGTTACTCGAGGAAGAAGGCATGGTGTCTTCCCCTCTATGGGCACTTGCTGAGGCTAAAGTAGAGATACAAAGCGAGCGTGGGGAACCTTCGAACACTGCTTCTTTTGCAGCCAAGGCAGAGTTGTTTCTCACCGAGTTGCATGCCATGGAGCATTCTACCAGGGAGCTCATGCAACAGGCTAGGTCTCGGAATTTGGAAGTTGTCATAACAATAGCGGAAGCATTGGCTGCGTTTATGTAGACTGGCTGCTATACAGATTGGGGACTATTAGAGCAAAGTGGATATTCAGAGGAGGATATGGCTGCTACATGGACAAGCAGTTCTATCATCTCCAGTGGACAGGGACAATCGCCGCCTCTCATGAAGGCCCTTGTAGCTATGGAAGTTGCCTTTTGGGGAACCTTCTTGGAACTTAAGTAGGAAAAAAGCTTGGCTAAGGCACAGGGGCTGGAAAGACAAAATCTTCAACATCTATGGGAAGCAGAAAAAGTTGCCATGGAGGAAGCCTGGAAGATAGAGAAAGTTGAATTGGAAAGCAAGATCGCCAAAGCAGAAGCAAAGAAAATGGACGCTTTAAGGGTACTACAAGGTGTTTGGAAAAAACAAAAGACAGTTGAACGAGACCTGCAACGACTACGAAGAGTTCCTAGCACAAGGATGTCTTCGCATCCCTGTTCTTGAAGTCAAAGTTCTTTTTGTTGTTTTCATGTTCAACAATCATCTTGACTTCTTTTTTGGGGGGGATAGATGTGGTCGGAATATACTAACTATTGTGCTTAGTACTTGTTAAAGCTTAGTTGGGCTGGGTAGTTAGGAGGTGGTTGGTTTTCCCAACCAATCGACCCTTCTATAAGTACTTGAAATATTGTCAATGTAGTCATGATGTTTTTGGTATTAATAAAGAAACCATTTCCTCGCCTATGGGTATTGTGGTATTAAAGATACATTCTATGTTTACTTTACATGTATCTCAATTGTGTTATTTTGTATGATTAGCATATCTCTGTAAACTTGAGTTATATTTCCACTCTACATAAGTTCCTCAATTTGAACCAGCTATACGTTCTTCTTTTGGATAGAGCATTGGTATTTAAAAATGTTTCATCAGTTATGCCCGCTGACTCATCCACTCCTCCATATCCGTTACATGTTGTGACTCTTCCCCTACTCCATATTTGTTACATGTTTCATCGGTAATGGCCTTCCACTCTTCCACTACCCTTTTTTAATGGAAATAGGCATCAATTGTTTTTTAGAAGGCTAAATGTTTACATTGATGAATGCTTCCATTGTAGAAAGCCTCTCGGCTTAATTAATACGATAGTAATATAAATAGCCATATATGTAACTCATCTTAAGCATATATGAAATATTAATATGTTAACCATGTATGTAATATATTATTATATAATAATATATAATGGACAATATATATAATATATATTATATATATTAGATATTTATCTTAAAGATGATTTACCATCAAGAAGGTATCTCATGTTAAAATCAATTCAATAGAAGCTACAACCTTAACAATCTAAAGTGTTAACAATCAAAATGGCAAATAGGGGTACCTATACAATTGTGTCAGCTAAAGGGCTTGCCAATGCCCTAGGGATACCTCTACAATTGTGTCTACTCGGGCATTACCAATACCACAAAAAACCTCTAGGCCTGGACTCTTTCCTACTCTAATGGTTTTTACTAGAGTTGTTTGGAAGGGAAAGAGGAAAATCTAGCGTATTTTAATATTGTACTAGACACTTGTATTTGCTTATAGTTTTATAAAGAAAATTTGCTATTTTTAGTTTGCTTTATAGTTTAGACTATCAAACTATCACTACGAGCCATCAACATTCCGCATGTAGATGCGATTTGTATCCAATTTGCATTTATATATACCTAGATCAGCTTGTTTAGTTTGTTCACTCATTAGTTGACTTATTAGATGCATCTCCTTATTGAATTCCACAAAAAATTGCATTTCTAATAAACTAAAACAATTTATTAAGTTCTCGATATTTTCTTGAGAAGTTCCCAACTTATATCCGATATTTGCCAATATTGTTTTTTTCCCTCGATGTTAAGTTGCTAATAATGATTTTAAACTATGGTCTAGATGATTGGTCAACTTCTAGAGAAAATGGGAAATATGAAATCTAAATAATTATCCTCTTAGGATTATGTCCATTAGTGTTACAGATTTTGTTCAAGCTACATGGATTATAAATGGAATGCTCATTAGAATGAGATCTCTGTTTTTCCATGTTGATGTAGTAGTCATAGGCCATTACAACCAATACCTTAAAATATCTCAAGTCCATAAAAATAGTCAACTCAATATTTAATGTTGGACTTAGTACATGATTAGGATAGACATTGTATTCATAAATCTTCAACACTCTTCCTAACGCCCATAAATTCTAATGTTCTTAATTGAATAATTTAGAATTGTGATGCCTTCAGTGTTAAACTTTGATAAGTACTTGTATAAAATAAAATGAAGATATGAAAGGTTCAAGTAACCCACAAAGAGGAAAATCAACATAAGAAGGTATTTTGGATAAACTGAATCTGGAAAAATTCTTTGAAGTTGGGATCTCCTCAGTTTCACTATTATCATGCAAGATTTACAAAGCAATTTTGTTTTCAATGGATCCTCTATCTTACTTTATTATTTTAGTGCCTCTTTTTTTACTTGATCCATTTTTGATTATTATACTTCTTAAAGCCATATACAGCATTGTTTCTTAGTTGCATAATCTAAAATAGTTAATTATTTACAAAGTGCCAACTCATAGAAGACTCGGGTGCAACATGTTCTATTCTTAAATACTCAAGTATTTAGAACATTGCTTCTCTTTTTATTGTCATATTTAGTGTTGACAAACTTATTAAAAGCTTTTTTGGCCCACGTGTACTCCTGAGTCAAAATTTTAGGCGAGTTGCCCAAAAATTCTCCAATGGTTTTTGGAAAACCAATGATGAGTTTTTCCTATAAATATTGCAATTATGGTATTGAAAACTATTTCGAATGACTTGTTTTTACTTGCTTGCATTTAATAATATGATTTTGATTGGTGCTAAAGGTTTCAGAGGCCTTAATTTGGGATGTGAAATAGGGGGTGAGCCCCTTGAAACAACCTTGTATTGTGTTATGGGGCAGGCTAGTGGCACTACCACCCATTGGGGCTGTTGCCTCCAAACCCCTTTAAGGGACTGCCTGTTGATCTTGTGGGGAGCATTTGCCCCAAACCCCTATAAGGGTGGTGCCTCTTGATCCTTTTTGGGGCATTGCCCTCAAAACCTTATGGCAGGCACTACTGCTCACCTTCATTGGGATCTCCATTTCCAAATCACTATTAGTTATTGGAATTTATCAAATAAAAAACTTGATTACATTGAGGGGTGACGTGGAATTGGGATATAAATTTTGAGTGTGCCTACCTAGGTGTTATTAGTGTACAACTTGCTAAAAATCTTATAGATGAGGCACCTTCTACATATGTCTAGTGGAAGTGGGCATTATAACTCATTTACAGTTGAACTTTGTCCCCTGGATGTCAGATGCCTGTAACCCTCCCTGGGAACTATTGTAATGGAAATAAGCAATATGCTTAAGAAATATAGAAATGTCTGTTTTTGATGAATGTTTTTAGACATTTGTGTGTATAAAATGTTTGATAAAATAATTCGAGTTTTTTCAGAGTTTTTGGAGTCCCACTTTTTTATAATTTTTGGGCTTGCAGAGTTATCATTGTGTCAATGTTGTCAACTATGGTCATATTCCTTTTTAAGATATCATCTTCTGTGTGCTTCTATCCACGGCTATGTACCTTGCCAATGTTGAAAAGAATATTGATTGCTTCTAACTGGTATTGGCTGATATTATAATGTTTCTATTGTGATTTATGTTTCCATGTTAAAACCAATATTGTAGTTACATCATACACCAATCCTTGTGAAATTCAGTCCTTGGAAGTTCAAATTAAGTCCTGGAGAACCATTAAATATTGGCAGCACATGTTGTTGTAGTATACTCAAATATTTGCAGCCTATCTCTGCTTTTTTTGTCATAGCTCTGTTTGAGATGTCCTCTTGTGTTTAATGCTCTCCAAGGCTATGTACTATTCAAGATTGTGAAGGTTATTGATTTTGAATTTGAGTGCTGGTCTCTAATGTTGGTCATTAACAAAATTGTCAGTTAAGATTTAAATTTTAGTGTTAACCATATTGATAGTATATACAGTTCCATCATATGATGATTCGGGTGATAGTCAAGCTCAATCTTTATTTGAAAACATGTGTATATTGTGCATGGTTATTTTTTATGATGTTCAGTAAAATACTTTGAAGCTAAGTTACCGATTCTTGTTCTGATGCTGATGCGCTGATTTTTTTTTTTTAGGGGATTTGGGATGCGTTTGGGTGCGTCCATATATGCATGTATTTATTCATGTATACATGTATATATATAGATACACACACACACACACACACACACACACACACACACACACACATATATATATATATACACTAACACTATAAGCCCAACTGCAAACAAAATGAGAAGAATGAGCAATGAATAGCCTCTTTTAGGGCTGTTTTAGGGTTTTAGTAAGTCATTAGGTGATTGGGCGCTCAAAAAGGTCGGATGCTCTTTGGAATCGCTCGGATGCTCTACTGATTCTCATTGGATTCTTTCCCAAGCATCCCGCGTGCATCTGCAGGAAAGAATTGTGCTTCCTGACAGCAACCATGCAACATCCTAACGCATCCGTGTATCACCATGCCTCAGCACCCGCATCTGGCTTGAAACCAGACGCATCGGTATCTTAGCTTTAAAGTTAACCAGTAACTTTTTGAAAGTAGTAACAGTCTTTTAACAAGCCTCTTATGGTTACTGTTCCTATTAATTATTAGTTTTCCAAATTTTTAGTACTTTTGCACAAATTTTCTTTGGTTGAACAGAATTATCTGATTCCTAGTTCCGGAGTGTGGATAAACTGGCTTGAAAATGATATCCATTTTAGATACTTGCATTCAATGACTAAAATTTGTCCTTTTAGTGGATATTCTAGTTACGGATACTCTCAAGCATTGGTCATTGCTATTGTCTTTAGTTTACTCAGTACATTTCTGTTCTATGCATTTTTTCATTATCTGTAAAGTGCAAGTTCTTTATTTGTTTTTTTATATATACTGCTGATAGATTTGTTTTCATTCTTAATGATGAGATTTTTTTTGACTTTATTGTAGGTATTGAGATGTACATTGAGGGCTGAACCAGTTTCCTTAGTAATGGAAGATTGTATCAGTGCTTTGTCCGAGGGACTCAGCCCTTCAGTTTTTCTATTTTTTTTGAAATCACTTTGGGGCCAAGATTGTCATTTGTCGTTTTCAGATACAGATTTTGAAGTTGATTATGAGTGGCAGATCTTTTCAAGACTTATAATGGATTGGATAAGAAATGTGAATTATGCATATCCGGTACAAGTGGAGGCCAAGACAAAGTCAGCCTGGGATTTTTTGCTGTGCAGTAAAATGCACATGAATTATGTCAATAATCCTAGATTAACTGGGATTTCGCTTCCTCCTGTTTCAGGCTCAAAAATATCATGCCAATCAGGAAACACTACTGCTAAGCCCTCACCTGACAATATCTCTTACTATGAAAAGGGTTTGGTTGAAGTGCTAGTCACATTACATGCTGTGTATGAAGACTATAAGCTGGATATACTTCACAAACAGTATGTGTCCTGGCCTTGTATAATGCTCTTGTTTACGATCGTCAAAAATTATTATTTATATTGTTGATTTGGAAATAGAAAACAGCATAAGGAAATATTAGGGGTAGGCAGGCATAAGTTAATGGATGTTTACTGTTAAGCATGTTGTGTAGATACCAATGCCTTTAGCAGTCAAGAATGTTGACAATGTGATTTAATGAAGCACTGGATTATATTAATCTTTTGTTTTATTCTATTTGTAGGAAACGCTTCATGGCACTATAAGATTCACCATTTTAATCTAGAAATGTTTTTTATGGTTCACAATGTTTTCTGTATTATCCTTTGCCAAAACTTATTTTTGCACTGTATAGTTTTGTCAGTACGTGAAAGCAGATATTTTTCTACTGCATATTGTTCAATTTCTAGCTTGTGCATAAGCTATTTGGGCAGCAATGAGAACTGGAGATGCCAGTCAATTTTTTTTTCCCCCAAATCCCTTTTTATATTGCATTCAACTCGTTAATAACATAATCAATAAATTATTATGGTTCTTATGTCTTAATTTCTTTGAACCTTTTAATTTTCAGTTTATCTTCTCTTACTGGTGGTTTGTTCAGGGATTTGCTCCAACTTGCTTCTCTCTTGAGTCACATAGCAGCATGCCTAGGCGAGGCAGACTATGTTGATTATTATGTTCGTGATTTTCCTGGGTTATCTCCGCTTTTTCCTGTACTTGGAAACACATCCAATCTGAAGAGTCCACCTAATTTGTTACAGTGGCTGCAGAATCGGTTAAAATATGGATGGTGTTCCAAGGATAGGGAAGGACTGCCCTCATTGCTTTGTAAGGAAGGAATAACGGCTGTAGAATGGTCCCGAAAAGTAGTAGCATTTTATAGCCTTTTGCTAGGCAGTGAAAGCACTGGTAAACATCTTGTCTCAGGTGTATCTTTTAATGTTGCCACTGGCACTGTTAACACTCCAGAGCAGTGGACCGTCTTGTCAATGGTTGCTGAAGGGTTTGGTTTATCACAACTAGATCGTCTACCTTGTGGGGTAGCTCTTCCATTGAGACATGTAAGTCTGTTGATCTTTATATGCAAATGACTGCTTGGTTTGATCATCTTGTTCTTCTTGACACATGTTAAAGAAGGCACTAATATTCTGGTTACAATTATATTCAGCAGCATACAATGATATAGGTATAAGCATATTTGTGTATAAGAATGTTTCGACTCATTTTACTTTGTGATCTTTATTTGTATACCTACCTGTGCAATCTCTAATTATTCTTGTTATTTCTATTGTTGTTCATTTGGAGTTTCTCACACTCAAGGCCCATGCCTGACATAGATTACATTTAGAAGCAAAGGCAATATTATAAACTTTAAACACTATTACTTCCATGCTTGTGTATGTAATATATGTCTTAACATCCTTTCTTTGGACAGTGATATAATATTTTGTGTATTGACAGTTATATATAGACATTTGTCAGGCACAAGTTCTACTTGATGTGCACTAAAAACTATTATCTGTCTGAAATGCAAGCTTGTAGAATTTGGAATGCTGAAGAAGCTATCTTATTCGAGAGAAATGAAGTTCAGTGAATATCGGACTATTACCGATGTTTCATGTACTGCCCTTTCATGTACTATGCTTTATGAAAGAAAGCAGTCTGATATTCCCTATGTGAAATGGTGACCATCAGATTTGGCAATCATCTATGACTCGCCCTCTTCCCTGTGTAGTGAGAAGAGGAAATGGTGGAAGTTGCAAACCTTATGTTATCAACGCATGCTTCAGTTGTTGATTATAATCTTTAAGTTTGTGTGTTGTCTTCCTGTTATTGTAAACAAAATGTAGTTTGTTTTTGAAGAATGTACTTGACTAGTCTTTCATCCAAATTTGTTTTGATATCCATGCTACTCATTGTAATCATCTTTATGATATTATGATATAATATAAATAAAAAACTTCCATTTCTCCATAATTCAAATTTTTAATAGTAACTAGTAATTTGATATTCAATTTGATCAAGTATAGTATACTGTATTCTATATTGTGTATGGTGCAATTTTGCTATGTTCAAGTATTTGATATTGTTAGTTCTTATACTATTATATATCATTTCATAACTAGCATTTCAAGTATACTATATATAGTATATTACAAAACTTACCCCCAACCCCCTGCTGCCATCCCCCCATCATCCCGAAATTGATGCCCTTTTATCCTTGTCTTAGAAATTTGTCCCGATGTCCCAAACGTACCCCAAGTGATCGTGTTGCATGCTAGCGATTTACCTTCCAGTGGGGTCGCAGGCCAATAAGACAGATAGGGAACCCATCTAAGGATTGCAGATTTGCAGAAGACATCTTCTGCCCACATTTTGGCAGCTTGTCCAACATCACTAGGGTTAGATGGTTTCTTGAATTTTAGGAGGGGCCTAATTTTGTCGAGGAGAATGCAAAAGGTCCATGGAGCCACTTTTGATGTACCAATTGTTGTTAGCTTGCTCATTGACTACCCAGAGCCAACAGAGCTAAGCAAGAGGCTTTATGAGCCATTTTAGATATTAGATGCAATCTACTATTTTTTAGGAGATTGGGAGATGGATTAGGAGGCATTGTGAGGCATTCCAGATTGTTTGAGACACTTTACTATTTTTAGGATGGGTTCAACATTTTTAGGAGGGGACTAGTGATGGCCTTGCTATATTTGGACATCGCTTGGGGATTTGGTGCAACATCAATTTTAAGTTGGAGAGGAACTAGTAGCTCTCCACAATCCATGAGATTATCTACGACTTGTCTTTGGATTTGATTGTGTAAATATTTTTGCATTAACGTTTCAGATCACACTTTGTGATTCATCGCCAGGATGAACATGAAAGACCCCCAACTCCCTCTCTCTCCTCCTACTTTATCCATCTTTCTAATAGTTAAGTTTACAACTTTATTCATTTACTCCTTATGCTCTGTTTCATGTTCATCTTGATGATGGATCACATAGTGTGATTCAAGATGATGTAAAAATCTCCTCGTGCTTTAACCTTCTTTTCATACCACAAAGTCCCAACAAACTTGAAAGATTATTGTACATAAGTCATTAAGACCTAGCTTTGTCTAGATGCAAAGTAAGTGTAGCTTTTTAAAACCTCCTTCAAAGCAGTTTGGCTTATCAAAAACTAAATATTGTCCTTTGTGGTCCCCTTGCAAATATTTTTAAAAAACTGTGATTAAGGATGTCTTCATCAATGTCATTGTTTAGTAGATCTTGGAAATGTGCCACACCAATGCATTGAATTTGTATGGGATTATCTAACAAAATCTGTTTAACAATTGTTTAGCTTTTGTCAAGTTGACAGAAAAAATTGCATTTGGGTCTCTTTTAGCCAACCAAGTCTCACTTTATTTTGATCTCCAATAAGTTTCCTCTCTTGCACAAATTGATTAACATTATGCTATAAGGGCTTTTTCTTTGATTAATTCTAGTTGATTCATTACTAAGTGTGTAGCAACATCACTTCAAGTAGTCAACTCTGCTTCAATTCTTAGTGAATATGTCGCAAAGCACTTCCTTATTGCAAATTTTCAAATTTTCAGAGTCGTTGAAGTTTCTTATGGAATATAAACATTTTCAAATAGATACCCCTGAGATCTTTTATCCGACATATTTTAAATTTACAAATCGAATCCGAATGCTTGAGCCATACTTTCTCAGAACAATATGGAGCCCTTGGCCCGTGATCCAGGTGGATCCAAAGAACTTGAAAAATTTATAGTCATAGAATCTCACAGTATCAACATCAGTGACTAGAGCTTGATAATACAATCCTAATGCAATTTGAATCGTGTCGAAAGGAGATCATGTGCAGAAGTTATGGTTGGTCAAAGTTCGGGTCAAACATGCTAAACAAGGGTTGACCAAAAAGGTAAAATTTGACCAACTCAAAAGTAGTTACAAATGGATTTCAAATTATAGATTTCGTCGATATCTATCCAACCATGTTCGTTTCATTGAAAACGGAGTTCGTATGTGGAAGATATGCTCATTTGAAGATGGTAAAGAGATTAAGTCAAAATGATGACGTCAGCTGGTACAAACAGCAGTTATATGACATAGAGTAGTTCTGTTTTGACATGTGGCAATGAGGTTTTTGTTATGCAAAATGGTTCTCACGAGATTCGAACTTAGGACTTACAATGTGTAACATTATCACTCCACCATTACACCAAGTGTGAACTTTGAATTGCATTAGGTGGTTACTTTATTTAAACTGTGCAAAAGGACAAAGCTGCTAGCAGACAAAATAGCAACAACATGGGTTGAACCCATAACGTCGAACACATTATTTCCATCCACAACCAACTGCACTAGCGCGATTTTCGGGATTGGATGTGGTCGATGTTATACTTGTCATGAGTTGGTCGGCTATGTTGGAGCTTTATTCCCTATCTCCATTAGCCCTAATTGTGCTCAAAGTAATGTGAGCCATTTAAACAAAAGTAAGTCCAAAAATGTAATGGATTTAATTAGGAAAAGGGGGTTAAATAGTAGATATGAGGGAATTTTGGAATATTTTTACTATGTAAGGGAGATTTTGAAATATTTGTAAAATATTATGGTTTCTACCATAATAGGCAAATGTAATATTATAAAAGGGAGTGAGTTTGGGCATTGGTAGCTAAGGGTGATTTGAAGAAATTATTCAAGTAATTATTCCTTGAGGAAAGAAATAGTCTTGTAGAGAGAATTTTTGTAAAGGAGGGTAAGCACAAAGGCATTGTGTATTGTCTTCAAGTGCATAGAAGAGACTGTGAATGCTTGAAGCTTGGATTCTGTAACAAAGTGTTTTGCTTGGCAAAATTAATAAAGTGGTCCCTCAATCGAGAAGCGGACCTGGAGACCTAGTCCTACGCGGATGAACTCCATTTCAAATTGTTTGTGTCTCTTTATTCTCTTTCTTACTCTCATTTCTTTCAATTTATTTATTTTATGTAATTAAACACTGTTAAATTATGAGTTTAAGCTTTATTCTTCTTGTAATTTCAACAGTTTTAAAATACATACCACACAATTACTGCCTGGATCAGGGATTAAATTTGTATTTGGATTAAAGTTATAAAACTTGTAAATCCTAGTTTACAGATCAGCCCCTTATAACTTCTAATATTTCCAATTTCACTTAAAAATTATCCAAGATAGGTGTTAGATAAATGAGAGACGGGGGTATGTTTAATCAATTCCTTCATGACTCAAAAATCAAGAAACAATCAAGCCTATCTATTATGTTAGTAAATCTACTCCAATCATTCCATGTGTATTTCAGTGATTAGTGCACAATAGAGTAGTCTGCTATCTCCACTAGGAACTAGAAATCATTTTTTGGAGTGTAATACACCCAACACCATTCTTCTTCTCATTTAGGTCCAAGATCGCATTTAAATCACTGCCTACCACACACGTATCTTGGAAATATTTCATTGCTTATATCCCCCCATACAATTATTTTACCTTCAATCTCAAGCAAACTATATTTGATTAAAAGGGTGAAATCCACAGTGAAACTCAATTATCTAACCTTTTCCATTTGACAGTGAGAGGGTAAATTGGTGTTGATTGTCACCTTGTTTGATCTCCAATGAACTCTAACTACATGTGTGCTCTCTATAAAATCCCTATTAGAACACTTCAAAAAAAATGAAGATAGCCACTTCTCTCAAAGATAATTTTGTTTCTTGTATGAGCACCAATATTGTTCTACTTGTTTCTAAATGACACTTAAACAAGCACCTTTAATCAATAGTGTTTAAGCCTTAGACATTCCATGTAAGGTTCTTCACTGCATGTAAGGTTCTTCACTGCTCTCGCAAGAAAGGTTTGCCTCCCTTATAGATTCAAATCTAAGAATATAGGTTTTGATAGCAATTTGTTCATTATTTAGTACATCTCCACTGTCTTTGTTGTTTTGACAACTTGCCCATTCTTCTATTTGTTGGTCCATCCTTTCAAACATTTGCCACAATTTGATTTATGCATCTTGAGACAAGGAAATCAATGGTATCCAAAGGATATTCTTGATCTGAGTAATATCATCTTTTCTAAGTCATCACTTGAGAAATCACACATTGTCTAGATGATTTTTTCAATTGAGGATGCAACCCAATTAAGAGCTTTCAGTATCATCTAGAAATTTCCAACTGCAAACGTAGTTTAGGTAATGTAACTCTATTATGTTCATCACTAAGTCGTAGTGAGAGTGTCAATTCCCTACCTAAGACTTGGTTCTATCGGCACAAAAACAATCAATTTCAAATGAGGCTTTATGGTTTATTCAAACTTTTAATATTAAAGGCATGACCATGAAATTAAAGGTGAGAAAGGCTTACGACAAAGTCAAGTGGAGATTTTTAGTCAAGTAATGGAAAAATCTTAGTTTGAATAAAAGTGAGACAATTGGATCTTCAATTGCTGCTCTGCTTCTAGATATTCGATCATCATAATGGTACTTCATGCGTTTTTTTTCAAAGCACTAGAGTTCATATAGATATTTCTCCTCTCCCCTCTCTTTGTCATTTTAGCAAATGCTTTAAGTAGAGAATTTTAGAAGAAAGAAAATGTTATGTATGATGCACAATTTCACATCCTTTACCTGTTAAATGTTTGCAAATGACACAAGATAAACAACACATTATCCGAATGCTCAAAAGCTTCATGAAAAACAATCAATAGAGGCAAATCAAGTAGTCCTTTTTAACACACCAAAATCATGGCAACAAAGAATAACCAATCTTCTCGACTTAAATAGTGAAAACCTTATTTCAAAATACTTGGGCATTTTTTTTCATAGGAACATTTAGAGGTGAGCATTCAAAGACCACGGTAGAAAAATGTGTTAAAAAGATCAACTATTGTAAAGGATGATGGCTATTGCTCGAGAGTAGGATCTTAATGATCCAATTGGTTAGGTTGGGCATCCCTATCTATACTTTGTCTTGCTTTGAGCTTTGTCATTTCTCATACCAAAAGTTATTCTCGTAATAAACAACTATTACCTTTTCTAACCATCAATGCAACTATTACTTTGTCCATAATTAAGACTAAATTAAGATCTTTAAAGCCACACAAAACTCCATGGCTCACATAATTATGTTCTTATAAAGGATCGTTTTAGGACCAACAAACAATTCCCTTAGGAAAAACCTACTTGCCCTTTGTATTGTCAAAATTGAGACAAAATTAGATGAGGACAAAAGAGCAAAAAATTGATATGTTAGGTTGAATGGCTTCATAAAGGGTTGTTTTACCGTTTTGAGCAAAAAAAAATAGGAAAGAAATATTTTTATTGAGTTTTTTGAAGTCACAAAAAGTGATCGCTTAGTGGTTGCTCCCGGGCACGCTTCAAATGTGCATTAGGTGTGCATTTGAGTTATTGATGCGTAGGTTGTACATCTGGTGCACACCCACAATCTGAAATGCATGTTTGGAGAGCATTTGACGCATGCATCTGGATGAGAGCATGCATCTAAACCAGAGCACATCTAGATCCGATGCAAATCAGAAAGGTGCACATCCGGTAACTTAGCTTCTATCCATTGAATTGATGGTTTGATGACAATTGCATCTTTTTCCCTATCTTAATAGTTGCTCGATATCATCCAGCTATGGGGAGTATTAGTTTCTTCTCCATGAACTAAAGTTTGAGTTTCATCCTTCTAGGTGACTTAAGTACTCTCCAGAACTTTTGGTAGATCTACTTCCTAAGAAAACTACAATTACATCCTTTTCCATTATCTCCAATGCATAAGCTTCCAATACTAGCTCACTATATGGTGTACCCCAACAACATATTGTTAATTTCCCAAAATCCATTATCATCTTTTATTGTTTTCTCTATGTGTATAACCAAGAGTGCTATTAAGAAGTTATGCACTAGGAATGTAATATATTATGAAGGCATCCAAGTTGAATTCATTAAATATGGTGTGCTTTATTTGGGCACTCTTTTGGTTAAAGTTTTTTAATGAAATGGTTAGGTTTGTTATTTCCTATCTAGATATGCTTCTCAAACCTTGAATGTAATATGTTTGAGTGCTCCTGAAAAAGCTTCAAATGTGTTGTTGTCAATGTTTTCATCCTTCATATTTGTAGGTGTGTGTTCCTTTATAACTGGTTGTGACTGGTTGTACTTGGTCTTTAGCAAGTCATCTACAGCCTTGATCCTATGGCTCCTTACAAAAGAATAATTTCCACTTCATTTTGTTGCATGCTTGAAAAAATTAAATAATGCAAGTTACCAAACATAGGACAATGTAATGGAAGCATAAAACTTGTAGTTGCGATCTTCATATTTTATCATTGAGTTCTTATGTCATTTTTAATATGGTTTTTAGGGGAGGGGGATTAGTTGCATGTAGAGGGATTGTGATAAATGCGCTCCTTATAATTACAGTTAACTATTTCATTTTCTAAAACATTGGTAGAGAAGTTCCCTTGCATTTGAATGAATGATGTTTACTGACACAACTATTTGGGGAAATAATTTTTTTTATAACTGATTCCATTGAGCTAAAA
This sequence comes from Cupressus sempervirens, assembly GCA_028749045.1. Lineage (NCBI taxonomy): Eukaryota > Viridiplantae > Streptophyta > Pinopsida > Cupressales > Cupressaceae > Cupressus > Cupressus sempervirens. The sequence goes on from CM053793.1 coordinate 638,740,415, forward strand.
GTCACGAGATCCTTATCTTTTGATTGCCACTATGATTGTTATTGAATTGTCTTATATAATTACCAACCTCAACACTCAAGGAAATTTGATTATTCTATTTAGTACTAATCAGGACATTCTCACCTTTTGATATTATTAAATATTGTCATTGGATGCCTTCTAGGTACACCTTTCTTCAATTATTGGCAAGCCTTGCCAATAGTGAGTGAAAGACCTTTGTGTGTGCCTCATTGTTCAAGTAGGAACCATAGGTTTAAGAGGAGCATTTGTATAGTTCATTTTTTCATCTTTAATGGTTCGACTGATGACAACTACATGAGGATTATCCTTTGCTGCCAACATAAATATTGAATTTTGAATTAAGATTAAACTGCTTTTATGTCCATCATTTAGCCAATTTGGGAAGCACATTATTTTACCAAAAGCCGTGTATTATGAGTCTCATGCTTTTTTTGATGCTTTATGGATGGGTTTTTTAGTTTTATTTATTTAATTTCTTCAGTCTGACCTTTTTGTGATATCTAACTAGTAGATTCATTTTGATGACATTTGATATGTGGCATTTAAAGATAAAATTGTATTTGAACTCAGATATTGTAAGAATACAAATTCTTTTTATTACAACATTCCAGGAGTAATAGTAAACAGATTTCTACAATCCATAATAGTACTTTGAATGTTGTTTCTAGATTCAATTTTGTTATAAGTTTTCATTAATGCTTTGGATCACACTTTGTGATCCATCCTCAGGATGAAGAGAGAAAGCATTAGGGGAAAATAATAACACAATCAAATCCAAAAACAACATTGAAAATATTCTAGGAGTTCTAGATCTATATTGTTAGAGTTCTAGATCACAAATGATGCAACCTTATGCTTTTATGGTCTTGTTGCTTTTCACCTACGTACCTCGGGGATGTGTTCTCGCTTGGAAAGACAAGGTTTCTGAGATGGGGATGTCCACGAGATGGGGGGAGGGGTATGGGATGTCCCCTCGTTATCCCTAGATTGGCAAAAATTGTAAGAGACGTCCGCGGTACTTGGGGAGGTCTGGGAGAAAAAAATTGGACGCCTAGACGTCCTCTGGCCTTACTAGGGACAATCGACTGTCCCCAAGTTTTGCAAAGGAAAAACAAAAACAGGTAAATAAAAAACCATAAATTTTTTACTTCTAACTTGGTCGCCCAGGTAGGCCCCACCCCTCCAAATGCTCTAAAAGGTAAAAAAAGACCACATTATGGTTCTTTTGTCATTTGTTTGGTTTTACTTGTGAAGTTGGAGTGTGTTGTAGTTGGATGGGGTTTTCATTTTGCAAGAAGAGGTGATTTTTTTGCTTCCATGAACTTGAGCAGGGGTTTGAGCTTCCTCTATTATGCACTAACTATGAAATTCTTTATGCTTCAATTTTCCATTTTTAAAGTAAATTTGGAGCTTCAAAAGTCTGATTTAAAAAATATTTTTTTATTTGTTTTAGCACATATTTTCATTGCATATTTAAATCTCAAAACAAAATACAATGAGCAGTAGTGGAAGTACTAGTAGTAGTGGTGATGAGAAGGAAAATGGAGCTGGGGGTGATATTGCTAGTAGTGGGACTAGGAAAGGAGCTGATTCTAAAAATGATTTATTTAAATGCCCTTCCACCATCATGAAGGATTTCGCAAAGGGTCCTTTTAATACGAAAAAACCTTTTCTCCAATTTGTCACACCTAGGCCAAAAGATAAAAAGAATGTAGGAGGCCTAGGGTGTGGGATTGCTATGTTTGTCTAGATGATTTTAGCGGTAGCTATACAAAGATGAATTCATAGTTTTTAGGAGTTGCATGCCATGGAGTCAAAGCTTGTCTAGACTTGATTGATGCACAAAGATTAGAATACCAAAGATTGCATTTAGAGGCTGAAATGGAGGGGCAAAATTTTATAGTGACATCACCATCTATTCAGTCACAATCATCTAGGCATATGTCATCCGCCATTGGTACTAGTGGCAGCCCCACTAAGTCTAGAGGGAAGAGGAAGATGAGTAGTGGTGAGAAGGGCTTAATGGAAAGTTTGTTTAATGCACAAGCAAAGGAAAGTGTGCGACATCCATTGGTAGATTTTTTTTTGCTAATGGTATCTCATATTATGTAACTCATTCCACTTATTTTAAAGAAATGGTGAAAGATATATTGAATTTGAATCCCTCATTTGTATCCCCTAGTGAGCATAAGCTACTAACTATCATCCTAGATGAAAGGTACTCTGGGGTTGCTTTGTTGTTTGAGGATATGAAATGTACTTGGGTTGGTACAGGCTACTATATTGTGATGGATGGGTGGACCGATGTTAGACATTGACCACTCATCAATGTTATTGCCACATCTCCTATCGATTCTTATTTTTTGAAAGCCATAGATTGCTCAGGAAAGAAGGATGCATAAGCTCAGCTCACCATATTGAGAGATGGCATATCGAAGGTTGGGCCAGCTACTGTAGTATAGGTTATTACAGATTCTGCACTTGTCTGCAAATTAGCTGGTTTTATGATAGTGGGTGCTTTAAGGCACATCTTTTGGACCCCTTGTGTTCATGCATTGAACAATGCAGTGAGGGACATTGGGAAGTTTGAATGGGTGAAACATGCGGTGTTAGAAGCTAGAGAAGTGCAAATGTTTATATGCAATTGCTATTTACCGTACGGGGTAAATGGTTTACTAATGCATGTAGACAATGGACAAGAATATGTAACATAGAAGTATTTCTTTTATTATTCGCATATATGCTGAAGAGATTACATAGTGCTTCCAATGATGATTACAACCATGATCCAAAGTCCATTCTAGACGGTGTACATATACCATTCCAAAGGGGTGACTCAACCGTCATGCGTCCTTTCGGATGCTAATCTACCTGTTGGCTATTTTATAACTTTACCGACAACATGCTAATCTACCTGTTGGCTATTTTATAACTTTACCAACAACATCATCCCCCCCAAAAAGAAAAGTTGTCTCCGGACGACAATTACAAAATATCCACGCATGCCACTTTCTCTGCTTCCAACTCCTGGGTACACTGAGCCAGGTGTCGCTGTATTGCTTTCAACTGGATGATCAACTCCTCCCGAGCTCTATGCATCCACCAAGATAGCCTCACGCCCAACACCTACTCCGAGTGCCTCAAAGCGTATCACCCCTCTCGAAAGGCTTGCTCTATTGTTCCCTCCACCTTTGGTACATAGACACTCCATGCCTGCAGCAGCTCCATGTCTCATCAACTGGTCAGACTTCCCACGATTGATAACTGAAGCGATTGAGGGTCTAGGGAGCAACGCTCCCAACGGGGTCGAGAGGTAGCACCCCCGCCGCCAAGACCAAATTAACACTCTAAAAGTCACACAAAATTCTATGGAATACACCATTTTTGTGATTTTCTTTTGATCCCACACTCTTTCTAGCAACTGCTTATGTTTTGCTACCTGTTTATGTCTTTCCCTTCCCTTTGGCATCATGCGTTATTCATTCTGAACATTTTTGATTTGCTGTCGTTTTTCTTTTTTTTTAGCTGTAATCTTCCACTTCCTCTTTCTTGTAGATTCCATTTGTTCTTTTGCTTAGTTAGGTCAATTACTTCTCCATACAACCTTGTTTCACGAATTCCTCTCCTTCTAGGCGTTCATATGGCCCTCTTGCAAGGTTTCTATGAATGGCTTAAAATATTGTACGGTCTCTCAATTATTCAGCTTGTACGGTGGTAGAAGCGGTACAAATGTCACCAGATCTCATAAATTCCTCTCTTTTCTACATCGTATGTTATTCTATGTAAACCATACAGTGTGTCATGGTGTTCGTACAGTTACAGTGTATCTCCCCCCTGTTTGTTGCGTGACCATATGGTGTTCTATAGTCTCCAACTTAACAATACAGTTTTCTTGGATGTCTGTACGGTCTGCGAATGCTCCTTGTATAGTTTTTGTTTAATGCCCGTACGGTCAATTTCATAAACATTCCCCGTACGGTTTTCCATGTTGCTCGTCCACTATCTTCAAATGCCGTACGAAGCTTCCAGGATGCTTCAAGATGCCGTACGGTGCTGGGAAGGGACCATACGGTTTCTATAGGTTAGTTATATGGCCGTACAATGATTTTATAACCTTTTTTTTCTTTTTTTTCCTCTTTTCTTTCTCTCTTTACTACTGCTCCTCATTATTCATGAATGGGCGAACAGTTCTCGCATGATACATTTTTAACTTGGAACTGTTCACCATGTTTGGAATTTCCTGCCCGTCCAATGTCCATAGCTTTATTGCTCCATTATCACCTACTTCCTGGATTTGGTATGGCCCGACCCATTTGACTTTAGACTTCCCTGGTTTAATTTCGTTTTCGTCCGCCATACTTCAACACCAGTTGTCCTGCTTGGAACTTGTTCAGTTTTAGGTGCTTATCATGCCATGCTTTGTACCTGTTCTATGTCACCTCCGTGGCCCATTGTGCCTACAATCGTTGTTCATCAAGTTTAGTTAAGTTACACGATCTTTCCCTTATATTTTCCATATCGCCCAGTTTATTCTCGAAACTCGGTACCAAGAATTCCTTCGGTTGCCACTCCTTGCCATCAATAACTGTATTTTTGATTTTAGAACCTTCACTCCTTATTGCTGAAGCTTTATTAAACACTTCCTCTTTGTTTCCGTTGTAGACTGTATGATGTGTTTTCCTTGCTGCCAGCACCTTTCTACTATATTCGTGGTTCGATGTAACATTTTCTTTCTGCGCAGTCGGTTTATTGTGTACCGTATGGGAGAATCTTTCCTTTTTTTGGGTTCGTATTATATGTCCTTCCCTTCAGCTTTAGTCCTAACTGCCTTTTCATCTTTCGCTTCTCTGTATTCCTTTGGACATTCATTTCCCTTTTTATTCTCACCTTCATTGACCCTTAACATATTACAGCTCGAAAAGAGCTTGTAATCCTCCATTTGCCAGTGGAAAAGGCCATTCACCGAATCCAAATTATCGTCCATTGATCCACCTTCCAACAATAAGACTCTCTCCTCATTGGGTTTTAATCGCTGCTTCTCTTCATTCTCTTCTTTGGAATCAGATGATACGGCTTCTTCGCCCACCATTTGTGTGTGTAAATCAATAATGAATTTTCGTCCTTTGCTCTCCATTGATAGTGTATTCTTCTTCCAGTCATGCTTAACCTTTTCTTCTACGAGTCATCCTCGGCCCAGAATGGTGTCATATCCTCTCCTCTTCAGCGGGATGACGAAGAAATCGAGTAGGAATGACTGTGTTCCAATAGTCAATAGTTGTGCCATCAGGACGTTGAGAGGTTTAATGCCATGTTGGTCCGCCATTAGTAATTGGAACATAGGTGGTCACAACGTTGGCTGTCCCAACTTCTTCTAGGTATCTTCTAGTAGGATGTTTACCCCTGAACCTCCGTCTATAATTGTGTCTGAAAGGATTGTTCCTAATACGCCCATCTCTACGACCGCCGGATGTCGTCTAGATGTGAGTGCTAGCAGCATTGGGTCCATTGCACTTGTTCTGCTTTCCTTTTCCCTTCCATGTTCTCCTGGTAGTTTAGCAGTCGAGGCTATGTTCGTGAGTGTTGCCCGTAGTTGATGCATTGTGAGGATCAGATGATTTAACTAGACTGGTATTTTAGTTTGTAATATTTGCCTTATGATGTTTTGTTCTGTGCAGTTCCTCGTTGAGGTACCAGTAGTGTCCTTCAATTGTGATTTCTCTGCCTACGATGCTTACTCAATTTCTGCCCGTGCTTCTTCCAATCTCCTCTTTTCTTCTATCGGGTCGGGGTATAGTTTTGCTTGTTTACAAGTGATTGCGAAGACTTCATCGTCCGCGCCGATGCTGATCAATTTCACTCCTGATTTCGGGCACTTGGCATCTTCATGATCTCCAGGACCGCACCATTTGCATAACAACTTTGGTGCGTTTGTTGATATATAGTTCCCTACAAAGTGGCCCCACAAATTGCATGCTCGGCATTGAACCATCGGGCGACCGTTTGCATCATACTGAATTCAGCTGCGGCCCCCATTATTATTGTTGGTATTGTTGTTTTGCTCTTTTCTATTATTTTTGTACCCACCCGAAGTGGCATCGTCATTGCTAGTGTTTCCACTTCCTCCCGACGTGGAAGTCTCCTGTGTCAGGAGCACATGTTGATGCCCTCTTGTTTTCATATTGAAGGGGCATTCTTTTGTGGAGTGTCCCATAATCTGACAGATATCATAGAATTGGTTTTTCGGACAGGACCCCTTCGTGTGACCTTCTGTCTTGCATTCTGAGCACCATAGCTCGTTTCCCTTTGTCTCTTTCTGCATATTATTAAATTCCTTCATCATTTTGATCATATCCTTCTGGAGAGCTCGGATCTTCTTACTGTCCTTTTCATCACCATTGCTATCTTCTTCTGAAGACGTGTCATCTAAGTCAGCTGAGCTACTTTTCTTCTTCTTTTTCGTTTTCTTTTCACTCTCTAAGTCCATCGCTCGATTGTACTCTTCGGTGTATGATGATGTCAACACAATCTTCATTTTCGTACTTAACTCCAGGCGTAGTCCTTCAATGAACGATCTCTTTTTCAGCCCATCTGCCAGCTTACTTTTTATTTTATTTATTAATTTTTTTAGTTTTCTGGCATATACACGGACTGTTTCATTTTTCCCTTGCTTTGTGGTGTATATTTCTGCTATGATCTCATTGTCATCTCGCAGCAATTGAAACTTGTTGATAAACTCCTTTTTAATTCCCGCCCATGTAGTTAATTTTTGGGGATCCGTGTCGGCAAACCAATCAATTGCTACACCCCTTAGGGTTGCTGGAAATTGTCGGACCCATTCATTCGTGTCTGTTACGCTATTCGCTGTCCAAATTGTTTTGCATGTTTGATTGGATCGGTCATTCCATCACCATTAAACTTTGGCAATTTTTCGTTTGGTCCAGCCATTACTATTCGAGTTTGAGGTACTTGTGTGCCCGCACTATTTTGCACTCTCGCGTTGTTCTGCACACCCGCGCTGTTCTGCTTAGCCGCACTGTTCTGCACACTTGCGCTGTTTCAGACAGTCGTCTTATTTCCAACAACCACGTTACTTGGTGAAAAAGGGTCTTCGTTAAGTGAAGTTGTTTGTTTGGAAGTGGATTGCGGATGAAGAGTTCACTCCATGCTCGTGCTCCCTCGGCACTCCGAGCCATGCAAGTTAATTCTCTTCCGTCTGGATTCTCTTCCCTCGGCATATACAGGTTAAGAAATTTCCTCCTTGCTTCTTCCACCAAATCCAACCGCTATCGAGTCTCTTCCAAAAATTCCTTGGTGCTTCGGTGTTCGTCAACAATCTGTTGAAACCTCCGTCTACGTTCGACTTGTTGTACCAAAATTAAATTCCCTTGTGTGGTGCGTATTTCATTTTTTTCCTTTAGCTTATTCTTATTTTTGTTAGCTGATTCGGCATTAGTCTTCATTCCTCTGCTTTCGTTTCAGGTCCATAGGGCAATGGCGCCAAATGTTTACCGTATGGGGTAAATAGTTTAATGCATACAGACAAGAACATGTAACACAACAATACTCCTTTTATTATTCGCATATATGCCGAAGAGATTACATAGTTCTTCCAATGATGATTACAACCATGATTCAAAGTCCATTCCGGACAGTGTACATTTACCATTCCGAAGGGGTGACTCAACTGTCACGCGTCCTTTCAGATGCTATTCTACCTGTCAGCTATATTATAACCTTACTGACAACATGTTATTCTACCTGTCAGCTATATTATAACTTTACTGACAACATGCTAATCTACCCGTCGGCTATTTTATAAGTTTACTGACAACATCATCCCCCCCAAAAAGAAAAATACATAATAATTACTGACTACATGCTAATCTACCCGTCGGCTATTTTATAGCTTTATCGACAACAATTGCCACACTTCACTTGCTCTATTCAAATCCTTCTCTAAGAAGCAGTTTCTCAAACCAAATGAGACAAGGTATGCCAATTTTAATCATAGTTTACTTTTAGTTGCTTGAAGTTTATTTTTATTTTTAATTGTTACAAACTTACATGTGATGTTTTTAATCATTAATGTTTAACTTTATTTTAAGTTATAATTGTCTCCATATGTATTGCACATACTTCATGCTGATGGAGAGGATGATTGAGGCGTATGAGGCCCTCGAATTGATGGTGGTGAATATAGAGTGGGGACGATGGTCCTATTCTAAGTCCTCTGAAGGAAAAGTGGTGATACAAAGGATCTTTGATGAGAGCTGGTGGTCCACAATGAGATAAGTTGCTGATTTTTAAATTTAATGTTACTAACTTAAAAATTTTAAATTTCTAATTCTGATTTTAAATTTTGTTTGCATCTTGCAGTTATGTTTGCTGTGTTATAGCATCCATTGTGGATGCCATTAGATATGTTGATACTGACGCTCGTAGTCTAGGAGAGATATATGAGACTATTGATAGCATGTTGGGGAAGATGAAGAGAATTGTTGCAACAAAGGATCCTACATTGGAGTTTTATGACGAGCATATTAGGCCTATTGTGATGCGGAGGTGGAACATAATGAATGCTCCACTTCATATGGCAACCTTTGCTCTAAATCGCAAATGGTATGCAAAGTTGGTTTGAAGGGGCCTACCATGTGATGATCTCGAGGTATTGGATGGCTTCACAAGAGCCATTGATAAGATGTGTTCAGCGCAAGAGGTCTCTACACTTTGTGTACAATTCCTTGAGTTCATTAACCGTCATGGCCCAAACTTGGGTAAGCCAGAAACGAGGTTGGATAGAGTGATTTTGGCACAAAGAGATCCTATTGGATGGTGTACTTGGCATGGGAGAGATTCACTCATGTTAAAAGTACGTGACACTCCCCTCCTTGCACAGGTTGCTAGTTCCTCAGCTGTAGAGAGAAATTGGTCCACATTTTCATGTATCCATTCTATCAAAAGGAAGAAACTTACCTCTAAATGAGTAGAGAAGCTAGTGGCAGTGTATAATGCTCTTCGGCTTGCAGATTGTTAGACTCCAAAGTATAGGTAGAGATTGGCTTTGTGGTGGGACGTTGATCTTGAGGATGTGGCCCAAATAGATGAGGATGAGACAACACTAGCATTGGTTGGGATTCCATTAGATGAGATTGCACTTCCTGTAGAGGATGATAATGAGGAGGACTCCGATTTTGATGCCATGATGGTAGAGGCAGAATAGGAGCAACAGTTTGCTTCATTTTTCTATATTTTGTTTTCTATGTTAAATTTGAGTATGATGATGAAACTTTATGACAGACCTCTAGCCTTTGGGCATATTTAGATTTCTAGATTTTTATGATATCGTTCACTGCTAACTTCTATTTAAATATTTTTGTTCACATAATGATATGCATATTGACAATTGAGTACTTAAATCAGTTATTATTTCTTAGATGACATTCGAAAGGTGTATGTTAAGGTTCTATAATGTTTAAATGACATGCTTTGTGCTTAGTTTCATATGAATGACATGTATTTTTTAAAATTTTCCTATATATATCTAGCTGTCCCCATTTGCCCCCACCCCCCCCACCCCCGAAAAAAAATCTCCAAAAAGTTTTGCCATCCTAGAAATCCGTCTTGCCGACCTTGTCCCTGAAAGTTGGGGGAATGTAGCTTTTCACCGATTCATATAATAACAAGATATGGTTTGAGGACATTAGGAAGAAGGTGAACAAGGAGAGGGAAATTTTTGCTGCAGTTTATGTTAATGACTGACTCTGATGTTAAGAAGCATTGACTATGGGGGTGATTATTAGCTGGCTTTTAGACTCGTTGAAGATTACCTTTGTCTTATGCATTTCTTGTAACTTTTGTCATTCTTAATCTTTAAAAAGCCTATATATTACTCTGCAGCTGCATGCAGCAAGCCTAATGCACAGCTTTTTGGAGATACTATTTTCATGTCAGTGACTTCGGACGGTTTCTGGGACATTTTTTGTGTGACTATTTGTAACGTTTTAGGGTTTCAGTCCTTACTTTAACCATTCAAATTACACATGATATTCTGTTTGGTTAGATTAACCATCTGGTTTCTCTCCTTTTTCTTGAAATTTATATCAGAAATCTCAAATAGGCCTTATAAGGTTAATGTAACTTTAGGCAGTTTCTCGAGGTTGATTAAATGTCTGGGACGCTGGCTTACAAATTGTTAAAGGCACTCAGCACTTTTGTGATGAAGCTTTTTGTCTTTAAATTAATATTTCCAACAGTTTTTTATTTGTTTCAGGTAATAAATATTGATCCTGTAAAATCAGTTAAAGAAACAATGTTGATTGTACTAGATTTTGGTCTATGGATATTCTTATTGCAAGTTTGGTTGTTGCTTTCTGTTAGGCTCTTGATAGATGTCGAGAATCTGTTCCAGTTGATTGGCCTGCAGCAGCTTATGTTCTTGTTGGGCGTGAAGATTTGGCATTAACTGCCATTGGGCGTTCAACTGCAGAGAGATCAGCTCATAAAGTGCTGAGTGTTTCTAATTATCTTAATCTCATATCTATGTCTGCACCATACACATTACACTTGCACCCATTGATTGTTCCTTCATCTACCACTGACCTTGAAGCGACTGTTGTCTCTGGGAAGCAGAGAGTGGATTCCACAGCAGAATCAGTTGTTGATGGGATGGAACATATGTTCAACCCAACCACACAGTTGCGGTTTGGCCGTGATTTGCGACTAAGTGAGGTATCTGTTTTTCCTGATCGTCTATCTTTTTTGCTAATGCATTGAAGAATACAGTTACAGCTTTTTACAATCTTCCACATAGGCAATATTCCAGTCAGATTATCGATATTTTTTATCTCTGTTTGATATTTTATAAATCTGTAGCTTGCCTACAAAATTATTTTTTATCATGCCATCGTTTGTTTCACAGAATTGAGAATTCATCCTACAATTTTGCACAGCCAGTATTTAGGATTTATGAAAATACAAACACTTTTCCTTTGCTGGATTTTTGTTTCTAATTTTCAGTAAATTCCATTTGCTTTTCAAAAATAGATAATGTCTGCCTAGAAATGCCTCTCTTATGTTAGATACTAATGTATACTATTGCATGAATGAAAGAAACTTTAAAGAAAACAAATATGTTGAAAACATGAATTCAACACATGGATTTATCTTATTGCATCTTAGAGGACATCAAGGACACTATTGATTTGTAATGCTGTTAAAATAGATTAAATGCTTTCTATGTTAATGGACTACTTGGTGAAGCTCAAATGAAAGTTTATATGAAATAAATGGATTACTCGTTAGATTTTGCAGCATTAAGTAAGAATGATCCTTAAAAGTCAGTCCTGTAACACTGGTGCAAAACCCCCTTACTTTGGCTGGCAGTATTGATCTTGTTGTTAATGTATAGATTAGTAAAGGGTTATTGATATCTTATATTCATATTTAATATATATATCTATTCATGTATATATATATATTTAATATATATTCATATATATGCAGAAGGTATATATATATGAAAATACATAATATGTTGAATTAAGTTATCGATTCATATAAATCTTCATATAATATTAAAGTGATATATATATATAAAGCGGCAAAAGCAATATATATTAAGCGGCAGTTATAAAGTCAACTTAGTTAATATTAAACATATGTTGGTCAGTCACGCCAATAGACGTGACTCAAATATGAGTCACGACTATTGGTCGTGACCCTTGTATTACCTGAGTCTGCCGCATATATATAATCTTGTCCGGCCCTGTTTCTGCAGTACAACGAACACATATTTACAAAAGTCTTCAAGTTCAGCAGAACAGATATTATTCATTTCTCATTCCTTAAATATACTTTGCAGAGTATAGAGTCTTTATTCAATTTCAGTTCATATCACTGTCAATAATATTAGCATAAAATCTGATACTTTAACATGGTATCAGAGCAGGCTTATTATTAAATAAACAGAGAGCAATCCTGATATCAGATTTTAAACAAATATTAATTGAAATAAAAAATGGTGAATGGCATGAGGCTGGAGGACAGATTAGAAGGGGATTTAGATTTTGCAGGCTGGAAGCTTCGACTGAAACTCTTACTAAAAGAACATGGCCTAAATAAATTTATTGAAAAATCTGATTCATCACCTAAGGAAAATGATGAAAAATGGGAAAGTGACAACAACAAAGCGATGAAAATTATTGTGGATGGTGTTAAAACTCATCTACTTCCTGTAATTGCAGAGCTGGACAATGCATATGAGATGTACAATGCTCTTGAAAATATGTTTGAGATTAACAATGCTGTTCGGATTATTACATTAAAAGACAAATTGTCAAATATTAAAATGAATAAAGAAGAGAAAATTTCTTCTTACTTTATGAGAATAACTAAACTTCGAAATCAACTCTCATCCATAGGACACATCTGTGATGGAAAGGAGTTAACAATAATGGCTCTTAAAGGTCTTCCATCATCTTGCGATACATTCAGACAAGGGGTATGCTCTTGGTCTAAACTACCCAAATTTGAAAGACTTAAAGCTGATTGTATACAAGAAGAGTGCATGCAAATAGCTTGAGGTCAAATTGCTTCCTCTTCCAAAGGAGATTTACAAGTTCTTTCAACTCAAGTAAATAAGAAGAAAAGATAATTCAAGGGAAAAAGGAAGCCACCAAATTTCTCCAAAATGCAATGTTATAGGTGTAATAAAATTGGACATCCAGCATCTAGATGCCTTGATAGAGTTAAGCCTCAAGCTACTTTTGCAACCATTCAAAACTCTAAAGAAAATTCTGAACACACTGCCTTCTATTCAGCACTCTCCAGTGAAGCATCAAACAGATCAAGTACATGTGTAATTGATAGCGGAGCCTCTCGACATATCACAGGTTTTAAAGGACAGCTGGACTCTTTACAAGAAGACTATGTTGATGAAGTAACCATTGGAGATGATACAAGCTATCCTGTAATGGGAATAGGAACATGCACTATTCATCTAAAATCGGGGAAAACAATTGAACTTACTAAGGTTCTATATGTACCTGGCATAAAAAGGAACTTGCTTTCTATCTCTGCGCTTGAAGATGAAGGACTCAGAATTACATTTATAGAAGGAAAGGTCTTAGCTTGGCCTAAGAATTCTAACATTAAAAATGCATACAATATTGGCTCTAGACATGGATGTCTTTATCAGATTAACTCTATCTCTTATTCAGCTCTAATTCATGATTCCTTCAAAGAAAATGAAATCTGGCACAGGAGATTAGGTCATCGTCATTTTCGAGGATTATCTTCTATGGGAAAAATGGTAACATGTATACCTAAACTTAATCCATATCATGAAGGAATCTGTAAGGGTTGTGCCCTAGGGAAGAATATTAAAACTACTTTCCATAATAGTCAAACCAAATCCAAAGATATTCTAGAGCTAATTCATTTAGATTTATGTGGTCATATGTCAGTTCCATCTCTAGGAGGTTCTCTATACTACATCATATTTGTGGATGATTTCTCTAGGAAGACATGGATCTATTTTCTTAAAAGTAAAGAATCTGAGGAAATTCTGACCAAATTTAAAGAGTTTAAAGCCCTTGTAGAAAATTTTTCTGGAAAGAAAATAAAAGTATTAAGAACAGACAATGGTAAAGAGTACATTTTTGATATCTTTATAGATTATTGTAAAACTGTTCGGAACAAGAGGGAGTGTTTTGTTCCTTATAATACCCAATAAAATGGAATAGCTGAGAGGAAGAATATATCTATAGTTCATTTTGCTAAAGCAATGCTTCATGATCAAAATCTTGAAACTTTTCTTTGGGGTGAAGCCTCAAACACTGCTGTTTACCTTCAAAATAGGTGTCCCCACTCTTATCTTGAATTTAAGACCCCTGAAGAGGTATTTTCCGGAACAAAACCTGATGTTAAACACCTAAGAATTTTTGGTTGTCCTGTCTATGTACATATTCCTAAAGAAAAGAGAATCAAACTAGAACCCTCAAGAAAGAAAGGAATCTTTGTAGGTTATAGTGAAACTTGAAAAGCATATTGTATCTATATCCCTGGACAAAGGAATATTGAACTAAGTTGAGATGTAATATTTGATGAAGATTTGGCCTACAAAAGATCTAAAGATGAATCAAATTCAGAAGAAAGTCTAGAAGAACAAAACTTTGAAAATGAGAGGGAGCCTCTAATGGAGGAAGATAAATCAATTGAACCCATGGACATTACTCACACCTCCGAGGAAAAGAAAAGACCTCTATGAGCCAGAAAGTTAATTGAAGAAAACAATTCCATTCCTTCAAATTTCATTAGGGAGAGGAAACGTCCTAATATATACTCAAGTTACATTGCATTAATGAGTGAAATCTCCAAATTTGAACCATCTGATGTAAAAGAAGCTATAAAACATCAACATTGGAAAGATGTCGTGACAGAAGAATATAACTCCATACTTAAAAATGATGTTTGGGATATTGTTCCTAGGCCCAAAAATAAATTAGTTGTCTTCTCAAAATGGCTATTTAAAATTAAACATGCTGCAGATGGAAGCATTGACAAGTACAAAGAAAGGTTTGTTGCTAGAGGATTTTCCCAAAAGGAAGGAATAGACTATGAGCAAACTTTTGCTCCAGCAGCTAGATATACCTCAGTCAGAACTGTTTTAGCCATTGCTACATCCAAGGGATGGAAAATTCATCAAATGGATGTAAAGACTGCATTTTTGAATGGTGTTATAGAAGAGGAAGTTTATCTTGAACAACCAGAAGGATTTGAAATTCACAATAAACAATCACATGTATGCAAATTGAAAAAGGCTTTATATGGATTGAAACAAGCTCCCCGAGCTTGGTATGAACGGATAGATCAGCATCTAACTAAACTTGACTTCTCTAAAAACATTGCAGATCCAAATTTATATTACAAAGTAATACAGGGGGATATGTTAATCATGGTTTTATATGTTGATGATCTTTTGATTACAGGAGAAGATCATCTAATCGAAAAATGTAAACAAGATCTCATATCTGAATTTGAAATGAAAGATTTAGGAATACTACACTTTCTTGGGACTAGAAGTATGGCAACATTCAAAAGGAATCTTCCTAAATCAAGGCAAGTATACTTTGGATCTACTTAACAAATTTGGCATTTTGGATAGTAAGGCAATGAAAACTCCTATGGAAACAAAGCTCTTGAAACTAAAAGAAGCAATTGAAGATTCTGAAAGTGTTGATCCTACTCTATATCGACAGATAATTGGTTCCCTAATGTATTTGGTGAACACAAGACTTGGCATTTGTTATGCTGTAAACGTTCTCAGTCAGTTCATGTACAAACCTAAACAAACTCGTTTAGTAGTAGCAAAACACATTCTCAAGTATCTCAGTGGTACTATTGGATATGGTCTCAAATACACTAAAATTGAATTAAATTTAAAGGGATATATAGATTCAAATTGGGCAGGAAATTCAAAAAATCGTAAGAGCACTTCTGGATGTTGTTTTACATTGGGCTCAGCAATGATATCTTGGTTTAGTCGGAAACAATCTTCAGTAGCACAGAGTTTTACATAAGTTGAGTACATAGCTGCATCTATGGGAGCAAGAGAAGCTATATGGTTGAGGACACTTCTATTTGGATTATTTGGGAAGCCACTTCCACCTACTACTGTTTATTGTGATAATCAAAGCTGCATCAAGCTATCTCTTAATCCTGTGTTTCATAATAGATCAAAGCACATCGAGATACCTTACCACTATGTTTGAGATATGGTTGAGAAGAATGTAATCAAGCTGGAATATATTAGTATAGAGAATCAAATTGCAGACACTCTTACCAAACCACTTGCTAAAACAAAAGTGGAACATTTTCGCAAAGAACTTGGTATGATTGTAAAATCTGAGGACATGTCTCAGAGAAATTGATTTTGTACATTTTTTTATATTATAAATAAAACATGTGTTAATCTTTAAGAAGTGATGACTTCAAAAGGATTTCACTTGTATTAGGAGAAGTTGTTGTAAAGTGACATTCTTACAATAACTTGTAGCATGATTCATTTTTTAAGTGTTTCATGCAAGGGCTTTATCTTGTAAATCAACAACTAGGCGGTTGATATCATTAATTTGATTATCTACAAGTTGTTTGTATAGATATATTCTCGGTACTTGGCGTATATCTTGCCCTGATATTTTGACAGGCCATTACCACTCTGAGTATTTGGTGATCATCATTAAGTTGATGTTTTTGATAGGCCATTGCTCTTGAGAGATTGGTGAATATCATGTAATTGATATTCCGACAGGCCAACTCTCACATGTCACAATGTTTTGACATTGGATAAAAGAAGTCTTCTGATCAAAGACCTCTTATGTGTGTTTATCTTACTAATCTAAGACGGAGTGTTAATGTATAGATTAGTAAAGGGTTATTGATATATATATATATATATATGTATTCATATATATATATATATATTTAATATATATTCATATATATGCAGAAGGTATTATATATATTCATATATATGCAGAAGGTATTATATATATATATATATATTAAGCGGCAGTTATAAAGTTGACTTAGTTAATATTAAACATATGTTGGTCAGTCATGCCAATAGACATGACTCAAATATGAGTCACGACTATTGGTCATGACCCTTGTATTACCTGAGTCTGCCACATATATATAATCTTCTCCCGCCCTGTTTCTGCAGCACAACAAACACATATTTACAAAAGTCTTCAAGTTCAGCAGAACAGATATTATTCATTTCTCATTCCTTCAATATACTTTGCAGAGTATAGAGTCGTTATTCAATTTCACTTCATATCACTGTCAATAATATTAGTATAAAATCTGATACTTTAACACTTGTGCAGAATATTTTCTTCTGGATTTAGGAACCAACACCAGATGTTTGTGATGCCAATGTTTTTGGATCATCTTAGTGTTTTACAATTATCATTGATGTCAAAACTTGATGCATGCAAGAAGTTACAAGAACCTGCTGTTAGAAAGAATATGCTATTGTGTTCGAAAGAATTTGGCTAGTATTTGATAGTGATACTGCAGCATCTATATTTAGCTAGAGGAGAAAATCTGCCTGTGTTAGAACAGAAAGATATTTATGAAAATCAATTCATATAAGTTTCATGTTGGGTGGCAAGGTGGAGAAGATTTGGATAAAATAAAGTAAGTGTTTTTGGCTGCCAAGAAAGGAAAGCAAATCACATAAAACTGGCTGTTGCTTTTGGAAGTAAACAACAAAAGAATGTTTGAGTATATGATAGGATAAATGAAATCTGATATATGTCATAAAACTAAATTTAATGTGTCATAAAAGGAATGATTTAAATTGACACAAAAAGAAGATTTAATGCAGATTTAAAAGCAGTTTTGATAAGGTTTCATGATAAGATTGTTGCAGTAAAACTCCATCACTAGAATTGCAACCTGTAGGATAGCCTTCACGGAGCAAAATATTTTACCAAAAAGATGAAAAACGTATTGAGATGTGAAATATTGTACACGTGTGCCTCGCTTATAATGACAAGGAATGAATTGGTAGTCAGAAGTATCATTGCAGCTACCCGCAAGTAACGTAATACATCTAAGTTGCCGGTTCGGATTCCGGAATTCGGGTTCGAAATTCATCTTTTTTTTTGGGCTTGGGTTCGGATTCGTTTTGGGATCATCTGTACAAAAACATATGATATTTTTAGAATATGTGTGTCTATATATATATATGCAACAAAAAATAAATCTATACTTGAATCTGCTAATAGTGAAGGAATATAGCAAAATACACCACCAAATCTATGTTTTGGTTTAATAGAACATTAATTGCATCATTTAGCCATACATACAACTTGATAAACTTGCTTGGTCACATGCATGGAACATATTTCCATATCAAGGGGGCAGTTTGAGAATGAAAGGAATTATCAAAAGATAAGTTATCTGAATTTTTATTTTGTATTGGTTAGAGCATTTCTAACCAGGCTATATCAAAAGTTGAGATACAAATTTGATGTCCAGGATTCAAAGATATCATATCTTTATAAAGACATTCCTCTATAATCATCAATTTAGTTGTCACCTATTGTCAATTTAGATTTCCTTTATAAGCAGGTTTTCATTTTCATACGCAAATGCATAAATGACATATAAACATCTTTTCTGGTCTTTTTAGAGTTCGCAATAGGGTTGGGAGGACAAAAAACACTTTTAAAAAGTCTAAAAAAAATGTTCTGAGACCAAATTTTTCAAACTTCGCTGCAAATTGTGCTTGGTCTCCTCTGACAGAATTTGCAGCAAATTTGTAGCTTTGCAAGAGAATTTGGAGAGAATTTGACAAGGACCAGACTTTTTATAGAATTGAATCAGACTTTGAGGGTTGCTGGAGAGAATCTAGTAACTTATTAATACATACTAACACCATTAAATAATAATGGAACTAATCTTCTAACAAACTATTATGTTGGCTGCCTACGTGAAACTTAAGAAAAGGTGTTTTGGTAAAACCTTATTTACACCAACAACCCCCAAAGGTTCAACATAGGGAGAAGGTTATTATGTAATATGAGCAAGATGCAATATGGTTGCCTACAATTAGGCCATGATAACCATGTGTAGGTTGCAATTATGCCAGGAACTATTAAATGAGACTTTTGTTAGTTGATGTAACAATGCATCGGTCCGAAGGGGTGCTAATTGTTTCATCAGTTGCTGATGGTCGGAGACTTAACCAACTGTGTCAAGTTTATTTGTATGGAGTCTCGAACAGGTGAAAGGTGTGTTTAATGTGGAACGATTATGCTATGAAGGATATATCAGTTTGTTATTTATGGTGTAATGTAATTCTATGTTATTCCATACTATTGTTGTATTTCATTTATCTCTGGTATTATGCAATCTTGTGCAATCCATCTCGACTTAGGCATATAAGCACTTCCTTATCTGGCCCATAACATTTCTGGCACTGTTGCCTAGTACAAACCTGGTCTCAAGGTGACATGTGAAAAGATGGAGGTCTAATGGGCCTTCCTTTTGTCTAATAAGTATTGATCATAGACAGTGACGTTGAGAAAAACAAGTGTCCCATTAGGATCAACTGACACAAGACCTTGATTAGGTGTGGGATATAGTGATAGACTAGTACGTACGACAGGACGAAGAACATAGGGCTCTCCGCATAGGTATGGTATAGGTCGATCTCATGGTGATCAAAGTGGTGTATGATCTTGAAGGTAGACTTTCGAGGTTTTACTAGCACGCGGGTTGGTGGAAGTAGAAGGAGAGTGGGAGGCTATACAAATCAACGAAGATGACAAATACTACAACTATACCAAGAAAGGAATTGATAGAAGGATCCCTCGACACAAACACGCATTGCACATTTTGTAATGCCAACAATTAATGCCCTTCCTGCTTAATAAGGACAGGAGACGTCATAAGGAGACACAACTCGAGGAAAACGAAGCTGGTGTGAGATGATGCCTATGAATTTTGCAACAAATAGAGAGACGACAAAGGTTCCGACACCTTGCTAAAGGGTCCCTCAACCCTCACAAAACCAACGAGAATCATATGGAGGGGTCACCACTTGGTAGTACTTGATACTACCCCCAATGATGTTGACATTGATAGTTGGAGAAATGATTTAGGTGGAATAGAGCAATGTGTGCACTCGAAAAAAGCTAGTTACAAAGAAAGAAGCTTGGAAGGTAAAGTAGCCGACTTATTTGAGAGTACGGTTTGCTAAAGAAAAGGGCTGGCAATTACTACCAAAGTAAAAATAGGGACAAAGCCAAAGACCTCAACAAGGAGAGTGTATCGGTACCACCGAGGTATATGCAAAGATGGTGGGAGAAGGGAAGACTCATAACTTGATGGTATAGGAGAAGTACCAGGGGGGCATGGAGGAACCATTGACCCGCCTAATTTGTAGAAATATAGGGGGTGCAAATCAAGAGAGAAAACTGTCAAACACTTTAGACAAACAAAAACTTCCCAAGTTTAATGATGATTGGTTGGAAGACCCAACACAACATCGCAAGACATGTGTGACTATTTGAGAGGCAACTGGATAAGAGGATGAAGATGATTGGGTGAAGGCCTTACCGGCCACCTTGCTAGGTATAGCCATCGATTGGTACAATGACCCTGGAGCTACCTAGAAGACAACTTCGAACAATTTGAAGAGGGCCTTTGAAGTAGAATTTAGGTTATTACGCGATGATGACGAGTTAGTAGCGGAGATATATGACACACACCAAGGAAAGAGCAAAAACTATTTGGGCATATCACTGTAGTCTGAATGAGCTCATGGGAAAGTTAGAGAATAAACTAGTCCATGGATTAAAAAAGATGTGGTTCATATAGGGTTTATCTCCTTTCATTCTAAAGGATATGATGGTGGCGCCCCCCTCATGTACAAGGTGGCCTGTGATCGGGAAATAAATATTGAAAGTGAGATCAAAACGTCAAGAAACAAGAAAAAAGTAAGTGATGGCAACAATGATGGAAAGTCCCTAATAATCTAGGTTCTGCGCAAAGATATGATGCGAATGATGAAGTAAATGGCGAGGGAGAACAAGGTCAAAGAAAACAAAGAACTATGGTGTGCAGAATGCAGAAATGAGAGCTATACAAGAGCCATTTGTCCAGAAAAATCATTCTGCGACATGTCAAGTACTGGGACACTTGCTACCACACTGCCAAGAGCTGCCATCTCGAATGCCTCCCCAAGTGTGTCTACCCGATCAATACGTGCAGAGGCAATAACAACAACAACAATATGCCACAAAGCCAAATTGAGTATGACATAAAGGGACAGCCAATGATACAATGCAAGAGATGCAATGAATGGGGCTTCTTCACACGGGAATGTCAGAGCAATCAAGGTGATGGTAATATGTTGTGCAAATGGTGTGGGTTGGGGAACAATGGGGATGTTGGCTCTCCCAATTGGGAGACTGTAATTTGATAGCAGTAACAAATTCGGTGGAGGAAGTTTTAGCAATCATAGATCCCAAACCAAGAAAGCTATGTACTCAGATCCACACACAAAAAAGGAAATGTTGGAGGAAGCTAGAAGAGAAATGGAGATGGTAATGGAAAAAGAACACAAACAAATCCAGGAGGCCAGAAGTACCCTGACCTGATCAACATTTGAGGTTAATATGATAAAACATATGTTGTAGGCTACTATTCCAGTACGAGTGAAAAACCTACCGAAAACAATGCAGCAATTAAAAGTGGCAATCTCCAACATGGATGCAATAATCCTTGCATAATTTGATCAAAGAAGTTGAACTATGGCTAGTGAAATTTTGTCAAACAGTTGGTGTGTTACCTAGATCTTAAGCTCTGACACTACTGAAATATTCCAGCTCTTATTTGACTAAGAAATTAGAATTGGATTAATGGCATATTGACAAACAATTCATGAGCAGCCTGGTATGAGAGTTCTGATATCGCTGTATACATCTAGCAAGGGTAACTGCTGATTCTAATTCAATATATATTCTTAAGTAGAACCGACTGTATTACAAACAAGATAATCCTCCCATAATAAAGATCTTAACAAGAAAACAATATTCACGTGGAGTGCTCAGCAGTGTAAATATGTTCAGAGATAACAATGGGGTAATGAGACTAACCAAATTTCAACAAACAGTTGGCATACTCGTGTCTGCTATCAACTATTGATGTCATTGTTATATTGTTAATGATCATAACCAAACTAACAAATAATTGTCCCACAAATTGGATTTATTATTTGCAAGAGATTACAGTGTTGGTGTGTCAATATATATAAAATTGCAAGACCTGAGTTATGGAGATTAACCAAGTAATATTCTCCACATTGTTTGAGTTAGAGTCATACCTCTACGCACGAAGGAAATCATGCAAAAATCAACGTATCTAATATGTAGAACAATGGCTAGATAACACACATTCTGAACTCAACAGATGAATGATGCTATCTGTTGGAGAGGTAGTACCGTGCTGCTGTAGGATAGTGAACCCGGGCTGCTAGGGCAGGTGATACTTATGTAGCTGCAATATGAGGATGTCATTAGACCACCAGAGTGTCTTTGCAGAACAATGGCTAGATAACATACAGTTTGAGCTCAACAATTGAATGATGCTGTCTGCTGGAGAGGGAGTACCCGTGTTGCTATAGGATAGTGAACCCAAGTTGTTAGGGTAGGTGATACTTATGCTGCTGCAATATGAGGACGTTGTTAGACCACTAGAACGTTTCCCACAATCATTTCCAATCTACGTGCCCGACTTCACCGTTATTATCTGCCCTTGTAGCCAACATTCTGTATGAGGTTGCTACTGCGTGAGTCGACTATGGAGCTGAGAATGGTGCGGGCCTGTTGCTTCCTAACCCCACGCTAACCTAGGTGGCTGTTCGCTACTAGTAAGATCCTGTCTTGGGCAAGAACTAGCATTAAGGAGAACTAACACCCCGTCTTGCATACCTTTGTTATCATGGCTATGGTATGACTATTCTCCAGCCTGCCTACTAGCTCACGTCTATTGCTTCTATGACCTGTACGTACTATCACAACTGCTCTCTTCAATAACCAACTTCCTTATTCTTGCTTAGTAAGTCCAATCTTTCCTTCGAATGCAGAATGTATCTATCCGAACACTTAATCCAGAATGAAGTATGAGTTACTGGGTTTGTGTCCAGTCTCACTCTTTTCTCAAGGGGTTTCGTCCTCAAGGAAAAGCCAAGTCACAATAAAGAAACTTTTTGGAATTTTGAATAACATAATATCTCATGGTAACCATCCCAATGCAAATGCTTTCTTTTATAACTTTGAAATGAAAAGAGGCTCGAACAACTTAGCAATGTGGGATAAAAGACTATTTCGTCTTTTAGTCACTTAAGTAACTTTATAACATTAAAATATATAAATAAATCACTTAAGTCACTTGAACTATAATATCTCTTGAAATACTTGTCTGATTGTTGTGCTGTCTGAAATGGAAATCTCTACTCATAATTCCCCATGTGACCAAATACACTTTCCAAAAATAGAAAGGGCCCATCTCTATTACCCCTGACTTACTATGACATTGAACGAGGGCCAGGTCCATAAATCGTTGAATGTTGGAGATGAATCAATCCTCAAAAGACCCTCTAACCATCCTTATTAGCCTACAAGGATCCAATATCAGAATGGAGGGATGGAGTTAGATGATGAGGGTGTCCTAAGATTGGGAAGTTGCTTTGAAGATAAAACTAGTTCACTTAGTGGGTTGTTCCATAGGTAGAAAGGAAGAAAACATGAACAAGAAGAGCTGTGGGAGGGGCACATAAAGAAGTTGCATAAGAGACTAAAGACAAGAAAGGAATGTGATCAAAAGTTCTTTGAAGCATATAAAGGGAGTCCCTTGACGAATAAAAAGGAAAAAGTCAAATTTTATAAGGTGCGAAGAAAGACATGGTAAGTGCTATAGGGAAAGAGAAAGGGAGGAGAACAAAAATATAATTAAAAGTTACAATAACCCAACACTAGTAGAAGGCCACTATAAGAGTAAAAAATCTCAATTGAACAACACAATTGTTCACGACAAGGTGGAAGGAACTTCCAACAAGTAAGGGCAAAACTCTGTACGAAAGATGGTCATATGAAGCGAAATAGTGGAACTAGGGCATGAAGGAAGACACAAGGGTCCGTACCTACATGAAATGCGCCATTAACATGTACACAAAAGTTGCACAACATTCACAAAAAAAGTGTACACTAATCTAGGCACCTCGTATACCAACCAAGCCGACTCCTATGCCTTACAAAGAAGCTTGTATACCAACCAAGACATTCTCTAGGCACGCAAAAAGGAGGAAGTAGTAAAACATAGGATTAACAGACAAGCTCGTACAACACTAGCAGTGCCTCTGCTTACAACAATTCGAATTGCGTGGAGGATGATCATCAAAGAAACCTTGAAGATGATGAAAGACAACTTCGAAAACCCTTGTAAGGGTAGGTTTAAGATAGGCTATAAAAGGCAAGGAGTGGCCAAGAAAACAAGAAAAGGCGCAATGTCAACTTCAAGAAAGAACAAGAAGAGTCAAGACAAAGTGGAAGGAGTTACAGTGACAAGGCAAGTGCCACTTTTAAGGGAATTTGTGGCATAGAATGTAGGAATTGGTATCAAGGTACAACAGACGAAAATCATTCATTGAAAGTTTCTTTATGAAAGGTTTAGTATTTGCAGAAAAATGTCATTGTATCTTATTCCCCCAAGGATTTCACCGAAGTGTTGGAGGTACCAAACAAAGGTGTAGGACCAAAGGAGGTGTCTGCAATGGGTAAAGATAGCAGCTGTATGAACCCCAACCGTACAAATGTTGGTTGTACAGGCCTACAGATGGCAACAATAGGCTTGGCACTAGAGTCCATACGGTTGACACAGTTTGTACAAGAGGAGCCTATGCAGTTGGTAAAATGTGTATTGCATGTATGCTAAAAGTTTGTGCGTTCATACAAAGGAAAGGAAAGCTTGTACACCATACAATACCAATACACTTGAAGCCTATACACTCAAGAAGGAAGCTTGGAAATTAATGGAAAAGGTTGGCACACTCAATCATAATTTCGAGACTCTCCTCGAGTCAAGTGAGTATCTCGGGTCGACGAGTATCCCGAGTTGGGAGTTGGGTCAGCCTTGTCAGATCCAATAGGGTGAGATGGCTCAGTCCCACCAGTTTCAATATATGATAGCAAAAAGGGTGAAGGCAAGGGTAAATCTTCATAAATTTTTTAAGGGTTTTGTTGCTTTGCTGAGCGACTGCCGAGTCACAGGTGAGTCTAAGACAATTCACGAGTCGAGTTACCCTTGTCAAGTCAGGGCTAGGCCCGAGTCTAGGAACTTTGCACTCAATAGATAGCAAAGGGAGATGACAGTTGGTTGTCAGATAGAAGTTGGCAAAGGAAAGATGGCATTAAAAAAAAATCAAGAAAATGATTTGTGCCATGGAGTTTTGTGTGGTTTTGAAAGCATTGCCTATCAAGGAAGTTGGTTCTAGACCCCCGTTTTACTTTTGAACTACATTACATCTCTGAGTTTGTGCAATACGAGTGATTATCTACATTATTGCCATTAGTTTTCCTTGATATTACTCAATGCATACTTGTCGTCTCTAAGATGAGTTTTTCTTTTTGAGGGAGATGATGTAGGTGGCAATTATGCCAAGAATAGTTAAATAAGACTTTTGTGAGTTGCTACAATCACTTTCTACACCATGAGTGTCCCTAGTGGTTTAATGCCATGTTTGTTTGCTCCTACTAATTAGAATGTTGGGGCCCAAAGTGTTTGTTTTCCTAGTGCCTTCCATGTCTCTTTGGGGAGTACATTTACTCTTGATCCTCCATCAATGATGGTATTAGTGAGTGTGTGTCCCATTATCTCCATTTCTACTACAACGGGGGCCCTTCCTACCTCAGGTGTGAGCATCATTGGTTCTTGGCTTACTGTTTGGCTTTTGAGGTTAATGATGTATTTCTTCCCTTCGCGCTTGATAGATAGCGTGTTCTGTTTCCAGTTATGGTTGGCTTTTGTCGTGATGAGCCAACCTCTTCCAAGGAGGGCTTTGTATCCCTTCTTCTCCAGAGTAGTGACAACAAAGTCAAGAAAAATTATTGTGTTACCACAATCACTTTTTCTTTTTGGGGGAGATCGAGTAGGTGACAATTATGCCAAGAATAGTTAAATAAGACTTCTGTTAGTTAATGTAACAAAACATTGTTTTGAAGGGGTGTCAATTGTGTCGTCGGTTGGTGACGGTTGGACACGTAATCAACCATGTCGAGTATATTTATATGGATTTTGGAACAAGTGAAAGGTGAGGTTAATGTTGGAACAATAATGCTATGAAAGATATATCCTTCTATCATTTATGCTGTAATGTGATTCTATGCTATTGTTGTATTTCGTTTATCTGTGGTATTATGCAATCCTGTGCGATCCATCTCAACTCAGGCACATAAGCACTTCCATATCTAGTGTAAAACACCATGTACATCTGAATGCAAAGAAATTGGTTACGAAATGGGGAAAAACCCTTCCAAAGAGAAGAAACAAACAAGAAAATGCATGGAGACTCAATCATGCCCCCAAGGACTAAATATATCATCTATGCACATTCAAGTATTCTTGCATAGGATGGAAGAAAGAGAGAGAAGATGCCCCTTTTACAAACCAAGTAAGACTGAAGGAATGCTTTCCATTTTGGATAAAAATTGGTAGGAAGTAAAATCAAATTGTAGAATGACATTGCCTCTGAGATATGCTCATGTGTCACCAAGTTCATAGATGATGAAAATGCCTTTGACAAATTAGGTACGTGATCAGTCATGATAAAATATGACAAGCAATGGAAACTGAATTTAAACAAGGTCCAACGACATATAAAGTAACAACCAACATGCCACAACTATAATCAAATTGGAGAGACATAACTCAAATGTGTCTTCTAAATAAGAAATGTGTGCATCCACAAACAACGAACCCACTCTTGAAAATAGGATGCATCATTTACAAGGGGTGAATGTTTGATCTTAATTAGAGAAAAAGGAGCTGCAGGAGGAGCCTTCTAGATAATCATAATGCTCAAGTTGGACATCATATTCAAACTTCTCTATGGTACCATCATCAAAAGAAGTATCGTGAGCATCATCAAGTAGCATAAGGAAATTTGAAATAGGATCATATAGGAATGGAGGAACATGTGAATCTCCAACAATCTCCCAAATAAAAGTCCAAACTATGTGTGGGCAACGAAGACTCAAAAATATACAACTCCTAGCATGCTTTCTCAAGATGTGCTGGAGTAACGTGGCATTGGTTATAGTTCGAAGTCTTGCAAATGGGATGGCAATGGAAGAATTTCTAGCTTCTAATGTTCACACATTAAACATACCTTCAACTATGCCTCCCTTCACACCACCACTCATCTTTTTCTTTTCTTGTGTCAATAGGACTACTACTAATAGTGGATGACATAGGCCAAGATGTTGGTGCACTTGCAAAAGAGAGTGCAGCCATTGCCAAACCTTGTTTCCCTATTTGAGCCTCAATGTTAATCTATGGTACTGTGTCCTTTCTTTTTCTTTTGGTAATGGACAAGCTTTCCCCATGGCATACAATACCCAAAAAGTGAGACTTCACCCTTGTGTATCTATCATTGCCAAGTCTTGGGATTGTTTTCAGTATAGGGACAGGGAGTTTAGAGCTGGTGACATGCCCTGGGGTAACACAGGTTTGCAAGCTTTTTTGGGAGGACACAGACTGGAAGCATTTTTAAGTTTCTGCAAATTTTATGTGATCAGACTGAGATAATAACTTCTATATTGCTTGCTGAAGATGATCTTCCTTATATTCCAGACTTGATGAAGATATGTCAATATCAATTTAATAATCTGAAATGTTTTTGTCTCATCAAGTATTCGAATTAGGCAGAATTGCTTAAAGGAGCAGACTTGTTCTATTTGTGTGTCCTTTAACTACATTCCCACCCTATATAAATATGCAACCAAAGCGCATGTCTCTTGATGAATATATGTCAATATCAATTTAATATTCTGAAATGTTTTTGTCTCATCAAGTATTCAAATTAGGTAGAATTGATAAGTAGGAGATAATTTCCACAGCAAGTCGAATTGTGATATTGGTATCAGGATTTAACTGTGTGATTTTTGAGTCAAGCTATGTGTGTGACATTGTTATGGGTCAATGAGTTTGACTAAAAAATCGCACAGTTAATTCCTGCTAGCAGTATCACAATTAGGCAGAATTCTATTTGTGTTTCCTTTAACTACATTCCCACCCTATATAAATATGCAACCAAAGGGCATGTCTCTATAAGAGACATGTCCCTATCTAGGTCAGCCTTGATTAGTTTCTAAAATCGGCGCTCAAGGAATAAGATCATTAGTTTGTGTTTATCCTTACTAATTTGACAAGTTTAGACTTATCTATTTAATCAAAAGGAGATGCCGATTTCTTACTAAGACAAGGCAATAATTTATATAGCCTATCATTAGAAGGGCATAGAATTAATACTTAGATCTGTACGATCTGTACTGTCAGATCAGCATGATTGTGAAGTTACAGAATTAACACTCCCTCTTAGCATATCTCTTTGGGGTCTTTTAGAGTTGGTTCTCACTGTCTTTGGGTTTAGACTGACCATCATATCGACAGTGGGGAGTGGGTTTGTAGGCTTTGTACTTTGGGTGAGGTGGAGACTGAGACACACTTCATTTTCCGTTGCCTCATTTATTATGAGATTAGAGGGAGATTTTTCTGTCTGTTCCGGGAATGCTTCTCGCTCTATGATTTCTTTAGCTATTATGATCAGCACTGTCTCACACTTTATCTTCGAGAGGCCACTATGCTCCGTGATGGCATGATCTAGTCACTACTTCTGCATCGACACTCGTCTACTCAGCTCATTATTGCCTTCTTCACGCCAGTATCCCTTTTGCACGGTGTGAAAAGGCCTTCTAGCTCCACTAGATATACTAGGCATTCCAGATGTGTCAGATCTCGGACCGGATATTTGCACCAGTGACACTCCTCTACGAGTGGTCACAAATAGAGCAGGGCCTTTACTCTTTGGCATGCTTATCATTCAGTTACTGATTTCTTTTCTCCTAGAAAGGACTCATAGTTTCTCTCTGGTTCTCCGTTTGCTTTTTCTTGTTGTTGTTTGTATTTATTTTTCGGACACCTTTGTGTGCTCCTATTGTTGACAGTCTCATTGTTGTAATCCTGCAGTCCCATAGACCTTTTGTTTGTCTTTTGTTAGACATTAATATCATTATCTTATCTTATCTTGACTTAATAATCATACTGAGAGATAACATATCTAGCATCATCAATTAAGATGAATGAGCATAGATTGATACTCTATATCTATTTGAATCTTTTGAGTATTTGGTGTCATGAACACATGATACTATATCATATTACTATACCTGTGATATGACATATCACTGATACTAGTGATGACAATATTGCAAAGAATACAATATACAGGATAAAATCCAGAGAATAATTAAATTCTTCATTTATCAAAGTTGTGACTCATAGGTACTAGCATTCCTATATCACAACATGATCTTGAGTTAAGATCTACTAGAACACAGGATAGACTCAGGCAAAGTAACGTGAATCGGAATCGTATCGGAATCGGCACGGCCGAATCGAATCGTGAATCGGGGGTGAATCGGCGGTGAATCGGCAATGAATTGGCAAATTTGAAAAAACCCTTTAAATGTAAAGATTTTAACAATTTAAGACTTATTTCATGCACCCTTTATTGAATATAACTTAAAAACACTATAACATCATCAAATAGAATTTAACATACATAAACATGAAACATAAAATCCATCACATACGTAACTATGTTATCATTATGTACTAAAATGTGTATGCTAGCTGAAATAAATAAAAATCAAATGATCATAATGATTCAAATCATAGAATCAGTAAGATCAAATCATGAAGATCTATAAGACATCAAATCATAAATGTATGTATAAATTTAAGATGAAGATCCATGAAAGTTTGAAACATATGTCTATCAGTGATTCAATATCACTATCAATATCTATACAGTGTAAACAAAATATAAAAACAAGGCTCCAGCTCAAGCCTCATCATCCTCATCATCATCCTCTAGCTCTGCTGCAGCCTCAACCTCAGCCTCTGAGTATCCTATTTGCCTATGAGAAAGGCGTGTAAGGTACGTCCTAGAGGACCGCTGAGCCATGTCCCCTGCATGGGCAATGGGCTCATGAATAACGTCGCTAGGGCTTGCGTCTGTGCGTGCACGTGTGCGTCTACCAATGCCTGAACGTGCTCTAGCTGCCTCCTCTGCCATGGCCACAGCCTCAGCCTCTACATCCACCTGGTCAACCCACGCGCGGTCTTCCTCAGTGAAGACTGGGTCCACGGTCTCTGTGATCCACTCTGATTCTGAATCAATCTCCTCTAGAATGATTGGAGAGGAGTCAGCGCCCAAAATTTGTCTGATCCTAAGACGAAGGTTGTAATGAACAAAGGCAAGATCATTCAACCTTTGCACTGTCAACCTGTTTCTCCTCTTCGAGTGGATGTGCTCGAACATGGACCAACTGCGCTCACATCCAGAAGCACTGCTCGGCTGACTCAGAATGCGAATGGCAATTTTTTGAAGGTTTGGGGTTGTGGCCCCAAACATTTGCCACCATCTATCTAAAATAAGGAAAAAACAAAAACAATTAGTCTCATTTATAGATTACAACTCTAAAATTAATGCATTATATAATCAACTTTAAGTTTAGAATCTAGATTCATGAACATTGAATATATTATTTAATTTTTACCTGGCTATAGTGTTGTCTGAGCATTTATGGCCATCCTGCCAAAGAAAAGTGGCCCCTCCTTATTGTTGAACTGGTCTAGCTCAACAATCGTAGCAACGCTATTTTCATCGCTACTCAATCTTTGAATCACTGTGTATAAGCCAGTGAGAACCTCCGCATCCGCCTTGAACTCAGGACGGAAACGAAATGCCGGATTCAGATAGTAAGCTGCTGCGTGGATGGGTCGATGGAGCTGATTCTGCCATCTCCTATTGATGATGTCCCAAATAGGGCCATACCTCTCCTGCACTCCTGCATATTGGGCTCTGATGACCTCCTTGGCCCTATCTATGCCCTCATAAATGTAGCCCATAGAGGGCTTCTCCCCATCAGAAGTTCGTAGCAAAGCTACAAGGGGCTCAGTGACCTACATATAAAGTAAAACAAAAAATTTGAGTCAAAACTTAAATATAAAATAATATAACTTAAAGTAAAAGCAAAATACTAAATGTTAAATTGCAATAAATTTACCTTAAGGATTTCTCTAGTGGGTTTCCAAAAACCATCCTCATCAAATATGCAATCCGCCACATCTAACCCTACAGTGGTCGTAGCATAGGAAGAGCAAATCCACTCCTGCTCAACAAACATGCTCCTCAATCCATCCCTTGATGTCAACAAGGACTGCAAGGTGATGAAATTCGAGGCAAACCTCGTGATACCTGGGTGAGCTAACTCCTTGCCTTTTGTGTACTTTTTCATTGTGCTAAGGACAAATGCATGATTATAAATGAATTTGCATATGTTTTTTGCCCTTTCCACACATGACTTGACAAACTCAAGTTTGCCAATTTCCTCCAACATGAGGTCAATGTAGTGTGCCACACAAGGGGACCAAAATATGGTGGGGTGCCTCTCCATCAAAAGTTTACCTACAACAATTTTAAGTCAATTAGAAACTCAAATTTCAAAATTCAAATAAATTTATTTTCAAAACTTGCAAAGTTAAAAGTTTACTTGCTGCAACATAATTTGCTGCATTATTCGTCACCACCTGGATGACATTTTGTTCTCCCACCTCTGCTATAACTTCCTCAATGGCCTCACATAAATATGTGGCATTTTTCACATGTGCGGAAGCATCAATGGATTTTATGAACATGGTATATCCTACAAGTAACAAAACAACGAATTATAATATTAAATGGATCATTAACGAATTAGCATTCAACAAATCAAAATTTACAATGTATGTAGGAAAGTAGAATGATCAATCACTTCCACAGGATACAAGAAAATTGAGGAGTGTTCTATTCCTCCTATCGGTCCAACCATCAGTCATGATGGTGCAACCCTTTGCAATCCATTCTTTTCGGTTCTCCTCGAGGTCAACCCTCATGTCCTCTACCATCTCATCCAGGAGGTATCCGCTCAACTTAGCCTCAGTTGGGGCTTTAAACCCCGGACCACAAATAGCAACCGCATCTATCATATTCTGCCAATAAGGAGCCTTGTCACAAATAAAAGATTAGATGTCAAAAACTCAAATTATAAAACAAGTAGATATAATTAAAGTTTTACTTTTACTTTTAATTTTAGCTTTAAAGAAAACAAAGAAAAAATAATCAATTACCTGGCTGCAATAAATGGAATGTTGCAAAAGTACCAAAATTTGCATATCTCCTTTCTGGCAGCATCATGAATCTCTTTGTTCAAACCCATGCCCTCAAGCGTGGGTTGGGAACCAGGAGTAGTGCGGGGCACAAAGTAACTATCCATTCTGTTTTTCCGCACTGTAGGCTGCAATAGGTTGGTGTGGGACTTTGTCTCAGTATGTGACCGACTAGCACTAGCACTAGCACGAGCAGAAGAACTAGGATAAATAGGAGGCCTAGAAGAACCCTCTCCAACACAACCTACGGATGCGGAAGCTGATGCAGATGCAGATGTGGATGCGGCTGCGGATGCAGGAACATGGGAGCCAATACCCCTTAACCCTTCAACTTGCATTTTCCTATTTGCTTTATCTTTTTCAATTTTTTCTAATGCCATTAAGCAAGTGCGTTTTGCCTCAGGTGTTTTGTGAGTGCAAACTGTAACATCATGTCTAGGTATAGCAACAATGTGGAATTTCAATCTATAAATACCCCCGGAAGTTATTTTTTCTTTACAAAACATGCATTTTGTTTGATATTTGGTTCTTCCAGGAAACTCTTCATTATATTTCCAACATTCATCTTTTTTACCCATTGGAATTTGCGAAAAATGAGAGCACAGGCTGCTGCAATAAATTTTTTTATGTAAAATATTAAAGTTTGAAGCTAATAAAAATTAGAAAACAACAAACCCTAGCTTGCAACTTAGTAAAAATAAAGAACATTCAAGATTTATACTAAAATTCTTGAAAACTATAGAAATGTAACAAAAAACGCATAATACACTAAAAATTTAACAAAAAATGCATAATACACTAACATGCAAGAAAAAAATAAGCACTTACCTCTTGCAAATGAGTTGAGGAGTGTTGATATTGGCTCCTTAATGCTCCCAAAGCAATTGATGGGCTCCCCAAATGGCCTGCTGATCTCTTTGGTGCTCCTCCTTCTTGCCGGTTGGAAACCTATGGCTTTTCTTTTCTCTTCTTCTCTCTCACTTTTCCTCTCTTCTACTCATGCTTCACAAATAGAAGGCCCTTTAGGGTTATAACAAAGAGAATAGGTCAAAAACAAAGTGAAAAAAACAAGTGATTTAAAAAAAAATTTCAACTTCCCTTTTTACATGCTGCGGGCGATTCATAGCCGATTTTTTAAGGCGATTTTGGCGATTTTTACATGAATCGCCTGAGTCGGCGATTCAAGCGATTCATGGCCCAAAAATCGGCGATATCGATTCACGATTCAAAAAAAATCGCGCAAGATGAATCGGGTCGCGGAATCGCCGATTCAGGCGATTTTTGGGCGATTCTCGTTACTATGGACTCAGGAGAATAATAAAATTCTTCCATTATCCAAATTGTGACTCATAGGCATAACAATGTCTACATCACAATGTGATCTTGAACTCATCTAGATCTGACAGTAGATCTCTCCTGTTTAGCACATTATCTATAAGAGATCGTCATTTCTCATAATGTCTTTTATACAAGTGTTCATTATTTTAGAAATTGTCACCTCTTAGATAATGAATACAAATGGTGGACCCCATAACAGTCAGTAGCCTGACAATAAAAATTATTTTAATAATAATTTAAAGAATACAAATGAATTACAATTCAACCATACCAAGTCTTTTCCTGAAGTGATCTATCTTCACTCGAGAGAGAGGTTTGGTAAGAATATCTACTGTTTGATCTGCAGTGCAAATGTATTCCAATTTTACAGTATTCCTGTCTACCATATCTCTTACATAATAGTAAGAAATTTCAATATGCTTGGACCTATCATGAAAAACTCAATTCACAGAAAGCTTGATGGAACTTTGATTATCACAATGAATAATCGCAGGATTCATGGCTAGACCAAATAGTCCCACAAGTAACTTTCTAAGCCAAACTGCTTTCCGAGAGGCCATTGCTGCAACAATGTATTCTGCTTCTGTGGAACATTGTGCTACTGAAGACTGCTTTCTGCATATCCATGATATCATCGTTGAGCCTAAATTGAAACAACATCCTAAAGTGCTTTTCCTGTCAGTAACACTTACAGCACAATCTGAGTCTGTGTATCCATGTAGATCAAATTCAACTTTCTCATACTTGAGCCCAAGGTTAAGAGTGCCTTGTAAGTATCTCATGATGTGCTTGACTGCAACCAAGTGAATCTCCTTTGGCTCCCACATAAAATTTTTAAAGCATTAACAACATAGCAAATATCAGGTCTTGTATTTACCAAATACATAAGGTACACAATCATCTGTCTGTAAAGAGAAGAATCTATGGAAGGTGATTCTGCTGCTGCTTCCTTAAGTTTATGTAGATTAGTCTCCATGGGAGAAGACATAGGCCTACAATTCCACATTCCAAATCTCTTCAAGATATCTAATGTATACTTTCCTTGATTGAGTATGATGCTGTCAAAATTCTGCCATACTTCTAGTCCTAGGAAGTAATGACGTAGTCCTAAATCTTTCATCTCAAATTCTTTGATTAGATCTTTATTGCATTGATCTAGGAGATGATCATCAACTGTTATTAGTAAATCATCAACATACAGTATCAAAATTACCATATCATCTTTATCCCTTTTATAATATAGGTTTGGATTAGCTTCATTCTAAGAGAATCCTAAGCCGGTGAAATACTTATCAGTTCTTTCATACCATGCCCTTAGAGCCTGTTTAAGCCCATAGAGAGCTTTCTTGAGCCTGCAAACAAAAACTTTAGGGTTATGAGTTTCAAATCCTTCAGGTTGCTCCAAATATTCCTCTTTTACAATCTTTCCATTCAGAAATGCTATTTTTACATGCATTTGATGTACTTTCCATCCCTTCGATGTTGCAGTAGCTAGGACTGCTCTGATAGAGGTGTATTTGGCAATAGGAGTAAAGGTTTCTTCATAATCAATCCCCCCTTTCTGAGAGAATCCCGTGGCTACGAATTAGGCTTTATATTTTTCAGTGCGATCGTCAACAACATGCTTGATTTTAAATATCCACTTGGAAGAAACAACAGATTTTCCTTCAGGTCTTGGAACAATTTCCCAAACATCATTCTTCATAATGAATTGATATTCTTCCATCATGGTATCGTTCCAAGCTGTATGTTTAATAGCAGTTGAAACATTGGTTGGTTCTGATTTAGACAAATCATTTGATGTTTTCTGCATAGCTAGAAAATCTTTTGGGTCTTTTGCTTTCTCTAAATGTTCCAGAAGGTGTATTGAAGTCTTGTGCTTCCTCTACTGTCTTAATGGCCCAAGTGGTCTTTTCTTAGAATTTTGAGTTTCCTCAAGATTGAAAATTTGAATTTCATCTTCAATTTCTTCAATGTTCTCCCTCTGAGACTTAGATTTAGTATTTTTTTTTTCAGAACTAGGTAAGGGAGAGGGATCTCCAAAACTTAGGGCTCTTTTGAATGCTAAATCTTCTTCAAATATTGCATTCCTACTAAGTTCAATATTTTTCTGACCAAGTATGAAAATCCTATATGGTTTAGATGTTTCACTATTCCCAACAAAAATACCTTTCCTCCCGGAGGGTTCTAACTTAGTTCTCTTTTCTTTTGCAACATGTATATATATTGGGCACCCAAAAATCCTAAGATGACTTATATTAGGTTTAACCTTAGTAAAGACTTCTTTAGGAGTTTTATCTCTTAAGGTAGGAGTGAGGACTTCTGTTTTTAATATAGGCAGCAGTACAGGGGGTTTCTGCCCAAAGATAATATTCTAGATTTTGATCAAATATCATAGCTCTTGAAGCTTCTATAATTGTTCTATTCTTCTTTTTTGCTACCCTGTTTTGTTGTGCGTTATAAGGAACGATATACTCCCTCTTAATTCCTATTCCTTTACAAAACTCTTTAAACAAATCTGAGGTACATTCCCCTCCATTATCAGTCCTCAGAGTTTTAATTTTATGTCCTAATAAGTTTTTAGTTAATGTTTTAAATTCTTTAAATCGCTTAAAGATTTCTTTTGATTCGTTACATTTTAAGTAAATCCAAGTCTTCGTAGAGAAGTCATCTATTAATTTTATATAGTACCAGAATCCTCCAAGAGAAGAAACAAACATAGGTCCACATAAATCTTGGTGGATTAATTCCAAAACATCGTTAGTTTTTCTAGTGCTATCATGGAATGAACTTTTGGTGTTCTTACCTAGAGTGCATCCTTTGCATATGCTTGAATGATCTTTATTTAACTTAGGTAAACTAGTAACCATCTTCTCCATAGTCGATAAGGTTTTGAAATTTAGATGTCCTAACGTTTTGTGCCATATTTCGTTTATATTAGCAGCTTCAAGAATTAAGGCTTGAATGGGTTGACTAGGTTCTAAATTTAATTCATACAAGTACCCCTTTCTTTAACTAATCAATTTTGCTTTCTTAAATGAGGAGTTTTTAGCCCAGGTCATTACTTTACCATCTATGAATGCAACATTATGTCCATCATCTTCAAGTGCTATAATCGAGATTAGATTCATTTTTATCCCTAGTACATAGAGTACTCCTTTGAGATGTAGAGAACTACTCGACTTTAGTTTGAAGGTGCAATTCCCAATTCCTTTGATTGAATGAGCAGAATTATCACCGATGGTAACTTCGCCATCAACTTCTTCAGATATAAAGTCTAGTGCTTCTTTGTATCTTGTAATATGTCGGGATGATCCACTATCAATCACCAATGCCTTGCTTGATACTTCATTTGATTGCGCCGAATACAATACATGATTCTTAGGATCATATTTATCTTCTTTCTGAGTAATGTTTGTACAGTTTACTTGCTGTGTAGAATTCTCATGGCAATTAGATTTGTAGTGTCCAAACTTTTTGCATTTGATGCATTTTACTTTGGATAGATCTTTCTTGGCTTTGTCATTCTTTTGATTTCCCTTCTGCTTCTTGAAATGCTTCTTCTTACCTTTGTAGGAATTTGTGTTGAGAACATGAAGTTCTTCGTCTTCAGTTTTCAACTTTCTCTCGTTCATAAGTTTTTTAGATTCTTCCTGAAGACAATCTCTCTTAAGTCTATTGAAGTTAGGAAGATTCTCTAGTACTTACTCCTTGTGCAAATGTTTCCCATGAATCTGGTAATCCATCTATAGCCATCTGTGTTAGTTCTGTGTCATTAATTATGGTTCCTATACTTGCAAGTTCATCTCTTAGACTGGCAACCCTTAGGAATTAAGAATTCATCGTTTCTCCCTTCTTTATCTGTATATAATTTTGTATCCTTTTTAGTGCAAGGACTCTAGTTGCATTGTTATCCTCATATGCATTTATCATATGAAATGTTGTTTGATGTTTCATCAGCATGGGTACTATTTCATTTTTCTCTCCATCTAATGTGTTTTGTATGGATCTCCTGTTTCCTTTATTCCATATAGTTTTATTAGGTTCAACGACAGGTTGTTTGGAGGCTGAATCAACAAATTGTTTTACATCATTTTCTTCAAGAATCATCATGATTCTGAATTTCCAAGCATCAAAGTGTTCTTTCCCATCAAACCTGTCCTTGGGTCTGATTGTGTATGCCATTGAAGATAGAAGAATGATGGTAGATATACTAAGTCCGATTGTTTAATTTGCAGAGCCTAGGTTCGACTACCAGAGCTCTGATACCATGTAAAGTTTCTGCAAATTTTATGTGATCAGACTGAGATAATAACTTCTATATTGCTTGCTGAATATGATCTTCCTTCTATTCCAGACTTGATGAAGATATGTCAATATCGATTTAATATTCTGAAATGTTTTTTTCTCAGCAAGTATTCAAATTAGGCAGAATTGCTTAAAGGAGCAGACTTGTTCTATTTGTGTGTCCTTTAACTACATTCCCACCCTATATAAATATGCGACCAAAGGGCATGTCTCTATAAGAGACATGTCCATATCTAGATCGGCCTTGATTTTTTCCTCGAATTGGCGCTCAAGGAATAAGATCATTAGTTAGTGTTTATCCTAACTAGTTTGACAAGTTTATAGACTGATCTAGTTAATCCAAAGGAGACACCGATTTCTTACTAAGACAAGGCAATCGTTAATATAGCCAATCATTAGAAGGGCATAGAATTAATACTCAGATCTGTACGATCTGTACTGTCATACCAGCATGATTGTGAAGTTACAGAATTAACAACCAGAAACCCTCACAAGCCATGGGTGGAAATGAAAGGATCTTTATTAATTAGAAGCTAGAGGACCTTTGAAGCCTTTCTGCTGTCTTATAAGCTACTAACCAGAAACAGAAATCAGTGTGAGCTGCTTTCTCTATGTTTTTTCCTTGATTTTAAATGGGTTTCCATGTCGTAATTGGGTTAGAGACTTCTTTGGCTTTGCAATGATGGATGGTGATTGTTGAGTCTGAAGGGTTATCAAGAACAATAGGAAGCACATTCAGCAGGCTCATAAAGCAATTTGTGAGTTGTTACCTATATTATTTGATGCAGATTATTTTGTCCTTGTGGCATGAAGTAGATTCAAGCTGCTTGTATTGCACGTGTAAGGAATTGTATCGAGTATATGATATCTAGAGGACCGGCCGAGGAAATAAAGTTCAGGGAATAGAAGAAATTATTCTGGAAAATAAAATGCGATGAAACATAAAGATAATCATAAATGAGGGTGACTTGGTGCACATGAAAGCAAAAATGTGTCAGTTTTGATACCAATGTTAGGGTAGAAAACTGGTCTGTGAAAATTAAAACTTAAAATTGCTTTCACTCAAATGAGATGCAATGCACCTATTTATGAACAATATCAAAACTCTATTCATCTCCAAATAATTGTTTGGTTCGTCTTCAATATGACTCTTCAGAAACATCAAGTAATATAATATGCACATAAGATTATAGTTTTACTTTTATTTTGTCGAAACATTTCTAGAATTTTGTTTAAAGGAATATTATTATCAGTAATTTGCAAGATATATGGAAACAATAGCTATGAATTGTTAGCTAGTGTTCTACCATCTTCCAATTGATGTATTTTATAGTGTGTTTTGACTTAAATGATATTGTTAAGAGATGTTTCATGTTTCCTTGGGACATGCTCTGTTTTGTCTGCAAAATTAAATGTTAATCTAATGCTTTTCTTACTTTTTAATGATGTTTGGAAAAAGGTACATGTGTTGTACCATATTGAATTCACTGCAATTTGCGGTGAAGCTGTTTGTTGTCTAGAATTTTGAGAAGCAAGATTGATAGTCAATGATTTTGACTTTGATCCTTCAAAGGCATCAATAGCAATTTTAAGTTGTCACAGTCAATATTGCTGCTTTTTGGTTTAATTGAGTGGCTTGTATTAAAAAACTGGAATATTTGGAATAGTTGAGTTCTTGGAGGTCTTATGCATACATTTGCTAATTTTGTGAAATACAGTATGCCCGTTTGTTGTCGTTATATTATCTGTAAATGATTGTGCAATGGCTGGATTAATCCTTTGAAATTTACAGGTTAGACGCCTTTTATGCACTGCAACGCCTGTAGTTATTCCTGCAGTACATGGTGCTGTTGATGAAGATCACCAGGTAAAATGATATAGATGTTCAGAATGTTAGCATTCTTTAATTTGCATTATGAGTTTTATGCATGGGATATCAGGAATCATCGTGAAATGTTAAATAATAATTACAACTCAAGGAAGTTGGCTAGAAACTCTAATTGCAATCACAATTTTAATGTCAGTTTTCATTTCAATAGTTGAACAGTTCGGCACATTTTTTCTTGTATACAGGGCAGAATTTCATTATTGAGTTTGTGTGTTTTGAGAACACTGCGCTACGGCTGCCATAACCATACTCACAATTAGAATTGGGAGCAAGAAAACTTCAAATTTATTTAATAGAAACAGACTCCTATTGCTTCCTCTATAAAAACATAAAATTTTGCTAGGTACTTTTAATACGAGAAGGAAAAGTATTATGACAGGGTGGGTTTGATATTTAATAATGGTTAATTGTGAAGAAGCAAGACTGCATCTAGGCTGGATAGTTTTAGGCTGTGTCACAGGGTTCGCCGCATTTCATGTATGAAATTCGAAATTCGGCGAATTCTGAAAGAATCTATAAAATTCGCTCTTATTCGTCCCAAAAATCATATGCAATAGGGTTAGGGCTATTTTAGGTGATACATTGGGATCTTTGAAACACATTCTCGGGCGGAATGAATGGAAGTCCCGAAATGAAGAAACATTATCGATGCAAGACACACCAATGTTGGTATCTAGGGAAATGTACAAGTCATATCGCTGCAAGACACGCCAACAGTCAAAAGAAAATCCCTGCAAAAGAAAATCCGCACAAAGAGATTGTCTACTAGGCATCTGGATTGTTCCCTGTAACGCAAATCCTCTCTAGCATGGTGAGCACTCAAAATGAGAGTAGATAATACAAGTCCTCCAAGTATTTTTAAGTCCCGCAAATGTATATGAAGTACTAAATAATAAATTAAAACACATTACTTAATGTACATATTTAAGATATATTTATTACTTATTATTTCATATACTATATAGTATAAATAAGACTTTTCTAATTTATATGTTAATTAAATAAATAATTAAAACTTTAATTTTGTTTACATTATACTGATTTTAAATTTGTTGTAATGTTTACATTGATCTATTTTCTATAATTTTAGCTTATCAATTGTAAAACTAAAATATATACATTAAGTTTCAAATTTAAAGTAATATTATTTTATTTTAATAAATAATTAAATAATTTATTTTATTTCAATTTCATCTAACGATGTTAAGTTATTTTTATAATTTAATTAATTTATTGTTATATATAAAAATTAAATTTAATATAAGGAAAATTAAATGTCGAATTTTTTTTCGAACTTTTTACTTTTGTCGAACTTCATCCGAATTTTATTGTTGTCGAACACAAACTCGAACTCGAACCTTGTGACTTAGGTTTTAGGAAAATAGTTGATTTCCTTCCCTAAAACTTTCAGTGTAGATAAAAACCTAATAATATGTTTACCTTTATGATTGAAGCTGCATAAAAGGGGAAGGCCCTTCATGTTATAATAAAGCACATCTGTTATATCTCTTATTATTCAGACAACCTATTGTCTAGGAACAACAACTGCTGGGGGTGTCTGCTCTGCAGACCAAACCTCTCCCTGCAACCTACAGTCCATTCACATTGACTAGCAGTGACCTCTCAGTGTCATGGAATTAACCGAGGGTAGCACGGGACTTCGTCGACCCCTCTGCAAACTTATCAATGTATTAAAGGTGACTTTGTTCCCATGTCTGAGTTGCTGGATTGGGTATCTGGCCTTGAATCCGAAAACCAGAACCTTGAAGTCATTGTGCTTGTTCTTTCAGATAAATTGGCTGTCTTATCGGAAGACTGTAACTCATGGAAGAAAGACTATGCGCACATGAAACAACAGCTTGACGTGAACAATGAACAAGTCACAGACACATCTGCTACTGTTACCCTAGCCATCACGGAATTCGCTTACTGCAAACAACTACTAGACTCACACATGGTACAGGTTACATAGATCAAACACATAAAATGTATGCAGCATGTGCTACATAACAAACAAGCATTGCTGAAAATTGAAATGGAATCTCACCTTAAATTGTGGGCAACAAACGGTCTTTAATGGGGGTGGGTCAGCCCCTCCTCTTGCAAGTGTGGAGGCCCTTTCCCATTCCAAGCTTGGGGATGGGAGGGCTAGAAAAGCTAGATAGCTCAAGTTGAAGTTCCGTGGCTTCCTACCCATCACCAGTGACCCATTGGATGTGGCATGTTCATTCCTTTGTGACTAGATAGAGCTTTCAGACATATCTCTTGTTAGGGCATGGGTTGGTTATGTTTCCACCTTGTTCCTATGATTCCACAATTCTTCATATAGATTTTGTGTACTTAGGGCATGAAGGAAACTCTTCCCTCTACCATCGAAGATATATTTAAATGAGGACCTCACAAAAGTGCAAGTTTTTGAGCCAAAAAAGCACGTGCTCTAGTAGTAGCAACACATTGGGATGTCAAGTGTGCAATGGTTTACAACCAAGGGTAGTGATTTGAGACAACTAACTCCCTGGATGAGTGGGCAACTCAGTGGCTATGATTGCCAAATGACGGGCACTGACAAGAATGGGTGTAGCATTGGGACATTACATGTTAGTTGTTGGAACAACAATGGTTCCTTTTGGTCTATGCCAGGCTTGCGTTAGGACATTGCTGCATCAATCAACTTGCTTTTTGTCTTTGAGACTGATGAGAGCCCTACTTGACCTCTTCATGGTGTTACAAGTTTTCACTGGTGGTTTACTTATGGAGGGTAGGTTAGTGTTTACCGTACAGGGTAAAAGGATACTTATCGCATGTAGTATAGTAAGATATAACGCAGAACAGATACTTTAATCATATACGCAATATGCACTCCAATGGTTACAATATGATTATGATGCTTACAATGATGTTCCAAAGTCCCTTCCGGACGGTGTACATATACTTTCCTGAAGGGGTGACTCAACTGTTACTTGCCCTTTTGAATACAATTCTACCCGTCAGCTTCAATATAGAATTTATCGACAACAGTCAAGAGATTTGGGGGTGTTAGAGGTTCGGGAGGGGTTGCTTGCCTTGTTAGTAGTCGGTTTCAAAGTGTGACGTCAGTAGTTCATTCAGAAAGCTTTGCTAGATGTATGTGGGTCCATGTGTGCTAGGTGGCCTTTCGCCTTAGAGATATTTTTATTGCAGTTTGTTACTTTCCACCAAGCACCTCACCTTATGCCATATACAATGGACTAGAGGGGGACCTTTTTACAGATCTATTTGACAACATTTCGAGGTTCTTTGACTTGGGGGTTATTCTTAATTTTTGGTGATTTCAACGTGTAGACTAGGAACTTAGAAAATCCACTCCGTTATCGGGTGTCGGATCTGATTTGCACCTCTATGGTTGATCTGCCCCCTAGACCTTTTGGGTTTCTCTAATGATTCTTGGCGTCCCTTACAAAGTATGTCAACCACTTCAGCTATGCGAGTCCTCAAAATTGGCAATCTTGAATGAACTTCCCATCCTCCCCGACCTCGGTTCGTTTACTTGTTGGCCTCACTGTGGGGGCACCAACGTGCTTATTATGCCCTTACGCATACTTCTCTCACTTCCGCTTTCAGGCACTACATTGTCACTTGCCTTTCCCTTGTTGACCACATCCTCCTTTGCCTCACCTGCCTGACTTCTCCCCCAGCCTCCCCACCCCCTTCGCCCTTGCATACCCCCATTGCCTTCATCTTTTTGTCTTTGTACCCCCCTTCTTGTACCTCCCTTAGCTTTGTGGATGGGGACCAAGGCCTCTTCAACATGCATCTCAAGCATCTCCTTCCTTCCTTGAGAGGCACCTCCTCTTGGCTCATTCGCCTTGTCACTTCCCTCTTGGTGGCCTCCCTCCTCTCTTCACCCACCACACCATCCATTGGTCTTCAATCACCTATCTTGCTTGTAAGGGCATTTACCCGTTAAATCAATTGTCTCCTTCCACTGAAAGCTGCGCATGACCTCAAGCATTGCTCATCTCCTTTGGATAGTTTAAGGACCTTTACCACCACTTCCTCTGCTACAAGAAACACTCCTTCATCTTGCAACCCACCTAATCCATTTCGGCTTCCTTCCTTTAGTCTCCCAAGGTCTTAAAGTGCACCCTCTTCAACCACAGGTCCTCCCTTCCTCTTGCCTTAGATCACACCTCCCTTGTCTCTCGCACCTCCACCCTCTACAATATCCCAGGCCAACCCTCTTTCACTATCACCCCTTCATTCACTGCCACATTTTTACCTTCACTAACATTTGTAAGGCGGTTAGATCCATGAACAGTAGCAGGGCTATGCATTAGGAAGGGTTCCAGGCATAACTCTTCAAACTGGCACCACGATTTTGGGCACATTTCTTACTGACTTGATTAACAGGGTGGTTTGCACATGGTTACTACCTCTTGGTCACATTATATCATCCATCGGATGCATAAGGCAAGGCCTACGTCAGATTCAAACAGCTATGGTATTATCACGATGGGGCACACTTTCTGTAAATTTTACACCACCATTTAATACAGAAGTTACATGCTAAAAAAACATCATTAATTATATTAATCTAGTTACAAATTGATGAAGTTTAAATCTATAAGATAAAACATGAACTTTTGCAGTTATAAATTTGTGGTATAAGCTTATGTAGTAATGTATAAGCTATATTTGAACTTCTCCTATATTGTTACAGTCCATGTAAAGAATCCCATGCATACCATGTTGATAAGCTGCACTGAGTTTACTCTGATTATACATGATGATCTGATGTTAATAGGAACCTATTTGCTATTAGTTTTGCTACAGATCATAGCTCTTGATGCCATTGGGCTGTGTTTGCTCATAAGGAATTCTTTTTAATTTTCTTTTAGATACTTGCTGGTTAGACATATGGACAGAGAGATATTGAAGGCTGAGTTTAAACAATGTGACCATTCATTTTGAAGTTTTTAGTTACATTTTATTGTTTAAACATTCACTTGTACACTACTTGCAGGCATACTTAATGCATTTGACACAACGAACTACAGCTCAACCATTTGGCCGTGGTGCATTTACTCTTGCTACTACATGGACACTCTTGACTGAGGTATTTTTTCCATATTTCTCCCTTGCCCTACGA
This sequence comes from Cupressus sempervirens, assembly GCA_028749045.1. NCBI lineage: Eukaryota > Viridiplantae > Streptophyta > Pinopsida > Cupressales > Cupressaceae > Cupressus > Cupressus sempervirens. The sequence continues at coordinate 638,785,165 of CM053793.1, forward strand.
AAGAGAGACATAAAGTATTTCAAATTATGTATTCCTTTTACAACACACATTTAGCAAGTCTCCATCCATGATGCCAATAGGTTGTTGGATGTTTTGTGGTCTGATTTGATGATATTTTGTCCTGTATCAATTATTCAGGCATTGACATTTCCGGCTCTTGAGGTCTGTGGACGTGTACCATCAATGCGTAATATGATTGTAAGTTACATTTATAGTCTTTTTTCCTCAAAATTCCAGTGATTCTGTCTTAATTTGGGGAAATTTCCTGGAATACGTCAGTAAAAATTAATTTGCTGAATCTTTCTGTTTTAACTTTTGATTACAATGTTATAATAAATGACAAGAGCTAGCATTTCATAGTTGTCAGTCAAGGCTATTGAAACAAAACCACAGACGATACAAGAGCTCTTTGATATGTTTCTGCAATCAGTATTTCATGTTTGCAATAAACGGTTGCCCAAAAAGTACCTAAAGAAAATAATTACCAAAGTTATGTTTTAATATAATATTAGTGCAAAAAATATCATGAACTAAGTCACGAGGTTCAAGTTCGGCAACAATAAAGTTCGGATGAAGTTCGGCAAGGGTAAAAAGTTCAAAAAGAATTCGAGTAATATAATTAAAAAAAAAATATAATAATAATTTGGTTAAATTCTTAGATGCAATTGAAATAAAACAATTATTTTAGTAGTAGAAATAAAATAACATTACATAAAATTTGAAAGTCAATATAAATGTTTCACAACTGATAAGTAAAAATTATATAGAACTCATCAATATTACGTTATGTTTTGAATTCACTATAATAAATCTATAAATTCTAATAATTTAAATATATTTAAAATTTTAATTGTGTATTTAATTAATCACTACATCACAAAATTGTTATTTATTGTATATGAAATAATAATAAATATATTATAAGCTAGTGATGGAAGTGAAATTTATTTCCATCTCTATCTTACGATATAATTATTATTTAAGTGAAATTTATTTCCATCTCTATCTTACGATATAATTATTATTTAATACATTATAGAATCACCGGCATTTTTGACCACTTGCCAATGTTCGAGGAGTTCGCTCTCCTAGTCCTGCTAGAGGGGATTTGCATTGTGGGGAACAATCCACACATCCACAAGAGAGTCTCTCTGTGTGCTGTGGCAGAAAATGCTCTTTTCTCTTCCCGTAGCTTCCAGCATGAGCGTGTCTTGCATCGATACAGTTTTTCATTTCTGTTGTGAATTCTTCATTCCACTCAAGAACGTGTTTCAGAAAACTGAATGTATTTCACCTAAAATAGCCCTAACCCCATTCCATACAAATTTTGCGGCAAACTAAAATGGCTTTCATAGAGTTTATTGGAATTGGCTGAATTTCGAATTTCATACAAGAAATGAGGTGAACCCTGTGACAGAGTATGAACTATGACATGGCAGTCTATATACAAGTATCTTTGGAAACTTTCCACCATCTCAGTTATGAAAGTCTATATAAAATTATCTTTGAACAGCCTTCAAAGTATTCAAGTTATGAAAGTTAATACATAATATCTTTGAGAAATCTCTCAAGCATCTGACTTACGAATGCTTCTTAAACTTCAAAGGGTATTTGGAAATTATTACTTTGCAATGTTTGAAAAGAAACGTGACTTGGAGTGTAACGCAACAAATCCATTCTTCATTACACTTTTGGATACTCTTTGTAATTGGTGGCCTTTATACCATATCTTGCTTGGGTTTCCCCACTATTAGTAAGGGGCAGCTTTTAGTGTTCTATCTAATTGATCACTTTTTGTTGGACAAATTTTTTTATTTGATGGAAATGAGTAAGAAGAATGTCAGATTGAAAACAAAAGGGTCTGCAGCTCTGTTTATTGAGAGAGCTTGGTAAATTAAATCCCATAAGAATAAAAGCCTTCAACAAATATCTGTTTATTATCCTAGCGTTGTGGTAGAAAAAAATTCTCTTGGAAACATTAGAAAGCATTTTTTATGGATTGGAAGTATTTGATTCATTTTTCCTGTTATGTGGATGACCATACAAATAAAGACTTCCTATTTGAACTCTTCAAATGGTCCAGGAAACTGTCATTGCATCCTATATTGTTCTTTAAGAAACTCGACGCTTCTGGAGGGGCGATCCTGGTCAACTGAAATGTTTAATGAGTTTTTGGGGCATTCATATTTTATTTTAGCTATGAAACCTGCAGTTGCTTTTGCAGAAATATTCCTTTGAAACATGTTCAAGGTCTAATTGGTATTAATGGAGTTTGTATAGGCTTTTCTCTTGTGTTGGGAGTTATCTGTGGGCTTTGTTCTTGTGTTTCGATTGTACTGGAGCAGGATGTTCATTGGAGAATTGTAAATGGATCTAGGGAAGAGGTGTTATGTGTTCATTGGAGAGTTGTAATAGGAAGTGTTTCAGTTGTTTATAGGAAACCTTAAGTAGTAAATTAATGGTGATCATTTGTATGGTGCTTTTTTGGAGGACTTATGAGAGTTGTCTTTAATTGTGATTGAATATTGTTCAAGAATTAGTCAATTAATGATCTCATAATGTAAGCTGGTGTCTAATTTGAGGTATAACTGTGATATTTTATGGATTACAAAAGACCAATCGAAATGCTATCAGCTTTTGGTTCTTATCATGGGAGCATGAATTACAAGAGACCAATCTTGCAGTTGGACTGCCAATCCTATTGTCTGTAAGTTGTCAAAGTGTAATAAATTTAATGACAACTTAATTTGGTTATTTAGTTAGTATTAAAATGACTTTAATGAATCAGTGAAAAAAATAATAAAGTCATTTTCACTCTGTTCAAATAAAATTAAAAAGGGGGTAAAAGAAAAAAGGATAACTGAAGGGAATATGAGGAGACAGGCAGAGAGAAAATGAAGAGTCATTGGGATGTGCTTAAAAGAACATTGAGAGGCTCATTTTGATTCATGGTTGGTTTATGCTTGGATTTCAATTTCGTTTTCTTAGAGATATAGGGAGCTTCATGCTTTCAGTTCAGATTTGCCAGGACAAGAACCCTTGGCGATCTGGTCAATTGGACAGAATTTCTCGTGTTGAATTTGCAATAGAGTTCTCAACTGGGCTCTACAATGGTGAGACTGAGTAAGATTTTCTACAGAGGTATTTAATTGAGAATAAAGTTATCTTTTAGAATTATTTGTTGACCTTCAGAATTGCAGATTTATTTGCAATGACTGTAATATTCAATATTTGGAAGAATGAATATATTCCGTAGAAATAAGTATTGAGCAGATAGATATTATTTTGTTCTGTTGAAATATCACAGCATAAAAAATATTAGTATTCAAGAAATATTTATGCTGGCACTATATAGGTAAAAATTTATATTCATTGGAACAAAAATAAATAGGTTCCTCTGCCATTAAATTTAATTAATGCCATGGATATTATTAATATGGGCCCAGGTTGAAATATTTCTATTGGAGGGCTCAAGGTTTGCTGTGATTTGATATTTTAATTAAAACACTTTTACGGCTGTTGGAAGATTGATAGTCAATTAATATTTGTAATGCTTTGAGTTGAATATTAGTATTCTCATTTCCATGAAATAGGAAGGGACGGAAGATTTGGTTAAACATTATAATCATTCTCTCTGATGATGTTAATCATTACGAGACTGCATTTCTCTGCCAATTTGGGAAATATTTCTTAACAGTGATTCAGTACGAAACAGGGATGACTAAACATATGAGTGCAGGAGAATTTGTTTCTGGAAACAATGATATCTCCTGTGAAGCTACCTTTCGTATTTGTGCTGAGAAGCTTATATTAAGGACTATGAAGTGAGATATGAGGGCCAATATTGAATAGGTCCGTGGGAAATTTATACATTTGTTTGTGAAGCATTCTAATTCCAGGTACTGTAAGTTTGGGCCTGCTGGGAAAGATAGCCCATTTGTGGAGTTTAGCTTGAGAACATCTGCCAGCTGGCTTCTTACATTGCCATTTTCATTTGATCCTGTCTTGCTCATGCATTGAGCAATTGCTTGATTGTGTAAATTGATATTTGTCTCAAACTTTTCTGAACCTGGTGTGAACAGCAACCATTGCATTTCTGTGGATATTATGATGTTTAGAGGTTGCTGGGTTTTGCACTTGCACACGGAGCAGCATAATAACTTTGGAGAGATTATTATAATATCCAAATTATATCTGCATATTACATCTTCCAAACTATATCTGCATTCTTATATTTCTATATTATAGTTATTGTTCTGAGCATTAAACTAGATTTTCCTATCTGATTCAAACTGAGGAAATGAGTTATAGAGCTAGCAAACAAAGTGTTTGACAAAATGTTTCAGAGTTGATTTTGCAAAAAATTATAGCCAATAGAGTTAGGACCTTACATAAGTAATATACTATATACTATATACAATGGAAAGAAAATTTTTGTGGTCTTTGTCTTTTAAATGTTTCATGCCCCATTTTGAGCTAAAAAGTTTTCTTCAAAAACTGTTATCAAACTAATTGAGATATTTTTTGTGGGATAGACAAAATCTTTGCAAGCAACATGTGACTGAAGTAGCAACAACAACAACAACAATTTGCCTCCACCTCCTTTGTCTTGGGGAAACACAATTGGTCCTTTGACATTGCAGAACATCGTGATTTTTACATGGCTGAAGAAAAGGCTTCCCCAAATTTTCATTGTTGTGGTAGTCACCATCTAGAATAGCACATTTCAGCCTACAGCAATACACATGCTATATTGGGAGTGGCTCAGCAAGATGTTCTAGTTTAATTGTTTGTTTAAAAATCAGTAGGAAATGTTATCAAATGGTATAATCGTCTTGCTAAGCTCAATCATTGGCTTGGACATCATGGGAAAAAAACGTTGACATTTTTCAGAGCAATTGAGGTTGGTCATATTTTGTTTCTACAAATTTCAAACATAAAGAAGGATAGTAATGGGTTGACAAAAGAGTTTGTTGCACAATTCATTTGCTATGTCCACTGAAACAACACTAGGTTGAAGCCTTTGCTAGATATTTTCTAGAGTTTTTACTCTAAAGCACTTTCATTAAAAAATGCCTCAGCAAACCAAGCTGAAATGATGAATTGGCTCAAGCCAAAGAATATGCAACTGAATTAGAAGATACTATCATCACAATACATATAGGGATAGATGCAATAAAGTCAATGCGAATGGTCCAAAATTCAATGGATCTTGTATTGTAAAAGTGATAAGCTATGGTATAACCATGGGAGATACCTTACACAATAAGTTTTGTTTCAATATTATGAAGGACCTCCACATGCAAACTCTCTATAAATGAGTTTTTCATAAATTACCATAGTTCTGCATGAACAGTCTTTTCTCAAATTGACTTATTGCAAGTGTTATTTCTTGAATACTTTTCACTTTCTCAATACCAAACATTCTTAGTGTCCTTCGTAAGGTGGAATTTTGTTTGGAAAATGGTGTTTTCCCAATCAAAAGATTGGGGTCTCTTGCGAAATTGGTGCTTACTTGTGGTGATTGGTGCCTTTTGTAGGTTGGTGCCTATAAAATTAATAAGAGAGTTCTATGTATGCAATATTTTGTCGTGGTCTTTTCCCAAAAGGGTTCTGATGGAACCGAAAATTTTGCAAAATTTTGGACCTCCATTCTTGAAATAATGTTGGAGATAAAATTGCCAAATATTCTCATCAGCAACATAAGTTGGATTGCAAATGAAAGTTGTTAGCATTATAATTAGCCATATTAAAATATTCTAACTACAAAACAATTGAGGGAAGTTAGGGATGCTATTATTACTTTACTGTAACAGAGTTCTAGCAGTTGTAGCAAATTTTTCAAAACTGGAGGTTTTCAATTAAGCAGCTGATAGGTTGGATATAGTGTCTCCAAAGGTTGAAAGAAAGAAGAGCCTTAAAGAAGCTTCTTGATAGAGCTCAGGTTGAGGAAGATCAAAGGAAGATATCTACTATCATTTATCTCTTACATCTTTTGAAGAAAACCACAAGATATTTACCAAAGATATCACAATTACCAATAATGACACATTCAGATACGAATGCAGTCTGAAGATGTTGAGAATTATCCTTCACTCACACAGTAGACTCGTATATTCCGCATGAAGAGTTATCATTCAAACTTCTATCAATACACATTGTGAAGCAAAGAGCAGATGTCATAGTACACAAAACTGGCTCAATAACAGAAACCCCAGATTCACCGGACTGGAAAAGCTTGAGAACAAGGAAAGATATGCTGCACTTTCACAAATAACTATATATGCTATCACTTCAAAGTCAAATCCAGTTTGAACGTGTGCTGTCTGTCTGTAAGGATTTTCCAATTGCAAATGCTCTGAAGCCTCACTGTTAATCTCCAGACCACACGCAGATGGTGTGAGGGCTGTTGGTGTAGGAAAGAGACTTGCAGGTCAAGAGGATGATACCGGAAGTGAAGGCCCTAAATAATTATCCACCGTGGAGGCTCGAAGAAGGCCCAGGATTAATGCTTAATGCCTCGGAGGAAAATTAGAAGAGACCATCGTCTAGTCACTTTACGTCACTGGAAAAAAGAAAGAAAAAAAAGAACAAACATAGCACCAAATATGTTATGCAATGGCCATAGTTTCATTGCCGCGGGTATTGGAAAAAACAATTGATGAAGAATAAATCAAGTCCATGTTGCATGATGTATCTAGGAACTTCACTTGCTATCTCCGGCATCTCTTCGTTCATGCAAGCATGAGATTTTCTGAATATCAGGTGTCCTATACTTTATAGAATTAAAATATTTGAATAAATCACATTCACCAAGCATTGTAGGTTTAAATGTTTATTTATCAAGTGAGATGCCATTGATAATTAAAAGCCCGATAATCCTATTTTGGCCATATTTAAAAACTCATAAACATTAGTGGGTAATCGGTGTGTTTATTAAAGAGTATAAACCAAAGAGATGTCTCTTTCCCCAATGGACACATCATTTGCTTGGAAGGAAAAGATATAAAAGGAGGATATATTATTTGCGAAAGGAACATCATTGTAATATCCAAACATCCATATTCTCTTAGGAGAATTATTTTATATTTTATTATTGTATGGAGGAATAAGGGGTTCATTATGATTTTGTAATAAAAATTCTATTATTTTATTTTTATAATAAAATAAAATGTTCTTTGTTTATTCTTAAAGGAGTGGAGATTTAAACTACAGGCGAATCGTCCTTTGTAATTATTTTTTTAGAATTTCTGTATACAAATTAAATATTGGATAAGTGGACAATATCATTTAGCATTTAAATTCGATCATCATAAATATTGTGAAATATTTGATTGTTTTCATATCTATGTCCAGTTTGTCTCCCAGAGGAGTTAAAATTCAATCTGTACTAATTTAAGATTGCGTAATAATTGATCTATCGCATCTTGATTGTTTAATTGTTGGCAATAAAGTGGATAAAACATTATAAAGTTGTATGTGATAATTCACTGAAGTTAACTTTATCGCCCGAATGAGCAGAGGCACTGGTCTTTTTATTGAAGTTAGAAAATCTATAATTTCCTTCCTGCAAACATCAAATCAATTATTTAAAACCTTATACACAACATTCAACTTTTATCCAACATCTAATTTTGTTTTCACTGAGTTTGAGGACCTTACCATTCGAAGAACTCTAAAGCTTAAATTCGCTCTAGAAAAGCCTAGAACCAGACAGTCCGTGTTAAGGTGAAGGTTTACTTGCCTAAGTGTAGTGGAGCCCGAAGTGCAGGGGAATCAAAAAGTATTCCTGTTCGTTGGCTGGAACTAATTGAGAAGTCCTATCGGAGAAGTGGGAGGCTCTTGGATTTCCAATCTGGAGTTTTAGGAACCAACAGGTTCCACATAAGTCTTGTTCTTTTGGTGTTGCATAATTATTAGAGCTTGTGTGATTAAGATTGTAATAGTTGTTAAGTTTTGGAAAAAGTTAAAGTTTGTGTTATGTAGTACTAATTACTTAAATACAAATCTATTATTTCACCAAGTTGCATTTTATTGAACATAGTCTAGAAAATCATGAGAAATAATATCTTGGATTTGTGAAGTGCCTTGTGAATATGAAATAGACTAGCCTTACATGTTCATGAGATTTGAAGTATATAGTTCACTCATCTTGTTGTATGCCACCCTAAAATGTTTGCATTGGAGGTCTTGCCATGTTGGTGAACTGAGTGGCAAAATGGATCAAAAACCCGCTCTATGCTCTTGGGCTTGGTTAAGGGGGACAAGCTTCATGCATCTTATTAAGCACACAATCTAAGATGGTTAGAATAGAAGTCCTACCATAGTTGTGTGCCAAGAGGCTAAAAATCCATTTTGTGCATTCAAGCTTAATTGAGAAGCACGACCAACCTCCAAGGTGGATGATGCAGGAGCATCCTAGGGTTTTTAGCAATCCTGCATGTTGGAGGTATTTTGGCTTAGAGTTGTGGACTCGGTCACCAAACAGTGGTGATCGGTTGTTGAAGGGTCTAGTTGTGGTTGAGGAGTTCGGTCATTGAAGGAGTTTGGTCGCTGAAGGAGCTCGATAGATACAAATTGCTCGACATTCATTGCAGTGCTCAACATGTGTTGGTTGCTCGACGCTCTCTGTGTGCTCGCCATGTTTTGGTTGCTCGACATGTGTTAGGATCTCGATATGCACTGGGAGCTCGACAATGCTTGTGGTTTGGCTGATGCTCAACTTGGTCTCTTTGACACTCGGTACGGTCTTGGTTCCTGTAGGTGCTGAGTTGTTTGTGAAGCCGACTTTGGGTATTTAATTCATGTTGTAGCTAACTTGTGGCTCAACATATATTTAATGTAAGGGATTTAATTTAATTTGTAATGAACTGGGCTGACTTGTGGCTTAGTTGGGTATAAGTAGGGGTTCTTGTGGGGTCTCTAGTCATCGTCATCCAGCTTGGAGAAGAGGATGAAGTGTAAATGCAAACTTTGAAGGGCTAGTAGTTGTTGCTTGGTGGGCTTGCAAGCACAAGTTAAGATTTCTGTGTAGGTTTCTACCAGAGTATGGATCTGGACTAGCTGGAGTTGGATCTTGAGGGATCTTGCAACATTGTTATTGTAATTGCTGTTGTATTGGGCCCTAACCTAGAAGGCCTTACAGTCGGGCATATTGCATGTAATCAGTTATTTTATGAATGAAGAGTTGTGATTTGGTATCAGATCTTGCATTGTTGTGTTTCTGCTGTGTGGTTATTTGCAGGGATCTAGATTACCTCCAATAGGGGTACCCTCAGATTCTCTCTGCATCAGTGGATTGAGGGGTGCAATGGATCTAAATTTAGCCACGATCTTGCAATACAAGGATGACCATCTTTGAGATTGCAGTATACAAGCATATCTAATGAATTTCTAATATGGTTGGTTGTAAGTAATATGCTATAATGTCTTGGTTGTAATATTAATGATGCCATGATTTATTAATTCTGAGTATAGTGAACTTCAACAAGATAGTCCAAAAGAGAAAATTAACTTAAGCTTATCTTCATAATTATTCTTTGAAGTTTAAGATGAATAATATAATCAAATGTCTTGAATTTTGAGAAAATAATGTTTTAAATTTACTACAGTTCTCATCTTAAGTTGGGATTGTTGTTTTATGACAACAAATAGGAATATCCCAAGAGGGACATCACATATACATTTACAAATGCATACACACACAATAGTACACATATATTCTATATATGCATATATACAAGTCTATACACACACATGTAGACATATATTTTACAAATATATATTTCATATAAGCATATACATGTAGGCATAGGCATAAGCTAAGTTGTTGATCATCGTTTTGATTTATATTCGGGTTCAGATTCCAATTATCGGATATGACATAAGTTTTTGTGGGTGGATTTTGGTATCAAAGGTGTGTGTCTATATATATATATGAATGTGACATGTTCAATGTTCATACATCATTGGGTAAAACCTTCAAAAAAAAAATAATGGATGATAATGGGCAAAACACACACAATGGGAGATTATCATCTAGAGAAAATTTTATCGGTGAATATTTACAAGTTTGGTATGCTCTACCCATATCCCGTTCGCTAATCAATGACATATGTTATTGTTTTTGGTAGCTTTAGTTGGATAAACCTATGAGTCTAAATTATTGAAGATATTATGTATATATTCAATTAATATCATGTGAGATGTTTTATATATATATGCACAAAGAGAGAGAGAGAGAGAGAGAGAGAGAGAGAGAGAGAGAGAGAGAGAGAGAGAGATGATTCATGAAAATTAGTTATATATATATATATATATATATATATATATATATATATATATAACTATGAAATATAATTGTTATTATATTAATTACATAATAATGAATAAACATGTCCAATGAAGGGACATGTCTCATCTTGGCTCATTCTCAATATAAATACAAGAAATCATTGCCTTTGGAAAACACATACATTAAAGGCAAGGCTATTACATTCATGGTGATCCTAAAATCAACAAGCTATTAGAGCTAAGTTGCAAATGTAAGAAATTCAGAGATAACGATATAGTAGAATACACAAACTTGCTTCTGTATCATCACAATGTGGTGCAAGTGATATCGCCAATGAAGTTTCGTGATAAGATAAATACAAGAGATTGCTCCCTTTGGAAAACACATACATTAAAGGGAATGGTATTACATTTGCAGTGATCGTAAAATCAACATCATATTAGAGACTAGTTGCAAATGTAAGAAAATCAGAGACAACAGTAATGTGGAATACACAAACTTGCTTTTGTATCGTCACAATATGGTGCCAAGAGATATCGCCAATCATGTTTCGCACAATTATTGCTATCAATTATGATTTGCATTACTCAACGCCACCTGCAATTGAATATACAAAATATTAGAGGAACATGTGATCTTTAATATTTGCAAATATTAAAGGCTGTGTTTGTTCTTATAAATGCTGAAGATAGTCATGGTATGCAATTTATCTACCAATGATGATGAGCAGAGATAGTCACAACATGCAATTAATCTATTGTGGATGACGAGTCCATGTCGCCGGTTCAATCCCCTAACTCTCTCACCCCAGATGATGTGGAACTCAAGAGTGAATAAATGATGCTACAAGAAGAGCACAATCAAATGAACGAATAAAATAAAACTAGAGGATCCAAGGTAGTAATCGACAATGTTGAATGAGTGAACATTACTACCAACAAGGAAGAAAGATTTATTAAAGAAATTCAAACTTGTCAACCACATTGGTCATCGGACCCAAAAAGCATGGGGAAAGAAATAATTTGACCCCATAATATAGTTTGTCGCTATCATTGAAGATGGGGGGAGAGTGTATAAGAAAAGACAAAGGATCATACATGAGTCAAAGACCATTATAATACTGTCGAGCAAAGGGAGGTGACGTGGATGCCACTAGAAGACATTTCTAAGAGGGAAGATTGAATGGACAAGGAAAACTTGAATTACATTTATATTCATAAATTGAGAGAGTGGGAGGAGGAACGATAAAGAGTGATTTCTATGTGGAAAGGAAAGAGAATAATAGATGAATGCCAACGCTAAAATGATATGACATGGAGGAAGAAAAGATTGAAAAAAGAGAAGGAAATGAACCCGGTGACTTCTAGATCCTAATGCAGATGTTTGTACAGTAGTTTAGCTATAACCACCGATGACAGGAATTCCAAGTGCATGACCTTTTCCTAGAAATGACCTCGACTGAAAATTGTGTAGATCAGTTAACTAATAAAAAAGAGCTGCAAGTTGCAGCGAGTAATAGTTAATGAATGATGATTATAAAATAGGAAAATGATTATTCCAAGAGACTATTTTGATGGTGTAGTGAGATATATTAAATGGAAACTTTACATATACAATATCAATGTTGATATTATAGCGCCAACCCTACCATGCTCGATTGATATATTAGGATAAGATTAACTTAATAAAAAACATAATTTTTGAAGGATGAGTCAAAGTAAAGTTGAGTAAATGTTTAAGAGGTGACTGAACCGAACAAAAGGAAGAAAGCCTGCGATAAAATAAGTTCCCTTATCAAAGCCACCGATGGGGTCCTTTGGAATAAAGGGTATTTAAATGAATGAATAAACCCATGCGCTAGTACAAGGAGGAGAAATAGTATTGTGATGCGAGGAGAATTCAAATAGCTTACTGCTAATTGTACATCTAATAGTGACACTAGTAATTTAGATAAAGTCATAATATGAACACATCAGATATGACGAGGACAATCAAGGATGTTGATTTACAAATAAGTATTTAGTATCCTTACGTATTTCATTTATCTAATCATTGTAGTCTCTCTCGTATTTGTATTTATGTACGTATTATAAGAGCTATTTGTCTTGATCTTTTTGTTTTTCTCTAGGAATGTTCTTACAGGAAAAGAAAGATTGATATCGAATTTAGAGGGAGTCTGGCACTTCACCAAAGGCGACAACAGATGATGAGCTTAGAAAATTGATATTCAAAGGGAGTCTAACAATCCATGTATGTGAATGCATGATTTTAATGGTCCTCCCCCTTGTTTACATCATGAGGAAGTGATGAATTCCAAACAATTATCACTTGTATTAGTAAAAGTTATTGAAAGGTAACAACCTTACAATAACTTAATCTTGTATTATAATGGATATTTTATGATGTCTATGCAGATCATGATAGATCACATCTTTCATGATGGATTGAGTTGCTTAAACAAACCATGAATGTTCCTATGGTAAGTATCATTGAGGTTGTGTGCACATACCTCATGAACATTTTTTGAGTACTTGGTGAATGTCACACAACTTGATGTTGAGGAGGCCATTACTCAAGAGTACTTGGTGAATGTCACGTGACTTGATGTTGAGGAGGCCATTGCTCAAAGTGCTTGGTGAATATAGTGTAACTTGACGTTCAGGAGGACATTACTCAGATATTTGGTGAATATCATATGACTTGATTTTTTGATGAAAGATATTCTTAAACATGTCATCCTTGATATTACACTGAGGTAATATCAAATTTGTGTGTTTATACTCCCTAGCTAAGAGGGAGTGTAATTGTTTTTGGTAGCTTCAGTCGGATAAACCTATGAGTCTAAACTATTGAAGATATATATATATATATATATATATATATATATATATATATATATATATATATATATATATATATATATATATATATATATATATATATATATATATATAAATAAAATTAATAACATGTGAGATCTAATAAATAAATAAATATATATTGAGAGAAATTAATATAATAATGATCATGGAAATTAGTTATATATATATATTTATGTAACTATTAAATTATAATTGTTATTATAGTAATTTTATAATAATGAATACACATGTCGCATGAAGGGATACATCTCTTCTTGGCTCATTCTTAATATAAATTTAAGAGATCATTGCCTTTGGAAAATACACACATTAAAGGCAGTGCTATTACATTTGTAGCAGTCCTAAAATCAACAACATACTTCGAGATTTTCCATATAGGTCTTAATGGAGCTCTACATCAATCCTATAACCTTCTCTATCTTACCTCACTTCTGTTTGTTATTTGATCGCTATACATTTCCATCCTTCATTGATAACCACATAAGAGTGTCTATTAAGCCAACCAAGTCGTGCCAAAGATTGCTTGATTGTTGCAAATTCTTTTGTGGCCTCCTAGCAATGAAAGCCAAGTCGTTCCTTGGCATGCCAACTTTTTCCAATCAGTAATCACTAGACTTTATGCCAAAATTCTGCATGGGAAAGCAAAATGATGTCTCAACCATAACAACCAATTGTAATGCAATGAAACCCCTTTTGGCACTCACATTATTGCTTCATATAATGACTCCTACGAGAAATCTAATGCTAAAATGACCATTCCATTTTGAGTAGAAGCATAACACCCGTAGTGGCATATTGGAAAGATGCAACATGTTTCTAAAAGAACGAAGATAAAAAATTTGGCATGTTCAACCTATTTTTGGGCACCCATAAGTTTGGATTCCCACAGATTTTGGATTTTTTTTTGGATTTCGATAGGATTTTGGTTGGGCATGTGGATTCCCTTTTTTTCACAACAAAACCCACAGGGAATCTGAATGGCTAACCAAAATCCTACTGGAATCCGAGAGGAATGTAGGCAAAATTGAGATCAGACTCGGGCAAACTAGGATTTGGGGCTAAATTAAATGATTTGGTAACTTAGGGCATAAGTATACATGTACATATATTCATATGTATTTTTATATGTATATGTGAGTATGCGATGATCTACTATGCTAGCGCTTGTAGTAATAAAATCTATTTTTTTTGAACACATTACATTAAATAATCATCTCCTAGAGGAGTGTGTATATAAGCATTCTCTTTTTTGAAAGTAGCTATCTTAGGTTTTTAATCAATATGCGCAAGAGTAGGCTACATCCAATAGGACAATTTCTTAAATTAGACTCTATCTCATCTCAATTTGATTATATTCCCATCTGACACCACTAAAATACTCTTTTGAGATTATGTAATAAACCCAAAATAAGATAAGATACATGTACATACTTGTTTATTATAAATAAAAACATTTATCTTCTCTTTCTTACCAATTATAAATTAAATCTGAGTAATTATCAAATTAATTTATTTTTCTAATACTTAACATAATTATCAAATTAATTTATTTTAATACTTAACTATCAAACTTAATCAAATTGCTAACACTCAATATAGTTATCAAACATATACCATTCGAAAAAGCCAAACCGACGCATGCAAAATACATAGGTATTCAGCAAAGCGATCATACGTGCATACAAATGGGTAATCAATACCTATCGAAGAGGACACAGAGATTTTTATTATACGGAAGGAAGCAGAGGTATTGGAATCGATTAAATGATATCGAAGAACAAGAGAATCTTGTTTATAACTCCAGCGGCATAACTAATTACATCTGCAGGTTTTAAAAAGACTGAACCCTGTTACCATCCACATCAACATACACCAGACGTCGTCCTGTAGCATACAAAAGTTTCAGAACAAGCGGAATTCGTCAATTCATGAATTATTATCATTGTTGAAGGAACGGATGTAATAATTTGGTGTTTCAGATGCATTCAGAGCCAGAGTTAAGATATAGTCATATAGCGTGGACAAGCGCTAAGACTCAAGCCAGAGTAACTAACAACAGTCACGTGGTTATTACCAATATCCACAGAGGCACTGTAGGGAAGTAAACAACTTGTAGATACCAACATCATAGTGAGATTTTGAAGATTAACACTGGAAATAATACTCAGTGACTGCCATCCAGTCAAGTAAGGTCTAGAATGACACCATACATGTAAGAAGGAGCCACCATTAGTTCAATAACAAATCAAACATTTAAGACTGATATCAGGTGATTAAAGTTAAGTCTTGCAGACAGAGGTATGATGTATAGCTCTTAATTAGAGATCATATTCCTAGAGGCCAAGTGGGCCTTGGCAGAGGGTATCTATTAACGTATAGAGGATTGTAGAGGACATTCATAATAGAATGTCACGATCCAAAATGGATTCTAGAGAGGAATTTATAGAGAATTCCTAAGGGACAATATATATATTGTAGTGGCCAAACATATGCATATGTCAGAGACAAGAGACTTGGTTAGAGGTGGGATCTCTACCAAGTAGTTTATTAGAGATCCCAAAAGAGGCTTGAGGAAGACGTTCCTTTCTATGAAAATCACCTAGTCGAGATATAGTTCTCATTAGAGGGTTAGGTAATTTGAGAAAGAGGCTCTTTTAAAGGATTAGGAAGGGTAGCATGGGTGGAATTTAATTTAACTTTTTAGCTAATCCAAAATTATGTATATGTTTGTATATATCTAATTTTCAATATTTCACTAACCAGTGGTTGGAGGTTAGAACATTCATAGTCAAACTGAAGTAGAACATCACACAAGGAGCTACTCAGCATCTACTCTAGTAGTGGGGGCATTATAGATTATGGTGGAACGACCAACATATCACTTTCAGATCAGATACATTGTCCGGTTCAGTGGGAAGAATAGTTCCATAGTGGGAGGAAGATAAAGTGGGGAAGTGTGTGTATTTGTGGATTTATATACATACATGCATGTATATGCATATACATTTACATATAAAAATGTTTCACAAACACATTTGTGTGTGTATATATACATATACATTTTTTATATAATATATGCTTGTTTATAATAATAGAGGTATATTTGTGTCTATATATACAAATATATATGTATACACATATACATATAGACGTATGTGTGTTACATACACACATACACATAAACATGTGTATATATATAGATAGATAGAGAGACACACACATATATATACACGTACAAATATGTGTTGATGTGTGTGTTTAATAATTTATGCATATGTACACATGCGTAGACAAATGTAATACAACCATACATACATGTGTGATACATTTTTATGTGTGTGTGTATGTATGGATACACACACACATACATTCAAATGTAATATACACATACACATACATGTATTCATATGTGTGTATATATAAATATGTAAGTTTGTATATGTGTGTATGTATATGCATTTATACACATACACACCTACACACATACACACATATATAGTATATACGCATATGTAGTTGTATATATGTAATTTATATAAACTAGAAATATGTGTATGTATGTATGTATGTATCTATCTATCTTGTTGAAAAATGATAGCTTCAG
This sequence comes from Cupressus sempervirens, assembly GCA_028749045.1. Lineage (NCBI taxonomy): Eukaryota > Viridiplantae > Streptophyta > Pinopsida > Cupressales > Cupressaceae > Cupressus > Cupressus sempervirens. The sequence goes on from CM053793.1 coordinate 638,801,945, forward strand.
TCAGATATATGAATGATAGCAATCAATACTATGATACAATTATATGCATGTATATTTATTAATATAAATTGTGTATACTGATATACACACATACATATTTATATGCATGAAATAATATCATTGTATTGATCCAATATTTAAAACTAATTATCATTCATAGAGGAGATCAAAATATCATATAATCATTTCCATGTATAATGACAATCTGCATTCAATACTGCAGATTATTATTTCATGTTCCAAATGTCATTCCGATCAAGAGGTGATCGATAGTACAGAATTTCCAATCAGATCTTTTCTGATATCATTACCTATGCAGATCGTTGATTATGGTATCAATGTTCACAATTTGTAATTGCAAATTCAAGTGTAAGCCCCCGATGGTAATCAAGCATTTGTTTGTGTGTTGAAATGGCACTATGTCTATTCATGAACATGTTCCTTCAAATTAAAATTTTACATATATATTTCAGATCTGATCAGACCAAGAGGAACACTGAAATCAATTAGTGAAAGCCTCTTCAAGATGGAACATTTTATCAGATTCAAATTTGTGAGTGCAATAACCAGAATTCAATAATATTGTTTATGTGTCATTTCTCATTTGAGAACCATAATAATTATCCATATTCTGTTTACAACCTGCAATAAGGAAATATCAGTCAATAAGCATATCATTCAAGATACAAGAAATTTTAAAGATATATACAGTTCAGATCTGCAATAAATCTAATCATCATTAACATATCTACACACATACAAATATGTGTCTAAAATATTTGCAAGTATAATTCTATATTATTTATAGACATGTTTATAATTTTTGTAAATTTTTAGAATAGTTGTGGTTGAGAATTGTTGATATAGATGACCAAAATATCCTTTACAGGAATAATTATGTAGAATGAAAAGAATAACAATTTAGAATTTTATTTGAACACATAGGGTGGGTCAATGACTCGATAGCCTTCCTACTAAACTATGTGAAAATCTGCAAATATTTTTTAATGCAAGTGACTCAGCACTTTGATATCTGCTAAATCTGTCCCGTTTGTCAATTATGGTGTATAAAAACATAACTTTTATATCTTGCAGGTGCACCTGTCTAACCCTAATGGAAACATAGGAGATATCATTTCTTGGCCCGAGTTTCACAATGGTGTGGCTGCAGGTTTAAGGATTGCACCCCATCAGGTACCCACCCAGGGCTTGATAACATTATATGATTTATAATTACATGAATACAATGCTCGTTCTGAAAAATAATGTAAGGAATTAATTCAGGAGGGCAGTTTCTGCTATGTTTTAGAAGCTTAATGTTATGCTTTGTTGGTGGTCAATTTGCATGTTTTATACGGTTCGGATCTTCAATCACTTACTATGAAAGTATTATGCTGTTGCCTTGCTCTTTGTACTTTCAATGATTCAATTTGTTCATGACCTTATATGTGAATTGCATCTCTAACTGCAAGTGTTGCATATGTTCGGTTCAAGTTTGTCTGCAAATCCAAGTGTTACTTGGGAGACAAATTGCAGAATTTTATTTAGAACTAGATGTATTCAATTTCTTATTGCACTCTGGATTGCATTCTGCAGGCAAGAATGTCCCGCACATGGATAACGTACAACAAACCCTTGGAACCTAATTATTCTCACGCAGGATTTCTTATGGCCTTGGGTTTGCATGGGCACTTACGAATTTTAGCCCGTAGTGATATTTATGAGTATCTTACTCAGGTTTGTTTCTTCTTTCCATAGCTCTTTTTTGGATTACATTCATCTTGCACATGGTACATATTTTAAATATAATTGGAATTCTATATACTTTTCAATTATTTTTTATATTGTAGTTTTAGGGAACTATTATGGATCTGCAGCCCAACAAGAATAAGATTCATGCTACTTGGTACTGAAAACCTGTGTAATGGAGAACAAATAAAGGCCTAAAAAAAGCACTACCATACTATCTTTTTCTCCTATCTGACCAAGACCCATATGACAATCAATTTTTTTGGGTAGCACTTGTTGATGCGAGTTACAACATGCACAACTGAATACTTAGTATTCCAAGATGAAATACCAAATTCCCAACTATCTTTTGAATAAACACACCTCTTACGCTAAGGTTGCAATGAAAGAGCATAAGGTGACTTCATTGTTCCTTTTCAAATATGGATGCTCACCTAGTGAAAATAGTGTGATATTTTGGTACCACAAAGGGACTTGTGCTTTTGTAAGACGTCTTAAATTGATTCATATGATTTAGCCTTACAACGTGCAATGAAATTATACTATTGATTTTCAACTTTCGAAATGCAATTTAAACTTGTACTTGCAAATTCTAGTCTACTTCTTATGGATATGAGAAAGAGTGAATAAATACCCTTGGACTCTACTAGATGTGTCCTTGTCATTGCCTTTACTCACCTATAGCAAGCTTCTACGGTGTATCCAAATGATTTTCAAATCAATATTGTTTCCTTAATCCCATCTATGGATGCAAATAAAAAATCAAGCATGGATTGAAGTTAGGTGCATTCAAGTGCCATTCGACCACACAAGACAAACATAAAATTAATAAGTAGCTAGTTTGGTTTTCGATCGAGTTAAGAAAGTATGCATTCACAATTACACTTATCCAACTATACAACTCAAAACAAATTCTGACTTAACAACTTGAAATCAAATCTTGTCTAGGTGTGGAATGTAGATCATGCAATACTTCCAAAAAAATCACAGTTGTTCACCATGTAAGACACAACAATAAACAAGAGAGAAAATTTGGCAGTATTTTAGCAACAATTCTCCAGCAATACTACTTTACAAATGATGGAGTAAGCACAAACACCCATAATCAATGGCCTAGATCAATCCATTACAGACATTAACAAGGGTTGTTGCCACTATCATCCAGTGATATCAAAACACCATCATATGGGCCAATATAAAAATTGCAATGCTTTCTAGGAGCCAATGGTAAATAAGTTTGGTATAAACTACCTAATCAAAAGAAACCAAACTTTGGGCCATTCAAAATTAAGCACTGAATTATTAGCTGATGAGAAAATTAATTGCCACACAGGGACACACCATATATTCCCTTAGAAGATGATTTGCTTTGATCTTTTTCCTTTTTGCAAATTCAGTGAACATGAAAAAATTATTATTAAGTTCATCCATTGGACCACCATGCACCCTTTACATTTTCCAAAATACAATAGCCAACTTAGCTGTACTTGTGGCTAGAATTCTTACCCAATCTAGCACATTGTCTTGCAGTTGCCCAACAACCATGAAGGTCTTGAATGCTGCAACTCTTGTCGATTGCTCCTTTTTTACTTTGTTCTTTACTAACAGTTGTTCAGGAACTCCTTTCATAACGTGTGATTCGTCAATGGTTTTCTCTCTGATGGGTTGAAATTCCTCACAAACTGCATCTATGGCTTGAGTCTTTCTTTGATTGATGTAATTGCATGGTAGTACCTCAGGAATTCTGGAAGAAAAGCATCTGCATCTTGCACAACCTCCTCCATACATGCCTTTAACTATTGAAGTGTCATTTTTGAACTTCCAAAATTGTTGATTGATTCTCTTTGCAAATGTTTGATCTCTCTGCTGAGTAGGATTGAATTCCTACTTGACGTACTCTCTAATCATTAATTTCTTCATTATATTTCTTCTTCTTCCCAACCTTTTATGTCACTCTTTGCTCTAAAATTTAAATGTTTCCACAAGCATCCTCAAATTCCTATTTCTTTGTTGTAGCTCCATATCATGCACAATGATATCATAATCTTGGGGAAAAATGTTATCTCTTGTTTTATGTCCACTTGGAATGACAATTTGAACTTTGCAAAATTGTGAATAATACCTGATGACTTTTGCTAATTGTCTTGTTGGCTGGCTTTCCTTCTCTTTCCCCTAGTTTTTAACGATGTTTTCAATATTCTTAACTAGCTCTAGGTTGACAATCTTCTTCCTTGTAACATCTTTCTTAACCAAATTGGGCTGTCCATTCTCCCAACTATTGGCTCTTCGTTTACTTGTTCATCACCTTTTTGATTTCCCACCTCTTGATCTTCAATTGGTATTATTGCTACATCTATGTTTGTCCTTTCATTGGGAACTTCATTCTCTTTAGGAGAATGGTCAACATCAATCAGTTCATTCTCACTTATCTTTCTCGGAGGAGGATTTCTTTCTTTCTTTCTTTGACTTAAGGGAGAGTATTCAAAGGAACTTTGGCTGATACTTGTCGTGACTCTATAGTGACTTCCTAATTGACTTCGTTGTCCTTCATTGGGATAGTCTTTCATTCTTTGGAAGTAGCAGTTTCTTTGGATGGAGGAGCGTTGGATTTTGGTTCCTCCATCCTAATTCCTTTACCCCTTGAATCTTTTTCTTTGCAAGGGCCTTCCAACATTTTTTCTCTTTTTGTTGCCTTCATCTTTTTGACTTTCACTTGATTATCGAGGTTGTCAGGATGATTCTTCTTCAACTTCTTCTACTTTTTTCATTTTTCATATGTTACTGTAATTCCTTTTTTATGAGGCTCACCATCTTTCTATTCAACCATTCTTGAGTGAAAAGTGTAATAGGTATCATCAAAGTTTCCAAATTATTGTCATGCTCATCCAAATAGTCGAAAGACTCCAACACTTGATTCTTTGTTTGTCTCAAAATCCCTCATAATGAGTCTATCATATTCCTCCAATTGGTCGAGTACTTGGATTTATTTCCTCGGGTACTCCCTGATCGCATTCACTCTCCATCTTGAGAACATCTTCCTAACTTCAAAATCGTAAGTCATGTCTGCCCAATAATCCTCCAAATGTTTAACATGCTTGAACTTGTTTCCATAAGCATTCTTGATCTTTCTATTTGGATCAAAGTTCTCCTTTGCTTCATTGGATCCCAAGGTACTGTATTCAAATTCTTTTTCTTCTGCCTCCATGACTGCAAGAGATGGAAAACTTTCAGCCACAAAATTATATGGGAAGGAAACTGCCTGTTTATGCTTTTGAATGTTATCATATGCTTGCAACTGTTTTGCTATCTTCATTAAGCAGCTTCTTGGGGCAACATGCACTTTACCACTCTAGAATATGTGAAATTTCAAAACTGGATGTACCACAAGAAATGATTCTTGATAAATTTCTCTGCTTCAACAAACAGTCTTTTGCAAGTAGCCTCTTGTAAAATCCTCCCCATCTTCATAGGAAATGCATCATTGAATATTTTGAAGTGCTTGCTGTTGTGTAGATGCAATTAAAGATCTAAGTTGTTGTTGATGATCCTTGCCCAATTAAACCTTACCTCCCCATTTAAATTTTTCTCCATAAAGTAAAACATCCATGGCTCAAAAAATCCCCTTTGAGGAATACACATCGCCCTACATAGCAGGACAATGACATCACAAAGGTCATCTTGGAAGTCTGATTTGGTTAACCTTGGTAATTTTGCACTATGCTTTCTTGGTTTGTTTCAATCCCCCATTAACCACAAGGGAACAACTATCTGGCTTACTATCACAATATATTAAGGCCTCATACGTAGTAGTATAAATGACTAGCTTATGGTTTGGAATTTTAAATGCTTTTTTTGTTGCTCTTTCTGTGAGGGTATCTAATGTCTTTTTATCCTTGCCATATCGAACTGACATTTTTCGTTGGTTGTAATGTTTAGCATTCTCCATTATCAATTTAGGACATCGCATTGTAGGTGGGAGAATTATCCTCAAACTATCCTATTCTTTGTCATCTTCTTTGCCAACTTGGAAGGATTGCCTCTCATTGTACGGTGTAACAATCGGATTTTCCAGGTCTAAATTAACATCTAACATAAGCATAGAATACAGTTATAACTTCGATTTCATAGGATGACAGTTATATCATTCATGTTCACGTGAATAAGATTTACTGTTAAAAACAGTTATACAAAATTTCTTAACTAAATACTTGAAATACCATTAAATGAAATTACTTTTGAAATTGAAAATCACATACCTCAAAAAAATTGAGACTGAAAATCAACAAAGGATGCTTCTGCAACCACCCAGATTAGTCCACAAATACACTATAACAATTTCACAAGTCAACTATCATCTAAAAACTGCTATCTCAAAAATCATTTGATGATTACAACTAAATACCACTATAATTTAAATTAGAGCGTCACATATCATTTTACCAATTAGGGCATCAATTACCATCGGTTCATTTAAGGCTTCTGATACCACTTTACCACTTAGGGCTTCTGCGACCACAGATTCAATTTAGGGCTTCCACGATGACAGATTTAATCTAGGGCTTCAGCGATCACGGATTCAATTTAGGGCTTTCGCGACGACGGATTTAATCTAGGATTTCCGTGACCACGGATTCAACTAGGGCTTTTGATACCACGGATTCAGTTAGGGCTTCCAATACCACTGTATCATTTAAGGTTCCAGCTGTCACACGATCAATTAGGGCTTCGGATTTCTTTTCCTTCCGATTGCTTATTTGTGAGAGTTTCTCAAGATTAGATAAATAATTATATTCAATATTCACTTAGATGAAATTAAATTGATGATAACAATGAAATAATTCAATTTAATCTTACCTTCTCATAAACAAAAATGATAATACCTGTTTCCAATAAACAATTGAATGCATCGATTATCTCTGTCTGACACATATCCAACATCTTGAGAGAGGTGAAACATTGTCAGGGGCTTAAGCACCCAACCTCAGACCACAATATATATCCCCACACAATCTCTAACGAGAAAGGCCCTCCCTACCTGGAATTGACAGGGAACATCTTACCATCCACTGGACTTCAATAAATAAACACACCATACGACCTGGCAGCAAGAGATCACCATAACAGGATTATGCATGAGTTATTAATTTGTTTAAATGGTAAGTATTGAAATGTTATAAATGATACTATTTCATATTATTGATGAATCCTTTTTCACAGCTCATCTCCCATCTTCATAGATACACGACTGGGTGAGTACCAAGTATTCAGGTTTCTCTGATCAGGCGACTCTTTCATTTATTCAAGAAGATTAAATACAACTATCATTCATATTCTATGATTATGTTCTTAAGAGATCTCAAAATGTCAACATTCTCGTATTTCTTTTTAACAAGTTCATCTATACCTCCTCACCATAAGCAGGTTATCAGGCCAGTGACTCCTTGGTGCCTGAACAAATAACCTTTATTGTTATGTCATGTATTTTTTCCACCTTATTCTGGCTCTTAGCTTGGTGAATTTCCTTGATACTCAGATTTAAACAATATTCCATACTGTATATTATCTTTTATCAAAAAAATCATTCAAAGAAGATCTACAGAATAATACATATTCGGATATTATGGTGAAAAACAATCCTATAATTGGATCAATGCTATGAGAATCGATTTAATCTTGAATATATAAATTTAGATTGACTGCAGTCTGCATATATATATATATATATATATATATATATATATATATATTTCATCCATTGCAGATAAATTAAAAAGGCTGAATAGAAAAACGTTTAGCTTTATACTTTCAATAACAAGGAAAAATGTATGTCAACTTGCATAGGTTTAAACCTATAACTGACTCAACATCATGTTGAAGGAATTAGACTTAGTTCTAGGTAGCAATCGTTTTCAACTTCTTGATTCAGCATTAGACCATGAGTAAATGAGAGTTATAAAAATAAAAACCTTCAATCAAAAGTTCACAACAAATCATGTGAGAGTTTGCGTCCGCAACTAAGTTGATTAAACACGCAAAACAAAATGATCAAAGGTGTGGCATAGAATACCAAAAACATCAACAATCAGAATGTCTGCGGTAGAGGCATCAGGGGAACCAGTGACATAAGCCGTCAAGTCATGGAAGGCTCCAAGCTTTCCAACGCCAACAGAAGGATGATCTTGTGGTGGAGGCGTCTCACAACACCGCGGTACAGCCATTATCTTTCTTCCAAACCAGCTATGAACTGTGTCTCAAATTCTAGGGCAAGGATGAATGCCGAGAGCAAGAATGGATGGTTTTTGATCTAATTCGATGCAATATAAATAATAACAAAACAAGGTTCAGACAACACCAATAATATTATTAAAGGAATTCCAAAGATATCTAGTCAAAGTGCTTGAAGATTGTCGGTTAGGAAGCATGGATAATTGTTGATACGTAAATGTTTCAAAATATAGACTAGAGCCTGACCTTACGGCTTCTATCTGTTACAAGAAACTATACGAATTCCACTTATGAATTTCGATGTAAAGCAAGAACATAAAGTTAAAAGATTATAATGGATTCTAATTCCCAATTATATAATCAATTAAAAACAAGGAAAGCATAAAAGAATGGAAAAAGAATTGAAAGATTATAACTCGAAAATAATAATTCAAATGTTGTTAAAATTCAAACATTATTTATATGTACAAGTAACATCGCTTTATTAATTATGAAAATTATAATGGTGCCAAATCAATTATACATATATGAATGTTTATAAATATTAATTAAAATAATATGATGAAAGATATATTAAAATCCTTTAAGATACATTTCATATTTTAACTCAATTATTTTATTTAAATTATTTATTTAAATAACTTATGCAATTCCACAGATGTATCCTGTTTCAAATCACTAGGTCCTTTACCCGTATGCCAGTGATGGTGATGCCTTGCCTAATTCTTTTCTGACAATGCTTCAACCCCTTCGACATGCTCCCTACAAGGAATATCTCTATAATTAAATTATAAATTATAAATAATCATATCAGTTAACTTTTCATCTTAATTCCATGAATTCGCGATTAACGATCAACTAACATGTTATTTTCACTTGAAATCATAACGACTATCTTACCATTTTGCCAAATTATATCAAATTAAATTGCCAACTGACTTCATGTGAACCTCAACGGCTATATTTCAAGCCAGGTCAAAATTTGGGATGTAACATACAGTTTCAAACTTGTATCATGATAGTTTGTTTTCCCAATTTTCTTCCACTTTGATGAAAAGCCTGACTATGGTATTATATGTTTGGTATCATGCTTTGATTGGGCATGTCTGTCCTTCCTCGTGTTTCCAGTCTTTGGGTCTCGCATCCTTCACCTGCAAGACTGTTAATGTTATAATTTTGTTGGATAAGTTATATTATATATATTAGATATATAAATAATATATGACAAATATTATATATGGAATAATTAACTTATATTAAGAGTGCTATATATATATATATATATATCTTGTTATATAATCATTATAATATGTTGATGGTATATTACTTGTGTTATAACTAATGTTAGTTTATATCACATATATATTCGTATAGTAATTTGGAAAACACATAAAAATATCCACAAGTGCTATTACAAGTTACGGAATATATTAATCAATCCTATTTCACTAACATGGTATCAGAGCACGTTTCAATCTTGGGAGAAATTATGTATAATTTCACTTGTAAAGATTTTACTTGTTTTTGATAATCTAAGTTTGATATCATCAATGTCAAGCTAGTGGTGTGCGGATGAGAATAAGATGTGTATCGATCAAGAATTTTTTAGGATAACCTCTGCATTAGACTTGGCATGTAGAGAAATGTAGCACTTCACTGTTGCAGAGTACTGGTAATTCTGGTTCTAAATTTGTAGACAAGATGAGCTTCCATCACTACAGTTTTGGGGGCAGTACAGTGGTTCTAATCATGTGAACTTGCCATTACACAATCACAAAAGGATATGAATTATGTATCTGATCTGAAGATATGGTTATGCCTCAGATGGAATTGGTATCTAAATATGTTTCTAAATGCAAATGATTGTACAGTCCAAGAGTTGAAACGAGGATGGCATCAAACAAAGTATTCACTATATATCATTCTCATGAGAATCTAAATGTTGGCAATCTGTATGTTGATCTTGAATGTCAGTGACTTGATGGTGTTGTATGGTCACCCAAACTATATAAATATATCATTATGCAGCATTGGTATGATACGTTACAAAGATTCGCTTGTGATCCTTCATACATTCACTAGTTTTTATGACCGCCTGTTCACAATGATGTAGAGATGTACCGCTTAATTCTTGGGTATGAAGATCAATGAAGTCAGGTATTTAATATCGCAAGAGTTCCAAACTGTCTTGATCACTATATGTATCATTGAATGCTCGGGCATGTATGGGTCGCGGTTATTTCTAAGATGTTGAATGCCAGCATGTACCACAATCTCATAAAGTTGATCTGAGATTGTAGTAACACAATGCCACCCCAAGAGTATAGACACTGATATAAATAGAACATTGATGCATTTATATGTGTCGTAGATAGCAGTGCAGACTTAGCATCCTCACATTAACTTTATTAATAATACATGCATTGGAATCACATTTTATAATCACATTAATAATGCAGATTGCAAGCTTCATAATCATTTGTTGGTCATGGCTCACCGTCACTATAAGTGGATCAAATGCTTCATGTTGACTTGCCAAGTGCAGATCGTATGGGGATACAAATGATTTTGTGGTCTTGAGTAATGCTCGATTGCTAAATGGATTGAGTGTTTAGCAGTAAATTAAGCAACCCATTTGAGCTATGGAGTACGTGGGCTTAGAAAGGTTGACTAGCACTTGGCATGGCCCTTCTATAACGTCATATTTCATGCTGAACAATACAAGTTGCCAATGTTTTATTGCTACTTGGAATGACTTCTGTAACACTAACTTAATTCACAATACCTGAGCGATCTCACATAGTGAATGCAAACAAAAGTTAACAATCAATGGTGAATACATCTTTAGCTTGAACCTCCATGTCAGATCTCTTTCAGCCTATAATCAAGTTCTTAGATCATAAGTCACGGTTGCAGATTGAAAATGAACCCACGTTGACTGTGCTATGGACTGCAATGGTTCAGGGTATGCTTGAAAAGGAAGATTTATTTTATTATTTATATTTGCATGGCTCTACATGGGTAGAAACTGTGATCACGGATTAGTATAAACATCAAGATACAAAGAGACAAGGGATGGAAATAATTAAAACATTTATTATTCCAAATTATAGGAATAATTGATGGGTAATAGAGACTTCAAGTGTTTACAGGTTAAAGATGGAAGAATATCAGATTATTTGACTAAATTATAGAGGACAGTAACTATAATAATTATTATCATTGTATGATAGTGACAACGGTATAAGATACGGAGAACAATCGATGTCAATATCTCAAAGAATCAAATCATATGAGACACATGACAAATATAGTAATGGATTCGAGAGGTACTATAATAAAATGGAAATTAATAGTCGAAACGATATTGTTTAATCAATGATAATGGGAAGGTGCAGAAATTAAAATATCCATAGACATGTCATTTGGTCTCATGACTTGTTACTAGAAAAGAGAGAGGCGGTCTTAGTAAGACTAGAGTGATTCCTTATATATTGTGATATTCATTTTACATTGAAGATAATGTCATCTCCCATGAGTGTCTATGTTGGGAAACAAGGGCTTCCTTTCTTGTTGTTAAAGGATAATGAGGAATGATTTAGGAGTACGTTATAAACAAGAAGGAAGAAAGAAGAAGATGGCATCACGAAGGATGTTAATGAACATCTTGAGATAAGTATTGTTGGTTATTACCTCGTGAATACTAATTTTATTTCATATCATAGTAAATATTTTAACTATATCCATATAATATAAGTGCCATTTTATTTATTATGTTCTTGTTCTTTTCTTGGATTCCCAAGAATGATTCTTTGCGAAGAAGAAAAAGAACACAAAGAAGGTTGCAATATTTGATGTGGTGCAAATTTTTCAACAATATAAGAGTGAGAATTTTACGTTGTGGTGGGGAGTAATAAACAATGTTTCATTCCCATTTGAACTATCCTTAGAGAAAAGATGTTAGAGAAGAGACACCATCAACAATGTGTAGGGATGTTCTTCTAGGAAAAGAAGATTGGTATATTAGATGTGCTATCAGATATTGTGCAGGACTCAATCTTATGAAAGTAGCTCCAAAGAAGTTTTGATCTAGAATTCATTAGTCATCTGATAATCGTGCTAGATGAAGTGAGCTCTTTTGAAATGAATATCTTTGATGATTGAGTACCCTTCTGCATTAAAAGGGCATCGGACAATTCATTTGAGGAAATCTTGGACAAAGAGAGGGAGAAAATAGATGATATACTTCAGTCAAACTTTTGATGATTAGAAACTATAGTAGTTAAAGGACCATGATTCATGGGATAAAGTCTCATGTATGAAGGCTAGAAGGCCTTATCCTATCAATATACTTGTTGAACAAGGAAGCATGACACGACATGCTGACATGAAGTTAGAAGGATGATAACATATTTAGAGAGAGTTTGACACTTCATCTGAGAGAGCCTTCTACTAAGAAGTCAGAAAAATTGATATTAGATTCAAAGTGTGTCTTGACACTTTGCTAGTGACCTTGATGAGGAGGTTAGTAAAATATTTAAAAAAGAAAATAGGTTATCGTTTATTTGTGAAGAAGAATTTCCAAGTGCAATCCCTTGTAAATGCATTCTTATCTATGAGAGATAAGTTTGAGGTAGAAACCTTATCCTCTGATATGTTTCATGGTGGATGTTATAACAATACCACACGACAATATCCGTGGTGACTTCATGTGAACTTGCTTGTTATGTGTGTATATGCTTGCCCCTTGTGTACATCATGAGGAAGTGACGACTTTGAAATGATGTCACTTGTGTTAGGAGAAGTTATTGAAAGGTGACGACCTTACAATAACTTGTATCATGATATACATTTTGTGTAAATGTTGAAATAAATCATGAAAGGCTTTATCTTATAAATCAACAACTAGGTGTTAGATGTCATTAATTTGACTATCTACAAGTTGTTTGTATAGATTAATTTTAGGTACTTGGTGAATATATTGCCTTGATATTTTGATAGGCCATTACCACATTGAGTACTTGGTGAATATCATTTGGTTGATGTTCTAATAGGCCATTACTCAAAGTACTTGGTAAATATCATTTGATTGATGTTTTGATAAGCCAATGCTCATGTTACCTAATATGATATCAAATAATAATTGGTGAATATCATGTGTTGATATTCTGGTAGACCAATACTTATATGATATCATATACTAGAAATCTTTTGACTCCTGACTCCTAAGGGCTTTTCGGATCCGATACATAGTACCATTGGGGTTAAGCAGGGTTGTCCTCTCTCTCCTACTTTATTTGGTTTGTATATCGATGAGCTTGAGGACTTCCTCTTTAAGTCTTCGCTCCTGGGGGATGGTTGTTATCTTCATCAGGTTTTGATCTCCATCATTCTTTTTGCGGATGATGTGGTTCTTCTTGCTTCCTCTCCCAACAGGTTACAGAGACTTCTTGATGGCTTAGTTTTATTTTTTGATCAGCGACAGCTTGTGGTTAACTTGGGTAAGACTTAGATCATGGTCTTCAATTGTTTAAAGACTTTTCACCTTCACTTCATTTTTCAGGGGCAGGAGATTGGGATCACTTCATTCTACACATATTTGGGGTTATGTTCTCTGGTCCGTGGTTCAGTATGAGACTAGCTATTCAACCCAGAGTTAATAAGGGTATGGGTTCTCTTGCTTTGCTCGAGAAATGGTGTTTTAGGCATCACTTCAAGGATACCTCGTCTAAGCTATCTCTCTTAGATGCTCTTGTGCGATTGACTAGTCTTTATGGGTCTTTGGTCTAGGCCCTTCTCTACTTAGCTCTGATTGGGCCTCGATTGAGAGGGTTCAAACTCTGTTCTTGAGGCACATCATCAGATGTCATAGGTTCACTCTTCATAGTGTCATTTTTGGTAAGTTTGGTGCTCATCCTTTTAGACTCGCGGCCATTTTTGATTTGATTTGGTTCCTTCATTGTCTTCGTGGGTTTGTGGATATTGCTAGGGGCCGGAATCGCTACTCCTAGTTAGCTTTCTGTTCTTCTATTTCTATTGCGGATGCTGAGTTTGGTCTCGTGCACGAAGTTGGTATGCATAGGTTTCTTCTTTGTTGTGTTCATTTGGGATTGACATTGAGCGTCTCGCCCCTTTTAGTTCTCTTTGGATGCTCTTGCTCATCTTCTCCCCTCTAGGCAGGATTTGAATGAGCATGTTCATCTTGATATCTATAGACGTTACATTACCACTACCTAGGTTAACTCTCCTGGCGGGTTACACTTGCGGATGTCCTTTTATGCGGAGCAGTTTTTGGAGATTTCTGATGGGATTATTGTCCGTCCTAGCTACCTTTCATGGAGATGGTGTCATGCCTTGTGGATCTCCTTAGGTTCTTTCAGAGTTGGTTCCCATCGTGTTCGAGCTCAGACTGAGCGTAATATTGATAGTGGGGAGCGGATCTGTATGCTCTGTACTTTACAGAGGTGGAGAATGAGGCTCATTTCCTTTTTTGATGCCCTATTTACTATGAGATCAAAGGAAGGATTTTCTATCTGTTTTGGGTGCGCTTCTCTCTATGACTTTTTCAGCTATTATGATCAAGAGATGCCTTGCACTTTATCTTCATGAGGCCACCAGGCTCTATGATAGCACGATCCAGTTATTGCTTCCTCATCGACACTCATCTACTCAGCTCATTACTGCCTTTTTTACACCATTATCTGCTTTGCAGGGTGTAAAAAGGCCTTCTAGCTCTATTCATTCTTATGGGCTTTCCAGATGTGTCAGATCCCGTTCTGGCTATTTGCACCAGCGACACTCCTCTGTGAGTAGCCAGAGACAGTCCAATGCCTCTATGCATCGGCAAGTGTATCATTCAGTGACTGATTTCTTCTCGCCCAAGAAAGACTCCTAGTGCTTTCTCTGTCTCTGTTCTTTTTTTTTTTGTTATTGCTCTGGTTGTATTCGTTTATTTTCGGACACCTTTGTGTGTTCTTGCTGTTGTCAGCCCAACTGCTGTAATCTTTTAGTCCAATAGACCTCTTTTTGGTCTTTTGTTGGGACATTAATAACATTATCTTATCTTATCTTATCTATCTGATCAAAGATTTCTATATGTATAATTTTTTAAATATTACTTATGGTGTAATATCTATGTGTTTTATCCTTCTTCATTAAGAGGGAGTGTTAATGTTATAATTCTATCAGATAAATTATATTATATATATGAGATATATAAATAATATATGACAAATATTATATATGGAATGATTAACTTATATTAAGAGTGCTATATATATATATATCTTGTTATATAATCATTATAATATATTGATGTTATATTACTTGTGTTATAAGTATAATTAATGTTAGTTAATATATTAAAGAGACATATCTCTTCAAGAGACATGCCTCTTTATATCACATATATATTCATTCGTATAGTAATTTGGAAAACACATAAAAATATCCACAAGTGCTATTACAAGTTACAAAATATATTAATCGATCCTGTTTCACTAACAAAGACAATTAAAGCAAGTTAGGGTTTTGAGTTCATACTTGTTTTGACATCACATGAAATGAAAGCTTCTTCAAAATAGTCTTTGAAAGAAATAAGTTTTGCTGTCTCAAAATCTTATTGGATTCTAAGTCAAAATAATGCTCTCAAACAATATTTGATTGGAATGTGCTTTCTCCTGAGTGTATAATTGGATTCTTAAAGATATTTTTGCACTTGTATTGTCACACAATATGGAGATGCAAGCTCATACTAATCCTTAGTTTCCTTCAATGTCTATTTCATCTAGATAAGCTGTGTGTAACAAGCTGCTTCTGTGATTTAGTCTGCCTCTGTTGTAGATAAAGAAACTGAAGCCTGTTTCTTGCTCAGCCAAGATCCAAGATTTTTACCATGAAAGAATGCTCATTGCTCCTCCATTAGTGCTTTTTCTGTCATCAACATTGGTGGCCCAATTCGCATCAATATATGTTGTAAGGGTGAAATCTATACCTCTTGGATACAACGACCCAAAATAAATAGCACTCTTGAGATATATGAGTATTCGGTCGAGCACTTGCACCCGAGTTTCCTTGGTACTGCACGAAACCAGTCACCAATCTAACTCCTTGCATTATATCAAGCCTTGAAGCTGTCACATATAATAAACATCCAATCATGGAGATGTGTAGATCATCCTGAATTTCCTCATCATCTCCATAATATTCCTTGTTTATGAAATAAATATCCTCTTATCTAATTGGGAAATTCACAACTCAAGGAAACCAACTCACCAAGCAATGACTTTTGAAACTCCTGCATATTCATTGCAAATTCTTGGCACATCTTGTCACTACTACCTCCAAAAATAATATCATCCAAATGAGCTACAATAATCAACAGGTCATCAACATCATTCTTGATATAAAGATTGCTATGCATACTTCAGGTTGTTCCCTATAAGTTCCTCTAAGTGTCGATTTTGAAAGGTTGGTTTCACATCCATTTGGTATACTTTGAAATGCTTAAAATTGGCAAGGGTTAGAAGCTTGCTTAGAACCTTTAAAGCAGCGACATAAGAAAATGTTTTTTTGAAATTAATTTTTTCACATCGACCATATCCTTTGCATAGTATTTGCAGCAATACAGACCTGTATGCTAAACACTGCCTGTAGGTGTTTGCTCGAATGCTCAAAACCACCATGCAATGATAAATAACAACTAGCTGCTCAATTTAGGGGTGATTTGGAACCCAAAATCACAAAATGATCAGACCTAGGAGTAATGACTCACGTGGGGTTTAATATCTGTTTGGATGCCTTGGAAAATGAAACCCAATCTGCTTCTAATGCTGCATTCTTAATCAATTGGTTGCATTTCACCAACTCTGCAATTATTACCTTTTAAACTGCTGATAACTTCTTCCAAAATAAAAGATCCAAGCGCAATTAAGGCTCCTATGTGAAACTTTCACTGTTTGCACAAATTGTTTGATATTTGACCAATTCTGTATGCTATGGCAAAGTAGAATTTCCAATCCACCAGCATGCAAATACTGAAACCCTTTTTCAAACCTCTGAGCCAAATTCACAAACACAAAATGCGCAATAGAATGGTTCGATTTTCTGTTGCATTGACTTTTACAATTTTCCATGAGAAATTGATCACGAGTCTTCAATTGCACTGTTTGGATAACTTGAAAAAGCACTTAGCTTTTGTGCTTTTTGCATCATATTTAATTATAATCCCTCCATACTTAGGCACAAAAGACATTTTACAATAAAACATTTAATGTACTAGACTTACTTTATAATAAGCTTTAATACAATCATTAAAAGTGTAAATTAATAATTACAATCAAATAATTAGCTTATTAATTCCTCCAGTTGATCAACTGAGCCAAATATTCACTGCCTGAGTTTGACACCTAAATGCCCTGTCTAAAATAGCAGCATGACACAGCTGACTTACTATAACAATAAGTCTGTAAGTGAAATCTCTGAACATGTTACGAAAATACTACATTGCTACCAATCTTTTCAGATGTCTTGCTAAAGATAGAAACTCTGACTTACCCAAAAGAGACACTACAAGTAGTAAGTGTGTCAATCTGACTCAAACAAAGAACATTCTTGAACATCTCTGACATCTATAGTGGGAATTGGCCTCAAATATTTCCAACTGGACCCTCTGAACAACTAGGCTAATCATCTGAAAGATAACACTCATGAAAAATGGGACATTATACATAGGATAGTCTTGGATGTTCAACCCTTAGGTGAACAGGAAAGAAACATATAATTTAACAAAGTAAAATATTATTCATTCATCAAATGCTTTCGTAAATAAGAATATTATTCAATACCAATGATGCCAAATTCATAAGTGTGCCATATTTATAACATTTTATACTGTGCCAATGAAGCGACACAACAGTGTCCATAGTGGTAACCGTCTCACTACCCAATTTGCCGGACAAGATCATCCCCCCAAAAAAACGAAAAGTTGTCTCTTGGCAACTCAAAATTGAGAAAATTAGGAAACAACATACAAACATAGACTAGGGAGGAGGTTGTGTCCGTGAAGTGTTCAGCAGCTGGTGCAACTCGTAAACCTGATCGGTGCGTATATCGTAAGTCCTGCGTCCGTGTGTTTAACTTCCACCATCTCCTAGGAGAAGTGCTGCCTCCATGGCCCGAGTTTGGGCCACTTGCAATCCTTTTTCGGCCTTTTCTTTGTCTTGCAAGAGCGTTGCTCGCTCTGCCGTCCATGCTGCCTATTGGCTAGCCAATTTAGTAGCTAGCTCCTCTTGAGCTTTTGCCTCGACTGCCTTGAACCTCGCAATTGCAACCCTCTCTACTTCTCTATTTGCCTCTATATGCCGATGAGCATAGTAGACGTCTTTATACGCCCCTACTATCTCATGTGCAAGCTTCTCCATAGCAGTGTTGCACAATCCCAACTCGGGCTCTGTAGTCCAATCAGCCAGCATCTCTGATGTTTCCACGGCTGGCCACCCTCTGGCCTCAAAGCAAGAACTGAAACGATCTGGACAGCTCCTCTAGATATAAGCTCAGATCAAGTGCAACTCCCATCTATGGGTCAAAGCATGCTGTCCAATGATTTAACCTCTCTCTAGCACAACCTCCATGGCCCTAATGTTTGCCATGGCTCTGTCCTCATCGAACCCATTGTCTTCAGTATTGTCATCTTGCTCCGTATCCATGTTTGTATTCATCTCTGTATCCATCTCTGTATTTGTCTCTGTCTTCTTCTCTACCCCTTCTGTGACAACCACGCCCACCTCCGGTACAACTCCCTCATCTCCGAGTGCATCCTCAGACTGTGGTACTCTAGACTCTTGTGGCTCTAGAATGGCAGATACTCCTATGAATACCTCTTCTTGGCTCGGGGACTGGATGGAGGGGCCGACATCTGCAGGGTTGAGTTGGAACTGCCGTCTCTAGAAGACATTGGCCAATTTTCGGCTAGTATCACTCCTTACCTCGCCTTCCTGCCATTCATGATAGACCTTCAGCTTTGATCCATTAATGGCGTTAGGAATTTCTCGCCTATCCAAGGTCCATAATTTTATAGACCCATTATCACCAACTTCTCTTATTTTATATGGACCAAGCCATTTGACCTTGAATTTGCCTGGTTTTATCGCATTGCGACCATTGTACTGAAGCACCAATTGGCCTGGTGGTTTACGTAAAAGTTGAATGGTGTAGTCAAGAGGTAATGTTGAAAATTTTGTAGAACGTATCCCGAGGGCCTCCCTTTTAGTGGTGCTATAATTCTTCTCGGCTTTTGAATGTAGCCGGCTTGCAAAATATACTGGGTGATGAAGGCCATGGTCGCTAGTTTGAGCCAACGTTGCACCTGTGGCGAAGTTAGAAGCATCCACATGTACGTGGAACTCTTTGTCGTAGTTTGGGTATGCCAAGATGAGTGCCCCGAACAATCTATTCTTCAACTCTGTGAAGGTAGTCTCTTGCGCGGAGCTCCAGACGTACGGTTCTCCCTTCCGTGTCAACTTGTCGAGGGGAAGAGCAATTCAGGCGTAGTTCTTTATGAACCATCCATAGTATCCAATGTGCCCAAGAAAAGATTTCACTCCAGTTACTTCTGTCGGGGCTTCCATTTCCACAATGACCCGCACTTTGTTTGGATCGGTCTTCAATCCTGACTTGCAAACAATGTGCCCAAATAATTTGCCTTGAGGAACCATGAACTGACACTTTTTAGGCTTCAATGCCAGCCTTGTCTTTCGACACCTCTCCATACATTCCTGGAGTGCCTTCAAGTGGTTGTCCTGTCCACTAAAGATGGATCAATCATCCAAAAATGCTCGGAAGTTGCTTCTGACATTTTGTCAAAGATGTGTAAAATGATTCTTTGAAATGTGGTAGGTGTGTTATACAATTTGAAGGGCATCCGGTTATAAGCATATACTCCATCCTCCACCACAAAGGTAGTTTTCAATTTATCTTCTTCAGCAATAGAGATCTGGTTATAGCCATAGAATCCATCCATGAAGGAGTACATTTCATGTCCTACCACTTCTTCCAGAATTGTGTCCACGAACAAGATGGGGAAGGGATCTTTTAGTTTAACAACATTCAGGCACCAGAAGTCCACACATATTCGGATTTGGTTCCTGTCCTTCTTCATGGATATCATGATTGGTGACACCCACTCACTTGTTTGGACTTTGAATATTATGCCGGCTTCCAGCATTTGTTGTATTTCCTCATCTATGCGTGTTACGTAGTTCTTATTCATTCTGTATGGTTGCTTTCGCACAGGTATGGCTTCGGGCACCAAACGTATGTGGTGAATGCACATCTTTGGAAGGACTCCTTTTAAATCTTTATAAGTCTAGGCAAATACATCTTTATACTCCATAAAGATTTTAAATGCTGTAGCCTTTAGTACGGGGTTCCAGTCATCTCCCACAAGTATGTTCCTTTGGTTTTCCGTGTCGCCAAGATTGGTGGCCTCCATTGACAGCTCTTTGGATTTAATGAGTTTCCCTTTAAAGCGATAGGTGGGACTCTCATTGATCTCTACATTGCCTTCTTTGTACTACACAAACTATGGTTGGGAATACCTCCTTCTCACCTTCAGGTTCCTCGATGCCAAGCATGTAAGAATGGATGAGCTCATAGTCTTCCATCTACCAATGGAAAAGTCCATTCATTGAACTATTCTTATCTCTTCAACATTCCTCCGATTCCAAAATGCTTTCGTCGTTCAGATCCATGCGGGCTCTTCCCTTATCCATTCGATGTTCCTCGTTTGACTCAGACTTCGACGACGATGCCATTTTTTCACTTACTATTTGTATTCGGAGGTCAATGGCGAACTTTGGCCCTCTGCTTTCCATCAACATAATATTCTTTTTCCAATTGTGATTCACGTTGGCTACCACCAACCATCCTCTTCCAAGAATGACGTCCTATCCCTTTTTCTTCAAGGGATTCACAATGAAATCGAGCACAAAAGGGTTGTGTCCCGATTGTTACCTGTTGAGCCACCAAGGTCCCCAATGGTTTTATCCCTTGCTGGTCGGCCCCGAATAGGTTGAATGTGGTTGGCCATAGGGTAGGCTTGTCGAGTTTCTTCCATGTCTCCTTGGGAAGGACGCTCACCCTAGACCCACCATCTACAATGGTGTTCGTCAGGATGGTTCCAAGGATTCCCATCTCGACCATTGCTCGGTGATGGCCATTGTTTACCGTCAACAACATGGGCTCTGTGGCCGACCCTCCTGGTAAAGTTTGTTGTTCATGCGTCTCTGGTATTGTTGGTGGGTTTGTGTAAGTGTTTAATAATGTCGTCCTTAATTGCAGTACTATTTGTAAGAGGTCTTGAATTCTAATGGGCATCTCCATTTGCAACATCTAGTTCAATAAGTTGTTCTCCCCCTCCATTCTTCTAGGAGTAGTTCCGTTGATATCTTTTGTACCCTTCATTGCCCTTTCTATTTCTTCTCGTGCCTGCCACAGTCTTTGCTTCTCGGTGAGGGGATCTGGATACGTTGCCTACTTGGCCTGGTTACGGGTGACCTTCTCCTTGTCAATGTTAAGGAGGTTGACTTGTTTTGGGCAG
This sequence comes from Cupressus sempervirens, assembly GCA_028749045.1. Lineage (NCBI taxonomy): Eukaryota > Viridiplantae > Streptophyta > Pinopsida > Cupressales > Cupressaceae > Cupressus > Cupressus sempervirens. The sequence goes on from CM053793.1 coordinate 638,823,516, forward strand.
TTGGCATCTTCGTGGTCCCTTGGACCACACCATTGACACAATTTTTGAGGAGTGTCACTTTTGGGCAATCTCTTGCAAAGTGGCCACATTGGCTACATGCACTGCATTGGATTATGGGCCTTCCCTTGGAGTCAATTTGTATCTGATTCTTGTTGTCATTTCCACCCCATCCCCCTTAGCGGTTGTTTTTGTAGCTGTCGGATGTGGCATTGTTGTTGTTCCCTTGTGTCGCATTATTAGTGCCAATGGTGGATGGCTGTTCCTGCGTAAAGATTATTTGTTGGCTTCATGTCTTCATGTTATAGGGGCACTCCTTTGTAGAATGGCCGAAAACTTGGCAAGTATCGCACATTGCCTTCTTAGGACATGCTCCCTTTGTGTGTCCTTTCTCTTTACAGTTGGTACACCATATTTCTCTCTCCTCTATATGGCTAGTGATTCCCTTCATGGACTTGAACTCCTTCCTCATCTACTCCATGTCCTTTTGGAGGCCTCTACGTTCTTGTTGGGTTCTTTGTTATTGTCAGCACTACTTTCCTCTTTAGAGAACTCATCGCTCTTAGAGGAGGATGAGGATTTACTCTTTTTCTATTTCTTTTTCTTCATCTTCCTTCTCAGTGCTGTGCGGAGTCCTTCTACGACCCATCGTTTCTTTAATTCATCGATGAGTTGAGTACCCGTCCTGCTAAGAAGATCCTTGAACCTTTGATTGTAGGCTCGTATGGTTTCCTTTTTCCCTTTTTTGTAATTGTAGATCTCGACGACGACCTCGTCATCCCGTAGCAGTAGAAATTCTGCTTGAATTTTTTTTATTTAGATCATCCCATGTGTTGATCTCCTCCTTGTCCATATCAGAAAACCCATCCACCGCCACTCCTCATAGGCTGGTTGGAAATTGGTTCAACCACTCATTCGCTTTTGTGACCGAGTTGGTGGTCCATATGATCTCACATGTACAGCAATGCCGTACGGGGTTTTCCTTCCCGTCGCCTATGAACTTCAAGAGTTTTTGTTTCTGAGACATTGTGTTTTTTGTCCTTTGATGACTAGTTGTGTGCGTACTGCTCGATTGTGTCCCAGAACTGTTAGGAATTGGTCTTGGCGGGTTACCCTGACCACCGTGCAGTGTCCCTCCGACACTTTCTTCTGCCCTAGTGTCCTTTGTTGGCCTCACCTCCTTTCCTACTTCTTCACAGTTTCCGTCTCGTAGTGGTGTATGGGATGAATGTAGAAACAGTTCCCTCGTCTCCTCAAGCACTGTTAATCTATGTCATGTTTCCTCAAGCAACTCCTCGTTGCTCTGTACTCGCCTTTTAGGTGAACTGTGGCACGCTTCAGTGGTTCCTATGGCCCCCGCACGGTTGTCTTATATGTCACTTGGTGATTCTTCCGACTGGCCCATAGTGTGTTCTTCGACAAGTTGTCCTTGTTGCCACCTTTGTTTGGCTTGGATTAAATCTCCACGCACAAATTGTAATTGATCATTATCCTCCCTCAAGTTCTATTTTTATTTAAGAAGTTGGGCATTTGACATATACCATTATATTAAAAAAAGAAAACAAAACACTCTTTTATTTATTTAATTTGTATACATCATGTGGTCAACTCATGCGACAGTTACAAACTCTTGAGTGCTCTTGGTACCATGGCTCAAAAGCTCATGGTTTAGTTTTGCAATGCTGTGCATCTCTTTCCTCATAGAAATTCTTGAGGGTCTATTGACGACGTTCCTCTTGTTTCACTTCTTCCCTGCATCTCTTATGCGACAGGTATGCTTGTGCAATTAAACAGGGAAGTTGGTCTAGGAATTTGTTTGTTGTATGGCTTGCATGCATGGCATCCTACACAGTGTCCTGTGTAACCTCTTTCTTCGCCTCTCCGTATGAAGATTGCGAGGCTTACACAGTATAGGATGTGGAAATTTTGGGTTGCCTTGTGCTCTCCTTCCAGGACTTCTATCTTTTCCTTGTCATTAGTTTTTCAGTTGTCTAGTACAGGTATTCCCATTTATCCTTGGCCTTCTGTTCGTTACCACTCCAGATTCGAACTGGCAATGACGCTAAATTTTTAGCCTGTAGGTGAACAGGAAAGAAACATATAACTTAACAAAGTAAAAAATTATTCATTCATCAAATGCTTTCGCACATAACAATAATGTTCAATACCAATGATGCCAAATACATAAGTGTATACCATATTTATAACATTTGACACGGTGCCAATGAAGCCACACAACTGTGCTTGTACCGGTAATCGTCTAACTACCCAGTTTGTCGGACAACATCATCCCCCCCCCCCCCAAAAAAAAAGAAAAGTCGTCTCCTGGCGACTCAAAACTGAGAAAATTAGGAAACAACATACAAACATAGACTAGGGAGGAGGTTGTGTCCCTGAAGTGTTCAGCAGTTGGCGCAACTCGTAAACCTAATCAGTGCGTATACTGTAAGTCCTTTGCGTTCGTGTGTTAATTTCTGCCGTGTCCTTCATGAGAAGTGCTGCTTCCATGTTCTGAGTCTGGGCTGCTTGCAATCTGTTTTTTGCAATCCATGGCAACTTTTCGATCAAATTGATGTTTGGCTTTCACTTGTCCTATGAGTGAGTGACGTAGTCAAATGTCATATTTCAGATGGCTGAGTTTGAATGCTTGAGGCATAAGTGTCAAGCAACACAATTAGGCCTTGAATCCAGCCTTTTCAATGCCCTCCATTGGAAGACCCAACTGTCTTTATCCTGGAAATAAACCCCAAAATTTTGAAAAGCTCAATAAACCCTAATCTAATCGCTGAAAACTTGAATGTCATTTTTGAAAACATTGTTCAGAATCAGAGCATTCACATGAATTACCGAAATGCGCAGAATTTTTGTTCGAATAGTGGCTGGAGGGTTGTGGAATTTGTTCTTGCTCAAGGCGATGGCCAGTCAGCCAGAGGAAATGGGTGCGCATGTGCTCCAGTGAATGCCTTTAGGATTTGAGCTCTAGACATTCGATATTTTTCCTCTTAACTTTCAACTTTCTATTTTTTCTTGTGCGTGCTATTACAGAGCATTCCTTTTGTTTCAATTTCCTATATAGGATATTTTTTCATTTGTGCTCATTCAATAAAAAGTGCTAAATTTTTTCTTTTCTTCTTTTATTATAAATGATAAGTAATTATGCTGTAATTTTCTAGAAAAATTTCCATCACAGATTCAGGTATAATTATATAAGTCAATATTATAAGTTAAGAAATTTCAGTACTTGTATCTTTAAAAATGAATATTTGATATATTTTAAATATAATAATGAACACTTTAAAGAAATAGTAATTTCATTAATTTTAGAAGTAAGATTTAGAATTTCTAAATTACTGATTATTAAAAAGTTAACTATAAAGCATAAATTTGCTAATTCTTTACTTTTCAATTATAATTCTACTACCAATTTTTAATATTTTTTTCAAATAGAATTTTATAATTCCTAAATTCACATATACAATTAATATTGAAAAAATAAATCTATTGCCTTCGAATTTCTTCTATTTTTGTACTCTTCAATAGAAAAATAAAAGTATTTTTAATATTAAGTTAACAAATGAAATCATGAAAAAGATTTTAAGTCCTGTAAAATATATATTTTATTAACTTTATATAAATTATAGAAAATATGGATAAAAATATTATATATTTTTCAACCTATAAAATATAAAAATTCATTGAATTCTGTTTATTCTTAATTTTTATAATATTTTTATTTCTATTATAAATATAAAAATATATGAAAAAGAATGTTATTTCTTAAGCATTGAAGAAATTTTTGATCTATTATATATTTTACTTTTCTCTAACAATTTATATTATTCACAGTCAAACATAAAATTTGAAAATTAATAAGAGAAATCAAAAAAAATAAAAATAAAAAACAAACGTTTTTTTATAAAATGAGTATGCACTTTTTAAATCCATAATTTGCCCTGCTAGCAGTAACTAATAAAGCATTACTCAAAAATTAAAAGGAAGCATTTGATGCCTCTTATTCTCTTTTCAAATTTTGTGCATATCTTATATATTCTCAAATATGAAGAGAGAAGAATTATTATAATATTAGGCATGACATTAAGTGTTTTTCTAATTGATAAGTGAATTGCACTACTAAATTCATTTTTCATAAGGATGTGATTTAGTTTAATAGTGTTTTTAACTATTATAAGTTTGGGAGAAAAATTTCAAGCATGTGAGAGTAAAATAATACTAAAATTTTTTGAATATAAACTTTTTATATTTATTTATTTTGAATTATTTTTCCATCTTCCATATGCATTACTTAGGTCATTTTGTACTTAGAAATTTTGGTTTTGATGAACTTAGGATTTTTGGTTTCAGTGAGTATAATAATGGTACTATTAAAATAACAAGATATAAATGCTAGAGATGTAGGAAAATGGCCTTCAAACACACTAGTGGTATCTATATCAAAACACAAATCCATATTCTATTTCCCGCAAAAGGCAGGTACTCTAGCTCTCTCAAAGCTCTTGTTTCTTGTAGTTCCAGATATTAATTATTGTAGCATGTTTGAGTCATTCTGGGTGATAATAGTAAGCTTTAATGTTAACAATTGATCCTAAAATCTAGATTTATGACAACATGGATCACCATTCCAATTAATTTTTCGTGAAAATAGTTCCCAGCACAGAAGTCAGACAACCACAGTTCAATTCACCATGACAGTGGCTAGTTTAAAAACATAATATTCTTTCCAAAATGATACTTATCATTTTCATTTTAAAATGGGGACTTAAAGTGCTTCCTCTGGTTTTTATGTTTGTCTTGAGCATGTCTCTTCACTTGACTGCATATTAGGTGATGCCTTGCAAAATCCCTGCTTCCATAATTAGATAATTTATTGCAGTAAGTGGCAATGCGAGCCTAGATTATGTATGTATTTTATGGAACTGTCTCTGCTTTGTGACTTTATTAGTATGGCAAATGAAAGGTGCAAGTTTCAAATAAGTATTAATCTATAGTCATGATGCTTACATACAATACCACTGTCTGTCCATTTCACACAAGGGTTCTAATTGTTATAAAGAGAATGTTTGCAATGCTATATCTGAATTTATGTTTCTCGAATAATCTTGAATTTTCTAATTAGGCCTCTCTTTTCATTCTGTTATCATGTCGATACTCAAAAATAAAAGATGAACATCCTGCAACGAGGGCTAGACCCAGTTAAAAGGATTGCGCCAATACAATTAACATGATAAATACTGTAGACGTGAATATGTTATTTCCATGCTGACTTCTCTTGTCATCTTGTTTTTGGCATATACAGTTAATTGTAAAAAATGGGCTGTTCTAAATTCTTTACCCCTTGCAGACCCATGAAGCTACAATGATTGGAACAATGCTCGGACTGGCAGCATCACACAAAGGGACAATGCATCCGACCATTTCCAAGGTGAATTCTACGATTCATTTTATTTTCTAGGATATAAATGCTTCATTATAACTTATGTTTGGGAGAGATTTGTTCTTTAGATAGCATTCATCTTTTTTCCTATAAAAGGGGGGACATTTAGTTAGATTTTGGCTTTTCCACACATTTTAAAGAGAGTGAAGATTTTTACTATAAGCCATCTTAGTCACCAATTCCTCCAGCTCCCAATGCAAACACAAGACAAGAAGATGATCATAAAAGTCAAGCTGTCAATCTAAGTTAAATTAGGACAACCGATAATATTTTATGGAGGCATTCGTCCATGTCTAGTCACAGTAGGCAAAAATATTCCATGCTTCTGGACAGGAAAAGTAGCCTGGAATCCTTGGCTGAAAATGGTATTATTCCCCCTTAATAGGGTAGAGCCACAATGGGCTCTGGTAAATCAGATTTTCAAATGCTATGCAAACTTTCATATTATTTATTATTTATAAATACTGTAAAGTTTTGTATTATATGTGTTGGATATGTAGTTGTTAATACTGTCGACTTGTATGGTTTGCGTTTGATAGTAATTAAGTCGATTATATTGATAGTTAATATAATGTGGATAGTTAAATAAATAGTATTATTAATATCGTTGACTATTATAGATGGCAATTGTATTCTATAATATTAATTGATTAATTTGATTACTAATATGGTTTAGTTATAATAATATTGTTTGTTTTCTCAAAACGAGTATTCTTATAATTGTATTTTAATATTAACATTATTTATTGAGATAATAATATTTGTGGGGATATTACAGAACTCTTTCTTAACTTTCTTATGAAGTGTGCCTCTGTAGAATCATATTGTCCATCTGAACTTTCATTAGATGCACATTCCTTATCTTTACTTTTCTGCCTTTGAAGATTGTCTCCCATTTGGTTGATGAATTAGAATCTGTCCTTATTGAAAAACACAAGAATACTGAGAGTGAGAGGGGTTGAATCAGTATTCAGAACATTTAAAACCGTACGAGAAACTAAAAAAAAAGCATGAAAGACAATGACACAAATGTTTGTCTCATGGAAACCTTTTTGGGGTATCAGTAATCACAAAATTGGGCTACATCCCGATACATTAAAAGCTTCAACTTTCTTCATACAAGTTCAGGCTCCAACCTGCTCAAACATCAACTCTTTGGCTCACTGAAAAAAAATAAGACTCCAACCATAATGAACAAAGGCCTCAATCTTCTATGGGCTTCACCCCTAACAGACAACCGAAAATGAAGTAGAAAACACCAAGTTATGCTCTTGTTTCACAAACAGAACTGTGAAGCACAAAGATCAGTATATTAGTCTTTGGGAATGACAGCGATTCTAAAAAAATGACTTCCATCACTTCAAAATTTCACAAGTTGCCCATGTCAGAGATTAATCCACACTCTGCATCCTCAAATCTGAATAATATTGTGGTGTCATGTATTCAGTGGTTGATTAGCAAATAGTTGCAATCTGCAATTAAACACTGTCAGGTGATATATCTCTGTCCTGGATAGCAGGAAATCTCACTGCTCCTTATGTGTACTTCCTCCAAAAGAACTTTTCGTGTTACCTCCAACCTTAGGAAAGCAGTGTGCAGTAGATTTTTTTTGAATCCGCTAGACATGAAAACGATTTTTAATACACCTTTTAGAGTAGATGTGGCATTCAGAAAACTTCTTATGCCTTTTCTCCACAAGAATATGCAAAGTTCAATTTCATTGACAAACGACTCTATGCAAATGACGGATCTATTATTATCCTTCGTACCTAGGGCTGTGGACATGATAATGTTAAAAAATAGAACCAACTGTTTTGTAAATCTGGTCACCTGTCCTTAGTTGTTGAATTCATACGATGCTCATCATACCCACAGTGAACAGCTATTTGCAGTACACTTTTTTACAAAAATACACACTTCAGTTGAAGACAAAATTCGAATTATAACATTTCCAGAAGGAAAATACGAAAACGGCACAGGTAATCACTAAAGTTTTTCTCTTGCCAAGCGTTTCGCATACTCTGCAGAAAATTATTCGTTTTTCTTTAATACCTTAGCTAACTGCATATGCTCCACGGCAAAATTGAAAGACTCGTGTCCATCGGCGGTTACAAACTGAAAAGAAATCGATAACCCTGGTTGCAGGTTGTAGAATCACCTGTCCATCTGACTCATGCGTTTTTATTCCTATGTGAATTCATTCATTAAAAGAAATGACTACCTTCTAGTACCTTCCAACATTCACACTTGCTAACACATGCATATACCAAATTTCTGAAAAGGACTGTAACTGCAGGTTGAACAGTATTCCAGTTGATCAAAAATTGCCTCTTTTTCACTCATGTTCCAACGGGATCTCAGTCTGCAAGGATTTCAGTTACCACTGCCGGTCGCAGAGATCTGGAACACATGTGGGTATCTCTAAATGTAGAGGAAGCCTGAATGTTTCATGTAAGGAGAGGAAAGTCCTTCCAACACATGGTAGACAATCAACAAGTAAATACAGATCTGCTGCAGTGACACATGGCTCACAGGTAACACCCATAAAAAATAGGATCAAGGTAACCCACACATAACCCAGCTAGCAATTTAGATTAAAACATATGCCCTGAACGCAGGTTACAGGTGCTCCTACCAATCTGTCATATACGTTCCAGATTCTTAGAGGAGAAAAATGATCATAGACGACCCAGTCTGAAAGGAAAAGACATGGTAGATATGTAGGCGAACATAAGTAGCAAGGATAAAACCAAGACTGGATGAATTAAAACAGGATTGAACAAGATCAAGACAAAAACTTCCAGTACAGCAAGGTTCAACACCATACACATGCCAATCACCAGCACTTCCTATGTAGAGTTGTCATACAGGCAGCTCTAGCTCCTTAAGCTGGTTAAGCACCTCAATCACCCTGATCTGGTTAAGCATCTCAAGCACCTTAAACGCTAATTTTCTAATGTTTACATAAACTTGACATCATTGACGAAAATATCCAACAATCTCCCCCTTTTTTCTCATTTATGGTGACCCATATTAAATCAACTCTTCCTGAAAAACATATTCCCCCTTTGACATCAATGACCATAAATGTGATACCAATTCTGTAAAAGGATATAACAATGAAGCGCACCCCTTGAAAATATGCCATTTAATGAGGTAGTAGGAGACCAAGTTTGCTTCAAAGATAAAGCAATCCCAGGGCAAAGGTTTTGTAAAAATGTCAGCCACTTGTTCCTTCGGACAAACATATTCTATCTTAACAATATTGTTAGCATCTTGCTCCTTCAAATAATGATATTTAATAAAAATGTGCTTGGTACGAGAATGCATGATGGGGTTCTTAGAAATATTAATAGCGCTAGTATTTTCACAATATATGCAAACATGACCAAACTGAATCTTGTAATCAACCAAAGTGTTCTTTGTCCAAATTACTTGAGTGCAACATGGAACAAAAGCAATGTATTAAACTTCAGCTGTAGATAAGGAGGTGCAAGACTGTTTCTTACTGACCAGGAAATCAAACAACCACCTAAATAGAAGGCTCAACCACTTGTGCTCTTCTTTACATCCACGAAGCCACCCCAATCTGCATCTGTATAAGCTGTGAGAGAAAAATTAGAATGTTTTGGAAACCAAAGACCATAATCAACAGTTCCTTTATAGTATTTAAATATTCTCTACAGGATGAACGTGAGTTTGCTTGGGTGAAGCTTGAAAGCGTGTAACATAAACAACAACCTGCATAATATCCAGTTTAGTAGCTGTAACAGACAATAAACTTCCTACCATTGACCTGTTAAAGGTTTGATTAACAATAGGAGACACATCATCCTTACTGAGCTTGCATCCGGTTTCCATAGGAGTGCTGACCGATTTGCAATCTTCCATCTTGAATCTTTTAAGCAGCCTTGTAACATGCTTTGCTTGTGAAATGAAAACACCTTCAACTGATTGACTAACTTGCAGCCAAAGGAAGCAGGACAACTCACCTATCATAGACATTCCGAATTCACTTTTCATGCAATCAACAAACTTCTTGTTCATTTTAGAGCTGTCACTACAAAAAATCAGAACATCAACATATACAACTATGAAAATGTTGTTACCTTCATTTTCGACGTACAAGTTGTTGTCTACATATCCTTTCTTGAAACCTTCTTGCTGTAGATAGTTGTCCAGGTTGTCATACCAAGCTCTAGGAGCTTGTTTGGGTCCATAGAGTGCTTTCTTCAGCTTGCATATATAATCCAAATTATTTGTTAGCATAAAACCTTCCAGTTGCTCAACATAAACTTCCTTATTCAAGTCACCATTTAGGAATGCAGATTTGACATCCATGTGAAACACTTTATGGCGTCTAGTCTAGCTACAGGTGCAAAAGTTTCATCAAAATCAACACTGTCAACTTGTGAGTACCCTTTGCAATCTAAACATGCCTTATTCCTTATAGCTTTACCTTTTTCATTTACCTTATTGCGAAACACCCATTTTGTTCCAATTACATTCTTGTTCTTGGTTCTAGGCACAAGCTCCCAAGTGTTGCTTTTGTGAATTTTCTCTAACTCTTCTTTCATAGCTGCAATCCAATTTTCATCCTTGATTGCCTCTTCATAGCATTTATTTTTATATAAAGACATTAATGAAAAAACATCACCCTCGAAGTCGTTAACATCTTTTCTAGTAGCCCTGGTTCAACTTTCAGCTATTACTTGATCTAAGAGGTGATTTTTTTGAGCAAACTTAGAGGGAGTTTTAAAAGAAGAGTCACCAATTTCACCTTGTGTGTCATGCTCAGAAGGCACATGTGAGGTTTCAGCTTCATCAAGTGAAGAAATTTCAGTTCCATTATGTGATTGTGACTTCTCCTTGGTATTTACTTCACCTTTGCTACCTGCTCCAACTTGTGTGGGTGGAGAAGATGTAGGTACAGCAGTGCTGGTTTGAACCTTTCTTAATCCATGCTGTTGACAATCTCATTAGACTTGTTAGTAAACTTATGAAATTCAACATTTATACTTCCAACCAACTTGTGTAACCTCTTGTTATAGCACTTGGAAGCTTTACTTTTAGAGGAATAACCAAGAAAAATTTCTTCATCAGCCCTAGAATCAAATTCACCAAAGCTATCTTCATCCCTCCTAGTATTACATGGGCTGCCATAAATTTTAAAATCTTTAACTGTAGCTGGTTTGCCTTTCCAAAGTTCATATGGGGTCTTGTTAAACTTGGACCTCAACAGAGTCCTATTTTGAATATACACTGTTGTATGAATAACTTCTCTTTCAAATGTGTCACTTACCTTTCTTTCATTCATCGAACAGCGTGCCATCTCTTGGACTGTTCTATCGTTTCTTTCCACAACACCATTTTATTGTGGTGTTCTAGGGGCTGAAACTTGTTTTCTAATTCCATGTTGTTAATGAAAGCTCATAAACTCATTAGATGTGAATTCTCCACCATTATCAAAGCGGTAACATTTAATCTTCAAGTCCATTTTATTTTCAACCAAAGCTTTAAACTCTTTGAACTTACCTAAAGCTTCTAATTTTTCAACCTAAGTCCTAAGAGTATAATCATCAATTAGCAACATAAAACATTTCTCACCTTGAGGTCTTTTTGTCCTAGTTTCTCCACAAAGATCCATGTGGACTAATTGAGGTGGCTTGCTGCTGGTGTACTCTTTTGGTTTGAAGGAAACCCTTGTTTGCTTCCCTTCTTGACAATTCTTGCAAACTATATCAGCTTATTTCTCAATCTTTGGCATGTCTTCAACCGCTCTCTTCTTGCTGATTTTGACCAAATTATCAAAATTGATGTGCCCAAGATGCTTGTGCCAAAGCCAAGTATCATCCATACTGCTTAAACAACAAGTTTCAGCATTATGGTCCTCAAGAATATAGCAATTGTTAGCTACCCTAGGTGCATTGGCTATGACATCTTTCCCCTTTTTAATAATGCAAGAGTTTGAATTAAATCCAAGATCATACCCTTGATCACATAGTTGACTCACACATAACCAATTATGTTTCAGGCCTTTGACGTTGAGCACATTTTCGACACTAGTTTGACAATTATTCAGAAAATGATTAGCTATACCAGCAACTTTAGTAGAACTACCAACAAATCTTACTTTTCCACTCTTCATTTGTTTTATGGAATGAAACTTAAATCACCTGTCGTGTCTAGAACAGCCACTATGAATATACCATATAACCATCTTATTTTAAGCTGGAAGGGTAGTTAAAACAACTAGAGCCTTGAGGAGAGCCTCTTGGTTCTTCCTCTTCCATAGCTTAACAATATTTGGCATTCCTTTAATTTCAGCCTTAATGAGTGATGCCATACCATAATTCTTGCAAAACCTTGAGGTATGACCAAAGTTGTTACAACTCTACCAAATTAGATTAAATCTTCTAAACAGACCAAATACAATCCTTCTGAAATTATAAGTCTTTCTTCTAGGAACAACTTTTCAATCTACAGCCTTATGTCCAAAATATTTGCACAAAAAACAATAACCATAGAAGAAGGTTTTGTTCACCTTGATAGCTTGATTTTGTTGAGAGATAGTAGGCTGATCACCATTTGAACCCAACTGTTCCTTTCCTTCTGACAAAGAGATTTCACCTTCTTCCCAACCATTTCTTTTCTTATCTAGAGTTGGTTTTTGAGAAGCAAGAATGTCATCCAAGGATATGTTTGCTCTGTTGTTTGAGAATTGCATTTTAATTTTATAGGATCATTTTCTACAAATGTAATAACACTCGTGATTATTTCTATGTCTGACAATATATATATATATATATGTGTGTGTGTGTGTGTGTGTGTGTGTGTGTGTGAGGGTCTGTCTAATTTATAGTTAACCAATCACCATAGAAGGATAATCTCTAAGTCAATTCAATCCGACTAAAGCTACAACATTAACACTCCCTCTTAGCTAGGGAGGATTGTTATAGAACACATTATGCTCTCAAGTATATAGAGAGATATCATCTCAATATGATATTCTTGGAATGACCTATTTAAGGATATCAACATATATCCATCAACTTAGGTATGTTTTGATATCATCCGAAGTATGATTAAACAAGAAATATTAATCATATGATATTTATCATACTTATATTCTCTTGGTATGTGCACTGGCATCATGTTCATGATACCTACCGAAAGAATATGTAATATCCTAGAGAATATATGTGTTATCTGGTCTTCGACACACACACTAGGACACCAACTGAATGTAGTCTATCAGATAACAATCATAATCTCAACAACGTAAAGTAATATCCTAGAAAGTATGTGTTATGTGGTCTCCGACACACTCCAGGACAACAACTGAATTTAGTCTATCAGATAACATTCGTAGTCTCAACAACTTAAACTAATATCCTAGAAAGGATATGTGTTATCTAATCTCCGACACATTCCAGGACAACAATTGAATGTAGTCTAACAGATAACAGTCATGATCTCAAGGATAACAACTTAATGTAGTCCATCATGACAACTATCATGATCTACGACACATTTCGAGACATCAACTTAATGTAGTCTATCATGATATGTTTGTTATCATGATCTTTGAGACATTTTGGGACATCAACTTAATGTAGTCTATCATGATATGATCGTTATCATTATCTCCGACACATTTCAGGACAACAAATTAATGTAGTCTCAATCACGATAACAAGTCAAGCCATTGTTAAGATTGTCCCCTTACAATAGCGACCTCACAACACAAACATCGATGAAAAAGCCTCTTGTCTTGTCGTTATTTGATATTCCTGTGTTATCACTCAACAACATTCCTAATGCATCATTCTTCTTTTCTTGGAAGAATATCTCTGTACATCGACATCTTTAATACAAGTTGCTTCAATGAAGGCCCATATGCATCATTTCCCTTCCCTGACATCTCCCTTCTAAAGATGGGTCAAGTGGGAATGGAATATTGGTTATTATTCACCCCTACAATGTAAAATTCTCACTCCTATAACATTGAATAATTTTGCATCATTTATGAAAACTTCTTTCCATTTAGTAGATCTCAAAACCTTAGTCTATTTGTATTGTGGAAGGACGTTATATGGGCAATTAGGCCGAGCTTTCAGCTTATAGTCTTATGAGAAGCTCATATCTTTTGGTTCCCACTTTAGAATGATCTTGTAGCATATTTGATGTATGGATACATGACAGTATATAAGAAAATAAGCATCTTGCTTGCACATAATGTTTTACCATTAGATCTTTACGATTTGGTGGGTCTCACTCTTATTGTATCTTTATTCTTTTATCATTATTCATAAATTAGAGTACTGCTTAATTGTTATTATTAGACTCTAGACTTTGATCAATATAATTCTTAGTCTTACGCATCATGTTCTATTGGAAGTTTTCCATGTGCTTCCCACACACTCCTTCCTTATTTGATAGGATTGTTAACTCTCATTTCAATATATATTAGTATCTTCATTTAAATATATTCTATTAGTACCTCATCCACTTTAATCAACACTCCTATGCTAATATGTATGTGTAAAGAGCATATGTATAGTGGTCCGCTGGTTTGTATGGACCCAGCTGTGATTTTCCACTAGCACCATCCATGTGGGTCGATTTCCCACTGCCATAGACAATACCCATCTCGGTGTCCCCTTATCTTCTATGTTAATTGCTTCCCTAATTCCCCTTTCCTGTGCGTGGTTCTTATCGGTGTAGTATAGGCTTGGATGAAAACTAAATTATGTTGCGTATTTAGTGTCTCTGTAACTAAACGCCTCTCACTCTTGTATTTAATTTATGTCTAGTCACATGAAATTGCGATATCTGCCCATTGACTAATAGTGCCTTTAGCAATCATTTCAAACTCAAAGTCGTTAACTGTTGTCTTTTATTAATGCTAGTTCCTTTACCCTCTTTTGTTCATGTCCAGTCACATGCTATTTGTGCACTGAGTGATAGTTCCTTTAATGTTAACAATTGTCACCACGAAGACGTCATGACCTGATATTCTTTGACGCATAAGCAGATTGGGCCTTGCCCACTAATAAATTGCTTCCCATATCTTGTCTTTGAATTCTTGGGCGCATTTCCGATAGTTCTTTGCTAGCAGATCAGGTACTATCCACATATCTGCAACAATTATATTTCTTAGCAACCTTTCTGTCCAGGCAATCAAGTCCTCTGCTATGTTGGCCTTTGACTGTTCTTCTGAATCCTTCATTTTCTCTCTCTAATTCAGTCTTCATTATTTTGCAGAGTGTGCAAAAGTTATAAGTATCATGCTTGTCTCTTCCTTGCATTTTCCAGGCTACATTATTTATTTCCAGCAATTCCACTCGACATCTGCACAAGTTCTTTGCCATTTGTATAGTTATTCCCTGAGTAAACAAGAAGGCTTGCATACAGTTGTCGGAGCCTGAAGAATTCTTTGTCGCAAGCCATACTCACTACATCAATGAGCTTCTGTCGAAACTGTCAGTTGGGAGGTGAGAGTCAATCTCATCTAGAAAGGAGAGAAAATTCCAAGCTTTATTGCAAGCATGAAAACCATTGGTCACTTGATCTGATTTCACTTGCTTATTACGTTCAATCACAAAAAGAGTCAAGGACACCACTGTCATTTTCTAGCACCGATTTTCAGAATTGGGGTTATACTTGACAACGTCAAGAAGCGTCGTGTTTTGGAGCTTATCTTGGAGCTAGAAACCTTGATGCACCCATTTCATAGAAAATGCAGTGAGGAGACAATTGGTGATGCTGCCTTTGTCATGTCCTTTCTTAAAGAGAAAGGCTATCCTGTCAATGAACCTCTTATTGGCTTCCCACATATCTAAGGGATTTTCACCAGGCATACATATGCATTCTAGTACTGTAACATAGGGTTCATAAGTATATCTTGAAAGGTAGGATTGTTGTGAATTCTCTGCTGCCCTTAATAGACTTGCTTGTGGCACTGCTGTAAAAGTTTGCCAAATAAACCTCTGAGATAAGCCAATCAAATTTACTCACTAAAATCACGAGTGTCTGAAGCCAAATATATTATATTCATTTGCAGTGTAGCTTTGATACCATGTTAATTTTATAGGATCATTTTCTGCAAATGTAATAGCACTCCTGATTATTTCTGTGTGTTCCAAGTGCAAATTTGACTGTTATATAAATATGCGTAGAAGAGACATGTCTCGTAAAGAGGCATGTCTCTATGGTAATAAATTAATCCTTAATTAAACAATATTAATATATATATATATATATATATATAAGTAGATATACGAGGGTCTGTCTAGTTGACAACTAACCAATAACCATAGAAGGATAGTCTCTAGGTCAATTCAATCCGATGAAAGCTACAACATTAACACTGTAAACTAGACAAGATAGTAGTTTTACCAATGTTTCTAAACAAAACAATTTGCGCTTCTAACTTGATTATATTTTCTTCTGTTAGCTAAATCTGATTTTCAAGGTTCTCAGGTATTATCTTGGCCTCATCCAAAATTTTGAAATCAGTCAAATGCTTTTCAGCCTCACTAAGAGCCATAGCAATCTTCAGCTTTTCTTCACTTTCCACTTGCAACAGATCAACAAGATTTTGGTTTTTCTTCTTTAGTTTTTTAATTTCAGCAAGGCTGCAACAAGTTCAAGCTCTAAGTCAACTTCATCATCATCCATAACCACATCTTCAATAATGTCTTGGTCTTCAGACTGAGTATCCTCCATAGCCATTTGAGCCACATCCTTTTGAAGATCTTTGCCATGTGCAGCATATAATTGCTCCCAAATTTCTTTAGCTGTATTGAGATGTAGAAATTTGTAACGTTGAGAATCAACAAGACAACTTATGATAGCACTCATTGCCTTTGCATTTTCTGTCACTCTTTTTTCAGAATTTGGAACATCAATGAGAGGAACATTGTCAGTGGAAGCACATTCCCAAACATCAAGTTCAAGAGCCCTTAGATAAATCATCATTCTAAAATTCCAAATAGTGAAATTTGAGCCATCAAACTTTGGAATACGAAAAAATTGAAATCCCAAGACATTTGATCAAATTGATAGGGACTTCAGAGATTCTCTGACTAAGTGCAATCTTCAAACCTGGGATGCCTAATGAAGTTAGTTGCTCTTTCTTATATCGATAAGGATGCAAGAAGATCAATGGATTATAAAAAAGAATCGGCAGCAACTGGTTACATATACATTTTACAAGGTTAGCAACTACATCTTGTGTCCGACCTTTAGACTTTTTTGACAGACAGAAAAAGGTCCTTACATTCTCAAGGTCTCTTGTTTACCATAAGAGATTCTCTGAAGGTAAAACTTGTGGAAGCCTTAATGCATGCCATGGACTACTTCATTGTCTGTGCTACTAAAGCAGGACAGTTAAAGGAAACTTTTAAAATATCCCAGCTTTAGGAAACCAATCTAAGTCTAAAGGATAAAATAACCTATCTGGATAACCTATACAAGGTACGGAAATGGATATTATGAAACTGCCTTCTAAGAGGAATAAAGCATAGATAAGAAAGAAGACCTGTGGAAAAAATAAACAACTTTCTGTCGGTTACATCAGATCTCAGTAATATCTCTTTGATGAAATTGTCACTATAAAGGTGCACATCTATACTTATCATTTCACAATGTAACATACATGGTAAACATGAGTGCATTTGATGGCTTAATCTAGGATATTATTTACACAAAGACATGCAGCATTTTCTCGGAGGCAATATTTGTGGGATCGCCATATCTTAATTCCTTTTCTAGGAAAACATTGATATTGTTGCAGTTTACATTAATTTGTAATGTTTTGATCTTGAAGGTTTTATTGTTGTAACTTGTACATTCTATTTTCAAATTTTGTGATAAATTTATATACTATCCTTGGAAGCAATTCTTTACATATTTCAGTTGAATAAGAAACAATCTTTAATGGGATGCTAGATTTGCCCTTTTTGAATCATTGTTTTCGTGCATTCATAAATGATTTATGTGCATGCCTACAGATGCTTTACTTGTACATTCTATTTTCAAATCTTGTGATGAATTTATATACTATCCTTGGAAGCAATTCTTTACATATTTCAGTTGAATAAGAAACAATCTTTAATGTGATGCTAGATTTGCCCTTTTTGAGTCATTGTTTTTGTGCATTTATAAATGATTTATGTGCATGCCTACAGATGCTTTATGTGCATATACCATCTCGACACCCACCTTCATTTCCAGAACTGGAATTACCAACACATGTGCAGGTAAATTATTTATAGTTACTTATAGTTTAGTTTGACATCTGGGAATGGGCAATTTTTATTCGTTACCAATTGTCAGGTGTTCATTATATTTTATTTTACGATCAACTTGATTGCTGTGTGCATCGTGGTGTTGGCTTTATTTAACAGACCTATCTATACGGTGGTTTGATATTAATATAAATATTTGAAATTGGAACTTGTATTTCACAAGTCTCTTCCTTCTGGTATATGACATCACTTTGGAAGCATCCATTGATTTCGAACTTGATTTTAAATGCTTATTTTATCAAATCTGTTTTCTTAAATGGAGATAATAAAGTATCAACGATGAATAGAAACTATTTTTCCTTTTTCAATGATTTATTTTGCTGGCTAGTCATTAAGTTGACCGATCTATATGTCTTGGTTTTGGTGTACCTCGAATTTTAGAGTTAATTTTAGGATTGGTTAATGTCAAACATTTGTTAATGTGATTTTTTCTCTTTTTTGTTTGTATCTTTCTAAGGGATTTATAAATAATGCGATAAGCTAATTGTTTACCTTTTTTTTTTGTCTACAAATGTGATTTAAAATCATTTTAGCAAATAGATTATCATAAGTTGATTGAATTTACAATGATTATTTGTAACACATTTATGTGACAATTAAAAACCAAAACTCTTTGAATTGGAGAATATTACTCTTGTTATTAAGGAATTTGTATATCAGTGAATAATAGGATATAAAAAAACAAAAGTGTAGGATCAGGAATAAAATGAAACACCTCTTTTACCAATAAGGTACTGCACACCTTCTCATTGCCCAAGCCCTTGAACTCTTGTTGAGCTCCATTAACCGATCCCAACATTTTTTGTCAATATCATGTGTGAATAGAATTTGCATAGATGCATCTAGCTATGTCTTGTTTGACAATGTGTCTACCTTCATTATAAAATACCATTTCCAAGGACTTCTTTGCTCTATTATCTGACACGAGTTCTTGAGGAATATGCATGAATGAATGGCCCTATATGGGTTACTAATTGGAACCTCATTCTGTGGAGGCCTTCATTCCAATTTTACTTACATACTTGTCTAAAGGATGATGAATTGCTTTCCCATCTCCTTCATTTGCTTATCTTTTCTCTTTACTATATTTCATTACAATAGAGTTTGCAGGAATGCTTTTACTTTGAGGCCTCACAACAACTTTTTGCTTTCCTCTACAAAACTTGGTGCCTTTTTGAGAAATAATGCACAAATGTGTTTTCACTTGACTTTAACAGCTGTTATATTGCTCTTTGTAGTGGTTACAAATCCAAACATAACTTTCACCACCTAGTAGTTGTACCATTTCTATATATTTCTTTAGTGTAGAGCTTGGATTTGTTTTGAACATAGAGCTCCCCGAACTAGAAGCTCTTGCCATTCTATGAATCTATAACTGCCATGTCCCTAAATTTTTATGTAATAATTTAATTAAACTAATTAATTAATTGGTCCCAGAATTTAAATAATATAATAAAAGGATCTTTAATTAGTTACTTCAATTAATAGATATGGGGCCCAAGTAAATAATATTTGTATTTGTGGTTCCGATTGATTTATGTATAACTTGGACCCATCTTTTATTTTATTTGTAGGTGTTGCCGTGTCGGCATTACTTGTAAACCCTCGGGAAGTCTCTCTGTAGGGGTATTTATGACCTGCTATAGGTAGTTGTTTAGTATGCGATTTGGATTATTTCTTTGTATTGCGAATTCCTATTGGAGTTAAGTATTGTTCGCCATTTCGGAAGTGAAAGATCTTCCCTATTTAGCTATTTCGGTTTAGAGGGATTCAACCCTCACCCTATTTCCTCTCTGTATTACTTGGCTCAAATCTAACAAATCAGAGCATCTTCTAGAAACAATGATTCTTGCAAACAAGAATGATGCTTTGATTTTCCATATCCGAGCCAAGTAATACAAAGACGAAATAGGGTGAGGTTGAATCCCACTGAAACCGGAATAGCCAAATAAGGGAGATCTTTCATTTCCGAAATGAGAAACAATATTGAATTTGAACAGGAATTCGCAATACAAAGAAATAATCCAAATTGCATACTATACAACTACCTACAACCGGTCATAAATACTCCTAGGGAGAAACTTCCTGAGGGTTTACAAGTAACGTCGACATGACAACACCTACAAATAAAATAAAAGATGGATCCAAGATATATATAAATATATTGTAACCACAAGTACAAATATTATTAACTTGAGCCCCATATTTATTAATTAAAGTAATTAATTAAAGGTCATTTTATTATATTATTTAGATTTTGGGTTCAATTAATTAATTAAGTAAATTTAATTATTACATTAAAATTTGCGGGTATGACAAATCCTCGTTGCCCAAAGATTGCTTGCCCTTAAGCAATTTGTCATCAGATGAAAGGCCAATAGCTCGAGCGTCCCAAATCGAATGCACAGGTGAGACGAGTGAAATGACATCAAACCTCTGCAACACCACATTGCCATCAAACTTTTGCTGTGCCATTTTGATATGAATATTGTCATGTCTTGAGTCACCAAGATCCCAAAGGTGCCAATGATAAAATATATTGATGTCATCATGTTCATCAATCTTCTCTGGAAATTCGTAACTTAGGCAGACCTTGTTGCTCTCGCGCGGAAGTCCCTCACACGAAAAGATTGCAGTTATGCATGCCTTGAGCACGGTTGCAGGAGCATACTCCATTATCAATCAACAATAGCAATTGTTCCTGCAAACAATCTTTACCCCATTCTCTAGGTTCATAATACCATTTATGTGACTCCAAATTATTATCTATGCTCTCCTGTAGATTAGCAGCCTTGCACTCGCCCCACACACTGACAACATTCTCAGGGTTCACTTCAACATTGGCTTTTCTATTTGCACCAGAATCCCAAACCAAGCACGTAGGCAAAATGAGTGAATTGTCATGAAACCTCCCTTGCACCACATTGTCGTTAAGTGTCTGTTGCACCACTTTGATATAAACATTGTCGTGCCCTTCAGCAGGATCCCAATAACACATTATTTCGTCTCTGTATTACTTGCGTTGGATATGGAAAATTAGAGCATCATTCTTGTTTGCAAGTATCATTGCTTCTAGAAGATATATATATATATATATATATATATATATATATATATATATATATATATATATATATATATATATATATATATATATATATATATATATTTGTTTGCGTGTAGCATTGTACGCTTTGGCTCATATTGATATTTTTGTGATTAATAAACAACTACATTATCTCATTAAAGGTAGTTCACCGCCATCCTCCGTACCCATCCTGTCATCCCTCTCTATGGCCCTGGCAAATCACCCTCCAACACATATCATTCCATATGGTCTTTCCCAACTGTTTAACCACTTAACTGTGCCTTTGACATACTTTTTGCACCACCAATCATTGCACGTCAATCTTCATTTTTCTGTCATTACTGTATGGATGTCCACCTATTTCCATTGTATAGCTTGGCCATGCGTCTTGCACACCCCACACTAATTAGACAATAGCGTATGATCCTCACCATACCCTCTCTCTCTACCGTTTGACTCATAGTTGTTACCGTACACTACTCACTACTCCTTGACCGTATGCCATCGGCATCTTCGACAACTTCACACCCATGGTACACTTGATTGTTGTCATTCGTCCTCCCTACTGTGCGACCTTCAGCATCCTTTCTTGCGGCCTTCGGCTTCCTTTCATTTGGCCTTCAACTCCCTGAAGAGAACACCTCCGGACATAAATCACCTCCGGACAGAGATCGCTGTCAGCTGAAATCATTCTCGGAACATTACAGTGGTATCAGAGCAATTGCCTTCAGGTCGAGATCCCCTTCAGGCCGAGATTGCCTTCGGATTGAGATTGCATTTGGACAGAGATCCCCTTTGGGAAATCATTGCCTTTGGGTCAAGATACCCTTTGGATCGACATCCCCTTCAGACCGAGATTGCCTTTGGATCGACATTGCCTCCGGATAGAGATTCCCTCTAGGACGAGATCCCCTTCGGACCGAGATTGCCTTTGGGCCAAGATCGCTTTCAGGCCGATTTTGCCTTCAGGATATTATAGTGCTATTAGAGCAACTGCCTTCGGGTCGAGATCTCCTCCGGGCCGAGATTGCCTTGGATCGAGATTGCATTTGGACAGAGATCTCCTACGGGAAGTCTTTGCCTTTGGGTCAAGATTCCCTTCAAACTAAGATTGCCTTTGGGCGAAGATCGCCTTCAGGCTGAGTTTGCCTTTGGGACAATACAGTGGTATTAGAGCAATTGCCTTCGGGTTGAGATCCCCTTTGGGCCGAGATTGCCTTCAGATTGAGATTGCATCTAGGTAGAGATCCCCTTTGGGTCAAGATGCCCTTCGGGAAGTCATTGCCTTCGGGTTAAGATTGTCTTGGGTCGAGGTTGTCTCCGGACAAAGATCTCCTTTGGGACAAGATCCCCTTCGGACCGAGATTGCCTTCTAGCCAAGATCGCCTTCAAGCTGAGTTTGCCTTCAGGACGCTACAATAAACGACATACAAAGCCACAAAAAAAAATGAAAAGATAAAATAATACTAGAGCATTTTGTTTTGTAAAAAGTTTGCAAAGAAAAATTAAAAAATAAACAAAAACCTTTCTCTTGTTAAAATCATTCTTTTCAATGTCTTTGAGGAATTCTCAAACCTTGCAAACACATAGGAATAGCTCACAAATCAGCTTAGAGCATGCAACAATTACCCTTCAACACTCCTTGAGTAATGGCAAGGAAACAAGAAGGTCCAACAATGAAGGCAAGAAGCTTTGTTTTTCATTTACAAATGCACAATTTTACCCATAGATGTACTACTAGTAGAGTACTCTCCCAGTTGCAAAAATTGGCCGTCTTTTTTGCCTCGCTAGTCTTTACTACTTGTACTGGTGCAAAAAATATGTACAATTTTTAGTAAAAATTCATCAAGTACTCGTCATTTTTTTACCAAAAACTAGTGCAATAACTAGGAGCTTTTGCCAAAAACTCGACAAGTTTTTGGCAAAATCTCAATCATAGTTATATAACAACACTTAAAGGAAAAAAACGACACAAATCATTTCCATGTTTCATTTCTTCACTTGTATTTTGCTGAGGGGGAAAATAGTCATTCATACACTTGCAAATTGATTTATATCTATTTGAAGCAGATTTGAGGCAGATTTGATACCAATTCAAGGCAGATTTAAATGGAGTTTTTGAAGAGGACGACATAATTGATTTGGAAAGGAAGGCAATGGAGGAGGGGGTTAGTTTGGTTTCACACTAGATGACAGAGTTGAATGAGTAGTCATTGCTAGTGCCTGGCGAAGCTAGAGGTAGAGCTAGATTCAGGATGAAGGACAAGCAATAGACTGAGTTAGACATATCGAGGGAAGAGGCACAATCATGCCTAATGCAGACTTCTTCGACTAGACCCTCTAGTTCTACCTTTCCCTTAGTTTTTCCTAGAGTTGAGAAGTGGAAGTTGTAATTGGAATGATTTATTTACTTTTTACCTTTGCATAAATTATTTAATATTCTGCTTCCAACCATCAACATTCCTCACAGGAATGCTCTTTTGTACTCGCTTTGTGTTTAATTATATCTAGATTAAGTTTACTTCTTTTGTGTTCCCATTTATTGGCTCATTGGATGCATCTTCTCATTGAATTTTGCAAAAAAACAAAAAAAGCTTGTCTAATTAAATTTAAGCAATTTTTGAAGTTCTTGAATTTTCCCTGAATTTATTTTTTGGGCCTTGGCAAGATTTTGGCTTTGGCGAATCTTCCAAATATGGTTCCAAACTTTTTAGTCTTTTTTGTTGTCAATTCTAAGGGTAGACGGTCAAGTTGACCACAAAAGACAAAACAAAAGTTGAAAAAATAGTAAAAACTACGTAATTTTTACCAACTCTTTGAACAGGTAAGCAAATTCTCCTCAGGTTCAGCTTGGACCAGACCTTGTCCGGCTACGATTGGATAGAACACATGCATAATCTACACTTTGAATTTGATAGAAAGAATTGCCTAGAAGGGAACAACTGTTAAATAAAAAGTCCTAGAATACAAAGTTGGGATTAATTATCATTATATGTTGAACTCATGAACTTATAAACTTTTCCATTGGGTATAGGTATGGGTTTACATATTTCTTAATCTATATCGACTTACACACACTAACACAACTATTGTTAATGCGAGATGGCATTGAGGGGTGGGGGGTGTATTAGTGCAACAAATCCTTTAACTATAATCTTCCACAATGCTAAACATGCAATGAAAAGTAATGCATAGAAGTAAAGAAATCAAACATCAACACAAGCGACAAAGTAACCCCATTATTTTTCATGTGGAAACCCTTGGTCAACGGGAAAAATGACGGTGGGAATTAGTAACCGCAAATCTAACTTGTGCAGTAATAATTTTGTTCTGTTTGGAGCAATTACATTGATCTGATTAAGAGCATACCCCGTTAAGAATGTTTTAGCCTAGTTAAGAGCTATTACAAGGACCTGCGAGAATCTACCTGATTAAAGGATTTCAAACTTCTTCTTAGAGTCACCTTGTTAGATGATATGTACTTCAGACCTGTTAGGATCCTGCTCACCTTGTTAGGAGTGGCCCAATTAATGCATGATAGATACAATGTATCTCTAATTAGTGCTTTGCTTTGAATTGCTCTAAACACACTTTTGCACTTTTGAACTATCATCGCAACATCAATAATTGCACCATCAATTATTGCACTTAGATCTTTGGACCCATATATGTACTTAACATGGCCTTAAGGTAGTGAGAAAACCCTAAAATAAATTACCACCAGTCGGCTTAACATACGATTCCAATTTCATGAGCATGTGCCAATGCCTTGAATTCTATGCTATGATGCCAACCCAATGTAATTTACTAGGTAACTAGTTCACCCTTTGACTTTAACATTACCAGATTATCGATTCAACATAGCTGACTCTACCGGTTGCTTTGTTCTTGACATTGTGACCGGTTCAACTCATCAAATCTTCATCTGTACATCGCTCTGGTAGATGAAACTCTGGAGCTAGGTAGATATATATTTGACAAATCTCCTCTATCAACTGGACACTCGGAAATGTAAATTTGATTACTGCACATCAAAATACTGCATCTATCTGTTTATTCACCAGTATATTCTACTCTTGATGAATCTAACTGTCTGACCAATTCTTTTTCCGGTATGGTTGATCTCTCAACTCTAGAATACTTTCTTCACAACAATGACAACACCATAGTGATCTTCATGTAAATTCATACAATGTTGACTAACGCTCCGAAAGTTGTAGTAGATTGGTTAATTAAATCAAAATTTTCTATTAATAGTCTTAGCTCCAACTGTTGATGACCCTCTTTCAAGCTCAATATGTTGTACTAGCTTTTCAAATTTCTTCTCATAATCTTTCTAGTCTCTTTGCATATCTATTAATAGTCTATTAATAGTCTTCCTTGATCTAATTGGCTCCAATTGTTGATGACCCTCTTTCAAGCTCAATATGTTGTACTAGCTTTTCAAATTTCTTCTCATAATCTTTCTAGTCTCTTTGCATATCTGCCTCCTCAAGAGTCTTTATTTGATCACCCGCAACTGTCACTAAGGGACCTAATTATTCTATAGGTGCCTCTTTTTCATGATAAGTTACATTTGGCATTAAGTCGAATAATATATCTCTTGTAGACTAAATTATTTGTACCTCCTTCAAATCCCTTTTGCCCTTGGACTTAATAGCCATAGCCATAATCATCATTTCAATGGGGCTCATTGTGCTCAAATCTAGTTGCCCTTGTATGATAGTTGTGCACATCTACAATATGCACATGCTCCTTCACACCTTCAGTTTGCACATTCTCACTGTGTGTCTATTCATCGGCGTGCTCTTCATTTCTGGTAACATCTTCTACGGATACCTTCTCTTCCTCACCAGTAGATCCATTCTTCGTATTTTCATCAACCAACAATTCTTCCATCATTTGATCAATGCATGTTGCCTCTGGTACTTCCATTGGTTCCTTAGGAGCATTGAAGATAGGAGTATCATCAATTTAGACCTTTACACCTGCAATATCGCATCCTTCATCAATATGAGTAATCTTTGGGTTCTCTTCCTCCAATTCATCATCAATTGCTTGTACTTGTTCATCATCAAATGCTTGTACTTCTTTTTTTTTTCTCTTCTAATTTCAAAAATTTCTTCAATGTGGCTTCTGTCTCATTTTACACAGATTGTGTTTCACCGTTCAATACTCTTGTCAATCTCTTCTTGGTCTTAAAGGATGGTCTAATCTTGGCAAGAATTTCCTTATCTCTTTTGGTGGCAACTCCCGTTGAAGTTGCACTAAAACATTTAGTAAGTTCCTTATCTTGTTTCAATGTTGTCTTCCACCTAGCCTCAAGTTTATGATATAATGATGTAGGTATTTGACCTTGTAATATTATCAGAGTTTTTGTTAACTTGTTCATGCCAAATACTACAGCATCCTCAATTTGATTTTTCTTTTCATCATTGAAATTGTTGTAACACCACTTTACATCCTACCTAAGTGTGCCTTTTCTTAACTTTGTCAACAGTTTTATTTGCTTGATGTTACTCATGTTTAGTTGAGTATTCTTCACAATGGGGGCATCGACTACTTGATTCTTTCCGCTAGCCTTCATTTCCTTATGACCTTCATCAAATTAAATACCTTATTCTACACTATGATTTTCAATCTACTCTCTTTGTGCTTTTTCCTTCTTCCTCTTTCCAGTAGTCCTCACTAGTTCTGATGCTTTCTTTATTGTGGAAGGTTAGGCTTATCAACCTTAGAAACCTTTCCCTTTCTTTTCACTGGCAGCTTTTTTGGTGGAATGAATTTCTCCTTTACTGTAGTGCTTCTTGTTTGCCTCCTGGTACGAGCCTTAGCAGTTTTTGGAGATAACACTTCAACTTCTTCATCTCTTGTTGCGGTAGCAACAAATTTGCCAGCTTGTTTTGCTTGATGTTTTGCTCTAGCCTTTGTCAATATTCTGTTTTGTAAAATATTTCTTCAAGGCAAACTGCTCCATTTCCTTCTTGATCTTCTTCTAAATAATAGATTGGTGTAACTGACTAAACACCTCTCTATCCTTCTCCTCAAATGTCCTTGTTTAAGAAGAAGGATCGCTACAAATGTAATGGCACTGCTTGTTATTTCCGTTTTTTCAAATTTAGCGATCTCTCTTACATTTGTATTTGACGATGAGGCAAGGAGAGACATGTTCCTTCAATGAGACATGTTTAATTTTTTAATATGATTTCAATTGATTATGTGTATATATATAATATCTTTGAATCATGGTTATATTAACTTCTCGTAATAGCATATATATATATATATATATATATATATATATATATAATATCCCACATGATAAAATAAATAAATACAGACACACATGTGTATATATGTCTTCAATAGTTTAGTCTCATAGGATTTATCCAACATAAGCTACAAAATATCAACACTCCCTCTTAGCTAGGGATATATTTCAATAGTTTATTTTCATAGGGTTTATCCAATAGAACCTACAAAACATCAACACTCCCTCTTAGCTAGGGAGGATAAATACAAGATATGATATTACCTCAACTTAATATCAAGAATGGTATGTTTAAGAATATCCTTGAGCAAAAGATGTTCACCATTAGATATCATCTAATGATATCAGGAGTGATGACCTTTGAATATCAAGTCACATGATATTCACCAAATAGTCAAAATTGTCCATAAGGTATCTACACATGTATTCTCAATGATTCTTACCATAGGAACATTATATTCATGGTTTGTTTAAGGATGTTAATCCAACATGACATATATCTATACAATATAACACATAGATATCTATCTCTCAGTTGATATTTATTTACAAGATATAATTTGATCTGCTTAGACATGAAACATACGATATCCATCATGGTAGAAGGCTCGATATTGTAAGATCGTCATCTTACTATAGTAACCACAAAGTCATGTAGTAACTCACATGACATCCACTAGGCCTTAGTGCAGAGGGTGGAACCAATGGCTTTCAGCTCAACCTTCTCCTAGAGAAGGATGCATTTGCAGAATGCCTCACCACAGAGGTTGGAACAAGGGCTTTCACCTCGAACTTTTCTCATTGAGAAGAACTCATTAACAAGATATGAATCTTTTGATGTTTCATTATTCCATTTTTTCAAATGCAATGATCTCTCTGGCATTTATTTTGAGAAGGGAGAACAAACAGTTGTTGTAGATATTGAAACAATACTATGACACAACAGACTTGGGCACATGAGTGAGAAACGTATGAAATTACTTCATTCAAAGAAAGTTTTATCAGGTCTCAAATGTCAATATGGATTTATGTGAATGTTGTGTGTATTGAAAGGAAAAGAGAGCAAGTCTTGTGAAGAGTGGGAAAGAAACGAAAATTGAGAAATTAGAACTTGTGCATACAAATGGCCCTTGGTGGCTCTCATTATGTTACAATCATTGATGATGCAAGTAGAAAAGTATGGTTGTATTTCCTTAGACAAAGATCTGATATATTTGTAACTTTTAAGAAATGGAAATGCTTGGTTGAAAATTAGATTGCTAAAAGACTAAAATGTCTCAGATTTGATAATGGTGGTGAGTATTGTAGCAATGATTTTGAAGATGATTGTTCCACTAATGGTATTCATAGATAGAAAACAATTTCAAGGACCCCACAAGAAAATGTTGTGGCTGAACGCATGAATAGGACAATAATGTAGTGCGCAAGGAATATGAGGTTGCATGTTGAGCTACCCTTTAACATGTAGGCGGAGGCTGTCGATACTGTTGTATATTTGATCAACAGAGGTCCCTCTACTCCTTTGGGTTGTGGTATTCTAGAGGAAGTTTGCGCATATAGATTCTGAAAAATAGAACAAGGCTAGAAGCTAAGTCAAAGAATTGTGTATTTGTTGGATATGGCATTTATGAATTTGGTTATAGGCTTTTGTATGATTTCGAAAATCATAAAATTGTAAGAAGCAGGGATGTCATATTTAATGAGAATGTGTTGTACAATGGTCTGTTGCAATAGCATTAGAAGAAAAAAAATGATTATGTAGTAGCAAATGATAATCTAAAAGATGAGGTTCCAATAGTTCGTGATGTACTCCACAACAACGACAACAACAACAACAACAAACACCACAAATCCTAGTGAATGTTAGAATATCTTCAAGGCTAAGTAGACCTCAAGAAAGATTTTCTCTGTCTTTATACTCTATTTTATTAACAGATGCTGGTGAACTTGAATGTCATGACGAAGTTGTGTAGGTGGACACAAAGCTTTAGTGGGACTCTGCAATGCCAGAAGAAATGGACTCCTTATTGAACAATCAGATTTGGGATTTATGTAAATTGCCTGCAAATAAAAAAGCTTTATAGAATAAATGGGTTTATAGGCTGAAAGAAGAGGATGGAGGTAAGAAAAGGTTTAAAGGTAGGTTAGTTGTAAAAGGATATGCACAGAAAAAAAACACATTGGTTTTGATGAGATATTTTGTCCAGTTGCTAAAATGACTTCTATTCATACTATTTTAAATATTGTGGCTATTGAAGATTTGATTTTGGAGCAGCTTGATTTTAAACAAATTTTCTTAATGGTGATTTGGATGAAGAAATATATATGGAACAACCACAGGTATTTGAGGTCGAAGTTAAGGAAAATTTAGTGTACAGATTGAAGAAAAGTGTCTATGGCTTGAAGCAAGCACCTTGGCCATGGTATCTTAAATTTGACATTTTTACAAATGAGCATGGTTACACTCAGTGTCATTCAGACGATTGTGTTTATTTTAAGAGGTTGGATGACGACAACTACATTATTTTATGTTTATATATTGATGATACACTTGTAGCTAGGTCTAACTTGGATCACATTAAGGGATTGAAACAACAACAACCACATTTGCTCTTAAAGATTCGGGGACAATATAACAAATCCTTGGTATGAAAATTTTCAGAGATAAGAACAAGAATTTGACTTTATCTTAGATTGATTATATTCAGAAGGTGTTGAAACATTTTTGTATGCAGAATGCCAAAGCTGTCAGCACACATTTGCCTAGTCATTTGAAAATGACCAAGGAGATGTGTCCAAAGGCATAGGAAGAGGAGGATGAAATGTCCAAGGTACCTTATGTTGCAGCTACAGGGAGCTTAATGTATGCAATGGTTTGTACTAGGCCATATATTGCACATGCAACAAGATTTGTTAATAGGTATATGAATCAACAATGGATTGAGGATTGGAATGTAATCAAGTGTATTCTCAAATATTTAGTAGGCACATCCAGTAAATGTTTACGTTTTGGGGGTTGTACTACATCGGATATGTTTACAAAGGCAGTGACAAGGGGAAAATTGAACTCCTCTTTAGCTTCAGTTGGTCTTCTAGACTAAACAGAATAAAAGAACAAAAGAATCTAGGGTGGTTTACATTCCAATGGGAACTACAGGTTTAGTAGTTCTATGATCAATCTTCAAATGGGAGATTGTTGTTATGTGAAGCCTAATTAGACTTAGAGGTTAATTTTTCCATACTTAATTCAATGCGGGTTCCCCCAAATTTTACTACAGGGGTTTGGGGGCAGTGCCCCCATCCTTTAGGGGTCAAGGGGCAATGCCCCTTGCAGGGTCCTGGGGTAGCACCATAGGCGGGGTCAAAAGGGAAGCGCCCCTTTTGGGGTCCTGGGGTCAGCAACCCCTTTACTATTGTAAAAGGCGTCAGGAGTTATATTTTTCTATTGATTGGCTTATACTAGCCCTAATTTTGTAAGCGACAAAAAGCTTGTGTAAAATGGCTTAGGGTAAGGGATTTTATGATGTATGATGATTTAGTAGCTTCTTGTGGCGTATTAAGTTGTAAGGGATTGCAGACTATATTTAAGTTGAAATCATTGGATAATATTAATATTGGACTCGTTGTTGGTGGACGTAACCCAGGGATTGGGTGAACCACATTAAATCTTTATCTCTTGTGTTCTCTTTTGTGTGCTTTGTTATTTTTTAATATTGGTTATATTTGCATGTAATTGTTATTTTTGTCCCTGTAATCCTGACATCTACTTGATGAAGACCCTTATCACTTAAATGCCCTTTGCTTTATACTTAGACACATATTTGAATAATATAATTTATTAACTCTAGTTGCCACCAAAAACAACCTTTTCATCAATATCATGATATTCTGACACACAAGATCATTGTTTCCCAAGATTTAAAATTTTCAACCTTATTCCAACGAGCTATGGCACTAAGGTGACTAATATACGATACCGACAAAAATAACAACCTTATCATATTTAATTAAATAATAATCATAATTCACCCATTTTGCAAAAATGGCTGAAGAAGCATCAAAATCGACATCTGACAAGATTTGAGTGATCCTGATAAAGAAAGACTATGAATGAACCAGACGAGGTGAGTTATTAAAGATAGACAGTCCCTCCAAGATTCTTGGAACCCAAACCAGAAGCAAAAAATAAAAACTTAGAGCATCATTCAAGTCCCCTAACTCATCCCAGCCCATGAAAATCATCCATTGACTTGCTATAAATAGTAGGTCCCACCAAATGAAGCCATAACCCTAAACATGGTCCTCTAATCACTAGTATTAGCGTTTAAGGACCCATAAATAGGCTAAATCTGTCCACTATCATGGCCATGCTAAAATGCGGACATTATAGCCTCTTCATGTTTCTCCCTCTCCAAATCAAACATATCATACTTTGTTATCAATCATTTTCAATTCACATCACGAACAACCTAAACAAGATATGGATTGATGTCATTGAGGCGATGTGTCCTTGGATTTTGTACCTTATTTGGATGCAATTAGAGGTTTTAATACACAATGGCAAGGTCATTCAAGTATTTTTAAGTCATTTTGTCTAGCATCATTTGATGAATTGGCTAGAAAATAGACAATAATTTTGTTAACAATCAAAAGTTTTAATGTCTTGTGACAAAATGTAGATGTCAAGAGTCAAGATTAGGTATTTTTGCACCAAATTACCCCATCACAAATCAACAAGGACAATTATACTTTTGTCAGGATTATATAAAACAAAATGAACTAATAACCTGAAATAAACAAGTTTTTTTTCACCTAGTTGCAAAGTGGTTCTCCTGAAAATCCATAGAGGTGAGGAAAACAATCTCCTTTTTCGCTCGTTTAATATAACTCATATAGTATGTCATTGCAGAGTTATATAGATATATCAGATACAACATAAGCGAAAGGTAGTTTCTTGCATAGTTTATATTGATATATCAGAAAGGACAGAACCATACATGTATATCTGCAGATAGGTATATTTAATCTTTGCATACAACAGTGATTTGTACATGTTGTAAAGATAATATTGAGTATATCTATCTATCTATCTTATATATATCTATATATATATCAACTATATACATAAGCAACCATATGAGGTATGATTGATCCTCATTCACAGTGTCAAGTAAGACTTTAAGGAAAATTAGTCTCTTGCAATTATGTTTGGAAGGTAATTGTTTCTATATCCTAAGTTAACCACAATGGGGATATTGCAGGACCAATGACCTAGATTTTGGGTGGGAGTGTGGTTTGTGGGTGAGTGAGTGTAGAGTGCCTGTCATGGTCAAAGGGAAGTACCCTTGTAAGGGTCTGACACAACCTAAATTAAGGCCTTCAAGCCCACGTAGGTATTTATGACACATTATTCTCATAATTTTGTCACCATGATTTTTCTTATGCTAAGTCCTCTTGCTTTCTAATCAAATATTCACTTTTCAAAGAATTAGCAGTGAGTGAACTGATTTAAATTAACTCCTAGAATACCACGTATACTCTATATGGCTTTTTTTAAGTGTTTAAAATGTTAGTTTGGCCCTTTAGTAGGCTTGGCGTTCCAGGTTTTTAAAAAAACATGCAATATTAATAAAGGCTGTTTTGCTTGGATATATGATGCAAGGGATGACTAATTTTTATAGGTGTGTTTGAGGGATATGAATAGTCTCCTTAGGGTTCTAGGGATATCTGGCTCTCTAATTCAAGTATCCAAATTATCACAATGCTTTAGAAAGATCTCTTCTCTAAGGGAGACGTCCCTTATGTATTGGTGATGGCACAATGAGGGGAAATTGTTTCTGAGTGCTTTCAACTTGGGATCTCTTGTCCTAGAAGTTGTGACAATTTTAGGGGCGATGAATCACCGGGAGACATTTGCATTATCTCTTCCAAGATAATTGATTTGGTTTAGGGCTTCTGCAATTTGCATTGTAAATCAAGGGGGTAGCCAGAGAATACTTCTGAAATTCCTCTGATTTGTATTTTTTAAATTTAAAATCAAAGGTTTTTAAAAACATAGTTGTGTACAATGTTCCTTTATATAATATAATATACTAATCTTTTATCACAAAATAAGAACGATACTATTAAATTGTTTTAGTAAATATAGGTTATTGATTTCTGTATTGTAAGAGAGCCTTGTTTCTGTTTTCCTTATTTTTGTTAGTGTAGCGCAAAGATAAATACTTATAAATGATAACAATAATTAGGGTGTATTTTCAATCTGTTGTAACAATCTGAAAAGTAATCTTTTGGTATTTTGTTGTATTCAACACATTAAGCTTGACATTGACTTCTGATGAATTTGTCCTTGTTTCCTTTATTATGCATAAATAATGGATCCAGGCTTTTACCTTATTTGAGTACTTGAATGTTACTGAGCTTCACACTATGTTATTATTACAGTCTGCAGCAATACTGGCAGTGGGACTACTTTACCAGGAATCAACACATCCGATGACTATGAAAATTCTTCTTGTATGTGCTTTCTATTTATTTTTCTAATTTCTTTTGTTGAGTTAAACTTTTGCTGCATTTTACTTTAATAATGATTCTCATATACTAAAATAAAGGAAAATCCTCAATCAGAAGCTATTTTTGTATTCTTCCAATCATGCATAGAAAATAATCATTCTTTGGTGAATAGACTTACTTTTGTTTCAACTTTCTCTTAATATAGGAGCAAACTTTTGGATACCATGTGGATTTCTTATTAAAGCTTTTCTTGTGCCAACATAAAATATTATTATTTGTGGGGATGGACATAATTTATAAATTTTAAGCAAAGAACTCTTTAACGAGTTGGTCGGCCTTAACAAATATATATTGTGTTATATGCAGAAAGGAATTCTGTTGGCTGATTGAAAATTTAATGCTTATGATAAACAGATTTTCAGTCTAAGGTTTGACTCCACAAATTGATTGTAAACCATTCAAGCTAGGGTCATCTTATTCCAATTTCACTATTATCTATGTTAGAGCAGTAAACTTATAAAGGATGATATTTTGAAAAACTTTGAGAGTAGCTCATGTCCCTAAATGCTAGGGAATGGATAGCGTGTGAGATCAAGGTGATGGTATGGATTGGTATATATATATATTATAGTGAATAAGCTTATTCAAAAATATGAGGATTCAACATGTTTAAATTGCTCTTGTTATTATCACTATCAAAGTCCTTAGAGTCATCAAGGCAAAAACTGGTTTCCTATTAGTTTTTTTACTTGACATTTTCAGAACAAAAAAATAACATGTAAAGATATACCTTATTTCAAATTAGAATGCAAAGCTTTCTT
Source organism: Cupressus sempervirens (assembly GCA_028749045.1). Classification (NCBI taxonomy): domain Eukaryota; kingdom Viridiplantae; phylum Streptophyta; class Pinopsida; order Cupressales; family Cupressaceae; genus Cupressus; species Cupressus sempervirens. The sequence goes on from CM053793.1 coordinate 638,857,972, forward strand.
GGAATGAATTAAACATTAGAGTTTGAAGCAATTAGTTTCCAATATTCAGTAGAAGCAAATTTGAAGAAATTAGAATGCAAAGCTTTCTTAAAACGAATTAAACATTAGAGTTTGAAGCAATTAGTTTCCAATATTCAGTAGAAGCAAATTTGAAGAAAAACCTATCTTTTTTGTTATTAGGAAAGCACACAAGATTTAAATATACTTATACACAATAGGAACCCATTTTTGATATTTCTCTACAAAGATAACATTAATAATTGTTTATAGATTTGAGTAAGTAAAAAGACACATAAAATTCTATTGAGTTGAATATGGAGGTTCGCATACAAAACTATAAAAGGTATAGTTATTAAAAGTATTTGGTTCACAAGATAATAGTATCAAAAAAAAAATTACAAAAAGGCTTGGACACAAATTTTCAGGGAACTAGGCATATTTCCTAAAATCTAAATCTAAGATACCTTTTGAGGTTTAGTGATGGAGGCATGCACGTGAACCGGATACATGAAAACGTTGGGGTTTTGGTATGTATGGGTGCACATTTATGTATACACACACACACACACACACTATATATATATACAAAAAAAAGAAGAAGAAGAAGAGAAAAGTACGAAGTTGTAAAAGTAAATCATTTTATATAATGATACATTGATACTTGATCATGGATCAATACCAAGTGCAAAAGATAAATATTAAATGCCGATTCATGGTTGAAAAATTTCTGAATAAGCCATATCAAGTACCCAACAAATACCCAAATGTATCCACATACAAACTAACATGCTTAGTACAACACACAATATCAAGAAGAACATTGCACAATCAATTCAAGGAGAAGACAAAGATTAGCCTTGTTGAGACATCGATAATATTAATGAATAATAAATCAATGAAAATCATTGAATAATAATAAAATACGCTTAATCGTATCATCAAACAGATTTAATCAATGGTTATAAGATTCACCAATACTATGGTCAACCACTATAATACTACCACATGATTTATGAGAATGTATCTACTAACAAGTGCAACGATTGGAATATGCTAATAACAATTATTGAGTCATAAATATCTATTGATAACAAGAATGATTTGACTCATCAAAAGATTAGTCACCGATATGATTAGTTAGCACTTATGGTTCACATGAGTTGAAATAATTACTAATTGTTGATGATTAGAAAGACAAATAATAAACAATATTATTGTTTGAGTTTGTGATTGAGGTATGAAGGTACAATTATCAATCATGAGAGGATGTAATTAATGAAGGGAGATATTGATGAATGGACATGAAACATGTCTCTGGAAATTAGTGTTCCACGGGGGTGCACCTTCTCCCAAAAAATCGTGTAATTTTCTGGATGAGGACATTTTTGGGATAGGAGGATGCCTCCAAAGTGTTTCTTTGCTACCCCCCACCTCTGCTACATTTCTTTTCTTTCTCGAGAACATTTACCATGATTTCAAGCCAAGAAGAGGTGTTTCGTTTAGAGGGAATGTCGTTGGGGGACATTGGGAAGTCTCTGAGATGCTTTTAAATCCCTTTGACATGAAAGAAACTCTCATACATTTTCCTTTGAAAAGATCATGAACTTAACAAAAGAAAACCTTAATTAAACCAACCCTACATTGTTTTTAAACATAAAGAAATATTATAAAAGAGATTTAGTCTCACATCACACCCTCAAAACTAAGCCGAATGATGTTTTGTAGAAATATTATTAATTCTCTAGTGTCAACCTTTTGAGCAACAACCTTCAATTTCCATTGACATAGAAGATTTGACATTGTGACTAGGGTGACTACAATGAACAACAATTTCCACTTCATTCCTTCTCTTTCATTCAAATTTCAGAATTTCAAGATAATGTGTTATAATATTTGGAGTGTTTTCAATTTTCTAACAAGTGGTTTTCACTCCGTGATGAATAATATCAGCACAATACAAAATACAAGCCGTTTCTTCAATAGACTCACACCCATTGAACGTATCTTGAGCCAATAACTGATACAACACAACAAATTAATGATAGCTCATGCTGTAATGAGCCTGGTGGCTCACTCCCGACTATGCTAACAATAATTCTTTTCCTTTGTAAGTTTTATATTTTCATGTGTTTCAAGGTATATGATTTGGCAATTTTCACAATATATAAATGACAATGCTTTGAAATGCAAAGTAAATGATTAATTTGGAACACCGATTCAACAATTCAATTGCAATTATTGAAACTTTCAATTATTACAATGTAAGATTCGTATGAATTAAACTTAATTTATTTCACAACCTGGAGTTAGAAGTTTGATGTTGGGAGTGTGAAAAAGAACAAATTGGTGCTGAATATGTAATCCCACATCAATGCTCTTTGGCAGATCAGTAATGTATCCTCCAGAATTAAGATGCAGCCCTCGGTAATGGCAATGCCAAAATATGAGAAAGGTAGCAGGTGTAGTTTTTGCAACACTGCTAAGGCAGACCAGTTCGTACTCAAAGGAAACCCCAAATGGCACCAATTTCTTGTACAGAATTCAAACACCAAGAAGCTGTCCCACAACTCCAAATCGCAGCAGTAAGAGGCAATAGAAATTGCAGCAAGTTACCTCTGAAAACACAGACTTTCAATTGCAGAAATAAGCTGCCCCAAAGTGCTATTCTTTTGTCAATCCACACTGATCGATTTGATTCAAACCCTTGCATACAGACACCCATACATGCTTGAAGAAATATTCTCAAACCCTCATCACTCAATTTCATTAAACATTTACATCACCATTTGAACCACAATTAGAGCCTCTGTCTTGAAGCTGTCAAAGAATATAAAATTCAGGAGTTATTTGACGACCTCAAATGATTGCACAATTGGGGAATCCCTAGTCTCCAATGGCTGAAGTCACCAATTTCAAAAAAGATAAGCAACATGAATAATGAATTCCACTCTGACTAAACATTACTTTTATAATAAATAAATGCGACTTCTTCAAAACATCAAAAGCAAGTATTCCCAAGCTAAAAGCTTCATGAAGGCACTTTTCAATTTAAAGGCTTCTTCAAAACACCATTCATTTAAAATCATTTCTTTTAAGACTTCGGATTATATTCCATGGGAAATAATGATTAATACCCCCATAAGGCACCCAAAGAAATTTATAAAACTTAAACTCAATATATACCGTGGATCCTCAAAACATCTTGCCAAACCACGACGATGACAATGATGGACTGGTCTCACTGTACCTGCTAATTGCTAACAATAGGGGACATTACACATTCCATCAAGTAGTTTGCTGCCATCAATTAGAGGAGACTATCGTCAAGATAGAGAAATAAAGTTTTCAGTCTAGCTGCAGATTTGAGGTTTTTATGTCTTTTAGCTTTCTTGTTGTTTTTGTGATTTTCCAGTTGCCTTCTACCAATCCCTTTAGTTTTGATGAACATTGGATTGTTATTAATACGATTGTAAAATGAAATATCTGAAATGACGGAAATTGTTTTTGATTAAGAAAACAGGATTTTTAAGGGCCCCTGAAACTTTGTACATAGCACTAAGAGATTTAACCTTTAAGCCCAAAGAAATTAATGGAAACAAAACTAGACAGGGCCAGCCACCAAACAAAGGCCAACCACAAAATGACAAAAGAAAACAACAGAAGGAAAGCTAACAACAATAGGAAACCAAACAAGCAAACGACACCAAAGAGACCCAAAAAGGACATTAATCCATGTTCTTGAGGGGCTCCGTAGCCTGTATTTCTGGCTGGTCCATCTTGCCCGCAACCTCTTTGATTTGCATAACCTCAGTAGAACCAGCAGAAGCCATCTTTCTGGTATTGGATTTGGTCCTCTTCCCAGGCCTTTTTACTATCATTAGGGCCACCTTGATCATCAAGAACTTCAATTATGGTCTTCTTCTCAGGTGAATTCTCCATTTTTCTTATGAGAATTTTAATGTGCTCATTGGACGCCTTAAGAATATTGTAACCTTGATTTGCAATGCCTCTCAAGGAGTCCTCTCTATTGTTTACCTTGTTGTCCAACTCCAGCGTTTTAGCCTACAACCTGTAGAAAGCTGCCATATCAGTTAAAGATCCCATACCAGGGCTCTACTTGTCAACAACAATAGCCTTCTAATAATTAACTTTACCCTCTAGGGCCACCATCCTATCCTTGATATCATTTATCTCATGGGCCAGCCATTTGATGGACCTGAAGTTATCCAACATGCTGTTAGGGGCATTGTTGTGAACATTGATATTCGCCTCTTTGCTGGAATCATTGATGATCAACATCGAGGGATCAATAAGTTCACCGAGATCAACCTTGCCAGGCTCCACTTCCCTAACCATTAGGTCAATTTTTTCTCTAGCAAAACCAAGCCTCATAGAATTCATGTCCATGTTCTTCCAAACAATCTTCTTTCCCCTGGGAAGGGAACCAAACACAGGTGGGGGGACATGGGTCTCTTGAACAGGAGGCTGATCTTGTATATCAGATTAAACATTCATACTCGGGTTGTCCTCATCGCTTGGAGGGGAATCAACCCCATGTTGGTCGTGAATAAGTTTCAGAGAAGCATAGAAGTACTATTGGCAGAGTAGTCTTTGAGTTACAAAAACGAGCTCAGTTTTGCGGCCTAGCGAGTTTTTAAAACTTGTATTGGCCCAAAAGAACTTGCCAATTTTTTGGGAAAAACTTTGCCAAAAACTCAGCGAGTTTTTGTCAAAAACTCGGTCATAGTTATATATGAATACTTTAAGGCAAAAAAAGTCCTGTTTTTATTTCATTCTTCATTCTTCAATTATATTTTGCTGAGGGGAAAAATAGTCTTCTAAACACTTGCAAACTGATTTCTATTGATTTGAAGCTGATTTGAGGAACATTTGAAGCTGAGTCTTTGACGAGGATGACATCAATGACTTGGAAAGGTAGGCTATGGAGGAGAGGGTTGATTTTGTTTCACACTAGATGACATTGAGTTTAATAGGTAGTCATTTCTAGTTCGAGGAGAAGCTAGAGGCTGAGCTACATCTAGGATGAGGACGCACCAAAATGAGCTAGACATACCAAGCGAGGAGGCACTATCATGCCCAGTGCTAAGAAGAGGAAGATGTAGCTTGAATGATGTGTTTACTTTTAGTTTTACATAAATTATATAACATTTTGCTTACAACAATGATCATTCCTCATGAGAATGCGATTTTGTATCTAGTTTGTGTTTAAGTATATCTAGACTAAGCTTGTTTCTTTTGTGTGCTCTTTTATTGACTCATTTCGATTCATCTTCTCATTGAATTTTGCAAAAAAATAATAAAAAAATGTCTAATTAAATTTAAGCAATTTTTCAAGTTGACGAGTTTTTGCTGAAAACTGACTGAGTTTTCCTCGAATTTATTATTTGGGCCTTGGCGAGTTTTTGGCTTTTGTGAGTTTTCCAACTATGTAAAGGAGTACCCATGACCAACGTTTCACTCACTTCCCCACTCCTTTTGTCTTTTTTTGGAAAGCTGGATTCTTTTGGTAGTTCCCACATCTTCAGTATTAGTATCCATCTCGATATCATCCTCATTATAGTCATTAGAGGAAATGACCACTTTTGTTTGTTTATTGGTCGTAGGGGTCTTCTTTCTTGGAGGACTCACTTTTCCCTATTTCTCTTGAATCTTTTTCCCATATTTCTTCCTGTTGGAGCTCACTTCCTCTTCCTGAGTTTTCATATCTTCTTCCTGTAATGCCCCTTACTCAAAGGTCACTAAAAACTACTAATACTGAACTATGTAATTACGTCAAACACTTGGCATGTAGTCTGAACTGTGCAATGTAAAATACTGAATATGTACTAAGCAATTTCATCAAACACTTGGCAAGCAATCAACTACACTACTGAAATATAAAATGCTGAAGGAAATATTTGTTGAGCTACAATTCCACACTACTCCATGATACCCAAACAGTGCCAATATATATATACGCATTCAATTAAGATGTTGCCGCTCTTACAATCAATTACAACTTCAGATTACCAGTAATTTATGGTCTTCTACTAAATAAACAATGCATTGACAAGATTGATTACAAAGGATTGAACATGCTTTTGTATCACTATCCAAGATATACCAATGTCCTACGCAGCTGGGTACAAACAGAGACTAAATTCATAATCTTTCTTGTCACATGAACAACAATTGACATTTAGAAATGCATCTAGCATATACAGAAGTGACTTTATTCATTAAACTCTCATATACAACATGTATTCAGATAATTGTAATTGAAAAGAAGAACCTGGAAATGATGCAATCATGTTATCTATATGCTGAAGATACAATGATCAGACTGCGACCTTAATCTATCCCAAATCCAGCAACTGTACGGTCTGCAGGTACAGCTGTACTTGTACGGCCCTATTCGATTTTAGTATAAATTATTTCCTTCTCAAAACGGTGCTAAATCATGCATAGTCTGAATCGCCCAGGTCTTAGGAATGCGAAGAAATTGGCAACTTGAATTTCGAACCAGGTATGATGAATTTATGACTCCAAATATGCTTCCAGTCTGATCTTCGAAAATGACCAGTTCTGCATCGGATTTGTGCATAAATATTGTTCCACTCTTTGCAAAACCCTTCTAACAAATATGATGCAATCTTTTCACCAAAATGACTCTAGAAATGTTCACTTTCAACCCTAGTCCGAAAACTCAATGAAGCTCAACATGAAATGGTTGAATACCACTTCCAATGTGCAACCCTTCAGAAGATCTTTCACTTCCTCAGTTATGCGATCTACTGGGAGGTATCGTTCCCAAAGACCAATAGACTATTTGAAACCCTTGGCTTCACAATAGACCATGTGATTGTATTCACAATTTGATGTCAAGAGAAATGATAAAAACTGGATGATGAGAATGAAGCCCAGGATGCCTATTTATTCTTTTTCTCCACTTTCTCCAAAAACTTCTAGAACATTATTTTATTTTATCTATTAAGTGACTTTATAAAATATTTTTTATAATTCAAGTCACTTTATTAAATTAATTAAATATAAAGTTATCTTTTAATATTATTTTATTTGATAACTTTATAAATAATTAACTTAATACCACTTATTTATTTAATTAAAATAATTAATTAGTCATCCTCATAAAATATTCATTATTTTGGACAACTTAATTAATTAAATTAATTAAATCAAATTACCGACAAAACGGGGACATTACACTTCCTCATAATACTCTTCTTGAAAGGAGATATCCATCTTGACTTGCTTCTTAACCAGAGTAATTTTCTTTTCTTTTTTAATAGAGCTCATAGGGGTTTTGGAAATCAGCCGCTTTCCCCTCCCCTTGGATTTTGTTGTATCCTCTTCCTCCGAATGGATACCCTCGCTATCTTCAGTTTCAAAATAGCCTCGAGACTCCTTAGACTTGTCCTGCTCATCACCCATCACACGCTTCTCGTCAATAAATTTAACAAACAGAGTGAGCCTTGATCTACTCATACATAAGTAACACAAGGCCATCATGGAGAGGAGGGTTAGAGAGCTCTTTATCCCTCAAACCATTAATGCTAGCATTCATGGAAGAGTACAAATAAAAAGGAATAAAATTTTTAATCCCATGCCTAAAATGATTTAAAATAGCAAAGTGATCAGAACAAACCCCAAAAAAAAAAGCCATCCAAAGTGACATAGTAAACAATGACATGAAGAACGAAATGCCATAGTTTCTTAATACAACTTGGTTGGAAGTAGGTCTTACCTTCAATTTTTTTTAGGGCTTCGCTCTCCATCGCCTCCTTTGGAAATTCATGAATAGCAAGATCAGAGAATTTCTGGTCTCTATAAAACTTACTTCCCACAATTGGGGTGCCCATGACTTTGGAAATAAGTTCCTCGGTCACATTAACACTCTAACTACCCCCATTTAACATGCCTTCATCCCAATTCTTTAGGAACAACTTTGTTACATCCGGTCTACTACCATGAAGCCTCTCCATGAATGTAGTCAAGCCACTTCTTTGTAAGATACTCTAGACCTTCATACGCCTTCAACATTTCTCACAATTGGATGACTCCCTCCATTTCCATTGCCCACTCATATTCTTACTATTTTAATTGCTCTCAACAACTTTGTCACAGAAGACGAAAGTTTTTGCATAAAAAACTAGAAGTAGTTGAATGAAAATAAACATCAAGGCTCTGAAATACACCTAGAATATGTGCGGAGTTGAAGTGAAATAATTATTTCAACCCTCCTTACACCCCAATTGGTGCATCGTAATTACCAACAAATCCTTTCTAAGTACCTCCATATTCATTAATAATGACCCTTTCGTTTCCATTTATTATATCATACTCAATGCTTGACATGACCTCCGTAGGCAAGCTCCTTTCACCTTGCCATGTCATCTTTAAGTCACACTTCACCGCCACATTAACCATCAAATCAACAACCATATTTGATTCCCTATATTCATCCATTGTTCTAAGAATGTCCCTTATTTCCTTTATGATATTATCTATAATCCATGAAGTACTAGATAAACCTTTAAGACATTTAATTATATTCATTGACTCACTCTCTAGCCAGAGCCTAGAAACACCAATATCTTTAGCCAATTTCGTGACCTAGAGGGCAACCATCGCTTCAGGAAGGTGGTTCATCTTAATTCACAAGGGAAGTGCCATTGCTGCCATGCAATGGCCAAATTGATTTCTTATCACTCCCTCGCACCTAGCCAACCCAGGATTTCCCATGGTTGCCACATCAAAGTTTGCTTTGCACCAACCCTCCTAAGGGAAAGGCCATCTACTTTCCAACCTCCTATTATTAGTTGGACTATAGTTGTGCAAATTCTTAATAACAAACTTAAGTCGAGGAAAACCAAGTCCTTTTCTATTAAGATTATCCAAAATGATATTATCAATTTTCGAAAAGACCACCCTAGGAGGATCAATTTTTTCTTTGAATATTATGTTGTCTCTCTTTCCAAATACCCCATAGGATATGGGGAAGCGCCATGTCCCACATAGATTTGAATTCCATAGACATGAAAGGGGGGGACCATTGAGAGAAGTACATTGTTATTTCAGCATGCAAGGTCCTAGCAAGATTGACTTTCTCCAAAAAAAGGAACCAAATCTCTCTTGGAAAGGAACAATGAAGAAATAGATGATTCACAGACTCCACCTTAGAGTGACATAGTATACTCATATTAGGAAGGTGAAAGCCACGTTTGCACAAGTTTGTATTGAGAACTCTGTTTTGAAGAAGGATCTAGAAAAAAGATGTTCACTTTAGGAATAAGGTTAGGAAACCACGCCTTGGCCCATTAAGGACTTTCCCAAGTCTCAAAATCGTCTAATAAGCAGGAGCAACATAAAAGCAACTAGAAGCCGTGACAACCCAAACCAAAGAATCCTGCCTGTTAATAAGCACTACAGAAGACAACATGGTCATAAGAGGCTTTAGTCTAGGGGAAACCTCACATAAGTTCACCCATCCTCCTTGAGATCAATAGTTAGCCACACTTTGATCCTTCCATTCTTTGAACAAATCCATGTCTTCTTGGGTACCACACGACAACTTGTCCTCCCAAAAAAATATGGATTCACCATTACCCAGTTTCTATTTGATCTTCTTAGAAGCAACATCTCAAGCCTTAAGAAGCTTGTTCCAAATGCAAGATCCTCTAGGGATATCATTTGAGAACAAGAAACCCCTAAAATGAGGATTGACAAAAAGATAATTGAACTTCAAGATTTTGCTCCATTCGCCATTTCTATTATAAATTCTCTAAACTTGTTTCGCTAGTAAATACTCATTAAACAATACAACTTTCCTCAATCCTAACCCTCCTTGATTTGTAGGAAGACGCACTTTATTTCAAGAGATAAGAGGAAGCCTTTTGTGATCATCAACACCCAACAATAAAAACCTTTTTTGAATCCTTTCAATGGCTTCTTTAAATTTGAAAGGAATATGAGAAAGGCTAAGAGCATAGGTAGGAAGATTTTGAAGAGTTGATTGGAGGAGTTGAGCCTTTCCTTCTTGACTTAGAAGAACCCCTTCCATCCAACCAAGTTCTTATATAATTTATCAATGAGGCCATTCTAGAAAGAGCCTAAAGTTTTAATCCAAGAGGGAGGCTACCGTAGGTAGAAGGAAGCTCAGCAAAAACACAAGGAGGAATGCCAACAATCCCACTTTGTTTTTCCACCGAGGTATGAATAAAAGAAAGGAACTCTTGCTCCAGTTGATAAGCTGTCTCGTTGCCGAGCAATAACAATTCAGAATCTCCTTCATCTTTCTTGCATCCTTAATAGTAGTTGGACCACCAAGAATGGTATCACCCACAAATTGTTGATGGGAGAAGATAGCATCATTAGATGAAGGTTCAATCCGTTCCAAAAATTTGGATTGAATGCCTGCCGAAACCAACCTTCCAAGACACTCAACAATAATAACAAAAAGGACATGAGAAAGAGAGTCCCCTTACCTTAAGCCTCTTGTTGGTTTGAAAAAAGAAGGCGGCCTTCTATTAACCATAACAACCAAAGAGGCAGAGGAAATCAATTGAGAGATTAATTTACAGACTTTATTGCCAAAGCCAAAAGAATTTAGAACATTGAGTAAAAGATCCCAATACACCTGATCAAAGGCTTTATAGAGATCATGTTTAAGAAGAAAACCTTGCTTCTGAGCTGCTTGCAAAGAATGGATAGCTTCATGTGCCAGGATAATAGAGTCAAGAATCTGCCTTCCAGGAGTAAAGCTAGACTGTTGAAGAGAAATGATCATGGGGAGAAGCTCCAACAGTCTAAGATTAAGAACTTTTGATATAATTTTATAGAAAGAATTACAGAGACTTCGGGATCAAAACCAAGAAAGTAGCATTGACGGCCTTTAAAACATTCTTGGATCCAAAGAATTCTTGATTAACCTTAACAACATCATCTTTGACAATATCCTAGAAATGCCGAAAAAAGAACAAGGGGAACCCATCTAAGCCAGGGGCTTTATCTCTTTCAAAAGAAAAAAGAGTCTTCTCCACTTCATCCATTGAATGAATAGCGCAAAGCTTCTTATTTTGTTCACTAGTAATGATCACAGTAATGTGGGAAAGACTCCTTTGATTTTCTTTGGATAAATTAGGATCAACAGGAAGTAGTTCCGCACAAAAATTCCTAGCTTCTAGGACAATAGCTTCTTCCTCCCAAATTGTGGTGTCATGTTTGACAAGCTTGGATATCCTGTTGGTATCTTGGTGCTTAAGAGCAGTAAGGTGAATAAACCTGGTGTTTTTGTCACCCTCTTTCAACCAAATGGATTTGAATCTCTGCCTCAATAGGGTTTCCTCTTTAGCTATGATGTCATGATAACTTCTTGAATGTGGTTAATTTCCATAAGGATGCCAACCTTGGTCTCAAAAATATTCTGAAATTCAGTCTTATATTTTATCTTTAACATTCCTGAGTTTCTTGGCCACTCTAAACATAGCAGTACCATCATTTTGATATGGCCACCATTCTTGGATCTTATCCCTAATATTTGGATGTCCAAGCCACATTTTTCCAAATCTAAATTGAAAGCTCCTTTTAATATTCAAAGAGTCAAGCACCAGAGATATGGGGGAATGATCCAAACCAATTCTAGCCAGAGTTGAGAGGGAACAATTGAGGAAAGATAACCAATTAGGTGTAATCAAAGCCCTATCTAATCTGACTTGGATATGTTCATCTCCCAATCTTCTATTAGACCAAGTGAATTAACCCCTTGAAGGTCAACATCAATGAGGGCAAGATCATTGATAAGATACATAAGATGCATTTTGCTATCTAGATCCACCTCCGAGCCACCCTTTTTCTCATGAGTTTTAAATGGAGTATTAAAATCCCCCTTTATAATCCATCTCCTATTCTACATAATAGTATTAAAGTTTCTGATTTTGTCCCAATATCTGGCAAGTCCACGCTTAGTGTTAGGAGCGTACACAATAGAAATATTCCACATATCTCCATCTTTCAAATTGGAAAACTTAACAGTCATGAAGTTATCTCCTTCAAAAAGAATCTCCCCTTTACATTTGGAAGCATTCCAGAAAATAACTACGTTGCCAGAAGCCTGTTTAGATTTTCAACCGATAGCAACAAAATTCTTACCTAATTTTAGAGAATCCATTCTTTCCTTATTCATCTTAGTGTCTTGGATCAAAACAATAGCAGGTCTATGGTCCCTACTAAGGTTTCTAAAAACATCTTGCTTATGTGGTCCATTTAGACGATGAATATTCCATGAGATGATGTTCATTTTCTCTTTTGGGAGTAGGCTTCCTAGATGGTTAGATGAGTCCCATCCGCTATATTCTTGCATGGTTCATCTTGTCTAACCATGATTGCCCTTTTACTTCTTGGAGTTTCCCGTTGGGCTCCTACATTAGCCTTGATTGTGCTTCTTGTAGCAGCAAGAGAAGGACCTCTGTTGTTGTTCTTTACTTTCGTCTTAGAAACAATTTCCCACTCCTCATTTGAAGCTTCTTCTCCTTCACATTGAGCAAATAGTGGCTCCATATTCCTTACCAATGGATTCAAAAATTTAGTCTTCCTGTTTTCATCTGATTCAGAGGACTGCATGCTTGAGCCTCCCAAAATATTACATGGTTGGGCATTCTCAAAGGAATACCCTTAGGGGTCACACTTTCCTGAGAGTCTCCTTTATCTTGAAACTTTCGCTCTTCCAAAGATTGATCTCCAGTTGAATTAGGCACCATCAAGACATTCTCTATGTCTTCCTGCATTGAGTTAGAACCACCTTCTTCCAAGATATTCGTACCTTCCTCCTTTTCATTCTCCTCTGATATATGATTTCCTTTGCCTTCACAATGAGGGCTCCTTGTCACCTAGGTGATTGGGTTACGCTCCTTCTGCCTTGACTCAACATTCTTATCGGACTCTAAATCAGCATACTTTTCAGATTTAGATCTAGCTATAATGGGAGCTTCATTCATCTTATCGTCCTTCTTTCCTTGATTCTCCGAAATTCATCTTATCATCCTTCCTTGAGGCTTTCCAAGCTTTGTCCTTCGCAATAAAGGAGGGGAAAAACTTAGCTATATGACTTGCCTTTTTGTAGTGAAAGCATGCATATGGGATGCTTTCATAATCAAATTTCTTTAGCCACTTGCCAAGTTTAGAGTGTATTTTAATGACCTCTGGCATATCTTTACCTTGTTTGACTCCCACACAAATCGTGGCATAAGTTAGCCTTCTACAAGACACCGACATTGGGTCAATAGACAAGAGCTCACTGAAAGCCCCACTGTACCATAAAAAACATCCTCATACCGAAATTTGAAAGGGAGTTCTGGAAACCTCACCCAAAGAGGGGCCTGGACAAAAAATGAATCATTCAAATCCAGGTTAGGAGAACATTTCTGAAGGGTCAGGGAAGACTTACCAATCAACTTGGGTGCAAAATAGAAAATGCTTGTGAAGTCCTTGTGGCAGGAAAAGGCAAAGGAAAGGAACCCCTTCGCCATAGCTGAAGTCTCCACATGACCTTTCAGGTCCCATTTCTTCTTAGCAAAGGCTCTAACCACATCAATATTCGATCTAGGGCCAATGAACTTACCAACCAGAGTCGTTGTTGTCAGCTCAATATTATGGTCAATAAGCTTGTCTGAAACAACAATTGCGAATTTCCCTTTCTCCTTATTTGAAATGTCTTTGATATCAAGAAAACTCGATTTGCTTGTTGGTTTGACCCAAAAAGAGTTGATCACAACTTTGTCCAAACCTGATCATCTCGAGAACGTAGTGGATGACAGGATAGGCCAGCCTTACTATTAACACCTCAAGAGAACGCTTGCTTTTGGAGAATCTCTGATTCAGCAAACTCCTTCTGAATCTCCCCTTTCCCCAGGTCTTTTTGGAATTACCGTGGGTCCCCATTAGGCTCAACTTCCTTAGCTTGCTCAGGAGCACTAGAATCATGGGAACTACTCTTACTCGATGGATTCACGCCCTACCTAGCAGAGTTCCTACTCACTCCCAAATTCAGATTTGCTTCTCCCTCCCCACTCGCCATCCCAATCAGTTCCAATTCCTCCTCTGATACCAATTTCTAATTTGGGGATGAGTAAACACATTTCGTGGTCAGGGAACCTTAGGACCTAGGTTTGGGAACCTAGGTGGAACAACAAGGAGACACTAGCAGGGAAGTGGTGCTGACATAATGATACTGATAATACATATAGTATTACTATTAGCACTTCAAAAAATAGTATTTAAAGGAAAATTGTTTAACATTATATCAAGAATCTGGTATTAGTATTCAAATGGCAAAGGTCAAAATTGGAAATATCAAATATTGACATTACAACAATAAAAATGATGGAAATTGTTGTTATAATGTCAATATTTGATATTTCCAATTTTGACCTTTGTCTTCTGAATACTAATACCAGATTCTAGAAATAATGTTATACATCTTTTCTTTTAAATACTATTGTTTCAAGTGCTAATAGTAATACAATATGTATTATCAGTATCATTATGTCAGCACCACTTCCCTGCTGTCCTCTCCTTGCTGTTCCACGTAGGTTCCCAAACCTAGGTCCTAAGGACCCCTGCCTGTGAAATGTGTTTCCTCATCCCCCCAATGAAAGGTACCTAAACCCTGTGGAACACTGCCTGAAACATAGCTTATCATTCCATTTCACAAGATATAAGAAGACATTTCCTTCCACTCAATTAGTCATTGATTTGGAAATTTATATAACCCTTAATTGGATCTGCTCAATTGAGCATGTGCCTATTTGACATAAACCGGTTGCAAGCACATATTACAAATTCAAGACAACACTTGTGATTGCAGGTGAAGAAGGTTTATATCAGAAATATCATCAACCATTTGTTCCAAGTTATTATATCAGGTCAGATATAGAATCTATATAACTATAGGCGATATCTTCTATATTAGAGACAAAAGGTACATATTTCTTTAATCAATACCATATCTCATTGCGTATTCATATTTGTTGTACTTGACATAGTAGAGATCACTGCATTTAGTGCATAATCATATAAATTTCACTTTTAGCATATGTATTATTGGATATATCTAAAATTGCAAGTGATATTGTTCATATTCTCCATTACATAGTTTAATTGGAAAGATTAGATAGTGTAAGTGTGTGGTCATTGAAGTAATTGTCTTGATATTCCAAGATATCCTAAAAGGGGCATTACAGATTTTTGGTATTTCAGTAATAGAGTTTGTATTGCTACATTTCATGTCATAATGTTGTATGATGGGTCTTAGATCACAGGAAGTTAATTTCTGTTCCACAGGCTATGTTTAGCTTCGTGGATGTTAAAATTATCTTCTCTTTCTTTGTAAAAATCTGCTGTAAACTTTGTGGCCATGGCAAGGGCATGTTCTAGTTGTATCATGCATGCTTGTGTTCCCACTTCACTCCCATTTTCATTCTACCCCATTATTGCATCGATTTTTGCTATTCCCAATAGCATGGAGTTTATGTTGTCACATTGCATGCTATAGTGGTGTATGGTGATTGTTAGAAAATAAGAAGCAAATCATGCATAGTTAACATTGCTTGGAAGCCATTGTGCTAGATTTTTAGCATTGAGAATGAAATCTTGTTGTAAAATGTAAAGGATCTTTGACAAAATATTTCATGTTGGATTATGAAGGATGAAATTGGACGTAGAAGTGGTGGTGACAATGTGCTTGAACGGGAACGCTATGCTATTGCTGCAGGCCTTGCATTGGGCTTAGTAACATTGGGTGAGAACATTGGCATGCACTAATAATATTTGGATTGGATCTTGATTTCCTGTTTTGCTTATTTTCTTTTTGCATAACAATAAACTTAGTGCCTTATATTTGACAATGACTAATATGATTGTATAAACTGTGGAATAACTTCTGTTTTCAGGACGAGGGAATGATGCATCTGGATTTGCAGAAACCTTGGTGAACCGTTTATTTCAGTACATTTCAGGTTCCATTGAACCACATAATGTATGTTCCTACTGATAGCTAATTTCTAACACCTTTTACATTGTATAAAGGAGAAATAATATAATAACTAACAAAATTGATAATGACTTGAATACATATAATTAGGAAAATGATTTTGTGATGGCATTTGTTGGTTTAATTTGAAAAAAATGGAACAACTCTTTTTCAGGAGTCATTTTCTATGGAGTACAGTTTGGAAATGCCTAGTACTGGGCAAGTATGTTTACTAAGTTGCATATTGTCTTTGCTTATCTAGTAAACACTAAAGTTTTGAGAATAGAAAGAAAGCATTTGGACAATCTTCATTATTATGGGTGATAGAATGTTTGTTAGTAGAGACACTAATCACTATATTTTCTTTTCTTTAGGTAATGGATGGATCGTTTATAAACCTTGATGTGACTGCACCTGCTGCAACAGTTGCCTTAGCCTTGATGTTCTTAAAGGTAACATCAAAATACAATGTTCTTCCTAGGATACTATTTGTTGCTAATAAAGCCTGCAGTTCTTCAACTTACAGAAATCTTGGGACATGTTTCTTTGTTGTTATTTACATAAATGTTTTTTTAATCTGTATATCCAGTCAGATTGTGAAGTTGTGGCATCAAGACTTTCTGTTCCAGATACTCATTACGGGCTGCAGTTTGTGAGGCCTGACTTCATTTTGTTGCGAGTTATTGCTTGTAATATGATCTTATGGGAAAGGTACAGTAATATTTTTAAAATCTGTCACTAGGTCTCATAGACTTGCATAATATTCTCTAGTGAGATTCTAACACTCTCGTTGAACCTGCAGAATCAACCCTAGTGAGACGTGGGTACAAAATCAGATTCCAGTTATAATGAAGGAAGGAGTTAGGATTATGGCAGAGAATTCAGATGACATACCAGGCAATGTAGATATGGAGGCTATCATTCAGTCTTTTGCTAATATTGTGTGTGGGGCTTGCCTTTCAATTGGTAGGCTATTTCCATTTAAAATTTTGTCTAACGATACTTCTTTTGTTAGAAAATTATTGTTTCACTAATATCAAGTCACCTTTTTCCTTTCAAATCTTGCTTTTTTGTGCTGTCAAAGTGCTTCTTAAATACATAAAGTCCAGTAGAATTATAGTTTAGTGACTTTTTTGCATATTAAGAAATTTTTCTATTTAGTAATTAAAAATATTTGTAAAGAAATAGAAAATTGAAATTAAGCTCTCACCCAATTCTATTAGCTTGAATATTTGATACAACACCCATTGAAAATCTAAATATAACCACCACCACCTGAAAACTGTTTTGATCTTCTCTTTTGAAAATAATTTAATTAGTTAATCTAATATCATATTTACTATTGGAACCACCAAGCTTATTTATAAAGACAATTTTAGTGCAATAAAGTGGCCATCCAAATCAAACATTATAAGGCTTCATGTAATATTTGGTTGGAAGTGTTTTTGAGCACTTTTGGAGGGAAAAATAAATTCAAATATAAAAGGGCCTAAAAGGAATTTATAAAAGTAGGTCAGATGGATCATTGAGATCATCCATGTTTTTGTGATAGAAATTTTTTCTAAGTGCTTAGTCAATTGCCAACCACGGCCTGACTTCCCAAGGGATGATTAGAGGTCTCCCTTCACTACATTATGATAACCAGCCTAATGTTATAACGAAGTTGGGTAAAGATTATGCAGCTGTCATATCCCACAAGATAGATAAGTTGATCCCTTGTGTGTGTTAATAGTATGTTCTGATCTCACCATCATGGGATCATGGTTATTGAAAAGCAGTACACCCCTAATCCTAGCTTGGCTAGGCACCTCAAGATTAGTAGGTTTTATTAATAATATCTGGTCCTTGTTGTGCAATGCAAATGAGGCTTTTTGAGTGTACATTGTATCAGTATTATCCTAGTTTTCACAACACTGACATATGCTTATCATTTGAAGTGTTATAAAAATTCAAATACTTAATAATAAATATTGGCATATATTTGGTTTAATTATTGTTGTCTTGTTTGTTCAATTATTGCATGAATAAAAACAAAAAGAATTACGGAGGTTACAAAGTCATTAGAAAGGGGGTTATACAACTGTTGTTTTGAAAGAGGAGATTTTGAGTCTTCTTTGAAGTGGATTGGCCTGTGGAGTTAGAATTGGTTGCTTGTAACCAATATGGCGACAAGTTCAATAAAAAATACATTCAAAATAAATGTAAACAAAATAATATTTATATTTTTTGACTGATTAAAATAAGAAGCATGTTCCATAGTAGAATGAGTATAAAATAGGAATTTCAAAGAAAAACAAGAGCTCATTTGTAAAATGACAAATGTAGGGAAAACAAAAAATCAAGAATATGGGAAAAACGTGTCTTGTGCAAAGATCCCCTATGATCTCCTTTCCAAAAAATGGGCTTTTGCTCGTGTAAGAATCACAGCTAATCATTTCGAAACTTCTTTACATAGTCTTCAATTCTATTCATACAATGGTAAGCAAGAATAGAATTTCTGCAAGGATGATTGGTATTTTGTTTTGCTTTCACAATGAGTGAAATTGCTTCTTTTGTCATTAAAAAGTCTTGGAATGCTTTTTTTGAAGTTATGAGGGTGTTTTGGGTTTATAGCCACAATAGGAAACAAAAAACCAAAAAAAGTGACACATCTATTGTTAAGAGGTTTGCTATGCATCAAAGTTGGCGTAGGTTTGCTTAGGCTCACCCTTGAGGAGCTCACATCTTTAACAGTACTTTAACAAACTTCTCTATGCACTGAACTCGGATCCGTATTTGGGCCAAATCAAACTTGAATTTGTAGGTCTCATGGGCTGAACCACTTAGCTTTCAATTAATAAAATTTCTGCATCAAGACAAAAGGTGGCTATTTATTTCATTTTTGTGTTCAAAGTGGTTGGTGTTGTTAAGTTTGTAGTTACAATCAGATTGATATGATCATGAGTTTCATTATTGATGATAATATAAATATTCCTTTATATATATATAATATATAATATATATATTACATATATTATATTATATTAATTTTATATAATAATAATAATAATAATGTATATATTATACATATGGTTAGTTATATTATTTTATGCTAACTAATGATGTTTAAACCTTGGAGACATGTCTCTTCAAAAGACGTCTCCTTCTCTCATACTTATATGAGATTCAAATCTACATTTGAAATATATCTATAACAATGGCAATATTATTACATTTGCAGACATGATTCATGTTACTTAACATGGTATTAGAGCATAATTGCAGGTGTAAATTGAATTAAAAAAAAAGATAGAATAGGAATAGGGCATCATGATAGGGAAAATCTAATGGAAGTACCAACAATGAATACTATTGCAGACATGATGTCGAAGGAGATTGTTAGATATTTTCTTTCACACCTACATGATTGGGAGATAAATGAAAATCAGAGGAAATAAATTAGTTAGTTGATTTATACAAGTTTCTAGTTGACTGCTTATATTGGATATAAATTCTAATTCAAATCAGTAGACCAGTTGGAAGCCTATTCTGTATAGAAATTTTGATTCAGATGACAAACTAGATCATATGGAGCTCCCATATTGTTTGGTGACAAGATATTTTTGTTCATGCGACAAATACGAGCCCAACCAATCCTTTCTTGGTTGATCACCATATCTGAAGATTCCACTCACACAATCTGCCAATCAATGCAGATCTCTGCTCATGCAGATAAAGGTTTTCAAGAATGTCTTCATCTAAGATTTGATGTCCACTACAGTTCATCATTTGGTGTCAACACAAGCCTCAAGTTATTGCCACTGTGACACCCGGTCTGATCCTAGCAGTGATTCCGACTCACAAGGCCTGATCCAACTTGTGGAACTATGCAGACTCCCATATTTAATCAACTAGGCTCATAAACCGCCTGACCCACCCAGGCAAGATTTTTTCCTTTTCTCATTTATCGCATGAAATCCATACCAAGAAGGAAACTAAATTGAATCTGCAACAATCCTATTTAAATGAAAATTGTATCTTGCTCAAACTGCAAATTGTTAATGTATTCCTGAATTTGCACTTTGCTCAAGAAGTGGAGCAAGAATATCTACAAGAGTCATATCTCTATTTGTTTTGGTTGTATTCGGGCCTTTAGTGCAAATGCTTTTCGATATTTTGGTCTGCAGATTCGCAAAGGAGATCACAAAGATTCTGAGCCTTAGTCTTTTTCATCTGGTTTGGCTAGCCCAAAAAGAGATCAGAAGTATTCTAAGCGTCAATTCATTTCTTGAATAGATGACTACATTGGGTAGTGTTTGATGTTGTAGTCTGACGACCTCAGATAATGTTTGATACTGATTACCTAGGTTTTACACTACGATACAAACAATTTTCAAGCAAAAGGATATTGATATTGAATTCTACCTACATGAATAGGAAGGAAGTCTCATGCCCACTTTGTTATGCAGAGGGATTTTAAAACCTTTAGAAAATCAAATTGCACATGCATGCATGCAGATTTCATAAATTTCTCTCAACAAAGGGTCAACACATGATTGTGTTGCCCATTCAAATCTGCATTACAACTAGGTTTTCCTATAACATGATATGAGACAAGAATATATAAACAAATAAATGCATGAAATTACTGAGGATCCTCCAATGGCTGACAAAGACCATTGGAGGATCTTTAGAAAACCCCTATGCAAAGGCCACTCTCAAAACAACAGAGAAATCTAGCCAATAGGAAATGAAAAATAAGAAAATACTAAACTATTAAGATCTGATTTTCAGATTTCTTCCAAAATGATGATCTAAATAAAAACAAAAAGATGCATGTAGAATACTACACAATCACAACTATATAACACTAAAAGCTCAAGAAAATTACAAGAAAACTCAAGGACTTCATTCTATTCACTTTCTCTCAAAAATCTCTCCAAAATTTCTCTCCAAAAAATCTCTCATACAATATGCGCTCTTTCTCTTTTTGAAAAACCTTCTAATGTAACTCCCAAGAAACCATCATAGCTTTCTTGTGGTAGTTACATTTTGAATGCCTATACATGATGCTTTAGGAATATTCATCATTTTCTTCCTTTTTGTTTTTTCCATAAAACATTTTCGAAAATTAGAAACTTTTAACACACCCAAAACAAACTAAAATAAAGTCATACTAAGTCCCAAGTGGATAATGTTGGGTAAGCTTATAAGAATGTCACCGAAACATTTCCACCACATAAAAAACGGACATTTATTTTAAAACATAAAACTCTAAACTCACACACACACTAACATTTCAAATTACAGATTTTAAACTCAAATCTTTTTGATATTTGCTTTGTGCTCTTGCATTTTAGTTATATTGCAGGTTGTCTTCTTGTCGCCACTAGACTTCTTGTCACAATACAATTTTGCATTAATAATGGTGTATGCTATCTTCCTGTCGCATATGTGGTCCTGCACCACTTTGTAATCGAAGGTCAAAGAACACGAATATAATATTCATCCAATTAGCTTATGATGCTACCTACATGGAGAAGATAGTGCAAATAGGAATGACTGTGGCATACGATATAACTTTGGCAAAAGTTAACACAAGAATTTGCAAGGTAGGCACCCATGTGAAGAGATTGTACAAACTGACAAGTGCATGTTCCTTGTTGGCATCCTATATGATTAATGAAGAAGATCCACGGTGATGAAGGGATGTTGACCATCTAAGACATTATGGAGAAGACTACTATTATACAAGGTACGTCATAGTATCAGCCTACATACCTGATAAGGCAAGGAAATGAGCCTTGGCTAGGCAACAACCTTGTAATATAGACCTTGATGAAATATGCCATCCAATCAATAGTGATCGCATGCAATAAATAAAACCATACCGAATACTGAGGCCTTAAAGAACAAAGGGATTGGGCAACTACAACCCTACAAGGTATGAGAAGTACCTACTGGTCCTATTAAGCTATGAGAAACACTATTTTGAGTTGTTTTCATTTATTAATATGTTTAAGATATTAGTATAATTTTTATGTGCATGGTGAGCTCCAAGTAAAGTAAGGATGAACATGTTGAATAATTATTATTGGGAGTTTCCAATAGTCTTATTATGAACATCAAATAAGAATATCATCTTGAATAGAGTAATTATATTATTTTGAAGGAATAATATTACACCATTATGATTATTATTAATATATGTTTACTTCTAATTATTATTAGGATCTTTGAGTATTATAGTATTCTCTCTCTTATTTTTACGTTCTATAAGAGTTATGTACCTTGATCTTTTCCTTCGAGAATGTTATTGTAGGAAGAGGGAGGTTTATATTCAAAGAGAGCATGACTATCACTGTATCATGTCATGATCATTAGAGGAAGCAACTATAGCAGACTCTATTTCCATACATAAACAACCAGATAAATCCCAGTGTATTATGCCCCACCTACTACTCAAAATCATACTCAATATTGACTGAGATTCTTAGCATAAAGATATACACTGTCTGATGCAACGATTAGGGGAAGATCCAATGACAATTATTTGGTCACATGAGAGAAGTCATTTTTTAACACACTCAATGGAAGAATAGTTTCTTTATGTGAAAAGATACAAAACACATTTCTTTTGTTGTATCTTTTGTATGGACTATAACTATAGGTTTGTTTTATCCCTCACTGTATTGTTGTGAGTCATAAAAATTGATGTTGAAGATTTGGGAGCTATATTTCATTTATATGAATGAGGAACTTCCATTTCGTATGATCATCATAGCTTCCATTGGAGATGGTTATGGAAAAATAAGTGTTTTGTGTTGGATTCAGACAAGGACTCAAAACATTATATGAACTCAAAGGGATGATGTACGACCACAGTGGAAACTTGAAAAAGGAGCTAGCCCAAGTTGACTATACTAGAAGTGCGACCCTATCTACCTTGATTGATAAATACTGAGGGTTTTCATATATTGATCTAAGCTAATATAGGTTCTAAAGTTCATTATATGTTAGTTGTTGGCATACTTGGTGGAGATTATTGCTAAGATAATTATAGCTAAAGTAGTGCAGTCCATTATTTCTGAGTAATGTGCAACTTATGTTACAAAATACAATAGTAATCTAAAGCGGAGTTTGATTATATTGGCATCAAATTGTTTGAATTTGCAAGGGGAGAAAATCTATACAATTGGTACAAAGATATGATATTGGCATAAAAGTAAAACTTTGTTGGGTGGTGGACATGGTATCAATGTGAGCTCTCCTTAGATAACATTATTAGAGATTGATATCTCTCATGTGTCTTATTAGAGTTTATCATAATTGAATTATAAGAATAAGAGGAAATTTTACATTGTGGGGGGTATAATATTCAATGTTCCATTCCCATTTTTAGAGGGGAGATGTTTCATCCTCAAATAATCTAAGAAGAAAATTTCGAATCTTTATGCGTAGATAAGTATTCTTATTTATGACATTTATCTTCTCTTATTTGTAATTTCTATATATACTATAAAGTTATTTGCCTTGATCTTTTCCTTTATGGTTGAGGATGTTTTTACAGGAAAAGAAAGCTGGTACTTAAAACAAGCTGCCAGATATAGTGCAGAATCAACCTAATGATAGTAGCTCCAAAGATCTTGATGATCAAGATGGATAAAATGAGGCTCTTATCTTTGATGATTAAGATTATGAGAGTCTTCTACATTAGGAGGGAGTATGACACTTCTTCAAAGGCAACACAAGAGCTTAAAAGATTGATACTCAGAGGGAGTCTAGAAATACATGTGGGTGACTGCATGTTAATGGGCCTACTCTTATGTATATTATGAGAAAGTATTGGCTTATCACTAGAAAATCTAAAGATTGATATCAAATTTAGAGTGAGTTCGACAGGTATCCTTGGGTGAAGAGAGTTTTTTTGAGGAAGTAACTAGAGGACCTGATTTCCTAGGATTGATGTTCAGAGGGAGAAAGTTTGAGATGCGATCCTCTATAGATGATATTTTTTCTATGAGGTGAAGTTCCAAGAGAAATCCTTCGTAATGCACTCTTCTCTATGAGGGAGAAGTATGAGGTGAAAACCCTTTGTTCCACCATCTAGTAGAAGCTATGTTGGGTCCACCCTCTGACTTGGTTCATGGTGGATATCATGTGAGTTACTATGTGATGCTGTTGTAGTTATGTCATGAAAGATGATGATCTTTCATTGATGTATATATTTAGAGGGGAGTTATTGAATGGTGACAATCTTATCAATAACTGGACCTTTTATCATGACTGTTGTCTTGGTGTGCCGGAAGTTATGATAATGAACAAAAGGTAACTATTGCAAGGTGATGATCTTATCAATAGATGACCAACCTTTGATCACCAAAAGTGTTGAAGATTATTGGTGTCATTGTTATTAGGCTAGATTTTGCTGGACACATTGATATCCATCATGGTTATTAGACCGGATCTTGCTGGACACCATGAAAATTATTGGTGTCATTGTTATTAGGCCGGATTTTGCCAGACACATTGATATGCATCATAGTTATTAGGTCGGATCTTGCTGGACACCATGAAAATTATTGGTGTCATTGTTATTAGGCCATATTTTGCTAGAAACATTGATATCCATCGTGGTTATTAGGCTGGATTTTGCCGGACACCATGAAAATTGTTATGTTTCTTTGAGCTGGATATTGTCGGACACCATAACTTAAATCTATTATAGACCACGCTTAAAGTGGTATTCAAACTTATATTAAAGTTATAGTATTCGCTTAATTTCCCTCCTTGCTAAAAGGAAATGTGTTGAGAAATTAAGTCTCATTATGAATTTAGCAAATTCCATATATAATATATGTGTGTGTCAATGGGTTTATGTTGATATCCTTAAATATGCCATTCTAGGAATATCATACTGGGATGATATCTCTTTGAATACTCAAGAACATAATATGTTTTGTATTATTATAGTCAGATTGATATGATCATGAGTTTCATTATTGATGATAATATAAATATTCCTTTATTTATATATATTATAAATATATAATATATAATATATATATTACATATATCATATATATATATAATAATGTATATATTATACATATGGTTAGTTATATTATTTTATACTAACTAATGATGTTTTAACCTTGGAGACATGTCTCTTCAAAAGACATGTCTCCTTCTCTCATACTTATATGAGATCCAAATCTGCATTTGAAACATATCTACAACAATGGCAATATTATTACATTTGCAGACATGATCCATGTTACTTAACAGGTGCTGATGCTCTATGTGTAATGGATCATATATAAATATAATTCTCGAGTGTTTTCATCAATTTTTCCATGAAGTGAGAATTGGGATGATAAAGTAATTCTTTATTACGCTTTACAAAATTACAGGTAGACATAGTTTTACATTGCCTCATTACGTTATATACATGGGAATATTTTATGACCTTGATTCCAAAATAGCTACAAAATACAGGTAGACAGTTTAAATTGTCTCATTACGTTGTGTACATGGGAATATTTTGTGACCTTGATTCTGCCTGTGCAATATTTTCATTGTCACAGGTTTGAGGTATGCAGGCACAGCAAATGTAGATGCTCAGGAGTTGTTGTATTCTTATTCTATATATTTTTTGAATGAGGTGATGCATTTTTACATGAATTTTATTTGTCGGTGCAATTATGCAGGACTTTTGTTTTGATTCCATCCTGATTTGTTTGCATGAATCTTTCAGATCAAGCCTGTTGCAGCATCGAATATAGCTAGACATCCAAAGGGCCTCTCAAAATATGTTGATCGAGCAACTTTGGAGGCATGTCTTAGTGTCATAATTCTTTCCCTTTCTCTGGTAAGGGAATTGGACTTTATCAAGATTTGTAATTGTTTTGCACCGCAAATGTCCATTTCAGTTTTCTGCTTCTGTTTGTAAACTACAGGGACCAACATGATCTGCATTTTCAAGAGTCATTCCAGAAATGTTACATTATTTTACATTCACTTAAATCTTTGAAAGTCTGCACAACACTAGGGGCAACACAAGTAAAGAGAAAAACACAGTGTTAATCTATCATCAGTAAGCTTGTAAAGGAATATATTGCAGTTTCAATGCCATGTTCTATGTTTCCTAACTAATGCTACAGAAAATGGTTTCATCTTTTATTATTTTAGCCATGGTGATTGATTATATATAGTGTGGCATGGATTTTTCATAAAGCATACTTAGGAATGGTATTGAAAATAATACTTGGCAACACTACCGTTCTTGCCTTCAAGTGTAAGCCTTAGTCTTAGTTAATGAAACATATATACAGCTTTCTATGTTAATGTCTAATTCAATTCTTCTGTGTCCTTGACCAGGTTATGGCTGGCACAGGGCACTTAGGGACATTTAAATTGTTACGATATCTTCATAGCCGGATTGATCTTCATGGACATACCAAATATGGAAACCACATGGCTGTACTGTAAATCTTCCTGGTGACTTTGAATCTTTATTTAGGGTATTAAATATGTTTGAATTTATATAGAAATGAACTGTGCTTGTGGAATAACTGTTATCATGTGCAGTTTTTTATTTCATTCTAGCTTATTTTTCAAAAATTGTGCCATTTGGAAATATAACTGGGATTATTTTAGCATTTTTAATAAGTTGCTGTTTGTTTTGAAGTGTGCTTGTGAAATACCGATTGCCATGTGTACTATTTGGTTTTCTTCTAGGAGAACATTTGAAAAATAACGCCAATTGGAAATTTTGGTAATGTGATGTTTGTATTCAAGTATGAATATTATAATTGAAATTGACTTGTGATTTTATTTTTGCTTTGTTAAGGTAAGAAATCTTTTCTCTTACAAGCTATAATTGTTGGTGTTTGATAGCTTCAGTCGAATAAAGTTATATATAATTATATATGAGATATAATTTTTATATGTGTGTTCATTATATTTGAGATATAAGCTTATTGTTATCTGAGAGAAATTAATATAATATATATAACTATGATTAAATTTGCTATTATAATAATTATTTAATTAAAAAATAGACATATCCCATGAAGGCACATGTCTCTTCGTGACTTATTCTCAATATAAATAGGAGATTGCTATCATTTGGAAAACACATACCAAAATGACAGTGCTTAGTACATTTGCAGCGATCCTCAAAAAAACATAATATGGTATCAGAGTAGGCTGCAAATATAAGAAAATGATTCAATATATGGTAGAAAAATTCAAATCAGAAATTAATAAATAGATACATCAACAAAGATACATGAAGGAATCACGTATATTTGATGGAAACATCTGATGAAGCATCTTTATATTGGACGACACTTAGGAGAAATTAAAAAACAGACAAGGATGAGTGTGTGTACAAGGCAAGACTGCTGCGTTATGTGGATGCCTAGCATCCGTTCAACTTTGCTGCAAACTTGGCTGCTGGTCCATTGTAGTGATTGAAGTTTGGCCTATCAAAGTTCAATAAAAATTTGGTCAAAAATCTCCAGTGTTGTGAACTTGCACTGGTGCAATATCACCTTGGTTAATTGCCTTCAAACAGTGATATACATAATTACCGTATGACAGAGAATATTTTCTTATACTCCAAAAGTGAATGAGCAAATAGTGGTGTTGGGTACCATTGAATATATAAAAACAGTCACGTCCAAAGTTACGTGAGGTCCTTGAGAAATCAGGTCACATAACATCTATACATGGTAAGAAGGAACTATATGCAATTATTTGCCAGTGCTACGATCCATGCCTTGGGAGTGGATGGTTAATTGTGGGCCCTTCAATACAGAAGTGAAATTCTTATTCCAACCAAATCACATCGTCGACAAATTTAATGACAAGTGCGAGTTGTAACTATAAACACATAGTAGGCGGTAAAGGGAGGAAAAGGTGACGTCCAACATTCACTAACCAAACATTTGTTTATGTAACAGTTAATTTTTCTATGCCCACATGGGAGGAAAAGGCAATGCCCAACCTTCATGGAGGCTAAGGTCGACATGGGTGAAGACTCCTTTCCTTGAACAAGAGGCAAGAACCACAGGTTAACCACTGGACAAATATTTATTTAGGCAGTAGTTTGCATGTTGACTTGCGAGGTTGTCAAAGTAGAGCTGTGTCCTAGAATACTGGAGACTTCCAATTGGTCTAGAATAATTTCCTAAAGGCTTTATTCATTACCTTGTTCAATACGAGAAATGATAATAATCTGTGCGGAATTGTCAACTCATGGAAACCAAAAAATGTATCGAAACGCCCTAAACTAGTCTTATGACAATCAATGGAATGAGACAGGCACCATCAATCGTTATATGAGTCAATCAATGAAGTTATAGTGGTTTCGCATTTGCAACTTTCCAAACCATTGAGATGATTGATGTACCAGATAAATTACTAAGTCTAAATTTGTGACAGAGAAGGATAACATCAAACCAACATAAGCCATTGGGGGAGTGAAGACATCAGAGTCCACCCATATGAGGGAACTACTTCCTTCCACCTTGTTAGTTTAACTAGCACTATGTATAGTGAGTTGAAGTCTCATTTCAAGGTATTTGGTCTAAGCTAAAACCGTGACTCATGCATGGCTTTTCACACAAGGTAAAGGTGAAGAGATAGGGCATCAATTCATTAAATCAATTGAACAAAATGGATGACGAAAAGGAGATTAAGAAATTCATATGCCTCGTGGTAAGAGTGAACCTAACCCATCATGAGATGATTATGAAAGGGTAGACGAAATGGGATGTAAAACACATTGATTTATAAACAAAGTGATAAAGGAGCATGAATGAGAATAGAAAGGAAAAACAATTTAAGAAAACAGAGATAAATACATTAGTAAGGATGGCAATAACTTTTATTAAAGATAAATAATTTTTATTTGTTTGAGGTAAGTATTAATTATTTATTTCTTATGAATATAAGTGAACATAGATTGGGAAATTGGTCACATTAGATTAGTATCTGGCATTGATAAAGAAATAATATATTGAAAATATAGATCTAAAGTATATATAGAAGTTTGAATATATGCATATATGTTCAATATATACTTTATCTATATTTTATTGGAATGGTCTTATTATGCAGAATTATTTATTATCCTTGTGTATTGTTGTACTCTCTCTCTCTCTCTCTCTTTGTGTCTTTGTTTTTTTTATAATAAGTGCTATAAGAGCTATGTGTCGTGATCTTTTCGTCTGAGAATGTTATTGTACGAAAAGAGAGATTGATATCAAATTCAAAGGGAGTCTGACATTTCTTCATAGGTAAAGGAGCTCATAAGATTGATGTTCACAGGGAGTTAGACACATTCGTCTGAAGAAGCAGAGAAAGGATATGTTTTAGTTGATCCTTGAAGATCTTGATCATATCAAAATAAGAGGGAGTTTTGACTTCATGTAAACATTTGGTATCATGCGTATGACTGCATAATTTAATGGGCCTACCCCTTGTATACATCATGAGGAAGTGACAATTTCCAAATGATCATCACTTGTATTTGCAAAAGTTATTGAAAGGTGATGATCTTATAGTAACTTAATTTTGTATTATGATGGATATCTTACGATGTCTATGTAGATCATGATAGATTATACTTTGCATGGTGGATGTTTATATGGTAAGCATTATGAGAATGCGTGTGCACATACCTTATTAATTTTTTTTTTTGAGTACTTGGTGAATGTTATGCAAATTGATGTTCTGGAGGGCCATTAGATAGAGTACTTGGTGAATATCACACGACTTGATGTTTTGGAGGCCATTACTCACAGTACTTGGTGAATATCTTGCATCTCACCATTCTGGAAGGCCATTACTCAAAGAGTATTTGGTGAATATCATGTGTTGATATTCTGGGAGACCAATTCTTGTTATATTAGATGTGATATCAAACCTTATTTGTGCACTTGGTGAATATCATGTGTTGATATTCTCGAAGACCAGTACTCATGATATATAAATGTGATTTGACAATGTTACTTAGAGTATTTGGTGAATATCATGTGTTGTTATTCTGGAAGACCAATACTCGTGATATCAAATGGTGGATATCTTCTCATCAAAGATATCCTTAAAATTTGCCATTCCTAATATTAGTAATGGTCTAATTGTGTTTATTCTCTCTAGTTAAGAGGGAGTGTTGAAGTTTGAAAGCTTCAGCGAATAAACTTATATATAATTATATATGAGATAGAATTTATATATTTGTGCTCATTATATTTGAGATATATGCTTATTGTTATAGGAGCAAAATATATATATATATATATATATAGATAGATAGATAGATAGATAGATAGATAGATAGATAGATATGATTAAATTTGTTATTATATTAATTATTTGATTAACAACTAGACATGCCTCATGAAGGGACATGTCTTTACATGGCTTATTCTCATTTAAATAAGAGATTGTTGACATTTGGAAAACACATACCAATATGACAGTGCTTAGTACATTTGCAGTGATCTTTGGAAAAACATAACAATAATCTTTGAGAGGACAATTGAAAGAAGTCAAGCTTGGTGACTTTGAGAAGGAAACCTAGTTTGCTTGGACTGTTGTAATTTTAGGGCCTATTTGGTTGGAAGAATTGCCGAATGCAACATTCATCTATGCTGGAATAAGCTCTCTTCTGATATTCACACATTCTTAAAATAAGTTTTGGAATATCATTTGGACCTGTTTGGTTGACCTGGAAGAGGAGTCGAAAGATGCATATTTTGTGTTTGGTTGCAACAATTGAAATATGAATTGGAATAAGTTTTTAAAAAATTTTTAATAATTTAATTTTTTTTAGTTTGGTAATGTTTTAAATAAACAAGATTTTTTATTTATAAAAACCAACTTTTTTATTATTTTTTTAAAAGGCAAATTATTTTAAGTAGCATGTATTTTATTTTTAAAATTGACTTTATTAGTGAAAGGTATATCAAACTTAATTTTTTTTTTCCCTATTAAGATAGTCTAGAAATAGTTACAAGTATAGAGCTGAGTCTGAGAATAAACAACCTGATCATACCCCCAATTACATATACAGTTACAAAGTTTGGGGGGATGAAAGCAAAAGAACTATAAGTAAAACAGAGTCACCGATTTATACATCCTTTTACATATATTGCATAGCAAAAAACATTTATGAAAGATAATGCTATCTAATCCTAGCCATCATTGTGGCTGCCTTGGTCATACTGAACCCCTGGAACCTCATCAGAAGTCTGTATCACATCAGCAGGGGCCTCATCTTCCCCTCCGGCCAAAGCATTACCCTGGTTGGACACACTATTGGCCTGGAACTCATTGATCGCATTATTCAAATCTTCCATCTCGGTAGGAGCTAAAAAGTTTTGGTACCCAACAATATAATTTGCTGCCTGCACTTTATCTTTATTAATCACCAGGCTGCCTTCTCGCATCAAAACTATTAAATCACTCCTAGAAATGTGTAATACCACAGCAACCTGTGACATAATATTAAAATGTGTGAGTTTAAATTTAAACTCAGTAAGTTCCCTTCTCTCAGCCTGAAAGATTTCTTTGTTCCTGCCCTTCCAAAGAGTCCATAAAACCTCAATTGAAAGAGAAAACCAGAAAGTATTAAGTTTAAAATCAAAATTTTCCACATATCCCGCAAGAATTTCGCTCCAAGAAATACTATCATCACAATTCCATAGACAAGGGGACCCAAGAAAAATAGCCCACATCTTGCGAGCATAAACACATTCAAAAAATTAATGTTTAAAAGACTCAGCAACATTACACAAATTGCAAGACACAAGAGAGAGACCAATATAAGAGAGCACTTGACCAACAACCAATTTTTTTAACAATAACAACCACTTAAAGAAAATCTTTCTGGGTTCAGCTTTACCTTTCCAAAAATAATCAAAAAAGAAAGACCAATTAGAAAAGGGATTAATTTGCCCCTAGCACTGGGACATCGTAGCAATAAGAGATGAATCATTCTTCATGCAAAGTTACAACCCTTTAGTAGTGGTATCAGTCAACAAGATGCCATCAGACCATTTAACCTTATCGAGGAAAGCATTAGAATCAATAATCTCACAAGAGCTATTAAAGTTAATAGCTTTCTTAATCAAAGTGTAGGTCTTCTTCTGAGAATCAGGAATGTTATATTTGCCTTTTAAATCATCCCACTCCCCTAACTGCCCACCCACCAAGATATCCTGAATCAAGGAGATCCCTTTTAAATTCCAAGCCTTAGCAGAACAGTTCTGAGTAAGGGCCAAAGGTTTATTATTATATGAAAGCCCCCACCAAATAGATCTATTTTTAACAAGAAAATAAGAAGGTCCTCTTGCTGCTTCTCTTCCTTGAAGAAATTGCCTCACTTGGATCCAAGCCTTCCAAAAAGTTTGAAAAACCTTTGTCACAAATAGTCTCATCTTAAACTCACCAAAAACAATGTCAATCACTGGAATATCCTTCCATTGTTTACCTTTCCTAATAACAGATTTCATAAGGTTATTTCTAATGAGAATTTTCCATGGCTCATTACCCCATAAAGCTTTTAGAACCCATATAGATGCAAGGGGCGATACCTTGAACTTTGAGATCCTTCAAACCCAATCCTCCTTGCCTTTACACCTGACAACATCATTCCCATTTAACACAGTGTCTATTCTTGTTCCCTTTCTCATCTGACCAAAGAAAGTCACGAAGATTTTTTTTCTATCATATTCACGTGGGAGTTGAGAAACAACCAAGCCGAGGCATAATAGATATGATAAGAAGAAAGAATCTTTTGAACTACTTGAAATCTTCCAGCAATAGATAAAGAGTGAGTCTACCATTTTAAGTGTTTCTTATTGATTTTCCCATACACTTAGTCCCACATATTATTGAGGTTGGGTTCTACTGAAAAGGGAATACCCAAATATCTGACAATTTGATTAGGTCCAAACCATTGCCAACCCTTACTAGTCAACCAATCTGGTGGATCAATAGACCAACCCAGCACATTAGACTTAGAAAGGGAAATTTTGGACCTTGAAGCTTTACAAAAAAAGTTTATCCTCTTAAAGGCATTATCAAAGTTCTCCTTTGAAAGGCCTAAGAATAGGGATGTAGCATCAGCAAATTGAGCAATAATCATGTCCTCATTATTATGCCAAGAGATACCTTTTAAAGGAGGTCCCAACTCCTTTGCCCTTAAAATATAAAACAAAGCATCCGCGGTAATGACAAATAGCAAGGGGACAATCGGGCAACCTTGCCTAATAGATCTGTGCAACACAATAGATTTTGACAAGATAGCATTCACATCAATGACAGTATTGGAATCCTTGAATAAAACATTTATCCATCTACAATAAATCTCCGGGAACCCAAAAGCTTTGAGCATACCGATGAAAAATCCCCATTCTATCCTGTCATAGGCTTTCTCAAAGTCTAACAAAATCATGGCTAACTCTTGACCATATGTTTTTGCCCAATTTATAGCCTCTCAACAAGTGATCAAATTCTCCAAAATGTACCTCCCTTGAATAAAACCTGTTTGAGTCCAAAAGATAAACTTATTCAACAAAGAAGTGATTCTCCTTGCAAGAACTTTAGCAAGGATTTTATAGGAAAGATTTAACAAAGTGATTGGCCTCCAATTCTTGACCAAAGACTTATCCCCTACTTTAGGCAAAAGCTTAATAACTCCTATGTTGATATTCTCCCCTAGCGAACCTTTCTTGAAGGCTTCTACATATACTTCCAAAAGTTCGGTACAAATCCAACTTTTTATTTTTCTTGTAGAATTCAGCTGGAAAACCATCCAAACCAGGAGATTTTCCATTAGGATAGGCATCAATAGAAGCTTCAATTTCCCTCACAGAGATAACTTTGCTGAGAATATTCTGCTCCAAATCAGAAATTTTGCAAGGGATAAGCTTAAAACAATCTTCCATCTCCACTAGACTGTCTGGAGTCATTTCTAAGGAAAATAAATTATTGAAAAAACTATAGAAAGCTTCCTGAATGTCCTCAGAATCCCTTGGAAGGCTATCCTCTAACTGAATTTCACTAATCAATTCTCTTTTGTGCTTAGCCTTAATAATATTAAAGTACCTAGAACCTTTATCCCCTTCATTAATCCAATTCATTTTTGCTCTAATTCTTTGCCCTTGAATCTTATATCTCTGGATACTACTCAATTGATGTTTAATATTGATCAGATGAATTTCCAATTCTTCATTAGTCCCTTTGTCCTATAATTCTTTCTCCACCCAGTTCAATTTACTTTGCCAATATGATTCCTCTTTATTCCTATCCATAGCCAGCTTTTTACCAGTGACTTGAAGAAGATTTTTCCAAGTATCAACCTTCAGGTTCCAAAGCACTATTGGATCTAGCAAAGGATTACCAATTCTAATAATCTCAGTTACCATTACAATAGCATCAACATTATTAGGATCATCGAGGAGCGCAGAGTTAAGCTTGAAGGAGTTATACATCCTTTTTAAGTCTTGAGTATTATCATTACCCTCTATCTTACAACAAGTATGAATAGATGAATGATCAGAAAGAGAAGCAGGGGCAACTTGAACTGGGGCATGACTACCTTCCTGAATGAAAGATACTACAGAGACATCTCCATACACCCTGTCCAACCTACAATACACTCTTTGCTTGCCCCTCTGGTTATTGCACCAATTGTACCAAATGTCATGAAACTTACCATGCATATGTTCCATAGGGTCCAAAAGAGTGAACTTCCTTTTAAATTTATGCCAAAAATACATCTTATTGCCTTTACAAGAATGTGTCAAACCTCTTGATTTATTAACTTTGTGCTCCACCATATTAAAATCCCCCACAACCACCCATGGAATTTTTGGCAAATGCACACAACACCATTCCCATAGTCTTGCTCTTTCTCTATAATTATTCGAGGCATACACATTACATATTCCAAAAGTCTTCTCCCCTTGCTTGACTGTAACCCAAATTACCCTCTAACAATCTGAACACCCATGAATTTCAATAAGGCCTTCCCATTTGGGGTGAATAAGAATAGCAACACCTCCTTTCCCTCTCTCATGGTTTGAGTGAAAACCTATAGACTTGTCCCAAAGGAACTTCAAAATGGAATAGGCTTGGAAACCAACCACCTTAATTTCTTGCAAACAAATAGAATCCTTAAACTTCAAGTTATTACACCATCTTCTAACAAGGTATTTTCTATCAGGCATCTCTAACCCTCGGACATTCCAACTATGGATATGCATCATCATCATAGTTAGGAGGAGTTTTAGTGCTCTTGCACAACTTATTAAAACAATCTAGAAGATTCTTCCTCCCTCTGTCCCCACTAGGACTTGAGCATGTTTCTGTAGTCTTCCTCTTCTTCCTAACAACTTTAGTGAATTGACCCTCCAGATTAGAAGCTTCAATAGCTAAAGGTCCAGGTGAGGAGGAAGGAGCCAAAGGCAGAGCATGCACGTCCTTATTTTCTTGTTGAAGTTTGATAACTCTTTCTTTAATAGTCAGGGGAGCTTCTAGGTCACCTCTTGGCAGGTGGGAAGCTACGGACCAAGGAATAACATCCGAGATACCAACCTTGGCCGAAACCACTTCAAATTCCTCTTCAAAGAGAGGGTTCGATAATGAGATAAAACTATTACTCATTGGAACATCAATAGAATTAGAGGCATTAGGCTGGAGACTAGAGTTAGAATCAAATTCTACAGAATTATCAACACCTACATTCTTGGCGTGGTTAACAGTATCCACATCATTATTAGGTATTTCACTAGCCTCAGTCTTACCAAAGACCGGGTTACTAGTATGCTCATTATTATTAACCACATTAAATTTCTCCTTCTAAGTATGTTGCAGAGCCGGACAATCCTTTTTAGTATGCCCTTACAGGGCAATATCCCAACAAAACCTTTCTCCATCAAAATCTAGAGAAATATTATCGAGGAATTCAACTTCAGGAGCCAAAGCCAAAAGAACCTTGGCATTAAGGTGTGGCAAGGTTACCCTAGATTGCTCAACCTGTAACACAGAACCTAACAGCTTAAGAATCTGGGGAATGAAAGGCCAAAATTCCACATTAAGGTTCTTAATTTCCACCCAGTTCGGTGGAGACCGAGCCACAACTTTTTCAAAATTGCCCTTAGGGGACCACAGGTAAACCTTGAACATCGACCTTCCAACTTTTGAAAACCACTTCTCCAAGACCCTTTCTTGCATATTATGATTTTTCAGAAAAATAAGAAACAATCCTTTCTGTATCATTCTACAGTACGTAACATAAATACCAAGTTTTTTACCCCAAACTGAAGCAAGTCATTCATCAAAAAAATTCCTAGCAGGCATAGCCTCCTTAGCCAGGCAAACAAAGAAAATAGCAATGCTTTTAAACCTAGACCTCTCATTCTTAATGGCAGACACCATGTCCTCATTGGGAGAAAGCAAAAGAATCTTAGGGTCGAGAGAAGGAGACTTACATTTTCTCCTCCACCTCTACCAATGTTGGCAGTTCCTCCGTCGGAGTGTCCACTTCCATTGGTTGCGGACCGTCCTCCTTCCCTTCCTCATTGTTTAGAGTCCACTACCTTCCTGTGAAAAACTCCATTAAACTCCATGGTTGCAGAAAAGGTTGGAGAACTATCTTCCACCACTTGCTTATACAACAGTTTTCCTTTTGGTTTGCCCACCTTACCATCCTCAGGATTAATAATAGCATTCTCCGCCGTACTATGAATAACATCATCTTGCGAAATACTTCCTTTCCCCTCACCATGATTCGGCTCTCCTCGTGGCATGGGCGAACTAGGCCGGGGGAAAATTACACAAGATACACACAAGGGTTCACACTTATGAAAACAAAAGAGCTTAAAAATGAAGGACGAAACCACACACAAAATGATGAGACCAAGCAGTACGAATAACACAAGGCACACATCATGACACACACGTTTCAATCAAAACAAAAACCAAGGTTGACATCATCAATGATCATGGGGAAGAATTGTAGACGCAAAAAAAACTCTCGATGATCAATGCATGAAGAATTTCTAGTCTATCAACATTTTCCTTACTACACCAAACTTAAATTTTTTTTGAAATTCAAAGGAGATATTATATTGTAAATTATAATTATAATTTTATATTAAATTAAATTATTTTAAAATTATATGCCATATTGTTTATAGTTACTTAAACTCTAAGCAAGATTTTTAAACATTTATGTTTATTATTTGAAAAATCAAAAGTTAATATTTTAAATTATAAATATTGTAAAGTTTCTGCAATTCCTGTGATTGAATATAGACTAGATTCGATCTTATTCTTCTCCTTTGATTTGCTGAGAATAACTATAAAGTATTTCTTTTAATTGAATTAGAAATGTAATTCAGAATTCTGTCTTTTACTTTTGCAATTTTAATGTGGGCAGTAATGACTAAGGAGCAGATTTGTCTTTGTTCTTGTGTGCTCTTAGACTTCATCCTTACCCTCTATAAGTATAGGAATCAAGGGACATGTCCTTAGAAAGGAAATGTCTGTTCCAAAGTCATTTGCCTAACCTCTAGAAGTCAACGACTTTCTAAGAATAATTAAATATTAATCACAAACATAACAATGTTGTTAGATTAGTATTAAAGCAAAATCCTAAGGATAGATGCCGATCTTATAAAGGGAACAATGCAAAGACTTAGTCCTTTACTTACCATGCTATATCATATCTGATTGATCTGTTATCAGATCAGTATGCTAACAAGTTGCAGATTTAACACTCCCTCTTAGCTTGATAATCATACTGAGAGATATCATATTTAGCAACATCAATAAAGATGAACAAGCAAGAATTGATATATCTATCCAAATCTCCTTAGATTGTGGTATCATAGAACACATGATACAATGTCATATTACTAAACCTGTAGTATGACAAATCACTACTACTAGTGATAGTAGTATTGCAAAGAATACAATGTACAGGATAAATTTGAAGAGTAATTTAATTTCTTCATTTATCCAAGTTGTGACTCATTGATACTAGTATTTCTATATCACAACATGATCCTGAGTTTAAGACCTACCAGAATACAGGATAAACTCAGAGAATAATAAAATTCTTCCTTTATCCAAATTGTGACTTATCACAATATGATCTTGAACTCATTTAGATTTTAAAGTGGAACTCTACTGTTTAGCACATTATCTAAGATATCGTCATCTCTCATAATGTCTTTTATACAAGTGCTCATTATCTTAGTGATCATCACCTCTTAAATAATGAATACAAATGGTGGAGCCCATAATAGTAAATAGCCTGACAAATAAAATTATTTTATTAATAATTTAAAGAATACAAATATATTGCAATTCAACCATACCAAATCTTCTCCTGAAGTGGTTTGTCTTCACTCTAGATAGAGGTTTGTTGAGTATGTCTGCTGTTTGATCTGTAGTGCAAATGTATTCTAATTTTACAGAATTCCTGTCTACCATATCTCTTACATAATGGTAAGGAATTTCAAAATGCTTGGACCTGTTATGAAAAACTGGATTCACCGAAAGCTTGATGGAACTATGATTATCACAATGAATAATTGTAGGATTCATGGCTTGCCCAAATAATCCCACAAGTAACTTCCTTAGCCAAACTGCTTCTCGAGAGGCCACTGCCATTGTAATGTATTCGGCTTCCATGGAGCTTTGAGCTACTGAAGACTGCTTCTTGCATATCCAAGATATCATTGCTGATCCTAAACTAAAACAACATCGTGAAGTACTTTTCCTGTTTTTAACACTTCCAGCCCAATTTGAGTCAATGAATCCATGTAAATCTAAGCCAACCTTCTAATATTTGAGTCCAAAATTAAGAGTGCCTTGTAAGTATCTCATAATGTGTTCAATACTTTTCTGTCTAGGTATGAAAATCTTATATGCCTTAGATGTTTCGCTATACCCTACAAAAATGCCTTTCCTCCTAGAGGGTTCTAACTTGGTTCTCTTTTCTTTTGGAACATGGATATATACGGGGCACCCAAAAATCCTAAGATGACTTATAGTAGGTTTAACCTTAGTAAATACTTCTTCAGGAGTTTTATCTCTAAGGTAAGAGTGAGCGCTTCTATTTTGAATATAGATAGCAGTACAAGAAGCTTCTGCCCAAAGGTAATATTCTAGATTTTGATCAAATATCACAACTCTAGCAGCTTCTATAATCGTTCTATTCTTTCTTTCTGCTACCTCGTTTTGTTCTGGATTATAAGGAATGGTGTACTCCTTCTTAATTCCCATTTCTTTACAAAACCTTTTAAACAAATCAGAGGTGTATTCCCCTCCATTATCAGTTCTAAGAGTTTTAATTTTATGTCTTGATAAGTTTTCAGTTCATGTTTTGAATTCTTTGAATTTCTTTAGGATTTCTTCTGATTCTTTGCATTTTAGGAAGTAAATCAATGTTTTCCTAGAGAAGTCATCTATGAACATAATATAGTACCAAAATCCTCCATGAGAAGGAACAAACATAGGTCCAGATAAATCTGAATGAAATAATTCTAATACATTATTTGTTTTTCTAGTGCTTTCATGAAATGGACTTTTGGTGTTCTTACACAGTGCGCACCCTTTGCATATGCTTGAGTGGTCTTTATTGAGTTTAGGTAAACCAGGAACCATCTTCTCCATAGTTGATAAGGTTTTGATGTTTAGATGCCCTAATCTTCTGTGCCAAATTTAATTTATGTCTTTAGCTTCATGAATTAAGGCTTGAATAGGTCGACTAGAATTTGGATCCAATTCATACAAATATCCTTTTCTCTGAGCAATCAACTTTGCTTTCTTGATTGAGGAGTTCTTTGCCCAAGTTATTTATGCCCATCATCTTCAAGTGTTGTAATTGAGATTAGATTTCTTTTAATTCCTGGTACGTAGAGTACACCTTTAAGAAGAAGATAATTTCCTGATTTTAGTTTCAAGGTACAATTTCCAATTCCTTCAACGGGATGTGCTGAATTATCACCAATGGTAATTTCGCGATTAACCTTTTTTGAAATAGAGTCTAGTGTTTCTTTGTATCCTGCCATATGTCTAGAAGTTCCACTATCAATTAGCCATGCTTTACTTGAAATTTCATTTGATAGTGATGAGTACAATACACGATTCTCAGGATCATAGGTATCTTCTTCCCTAGTAACATTTGTACAGTTTGCTTGTTGTTTGGAATTCTCAAGACAATTAGATTCGTAGTGTCCAAACTTTTCACATTTGAAACACTTTATTTTGGATAGATCTGTCTTGGGTTCGCCATTCTTTTGATTTTCCTTTTTGGACCGTTCACGGGTTTACCCATCTTTTACTAATTTCTTTGTGACAAGGAAGGACCCTTAGTTCCTTACCTTGTCTTCTCTCTTGTTTTGTTTCTTGTCAATCATAGTTTGGTGCTTCTGCTTGTCTGGCTCTTCTGTTTGTATGCTCAGTCCCATAAACCTTGTTGGTTTCTCGTGGACATTAATATTATTATCTTATCTTATCTTGAAATGCTTCTTCTTGCCCTCATAGGAGTTTGTATTAAGAACATTAAGTTCATCTTCTCTTTTTAGTTTCCCTCCTTTCTTTAGTTTTCTGGATTCTTCTTGAAGACAATCGTTCTTAACTTTGTTGATGTCAGGAAGACTATTTCTGGCACTTATTCCTTGTGCAAAAGTCTCCCATGAATCTGGTAATCCATCTATAGCCATTGGTGTTAATTTTGTGTCACTAATAATGGTTCCTATATGACAGTTCATCTCTAATGCTGACAACCCTTAGGAAGTAAGAATTCATTGATTTTCCTTTCTTTATTTGAATGTGATTTAGTTGCCTTTTCAGTGCGAGAACCCTAGTTGCATTGTTTACCTCATATGCATTTTGTAATGCTTTCATCATATCAAATGCAGTTTGATGTTTTCTAAGCATGGGTACGATATCATTTTTTACTCCATCTAATATGATTTGAATGACTTTTCTATTTTTTTTTTGCTCCAGATAGATTTATGAGGTTTAACTGGAGGTTGTTTGGATGTTCTATCAACAAATTGTTTTGCATCATTCTCTTCAAGAATCATCATGATTTTGAATTTCTAGGCATCAAAGTGTTCTTTCCCATCAAACCTGTCCTCGGGTTTGATTGTGTATGCCATTGAAGATAGGAGATAGTTGCTAGATATATATAAAGTTTGATTATTGAATTTTGAATTTCTGATTCTTATCTTTATTCATCGTAAATCCTATTCCTTATTTCTAATTATTACATTTCATATCTCATATCATTCACATATATCATTTACATCAGAAATAATAGCTGACAACTCTATAATCTCTATTAACCTTGTTAAATTATAAGGATATGATAGAAAAAAATTGAAATATTGAGGTAATTATTCTAGCTTTAGCAGAGATAGTCAAGAGTGGGTTATTACAGTGGTATCAGAGCATAATCCTACTATCTTGTGAGTAGAAGCTTATGCAAACTTACGAGAGGAGAACAAAAAGAACCACCATGAATGAACTAGCCAAAAAGATAAGATCCTGTATGGAGCAAACCAACCAAACATTATTGAATCAAATGGAGAAGTTAAATCGGGCCCTTGTCCAAGCTCTACAAAATATGGGAAATCTAATTAATGATTTGAAAGGTCATCCTATCACTGCAAGAGACAATGGAAAAAACTATTACAAAAATAATAATGTATTTTCTTCTGTTTAAAATGAAGTATATAGAAACCAATAAGTCTATAGCTGTAATAAATAAATTGTATTGGGAATATATGCTCATGAGTTGAATTTATAAATTTATATATAGAAAGTGTGTGTGTGTGTGTATCTATATATATATATATATATATATATAGAGAGAGAGAGAGAGAGAGAGAGAGAGAGAGAGAGAGAGAGAGAGAGAGAGCTCAAAATATCATTATCAACAACTTATCACTGAGGGTGGAAAGAAAGATATTAGAAAACATTGGAGATTGGAAACCTCTTGAGAACTTAAAATTTGTTTTCTAGACAAAAATATGTTTTGCCAATTTTGATTGAACCTTCTTTCTCCTCTTTGCCCTTTCTATCCTTTGGAAATTTGCTTTTCTAATCAAAACAATTTGTTTTTCTATTTTTTGGGGCATCAAGCAATAAGTTAGATATTTGTCGCAATAAAAAAGAGAAACATTGTCATTATTTTACCAAGTTCTCTGTGAGATTTTGAAACTTCTTTACGATGACTAATTTGAGATAAGCCGATGTTTCTTCTTGGGAGCCAAAAAATATCTCGATTAGTAGACTTATCGCAGATATTTCTAGGATACTTTGAACTAAGATATAAACAAATGCAATTTATACCAAAGTAACTAGAATCAGAATCAACAAGGCCGAATCAAATCCTGAATCGGCAAATTAAAAATACCATAGAAATTTAGAGAGTTCAACAATTTGAATCTTATTTCATGCACCCTTTGTTGAATATAACATAAACACACTATAACATCATCAAATAGAAGTTAACATACATAAACATGGAACATAAATGATAAATCTATCACATACATAACTTTGTAACACATAAAATGTAAAATGTAGGCTATAGCTGAAGTAAATAGAAATCATAGGATCATAATGATTCATATTATACAATGTATGTAAGAATCTAAGATGAAGATCGATGAAATGTATGTCTATTTGTATATGTAAACAAAATGAAAAAACAAGGCTCTAGCTCAAGCCTCATCATTATCCTCGAGTTCGGCCGCAACCTCAGCCTCAACCTCTAACTATCCTATCTACCTTCTAGAAAGGCATCTAACGTAGGTACCAGAGGACCGTTGAGTCATAGCGCCTACATGTAAGATGGGGTCTTGAACAACATCACTAGGGCCTGTGTTTGTGTGCGTGTGTGTCTACTAGTGCTTGAACGTGTTCTAGCTGCCTCTTTTGCAATGGCCATAGCCTCAATCTCTCTATCTACCTCGTCAACCCACTCATGGTCTTCCTCAATGAAGACTGGATCCATAGCCTCAATGGGCCACTTTGACTTTGGATCAATTTCCTCCAGAATGATCGAAGAGGAGTCAATAGCCAAAATCTCTCTGATCCTAAGACACAGGTTGTAATGAACAAAGACAAGATCATTCAACCTTTGCACAAACAACCTATTTCTCTTTTCTGAGTGGATATGCTCGATCATGGACCAACTGTGCTCACATCCAAAAGCGTTGCTTGGTTGACTCAGAATACGAATGTCAATTTTTTGAAGTTTTGGGGTTCTGGGCCCAAACATTTGCCACCATCTATCTGAGTCTCATTTGCAATTTTAAAATTACAAAATAAAAAATAAAAAATGCACAACTTATAAACCATAAACTTAAGATTCAAGAATATATTACTTTTACCAGGCTGAATTGTTGTCCAAGCATCTATGGCCATCCTGCGAGAAAAAATTGGCCCTTATTATCGAATATGTGTAGCTCAATGGTTGTAGTTGTGTTATCCTCATCACTACTCAACCTCTGGATCACTATATATAGGCCGATGAGAACCTCCTTATTCGCGTTGAAGTCAGAATGAAAACAAAATGCTAGATTCAGATAATAAGCTGTTGTATGGACGGGTCAATCAATGATCTCCCAAATATGGGCATAGAGGGATTCTCCCCATCAACAGTTCATAGGAGAGGTACAAGGGGCTTAGTGACCTACATATAATGTAAAAAAACCATTTGAGTCAAAACTTAAATATAAAATGAAAAGTAAAACTAAATCATTAACCAATTAAATAATAAACATCAAATAGTAAATACTAACTGTTAAATTGTAAGAACTTTACGTCAAGGATTTCTTTAGTAGGTCTCCAAAAGCCATCCTCATCAAAGATGCAAGTCACCACATCTACCCCTACAGTGGTCATAGCATAGGAAGATGTAATCTACTCCCACCGAACAAACATGCTTCTCAATTCTGCCCTTGATGTCAACAAGGATTGCAGTGTGATGAAATTCAAGGTAAACCTCATGATGCCTCGACGAGCTAACTCCTTGCCTCCTGTGTAGTCCCTCATTGTGCTATTGACGAATGAATGATTGTAGATAAAGTTGCATATTATTTTTGCCCTTTCTACACATGATTTGACCCACTCAAGCTTGCCAATTTCCTCCAACAAGGAGACCAAAATATGGTGGGGTGCCTCTCCATCAATAGTTTACCTACAACAATTTTAAATTAATTAGAAACTCAAACATGTTAGGAAACTTAGAATTAGAAGAAGTTCAAAATTCAAATAAATTTATTATCAAAATTTGAAAAGTTAAAAGTTTACCTACATCAACATAACTTGTTGCATTATTTGTCACCACCTGCACCACAC
This sequence comes from Cupressus sempervirens, assembly GCA_028749045.1. Classification (NCBI taxonomy): domain Eukaryota; kingdom Viridiplantae; phylum Streptophyta; class Pinopsida; order Cupressales; family Cupressaceae; genus Cupressus; species Cupressus sempervirens. The sequence goes on from CM053793.1 coordinate 638,902,403, forward strand.
TTTGTTCCCCCACCTCCGCTATGACTTCCTCAATAACCTCACATAAGTATGTGACATTTTTGATATGATCAAAAGAAATAATGGATTTGAGGAATAGGGTATATCCTACAAAACGATGAATTATCATGAATTATTAACAAATTAGCAATCAACAAATCAAAATTTGAATTATTCAATCATGATTCACAATTCACAATTTAATCACCTCTACAGGAAACAAGAAAATTGAAGAGTGTTATATTCTTCATATTCGTCTAACCATTAGTCACGATGGTGCAACTCTTTTCAATCCACTCCTTTAGGTGGTCCTCAAGCTCAACCTTCACATCCTATACCATTTCAACTAAGAGTTGTTCACTCAACTCAGCCTCAGTTGGGCCTGTAGACCTTGGACCACAAATGGCGACCACATCTATCATGTTTTGCCAATAAGGAGCCCTGCCACAAATAGATTATGATTAGAAATTTATATGACAAATCATTATGCAAGCTTGCAAAGTGAATCTATGATTATTCAATGAATGATAAAACACGTAGATATTATTAAAATTTTATTTTAACCTTAAAGGAAACAAATAAAAAAGAATCAATTGCCTCTCTGTAATAAATGGAATGTTGCAAAAGTAGCAAAATTCTTTTCTAGCAGCATCATGAATCTCCTTGTTCAATCCCATGCCCTCAAGTGTGGGTTGTGAGCCAAGAATAGTTCGAGGCACAAAGTATCTATCCAATCTATTCTTCCACACTCTAGGTTGCAATAGGTTGGACTTAATCTTAGTATAAGAACGACTAGCACTAGCATCAACACTAGAACAAGCACTAGAACTAGGATGAAAAGGAGGCTTAGAAGAACCCTCTCCAACACAACCTATGGATGTGGATGTTGATGTGGCTACGGGAGCATGGGAGCCAATAACCGTTAACCCTTCAAGTCGCCTTTTCTTATTTAATTTCTCTTGTTCATATTTTTCTAATACCACTAAACAAGTGCATTTTGCTTTAGTAGTTTGTTGAGTGCAAATTGTAATATCATGTCCAGGTATAGCAAAAATGTGGTATTTGAATTGATAAATACTACCAAAATTTATATCTTTACAAAACATACATTTAGATTGAAATTTTGTTCTTCTAGGAAAGTCTTTGGTATATTTTCAACATTCATCTTTTTTACCCATTGTGGAAAATGAAAGTTAAGGTTGCCGAAATAAGAAAATTCAATTAAAACCTCAAAGTTTCAAACTAATTAATAAAACAACAAAGCCTACTTTGCAATTTAGTAAAACTAAAAACATTCAAGATTTGCAAATGAAAACTAAAAAAATTTAACAAAAAATGAATATTACACTAACATGCAAAAACAAATCAACACTTACGTCTTGCAAATGAGTTGAGGAGTGTTGCTATTGACTTTCTAATGCTCCCAATGCAATCTTATGGCCTTTGCAAATGGACTTTTGATCTCTTTGGTGCTCTTCCTTCTTGTTGGTTGCAAACCTGTGGTTTTTCTCTTCTTTTCTTGTCTCTCATTTTTTCTCTCTTCTACTCTTGGTAAACAATTAGAAGGCCCTTTAGGGTTAAAACAAAGAGGAAAGGCAAAACAAATATATTAAAAAAATGTCTTTAAAAAAAAATTGACTTCACTTTTTGGCTACTCGCACGGCCAATTCCTAGAGGCGATTCATGTAATTTTTTTCCATGAATCACCAATTCATGCCAAGAATTTGGCGATTTGATTTGCTAGCTCCAAAAAAATTGGCAACCATGAATCGAATTGCCAAACCAGTGATTTCGGCGATTTCATGGCGATTTTTGTTACTATGATTTATACATAGGGTTTAAAATATGATTCCTTGTATGGTAAAATGAAGGGTGTTGTATAGAGGCTGACAAAATAAGTGTGTGGGCCTGGATTTGATGTTACAAGCTTGGGTTGTCATTGCACCAAAAGATTGACCTATTTGTGCTCGATACAACAACTAGACTTATAGCATCTAGACGAAGCAATTAAGCCATGACGCAAACTCTGCAAGGGGTGCTGGCTCACTGCCAACAATTCCCCTCTCAACGTCACTCACTGTAGCTTGTGAATATTCAAACCTGTGATTAAGCTTTGATTCCACTTGTAACAAGTTAAGGTTGTCGTTGCACAAAAAGATTGACCTGTTAATGCCTAATACAACCACTAGAATTATAGAATGTATAGTAGGTAGTTAAGCTATGTCGTGGATTTCGTGAGGGATGCTGGTCCACTGGTAACATTTTAAACCTTGGGTTGATTGCAGTTTAGTTGAAGCAAATCAATGGTTAGTCATTGGGGGCTAATTTGAACTTGAGGTTGGTTTTGGAATGTCTGTGGATGGTGATCTCCACATGGTTCAGAGCGGTTGTTGCGGGTTATATGGTGGGCATTGCGTTGTTATTGCCTGATTGAACAATAGTTTGTTTATAACTATTTAATAAAAACATAGAATGTAAGGGAGCTATGCCCTATTGATAACACTTGATTATGTTAAAAAAATATAATCAAGAAAACTTATACTATAAAGTTGTTAATAAAGTAGTACGTAATTGATATATAGCATAGTAAAAAATTTAGTATATAATATCAAAATATACAACAATATATCGGACTTAGATTTGCTAAGAGTGTAGTCTATATTGTTTGAACCACTACCCAATTTACTTTTTGAGACTCATATTTTTCTATTGCGATGAAGGTTTAATTATATTGGGTAAGATAGATTCTCTCATGTTGTCTTTCATATAGCTAGGTAAGCTTTCCACTCAGGTTTTTAAGGGTTGATTGTTGAGATTCCCAAAATCTTGTTACTCTATGACTGTCCTTATTTGGTCTTAATAGAGGAATTATGACCTTTAGAGATAATCTACTTTATGATAGCCAAGCATATTGGAGATAATCTTTATGCATATTGGAAATGTTTTTGGCATTTGTAAGGGGATGTACTTATTCAATTTGTCGATATAGGAAGGTAATAGATTGATGGACATCTTTCCCTTCTTCCAAGGTCAAGTTAATGGGCTGATTTGGGATCTAGGTGAGTGGATTAACAATTTGGGCCCACGAATGTTATGGAGGGATGAGTTGCATCTTAACAATTGGGTTCGTAACACGATAAGTCTTGATTTAAGACATGCTAGAATGCACTTTGGAGCAGCTTGCATATTGATATGGGATCTTGGTATTGATTTATAGATTCATGATTGGTTGAGGGCAAGCAATCTCAAGGAAGGAGGACTGTAATGTCCCCCTTTTTGGGACATTAGCAAATTATAAGCTAATTAATAAAATTATTAAAGGTGACTTAATTCGGAGTTGACAAAAAACTATAAAAAAGTCAAGAGGGAGTGTTGATGTTTGCTAGCTTCAAAGGAGATATTATATTGTACTTGGGTCAATGAGTTTGCCTCAAAATCACACAATTAAATCCTGATAGCAATATCACAATTTGACTTGCTGTGGAAATTATCTCCTACTTATCGATTGATGAGCTTAAGGGGCTTTCTAATGAATGGTTAATAAGGCACAACATTTGGTGAAGGTTTTGCAAATGGGGTTGCAAGCTTTGGGTTTGACCATGGAAGAAACTATGTAGTTAAGCATGCTTAGGTTGGAGTAGTACTGGGATGGGTGACCTCCCGGGAAGTCCCGGTGCTTCACCCCTATGAGCATCACCTACATCCAATGAGTGCTAAGTATTCCATTTATTCTCATGAGAGATGGATTCATGTTGAATCACTACTCATGAAACATGGGTCAATGAGTTTGACTCAAAATCACATAGTTAAATCCTGATAGCAATATCACAATTTGACTTGTTGTGGAAATTATCTTGTACTTATCAATTGACGAGCTTAAGGGGCTTAATAATGAATGGTTCATAAGGCACTACACTTGGTGAAGGTTTTGCAAATGGGTTGCAAGCTTTGGGTTTAACCATGGAGGAAACTCTGTAGTAAAGCCTGCTCAGACTGGAGTAGTACTGAGATGGGTGACCTTCCAGGAAGTCTCGGTGCTTCACCCTTGTAAGCATCACCTAGATCCAATGAGTGCTAAGTGTTCCATTTATTCTCATGAGAGATGGATTCATGTCGAATCACTACTCATGAAACATGGGTCAATGAGTTTGACTCAAAATCACAGAGTTAAATCCTGATAGCAATATCACTAGTTTATTATTGCTTTCTCTGATTTGTAAAACTTGAATGTGGTGCCTCCTTATTTTGCTAACTTAACGTTGTTGGCTCCTCTATTCACATGATTGAGTTTAAAGAGTCTCACTCTATAATCTCATGAAATGCTCTCATACGACATTAAGCATAGATGATTGTCTGTATTCTTTGCAAACCCGATATTTGACTAGACCTTGTTAATATCTCTAAAAAATTGACAAACTTCTTTGCAATTCTCTATAACTGTCAACGTTTATGGCTTCTTCAAATATTTATAAATAAGCAGAGAACCATTATTAATAGTCTTCTAATGTGCCACAAGGAGAGAGTGAATATAAAGCACCATAGTCTACCAATATTTTCCATTTAATGTAGTAACTCTTTCCTGTAATGTTAAGAATTAATATCATGAATATCATGTATATTGGGCCCATACCAAAAGATAATAGCTCAACTTAAATATCTCCCTAAACTGCAATACTAAATATGACGACAATATTCTGTTAGCTCCAGAGTCTACATTCATAAAGGCCCAAACACTTTATTACATTTTCCATTACCATGTTAATGTTCAGCAAGGATAATTGAACTTCTGATATCAGAGCCCATGCCGCAAATAATCTGCAAACACTAATATTTGATTATTCCGGGAAGAATGATACTTACATATTGAATTTCTTGGCCCACGACAATATTTTTCATTCACTGCTGGCTTGCCTTAATATTCCTCTTTGCATTTAGTATTTGCAATACCAATATATATGCAACTTTATGAATAAATTTCAACCAAATACTTTGGAAATAGTCTCATAAAATAATAATACAACAATAGTTTTTGGCCCCCGTGAAAGTGGCTTAATACAAATTAATGGATTTAAACCAAAATACCAATATAAAGATCATTCTGTGTTAGTCATTGGGCAAGAATAGAGAGTTTGAAATTATTAGATTTAAAATTACTTCTTTTGGGTAGTGGAAGAATTGGTCTGACGTGATATATCTACTCTAGTCTTTATTTTTGTTGAAGACTCTCATTCATTAGTGCGCCTTTGACTTCCTGCACCTCTGCAATGAATAATTATGAGCATTGATGACTAGTAATTGACCATTTCAAATGTTGATTTTTTCCCGATTATTTATCTTCCTCTATATCTTATGTCATTCTGAGACCAACATTCATTCGAAAAAAAAAAAAGGAGGTTTGTATATGGTCTAATACTATGTTAAATTTACATTTTAATTCAATCCTTGTCTATAGGTGATGCTTTTGCCCAAGTTGGTCTGGAGTTTCATTATTAAGATCTGATTGTATAATTTATTCCTTGAATTGTTACTTTCTATGAAACCATGTTGATTATAAACAGATATACATATAATTTATTTTTTCTGCTATATCGAGCAGAAAAAACATTTCTTTTATATTTATTGGTGTGCGCCTTCACCAAGGGTCACCACTTATAATAATTTTACCATTATATCATATAATTAATAATAGCATATTATTATTATATTATTACTTATATTATTAAGAAATAATATATCAATTATAATAAAATAATAATTGATATAATTATTATATTATCAATCAATAATAGTATCTTATCATAGAATTAATTATATCTTAATAAGTATATTATTTCAAGAGTAATTTTATCATAATTATTTATGTTATTTACGTCGGCTCAAAGGAAATTGACCATATTATAATAACATCAATACTCACTCATAGCTAGGGGGAGTTATTGTTGATAACTTCTAGTTCATTCTTTTGACACTATCTTCAACAAGCGATTACCTAAATGTACACTATACACTCGAGAGTATGGGTTTGTTTAGATAACCAACACATTAGTCATATATTGGGTTATGATTAATTGATGTATTAATTTGGTCATGATGACTGTTGAGTTTAAACTATAAAATATTGTTTTATATCAATGACTACATTTCCTATAATCAGTGATTGTAGAGGACATATATTTATTTTATTTTATTTACGAGGGAGATATATCTGAATAGTTATGATAAGTAATTAATTTAAATAATTTATTAATTATTGTATCAAATAATACGTTGTATTATTTGAAACATTATTGTAAATCGGATATGTAAACCCTATGAAGCTGATTTCAACACACTCATGTCCTAATCTAATCTTGAGTTTCATGTGCACCCCTTGCTATCTCTCGTCAAAAGTAAATAATCTGTTATACTCAAATCCGATTTCCTTTTCCCAGAGCAATCCTCTTGACTCACATGATGAAGTCTGGAAGAACTTTGGGTCCTTCCTAGACACCAACTTGATAATGTCTATCGACTTGCCTGCTCTGTGTTTGCATACACCATGCCCTAAATCCCATCTAAGGAGAAGGGCTAAAAGCTTTTTTCCTTGCATTTTTCCCATATTTGTAGAGTATTTTTTGAATGCATAATTTCTTATATAGTTATATTACAATTTTGGTTTTTTACTAAATTAATTTAAAGAAGTTTTTTCTTTTGATAGGTAATGGGCCAAAGCCTAGAGTATTTATTATTATTTGTTGAGATTATCTATTATTGTATGTTGCTTGAGTAAACTTGAACTCGAGATTTCCCAAATGAGAGGCTCACAATTTATCATTGTGTTGTAGGCTCTTGCCTAAATCTAAATTTGTATTAAATATAAGCATATAAAATCTTTAATATTTATAATTTTTGAAAATGTGTATGTATATAAGACCCGTTTCTTGTACACCTCTAAACATTCCATTTCTAGGCATGTTGGCTTTGTTGCAGTAGCATCGGTTTCTTGCTAGGGGTAACATATGTGCTTGTGCATTTGTATTACTTGTGTGCATTGACACACATATTTGCATGTTTTTGATGTGCATATGTACAATGTACTAATAAGGATATTAGAAACTTATTGTATTAAAAAATCAACATTTTAATACATTTGTTTTCAACAACTCTCAAATTTTATTGTGGATATGAGTATTGTTTTCGAAATTAAATGCAAACAAAACAAGGGGACTAGCCCATGAAGGACAAACATCAATTACAACACATCAACAACAACTCGAAATCGCAGAGATTCACAACAAATTGTCAACCTATCCCTTCCCTTAATTTCAAAAACCCATCCCTTAAGAACCAAATAACCATCATAGTTTTTTGACTAATAATAAGTAGAGTATTCATTGAAAGAAAAAAGAAATAGCTATCTATTAATTTAACACCGTACTGTAAGAAATGTCTATGCCATTATGGCTTTTAATAGAGTTGTACTAAAAAATAATAATAATAGTTTTGCGCACGCAGGGCTCGTATTCAAAATAAAAACTAGGTTACCAGAGATCCTCCGGCAATAAACTAACTTAGCCAAATTAAAACGATTAAATCAAATTATTGCCCTCGGGATTTATCATGATCAGTTGTATCTAGTCTTCATCCAAGAAGGGAAACAACTCCCTAGAAGCATCGTGATTAGAGCCCTCCTTGTCTTTAGCTTCTTGCAACAAGCTTAGAGTAGTACTAGAGGATTGCATAACCTTGAGTGCATAGGTTGCTTGTCTGGTGTATATCATGTCCATGTCCATAGTCTCCAGCTCCACCCTTAGTTTGGTTATAGCCTCCTCATTGGCCACACATCCTTCATAGACATGAATACCTTTCTTTCCACTTCCCATAGCAACATCATCAATGTGAGTAGAGCTATTGGTAGAACTTTCCTCATTGTCATTATTTTTATGGTTCTCATCTATAAACTTCTCCCTATAAGCCTTTTCCTTAATTCCGGGCTTGGGTTTATTAGCAATTCTACGTGACTTATGAGGGTTTCTCGAGTGTTGTCTTCAGAATCCACCACATAGACCTCGGGTTCAATTTTGGGTTTCTTAGTAGTAACAAAAGTATTGGTGGTGTCCTTTTAAGATTTTTTCCTAGATTTGGGTGGTGTAACTGACGAGGACCCAACACAAGGGGAGGTTTTACCTTTGTGGATCATTTTCTTAGAGGAAGTTTTAATAGGATTCTTGGAGGGTTCGGGAGGGGTAGTAACTTCAACTGTAATGTTCTTGGGGAGACAAAGGGCATGGTGGAAATTGTATAGATGCAGAATAAGACCTTGGTGGAGAATGCTGTACTTTTTTCCCTGGCTATGACACTCCTTGACATCATTAACAGTAAATTCAAGTGAACAAAGCAAGAAAAAAAGGAAAGGAAGAATGTTGTCATGCCTAAAATGATTGAGCAAAGGAAAGTGATAGTGATAGCAAACCCCAAATCTTTGTTTGAGGGTGAAGTACTTCATAATGACCATGCATGCGTGATCCCAAGACTTGGGTAGCTCCTCTTTGTTGAATCCTCCAAATAACTTGATAGGCTCCTTATTTCTTCGGGAAAATATATTCATACTAGTTTCCTTAGGAACCTTATCTGTCTTTTTCAATTTTCGGCCTTCAGTTGACAGCCCACTCGCCTACGCAATTACGTCTTCTTTTATCTCAAAGGAAATGCTACCCATGGTGATTCGCCTTTGATTCCAATTGTTACTGAATATAGGTATTTTTTTTTCAAATGAAAAGGTTTTTTTTGTGGATTGGTATATGAACATGTAAGATAGGTAGAAATGACAGTAAATTTAAAAAATGTACAAATTTATTTTTTTATATAATAAATAAAAACGATAGCAATTGTTTATCATTTTTTGTGTCATTCATTCAATTCGTTCTCGCAATTGTAATCTTTTTCATTTCTTCTTCTTCTCTTGAAGAGCCGCTTAACAAAAATCCTTATGTGGTTTCCTATATAAGATCACAGAGGAATCAAATACATGAAATGAAGATATAATAAAACAAATATAAATGGATAATAATAAAACAACCATGATACAAAATTTATATAATAACTAAATTTTATATGATGTAAAGCTAAACGTAGACACATTTTTTAGAATTCCCCCTTGTTAATAAATTTAAAAAATAAAATGAAAATGCGTTTAAAACGATAAATTTTTGTAGAAAATTACCATGACACAATTTTTGTAAATTGAGTTACTAATTTGATAAATTATACAATAGCGCTATAAATAAAACTCGTTTGATTCTTATTGATCAAACCGAATTCCTGAAGCACTCTTCCCTTCGAGGTTTAACGTCAAATTCAATAGGTAGATCATTGATTTAATTTCCATTAACCCTAGATTTTGCCTCAATACAAGTGATTCAACTATTATACAATTTGTGAAAAAAAGTTTCTTGTTATTTCTATAAAAGAGAAATAGAATTGAATTGGTTACCATATTTATTATAATGAAATCACTTTACCATAGCATCCATGGCTGAATAGTAAAAGCACCCAACTCATAATTGGGAAGTCACAGGTTCAATTCCTGAATCATTCATTGGATAGGACGGCAAAATAAACCAATAAAGAATAAATTTCATTGGAGTCCAAAAGTAAACCCCAAATAACTAGAGTTAATATTTGCCTGTAAGATACTTATTGGACATATAGAGGTATTTGTATCCTCATATTATATGAATAACTAATATGTGTAATGAGTCAATACTGATTGATTTCTAGGACCTCACTATTTATGATCCCATAGATTCTTCACAAGGAGCCAGATGAGAAGAAACTTACCAATGCCATAAGAAAATTAAATAAACGAGTAACCAATGCCATAAGCAACTTAAATAAAGTAAAAAATGCCATAAGCAAAAAGGAAACTAATGACATAAGTCTTTGAAATAGAGCCATAAGCAAACAAAAAAAAAAATCTTAAAATACGTTAATGCTTTTGCATCTTTTGGATAACGTAGGAGGCATTTGAAATATCAATTTTTTTTATAAAAAACTATTTGTCACTGTTCAGCTTCGAATCTGCCTTTGACCATCAAATCAAATGTGATTTGCTTGTTTTTCTCTTTAGAACAAGGGTTCCTTTACCTTAGTTGTTTCTGCTCCAGACAATTAAGTCTTCTCCATATTATCATATCTCCGGAGTCAATAATTAATTCAGAAACTATTGAACTCAAGCACCCGCTCACCAATTACCTATGTACCAAAATATTATACTAAAACAAAAATAAAAAGAAATCCAAAACTAACAAAACATCAACCCAACACATGCCACACATGAGAATATGAATTTACATTATAAAATACTAATAATAATAAGAACTTACATCACTTAAAAAGAGAAACTGAATAGTATCTTATTAATGCGGTCAATTATGTCTCACCTCGAAGTTGGTTAGCCACTTCTCATTTTGTTCTAGGATTTTTCTTTTTCGTAGGTCATTTGTGGCATGCAGGAAGAGCTTGTGCAGCTGCAGCCGGATTTGAGAAAGGAATTGATCATGATTTTGAACCTGTTCTTTCCATGACCCCTCTTAATTAAGCCAGAGATAAAACTATAAATATCTAATGTATTTCCTTAATGATACCTGCAATATGTTGAGTATAAATCAAGTTGAGTTGTGTTGTAAATTAATGTTAAAACTGATGGAAATCTTAGGTTTGCATGCACCTTTTAAAATAGTTTTGAGCAAACCTATTGGTGTATATAATGTTGTTCTATGTGGAGTATTGTAATATCAATTTATGGTCTTTTGCTGCAATCACTTTGGAATAATCTTTTCCTCCTTTTCTACTTTTTCTTTTACAGTTTCAGATGGAAAATATTATAAAATTGTCAAGTGTATTATATTATTTTTCCAATTTCTATTCTACATGCCCTCTGGTTATTGGTTAGGTTTTTGTTCTCATTAAGTTTGTGTCTCTGAAAGTGTCCTCTTCTTTTTCCTTAACCTGCCTTTAGAAACCCATGTATTATCCTATCATTATTGAATATTGTTTGGTTGCTTTAATTGCTCAAGAAATAATGATTTTGTGAATACTTAAATTTCAGACATTGCAATAGTACCGAAAGCTACTTTAACTTGTAAGAGTTCACTGCAGGTTAGTATGGCAATTGGTTTCCTATTCCTCGGAGGAGGGAGGTTTACATTTTCAACCAACAAGGGCGCTATTGCTGCATTGCTGATTTCCTTGTATCCTGTTTTTCCAACAAAGCCAAATGACAACAACACACATCTTCAGGTGAAATTTTAATTTTTTGTTCAATTTTCAATATGGTCAATTTTTACTAATGCTCCATAGGTTAATATCATATATTGTAGGCTTTCCGCCACCTCTATGTCTTGGCTACAGAAGCACGTTATGTTCAAGCTGTTGATGTGGATACTGGTCGAGATGTATATGTCCCCTTGGAGATAACAATCAGGGAAACAACCAACCATTTAGAATCAACATATTGCCAAGTGACTCCTTGTACCTTGCCTGAGCGTTCTATTGTGAGTTCTTTAGTCTATTTTCTTTTTGTTTCATTTCTTGGAGAACATATCTTGGTAAAATTATTCTTTTGTCATATCAACCTTTATATATATATAATTACTAAGGTTTCTGGCAATGTCTTCAACAGTTAAAGCGAGTACAAGTTTGTGGACCTCGGTACTGGCCTCAAGATATTCAACTTTATCCTACTGGTAAGGACACGTTTCAAAGACACTGCTATGTAGCTACTTTCCTGTCTATAGGACACATCTGATCAAAGAAAACTCAATAATCTGTAAACATGAATGTTCTTTATTGTGTGGTCTCAGTTTTTGTTTTTCTAAAGAGTTGTCTACACAGACGATCCATGGTGGGGGCCAATGGATAAAGATGACCCATTCAGTGGAGGTGTACTCTATGTAAAACGCAAAGTTGGAGTTTGTTCATATGCTGACGATCCAACAGGGTGCCAGTCTTTGCTGTCTCGTGTGATGCACAAGGTTAGGTTTATCCTTCAGTATGTGCAAAGCTGTTAATTAATGTGACCTCAAAGGTAGATTTTTTCCTTTGACTCAATGATCTTGTGTGTCACTGCTCCATTATTCCCTATAAAGTCACGTTGAGATGGATTCAAGTTGGTTTGCAAACAAGAAATCTTCTGTATTAAAAGTCAAGTAGTAGAGAACAGTACAGTTCAGCACAAACACAACTGTTCTATAGAATCAACATTTTCAAATGATATGTTATCAATCGGGTGCTTAAAATTTTCAAACAATATTTTGTCAGTCGGATGCTTAAAATTTTCAAACAATATTTTATCAATCAGGTATCTGACAGAAGCAAAGGATTGAGTACTGGTACAAGCATTAGTAAAAGTTGCGGATCTCCCCTTTCGAAGGTTGACCAGTTAGTTAGTACATTTTCAGCTGATCCAAGTCTACAGGCATTTGCACAACTCTGCTGCGATGTCACTTGGAAAAATAGGTATCTTGGCTGCCTTCATGAAATATTTAGATATCTAAGTTGAAATAGCTTTTCTTTATAATTAAATGGTCATCATAGAGTCTTGGATGTTAATGGATTTTTCTTAGTTATCGGGTTTGGACCCTGGAGCTCAGGTCGGGATCCAGATTCGTCTGGGTTTGGATTCGTGCTTGGGTCTGGATCCGGATCTGGGCAGGGTCCCTGATTGGGACTGTGGGCCATAAAAGTGTTTCAAATTACATTAAAATATCATTTTAAAAATATTTTCAATGTATGATTTTCTTTATAATATTAACATTGATTAATGAGCAAGTATTGAATTTTATGAATTTTATCTTTGACATTGGGCATTGATCAATGATCAAGTAACATTGATATATTCATACTATGAAATGACTTCATAAGTTAGTTTTACAACTATGCATTTTTTTTTTTTTTTGTTGTTGCATATATATATATATACACACACACACACACACACTCACAAACCCACCCACGAACCCAAATGGGATTTTTTTTTTTTTGCCTGAACCCACAAACCCGAACCCTGAACTCGAATCCGTCCCTGAACCTGAATCAAGAACTTAGGAATTTTTTAAAATATTATTGTCATATTATGTTCATAAATTAGAAAATATTTGCCACCAATGCGGTGTTTGTATGTTAAGCTTTTTTAAATTTTGTCGTTCCCCTTTCTAGAATTGAAGTGAGCATGTTAGAAAATTGAAGTGTCTTCCATGTACATAATCTATAAACACAGAAATACAACTTGATCATTTAACGAGGTAAAAATGACTTTCATATCTTTATTAAGGACATAATAAAGGCTTGACTAGCCAAAGCTATACAGTTTACCTACTGAAGTCATAATTTATGAAGGACACAATTTGCCTCTATGTGAAGGCCCCAAAAATTTAATAAGCTTTTCTGATGTTCTAGAAGTGCTTCTCTCTATTATCCTTCTCTCCCTAAATGGAAATTTAGAGAGAGATTCTTAATTTGCAGATTTAAGAAAATGCTATTAATCTTATCTATGAATTTACTGTTAAAAGTATTCTATTTTCTATGGCATTTCAGGGATGGGTGTGGGGGTAGATTAGGTGATGCTTTTCTTGGACATTTCCTAGAGGGCCTTTATTAAGGGAAGACAGGTAACAAATATGTGTGTGCTGAGTCACAAGGTTCGAATTCGAATTCAAGTTCGTCGACCATAAAATTCAGATCAAACTTGGCAAGGGTAAAAATTTGGATAAAAATCGACATTAAATTTAGTTTACATTAATTAATTTATTTTTAAATATAAGTAATATATCCATAACATTGTCAAAATAGTTTGACATTGCTAAATAATTAGACCAAATAATTCAGTACTGTTTTAAAATAAAATAATATTATTTTAAATAACAATATCGCATTTAATATCATAAAATTCGGATGAAGTTCGAAAAGTGTAAAAATTCGCTGAAATTCAAACTTTATGAATGAAATTTGGCATATCCTGTGACTTAGTGTGTGTATATATACATATATTCAAATATATTAATAAATTATAGAGGGAGGAGGAAAGAGAGACATGTCAATAATGAATAACAAATATCAATAAGTAAATAAATCAAGAGAGCAGCAATGTACCAGCATAATAAAACTCAATAAAGTGTTATAACAGTAGTATCAGCTCAAACATAATATGTCCATGGTCTTTTAATATCAAAATGTCTCAAATATGTATCTAGAAGTCTTAAATATCAAAATATGATATTCTATGAAACAAAGCCTATTACAGACTATATGACTACACACCAATAAAGTTCTCGACAGCATACATGAGACCATACATGAGACATCTGTAAAATACATATGATATGAAGAATACTTCCGATATGACAATCAAATAAACTTGGTAGCAAACCATGACACCGAAGAGAACAAGAAAATATGAGCAAGTGCAATGATTGAAGAACACACAAATGGTATAGGTATGATCATAATATCTCTATCATTTCTACCATCTTCAATAGGGGGATGCCCCCTCGGCATCCTTATCCTAGAATCACTACTATAATCTAAACGCTGAATGTTCACCTCGGTATGCACATCAATCCAAAAATCCTAAAGGTTGTATACATGTACAAACTACTTCCTCATCTTATCATTTAGTCCTCTCCAATCAAAACAACTCCTTACCACGAACTTCTTTAGAGTGATTGTTTGAAACTCAAAATCTATGTTCTTGGCTTTTGGTACAGCATCTATAGAAAATCTGCCAATCTTCATAGGATTTCTTGAAGAAATTCTTACACCTGGCCTGTGCAAGTTTGACTGATATGCTTGTACCTTCATGAGTTGTCTGGCTAGCTCTATGAGTACAATCTTGTCAATAGGGTATCTAGGTAGAGTGGAAGGCTCTCCTTTGAAATGTCCAACTCGTAGATGTGTGAAGTTAGAAAATTGGAGGAGCATGCAACCATACTTGTTGACTTTATTACACGCTTCATCAAAAATGTGCTTGTTTTGGAGTTCTTTGTTAAACAAGCACATTTATTGCCCAAAGAAGGCATCTTGTACTCTGCGACAGTGTATTTGGCTTTGTTTGAGAGGCAATTGACCATAATACTCCCAAAATGCACCAATGATTTGTCACCTTTGGTTGATAGACCTAAAAAAGAACCCAGGGCAGCAACAATATACACCATGTAAGATTTCAGGTTGAATACTGTGGTGTCTTTCATACTCACCAATTGTTTATAGATTGAATCACTTATCAATTCTACCTAGAGTACATTCTATTTTTCTCTTATGGTGAGGTGAATGTACTTGTACAACCAAGGTTCGAAAACATTTGAATCCTTGAGTCCAACTAGGTGGCTAAGCAACGTGATAAGATCATTAATCTTCCCCTTGAAATCATGGCGGCGCACACCCTTTGGCCATCTAGCAAGATTCGGCCTCTTAGTAATCAACCAATTGATATTAACATATCTGCAACATTCAACCATGTCACTCTATCATCTTTCCAATGCTTTCAGTTTGGTAATGTTGGTTACCACTAGAGTATGAGGAACATGAAAGATACAGTCAATAGTCTCTTGATCAAGACTAATGATTGTGTTACCATCTTGATCTTTGATAGTTATGGAAGACACATGAAAGTGTTTAGCACATGCAAGAATGAACTCAGGTTCAGGAATCACTAAGGGAAAAGTAGATAACAAGTGTATATGACTTCTCTTGATCCAAGTCATATTTTTGGTGGCTTCAACATTAACCCTTGTGAGGAAATCTTCAATGTTCATATGAGATATATTTGTATCACAAACCTCTTCAGTGTAAGAAGTCACTTGAGATGGTGGGATGGAGTTTTGGTATTGATCGTCCTAGTACTTCATTTTCTTGTTGTCTTTGCTTTTTGTTGGCGCAATCTCCTTTGAGATCTCAGAATGTTGTGCTTGTGTAATTGTTACATGAAAATCCCATAATGTAAGAACATCATCATATGAGGGGTCTATATTAAGCTTTGTTGTGTTAAAACACAGATTTTGGGCAAGGTAACAACAGAGGAACAAATGGGTCAAGCTTGCAATAGCTAAAATGTGACTAGAGAAGCAAAAACCTATATTTTCTAAGTACATTACACATGCGAATAGCAAGCTTTATAATGTGCAAATGAGGAGTAAAGTATAGTGAAATGGAAGCATAGCATGCTTTAATAGGTGTAAGTCATGCTATTTATTTGACAAGCATGTGGGAAATTCCTTTTCAACCATGGGGCAGTCATATGGAGGTTCATGGAATGCATATTGGTGGGAATTATACTTGCATTCTCATAAGGGAAATGAAGAACTTGTCTTTCCTTTGAATGAGATTTTACGCCGACTGCATATGCAAGTAAATGAAACCTTGCACATGCAACTTAGAGAAGTAGACGAAAGAAAATGGAGCAACATATATACAAAAATTATGCAAATCTGATAATGGAAATTGAAAGGTTTGCAACAAGACTTTCAACAAGAACAAAATGCCTTAAGAAAAATAAGAGGAAAAAATGCCTCTCTTCACCAACCACAAAAGAACAAGTCATTTTAAAATCTTTGAGAAATCTGAAAATAAATCCAAGAGATTTTGGACTAAGATTTGTTTATCATCACAAGAATTATATAGATTTCGAAATTCAAACCTTAATGATAGTCAAGGTTGAATTTGGACAAGTGTAGATAACTAGAGAGATAAAATGCCCAAAACTTGCAACAAACTTTGACTTAGCAATGCCATATGCAATGGCTTGGGAAAACAATGTCTAGGGCATATTTCTTGGCTTGAAAATGATGAAGAAGAAGCTGGAAATAAAATACATAGCCTAAACTTGTTGGAATGATTAAAAACCAAGAATCACCAAGAAATGCAACGTTTTTGGTAGAAAATGTGTCCTAGACGGGCTGTTTATGGCCAAATGCATGTGCAGAATTATGTGCTTTCACTTCCAAGTTCACCACTCCTCAAAAGTGCTAAAAAATGCTTTGTAATTTGACAAAAAAATGTGACTTTTTTGGAGGATTACATATGCCAATGTGTTGCTACATGGATGCGCTTTTGGGGAATGTTTGCACATGATAAAGATGCACAAAAAAATTCCAAATCCATGCTGCAAGTAAAAAATGGGATTTCTTTGAGCAAATGCATGTATTAAAATGTGTGCAATGTGTTAGCAAATCGCCACAATGCCTCTTTATGCAAACACTGCCCTTGGACGCATTTTTCGGGAGCAAAAAAACATGTTTTAAAAGTCATGCAATGAGGTAAAACTCGCTAGTTTGTGCTTTTAATAAGAGACTTAGTGCAAAACACACTCTTCAAGGTCAATTACATGTTTTAAAAGACTTGTAATTGAGTAAAAATTTGCCACCTTGTGTTTTATGTTTTTGAAAGTCACTTAAACACACTTTTGATCATCATTTAATGTATTTTAAAGATATGCAATTGGGCTAAAACTCGCCACTTTGGCTTAGGCTAGGTAGAAATGGTTTTTTTAATATCACATACACATGTAATTGGGTCCAGAATCACCACTTATGTCTAAGTTAAGTGAAACTTCACTTTAGACATGCATTTACATGTTATGAAAACATGCAATTTGGTTTAAAAAGTCCATTAAGTGGTAAGTTTTAAAGATGCATATGCAATGGATTAGAAAAACCCCATTTAAATGCATTAATATCTTTAAAATAAACTTATACATGCAACAACATAAGTAAATGAGTTAGAATTTCCCACTTACATCAATAAGTTTTAAATATGCAAATACATATTAAAAACCCACTTAGCACATTAAAATGTGTTAGTGCATTGAAAAGATCCATTTAAATTAACATTGGGGCTTATATTTTATTGGAAATCGGTTTTCACATGCTAATGATAAATGCAATGTAATAAAAATCCCACTTAAAATGCATTTGTCTTATGTAATTAAATTAAATATCTAGTTATATTTTTTTAATAAAGTCACATGAAAAATAGTCTTGAAATAGGCTATTTTCATAAAACAAAAAACCATGGTCAAATAAACTCAGAATGAGTTGAAATTTGAAAATGGATGACAAAATCCACTTGAAATATCAAATATAAATTTTTATCATGCTTTTACCAATATAAAAATCACTTTTATGAGGGCTTTAAATAAAAATATGCAGTTGTCCTAAAAACCCCCACTTTTAGCTTTATAACTTGAGCTAGACAACTCTGATT
The DNA here is from genome assembly GCA_028749045.1 of Cupressus sempervirens. Lineage (NCBI taxonomy): Eukaryota > Viridiplantae > Streptophyta > Pinopsida > Cupressales > Cupressaceae > Cupressus > Cupressus sempervirens. Next base: position 638,920,637 of record CM053793.1, read on the forward strand.
TCGGCTTAAACTAGCTAGAAATGAGTAGAATTTCAAGGGCTATTCACCTAACGAAAAAACAAGACTAAAACTATTTACATCACAAAGAAAACGAAAGAAAGGATGTGATGGTTTGCCAAAAATTGAGCATTTTCTATCAAAGAAGAAAAACTCTTACCAACAAACAAATGGGATTCAACTCAACAGAAACCTTCAAAAGAAATGGAAGATAGAGGAACATTGAGTACAATTCAAGGATAATGAATTGTCTTGATGATACTTTATCTATACATTAAAATTAAGAGGGTGTACCTACGAATCCATAAGAAAATTGTGTAGGGTTGCCCAAATTTTGTGAAGCCAAAATTGAGGATAACATGCCCATAATAATATAGTGACATTTAATAGTCACTTTATTAATAAATCAATTAAATCTCCAAGCATTAAAATCGCTAATTAGATGGACTCGGATGAGCATATGTGAGTTTGCTGGAAAGATCTCGGCAAGACACTCCTAGTCCAACACCGATTTGCCAAGAATATCGAGTCTACTAACTTACTATAAATAGTAAGTGTTCGGAAACCCCACCGAAACAATCTCGATTGGCTAGTAATTGAAACTACCTAGGCCAAAGAAAACACAGTTAACCCACAAGACCAAGGAAGAAAGGCTAATAGCCCAATGAAATTTATTGACTCAATAAAGGGGACATGATAGTGCTCCCTCCCTAAAGATTTCTTGCTCCCAAGCAATCTGCATCTATATGTTGGAACCAAATGCTTGGATCCCAGATCTACTTCAAAGTTGATGCTCTATTTACCTGTTGTGCTACATTGGTGTAAAAATCTCCAACCCCATAGCCGTGAAGCAACACAACATGAACCAAAACACTAGGCAACTGAATGCCACAATCCAAAAACATCTCAGGTGTATACTTAGCCAGGGCAACTTGCCATGCGTTGCTATTATAAGAGAAAATTGCCTCTGTCCAACTAAGTACCTCACTCTTGTTGTATCTACATACACCTCTAATATATGGAGGTGGCATGAACTTAACAGTATGTCAATATCCATCAAGAAAGGAATGCAACAAATCACTCCTCCTAGCTGCCTGATCCATAACCACCCACGTGAGTGCTCCACCTGGATCACAAGTGAAGACCTGTGTGATATCCTTGATATCATTAACTAACTTGTGTAATACTTGCATGAATGAAGATGATAATACCTTCCCAATTGACAAAATCACCATGCCATCATGCTAGAAATGGTGGTGTAATCCAACAAAATGTGTTGCAAGAGTGAACGTCTTAGTAGAGGGCAACATAGAAAGCCTACCCGTCACACCTTCTTGACTGCACAAGTATATATACCATACAAACCATCCATATCCCGCACACAAGAGCATAACAAGTCCAAGAAGATCATCAGACTCTAGTTGCTCAATTGTAACCTCATCTTCACCATGCCATAAGTGGTGAAGCTAATTCTGTCAATACCCAGGTCCCAAAAAATTGCTGTCACATCTATCTACTATAAGAAGATACAAACTGTTGTCTTGCGTTTTGTCTCCTTAAAATGTTGGTAACAACACGAAACTTTTTCAAATTTAGTTTCACATTTCTCTGAGTTTAGTTTGTTATTTAATTGGTTAGTATTGATCAACCAATCAGTACCAATTGATATAATGAATCCTTTTACTCAAGGCCTTCGTCAAGTCTAACCTAGAGCTCAATTGGAGTTGTTAGTCAAAAGATATGTCCATTTTAGTGCTTCAAAAGTGGACCTTTTGGGTGCAACGACACGAATTAAAAATATGATGTTATATTTTCAATTTGACTTCCACTTTTTGATCAATAAAACTTATATTCACTTTTTGTTATGTTTTTAAGTTACTTTAACTTTAAATTTTTAACTTAAATGATTATAGTGCACTTTATGTTGTAATTTTAAGTTGAGTTACTTTTTAATTTTTCACTTAAAGTAACTGCATAACTATATAGTTTCAGTTTAATTTTTGGTTTTAAAAATCAATTGTTTATTTAAATGTTACTTTTAAATGGTGTTTATATGCTATATTTCTAAATATGATAAATAAATTTTGTTTATGGCCCATTTTGTAACATTTTTATAATTTTAAGTGAATTAAATGACTTGAAGTCTTCATAAGTGGATATTTTATATGCAATAACATGTAAAACCCATCAAAAGTGTGCATTTTACATGTCACTTCATATAAACTTTGCTTTGGTGGACCTTTTTGATGTCAAATCATCATAAGTGGACCTTTTTGATGCTATTGTATCAAAAGTGAAGTTTTCATGCTTATACATCTAAAAGGTGTGTTGCATTATAAAATATGCATCCTCCCTCAAAAGGTCTATTTTTGTCTATGAGCACATTTTAGAACATGTAATGACACCCAAAAAGTGCAATTTTGGAGAGATGCATGTTTTAAAATATGTAAGTGATCCAAAAAGGTTCGTTTTTTTATCAAAAAACATGTTTTAATATATGCATTGACTCTCCAAAAGTCCGTTTTTGAAGAACATGCTTTTGCCCTCCAAAAGCCCGATTTTGATCATAACTTGAGATTTACTTGATGGTTTTGCATAAGATTTTTTGTCATTTCCCCTCTTTAGTTTGACATGATATTTTTCGTGGATTTGCCTATTACAGACTCTCGTAGGTAGATGGTTTTGATGAGAGAGTCATTTTGGTGTTTATTTGGAGATTGGATGGCTTATTATGCTCTTGGAGAAATTATTTTTATTATATTTTATCATTACTTTTTATATGGGGCCAAAATGTTATATTTTTTTCAGTTGAGTTGCACTTTTATTTTTTATAAAGTTACCTTTTTCTAAAAAGTGCAAATGGACTTCATAAGAATATTTTGGATGTCTCTAGAAAGTTAAGTGGCTTCTAGAGGAAGTTTCTAAAAAAAAAAGGGTGAATAAGTAGACCCTATGGGTCTTTCATTTGATTATCCAAGTCTATTTTCTCTATTGTGTCTACTTGAGCATTTGTGGGGCTTGAAGGTCTACAAGTATTCAGCTTGATCATTGGGAACAATACCTCCTAAGTGATTGCATAACTGAGGGGGTGAAAGATCCTTTGAAGGGTTGCTCTTTGGAAGTGGCACTCAGCCATTTCAAGTTGTGCTAAATTAGAAGTTTTTTCAGTTGTTTGCTCTCAGCCTGGAGTACTCAGAAATTCATCCTTTTGGGAAGGAGAGGAATCATGTTTTTGCAAGCAAAGGGTTCGATTTTTATCCAGGGATATTTAGCAAATTATTGGTGTCATTTTTGGAGGGGTTTCAGTAGGGTTTTAATTTCTGCCAGTCTGTACTATACCTGCCAGTCTGTACTGTACCTGCATCACAGTTTCTTGGCAGTTTCGATCAGGATAAAAAATATTAAAATTTCTACAAGGAATTGTAGGGATCCGTGGTTTGGTGGCTCAGTTTTGTGCTATTTCGTCACTTCCTAGGCAGTGCCAAAAATCGTAGTTGGGGCTACATTCTCAGACCTGTACGAGCCAGCATCAACATCCAGTCTCTTCAGGAAACGTTCAGTCCAACTTTGCCAGTTTGATTCCAGGTTCTTATTGTTGGTAATTTGCAAAATCATTTGAATAGAAGAAAGGAACTTACAGTTATATTTGCTAAGTATCTTTTTGCTGAGTTGAAGGAACTGAAGACTAAGGGTTTGCATATTGGCTGAAAAATAGCATATGATGTAATGTTCGAACTTGAAGAAGAATTAATAAATAATTCCTTTCAGCATTAGAACTATTTTGCAATTCTGAGTATATTGTTCCAGCTTAATCTCTACTTTGCTAGCCAAGTGTTTATGAAATTGTCTTGGTTCAGTTAGTGCATTTTTGCATCATTTTACATCAGATTCTAGTTTGGATTTGTTGAACAACAGCAGTAGTATACCAAGTGTTTGACGAAATTTCTCAGTCCAACTTTAGAGGTTTTAAAGGCCTATTTGGTAGGGGTCTTTACAGTGGTATCAGAGCGGTTTCCTGGCAGCTTGACAGGGTTTATATAGCCACTGTTCAATTTAGTTTACAAAAGCAAAAACAAAAGGGCTCTATTTACACAGGGAACCAACACAGCTGAGAACATGGCTGATAGACATTCTCAAAGCCCACCCAAAATTATGAGAGATGATGAGGCTTTACAGCATTAGGATAGGCTTCTATAGTCAATAGAGGCAAGTACATAGGCGATGATGGCTATGATGCAACATTTGATTGGGGAAAACAAGAGAAATAATCATAATAATGACCAGGAAGACAGGAGCATAGTAGGATCGCAATATAGGACACGGTTTGGGACAGCTGATAGACCCACACGTCCTACATTCAGGGAAGAAACTCCATCACTCACACCTAATGCAATGGTAACAGATATTGCAGATGAACTCTGATAAGCGAGGAATGAGTGGGATTCATTACTAGCATATGTACAGGACAGATGGACATTTGATAGGTACTTGAACTACAAAGCTGCCAGGCAGAAGTAGGCATATAAACACAATGAGTTGCAACAAGTCACCAACAAGTTGGCATTACCCACATTTGATGGCAGTGGGAAAATGACTGCTCATGCTTGGATTCATAAGGTGGATACTTTCCTATCTCTGAAGACTATGACAGAATTTGAAGCACTCAAGTATGCCACTTTACACTTAGACGAGGCAGCTCATGATTGGTGGACACATGGCATGATCACATTGGAACACAATCAGGTAACCACTTATCAGGAGTTTGTGGATAGATTGATAGAAAGGTTTGATAAAAAGGATCCTGAAGTTTATTTCCAGGAGTTAGCCCAATTGAGACAGTTAGGAGGCTTAGAACAATTTATCAATGACTTCCAGAAGCTTGCAGTGATGGTGCCTGACATTTCAGAACGGAGGCTAGTCATTTTATTCACAAAGGGATTGACTGAACCACTCAAGGGGTGGGTAAAGGCCTTTGATCCTCCTACATTATAGGAAGCCATGAAGAAAGTCCGTAGTATGGAACTTGCAGCTTCGACAAACCGGTTTAGTTCGAAGGGTTCTTCATCATTTAGAGATAATAAAGGGGGATTCAACAAGGGTAAAGAGAAGGTTAGTAACTCACAAGGCAAGTTAGCTGCACCTTTGGATAAGGAGATGCTTAATGACCTTTGTAAGAAGAAGCTATGCTTCTTTTGCAAAGGTCCCTATGAGTTTGGTCATGACTATCCTATGAGGCCTAAGGGGAAGGCTAACCGGGTGATGTGGGCTTATTATGAGAGTTCGGATTCTAGGCCGACTCTGCAAATAACCTAGTGTGTAGCAGTTGACACCATAATCACCTTGCATCCTTGTATCTGCATGAGATCTTTGTGATATAGAAGTAGTTGAACCCTCTCGAATACATATCGCTACAAAAAAATGATTGGTGCCCCTAGGTGTAATGTAGCCTTTGATCCCATCTACTGAAGCTGTTAGACCACCATCCCACAATGGATGTTACCTTCTCTGAACCAATCCATATTTGCGACTCATCAAGTCCTCTCACATGTGGATAAAATGAAAAATGACGAGCACTCCTCACTGTATAGTCACCATAAATAACCTCAACCTCGGTCAATGGTTCATCATAAGGTACTCTGTGCCCACCGAATGTGGATGAAACACACCCTACTTGATCAACACTCTTGCTATCATCACTGACGACCTCCTCAACTCTCACATCTAAATGTTGAGCTAAGGTAGAGTGTGCCAAATTTAATTCCTGAGTAAGCTCATCAATATGATTTTCTACAAATGTGAGAACTCCTCTTTGAGTCCTTTTTGTCTTTTCTCTAATTGTTCCCTCCAAAAATGCTTTTCAACCATTTTATATATGTTATATAGCTGCAATAATATTATTTTTAGTTCCTTTCATTTGACTCTTCAAATAAGGTGAACTATTAGGTGTATGAGAGAATCAAATGTACATGAGGTGGGGGAATGTACTTCATCATACACATCCACATCATAAATGTCATCTTTCATACCTATATGTGTAAAGGAATTAGGGAAGCACTATGCTACAAAACAAACTCCTCATAAGAAGAATCCATACCATATGTAGATAACATTAAGTCAAGACCAAAATCAGCATCAACACTCACAAAAGATGTTGAGTCATCATCATTGGTTGATTGGACAACCTTCTCCAATGTGTTATCTGTACGCCCATCAAGAGCACTAGAGCAGGCAACCCCTCGGAAAACCTCTACCTCTATGCTATCTATCCATAAACTTGTGCCATATTTAACATCTTTCACATGATCACAAGATAGCTGCAAATCATTGCTGTATTTTCCAAATAACATTTTTCAAGACTACATGTAACCTGTGAGTGTGTTTTCCTTCATTGCCTTCCAAAACCTGTTTGAAATTTGGTTTGCTTGTAGGTTGTTTGAAATTTGGTTTGCTTGTAGGTTGACTACTGACTGTTGAAAACTTCTCATTCAACCCTTTGCAAGCTCCCTATGTCAAAAGTGCATAAGGTATCTCATGGTATTGTTTCTTTGCCATATTATTCCTGTTTTGTAGGTTTGGATGAAAGCCCATGTAATGAATGAAGGTAAATCTTTTTTAACATGCATAGGAAGAGTATTATATTCATCTAGTATGCTGAGCAGTTCTTCCCTTTAATCTTTTTGTAAATTCTGGTTTAGTTGTCACTGAACTTGACCAAGGTTTTTCATGATACTTTGTAGACTTGGCATTTTTCCCATATTGTCATTGGAAGATGGTAGTTTTGTTTCTCACTTTTCCTTTCAAGAATTTTGTCAACTAATATCCCTAATGGAGGCCAAAATTAGAAGTTTTTGACTATTGTATCTAAAACCACAACAATGTTTATTCATGAATCCCAAAACTAATCCCAATGGTAACTAAGCTTGAACTATTAATTAGTACAGTCTTCAACTGCATTTAATGGAACAAATTCCTAACTTTCTAGAATCTCAAACACCTATTAGGAACAAGGTAGAACTAATTTTCAGCAATATGTAACGTCCTTATTTTTGCCAATATCAGAGTTTGAGAGATTAGCCTATAATTGTGATCCTCGTAGGCTAATTATGGTGGATAGAGGGTCTTCTGAGGTAGTGAGTTGGCTTGGAAGGGTCTTATCTTCTCCACAATTCAGTAAGTTACAGGTTGGTCTTCGTTTGGCTCAGATCGGACTTCATTTGGGCTTAGTTTTGTGTACTCACTATTTGTGGTAAGTTGGGTGTTGATTGAGATGGACCCTTTCTATTTTTGGAAAGTGCATTTGGTCACATGGAGAAATAATAGGTGTGACTCCTATTTCAGACGACATATTTAAATGATGAGTATTATGGGAGTTATAATATATTAGTGGGCACATTATTATTAAATCATTAAATGACTTATTATAAAGTTATAATTTAACTTTATAATATTACTTGAGGGTTGAGTAATCATTGGAAGGGGCCTTTTTAATTATTAATATTATGCCAAGCCATGTATTAAATGTTGCCAAAAAAGTTAAGTTGGAAAGTTTTAAGAGTTGAGTTCTTTTGGAAACTTTTGTCAACAAAGGCATTATAAGAATGAGCTCATTTCATTGGGAAAAGCACGCTTGGATATTTTATTAGCTTTTGATGCCTTTGTGGCTTTTCTGAGTTTTTTGAATTGGGTGCCCTTGTTGAAGTATAAGGGTTTTTCCTGATAATTTCCATTGCAAATTGTGCTAATAAACAATTTTTCTATTTTCCTCCTATTGTTCATACCGTGTCTTGCAGGTTGGCTGCAATATTGACAGATTGGTGAAGAGGATCAAATTACCATCTAGCGTTGGTGAGATTGCAAATTGTGATTTCAAATTGTGGCACTGGAAGTTTGTCGATTTACACTTGGAGGCAGTGTTTCATGTTCTTGGGCGAGTCTCTGAGCCAAATTTCAATGGTTAATACAAAATTATTTCATTAATAATTAAAGAATACAAGTGTATTATAATTCAACCATACTAAGTCTTTTTCTGTAGTGATCTATCTTTATTCAAGAGAGAGGTTTGGTAAGAATATATGTTGTTTGATCTCTAGTGCACATGTATTCTAACTTGACAGTTTTGTAGTCTACCGTATCTCTTACATAATGGTAAGAAATTTCAATATGCTTGGATCTGTCATGGAAAACTGGATTCATAGAAAGTTTGATGGAACTCTGATTATCATAGTGAGTAATAGTGAGGTTCATGGGTTGACCAAATAATCTTGCAAGTAACTTTCTAAGCCAAATTGCTTCCTGAGAAGCCATAATGCTTCTGTGGAACTTTGTGCTACTGATGTCTTCTTTTTGCATATCAATGATATCATCGCTGAGCCTAAACTGAACCAACATCCTGAAGTGCTTTTCCTATCAATAATACTTCCAACCCAATCTGAGTCTGTGAATCCATGTACGTCCAAGTGAACTTTCTCATACTTGAGCTCAAGGTTAAGATTGCCGTGTAATTATCTCATAATGTGTTTGACTGCAGCCAAATGAATCTCCTTTGGCTCATACACAAACTGACTTAAGGCATTAACAACATAGCAAATATTAGATCTTGTATTTACCAAGTACATAAGAGACCCAATTTTATATCTGTAAAGAGTAGAATCTCTGGAGGGTGATTTTGCTGCTACTTTCTTAAGATTGTGTAGATTAGTCTCCATTGGAGAACACATAGGTTTGCAGTTCCACATTCCAAATCTCTTCAAGATGTCTAATGTATACTTTCCTTGATTAAGTATGATGTTGTCAAAGTTCTGCCATACTTCTAGTCCTAGGAAGTAATGAAGAAGTCCTAAATCTTTCATATCAAATTCTTTGAGTAGATCTTTCTTGCATTGATCTATAAGATGATCATCACCTGTTATTTGTAAATCATCAACATATAGTATCAAAATTATCATATCATCTTTATCCTTTTTATAATAGAGATTTGGATCAACTTCATTCTTGGAGAATCCTAAACTGGTGAGATGTTTATCAATTCTTTCATACCATGCCTTTGAAGCCTGTTTAAGCCCATAGAGAGCTTTCTTGAGCTTGCAAACAAAGAGTTTAGGGTTATGAGTTTCAAATCCTTTAGGTTGTTCCAAATATACCTTTTCAGTAATCTTTTTATTCAAAATGTTGTTTTCACATCCATCTAATGTACATTCCATCCCTTCGATGCTACAATAGCTAGGACTGCTCTTATAGAGGTGTATTTGGCAATTGGAGCAAAGGTTTTTTCATAATCAATTCCCTCCTTTTGATAGAATTCTTTGGCTACGAATCTGGCTTTATATTTTTCAATGCTACCGTCAACAACATGCTTGATTTTGAATATTCATTTAGAAGAGAATAGAATTTCCTTTAGGCCTTGGAACAATTCCCCAAACATCATTCTTAATAATGGATTGGTATTCTTGCATCATGGCATCTTTCCAAGTAGTATGTTGATAGCATCTGAAACATTTGTTGGTTCTGATTTAGATAGGTAACTTATGTTTGTTGCATAGCTAGAAATCTTTTGGCTCTTTTGCTTTCTTTGAAGGTTCCAGATGGTGCAGCGAAGTCTTGTGCTTCCTCTATAGTCTTAATAGCCCAATGTGGTCTTTTCTTAAGATTTTGAGTTTCCGCAGGATTAAGATTTTGAATTTCACCTTCAATTTCTTCAATGTTCTCCCTCTAAACCTCAGATTCATGATTTTCTTCAGAACTAGGTATATGAGAGGGATCTTTAGAACTTAGGGTTCTTTTGAATGCAAGCTCTTCTTCAAAGATAACATCTCTACTAAGTTCAGTGTTCTTTTGACCAGGTATGTAAATTCTATATGCTTTAGATGTTTCACTGTAATTGACAAAAATACCTTTCCCCCCGGAGGTTTCTAACTTAGTTCTCTTTTCTTTTGGAAAATGTATGTATACTAGGCACCCAAATATCTAAAGAGGACTTATATTTGGTTTAGCCTTAGAAAAGACTTCTTTAGGAGTTGTATTTCTAAGGTGGGACTGAGGACTTTTGTTTTGAATATAGACAACAGTGCATTGTAACGTTCCAAATGGTTTTGGCGATGTTCTCGAAAGTTTTAGAGATGCTCCCGAAAGGTTTTTGCTGTGATACCACTGTAATGTTTCATTCTAGAGTTTCCTTGTGAAGTCCCGTAGTATGATTTAGGTAATCTTGTTGTGTGCTTCAAGTAGTTTGGTTGTGTGTTCCAAGTAGTATCCCTCAATGCTTCGGGTGGCTAGTGCTTTAGGTAGTTCTCCCTTAGTGCTTCGGGTGGCCAGTGCATCAAGTAGTTCTCCTTTAGTGCTTCGGGTGGCCAGTGCTTCAGGTCAGTGCTTCAGGTAGTTCTCCCTCAGTGCTTTGGGTGGCCAGTGCTTCGGGTTTGTGCTTCAGGTAGTTCCCCCTTGGAGGTCATACGGTAGTGTGGTGGCCGTACAGTGGAATGTCACTATGGCCTTACGGGATGGAGGTACAACGGCTATACGGTGTGGGGAGAAGATAAGTCATACGGTGTGATAGTAGCGGTATAGTGACAGAGTTGTCCAAGTCGTACGATTGTAGTACGGAAGATGCACTTCGTAATGTGGGGGATGATGTACGGATAGAGGAATGCTGAGTTATGCAACTATAAATTTATAGATCCGAATTCATCAATAAACCAAACAAGAACGGAGATTGAACACAAATATCCTTCAATTAGTAGTCGCAATAAGATAGTGCTTTGATTTGCCAGATCCAAACGAAGTATTACATGCAACGGAATAGGGTGAGGGTTGAATCCCATTAAAACTAAATAAGCAAAGTAGGGAAGATCTTTCACTTCCGAAATGGTGAACAACAGAGAATCCCAACTGGAATTTGCAGTACAAAATAAATAATCAGGATGCATATCTACAATTACATACAAGCTATGCTAAAATACTCATTGGAGAAAACCTTTCCAAGGGTGTACAAAGATAGCCGACGACAACACTTAACAATGGAAACTAAAATAAAAATATGTCCAAGATATATTAAATCAATCGGAACCACAAATACAAATTATTAACTTGGGCCCCATATTAATTAATTAAAGTAACTAATTAAAGGTCCTTATATTATTTAAATTCTGGGACCAGTTAATTAATTAATTTAATTTAAAAATTACATTAAAATTTGGGGACATTAATTTAATGTTCCAAACGGTTTCGATAAGCCCCCGAACGGTTTCGATAATGTTCTCGAAAGTTTCGAAGATGCTCTCGAAAGGTTTATGTTTTGATACCACTGTAATGTTCCTTCTAGGGTTTCCTGATGAAGTCCCATAGTATGCTTAGGGTAGTCTTGTCATGTGCTTTAGGCAGTTTGGTTGTGTACACCAAGTAGTATCCCTTAGTGCTTCGGGTCAGTGCTTCAGGTCAGTGCTTTAGGTGTCATGTTTCGTTATTCAACTACCCCTCTAGAATAGATCTGTACAAGTATAAATCTGACGAATGTCAGAATCAATTCATCCTATTACACATGGAAGAAAGCCTGAAAGAGGCTGTACGGTAGTTGCTGGGAGGCCAAATTGATGGCCGTACAGTAAGGTTTTTGGCCATACGATGGAGAGAAAATGTAGTACGGTATCTTCAGATGCTGGTCGTACAGTGTCAATGCAGGTCCGTACGGTGAATGGGTGAGGCTGTACAGTAGATAAATGGAAGCCATACAGTACATGTAGAAGGTCGTACGACAAGCTTGCAGGCCGTATAGTATTGTGGGGAGGATGTACGGTGGAGTGAAGGAGACGATGTGATGGTGAGGTGGGGTATGGTATGAATGTAGAGTTGTCTGTACGGTAGGGCAAAGAAACAGACGATGTACGAATGGAGAAAAGAAGAATATTTGGTCATGCAACAAAACTTATAGATCCAAATTCAGTAGATACACCAAAAGAATGAAGATTGAACAGGAATAACTTTTAATATATATTTGCCAAAAGATGGTGCTCCGATTTGCTAGATTCGAGTGAAGTGGAAGAATGAAGATTGAACATGAATAACTTTTAATATATATTTGCCAAAAGATGGTGCTCCGATTTGCTAGATTCGAGTGAAGTGGAAGAATGAAGTGAACAGGAATAACTTTTAATATATATTTGCCAAAAGATGGTGCTCTGATTTGCCAGATTCGAGTGAAGTGTTACAGGCGACGAAAAAGGGTGAGGGTTAAATCCCACTGAAACTAAATAAGCCAAGTAGGGAAGATCTTTCACTTTCGAAATGATGAACAACAAAGAATCCCAACGGGAATTCGCAGTGCAAAATAACTAATCAGGATGCATACCTACAACTACATACAAGCTGTGCTAAAATACTCTTTGGGGAAAACCTTTTCGATGGTGTACAAAGATAGTTGATGACAACACTTAGCAACGGAAACTAAAATAAAAATAGGTCTGAGATATATTAAATCAATCGGAACCACAAAGACAAATTATTAACTTGGGCCCCATATTAATTAATTAAAGTAACTAATTAAAGGTCCTTATATTATTTAAATTCTGGGACCAGTTAATTAATTAATTTAATTTAAAAATTACATCAAAATTTCGGGACATGACATACATGAGGCTTTTGCCCAAAAATAATGTTCTAAATTTTGATCAAGTATCATAGCTCTTGCTGTTTCTATAATTGTTCTATTCTTCTTTTCTGCTACCTTTTTTTGTTGCGGGTTATAAGGAACAATATACTCCCTCCTAATTCATGGTTCTTTACAAAAATCTTTAAACAAATTTAAAGTATATTCCCCTTCGTTATCAAACCTAATTGTTTTAATTTTGTGTCTTGATAGGTTTTCAGTTAAGGATTTGAATTCTTTAAATCTCTTAAGGATATCTTTTGATTGTTTACATTTTAAGAAGTAAATCCATGTTTTCCTAGAGAAATCATCTATAAAAAGTATATAATACCAGAATCCTCCAAGAGAAGGAACAGACATAGGTCCACATAAATATGAGTGGACTAATTCTAAAATATTGTTAGTTTTTCTAGTGCTATCCTAAAATGGACTTTTGGTGTTCTTACCTAGAGCGCATCCTTTGCATATGCTCGAATGATCTTTATTCAACTTAGGCAAACCAGTAACCATCTTCTCCATAGTCGATAAGGCTTTGAAGTTTAGATTTCCTAACCTTCTATGCCACATTTCATTTATATCAGCAACTTCATGAATTAAGGCTTGAATAGGTTCTGTATTTAATTCATAAATGTATCCCTTTCTTTGACCAATTAACTTTGATTTATTAAATGAAGAGTTCTTAGTCCAGGTTTGTACTTTACCGTTTATGAATGCAACCTTCTGTCTCTTCAAGTGCTGTAACAAAGATTAGATTCCTCTTGATTCTTGGTACATAGAGTACTTTTTTGAGATGAAAAGAAATACCCAACTTCAGTCTCAAGGTGCAGTTTCCAATTCCTTTGACAGAATGAGTGGAATTATCACCTATCGTAACTTCGTCACTACTTTTTATATCGAGTCTAGTACTTCTTGGTATCCTTTAATGTGTCGAGATGATCCGCTATCAATTACCCATGCTTTGCTTGATACTTCATTTGATAGCACTGAATACAATACATGTTTCTTAGGATCATAATTTTCCTCTTTCTTAGTAATGTTTGTATAGCTTACTTGTTGCTTTGTATTCTCTGGGCAATTTGCTTTATAGTGTCCAAATTTCTCACATTCAAAACATTTTACTTTGGATAGATCTCTCTTAGGTTTGTCATTTCTTCGATGAGCCTTCTTCTTGAAGTGCTTCTTCTTACCTTTGTAGGAATTTGTGTTGAGAACATGAAGTTTTTCATCTTCAGTTTTCAATTTCTTTTCTTTCTTGAGTTGCATAGATTCTTCTTGAAGGCAATCTCCTCTAAGTCTATTGAAGTCTAGAAGTTTGTCTCTAACACCTACTCCCTGTGAGAATAGTTCCCATGAATCTAGTAATCCATTTATTGTCATTAATGTTAGTTCTTTATCATCAATTATGTACACAATGCTTGTAAGTTCATCTCTTAAACTAGCCACCCTTAGGAAATATGAATTCATAGATTCTCCCTTTCTTATTTTTATATGATTTAATTGCCTTTTTAGTGAAAGGGTTCTAGTTGCATTATTAACCTCATATGCATTTATTAATGCACTCATCATATTGAATGTTGTTTGATGTTTCATAAGCATAGGTACTATTTCATTTTTAACTCCATCTAATATGATTTTCATGGCTTTCTTGTTTCCTTGTTTCCTTTGATCCAGATAGTTTTGTAAGGATCAACATTAGGTTGCTTGGATTCCTCATCAACAAATTGTGTTACATCATTTTCTTCAAGAGCCATCATAATTCTGAATTTCCATGCAATGAAGTGGTCTTTTCCATCAAACCTCTCTTCGGGTCTGATTGCATTGGCCACTGTAGGTAGAAGGATATCGCTTAGATATGTTTTAAATCTAATTATCAATTTGCAGAGCCACGGTTCAACTACCAGAGCTCTGATACCATGTAAGATTTTTGCAAATTCTGATAACATAATACTGATGAAATACCTTCTTCTTGCTGCTAATGGTCCTTAGAATATTCAGGACAAAATATTAATTACTTTGGAGAATAATATAGTATTTTGAAAATTGTTTTATATCCCTGCTATAAATTGCCCAAGGTAGATATGCTAGAAGTGCAGACTTGTATATTGAAAGTGTGTCTTCTATCCACATTCAAACCCCTTATTTATAGTCTAACCAAGGAGCATGTCCTTAGAAGGGACATGACCTTGTCTAGGTCGGCCCCTTTGCAAAATAGATTACCCTTCAAAAATCGGCACTCCTATTTGATGACTAATAGTTAGTAATTACCTAACTACAATTAGGCAACCAAACATTAGTTTAATGTTCCCAAATAAACGTCGATGCATATGAAGACATTAATTTATTTAAAGGCTAATTCAGTTTAGGGATATAACATGCTTAATCAGATCTTTCAATCTGAAGAAACTGATCCCTTGATTATCTTAGGAAGGCTAAATTAAATGAAATCGATTTTGTTTTAGCAAACTCCACTTGGGACTTGAGTTGCCTCATTAAGATCTTGCACATTTAGAATGGATACTAATGTTCTATTGCTCAAATCATTTTGGTTTAAGTGATAATGTTAGTAATTGTCTAAGAAAATATGTGGATTTGTTGTTGCCTCTTTGAACCTTCCATTGGCACATATGAGGCCATCTTCTTTCAAGTCATGGTAGAGTACAGGGAAGTCATCAATGTTCTCCAAACTGTGTAATGTGTTCTATAGAATGTCCATGAGTGACATAGGATGATCTGATCATGTTTTCAGAGGGGCTTTTAATTTAAAAATTTACACTGTAGAGGGTATAAACAGTGCCTATTGGAGGGGGGAGCTATTTGTACTAACAAAGTTGGTAGTCCATTGGAGATTGGCATTAGTTTATGAATCTAGCTTTGCACATGCCAGTTGGATTTGCAAAGGAGTGTCTTAAGATTCATTACAACACATTTCATTTTGTGCATAGCCTACCACTAGCTCACTCCACGAAATAGGACAAAAATAATTAATGTATGTGGCATAGTTTGGCAATAAATGGACACCTATTTATAAATCAATATTTTGAAGGATAGTGTTGGGGAGTGTGGAGCTTGGGCAGTGATTAACAAACCGACATCTCATGTTTTAGTAAGGCAGGGCCCAATTGCTAGTAATGGCATTTCGACATGACAAATGATGTGAGGGCTTTGGCAAGGGGTGAACAACCAACAAACTAAACTTGAGGAAGTTTTTTTTTGCAGAATGGTGTTGTTCACCAAAGATCATGATGAGGAGGTAGTCAAATGGGCAATGACAGTGCCCAACATGCTAAAATGATGTTTTATTTTTTGAAGGTGTGCGAGCTAATTCTAGTGCATTTCATAGTGAGTTGAGGTTGCACAAGGGGTACAATAGAAGGCAAGAACCTCAGATCCAAAATCGAGACAATTGCCCTGCAAAGTGGGTGGTTAAGTTATAATATCCCACATCTCTAGTGCAAGAGGGAACATTTCATAGGTCGAGAATAGTGAGCGTGTGCGCAGGTAGCATGCCAATTGGAGGTTCATTTTCTTTGTCCCACATTACCCGTGTAAGGGCTCTCATAGGTCTTTTATGTGAGTGCACTTGCTTAGTAAAATGCCTAAGGTATGAGCCGTTTTGGGAAGCCAAGAAGACCATGTGCATGTGGTCCACTGAGCGGGAGGTAATCAGATTTGGTGACTTGGTGGGTTGACACTTCTAGGTGGATAACGTGGATGCTCAGGATGGTGATTGAGCAAGGAAGTGGAGTTTTGTGCAACATGTGGTGCCAATGTGGAGGACGATAGAGTTACGACCCGAGCATGCACAAACCAACAAGAGTGTGACACGTGGCACATCCTCTAAGACAGGCGAGGTAGGCCTTGATCTAGATCACAACACCCTGCGATCCCACAATCCTAATCAGCAGTTGTCGATTGGCATTGCGAGATTGCAAAAATCCGTTTGTGTGGGCATGAGATACGACTTAAAGATAATGTAGGTGGCCAAGTGGACATCGACGAGACCAATGGATGAATTGGATTGTGCCATGTGGCAAAGGATAGAGGTTGACTTGTGGGCCCATGTTAATGCTCGAGCAAAATTGGATGGCTCGAGTGATTGTGTGATTGACATTGCTCAATCGATATCCAGTGCAAGATCGTGAGACGCTGCCATGTGGCGGTGTGGGCCACGAGGCAGGTGGTGATGTGGCACCCAGTTGAGTGATGATGAGGATTGAAGGAGAAATAGGAAGGTGACACGTGGCGTGTGGGTTAGGATGATTTGTGGGTCCAAATGATAGGTGGTGTGCTTGCGTGGTCTTGCAATTTGAGTCAACAACATATGGCAGAGGTGGTAGGAGGTTGTTGATGCATCAGTGTGTGAGGTGGCAATGATAGTGCACAGAAGTGGTGTAGCATTGGAATGACAGGGCCAATCAAGGCCCTCCATGTGGCAGTTGAAGGCAGTTGACCAGAGTTTGGCCCAAAAATGAGTGGGAATGCACTCTTGAGATGTTTAAATGAGTAAAGTATTAGATTGGAGAGCTAATGTGCAAAATTGAAGTGAGAATAAAGGGGACTATACAATGTTAGGGCTCCAAATATTAATGAAATATGTAATGTGCATATGGTAAGTAATAAAATACCGCAAACATAGTATATGCATATAATAAGGTAAAGTGAGGGTCACGACAACAGGTCAAATGAAAGAGATAAAATGTAGGTATTGTGCTGGAAATTATTATTGTAAAAATTGGTAAAATAATTGTGCAGCTTAGTAAGTAGAAGCATACAAAAAGTGAAAAGTTACATAGAGGAGAACATGGGTATTTTGGTGAGGATTTTTATCATTTTGCAAATGGGTTTTCTCCAACATTTGAAGGGAGGCCTTGTGTGTTTTTGCAGGAGATTGATTTGGGGAAAATCTCCAACTAGATTTTGGCTATTGCTGGGTTCCATCTTCTGTGATTTCAGACAGAAAGTTTGATGTGTTATGAGCAACACTGCAAAGTCATTCTTTGAGCAGATTTAACGGATTTGTGTCGAGATTCCAGTAGGTCTTTGAGTTGTATTTTTGTTGTGTATCAGAGGTAGCAAAGAGTTTAGTGAATATAAAGTTCTGGTCCAGATCTCTCCATTGTGCTTCTTGATCAAGATTCAAATGAATAAATCAAGGATTTGTGTCATTTGGTGTCCTGTTATGAGATACTTAGTTTCCTGTCTGTGCTTTGATTCAAAGAGTCAATTAAATGCTTGATGGAAAGTACAGATTGGTTGAGGTCTAAGTCACAAGGTTCGAGTTTGAGCTCGCGTTCGTTGATCATAAAATTTGGATGAAATTTGGAAAGGTTAAAAATTTGGGAAAATTTTGACATAAATTTTAACTTATATCAATTTATTTATTTTCAAATACAAGTAATATATCCACAAAATTGTCAAAATAGTTTGATATTGCTAAATAATTAAATGAAATAGCTCAATATTATTTTAAAATAAAATAATAGTATCATAAATAAAAAATTATATAAAATTTCATAAAATTCAGATGAAGTTCGGATGGGGTAAAATTTGCTCAAGTTCAAACTTCATGGATGAAATTCGGCGTATCCTGTGACTTAGGTTGAGATTGTGTAGGGATTTGGTAAGTAGGCTGAGTTAGAACTCCTAGTAAAGAATATTGTAGACAACATCTCTTGGATCATAGGCTATTGATTGAACTCTGTTATGCAATGTTGTATTTCTCATGACTTAGATGCCTAATGGGAATAAGGCACTGATCTCAGCTTTGAGGGTTTTACTATTATATTGTTGTTTCAAGTTCATCTTTTTGTAAACTTGATATAAATTCCAGAGTTACTTTTACTTTACTTTTTGTTGTTGTCCTACCCCTATCTCATGCTCCATTCAGGTTGTAGTTCAATGGATACTTCGCCATTAGCCAGTAGCTCCATGTTATGTTTGATGCATTACATGAGTTTATCTGCTTGATTAGATTCAGATTTGAGTGTGCAATGGAGTTATATTGTGAATGCTTCTATATCCAACTTGGTTTTGCAAAACCAGAAGTGTAGAGGGATAGTTTATCCCTGTTGGTCTAACTCTCTGATAGGTTTGCTATTTGGAGATGGCTTCTCCATAGGATTTGTTGGAGAGTATTGATAGCTATTCTGTTAGTGAAAACCCTGTCAAACCAGCAACCACCACATTCAAGGCAATGAGCTGCAGGCCTTAGTGTTTGCTTGTCATAGTTAGCTCTTTCAGATTTTGTAATCCAAATATTTTTATCTTGCATTTGAACACTTTCAATTAATTAAACCTTTCTACAACAAACATTCATTTGATTCTCATAGCTTTGCGGGGCTAGTTGAAGGACTTGATGCAAAGGAAGATGCATCCCTTGAGACTATAACTGACCTCTAGGTTGGTCTATTGTTTTCCTTCTCCACAACTACATTATTCAATAACTAATCATTTTAAATGTATATAAAAATTGATTTATTGCACATTGTTTATTGTTGACCCTCTCATTTTATTAGTTTCTTGATTGACTAGGTTTTAGTTCCTAGTTTTACTTATCCCTCTTTTATTTTTGTTTTTATTTGTTTTCTTGTTCTTGCAATTGCTGTTAATTGTTTATAATTTGTTAGTTACATTTTTTAATTTTTTATTCTTTATTGCTTCCAGAAACTATCTTAGTAACCAGATTTGCTGTCCATTTTTCTTACTTCCCTTTTCTGACGATGAATCAGTGAGACTAATTAGAAATGTCAAATAAAGAAGTTTGCACAATATTGAAGGAACTCTTGTTGCACATGAAATGTTGCATTCTATTAACTCTCATCAGCTTCCATCATTCGTTATGAAGTTGGATATGGTTAAAGCGTATGACAAGGTCAATTGGAATTTCCTGTTTAAGGTTCTTCTCAAGTTTGGTTTCTCTCCTAAGTGGTGTAAATGGGTTAAGGCCTGTATTTCTGGAGCAGTTTTTTCAGTCATGATTAATGGGTTTCCTTCGGGTTCTTTTTCCTCTTCCCAAGGTGTAAGACAGGGTGACCCACTATTTCCCTCATTGTTTATTATTATGGCAGAGGCCTTCAGCAGATTGGTTACCTCTAGACACATAAATGGAAGTTGGAAAGGAATTCAGTTGCCTGGATCTACTATATCCATCACACACTCTTTATTTGCAGATGATACCCTGTTATTTGGGTTTGCTTCTTTTCAGGAAGCCAAGTCAATTAAGCAAGTCCTTGACCTTTATACTGCCGTTTCAGGTCAGCAAATCAGTAATCCAAAATCAAAAGTTTACATCTTCTTCACCAATGCAATCCTTTCAGACAAGATTGTTAACATTTTAGGCTTCCAGCAAGAATTGTTACCATCAACATATTTAGGAATCCCCTTTTTTATGGGAGCTAACAAGGCTGTATACTGAAAATCAATCATTGATAGCATCAAAAGTAGGGTATCAGCATGGAAAGTTAGATGGCTTTCCCTCTCGGGTAAAATTTTACTCGTTAGATCTGTCCTCTCTGCTATACCAAACTATTTCATCTGTGTTGCATGCTCCCTCTTCAGTGATTAAACAGATCAGACAAATAATTACTAAATTCTTGTGGTGTGGAAATATGTTTGGACATAGAAAAATCAAGTTAATTTCATTGGAGGATATGATGCATGACAAGAAATGTGGCGGAGTGGGTCTTCATAACTTGGCACTTAGAAACAAAGCTTATGGTGGAAAGCTGATTTGGCAAATGATCCACAAACCAAATAGTTTATGGTGTCAGATTATGAAATCAAAATATCTTGACTCCTTAGATCCTCTTCGAATCTTAAATGCATCAAACTTACCTCAAGGCTCTGAAATATGGAAGTTTATGACTGCATCTAGGCATGTGATACTTGACTATGTTTCTTGGGAAATTAATAATGGACATCAAGCATTTTTTTTGAGAGGATTCATGGAATGGCCTACCTCCTTTGGCTGCCAGACGAGTTTTCAGATTTCATTCAGATATTTAAAGACAATTGGGGAGACAGGGTTGTGGATTATGTGTCTCAAGTGGATCCTCTCTCTTACAAGGTCAATTGGAAAGATCCTTCCAATTTGCCTATACCAGATCATATTGCTCTTCTATTCAATCAGGCTGTTAGTGATAGGGATGTATTCTTCCTTGAACAAGAAGACAGGATTTTTTGGGCTCCTACTATTAGTGGATGCTATTCAATCAAAGATGGATATTTGGCTCTTAGTAGTTTGGAGAATAATTTAATAAAGAAAAGGGCTTATTTTTTCTGTTGGGATGATTGTACATTGCCTAAAGCAGGTTGCTTCTCTTCGATAGCTCTTCGAAAAAGGCCATTAACAAGTGACAAGTTGGAAAGATTCAATATTGCCCACGATTTAAATGCCTTCTATGTGGGCAGTTTTTTGAAGATGATGATCATGTTTTTCTTCAGTGTGCTTTTGCTCAAGATTGTTGGTTGTTTCTTCTTGGCAAACTTAGGTTTTCAATGCCACTGCCAAACTCCTTGTGGGATTTGTTTGAAGCCTGGCTAGTGTTACATGCAAAATCTCTCCTAGCACACCTTTGGAAATGTTCCCCATCCTTGGTTGTTTGGGCATTGTGGTGGGAAAGGAACAAGCGTATCTTCAGGTAGGAGCAATCTATAGTTAGTGCTATCATTGACATAATTGAAAAATCAATTTCCGAACTGGTTATAACTAATATTAGGAAGAGGTCTTCGCAAATTGGCTTCTCCAATTGGGATAATCAAATTCTCAAAAACTGGAAGCTTATGTCTATTCCAAATCTTTTAAGCCTCACAAATACATTGAAGAAAGATAGGTTGAGTGTGAAATGGCAACCGCCAGACCAAGGTGTTGTTAAGTTGAACTTTGATGGTGCATCTCGTGGCAATCCAGGGATGTCTAGTATAGGTGTGTGTTTATGAAATCACTTGGGCATACCTCTAATTATAAAATCTTCACCTATTCCATGGGGCACCAACAATAATACAGAGGTTTCATTTTTGCTCCTCGGCCTTGTCATAGCATCATCTATGAAGATACCTCGGCTCCAAGTGGAAGGGGACTCTCTCATTATTATTCAGGCTTGTATTAAGAGACAAATTCAATGCAGAAGTCTAGCATACAAGCTAAAACAGGCTTGGCACCTAATTGATGCTTTTGAAAATTACCTCCTCACTCATACTTATCGTGTAGGTAACCAATTGGCTGACTACCTTTCAAACTTAGGATGTGATGGAAAGAAACTAGATAGTTGGCATCCAACTACACTGGCAGAGCTATATCCAAGTTTATTAGATATCATTAACAATGAAACAAGGTTGTCATGATTTATCATTTGGCACTCTCCATGTCGTCATTCAGTGCCTTGCAAAAAATGATTAATTGAGATGGATGTGCTGGCACTTTTGGAAATGATTACCCTTGAGATTTTTTGTCTACCTGATATCTTCATTTTTGATCTGGCTGTATTTGAGTTACCTTGTCATGTACTTGTGGCATGTGTCTCAGGACAACGTGGCTTAATGACCTTGTGCATCCTGCTTTCTTGGGCTATGAATTTTGCTGGATGGTTTTTTAAGGATCAAAGTTCTCATTAACCTTACATGCTCCAACTCTGCTCGCCATGTGATCAGATAAATTTGTGTCTACTTCCGAAAATCATTATTACTATGTGCAATCATTCTGTAAATTTTCTCGACACTTCTTATGGAATCTCCTGGCATCTTTGTATCGGGTGACGATTTCAGGTTTTCTTTCAAGTTCTTTCCCGAATGAACCCTTGAACCTGTTTTTAATTTTTAATAATATATATAGTGGCTCTGTCCATTTTAAAAAATAAAATAAAAAAATGTTGATATTAAATATTAAATTCATGTTTATTAATGTTTTAATCAAGGTCACTGGGAGACACGGAGACTTGAATGTCTCTGAGGCTGGTATTGGTACCGGTACGACAATTTTTCAAAAATAGGAGATGGTTAGACACAATTTTTTTTTTTTAAGAGTCTAATATTAAATACAAACTAGTAATATTGTAAAACTAAAAGACTAAAGTAAATAATAATAGTAATGTCACATTAATGTAGAGTCAAATATTTCAAAACTCACATAATCACATTACTGTATCTCATAGTCATACTTGTTTTCTGAATATTGCATATGATCATCATTATATCAGATTGACAATGACTGAGAATATCATTGCATATTCAAATTTTAAATTCAAAAAAGTATAGTTTGATGCTAAATTGCTGATATGAAAACAAAAATGAACAAACGTAGTACAATAAATAAAAACCAGAAATCTATCTAGTACTAGTAGGTTGATTGTACTATCATCTACTCCACAAGGTTGTGATCATCCATCTCAAGGTCTTCAGCTAATCATGCTCTCCAAAAAATTGAGGGCTAAAATACATAAAATAAAATAATTTTATATTTTACATTTTTTTTTTCAGGAGACTTCGGGGAGACTCAATTTTTGGATTAGGAGATTGGGAGACTTGTCATGAAGTCTCCAACCTTTTTTGAGGTCTCTGGAGCCGCAAAAAGTCTCCAAGACTCGTCTCCGTCTCCAAGACATATCTTTTAGGGGAGAGACGAATCTCCCCATAACCATGCTTTTAATGTTTATTGTAGTCCCAATGAAATATTAATTTTGTTTTCTAATGGAATGTATTCACTAATTTTGACTGTGTATTGTGTTTTTAATCTTCATGTTTTTCAACTTTTTCCTTGTTTCGAAATGCACTTACAAGTGTAAAAAATGGCATGAAAACACATCTCTTGTTTTGCTATGAAACTGGAATAATGTTCACTTTATGTTATGTAAGGAAAAACTGATGAAAGCCATCAAATGAGTCCGCAAAATGCTTCATTTTAGTTTTTTTAAATAAAAAAGATTAGTTTTTTTTGGATAAATGTAGAAACTATCCAAAGAATTGGTCCATAATTGGTCTAAAAATGGCATTGAATCATGAGGGTGTGAAACTTTAGATGGATCCATTTTGGGATATTTTATACAAAATATCAAGGCACAAGGGAATATACTGATTTGGCAATTAAATGTTTAATAGTTTTTCTGCATTGCTTAGTGAAAATATGTATGATTGGTCAACTATTCTTCCATTTAGATGTATATATAATGTGAATTATATATATCAATTCTAGTATTATATGAAATAAGTTTAAAAGTTCTAAAAAATTGACCTTCTCGACAGTAGTGCATCTTAAAACTATACTATTGTAAAATCCATTCTGCAGGAGTGCACAGTCCACTGTGACATTAACTTGATTGCCAGCTTGTATATATATGCCTTTTTTCTTGCTACCTCTGAATAGCTATAAATATGCCATATCTCACGTTTTAGTTATTGCCTAAAAGCCAGCATCCATGGAAGGTAGTTAAAGGAGATGTGATAAAGCATCTAGCTAGTGGTTTATTTAAGTAAGAGGCTTAATGTTTTCTCAGTGTTACAATTTAAATAAGACAGTCATCTTTTGCAACATTTAATTTTCTCATTTGTGCTTTCTGTATCTATTTTCTCTTTGCGTGACTTTACAGCTTGTCTTTGAGTTGGTCATCAGTCTCTTTCCAAGCTGTTGAAAAAGTTCCTTAGCTTTTCAGTTTCTTTTTCCGATTATCAAATTTCCTTTTTTGGGACATGGCTTCTTTCAATTTATGTGTGAATCAGCCAAAAAGGAAAATGAAAGGAGGAAGAGTCAAATAAGATCAAATCAAACAGGATGAGATATAAACAAATTGTTCAAATTGGATCCTGTTGCATCAGTCTTTTCAACAGAGCTTGCTTATATCTATCACAATTCAATAGACATATTATTAGTTAAGGTAGTTATGATTTTCAAAGTTTTTAATTTTATATGATAAACACAGACATAAATGCAACACCTTGAGTAGTAGATTTTAATATTGTTGAGGAAAATTGGAGAAATTTTATATCAATGAGGGATCATAACTGTAAGAGATTATCCTTGAATTTGCAGGACTGAAAATGAATTCCAAGAGTTTTGTGTACAAGTTCTCTTTGAATGTGTCAGCAAAGATCGGCCAGCCCTTCTGCAGGTGCCTTTCATTTGTTTGCATCTTGTAGAGAATTTCTCTCTTCCTCAGGCATTATAATGTTTTCTCTATTTGGAACAAGCATGATACATGGCTGAATTTGTTCTGTTTCAATCCCAGACATATCTTTACCTATTCACAACAGTTAGCTCGCTTGCTGAGTATGCATCAAGTCAAGGAGTAATGTGCAATAACACCTTGGCCCTTTCCAATCTGCAGGTTCTTTACTCTTTTAATGAAAACAAGATCATCGTAATGTTCGATATGGTCATTAACTAGATGTCCGCTGCTGTGTTTCTATCTTCATATGACTTGCTCTATCAATTTCAACAAAAGTTATCTTTTGTCCCAAATTTTTTTGCAGGTTGCAGTAGCTTACAGTGGAGCTCTGCTTAGTGGAAAACTACAGAATGCCAGTGGAGAGCTCATTCAATCTTCTTTTCTTGCAGCTCTTGCAAAGCGTGTGGAAGACATACTTGATTATTGCCATTGGTTGCGGATGGATGGAGATAATCGTTACATTGATCTTGTTGATTATTTGCTCAATGGAAAATGGCCTTCCCCAGTGGAATCAAATCAGAATAGATTTCAACCTGGCATGATTCTTGCTATTTATCTTAGGTGGTATGACATGCCACCTCCACCTGTTGTAAATTTAGCCATGAAAAGGTTAACAGAGAGCCTTCCCAGATCTCTTGCATCTTCAAAGGATCATCCTAGGATGCCTTTCCTGGCATCAATGTTACCAGGCACAAATGTCCGTGCTCTTGCTCACATAGATGAATGCTATCATTAAGTGCGTAGGAACTTGCCATTCAACAAATATTGGTCAGCTGTCCTGGGACATTGACTTTAACATTTCTGGTCTAATTTCCAATACTGTTTCAGTTGCATTGGAAGGCATCGGCAGAAAGGATAAAACGTATATATTTCTTGTTAACTTAGAGGTTGTGTCTCAGCCCAGCATCCAACCTGCCTTACCTTCGTCTTACATAAAGGATACATATTAATGAATGATCTAATACCAAACATATGAACAATTATTTATGTATCAGATTACTTAAAGAAGATTGAAAATTCTTTGACGTGTGACATGACATCTAAGATGCAAGCCATTTTAACTCTATACATCAGAATGTCCTGCTTTATATTCTGCTTCTGTAAATATTTTATGATTAAATAATTGTCCAGTTCTTTGTATTCTAACAAATATAAGAATGATTTTACCACTGACCTGCATGATTTTCTGGTATTGAAAAGCCCATAGTGAGTAATTACAGTCTGGTACAAACTTTTATAGAATAGTATGATAAATTTGTATTTTTGAACTGAAAATATTATGCAAATTTGTTTGGTGCAAAACAAAAAAATGATGCTTACCTATCAATGAAAATATTTCAAGGTGGCCGAAGTTTGATGGGAAAGTGGCTAAACTATATGCAAAATGATACTGAAAAAAAAGTTCACATCTGTATAAGACTGCTTTTACACCTGATATTTTGTGGTTTAACTGCAATGGAGACGTAGATGATGAAGATCAAATGTTGAAAATTTAGTAACACTTTGATTTGTTTTGCAAAGTCTGAAAACAGTATGGCATATCATTTTGTAGTGAGTTTAGCGTTGTACACATTGGAATATGATGATAACCCAAAATTCTATGCAAGATCTATGAAGACAAGAATCGGGCTTCATTATGGGAAAGTCATGACAGAATTTGATTTACACTATTTGGACTGAAATTAAGCTCTAACAGTGTAGAGAAAAGTAATCTGTCTTCATTTTGTTATTTGTTCCTAGATGTGCTTGTGTGTTCTAGTATGCAGATAATATTATTAGTTGATCTGTAATTTCTAGGTTAGTTTCCAACAATGGTTGTTAGTTAGCAGCTGTTATACAATCATTATTGTAACCTACTAGTATTGCCTTTATTTGTGTTATTCTATTTTACTTCCCTCATACTCATTCTAATAGCAAATAAGTATTTGGCATTATTGCCTCTTCAAATCCTAACAAATATATAGAGAAGAATCATGGCAATGTAATGGGGCAGTCTGTTCATGAACGTATGCAATGAATGAATGAATGAATGAGAGATTTTAATAATGTCTATGAGGTCAAAGCAGCCTACGGGGCCCACAAACTAGCACACACCCCTTGAAAGGAGGAAGAGAACCTAGACAAGCTGTAACCTCTTGACTAGTTTCTCTTTGCCAGTGGATTTTGATAATCAGGTTTGCGGCGTTGCCTAACTATTTTTCCTCAAATATGTAGTACAAACTGCCCTCCTCTAAAACCTCTACATACTCGGATTTGATGCCTTTGTATTCTAAGCACTCCATGACAAAATGGTGCTGCATTTCAATAACCCCCATGTCACATAAAAGATATGTCGTGTTTTTCCATCCCTTTGGTACTAGCTATCAACCCATTTCACATCTCAGCTGATGAGAGCCACTTCCAAGTTAGGCTATGAGCATTTTTGCTCTCCATTTAATAATTTTCCTTGTGATTTGTTGTGGGATTAAATTCCTTGATATAAAAAAAGATTCTTTCCACCCATTGTGCCTTGTCCACATGATATCTTGAAACTTTTCACGAACAAACTTTTTGATTTCTTCATTACTAATCAAACACTCTAGAATGTTAACAACCCATTTCATCAAATTGTTGTTTTGCTTCATTCATGTACTTTTTGTCATATCTAGCCTTTCGTCCATGACTTAGGCCAACAAATTGCTTCTCCAAATTTCACTCATACAAGACCATAGAGGTGACTAGCAGGCCAAACAACATTTTCTCAGTCTTCTAATCAAGGGTCAAGGGTGGACCCTACTCTGTCTATCTTCTTGTCAACTGCTGGAACAATAATAACTCTTTGTGGTCCCTCTCGGGTCTCCTTCATGATGTTCTTGGTTATGCAGATTCTTAGTCATCATCGAGACGCATGAGACTTTCGTTCATCCTCTTTTGGGTTTTGCTGGGTATCAGTGGCTATCTATTTGTAGGGAGTGTAAGGAAACTCAGGTGCAGAAACAACTTCCTACACTAATCTCATAAGGAAAGTATGATGCAAATCCTATTAAAATCTTCTACACTTACAGATTCAATATCATGTAAACAACAATATTGCAGCCAACCATGCATACAAAAATAGACAGAGAAAGAAACACATAACACAAGAATTTGCCGGTGGGGAAAAACCTTTCGGTAAAACAACCCCACCCCTTTAGAACCTGCACAATGTATTATCTTCAACAAGAGGTTACAATACACTTGCAGTGCAAGCTCAACAACGACAACAAAAGACTCCAGTAGCTACTTACAGTACCAACAATACACCTTTTCGCATCGCATCTCTTCACAACCCTAAAAACGCTTATATCATGTGCTTCACTTTAGGGCTACTCCCAAAGGTAAATCGTATTAGGGTTTTACCATTTTCCGAGAAAATAAGAACCCCAAAAAATTTATTTGAGTACTGTACACTCTACCCCACTATTGGGGTAGAGTGTACAGTACTCAAATATTTTAGTTGCCACATGTCTTCACCTGTCATTGAATCTTCCTAACATAGCTCTTACGTGTCATAGGAATCTGTCATAACCGTTTTAGCCATGATCTCCTTACACACAATTCAAGATGTCGACACACCAACATTATTTGCAAGAAATACATTTTACAAAACAAATAATAATGAATAGGAATTATACAAGGTTGAGACACCTTATTCCTAACAGGGAGGAGGTGTAAGCCTCTGGTGGTGTTCAGGGCTTGGGTGGTGTGGGCTGTTTGGTTAGAGATGATCTCTTAAGTGCTACCTCTTTGGTCCACATTGACGTCCATGCTAGATTCATGTGGATCTATATTAGTCCTACTAGTCAGCATTAGAGGGACATATTTATCATTGTTTGTTACTTCTCCTGTGCTTCTTCCTCATATGCCATTCACAACATGAAGGATAGGGACCCATTCCTTGACTTGTATGAATGCATTTCCAAGTTAGTGGCTATGGGCAAGATCATTTTACTAGGGGATTTTAATGCCAGGACTAGAGATTTGCAAACTCCTATGCACGACCACTGCTTTGATTGGTCTTGAGCGCACATCAAAGGATTGCCAAGGGTCACTATATTTACAGTCGTCACCTCCAGCTCTATGAGTCCTCTGACTTGGTGATTCTAAATGGCCTCCCTTGTTTTCACAATTCTAAGTTGTTCACTTGTAGGTGCTATGGTGGTGGTGCCAATGTTGTGGATTATTCTAAGTTGTTCACTTGTAGGTGCTATGGTGGTGGTGCCAATGTTGTGGATTATGCCCTCGCTTGTGTCCCCTTCATTCCCATCATTCGTTGCTTCATCGTCACCCACCTTCCCCTAGCGGACCATGTTCTTCTCAATCTTGTGCTTCGCTTCTCCCAAGACCTTTCGCCTCCTCTCCTCATCTACCCCCTTTCTATGCGCGGCAGGTGCCTATTTGCACCCTTGTTTGCTTCTGCTTCCTTGAGAGTGATGGTGACCTTTTCCTCTTCCATCTTAGATGACTCCTTCCCTTGGTTGGTTCCCTCTTGTCTGACGAGGTCTTCTCCATGTTTGACGATTTGGCTGTTGCGATCTGGGAGTCTTCTCTCCTCTCAATCCCCCATTGCCCTCATTGCCATGCTTTCTGTCGTAGCACTTGCCCCATGAACCATTGGTTCAATGATGATTGTAAATTCTTCCATCATTGCTTACACTTTGTGTTCTTGTCACACTTTGATGATTTCATTAGTATTCATTGCTCTTATAGTCGTTTCCTTGGCTATAAGAAGCATTGGTTCATTTCTTCCTAGTGTCGTTCCCCTTGTGACACTTCATCCTACAACCTAAAGCTCTTTTGGTGTACTTTTTTCCCTTGCTGCTCCTCCCCACTCCTCCCCACCCTCTACTCTCAACCTCCGCTCCCTCATTGCCCATGCCTCCACTCTCTATGATATCCCTGGTTAGTCCTCTCCTCTTTACCCCAACCATCATTCGCGAGGCCATTCGATTCATGAGCCCTAGTAGAGCTGCAGACGAGGAGGATTTTCAAGCTAAGCTCCTCAAGCTCGACGTCCCGATCTTGGTTTCCTTTCTTCTTGTGCTCTTCAATAGTGTTGTTTGCACCAGTTTCACAAACTCATGGTCAAGGCACATCATCTATCCAATTCTCAAGACTAACTTAGCTTTAGATTCATGTAACTACAAAGCTATCATTATTCTTTCTAGCGAGCTTGATAGGAGAGCGTGCAGAGCTAGGGGTTAGGCTGGTTTTCGAGCTAATTACCAAACCATGTACCATATTTTGACATTGCAAACCATCATCAAGGAGGCTTGTCATCGCTTGGAGAAAGTCTATTGTTACTTCATGGACTTTCCTAAGGCCTTTGATACTGTCCCACGAGTACCCTTTTCCAGAGCTTGAGAGACATCGATATTTTAGATATTTTGTTGATTGCCATTATGAAATTATATGAGTGTTACTAGTAGATTTCAGGATGTCGAAGGGTTTCTCAACCCTTATACAGAGCACTATTGGAGTGAAATAGGGCTGCCCTCTTTCCCCCACCTTGTTTGGTATCTATATTGATGAGTTGGAGACCTCCTCAGAGACTCCTCACTCCCTGTGGACGGTTGCTACCTGCATCAAGTCTTGATCTCCATTCTCTTGTTCTTTGATGACATGATCCTTCTAGTCTCCTCTATGAATAGTCTTCAGAGACTTCTCGATGGCTTGGCCTCCTTTTGTGACCTTTATCACCTCTTAGTGAACTTGAGCAAGACTCGAGTTATGATCTTCAACTGCTTGAAGACCTCTCATCTACACTTCTAAGGTCATGAGACCGAAATCACCACATCATGTGTACCTTGGGGTCAACGTCTTTGGACCTTGCTCCAGTTTGAGGCCTGTCATCTAGCCTAGGGTTTGTAAGGGTATGGGCTCCCTTGCCATTCTTGAGAGACAGTGCTTCAGACATCACTTCCAGGACACTTCGTCCAAGTTGTCCCTCTTGGATTCCTTGTTCAGACTAATGGTTCTCTATAGCTCGACAGTTTGGGTAGCTCGACGGTTTGGGGGCCCTCTCTCCTTGATTCTAACTAGGCTTCCATCAAGCATGTCCATACCCTTTTCCTTCGGCATATTATTAGATGTTATTGGCTCACCCTTCACAATATTGTTATTGTCGAGTTCGGGGCCCATCCCTTTAGGTTGGCCACCATTTTTGACTTGATTTGGTTTCTTCATCGTCTGCGTGGTTTTGTTGACTCTATGGGTGATTGGTTTAGATACTCACTCTTGGCTTATTGCTCCTCTGTCATTGTGGCAGATTTTGATCTGACCTCTTGGGCCTATTGTTGGTTCGTGCAAGCTTCATCTTTATTAAGCTCGATTGTGATTGATATTGACCACCTCCCTCCTAGTTCTCTCTCAATGCTCTTGTCCACCTCCTCCCCTCACAATAGGGGTTGAACCAACATGTTAGACTTAATATTTATAGACAATATATTGCCATGACTTGGTGTAACCTTGCAGGCAGGTTACACCTGAAGATGGCCATTTAGAGATGGTATTATTGTGTCCCCTAGCTACTTGTCTCACGTTGGTGTCATGCCTTAACTCATCTCTCTGGGCTCCTTTAGGGTTGGCTCCCACCAACTTCAAATTCAGATAGATCACCACATGGACAAAGAGGATAGGGCTTGTCACTTGTGTACCTTGGGCACGACAGAGGCAGAGATCCATTTCATTTTTCACTATCCTGCCTACTACAAGATCCATGGGAGATTCTATTGCTTATTTAGGGAGTGCAACTCCCTCGTGACCTTTTTCAGTTACACGGACCAGAGATGCCTTGCGTTGTACCTCAAAGAAATTATGCAGCGATGTGACCACACCTTACAACTCTTATTCCCCCAGAGAGTGACATGATTCAGCTTATGACAACTTTCTTCTCTCCCTTGTCTCCAACACGTGGGACAAAGCAACCTTCCAGTGCCACCATCGCCAACCACTCTAGATCTGTGAGACCTCATAGTTGTTATGCTCCTCAATGACACCCTCCCATCTTTTCTCGGTAGCAATTTAGGGCACCTTCTTGCCCTAGTCCACACCCTTTAATGGTTGGCTTCTTTTTACCGACGAAGGTTCCTTAGTCCTTGCCTCGTTCTTGTGCTCATTGCTTCTTGTATCTCTTGTTTTTCTGATTTTCTTTCTTTCCTTGGCACCATTTGGGTATCTTATAGCTAGTGGTCTTTTATCTTGTACGCTTTTTAGTCCCATACACCCTTGTAGTCTCTTGTTGGACATTAATAAAATTATCTTATCTTATCTAATCTCATAATTCTTCATTCCTACATTCATTCTGTAGAGAATACAATGGTTCCTAGCCCCGTTGAAGTCTTTTTGTTCTGCATGTTTACCAACTGAGCTTGTTTTGAAAATTAGTTACCAAATATTTGTACTCATTCACTATTTGTAGCAGGTTGCCCTCAAAGAGAAACATGTTTTAGGGCTTCATGTTTCTCTTTAAAGAAAATATCATCACTTTGGTTTTGTTGGTGGTTACTTGCATTCCCACTTCTTGAAAAATCTTTCTAGTGTTTTCAGGTGTTCTTTTAACCCTTGGTTGTCTTAGCGATTATGATGAGATCATCCACATATGAAAGTAGTTTTATCACATACTCAGCCTCACCCCCTCACCATTGGACTTGTTTAATGTTTCTCTCAACTTGTCAATGTAAAGCCCAAACAAAGTTGGAGGTAACAAGCACCCTTGTTTAGCCTCACTCTTATTGCCAAAGCATTTAGACACCCCCTTCATAGTGCTCATTTTAGTAGTGGCTTGCTCATAGAAACTATGAACCACAACCCTAAGTTCCTTGGGAATTTCCATCGCTTCCATTCTATCCCAGAGTTTGTCACATGACCCCATGTAAAAATCTTTTTTAAAGTCCACAAAACAACAAAACGCCTTAGCCCCTCGGGTGTTCCACATTTCTTCAACTAGAATGTGAGAGTGAACCTGTGATCGATAGTGGAATACTTTGGTAAAAAGCTAGCCTGCCCCTTAGCTCTTTTTCCTTCTATTTTGCCCATCTATTGATTTTTTTGTTTTACCATGCTGCCAAATAATTTGTCGAGGAGGGGATTAACGATGATAGTATGATAATTTGAAGGGTTCTTTGTGTCTCCACTTTTGTGAAGTTTTATCACGACATTAGTTGTCTAGTTTTAAGGGAAACCCTCCTTGTTAACATTGATGAAGATACGATTGATACGAGATGTACAAATATCAATACCCCATTTTGAATATTTAGATTGCATCCCATCAGTATCGTAGGCTTTTCCTACAAATAACCTCCTTATGCCTTAAGTAATATCTTTGTTGTTGAGTAAATCATCAATGGACTTAATTATTAGAGTTCTATGCTCTCCCATCCCACGTTCATAAAGTATCTTTGCATACTCCACCCATTGAGCCCCTATGATGTTATTCTCTATTTGCTTCTTTTGTTGTTGTAGCTCTTTTCAAAACATTTTTGGATTGCTTTCCTAAGGTTGATCAACTCAAGCATTCTTATGTCCATGTATTCTCTTTCTTTCACATTAACAATTTTCCATTAGGTCCTTTTTGTTTTCTTTATTTGTTTTCCCTCTCATACACCTTTTGGCTAGCTTGCACTCATTATCAAAACAATGATTAGTCAAGAAAGTATTCTTGGCGTCTCTTTTGGGCCTTGATCTTTTACATTCCCTAAGACGTTTTAGAATATTAATAACATTTTCTTGATTCTTAGATAATTGGTTAAGTGAACCTTAAAAAGTTTCTGATTTTCTTGTGTCATGAAATCCTACTAACCGAAGGCACTTTCCTTCCTTGCAGTTTGAATGTTGTGCTATCCTTTTATGTGAGTGGCCAACTTCAATAGAATTGGATCATGAAATTTAGCCCAGTTGGGCATTCACCTACCTCAAATTCAACTATCCTTGAGTTGTAGCCTTGAGAGAAAATGACATAGTCAACCACATTTTGTCTCTTGTAGGTTTTACAAGTGATGGCTCCTAGATTTAGGCCATCTTTCCATACCATTGCATGTGACTATGTTGTAAAGCCTACAAAAACCTAATAGTTCAGTCCCATAGTGATTGACCTTGCCCTTGTTATAGTGTCCACATTTGTAGATAGAATGAAAATTTGTTTCCAAAATGGAGAATTGCTTTTTGGCACATTTGGCATTGTAAGTACTTTTAGTCTTTTGAATTGTGCAAATTTTTATTTTGATGAATTTTCAAGATATTGTAATGATGGTTTTGAAAAAATTGTATATTTTTAGTAAATTGAAAATATGGAAAATTTGATTGTTTTAAATGAATTATGATGTTTTGCTATGTGATGTTGATTTGTGAAATTTTGAATTAAAGCCATTGAAATCATGTAAAGTTTTTTGCATCATGTAAATTATGTATTGGTTTTTGTGCCACTTATTTATCATGCAATGTTGTGAGCCTAGGATAAGGTACTAGGAAGTCGTATTTGATTTGCTTCAGTCACATGCTTCATCTAAAGTGTCAATGAGTCCCTTATTAAGTGAAAATTAATGATGCATGGGAAATAAAAGTAACCAAGATAATGAAAAAGATCATGGATGAAGCTGGAAGACATGTCAAACGTTGTGGACTTGTAGTTTGGGTTACTTGAGGTGCGAATCAAACACTATACTACTTAACCATATTAATGAGTTTTGTGATCAGATTGTGCATCCTCTCTAACATTTTATCCATGTGTTTAATGTGTTGTGCATGTCTTTAACATTTTTAGCTAGTGTTTTTTGGTTTAAATGAATTGCGATTTTTCGGTATGTGGGGACAATTCATGAAATTTTGAATTAAAGCCATTGAAATCATGAATTTTGGTGCAAGATGTAAATTATGTATTTTTGTTTGTGCCACTCATTTATCATGTGATGTTATGAGTCTAGGATGAAGGTGTTGGGAAGTTGTATTGGAGTGGCTTCAATCACATCCTTGATCCAAAGTGTCCCCTTGACAATCATGTTGGGGAATTCATTAATAAGTGAAAACTAACGATGCATGGGAAATTAAAGTAACCAAGATAATGAACATGACCATGGATGAATGTGGAAGACATGTCAACCCATGGGTTTGTAGGCTTATAGTTGAGATGCTTGAGGTGCAAGTTGAACACACTTTATACCACTTAACCACATTAATGAGCTTTGTGATGAGATTGTACATCCTCTCTAACATCTTATCCTAGTGTTTATTTGATTGCCATGCCACTGGCGAAGTTGTCCAATAAGGATTTATAGTTGTCTCCTTGGTGAATGTGAGCAATGAAGTGTTTTTGTTTGTGCCCTTGGTGTTTGAGCCTAACCAGGACTTCTATTAGATGCACCTTACATCATGGTTATGTGAATATTGTGTGATGTGTATATTATGTGTTTTTTTTTTTTTGTGCATACCCTTCCTTCCCATGTGTCTTATGCAAGTGTGTTTGAGCCTTGTGGCTATCTCTTAGTACAATGTGATTAACTTATTAGTATTATACTCTAGGTGGAATGGAAGCCACCATTGGGGACTATGTGGGGACAAGAGGACTAAGGATCAAGATTGAACATTCAATGGCTCTAGATTTACTTTATGCACTTTAGTTTTAGTTTTATCTAATTTACAATGTGGAAGGATATTCGAGAAAAAGATGCAATTGTAATATTATTTTTGGGATATGCCTTAGAGACGAAATGTAATGTAAATGACCTTAATGCTAAATATGGTTTACATAGCATGGAGCTAGAGTCTAGTAGAATTTCATGGTGATTCACTTAAAAGATAAAATGAAATTTAAGGTAGAATAAGAATAGAAATCCTTACTTGGGTTTGAAATGAACTTAATGTGCCATATTTTGAGTCTTACCCATCTTTCTTTCGTCATGACCTTATGTGTTCATCCCTAGGGTGGTGTATCATTTTGAGCCATCTTGGAGCTTTATGTAAAGTTCTTTAAATGTTAAAACATTGATCTAGTTTGTCATTTATTCATCCAAGTGTGCTTTTCAATTGTTTCTTTAGGAAATCGATTGTGAAAGTTTTCCCTTGTGAACTTAAGTTATATCATGTTCTAGACCAACTTATTATCATAGCCGAATGTGAGTATTTCTAACTAAAAACCAATTTTGGTCAAACCTATCGTCTAGCTAGACCCATTCTAGCTAGGTTATATAAGTGCTCCAACTTTCTCAATTAGAAATATCTACATATTTTATACCAATTTGGGTCAAATAGTAAAGAAATAAATTATTTTAAAAAGTGATGGGTCAATAACTATACTCTTTTATTTGATATTTGACAAACAAACACAAAAATACCCTTTTGTAGAGCTCAATGTCAAGAATTTGGTCATATAGATTTTATAGTGATTTAATTAGAGATAGTATATTGTAATTAAAAATTACTATAGGTAGGCAGTTAAACAATTGAGAAGATGGTGATTCTAAGAAGGAATAAAAATAATAAATCATATTAAAAAAAAAAGAAAAGATACCTTTCACTAGAGGAGAGAGTCCTCTTCGAGAATGTATATTTTCTTTTGGTTAGGCTAGATTTGTTATGAAAATATGTTGGAGGATGAAAATGATTGATTTCATATGAGTTGGAATTCAAATTGTTACAAAAGAGAAAATATAGGTTAAAAACTAATTATTCTTTTTTATTTCATTAGGTATATATTTCATCTATAACATATTTTGAAATTAGATGGGAAAGAGTTTATTTACATATAGTTTTTTGGTGGGAACTAGACCCTTTGACTTTCAAAATCATAAACTATATCCATTTCTACACATTTCTTTAGTATAGTTCATTTTAAAACTCTAAACAATAATGTCACTTTTATGTCATTGAAGTTGAGGAGTTTTTCTTTTGTTTGTCTTTTTCTTTATTAATAGACGCGGTTGTGCTTAGTGACCAAGTTTTTCATTTAATTTAATTTAATTTTTTTCTTACTTCAAGATTTAGGGTTGAATCTTCCCGGAATAATATTTGTTTTAGATTTTTACTAAATATTTCCCATAAATAGGGACGACAGTTTACGTGAAAAATTGAAAGATGAATTAAATCCGCCTTCATTACTCATCAAATGTACACCTCTTCGTTATTTAATTCACTCCAAGTGTTATCAATCAAGCTAATTAATTACTATAGTAGTATATAACTATTGGTAAACAAATTTGTCACTATGATAGTTACTTCTAAAACTGACATTGTTCACCCTGTGAACAGTTGGAGAGATAGAAACTGATCATTACTAGATTATAATCTTCTTTTGTGTTTCAAAGGGGTAGCTCCCTCGTATGATGGGTGTATTTTATTTTTGAACATAAATGAATTAAAACTTTAAAAGATAGAGAGAAAGCTATTGATGACGAATGCACCACATGGCTTCATAGCTTTCTTGAATAACTTAAACCACCAATAAGAACGATCAAGAACTATGCTTTAAGGTTAGCATTAGCTCAGTGATGATTCAATCATTCACTAACATCTACACCATACCATGAAAACATTAATTACAATCAGAATCAACACCCAAACAGTTCAGAATTTGAAGAAAAGAGAATACAAAATGCATGTTCCTTTATTTCCTTGCACCAAGAAGATAAGAAGAAACTAATTACAAAGACAACCTCTGTACATACTTTCCAAAAATTGTCTTATCATAAAAAACATAAGTGTTCCCTTAATCCAAATTCCAAAAAGTCCCCTATTACATGTATTGTTCCTAAATTTATATGTCATTTTGGCTTAACTAACTTTTCGGGTTCGTAACTACTAAAAAAGGTTAGGATTTGGACATTGGGAATGCATTTCACAACCAATCTCAACCTTTTACGAAGTTGAAACAGAACATCCTTACTTTGGTTACAATAAGTGAAACATATCACTTTCCACCATAACACACATGTTCTTCAACAATTTTGGATTCTTTTGACAATTTGCAATCTTACTGATCCCACTAACTTAGGCCTTCATCACTTCCATTTATATTCCTCATCGTGAAGCATCAAATTATGCAAATGAGATTAAACTTTACACCTACCTGCTGCATTCACAAGAGGTTCTTAAAACTTTATCAATACTATTTAGCTCCATCTATATTCATCTTCTTATCATTTCACCACTTGAAGATTTGAAAGTTCCATGAGAGTTGTGCCATGAGTTTCCCTTTCCAGCATCCTGGGTATCAAGATGGTTATCACCATAATATTATTCGCTCAACCTCATAGATTTCATCTACACATTAGTTGGAAATAGGCATGGGTTACCTTCACATATTCTCTAGAGACTTCAAACCTCATCATCAAATGCCTTGAAGCTTTCATCTGCATGATGAAACAATGATGAACATATGCTTGGAAGGGATGAGCACTGTGTGAAATAGATCACATGCAACATTCTTCTTATAGTTTTGGCATTCAGATACTCTTTGTCCATGTGGGATTCACTATAGACAAGAGTTACTAATCTTCCACAAGCTGGTTCTTTGGATTGCTCTTTCAATCAAACATATTCAAATTGCGAGCTGGGAAATGGGTTTTGAGATAATCACATGTTCTTTGAAGACTATCCAATGTTTGTAATGGAATAGTCTTTGGTAGCAGGCTAGAGAGTAAGACGGGTTATGATCCCATGTTATCCACCACTGATTTTGAGCATTAGTTCCTTAAAGATTATGATGCCACGGGTGAGAGATGTATTGGAACATTATGTTAAATAGTTCATGCGCATATTATGCTTGCTACTTCAACATTCAAAGGAAATTTTCAACCATTAAGAACATCAAGCTCATTCCAACATGGATTACTAATTATCTGATGTCACATAATGTCGTGAGCTGGGTATGAGGCTTGGATTATGTTCATGCTCATGGAGATTCTAAGGTATGTGTTTATAAGGATACACCGACGATGAGCTAGCAGTGACACATTATGTCAAATGTTTCATGTGCATGGTCATATCTACATTTTTCTAATGCAATGGACGAGGCATGCTGATGGGACATTAATGGCCATTATATAGAATAAACCGCGTGTAGAAGATTATTCCCATCAAGCTAGAATTCATCATTGGAGATTATCATATCATGTGCTGTGAGTTGAAACATTTTGGCAGCAAATCAGCATGCACATTTCCCTATCAACTCGTTCACTGCTCCAATGAGGATGCTCCTTTGACACTCAACAAAAAGGGAAGAATGATATGTATGAGTTGATGTCTGTGCAATGCAAAGGTTTTAAACTATTCCATAAATCTGGTGAAGGTGATCCTTTCTGTTGGACATGGTAGGCACACTCTCGAATGCTTCCCTACATTCCTGTCAAACAACCACAACCTTTTCCAAACTCCTATCAAGGCCGCGGGTTGGGGAAATGATGGACAGAGTTTCCAAGTGGTTCAGGCACCTTGTCTTTTTCTTTGAACAGGTTGAATATTACAACATTCTATCAAATAGGTCGCGTGACTTGTTTATATCATTCCATACATCCACGATGAGTGGAGAGGCACCATCCTCTTTGTAAAAGACTGAATATCTATGTTTCTAACAGATGAATCATTTTGTTGATAGATTAACAATGCCTTTATTTATCTGTGAAACGTGTGATCACAGTCAACATGCAAATTCAAGCCTTTCTACACTAGCAACCGCTTGACTTATCATGTCAAAACATCACATGTGATTGGCATTGTAGCACCATAACAACTTAAGCATCCTTCCTCAAATGTCTACTATAGTCTCGAGAATCAATGAACATTCTAGTAATCGAGCCAAACATATCAACCTCTATTTCTGTAATCCTGACATCATCTGATATAGTATATATTTGAGGCATTACAATTCATTCCCACTATGGGCTACATCTTCCATGAGATAACATATGGAATTTGAGATGTTGAAAAAAGATAGGTTAGGATTAGGTCAAAAAGTTAAGGTTTAGGAAGAGAGAATGAAAAGGAGAAAACATTGACTCGAATTCACAAATTCTAACTTTCTAACCTTAACTTTCAAAAAGGTTTTAGTACATAGTGAGAGATAATTTTAGTACAGAGAGATAAAAAATTTAGAATGTGGAGAGAGAAAAGTGCATAGAAAGAGGTAGTTTTGAATAGCTGGGAATTAGCCCCTCTCTCTCTCTCTCCGGAATTAATTTAACTAACTCTCATAGTAAACTATCCGTGTAACAATTGGCTCTATTTGGGGACAAGGACTATGCAGGATGTTGAATGAACTCAAAGTTAAGAAAGAGTAGTGCTTTATCACAAGGGCTATAGAGTCACCCAAAAAATGGATAAATCCATGAAAAGGGACTGAGCACGCCAAAATTGGGAATACAAACCAAACAAAAGGGAGGGAAAGGCACAACGAAAACTCCTAGCTAACATATGTACATGTTAGGAAACCCCTACCTTTGATAGCTTTAGCTCTAGATGAATCACGCAAACCCATTGATTGGCTAAGAAAAGCATATTCCTTGGCGACTTAACAAGTGACAACTCCTCATTACTTGTGAACTCAAATGTAGGCTTTCTCCTTGGATTCCAAATTTTTTATTCCTAACATGCTCCATTGCTTTGGAATAGGGAATATATCCAAATAACCATGCCTCATTAAAAATCTTTGACTTTAGGATCTAGCCTTCTTTCTATCGCATATCATCAATGATTTCATCTTGAAAGAATTTCATAATTAGATTCTCAAGTTTCTGAATACATCTTTGATCTTCTCCTCTACTTGAATTTCTGGTGATTTGTCATCATGAAATCTTGAACTCATTTTTGACACTAGATACTCTTTATTTTCCATGGGCATGATTATGGTTGAATCTTCTGTAAAATTATTCCAACCTAGATGCAAATCTATGTTAGATTGAATCTTCCCATGATCTATTTCTTCTTCCTCATCTTCCAAAAGATCATCTTGAATTTTTAGGCACTTTTGAGTTACATTGGTACCATCTTCAACATTGCAGGACATAACTTTGAGTCTCATCGCATTAATATCAAAGTTCTCTATTTGAAGGGTATTCTGATGGTTAAGGCTAGGATATATTAAACTTCGTATTGGATTGCCTTCATACAATCTATGATGTGAAGCAACCTATGGAGCTATAGCCATTGAACCTTTTCTTTGAATACGTACTTGAGAAGCATCAATATAAATGCCTTCGTCTAGAAACAAAGGATTAATGTAAACACTTTCTCCATAGAGGAAATTACCATTGAAAGCCTTTGAGCACAAACTTGGGATAAAAACATCATAAGAGTTTCCTTCATCATATTCCTCCATGATATCCCTTGCTAAATCATTACTTCTTTTATCATGGTTATTCTTCTCATAGAAGCTCTTTGACATAGGATTTCCTATTTGACAAGAAGGCTCGAAAAGAGGATTTCTTCGACCTTTGAATGATCCATAGGATTTTAATTGCACTTTCATTGGATTAGATGAACTTGTCATCAAATCCACATAGCTTTCATTTTCAATGTGTTCAATGATATCTATGTCTTTGTGAATCATTGATTCTTCTCAAAGACATCTTTCATGAAATGTGAAAGTTTGATATTCTTGTAGCATGCATGATAAAGAATGAAGGCTAGATGATTCATCTTCTTCTCCTTGAAGCTGATTTTTAGCTTTTTCATCAACTGATCTTTTAATCACAAGTTCATCAATGTCATTAAATGTAAAGGTCCCCATTTCCACAGGGGAAGTAGATATTTATAGTGGTTCATTGGTGTCTTTATCTTCATCAATGGTAGTGGTTTCAATTAGTGCCATAATATCTAAAGTATTGATGTTGTCAATAGATTCATCACCTTGAATGATCATGGAAGGATGACCAGGAAGATCTTCTCCACATAGGAAGTCATCATCTAAAGCATTGAGGCACCAAGTAGGAATCAAAGTATTATGAAATTCACCTTGATCGACATTTCCCTCATCTTCAATCATATGTTGTATAGTTTCTTGAGATTTTGAATTTTTTTCCCTTTCTCATTAGGATCGAGATGATTGAATACTTTCTCCTAGGTTTTGAAATTTTTATAGTGATGCCTTGA
This sequence comes from Cupressus sempervirens, assembly GCA_028749045.1. Lineage (NCBI taxonomy): Eukaryota > Viridiplantae > Streptophyta > Pinopsida > Cupressales > Cupressaceae > Cupressus > Cupressus sempervirens. Next base: position 638,962,517 of record CM053793.1, read on the forward strand.
TACATTAGCAGAAATTTCTTCTTCTACAGACTCAATTTGTCAACCATCTTCTTGATTAGACATAGAATCCCCATCTTCTTTCATCCATGAATATCCAGATGAGTCCTTTCTAACATTTGGATCAGGAGATGTCCTGTTAGCAAGAAAATAATTATTGCATGGGTCTTCTTTCTCAAGTTCTTGCAGTGTTTGAAGTAAAGAAGGATGTACTTTTTCAGGATCCAGGCATGCATTGCTGTAGAAACTTTTTAAAAACTCAACTTGATTGGGATCAATGGAAGTATGATTTTGATGAGAAATAAGTGCAAGTGTTGGGATACTTTTTTTACCACCATTATCCATCCTTGAGTCACATGAATCATTTTTCTGATCAATGTCCTCCTTATAATTGCATGTTGAACTTCTTTCTGAAAATGATTTGGGCTTGTGAGAGAAAAAATGATTATCTTTATCATCTTCTTCATCTATCTTTTGCGAAGTCTGGAGCAAAGATGGATGAATCTTTTCTAGATCTAGTTTTCGTCCACCATAGAAACTCTTCAAGAAGCTAGCTTGCTTAGTATCAAGAACTATGCTTGAAGGTTAGCATTAGCTCAATGATGATTTGATCATTCACTACGCTTGAAGGTTAACATTAGCTCAGTGATGTATTGGAACATTATGTCAAATAGTTCATGTGCATATCATGCTTGCTAGTTCAACATTCGAAGGAAATTCTCAACCATTAAGAACATCAAGCTCATTCCCACATGGATTACTAATTATTTGATGTCATATAATGCCACGGGCTGGGTATGAGGCTTGGATTATGTTCATGCTCATGGAGATTCTAAGGTATGTGTTTATAAGGATACACAGATGACAAGCTAGTAGTGACACATTATGTGAAATGTTTCATGTGCATGGTCATATCTGCATTTTTCTCATGTGATGGACTAGGCATGCTAATGGGACATTAATAACCATTATGTAGAACAAACCGTGTGTAGAAGATTATTCCCATCGAGCTAGAATTCATCATTGGAGATTATCATGTCATGTGCTGAGAGTTGAAACATTTTGACAGACAATCAATGCACACATTTCTCTATCAACTTGTTCATTGCTCCAGCGAGGATCCTCCTTTGACACTCAACAAAATGGGAAGAATGATATGTATGAGTTGATCTTCGTGCAATGCAAAGGTTTCAAATTGCTCCATAAATCTGGTGAAGGTGATCCTTTCTATTGGACATGGTGGGCACACTCTCAAACGCTTCCCTACATTCATGTCAAACATTGACAACCTTTTCTAAACTCCTATCAAGGTTGTGGGTTGGGGAAATGATGGACAGAGTTTCCAAGTGTTCAGGCACCTTGTCTTTTTCTTTGAATAGGTTGAATATTACAACATTCTGTCAAATAGTTCGCACAACTTGTTTGTCTCATTCCATACCTCCACAGTGAGTGGAGAGACACCATCCTCTTTGTAAAAGACTGAATATCTATGTTTCTAACTGATGAATCATTTCACTGATAGATTAACGATGCCTTTCTTTATCTGCCAAACACGTGATCACATTCAACATGCAAATTTGAGCCTTTCTACACTAGCAGTCGCTTGGCTTATCCTGTCAAAACTTCACTTGTGATTGGCACCGTAGTACCATAGATAACTTAAGCATCCTTCCTCAAACGTCTGCGACAGTCTTGAGAATCAATGAACATTCCAATAATCGAGCCAAACATATCAACCTCTATTCCTCTAATCGTGACATCATTTGATATAGTATATATTTGAGACATTACAGTTCATTCCCACCATGGGTTGCATCTTCCATGAGATAATATATGGAATTGAGATGTTGAAAAGAGATATGTTAGGATTAGGTCAAAAAGTTAAGGTTTAGGAAGAGAGAATGAAAAGGAGAAAACATTGACTTGAATTAACAAATTCTAACTTTCTAACCTTAACTTTCAAAAAGGTTTTAGTACGTAGTGAGAGGTAGTACGTAGTGAGAGATGATTTTAGTATGGGGAGAGATAAAAAAATTTAGTACGTGGAGAGAGAAAAGTACGTAGAAAGAGGTAGTTTTGAATAGTTGGGAATTAACCTCTCTCTCTTCGGAATTAATTTAACTAACTCTCACAGTAAGCTATCCTTGTAACAATAATATAATAATCATAGTATGAGTATATCATGATAAATATAAATCTTGAATATATAGACAAGATATTGCCATGACACAATTCACAGTCCACATTGGAGGCCATACAAACCACTAAATTGTAGAATATATAAATAGATAGATAATGTAATTATATTGTAAATGAATAATAATATTAAAATGTTGGTGGTCTTTTTATTTGTTATCATATCAATGAAAAATAATCTTTACCATGCTTGCATTGATTAAAATTTTGTAGTAGACAATCTTAAGTTTCATTATCCCCATAGAGTGGTAGGCTTCAAACAAGTTACATTCAATCAGGATAAAAACTATGATTCATTTCGCAATGATTTAGGAAGATAAGTTTTCATCACCTAATAGTTTAAAGGAGACCATTCCTCCTAGTTTAGCAATGATGTACTTTTAAAAACCAATGTATGTTAGGTAGCAACAATAATAAAGATTGTGTAAACAATTGGTAGTTATTATAATAACTTTAATTAAGGATTGCAAATCCTAATGATAACCCATGTCATGGAATTAGAAGGAACATTATTCATGAATAGACTTTTTTATTGGGACATGACCTATCATATGGAAACCTTGATAAGATATAAGAGGAAGATCAAAACCATTCAAACATTATGAAATTGGAATTTTTTATCTCTTACACATCCATATTTAGATCTGCTGATTTGAGCAAGTATTTAACTGACATTAATCTATTATGAGTATATAATTGTAGATTAGAAATGGCATATTATAAACGATGTTAGATTCAATTATTTTCATGTAGTATCACTTGGATAAAAAGGAGAACACATTAATCTTAGGGAGAATGAAGGAAGAAAATAAAATTTATATATTGTGAAGTTGTCTAACATTTTCATACTCTCTCTTAATCATATTTTATTTATAGAAGGGAGTTGCGTGTTTTATATGTATTGGCTACTTAAAATCAAATAGCTTAATCTTAAAATGTATACCTAGAGATTACATTGTATTGAACAAGAAAAGAGCCAAATCTAGGGGAAAAAATGATCTTTCTATATAAGTATTATTCAAGGGGTATTTGTAATTGAATTTACTATCAAGTTGTATATAATGAGATATGGGACATTGCAGTGCTATCAAAGCATTATCTTGCCATCCTTGAGGTAGAAAAAAATCTTAGCTAAATTTCTAAAGTATAATTATTTAAAAACTCATCATAGATATGAATTGATAAGCATCTTGATAGCATCTTAATTGCAAGATCAAAAAATAAATAATAAATTATTTCTTGAAGTACATTAAACACACAAAAAAACAAACTCTTGAAGGTAAATGTTTGGAAGCTATTTTATTATTACTAAAAGAACTGAGGTAAGTGTTTATACATCAGCTCATGCATATAAGAAAACATTGAATAATAGAACAACTCCTCAAAACATAACATACGAATAGAAAAATCAAACTTAATGTTCTTTATAAAGTGGTAGATAAATAGAAGAAAAAACATATCACGTAGAAGACATTAGAATAAATTTCCAAGGACCGATACTAAATGGAAGCATACAAAAGCTTCCAACTTTATAATATAAAATGACCACCACATTGAGAATTCATATTTGGATGATTTTCGAAGTGCCTAAAAAATAATCATAGAACATATCACAACTGGTATTTAATAAACTAAATATAGTGATCTGAATAATAGATTTTGATACAATAGAAATTATGGATAAAAGGAAAGCTTTAGATAGAATGTGAGATATTGAGTAGACATTACAAAATACCTTTTTGTAAGAGGAAATTGTTGATAATAGAAACATCATAAGATCATGATAGTAAAGAAATAACTAACATGTCTTTACTCATTAAAATGACATATTACAAGAAATATGCAACCTTGTCGTAGGAATGTTTTAGAAATGGAATGGCCAATCTATGGCAACATTCACATGAAAAATTATAAAAATAGAGTGATTTCCATTATTAAAGGCAACACTAAAGATAATTTAGGAAGACAAACATTGAGTTGACAAGATCAATTCATAATACATAGTAATTTAGACACAACCAACATAACAAGCATAAGAGTTTCTTTGCGTAATAACAACAATTGGAAGTTCTTATAATAATAAATATCAGACATAGACTATAAGAAGATAACACTTAATTATAAATTTTACTATATATATTATATTGATGACAAGAAAAAAATAGATACCAAATATGGGAAAATATTTAAGAAGATTTAAGTGTGTTTCATAAAATAACTATAACATGAGCCAATGCATATATTAAATATATTCAAGGATGAAATTACAAAAGGAGGTAGATGTAACGAAATTTATAATGAATGGCCTCAATGAATCTTAACAACTCAAAAGGTGACATTACAAAGATATAGGTCAAATTTGGATCAAATATGGAGGAACTCTTAGTGACTATCAAGAATTGAAGGGTAAAAACATTCTTAGTGAGTGTTAAAGTTTTAAATAACAACATTTTTGGGTAAGTGTCCAAAAAGGGTTTTGACATTCTTGGTGAGCATCAGGGCTTGATGAAGGACATTCTTGGTGAGTGTAAGAGCTTGATTAAGTGACATTCTTGGTAAGTGTCACAACATGGTTTAAACATTCTTGGTGTAATGCCCCACTAGGAAACTCAAGAGAGATTAACCTAAATAACGCAACTATGTTTATTGAATACTTTTTAAAAAAAAGTTTTACAAACAGTAATGTAATAACAAATGTCGAAGCAAGTGATAGTAAGGTAATGCATGCATACATTACAACTCAAATATAAATTACAAATCTCAAAGGTTCCATAATTACACATGTTAAAATCTACTAAGTACAAATAGTAAGTACAACTCACAATGCAAATGAACATCATCATATATGAAAATCCCAAATCTAATTGATACATAAGCCAAATACATAGAACTTTACATTTATTGCACATTTTACAAGGTATACAATACAAATCAAGCACATACACAATAGTCAATATATAAGAATAAGGCAAGAAGATAGAATGAAACTCCAAGATGAATTGCAATGATATAACTACTACAAGGATCATCTAGCATCGATACACAAAGACACCACATATCTTAATAGTAAAGCTGATAGTACCTCTTGACCTCGTGGAACCCAAAGAAGGCCACTCCCTTCATGTTGAGGAGATAATAACTATCTCCAAATAGAAATCAAACCACAAATAAATATCACATAACAAAAGATTGAATCCCAAAAAGGTATCTAATCTCAAGGTCAATACACTATTGAATAGGTAGTATACACTAAACTAGAGTAAAAAATACAATAATAAACATTATATTTATATAGGGAAGTGTCACCACATACATCTAACCCTTGAGTTTCATTCTGCTAGGCCCTCTCTAGACCTCAGCACTCAAGTGACCATATGCGGCATCACTAAACCTCTTCTACAAGCAAGGTACTAACTATGCAAGAGTTCAATCAAGCAATGTTTCCCACTACCATCTTAGCTAAGACCTCAATAATGGGCAAGGAAAATGTCTTATTAATATCTATATCCTAGTAAAATTTATTAAGTTACCACTTTATTAAGCCACTTATAGTATGTCATCCTGACAACCACTTGTGGGCTCTGATGCTTATTGCAAGCCACCCTTATCCATACATCTAGATAATTTACCCTAAGCTCGGACATAAAAAGAATCTCATAAATTGAATGATAATAAAGTATAGTTCCATAAGAAGGTAAATAGGAACATAAGACATGAGTTTAGAACATTGGTTGGGAAATAATAATCATGACTAAAAACATCACATAAAAGACACCATTAAAATCAACTACTTCCCAAGCCTCTATGTAGAGCCCTATAGCCAACTTAAATTATACAATAACCCACAAACACATATACAATAAACATACACATACACTCACATAAATAGTTCTTGATGAATAAAAGTTCACTTGTTTTCTAAGGATTTAATTTGATTATAAAAGTTTATTTTAATGCTTAATAGTTTTTTGATGTAGAGTCTCGCTGATTTCTCATTGTATGATAAAGTTCACTAATAGAAAGCATTAATTCTCTAATTAATAATTCATATAAGACCTCATCAAATAAAATTATTGGCATTAGTTATATATGTATTTTTCTAAAAATAGAATTACCATCCAAGGGGTTTAGCATAGTTGGTTGAAACAATGAGTTCTTATTATGGAGACTCTATTTCAAATCTCAATAGGAACATCTTTGTGGAATTCTAAGTTGTGATTCTTGGTCTTTTATTGGCTGTAGTTGTCTCATTGTAAAATGTTGTAATGTCCCCATTTCTTTAATAGAATTTAATAATTAATATAAAAATAAAATAATAATATCCTATTAAATAAATAATAATTTTCTAATGAATAGTATAAATACATATCCAAAATAACTTATCATTGATCTATTTTACAAAATAAAACATTATCATAATAATAATAACAAATATAATAGATTCCTAATTGACATTATAATAAAATATAGACAATTATAATTTTAATAATAATAATAAAAGTTCAATTAAACTAATATAAAAGAAAGTAATTATTAATTAAGTTCACAATGTCAACTATATAAGGTGAATGACTAAAGTCACGACTGTTTGCAGATCTAGTGTTGGCAATAAGAATGGGACAAGCCATTACCAATATGGGGGAGGAATATAGCCAAGGGAACTACGAAACGAACGAGCCATCGAAAAATAAAAAATAAAAAATAATCTCTTCTTTCTCATCTGTTCACAGATTTCATGGATTGCCATTCTCCATTCATCAACAATAAACATTAAAGAATTAAGAAGAAGATATTGATTAGCATCAGAAGAACCAGATAGAAGATACACAATTTAGATTGGATAGAAAATAATCAAAGAAGTTGAGGAAACCAATCCAAGATAAATATAACATTTTTGCATCGATAATGAAGATTGAAGTCTGAGTAACAAAAAAATAGCAAGGGAAGGAATTCTTGCATCTACCAATTACAAAGTATGAAGAAGGATATTTAGTAAAGAACAAGCGAATAAAATCGAACAAGGAACGATCGAAGTCAAAGCCTGAACTGAAGACTCCATCCAATGTTATGTTTTGACAAGTCTAGACTATCGAAGGATGTTGACAAACACCAATTAAGACCTAGTAATCACACCCCATCACCGCTCAGGAAGAGTCAATCACCATTGAAGGGAGAATTAGAAGCTGTCAGTAATAATAGACAAAGAACATAGTTGGCCAATCGATAAAACTAATTGGAAACAAAATTAAGGAAGAAACCTCATCTATGTAGCCATTATAGGCACCAATAGATAGGAAATAATGTTACCTTGAATCTGTACAATCTCATCTAAGTACATAGATAATAACAAAAAAGTGTTAATAAGAGCATCAAGTAGAGAGTTGAATGATTCGTTAATACATAAACTTCAAGGCACACAATTTTGTCTATAGAGGCAAGCATTCTACCTTAACCCATAAGAGGGGACATTACAGTGGTATCAGAGCATAATCCTGCTATCATGTGAGTGAAGGCTTATGAAAAATTATGAGAAAAGGAAAAATAAAAATACAATGAATGACTTAGCAAATGATGTGAGAACATATATGGAGAAAACTCCTTAAAACAACCAAACTATATTGAATCAAATGGAGAAGTCAAATCAAGCCCTTCTACAACATTACAGAACATGGGAAACTCGATCAATAATTTGAGAAGTCAACCTAACATAGTGAGATAAACCAATTCAGTCCATTCTAAAAATAACAATGTAACTTCAAGCTCCAGCCTACCCCAACCCACATTCCTACCTAGAAGAGTAAATCTAAGAGAAGAGGAAGGGGTCAAGAAACCACTAACTAGTATAGAAGATATTGTGAGGGCATATGCTTCTCTAGAACCTAACATTAGAGAAGTGGTATCATTCAGAGAATTTCGTGATGATAGACAGAGGGAGACATCTAGAAGGACTGCAAATGAAGAACTCAAACATAAAATTAACTAAATAAAGCTTCCACATTTTGATGGTTCAGAAAAGATTACACCTCACTAATGGTTAGAAAAATCAAACACATTTTTTATTCTAAATCCCATGATGGAAGAAGATGCCTTGCAATTCGATATAGTTCATCTAGAGGGATTAGCACATGATTGATGGACCCATCGGCATATCTCATTGGGACATAAAGATGTAACATCATATGAATAATTCTCCCAAAAGCTCATGAACAAATTTGATGATAAGGGCATCAAATGGTATTTCCAAGAACTAACTCAACTCAGACAAACTAGAATGGTGGAATACTATGCTTGCAAATTCCAAGAGTTGTTAGTTATGGTTCCAGACCTTTCCCAAATGAGACTCACTCATATATTTATAGAAGGATTAAAAGACTCCATCAGGAACTCTATTAAATTGCATGAGCTACAAAACTTGGAAGAAGCCATTCAAAAAGAAAAAATGGTAGAATCAAATCCTTCAAAGGAAAGATCTATGAATTTCTTAGCAAAGAAAAAACATAGAAACAATGACTCAAAAAAAGATCATAAAGAAAAAGAATGGTATTTTTGAAAAGGACGGTGGAATGTTGGGCATCAATGCCAAGGAAATGATGCTCTCAAGAAAAAAGAGAATGTAATGAAGAAAGGCTTATGCTTTAGGTGTAGAGAACCATGGGCATTAGGTCACAAGTATAGCAAAAGGAATTAAATTAATATAATAGAAGCAACATTCGAGAGAGAAATAGAAGAGTCACATAAGAAATCAAGACATGATCCAGGAGATCTGAATAGTATCCAAGCACAAAATGAAGGAGAGAATATATGGTCTTTTGAGGAAATTCCACTTGATGAATAAATTTGAGAATGAAATCAGTAACCGATACTAGAGAAGGGAAAACAAAATAGAATAAGTAATTAGTAAAATTATTCACTTGCAGTTAGGGAAACTATTCTAGAACAACAAATAAGTTAGTGAACATTTGATTAAAGAAAGAAAATTTGTAATAAAATAGGCAAATTAATGCCAAACACTTAGTTATACTTAAACTCAAATTATTTTCAAAGAATATTCTTGTATGGAACTATAGAGACCATACACTTCTAGAGGCCTTAGGGTGAGATAAAGTCTCTCCCAAAGATTATAGAGACAGATAATCCTAAAGGGATATTTGTAGAGGCTTTAGGGTGAGACAAAGTCTCTCCTAAGGATTAAATAGAGAGGTGTGATCCTAAAGAGATATCCCTAATGATCCAAGATGAGATAAAGTATCTTCTTAAGGATCAAAGAGATGAGTATGTCCGAAGGGGATACTCATAGAAACCTTAGGGTGAGATAAAATCTCTCCTAAGGATTCTGGATATGGATAGTCCTAAATGGATATCCATAAGAGGCCTCAGGAAGAGATAAAGTCTCTCCTAAGGATCGAATAGAGAGGATTAATCTTAAAGAGATATCCATACAGAGCTAAGAAGAGGTAAAGTCTCTCCCAGGGTTCATATGGATTATTCCTCAGGACTTAGCATGGGACAAGGCAATCATCACAAGAGCGGGAAGTACCTAATACATCAAATATAAGTTTGTATTTTTGAATTATTCTCAGTACTTTTGTAATATTAAGTTTTTTCTAATTTGATAGATTTATGTGTCATTCTAACCTCTAGCTAAAATTATTGTTTCACGATCACCAAAGTGGATATTGACATAACATGCAATCACTCATGGTAGAGATTTGAATTGCTCGAACACAAGAAATTTTGGGGACAGGTGGACTATAATGTCCCCATTTCTATAATAGAATTTAATAATCAATATAAAAATAAAATAATAATATCTTATTAAATAAATAATAATTTTCTAATAAATAGTATAAATACATATCGAAAATAATTTATCATTGATCTATTATACAAAATAAAACATAATAATAATAATAATAATAATTCTTATAATAACAATAAAAAAAAAATAGAATCCTAATTGATATTATAATAAAATATAGATAATTTTAATTTTAATATTAATAAAAATTGAATTAAACTAATATAAAAGAAAGTAATTATTAATTAAGTTCACAATGTCAATTATATAAGGTGAGCAACTAAAGTCGTGACTGTTTGCAAATCTAGTATCAACAATAAGAATGGGACAAGCCATTACCACTAGGTGGGAGGAATATAACCACGGGAACTACGAAATGAATGAGGCATCAAAACAAAAAAAATAGGAAGAAGGAAGAAGGATATTTACAAAGTAGGAACAAGGATATTTAGGAAAGAAAAAGAAAATAACATTGAACAAGGAACGATCGAAGTCAAAGCCTGAACTTAAGACTCTAGCCAACGTTATGTTTTGACTAGCCTAGACCATGGGGGAATGTTGACAAACACCAATTAAGACCCAATAATTGCACCCCATCACTGGTCAAGAAGAGTCAATCACCATTGAAGGGAGAATTAGAAGCCTCCAGTAATAATAGACAAAGAACATAGCTAGTCAATCGATAAAACTAATTGGAAACAATAGTAAGGAAGAAGCCTCATCTATGTAGCCATCACAGGCACCAATAGATAGGAAATAATGTTACCAATTGAATATGTACAATCTCATCTGAGTACATAGATAATAACAACAAAGTGTTAACAAGAGCATTAGGTAGAGAGTTGAAGGATTCATCAATATGTAAACTTCAAGGCACACAATTCTATTTACAGAGGCAAGCTTTCTACCTTAATCCAGAAGACAGGACATTACAAAGGTGGATTCTAAGTTGTGACTCTTGGTCTTCTAATTGTTGTTTCTAGCGTTGTTGCTCGTAAAGAACTTGAATAAGCACAAGATTTGTAAACAATTTCAATATAAAAATAGAATAACTATAAATCATTTTTTTTAAATATGGGTTTTCCAAAAATTAGATTTCTAAAAATAAAATTTTCTAAAAATTCTAATTTTTAAAAATAGTTATTTTCTCAAAAATTGAATTTTCTTAAAATTGAATTTCTAAAAATGGTGTTTCTAAAAATAGAAACTTTTAAAAATAGAAAATTCTTAAAATAGAGCTTTAAAAGAATTATATCCAAACTCTAAACATCAAAACCTTATCATGAATAATTCTTTCAAAAATCACATATAAAATAATACATGAAAGCTCATACCAGTACAAGAAGGCAATAACCAAAATTGAAGAAAAAAACCTCAAATCATCAATTTCAAAAATAAAGAGACCAAATCTAACCCAAAAATTAAAGTTATTTCTTTTTCTTATTGAAATGACAAAGGTTCAAAACCTTACCTCAAAATCAAAGCGAATTAGAAAAGAAGAGAGAACAAATTTTCAACCATAAATTCTAGCTTTGAGTTACTCTTCCTTTTGCTCGAAAATCCCAAAAATTCCTCTACCTTATAATAATGAATCCTTAAGATGACAATCTCATCTAATATATAGAAAATTCTCATTAGGTTTTCTAAAAATAGAACTCACCCTTCAAAAAGAAAACATAATATTTTAATAATCTAATTCCAATTCTAAGTCATTTAACTCAACTTTAATTTTAAAAGATTAAGTTTGAAATTTAACTAAACTTAAAATTGGATAAATGTGATTACTATAACTAAAAATCCCCATTCATACAAAACACTAAACTTTTAACTCAAATCATTATTCAATCTACTAAATTGAATGTGCAACTTTAATTTCATATTAATATTTAATTGATAATAATTTTGGCACACTATAATATTGAAAGATTATAGTTAATAAATGTAGCATATAATATAATATGCAATTTGACATTTAATATCAATTCATATTATTTATGAAATTAATTGGGTTTTTGATTTAATAATTAATTAAATATTTAGTTTTACAATTAAAGTTGTAGCTAAAGATTTTTACTTAAATAAAGATATTAAATGAATCTTTTATACTTTAATGTTCTAATATTTAATATTTCAATAATTATAAGATTGAGTTGTTTGTACATCATAATTAATCTTAATGAATTTATTGCACCAAGTGAACATAGTACATAACTCATGAGACTAAACCACATAACAACAACTCACAAGACCACCGTGTTCAAGGTTAGGTTCATGAATTAACAAATTGAGATGGGTAGTCAATTAGATACTTGCCCATATTTCAAGACAATGATAACTTAGGATAGGATTTGAGTCTTTATACTATCTCCCCTCTTACCATTGAGATATCACAACAGGGCAAGCTCATCTTGGCAGTTCAGGAAAGTCAATGCTTGGTATCTACAAACTTGCATAAAAGACGAACACACACACACACACACACACACACACACACACACACACACACACACACACACACATCAAAACTAAACAAGCAATGGCAGGAAGTGCTACATTTTGTAGAGCCTGACTTGTAGGTGACTATGACTCCTTTCCTCAACCATATCAAACACTTAAAGCAAAAGTATAAAACAAACATGTACACCATACACATGCAAGTATGGGGTAAGTAATTCATAATCATAACATAAAACATTATTATCACCATGCATTAATAATAATGTAGAAGTAACTAAGAATACATAATCATCAACACATGACATCTCATCCTATCCCATAAGTCATGATATAAATCAAATCATAATATAATGCCATGTGTCAATAATCTCCAATGTCACTAAAAAAACCAACACACACGAAGGTAACCTAAAAGAGTTTGATAATAAGAACTAAAATATGAACTATGGGGTAGGCATTGCACTTGGTGAACATCAAGTCTTAATCAAGGACCTTCCTGGTGAGTGTTAGAGCTTGATCAAGGGGCATTCTTGGTGTGTATCTATATATGATTTAGACATTCTTAGTGAGTGTCAAGAATTGATCAAGGACATTCTCAGTGAGTGTCATATTTTGATCAAGATACATTCTTGGTGAGTTTCAAAGGATGGTTTAGATGTTCTTGGTGAGCATCAAAGCTTGATGGGATATTCATGGTGTGTCAATACATGGTTTAGGCATTCTTGGTGAGTGTCAAATCTTGTTCAAGAGGCATTTTTGTTAAGTTCCAAACTTGATTATGGTATTCTTGAAGCAAATCAATACTTACCTGGAGAAGAACATAAGTGTTACCATAAATTAAGATCAATTTTATCTTTTCAATTTTTTTTCTTAAGTTATAAAATTATGAAATATTTTCAAAGTTGATAATTTTATGATGGTGTTACAATTCTGAACTCAAGTTGAAATTATCATTTTAGGCTTAGTCAAAGTCACAAGACAAGATGATATCAAATGAGTATCTAAGAAACCCCTTACATTGCATTAGTGATTGCATAAGGACAAGCAATTTTGGGAAGAGAAGATTGTCATGATCCCTCATGAAGTGGACCTCATAACAATAAACTCTTACAATAATAGAATATTAAAATATTAAATATGATAATAAATAAGTAAATTACATAAAAAAATATAATATTGACTATTATTAATGTAATAATAAAATATATAATAATAATAATTAAGATGATAAAATAATATCTAATTATGATCTTAATTGATGCTAGAACTGTCATCCACCTAAATAAAGACATGGCCATGACATAGTTTATAGTCCATGCTAGAGGCCATATAGACCACTAAATTGTAGAATACAAATAAATAATGCAATTATATTTTTATCATTTATCATATCGACAAAAAAAATCTTTAGCATGCTTACATGGTTAAAATTTCATAGTAGGGGATTGTAAGTTTCATTATTCTCATAGAGTGTTGGGATTGAAACAATTTACATTCAATCAAGATAAATTCTATGACTCATCTTGTAATGATTTAGGAAGATAAGACTCTTCATCACCTGTGATAGTCTAATGGAGACCATTTGTCCTGGTGCATCATGAGGAACTCTATTCACATAGATGTTTTTACAACCAATGTATGTTAGGAATCAACAATGGTAAAGATTGTGTAAACTACTAGTAATTATTATGATAATATTAAATAAGAATGCAAATTCTAATGATAACCCATATCATGTGATTAGAAGGAAAATTAGTCAAGGATAGACATTTGTATTAGGACACAACCTACTATATGGAAACATTGACAAGAAATAAGAGTAAGATTAAAATCATTCAACTTGGATCAGATTGGAACTTTTTATCTCTTACATATCCATATTTAGATTTTATGACTAAAGAAAGTCTCTCACTAGAATTAATATGGTGGAAGTATATAATTGGAGATTAGAGATGACATCAATTATTATAAGCAGAGAAGTTGCACTATAGAAAAGGTGTCACATTAAATAATTTTCACGTAGTATCATTGGAATCAAAAGGAGAACAAATTAATCTTAGGGAGAATGAAGGAAGAAAATAAAATTTATATATTGTGGAGTTATCTAACATATTCATACTCTCTCATAACCATATTTTACTTATATGGGAGTTGTGTCTTTTATATCTATTGATTACATAAAATCAAATAGCTTAATTTCTAAATCTATACCTAGAGATTACATTGTATTGAACAAGAAAATACGTAATTCTTGGGAATAAACCAAACATATTTCCATATGTGTTTTACCCAAGGGGTATTTGTAATCGAATTTAGCTTCAAGTTGCATACAATCAAACATGGGACATTATAGTCGCTAATAATGAAATGATCACCATCAAGTGAAATTTTAGAATGAGAAAAAATCTTCTCACCATTCTCATGTCAAGAAATTTTTTACCATATGATAATGTAAATGCATAAATCTATTGTAATTTTTTTTTTTGTGTGGTACACTTGTGTCATATCTTTACCTCTCACAAGCACTTCATCATTGATAATTCTATGGTCAATACTTGTACTTTGAGTAACAAATCTCATTGTTTCTTCTTTAATTTATCTTTTTCCCATGTGAAATGGAAGATAACCTTATATTGTAAAATATAAGAAGCCTAACCTCCTCCTATATCCATCCTTGGTACTCATCAAACATCACCAAAGCTTGAATTCTCACACGCTCTTCCCAAGTAATCAAAGGTGGGTTTTTCAAATGATGGCACTTGCAAGGTGTTTCCTAGTGAAGCTCTTCAATCTTTTCATCCAAATTTTGAATCTCCTTGGTATATAAAATATTAGAATCATTATGCCTAATTTCCTCCCTAAGGAGTCCATCAAGTCCCTCTACTATTTGTTTGACTTCTATCTCCCTTGTATCAACTTCTTATTCCTTCATTTTTGTTACAACAAACTTTTGATATTTTAATTTATATAGAGAGAAAAGAGTCATTTGATATTTTAATTTATATAGAGAGAAAAGAGTCATACTTAGCTAGTAACACAAACAATCAACCTCCTTTTTCTTGTCTTCCACAAATTTGATGGCAATATATTTTTTCATTAATAGTTGCAACCAGTTTGATTTGATCTCCTTAAATGTTTCTTTATATGTAATTGCACATTATTGACTCCACTTAAAATTTACTTCCAATTCACATAAGATATTCAATGTATTTGTGAGAATCATTAATTTCCCTTGTTAATACTTGAAAAACCCTATACTTTGTGACCTATATTATATCTGTCAAATCTTGCAATGGTAAAGCTCTTAATTCAAAGTAATCTAGAGAACATCATTTATCACACATAGCTTAGTTGTAAGAATATTATATTCATCATTCTCCATTGTTTCTCTAGAAAATATCACACACTCTTCATATACCACATATGGGAAAACATTATGACCATGCATGGAATCATCAAAGAACTTTTTTTGCACAATTTCTATTAATAAAAATGTGCAAATTACCTACAAATATTTTTGGGTACTCATCCTTAGCGACTGATTCTTCCTCCATACCATCCAAATTATTTGTTTGGACACCATTATGCTTTTTGTCATCACTTTTCATAGTAATGGGTGTATGCAAGACTATTATTTTGGCTTGTTCCTCATGCATCATGGTACCATTCTCATATGTACTTTTTCCTTCATCATTGTTTGGTTGTAATATGTTTTTTCCTTTACTAATTACACATATATCAAGTGTCCGGGTGAACCCACAATACTAGGTACCACTTTTGTGGGAGGAAGAAACTTCAAAAAAATGACAAATTTTTGCATCTCCATTTCTTGTACGTTCGCGCGAACACCCTAGACATGTTCGCTCGAACATGTTTCTGTCGAGTGTTCGCGCAAACATATCGTGCCATGTTTGTGCGAACAAGTACGTAGCACATGTTCGCACAAACATATATTGACAAAATTTCCAGCGGCTTAAAACGTCTTCTTCACTTTTCCAAATTCATTTTACGGCGAGCACTGTTCATTGAGCGTTCAGGTGAATGTGTGACTTGAGCAACTTCTGTTGACATCATCTTCTCATTTTCGTTCTCATTTTCATTATCGGGTATGTCAAAATAATATTAATTTAATGTTTTCAACATTTTTTAAGTATTTTTTTTATATTATCAAAATAGATTTTAATGTTTTCAATGCATTCTTTTTGTGTTTTTAAAACATATTTGAATGTTATATAGTTTTTAATAGTTTTGAAAATATATTTGAATGTTATTTACGTTTTTAATAGTTTATAAAACATATCTAAATGTTAATTTAATATTTTTATTGTTTATTTATATTAATTTAGAAAACAAAAAAATATTATGTAGAAAACATTAGAAAACATTAGAAAACATTAGAAAAAATAGTAAAAAATATGTAATATAAAATTTAGGAAAAACATTAGAAAAAAAATTTAAAAAAAAATTACGAAAACATTAGAGAATTTATAATTTAATATAAAATTTACAAAAAAATTTATAAAAAAATATTACAAAAACATTAGAAAATTTATAATTTAATATTAAATTTAGAAAGAAAATAGTTAAAAATTAGAATTTTTAAAAAAAATATTTTTAAAAAATTGAAAATTTAGAAAAAACATTAAAAAAATTTAGAAAAATTAGAAAAAAATATTGCAAAAACATTACGAAATTTAGAAAACAAATTTAGAAAAAAAATTACAAAAATATTAGAGAATTTATAATTTAATATAAAAATTTTTAAAAATATTAAAAAATAAATTTTAAAAAAATTAGAAAAAATATTAGAAAATTTATAATTTAATATAAAATTTAGAAAACAATTTTTTAAAAAAAATTGCAAAAACATTAGAAAATTTAGAATTTAATATAAAATTTAGAAAATAAACTTAGAAAAAACATTACAAAAACATTAGAAAATTTATAATTTAATATAAATTTTTAAAAACAAATTTAGAAGAAAATAAGAAAAACGTTAGAAAATTTATAATAATATAAATTTTAGAAAAAAAATTTAGAAAAATATTAGAAAAATTATAGTTTTCAAATATTTTGAAAATAAATTTAGAAAAACATTAGAAAAAATATTTTTAAAAAAATTAGAAAAACATTACAAAATTTTAGAAGTCAAATTTAAAAAAATATTAAAACATATATATATGTATGTGTGTGTGTGTGTGTGTGTGTGTGTGTGTGTGTGTGTGTGTGTGTGTGTGTTAATGTTAAATGTAAATATGTCAAATTCACTTTAATGTCTTAATCTTAGAAGTTTAATTAAGTGACATATCTTAAGGGTCTAGATCCTGAATTGTACATGTAAAAATATAGATTAAAATGTATAATTTTTTATTTTGAACATAGATGTAGATGTATATTTGTTCATGGTTAAAAGTAAATGTATGTACATATTTTTAATAAATTCACATTTTTATATGTATAATTTGTGTATATGTTAACTATTGATCTTAATTTATCTTATAACTAAGTGTAATTAACTATATTTAATAACACATGTCTTAAGGGGAGATCCTAAATTATACATAAGAATGTAGATTAAAATGTATATTTTATTTCATAAATGTACATGTAAATATGTTCATGTGGTAGATATAGATGTACATACATATGTTTTCAATATTCATGTTTAAATGTACATATGGTATTATTTTTAATGTCTTAATAATTAGAAGTATATAATTAACTATATAATTCAATGACATGTCTTAAGGGGAGATCCTAAATTATACATATATAAGAATGTAGATTAATTTGCATTTCTACCTGTATGAATATAACATACATGTACATCCAAATCCTAACCCTAACCTTAACCATTATCCAAACCCTAACCTTGACCTTAAAATTTAATTTCTAAACCCAATATTATAAATGATAATAAATACCCTAAATCATAATCTTGAACCAAATCATAAACTTCATATGCTAAGTTCCCTTATCCTAAATTCTTAACCATGGACTTTAATATTAACCCTTAAATTTAATGCTAGAAATTATGTAAGTTCGTGTAAACCTTGACAGTGTCATAAGGTCTTAAATCTTACCCTAAAATTGAGCCTAATTACACTAAAACCCTATTTGAAAACCTAATTGAAGCCTAACTTACATAAAATTAAAACAAGTTGACCCTAATCCTAAATTGTTAAAAATTACATTTGAGATACATGCACATACATGAAGTATGACCCTTGTTTTAAATGATATATATGTAACCCAACTTGAAACCTAAACCTCGAAACATTTTTATTTATTTATTTAAGAAAAGGGGTAAAAAATTATTCAAATAAAACCAAATTACAGAAGGCCTCAAACCCAACCAACCAAAAAACCAACCCAAAACCAATTACATTCTGTCCTTTTCTACTAATTGCTTGAAAGTCCCAGCAAGATCAGTAGGAAGATCATCCCTAACAGAAATATCCCAACCAACACCTTTCTCTGATGCCCATTTTGCCAAGACATCAGCCACTCCATTCCATTCCCTAGGAATATGACAGAAAGAGATCCCATCCACAAAGCTACTCAAGTGGAGAATCTCTCTAACAATAGAGGCAATTTGCCAGCTAGATTCATCCACTCTCCGGTTATTTATCATATCACAACAATCTGAGAGTTAGACTCACACACCATTCTCCTCCAACCAAGAGAACAAGCCCGCTCCATAGCCACCTTAATGGCCAAAGCCTCCATCACGTTATTGGATTGAACTCCTTTCTGAATAGAGAATATGAAAATAACATTGTCATCTGCGTCTCTTCCAATCCCCCCCACTCCAGCCAGTCCAGGATTCTCACGGGAGGAGCCATCAGTGTTAATCTTTAGGACTGCATCAGGAGGAAGACTCCATCTCCCCACTCTACAAACCTTCCTCTTTCGTGGCTGAGATCTCTTATTGCTACTAGTTCCAAATCCTTTATCCACTAATCCTAAATTCCTGATAATATGAGAATCACCAGGATCTACCGGCTCTGACATATCACATTTAGCAGAGATAGTCTCTTGAAGCCTAGTTAGGATCAACTGCTATAGTTTAGTGGCTCTCAAGTTGGAATTATAGAAGATCTGACAGTTACACTCCAACCAAAGATCTATCATGATCTATCCACGATTTTTAGCTGCATATGGTCGTTATCCTAATAACGACCAAATACCCCTTTATTTTGCACAACATTTGTACGCTGAGTTCCGTATAGGACTCAATGTCAACTACTTGGATATTCCTGATTATTATGGATAGGGGCGTGGCCGGGTGGCAGATCGTGACCAGTACCGCAGTGTAGATCGTCTGCCACCTGCAGATCTTAGACAGTTTGTTGGACCGAGGATGCCTCTTGTGATTCCTACACATGCGCCTATTGCAGATAGAGTTGTCATTGCTTCCCAAAGGGAAGCAATTGACACTATTGGGCACATTGCATCTGCGGCAGCTAGTATCACATCAGATTCTATTGGTCGTTATCTTCATAGTCGACATCCTCGTCCACTTGGTCGACCATCTTCACAGGCATCTAGTAGCACCTTAGATGCCTCCTTTGATGATGCATATAGAGCTGCTGGGCTACCACTGCCAGGCGATATTCGTGGTCTTTCAGGACAGCAGACACATATGGATATGTCACTGTATTTTTTGGAGGATATGTTGCACTTTATTAGCTATATTTATGATACACAGAGGATTCCAGTACACGTGGTGGTGGATGTTGTTAGACAGCATCAGAGCCCCGACACAGTTCCACAGACACAGGCCGCCACACTAGTGATAGATGATACACCTGTGCATAGCTCACAGCATTCGGCACCAGACTCACGAAACTCTATAGATGACTCGAGCATACGAGTTGGAGATGTCCATATCACAGCTGAGGGCCTTGATGATTTTGGTGAGCAGTTGTGAGGCCTATCTGAGATTGATACTAGTTCGACCCTGGGTCTTTCATCATACATGGACCTATTATTCGAACCTGGTAGCACTAATTCTACACCAGATGTACTCAGCCAGTTACACAGTCCACTTCACTCAGATTTACTAGCAGTTGGACATGGAGTTTTAGGCTCAAGTGCATCAATAGATGATATGATGGAGTCTGCTGATCATCCTCCACCTCCGGAGACCCAGGTACATATATAATTTATTTTTAATTTTAAATATATATGAAATTAAAAATATGTTCATTTATTGAAAAATTTAGTTCAGATATATATGCAGATATTTAATTTAATCTTTAACTCGTAATAAATCATGTAGGCACAGGTTGCTGAGCACATGGTTACACATACTGTTGGTTCAGGGCATCATATACATGAGAGAGATGATTCTATTGAGGCACTTGGTAGTGCTCAGGTACTTGAGTTTTAAATATTTTGTTTAAAGTTATTTAAATATTTTGAAAACTAGATATATATCTATATATATGCAAATTTGTATTTAATTTGAATGTATACGTACATGATGCACGTATGTATATATATGTATATGTTTTAAAGATAGAACTCTAACACATGTATGTATATATGTATATATATTTGCAGGGCTTGGTTGATGCGCCTCGGTGAGAGGATGTACAGGAGACTCGATCAGAGGGTCGTTCTGTTTGTATGTGTCTTGAGGGGTCCTTCTAGTAGTAGATCAGATTTATATATTTTTTGATGCATATATATTGGAGGTCCAGTTTACATGTACACATGTGTATTTCAGTTCCTTGATGACATCCATGTAATTTCACTTTTTATTTGATTATTGAGTATTTCAGTGTTAGATACCATCACATGTACGTATATATGACTTTTTATATTTTGCTACATACGTATATTTATTCGAGATTTACGGTTTGCATTTCAGATACATAGAGATATATTAGATCTGTAGATGTTTATTCTTGAGACGTGTATATGTGTACAAGTATATGAGATGTGAGACGTGTATATTAGATATGTATATGTTTATTCCATAGACTCAAGACAATGTGGCAATGTCCTTATTGATCAACTGAGAGTTATGATTCAAAATGCACGAGGGCAACTGCAAGATAGTGCGCAGAAATATATACTTCAAAAGTGTGAAGAGTGGAATTTGGTATGGGTGGGGCCAGGTGACCTCGTCCCTCTAGAGCTCCATGAGATAGAGCTTATATTAAAATTTGATAGTGATCACACTCGTAGAACTTCTTGTCTGACTGACCGCTTGTGTTGTTTGGGTAATTCATTCCAAATAGATACAGTTGCATATCATTTATTAGTCTTCAAAGCATTATATCCTGATGGCATCAGAGTACTTTCTCTATTTTCTGGTATTGGTGGAGGAGAAGTTGCTCTTCATTGATTTGGAATACATTTAAGTTGTGTTGTATCTGTTTTAAATTATGAGTTTCCTCGCATTGTGATGGAAGTGAGAGAAATAATGCACTCAAAAGCCTTAGCTAGTAATTTTTCTTGATCAATGTGTAGGCTCATTTTTTTTGTAAATAACTCAATGTTAATAAACTACTTGAAAAATAGAAAATTGATTTTAACCAGAACAGAATGTTCTCTACTGATTTTAAATTGTCAAATCAAAGGATTACATACCCTAACTAAGAATAGTAATTTTTTTCATTTTCAAATTAATTTTATAAAGGTTTACAATCATAAAATACTTTTTTTTTAACGAGAGTTCAATTTTTAGTCGTCCAACGAATTTTTTTGAACCGACTCTAAAGTGGTTTGTCATGGAAGTTTATCATAATAATAATGTTTCTGATCTTCTTTAACAAATGGTTTTTAATTATAACTTTTGGAGGACCTCCGTGGGCTTAGAAAGTATGCGTTTTGTTTTACAATGATACAAAATCACCATATTTATTGTTTGCAACTACTTGAATTTCCTTGAAACTTTTTAAGGTGAAGTATTATTAAATTCATCCATGGTACAATTAATTTAAATTATTAAATTATATAAATTTTTAATAAATTAATGAAAATAAAGAACTTATGATCGTACAATTAATCTAAACACATTTAATTCAAGATGAAATTCAATAGTTTGAAAAGAAGTTGATATTTAAGAATTGTAACATAGATAATGAAATTATGTAAGTTCGAACTAACTTCTAGCCTATTTATATCGAGTTGTTAAATTATTAAATTCATCCATAGTACAATTAATATTATAGTTTTTAAAATAAACTAATGATAACTGAAACTCAGATATTCAGATTAAAAACACAATTTCACCAAAGTTGATATTCACAATTTCATCGTAGTATGTAATTGAAAACACATTTCACCAAAGTTGATATTCAGATTATTATAAAATAAATCTAAAAGGTCTAATCAACCATGATGTACACTTATAACATGCAATATTTTTTCATGATCTTCATTGTCTAGTCTCCACTTGCGACGTGCACGCTTAAGTTTGACTGGATGCAGACAAAGCCCTGTAGCAACGACCAGGTGGCTATATTGTAAAACTTTTTTGTCAGGTTGATAATCAACAAAGTGTATTCCATATTGGACTATTTTCTCTTGCTTCAAATATGTCCCCTCTATCACAACAGAACCTGTACCACAAATTTAAGTGTTTTAAAATTTGACAGATATGAAGTTACCTAAATATATATATTTATTTAAATATATATGTGCATGTACATATGTATATGTATAATTTACCTATGGGGAACAACATTCCATCACTTTCTTCAGGGTCATATACCTTTGTCCTCTCTGCAGTACATCACAATAAATAATAACTGACACATTCATGATTTCCAGGCTCAACAATCACTGCAAAGACATCTCCTGCATAACAAGTATACATGAATGCATGTGTACAATATATATAAGATAGTTGAAATCGATAATTAAATAAAAACTTGAGATTAATTTTTATGATACTTACCCACTTTTACCAATCTAGAGATATGATTATAATCATCAAAAATCAATGGAATATCATCAAAATTTTCATCTTCTTTATCAAATTTATCAGTAACATCAAGTGGTACCGAAATCCATGCACCTGTATATCCATGTGTCTGATTGATGCATTCTTCATAGTTTTCATCAATGCAACTGTCACAAAAAAATGAGTATTCTCTTGTCTTCAATGTCCAATTGCAATTATCTGTACTCATGACTGAATGTAAAGAACGTGTCTTTTCTATCCTCTTGCAACCATGCATGTTTTTTCTATTGACACCTGAAAGTTTGTTAAATTGAAAATATAGAAAAATTAAATTTAAACTTCAATGAATTCAAAAATAAAACTTAACAATAAAATTTTATAATTTAATTGTGCATAAAAGTTAAATAGACGTACACATCCATACCTGTTATCTCCCAGAAGACTCTATATGGTGTCTGTCGACTCATTGTTGATGATGTCCCGACCTCATCTAATGCAAAATGAGTCTTACACCACTCAACAACATCATGTGCATCATTTACACGAACTCCCTGATAATTCATTTGATATTTTTGCAAAGCACATTTGATGCAAGCTCTAGCACCATCATGTTCACCTTTTCCATGACCACTCTCAAAGAAATTCCATATGTGTTTTATATTCTCATTGCGATGATATCTACACAATGCATAAAATGGTCTAGATGATTTAAACTACGCGGCACATCCATCATACCAAACATAATGTTTATCAACATTTATGTTTCTTTCTTTCAAATAAGAAAAGAACGTATTGAAGCAATGTTCTACATAGTGAATGCCATGTTCTTTATCATCACTTATA
Organism: Cupressus sempervirens; assembly: GCA_028749045.1. Classification (NCBI taxonomy): domain Eukaryota; kingdom Viridiplantae; phylum Streptophyta; class Pinopsida; order Cupressales; family Cupressaceae; genus Cupressus; species Cupressus sempervirens. The sequence continues at coordinate 638,986,729 of CM053793.1, forward strand.
TAAAAATGATATTCCTTTATAATTACTCGTGCTTGAACTATTCTCTGAACACCATCCAAATCTAACTGTGCATGTCTATAAAAAATATGTACCATAATAGTGACCTGCTTATTAAAGTAATAATTTGATTGAATTGCTTTTTGATGAACAAATGAATAGTTTTCTGCAAAATCAACAACTGATACAATTGTTCCAAGTGGAAAATTATCTCTCAGAGTTTGAAACTGTTGTGCTTGCCACTTTGCAAAAAATGCATGACAAATATAAGGTTGAATCAATTTCTTAAATCTGTCCATAAATGTTAGAACAGGCAACTCCTCTTCAACATATTCCAACCTTTTTGTTTCTTTCCCCAACTTTGTTTCATTCTTGACATACTTGTAACTTTTGCAATTCAATATTTTTGTTACATCAATATTTTCAGTTTTCAAAGGAAATAGAGCCAATTCACCACATGTTTCACATAATCCTTTGATGCAATTTATTTGACCAGCTAGATCATCTATGTTGTCACACAAAATGGATGATATAAACTCACTTCTCCTACTAGGAGGAGTAACATGAAAACCATATGTGTCTTCTACAAACTTTCGAAATACCTAATAGTGGAGATCAAACTCAATATGATGACGACAACAACACGTTTCAAACACTTTGTTTGACCTCACAAAGTATGGCTTCAATTTTTCAAAAAATGTTTGCCCAACTTTTACATTAGGATGTTGACTACAAAACGACACATATAACTCATGCTGTGTTGTGTCCAACCAATGTTTTGTATGATGTTCATATTGACCAGGTGCAATCCTATGCCTAATAACATCTCTACTATTTGATGAAGGATGAGTGTTATCAATCCAAAATGATATGATTAATTTTTTTAATAACTCTTCAATCCTATCAGAACGAGGTGCTCTGCACATGATTGCCCAATTGCCCTCCTTAGTACTGTCATCCACAATTAATCTTCTCTTAACGTATTCTCGCATTGTTTTCCTACTAAAACCCATTTCAGACGAAATTGAAGATATTTGTCTATTTTGGGTCATATTCTTACTTACAATAGACATCAACATCACTTTTCTTGCTACAGACTTATCTTTAGTTCGAGAGTGTTTTCCTATGTTTCTCAAACCTTGTTTAACATTTTCAATCAAAACAGTTTGCATGTTAGAAAATCTTCTCTTTTTTGATGTTGTGTTTACACCTAACAATTTCAATGCCTCTTGCAACTTTTTTTGTGTAAGCAAAAGTGAAAGCAACTGAGCTTGTTCAAGTGTTTCACTATGATCAAATTGAGTCATAATTTCTCTTATCTTCTTCTTCATTGACCTTCTCTTAGACAAACTTAATGGTTGAACACTAGCTACAAGTTTTCTCAATTTATCTACATCCATTTTAAGCAAATGATCTAAATTCTTATGAGAAATACCATACTTTATAGATTGGACAATATTTAAGAGTTCATCCATACTAGTTCTTGCACCTGATCTCAACCCTTCTCTGATTTCTGTTACTGGAATTTCTACAGGGACCGATCTTGAGCCTTCTCCAACATCCATTATTTGAGATTCAACAAGGAAAGATTCTGACCCTTCCCCGACTTCTGTTATTTGAACCTCTGTAGGGACTGATCTTGAACCTTCTTCAACATTCATTGTTTGAGATTCTGTAGGGAGTGTTCCTGACCTCTCTCCCATAGGCACTACTTGTACTTTTGTTGAGCCTTCTTCAACATTTCCTTCACCTTGTTTAATTCAATGATAACGTGCCACAGTTTTCTGAATATTTCTTTGTTCTGCTTCATCAGATCTTTTCCTTGCATATTTGTTTTGCCTTCCTCTCTTGTTTCCCATTATAAAAAAAAAAAAAAAAATTATCCCTTGCCTCAAGATAAATTTCATGCAGTAACCAGATAAAAAAATCACTGTACGGATTTGTCTGTCGCTGTCAGTACTTTTAAATTATTTGACAAAAATCAATAGAATGTAGTCGTCTGCAACAAGACATAAATATTTTTCATTATATGACTAAAATCTGTGAGTCACATTCTTTACAAGTAGAAAAGCACCAAATCCTTCTTAAGCCATCATTGAATCACAAACAAATGACATGGTATGAATACTATAATGTTTGTCCTAAAAAATAAATTTTTCTTTCTTATAAAATATATAATTGTTTTGTCTCTTTAATTTTTTCGTTCTTATTGTAGGACTAGAAAAACGGGTTAAACGCATAATATACTATGAGAAATCACAAAACTCAATCAACATACATTAACACCCACTAGTCTACTATGAAAGCCAAACTAATCAAAAAAAGTAAACACAAGGTTAGAAACCCCCTCTTTTATTTGTAGCTCCCATGTCCTTCTTTTTTCTGCAAATGATGTAGCTCCAAAGTTTCTTAAAATGCAAATTTTGAGTGTTTTGAGTGATTTAGAGTGTTTCTTAAGGTCTTGGGATGCAATGCAAGGCGTGGAAGTGTAGATTAGGGTTTTGGAACCTAGAATGAAACACCTAATTACCAAGTGCGCCCTGAAACTACCAAGTGCGCCCATGAAGTGTGCAGTTGGTAAAACAGGGTTGCAGTTGATAAAAGAGGTCAAAACTTGATAATTAAGATGTGGGTATGCAAGATATGAGTGTTTTTTATATTTTTAAGTGTTTAGGGATGTTATGCAATGTGAGGAAATGTTAAATGACCTAGGGTTTTGATATGCAAAGTACAAATGTCCTAGGGATGTTATGCAAGTGCAAATGCAAGGTGTCGTTTTGAAGGTATGCAAGATGAAGATTATGATGTGCAAAATGAAGGTTAGGGTTATGTTTTGGACTTGGTAAGGATGTTAAAGGTAGGTGTATGCAAAGTGGACTATGCAAGGGATGGTTTCCTAGGGTTGATAATGACGTTTAGGCTATGCAAAATGAGGATAGGTGATCTAGAAGACAAGTTGGTTGATGGACAATTTGATAGGGTTTGATAGTGAAAATGATGTTAGGGTTTGAAAAATGAAATATGAGGGGGATATACCACTAGGGTAAGTCAAAAATGACATTTAGAAATATGATTATGCTAATGATAGCTCGGTATACATAAGGTTTTTTGAACTTAGGTGAAATCTTTACAAGGTATTAACCTAAGAGTTTAACGTTATGACAATAGACTTTGGATCTTGATCAAAAAAATGACAAAAAAAGATAAGATCAAAATGACAAAGCCAAATCTACCTTGACATAGGTAGCAGTTGGAAAGCTGGGTTGAAACTAAGGCAATTCTAAGAGCTATGCTTTCCAAATTTTTTGTTGAAAAATGGGTCAAACTTTACTAGTGCCTCTATAGAGATGGAGAAAAGGCCCAATTGGTGAAGGGATTGAGAAGAAGAGGGATATGGAGATAAAAGGAAGAGATAAACAAAGATAGTGAGAATGAAATATATAACTAAGAGAAGGTAGAGAGGGAGATATAGGGATAGAGATGGATAAAGGGAGAGATGGAGAAGAAATATGGATATAGAGAAGAGGTGTATGTGGAGAAAAAAATGGATAGGTGATGAGAGAAGTGAAAGGGGTAGACAGAGATGGAGGGATGAATATAAAAATGAGACACAAGTAAATAGTGTTTGTGTGTGTGTGAGAGAGGGAGAGAGAAGTGAGGGAGAGACATTGAAGGAGATAATTCAAAATGAATGCTCAAAATGATGTGTAGGAGATCCAAAATGATGGTTAAAGTAGTCAAGATGAGGGTTGGGTATGCAAAGATGCAAGATGGAAGATGCAAAGTGATAATTTTTGAGGTGAAATGCAAAGGATGCAAGCTTAAATGCTAATGATTGCAATGTGAATATGAGGGATACTAAAAAGGTGCTATATGAAGTCTATATGATGCAAGTATGAGGCTCAAACTATGAAGAATGCAAGTGGATGCTATGCAAGAGTGAAATCTATGTTTTGCCAAGTACGTTTGGGAGCACAAGTTGCTATGTTTTCCAAGGTTTGAATGTATTGAACCAAAGTTTGTAATGTTTTGAAAATGTTTTGACAATGTTTGATATTTTGACAAGGTTTTGCAAATTTTCAAGGTGTAAATTTGAATGTTGTCTTTTATCTTGATTATGTTTTACACACACGCAAGACACATTAAGACAAGAATAGCTGTTGTTAAAAGTGAACAATCACACCACAACCTAGGCTTTAGGACTGTATCCACTGAATTCCTACTTGAACCAAAGTTTAGCCGCGCTTATCTAGAGTGGACAACTTAGGACCTTGGCACCACAGGCTCCCCCTTACAGTGCATTCACTTCTCGGGGCTACCAAGATCCACTTCCCAAGGGGCATGACTTCTCAAGGGACTGTTGTCTCTACTAAGGACCGCGAGAATGTAGGATGGCTTCACGGGCATGGGTGACCCCTTGAGCCAGTGGATAGAAAGGATTTTGGCCACTAAAACATGGTTTTTAATAAGGGCATTCCGTTCAACAAGTGAGTGATAAACTTCCTCAGAAGGTCTCCCAGCCTCGAGAACTGGGGTTTGACACACCACAAGGATACTGGAGGAGAGCTATCACTCAGCAATACCGCCGACACGACTTTCACCGTAATTGAGTTTTATATAGTGACTGGAATGTTGACCTGGCTTTTGGCCCGTTACCGCTCTGAGGTCGTCCCTTAGCATACCCAATATCGAGTATCTTGGTCCAAGGCAGGCCTCCTACAAAAGTTACATGGATTACTCTTACACCCAAGATCCATGAATGGCGAGGGGAGAGGATACGTCCAATGCAACTCCTAGGGATTTAAACACTGTAAATACGCTAGGCATAAAATAAAAAGTTCATTTTAAGCACCAAACGAAAAGTTATTTAATCTAATAAATCCACACACATGGTTTTGACAAACACACAATGGTCTTCGACAACGTCCTACAAAGCAAACATTAGTAGTTTGTTATGATCATGTCTTCATCCCACAATTGCCACATGCTGCAAGGAGACCATTAGTAACACAAAATCATCTAATCTATGTTCTAGAAGGAAATGAAAACCTTAGATTATTTCTTTATAGAAATTGAGAATTCATAAAGAGTTATGACACATTTATTTTTATCAAATGAATTTGATTTGAAAATAAAATTAAAAAATTCAATTAAATGTGAATGAAGATAAGAAATATTGATGAAAGCGTGAACGAATATAGGAAGAATATTAATTTGCAAATATTGAGAAATCTCTCACCTACCTTTGATTTATCTGTGGACAAAATTCGTGACAAAGACAGGCCTGCAATGCACTATCAGGTTGATACTAAATACGAAGATTGATGGCACAAAATGACGTCTATAATGAAAATTTGCAATCAATGATTGAAATGTGAGACATGGTGGTTTTTGTTTCGCGGATAGAATGATGTTTCATGCATGTAGGTGCAGGGCCCATTTTTGATAATTTTTTGGCTTTTTTGATTGTTCGCACGAACATGAAATTTTAGCTATGTTCACGCGAACATAGCCAGATATTTTTTCGACCGTTGTGAAAGTGCAACAAACATGTTCGCCTGAACATGTGTTCGTGCAAACATGCATAATATGTTCTCTCAAACACAGTGTTCGAGCGAACACTCAAAATTAGGAAAATTTGAACTCATTTTTCATAAATTTTTTTTTTTTTGTGCTCTTTTGACTCCCATAATTGCAGGAGAATGATCTCCTACTATAAAATAAAAAATGTCAAAATGTGCTGCTCAGAGCAAGCTTTCCAACGACTATAATTTTAATACATATTTTAGTCGTTAAGACTTTCAAATATGAGTTTAACTCATTATAGGTTCATTACCGATTGAACATCAATCGACTTCAACACTTCGGGAAAATTAGTAAATTAGGTCAAATTTTTTTTGAAAAATATGTAGGCACTAGCTTATTGAGATACCTTACTATTCAAAAAAAAAAAATTAGGTTTATGATAAATTGACTTCAAATTATTTGTGTCAAACGGAACGTATGTCTAAATTACGATTTGTGTCACTTCAAAACTTCATAAACTATACAATATTCAACAAAAATAAATCAAACCAAATGCAGACACTAGATATTGATGTTACAAATCCAACGCCAAAAGAATTACTTCATTATCATTTCTAGAAAAAAAGTTATGTGTGTCAAACGGACTATCACTCTTTAAAATATTGAATTTTATTATGTACCACTTTTCAGAGGAGATAAAAAAAAATGACATAATTTTTTTTTTTTAAAGATTAAAAAATATAGTTACAAAGTAGGAACAAAGTATTCAAAATCACTAGTTTATGTCATCTTGAAATTATTTATAGTTTTGGAGATATAGTCACTTGAACGTGACGTTTGTTGCAAAAATATTGATTTCAGTGTCAAAATTGGTCAAAAAGTGGAACCCATTATTGTGGGATCACCCGTCCATGCATTTTAACATGTGAAGAAAATCTTCTTTTTCCTCATTTGGTTTGTAATATTTTTGGGAGATCCAACAACTTATGATTGTAGTGAAATTAATTCTTCTTCAACCTATTATTTTTTGAAATTATCATATTTTTACTCACATTGTTTGAACACCTTGTTGAAAACCTCATAAGTGGATTCAAAGACATTTTTTCTTGTCTTGATATGGCTAACAACATATATACAAGGGGCTGAAACCAAACATCACTCTCATTTATTGACATAACCATAATAGTTTTCATGGCTACAATAACATCTACATTGTATTTTTTCATGATTATGACCAAGAAATATTGAAACATGGTATGTATTAAATAATGAAATCCCATGTCTAGCATGATTTTTCTAAATTTAATTTCTACAAATGCTTTTAACATGAAAATCCTTCTAGAGAAATGGTGACTTATGATGTCCCCAAGATTTTGAAAATTATCAATGATCAGTTGAAGTAGCTCCTTCATTGGGTTTTTGTCACAAGGCTTTTAAGATGCTAAGATTATTTTGATTTCCATAAAACAAGAAGAAACCAATGGAATTATCTCACATTCTCAATGCTTCAACCACTTGTGTTGACTCAACACAACCACAGTTGGAAGAAGAACAATATTCAACAAATTAGGGGGTGATCACTCTTGTAGTGCCTCCTATATTTGCATTCCAATATGTGATTATTTTGATAAGAAATACATTGCTATTTTTTTTTCATGATGATCTACATGGTGAGATGCATTCAATGACATTATGTTATTTTGGTTGCAAGTATCCTAGCTATGATAGATGGTTAGATTATAACGCCCAGCCAGCGAACCCAAAAGAAATTAACGTAAAGTTTCACTAAGTTTGGCAAGCATTTAAAAAAGAAGATAATAACTTACCAAAAAAAAAATAACATAGTGGAAGAAATAACATACACATAAGAACATACCATAAAACATATTACAATTCTTAAGGGTCCCATGACGTTGAATAAAATTTAAGTTTAATTAAATACTAAATCCAATACATAAAAAATCCACATCAAAGAATCACTACAAGTACAAATTCATTTAAATTATATACAATTACAAGAGATGCCACTTGGCAATAATTAGAATGCACAATCATCCACTATACAAGTCACAGGGTATGAGAGGCTGAAAGAATATACATCATAAAATAAATTACATCATCTTGTAAGATCTATGAAATGAAATATAATACAATTAGGGTATCACCATCCATCATAAAAATACAAGATCAAATAGAAAGGAACATCTGCACAAACACATCTAGTAATGACATCTAACAATCAGATTCAATGGTTTAAGAAAATGCACTACCACCTGACCTCGTGAAATCTAAATGGCTCACTCCTACCACACTAAGGAGAAAATTTCAAGTTCCATACATGAATCAAACCACAAGTCATAACCAACATATAGGTCAAGGAAATGCCTGAAAAAAAAAACTATCTCAAAGGGTACCAAGACACAAGTATCAAGTAATCCTAGAGGCAACATAGACATGTAGGAAATCTACTATGCAAGTGGGCAAGTGTCATCACATGAGCCAACTCTAAGGTTGCCCTAGAAGCCACTACAAACTCCAGACCCCCTAGTGTCTTTATGTGGCATTAGTATCCTTTCATACAAACAAGGCATACTAACAAATCAGCTCTAAGGTTACCCTGGTAGTCTTTTAATGCTCTAGACCCCCTAGTGACTTTCTATGGTACAAATATCTTATTAATTCATTTTAAACCCATTTAATGAAATGTTATCACTTATTAAAATAACCTACAATGGGTTACCTGCTAGACTCTTTAGGGCCTTGGCCTCCATTGCAAGCCACTTCCCAACATGACATGCAAATAACCTGCTCTAAGCTCAGAAAAAGAAAAAGATCTCAAATGACCATAACCCACACAACAGTTCTTAAACAAGCAACTAGAAAGTACTAAAATATTACTGATCATAATCACAGATTTCACCAATACAATCATCCTAACAAGACTAACCCAAAATCAAGTACACATAAACCAAATCCATGTCATAGCATGACATCACCAAAAACAAATCATTTAATCACCTCAGTCCTATACAAGAAACTGGGAAACAATCCAAAGATAATTGATAGGAGACTTAAAGGTTATATCAGAAAAGTCACACCATTCACTTTAGTTCTACATAAGAGAAACTGAAAGTAATAACAAAACATCTGATCAACTCAGCATAAAGCACACACATGACGCATCACCATGGTCGGGTATAAAAGATCGTAATCAAAACATCATCATAACATCACATAACAAAAACTCCCAAGCCTCTTGTAAACATCCTGATTTTGTCAAAGCTAAGTCAACCCCAAAAGCCATAACAAGAAACCACACATTGCATATAGTACACACAATGTAACTTTCTCAATATATAAGGTTTAGAAAATACAAAGGTTTTCAAGTTTCCATTTATTTTTTTTCAATTTTTATGTATTGCGGTTTATAGAGTTTTCAATATACATATAGGGTTCACATTTTTCATCTTCTCAAAGTATTATAATTTCCAAGGTTTTGGAGTAATAAAATTTCCCTAGTATTACAAATCATTTTCATGTATCTAAACCATATAAACACATCCAAGCTTATAAAAGAAAACATTAATTCTCCCAATTAATTGTTTTGATTTTCAATTTACTTTAAAATTATATTTAAATAATAAAGTAATAAATCAAATTTTTAAATAATTAACATTAAAATTTTAACAATACTTATTAAAAATATTAATAATGATAATTTTAAATTTATTAAACTTTGGACAAACTTTTTCGAAAAGAAAACCTACTAAAAACATAAAATTTTCCAAAATGAAAACATACTAAAAATAAAAACTTTTCCAAAATGGAAACCTACTAAAAAAATCTGTATCAATTTCAATCAGAGATGGAGAAGACATATATATATATATATATATATATATATATATATATATATGTGTATATGTATACATATACACATGTGTATATGTATACATATACACATGTGTATATGTATACATATACACATGTGTATATGTATACATATACACATGTGTATATGTATACATATACACATGTGTATATGTATACATATACACATGTGTATATGTATACATATACACATGTGTATATGTATACATATACACATGTGTATATGTATACATATACACATGTGTATATGTATACATATACACATGTGTATATGTATACATATACATATGTATATGTAGATAGATAGATAGATAGATAGAATGAATCTATTGTGTAAAATTCACAAGATTCTACCTAGATCTAATGCTAAAATAACAAGCACACATAACTCGCAAACAATTCCTTTTCTTTCAAAAACTCTCTTCTTAGAAAATGGCTCCTCCAAACCTCTATATCAAGAAATGAGATCTATTGTGTAAAACCCACAAGATCCTACCTGTATCTGATGCTAAAATAAAGAGTGCACATAACTCGCAAACAATTTTTTTTCTTTCGAAAACCCTCGTCTTAGAAAATGGCTCCTCCAAACCTCTGTATCAAGAAATGAGATCTGAGTTTCCTAATAAAGAGTTTTTTCTCCAAATTAGGGCTTTGATTGTGCAATCACACAAAAATCCTTTTCTTTTATTAATTTATTATATTTTAATTTCATGCACAAGCTTTAAGAAATTTAATTAAAATAAATTTATTAAATTAATGTTTTCTCTCTCTTATTAAATTCTTGAGACATTTTAGTAATATATTTATTAGTTCAACTAATAATATTATTTATAGTTTATTATAAATAATAAAAATCCTAAATAATAATTATTAAATTAAATAAATATAAATACACCTTAATTAGAAATTAAAAAAAATCTTTAAATTTAATTCTTTTATTTAATCAATTTCTCAATTATTTAGATATAATTAAATATTGATTTTTCTTTATAAAAAATTCATTAAATTATCTTTTAATTTGATTTAATTTCAATGGCTCGTTATAGACCCACAAGACTAAATATGACAACTCAACTGCAAGACAAAGAACATAATTAAACTCCAGGGTCAAAATCACGAATTCACATTACTTGATAAATTCAGATGGGTAAACAACTCAAATACTTGTCCTACTTTCTAGGACAATTGGCTTAGGTTAGGGTTTGGACTGAAGAGTTATCTCCCCACTTATAACATTGAAATACTGCTATAGGGTACACTCATCCTGACAATTCAGGGAAGTCGATACTAGGTACTTGCAATCTGCATAAAATCCATGCATGTACAAACACATATATTATAAACTAAACAGGAAATGGTGGGGAGTGGTACATCGTATAGATACTAACTAGCAAGTGATTATGACTCCCTCCCTGAACCACATTAGGAATGCCAATCATAAAGTAAAATAGACAAGTACACCATACACATGCAAGTATGGGTAAGTAACTATAGAACTGCATATAAATAATCCATCTACCATCATCATGAGATAACTGAAAATCATTGTATGAACATACATGTATCATCACCAAAAGAGTAATCATGAGCACAAAAAACTGTCTTCACTTCCCAAGTGAGCTTGACATATACTGACTGATAATGATTATGCCATTTGTGTAACATCAAAGACAATACACAATTTAATCAATTGTATCCAATAATCTCCCTCTTTAGCATTGATGGCAACACAACATGTCATAGCACAATGAAATTTTGGATTTAGACTTGAGAACCCCCTCTTTTAGTATGAGCTCTTCCTTTCACTGGATTCTATCTACAACAACTGCTACCAAGTTCATTCAGAATTTTCTCCCTCTTTCAACAAACTTCTTCTTTGGAAAACTTCTCCTATTTGGTTCCTTACTTTATTCTAGTTTCAAAAATTTCTCAGAGATATGACAATAAAATTCTCCCTCTTCGACAACACATGCCAAAGAAAATAATTCTATAAATACCAATGTACCTCAAGTACTAATTCATTTTGAATATGTCCTTTGCTAATCTTGCACCAACTAATTAATCTTCAACAGGTTCTGGTTGATGCATCACTAAACTTCATTTGGTTAATTTCAGATAGGGGAATGACCCCTAGCTTACCTCTTAAATACAAGAATGCATCCTTAGGTAATGACTTGGTGAATATATTTGCAATCTATTCTTTTGTATTCACATATTCCAATTTGACTTCTTTAACCTGCACTAATTCTCTTAAGAAGTGATATTTTATAGCAATGTGCTTTGTTTTGGAATGCATTATTGGATTCTTTGATATATTGATTGCACTAGTGTGATCACAATTTATGACTACTAGATCTTTGATCTCCACCTTCATTCCTTCCAATAGTTGTTTGAACCAAATAATGTTAGAACAATTGACTGCTGTTGCCACATATTTTGCTTCTATTGTGGATTGAGATGTACAATTTTGTTTCTTACTTGTCCAAGATACCAATCTTTTACCAAGAAAGAATGCTCCTCCACTAGTGCTTTTTCTGCCATCAAGACTTCCTGCCCAATCAGCATCAGTAAACACTTTTAAGTCTAGATTGCCTCCAAGTTCCATAATCTTCAGTACCTTTTAGATATCTCATGATTCTCTTGATTGCCATCATGTGACTTTCTTTAAGATTTGCTAAGAATCTTGCCACTATTCCAACTAATAGAGCAATATCAGGTCTTGTGTGTACTACATACTACAATTTTCCAATCATTGATCTATATGTGGTTTGATCTACTTCTTTGGAATCATCATTTTTGGAGAGCTTATGTCTAATAGACATAGGGGTTCCAACTAGTCTTGAATCTTCCATTCTAAATTTTTTTAGTATCTCCTTGATATTATTAGATTGAGTGATGTAGATACTATTTTTGTTCTACTGTATCTGCAATCCAACAAATAATTTTATTTCACCAAACATGGACATCTCAAATTCTTTACTCATATCTTCTAAAAATGCTTTGCACAAGTCATCATTTCCTGTAAATAGAGTATCATCAACAAATATTTCTGTCAACACAATCTTCTTATTTGGTCCTTCCTTGATATATAGACTACTGTTATCATTTATCCTTTGAAAACCAATATGTACCAAGTAATTATGAAATCTTTCATACCAAGCTCTAGGAGCTTGCTTGAGACCATATAATGTTTTGTGTAATTTGTAGAGCATGTCCCTTTTGTTAGGTTCTACAAAACCTTTTGATTGTTTAATGTAGACTTCCTCATCAAGAATTTCATTCAAGAATGTAGATTTGACATCCATTTAATATACTTTAAATCCCTTATGTGCTGCATATGCTAGTAAAGTTCTAACAACTTCTAGTCTTGCTACAGGAGAAAAAGTCTCACCATAGTCAATACCTTCTTCTTGAGAATAACCTTTGCACACCAATCTTGCTTTGTTTCTTGAAACTTTTCCATCTTCATTTAGCTTATTTCTAAATACCCACTTTGTACCAATGACATTTTTATCCTTGGGTCTAGGAACAAGAGTCCAAGTTTTGTTCTTTTCTATCTATTCTATCTCTTCATTCATTGCTTCAATCCAACTTTAATTTTTCAGAGCATCCCTAACACTTCTAGGTTCAAATTCAGGAAGTAAACATGTACCTTTTAATTTGCTTCTTGTCATTGTTCCATCTAATTTGTCTCTAGTGATCTGATTAGGTGCATGATGCCTTCTAACATATCTTGCTAACTGAAGCTCTTTGGGCTTTGAATGAGTTCCATCATCTTCATTTTGAATTTTAGTTTCAAGTTTAGGTCCTTATGTTTGTGACTCAGGTCCATCAGGCTCAGTTTGAACTAGCTTAGTAGCCTTTGATTGTGACTCGGGTCCTTCAAGTTGTAAATCGGGTTGCACTGTTTGCAACTTAGTAACTATTGGGTACGTGGGAGGTGAAGCTTCTTTTATTTTAGATAGATTTGGTAGGGTATTAGGTTCATAGTAAAAAAATCTTCTATAATCTTTTAGCTCCTTGTTGCTTTCTTCTTCACTCTTTTCTGCAAACTCATCAGTTCTAACATGTACACTTTCTATAATTTTATGAGTAGAAAAATTCAAACATATGTATGCTTTACTTCTATAGGAGTATCCTAGAAATATGCCTTCATCACCTTTTACATTAAACTTTCCTTTTCTAAATTCTTTCAATATATAACATTTTCTGCCAAATACTTTCAAGTAACTTACATTAGATCTATAGCCATAGAATAGCTGATAAGGTGTTCTATTTGAATATTTCTTCAACTAAACTCTATTCAAGGTATGAATTGCAGTGCTGATAGCTTCCTTCTAGTATTTGAGAGCAACCTTCTTTTCAATCATTAGGGTTCTTGCACAATCCATGATAGGTTGGTTTCTTCTTTCAGCTATACCATTCTGCTATGGTGTACTAGGGGTTGATACTTGTTTTTTGATTCCTCTTTCAATGCAAAAATTATTGAATTCATTGGAGATGAATTCACAACCTCTGTCTGATCTTAAGCATTTCAACCTTTTTCTAGTTTCCTTTTCTACTCTTGCCAGATACTACTTGAATTTTTGAAAGGCTTCCAATTTTTCTTTTAGATACATTACAATCATCATTCTAGAATAGTCATCAATGAAAGGAATGAAAACTTTTCTCTACTATAGCTTTCTTTTCCAATAGGTCCACATAAATCTATATGAACAATTTCCAAAACTTCTTATGACTGATAGTTTTTACTTTTGAAGCTAGTCTTTCCCATCTTACCAATTTGGTAATTCTTGCATAGACCCATGTTAGGTTTCTTCAAACTAGGAATACCTCTTACTCTTCTATGTTTTCTTATCTTAACCAGATTATCAAAGTTCACATGACATATCCTTTTGTGCCATAATTAGCTTTCCTTTACTTGAGCAATAAAACATGAACAATGACTAAGATCAAGATAAAATAGATTACCTTTTGTTTGCTTTCTAGATCCAACCAAATTTCCTTTTCCACTCAATAGTTTGGCCTGTCCATTCATGAATTCTACCTTGAACCCAATGTTATTCAACTATGCCACACTCAATAGATTATGCTTTAGTCCTTCAACCCAATAAGCATTGTCACATACAAGTTATTTTGTTAATAAAATACACCTTGAGTGTGCATCTATGCATTGAGTGTGCATCTATGTTCATTGAGTGTGCATCTATGTCACATGGTTCATTGTTTCAAAATCTCCGATCATCACACCTGTGCACCCCTTGCAACTCCTCTACTATGCATCTCTGAGGAAGAACATCCACCCTTTTTAAAGGTAAAACTCAACTATTGAGGATGCACACATGTGCAGGTGTGCATGTGCACATAAAGACCAAGCCTAGTTGCTCCCCCCAAGGAATTCTTTGCATGGATCATGTGCATAGTTTTGCACATGGACTTATGTGCAAGTGTGTTAAGTTTGCATATGTGTAGTTGTGCTAAGTGTGCACATGTGCTAAGTTTGCAACTGCACACTTTTATACTCTAAAATATTTTAATACTATAAGGAGCGCATATGCATAGGTGTGCTAGTTTCACAAGGTGCAGATATACACATTTTAGGCATAAAAAGGGGATATTAACTAGTTTTATCTATTTCAGTCAATTTTTCAATAGTTCAAGTCACACTTTAGGGTTGTCATAGGTTTATGATATCATGATACTGACATCTCTCTTTTGTGCAAACATAATGGCATCATTGCTAGAGAAAAAAGGATAATTTAATTTCATTTATTAAATTACCTTTTCTCCCTTCTTAATATTTTTCTTTATGTATTTTTTAGCTTTCTCTATTTAATAATTATTAAATAGCTTTCACCTTTAGGTTAGCTTTAGTATCTTATTAGGTTACCCTTTTTTGGGTTTCGATCTCCTTTTATAAGGATTGATCTCTTTGTAATTTTTATCTCTCCAATCTCTTCTTCATCTAAATATACAATTTTCACGTTTTCAACAAATCCTTACCTCTTCTTGTCTCTTTCTTCTCCGTGACAGGTTTTCTACATGTGAGTATTCTTGGGCTTTGTGGATTTGATTTGCATATTTTCTCAAATCCTACACAGTATTAGAGCCAAATCTGCTATAGCTTGTTTGGTACTGGGAAAAAAAGAAAGAATAAGGGTTTGACATATTAGATCTAGAGTTTTTTCAAGTATTTTTTGAGAAAATAGGGGGGTCACCAATTTTTGGAGCTGCTTGAGGCCAAATAGACTTCATGGATGGATCCAGAAGGTATCAAAACCCTCATTTCCATATAAAGTTTATCCATTTTGGACAACGTTGATTTGGGAGGAATTTTTTTTCCTCGACAGGGTTGTACAACCTTTGGCATGTGTTACGAGGCAGAAAAATTCTCAAAAATCACAAAAAATATATTTAAAAAGTGGTTTTGAGGCCACAATGGTTAATTAACCACTAGCAGTGCCATTGGGGTCACTGCTTGCGGTCCACCCAATGGCCCCACAATGGCTCTACTAGTGATGCACTATTGCATTTCTTTATGGTCTGCCTCCCATTGCCTGGCCGCCACTCCACCGATGGTGCGGGGGTGGTGGATTTTTTATTAAAAAAATAATTTTTTGTGCATCTCCAGGGGCCCTATCAATTTTTTTCCATAACTTGATCATATAGATGTATTTTTTTGATCTAAAAAATGCACTGGAAAGATGGTTTCAAGACAGAGACATTGATGTAGGTTTTTTTTGGTTTTGGTGAGTTTTGTGTCCTATTTTGGTAGTCAAAGTGAATGTTTATTTTTCACTCTAGAGGGCATATCTTAAGCGTCTCATCTCCATTTTTTGAAAACGTATATTTTTAGAAAGTTGGTTCTGTCTACTTTTTAGAAATGCTATAATTTCTTTCAGATTCTACTCCATGCCCTTTCTATCATGTTCTTTTTTTTTTTTTTCTCTATGGTGGATATCTTGGATGTTTCAGGTATGGGCTTCGTTTTCATGGCATGGGATCTCTTCTTTTGGGTTGTACTATCCATTGTATCAGCTCTTTTCCATTTCTAATTATTGTTGATATCATAATTTGTAAGAATTTTCATGAAAACACACAGAGATAAAGTGCCTCTCCTTGCTTTTTAGGATCTTTTTCATCATTGTGATTTATTGTACTCGCACTATATTATAAAGTACCATGGGGGGATAGTTGATTTCCATTTAGTGCCCTCTTCCTTTGTCAAGTGAGTGTCCCTTCCATGACATTAGCCCCATGATGTGTCAGTGACATGTGCCTTTATAGGTGTTTATATCTCTTCCTCACTCTTGATGTTCTTGGTTCTTTCTGCTTTGCAGGCAATTTTTGGCCCACTTTCTCAGTTTCCTATCACCTCACCCTTGTCTGCATTAAGGGGGGGTTCTTTTGTTATTTCTAATGCTTCCTTGGCTTATTGGAGTGAGCTATGTATTTAATATTTGATCCTATGTACTAGGTGATTGCAGTGGTTGGATACCTATGCATTTCAATGAGATGGATCATCTACCATATAGACACTCTTCTTTTCATTTTCAAAGGAGATTATTTAGATCAATATTTTATTTTTGAAAGAGTTTGCAGCTTCTTCATGCTTCAGTGGTTTTCTTCATGATCTCTCTTTGTTCCTATTTTCTGGAACATTTCTCTAGTTAGAGGCTTTTGTAGTTCTTCACTAGATTTTTTAGTTATCTCTTTTGAAGTAGAGTTTTTCCCACTAGGTTTCTCTACTTCTCTATTTCATAGAGATTTTTTTGTGATTGGGTACCTCATCGAGCCTTGTTTCCAGGACCCAAGTTTGCTTTCAACATTGCATTGTAGTTCCTTGCTCTTTCTATATTGTTGCTCATCTTAAGGGGGTGTTAGAGAAAAAGGATAAATTCATTTCATTTATTAAATTACCTTTTCTCCCTTCTTAAGATTTTTCTTTATGTGGTTTTTAACTGTTTCTATTTAATAATTATTTAATGGCTTTCACCTTTAGGTTACCCTTTTTCAGGTTTCGATCTCCTTTTATAAGGATTGATCTCTTTGTAATTTTTATCTCTTCAATCTCTTCTTCATCTAAATATACAATTTTCATGTTTTTAGATCAAACCCTTGCCTTTTCTTGTCTTTTTCTTCTTCGTGATAGGTTTTCTACATGCAGGTATTCTTGGGCTTCGTGGATTTGATTTGCATATTTTCTCAAATCCCATAATCATCCTTATCCTCTATTGTAGAATGAGTCCACATCTTAATGAGAAGGTGCTAAACATGGAGATACCTCTTAAAGTATGGGACAATGATGCCGATGAGGTATTAGATCTCTTATACAATAGGGATAAGATTTATGAAAGGCCCATAATGAATGCAAAGATTGGATGGGAAGAGAATGATGATATCAATCATTGGGCTCAACATATAGTCATGATAATAAGAGAATGGATTAGAAAGACTTTCAGTATGGATCCAATCCCTCAAGCCCCAAATATTTAGGCTATAACTCAACCTAAGAGAGGTAAAGGAGAAAATTTCACTACAGCAACCTACCATACTAAATCACCAGCAAGGCTAGAAATGGTACACAACCATGAGCAGGAGGTAGGGTGCTTTGACAGAGAGAAGACAAAGAGAAAGAAGAGGAAGAGGACCACTTGGGAAAGGGATCAAGAAGAAGAGGCTCTGGTATAATTGGCTACCCAAGGAGAAGAATCCCAACCTAAGCTAGAACAAGCCCAACCTAAGCAAGAATAGCCTTAGCCAACACATGAAGGAGCATCTACACCCAAATACCTTGTAGTAAAAGCTTTGTTGGCAGTACCAAAAGGATCCAAAACAAAGATGATGGTGGTAGGCATAAAGAGGAGGAAATTTAAGAAAAAGAGCACTCCATCACCTTAAGTTTCGAAAACCATCCCCAAGGTGGAAGATGAGGAGGAAGGGGAGAAAATAGAATTTTTTCCCTTGAACAAGAGGACTCACTCGGCTACAGCCATCAATGAAGAGAGAAGAAAGAGTTTTAGTCAAATGACACCTTCTGTGCCTCAAGAGCCTATCCATGTTGAGACCTCAGAAGAGGAACAAAAAAAGTGGATTGTAGAAATGGAAGGTGAGGGAGAATATGTTTTTGACATCTCAGATTTTGATTTGATGCCTATAGGAACTGAAATGGTAGGCGAGAAGATACAATATACTCCTTAGAATGAGCCAATGGTAGAAGATTGGGATAAATGTCATCCCTTACAACAATGGCCTCTTGGTAATCCTCATCCACCAACATAGAATATTCCATCAATAATGGATCAAGGAGAAGTTTCCCTACCTCTTCTAATTGTCGAATATGAGAGTCAAACTTTAGAGGAAGGAGAATGTGTTCAACTACATGCCGATGATGTATCAGAGTTAGGGAAGATTATGGAAGAAAGGAAAAATTATCCTCCTAGTATAGAGGCTGGTCCCCAACTCAACTTGATATAGAAGCTCACTCTAAAGTTCTTCCACAACACAAGAAGACCCTAGAGAAGAGTGATAAGGGAAAGGGACCTAGATTAGAATCCACCTCTTTGGCTCAGTATATATCACCAATAGGGACAACATCATGATGGCTAAAGAAGGAGGTCTTGTTTAGACATAAGATATAGTTAGAGTTGACATAAGGGGAAGACATGGCAGAGTTGATAAGAGAAATCAAGAAGCCTAAGCTACCAAAGGATGATGCCAAAACACTAGCTTTCATTATGAAGAACTAGGACCAAGACCTCTTGGCACATATTTATATTCCTCCTCCTCACATAGATACAAATGAGTTGATTCCTAAGGACTACCAAATAAAGGAGGTAGTATTAGGGAATTCCACAGTGGATACAACAAACCTTCTGGTCACTATAGGTCTCAAACAAGTGTTTACACATCTTGATGAAAATGAATCAGAGCTTTTGATGCTAAGAAAATAGAATGAAATGTTGAGGGAATATTTGAGCAAAGTAGTGGATCCTATAGACCCTAATAACCTTGAGATTTCTCTTGGAGATGGACTAGATAGAAAAGAGGTGGGCAAGCAACTAATGTAGATTCATTTTTGGACACATGTAAGAAATGGTGTCACAATTTTGAAGAAAGAGGAGTACAAATAATGAAGATAATTTGAACCTTCTGCACAACATCTAGAGTAATGTTGACAAATTGGTTACCATTGTAAACCAAGATTTTGGGCTGATGGATGAAGTGTGTACTTGGGCCAATGATTTACAAGTGCTTAAATCTATAAAATGGAAAAGCTACTAGATGTTAATGGAGATTTATTTGCCAGAGGAGTTAGATAAGCTAGATGATTGGATAGAGAAGGTATCAACAAGAAATAAATTCATAGAAATTCTATATGAAGATATCAAGGAAATAAAGAATAAATCTCAAGTGAAATGTTTGGAAGTCAAAAAGTACTACAACACCACTAGCCTTGAGATTTTTGAAGATGAACCAAGAACCAAAATTTTATTGGTGCAAACAATAGTTCAAAAATTTAGGGCTTTATTTGAAATAACTTTGTTTGAAGATGACATCAAACAAGTGTTCACAATAGAAGAAGCATTGTTGGAACTAGACTCCAAGCTAGAGGATTTTACTAACACAAGGATAGAAGTAAGTAACTATTGCTAGGTAGTACAAAATAAGTATGAATCACTAGATTTACCAAAAGCTAAGGAAGTAATGGAGATGATTAAGAAATTCAAGAGCAATCATCCAAACATCATTTTGGTATGAAGGGAGAGAAAACCCAAATGCTGGAAATCAAGTTTTGACACTTGGTAGAATTTTGTAATTTTTGGTCCTATTATAGAGGTGCACTTTTTGCAAGGTGTACTAACAATTTTGAAGAAGTGTTAACTACCAGTTTCTATTGTTGAGCATTCCATGTGTCAAAAATGTTTTTTGACAATAGTTCAACTCCTAAAGACACCTAGAGAAGGTCGAACTTCCATTTCTAGAGCTCTTAGTGACTCTCAAATCATCTCATGAATTCTCTCTTCTTAACTTCTTCTTATTTTATTGTTTTAAGTCATGTAAAGGCTCATACACCTATTAATTGATATAAACAAGGGTGGAGACCTACTTATCACCATTTAGAGAGTTAGTTTGTATGTAAATAGCTTTATTTTATTAGTTTTTTAGCATGAGTAGGGGATTTCTTTTAAATACATGCATGCAATATGTATTCAAGGTTGATATTTGATGCAATAATATATGCTATTGGTGCTCTCATTATGAGTGTAGTAAATCTTGCCAGAATGTGTTATTTTTGTGAATGCATGCTCATGAATAATAATGGAGCTAATATTTTTATTGCATTGTTATAATTGTGTAATCTTTTAATTTTGGTGTTTAACTTAATGGATTTTTCTGTTGCAATGAATTAGAGAAAGAATCATTATTGTTCTTACATAGAGTTTTGTCTCATCTGAGCACACTTTTCGTGGCCTCCCAATTTGGTGAAACATGAAACATCTTTCTATTTTTTTACTGAAGTTCCCATTGACAGTTGTATCAATGGAGTTGAGGAAGTGTTGCTTTTTATTTCATTATTTTCCTACTAAATCTTTTTGATAATTTAATTCGTAGATGTGTTGTTACTTTGGCTTATGTTCGTTAAGAATTTTCCTTTCAATAATTTTCTTTAAATCCCTCGTTACTCTATCTTCATTATTTACTTTTCAAAACTCTTGATTAAAATAGGAATTCATATATTTGCATTGGTTAGAAATTGTATTCATCATAAAACATAAAATACAAAAAATAATTTTTTTTTTGTGTGGTTACATTTCAACAAAGTTGTGAAGAATTGGTAGGTACCAACAAAGGCCTCCTTGTGAATATTCACCTTTATCGTCAATTGAGTTACTTAAAGGTTGAAAAATAGCCATCTAGAACCTTTGAGTTGGTCATTGATCAAATTTTTAAGAGAAATATTTGAAAAGATTTCTATCGTTAAGAATCATAAAAAACGGATGCTCAACACTACCTTTGGCACATTTCCCTTTCACTGGCCTACAACCAATCTTCCCTAAAACATTAGTAAGTTACTCAAATCATTACATCCAAAGCTTCTAGTATAGACATAATCTCTACACTCATCCTATAACATATATCTAATCTCACATACTTATGTATATTGTACATTATCTATACTATTATGATCAATAGCCTATAACACACATAATCAAAGTTTTTCTAACTCTTACTGAAAGTCTTGAACATTTGTTGAGATCAAATGAAGAATATATTAGATTCCAACTAAAAAAATCCCTTATCATCAACAATATCTCCAATAATCAACAATATCACACTTTGGCATTTTTGCCAATATCTTAATATAAATTTTTGAATATCCTCACTAACAATCTCTCTTAGACCTACTTCTTCCTATTAAGAAATAATTCCAATAGATGGATGTTTTTCACAAGATATCCCCCCATTTATTATTAATGAAAAAGACTTCCAAATGATTTCAAACTCAATGAAATACTCTATCCCATTTGATGTCAAATTTCTTGAGCATAGATCCCTACCATTCCTCTAATCTAAGAAGCATAACTTCTATCACAAGACAAATTAATTTCCACCAAAAAATAAAAATGAGATATAATGGTTATCTCTTCCCATTGTGACTATCTCTCTCAGGGATAAATGACAAGCATCAAGTCCAAGTGTATAAATAGATCTAATAATTTTGCAGTGATGTACTATTGCATTAATTAGTTCTTTTAAGGTCATCACCCTAATCATACATATAAGATTCTCAAAGGTGTCTTTAGTTAAAGGATTAGTAAATATATCTATTTACTCCATTGAATTACAAATTCTAGCCTCACTTCTTTCTCAACCACTTTCTCTTTTAATAAATGATACTTGATTGATATATGCTTAATCTTAGAATGTATATCAGCATGTATACTAATAGGTTCATCAAAAATAAATGTAGATCAACATTTTCTTCATCCATACCATCCCTATACAATTTTTTTCAAAAACCACATAAGCTACTTTAGTAGTAGACTGAGATATACAATCTTACTTCTTTCTCAACCAAGAAACCAATCTCGCACCAATGAAGAAGGCTCCTCCACTAGTACTCTTCCCGTCATCAAGAGTACCTACTCAATCTACATCAATATAAGCATACAATGTGAAACCCTTAGATCTTACAAATTATATTCTATATTTGAAAGTTCTCTTTAATTATATGAGAATAGTTTTTATGACTGCTAAGTGTGTTTCTATAGGTTCTTCTTGGAATCTTGCAATAATTCCAACAATAGATATGTTTGGCATTGTGTGTGCTAGATATTGTAATCCACCTATCATAGATCTATACCTTTTTTGAAAAGTATTAGATGGATCATTAGTAGAAGTTAACATACCAATCACCATACTAGTACCTATTGGTTTACAATTTTTCATCCCAAACTT
Source organism: Cupressus sempervirens (assembly GCA_028749045.1). Lineage (NCBI taxonomy): Eukaryota > Viridiplantae > Streptophyta > Pinopsida > Cupressales > Cupressaceae > Cupressus > Cupressus sempervirens. The sequence goes on from CM053793.1 coordinate 639,009,607, forward strand.
TACCAACAAGTCTTTAAGACACTTAGTTTGTGATATAAAGATCCCATCCTTATTATGACTTATTTATAAACCAAGAAAGAAATTCATTTCTCCTATCATATAAATTTCAAATAACATCTTCATATCTCAAAAAAAATTGTTTCTCATTTCATCATTGTAACCAAAAATATTATCATCCACAAAGACTTAAACAATCAAAATATCTTTAGGATTAGTTCTCCAATACTTTTTTTTATTTACACTACCCTTCCTCAAACCAAGTTTTCCAAGATACTTGTCCAATCTCACGTAGAGAGATCTTGGAGTTTGATCTAACCCATACAATTCTTTCTTTGACTTTCATACCATGTCTTCCTATTCGATCAAAGGAAACCTGTCAGGTTACTCTATGTATACTCCTTCACGTTCCCTATTCAATAGTGTGGAATTCACATCCATCTAATAGACCTTGAAGTCCTTATTAGTTACACAAGATAAAAATTATCTCACTACTTCAATTCTATCTACATGAGAAAATGTCTCCTCGAGATATGTGTCTCTATGTTGTGAATATCCTTTACAAACTGATTTCTTTATTTTTCACCACTTCACCTTTTTTATTCATTTCATTCTAGAATACTTTCTTAGTTTTAGCATTCTTATCTTTAGGCCTAGGTACCAATTCCCATATATTGTTCTTTTCAATTTGTTATAATTATTCCTACATTTATTTAATCAATGATTCATCTCTACAAGCTTCATCATTATTTTTAAGCTCAACTTGTCAATTAAAACATAGTTAATTCCCCATCCTTTCTCTAATCATCAAACCACTAATAGAATTTATAACAATACAATTATTTGAATGATGACAAGTAACATAACTTGGAGTTCTAGGTACTACTCTTGGCTCTGCAATCTGATCATGTATCTAATTATGAATCTCAAAGAACTATTGTTGTTCTTGACTCTAGGTTTGATTTGGATTCTCATTTATAGATACCTGATTTTCTTCGTTATCTAAATCATGGTCAAATTTCCTTTCCTATTTTAAAAATCTCTCATCAATTTTTAAGTTATACTTTTAATTATCTTCCTCAATCTCAGACTATAACATCTACATAATTTTCTCTTCATTTAATATCTAAGGAATATGCCTTCACCACTTCTAGGGCCAAAATTTCCCATCTCATCATCTATTTCCATATAAAACTTGGTTCCAAAAATTCCAAAATAATTGACTAATTATATCTGACCAAACCAAAGTTCATATGAAGTTTTGCCTGTACTATGTTTGATATGTGCTTTGTTCAATGCATAGAATATTGTGGTAGCTTCTTTTCTCGAATGAGCATGAGGTAATTTACCTTAAAGAATCATAGTCCTTAAAGAATCAGGTATTATTATATTTATTATTTTTAAAAACTGCATTCTACTGTGGAGTACTAGCAACATATGTCTTCTTTAAAATTCCATGCACTTTACAATATGCATTAAACTTGTCTAATGTGAATCCTCCACATCTACTTTAAACTTGATTCATTCTCTACTTTCTCTTTGTTAATATTGAACTTATAAAATGCCTCATATTTATCCTAAAGAAATGCAACCCATTTTACCCTAGGGTAATCTTTAACCAAAAAAATGAATAGTCTCTCATCATAGTATATTCTTGGCTTAGTAGGACCACATAGATTTGTATGCACTAGAACTAATCTTCCTTTAGTTGAGAATTTCTTTCTCTGAAAGATATTCCATTTCAATTAGTTGTGCGTAATAATTATAAACTCTAAATTACTTAATCAAATCACAACCAAAGAATATAGCAATGTGTAACAAGTAAAAAGTGGACACCATAATACAAAGATTTTCATTCTCAAGGAAAACCCTCTTAAACCCAACTGATAATGTTGTTAAATGTATATGAGTGTGTCATATTATATGTTATATTTTCATTGATGTCAAGCCTTAATTGGTGAGAAAATATGCTAATTTAGTATAGTGCCATATCATTTTATTGATGTGGAGGATTTTGCGAAGAAAGTATAATGATGATGTAAGTATTGATAAGTGTATGGTATTCAATGGGCAATTGAATGAGTTAAAATTTGACAATATAATTTTGGTTTGACATGATTTGGTTAAGTTTTAAGATCATGCTTAAGAAAGATAGTTTATTTAGTGAATGAAGGAGTCCATTATTAACTGAGCTATTATAGTTGTCACCAAGCATTTTATAAAGAAGTGAAGATTGCACAATATTAACCAAACATTTACAAGGTTAAACAAGCCTAGTATTGATGGTTTTCCTAGTGTTAACTAAGTGATGGAAAGGAATAAAATTATAAAAATATTTAATTTGAGGTTAAAATTTAGTGAAATTAAAGATTGGTTGAGAAGTTTCAATGATAAGGATAAAGTATTATGAGATCAATGACTAGAGAAATTTAAAGAAGATCTAATGAAGGAGATTTGATGATTTGAATTGAAGAAAAAATTTCAAGGTGAAGGAATGATACTAGAGTGTCTAGATTAAATAAATCTTAGCTAGATGAAGATTTAGCAATTGTGATTAAGCAACAGAACTTAGAAGATTCTAGAGGAGTGGAAACACATTTCTACTTAAGGGATAAACACAATGTTCATCATTTTTGATCAAGTTGAAGAAGAAAAGTGATAGCCATAGGAGAACTAAGAAGAAATGAAGTGTGAATATAAAGAAAAAGAAATGCTAAGTTGATGTGTTCGTGTGTGGATCAACTAGAGGGAGTAGATGGAAGAAAGAGAAAATAGATTGAGTGAAATAGAGATATAAACAAGCAAGGTAGTGCTCAATACAACAGATCATTTTACTATTGCATTCTAACTATTGTAGTAGAACATGTCCTAACCAAGTGGACCTAATTGTCTTATTTTTAAATCCATTGTATGGTGACATTCTCTTGAATGTTTTTTAAGTCCTTTAAATCAAGAAACTATAGATATTCATGAGTGATAAGGTCCAGATGATCTTTGGTGAAAATCATCTAACAAGGTCACATTAATAATGTGTTTGTAACTTGTAACAAGGTATGCTCCTAATAGAGCTCACTTCAGGAGAGTGAAATTCTTGGATTCCCGATTCCTAGGTGGGTTTTCCCTTAATAGTGTTTCCATGTTAAGTACTTGTGTCAAACTTATGTGGATGCTTGTTGTATTGCATATTATTTCAAGTTTACTGTTTATTGTTGCAACTTAGTATAAGATGAATGTTTAATTTGATACTCTATATATGAAGTTAACATTTTGTTGATCATTTAAACTAAATGGTAGATATGGTTACCAAGCTAGAGATCTAAAAGTATAAAGAGTTTAAGTTTGTGGAAAAGTGTTTTAAGGGCTATCGGATAATTGGTTATAAGTGTTTGAAGGAACTTGATCTAAACATCCTAAGATGTATAAGATAGAGGTTCCTAAGTTGAATAAGGAGAACTTCACATTACTACAAATAAGAATGAGACTATACCTATTAGTAATTAGAGACAATGTATTACATTATCTAGATCATTAGGATGTACCTCCTACCCCACCTATGCCTATTGATCAGATGAGGAAGAAACAAGATCACAACAACTTGATGGTTTAGATTGCTTCTTCTCTTATTGATGTCGATTTTATGATATCAAAGACTGTGCCATCGCAAAGAATATGTGGGAAAAGCTTACACTTGTGCATGGTGGAGATATAAATGTGTTGAGAGACAAAGCTGAAATCCTAAGAGGAAAATATGATGAGATTAGGATGAAGGAAGGAGAGAACATTGTACAATATAGTAGTCAAATCAAATAAGTTGTTAATGTCATCAAAGTAGCTGGAGGAGTCATCAGTGATGAAGAAGTTGTAAGTAAAGTATTAAGAACCTTACTACCTATTTATGCTATTAGAGTATCTTTTATTTAGTTATTTAGAGCTATGTATGGTAATGTTCTTACTCTTGATGGTTTCATCAGTAGATTGACTACATTTGAATTGAGTAATTTTGATAATAGTGTACCTAAAATTGAGAATGCTTTCAAGATAGCTCTGGCTATTGGAAGTTAAAAGAAAGGAAAGAGTAGATGACAGTGTTTCAGATTTGAATGATAATGAGGTGGATGAGATTGAAGCATTACTGGATAGAAGGATACTAAGAGGTAAAGGAAGATTCAAAGGTAAACTACCCTTGATATGTTTTAAATTCAATGAAGTCAGTCACATTGTTGCTAGATGACCTATGTTATGTCCCCATTTGGGACATTAGGTTTTAAAATAGTGTTGTGTATAGATTTTCTATTTCCCCCCCTTAATGTTGAATATTATATATATGCATGTTTCATAGAGTCATGTCTTTTGACTAATAATAATTATATTATTAAGAATAATATAATTGTATTAATTATATATATTTATATTAATAATACCACATATTATATATATATATATATAATTTATAGAATTTTAATAACATATATTATATCTATAGTGATATCGTTATTAATAGTATTAGTATTATTTTATTTATTCATTAATCTTATATATCATAGTATTGATATATATATATATATATATATATATATATATATATATATAATTTATATTCAATAGTATATTATTTTAAATATCTAATATATATGTATGATAATATATATGGTATATAATAATTTATATTCTTTATTAATCATTTTAATATTATAACTTTATATATTGTGCTTATTTATCATAGAATAATATATGCCAAAATGGGGATATCACAATCCTTCCCTCTCGAATTTGCTTGTCCTCAAACAAACTTCTTCATAGTTACAAAACATATTTGCATATAAAAAACTTAAATTTTTTATGAGATATACATCTTTAATGAATGAAAATACGAAGCAAACACAATGCAAACAGATGAAGACAGAAAACAACACGATATAGATAGATGAAGACATGAAGAAAACACGATGTAGACAAATGAAGACATGAAGCAAACATGATGCAGACAGATGAAGACACACGTTATGCAATTCCTTGATTGTGGACCTACAACCACAAAGAATCATTAGTACACATTTATATATAAATTTTCCTTTTTAGGATTTTCTTATATCAATCCCCTAACAAGGTATCCATGGTCTCAATTTAGTGACTTGTTAATCAAAAGTATAGCTTATTTATTAACTCATCAATGTCTGAGTATAGGAGGAGAAACTATAATAGGGTGCCCTATTACCGAATCATGGGCCTCACCATTCTCCCTCATTACTATTATCTCTCTCTAATGATCATCTCCAAGATAGTGCCTTTGTATGATGTACTCTAGGGTATTCGCTCCACCATAGGCCTTACTTAGTACCTTTGGATGATGTGGCCCAATGTCCATCTCACTGCAGGCCTTACCTAGTACCTCCGAGTCATGTCAACCCAGCCCATTCCACCCCCGACCTTATCTTATCCTAGAAGATGGTGATCTTAGATAATTAAATTAGTTTTTAGTTTACAACGGTATTTGTGATAATGATTGAAAACTAATCCCACTCAATATTAGAATTTGGAAACTTAATTCTAATCAATCATTACTTAATTGTAATCATCCTACTTGATAATTATTTAATTATAATACCAAATACATTTAAAAACCAAGAATCAACTTAAACTACATATTCATAATAAAACATGAAAATAATACATACCTCTATATTACCTTATTACCTTAACCTCCATCTACATGAAGTCCATGGAATTGCTTTATGTTTGGTACATCTTTACATATACTTATTGGCATTTATCTTGAATGGATGACCTCTCTAATAAACTAGTCTTGAAAGTATGTCACCAAATATCCTTTTGTATTATAAGCTTGTGTTAGCTGTACACAAGTTTTTTTATTGTTCATACAATGTGATTATTTTCCTTCCATAGATTTTACCATTGATTGATCTTCAGTTATCATCCGTGTCTTCAACTAATCCTTTGATGATATTTTACACTTGGAATGTTAGGTATTGATGTCTTATTTAATGATATCTTCAATGTTAGATGGTATTGATTAGTGGCCACATGATATTCCAAATTAGTGATAGTCGCCAATTACCCTAAAATTTTGAATTTTTGTTGTTATCTGCGATAACTCTATTGTATATATTGGATGTGATATTGGTATGTTAACAATTGAATTCCCATGATAATTTCATTTTCTTGCAGTATATGCTCATCTCTCTACTGATCCATTCATCGTTTGTCTTCCTTTCTTTTCTAGATATTCGCTCTTCTTATTGTTTCCATATTAGATGGATTGTATTCATAGCCAGCCTTCGCTTAATATTATTGTCATCCTTCAATCTCATGAAGTGCCAATAATGGTAGCCTATGACTCCTCTAATTTTGTGTGATAATAATTCTCTTTATCCCTAATAGTATCCTAATGGCGTCTTGCTTCATGTACGTCATACCTAAATAGTTCATATTTGTTGTCGCTATATTATATGAGAAATTTGGCTATTGAGCCTTAGTCTGAATATTCTTAGGCTTTAGCAGATCCTAAATAGTCAATAATGGAGAGAGGAACATATTATCCACTATTTATCCTCGATATCCACTACTTGCATATAGGGTGTGGTTTTCTTTCAGCCGTCAGCATTGGTGTTGGTCTTGCTACCTTCTTATGTAGCACCAGTCTTACTTATGATTCACAAATGTATTTCTCCTTCCAATCCATGTCTCCTCTTTTGTTGATGAGCTTTTTGATCATTCAAGGTTGCTCTTCATTATTTGTTGATATGCTGATAATAAACTATTAAACCATTTATCCAATCAAGGCTCGTCAAACTGCTCACAATTGACTATTTTGATATTTATTATCCACGTATCTCATCAATTTCTATGAATATTTGATTTTGGGTTTCATCAAGTCAGCCAAGTGATGCTGGTGATCGAGGTTGATTGAAAAAAAATATTTTACTCCTTCACAATGGTATAGATTAGAAAGATGGATTGCTTCATAACTAAACCTTCTTCCTTGTTCTCATTTGACATTGCGTACAATATTATTCTCCTGCCTTAGTTTCATCATTTTATAAGATGGAAAATAATAAACCCTCATTTCCTTTATCTTTTCGTATTTTGTCCTCTAAGTATGGTAATTTCAGAAGATTACCTTGAATTATCCTTGTATTATTTATTTCTATGTATTACCCAATACATCGGTTACTTGAACCTTTCTTTAATATTCAACGTTTATGCAGGAGATATTATTTTGCTCAGTGAATCAGACTAAGTTTTGCCTATCAAAGTCTAATCTGAATCTATTATTTGGTGTCCTCAAAATGATTCTTTGAATTTGATGGCAGTTCCATACTATGTTTCGACAATGTCTTAATTCTGCTATCTTCGGTGGTGCTTCAAACTTCTACAGACAATTATAGCGATGGGTGATGCTCACAATAGTTTTTGTAATATATATTCTACAAATGTTTGATAGAACATGGTTGTTAGTATTGAGCATTGCAGAAGCTTCTATGATCACTATAATATTCTAATCAAACAACCTTTTCAAATTATTCAGTTCATCACATAGGATTAGGAAGTTGCTTGAGAGAATAATTCATAGCCATGTAGGAGAGAGTTTTTCTTCTTTTAAGTTTTGTCACTCACAATTTTATGTCCTCTCTATTATGATATTCCCAAATTTTCATTCATAGGCTGGTAGGACATTATGCTCTAATACCACTTGTTATATCTCCAATTGGAACATTAGGTTTTAAAACAATGTTGTGTATAGATTTTCTATTTTTCCCTCTCAATGTTGAATATATATATATATATATATATATATATATATATATATATATATATATATATATATATATATATATATATATATATATATATGCATGTTTCATAGAGTCATGTCGTTTGATAATAATTATACTATTAAGAATAATATAATTATATTAATAATATATATTTATATTAATAATGCCACATATTATATTAATATATATATTATTTATATAAGTTTAATAACATATATTATATCTATAGTGATATAGTTATTAATAGTATTAGTAAAGTACTGAGTTTTCTGGATTAGATTGTGTTTGTTTATTTCATCAACGTTTCGGATCACACTACATGATCCATCATCAGGATAAGAAAGTGCAGGGTAGTAAGATATGCAGACTGGACCTTTCTCAAGAATTATAAGAAGAGAAGGGGGAAGCTCGTAAAACCATGCAAAGCTAAAAATAGAAAAAATAGCAAAAAGGTACCCCCACCAAAAAGTATAAGAAAGAAGAAAAAATGAAAGAAAAAGGTTTAAAAGAAGGAAACTAAACAGAAAAAATAGCTACATATATATAGAAACAACAATTAACATATATCCTGCCTCTATATATATATATATATATATATATATATATATATATATATATATATATATATATATATATATATATATATATATATATATATATATATATATATATATATATATATATATATATATATATATACGTAAAATAGCTATTAATATATAGGCTATTATATAATAAAATAGCTATATGGGTAATGTATAGCTATGTAACCACTTACAATAGCTAAAGGATCAAAATATAGTAATGTACAAGAAAATACGATATACTATGAAAGAAATATATAAATAAATAAGAAATCTCTAGGAAATATATGCCAATATATATATATGTCTATATGCGAAATAAGTAAAATATACTAGACATATATATATATATATAAAGGGTTGAAAAAAACCAACAATCTATTTGTATACCAATTGTATACAAATAGATTGTTGGTTTTTTTCATATATATATATATATATATATATATATATATATATATATAAAGGGTTGAAAAAAACCAACAATCTATTTGTATACCAATTGTATACAAATAGATTGTTGGTTTTTTTCATATATATATATATATATATATATATATATATATATATATATATATATATATATATATATATATATATATATATATATATATATATATATATATATATATATATATATATATATATATATATATATATATATATATATATATATATATATATATATATATATATATATGTCTAGTATATTTTACTTATTTCGCATATAGACATATATATATATTGGCATATATTTCCTAGAGATTTCTTATTTATTTATATATTTCTTTCATAGTATATCGTATTTTCTTGTACATTACTATATTTTGATCCTTTAGCTATTGTAAGTGGTTACATAGCTATACATTACCCATATAGCTATTTTATTATATAATAGCCTATATATTAATAGCTATTTTACGTGTATATATATATATATAGAGGCAGGATATATGTTAATTGTTGTTTCTATATATATGTAGCTATTTTTTCTGTTTAGTTTCCTTCTTTTAAACCTTTTTCTTTCATTTTTTCTTCTTTCTTATACTTTTTGGTGGGGGTACCTTTTTGCTATTTTTTCTATTTTTAGCTTTGCATGGTTTTACGAGCTTCCCCCTTCTCTTCTTATAATTTTTGAGAAAGGTCCAGTCTGCATATCTTACTACCCTGCACTTTCTTATCCTGATGATGGATCATGTAGTGTGATCCGAAACGTTGATGAAATAAACAAACACAATCTAATCCAGAAAACTCAGTACTTTACAAATGGATTGTGGAAATCTGTTACTGTTAATAGTATTAGTGTTTTTTTTTAAATTCATTATACACACACACACACACACACACACACACACACACACACACATATTCACTAGTATATTATTTTAAATATCTAATATATATGTATGATAATATATATGGTATATAATAATTTATATTCTTTATTAATCATTTTTATATTATAACTTTATATGTTATGCTTATTTATTATTAAATTATATATGTCAAAATGAGGATATCACATACTAAAAGAACATGAGTGACAATAATGATAAGAAGGAGAGAAAGCAACATAGGAATAAGGATTAAAAAGACAAAGGAAAGAAGTCATGATACATTGCTAAGGAAGAGCACATCGAGTCAAGATCGAATGATGAGAATCAAGGCAAGGAAGTTCTATATGTTGTAGTGAAAGAAAAATCAGATGGGGAAAGGTATGAGAATGAAAAAGATCTTATATCTCATGTTCATAAAAATGATACTTGGATTATTGATGGTGGATGCTCACATAACATGATTGGTGATATTGATAAGTTTGATAAGTTAGAAGAATATTATGGTGGAACTATTAAACTTAGAAATTATGTTTGATGTCCTATGAAAGGCAAAGGATCATTGATGCTAAAATGATAAGATCAGATGTGATGATTCTTATTGGGTTCAAGGACTGAAGTATAATTTGTTGAGTTTTGTAGAGCTATATAACACAAGCCATTGATTGGAGTTTCTGAATAGAAAGTTGAAAATATATGATGCTGATGGAAAATTGATTGGAGCTGGAGAACAAACAAGAAGTAATCTACTTTACCTAGATCCTACTATGAGTACATGCCTATTTTCTAAAGTTGAATATGTATGATTGTGGCATAAGAAAAATTTTCATGTAAGCTTTGACAATATGGTCAAAGTGAGTAGAAATAAGAAAGTGAGAGGCCTATCAAACTTGCACAAAGTTGATCATGCAATATGAAAGCAATGTCAAGTCGATAAGATGACTAACTCTATTTTTATTGCAAGTCACATTCATCTAGTGACATTCTTGATTTAGTTCATACTGACTTGTGTGGTCCTATGAAAGTTGAGAGTTACTATGGTGATAGATACTTTTTTTTGGTTGATGATTATTCAAGAATGATGAAAATTGTGTATCTAAAAGTTAAAACTAATGCATTTCTAATGTTCAAGTGGTATAAGGCTAGAGTTGAGAAGGAAACTAGTAGAAAATTGAAATGTTTAAGATTTGATAGAGGTGGTGAGTTTATGTCTAATGAATTTACTAACTATTGAATTGAGCATAGAATTAAGAGACAATTATCTACACCGAGGACACCGCAAAAGAATTGAATTGTAGAGAGAAGGAATATATCTATTAGTGATTGTCATGGAACACTACTAATTGAAAAATGAGTTGCATAGATATTGTGGAGGGAAGCTGTAAGCACTACTATGTACACCCTCAACCAAGTGTAATTAAAGAAAGGAAAAAATAAGACACCCTCTAAACTCTGATATGGTCATACACCAAATGTAAGTTATCTCAAAATCTTTGGAAATAGGTGCTATATTCATAAAGGTTCAAGAAGTGGACACTTTGATTCAAAAGGAGATGAATGCATATTCCTAGGTTACTCTAATAGGAGCAAGGCATAAAAATGTTTGAATAAAGTGACTGACACAATGATTGAAAGTGAACATGTGAGAAATGATGAGTTTGTAGATAAGAACGATGAGGAGAGAAAGAAATAACCTAAGGATTATAATTTTTTTTGTTTATGTTCAAGATGATGCACTTGATACTACACATATACACCTAACTAAGTCATTGCAATGGTACACCAAAAAATAGTAGAAAGCAATTGAGAAATAATAGAAAGAAATCAAGCAATAAAATTGAGATACCGAGAAACTACCTACATTACTCGAGCCATAGATAGAACAACTTGAGTAGAATGTTAAGCCCTAACCAAGTGATGATAATTATAGAGATCATAGAACTAAGACTATTTTAGCAAAGTATATGAGAAGGAACCATTGACAAGACCAAATTATTAGAGACAAGAGTGATGGAGTCATGAAAATAAGTAAGTTGAAGGATAATCCATATTTGATTGCTGAATTTGAACCTAGAACTATGAGAGATGCACTTGAGAATGATGACCAAATCAATTTTGTGAATGAGGAAATAGATTAGATTACTAAGAATAATACATGGACATTGGGACTTTGACCCAAAGAAAAAAATGTAACTAGAATAAAGTGGATATTTGGGAGAAAATTGAATGAGAAAGGAGAAGTTGTGAGAAACAAGGCTAGACTAGTTTGTAAAGGTTATGCCTAAGAAGAAGGAATTGACTATCGTGACACCTTTGCACCTATTACTAAATTGGAAGGAGTCCAAACACCATTGACTTATGGCAATTACAAGAGATTCAAAATTTATCAAATGGATGTTAAGTCTACATTTATAAATAGAATTCTCAAGAAGAGGTTTGCATTGAATAACTTGAAGGATTTGTGGAGCCAACTCAGAAGCACTTGGTATGTAAATAGAAAAAGGAATTGTATGGATAGAAACAAATATTGACAGCATTTTATGAAAAATTTCATTCATATTTGATTGAAATTGGATTTGTTAGAACAACGGACAAGAGTAACATGTGCTTCAAAATTGAAGATGAGCATAAGGAATTGATTGCATAAATATTTGTTGATGACATAATATTTGGTAGCAATGATTTGTTGTACAAGTCATTTGCTAATCAAATGAGTAAAGATTATGAAATGTCTATTTTTGGTGAGATTAAGTTCTTTAATGGTTTACAAGTTCATCAAATAAATGGTTTAATATATGTGATTCAGTCTAAGTACATAAAGGAGATATTGAAAATATTTTTTATGGATAAGTCAAGGATAGTTAACACACCTATGGTCATTTGATGCAAATTATCTAAAGAAGACAATACCGCAGAAGTGGCTGACACATAGTACAAATAAATGATTGGAAAGTTGCAATATGTTGTACACAACTAACTTAATATTGCACATGTAATTAGTATTGTTGCAATATTCTCAGCCAATCCTAAGGAGACACATATGACTACAATAAAAAGGATATTCATACATTTGAAAGGAACATAAGAGTATGGGATGTGGTATAAGAAAGATGGCTATTTTGAGTTAAGATTTTATACTGATGCTGATTGGGATTGAAAGTACTAGTGGTGGAGCATTGTTTTTAGGAGAAAGATTGATTACATAGTTGAGCAAGCAACAATGTTGTATTTCCCAATCTACTACTAAATTTGAGTATGTTGTTACTGCTATTAATTGTTCAATATTATATAGATCAATAAGCTATTGGACGTTATGTAAGAGGAAGTCACCGACCCTATTACTATCTATTTTGACAACACAAGTACTATCAACATATAAACGAATCTTGTGATGCATGAAAAAATAAAGAACATATCTATCAAGTATCACTCTTTGAGGGAACAAGTTCAACAAAAACAAGTTAGATTGGAGTATGCGAATTCTAAGGACCAGATTACAGATATATTCACAAGGCCATTGCCTAAGGATTCTTTTGAGTATTTGAGAGGAAATTTAGGGGTCCTTCCCCTATTCAAGATTCACTGAGAAAGGATGTATGTTGCATCAATTCATGGATGATCAAAATATCTTTTTGGAGTTGATGAAAGAGTTCACTCTTTAGGACTATTCCTAGAGGTATGAAAATGTTTGTAATGAAGATGATGTATTTAGTACATGAAAGATACAAGGTACATCTACAAGGTTTTATATGTTTCTCATTGAATCTTATAGATACCTTTGGCATGTTGTCAAAGGGGGAGTGAAGTATTGTATGGGGAGATGAGTAAGTTAGGGGGAGATGTTTGAGTAAGAAGGTGATATTTATTGTTGTCATAGAATAATATTGCTAAAGAAGAAGTATGTATGGAAGTGAGTACACCCAAAAGGGGAGAGATAGTCAAAGAGGATGAATTGTTGAGAGCATATGTTGCAGATTTAGCAAAGAGAACTGACACAGAGATCACAAAGTTATAGAGAGCTTGAATGAAGGTAGAGAGCTAAAGATATGTTGATATATGACATAATTATTTTATAATGTCTAAATGCAATGTAATTTATGTATGTGTATCCATCAATGAAAAAGGGGGAGGTTTTGAGCCCAAAATGATAATGTTGTTAAATGTATATGAGTGTGTCATATCTATTGTTATGTTGTCATTGATGTCAAGCCTTAAGTGGTGAGGCATTATGCTAATTCAGTAGAAAGCCATATCATTTCATCAATGAAAGAGATTTGAAGAAAGTATATAATGTTGATTTAAGTATTCATAAGTGTATGATATTAAATGGGAAATTGAACGAGTTATACTTTGATAGTATAATCTTTGTTTGTAATGATTTGATTAGTATTGAGATTATGCTTAAGAAAGATAGTTTGGTTAGTGAATGAAGGAGTTCAATATTAATCGAGCTACAAAAAATGTCACCAAGCACTTGATAAAGAAGTGACGATTGTGAAATATTCAAAAAAAATTTATAGTGTTAACCAAGCCTAGTATTGACTGCACATATGTAGTGTTAATCAAGCAATCGAAAGAAACAAAACATTGAAAAGATTTAATGAGAGGTCAACATTTAGTGAAAATAAATATTGTTTGAGAAGTTTTGAAGATAAGGATGAATTTTTTTATGAGATCAATAACTAGAGAAATTAAAATAATATGTAATGAAGGAAATTTTCTTATTTTAATTGAAGCAAAAATTTCAAGGTGAAGGTATGATACTTGAGTATCTAGATTCAATGTGTCTTATCTAGATGAAGACATGACAATTGTGATTAAGCGATAAAACTTGGAATGTTCTCAAGTAGTAGATTTTTTTTTTTTCTATTTAAGGGATGAAAGCATTGTTCATTGTTGCTAATCAAGTTGAAGAAGAAAAGTGATATCTAGAGGAGAATAGAGAAGAACTACATTGTGAAGATCAAGCAAGAGAAGTGCTAAGTTGATGTGGGTGTGTGGATCATCTCGAAAGGAGCATAAGGAAGGAAGAGGAAATAGATTGAGAAAAATAGAGATTAAAATAAGAAAGGTAGTGCTAAACCTAACTGATAATTTCAATGTTGCATTTTGACCGTTATAGAATAAAATCTCTTAACGAGTGAACCTAATAGTCTTATTTGTAAATCTATTGTATGGTGACATTCTATTGAATATTTTTTAAGTCCTTTACATTAGGCCACTCTATAGGAGTGATAAGGTCTAGATGATCTTTGGTGAAAATCCTCTACCAAGGTCACATTAACAATTTGCTTGTAACCTTTAACAATTTAGGCTCCTAACAAAGCTCACTTCAGAAGAGTGAAATTTTTGGGTTTCCGACTCCCAAGTGGGCTTTCCCTTAAAAGGGTTTCCAGATAAAATACTTGTGTCAAACTTGTATAGATTCCTATTTTGTTTCATGTTATTTCATGTTTACTATTTAACACTATAACTCAATATATGCTAAATGTTTACTCTAATACTCGGTATATGAAGTTTAACGTTTGTTGGTTGATTAAGCTAAATGTTAGATCTAGTTACTGAGTTAGAGATAAGAAAGTTTAAAGAGTTTAAGTTTATAGAAAAGTGTTTTAAAGCTCAAAGGATAACTAGTTATAACTGATTTACCCTCCCTCTCAATTATCTAACAAACCTGCTAAGAGAAAAAATTGGTGGTGATGATACCCACAAGATCATGCACTGATATGAAAGTACCCTTGTTAGGAGAGTTGACCCTATTAAAAATTAATATAATATATTGATTACATGTGTCCCTATTAAATGATACTTACCTATTAAAGTGATTAGCCCCTATGAAAAGGTTCCCAACCCTATTAGGAGTTGATGAGAAGAAAGATGTTCATTAATAGTGAACATTGATTGAAGAGAAAAGGTTAAACCAACATTCAAGAAGACTTTTTTGATATGTGAAGGCTAAAGCCACCTTCAAATATGTACAAATTTGAATAATGAATTTGCCAATGAAAACACATTGATCTTAAACGGTTCAAAGAATGGACTTTAGGGATGATAATAGATTCTACTCACACCTCTAGCAAAGTATATAACAATCGTTAAGCTTTGATTTGATATCCAACATCAAAGATCACACATAGAATCACATTCACATAGATTCTACCTAAGG
Source organism: Cupressus sempervirens (assembly GCA_028749045.1). Taxonomy (NCBI): domain Eukaryota; kingdom Viridiplantae; phylum Streptophyta; class Pinopsida; order Cupressales; family Cupressaceae; genus Cupressus; species Cupressus sempervirens. The sequence goes on from CM053793.1 coordinate 639,025,484, forward strand.
AAATTACTTTCCTCTATACAAGTCACAAGTAAGTAATTGAGTCATCTTGTTAGGACTTCTCCAATGGACAAATGATTAAATAGACCCATGCTAAGATGCATACAACGCATTTTACAAGTATAAAATAATTATAATTATAAAAATACATGCCATGACCCACATTAATGCTCAAAAAATTAAATAACATGCTTTATCATCCAATATTCTACCAAAAGCAATAATTTATATGGGTGAACCCCACAATAATGGGTAACACTCTTTTTCCTAAACAAACACTGAAATGTGCATTTTTAAAAAGACTTCCACTCTTGGATGCATATTGTCATTAAATGGTTACAAATTTTAAGATGAAATAAATTAGAGTCAAGAAAATAAGTACTCCCTAATGTGTAAGTGCCAATTGGCATTGACTTGGGCTTGAGTGAGCCATACGCAACCGTGTAGTACTCAACCAAGTATTGCACAATGCTTGTCCAAAGGTGTTACAATTATTCATGAATTTACCCCTAGTTTGAAGAAAAAAGAACCTTATAGATTGACACCTATTGCATAAAGGCTTGATCAGAGAATGTTTGAGTCCATGTATTGTACCTATTTTTGGAAACTATAATTGGAACAATTCTTATATTGTCATTAATGTCAAACCTTACTAGTGAGATAGGTTCTACCTAAGTAGAGTGCCATATCATTTGATTGATGAAGAGGATTTGAAAAGAAGAAATAACAAGAAGACCTAGAGGAAAGGTTGAGTTATGTGGAACTACAATAGGAACTTGATTAGTTGGTACATTAATAAGAAAATGTGTTGTTTAGCCATTAGACTAAGTGGATAAGCTAGTTAAATTGAAGCTTGGTTGAGATTATCAATGAAAGACCAAATGCATAGGATAAACCAAGAAATAGAGCATAAATCTTAAGAACTTATAGTTGAAGCTGAGTTGTGCTAGTGTTGACTGAGTGAACAATATAAGTTGAGAAAATATAGTATCAACTAGGCATTAGTAAAGACTGAGTATCATAAAAGTTAGATCGAGCAAAGACATAGTATGCCAAGAAAAATAGTTTGCATTGACTGAGTTTTCTAGTGATGATCGAGGCGAAGGAACTTAGTATTGACCCAGTGTCATTGGTAGTCTATGAAGGAATTTAGATTCCCAACTGACATTATTGAATTTTTGGATTGGGAAAAGTGTGTGAAGAATAAGTATTGATGAGATAGAGCATTTAATTCATGATAAACCATGTTTGAGCATTCCTAGGCATGGATTCATAGAGAAGTTTTGAGAAGTATCTAGAAGGAGAAGAAGGAAATGCAATGATAGAATTATTCAATGAATCTAACTTGACCATAAGATCAATGGTGATGTTTAAATGGAAAAAGATTAAAGCTAGCTATTTAAGGAGGCATAAGGGATAACCTAAAGTGTTTAGTAGTTGTTACTTTTTCTAATTTGCGAACTTGAGAAAAAGGCTGTGAAGAAGAAGTAGAGCAAAGGTGAAGAGTGATTTGTTGAAGGATTTTCCAAGAAAATCAAAAGACAGTGATGGAGACATGACATGAATCCAACCAATGAATTAGTAGCTAAGCTACATTGTGATATGTATTTACAAAAGTGAGTTGTATTTATCAGATCAACCCATTGTTACTTTCTAACCATTGTATTATTTAAAATCCTTTAATCAAGGTTGAGCTAATAGTTATTTGTAAATCATTTAATCAAGGTGGAATTCTAATGAGATGTTCTTAAGCCCTTTAACTAGGAAAATCTTGATAGGGTGATTAAGTCCTTTAACAGGGTCACACCTAACAATGTATATTGTAACCTTTAATAGGGTCATCTCTTGACCAAGCTCACTTAGGGTAAGTGCACCAAGTTGTGGTGCCAAAAGGGGGGTATAAGTGGACACCTTTTTCCTGAAATCAGCAAATTCTGGACTTCAACAAGGATTTGAAGATAGTTACGCTCAAAATTTTAAGATATGACAAAAACAAAAGTCATAGTCCTTTGAATCTAGTTTCTAAACTACTAATTTTTTTTCAAAATGGTTTAGTTTTAGGTCCTCAAAAAAGGGGCCCACAAAAAGTGGTACTATTTATTCCAAAAAAACATAACATAGTACAAAGTGTGGCCCCCCTAAAATTTTAACTTTTTTTTTGAAATTCTTTAATCGCTCCAGTCAAAAGTTACCTAACACTATGTAGTTTATCCCAAATTTTTTGGGTAATTTTATAATGTGTATTTTTTTTTTAATGAATTTTTTAATTAGACCCATCCCAAAAATGTGAAATATCTGTGTGCTCCCCCTAGAAATGATTGAAAACTAATCTAAAATCAAAACTTCTTTTTTTCAAAGTGTGTAGAATGGAGTCTAGTTTCTAAAAAACTAAGTTGTTACAAAATTCGATGAATGAGCTAAAATCTACAGCCCAATTAGTACATGGTGGTTTTTGACAAAAAAAGAACATACATTCAAAAGAAATTATAGATGAAAGACTTAAAATAGTTCAAATTAAAAATAAATTATATGGTTAGATAGCTAACACAAAGACCTATAATGTTATGTAACCTGATCTTATCAATACCCAACCACGAGGAATCTTGAAGGGGAGCACACAAGAAAAATCAATCATTTTTTGTATGTTTGCTAGAAAACACGTCTCAGACCTATTTATAAACTCCAAACCTTTGGGTTGGATCTCCAAGGCAAAACCAAGCCTTAGGCTTGGTTTTAATGCAAAGCTTTGAATAGCGTGTGCACCCTATAGTGCGCATGCGCTATTAAAACGCTTTTGAATTCGAAGTAGTGCGCACACGCTATAGTGTGCATGCACTATTGAGACCTAAATTGCAAACCAAAACCAAGAGAGAGCTGGGGGGGTGGGGTGAGGGAATGGCTATTTGTGTGTGTGAGAGAGATAAAGAGAAAGTAGGGGATGGGAGAGGGGAGAGAGGAAGTGAGAAAGAGTAGGGGTGGCAAAGAGAGTATAGGATGGGAGATAGAGGAAATGTGAGAGAGTAGGGGTGGCAAAGAGAATACAGGATGCAATAGATAGGAAGTGTGAGAGAGAGTACGAGATGGGGGAGAGAGATTGAAAGTAGGGGATGGGAGAGAGAGGAAGTGTGAGAGAGAGTACAAGTTGGGAGAGAGAGATTGAGAGTAGGGGATGGGGGAGAGAGAGAGTAGGTGGTGGGAGACAGAGTGGGAGAGGAAGAGCGAGAGAGAGGAGGATGGGAGTGCATGTGTGTGAAAGAGAGAGAGTAGGGAATGGGAGAGGGGGAAGATAGAGTAGCTTGAGAGAGAGTATGGGATGGAAGAGAGAGTAGGCGATGGGAGAGGGAGTGGGAGAGGGAGAGAGAGAGGGAGGATGGAAATGTGTGTAAGAGAGAAAGAGAGAGAGTGTGAAAATGTGAGAGAGGGTAGGGGGTAGCAGAGAGAGAGTAGAGAGGGAGAGAGTGAGAGTGAGAGAGAGAGTGAGAGTAGGCAGTGGGAGAGGGAGAGCGAGTGAGAGAAAAAGTAGAGGATGGGAGAGGAGAGAGAGGGGATGGGTGTGTGTGAAAGAGAGAGAGTAGGGAATGAGAGAGGGGAGAGAGAGATAGAGAGAGTAGGGGATGGGATAGAAAGAGAGTAGGCAATGGCAGAGGGAGTGGGAGAGGGAGAGAGAGGGTGGATGGAAGAGAAAGAGATTAGGCAATGGCAGAGGGAGTGGGAGAGGGAGAGAGAGGGGGGATGGAAGTGTGTGTAAGAGAGAAAGTAGGGGATGGGAGAGAGTGTGAGAGTGTGAGAGAGAGTAGGGGTGGTAGAGAGAGAGAGTGAGAGTAGGGGATGGGAGAGAGAGGGAGAGAGTGAGAGAGAGAGAGATAGTAGGCGATGGGAGAGGGAGTGGGAGGGAGAGAGAGAGAGGGGGAATGGAAGTGTGTAAGAGAGATAGAGTTGGGGATGGGAGAGAGTAGGCAATGGGAGAGGGAGTGTGAGAGAGAGAGAGAGGGGGGGAATGGGAATGTGTATAAGAGAGATAGAGTAGGGGATGGGAGAGAGTGTGAGAGTTTGAGAGAGAGTAGGGGGTGGTAGAGAGAGCTTGTACAGGATGGGGGTGAGAGAGAGAGAGAGAGAGAGTAGGGGATGGGAGAGAGTGTGAGAGAGAGTAGGGGATGGAAGAGAGAGAGTGAGAGTAGGGGATGGGAGAGAGAAAGTAAAGAGGGAAAGAGAGTACTTGAGAGAGAGAGATAGTAGGTGGTGCAAGAGGGAGTGGGAGAGGGAGAGAGAGAGAGGGGGGATGGGAGTGTGTGTCTATGAAAGAGAGAGAGTAGGGGATGGGAGAGGGGAGAGAGAGAATAGGGGATGGGGGAGAGAAAGTAGGCAGTGGGAGAGGCAGTGGGAGAGGGAGAGGGAGAGAGGGGGAATGGGAATGTGTGTAAGAGAGACAAAGTAGGGGATGGGAGAGAGTGTGAGAGTGAGAGAGAGAGTAGGTGGTGGCAGAGAGAGCTCGTACAGGATGGGGGAGAGAGAGAGTGAGATTAGGGGATGGGAGTGTGAGAGAGAGTAGGGGATGGGAGAGATAGAGACTAAGAGTAAGGGATGGGATGGGAGAGAGAGAGAGAGAGTAGAGAGGGAGAGAGAGAACTTGAGAGAGAGAGATCTAGTAGGCAGTAGGAGAGGGAGAGGGAGAGAGATAGGGGGGATGGGAGTGTGCGTGACAGATGTAGAGAGTAGGGGATGGGAGAGAAGAGAGTGGGGGGATAAGAGTGTGTGTGTCTATGAAAGAGAGAGAGTAGGGGATGGGAGAGAGTGTGAGAGTGTGAGAGAGAGTAGGGGGTGGCAGAGAGAGAGAGTACGGGATGGGAGAGACAGAGTGAAAGGATGGGAGAGAGTGTGAGAGAGAGTAGGGGATGGGAGAGAGTGTGAGAGAGAGTTGGGAATGGGAGAGAGAGAGTAAGAGTAGGGGATGGGAGAGAGAGAGTAGAGAGGGAGAGAGAGAACTTGAGAGAGAGAGATAGTAGGTGACCTGGGAGAGGGAGTGGGAGAGGAGGAGAGAGAGGGATGAGAGTGCGTGTGAGAGATCTAGAGAGTAAGGGATGGGAGAGGGGAGAGAGAAAGGGGGGTGGAAGTGTGTATCTGCAAAAGAGAGAGTTTAGGGGATGGGAGAGGGGAGAGAGAGAGAGTAGCCCAAGAGAGAGAGAGAGAGTAGCAGATGGGAGAGAGGGGTGGATGGGAGTGTGTGTAAGAGAGAGTAGGGGATGGGAGAGGGTGTGAGAGAGAATAGGAGGTGGAAGAGAGAGAGAATGGGATGGGAGAGAGAGAGAGAGAGAGAGAGAGAGAGAGAGAGTAGGGGATGGGAGAGAGTGTGTGAGAGAGAGTAGGGGATGGGAGAGAGTGTGAGAGAGTAGGGAGAGGGAGATAGAGAGAGGGGAATGGGAGTGCGTGTGAAAAATCTAGAGAGTAGGGGATGGGAGAGAAGAGAGAGGGGGGATGGGAGTGTGTGTGTGTGTGTGTGTGTGTGTGTGTGTGAAAGAGAGAGAGTAGGGGATAGGAGAGAGTGTGAGAGTGTGAGAGAGAGTAGGGGGTGGCAAAGAGAGAGTACGAGATGGGAGAGATAGAGTGAAAGGATGGGAAAGAGTGTGAGAGAGAGTAGGAGGTGGTGGAGAGAGAGAGAGTAGGGGATGAGAGAGACAGAGTGAAAGGATGAGAGAGAGTGTCAGAGAGAGTAGGGGATGGGAGAGAGTGTGAGAGAGAGTTGGGGATTGGAGAGAGAGAGAGAGAGAGTAAGAGTAGGGGATGGGAGAGAGAGAGAGAGTAGAGAGGGAGAGAGAGAACTTGAGAGAGAGATAGTAGGTGGTGGGAGAGGGAGTGGGAGAGGAGGAGAGAGAGGGATGGGAGTGTGTGTGAGCGATCTAGAGAGTAAGGGATGGGAGAGGGGAGAGAGAGAGGGGGATGGGAGTGTGTATCTGCAAAAGAGAGAGTTTAGGGGATGGGAGAGGGGAGAGAGAGAGTAGCCCAAGAGAGAGAGAGAGAGTAGGGGGTGGCAAAGAGAGAGTACAAGATGGGAGAGACAGAGTGAAAGGATGGGAAAGAGTGAGAGAGAGAGAGTAGGAGGTGGCAGAGAGAGAGAGAGTATGAGATGAGAGAGACAGAGTGAAAGGATGAGAGAGAGTGTGAGAGAGAGTTGGGGATGGGAGAGAGTGTGAGAGAGAGTTGGGGATTGGAGAGAGAGAGAGAGTAAGAGTAGGGGATGGGAGAGAGAGAGTAGATAGGGAGAGAGAGAACTTGAGAGAGAGAGAGAGAGATAGTAGGTGGTGGGAGAGGGGAGAGAGAGAGAGTAGGGGATGGGAGAGAGTGTGAGAGAGAGTAGGAGGTGGCAGAGAGAGAGAATGGGATGGGAGAGAGAGAGTGAGAGTATGGGATGGGAGAGAGTGTGTGAGAGAGTAGGGGATGGGAGAGAGAGAGAGTAGAGAGTAGGGGATGGGAGAGGAGAGAGAGAGGGGGATGGGAGTGTGTATCTGTAAAAGAGAGAGTTTAGGGGATGGGAGAGAGAGATTAGCAGATGTGAGAGTGTGAGAGAGAGTAGGGGATGGGGGAGAGAGAGAGAGAGAGTAAGAAGTGGGAGAGGGAGGATGGGAGTGTGTGTGAGAGATCTAAAGAGTAGGGGATGGGAGAGGAGAGAGGGTGAGAGAGATAGAGAGAGTAGGCGGTGGGAGAGGGAGAGCGAAAGAGAGTAAAGGATGGGAGAGGGGAGAGAGAGAAAGTGTAGGGGATGGGAGAGGGGAGAGAGAGTAGGAAGAGAGAGAGAGTAGGGAGAGAGAGAGAGTATGGAGGGTGGAGAGTGATGTGTTCTCACATAGTGCGTACGCACTATAGTGCATACGCACTATAGCGCGTACGCACTATAGCGCGTACGCACTATGTGAAATCACCTAAAAATGGTCAAAAAGCAACTTTGGGGCCCGTTTCATTCATTCTCTGCTTTTGGTCTATTCTGCACTCTGTTATCTCGATAGAAATCATGGGTTTCAACATAGCAAATAGTCTTTCAAGGTGGCAAACACTATTTCAAGCTAACAAACACTATTTAAAGGTGGCAAACACTTTTGGAAGCTAGCAAACACCAAATTCAATCATTGGATACACGATTTGAAGACTTTTTGAATATTCCTTGTATAGAAAAGGTTAGTGCAATCTATTTTAAATATTGTTTGTTGATATATAGATACAAATTTGATTATAATTTGACATGTTGTTTAATATATAGTGAATTCATTGAAATTTGTATGTTTCAATGAAATGTTATTTCGAAATGGTTAGAAATTTGACAAGTCATTTTATATATATATTGTGTATTCATTCAAATAATTATAATTTTTATATGTATTTGAATAATTTGTAATTTACACATTTTAAGTAATTCAAATGTTTGAATAATTTGACATGTAGAAATCATCATCATGCCAAGGAAGAAACCAAAAAATCAAACAAATGAAGATAGGGAGAGAGATTTGGCAATTAAAAGAGATACAATGAAATTACTATGTGAGAAAAGAAAATTGCAAAGCAATAATGAAGAATTGACTTTCGAAGAGGATCAAGAACCACCGGTACCAAGAAACAAAGAGGAAGAATTGGAAAGACAAAGAAAACGAATGAGACTGTTACGCTCAAGAAGACAATTGAATTGTGAAGCTACACCATCTTCTAATGTTGGTGTCATATCGTCCGCTACACCATCTTCCAATGTTGAAGTCATATCGTCCTCTCATGTTGAAGAGACACCAATTTGTAGATCCGACAATATACACACTCCATCATGTCATGTTGAAGGCACAACATCAACACATCAAGTAGGTGATATTCCATCTTTTGCATCTTATTGCCAAGGCACATCATCTTCGATTCAAGGTACACAATACACTCAACCTTATGTTGATGTTCAAAATGTTGAGAGAATTGAAGAGATTATAACACCTTCTAGAATTCGTTTTAGAAGACCAAAATATTTGATTGATATTGATAGTAACATTTTGAAATCAATGCCTGACAAGATTAGTAAGCGTACTTGTCAAAGAAAAGTTAATCGTATGTGGAGATTATTTTTTGATGAATTAAATATTACAGGTCAATGCCAATTATTTGTTGAAATGATGAAGAATTTAAAATTTAGGCCTATCATGAAGATTCTTGGGCTAAGAACGATGGATGATTCAAATGAAAAAAACATTGTAAAGAATCTAATGAATGCTTATGACAAAGTGGGTTCTAAATCACGCACCAAAGATAGTAATATCGCAAGATGAGTACTTACATTGACAATAGTAAGTAGCCAAATGAAGAAAGCTCGACTCATGAGAAAGACAAGCAAAAAATTAAAAATTGGGAGAGGTACTCTAAGGAGAGCCATGCTAAGGTGTGAGAGATTGGAAGATCCAACAAAAAATGAGTTATGGACATTTAGCGGTAGACTACTGCGAAAGGATAAAGAAATTAGTGAAGCCTTGAAATCATTGATCGAAGATTTTTGGAAAAATAACACACGTGTTTCCCCTAATCAAAGAGATGTTGTAAGAAGGAGGATTGGTAGCCAAAATCACGAACCACATGCGAAACATTTTTTGGACACAACTCAGACACAATTTTTTGCAAAATTTATTGGTATGTATCCTCAAATTCGAATAAGTCAAAGATTTTTTGAGATGGGTAAACCTTTTTATGTGAAGATAAATCACACATGCACAACTTGTTGTTGTAGGATACATATTGAATTTTCTAACCATTTTGATGTTTTTAGGCATATATGTGTAATTTTGCATTCTCAGTTTGTTTTGCAAGATTGTGACATAAATGAGCCACCAAGATATTCAAGGGAATTCATATCCAACATTTTATGTGAAATAGGGGACGGCCAACAATTTTACAAGACATCATGCTTGGATGGTATGTGCTTATTTTGTGGTTATTTGCAACTTTTATCAACTTGTCAACATATGGATAGTACACATGCAATTGGAAATGAAATAGTAGATTAAAAAAAATTTAAGACAGTGACATATGCTCTAAAAGATGGGAAACATGGTAAAAGATGTGATTTAGTCATTGAAAAGATTCCAGTGTATGAGTTCATGAAGATTTTTTGTGAAAACATTATTTATGAGTATGCAAGGCATACCCATAGAGCTCGATGGCTGGATTTGCAATTCAAGTTGTGCAAGGATACGTTTCCACTGGATACCATTGTTTCGGTTGTAGATTTCACAGAGAACTACACACTACAACCACAAAATGAGGTGCAAGAAAAGTATTATACTTCTCAACAGGTTTCCATATTTGTTCACATAACATTCATGCATTCACCTAAAAGTATAGAGGATGATAGGAAGATTTTGAGGGAGTACCATTTTTACATCAGCGATGATCGATCACATTCTACGGAGTTCGTACATGGTTGTTTTCAACTATTTTATGGAGATTTGGCTAATAGGGGCATCACATATCGTCAGCACATTATTTGGTCAGACAATTGTGCATCTCAATTCAAGAATGCACGGATGTTCTATTGGTTGAGCAGGATGCACAAGTTGTGTAGAATTCAATACATGTGGAATTTCACAGAGGCTGGTCATGAAAAGGGAGAGCACGATGGTGCAGGCGCATGCATCAAAAGAGCCTTAGCTCATGAAGAACTAAAGTACAAAGATGGAGCAATATTGACAAATGCAAAATCCATCGTCCAGTGGTGTAACGCTACAATGGGTCCAGGTAAGGAAGGTGAGTCTACGGTTCGTAGATTTTTTTGGTTGATAGATAATACTAACATTGCACCATATCAGGATTGTTGCACACTAACAGGATCCAGTGAGTTGCACTCTTTTAGAAGCTCTGATGCAGGTTCATGGAGTATCCACACACGAAAAATGGCATGCTGTTGTCCATCATGTGCAGAGGAAAATTGGGATGACTGTGAGTCGACTGAATGGGTGGACAAATGGGATATACGGGTTTTGGACGCAATTGACACCTATCGTCTCCCACAAGCACTAAAAATTGTACAGATGGAATTGTCTATTGACTTTGACCGCTTGTCTGATCTAGTACAACCTGGTAATATATATATTTATATATCTTTGTAATTTCAATATGTAACTTTATAACTTTTACCCAATTATTTTCTCAATTAATGACCGCATTTTGTATATTTGTCACTCCAAGCCATGTTTTTGTTGTTATTGCACCTAAAGACAATGAAGAAGGGACAAATTATTATTTGTGTCGTTGTGTTCAAGCCAAACAAAAATTGGATCACTCGGTTATAGATGGTGAAGGGTTAGAGTACCATGTCGGTGCGATGGTTGTAACCGGCACATGGCTTAGACGATATTCTATGAAGAACCCTAAATTGTGGTTATTCGAGGATTGGCAAACAGAGAGGAAGATTCTTCATTATTCAAATCTTCTTGTCACATCAAATGTCCACTTGATAAAATATGGTGGAAAACCACATAATAAGAATCTTTGGAAAGTTCTCGAGTTAGACCATGAGGCAATACTTGAGACATTAAAATGTCGAGCAGATCCAGTTGGCTCATTAGATTGAATACAGAGAGAGGGAGAGAGATAAAGAGTGATCAACTGGATCCAAATACATTGTTGCAACCTCTTCCCCAAGACTGTCCACATGACTAAGGTGGACCGTATTGTTATGATGCGTAAGTGATTAGATTTAGTTTAAATCATAGATTTTATGTTTTGATTTGTTTAGTATCTAGATTTTATGTTTTGATGTCTCCAATTTTTTTAAAGCTAGAACAATATTTTTCATATTTTCTTATTGTGACGATATTTTTCTTTCATTGCATGTTCTCTTGGATGACAGGAGGGAGAGAAGAAAAATAAGTAGATTTCCAAACAGCCAGCCACCCTTCTTCATGTAATTTATTCATTTAAGGTAAAAGTCCCATTTCCTTTGTTTGGCTTTGGTATTTGGTTATTTAAAGTCATTATTCTAGTTGGACCTTCATATGTTTGAATTTGGGATTGTTTAGTGTCTATTTCTTATGATTTTACTGAATTATTAATTCTACGATGTTTCTATTATTTAATTATTTAAAATAAATTAAAACTTTTTGTATAAAATTATTATTTTTTATTTCTATCTATTTGTTATGATTATTTCTATTATTTAAAATAAATTAATTCTATAATATTTCTATGATGAACTATTTATATTTCTAAACTTTACATATTTTAAATTAGATATCTCTCAACTAAATTTACCAAAAAAATTAATTAAAATTTTAGGTATGCTAGTAGTACACCATGACCAACAATCAAACTATTATAACAATACAAATACATTTAAATAGTAATGTAAGAATGGTTTAGTTCACATAAAAAATAAGTCTATCTTAGATATTCTAAATACATCACAAAACTTTATCGCTTCAAAAAAATTGGAATTTCTCCCATCTACTTGAGTTCCCATCAATTGTCCATAAAACTGGGAAAGGGAATAGGTGTTATGCTCCCAATCCCAACATCCTCCTGTCCACTACTAGGAGATGTGTGTAATGTAGGATTCAGCTCCATCAACTTAGTCATTTTTTTCACTAGTTGATTGGGACTCTCACCATTTGTTGCCAACTATGGTGACAATGCTTGGGGTTACACTTATTAAGTAAGAATATTTCCTAATCTAGGGATTAGAGCATTGAACATATTTTGTCCATAACTCCTCAACAAAGTGTTAATTGGTTCATCTAATAAGCCATTGATTTTTAGGAAGGATTCAATAGTGATTTCCTCCCCCTCGCTTTACAACTCATCAATATTTGCATCATCTACAGTAGTTGCATCATCATTTTCAAACTCACTAGGTGCTCTTGCACCATTCTCCCCATGTGACAAAGAACTCATGGTGGATAAATCTGAAGGAATTTCGTAGGAATACCTTTCTTTCCAAAATCACTCTCATCTATCCATGTTACTTCAGATTCTGGTTGATCCTTCCATTTGATAAGATGCTCCATATAGGTGCCATGACAAGTCTTCTTCTTGATTCTTGAATCCATAACCTTTTCAGCTTTTGGCTGAGATTATAATGGGATAGTGACTTCTTCAACCTTTGATTTTGTTTGTCCTTCTATGAATGTAGGCCCTTTATATTGAACTTAGTCCTTGACATTAAAGATAAGGTAAATTTCCAAGTTTGGTGGGAGTTCTATTTTGTCGGCATTAGAACCATAATTTGCAAGTACCTTACAAGGTCCTATCCTATGCATTTGTAGCTTGGTTGGAACACCCTATGCAAGTACCAAAACTCATCCTTGGCATCATACCATGGCCTGAACACCTTGGATCATCTCAAAACATCTCATCTAACATGTTCCAACTCCTTGCACACTCTCAGCAACTCATCTCTTACACTTTCTCAATTTTGCCTCTTCTAGGCTTGTTCCAACTAGCCCTTGCCAGTTACTAATTTGTTGTTTTCTCCAAAATTTTCCACAGAACTTCCTAAACTATTGGGTGATTAAAATACCCTTTTCCTCACTCTAAAATATACTCCAAAGCCAACTACACTTGTTTTGTAAAATATCACTCAAAACTGGCTATTTCAGTCTGCCAACTAGGCCTAGTTTGAGGCCATTTACAAAGAAACTCACAAATCCCTTGACTTTTGGAACTCCCATGACCCAAAAAAGTCTTAATACACGACTCAAATGCAAGGATTCTTCTATTTTTTTGGTCTCATGATCAACTTTACAATGGTTTTTACAAAACCCTCCTTTCTAGCCCCTTTACCCTAGGGCTTTCTAGAACTCTTACTTTGCAACGTCTCTAGAACCCCAAAATGGTTCAAACACCTTCACTTTGGTTATATTAGATGAATTCAAACATAAAATGCAACTCTTGTTTGGAGAAAACACTAAATCCACCTTGGGAGCAATCACATACCCCTTTTTATGCACTCAAATTTTAGGGAAAACCATGCAAATACTTCTTAAATGGTTTCAACACTCAAATTTTCAGATGGAAATGGTTATTATAGACTCAAAACAATAAGAAAAATCCCAAACTTGAGGTTTCTCAACACTCAACAATCAAATTTCAAAACTGTTACCAGCACTTGCTACTCGGACAATTTCTCGTTTTAACGGTCAAACTCCCAAACCATACAAAGGACCCCCCGCTATTTTTGCATTTTTAAACACTCTTTTTGGAGACCTAAAATAACCTCTCTCTCTTTTTGGAGATCACACTCCGTTTTCATTTTACGATGCCATCTCAGGTGATGCTGAAACTTGCAATGTCGGCTAGTACAAAGTTGCCAACTGCCAAATCTCTCTCACCTTTCGTCGTGGGATCGAACTGTCTGCCCTGTTAGCTCCGGGTGGCTAGGTAAACCTTATCCCCAACCTTGTCCTATCCCCTTCAGTGCTCGAACGTTCTTAGGCACGCCAATCCAGAATGTCCCTAAGGGTCACTAAATGCCATAGGGCTGCGATCTTTGACAGGGCATATCTCGGAGCTCGTGCGAGTTATGGATGCAATTCTAGTTCCTACAGAACTATGTTGCAAAGACCTACAATAACCTCTCTCACTTTTTGGAGATCACACTCCATTTTTTTTTACAATGCCATCTCGGGTGATGCTGAAACTTGCAGTGTCGGCTAGTACAAAGTTGCCAACTGCCAAATCTCTCTCACCTTTCATCGTGGGATTGAACTATCTACTCCGTTAGCTCTGAGTGGTCGGGTAAACCCTATCCCCAACCTCGTCCTATCCCCTTCAGTGCTGGAACATTCTCAAGAACGCCAATCCAGAATGTCCCTAAGGGTCAGTAAATGCCATAGGGCTGCGATCTTTGATGGGGCATATCTCGGAGCTCGTGCAAGGTATGGATGCGATTCTAGTTCCTACAGGACCGTGTTGTGGAGACCTACAATAACCTCTCTCACTTTTTGGAGATCACACTCCATTTTTGTTTTACAACACCATCTCGGGTGATGCTGAAACTTGCAGTGTCAGCTAGTACAAAGTTGCCAACTGCCAAATCTCTCTCACCTTTTGTCATGGGATCGAACTGTCTGCTCCGTTAGCTCCGGATGGCTGGGTAAACCCTATCCCCAACCTCATCCTATCCCCTTCAGTGCTGGAACGTTCTCAGGCACGCCAATTTGGAATGTCCCTAAGGGTCACTAAATGCCATAGGGCTGCGATCTTTGATGGGGCATATCTTGGAGCTCGTGCGAGGTATGGATGCGATTCCAGTTCCTACAGGACCGTGTTGCAGAGACCTACAATAATATCTCTCACTTTTTGGAGATCACACTCCATTTTTGTTTTACAATGCCATCTCGGGTGATGCTGAAACTTGCAGTGTCGGCCAGTACAAAGTTGCCAACTGCCAAATCTCTCTCACCTTTCATCATGGGATCGAACTGTCTGCTCCGTTAGCTCCGAGTGGCTGGGTAAACCCTATCCCCAACCTCGTCCTATCCCCTTCAATGCTCGAACGTTCTCAGGCACGCCAATCGAGAATGTGGCTAAGGGTCACTAAATGCCATAGGGTTGTGATCTTTGACGGGGCATATCTCAGGCACGCCAATTCAGAGGGAAGTGACCATCTTACACTTATCCAAATGTTGTGGCTTATTTGTATCCATGAGAGGTTAATGGAGTTAAGCTTGTGAGCATTTGTGAAGGAGACAAATATGTTCACTAACAAATTTTTGGAAGCTTTTTTGGGGATTCAAAAACAAAGATCAGTGTAGGATTAGATATCCTTAGCTATCCTTTATTCATGCGAAATTGGTGACTCTGTATTTTATCTTGTATAATATTTGAATAGAGGGTTTCATTATATACAATGGATTTGGTTGCGAGAGAACCATGGGAAGCTCATATTGGGCCCTTTGCTTTGTCTAGTATTCATCTTTACCCAAGGGTCAAGAGAAATCATCCCAACACTTGATGGAGGAAAAATACAAGATCTAGATGACCACATCAAAGAAGTTACAATTGCTTGTGGAATTCTTGGCGTGCAAGAAGAGGATGTCTTCATCAGATTATTTTCTCATGGCTTTATTGAGAGTGTTGCTAAATGGTTTTAGAATTTGTAGGATGGTTGTGTCACTTGTTGGAATGATCTCAAGGTAAGATTTATTTAGATATTTAAGCCTATAGCTGATGTTGGCAAGTTATTAATAGATTTCTTTCAAATTCAAATGAGGAAGAGTGAAATTATGAGGGATTTTGTATATAGATTCAATAGATGTACTAGAAAAATTCCTCCATCCTATTAACCAACTGAAAATAAGCAATTGTGTATCTTTAGAAATTGAAATTAAATTCTAGTTAAAGTTCCAAGAAATGCATAATTTGGAAGATGCTAAAAAAGAAGTTGCAAAGATAGATGATGCTATGCTGATTAGTAGAATGAAATATAAAAATTCAAGCTATGTGAAGGCAACACAATCTGAAAATTATCATAATCTTTATCCCAAAAAGATGCCTTTACAAAATAAGGTTGAAAAGAAAGAAGAAAAACCTTCATCCCCCTTTCCTTTTCATTATAAAAATTTAATGATTTTCAATCAAAGAGACTTTCAAACACCTCATGTTGTTGAAGGGAGATTTTCTAACAGTGCAAGAGCTTATCATTTGCATGTTGAATATGACAATGAACACATCTCTTAGCCAACTGATTTGGTGACTTTCTTAGCTATTCCTCCTATTGAGAAGGAACTTGTTGATAATAAAATTAATGAAAGTTTGTCAATGGATGCCCCTTTTCTAGAATTTGATTCTTTTATATTTGAAGCTTCTAATATCATTCCAACCATTGATGTTAATCCAAGAAACTTGATAGATCAACACAAGCAAGAAGGGATTGATGGAGAGAAGATAAAAGATATTCCTCATCCTAACAGACAGATAGAATATGAGGCTTTCTCATTTGATTATACACCACATCAAGAAGAAAGGTTGCTACTAGAAGCATTGGAGGATCATGAAGACATTCAAAAGAAATATGAAGAAGGTTTATACATTTTTATGCCATTCCATAACAGGATTAATGGAATTATTCCAAGTGGAATACGAGGATGAAGTGCTTAGTACTTGTTTGGTGTTGGAGATATTTATCTTTGAAGAAGAACTTGGAAGTGTATTCATTGTAGATGAAATTTTAGTGAGCCTATATTTAGACTACAAAGATAGCACTCTAAACACGTCTTTCCCCAAACATTCTCTTGTCAAAGGCGTAACTAATTTTTTTGAGATGGTGGATCTTGGTGTTGGCAATACGAACTAGCTCATTCCAAATGATGCCAAAATGTTGCAACCATAAGTTTATAATGCAAAATGGCTCTTTGGGCTTGGTATATTTTTGAAGAAACTTAAGCAATGTGTTGTTATTGAGTCTTTTCTTATGATTGCCAATAATGATATATCTTGCATATAAAGTTACAGCTCCCTCAAAGGATATTCAATGAATAACATTGATGGTATGCCTTTAATCGGAAGGCACAGAAGGCAAGCTATCATCTATCCATAGACATGAGGTAGATGAGAGAATTTACAAATAAGAAAATACAAACTAAGAACTCAAAGATTCTAAATTAAATATTCACAATCAGCAAATCAAGGGGAAAGATCAAAATGATTTATTTTAGATTGTGTGATACACGAAACTCAAAGTTTTCCTTATATGCACAAACACAATTTACTCTATAAAGTTTATCAGAGATAACCAAACTAGTAGAAAGAACAACACATCTCAAATGAATATATTTAAATACAAATATTTGAAATATATTGCATCTCCTCTCTGATAAAAGATAACAATTCACAAACTATCGTTCTTATTCACGCAGAAAGCCCAATCTAAAAATGAAAAAAATGTTTATAATTTTCCCTCTACCATTATTACAAAACTAAAAAAAGAATCCCTCTTCCTCTTTTTTTGTATCTACTGAAGATTTGTGGGTTTGGAAACCTTAGAAACATATTGGTTGAAGTTGTTTAAGGTGTGTAGAGGTGGAGGAAACAATTGGTGAAGGTAAATCCAAGTTTGGAGTCTTTGGTGGCATTGTGTGCATTTGGGAACACCATTTTGGAAAATATCAGAGATCCTTCACGCTGCCCCTGTTTCCAACAATGTAAGAATAATAACAACTATTTATTAAACTTTTATTTTTACCTTAATCTAGTTACTATAGAATAATAACAATGCATTCCAATCAACTGGTGATTATGTTACAATCATTAATGTATGAAAACACAGAAAACTATCAGTGATTATGTTTCATTTATGATATTTAAAATGACTTTTTTTTGCAAATAATCCATCTTTTCTCTACTATCTCTGACATTTTAAAATTGATGATAAATAATGGTGGTTATGTATTGAAGCTTAACAAATGGAGAGCTTCTCAAGCTACTGATTTCTTTCATGGAGTTCCTAATAAATCTCAAGGTTCTCATTTAGGTAACCAATTGCCTGGAGGTCCACGAATATTGCCTGATAAAGTTTATTGCCAGGAGGTCCTAATCGATCTTGACTGATAAAGTTTATTGCTAATCAATATTGTATCAAAAATTCAAACTAATTAGGTATTGAATTAAACTTGATAAACAAATGATAGAGAAGGAAAACTTTAAGCATGAACAAGATCATAAATCATATGACGATGACATATTGCAAATGATTAACTTATGCTTAAACAGTGATAAATTTTATTGTTACTCAATATTCTATCAAAGTTTCGAACATATTAGGTACTGAATTTAATGTCATACATAAACATATCTAATTTAATGTCATACATGCACATATCTAATTTAATGTCATACACGAACATATCTTATTTAATGTCATACATGAACAAACATATAATATAAAATGATAACCAATAATGTCATGTACATTAACAAACACATAATATATTATGATAACCAATAATGTCGCATATGAACAAACATATCATATATTAATCAATAATGTCATAAGTCGAATAATGTCACACATCAAATAAATGTCATACATCAAATATAAAATGTCATATACATCAAATGTGTATCGAATATGTCCATTGATGCCTATATATATATGTCTAGATAAACTATATCTTTTCCTTCCCACAAGGGGAAGGAAATAAATCTCTTGACGTCTTCTGTCATCGTGTCGAGGGAGATGGTGGAGATGATAGGGTCCTCCTGACATGCTCGCTCGTCCTCTTGTTGAGGCTCTTCTCCAACTCGAGCTGATACAAACAAAGTAGATATGAATCAGTATTTATTATATGTTAAAATCAAATATATGTACACACAAAATCAATTATTTTCTTACCGCCATCAAATAGTCACTCTGTACGTCCACCTCGAAGGCTCGTGGACGATCAGGCGTGACGAGACCCTACAATAATTCAATAAATATAATCACTTATAAATAACATTAGAAAATTTGAGACTAACTATTATAAACAACAACTAAAATAGAGAAAATTCTTTCATACCTCAGTCAATGGCTGTGAGCTAGCCATAGCTGCGGCCACTCCATGATCAACAGACTGTCGGAGATGAGGAGGTGTGTCCGACGTCATGAGCTGCATGTCATACAATACACGTTACATGTAACATGAAACATGAAACAAATATAATCAAATGAATTAAATTAACATGAAACAACTGTACCTGTACGAAGCTCGTACGATGTCTATGCTCTGAGTCCATACTAAAGGTTGAGGGTCCTGTGGAGAACTGATGAACATGCATAATTTTTTTTGTCAATCCTTAATATGATAACTTAATAAATATATGTATTAATTTAAATGATTAAATCAATACATACCTCTGGACTCGTGGAGGGGACAAAAAATGGGGCCGGAGCATTGCTGCTAGGCTCGGCAACAGTTTGACCCTGAATTTTGAACAATGTCAATAGATGCTAATTAATTAATAATTCACTATACATATGAAATGTGATCAAATTAGTAAATTATAATTGTAATTTACCTGTGTTTCAATGCCAAATGTTTCGTTCAAGAACTGATCAGTGACGAGCCCATCATCCACAGCATCTCTAGCATGAGTGCCAAATGTGCATAGGGATCCGCATGAAGTGCACATGTGACCACGACGCACAGAAGGCTCCCCCTCAACTAATGGGCCCGTGGAATGGATGAGGATCTGTGTCAAAGCATTAATGGTCCCTAGAGTGCTGGCCTCTACATGTTCCTTCACAACTGAAGGAATAGTCACATGCTCACACTGTGGCTTGACCACAGGTGCCCTAACTACATTAGGGTCATGATGTGCTCCCGGCCTCTCGAATGATGACCCCCCACCTCTACCTTGGGAGTCTAATAGATCAAAATAATTGGGGATCTCCTCAAGGACAAACTCACAATACAATTTCTTCAAAAAATACATTGGGACCTCGTGATTGTTGCAAGGAGGGGCATCAAAAACCATCCACCATCTATCCCAAAAATGATTTCTCATAGCATCATGTATACACCAATGGATGGGGAACCGTTTAGTACCCTCTCTAACAGTATTTTGCTCACCGGGTTTTCTAAATAATGCAAATATTGAACCTTTTGGTATTTCTTTTTTTTTAACATCTTCATATGACAATTTATTTGCATAAAATCTTTTTTGTTCTTCCCTCTTAACCCGCCAAACATCTAACTGACCAGTAACTGAGGCTATCTGGGTCTTAATGGATTCGAGGGATGATGCCAATTGAGACCTCATTGGATTGGTTTGTCCAGCTTGTTTCAACCGACCAATGAGTCCTTCTAATTCAATTTTGCCTATCTCAATTTCATTTAATATATTTTCTTGTGTGCCTGGTGGAGGTCTTGGAATTGGTTCAGGTTGTGGAATTTGTTGTTCTTTAGGAGGGTTTTGTGGATTTTGGTTTTGAGGTTCTTCAGGTTCTTGAGGGTTTTGTGGATTTGCCAGTTGATTATGGACATTTCTTGATAAAGAATCAATTGAAATCCAAATGAATAAACAAATCTAAATAAAAATTGTAAAAACCCTATAAAACAATATGAAAAACATATAAAATAATGCAAAGTCAAGTTTAGATTACATACGACGTTGGCGTTGGCGTGCTGGTGATCTTGGATTTTGTCGACGAGGAGGGATATTGGCAAGGGATGTTGAAAATGAATTGTTTTCCAACTCGCGTGCACGCTGCCCTTATAAACAGTAAAAATCACTGTTAATATGATGGGCCGCGGGTGTGCAGCCCATCATTTATAAAAAAAATTTCTTTTTAATAGCGCGTACGCGCTATAAAGCGTATGCACAATAGCGCGTGTGCGCTATTGAAAAATGAAAGAAAAAATGCTTGTCACCTTTTTGGCACCACAACTCGGTGCATATGCCCCTTAAAAAATAGTGAAAATTTGGTAGCATGTTATTGGTGGTTTTTCTCAATTTGGGTTTCCATGTTAAATATTGGTGTTATACTTGTGTGAATGTATTTGATTTGTTTTATTGCTTATTTCTTTACATTCTACAAGTAGGTCACAATTGGGATAGTGAACTACAAGTTTATGTTACTATTAAGATGATATATAGACCGAGTGGACTAATAAATAAATATGAGTTGCTAAAAGTGGTTAAAAGTTTGTTTGAAACATTTGGACCTAAGGATAATTGATTCACCACCCCCCCACCCAATTATTATAAAATCATTCTAACAATTAGCAGCATAACTATTGGAAGCATAAATGCTGATGATATTCCTATAAGGGATTATTGTAGATATGTTACTATGATGATATGCTACATTCATGACTGTTTTTGTCATTGATGTCAACATATCAGTTTTTTGTGGTATCTAACAGAAGAATAACATAAAGATCAAGTTGTTATGGATGACTAGTTGAGTATTCTCACTATTCAAGGTTATGAGAGATAGTTTTGAGTATCTAGTGTATGTAGTTAACATTGGATGAAGAAATAATAAGTATGGAAGAAGTTATGTAAGTTTTGGTGATGTTTGTTTTGAGATAGAGTTCATAGAGGCATGTTTTGGTAAACTTGTTATATCTCTTAGCAAAATTGTTATTCTAAGAATTGAGGTTGAGGATGTGTAGATGACATGTTGATGATGATGTGGTCAAGTTGGCTCATCATAATATTGTGTGTACAAAAAGTTATTCAAGTTTCAAGGTGAAAGATTAATGTTATCACTAAGTATAATGTGTTCTTAATGTGGTCCTATGATAATTAATTGAGAAGGTCTAACAGCTGACTCGGGGAATTGTTTTATGAATTTGACATAAAGGAAGGACATTTTCCTTTATCATAATATATGTGGATATGAAATGGAATTGTATTGATCAAAATTGATTGTAAGTAGTAGAGAGAGCATAATATGAAGCTGAGTAGAGAAGAGCGGAAGTGAAGGAAACTTCATTGCAGAGGTTTTATTGTGTGACTTGAGGTTTGATATTTGGATCTAAGTTTTGTGAACTGGTCTATAAGGTCTGACAGTGTTTGGTTCGGTTGATAGAAAAAAGGAAAGAAGAACATAATAGTAAATTGCATGTTTGAGTAGTGAGCTCTTCTTGTAGTTGAAATTGCATGTTTGGGTAGTGGGCTCTTCTTGAATAAACTATAGTACAACTTATAATAGGGTTGGAATCTCCTAACAGGGATTCAAAGTCTCCTAATAGGGACTCTATATATTAAATGTTGTAATAGACTCCTAACAGGGTCCATCTTCTAACATGGAATATTTATATTAGTACATCATCTTGTGAGCATCATTCCCATTGGGGTTTTTCCTCTAATCAAGGGTTTCCCTAGTTAACATATTTGGTGTAATTGTCTATATGCATCTTACTATGGTTGTTGTTTACTTTGGTTGAATGGTTAAGTTTGTTTAAGGAAGATAAATTTTTTAATTATTGGATAACTGATTCACCCACCCTCTTAGTTATCTTGGTGGACTATTGTTTCTAACAATTAGTATTAGAGCATCAAGTCCTTGAAGATAAAGTTTAACAACTTTGGGAGATCCATGGAGAATATGTTTAGGAAAGACAGTTCTAAATCTGGCAGAGGAAATTTTGACACCCTAATGATGGAAATTATTGGTGAGTTATTAGATTTGTGTAAAGAATAGAGTATTAATTTTTCCAATCTAGAATCCTTCCATTGTATATAAAACAAAAAAAGTTCAAGCAGAGATAGATCTAGATCTGAAGAAGACATGAAGATAGAGGAAGGTATTGATCTACTTATGAAGAGAGAACTAGAAGGTATGAATTTTTTTGTTTGTTGGACATGTAAAGAGTTTGGTCATTTTTCATCCAAATGTCCTAAGAGATTAAGGAAAACCAGAAAGAGCTTACTTTATAATCAAGTTGAAGAATTTAAAGCAAGTATGAAAAGATTCTTGAATGACTATGATAATGAGCCTAGATTGGTTGATGAAGATGAAGTGATAGAAGAGACAACTTTGGTGACTAATATGGAAAGTGGAAATGTGAGAGTTGATGAAAAATTCAAGATACAAGAAAGA
Organism: Cupressus sempervirens; assembly: GCA_028749045.1. NCBI lineage: Eukaryota > Viridiplantae > Streptophyta > Pinopsida > Cupressales > Cupressaceae > Cupressus > Cupressus sempervirens. The sequence continues at coordinate 639,048,021 of CM053793.1, forward strand.
ATAGTTGATTACAATTCTAATGATGATGTTGTTATTAAACCAAGGAATGATGAAGTATTTATTGAGACTAATAATGATTTGCAGAATGAAGGAGAGCCAAGGCAAGAACAAAGCTTGAAACCTTCAGTAGAGCCACGAGTTGAGATAACAACTCCTACTTTGAGAAAGAATATGATAAAGGATCACCCATTTAAGTAGATCATTAGAAGTAGAGATAAAGGTGTGGTGAAAAGAAGCAAATTCAATGAACAACTATGTTTGATATCTCAAGTTGAGCCTATGAAAGTAGATGAAGCATGTAAAGATGATTATTGAAAACAAGTTATGAAAGAGGAACTAGATTAGATAGTAAAGAATGAGACATGGGAATTGGTCCCCAGACCAACAAACAAGAATGTGATAGGAACTAAATGGGTATTCATGAAAAAGATGAATGAGCAAGGTGAACTTGTAAGGAACAAGGCAAGATTGGTATGTAAAGGTTACTCACAACAAGAAGGAATAGGCTATGATGAGACCTATGCTTCTATGGCTAGAATAGAAGTAGTCAGTTTATTCTTAGCCTATGCAACACAAAAGAAATTCAAAGTATATTAGATGGATGTCAAGTTAGCATTTTTGAATGGAGAACTTGAAGAAGAGGTATACATTGAATAGCCTAAAGGTTGTCCTTTAACAGATGACAAGTACATAGTATGCATATTGAAGAAAGCATTGCATGGCTTGAAGCAAGCACCCAAAACCTAGTATGTGAGGTTGGATAAGAATTTGGCAAAGCTTAGATATAGAAAAGGTATGGTAGATAGTAATCTCTACTAGAAATAAATTGATAATGGACTAATGATTTTGGTAATATTTGTTAATGATATCATATTTGGAGGAAATAATGAGGAAAGTGAAAAGTTTGTAGAAAAAATGAAGGAAGAATTTGAAATGAGTATGATAGGAGAAAGGAAATATTTTCTAGGATTACAAATCATATATAATAAAGAAGGAATCTTTATTTCTCAAACTAAGTATTTGAAGGATTTACTGAAAAGGTTTGGTTTGGAAACATGTAAACCTATTGGAACACCTATGGTAATTGGACACAAGTTATCTACAAAGGATGAGACACCTACTAGTGAGTAGAACAAGTATAGATCTATGATCAGAGGTTTGTAATATCTAACTCACACAAGGTCAAATATACCATAAATCCTCATCAAAGAAAAGGCTGGAAATAGGAAAATATCTCCCCAATTATGATCTAATCTTTTACCCTTTGGAAGCAGGGTGATTCTTAAAAGAAGTTTTAAAATCTAAAGTTCCCTAAAGTAACCTAGATCTAACATTTTTACTATAACAACAATAAAATTAGTAAAGAATGATACATAATCAGAATAGTGCTAAGAACTATCCCATACCTATGTCGAAAACAGAATTGACAACTCTCCATTAGCATCATAAGTGCTATCAATAAAATCTAGTCTTATGTATCCCACATTTTTATACATGATTAGGTGTATGAGTAGTGAATAATGATGGAACATGAATTTCTCCATTTCTCCTCTCTAGGCTAGCTCAATGTTTTCTCTTATCCTCTCTAGGATGTACTCAACATAATTATATTCACCTCCATGATAGGAGTCTTTCACATCTCTCACTATGATGAATTCTACTCCATATAACATAGTAGTCCTATCTTTTCCGATCACCTTGTGGACTCCACACACAATTTTTACAAAATAGTTCTTAAATTTATCTAGTGGCATCTTCTTTTCCACTTTCTTTGGATAGTCTCCCACCTACTTTAGGTCCATGGGAATATGTTTTAGGATTGATTTACCTATGTATGCCTTGGTGTTGGCATCAAATTTTTATTTTATATCAACCAGGTACACTGGTTCACTAATGGCACCATCCAATCTAGATGCTTCAATGAATGAGACATAGTCCAGTGTACACAGAATAGTTCCATCTCTCTTATGGAATGATTTGGTGGCAGGATAGTATGAATTTATTAGGGCCTTTACCAAATTGAAAAAATGAAAAACTCTAGAAAGATTAATTTCGCTAAGTTCTTCTTCCAAAAAATGCACACAGGGATCTTCTTCTCTCTGTTATGGTAAAAATATTTGAAGAGTTCATAACCTGTAACCCCAAGAAATTTAGCATCTCTACATAGAGCATATGGGTCCATGAATGCATAATCATTTGCAACATTAGCATTGGAGGATCTTGGAAAAGCTTAATCCATTCTTCTACAAACCTATTAGGTTTTCTCTACTAGGTTTTTCCTCCCTTTTGAGATGATGTTTCCACCACCTCCATGTCTGAAGCTTGTATCTCTTTAAATTCTTTTTCAGACATTGTGAAAGTAGCTTGAAAACACTAATTTTTTTTCTACAAATAGCTCTTGATAACAATCTACTGGCACTGAAAACACTGCAATTGCTCTAAAAATTTTGATCTTTACAAATGGTAATGGTTCACTAGATTATGGAATATTTTATAATGAGCGTTCCTTCATCAACCTTCTCTGTGTATTGATAATCTGCATGCTTGGGCTTTAATTTTAGTGCAATTTGTCAACTTAGATGGATCGTCTACATTACTACTCCAGCTCAGGGACCTTTTGTACTTTATTCAAATTTGATTGGCCATGAGCAATCTATCATTATTCCAGCTAAGGAGGGAAAAGTTCCTCTTTAAGTCAAACTAGGGTTTACGATCTTACGATATACACTAAAGAAATAAATTTCTCGTATTATCTTAGGATGGAAGGAAAGGCTCTACGATCTTACAATCATTTTAAATTGAATCTTATCTTATTATCTTAGGTTGTGGGAAGATCCCTCATGATCCATAGCTAAACCCTTTATTGTATTATCTCATTGCTCCCCAAGACTGCACACGATCTTATGATCACTTTTTTATACTTCCCTTGGTGTAGCATCTCACCCTTCCTTCTTTATCCTTACGATCTTATGAAAAACTATTATCTTTCTTCATCATAGCATCATTGATATTAACTTTCAACTTTACAATCTCATGATACACTATTTTGTAGCATTGTAACTCTTTAACACTGCCTTTGAGATCTTATGATATACTACTTGTTGTAAGATTAGAGAATGAAAATTTCCATATTTTCATAAAAAATTATGTAAATATGCTTCTAGCCCCACCTTACCATGTGTTTAATTGTCGTGATTTCACCTTAGTTGAATTTTAAGCATCTTCATTTTGCGAAAAAATAACCACCTTAGATCTGTCCCTGATCAACGATGTTGAATGATCCTTTTATCTCTGAGCATACTTTACAAACATCGGGCCCACCTATCCAACTTGGCATCCACCTTTTTATGAATTGTAACTTTGACCAATCAAGATAGAACACATGTAATCTTCCCTAACACTAAACTACCACCTTGCTTTGTTATTTGTTACCTTACGATCTTATGATCGTGCCTTCATTATGCCATGTTATACTTCTCATTTTACTCATAGAATCGTAAGCTTTTTGAAGAGCCTCTCTAATGTCATGACTCCTCCTTTTGTGTAAGATTATATCTTAGAATATCTTCTTTTCCCTAAAGTAACCCGCAATATTATGATCACTACCTTTTGTAGTATCGTGAACTTCCATTTCTTTATTTGATATCTTATGATGACTTTTTTTTTGTAAGATCCTAAATCATGCTTTACCATTCTTTTATTAGACACATAAGATAATATGATGAAAAGAGAGTTTTAAAGTTGGAGACCTCACCTTGAACTTTTATGATGTTATGAACACACAATATATCTTAAGATTAGGGAACTCAGAGCACTAGCTCTGAGATCTTGCACATAACCTTACATCGTAAGATTGTAACATATGTTTTGAAAGAACTACCATTTCCTGCTTGAAAGAAAATTTAGGTAAAGGTAAAGGGTTGCAATTTTAATGAATTTATTTCATGACTAGCTTGAAAAAGAAACCTTAAGACATCACATTATCTTACTAGGAAAAAATCTCAAAGCGGGACTAGGGAAAAATATTCAGGTTAGGGCTTATTTTGGAAAATGATGATAAATAAAATAAAAACCCTAAAAATACAACCTAGTTCAAAAATATTTTCACAATGAATTTTCAAATTTGTGGCATAGTGAAAATAAGGGCTATCAATACCTTTTGAACATATCAAAAGCATGTGACTTCAACTTCATAAACATGACTGTCATCATCTTAGAATGATCATCAACAAATAATATGAAATATATGTCACCATAATAACTTTCTACTCTCATTGGTCCACACAAATTAGTATGCATTAATTCTATAATATCATTAGATGTATGTGTCTTACTTAAAAGTCTTGACTTGGTCATCTTACCAAGCTGACATTGTTTGCACATATAATTCTCAATTTTATGCAAATTTAGTAAGCATCTAGCTCTTCTATTTCTATTAACCTTGACCATATTACCAAAATGTACATGATATGACCTCTTATGCCATAACCACATATCTTAAACCTTTGAAAACATACATGTATCAAATGTAGGATCAAGATAAAATAGATTACCTTTTCTTTCTCACCTATACCAATTAGATTTCAATCATCATCATAGATCTTGATTTTCCTATTCTGAAACTCTATCTTGTGACCTATATTATTCAACTGAGAAACACTCAACACATTATATTTTGTTTCTTTAACCTAATATGCATCATCAAGTCTAATTTTATCTTTCAACATCAATGAGCCTCTACCTTTCTCTAGACATGGAACACCATTCCATAATTTAATAGTTCCACCATCATATTCTTCAAGTTTATGAAACTTACTAATCTCTCTATTCATGTGATGTGAAAATCCACTACCAATGATCCATGTATCATTCTTACCAACATGTGAAATAAGAGATTTTTCATCCTCATACCTTTCCTCAATAGGGTCTTCTTTACCACCAACATACACTATTTCCACTCATTTTTCATCTTTAGTGTCTAAATTAGTGTGATCTTCGTTAATAATATAGCATGATTTCTTCCCTTTGTCCTTGAAGTCTTTGTTCTTTATGTATTTTTATCCTTCTTATCATTTCCATCACTCCTTCTCTTGTTAGGACATCTTGTAGAAAGATGACCTATTTCATAACACTTAAAATATATCAGAGGTAGAAAAACCTTTGAATTTACCTTTACCTCTTAGTAGCCTCCTTGCAAGAAATGCCTCAGTCTCATCCATATAATCTTCTGATTTTGACTCACTTTCACTCTTACTGCTCTTTACTTTCTTGGAACTACCAATAGTTAGTGAACACTTGAAAGTACTCCCTGACCACACTATTATCAAAATCAATCAATTCAAATATAGTCAACCAATTAACTAAATCATCAAGAGTAAGATCATTACTAGAAATAGCTCTAACTTCTTGAATTGTAGATACATTAATAGCATAAAAAGGTATGAGAGTTCTAAGAACTTTACTTACAACTTTAGTGTCACTAATAACTCCTCTAGTAGCTTTTATTGCACTCACCACTTGCTTAATTTGGTGCACATACTACACAACATCTTCACCTTCTTTCATTCTCATGTCATCATATTGGCTTCTCAAACTTTTACTTTTTCTCTCAATACATTGTCATATCCATCATGCAAGAGTGCCAACTTTTCCCACATCTCTTTAGTAGTAGTAGAGTTCTTGGCATCATCAAACTTGATATCTTTGAGGGAAGATGCAATATTAATCATCAAACTATTGTGTTCTCTCTTCTGAGTGATCTCTTCCATAGTCATAGGAGGGATAGGAGCAAAATATGCATTATCTATCTAGTGTGTAGAATTATCTCTTATTCTAGATAAATGTAGCCTCATCATGTTCTTCCGTGAGGAGAAGTTCTCCTTGTTCATCTTTGGTTCCTCTCTCTTACACATTTTTGGATCTTTTGCTCAAGTCCCTTCAAAATTCTTCCTTCAAGCACTAGACTCTGATACCAATTGTTAGATAACTAAGAGGGGGAGTGGGGTGTGAATCAGTTATATCCAATTATCCTACATGTCTTTCAAACACTTTAGTACTAATTCAAACTTTATAAACTTTTACAACAATAAATCTGTAACCACATTTAGCTTCTAAATCAAAATTACACTTATTTATAATCAAACTATTATCTTATTGTTCCTTACTTTACTAAGTGACAAAGTATTCACTTAGCTTATATTGAGTTGCAAAAATAAAAAATAACATAAAAATTAACTTGCAACACATAAGAAATCATAATTTGACACAAATATTGGACGTGGAAACCATATAAAGGGGAAAAATACCTGGGAACTAGAAACCCAAATAATTTCACTCTTCTGAAGTGAGCTCTGTTAGGAGACAATCTTGTTAAAGTTTTCACATTTTTAGTGTGACTTGGTTTTGAGGATTGTAGCCAAAGATCATCTAGACCTTATTAGTTCTTGTCATTACTAAGGAGTTTCCTTCTCTAAAGGACTTATAAATATTACTAATCGATGTTACCATATATGATTTCAAAGACTTGTTAGGTCCACTTGGTTGAGCTATTTTATCTTCTACAATGGTAAGAAAGTAACAATCAAATGATCTACTAGGTTAAGCACTACCTTTCTTGTTCAACTCTCTACTTCACTCTATCTCTTTCTTTTGATCTCTTACTGGTTGATTCAAACACTCACACTAACACTTAGTACTTCCTCTTGCTTGATCTTTGCACTTCTGTTCTTCCCCATTCACCTTCTATCTTGTTCTTCCTTCTTTTCTTTGCATCATCAACAACTAAAAACAACCTCATTCAACTCCTTAAATAGTAAACTTTTCTATTCCAGGTTCTTCCATATTTTGCCACTTAATAATGATTGTAGATCTAAGATTCAGTGAATTTATTCACTCAAAAAAGGGTTACACCTTGAAATTTTTGCTCATCACCATTTTGTTACATATTCATTATATCTCTCTATTCATAGATCTTATAACTAAATTGGACTTTATCCTTGGAACTTCTCAATAATTCTTAATTTTCACCAAATATCAGCCTCAGATTCAATCTTTCTTAACTTGTCCTTCATATTCATACTTAGTGAAAACTACAACTTAATCAAACAATACATCACTCGGTTAACACAAAAATTAATTGGTTAACACTAAACTCTAACCCTTCTTTTCTAGATGCTTGGTGACAACTATAGTAGCTTAGTTAATACCACATCTCTTCATTCACTAACCAAAGTGTCTTATATATAGATGATCTTCATCACTTAATAACATCAATACATGATTGTAAAACAATCAAACCAACATTATTTTATCATACTTTCTTCAAATCCTCTTCATCAATCAAATGATATGTTACTCTACTAAATTAGAATAATGTCTAACCAACTAAGGCTTAACATCAATTAAAACATAAAAAATGATATTTCTATTTTAATATAATAACAAAATTATTCGTTGGGGATAAAAAGGAAACCAATAGAATCTCCAAAATTATCAAATGAGGCATTTCCCTATGGGAAGAAGCTGAGATAAGTTAGGAGGCTAAACATCTTTTCTTTGATTTACTCTCTACTAATTCCAACCTCTCTCTTGATAATTAGGGAACCATCTCAACAACATTCCTCCTATTATAATAGGAGAAAAAAATCACTCACTTTGGGCTATCCCAAAATAAAAATAAATAAAAATGAACTATTTTTGTTTAATGGGGATAAGGCGTAAGGCCTTGACCACTTCCCCATGTTATTTTTCTATACTTTCTAGGAGATTGTTCAATAATTCTTTGGATCTAGGAATATCCTTAAATAAATCAATGCTACCTTCCTAGTTCTTTCCCTAAAGGTGACTATGGCTAAAGCTATGGATAAGTTTTTCCATATCAATATGTACAGTTCCTTTTATAAGATTATTTCTAAGGTTCTTACTCTTAGGTTGTTGGCTTTGCTTGTAGCTATCATTTCTCACCAAAATTTTAAATTAGTTCCTAAAAGGAAGACCCCTTACTAAATTATCTCTATCCATGAAGTGATTTATTCCCTTGAAGCTTCATTAAATGAAGGATTTCTTCTCAAGATGGATTTATCCAAGGCTTATGATTGAGTGAACTACAATTTTTTAGTCAAGGTTTTGTCCACTTGTGGATCTAATAAAAAGTTGTATAAGCTTACATCTTAGCTATTTACTACTCATTTGTTAGTTATTATCTATCTTATCTCTTCTAATTTCTTCAAACCTTTAAGTGGTCTTAGGAAAGGGGGTCCTCTATCACCCACTCTCTTTTTTATCATTGTTGAATTCGTTGGAAGGTTGATCTTATCCTTTATTACCAACAAAAGTTTGATTGGGATCTCAAGATGTCCTTTGCCAACATTACTTTCTCCCATTAGTAATTTGTTTGATGACACAATCCTTGGGGGGTATTTTGTAATTAAGGAAGATAAGAACCATAAATTTGCATAGAATTGTTATAGAAATGCTTTGGGACAACTAATAAATTTGGATTAGTGTTCTCTATTCTTCATTAATACTCCTTTGGATAGATAGAGGTTGTTGGAAATATAGATGAAGTAACTAGGGGGGGGGGGAGGTGAATCAGTTACCACAAAAACAAATCTCAATCCCTTAGATGTCTTAAATAACTAGTTACTGCTATCACTTGGTAAATACATCACATAAATGTTGTAACACGGTAGATTAACTTGTTACTAATCTTTAAGAATTCATAATTATTAGCATGCATGCAAAAGTAAACAACATGAGCACAAGAGACTCCAAATTTAATGTGGAAACCCAATATGGAAAAAACCACCAAGTAACTAGCTACCAATTTTCACTCTTCTGAAGGGAGCCCTGTTAGGAGCCAACCCTGTTAAAGGTTACAATACACATTGTTAGGTGTGACCTTGTTAGAGGATTTAATCACCCTGTTAGGAGTGGCCTTGCTAGAGGTTTTTAGAACAATTCAATTGAACTATCAACTTGTTTTAGGATTTACAAAATGGCTGTCAAACCAACTCTGTTAAGAGATTTTGAAATCATTGCTACAATGGTTAGAAAGTAACAATGAATTGACTTGAATATTATGCAACTAAATTTGCTGATTACAGATCTCTATTCTGCAACATTAGATCCTCCTCAATCAAATATAGCTTTGCCGCTCCTCAATGATCTTTGATCATCCTTCAAAATTTTCTCTCACAATAATCAGTCCTCCTTCTCATTCTCATTACATCAAATCCATCACTTACACTTATAATTCACAACTTGACCTCTTATATATACCATTCAGTTTATCAAGTTGGCTCATTCACAAGTTAAATTTACTAATAAATCATACATTAGTCAGATAAAAATATTACATTAAAAAAATAAAACTTTATTTCACAAAATAATGAAATCTTTCATTGGCCGACCCTGCTCAGTAAGCACTGCTTCCAGAAACAATTTCCTGAGTTAACCATCTCAACTCATTTAACACTACAAAATCTGCAAAATCCTTTGGCTACCGAGTGAACTCAATAAGAACTAAATTTCCTTCATTGACCATGAGAGCTTGGTAAGAACTGTCTCTACCATATTTCCCTTTGATGACCAAGTGAGCTCAGTAACAACTGAATTTCCTTGATTAACCTTGAAAGCTCGGTAACAACTATCTGCACAAGGTAAAGCCTGAGAATGCTTAGTAGACACTGTAAACCTTCTTTGCTAGCCTTCTAAGCTTGGTAGACTCTATCTGATGACTGATATGACATTTGTGTAACATCAAAGATAACACACAATTGAACAATTGTATCCAACAGAGGTGCATTGCTGACATCTTGGGATGCCTCATTTCTAATCTTCTAGTGACTTATTTGGATCTTCTACGTGGATCTAAGCCCCCTAAGTCATTTTGGTGCTAATTAATTGACAAATTCAGTATGAATTTGGCTAGTTGGAAAGGTGTGCTACGCAGCCAAGTGGGAAAAATCCAACTCCTAAAGTCTACCCTTTAGAATCTCCTATTTATGTTCTCAACATGTTTTGTATTCCCTTTAAATCTATTGAGGCAATAGAAATAATTCAAAAGTTCTTTATCCAGTTTGGGGATTATAAAGATAAAAAATGAATTCCTTTGATTTCTTGGGAGAAGGTCTACCTCCCAAAGGCTAGAGGTGGTTTGGGTATAAGAAATTCAAGAATATTCAATTGGGCTTTACTAGCTAAAATGACATGGAGAATATTTTATAACATTGGGGAATGGAGAGAAATCTTTTATTATAAGTATCTCTTCAATAATTATACTCTTTAGGAATTTGTTTCCCCCAATAATATCCCAAATGGTGTGGCCATTTGGAACAACATTGTAAAGGATAAAGGTATTGTTGCTAAAGGTATCAAGTGGAAGACATGAAGCACGAATTTTATTAAATTCTAGTAGGATGATTGGATCCCTATTGAGAGGTTGGATACTCTTGATGAATTCAATTTGTAGAAGGAGGTCTATGAGGAAATTTTTTCTAGTCTTGGTTGTTAATTACTGGTATAGTTCCAACTAGGTGAATTTGAGAGCCATCTCTCCCTAGCTAGAACCTTTGATGTGTATTTTCTCATCAATTATCTTTGCTAATAAGCTGGATATCCTGTTTGGGTTGCCTCACCCTCTAGCTTGTATTGTGTTACTTCTTCCTACCTTTCATTATCTATTGCCCTTGATTCCCCTTCTTATTGGACTAAGGCTTGGATTTCAAGTCATATCCCTAAATTTAATAAGTTTTTATGGATCCTCCTTTAGAATAGAATCCTTACTATGGAAGTTTTTTGCAAGTAGGGTTTTGTCTTCCAAGAAGGTGTGTTTTATGCTTCAATGATGAGTCAATTAATTTCCTCTTTGTTCATTGTCCTTTTTCTAGTGATATTTGGTCTCTTTTCTTTGGCATATTGAATTCAACCTGGACCCCTCTAAGTAGTCTAGTTTTTTAATTCAATGGCACCCCACCTTCCACCTTAAGTAAGATCTCATGCATATCTAGTCCTTCTCTCTCCCACACATCTTATGGGGCATATGGAAAAAATGTAACAAAAGGTTCTTTAGAGAGAGGTCTACTTCCCCCAAGGTGTTTTTTTTTTCAAAATTGAGAGGGCTCTTTCTAAAAACATCAATTTTTCTTGTTCTAGTTCTCCTAGTTTGGATATATTGAATTATTCAGGACAAGATCTGTATAATCTTGTTGATAATAGGAGTAGGGATAGAAGATGTATTTTTCCTCCTCGTGACTAGCACACCGATAATTTTGATTGGGAAGCTAAGGGAAACCCCATGATATCTGGACATGGAGGAGCATTAAGGAACCATTTTGGCCAATGCCTTCTAGCTATGGAACTCCCCTTGGGAAATTATACTATTGAAATGTAGAGGCAATATTGGTTCCTCAAGATATTAGATTGGATAATGACATCGGTATTTGTAGCCTTGGGATGGAGGGTGACCCTAAAAATATAATTAATTTTGTAAAGATGATACCTAATCTTGGTAGCTACAAGTAGGATAAGGTACTAAGAGCAGGGATGAGGGGCTGGGGGGTGGGGGGGTGACTCATTACCTTAAACAATTCACTTTTAAACACTTACTTTCTTTTAATTGATAGCCAGCTTGAACATTGACCTAATAGTGTCCTTTAATTTGTATCTCCAATGTATACTAATAGTTAATGTGTCTTCAATAAAAAAATGAAATAAACATCCAAATTATAAAATTGAAATACATAACACACTATTTTTGGTATTGTACAAAACCCTTGGTCAGAGGGAAAAAATGTGGTGGGGATGATACTCACTACTCATAATTTCAGTAATAAGGTGCTCAGTTAAAATCTTACACTAATACCATCTTCTAAATGACTTCACTCTGTTGAAAGTGTCTAATACCCTATTAAGAGTATCAATAGTCCTTTTAAATGCTACTCTATCAAGAGATTCAATCCCACTCTTATAGTATTCACCTCATTAAGGGATTTACAAGTGAGTTTAAAATAAGAGCTAATGAGTCCTTTGACAGGCCAACTTGTAAAAAGATTTTACAATCTTGCTGATTAACTTATTAGGGAAAAAACAAGAGATTGACTTGTGTTTGCTTTCCACTTCTTGATAGATTCCTTTCTTCTAATACCAACTTTTCTCCTTTTGATAGCTTTCTATTCAATCACTTCACTAATAGATTGTTTTTTTATCTCTTTCTCTAATAGCTTGGACTCCAATACTTCTCTCAATAGATTATTCTCTTTAACATATCCTTCTTGTTTCTTTCTTTTCTTTTCATGTGCTTACTTACTCTTTTCCACTTCTTGATCTAACTAGGGTTTCTAGATTCTTCCATAAGCTTCCTTTGACCTTTGCTCCCTTGTGACACCAATAGACCTTAACATCTCTGATAAGCTAAGCCTTATAGTATCTCCAATAACATATTAGTCTATGATAGTAATATTCTTATTTAAACATAACAACCCAACATACATAAATATAAATTTTTTTTTTGGCAAACAATGACAACATCACAAAAATGATACCAATAGGGTTATAGGATTTTGTCAATGTGAAAATCTCCCCTATTGGAATTGGTGTAAAAAAATTATGCATCTTTAATTTTCCAACTTTAAAATGTCCCACTTTTTGAATAACCTTTTTACATAAACTCTCTGTCTTCACAAATTCTCCCCCTTTGACAACAATGCCAAAGGAGAAAAACTTGGTGTACTCCTCACTTGGCTAACTCTATATATTTCATTTTTCTTGCTATATGTTGAGCTGTCATTTTACATGATGCTAAATAGTAGGGATCCTTTCAAACTCCTCTCTTGAAAAGCTGATCAAGGACCAACTCCATGGTTTTAGGTGGTTTTGCTCAATTGAAGATAAATGTGTATGTTCACAAGGAGGTCTTTTCTAGTTCGAACCAATCTTGTATAATTTTTTTTTGTTTGAAATCTAACCACAAAAGAGATATATTTTTATTTATTTTTTGTTTTACGATGAATACAATTTATCAATGCAACTATATTTTTAACCAAGAGTTTTAAATGCAAATAACAAAGATAGAGTAACAAGAGGTTAAGAAAAGAATTAACTTGAAAGGGAAATTTGTAATGGACTTAAACCAAGGTAACAACATGTCTGTGAATTAAATTATCAAAAGAATTGGTTAGGAAACCAATGTAATTAGGAGTAGTGCTTCCTCAAATCCACTAATGCAATCATCAATGGGAACTCAATATAAACCAAAAGATGTTTCATATTTCATCAAATCATAAGGCCACAGAGAGTGTGCGCACATGAGACAAGACACTATGCAAGAACAAAGATGATCTCCATTTTTTCACAATAGTGGAATTCATTAACACAAGGCAAACACTATAATTAAAAGATGGCACAATCATAACAACACAATAAAACCATTGGCTCAATTATTATTCATGAACATGCCTTCACAAAAAAAACACACTCTAATAAGATTTACTACACTCAGAAGGAGAGAAACAATATCATATATTATTGCATCAAAATAATGGCCTAGAGTACATATTACATCCATGTATTTATAAGAAATCATCTCCTCCCTTTTTTTTGGAGAGGGAGCTCTTAAAAATGCAAACTCATGCTAAAAACGAATAAAACAAATGTACTTATATACAAATCGACTCTCTAAATGGTGCTAAGTAGGTCTCCACCCTTGTTTATATCCATTAATGGGTGCATGATCCTTTACATGACACAAAAAGAATGAAAGAATAAGAAGATAAGAAGAATGAATTTGTGAGATGATCTGAAAGTCTCTAGGAGCTCTAAAAATGGAATCTTGGCCTTCTTTAGACATCAATGGGAGTTGGACTATCATCAAAATGCATTTTTTCAGTACATGGAATGCTCTAAAATAGCAACTGGCAATTAATTTCTAGTACACTAATTCTTCTTCAAAACCGTTAGGGCACCTCTAAGAAAAGTACACTTGCGCACTTGTGCACTTTAGTGATAGGTTCCAAAAATCCAAAAAATCTTTGAAGTGCCAAAATTGAATTTCCAACATCTAGGTTTTCTTCCCCTTTAGACCAAAATGATTTTTGGATGTTTATTCTTGAATTTATGAACAATCTCTACTATTTGAGTAGTTTTCAATAAATATAAAGCCTCATACTTATTCTTCATTACTTGTTGGTAGTTACTAATTTTTATTCTTGTCTCTGCAAAATCCCCAAAATTGGTGTTCAGTTCCAACAATGCTTCTTCGGTTTTGGAAGCTTGTCCATCTATGGGTTTGTCTATTTTCTACCTAATGCAACTCGAAGAGTGACTTTTTAATTTTCCAGGTTGATAGGTCTCACTACTTCATTCATGTAGCCTCTGAGTAGCTCATTCTACTTATGCAGTGTTATCAATTTAGTCTCATCCTGATCCATATGTTAAATCACCTCCTTCATGCATGTGGTGATCATTACGTTAGTTGTGTCCACCATGGGCTTTCCCAATATAAACCCCTTGATTTATTATTCTTTTAAATTTAGTTCTTTGGTTTTAGCATGAAGAGGAGGAATGGTGATATGTGTGAGAAGCTCTTGGTCTTGGTTATTCATTATGAAGGCTAGTGTTTTTGCATCAACCTTAGGTGGCTCAGGCCTCCTTACCTCTTTAATCAATTCATTCATTTCTTCCTCTATTGTCATCTCTAGCTTCCTTTTCTATAGAGACATAACCTCCCTCTTCAACCATATTGGTGTGGTACCCATGAGTGACATATGCTTAGTTGAAGAAGTTGGTTGTGCAACAAGATCCTTTCCCTTATAACTTCTTTCTAGACTCTTCTCATGTCGAGGAAGATCTTTAGAAGGAGTTTCTATTCTCTATTGGAATAAGGATCTAACCTCTATATCTCAAGGAGTTTGATAAGTTTATTTTAGTATTTGTCCCTCCTTGGATACTCCATTGGCATGAAGTTGTTGGAATTCTCCTTCCTCATTTTTTTGTTCTTCTTCTTTTGCTTAAATAATTGGAGGAGGTGGAGTTACTAACGCTTTGCCTAGATAGCCACATCTTATGATGGAGGTAGTGGAATGTCTGGAGGTCCTTAAGGTAAAGGAGGAAATTGATTCCAATCCTCTCCTAAAGGTTCACTTGTGGGAGTATCTCTGATATTCTCTCCCATTATCTCAATGCCCAATGACATAAACTCAAAGTCTGAGAGGTCAAAGACATTAGTTGCTTTACTCTCCATCTCTATTATCCACTTCTATTGTTCATCTTCTAAAGTTGATACTTGTATAGGTTCTCTTTGGCTAGATGATATTATTCTCCTCTCTTCCTTTGTGGCTTTGGTCGAATGAGTTCTCTGGCTCAAGGGGACAAACTCTATTTTCCCCCTTCTTTCTCATCCTTGGCTTCTGGAATGGAGTATTTTTGTTCTTTAATCTCCTCCTTTATGTACCCACCATAGTTTTCTCTATGCTCACTATCTTTAGACTTGAGGAGGAGGCTTCTTCCTTTGTAGTTTTGAATGGTGGGACCCTCTATTCCTTTGCATATTCTTCTTCTTATTATTCTTGGTGTGCTTGATTTGGAGGTTGATGTACTAGCTCTTCTTGAGGCTCTTCATTCTTAGCTTGAGGTTTCACTTGCTCCTATTAAGCTGGTGTTATTTGCGCCTCAGCCACTTGTCTCTTTTCCTTACAGGGTGCCCTCTTCCTCTTCTTTCCCTTATTAGCCTTAAAGTACTCAATCTCCCACTCATGTTTATGTACCATTTATGTTCATACTAGGGATTGAGAAGAGTAGGTTGGTACGGTGACCTTTGCACCTTTACCTTTGATAGGCCTGGCCTAGCTTTGGCTTGTAGTGGTATGGATTGAGGAACTGGATCCATCCAAAATGTCTTCTAGATTTGTTCCCTTGTCAGTTCAATTATATGTTGTCTTGATGATCTAAGTCACCATTTTCCTCTTTCCTTCTCTCAACATTCATGATAGGCCTATTGCAGATTTTTTCTCTATTGTGCAAAGGATCCATAACTTCTAGTACATCCTTTTCTATGGCCTTGAAAGGAATCTTCATTTTGAGCACAATTTCTACTAGGTATAGACTCATCCTACAATAGTCCCTTATATAGACATTATAATCATCTATTGCATTCATTTAGTGATCTTCTAGGGCATCAACATGTACAAATTTCTTCCCTACTAGATGTTGAACCATCACAATATTATCGAAGAATGGGTGAGGGGCGTTGTATTCTTCCAAGAGATACTAGTCCCATTCAGAGTCAAAGGTGGCAATGTCTTATTTCTTCTTCACTTGGAATGCACCAATTGTAATTTGTTAGACCCATGTCTTCTTATGCTATTTTCTCACTCTGTCATAAGAAGTGATTTGGTATGCTATCTCCAAGATTATCATCCTATCCAAAGGATATCTTTTGAGCTTCTTGGGGAATATAAGAGTATCAACTACCCGAAGATATGTGAAAGTCTTAAATTGAATGTAGTAGGAACCTATCTTTGTGAGTTGGGCTACTGCCTCTATTGACATTCTCTTTGCATAATCACCTTCAATGAATTTGATGATGGCGAAGATGAACCCATCATTGACCACTCTATATTTAGAACTCTATAGTGGGAGATTCTTTTTCACCAATTGTAGGTATATCACATAGGGCCAATAATTTGCATCCTACATGCTTCTTTTTCTATACAAGCCTAGATAATCACTAGTTCTAATAGCTAGTAAGTACACCTTTTCTGATGTCATCTAGAAACAAGGATTGATTTTAATAGTGATTAGCTACTCATCCAAGTTATCACTTAGGATGGTGGCCCAATCAATGGGTATCTTATCAGTCATTATGGTTTCAATGAAATGAACAATCCATTTTAGTAAGTGACCCATTGGAGGAAGACACATAACTCTACTAAGGAGGACAATCGAGTATCCAATGTCATATTTCATGTACCCTTTGGTCATATCCATCTTGCCTAATCTTTGGCCTCAAGGTGTCTTGTCAATTAAGAATGAGGATTGCACTAGTTCCTTCACCTCTTTCTCATTATCCTTGTACCATTTCTCTGATCCATCATATGAGATTTGTAAGTATTGGTCTGCTTTTGGAAGGTGTAACACTTTCTCCATGTTTCAAGGTCATGGGTTCAAGACTATCTCTTGAGTGATGCTCTTTACAACCTTTTCCTCCATCACATAGTGTTATGCCATCATCATTACTAGTTCATAAGATAAAAATAATGTGGGATGGGATGCTACATTGACCAGCCCAAATTAGATCAATAAAGATAAATTATTGTTCTTTCCCTTAGTTTTTTGTAGATTTTTTGGAAGGCATTCTGGTCAATGTGGCCTAGTTCAATATATATGATCTTTGCATGCCCATCTAGAAATCTTGACTTCTTTGGTGCCCCTTGGCACTTGAATGCAACCATTTTTGGTGTCATTTTCTCCACCATGGAAGATGAAGATGATGCCATTGAATCTACATGAAAGAGGAAAATATTAGTCTTATGTTATCTAAAGGAAAAAAATGAGACTCTACAAGACTCAGATGATCATCAAAATAGGTCAAAAACCATTCATAGTAGATCAAAATGTTAATTTTTTCCCTAAGATGGCCTGCTATGAAACTTAGCACACCCTTACAGGTGCACTAGTGCACTTCATTAGCCTTAATAATGACTATTTTTCACATTTGTGCACCAACACACATGCATACCTATAAGGCTGCACTCATGTGCATGTATGCAACTATGCACATGCATAGTACCTTAGTGCAATAGGGGAGGATCACCCTAGTCCTTTTAGTTTTGATAGGTAGAGGTTGGCATATCACACCTAATGGGGGTGCACATGTGCGCACCTCCATGAAGTCCCTTAGGTGTCTTAGGTTTTGATTTTTTTTTTTTTGAGTTTTCAAAGTTATATGGAGGTGTACACATGTGCACCTCTAAGGGATGAACATGTGTGCACCTCATGGATGTCTAACCTTGTGATTTTTTGTGTAGGAGAGGAGAGGAAAGTTGCACAATGGGTAGACTTGCGTAGGTGCGGCATCAAAGATAGAGCAGAAGCAAAGTGAGGAAGGATGGGGGTGGTATATAGACCCCAAGTGTCAAGCGCATACCCTCACAGGTGTGCACCTATGAAGGTGTGCATGCTCTAACACACATGTCCATGTGTGTATGTGCACACCCCCAGAGCGAGGGTGAAGTGCACATGTTTGCACTTAGCACACATGCACATGTGCAAGTGCACATATGCACATTTAAAGAACAATGAGTCCCAAACATTTATCTCTATGGTGTAAGAGAACACTCCAATTCATCTTCATCAAAGGATTAATGTACTAAAACTTCTTCTTTTGATTTATGTGATAAGTCCAAAGTGTAAGGCCAAGGGACACAAAATGTAATTATAAATCTTGTCATCCACCTTGGGTCAAGGGACAATTTTACACATTTTATGCTAGTACTAGAAGTCTAGATGTTAGGAGGTCTTAGATATGATTTTAATTTTTTTTTAAATCCTCAGGAATGCAAGAAATAATGACAACTTGCTTTTGGAAACTTATTGCTAAAAGTTGTCAAAAGTTGTCAAAGTTGCTAATGAGCAACTTTTGCATTTTTTGTTGTTTTTGAGAAAAATCATTCAAAACCACTTTTTGGTTGGAAGAAATACTAGGATCTATAAAAATAGGATGGAAAACATGTCCTATGATATATTGGAAGTGAGATCGTACAGAGGAAGCATTTAATCAATAGAAAAATTGAATTTTTTGTGTATTTTGCTATTTTTTGGGTATTGTACAAATTGGTACAGTCTAAAACCACTAGTTGGATCCCATGATCAAATAGAGGGAAAAGTCACCTTTCCATTGCATCTAGTTTGAGGCTTTGAAGTGGAGGAATAGGCCTATTAGAAGGATTTTTGTGCTGATTGCCCTGTTATAAGCCCACACCTAGGGTTTCAGATTATTTTTCTCATATCTTACAAAGTAACGATGGGAAAAATCTAATCCTTGGTGATTTGAAAGGTATGGAAATTTAATTTAATTGTTTTTTGGTTACAAGTTGTGAAAATGTTGGCTGCTAGAGTTATTAGCAAAACCCTAGGACAAGCATCTTCACGTGACTAACCAAATTTGTGCAAATGATTGCATAGGTCAAGTTGGGGGTGGAATCTCAAGGTGAAATCAGAAATTGAGTAATTTTTCATAAACCTTTACATGATCCAAGTGTTGGTGAGGATTGGGAATTAGTTTTTGTTATAGCAATATCCTTCAAATTTAGGTGTAGTATATGTATTCTTGAGTCTTGACCTGCACTCATGTATTTAATGCCCTAGTTTCTTGCAGTAGAAATAGTAACTAGGAAACTTAAGATTAGAATTTTGAACATCATGTTTTCTTCTTCAAATATTTTGAGTATGAGCAAGTTTCCCACAGTGATAGCATGTTGGTTTTGACTTTGCAATCATCAGTTCTCCATTCTTGGATGATCTCCTTTCTCAGTGCATGAATGTCCTGGCCCATTAGAACAACTCGATGACTTCATAAGTTCTTCAAAGTACTTCATTTCTTCTTTTGGTTTGTTGAATTTCTCAATGGATTCTCTCTCATTCTTCAGTATGTCCTATGATTTTAGATTTGCAATTTTGACATCCTTGTGATTCAATTCCTAATTTGCAAGCATTAGTTGATTCATCATGTCTAGTTGAGTGTTTGTGAGCATCTATACATTTGATATCCTTTCTTCAAGTTTGGTAGTCATTACCCTTTTGACTTCTTCAGCCATAGTCATGTCTTCTTCAACTTTCTTCTTTTGTTCAATCACTTCACATAGTCTTATTGATTGGATTTCATGTTTTCTTTTTAGTCCTCTTATCTCTTCATTCAAGAGTTTGTTCTTGTCAAGTAGGTTAATAGATGCTTTGTCATTGGGATTGATTGGTTCAAATAGTCCTTTAGTCTTGTAAGAATTTTCCTTAGGGAAAAATCACCCAAGACCAAGGAACTCAAGCACAAGCACAATAGTATACCAAAGAGAATATGATCGAAATGATAATATAATATTCATTCAATATGCATTGAAAGTACACTAGGAGTGCCTGTATATAAAAGCCTCTGGAATGCTTCTAGAATGCATAGGATTCAGCATCATGATAAGTCATACAACCAAGCATATGTCCACTAGATATGGGTTATCCTCCATTAAGCATAGGAGTAAGTGCAATGATGAGAGGATAAGCCTACAAAGGTGTAGCATGCAAAATAATGTTGTAGACACTATGTGCTAAATTAGGAGTGCAAATAACTATGTTGTCTACATGAAAACTTAGTTAATTATGCAAACTCTAGTATTGTAGAAACCATGTGTTGAATTAGACTTGCTTACTCCAGTGTTGTCAACATGAAAACTCATAAGAGTATGCAAACTCCTAAGTGTCTCACCAAATAAATAATAAAATAATGAATTAACCTAAGTAAATTTAAGTAAAGTGTAAATAGTAAATACATATTTACATTAACACCCCCCCTTAAGTGCAACTTAGGGGAATTCACTTAAGTTTTCAAAAGCTAGTATGAAATGCACAATGGGTCCCAACTACTAGGCCATATTAGGTACCCATGTACATAATGCAATGCAATCTCTCATAAAGTGAAGAAAGAAGGAAAACCTCATGGGAAAAAAACTCCCCCAAAAAGAGAGATGAAAAGACAAGATGCATGGATGGATGGAGTAATCAAGACCCCCCCATTACGACATACATCAAGTATATACAAAAGAGAAATGTGAGAAGAACACAATCTCAAAAGAGGAAAAGGTTCCCCCCACAAGAGAGAAGAAGAAAAGAGACAAGGTAGTCTCCCCCCCAAATGAAGAGTGCCAATTAGTGATAGCTACTCCAATGTAGAAGCTGATCCAAAGTTGTTGAATAATGTTCCTCCCCTTTGGAAGAAACAATAACCTAGCTACAAGTGAGATGCTTTCGCTGTGTGTGGAAAGAATTTTAATGATGGATGATGCCTTTGAAACTTGCTCAAGTATCCCTATCAAGGATGAATGAAGAACCTATCCCAAAGAATATACGATCTCCTAAAATGATAAAAAGACCTCTTGCAATTTTTGTACATAAGTATCCACAATCACATCAATTTGTGAAGATCGATCATGTAGAGAATGGACATGAGGGTCAGAGTGAGCCCTCGCAACAACTGAAGAAGGGTCTTCTCCATCAAAGAGAATATGTATATCATTAATGATGTCTTCCAAGTCTACTATGTGCAACTCCACAAACAAACCTAAAATACCTGTCAAGAAGTCATCCATTGATGTTGAAGCTGGAAGACTAGGTGTACCTTGTTATGCTGAACCTATCACTGTGGCAATATATGCATGTGGAATGTGCTAATGTCATGACTTCTTGCTGCAATAGTCAATAGAAACCCATGTATTTAAATCTATTGAAGCACTATCAGTGGTGTCACTATTAGTTTCCACAATGTATGATGTGTGGAGAGGATTAGAGGATAAGCTTGGTGAACTTTTCTCAAAGTGTACATCCTTCTCCACAAAGATCTCATGTGTCTCAGGATCCATAAGTTTGTATGTCTTCACACTATCTTCATATCTAATGAAAGTACAAGGCCAAGGTGGCGGTGCCTTGCATCCCCTAGAAGATATGTTTGCCCATGCTAGACAACTAAATACTCTAAAGTGTGTCACAACTAGTTTTCTACCACACCATGCCTCAAAAGGAGTCTTGACATCTAAGGCAGGATAAGGAGACCTGTTCAATATTTGATTAGCACTGCTGATTGCTTCAACTTCAAGTGATGGATCAAGAGACTTGGGTTGTATGATGCAAGTTGTCATTGAATTAAGAGTTCATATCTTCAGTGCTGCAACGTTTGTCTTGTGTAGACTGAATGCTGGTGGATTTTGAAGATCAATACCCTCAAATTTGCAAAAGTCTTTAAGTCTTTTGTTCACATATCTACTTTCATTTTCCATCCTTAGAAATTTGATGGCTTTCCTTGATTTTTGTTCTCAACATGAGTCTTGAAGGCTAGAAACTCATCCAACACTTTTTGCTTGTGATGAAGAAAGTAGACCCACGTATACTATGAAAAGTCATCAATGAAAGTAAGTATGTAGCGACCCTAGCTAACTGATGTCACTGCTAAAGGACCCTGTAGCATCATGTGAATCATTTGAAGAACAACTAGTGCTCTTGAAGAATTCCCTTTAGTTAACTTCTCCTTTAGATGCATATCCAGTGAACCTGTTGAACATTCACAGTGGGAAAAGTTGATTGTAGATAGACCTTTGACCATATTGTTTAAACAAAGTTTCCAAACATAGAAAAAGGATAGATGTCTATACCACTCATGCCATAATTTGATTTGAGAATTAGATTGAGTCAACAAGGCTTGTGAATGAGACTTGGCACAAAGTGTGAGAAAGAATACAAGTTACAACCTTTTGTCATGATTAACTTTCCCCACTACAACCAATGAGTTATCTTTTAGACTATGCACCTTTACTGAGTCAAGAAGGAACTAAAAATTATGGCCATCTCCAAGGTGAGTGATTTAGTAAATTGAGAAGATATTTTAGGTTTGGAACATAGAGAATATCTTTGAATTCTCCATTTTCCATTTCCACATTTTCTTACCCTTCAACTTCCATTTTTGTATAATCTCCTACAAAGATGTGCGGTACCTTAGATTGCTTCAATGAAGAAAAGTCTCCTTTTGAAGAACCCATGTGATATGAGGCACATGAGTCAAGAATCCATTTTGATGAAAAACTTAAATTTTCCATGAGTCCTTGCCCTTTTCCCTTTGAATCTGAAGAAGATCCTTTCTCCTTATAAGCATTAGGTAGTGGAACTTTATGTTTCTTCATGATGTTTTTTAACTCATCAATCTTCTTCTGATAACACTCATGTTCATGATCATGACCCAACTTCTTGCAATAGGCACACTTTTTCTTCTCCTTATTATTGTCCCCCTTCTTGTTTGAATTTAAGGAAGACTTACCTTGTTGATTTGCTTGTGTTGTTTCCTTTTTTGCATCCTCTGATTTGTTATTCTTCCACTTCTTATTCTTGCTCTTTCCTTTATTTGAAGATTAACCAATTGAATTTTGAGAACCCTCATTATTTGCCACCAATGCCTTTGACTTAGGTGAATTGAGAATCCCCATTGATTTCAACTTCTTTTCTTCTTCATCCAATAATATAGCATAGTGATCAAAAGAGACTTTCTAATAGGAAAACCCTAATGTAGTCTTTGAAGTGTTATAAGAAGAAACAAATGTGGAGTACTTAGATGGCAGCTTATTATGAATGAGATAAATTAACCTGTAATCCTTAATAGGACTCCCACAATAATCAAGCTTTGTTCTTAATTCATTCACCGTTATGATAAAGTCATGTATGGAATCAAATGCCTTAGGATCTAAGGAGACAAATTCATCTTCAATTTTGTAAACATCCTCCTCAGGCACTTTACCAGTATCCCAAGCTTCCTTGGATGTATGAGACTTCTAGATCTGATATATGATCTTGTCTTTAACCCCCAAAAAAATATTACCTAGGGCTTTCCTATCCATTGTTTGCTAATCAATGATTTCACTGGTAGATACTTGATCACCTGTTGGTTTAGGAAGGGTACCATCTACATATTGAGAAACTTCTTTATGCATTAAATGACACCACATTTTAAAGGATCATGTAGTATATTTATGTGGAGTTAATTTTGGAAACTTAAAATTTCCCATGATGTAGAAAATGAAATAAAATAACAAAAAAGGAGGAACACAAACACCAAGAACACCACCCCTTTTCACTCAATCACCCCCCTGGCAAAAAAAATGTTTTTGGCACTTTATATGTAGTGCATTTACAATGGCCACTTACCAATTTTGGCCTTAGTGGACTTCTGATTTTTCCTTTTTACAACCTCCTTATGGAGTTCAAAACTAGAATATTACAATGTATCTCAGATATACAAAAATTCTGAATTTATATCAAAGCATTACAATGTAGAAAAGAACCTAATTCTAAAAGTGAAACTTTTGTCCACACAACCCTTTAATCTAATTATAGATCTGGAATGTAGATGAAAAATAATGCACTTTCAAAAAAATAGAACCTATTTTTGAGTCTTGGGACTGCATGGAGCATTTAAAGTTGTTAAATGTATAATTAGATAGGTACAACCAAAGGATGCAATTTTTGACAAATCTATGCACAAAACTAGAAAAGAGTAGCACTACTAAAATTTTAAGGAAATTTTAGAGAAAATTAAAAAAAATTACACCTAATTTGGAATTTGGATGACTAAGATATGGCCTCCCAAAGTCAAATTGTCAAATCAAAAATCAATCTGGAGAGGGGTTGGATAAAAAAAAGATGGGGTTAAATTTTAAGGTCATACAACCATCATAGCAGTTCTATTTTTCCTCCTGATGATGGTCAAATGGCCATCAAATTTAGGATTGTGAACTACTAATGTCAGTGTACTCAGGCCCTTGTGGTGACATCACTAATGACATCAACATCGTATGGATGGTACAAAAAAAATCCAACGTGTCTAGGTTGACATGGCATACGAAGATGACTTTATATATGGTAGGGCTTGCCATGTGTCGTACCAACATTTTAGACATGGATGTTGAGGTGTGATAGTACAAATCCTACTGACTAGATTTTTCTTGTGGCACCTATGTGTCTGCTTATTGTTTAGAGGACGTGGAAGAAGTGTGGAGTGTCCAGATCGATGCCACGTGGTAGGTGTCAGAATCAATGCCAGAATTCAATAGTGTGGCAATCAAATTTTTTTTTGCTATCATTGGCAAAAATGCCACCAGGTGCCAGGAATCAAGCAAGTGTATTGGAATGTATTTTAGCGGCAATCGAGAACCTTAAGTTAATCCCACATTCATGGGGAAAACACTTTGCAAAGTGTTCAAATGAGTGTGACCACAGGTTTTAAATAAACCATGGTGCCACCAGTGGTATGTAGTGTGCCCTCTAGTTAGCTTTGGCTAGTTTTTGGTGATCAGTTGGGATATGCTTGCTATTCACTAGATTTGGCCAGTGGAAACTTAGTTGGAACTTGTATAGAATTTGTTGCCAAAATATGATGATTTCCTAGCTAGATTTTTGAGCCAAATAATAGAATATTCCAAATTCATATGGAATATTCTCTATGGGAGCCAAGGTGTCACTGCCTAGTTCCTACAAAAAAAAATTCTCTAGAGGTGCCTTTAGGGCCGATTTTTTTTCAAAAAATACCCAATTCAAAAATAATGCAAAGAATAAATAATTATAGATTTGAAACAATTGAAATGTACAGATTTAATAAATGACCATACCCAGTTTGTGAATTGGGCCTTCGAGTGCTAGTTTGTAAAAAAAATTTGCCTCAAAATTGACTTTGGCCTAGCATAGGCGAATTTATTGTCAATTTTCACCGAATCGACATTCCAAATGCAATGGTGAGGTCCAATTTGGCTCTAAATGCTCCTAATTTTTGTAGATTCTTTGGATATGGGTCAAGGTGCTAAAGCAAGAATGGTCTTGAATGGATATGTGAAGAGAATCTCCTCGAGCTCTAATACCATGTAAGAATTTTCCTTAGGGAAAAATCACCCAAGACCAAGGAACTCAAGCACAAGAATAATAGTAGACCAAAGAGAGTATGATCAGAATGACAATATAATATTCATTCAATATGCATTGAAAGTACACTAAGAGTGCCTATATATAAAGGCCTATGGAATGCTTCTAGAATGCATAAGAGTCAACATCATGATAAGTCATACAACCAGGCACATGTCCCCTAGATATGGGTTATCCTTCATTAAGCATAGGAGTAAGTGTGATGATGAGAGGATAAGCCTAAAAAAGTGTAGCATGCAAAATAATATTATAGACACCATGTGCTAAATTAGGAGTGTGAATAATTGTGTTGTCTACATTACAATTCAGTTAATGATGCAAACTCCAGTGTTGCAGACACCATGTGCTGAATTAGAGTTTCTTACTCCAGTGTTGTCAACATGAAAACTCATAAGAGTACACAAATTCCTAAGTGTCTCACCAAATAAATATTAAAATAATGCATTAACCTAAGTAAAATTAAGTAAAGTGTAAATAGAAAATACGTATTTACACCAACAAGTCTCAACATCTTCATAGGAAAACTTTTTTATCTTAATTGCAATTTCCTTTCTCCTTTTTAGGGAATCCTTTAGATCTTGTCTTGCCTTCTTAAGTTTTTTCAATGTGAGTTGGATGTCAATCACTTGATTATCAATAACCTTATCCAGTTTGAATGCCTCCATCTCCAAGATCTAATCTCCAAGTTGTTAAGCTTCTCTCAAAGAGCCAATGCTCTAATACCAATTATTGATTGATGAAGGAATACAAAAGATAAACTATATACTAAGAAGGGGTGGGGGGTGGTGAATCAAAATCTATAACACTTTCTAACTTTTCACCAATTCATTCATACCTATCAATAACTTGTGCATGTAAAAATTATAGTGTAAAATCATTATAACATATAAATCTAATCAATCACATACATGAAAGTAAAACACATAAGACAATATTTGTTACCCAAAAACCCTCCAAGGTGAAGGTAAAACTAGGGTGGGGATGACACCCACAAATCTACACTACTATAGTAATAAAGTTAACCAGTTAAGGTTACAATGTTTTACCATAAAATATGATCTAATGTGTGAGAATTCTACCTTGTTAAAGGCTTAAGAGACTACTAGGTATCATTTTGTTAGAGGATTTAACACTTACAATAAAGTAAGGACTCTGTTAGGAGATTTATAAAGATTTGTTAAGAACACTCTATTAAAAGATTTACCCTAATTCAAGTAAGTTAAAATGGTTTAGTACCTAACTCTTAGTTTTCTCTGTAAGATGATTTTGAGAGTCTTCCTTGCTAACTGATCCTCTCCTCTAATCTGATATGATTGTCTTTCCCTTTCACTTCACTACCATGACTAGGTCACTTGCTTTGTTAGATGATAACATAACCCTTCACTGACTTCTCATCTTTTCTTAGTCCTTCTCATGCACAACACTTATAGTTTGCATGCATACACCTCTCTTTCCTTTCTCTTATTTTGCATGATTATGATCTAGGTTAAGATTATTTATATTTAAAGTGTTTCATAAAGAATTTTCTAGATGATTCCATAATAGCTTCTTCATCTTGATCATCAAACATACAACATAGAGATCTATGATCCACATCATTTAAATGTTCTGTAACAACCTCAAAAAAAAAATTTCCTTCCAAGTTGGCCAGATAATTATTTTTCTTCAAACTTTGTTCCATTCTTGACTTTTATGTAAACTTTGCTCTGCTTGGTCTTTACTATTTCATGATGCTAAATATTGTTGTTCCTCGATCTGCATTACCCTTCTGATGCTTAGAAAGTGTTGTGCTTGACACACACTATATAACAAGGTACATGTATACTTTTTACTTGGAATTTTATCAATCATTGATGACTTCAATTCATATAGAAATACTCAATGACCACTCACTTACTTGGCTCCTATAGAGCTTGGTACATACTCACTTATGTACATAACTCAACCTATGTAGAGTATCTTGGTTGTAATGATGTCAATCAATTGGAATTCTTTAGAATAATTGAGAGGGGGGTGAATCAGTTATCCAAGGTCCAAATGTACAATGAAAACTTTTCACAACTTAGTGAACTCATAAAACATTTGTCATCATGCATGTATCCATAAGATTATGCAATGACTTAAAACTTGTAGGTTACTATCAAACCAATTTGCAAAAATGTAAACATGAAACATAATAGATTCAATCATCACACTTACCAATAACATGCTACTCTTTTTCACTCTTCTAAAGTGATGCCCTTTGAAAGGCCAACCCTGTTAAAGGTTATAATGCACATTGTTAAATGTGACCTAGTTAAAGGATTTCAATCACCCTGTTAGGAGTGAGCCTTGTTAGAGGACTGTAAACCATTCATTTGGAATTTCACCCAATTAAAGGATTTACAAATGACTATTAGGTCAACCTTAATCTAAAGGATTTACCCTAGAATGATTAAAATTATTAGATAGTAATAGTGAGGCTTGATCTGATAACAACTCACAACTCCATTTGTAGATTATAGATCTCTATTTCAGCCCTCCATTCTACTTGACTTTCACACACTTCAGCTCTAATAGCGTGTTCACCCTTCAAGCATTCATACCCTTAAACCTTATTGATTAACATGCTAATGCAAACCCTTCACTTAGGTCATTGAATGATGTAATATCCTAGACTCTTTGTCTTCCTTAGGTTCTCGCACATGACAACCTTTGCTTCTAACCAACCATCCCCATAAATAGAGAATTAAGATATTTTGTTCTTCATTATCCATTGCCCAATTTAGGATTAGGATATATTAGGTAGGATTCAATGAATCTACCCCTTATTTCATTTCATCCCTTTCTAGAAACTTCTCCTTTAATCCTCCTTGAATTTTCCTCAAAACGGTTTACCATGGATTCTATGCCACCAACTCATCAATCTTATCTCCACATGGTTCACACAATCCAAGAAAAAAAACTTCTCAGCTCAAATCTATTGAATTTATGATCTTTCAAATAATCCTGACACTCAGCATTAACTTGCTTCTAATTCTTGGCACATACTATGTTGCTCGATGTCCTCTGTAAAATCACTTGGCACAAACTAAAGTTGACTAGTGCTCGGCTTCAACTAAAATTTACTTAGCATCAACTCTTTTACTCAACATACACTAAAATAAACTTTTACTCGTCTCCAACTAGTTTTTTTCTTGGCTTGCACTGACTTTGCTTGGAACCTATTGTCCACTCGGTTAAGCTTTGTTGACAAACTTTGTTATACTTGTTCTTCTGAACTTGCTTAGTATAACTAACCTTTTCAACCTTAAGTATATTATCAATGCATTATTTTACCACTGTCTTAGTTGATTCTTGTACTCATTTTCATATCATAACTCAACCTTTCCTCTAAGTGCTATTGTTACATCTTTTGATCAAATCCTTTTCATCAATCAAATAAGTGATAGTACTTGAATCATGTAAGCAGTTGTCTTACCAACAAATAGAAGGTTTGACATTAGTGAAAAAACAATAATTGAAATACATTTATCATAATTGTATCAATTTATTTTCAATAATTTCCCTTTTCAACAATCTCCTTCTTTGGCATTGATGGAAAACCAAATTGTCAACTAAAATGACTAGCTTAAAATAGTAAGACCAACGAAATACCAAAAAAAAATTTCTTTGTATTGAAATATCTCCCTATATCAGTAGCTTTCATCTTTTGAATAGGTTACAAAACTCTATTATGTCATCCTTATGACTCCCTTTGAATTACTTCTTATATCTTCCTCTACATTATCATCCTCTTACTAAGTAGATGTAGTCAACTGATACACTTTCTTTTTTAGATGTTCAAAAGTTCTCCCTCATATTGTGTGTTATGATTTCTCCCTCTTTGTTCCTTTTCCTGTGTTAGGATTTCTCCCTCTTAGCTGTATATCTCACATTCTTTGTATATATCTCCCTCTTTGACAACAATGCCAAAGACTTGTCATCTTAACATGCAAATATGACCTTTTTCAGTTTCTCCCTCTGTCACCTTGCTTGTGACTGATTTGTAGTTCCAGCTCATTGATTACTTTAGGCATCTATTAAAGTAAGATCCATTGCATCAATTTGTAACATATGTCAATCAACTTGTTTGATGTAGGGCACTCTTCTTTTTACTTAGATAGCCTTTGATAGGGGTATCACCCCTAGTTTACCTCTTAGATACTCATGAGCATCCTTAGGTAATGCCTTTGTGAAGATATCAACAATTTTTTCTTTTGTGTTAACATATTCCATCTCCACCTCTTTATCTTGAACTAATTCTCTCAAGTAATGATACTTGATTGCAATGTGCTTAGTCTTTGTGTACATCACATGATTCTTTGATATATTTATAGCATTTGTATTATCACAATAAAGTATCCCCGGTTCAATAATTTCTTCCTTCATATCTTTGAGTAGTTTTTGATCCATATAATGTTTGTACAATTTACAGCAACAACAACATATTCAACTTCAACAGTAGATTGTGAGGTGCAATTTTATTTCTTGCTAGTCCATGTAACTAGCCTCTTGCCTAAGAAAAATGCTCCTCCATTGGTGCTCTTTCTATCATCAATGTTTCCATCCCAATCAAAATTAGTATAGGCTCTTAATTCAAATTTGTCATTTTTCTTATAGTATAGACTATATTCCTCTGTTCCTTGTAGATATCTCATTATTCTCTTTATAGCCATCAAATGATTATCCCTAAGATTAGTAGAGAATCTTGTAACTATCCCTATAGATAAAGCAATATCAAGTCTACTATGTACTACATATTGCAATTTTCCAATCATAGACCTGTATAATGTTTGATTCACCTCAACTAAATCATCATTCTTTGACAAATTATGTCCTATCACCATAGGTGTGCTTACTGGTTTGAAATCCTCCAATCTAAAAATTTTCAGTATCTCCTTGACATACTTTGACTGAGTGATGTATATACCATATTTCATTTGGTGTACTTGCAAACCCACAAAGAACTTGATCTCTCCAAACATAGAAATCTCAAATCCTTGCTTCATTTCATTTGTAAAAGCCTTACATAATATATTTTGACCTCCAAATATGATTTCATCAACAAAAATTTCAAATAAGAAAATTTCTTCGCCTTTCTCTATCTTCAAGTATAGATTGTTGTTATCATTAGTCCTTTCAAATCCAATCTTCAAAAGATCGTTATGAAGTCTGTCATACCATACTCTTAGTGCTTGCTTCAAACCATATAAAGCTTTGTGTTATCTACATACCATTTTTTTATTGTTAATATCAACAAATATTTTTGGTTGTTCTATATAAACTTCTTCCTCTAGTATACCATTTAGAAATGTAGATTTAACATCCATTTGATAAACTTTGAAACCTTTGTATGTAGAATAAGCAAGAAGGGTTCTTACTCCTTCCAATCTAGAAACATGAGAAAATGTTTCTCCATAATCAATCCCTTCTTCTTGTGCACATCCTCTACAGACTAATCTTGCCTTGTTCCTTGTGACTTCGCCATTTTCATCTAACTTGTTTCTGTATACCCACTTGGTGCCAATCACATTTTTGTCTTCTGGTATAGGAACTAGAGTCCATGTTTTTTTTCTCAATTTGTTCAATCTCTTCTTCCATGGCTTTACTCCAGTCCACATCTTCTAAAGCATCTTTCACTATTCTAGGTTCCTTCATGCTCATCAAACATGTATCACTTCTCAACTTGTTCCTTGTCATTGTTCTACTATCTTTATCTCTAATTATTTGTGCATCAAGATGATGTCTCTTAACATATTTAGACAATCTTGGTTCACCTCTAGTTTCTTCATTTTGTCTCTCAACTTCTACGTCATTATGTATATCTCTATTAGGTATTTCAGCATCTCTTTCATGTACACTAATCTCAGAATTGGAATGTGCCTCAACTCCATTCTGTAACTCAATACCTGAATGTAGCTTAGTTCTTAAATGCAACTTGACATTCATAGTATGTGACTTGGTAGTCACTAAAACTTGCTATTGGTTTATAGCTTGATTAGCAGCATCTTCTTCCAGTAGGCATATCTTATTAAAAATATACAAATTATTTGTATTCTTCTATTTCCTTCATATGTTCAACCTCATATACTTCTATATATTCATCAAATTTCACATTTGCACTTTCCACAACTTTTTCAGGGTTAGTATCTAAACACTTATAAGCTTTACTTATTATGGAACAACCTAGGAATATACATTCTTCACATTTTACATCTAGTTTACCATTCCTAAAATCTTTGAGAAATAACATTTTCTTCCAAATACCTTAAAATATTTTACATTAGGTGAGTATCCATACCACAATTCAAAAGGTGTTGAATGAGTACCTTTCTTGACTTATACATAATTTAAGGTATAGGTAGTTGTACTTACAGCTTCTCTCCAATATTTCAAAGCAATATTTTTCTCCATCATGAGTGTCCTAGAATAGTCCATTATAGTCATGTTACTCCTTTCAACAATGCCATTTTGTGGAGGGGTTCTAGGAGAAATTATCTATCTTTTGATTCCTTTGTCATTACAGAACATCTCAAACTCATTTGATGTATATTCTCCTCTTGTGTTAGATCTCAAACATTTCAGACTTTTACCTATTTCTTTTTCAACTCTTGTTAGGTATCACTTAAACATTTGGAAAGCATTAGATTTCTTTTTCAGAAACATTACTATCATCATTCTAGAATAATCATCAACAAGAAGCATAATGTACTTTGTAGCTTTGTACTTCAAATCATCCACAGAAATCAGTATGAACAATCTCTAGTATTCCTTTAGAGATATGAGTTTACTTTTAAGACTTAACTTTTTCATCTTGCCTAACTAACATTGTTTGCACATTATATTGTCAGATTTCTTAAACTTAGTCAAACCTCTAGCTCTTCTCATGTTATTGATAATAATGAAGTTATCAAAATTAACATGACATAATCTCTTGTGCCATAGCCACACATCATAAAATTCTACAACTAAACAAGTAGCATTGTCTAAATCAAGATAGAATAGATTACTCCTAGTTTGATCACCCTTTCCAATTAGTTTTCCATCAGTATCATATATCTTAGCAATCTTGTTTTCAAACTCAACCTTACATCATGAATTATTCAGTTGTGACACACTCAAAAAATTATAGTTAAGTCCTTCAACATAGTAAGCATTGTCACATAAATTTTTTCTATGAGTTTGATAGAACCTTTTCCTTTTATCAAACATGATGCATCATTACCAAGTCTTACACTATTTCCATCATAACAATTTAAGACAATGAACTTACTTTTATCTCCAGTCATGTGATGTGAGCATCCACTATCAATGATCTGTCTATCATTCTTGTTCACACAAGACACAAGTATAGTTGCCTCATCTTCATTAGATTCATCCTTCATTGCAACACACACCACTTCATCATCATTTTCATTAGATTCATCTCTTATTTCATCTTCAACAATGTAGCAAGAATTCTTGGCTTTGTCTTTGTAATCCTTGATATCTTCATCTCTTTTACTTTTGTACTTGTCACCACCTTTGTAGTTCTTCTTCTCTAGACATCTAGTAGAAATATGACAAACCTCATTGCAATTGAAACAAATGATATGTCATTCACCTTTAAACTTTCCTTTACCTTTGTGAAATCTTCTTTCCTATAGTGCTTCAAGTTGATATATATCCTCCTCATCTGTATCACTATCACTGGACACATATTTTGTTTTTTTCTTCTTCTTCTTCTCATCAGGTTCCTTTAATGATAGCTTAACTTTGAAAGTAGATTTAATATTTTCAGGTTTGTAATTATCAAAGTTAGATAGCTCAAAAGTGGTGAGCCTACCTACCAAACCTTCAAGAGTTAGATCATTCCTTGGTACACATCTTAGTTCTTGTATTGTAGAAACTCTAATAGCATGGATGGGTAGCAATGTTCTCAAAACTTTACTTAGTACAATGTCATCATCTATTTTACTAGTAGACCCCCTTATAGCATTAACAACATCTTTTATCCTAGAGTAGTATTGAGCAATATTCTCAACTTATTGCATTCTCATATCATCAAACTTACGTCTGAGACTTTTAGTTTTGGCTCTTAGAACATTCTTGTCATGCCAAATTTTCTTTGCACTGTCAAGACTTTTTATATCATCAAATTTAGCATAGCTTAGGGTAGAGGCAATTTCTAACATTGCCTAGTTGTGTTCTTTCTTCTTTTTCAAATCCTCAACAGTTAGGGCTCTAGTAGGACTAGCATGCTCTGTAGTAATGTTAGATTGTGCATGATCTCCAATTCCTCCAAGGTGTAGCTTCATCACACTTTTTCATGCAGGAGAGTTATCTCTATTAAGCTTGGGTACTTCTCTTTTTGACATCTTCATCTTTGTGTTTCTAGTATCTTTAAACTAGTTCTCTTAAGCAGATGGTTCTGACACCAATTGCTAGAATTCTTTAAATGAACTAAGAGGGGAGGTGAATCCATTATGCAAGATCTAGATGTACAATTAATCTTTTTCATAACTTAGTGAACCCATAAAATATTTATCATCATGCATGCATCCATAAAATTATGCAATTACTTAAAACTTGCAGGTTACTATCAAATCAATTTGCAAAAATGTAAACATGAAACATAATAGATTCAATCAACACATTTGACACAATTATTTACGTGGAAACCAAATTTGGGAAAACCCACTAGTAACATGCTACTCTTTTTCACTCTTTTGAATGGATGCCCTGTAAAAGGCCAGCCATATTAAAGGTTACAATTCACACTATTAAATGTGACCTAATTAAAGGATTTCAATCACCCTTTTAGGAGTGAGCCTTGTTAGAGGACTTTAGACCATTCACTTGGAATTTCACCTAGTTAAAAGATTTTCAAATGACTAGTAGGTCAACCTTAATCCAAAGGATTTACCCTAGACTAATTACAATTATTAGAGAGTAATAGTAAGGCTTGATCTGATAACAACTCACAACTCCATTTGTAGATCACAGATCTCTATTTCAGTCCTCCATTCTACTTGTCTTTCACACACTTTAGCTTTGATAGCTTGTTCACCCTTCAAGCATCCATACCCTTAAACCTTCTTTCTTAACATGCCAATCCAAACTCTTCACTTAGGTCATTGAATGAAACAATACCCTAGACTCTTTTTCTTCCCTAGGTTCTCGTACATGACAACCTTTGCTTTTGATCAACCATCCCTATAAATAGAGAATTAAGATATTTTTTTATTCATTCTCCATCGTCCAATTTAGGGTTAGGATAGATTAGGTAAGATTCGATGAATCTACCCCTTATTTAATTTCATCCCTTTCTAGAAACTTCTCCTTCAATCCTTTTTGAAGTCACCTCAAAATGGTTTACCATGGATTCTGTGCCACCAGTTCATCAATATTATCTTCCACATGCTTCACACAATCCAAGAAAACAAACTTGTTGGCTCAAATCTATTTAATTCAATATATTTCAAATAATACTAACACTTAGCATTAACTTGCTTCTAATGCTCAACATATACTACGTTGCTTGGCATCCTCTATAAAATCACTCAGCACGAACTGAAGTTTTCTAGTGCTCAAAATTAACTAAACTTTACTTGGCATCAACTATTTTACTTGGCATACAGTAAAATAAACTTTTACTTAGCTCTATTGAGATATGATTGAAAAGATTATTATTGAGATAGATTATTGAAAGAAGGAGATTGTCAAAGAAGACTATGTGTTTCAATCATTATTTTGTCACTGATGTCACACCTGCCATTTTCTAGTAAGACAACTACTTATAAGATTCAAGTACGATCACTTAGTTGATTGATGAAGAGGATTTGATCAATAAGATGTAACAAAATCACCTAGAGGAAAGGTTGAGTTATGATTATGTAATGAAGTACAAGGATCAATTAAGATATTGATGATATGGCGTATTGATAATCTACTTAAAGTTACAAATGTTGGCTACACTAAATTTTTTTAGAAGAACAAGTTAAACAAAATTTGTCTACCAAGCTTGACCAAGTGGATAGTAGGTGCCAAGAAAAGTTAGTGTAGGTTGAACATAGAGTCAGTTGGAGCCGAGTGAAAGCAAATTATAGTGGATGTCAAGAAAGATAGTTGATGTCAAGTAAAGTTTAGCTGATGCCAAGCATTACTAAACTTTACTTGATGCTGAGTGATTTTATAGTTGATGCTGAGCAATGTAGTATGTGTTGAGCATCAAAAGGTTGATAATTTTGAGCTGCTACATTATGTTAAAAATCAAAGAATCACCAAATCTGAGCCAACAAGTTTTTTTTCTTGAAACTTGTGAACTAGGAGAAAGATAAGGTTGATGAGCTGGTGGAAAATAACTTGATGTAAACCATTTTTTAGGTGAATTCGAATAGATTCTAGGAAAATTTTCTAGAAGAAACAAGATATGGTGTAGATACATTGTATCCTACCTAATCCATTCAAATCTAGAATTAGATGATGAGTGGGAAAATATCCCAATTTCCTATCTATAGAAATATCTAGCCATGAAGCAAAGTTTTCATGTGTGAGAACCCAAGAAAGAGAAGGAATTAATGGTTTTGCTTCATCAAGTGACCCAAGAAAAGAGTCCACAATGGCATGTTAAGCAAGAAGGCTTAAGGAAATATATTCTTGAAGGGTGAACAAGCTATCAAAATTGCAAAGTATGAAGGCCAAGTAGAATTGAGGACTGCACAAAGATCTACAATCTACAAGAGAAGTTGTAAGTTTTATCAGATCAAAGCTCTACTATTACTCTCTAACAATTGTATCAGTCTAGGGTAAATCCTTTGGATTAAGGTTGACCTAAAAATCATTTGTAAATCCTTTAACAGGGTGGCATTCCAAGTGAATGGCCTAAAGTCCTCTAACAAGGCTCACTTCTAAGAGGGTGATTGAAATCCCTTAATCGGGTCACATTTAATAGTGTGTATTATAACATTTAATAGGGTTGGCATTTCATAAGGCATCACTTCAGAAGAGTGAAAAGGAGTAGCATGTTACTGGTGGCTCTTCTCAATTTGGGTTTCCTCGTAAATCATTATGTCAAGTGTGTTGATGAATCTATTATGTTTCATGCTTTACATTTTTGCAAGTTGATTTGACAGTAACCTACAAGTTTTAGGGATTGCTTAATCTTAATGGATGCATACATCGGTATGAAAGTTTTATGGGTTCACTAAGCTATGAAATTTTTTATTTATACATCTAGGCCTTGGATAACTAATTCATGCCCCCCCCCCCCCCCCCCAACCCATTTATTCTAAAGTATTCCAACAATTGGTATTAGAGCCATTTTATTAAGAGAATTAGTTTATAGGTGCTAGAAGCATAAAGATCAAGATGTCTAAAAGGGAAATACCCAAGCTCAATAGAGATAACTTTCTTGTATGGAAAATTTTGATGAAGCTACACCTTGGAGGACTTGGAGATCATGCACAATCTACCATTACAATAGAATATGTTGATCCAGTTGGAGCCTTAACTATTGAATACATGAAGAAGAAGAAAGAACACAATCAAGCAATGTTGGAGATTGCCTCTACTCTAAGCTATGCTAAATTTGATGATATCAAAAGCTGTGACACTACAAAGAAAATGTGGGATTCCCTACACACTATCTATGGAGACAAAAATGTTCAAAGAGCCAATTTGAAAGTCTCAAAGGTAAGTTTGATGATATGAGAATGGAAGGTGAGAATATTGCTCAATATGTTGCTAGAATAAAAGAAGTTGTTAGTGCAATACGAGGAGCTACTAGTCATATAGATGATGATACTGTGTTGAGAAAAGTCTTGAGCACACTACTACCTATTTATTCTAGTAGAGTTTCTATAATTCAAGAACTAAGATGTATTCTAGGAAATGATCTAACTCTTGAAGGTCTAGTAGGTAGACTCACTACTTTTGAGCTATCTAACTTTGATAATTATAAACTTGAGAGTCTTGAATCTACATTCAAAGCCAAGTTTTTATTGAAGGAATCTAATGAAGTAAAGTGGAAGAAGAAGAAGAGAAAGATAAAATATGTATCTAGTGACAGTGATACAGATGAGGAAGATGCTGAACAATTAGAAGCACTACTAGCAAGAAGATCTCATAAAGGTAAATGTAAGTTCAAAGGTAAGTTACCTATCATTTGTTTCAATTGCAATGAGGTTGGTCATATTGTTGCAAGATGTACATAGAAGAACTATAGAGATGGCAACAAGTACAAAAATGGAAGAGAAGATGACATCAAAGATTACAAAGATAAAGGCATGAAGTCATGCTGCATTGCTAAAGAAGAAACCAAGGATGATTTTGATGAACACGATGATAAAGTGGTGTATGTTGCAATGAAGGATGAATCTGATGAAGACGAGGCAACTGCACTTGTGACTTGTATGAACAAAAATCATAGATGGATCATTGATAGTGGATGCTCACATCTCATGATTGGAGACAAAAGTAAGTTCATTACCTTGAATTGTTATGATGGAAATAGTGTAAGATTTGGTAATGATGCACCATGTTTGATAAAAGGAAAAGGTTCTATCAAACTCATATACAAGATCTTATGTGACAATGATTACTATGTTTAAGGACTAAACTAAAACTCATTGAGTGTATCAGAATTGAATAATTTGGGATGCAAGGTTGAATTTGGAAATAAGACAACTAAGATATTTGATAGAAATGGGAAACAAATTGGAAAAGGTGATCAAACTAGAAGTAATTTATTCTATCTTGATATAGAGAATGCTACTTGTTTTGTTGCAAAATATGATGATGTATGGCTTTGGCACAAAAGCTTATGTCATGTTAATTTTGATAACTTGGTTAGTATCAGTAACATGAAGAAAGTTAGAGGTTTGCCTAAGTTCAACAACCTGACAATGTAGTGTGCAAAAAATGTTAGCTAGGCAAAATGAAAAAGTCAACCTTTAAAAGTAAAGCTTTTACCTCTAAAAAAATACTAGAGATTGTTCATACTGATTTGTGTGGAGCAATTGAAGTGCAAAGATATAGAGGAGATAAGTACATAATGTTGTTTGTTGATGATTATTCTAGGACGATGATAGTCATGCTTCTAAAACAAAAATTTGATACTTTTCAAATGTTTAAGTGGTACTTAGCAAGATTTGAGAAAGAAACAGGAAGCAGTCTAAAATGTTTGACATCTAACAGAGGAGGAGAATTTACATCAAATGAGTTTGGGATGTTTTGTAATGAAAGAGGAATCAAAAGATAGAAATTTTCCCCAAGAACCCCTCCACAAAATATAATAAATAATAGGAGAAATAGGTCTCTAATGGACTATGATAGAACACTCATGATGGAGAAGAATGTTGATTTGAAATACTGGAGAGAAGTAGTAAGTATTGTTGTCTATGCTTTGAACTGTGTGCAAATCAAGAAAGGTACTCATTCAACACCTTTTGAACTATGGTATGGATATCCTCCCATTGCAAAATACTTTAAGCTATTTAGAAGTAAGTGTTACATTCTTAAAGATGTTAAGAATGGAAAGCTTGATGCAAAAAGTGAAGAAGGTATATTCCTTGGATATTTCACAAGAAGAAAAACTTATAAGTGTTTAAATACGAACACAAACAAAATTATGGAAAGTGTAAATGTGAATTTTGATGAATATATAGAAGTACATGATGCTGAACCTATGAAAGAACTAAAAAGATACAAATCATTTGTATACTTTTACGAAGGAATGCTTGCTAAAGAAGATGTTGCAAAAAAAGTTGTAAACCAACATCAAGTTTCAGTAACTGTTGAGTCATATCTTATGAATGTCGAGTTACATCTAGGAATTGAGCTGCATTCAGATGCTAAGTTATAGAATGAAGTAGATGGACATTCTAATTTTGAAGATGGTACACATGAAAGAGATATTGAGATACCTAATAAAGATGTACATAGTGATTTTGAAGCTAAAAGACAAAATGAAGAAACAAGAGCTAAGCCAAGATTGTCCAAATATGTCAAAAGACATCATCCTGATGATCAAATCATTGGAGATAAAGATGCTATACCAATGACAATAAATAGATTGAGAAGTGAATCATGTTTGCTAAGCATGAAGGAACCCAAAATAGTGAAAGATGCATTAGAAGATGAGAACTGGTACAAATCCATGGAAGAGGAGATTGAAAAAATAGAGAAGAACAAAACTTGGAGTCTAGTTCCTAGACTAGAAGACAAGAATGTGATTGACACCAAGTGTGTATTCAGAAACAAGCTAGATGAGAATGATGAAGTCACAAGTAACAAAGCAAGATTAGTCTGCAAAGGATATGCACAAGAAGAAGGAATAGACTATGGGGAGACATTTTCTCCTATTGCTAAAATGGAAGGAGTAAGAACTCTACTTGCTTATGTTGCATACAAAGGTTTTAAAGTTTATTAGATGGATGTTAAATATGCATTTTTGAATGACATACTAGAAGAAGTTTACATAGAATAGCCAGAAGGTTCTGTTGATGATA
This sequence comes from Cupressus sempervirens, assembly GCA_028749045.1. Lineage (NCBI taxonomy): Eukaryota > Viridiplantae > Streptophyta > Pinopsida > Cupressales > Cupressaceae > Cupressus > Cupressus sempervirens. Next base: position 639,088,241 of record CM053793.1, read on the forward strand.
ATAATAAGAACATGGTATATAGACTGCATAAAGCTCTATATGGTTTGAAACAAGCACCAAGATCATGGTATGAAAGACTTCATACTTATCTTGTGAAGATTGGATTTGAAAGGACTGATGATAACAACAATCTGTACATAAATAATAAAAAAGGAAAAGATATTTTTTTATTTGAAATATTTGTTGATGATATCATATTTGGAGGTCAAGATGCTTTATGTAAGGATTTTGCAAATCAGATGAAGCAAGAATTTTAAATGTCTATGTTTGGAGAAATCAATTTATTTGTGGGTTTGCAAGTTTATTAGATGAAGTATGCTATATATATCCCTCAGTCAAAGCATGTCAAAGAAATATTGAAAACTTTTGGACTAGGAGATTCCAAACCAATAAGTACACCTATGGTGATAGGACATAAGTTGTCAAAGAATGATGATTCTACTAAGGTGAATCAAACATTATACAGGTCTATAATTGACAAATTGCAATATGTAGTACATAGAAAACCTAATATTACATCATCTATAGGGATAGTTGCAATATCCTCTACTAATCCTAGGGAGAATCATTTAATGGTTGTGAAGAGAACAATGAGATATCTAAAAGGAATAGAAGAGTTTGGTCTATACTACAAGAAGAATGAAAAGTTTGAATTAAGAGCCTACACAAATGCTAATTGGGATGGAAACATTGATGACAGAAAGAGCACCCATGGATGAGCATTTTTCTTAGGCAAGAGACAAGTTACATGGACTAGCAAGAAACAAAGTTGCACCTCACAATCTACTATTGAAGATGAATATGTTATTGTTTCTATAAACTGCACAAACATTGTATGGATCAAATAGCCTCAAAGGAATGAAGGATGACATCATAGAACTAGTGATACTTTATTGTGATAATACAAGTGCTATCAATATATCATAGAATCCAATAATGCACACAAAGACAAAGTACATTGCAATTAAGTATCATTATTTAAGAGAATTAGTTCAAGATAAATAGGTTAAGATGGAATATGTTAACATAAAGGAGAAAATTACTAATATCTTCACAAATCCATTACCTAAAGATGCTCCTGAATATCTAAAAGGTAAAGTAGGGGTGATACCCCAATCAAAGGCTATTTAAGTAACAAGAGGAGTGTCCTACATCAAATAAGCTAATGTTCATATAATACAAATTGATGTAGAGAATCTTACTTTAGGAACCACCTAAAGTAATCATAGAGCTAAAACTATAAATCAATGACATGAAAGGTGATAGAGGGAGAAATTGAAGAAACTACAAAAGCTTATGTCTATATATTTTAAGATGACAAGTTTTTGGTATATGTCTTTGTCATTGTTGTCAAAGAGGGAGAGATTTACTGATAAAGAGGGAGATACTCTACTAGTCAAGAGTCAAAGATCAAGAGTTAGAACAGATAGAGAGATTTATTGATTAGAAAAGGGAGAAAGATCACCATCACAGGGAGAAAGTATAAAAGTTGAGAAGTCTTACTGATCTTTAGAGGGAGATCAAATAATTGTTGATGTTGCTGATTAAAGAAGAGGACACATATATGATGAAATAAATCCTAATCTACCTAGTAAGAGGGGAATACAAGAAGGAACTCAAAGGGAGTTTTGTAACCTAATCAGAAGATGGAAGTTGTTGACGAACAAATTTGGATACAAGTTTCTTTTTGGTATTGACTTACTATTTTAACCAAGTTAGTTTGGTTGAACAAGATGTTCATCATTATTTGATTGACTTGGTTGATCAGTTTGGTTTGCCATCAATGCCAAAGAGGGAGATTTTTGAGATATGATTGAAAAAATCATTATTGAGAGAGGTTATTGAAAGAAAGAGATTTTTGAAGAAGACTATGTGTTTCAATCATTGTTTTATCACCGATGTCAAACTTTCCATTTGCTAGTAAGACAACTGCTTATAAGATTCAAGTACTATCATTTAGTTGATTGATGAAGAGGATTTGATCAATAAGATGTAACAAAAGCACCTAGAGAAAAGGTTGAGCTATGATTATGTAATGAAGTACAAGGATTAGTTAAGACAGTGATGACATGGTAATCAAATCAAGGTTACAAATGTTGGCTATACTAAGAAAGTTTAGAAGAACAAGTTACATGAAGTTTGTCTACCAAGCTTGACCAAGTGGATAGTAGGTGCCAAGCAAAGTTAGTGCAAGAAAAGCAGAAAGTCAGTTGGAGCTGAGTGAAAGAAAATTCTAGTGGATGCTAAGAAAGACAATTGATGTTGAGTAAAGTTTAGTTGATGCTAAGCAATGCAGTATGTGTTGAGCATCAGAAGGTTGATAATTCCAAGCTACTAAATTATGTTAAAAATTGAAGATTCACTGAATCTAAGCTGACAAGTTTTTTCTTGAAACTTGTGAACTAGGGGAAAGATAAGGTTATGAGCTAGTGGCACAGAACTTGATGTAAACAATTTTTGAGGCAAATTCAAATGGATTCTAGGAGAATTTTCTAGAAGAAACAAGATATGGGGTAGATACATTGTATCCTACCTAATCAATTTGAATCCTAAATTGGACAATGAGTGGGAAAATATCCTAATTTCCTCTTTATAGGAATGTCTAGTCATGAAGCTTGTCATGCATGAGAACCCAAGGAAGAGAAAGAATTAAGGGTTTTGCTTCATCAAGTGACCTAAAAAAAGAATTTTCAATGGCATGTTAAGAAAGAAGGCTTAAGGAGATATATACTTGAAGGGTGAATAAGCTGTCAGAACTGTAAAGTATGAAGGCCAAGAAAAATTGAGGACTGAATAGATATTTTTAATCTGTAAGAGAAGTTGTAAGTTTTATCAGATCAAAGCTCTACTATTACTCTCTAATAATTGTATCAGTCTAGGGTAAATCCTTTGGATTAAGGTTTACCTAACATTCATTTTTAAATCCTTTAATTGGGTGGCATTCCAAGTGAATAGCCTAAAGTCCTCTAATAATGCTCACTTTTAATAGGGTGATTGAAATCCCTAAATCGGGTCACATTTAACAATGTGTATTGTAACCTACAACAACATTGGCCTTTCACAGGGCATCACTTCAAAAGAGTGAAAAGGAGTAGCATGTTACTAGTGGTTTTTTCAAAATTGAGTTTCCACATAAATCATTGTATCAAGTGTTGATGAATCTATTATGTTTCATGCTTTACATCTCTACAAGTTGATTTGACAATAACCTACAAGTTTTAGGGATTTCTTAACATTAATGGATGCATGCATGGGTATGAAATTTATATGGGTTCACTAAGCTATGCAAAGTTTTATTTATACATCTAGACCTTAGATAATTGATTCACCGCCACCCCCTAGTTATTCTAAAGTATTCCAACAAGCTCCAATTAACTTTTTTCTTGACTTGTACTGATTTTTCTCAGTGCCTACTATCCACTCAATCAAGCTTTATAGACAAACTTTATTATACTTTTTATTCTGAACTTTCTTAGTGTAACCAACCTTTGCAACCTTAAGTAGATTATCAATGCATTATGTTACCACTATCTTAGTTGATTCTTGTACTCATTTCCATATCATAACCTAACCTTTCCTATAGGTGCTATTGTTACATCTTTTGATAAAATCCTCTTCATCAATCAAATAAGTGATAGTACTTGAATTATGTAAGCAATTGTCCTACCAGAAAATAGCAAGTTTGACATCAATGACAAAACAATGATTGAAACACATTTATCATACCTGTATCAATATGTTGTCAATAATTTCCCTTTTCAACACTGTTTGACTCTACCTTATAAATGACTAAGTGGTTGACACTAATAGATAATAATAGTTACAGAGAACAATAATAATATAATATATTTTTGGTCAACAATGATAATATTAAAAAAATGATACCAACAGGGTTCTAGGATTTTGTCAAGGTAACATCTAATCCTTCTTGAACTATATAAAATATAATTCAAGAAGCTAGAAGTATGCTAAGAACTTTGGAGAACCATTTTATTAATCATTCTTATCATGAGTCAAACATGGTTGTTGACTCTCTTTCTAAGAATAAGTGAAGACCAACTAGAAGATGAGATGGCAAGGTGATGTGTATTGTTAGAATAATTTAGAATAACTGAGAGGGGGGGTGAATCAGTTATCTCAAGTCTAGATGTACCAATTGAAATTTTAAATACCTCAAATACATCAAATCTAAACATTCAATAGCTCAGCCTCTATAGAAAATATTATTAACATAAACTTGTAGTCCACTATCTGAATAGTAAAAACCATGCAATATGTAAAACATTAACAGTAAAATATCTCAAAATAAATTCACACAAGTATGATACCAAGATTTAACATGGAAACCCAATTTTGGAAAAACCACTAGTAACATGTCACCATTTTTTCACTCTTCTAAAGTGAGCTTTGTTAGGAGCCAACCCTATTAAAAGTTACAAATACATTATTAAATGTGACCTTGTAAAATGATTTAATCACCCTAGTAGGAGTGTTCTTGTTAGAGGAATCAAGAAAATTTTATTAGAATGTCAACTTGATTAAAGGATTTATATATTACTATTAGGTCAACCTTGATTAAAGAATTTTAAAACTAATACAATGGTTTGCAAGTAACAGTAGGCTGATCTGAAAAATACAACTCACATAAAAAATATAGATCACAATTCAATTCATATTTTGATCCACTAACTAGCCTCCATTGTCAAATCTATCTCTGATCTACTTGGCAACCCTTCAAGAAATCATACTTCACCTCTTCATATTTTCTCTTACCCTCCTACTCAAGTTCTCTAATCAATAGCATCAATAAATACTCCAACCTTATTAGGTTAGCCCTTCACCTCCTAAAATAGGTAATTCTAATATTATTCAGCTTAAACATCATTGTAGATCTTAGGATTTGGTTAGATTCATTGAAACCTTCCATCATTTCATCTCCTCTTTTCTCTTCTAGAAATTTTTCCAAACTTCTCCTTGAATTCTTAAATAGAAACACTCAAACATAATTTCCCTTAAAAAAAATTATCTACTTCATCCATCCTTATCTTCAACATGCTTTACATATTCTAATAAATCAACTATGTCAACTAGAAATTAGGATTTCCTCATAATCTATCAAATGTTGTCCTCAACCAACACTGTAATCAGACACTCAGTCATCACTAGATTACTTAGTTGCTAACTATTCTTCTTGGTACATTTAATGACCCTCAATCAATATTGATGCATGGTTGGTACTATATATTCTTGGCTTACACTGGTGCTTGGTCAACACTAGCATCACTTGGCATGAACTTCAATCTCCTTAATATTTTTCTCTTTTGCTCAGTCAAGCATATGTATTTGGTCATTCTTTGATCACTTCTTCTAGGATTTAGTACATCTGTCTTCCCCACTTAGGTTATGATTAAACAATCACATTATCTTATCAATGTCTAACTAATCATGTTCCTATTACAATTTTGCATAAGTCAACCTTTCCTTTAGGTCTTTTTTTTAATGTCCTTCTCAAATCCTCTTCTTCAATCATCTTGATATGTTCCTATACTTAGATAGAAACTGGTTTATCAATAAGGTTTGGAAACAATTATAATATAACAATTGTCTCAATTCTAATTTCCAACAATCTCCTTCTTTGGCATTTCTGGCAACACCTCTAGTTACCATGTAATCCAAAAAATATAATACTTTGAGCATCTCCCTCTATGTTCAATATCATATATTCATTAATATCCTTAGTTTCATTCTAATTCTCATCCATGCAACTCTGATATAAAACACATAGACCTCCTTTATTTCTCCCTCTTTGCAACACCTCTTCATTAATAACTCTTTCTTCATATGGTAACTATATATTATCTACCTTATATTCTAGTTGACATTATCTCCCTCTTTGACAATAATACCAAAGACACTTCATCTTTTCATACATCTTTATCATGTAGATATCTTCATGGTAATACTTCTAAATCTTATTCACCATCTATCATCTTGTCTTATGACTAATACAACATCATGTTCTTATAACATCACTACTTTAGGTATCTCCTAAAGTATGAATTTATGCATCAACTTGTAAGATTTTATGATCAACTCCTAGAATGCTGAGATCCATCTTAGCTTAAGTATCCTTAGCTAGGGGAATCGCCCCTAATTTACTTCTTACATACTCATGTGCATCCTTAGGTAAAGCCTTCATGAAATTATTAGCTATTTTCTCCTTGTGGATCACATACTCCAATCTCACTTCTTTATCATAAACCAATTCTCTCAAGTAATGATACTTGATAGCAATATGCTTCGTCTTTTTGTGCATTACAGAGTTCTTTGATATATTTATAGCACTTTTGTTGTCACAATATATAACAATAGGATTAGTGATCTCTTCCTTCATACCTTTCAACAATTTCTCAATCCACACAATGTTTGAACAATTTACTACTACTTTTATGTATTCATCTTTTGTTTTTTATTGAGAAATGTAATTTTTCTTCTTTCTTGTTCAAGAAACTAATCTCTTTCCTAAAAAGAAAGCTCCACCACTTGTACTTTTTTTTCATCAACATTATCTACCCAATCAACATCTGTGTACACTTTTAGTTCAAACTTGTCATTTTTCTTTTAATATAAGACATAATCATCTATTCCTTTTGGATACCTCAATATTCTCTTTACTACCATCATATGATTCTCTTTAGGATTTGTTAAAAACCTTGCAACAATCCTAACTACTAGTGCAATATCAAGTCTATTGTGAACAACATATTGTATCTTTCCAGTCATTGATCTATACAATATTTGGTTCAAATCAGTTGAATCATCATTCTTAGATAGTTTATGTCTTGTAGCCATGGGTATGTTGACTAGTCTTGAGTCTTCCATTACAAAAAAAAAAATTTATCTCCTTGATATACTTTGATTGAGTAAACTTGGCTTCATCCAATATACTTGTAAACCAACAAATAATTTGATCTCACTAAATATAGACATTTAAAATTCCTTATTCATCTCTTCCACAAATGATTTTCATAATGCATCTTGTCCTCCAAATATGATATCATCCACAAATATTTCAGCTAACAATATCCCTCTATCACTTTTAGTCTTCAAGTATAGATTATTGTTATCATTAATTCTAGCAAATCCAATCTTTATCAAATAAATGTGCAACCTTTCATACCATGTTCAATCCATATAGAGATTTGTGTACTTTACATACCATGTTCTTCTTGTTGGAATCAATAAATCCTTCTAGTTGTTAAATGTAAACCTTTTCTTCTAGTATTCCATTTAGAAATGTAGATTTGACATCCATTTGGTACACTTTAAATCCTTTATAAGCACAATATGAAAGTAGTGTTCTAACTCCTTCCAATCTTGCGAGTGGGGAAAATGTTTCTCCATAGTCAATACTTTCTTCTTGTGCATATCTTTTGCATACCAATATAGCTTTGTTCCTTATGAATTATCATTTTCCATTTAGCTTGTTTGTGAATACCCACTTAGTTCCAATAGAATTCTTGTCTTTTGGTCTAGGTACCAGTGTCTAGGTTTTGTTCTTCTCTATCTATTAAATTTCCTTATTCATTGCTTGAATACAATCTTCATTATCCAAAGAATCCTTTATAGATTTAGGTTCAATCTAAGAAAGTAGACATGTAACACTTCTAACTCTTCTCCTTGTCATCACTCTAGAGTCTTTGCTTCCAATGATTTGTTCAAGTGCATGATGTCATCTCAAATACTTTGCTAGTATAGGTTCTTTCCATCTTTCTTCTTGAACAGGTTCATCTTGAAAATTGATTTCGTGTTCATTTTATATTTTTGCTTCTAGTTCTAGTTTAGGTTCTACTTGCTTGGCATTTTCTTCCTGATGTTTTACATCTTCTTAATATAGCTTGCTATCATTCTATTGATGCTTGACACCTGCAATCTATTGCTCGGTAACCTATTGTTGCAACTCATCATTTACATTTTTTTCCCTTGGTAGCTTTATTCTCTAGTTTAGGTAAGGTGCAGGGAACACTTTCATTAACATATATGAATATGTTATAGTATTGAAGTTTAGTCTTACACTGAACTTCATTCTTTTCTGCATATTCATTAACTTTCACATTTGCACTTTCCACAACTTTTTTAGTGTTAGAGTTTAAACACTTATAAGCTTTCCTCTTAGTGGAATATCCTAGGAATATACCTTCATCACTTTTAGCAACAAGTTTTCCATTTCATTTTCCTTCAATATATAAAATTTTCTTACAAAGACTTTAAAATATTTTACATTAGGTGCACACCCATACCATAATTCAAAGGGTGTAAATTGTGTACCATTCTTGACTTGTACTTGGTTCAAATTGTAGATTGTTGTACTTACAACTTCTCTCCCATTTTTTTTGTGACACATTCTTCTCCATCATCAATGTTTTGGCACAATCCATGATTGATATGTTTCTCCTTTCAACTATTCCATTTTGAGGAGTCCTAGGTGCTAATATCTACCTTTTGATTTCTCTATCATTGTAGAATATATTGAATTCATTAGAGATAAACTCCCTTCCTCTATCAAATCTCAAACACTTCAAAATCTTACCTATTTCCTTTTCACCTCTTTCCAAATACCACTTTAAAAATTGAAAAAGCATCATATTTCTATTTAACAAGCATCACAATTGTCTTTCTATAATAGTCTTCAACAAATAAAATGAAATATTTTTCACACAATAGATTTGCACACCAATGGGTCCCCAAATGTTAGTATGAACTAATTCCAAAATATAATTAGACGAGTATGTCTTGCTCTTGAAACTAGACTTAGTCATTTTTCCCAATTAACATTGTTTACACATAGTGTTATTAGGTTTCTTCAATCTTGGACATCCTCTTACTCTTTTTGTCTTACTAATTATTACCAAATTATCAAAATTCACATGAGATAACCTCTTATGTCATAACCATATAACTTCATTTTGTCCAAACAAACATGTCTCATCATATAAATATAGATAGAACAATTTACCTCTTGTTTCATCACCACTTCCAATTAGTTCACTAGTAGCATCAAATATCTTGCCCTTCTTCTAATGGAAATCAAATTTGCATCTTGATTTGTTGAACTATGAGATACTCAACAAATTATAGTTAAGTCCTTCAACATGATAAATATTGTCACATTTTATCTTATCAGTTAGTTATATTAATCCTTTACCTTTCACAAGACATGATGTATCATTACCAAACCTAACAAAACTATATTTGTATAATCCCATTCTCTCAAACTTACTTTTATCACTAGACCTATGATGTGAGTAGCCACTATCAACTATCCATCTATAACCTTTACTCACATATGAAATTAATGCAATTTTCTCATCTACATTAGAATCTTCTTTCGTAGAAACATAGATAACTTCTTCATCATTACTATCAAAATCATTGTTAATTTCTTCTTAAAAAATATAACAAGATTTATTAGGTTTGTCTTTGTAGTCCTTGTTTCTCCTATTGTCTCAGTAATCTTTTATACCTTTTTACTTTCTTTCCCTTCTCTCATCCATGTCTTCTCTTTTAGGATATCTTGCAGCAAAATGACCAACTTTGTTACATGAAAAATATATTATAGGAAGTTTAACTTTGTATTTTCCTCTACCTCTTGCAAGTCTTCTTGTCATCAACACTTCAAGCTCATCAAGATCATCATCAAAAAAATCATTGTCAGTAATCACATACTTTCCTTTTTCTTTCATACTAAGAACTAGTTGAGACTTAAAAGCATATTCAATAATGATAGGAGTAAAATTATCAAAATTTGACAATTCAAAAGTCGTAGGCCTACAACTGCACCTTCCAAAGTTAGACTATTACTAGGGGTACAACTTAGTTCTTGTATTGTGAAAACTCTAATAGCATAAATAGGAAGTAGAGTTTTCAATACCTTGTTGATGATAGTCTCATCATAAATCTTTCCATTTGATCCTCTTAAAATATTTACCACCTCTTTGATTCTTCCATAATATTGTACAATATTATCTCCTTCTACCATTCTCATTTTATCAAATTTACCTCTTAAGCTTTCTGATTTTGCTCTCAAAAAATTTGTGTTTCCTCCATAGATAGTCTACAATGTAACCCACATGTGCTTAGTATAGTGCACTACTTTATGTCATCAAACTTGGCATAGCTTGGGGTTAATACAATCTGCAACATTTCTTGATTATGTTATTGCTTCTCTTTTAGCTAATGTGTTGTTAAGGGTTTTGGCATCTCTACATATGCATTCTCTACATAATATATTGCTCCTTCTTGAATTCCTACTAGTTTCAACTTCAACAAACTTTGACATGCAAGGAATTTCTCTTTGTTCAAACTTGGCACTTCCTTTTTTAACATCTTGATCTTTAACTTCAAGTACCTTCAGACATTTCTCTACAAGCACCAATTCTCTGATACTAGTTGTTAGAATTATTTAGAATAACTAAGAAGATGGGTTGAATCATTTATCCTTATGTCTAGATGTACCAATTGAACTTTTAAACACTTCAAATGCTTTAGATCTAAACAATCAATAGCTTGGTCTCCATATAAAATAATCAATAACATAAACTTGTAGTTCACTATCCTAATAGTAACAAACTTGGAGAATGTAAAAAATTAACAATAAAAATCTCAAATGACATACACACAAGTATGACACTAGGATTTAACATGGAAAACTAATTTGGGAAAAAATACTTTTAACATGTCACCAAATTTTCACTCTTTTGAAGTGAGCTATGCTAGGATCCAACATTGTTAAATACAACCTTCTTAAGTTATTTAATCACCATGTTAGGAGTGGCCTTGTTAGATTACTCAAGAACATTCCATTATAATTTCACCTTGATTAAAGGATTTACATATGAGGTGAGTGCACCAGATTGTGGTGTCAAAAAGATGACTCCTTTTTTTTTCTAGTTTTAAAAAGTCTGTACACGCTATAGCATGTACGTGCTATGGCTTGGGATACCCAAGCCATAATGCGTATGCACTTTCTAAAACATAAAAAAAATTATAAATGGGTTGCAAACCCATAGCCCATTTCATTTTCACTCTATTTTGCAAGGATTTCATAGCCACAATGCATACGCAAGTTGAAGGAATTAAAGATTTTTTCCACTCGCCTCCTCAAAATGCCTCCTTGTTGTTGAAGTTCAAGATCGAGATCATGCCATATATTTTCGACTATTGTTTTTGCATTGTTTTGTAGGTTTTTCTTCAATTTTTCTTTAAATTTGTTTATATATTTAGATTGCAATTGATTTCTTATTAGGAAATGTGAATAATGAACTAGAAAATCCCCAAAAAGATCAAAACCAAAACCCTCAACAAGATCCAAATGAAAACTCTCCACAAGATGAGAATCAAAACCCTTCGCAATAAGAACAAGAAATTCTGCAACCTACACCGATTGGAAGATCTCATCCTAACACACAAGACAACATAATAAATGAAATAGAAAGAGGGAAAAAATGAATTACAAGAACTCATTGGTAGGTTGAAAGCTTGTGGAAAAGCCAATCCAATGAGAGCACAATTGACATCCTCCTTCGAGTCCATTATGACCCATGTATCTTCAATTAGTGGTCAATTAGATATTTGGCATGTTAAGAGGGAGGAACAAAAAAGATATTATGCAAACAAATTATCATATCAAGATGTAAGAAAAAAAGATATACCAAAAGGTAGCATTTGTGCATTGTTTAGAAAGCCTGGTGAATGAAATACTATTAAAGAGACAACTAAATGGTTCCCCATCCATTGGTGTATACACGTTGGTATTAGAAATAATTTTTGGGATAGATGGTGGATGGTCTTTGATACCCCTCCCTAACATAATCACGAGGTCCCAATGCATTTCTTAAGGAAATTGTATTATAAATTTTTCCTTGGGGAGATCCCCAATTATTTTGATATATTAGAATCTCAGCGTAGAGGTGGGGGGTCATCATTTGAGAGGCCAAGGGCACGTCATGACCCTAACATAGTTAGGGCACCTATTGTTAAGCCATAGAGTGAGCATGTGATTATTCTCTTAGTTATGAAGGAACATGTAGAGGTCAGCACTCTAAGGACTATTAATGCTTTGACACAGACCCTCATTCATTACATGAGTCCATTAGTTGAGGAGGAGCCTTCTGTGCATCGCGGTCACATGTGCACATCATCTAGATCCTTATGCACATTTGGGAGTCATGTTGAAGATAGTATGGATGATGGGCTAGTCACTAATCAGTTCCTAAATGAGACATTTGGCATTGACACATAGGTAAATTACAATTATAATAAACTAATTTGATCACATTTCATATGTATAGTGAATGATTAATTAATTAGCATGTATTGACATTGTTCAAAATTTAGGGTTAGAGTGTTGGTGGCCCTAGTAGAGATCCCCCAACCCCATTTTTCATCTCGTCAATGAGTCCAGAGGTATGTATCAATTTAATCATTCAAATTAATAGATGTATTTATTAAGTAATGATATGAAGGATTGAGAAAATTTTTTATGCATGTGCATTAGTTCTCTACTGGACCATCGACATTCACTAGGGACTCTGAGCCTAGGCATGATACGAGCTTTGTAGAGGTACATTTGTTTCATGTTAATTTAATTCATTTGATTATATTTGTTTCATGTTAATTTAATTCATTTGATTATATTTGTTTCATATTTCATGTTACATGTAATGTGTATTGTATGACATGCAGCTCTTGACATCTGAGACTCCTCCTCATCTTCAACAGTCCATCAATCATGGAGTGGCTGCAACTATGGCTAGTTCAGAGCCATTGACTAAGGTATGAAAGATTTTTCTTGATTTTAGTTGTTGTTTATAATAGTTAGTATCAAAATTTATAATTTTATTTATAATTGATTAAATTGATTGAATTGTTGTAGGGTCTTGTTACACCTAATCGTCTGTGAGCCTTTGAGGTGTACTTGTAGAGCGACTATTTGATGGTGGTAAGAAAATAATTAATTTTGTGTGTACATATATTTTATTTCAATGTATAATAATTATTGATTCATATCTACTTTGTTTGTGTTAGGTTGAGTTAGAGAAGAGCCTAAAGAAGATGACAAGCAAGCATGTGAGGAAGACCCCATCATCCCCATCATCTCCCTCCACATGATGACTGAAGACCTATAGAGATTTTTTTCCTTCCTCTTGTGGGAAGGAGAAGATATAGTTGATAGAAACACATGCATAGGCATTAGTGGACATATTCAATATACATTTGATGTATATATGACATTTTATATTTGATGTACGACATATATTTGATGCATGACATTATTAGACTTATGACATTATTGGTTAATATATGATATGTCTATTCATGTATGATATAATTGGTTATCATAATATATTATGTGTTTGTTAATGTATGACATGATTGGTTATCATTTTATATTATATGTTTATTCATGTATGACATTATTGGTTATCATAATATATTATATGTTCGTTCATGTATGACATTATTGGTTATCATAATATATTATGAGGTTGCATGGGTACTTGTACCCACACCCATAGTACTTGTACCCACGTACCCAAGTACCAAGTACATGTATCCCAAGTACTGGGTACTCAGTGGAGAGCATCATAGCTAAGGACCTTGATTGAGATTTTTGATTATTTTTTTCAATTTTTTGTTTTTGTATCAGCTCGTTGTTTATCAAGCTTAATTCAATACCTACTTAGTTCAAAACTTTGATAGAATATTGATTAACAATAGAATTTATCACTGTTCAAGCATAAGTTTATCATTTCCAATATGTCATCATCATATGATTTATGATCTTGTTCATGTTTAAAGTTTTCTTTCTCTGTTATTTGTTTATCAAGCTTAATTCAATACCTAATTAGTTTGAAACTTTGATACAATGTTGATAAAAAATAAACTTTATCAATGTTAAAGCTAGAAATTTATCATTTGCAATATGTCATTTTCATATGATTTATGATCTTCTTGTTCATGTTTAAAGTCTACCTTCTATGTTATGCATCTAAACATTTATCATAAATTATTATTACAAACATATAACAAATCTAAAATTGAAAACAATACATTACATTTGCAAACTTTATCAATGTTCTTTATTTGAAAAATCATTGTCATGACTCATAAATTCAGGTTTTCTACAAATATAAAAGTATAATTAAAAATAAAGTTTGACATACCCAAGGACCCCCCTTCCCTATTATAAAAAATAGTTGTACCTGTACCCGTACCTGTACCCTAAGTACCCCTGTCCCCATGCAACCTTGTATATTATACGTGGATCTTGGTGTTTTCTCTACACCTATGTGGTCTATAGAATCTCTTGGTACTTAGAACATCCCCTAACCTTGCCCAACCTCCTCACCAAGTTAACTGATCCAAACCTGCAACATCACTCCCTTACTCTTCTAGGAATACTATCCCTCCAAAGGTTTTATAGGTCTACTAGGGCACCACATCACTCCCCAGTTCAACCAAGGTTTCCATGATGTCCTAAGGTATTATTTGAACACTTATACTATGATTGAATGGATAAGAACAATGGGTTTGTACCCAATTTCAAGATTTATTCACAAAAGGGCTACAAGGAGAGCCCCTAATTAGGCCTCTACTTGGATTTCTAGGGCCAATAGATCCTTTGTCTTAGAGTTTCAACACCTCTATCCTTAAGAAAAATTGATAAATAGGACCCATGCTCAAGGATTTTTAGGGTCTCAGGGTGCCTACAGGCTGTACAACAAAAATAACAAAATTGAGGGTTTGGTAGGGTTTTCTTGGCTGCCTATTGTCCCCACTTTTAAGACACCTTCCACAATTCATCAAGACTCCTCCTCCACAAGTTATAACCTCATCATATGCCTCTTCAATCCCTTAGAAGTTCAAGTCTTCATTCTTCAAGCTTTTCTCTTGAGAGCTCTTTCTTTGCTAATAGTCCCTAGCCAGGAATTGCCTAGCTCACCTAGGGCTTGGTCAAAGAATTCTTTGCACTCAATTTTAGGGAATTTTCTTGAATAATATAATATATTAGGTTCTATAGAATTGAAATCCAAAAGACCATGGAATTTCCATAGTGGAGACAAGACTTACAACCCTTTCATGATAGACAACTCCAAAACTAGCAGCAAACATGTATCTTTGAAGAAATTTACAAAACCTTTCAAAACTTGGTCACAAAATATAACTAATGCATATAAAATGAAAAGTAAACAATAAAAAAAGTAAAACATGCAACAAAATGATAATAGCCACATGATTTTCCTCCAAACAAGATAAAAAACTAGTAAAATATGTGCTAAAATAGTCACAATCTGCTACATACATTCCAACAGTACAGATTCATACAAGAAATGAGTTGCCAACCCTTGATTAGGGTTCCTCCAAGAATAAATATATTTCTCCTTGTGTTAGAGATAGGTTTTAGGGATTTTTCAAAGCTTCTTTTCAAAGTAGGTCTTTTAGCAACAATTGGAAAAAGTTGCTCAGCAACTTTTAAAAATTGCAAGCAATTTTGGGGCAATTTTTATTGCTTGGGTAGTCTTGTTTTGACTCACATTTCAAGACCATGCTATGCCTTTCCAAAACATCCTTGGGAGTTAAAATTTAACTATCTTGCTTCACCTAAGAATCCCCAAACTCATAATAACATCCCTTCGATAAGGTGGCAGATTTACATAACATTATAGTGTTCATGCACTTTGGTCTTCTAAACAAGTAGTCCACCTTGAAAGGTTCTTTTAATGCACATCCATGCCTAAAATGTAATAAAAAATCCTAAATTAAACTTCCCCCAAAAAAGAGCTAAGAAGGATACCAACCCAAAGTCAAGGTACCATTCTCAACAGAGACTAAAGAGGAAACTTTAAGACCTATCCTAGCTTGGACACACAAGCATGAGCTAAATGCCCTTATTGTATTCACATACTTCTTCAGAGAAGTTCATCACACCAAAAATGATATGATGGGAGCCTTGAAAGGGTGCTCCTAAACCACCTTCCAAGAGATTCTTCAACATCATATAAGTGAAACTTCCAACATCCTATGACTATATTTTCTTTGCAACAACATGTAATTGGTTGATTTTTGGACAACTCTTCACAAAGGGAAGTGGTTATGTTTCAAACCCATGAAATGACTATTAAGACAACCAAGAAGATCATTAACATCTTCCACTAACTCCATTCAAAGATAACATGCAGCTATATATGGTGTAATGACTCTCAAAACACTTATTGAGTCAACTTATTAACAAAATCAACAAAAAAAGGAAAATCATTAGGACTAAGGCAATTTGGGTTTATAGGTGACCTCAAGTTCCTTGACCTTACAAAAAAGGATTACCTTATTACCATAAAAAATATAACATGTTCAAAATGATGTGTATGATCACCCCTTTACCTTCTATCATGAGTTTCCATCATTAGATGAGATGACATATCCAGTTGCCATAGTCAAAGATTGCTGCCCTATGGCATTTAGTGACTCTTACAGATGATTCAATTGGGTGTGCCTAAGAATGTTTGAACACTCAATAGGACATGACAAGCTTGGGGCTAATGTTTACCTAGCTATCTAGAGCTAACAAAATAGACAGTTCAATCCCACGATGAAAGGTGAGAGAGATTTGGTAGTTGGCAACTTTGTACTAGCCAACACTATAGGTTTCAGCATCACCTGAGATGGCATCACAAAATCAAAATAGAATAAGTTCATCAAAAAATGAGAGAGTTTATTATAGGTCTTTACAACATGGTCCTATAGCACCTATAATTGCATCCATACCTCACACGGGCTCTGAGATATGCCCCCTCAAAGATCACTGACCTATGGCATTTAGTGACCCTTAGGGATGTTTTAGTTTGGCATGCCCAAGAATGTTTGAGTGCTCAATGAGATGGGACAAGTTTGGGGCTAGGGTTTACCTAACCACTTAGAGCTAATGGAATAGATAGTTTGGTCCCACGACAAATAGTGAGGGGGATTTGGCAGTTGGCAACTTTGTATTGGCCAACACTATGAGTTTCAACATCACCTAAGATGGCATCGAAAAATCAACACAGAGTAAGATCTCCAAAAAATGAGAGAGGTTATTGTAGGTTTCCACAACATGGTCTAATATCACTTAGAATCACATCCATACTTCACACGAGCTCCAAGATATGCCCCATCAAAGATCATTGCCCGATGGCATTTAGTGACCCTTAGGGGATGTTTTAGTTCGGCATGCCCGAGAATGTTTGAGCACTCAATAGGATGGGATAAGCCTGGGGCTAGGGTTTACCCAGCCACCTAGACCTAACAAAATAGACAGTTCAATCCCACGATGAATAATGAGGGAGATTTGGCAGTTGGCAACTTTGTACTAGCTAATACTATGAGTTTTAGTATCACTCAAGATGGCATCACAAAATCAAAATGGAGTAAGATCTCCAAAAAAAAAAGAGAGAGGTTATTCTAGATCTCTACAATATGGTCCTATGGCACTTGGAATGGCATCCATACCTCACATGAGCTCTAAGATATTCCTCGTCAAAGATCACTTCCCTATGGCATTTACAGACCCTTAGGGATGTTTTGGTTTGGCACGCTTGAGAACGTTTGAGTGCTCAATGGGATGGGAAAAGCTTGGGTCTAGGGTTTACCTAGCCACTTAGAGCTAATAGAATATAAAGTTTTATCCCATGATGAACGATGAGGGAGATTTGGCAGTTGGCAACTTTGTACTAGCCAACACTACGAGTTTCAGCATCACCCAAGCTGGTGTCGCAAAATTAAAATAGAGTAAGATCTCCAAAAAGAGAGAGAGGTTATTGTATGTATCTGCAATATGGTCCTATAAACACCTAGAATCTTATACATACGTCACACGAGCTCTAAGATATGCCTCATCAAAGATTGATGCCCTATGGAATTTAGTGACCCTTAGGGACATTTTGGTTTGGCATGCCCAAGAATGTTTGAGCGCTCAATAGGATGGGATAAGCTTGGGGCTAGGATTTACCTAGCCACCTGGAGCTAATATAATAGACAATTTGATCCCATGACAAATGGTGAGGGAGATTTGGCAATTGGTAAATTGTATTGGCCAACACTACGAACTTCAACATCACCAGAGATGGTCTCACAAAATCAAAATGGAGTAGGATTTCCAAAAAGAGAGAGAGGTTATTGTAGGTCTTTGTAACATGGTCCTATAGCACTTAGAATCACATCCATACCTCACATAAGCTTTGAGCTATGCCCCATCAAAGATCGTTTCCCTATGGCATTTAGTGACCCTTAGGGACATTTCAGTTTGGCATGCTCAAGAATGTTTGAGCACTCACCAAGATGGGATGAACTTGGGGCTAGGGTTTACCTGGCCACTCAGAGCTAATGGAATAGAAAGTTCAATCCCATGATGAATGGTGAGGGAGATTTGGCAGTTGGCAACTTTGTACTGACCAACACTATGAGTTTGAGCATCACTCGAGATGGCATCACAAAATCAAAATAGAGAAATATCTCCCAAAAGCAAGAGATGTTATTGTAGGCCTCCACAAGATAGTCTTATAGAACCTAGAATTGCATCCATACCTCACATGAGCTCTAAGGTATGCCCCGTCAAAGATCGCTACTGTATGGCATTTAGTGACCCTTAGGGATGTTTTAGTTCAGCATGCCCAAGAATGTTTGAGCACTCAACAGGATGAGATAAGCTTGGGGCTAGCATTTACTTGGCCACCCAGAGCTAATAGAATAGATAGTTTGATCCCATGATGAATAGTGAGGGAGATTCGGTAGTTTACAACTTTGTACTGGCCAACACTACGAGTTTCTGCATCGCTTGAGATGGTGTTGCAAAATCAAAATGGAGTAAGATCTCCAAAAAGTGAGAGAAGTTATTGTAGGTCTCTACAAAATGGTCCTATAGGACCTAGAATTGCATCCACACCTCACACGAGATCTAAGATATGCCTTATCAAAGATCACTGCCCTATGGCATTTAGTGACCCTTAGGGACATTTCAATTCGGCATGCCCGAGAACTTTCAAGCACTCAATGAGGCTGAATGAACTTGAGGCTAGGGTTTACCCAACAACCTGAAGCTAATGGGACAATTCGATCCCACCACAAATGGTGATGGAGATTTGGTAGTTGGAAAATTTGTACTGGCCAACACTATGAGTTTCAGCATCACCTGAGATGGTGTTGCAAAATCAAAATGGAGTAAGATCTCCAAAAAGTGAGAGAGGTTATTGTAGGTCTCTACAACATGGTCTTATAGGACCTAGAATCACATCTCTACCTCACACAAGCTCCGAGATATGCCCTGTCAAAAAAAATTGCTCTATAGCATTTAATGACCCTTAGGGATGTTTCAGTTCAGCATGCCCAAGAACATTTGAGTGCTCAATGGGATGGGATGAGCTTGGGGCTAGGGTTTTCTTGGCCACCAAAGCTATCAAAATAGACAATTTGATCCCACGATCAATGGTGAGGGAGATTTGATAGTTGACAACTTTGTACTAGCTAATACTACAAGTTTCAACATCAACCAAGATGGCATCACAAAATCAAAATAGAGTAAGATCTCCAAAAAGTGAGAGGTTATTGTAGGTCTCTACAACACGGTCCTATAGCACCTAGAATTGAATCCATACATCACACGAGCTCTGAGATATGCCCCATCAAAGATCATTGCCTTATGACATTTAGTGACCCTTGGGGACATTTTAGTTGAGCATGTCCAAGAATGTTCAAGCACCCAACATGATGGGATGAGCTTGGGGCTAGGGTTTACCTAGCCACTTGGATATAACATAATAGATAGTTTGATCCCACAACAAACGGTGAGAGAGATACAAGCAAGATATGTATGTGTAGGCCACATTGTGCAAGATATGAGAAAAAGTTGCTAATTACACCAAATTGAGTCTTTTTTATTTTTTGGTCAAGATAGCCTAGGATTAGGTGTTTTTAGTTATTTTTTAATAGTTTGAAACCTTTTCCAAGTCCTAGAAGTGAAATCTAGTGAACTTTGCATTAGTTGCACTTTTTGTGCAAAATTACAAAAGATGTAAAAGTTGCTAAAAAATGCAAATTTGACTGGAAACCTTCTAACCTTAAAAAAAATGTTTCTCATGCTCATATACCTGAGCATGGATAGTTACAAATTCCCAAACTTCCATTTGCAACTTTTTTGCAAAAATTGCAAAAGTTTCTCAAGCAACTTTTTGAGCAACATTGCAACTATGCATTTACAAGACTTGGGAAGCTAGGATACTCAATTTGGGCATGACCCCTCAATCTTCTCATTGAAATATACTAATTATCTTAACAGAACAAAAAAAATCTCATTGCCACCTTTAAATGGAGACTTCAGCTTAAATGGAGATTGTCAGTTCCCAAACATGTCCCAGTCAAGTAGATGACTGGTTTAGAAAGGAACCAGTATGAAATGGGGTTGTAGAAATGAACTCAATGCTTAGAAAGGTTTTTCAACACTAAAATAACTTATTTCCAAATTCTTAGCCCTTCACTAATTCCCAAACTCTCGCCATTCACAAATTAACATGCTACAAGAGGTCAAATCCTTCATGGTACTTGACCTAGGGCTTGATTGGAAAAATCACAAAATACATCCTCCAATCTTGAAACCCTGGAATCTTAAAAAGGACCTTACTAAATACCATTTCCCAAGTGGGAATGAAATTTCAACCAAGGAAATTGTAGTTAGAGGCCCATTTTTGCTGTGTGCACCAAAATGCTGTTCTAAAAACGTAGTTTCACTAAAATGTAATAACTTGAGTTAGAAAACATGTAGAATGATGAGAGCAGAAGAAAAAGAAAGCTGATTCAAAGCTCTATCTAAAAAATCCATCACATCTTGTGTAAAAGTCCATACATTTTGTGTAGCATGCAAACAACAATAAAAATGACTTGAAAATTGAATTTCTTTCTTTGCAACTTATTTCAATCCATATATTAATGCCCTCGAAACCTCAAAAATGAGGTATTTATCTTCTATGTATATTTTAATGGTTAGAACCAATACTTTAATAGTTATAACCCTTTTCCCACTAAGTTGCAAATTTGAGCAACTTTTACAACTTTCAACAATGCAACTTTGCACAAAAAGTGCAATTTTTACATTTTTCAATTGATTCCACTTCTAGGACTTGGAAAAGGTTCCAACATACCTAAAACCAACTAAAAAAAACCCATTCCTAGGATTTCTTGACCAAAAATATTAAAAATTCTGAGTTTGCCTAATGACCAACTTTTACTTATAAATTGCATAAAGTGCCTTAAGCATAAAAAATGATGCCTTTCTTTGACAACCATGGACTTCTCATCCAAGGGTTATTTATTCTAGCCTAAGTAGATTAAAAAAAATGAAAATAAAAATATAAACCAAGTTCCTTGGTGCTCTATACCAGGAACATAGCTGCAAACATGAATGAAAAGAGAACAATGACCATGGACACATTGAGATTGGTGAAATGCAGCAATAAAAATCTTCGTGTTTGCAAGTTTGCAATAAATGGCATCCAATACCCATACTACCACACCTAGGTCCAATTTTAAGTTTTCATTTATTTAGATGAAGTGTTGTAGATAGTCATTTTCACATTGTTTCTGATGTAGAGCTTACAACCTTCTTTCACCAAAAGCTTCTTAAGTGCCTAGTAGCACCCAACTCACTACAAGATGCCAATCAGGCTTACTAGCCTTTAACCAATGCTGAACACTATCTCTCCAAGTGGACTCTACTTTTCTAAGGTCTTTCCCCTTCTCTAGGGCTCTTAGCAAACTTGGGTCAATTATAGGTTTTAGGGACACTAGCCCTCAACTAGGCAAAATAAGGAAAAATGTGAACTTTGGTTTCCAAACTCCAAACTTAGGCTAGGATCAACATCACTAGGCTAATACCATAAAGATTCATGCACTTTTAGGGTTCTAACAACCCCAAAAGACCAAATTCTGAAAATCAGGCCTAGAAATCCTAGTAGGTCAATTTTTAGTTTTCTATGGCTAACTTCCAAACTTTCCAAATGAGGTATTAAATAAATTACCTTTTTAAATACCCTTTACCAGGTTCTTGAAGAATCCAAAATATCTTGGGCTGAACCTACTACAAAATGTCCTAAATCCCACTTGGTTCACAAACCTAATAGGCCTAATTAGGTTGGCTTTCCAAAGCAAGTGTTAGGATATGGGTTCATAGAGCTAATACAACTACATGAAACTCTTCCTACCCATGCCACATCTCCATTTCACCCTTTTCCTAGGTTAGAACAATTGGTTTGGAAGTCTAATCACCACTTCTCTTACAAATTTGGGCTGAACACATAGGGATGTTCAGCCTAGGGCCAGCTGGTAAAAAATTGAAACCTTCTCCTCCATACTTAAAACTCTACCATATCAAATTACACTCCCCTAACTTTCATCCCTCCAAGTGGCATTAAATTCCAACAGTGGGATTGCAAGTTAGAGACACATGTTTGCCAAAACCCACAAATTCAGCCCCAATCAAGCAACTTGAACAAAAAATGCAATAACTTGAACAAATGGAAAGATAAATCCTTCAAACAAAAATAAAATGAAGCCTAGTTCATTAGGATATCTAACCGTGTCAATTGATCCCTTCTCCCAATCTGTATAGTTCCATACAACACAAAAAAAAAAAGAGAAAATGGTAGAAAATCAGAGTTTTATTCATGCAAATGTTCACCAGTCCGTACCATCATGTTGTCCTCTCCATGTACAAAATATTTAAACACGTACTTTGTGTCTTCAATGGTCATAACCATATTTCAAATGGTTATGCCAACGTACAACATTTTTTGCAACTATATTGCAAAGTTGTCAACATTTTTGCAATTTTGCTTGACAATTTTTGACAACTAACTTCCTATACACCTAGGACTTTACGAAATGACCTTAAGGACTATTAAAACCTTCTAAGGATAAAAAAAAATCGTATTTACATTTAAAAACAATGAAAATTGCTTATTTTTGACCCATTGGTACAATTTGGCACTCTAGCTTATAATGCAACCTAGAGCCCAATTGACCTTACATTTTTGTCTTATTACAACATTCTTATTAATGTTCCAAATCCAAAAATAGGACCACTATCCATTTGCTTTGGTTCCCTACACCAATTTCCTTCAAGAAAAATTATGTAACCATCCCCTTTCTGTTCTAACTATGACTTGGGGATGGATTATTAACATGTATCATATATAATTATGCATACTAATGTAGGGAATAGTCAGAGGATGTGGATTATTTATGCAAAGTCTACAACCTTAATCCACCAAAACCTTCTTAAGTGCCTAGTAGAACCCAACCTACTATAAGATACCAAACAAGGTTTCCAGCCTTTACCCAATGCTAACCTTTGTCTCTTCAAGTGGACTCCACTTCTCCAAGGTTTTTCCCTCTCCCTAGGGTTCTTAGCAAACTTGGGCCAAAATAAAGCTTTAGGGACACTACCCCTCAACTAGGCCAAATAGGGAAAATTAGGAAAAATGCTTTCAAGGGTTCAAAAAAAGACTTTTTTTGTCATACTTAGTCCTATCCCGTTGGAATTCATCCACTTTTAGGGTTCCCACACCACCAATAGACCTGTTTCCTAAATCTAGGCCTAGAAATCCTAGTAGGTCTATTTTTAGTTTTCCAACGTGAACTCTCAAACTCCCTAATAAATGTGGCAAATAAAAAAAAAATTTTGATACCCTTTTCCAGACTCTTGAAGATTCCAAAGACTCATGGGCTGATCCTACTCCAACATACCCAAACACCAACTAGGTTCACAATCCTAATAGGCCTAATTAGGCTGGCTTTCCAAGGCAAGTGTCAAGAGATGGGGTCATAGAATCAACACAACCACTTGGGAATCTTCCCCACCATGCCAAAAATCCATTCCACCCTTCACCTGGGTCATTACAACAAGTTTGAGAGTTTTACACCAATTTCTCTTCAAAACTAGGTTGAACACATGATGATGTTTGAAGCCTAGGGCCTGCAAGAAAAAATAGTAAAAAAACTTTTCTTCCCATAAAACTCTGCCATATGTAAGAATAAACCCCTAACTTGCTTCCCACCAAATGGCATTAAGATCCCATTGTTGGATTGCAAGTTAAAGGGCCATAAGTGCAATCTAGTTTGTTTACAGGCTTACCTAGGCAACCCTTAGTAAAATGGTAATATCTTACACAAATGAATAGATCAAAACCTCAAACCAAATGAAAATGAAAGATACTTCAAATACCTATCAAAACATATCAAATATTCACATGTTTCAATCTATACACATCTGTAAAATAGCAAAACACAGGAAAAATGATAGAAAATAAAATTTTTATTGCTTCAAAAGACATCAAATTTGTACAACCATCATCCACTGAGGCCTGTATGGTCATATCATATATATATGCTTCCATTACAATGGTTATAACCACATTTAAAATGATGGTTATAACATACACTTGGTTTTTCAACAAAATTGCAAAGTTGTCAGCATTTTTGCAATTTTTGACATCTTAACTCCTATACACTTAAAACTTAATGCAATGAGTGTAAGGACCTTTATTGTTGGAATATTCAAATATGGAAAGAATACTTATGAGAGGTGGGGGGGGGGGGGGAGGGAGGTGAATAAGAAGTATTACACTTTAAGCAATCAAACTTTTAACTGAAAGTAAATTGCATGCATGTAAACACATCAAATAAACATGAAACTAATACATGCATCAACAACACATAATTCTGGAATTTGATAACCCAGAAACCCTCCAAAAATAAGAAGGTAAAACTGGGGTGGGGATGATACCCACAAAAATCACTGCAATAATATTGTTCAACCACTTCTGATGGTTTACCCTGTTAAAGGCATTACACTGTGTCAATAGTGACCTAGTTAAAGGATTTACAAACACTTAACATGAAGTGTCACCCTGTTAAAGGATTTAATCACCTTTTGATAAGGATCTACAAATAGCTATTAAGCCAACCTAACTACATATGATTTCCTTTCTAATACAATGGTAAAAGAGTATTAGGTATTATCAACCTGATAGTTTTCAATCCTTGATTGCTGAATGCAGGCACTTGTTCAGGCTCTCTTTCTAATTTTGATCCTTTGAGATCTAATTTTTGTTCATCTCCTTTGGTTTTTTCTAATCATCTGAATACTGAATTGTTGCTCTTACTCTCTATGTCTCCTTTCACTGAATTCCATTATGTTTTTCCCTTAACACTATTCTCCTTCTCTCATCCCTATTAAAATGAAACTTTTGTCTTCCTTAAAAAAGACTTTGAAGACTTAGGGTTAGATATGGATCTATGATCCACATTGAATCTCAATATCCCACTCAATACTTCCCTTTTTGTTGACTGGTTGCATGCCTTTCCAATTTTCCAATTGGTTGCATGCAGATTGCATAGGAAGTGTAAAAGATTCGTTCTTATCTCTAGATCTTCTGAGATTTACCTTGTGTCAGCTACAAAGATGGTTTACATCATAGTTTTTGCAATTACAAACTCTTATGTTGATATTCTGAGTTACTCTAGCTCATGAAGCATTACTAATGCTCGACACATGTTGTTTCCTGGATAGCTCGAAACCTAAACAAAATTGTATCACTCGACACCTTATGTTACTTGGCACTTGATATTACTCAGCACTTGATATCACTCGACACTTGATATTGTAGAACCAGAATCAGTATGCAAAGAACATTAAAAAATAAAGTAAATATTCAAAAACCAAAAACTAAATTCACATATATGCTTAGACAAAGAAAGAGAACAAGAAGTGCAAACCTCACAAGAGAAAACACTCCATGCTTTCTTGATTCTGTAGATGTGTCCTTTTGCTGTGGATGTATGCTCAAGATGCTCAAAAGCTACTTCAATGGAGATGGGTAATGGCAAATTGGTAGCTTTGTGAGCTCTCAATTTGGCATTATAAGGGCATGGTTGATGGCTTTGGTTCTCAAAATAGCATGGTAACTTTAGCTCAAAGATTTTTGATGAAATGGCTTGGGATGGGATTCAATTTATAGGCTAAGGGGTAGAGGGATGGAGGGCTTAGATGCAAGGATGGATGAAGGCTTAAGGAGGGCTAAGATGCACTCAAAGGGGAGCACATGGATTGTGCTTGTTTAGCACCAATGGGAAGGTGACACTTGTCACAAGGAGGATGAGTGTGAGAGGGTAGGGTTAAGGGTTGGTTAAAGTCATGATGAGTGGGGTTGAGTATGTAAGAGGGATGTAAGAGGAATGAGTGTGGAAGAGGGAAGAGTGTGGAAGATGGGTGTAAGAGTCATGAGTGGGCTTGTAAGAGTCTTTATGTTTTGTAAGAGCACTCATGACTTAGTGGTTGGATTTTTTGAGGGAAGACTTTGGTTTGGTTTAGGAAAGTCTTAAACTTGTTTAAGGAATGTGACAACATTAGGGGGTGGATTAGGCTTGGGTTTAGGATTAGATTAGGGATGTTAGAGATGTGCAAGTGGATGGCATTAATGAGGGTGGGTGAGTTAGTGGCTAAGCTTGGTTAGCATGGGTGGATGGGGTGGATTAGGCTAAATGGAGGATTAGAGATAGGTTAGGGGTTTTTGAATTTGAGGATTTCATTTATCAAATAGATTTATTTAATAAATGGGGATTTTTGGAATTAGATAGAAGAATAGGATTTAATTGATAAATAATAGGTTATTTGATTTATCAATTAGGACTATAGATGATTAATTAAATTAATCAGCTAGGGGATGGCAAAGGATTAATTAAATAGGAATTTAATTAATGATGCCTTTAGAGATAACTAAATAGGATTACTAAAGCGATGTAATCAAATTTAGGTGTCTACAGATATCACTCGGCACTTGATATCACTCAGCACTTAATATCACTCGGCACTTGATATGTATAGTAAAAAATGGTTAAGTGTATTGACACTCAACTGTCAAAATTATTCTTTAAACCAACAATCTCCCCATTTGACATGAGTGGCAAAAACACTTCACTAAGATCCTGTGATCTTGACATTATTTCGTGCATCTTCTTATTTGCTTCAAAAATTTTAGGAACAAATAACAATATACCTTATGACTCCCTGTGAGTTGATTATTCCTTGTACACTTAGTGACTTATGTCCTATTTCTACATTCTGACCAATATGTTATATCAAAATTTGTCAAAATTCTCCCAAAATTCTCTATCTCCCCCTTTCATCATACTTACCATTTTATTCTATACTGAACTCCCCCATACTTAATCTCTACTTAACTCCCCCATACTTATTCTTCCCCTTTTTGACACTTATGTCAAGGGTTCTATAGGAAAATTCCATACTTGGCCAAAAATGTACTATTTACTTCAAGGAGTACCTTCAGAGCTGCATCCCAATTTTCTAGTGCAACATCCAATGACTTATGCTAGGTGGCAATCTCTGCTGCTAGGTGTACAAGTCCATTAGATGTAGAAAGATTGGGGTCTTTCTTGACAACTGTCTCTACATTCATCTACACTTTGTGAAGTATTTCCAAATGAGGAGTGATAGAGGATTGAATTTGCATCAATTTGGCTTTGGTGGTTGCCTCCTCTGCTGCTAAGATAGCTAACTCTCTTTGTGTGTGAAGCGATTAGGCAAAATGCTTCTCACTCTGAGCTGGATTTGTAGGGAGTTACATGCTAGAAATTTTCAAATTTCTCTCTAAGCTCAGTATTTTCTGGCTAGTGTCCTATGTGAATGTGGAAAGATCACACAAATTGTTGTACAGGGAAAATATGTTTCCAAGTACAGTTTTGACTGTTTCAATTTTCTTAGCCAACTCCATTTGTGATAGTGCTATATCACCAGATATTTTCTTATTTACCTTGCCTTGGAATTTTCTTCCTGACCATTCCAGTAATTTGGCATTTGTTTCCTGGTCTTCACTAGTTACCTAGTCAACTATATTAGATAGTTGCTCTATAATTGGCCTTGACTCATCTAGAGACTGTAAGCAAAAAGCTTCTGTGAATATGTCTTTGATTTCATTTAAGGTATGCTTGTGCTTGTGTTCTCTTCTTAGTGCTTCTTGTATCCTTCTTCTATCCAATGCATTCTGAATTTCATTCATCTTTTCTTCAGTGAGAGTGCTGGATTCATAATATGGAATCTTTATTTCTTCATCAAGCTCAGGAACTCCATAGTGAAGTTTCTTGATTGCCTTTGATGAGCTTGAGCATGGTGTCCTGATTTGCAATGGTAACCTATCAGTGCCCGGCTACTGAAGAGACTGTGTTGGAGTACTAGATTTGGGTAATGCAACCAATGTTTGTATTGCAGACTCCTCCTTACTTGTCTCATCTCTTTCTTTAGCTAGTTTATCCTTTTGGTGATCACTAGGTGGGGTTGAACTTGCTGGTTGTTCAAATGTTTCTTTAACTTCCCCTACTGTTGTACTCAACATCTGAAGTGTATCAATGACTACACTTGGTGGAGGTGGTGGAGGAAGGAATAGAATACTAGTAGGTTGTATGGTCGAAGGTGGTTTTTGTGTTTTCACCTTGATTGCCTTTTTCTTAACTACTAGATTCTGCAATTCATCAACACTGACCAATATAGGATTTGAACATAATTTTGCTACTAGTGTTGATTGGTCAAGGATTTCTAAATCCTTTATAGTTAATGGATTGATGTTTGGATTAGAAGTGTCTATAATATCCTTGATTTTAACAATCTCTGTAGGTGTGATGATGGCATGAGGAGGACTAGGAGGGGATACTTGTGTGTCTTGCACACTTTGATCTTCTGGTACTACTGTATCTTTCTCTTCCTCTTTCTCCTCTGTATGTGCCTTTTCTTCCTTTTCTTCTTCAACCTTCTTCTCCACTTGTTCCTTTTCTTTTTCCTTGTTACCTGATATCTTCATCTCCTTTTTCTTGGCACTTTCCTTTGCCTTATATTCTTCATTGTATACATCTTCTATTTTCTTGTAAACTATCTTCCACAATCTTGTGGATTTTGTAACTACATCCTCAATTTTGTTCTGCAAAATGCTGAAAGCTCTATGTTTGGGAGTGAATCTATTTTTATGCCTCTTAACTGCATTTGTTACTTGATCCTTAGTCAAATCAGGCAAAAATATTGCTAATTTTGATTCCCTTATCTCCCTCTCCATTTGTAAACAAAAATGCCATTTATCCTCTACAATTTTGTACAATTCTTTAGGTATTGATTCATCTAACTCTAGAGGTGTGTGCTTATACTCAGCCATCATAGCATACACTGATTCCTCTAATTTATTTTCTTCTTCCTTGGTGAGCTTAGAAAAATTTAGGTTCTTTAAACCTTTCAAATCATCATTCTTAATCTTTCTGCATAATTTATCAATAGTAGTCTAAGGCTTGAAATTGGCTGTTGTCCTCTGACTTAGTCTTCTCTTCATCTGTTTGAGGTTGGGCAACAAATTTTCTTTTCTTCTTTGGCTCGACAGTAGTCTTCTTTGAAGTTTTTTTCTTCTCTTTTTTCTCCTCTTGGGCTTTTTGTGTTGCAGCCCTTGTAGTAGGTCTCTTTGGTGTAGGAGCAGCTACTTTCTTTGCCTTGGGTTGAGGAGCAGGAGGAGTTGTGGCCTTTCTTTTTGTGACCTTGGTTTTAACTTGTGCTTCCTCGGCTTCTTCTTCCTCAGCACTTTCTTCTTTATCTTCTCCTAACCCTTGAGTTATACCTTGAGGTTCATCTTCCTCATCTTCAATGTCTTCTTCTTCCTCTTCTTCTGTTCCTTCTTCTTCAACACCAAATTTTTTCTTGATTTGCCTTACCAATTTTTCTTTCTTCTCTACTGCTGAGGCAGTCTTCAAATCTATTATCACCCTTGATTTTACAACATCATAGGTTCCAAAGGCTTTTGCATTCTTATCAACTTCTTCTGCAAGGAGGGTTGTTATTGTTGTAGAGGCTTGATCAATATTGAGTTCATAACCTAGTGGCCTAAGCCATCTCACTCTAGGTATGATTGCTTGTATATAGGTATAATCAATATCTACAAGAAAGCAAATGTCTTTTTCATATTTCTTAGTCAATGAGACTAGAATCCTCATTCTTTGTTTCATGGACTTTTTGAAGTCCTCAAAGTAGCTAGTCATTTGGGCATCAAAATTATCACCCATATGTTTAGTATATCCATTGATTTGTTCAACAATTTTTTTGTCTAGATTCCATTTCACCTTACCCACAAAAGGAAATTCTTTCATCAGATAGAAAAAAATGCACACCAAAACTGATCCAAATTTGCATTGAGCTCCCTTGCTCTTCCTTATGGCTCCCAGATTTTCATTAATCTGTTGAAACATGAGCTCTGCTAGATCATAGGTATGATCCTTTTTAATCAATTTGTATGCAACATCAACTGCTATACAAGGCACACTGTTTAACCTGCTTGACTGATAGAATTTGTGTGAAATGATTCTCATAGAAAAATCTAGTAGGGGTTCTATGATTGTATCAATAGTCATTCCCCTATTGTTCCATTTAGCACCTATGTTTTTCTCTATTACTTCCTTTTTGTCACTACGCAGGGTCTTTGGCCGCTCTAGGGTTGGAATACTAGTAACCCTATGAACAGTTCTCTTGGTAAATTTCACTAGCCCTATTTCTAACCAAAAGGCTCCATCATGTATTCTGCTCAAAACTATGCGTACCCATTCAACTTTGAAAACAATAAAAAATTCTAGGGTTTTGGTCAATCCTTTTCTCTCGACTATTGAGAACTCATCTTTCAGTATTTTGTTCTCACATAGCTTGTCATATGCATTGTAAATTTCTAAATCTCCTATGGCTCCAATTTTGCAGTTATAGCATCTACGAACATCTTGGACCATAACAACTTTATCAGGAATAACTGATAATGCACCTGTGGGATCATTCTTGTATGAAACTTTTGGAATGGGCTTAAATTTTGGTTGCTTAACTTCATTACTAGCCAACTGTATTTCATGACTCTCCTTGCTCTTAGTGGTTCTAGACCTAGATGCCATTGTTTTCCAAACTAGGGTTTATAGTTTAAACAAGGTTACAAACACTACGTAGCTCAACACACAAGTAAAATACTTCAAATTGATGAAACTCATGCTGAATCGCTATGGAAATCTTTTGCAAATGGCTTCTGAGCTAACCTTGATCTTCTGCACTCTTCTCATCTTTGCTTCGCATTTGAATGGTGAGAAGTGATCAAAAATTGAACTATGTACCCTTCAAAATAGAGCAATTAATGCTTAGTATGTTGACAACTGTCTACTCGGCTCCTGAAGGATTTCAACATGACTCGGCACCCATTGTGTTTCACTTCACTCAGTTCCCATTGATATTTCAAAGCTTGGCATCATCTATCAACTCGGTCGTTGTTAGCAACTCGGCACCTAAAGACAACTTCAGCAAATTTTCCAAGATTCTTAATTTTGACTTAGTATCTTTGTTTATGTTGATTTCTTCTTTGCAGTTCTTCTATGTCTTGGGACTGATGTATGATGTAACTTAGTTTATCAATCCCACACACAACCATTCTTACTTAATTAGATGAAGTGTGATCAGTTGACCCATTAGGTGAAGTGATCTTTGCATTTAATGTGATGCACTCATCTTTCTTCTTCCATGTCTTATTCATCTCACTTCTGATGTGTTCAACATCTATCTTTGCCTTTCCATTGTTGTACTTAGAACTTGGTGCCTTTGACCTTGTTGGGCAATTCCTGCTGACATGACCAATTTTTAAGCAATTGAAACATGTGGTTTGACTCAACCATCTTTTATAGTTCCCCCTGAAATGTGTTCTTATGCAATTCTGGGGTATATGTCCATATTCTTGACAATAGTGACAACTGTACCTGGTGTTGTAATCCCAATAGTAGTGATTTTCATGGTTTGATGTCTTTGCTAGTTGATTTGATGTCCACATAGGCTTTGATCTGCATTCAAAAGCTCTATGCCCATATTTCTTGCAATTATGATAGTGACCCTCAAATCTTGATGTCTTAATAGTCTTGGTTCTACATTCATGTGCTTGATGACCTTGCTTCTTGCACTTATAACAATAGTTTACACTCTTAGGCTTATCATGCTGATGGGCATTCTTGCTTCTACATACATTAGATGTATGTCCTTTCTTTCCATAGAAATGACATGTAGGTTTGACATTTTTACCTTTGTCGCTTCTTTGTTCAGCACTCTTTGATGATTCTCCAACTTCAATGTTGTTGTATCCAAGTCTTGATGTATCATGGGTTGATCTTGGGGATTTCAATAATTGCTCAAAATACTTGATGGCTTCATTGGGTTTGTTGACGCTTTCTAAAATTTCCTTTTCTCTTCTCAAGTCAATCTGCAATTGTTCATTCTACATCTTCAGTGTAGAGATCTCAATGTCTTTCACATTGAGTTCATGACGAAGGTTCATCATTTGGGCAAGTGTATCCATCTGCATGTTTGAGATCCTTGTCAATTCAGTACATTTTTCTTCAAGTCTATTTGCAAGATTTCTTTTATCATTTTCCATCATGACTTTATCTTCAACTGCTCTTTTCTTTTGTTCAGTGATTTCACACAACATTATGGCCTATGATTCATGTTCCATCTTGAGAGATCTTATTTCATCTGCTTGAACTTTTTTTTTCTCCATTAGTTCTACAATTGCTGCATCAAACTCTTTAGTATCTCCATTGGAAAATATATTTGTGGTATTAATCTCCTTGTAGTTTATCTCATTTTCAGCTATGGCTAAATCCTTCCTTCTTTTCAAGGAATTTCTCAACTTATCTCTAGCTTCCTCCAAGCTATGCAGAGCAAGTTGCACATGTATCACCTGGTTTTCAATGATCTTTCTGAGTTTGAAAACTTCCATCTTTAGATATTTTCCTCCAAGCTCTTAGGCTTTTTCTTGTGATAACCTAATCAGTTTTGATACCAATTGTTGGAATATTCAAATATGGAAAGAATACTTATGAGAGTGGGGGGGGTGAATCAGAAGTATCACACTTTAAGCAATAAATTTTTTAACTAAAAGTAAATTGCATGCATGTAAACACATCAAATAAACATGAAACTAATACATGCATCAACAACACATAATACTGGAATTTGATAACCTAGAAACCCTCTAGAAATAAGAAGGTAAAACTGGGGTGGGGATGATACCCACAAAAATCACTGCAATAATATTGTTCAACCACTTCTGATGGTCTGCCTTGTTAAAGGCTTTACACAGTGTCAATAGTGACCTGGTTAAAGGATATACAAACACTTAACATGAAGTGTTACCCTGTTAAAGGATTTAATCACCTTTTGATAAGGATCTACAAATAGCTGTTAAGCCAACCTATCTACATAGGATTTCCTTTCTAATACAATGGTAAAAGAGTATTAGGTATTATAAACCTGATAGTTTGCAATGCTTGATTGCTAAATGTAGGCACTTGTTCTGGCTCTCTTTCTGATTTTGATCCTCTGAGATCTAATTTCTGTTCATCTCCTTTGCTTTTTTTTGATCAACTGAATACTGAATTGTTGCTCTTACTCTCTATGTCTCCTTTCACTGAATTCCATTATGTTTTTCCCTTAACACTATTCTCCTTCTCTCATCCCTATTAAAATGAACTTTCATCTTCCATAAAAAGACTTCAAAAACTTAGGGTTAGATATGGATCCACGATCCACATTGAATCTCAATATCCCACTCAATACTTCCCTTTTTGCTGATTGGTTGCATGTCTTTCCAATTTTCCAATTGGCTACATGCAGATTGCATAGGAAGTGTAAAAGATTCGTTCTTATCTCTAGATCTTTCGAGATTTACCTTGTGTCAGCTACAAAGACAATTTACATCATAGTTTGTGCAATTAAAAACTCTTATGCTGATATTCTAAGTTACTCAGCTCATGAAGCATTACTGATGCTTGGCACATGCTATTTCCTAGATAGCTCAGCACCTTATGTTACTCGACACTTGATATCACTCGACACTTGATATGTATAGTGAAAAATGGTTAAGTGTATTGACACTCAGCTATCAAAATTATTCTTTAAACCAACATTTATAACCTTCTAAGAAACATAAAAATTCTTTTTTCCTTGAAAAATCACCTTTATTGCTCATTTTGACCCCTTGGTTCAATTTGGCACTCTGGCTTATAATGGCACCTAGAGTCCAATTGACCTTACATCTTGGGTCTTATTACATCATTTTGCAACCTTGTTCGTAATTCACAACTAGAATGAAACCTATCTATTTGCCTTGGTTCCCTGGACCAATGATCATCCAACTAGACAAATTTGGAGTGCTTGGGCACATGAAAATGCATTAAATTTGATACCATAGGTATAGCAATGGGAGATCTGCCTAAAGGAGGTCATGGTTTTATGTAAAAAAATAAAATTAATCATCATAAACATGGTGTAGGATCAACTAATAGGTCCTGGAAGTGATTTCTTGGACATATTTGAAGAGGCCCTAGTTTTTGCCCTTATTTAGTGAGGGTTTCATAAAAATCACATATAGAGAGTTTATGGTTCAATCCAATTGAAGAATCCTCACTTTAGGATCATATTAAGATACTCTACCAACCTTTGTCCAAAAAAACCATACCTCATCTTTTGATATGTTAAATAGAAGCCCAATGGGTATCCTAATATTCAATTTATTTTCTTGATGTTATGGAAAAATGTGGAGAAAAATGAAAGAGGACAACATTTGAGGGCTAATTGGGGTTTGTAGGCCTAGTAGGTTGGGACGATTGGTTTACCTTAGAGATAGGCTCTTGGTATTGGTAAACTAGTTATTTGGGGTGTATTAGGGTATTCAAAATCATTATATTACTAAAAAGTCTTTGGATAAGTCATTTACCTGATTTGGGAAACTGAAGTTTTAAGGTTGCATTCAAAAACCTTTGAGAAAACACATTGTTTAGAGTATTTTCTTATAGAACTTGGAAGGGCCCATCTTGCTCTATATCACTTTACCTACAAGTGTCTATAAAGAATATATGTAATCATACCCTAAAGACTTGGTTGCAAGTGTAGAAGAGATATAATATCTAATTGGGTCCTAGAGCTACATTACAAGTTTTAAGTTCAATATATGTTGATATGTAGTCAAGTCTCAAATACTTAACTATGATTGTGTTAAGAGGGTGATATGCAATGAGGTCTTCAAGACTAGATTGTAGGGATGCAAGACTTAACCCAATGACATATGAAGATTCTTAAAGAGCTTGCAATCAATTCCTAGAGACTTGATTACAATATGTGCCTATCAACATAGAAGGATGACTTATTGGTTGGGTCTTAAGGCTTACCAAACACTTAGGCATGAGAAAACTTGCAATCAAGTTTGCGAGATGCAATTACATTGTGTTAATGCATGTAACTTATGACTTGTAATTGATGTCAAGGTCCTTGACTACATATGAGAACTAAGACAAACTATTCAAATGTTGAGATTCAAATATTGACCTATACACTAGTAATTATGAGGATAATTCAAGGGCATTCAAAGACATAAAAAAAGGGCCTAAGTGATGCAAGTGGCAGGTTACTAACAAGGTAGATTGGGAGAGTACAACCTACAAGAACAACCTAACAAGGTTTGACAGCCCAAACAAGGCTTAAGACCCCACACTTGCACCTTGACAACAAATATTACTTAATACAAGAAACCTATACTAGACATGGAACCAAGAACTCAAACTCAAGAAATGATGTTCTTACATTAGAATAGGCATATCAACTAGAATTGAAGACCCCAAACTGAGAAAAGGACATAGTTCCTTCATTAACCTCTTGGATTTCTTGTAGCCCAAGGAATGCGACTTAGGTCTACAACTTGTACACTTAGCATGGAAAGAAAAGAATAACACCAAGATTATTTCCTATTTCTAATGTACTATTAGATTCCAAAGTGGAGAGATCCCATTAGCAAGCAAATTGTCAAAACTCGTGGGGACAACATTTAGACACAAGGGCTATTTAGGCCACATTTACAAAGAACGTACCATTTAAACATGTGATGAAAAAATTAGACCAATTTGAGATGTTGAGGAATGATCCAAATATGCTGATTAACAAGTTACAAACCATAATATGGAGTTTTGCGGCCTTAAAATGCTGGGACAACAGGTTTGTGTATTGATGCATACAAGGTGTATGCATCTAGGGCATCATGTTTCTTCCTTCTACTTGCATCTTATCACCTAAAACCAAAAGCATCTTAAAGTGCATTAAAAATACAAGGATTCCACCAAAGGCCATAATTTTCATATGGTGGAATCTCACATTATTTCTTGATTTCAATCAAAACCCTTGAAACGCTTGAATTTTGGGTTGTCAGCACAAAAATAGGAATAAATTGAGTTCTAAAAAAATTTAAGACCTCAAACCAATTGCATTAGAAAGGTGATTCAAATAAATATTCAACCATACCAATCATAGATCCCTAGGCATCTGTACATGACCATACCATGCAGAAAAATAGCCCAGAATGCAGAAAACAAGGTTCTTTTTATTGATTTCAATGAAAAAAATGTATATTGTACCTTCCAACCACCTAAAAGGGCTATATGAAGGTCTTCCCCAACTGATCCAACCATATTTGAAAGGTTGTGACCATTGGAGGAAAGATTAGAAGTATTTTTGCTTAGTTATGCAAAAAGTTGCAAACTTGCATAGTAACTTTTGCACTTTTAATGCATTTTTTACATTTTAGTGCCTAAAAGGCATTTTAACCATTCAAATGAGTCTAGATTAATCCAACACAACTAATAGACCCTAGATTATAACTATATGCATTTGAATTACATAAATTGTGCCCTTATGACCTCATTGAGAAATGAGTTAATAATATACCCAAATTTCTAATGGCCACACAATTAAAGGTGAACTTAAGAGGCCCAAAAACCCTTATTTCATCATTCCATGTAAGAGTTCTCCTGCACCACTAAGAGAAATGAGCCACAATGAAAATGGATTTTTGTGTAGATTTATACTTAATTCTTACCAAGCAAAAATCAAGAGCAACATATTGAAAGGTTATGTTAAACAAAAATAATGTTGATGATGACCTTCAATCTACCTTTGAACCCTTTTAAAGAAAGTCAGATCTCAATATATTTAAGATGAAACAATATGTGCATTGTTCAATCCACTTGCTTCATATGTTCTTTTCTCTTTTCTATCCCCACCTATATAATTCAAACTTCTACTACATGCAAAATACTTTCTAACACTTCCAACTTGTTAAATGGGCTATCCCTTAGCAATTCCATGCTAGGGACCCTTCCCTAAGCTAGAGACTTATCCCTTAAGTTTCTCATTTCCCTATGGTAAGGTATGCCTTGAGTTTTAGTCCAACTAGTTACTCTTCCAAATACATTGTGACTTCCTACACCCTAGCTATCACACCTAGTTCTAATGACCCTTATTGATGCAGAGCACACAACCTACTTTTGCCACTTGGTTGTTAAACCTCTAAGGGTACCCAAATTCACTGTAGGATGATGTCCTAGTTACCAACCTTTGCCAAATGATGAACTTTACTTATCCAAGTGGACTCCACTCTTCTAAGGTCTTTCCCTTTCCCTAGGGCTCTTGGAAAACTTGGATCAAAATATGGCTTTAGGGACACTTGCACTCAACTAGGCCAATTAAGGAAAAACAAGTAAAAAGGTTTCAAACGTAGACTTGATTCAGCATTTATAGGACTAAAACACTAGGATTCATGCACTTTCAAGGCCCCAACACCTCCAAAAGATCAATATCCCTAACTTAGGCCTAAAAATCCTAGTAGGTCAAAATTATATTTTCCTTGGAAAACTTCCAACTTTCCAAAGGACAAGGCCAACTTATCACATTTTCAAATACCTTTTACCTAGTTCTTGAAGACTCAATGAATTCTTAATTATCTTTGGATTAAAATATTACACAAATGTTAAGAATGTTAGATTTTTAAGATATATATCAACTTTAAACAACAAATAAAATGGCACTAGCTTTTTATGTAGAATTACCTATCTCAAATGAAAACAACAAATAAGTTCTAACCCCAAAAAAAACACATAAACTATCTAAACAAATTATAACATAAAATATACTATTTAGATGAAACCATGAATGATGATAATGTACCTAGATTGGCATGCATGTCATCATTAACTTTAACATAGAAATCAGCATCCCATTTAGTGAGTTTTGTAGAGAAGTAGATCTTGGTCTTTGCTGAGAGCTGATGGTAGCCTCAACATGTTTGAGTCTAAGGAAGTCATTATGCTTTGCATCTTCTACTTTAATTGCATGATCCAAAATGCCACTTGGTGTAGCACTGTGCCCAATAACAAACCTTATCACTATCCCCTTCTCCTCCTCCAACTTCTTCAACTTTTCCCCTACCATTCTCATTTCCTATTTTCCATTTTATTCATGGTTTTCAAAAAAGATAGTGTAATATTCAAATTTAAAAACTTACAAGTGTTTTAATTGAGTATAGTTGTTGACCTTGTGCCATCCAAGTGTGTTGGATAGAATCATGTTGTTTTCTACTGCTAAAAGTAGTGTTGATTCCCACTACAACAAATGTTTTTTGGTAGAAGATTTATTTTCTTGCTCCACTCCATTCATCTTCATTCCACTCATAACTCTTGCTGCTCCTAATTCCATTTCTAGTGAAGATATTATTTTGTCTGATGACCTACATCACTCATGCCCCTTTATATTCTTCAAATGAATCTGAAAACCATCCATTACAATACCACTTATCCCAATAGATTCAGCTAATTTAAACTTCTCATACATTTATATATATCTTAGATGATAACACATCAAAATTCAATCTAGCATTATAAGATGGGTTTTATAAGTTTATGATTCAAAAAATAATTTTTTTTGGAGTTTATCTGAAATAATTACGGATGACAAAACAAATAAAGTATAAAAGCATGTTGGTCATAATATCATTATTGGTAACAATGTTCCAAATGAAAAGAATTATTTGTTTGAGCTTCTAGCAATGATCAAGTAGCTTACTGAATGGCTTGATGAGTCTTGGAAACTTCTCCCATTATATCCTTTCTTTCGCTAGTTTCAAGTTTCTGGTTACATGCACACAATCATGACTTTACATCACAAAGCATTCACATTCTAACAATTTTCATGTTCTTTCATTACATTTTGATCTAAACAACAAGTTCTAAACTTTCACTAATTTAAATGACTAATATGAAAATGGTTCTTATTAAAGAATCTAATATAAATTCAAATAATGTATCTAGATTCTAAACAAATCAAAACATAAAATCTATGATTTAAACTTATCTCATCACTTACACATAATAACAATACCCACCTTTTCATGTGGACAGTCTTGGGGGAGAGGTTGCAACATTGTATTTGGGTGAGGGACAGTCCACATTTGGTATGCAAATAACATACCAATGCAAAAATAGGCAAGGCAAAGGAATACAATGAATTTGGAGGGAATGGTAGAAAGGGAAACTCCAACTCCTTGTAGCTTCTTTTGATCTTCTAGACACCTAAATCTTTTCCCAAAGACCCCAAGGTATTTAAATATATCTAAAGACCTACAAACTCCTTATTGCATACAAAATAACTCAAATTTATCAAATTTGAACTTTGGTTCAATTTGGTATCCTAGCTTATAATGACACCAAGGATCCAATTGATCACTCTTTCTCTCTCTCCCTCTCTCCCTATTCAATCTAATGAACCAACTAGATCTACTCTACATTTTAATGTCTCAAGTATTGCTTCATGGTCTGACTCATGAACTTTCCAAAGAATCTTATTATGTGGTTTTCCACCATATTTTATCAAGTGGACATTTGATGTGACAACAAGGTTCAAATAATGAAGAATCTTCCTCTCTATTTGCCAATCCTCGAATAACCACAAGTTAGGATTCTTCATAGAATATCATCTAAGCCATGTGTTGGTTACAACCACTACATAAATATGGTACTCTAAACCTTCACCATCTATAACCGAATGATCCAATTTTTGTTTGGCTTGGAAACAATGACACAAATAATAATATATCCCTTCTTCATTGTCTTTGGCTATAATAACAGAAAAAACATGGCCTGTAGTGAAAAATGTACAAAATTGGGTCATTAATTCAAAAAATACGTAGGTAAAACTTATAAAGTTACATATTGAAATTATATATATATATATATATATATATATATATATATATATATATATATATATATATATATATATATATATATATATATATATATATATATATATATATATATATATATATATATATATATATATATATATATATATATATATATATATATATTACCAGGTTGCACTAGATTAGACAAGCAATCAAAGTCAATAGATGAACCCATCTCTACCATTTCTAGTGCTTGAGGGGGATGATAGGTGTCAATTGGGTCCAAAACTCGTATCTCCCATTTGTCCACCCATTTAGTCAACTCACAATCATCCCAATTTTCTTCTACACATGATGGAAAATAGCATGACATTTTTCATGTGTGGATACTCCATGAACCTACATCAAAGCTTCTAAAAGAGTGCAACTCACTTGATCTTGTTAGTGTGGAACAATCCTCATGTGGTGCAATGTTAGTATTATCTATCAACCAAAAAAATATATGAACTGTAAATTCACCTTTCTTATGTGGACCCATTGTAGTGTTACACCACTGGACAATGGATTTTACATCTGTCAATATTGCTCCATCTTTGTACTTTAGTTCTTCACAAGATAAGGCCCTTTTGATGCATGCACCTGCACCATAGTGCTCTCCCTTTTCATGACCAACCTCTGTGAAATTTCACATATATTGAATTCTACACAACCTATGCATCCTACTCAACTAATAGAACATCCATGCATTCTTGAATTGAGATTTGCAATTGTCTGACCAAATAATGTGATGATGATATGGTATGCCCCTATTAGCCAAATCTCCATAAAATAGTTGAAAATGACCATGTACAAACTCTATTGAATGTGATTGATAATCACTAATGTAAAAATGGTACTCCCTCAAAATCTTCCTATCATCCTCTATACTTGTAGGTGAATGCATGAATGTTAAATGTGAACAAATATGAAAACCTATTGAAAAGTATAATACTTTTCTTGCACCTCATTTTGTGGTTGTAGTGTGTAATTCTCTATGAAGTCTACAATTGAAACAATGGTATCTAGTGGAAACATATCCTTGCACAACTTGAATTGCAAATCCAACCATCGAGCTCTATGTGTATGCCTTGCATACTCATAAATAATCTTTTCACAAAAAATCTTCATGAAATCATACACTAGAATCTTTTCAATGACAAAATCACATCTTTTACCCAGTTTCCCATCTTTTAGAGCATACGTCATTGTCTTAAATTTTTTTGTAATCTACTATTTCATTTCCAATTGCATGTCTACTATCCATATGTTCACAAGTTAATTAAAGTTGCAAAGAACCACAAAATAAGCATTTACCATCCAAGCATGATGTCTTGTAAAATTGTTGGCCGTCCCCTATTTCACATAAAATGTTGGATATGAATTCCCTTGAAGATCTTGGTGGATCATTCATGTCAAAATCCTAAAAAACATACTTAGAATGCAAAAACACACATATATGCCTAAAAACATCAAAATGGTTAGAAAATTCAATATGTATCCTACAACAAAAAGTTGTGCATGTGTGATTTATCTTCATGTAAAAAGGTTACTCATCTCAAAAAATATTTGACTTATTCAAATTTAAAGATACATACCAATAAATTTTGCAAAAAATTGTGTCTGAGTTGAGTCCAAAAAATGTTTCACATGTGGGTAACGATTTTGGCTACCAATTCTCCTTCTTACAACATCTCTTTGATTAGGGGAAACATGTGTTGTTATTTTTCCAAAAAACTTTGTTCAATGATTTCAAAGCTTCACTAATTTCTTTATCCTTTCGTGGTAGTCTACTGCTAAATATCCATAACTCATTTTTTGTTGGATCTTCCAATCTCTCATGCCTTAGCATGGCTCTCCTTAGAGTGCCTCTACCAATTTTCAATGTTTTTCTTGTCTTTCTCATGATTTGAGCTTTTTTCATTTGGGTACTTACTATTGTCGACGTAAGTACTCATCTTGTGATATTACTACCTTTGGTGCATGATTTAGAATCCACTTTGTCATAAGCACTCATTAGATTCTTTACAATGCTTTTTTCATTTGAATTGTCCATCGTTCTTAGCCCAAGAATCTTCATGATAGGCCTAAATTTCAAATTCCTCATCATTTCAAAAAATAATTGGCATTGACCTATAATATTTAATTCCTCAAAGAATAATCTCCACATACAATTAACTTTTCTTTGACAAGCAAGTTTGCTAATCTTGTTAGGCATTGATTTCAAAATGTTAGTATCAATATCAATCAAATATTTTGGTCTTCTGAAACAAATTGTTATAATCTCTTCCATTCTCTCAACATTTTGAACATCAACATAAGGTTAAGTTTTTTGCATACCTTGAACTGAAGATGATGTGCCTTGGTAATTAGATGCAAAAGATGGAATATCACCTACTTGATATGTTGATGTTGTGCCTTCAACATGACATGATGGAGTGTGTACATCGTCAGATCTACAAATTAATGTCTCTTCAACATGAGAGAATGATATGACTCGAACATTGGAAGATGGTGTAGGTTCACAATTCAATTGTCTTCTTGAGTGTAATAGTCTCATTCGTTCTCTTTGTTTCTTTTTATTGGTGGTTCCTGTTCCTCTTCGAAAGTCAATTCTTCATTATTTCTTTGCAATTTTCTTTATTCATATAGTAGTTTCATTTTATCTCTTTTAATTTCCAAATTTGCCTCCCTCTCTTCCTTTTTTTGAGTTTTTAGTTTCTTCCTTTGCATGATGATGATTTCTATATGTCAAATTGTTCAAACATTTGAATAAATTACAATTTGTAAATTACAAATCATTCAAATACGTATAAAAATTACAATTATTTCAATGAATACATAATATATATCAAACAACTTGCCAAATTTCTAACCATTTCCAAATAACAATTCATTCAAACATACAAATTTAAATGAATTCACTATATATTAAACAAAATGTCAAATTATAATCAAATTTGTCTCTATATATCAACAAACAATATTTAAAAAAGACTACACTAACCTTTTCTATAGAAAGAATATTCAAAAAGCCTTCAAATAGCATATCTAATGATTGAATTTGGTGTTTGCTAGCTTCAAAAAGTCTTCAAATAGTGTTTGCTAACTTCCAACAGCTTGAAACTCATGTTTCTTGTTAGAACAATAGAATGCACAATAGACAAAAAGCAGAATATGGATGAGCAGGGACCCAAACTTGCTTTATGACGATTTTTTGGTGATTTCACATAGTGCATACGCACTATAGCATATACTCACTATAAAGTGCATAAACACTATAGTGTGTATGCACTATGTGAAAATAAATCTCTCCCTAGCCCACATCCCCCATCCCTTATTCTCTCTCTCTCTCCCTCCCTATTCTCTCTCTCTCTTCTCCCATCCCCTACTCTCTCACACTCTCTCTCTCACTCTCTCTCTCTCCTTCTCCCTCTCTATCACCTACTTTCTCTCACTCTCTCTCCCATCTCCTACTCTCTCACTCTCTCTCCTCTCCCATCCCCTACTCTCTCTCGCTCTCTCTCCTCTCCCATTCCCTACTCTCTCTCACATTCTCTCTTCTCTCTCATCTCCTACTCTCTCTCTCTTGCTCTTCCTCTCCCACTGCCTGCTCTCTCTCTTTACCCTCTCCCATCCCCTACTCTCTCTCCTCTACCATCCCCTACTTTCTCTCTCTTGCTCTCACTCTGCTAGTCCCTCTCCCACCACCTACTCTCTCTTCCATCCCCTACTCCCTCTCAGTCTCTCTCCTCTCCATCCCCTACTCTCTCTCACTCTCTCTCCTCTCCCATCCCCTACTCTCTCTCTCTCTCACTCTCCCTCCTCTCCCATCCCCTACTCTATCTCTCATTCTCCCTCTCCTACTCCCTCTCCCACCACCTAATCTCTCTCTCCCCCCCCTAATCTCTCTCAAGCTACTCTCTCTCCCCTCTCTCACATCCCTTACTCTCTCTCTCTCACTCACACACTCTCATCCTCCTCTCTCTCTTGCTCTTGCTCTCCCACTCTCTCTCTCACTGCCTACTCTCTCTCTCCCATCCCCTACTCTCACTCTCTCTCCCATCCCATTCTCTCTCTCTGCCACCCCCTACTCTCTCTCACACTCTCACACTCTCTCCCATCCCCTACTCTCTCTCTCTTACGCACACTTCCATCCCCCTCTCTCTCCCTCTCCCACTCTCTCTTCCACCAACTAATCTCTCTCCCACCACCTACTCTCTCTCTCTCTCCCTCTCCCACTCTCTCTTCCACCAACTACTCTCTCTCCTACCACCTACTCTCTCTCTCTCCCATTTTCTACTCTCTCTTAGGTTACTCTCTCTCTTTCACACACACACACACTCTCTCTCTCTCATCTCCTCTCTCCCTCTCCTCTCCCATCCCCTACTCTCAATCTCTCACACACACTCCCATCCCCCCTCTCTCTCTCCCTCTTCCACTGTGTACTACCTCTCTCTCTCTCACTCTCTCCCTCTCTACTCTCTCTCTCTCCCATTCCCTACTCTCACTCTCTCTTTCTCTCTCCCATCCCCTACTCTCTCTCACTCTCTCCCCCATCCCCTACTCTTACTCTCTCTC
This sequence comes from Cupressus sempervirens, assembly GCA_028749045.1. NCBI lineage: Eukaryota > Viridiplantae > Streptophyta > Pinopsida > Cupressales > Cupressaceae > Cupressus > Cupressus sempervirens. The sequence continues at coordinate 639,133,060 of CM053793.1, forward strand.
TCTCTCTCCCCCATCCCCTACTCTTACTCTCTCTCTCTCTCTCTCTCTCATTCCCTACTCTCTCTACCATTCCTACTCTCTCACACTCTCACACTCTCTCCCATTCTCGACTCTCTCTCTTACACACACTCCCATCCCCTCTCTCCATCTCCCACTCCCTCTCCCATCACTGACTCTCTCTCCCCTCTCTCATCCCATACTCTCTCTTTTTCACACACACACACACCCATCCCCCCCCCCTCTCTCTCTCTCTCTTCTCTCCCATCCCCTACTCTCTCTCTCTCATAGTCCCTCTCCCTCTCCCTCTCCCACTCCCTCTCCCATCGCCTACTCTCTCTCTCACTCTCATTCTCTTCCTCTCTACTCTCTCTACCACCCCCTACTCTCTCTCATGTTCTCACACTCTCTCCCATCCCCTACTCTCTCTCTCTCTCTCTTACACACACTCCCATCCCCCCTCTCTCTCTTGCTCTCCCACTCCCTCTCCCACTGCCTACTCTCTCTCTCTCTCTCCCATCCCCTATTCTCTCTCTCCCCTCTCCCATCTCCTACTCTCTCTTTCACACATAAAAACTCCCATCCCCCCCCTCTCCTCTCCCATCCCCTACTCTCTCTCTTTCACACACACTCACTCCCATCCCCCCTCTCTCTCCTCTTCCATCCCCTATTCTCTCTCCCCTCTTCCATCCCCTACTCTCTCTCTCTCTCCTATCCCCTACTCTCACTCTCTCTCTCCCATTTCCTACTCTCTCTCTAGCACCCCCTACTCTCTCTCTCACTCCCACACTCTCCCATCCCCTACTCCCACTCTCTCTCTCATATTGTACTCTCTCTCTACCACACCCTACTCTCTCTCTCTCTCTCATATCCCCTATTCTCTCTTACACACACTCACATCCCCCCCTCTCTCTCCCTCTCCCACTCCCTCTTCCACCACATACTCTCTCTCTCACTCTCTCCCATCCCCTACTCTCTCTCTCTCTCTCTCTCCCCTCTCCCATCCTCTACTCTCTCTCTTTCATAGACACACACTCTCATCCCCCCCTCTCTCTCTCCCACCCCCTATTCTCTAGATCTCACACACACACTCCCATCCCCCCCTCTCTCCCTCTCCCACTTCCCCTCCCCTGACCTACTCTCTCTCACTCTCTCTCTCTCTCCCTCTCTACTCTCTCTCTCTCCCATCCCCTACTCTCTCTCTACCACCTCTATTCTCTCTCTCACACTCTCTCATGCCCTACTCTCTCTCTTACACACACTCCCATTCCCCCCTCCCTCTCCCTCTCCCACTCCCTCTCCCATCATCTACTCTCTCTCTCTCTCCCATCCCATACTCTCTCTCTTTCACACACACACACACACACACTCCCATCCCCCCCCCCTCTCTCTCTCACTCCCTCTCCCATCACCTACTCTCTCTCAGGCTACTCTCTCTCTCTTAGGCTCCTCTCTCTCTCTTGCTCTCCCTCTCCCACTCTATCTCCCACCACCTACTCTCTCTCTCCCCCATCCCCTACTCTCAATCTATCTCTCTCACACACTTCCTCTCTCTCCCATACCCTACTCTCTCTCTCTCCCCTCTCCCATCCCCTACTTACTCTCTCTACCACACCTACTCTCTCCCATGCCCTACTCTCTCTTACACACACTCCCATCCTCCTCTCTCTCTCTCTCTCCCTTTCTCACTCCTTCCACTACCTACTCTCTCTCTCTGTCATCTCCTACTCTCAATCTCTCTCTCCCATCTCATACTCTCTCTGCCACCTGTACTCTCTCTCACACACTTCCTCTCTCTCCCATCTTATATTCTCTCTCTACCACCCCTACTCTCTCTCTCACTTCCTCTCTCTCCCATCCTCTACTATCTCTCTCTCACTTCTTCTCTCTCTCTCCCATCCCCTACTCTCTCTCCCCTATCCCATCCCCTACTCTCTCTCTCTCTCTCTCTCTCTCTCTCACACACACACACACACACACACACACACACACACACACACACACACACACACACACACCCATCTCCCCACTCTCCTCTCTCTCTCTCGCTCTCGCTCTGCCTCTCTTCTTCCCTATCTATGCTCTATTTAGGTCTTGATAGTGTGTGCGCACTAAAGCATGCACACACTATTAAGACTTAAATTTAAAAAGCTTTAAATAGTGCATGTCGGCTATAGTGCACACATGCTATTGGGTGCACACACTATTCAAAGCTTTGCATTCTACTAAGCCTAAGGTTTGGTTTTTCCTTGGGGATCCAACCCAAAGGTTTCAAGTCTATAAACTGGTCTGAGATGTGTTTTTCTACAAACATACAAAAAATGATTGATTTTTCTTGTGTGCTCTCCTTCAAGTTTCCTTGTGGTTGAACATCAATAAAATCAAGTTACATGAAATTGTAGGTCTCTATGTTAGCTATATAACTATATAATTAATTTTTTATTTGAACTAGTTCAAGCCTTTCATCTATAATTTTTTTTGAATGTATGTCCATCTTTTGTCAAAAACCAACATGTACTAATTGGGCTATAGATTTTAGCTCATTCATCGAATTTTGCAACAACTTAGTTTTTTAGAAACTAGACTCCATTCTACACACTTTGAAAAAAAAAAAAGTTTTGATTTTAGATTAGTTTTCAATAATTTCTAGGGGGAGCACATAGATATTTCATGTTTTTGGGATGTGTCTAATTAAAAAATTCATAAAAATAATACACATTATAAAATTACCCAATAAATTTGGGATAAGCTACATAGTGTTAGGTAACTTTTGACCAGAGCAATTAAAGAATTTCCAAAAAAAAGTTAAAATTTTAGGGGGGCCACACTTTGTACTGTGTTATGTTTTTTTGGAATAAATAGTACCACTTTCTATGGCTGCCTTTTTTGAGGACCTAAAACCTAAACCATTTTGAAAAAAAAATTAGTAGTTTAGAAACTAGATTCAAAGGACTACTACTTTTGTTTTTGTCATATCTTAAAATTTTGAGCTTAACTATCTTCAAATTCTTGTTGAAGTTTAGAAATTGTTGATTTCAAAAAAAAGGTGTCTGCTTATACCCCCCTTTTGGCACCATAACTTGGTGCACTTACCCTATGACTATTAGGTCAGCCTTGATTAAAGGATTTCAAAACTAATACAATGGTTAGAAAGTAACAATATGTTGATCTAAAAAATACAACTCAATTTTCAAATATAGATCACAAGTTAGTTCATATGTTAATCCACTGTGTGGTCTCCATTGTCAACTTTGTCGATGATCTTCTTGTCAACCCTTCAAGAAATCATACTTGCCCTCTTCATCACAACTCTTCTTAGCTTCCTGCTCAATTTCACTAATCAATAACATCAACAAATGCTCAAACCTTATTAGGTTAGTGCTTACACTTCATTAAATAGGTAATTTTGATCTTTTACCACTTAAATGAAACCCTAGATCTTAGGGTTTGATTAAATTCATCGAATCCTTCCATCATTTAATCTCCTCTTTTCTCTTCTGGAAAATTCTCCAAACTTCTCCTTGAATTCTTGTTGAGAAATTCTCAAACATGATTTCCCTTGAATTAAATTTTCTAGGTCATCCATCCTTATCTTTAACATACTTTACATATTCCAACAAATAAACTATGTCAGCTAGAAATTGCGATTTCCTCATAATCTTTCAAAATTTTACCCTCGACCAACACTGTGTTCTAACACTCAATCATTATTGGAGTACTCGGTCACTACTAATTGTTGTACTTGGTACATTTACTAATGCCAGTCAATAATAATTCTCAATCAACACTATATTTTCTCATCTTATATTGTTGCTTGATCAATACTAGCATCACTTGGCATAAACTTCAAGTTCCTTAATCTTGTACTCTTATGCTCAGTCAAGCCTATGCATTTGGTCATTATTTGATCACTTGTTCTAGTATTTAGTACAACTATCTTCTCCACTTAGGTTATGATTAAACTATCACATTATCTTGTCAAATTCTAACTGATCAAGCACCCATTGTAGTTGTTCCTCATAACTCAACCTTTCCTCTAGGTTCTTTTGTTATGTTCTTCTTCTCAAATCCTCTTCATCAATCATCTTGATATGACACTATAATCAAATAGAAACTATCTTAGCAATAATTTTTGACATATCAAAACATAAAAATTATCTCATTGTTACTTTCCAACAATGTCTCTTCCCCTTGGAGGTCATATCATGTATTAATTATGGCATGATAAGTGGTAAAGGAGTAATATGACATGATACCAATGGTTCTTCAAAGTAATTCTTGAATGATTGTGAGGCTGATTATGATCCTTATGGATAGGTGATGTAATTATTTCTTCCTTTATTTACTTATTTTGTGAGTTAGTCTAATTATTGTTTTTCAAGCTTTTGGGATAACCAATTATGGACTCATTCGTGGCTCTACTATTCTACTGGCTATTTAAGGTGTGAAGAATGTTTTTATAGAATGGGATGACAAAGGAGATGAAGGGAGCCTCATAGCTACAAGAAGTGGAGAAGGAGAAAGAAGGTCTAGGATATCTTGAAAGACAAAGGCTTGACACTATTCATGAAAAATCTTCATGGGGGAACCCTTGAACTCACCAAGTTCTTTCATAAGAATTGGGATGAAGGGAGTGTTGACTTCTGTGGGAGATAAATTACTTTCATGGAGGATCTTATTTCTCAAGTTACAAGTATCCCTATTGTTGGAAAGAAATGTTACAAAGATTTTAAGGTTTCTAAAGCCACAGTGGAGGATTTTCTAAAGGATGAGGAGGAATGTGAGGCCTTGGTTAAGGATGGTAAGACCTACTTCCCCCTATCTCTATTAAGAAACTGTGAAGGTTTGTGTTTAGAGATATTGTGTATTCCATTTTTCTATATGGGAGATTTTCTTAGGTCTATACAAATCATATTGTGTTACTCAACCAATTTAGACACAAGAGTAAAATCTCCATATCCTTTTATTTTTATGCCTTCTCTAATACTAGCACCAATGGGATTAGTTCTCTTGAGGTTACCAACTCCCCTCTACATGATGACCTTATGTTGTTAATTTATGAACACATTAAGATGCACTTTTGGGGGATTCCCATTAAGGATAAATATGAGCCTAGAATTAAGCTTGATGACTCTAAATCTATTAATAAATTTTTTGATACTGATGGTACTAAGGACCTACATTCTAAGGAAGAGATTTCAACCACCTAGGGATAAGGGAAAGGATCCATTGATATATGATTGAAAAGATCATTTGAATGGAAAGAGTGTTGAATGAAGACTAAGTGTTTTCAATCATTATTTTGTCACTGATGTCAAACCTGCTACATGCTAGTAAGACAATTGCTTATATGTTTCAAGCACTATCACTTAGTTGATTGATGAAGAGGATTTGATCAACAAGATGGAACAAAAGTACTTAGAAGAAAGGTTTAGTTATGATTATGTATTGAAGTGCAAGAATCAGTTAAGATAGTGATAACATAATGTACTGATAATCTACTTGAGGTTACAAAATGATTGGCTATACCTAGAAAGTTTAAAAAGATTAAGGTCGAACAAAGTTCATTTTCTAAGTTTGACCAAGTTGATAGAAGGTGCCAAGAAAAAAGTTAGTTAGAGCTGAGTGAAAGAAATTTCTAGTGGATGTTGAGCAAGTTAGTAGGTGTCGAGCAAGGTAGTAGATGTTGAGTGATTTTCAATAGATGTTGAGCACCCGTAAAATTCTATTGATGCCGAGTGATTTTATAGTAGATGTCGAGTAATATAGTATGTGTTGAGCATCAGTAAATTGATAATGCCAAGCTACTACATTATGAAAAAGATGAAAGATTCGCCAATGAAAAGTTGACAAGTTTATTTTCTTGAAACTTATAAATTAGGAGGAAGATAAGATTGATGAGCTGGAGGCACAAAATCTTATGTAAACCATTTTGGAGGTGAATTAAAATGGATTCAAAGAGAAGTTTCTAGAGAAGACAAGATATTGGGTAGATACATTGTACCCTACCTAATTCATCGAAAACCCTAATTTTTGAGAAGGATAATGAGCGAGAAAAAAAGTTCTAATTTCCTATTTGTAGGGATGTCTGGTCATGAAGAAATGTTGGATGTTGGATGGAGGTTAGAGAGTTTTGAATGTAAAAATTTGACAAGGAGAAGGAAGAGGGTTTGCTTCATTAAGAGACCCAAGAGGAGAAGTCTATAATGGAAAACTAAGCAAGAAGGCTTAATGAGGATGAATGCTTGAAGGGTGAACAAGTTGTCTGAACTAAAAAGATTGAAAGCTAAGTAGAGATGAGGACTGAATAGTGATTTGTAATTTTCTAGTAAGGTTGTAAGTGGTATTAGAGAAAACCTATATTGTTACTTTCTAACAATTGTATCAGATTAGGGTAAATCCTTTGGAAAAAGGTTGACTTAACAGTCATTAGAAAATCCTTTAACAGGGTGGCATTCCAAGTGAATGGCCTAAAGTCCTCTAATAAGGCTCACTTTTAAGAGGGTGATTGAAATCCCTTAATCGAGTCACATTTTACAGAGTGTGTTGTAACCTTTAACAGGGTTGGCTTTTAACATGGCATCACTTTAGAAGAGTGAAAAAGGTGTAGCATGTTACTGGTGGTTTTTCCAAATTGGGTCTCCATGTTAAATCATTGTATCAAGAGTACTGATGGATATATTATGTTTTATGCTTTATATTTTTTCATGTTAATGTTTTAGTAACATATCAAATTTGGTTAACACAATGAATGCATGAATTGTCAAGAATGTTATATGGGTTCACTAAATTGTGAAAAAAAATTATTTGGACATCTGGACCTTGAATAACTAATTCACCCCCCCTCTCAGTTATTCTAAAATAATTCCAACAATTGGTATCAGAGCATAGTTTCTTAAGAGGATTAGTTTCAAGTTACTAAAAGCATAAAGATCAAGATGTTAAAAAGAGAGGTACCAAGCTAAACATAGATAACTTTCTTGCATGGAAAAGTTTTATGAAGCTACACCTTGGAGGACTTGGAGACTATGCACAAACTTGCATTATAGAAAAACATGTTGATCCAGCAGGAGCCCTAATTGTTGAAGATTTGAAGAAAAAGAAAGAACACAATCAGGCAATGTTGGAGATTGCCTCTACCCTAAGATATGCTAAGTTTGATGATATCAAAGACCTCAAAAGTGAAAAGTAGATGTGGGATGTCCTAAACACTATTTATGGAGGAGACAAAAATGTTCAAAGAGCCAAGTTAGAGAGCCTCAAAGGTAAGTTTGATGACATGAGAATGGAAGAAGGTGAAAACATTGCTCAATATGTTGCTAGAATAAACCAAGTTTTTAGTGCAATAAAAGGTGTAATTGGTAAAATAGATGATGATACTGTGTTAAGTAAAGTCTTGAGAACATTGTTGCCTGTGTATGCCATTAGAGTGTCTACAATCCAAGAGTTAAGATGTATGCCAGGAAATGATCTAACCCTTGAAGGTTTGGTAGGATGACTCACAGCTTTTGAGTTATCTAATTTTGATAACTATAGACTAGAGAGTATTGAATCAACTTTCAAATCAAAATTGTTACTAAAGGATTCTAAGGAGGTAAAGCCAAAGAGGAAGAAAATAAAGATAAAGTATACATCCAGTAACAACAATATAGATGAGGAAGACATTGAAAAATTGGAAGCATTGTTGGCAATAAGATTTCAAAGAGGAAAAGGTAAATTCAAAGGTAAGCTACCTATAATTTGTTTCAATTGCAATGAAGTTGGCCATATTGCAGCAAGATGTACACAGAAGAAGAACTTTAGAGAATAGAACAAGCACAAAAATAGAAGAGAAGATGATGGAAGAGACTACAGAGATAAAGGAAAGAAGTCATGCTACATTGCTAATGAAAATGATGATGAAGTGGTATATGTTGCAATGAAGGATGAATCAATGAGGATGAGGCTACTGCACTTATGACTTGTGTGAACAAGAATGACAAATGGATCATTAATAGTGGATGTTCACATAACATGGCTGGAGACAAAAGTAAGTTCATTACCTTAACCTATTATGATGGAAAAAGTGTAAGATTTGGTAATGATGCACCATGTTTAATAAAAGGAAAAGGGTCTATCAAGCTTATAGACAAAATTTTATGTGACAATGCTTATTATGTTGAAGGATTGAACTATAACTTGCTAAGTGTGTCAAAATTGAATAATTTGGGGTGCAAAATTGAGTTTGAAAACAAATCAACCAAGATATATGATACAAATGGAAACTTGATTGGAAAAGGTGATCAAACTAGGAATAATATGTTCTTTTTGGATATAGAAGATACTACTTTTCTTATTACAAAATTTGATGATGTATGGCTTTGGCACAAGAGATTATGTCATATTAACTTTGATAATGTAATTAGTATCAGCAACATGAAAAGAGTTAGAGGTTTGCCTAAGTTGAAGAAACCAGAAAACATATTGTGCAAACAATGTCAACTAGGCAAGATGATAAAGTCAAGATTTAAAAGTAAAGCTTATACCTCTAAGGAAATACTTGAAGTTGTTCATACTAACTTGTGTAGACCTATTGAAGTGCAAAGCTACAAAGGAGATAGGTATATAATGTTTCTTATTGATGATTACTCTAGAATGATGATAGTCATGTTTCTAAAAAAAAATTGGATACTTTTCAAATGTTTAAATGGTACTTGACAAGAGTTAAGAAAGAAATACATAAGAGCTTGAAATGGTCGAGATCAAACAGAGGAGGTGAATTCACTTCACATGAATTTGAGATGTTCTGCAATGACAGAGGAATCAAGAGACAGACATTAACACCTAGGACCCATCCACAAAATGGAATTGCTGAAAGAAGAAACAGATATGTAATGGACTGTGCCAGAACATTTATGATGGAGAAAAATGTTGCTCTAAAATACTAGAGAAAAGTTGTAAGCACTGCTATATACACCTTGAATCATATACAAGTAAAGAAAGGTACTCACTCAACACCTTTTGAACTATGGTATGGTCATCTACCTAATGTGAAATATTTGAAGGTATTTGGAAAAAAATGCTATATTCTTAAAGATGTTAGGAGTGGAAAGTTTGATGCAAAGAGTGAAGAAGGTATATTCCTTGTTTACTTCACAAGAAGTAAAGCTTACAAGTGTTTAATTACTAATACTAATAAAATTGTGGAAAGTGCAAATGTGATTTTTGATGAGTTTACAAAAGCACATGAATCTAAACCTACAAAAGAACCAGAAGATTTCAAGACATTTGTATACTATTATGAAGGAATGCCTACTGAAGAAGATGCTACAAATCATGTAGCAAACTAGCAACAAGTTTTAGCAACTTCTGAGTCACATTATATGAATGTTGAGTTACATTCAAATGCCAAGTTACAGATTGAGGAGAATGCACAATCTAATTTTGAGTTCGGCAAACATGAAAGAGATGCTAAAACACCTGATAGAGATGCACATAGTGATACTAAAGTTGAGAGATAGAATGTAGCCACAACAATTGAGCCTAGACTATCCAAATATGTCAAAAGACACCATCTTGTAGATCAAATCATTGGAGACAAAGATGCAAGGCCAATGACAAGAAATAGGTTGAGAAGTGAATCATGTTTGCTAAGCATGAAGGAATCTAAGACAGTAAGAGATTCATTGGAAGATGATGATTGGTACAAGGCTATGGAAGAGAAAATTCAACAGATAGAAAAGAACAAGACTTGGAGCCGAGTTCCTAGACTAGAACACAAGAATGTGATTAGCACAAAATAGGTATTCAGGAACAAGCTGGATGAGAATGGTGAAGTGACAAGAAACAAAGCAAGACTAGTTTGCAAAGGGTATGCACAAGAAGTAGGAATTGACTATGGCAAAAAATTTGCCCTTGTTGCAAGAATGGAAGGAGTAAGAATTATGCTTGCTCATGCTACTTATAAAGGTTTCAAAGTTTATCATATGGATGTTAAGTCTACATTTCTGAATGGAATATTAGAAAAAGAGGTCTACATAGAACAACTAGAAGGATTTGTTGATAAAAACAATAATAACGTGGTATGTAGACTGCACAAAGCCCTATATGGATTGAAACAAGCACCAAGAGCATGATATGAGAGACTTCATACTTATATTGTTAAAATTGTATTTGAAAGGATAGGATGCTAGTATCAATTTGTACATGAAGAAAGATAAAGAAAAAGGTATACTGTTATCTAAAATATTTGTTGATGACATCATATTTGGAGGACAAGATGCTTTGTGTAAAGATTTTGCAAATAAGATGAAGCAAGAGTTTGAAATGTTAATGTTTGGTGAGATCAAATTCTTTGTGGGATTACAAGTCTATCAAATTAAGTATGGTGTATATATCACTCGATCAAAATATGTCAAGGAGATATTGAAGACATTTGGACTTGAGGATTCAAAACCAATTAGTACACCTATGGTAACAACACTCAAGCTATCAAAGAATGATGATTCAACTGAGGTCAATCAAACATTATACAGATCCATGATTGGCGAATTGCAATATATAATACACAACAGACCTAATATTGCATTAGCTATGGGGATAGTTGCTAGATTCTTTGCTAATCCTAGAGAGAATCACTTGATGGTAGTGAAAAGAATAATGAGATACTTGAAAGGAACAGAAGAGTATGGTTTATACTATAAGAAGAATGAAAATTTTGAACTAAAACCCTACACTTATGCTAATTGGGCTAGAAATATTGATGATAGAAAGAGCACCAGTGGAGGAGCATTCTTCTTAGGTAGAAGACTTGTTACATGGACAAGAAAGAAGCAAAGTTGTACTTAACAATCTATTGTTGAAGCAGAGTATGTTGTTGTTGCTATTAATTGCACAAACAACGTATGGATCAAACAACTACTAAAAGGAATGAAGGAAGAGATTACTAAACCAGTGACACTTTATTGTGATAATTCAAGTGCTATAAATATGTCAAAGAATCCTATAATGCATACAAAGACAAGGCACATTTCAATAAAGTATCATTATGTAAGGGAATTGGTTCAAGACAAAGAGGTGAAGATGGAATATATCAACATCAAGGAGCAAATTGCTGATATCTTCACCAAAGCATTACCTAAGGATGCTTATGAGTATTTGAGAGGTAAATTAGGAGTGATACCCCTATAAAAGGCTATTTAAAAGAATTAGAGAGTACCCTACATCGAACAAGCTAACATGCATTTCATACACATTGATGTAGTGGATCTTACTTTAGGAAGTTGCCTAAAGTAATCACAAAGCTGGAATTTCAAATCAGTCACAAGCAAGGTGACAAAGGGAGAAAAATTGGAGAGCATGCAAAAGCCTATATCTACATATAATAAAGATGCCAAGTGTTGAGTATATGTCTTTGGCATCATTGTCAAAGAGGGAGAAAATACAGTAAACTAATAAAGTGCATATTGATCAAGAGGAAGATGATCAAAGTAGAACATCAAGTAAGAGGGAGAAAGTATAGTGCACTTGAGGAGTAATGAAGTGAGAGTACATCATTGGTTGAGAAATAAACTAAAAGAAAGAAAGAGGGAGATATCCTGATATTCTACTAATTCATGGAAGAAGAGAATGTTATATTTTGTAACCTAAGAGGGAGTTGCTGATAGAGGGAGAAGTTTTATTCACAAGCTTTCTTTTTGGTATTGCCTTACTATTTTAACCTAGTTAGTTTATCATTTTTTTGACTAATTGATCAATTTGGTTTGCCATCAATGCCAAAGAGGGAGATTGTTGATATATGATTGAAAAGATGATTTGAATGGAAAGACTGTTGAAAGAAGACTAAGTGTTTTCAATCATTATTTTGTCACTGATGTCAAACCTACTACATGTTGGTAAGATAATTTATTATATGTTTCAAGAACTATCACTTAGTTGATTGATGAACATGATTTGATCAACACAATGTAAAAAAAGTACCTAGAAGAAAGGTTGAGTTATGATTATGTATTGAAGTGCAAGAATTAGTTAAGATAGTGATAACAAATGTGTTGATAATCTACTTGAGGTTACAGAATGATTGGCTACACTTAGAAAGTTCAAAAGAATAAGGTTGGACAAAGTTCATTTGCTAAGCTTGACAAGGTTGATAGAAGGTGCCAAGCAAAGTTAGTACAAGCTGAGCAAAAATTTAATTGGAGCTGAGTGAAAGCAATTTCTAGTGGATGCCGAGTAAACTAGTGGATGTTGAGCAAGTTAGTAGGTGCTGAGAAATGTAGTAGATGCCAAGTGATTTTCAATTGATGCCAAGCACCAGTAAAATCTAGTTGACAAGTACTAGTAAAATCCAGTTGATGCCGAGTGATTTTATAATAGATGTTGAGTAATAGAGTATGTGCTGAGCATCAGTAAATTGATAATGTCGAGCTGCTGCATTATGAAAAAGATCAAAATTTTGTCAATTAAAGGCCGACAAGTTTATTTTATTGAAACTTGTAAATTAGGAGGAAGATAATATTGATGAGTTGGAGGCACATAATCTTATGTAAACCATTTTGGAGGAAAATTCAAATGGATTCAAAGAGAAGTTTCTAGAGAAGACAAGATATGGGGTAGATACATTGTATCCTACCTAATTCATTGAAAACCCTAACTTTTGAGATGGATAAGTAGTGAGAAAAAGAGTTCTAATTTCCTATTTATAGGGATGTCTAGTCATGAAGCAATTTTGGATGTCGGATGGAGGTTAGAGAGTTTTGAATGTAAAAATCTAACAGGGAGAAGGAAGAGGGTTTGCTTCATCAAGTGACCCAAGAGGAGAAGTCTATAATGGAAAACTAAGCAAGAAGGATTAATGAGGATGAATGCTTGAGGTGTGAACAAGATATCTAAACTAAAAAGATTGAAAGCCAAGTAGAGATGAGGATTGAATAGTGATCTATAATCTATAAGTAAGGTTGTAAGTGGTATCAGATCAAACCTATATTATTTCTTTCTAACAATCCTATTAGATTAGGGTAAATCCTTTGGGAAAAGGTTGACCTAATAGTCATTGGAAAATCATTTAATAGGGTGGCATTCATATTGAATGGCCTATACTCCTCTAAGAAGGCTCACTTTTAACAGAGTGATTGAAATCCCTTAACTAGGTCACATTTAACAATGTGTGTTGTAACCTTTAATAGGGTTGGCCTTTAATAGGGCATCACTTCAAAAGAGTGAGAAAGGAGTAGTATGTTACTGGTGGTTTTTCCCAAATTCAGTTTCCACATTAAATCGTTGTGTCAAGAGTACTGATGGATATATTATGTTTTATGCTTTATATTTCTGCATGTTAATGTTTTAGTAACATATCATATTTGGTTAACACACAATAAATGCATGAATGGTCAAGAATGTTATATGGGTTCATTGAATTGTGAAAAAGTTTTATTTGGACATCTAGACCTTGAATAACTGATTCACCCCCCCCTCTCAGTTATTCTAAAAGAATTCCAACATGATCGTCTAAGAAAAACCTTAAACCTATGAAGGTTGAGGATAAAAAATAAAAAATATTAAGGTGGTTATCTCTTCTGATGATGAGTATCATGAGAAGGAAGAGGATATGAACACTGATAAGGATGAGCCTAAGAACCAAAAGAAAGGGTAGATCTTCATGTCCACTATGTTAAAGAACACAAATTTCAAGAAGGCTACTCCTAATCTAATTGGTGACGATGGGAAAGTAGATGCAAAAGAGGTTTTGTCGAGATCCCCCAAGGCTCCTACTATGGAATATACCTCTTCTCCCCCACACAAGGATATTCTCCTTTGAAAGGAGGTTATTTCATGGAAGGATGTTGATCTGAGTAAGGTTAAGTTTGCTATTTCAAAGCCAAATATGAATCTAGAAGTTAGGATAGAAGGGACCGGTCTTGATTATCTCACATATCTTATTGATCCTTCTATGCTCATCATGAGTGACTCTAGTAGAGAGTTCAATACAAATGTCCTCTTAAGTGCAAGGACTAGTATGATGGACTATTTAAGGTCCATAATTTTTTTTTTCCATGCAATCAAAGAAGTGACCTTGAGGATGAGATATCTTGAGAGAAAGGTTAACAACTATGAGGATGCAACCAAAGATAGTGGTGGGGATGTTGGTGTTATCTCATCTATAGAGATAGTGCAAAAGAAGGATAATATTAGTTTTGTTGTATACGTTGTTGTTTTTGATAACTTAGAAGATAAAGTCTTGGATTTGTATGGTAGGGGTTCCAACTTGAAATCTTCTCTAAAAAGGATTGCTAAGAAGAGCTACAAGATCCTAAAATGTTCTAATGAGAACATCAATATTCTCACTAGTAAGCTAGAGTGATCTACTGATGACATGACAATTATCAAAATCATGGAAGTCAAGGAGGTAAATAATAACAACTAAGATGGACATAGTAAGAGAACCAAATATAACACTGGAAAGATGGCTTCCTTTTCTACTAAAGAGGTTAAGGATATCAAGAAAGTGATGGAAAAGATGGACAAGCTTGAGCTAGAGGTTGTAGAGCTTCTATAGTAGCTTGGCTACTTATGTTTTGATATGTGTGCTTAGTTGGTTTCTATCCTAGGTGTGTTTTCTTCTAGGTTCTATCCTTTTTTGTTGTCCTTCTCTCGATTGGATTTTTGTTGTTAGCTAGCCTTTTTTGTTGTGGTCCAATTGTATAGTTCGGGCTTTAATATTTCAAGTCTTATGCTTCTTATGTAAAAGGGTTTCAGGAGCCCTTCAAAACCTATTTTCTTATAATAAAAAACTTCATTAAACCTTTCAAATTTTCTTACGTCAGTCTTATACCATTATGGTATATCACTTTCAAGCTTCAAAAGTGCATCCCTACAACCAAAAGTAAAGATGACTATTCAAATTTTGCAAAATGCAAAAATTTGTACAAGTTACATTTTGCAACATCCCACCAAAACTACCTATGACCTTAAATAACATGACCATTTTTCCTCCAAACATGCCAAGAACTTATTTATTTCACCACATGATAAAATTTTCCTTTAACTAACACTTTGACCAAGGTTAACTTTGTTTGACCAATGAAAACCAATGCTTTATTGTAACCCACACATGACCAAATGACTACAAATCGTCAAATGAACTTAGCATACTCATAACATGTTTTGAAATTACCTAATTGATCACACATCAAAATTTGAAAGGAAATTCTTACGATCATTTATGATGCACATGCATGATACTCCTCATGACATGAAAACTCAAGTCCCTTGAGTTTCCAAATTTTGTAACATGACTCCATGCTTAATTATATCAACTTCTAAAATCCATACAACCTCCACCTATCAAAGCCTCTATCATTTAACTAGGTAATTTTTGTGGTTCTACAACACGTGCCCCTTTTTTGACTTTGGAAATTGGGAAGCCCTCTTTTTTTACTCAAATTTTGTTTTCCTTAGAATAGGGTATCTTCCAATGTGTGTCGAGGAGAAATTTTTTTCTAGTTTGGGTTTAGGAGTCTGGGCACTTAGCATCATTTTTACTCTCTAGCACCAATATATTGATGTTTATCTTTTGTAGGTCATCATGGAATCCTCATCATCCATAGTAGCAAAGATTACCATGGTATTGCATGTGTATATTCAACATGGGTGCCTTGTAATTTTAGATAGAAGAAGCTGAAGGAAATCAAGTCCATGACAATTTTGGACTATAAAGAGGGCATAAATCATCAAAAAGATTGGAATTAACTACACAAGAGTGGTCCTAGACCTCATTTGAGAAAAACCTTGAAATCATTTTCAAACATGGGAACTTTAATTTTTTGGCGTATTAAGCACCTTGTGTAACTCCTTGAAGGTGTGCTAAGTTTGAAGGTGTACTAGTGCACTTTTTGAAGTTTTGGTGGTAGACATTTTATCTCCAAAGGTGTGCATGTGTGAAGGTTCATAAGTGTGCAATTTATAGATTTGGTGAATGAATTATATCTAAAGGTACACAAGTGTGCATATCCAAAATATCCAGAGGTCCCAAAGATTACCATTGCTTCCTTGTCTTCTGTGGTAGCTAAGATCATACTCAAACTTGTGACATTTCAATTCCAAGGAGTGTCCAAAAAGTCACACTTCATGGATTTCCACTCAGAAGTGAGAGATACCAAAAGTTGCTAAATGTTATAAAAGAGAAGAACTAGATAAGATTGATGATTGAATTGAGAATATACTATCCAATAGTAAGGTCATGTTATCTATGTATGAAGATATCCAAGATATAAAGAGAGCACATGTCTAACTATTAGAAGTGGATAAGTACTATAGTGCAACTAGCTTAGAGGTTTTTGATGATGACTCCAAAATGCAAATATGCTCAATGAAAAAAATTGTACAATAATTCAAACATCATTTGAAGTAGTATCCTCTAAGGAGACACTAAAGGAGTTGGACTTTAAGCTAGTTGAGTTTGCAGAAGCAAGGCAAGAAGTTCATGACTTTCATAAGGATGTGAGGGAAAAATATGAAGCTTTAGACTTGTCATACCCTCAAAAAATGACCTTTTCCATCCAAAAGTTCAAAGGGGAACATCAAAATATCATTTTGGTTGAAGGTCAACAAGACGCAAATGTTCGAGACTAAAAATTATAGACTCAAGAAAATTCTCACTTTTGGAAAATTGTGGACTTAGACAAATTCTCGCTTTTGGAAAATTGTGGACTTTGAAAAACTCTCACTTTTTGAAAATTGTGAACTTCAAAAAATATTTCCACTTTTGTCAAATTGTGGACTTAGAAAAATTTTGTCACTTTTGGAAAATTGTAGACATAAAAAACTTCTGTCACTTTTGGAAAATTGTGGACTTCGAAAAATTCTCACTTTTGAAAAATTATGGACGTAGAAAAATTCTATCACTTTTGGAAAGTTATGGACTTCGAAAAATTCTGTCACTTTTTGAAAATTGTGTACTTAGAAAAATTATGTCACTTTTGGAGAATTTTGTACTTCTATCAATTTTGGTCATATCACTTGGAGGTTCTCTTTTGATAGAGGTGCACTTTTCACAAGGTTTTGTACTGACAATTTTGGATCAAAAGTAGTGTGTAAATAGTTAACTTCTAGTTCCATGTTTTTGAGCCTTCCATGCACTAAAAATACATTTTGATGACATTTTAACTCCTAGAAATTCCTAGAGAAGGTTGAGCTTGCATTTTTTAAGCTCCTATGACTCCTAGATCATCCCATGGCTTCTCTCTTCTTATCTTCTTCTTCTTTTATTTTAAGTCATGTAAAATCTCATGCACCCATTAATTGATATAAACAAGGGTGGGGACATGCTTAGCACCATTTAGAGAGCCTGTTTGCATATAATTAGCTTTATTTTATTAGTTTTTAGCATACTATTTTCACTAGAGCAACCCTCACTCCTAACACATAAGAAGGAGAGGGAACATTACAAATACATGGATGTAATATGTACTCATCACAGATATTTTGATATAGTAAAGAATGCTATTGGTGCTCTCATTCTATGTGTAGGATATCTTTTTGGAGTGTGTTTCTTTTTATGAATTTATGTTCATGAATAGTAATGGAGCCAATGGTTTTATTGTGTTATGATAATCATGCGACCTTATAGTTTTGATGTTTTCCATATGTTAACAAATTCCTCTTTTGTGACAAATCGGAGAAAAGACCATTATTGTTTTTGCATAGTATCTTGTCTCATGTGTGTGAATTTCCCATAGCTGCATGATTTGATGAATCATGAAACATCATTCAATTTATATTGAAGTTCCCATTTATTATTGCATTAGTGGAGTTGAGGAATCAATGCTCCTAATTTCATTAGTTTCCTACTAGATTTTTTGATAATTTAACTTGTAGATGGTTGTGGCTTTGGTTTATGTCCATTAGGAATTTCATTTTCAGTAATTTTCTTATATCCCTCATTACTCTATCTTTGATATTTTCTTTTAAATGCATGGTTAAAATAGGAATTCATATAGTTGCACTATCATAAAATTTTATTCATCATAGATTTGAAAAATATAAAAATATAATTTTTTTGGTTACGTTTGTCATGTCTTGCAGAATTAAAAAGTACTAGCAAAGTCCTCCTTATGAACATTCATATTTATCTTCAATTGAGAAAGTTCAGTGGGGGTAAAAAATAACCATTTGAAACCTTTGAGTTGTTCATTGATCATCTTTTCAAGAGAAATTCATAATAATTTATATTATTGGCATCATGAAAAATGACTGCTCAACAAATGTGGCACTAGAAGAAGGGCCTAAAAATCATTCTACTTAAAAGAAAAGTCATTGTTTTATAGTTTTGTGAAATTCATGGTTATATTTTGATAGTTTATTAATAGTCATAAGATGTGCCTATCAAAAGGTGCACTTTTCACTAAGGTGTACATGTTGGAAGGTGCACTTTTTACATAGGTGTGCTAGGATCCATATTGTGCTTCCCTAGAGGTGTACAAACTAGAAGATCTTGATCCATCATCTCCCTTTCAGCAAGCATTAAGGTCTTCTCCTACAAGCAAGAGTTTCTAGACCTCATTCATTTTTGCAAGCCTCACAATGTAAAGGGATGCCTAGGCTCCACCCACTCACATTATAAATTCCATCATCATCATCACCTCTAAATTCTACTTCACCCATTCCCATCATCATGCACCATAGGTTTCTTCAATGCCCAAAGTTCACCATTGAACCTAACTGGTCCATTACATGAATTGGTCAAAAATATTGAAAATTTTTTTCCATTATTAATCTATGGGGAATCATTAAAAACAGAAGATAATATTAAAATTTTCAACGAAATCTATAATGGAAACTAGATTCAACATATAGACATGGTTTGTTGCTTATTCCCTTACACTTTGGGGGAAATAAAAGTCAATTGATACCTCAATCTACCATTAGCATCAATTAGAGATTGGAACTCTTTTGAGAGAAAGTTTTAGGCACAATTAAAGGTCTACATTGATCTAGTTATCCTACATCATTAGTTCAATTCAATTAAGAGGGATCCCCACAAGTCTATTTCATAGTTTAATCATCACTTCTGTAGGATGTATCAAAGAATCAAGTCTCTTTACATTGTACCAAAATAGGATATCATCTAGATCTATTTGGGAACAATAGATTCATTAACTTCTATTTTTCTAAGAAGGCTCCCTCCTAAAGATATTGATACCCTTGAGAAGGCCTTCAAAGAGGCTATTGCATTCATGAAAAAGATAGATCCCCATGGTGGAGGGAACTTTGTTTCTTCCTTTACTTTGAATAATGCAATAGGAAAACAACTATTTATAGCAAGAGCATCTACTACACCCAATCAAATGCCCCTATTGAATCCAGTACCTTTACTGTAATAGATATTCCTACTCCAAGTCCAACAATTACATATTCAAGGTATGAGCCCCAAAAGACTAAATTATTTGAGTAGGAGACTTCTCCACCCACTAAACTCTAGAACAATATGGCTAGTGTGTTTGAGGCCATGAAGAAGATAATGTCTCTTTTATCCAACAAACTCATCAGAGTAAAGTTGAGTTACTCAAGAAACCAAGGCGGTCATCCAAGATAACTTACTTCCCAAAACTATTATTCTCAAAATCAAAGAAAATTTTATGGCCACTACAATAAGATTGATAATGAGAATAACGGTATTATAGGAATGAGTCCAAGTGAAAATGGAAATGATGTTTTAGAACAACCTCCCAAATCATGGAGAAATAACCTTTGCAGTTTAGTGCAATGTTGTTTGAATCATATGATAAATCTATAGGAGAACAAAATGATGAAGATGATCAAGAGGAGTTTTTGTTCCCATTCAATGAAGAGAAGGAGCATGGACACTCTAGGATACATCTATATTGTAGAAATAATAGGATCACACAAAGTTTGAAAAGAAGAGAAGAGCTTCTAATGGGTGAGGTTTCTCTATGGTTATATCCTACTCCTCTAGACATGTACGTCTGTAACACTCCAATGCATTATGAGGATCCAACTAGCATTAGCCCGATAGTTTAGAAGGAATTACATGTAAATGATGAGATTTGTATATGTTTTATTAATAAAATAACAAGAAATTTGAAGTATCTTGGAGAAGATTTAGAATCCAAACATCCTTTTTCTTCTCAATTATTTTTGCCTCCATAAAAGAATTCATTTAGAGTTGGAATGTGCTAGTTTCCAAGATATAATATATAATGTGTTAACATAGATGGTTCATCCTATTGAATTTTTTAGAAATGATGAAATTGATGCAAGTTTTGATGTTTCAATGAGTGTGTATATCATAGAAAATTTTGAGAATGTAGAAAATTCTGAGCTTCCAAATATCTATGAAGTCGTAAAAACTCTCAAAGTTGCAAAAAATGATGCAAATGCACAACATTCTAATTTTTCTAAAAATTTTGAATTAGGAAGTCCTCAAGATGAAGATATAAATCCTTCATACTATGATATTGATCCCCCATTGGATAATGATGAGGTGCCTCTCTTAGAATGAGATATGTCATCAGACAAGATCAATAGAGTGTTTAATTTGGTCTCAATCTTGACTAAGGAAATGTCATTTTGTGGGTATTCTATGCATATATAGGATCATGCAATAATAAATTCATGTAGAATTCATCGATTTGGGTTCTACTCTGAAGTAAGTTGTCCTGATTTCTTGTTAGCCTAGGAAATTGTGATGGAAGGTAAGTGTAATCATGAACACCATTACTCAAGACTTTAGGAAAAAGATTCTTTGATCAATGATATTGACAAATGTTGCAATTCAAAAGACATGTGTGTGATTGAGAATGTTAGTTTGAATGATCTTAAATGGTGTGATCATTTGTTATTTGGGGCTAGTGATAATAATAATGTGGATCATAATTACAATGTTCTATCTTTTGAAGCTTGTTTTAATAGTTATATCATGTCTCCAATGTACATATTGCCTAGTACACATGGATTTGTGTACCATGAGGTAAGACCACTACAAGGAGAAATTGCAATGTGTGAGTGTACTGCTATGGTGGGAGAATCACTAAGTTAGGTGATATCTTCCCATTATCCCTCTCATTTTGACAATTTTGAATTTAAATATGATACGGAAGATAAGGAAACTTGTTTGTGGATTAACCATGATGATGAAGAGTTATCAAAACTTTTGATTTTGTGTGATTTGTGCCCAAAATTTGTGTCTAGGGTGGGTTATTTCTATTGGACATACTGATAAATCTACTGACAACCAACCCATGTTCTTTTTATTCAAGGTTTTTGTTGTATAAGTTTTCTTTTTCTTTCCTTTTGAGTAAAATTAGGTAGGTATTAGTTTTCTTTGAGTTAGTTTTGTTTAGGTTTTGCAACTTCTTGTAAATTTTATTTTTGAGTCTTAGAGTCAGGTTTTGGTTTGTTTTGTCAAATTTTCTCCCAACATATAGTTGATCCCAATTGGTTCTAATTTTTGGAAGAGATATTTCTTAGTCAATGCACTCAAGGGTTAAATCTTACAAAAAACTTCATATAGATACCACCGAAGGAAACGTAGGTCTTTGGTTATCAAGCTCAAATCCAAAGTTTATTATTTTTACTACTCTACACATCTAAGAGTGATACAAAGGTTTTTCTAAATCCAAGTGAATAGTGATTAAGATTCATCTAAGTTGATTTATAAGAGTGATTGTGATTTTTCAAAGCCTCTCCATGTTGCTTCTTAGTGTGTGAGTTTCCCAAAATCCAAAAAGAGGAGTTCACATAATAAGAGTCAAAGGATAAAAAAGAGATCAAGAAAGTTCAAATGCTCCAATGTTAGAGTCTAAGAATTGCTTAAGAAAATTGAGAAGGAAAAGGAAAGAAAGAAAAAAGAAAAGAAAAGATAATGTAAGGTAGCACAGCTTGATCATTGCCTCATATACACAAAAGGTTCAAAGTGAAATCAAATGGGAAATGTGTGAGATCTCTAAAATTATAAATATTACACAAAAAAGGGGAGAGTTAAAAGGTGATGTATTAAAAGAGCCCTTAGAATAGATTCTCACATCTAGGAAAGAGTGACATAAATGGGTTTCTTGAATATTATCAAAGATCTTGCTAATTGGTCTTGGTGGAGCAATTTGTTTGGTTAATTCCATTAACGAACGAGACCTCAGCTTGCTAACTAGCTTCACAGCGGTTCCCCTTCCCAGCCAGCTTCTTAGAGGGACTATGGCCTCCTAGGCCATGGAAGTTTGTGGCAATAACAGGTCTGTGATGCCCTTAGATGTTTTGGGCCACATGCGCACTACACTGATGCAACCAATGAGTTTCTCTTGTTGGAAATATGGAAAGTTAGATGTCTGAAGTATTGTCATTTATGGAAACATGTATTTAGTATTTTATTTATGCAATAATAGTTAGAAATTTTTTTAAGTGTTAGACAGATTGCAGTAGTACAGTGACAGATACAAAAAGTACAAATTACTGAGTTTGAGTTTGGACATGTGTAGCTAAGGATCAATAGATGACAATGTGGTGATGATGTATATCAATGTATAGACCTGTATGGATGGTATAGTGCAAGTTATAGTCAAGATACCAAATCAGGTATTTAATAGAACATAACAGAGCATATTAGAGAATTGGATCATTCAACTTAAGGAAATTTTTTGTGACAAAATAATTACTAAGTCATGATGGTTCGACATCCTAGATTTTTACCCAAATTCATTTTTATATTTGGTCAAGTGCATGAAAGCATTAAGGCTAACTAAGCAAAAATTTATTAATTTGTGAGATATAAGTAAAGATCATATCTTGTGTTGATGTGATGTGATGTTGTGTGATGTAATGTGAATGATTGAGAAGAAAGTTTAAATGATATGTGAACCTTATGTGATGCAAAATCTGATTTATGATCAAAGAAAGTGTGAGATACAATCGTAAGACAATATTGTATGTATACCTACTCTTGTGAAGAACTTAATTGTATATTGCATGTTAGGACAATGGGATCTTCTTTCATACATTGTATTTGATCTACCAACTCCTAATGGGGTTGAAGAAACTCCTAATAGGGTTGAGGCTTTTAACAGGGCCCAGTCCTCTAACAAGGACTCAAGACACTATATATATTTCACATATTCCTAATAGGGTCAATATCCTTAACATGATTCTTTTGTTTAGCGAACCATCATGTGGGTACCATCCCCACTAGGGTTTTCCCTAGTTAAAAAATAATGGTGTTATGAGTTCTCTTTGTGTATGTTTGTATTTAGTGTTCAACATTATTAGTTTACTTTCATATGCAAGTTATAAAGTAATTAAAAATATTGAATTGTGTGAAAAAGTTTGTAGAATAATGATTCACCCCCCCCACCCTAAGTATTATATATTTCTAACAATTGGTATTAGAGCACAATTACTCAAAAGAGGCATAAAAACTTGAGTAAGATCCCTATGGATATGGAATAGTTGAAGAGAAATCTTGAAGAAGCTCTTGAGAAAATTGACCTTTTTATAGAAGAAAGGGACAACCTGAAAAGATAGGTATGAAGATACAAAAGTCTACACTAGTAAAATAAAAGATAAGATAGATGGTCTAAAATCTAAGAAGGAACCAAACAAACAAATTAGTGATAGTGATGAAGTAGAAATTTTGATGAAAGAAAATGATACTTTGAAGCATGAGTTGAAAATTTTTGAACTTAAGTTGAGTTTTAAGAAAGATGACAATAAGATTGAACCTAATATGAAATCTCAGAATGTAGACCTTAGATCCCAGTTGAGTTCAGTAACATTTGAATTAGATTCTATCAAGATTGAGCATGTAGAATTAGAAAAGTACAATACCATTATGAAAGAAGAATTGACACAAGATAAGAAACAATTAGAGAAACTTTATTCCAGTAGTGATAAAATTGATGAAAAAATATTTCACCAGAGACCTTTATATGACAAGACATGTTTTGGATATCTTATTGGAGAAAAGTCAAGAAAGAAAGTTGAAATTAGGAAAGAATCATATCCAGTTGTTGAATCCCTTAAAGAAAGTGATCAAAGTAAGATTGAATTAGAAGTATCTAAGGAAGACGTTGATTTATCAATAAAACATGATGAACCAAAGGAAATAGAGCAAGTTGATAAACCCAAGCAAGATGAACCATCCAAGGAAGTTAAATATGAATTCAAAGTTAGATGTTTCAAATGAAATGAAGTTGGTCATATGAAAAGACATTGCACATGAAATTCTTTTAAACCTATTACTAATTTCTATTGTTATAATTGTCATGGTTATGGACATAAAGAAGTAGATTGAAAGAAACCTAAGTTAAATAATAATAATGGGAATAGTATAATGTTTAGGAATATTAATTCTATAGCAAATGGAAAAAGAAGATCACAAAGAAGATCTAATGATGGAGAAATATCTAATAGAGAAAGGAAACATGTTGCATGTTACAAGTGTAACAATCCTAGACATATTGCAAGGAATTGCAGAGCACCTAAAAATTAGAATGGAACCAATCAGAGAAGAAATGTACCTATATGTCAATTATGTAATAACTTTGGATAGAAGGAACAATAATAGGAATGACAGAAGGAATGATAATTACAATGATAATAGTTAGAAAGAAGCAGTAAAAGAGCATGTTGATGAATTTAAAGTAGTTGTGAAAGCTAAGGATCTAGAAAGTTCTTATATAGTTTTGGAGGAACAATATTTTGATGCACTTGATGAGAAATTGAAGTCAAAAATTGTTTGTGATTCATCCTATCTGAATTAAGCATCTCTAGTAGAGGTAGAGCGTCAGTTGATCAAAAATAATTTTGGGAGGTGAATTAGAAGTTGCACAGTTGACAAAAGGAAGAAGACATGGAGTGGAAGCTATGGTCAAGTGCACAAGCATTTGGGTGATTGCAGTAAGTCATACGAAAGAAAACAAGTTTATTGGTAATCAGTGACAACTTTTTGAAGAAGAAGTGGATGCACATTTAATGTGGAGTCAAATTTGAAATGATTTAAGGATTATGAGCAAGATTGTGAGTACCATTTGACCATGCAAAGAGTTTGGATAAATTAGTGAGCGATTTGACAATGAACTTAAGTGTGAAGAAAGGCATTTGAAGTGCAAAGTTGTAGAAGCCCTAAAAGCAACATTAAAGGTATTTTACAAATATTTTGTTGGGATTTCTAGTATATTTTGTAAGTATCATAGCAAGCCATTTGATATGTGATGTAAGTGATAAACCCAGATACAAGTTCAAGAAACACCCATTTGTTTATCTCATAGATGATTTGTTAGGAGCATTTTCTCAAATCTTGCCAAATGTACTTCACATAGAGGATGTTAGAAGCTACATTCACAATAAATTTGAGAGAATTGGTAATGAGGACATCCATAAGGATTTAGGAGTTATGTGTAATGGTGACTTAACCCTAAAGTCTAAATACACATACATGAATGAGATAAATTTGAGTAAGTATATGTTCTACATGAAATTCAATAATCATTAATGGACCAAAATTGTCCTAAGTAGAGTCCATGGAGAGATGGTTTGGGTAGGTGATGTACCAGTCACATTTTACAATAGCCTAATTCATAAGGTCATAGGTTTAAGGAATGAAGTTTATAATCCAGTGAATGACAATAATGTAAGAAAGATAGTTGAGACAAACTTGTATACTAACTTTGATGGGAGGATATTGAAAGTTGACATGATCCAGGACAAAGGAGTCAAAGTGTTGAGAAAAATTATAGGATATAAAATGAAACACAATTCTAGAGTGAACTCTATGCCAGCAAGATTCATGCTTGAAACATATGTTATGGAAGTTGAGAAAAGGAAAGTAAATATGTGTGAGATTGTCAATATGTAGTTATTAGACAATATTGTGAAACTGAAGAAGGCAAAGAATGTAGTTTTTAGATTTGAGTCTCTATTAAATCACTAATTTTTCTATGCAACTAAGCAATTCCTCGGTATGACAAGTTGGGACAATAATGAATGTTCAATGAAGTTGGTTACATAGTGTTACAGGGAAAGATTAGAAAATGTTAGAGATAGTGACATTGATATTATGATGAAAAAATTTTAATCAGAGATTAAACTGAGATACATAATCCCTCCCTCTATGGTGGAGAAGTATAAAGATGAGATATGTTTCATGGTTCAAACTAATACCACATGTATGGAAGTAGTTGGACCTAGGGTGAGATTCATTGAACCCATGGGATATGAAATGAGTGAAGAACTCATTGAAGGTTATGCACAGATCATTTTGCAGTCAGAGAAGGACACTAAATGTCCTAGATGGGGCACTTATGAGGAAAATATGAGGGAATTTCATTCTAAACTTCATAGCAAGGAGATCAAGAAGAATGTGGAAAAGAAAATATAAACCATTCTTAAGGAATTTGACATGTCAAGGGAAGAATTTAATGAAATCAAAGGGATAGCAATGGAGATGAAAGTCAGTGGGCAGTCTAAGTTGTTAGCAACTACACCTATTACTATTGTAGCACCATCTAAAGGTGTAATAGTTGCAAGACCTATTGCACAAACACCTATTGCATCTTATGTAGTAGCTATGCAAGTGCAACTAGTCAGAGTACATTGTGATCAGAAAAAGAAGCAATCATAGGTTGATACACCTATTGAGTAGAGAAAGTCAAAAAGATTGGTAAAGGTTAAACAAGAACCTACACCACCTTCAAAGAAAAGGGTCAAGAAGACCACCAGTGGACCTAGAAAAAGAAGAAAAACATTTCAAATTAGTGATTTTGAGGAATCAAATGGTGAAACTAAAGACAAGCCAATTGAGAAAGCAGCTAAAGAAGGAAGGATACCAATCAGAAAGAAGGCTTGAAAACTAAAGGTAGAAAACCTAAATATGTAGATTATAAATTATGACAATTTTGTACAATTGAATAAATATTATAGTTTGTATAGTAATATGTGTAGACACCTAAAAACCTTTAGAAAATAAAGTATTTTTATTTTTTGAAAAATTCCTGATGACATCATCATTTATTGATTAATTAATTATTTAATTAATTAATTTATTTTTATGCCATTAAATCCCTTTATCTTAATTAAAAATATTTAATTAAAGAATCTCTCCCAAAAATTTTTAAATCTTATTTAAACATTATTTCCTTATTTATTAATTATTTAATTAATAAATTGACCAAAAAACCCAAAATAAATAAAAACTTTATTTTTTGCCCAAAACTTGGCCAATTTCCTTAAGACCACTAACCTCTTCCAAAATCTTCTAATCCTTCTTTAATTTTGATTAAAGGCTAATCCCATCATTTCCTACCCCTAATCCCAACTCAAAATATTTAATTAAGATTAAATATTAATCCTCATGTTTATTAAAAGAGTTTTAATAAATACCTCCTCAACCCAAACCCTTGAAATAAATAAAACTTTATTTATTTCCTAAAAATCTAATTTATCCTCATCCTAAGAAGTTCTAGACTCTTCTAGAAAGTCTTCATCCTCATCCTAGGAAATTCTAGACTATTCTAGAAAGTCTTTATCCTCATCCAAAGTCTAGACTCTTCTAGAAGATGTCTTTAAACCTAATCCTAATCCCCTCCTAACCTTTTCACATTTCCTAAACATGGGTTAAAACTTACTAACCCAAGCCAAAGTTAACAAATATCTCCTCCTTCACCCACCCTCATTAAATGCCATCCACTTGCCTATCCCTAAGCTAATCCTAAACCATCCTAATCCATCCTCTAATCATTTGCACAAGTCTAAGCAAGCTTAAAACCCTCCTAATCAAGCCCAAGTCAAAATTTTTCTCATCTCCCTCAAAATATCTCAACCATAAAACTTTATGAAGCCCACTAGGCCATAAATGACTCTTCCAAGCCCTTTTATTGCTCTTACAAGCCATTATGAGGGTCTTTATGAAGATTTTATCCCTTGAGCCTCCTTTGTTGATTCATACATCCCCTTTCCTCCATCCTCTCACCCTGTGACATGTGTCACTCCCTGATTGGCTATAAGGAAGCACAATCCATGTGCTCTCCTCTCATACAATCTGAGCCCTCCATGAGCTTTTTCCCATTCTTGCATCTTAGCCCTCAATCCCTCAAGCCTCTTGCCTATAAATTGGATCCTTCCCCTTTGCAAAATAACACAATCCATGAAGTAAAGTCATAATGCCATTTTGAGAAGTCATTTTACATCAAAACCATACACTCACACCCAAATTCCAACTCCATTTAAAGCCCTTTTTGAAGCATAAAGCTTGAGCATACATCCTATCTATTTAGACAAAGCTACTCAACAAGAGAGCTTCTCATTGAGAGAGCCCATAAATGGCTCATATTCTCAATTGAGAGCTCATCTTAGTCTATCTTGAAGTTTATGAATTTTTTTTAGTTTGTAGAAGCTTTATTTAAATTTGGTTTTTATTAGCATACTAACATTGCTCATATACATTTTGGCACGCCCGGTGGGACCCTGCATGGGTCATCTTCATTAGCTTTTCTAGTCAAGTTTTGTATGTCATTTGCTAATTTTGGCTAATTTTGCTTTCTTTTGTGATTGGTCGGATTGTATAAATTGGTTTTGTAGGTCCACATGAGCATGAAGAAGACAAAGGAACTCATAGTCTATCTCATAGTGTTTGCAGATTTTTCAAGCTTATAGGTGGACAAAGCACTTGGAATTCTTCTTCCTCTTCTTGTCTATATTCTTCTTATTCCATCTACTTCTTCTTCTTCTTCTTGTGGGAGATCTTGGCCATTTTTTTGAAGGAAGAAAAATCATACACACTTCTTTTTAGTGCTTAAAATGAACCCCTAAATCATACTTAAATCCATTAAAAACTAAAAATTTACAAAAAAAAAAAACCTTTTAACAAGTGAAACTAAACCAATCCAATCATTTGCATCCTTGCAACATCAAGGTTTTAGATGCATTCATTCAAAGTTAGGAACACTTCATTTTTGGAAATTTAAAAAGAACTTCAAGTTTCCATTTCAAAATGTTCAAAATCAACACTAAGTGCACACTAAAATCTAAATCAAACTCAAAGCATCAATCAAGGATAAAATGAACCTCATTTGCAAATATTTTAAAGTTCTTTTAAAAATCTCATGAAAACTAAGAGTCCTAAATGGTTGCCAAAAATTGTCCTAAAAGCTTTGTTATTTGTTCCAAACAAATGTCTTGTTGCAAAATCTTGAATGTTTCTTAGGTTTTTCATGCATCAAAACAATCTAGGAATATCAGTTTTGGGCTTAAAATATGCAAACTAGAACACAAAATCTTGAATGAAAACCAAAGTCCAAAGAGTCATTTTCACTTTTGAGTCCAAAACAATTTTGAATGATCTAAGGTTAAAACAAAGCACTTCAAAGTTCTTAAAACAACACACAAAATCTCAATCTTGAATGCTCAAAGGAAAAAACTTGAATGTTTAATCACTTGTCTTTGAATGCATGTTGCTAAAATCACTCTTGAGTGCCATGGATTAAAATCAAGTTTGTTTTTTTTATGAATGCATGATTAAAACAACAAATCCAATCTTGAATGCCATAGATTAAATAATCATCTTTTGGGGCATAAAAAGAATCCACATTTTTGAAATCTTCTAAGTTATAAAAACTAATAAAGATGCTTTGAGTAAGTTTGTAGTTGGACTCACCCTCTTTAATCACCCATCAATTTAACCATTGCTTGCAATCTCAATGCCATCTATGGGGATGGGTCTACCTAAGAGGGTGTTAAGTGCTCCACAAAGATCAAACTCCACTCACTTGGGTCTTTAGTGGTTTTTCTAAGTTAGAAAATTCCTTGAATGCACAGTAATCTCACTCACACTTCATTTGGGCATAAAAATTGAACAACTATTGACGTGGAGGGCCTTCGGGCTCACGCTTGGCAATCGAGTTTCACACATCTTTGTTTTGGTCTTAAAACAAACTCACACTCAATCTTGAATTCCTAACAATCAATGAACATTGCATGGTTTGGACGCATTTTCAATGACGCTCGCATTTCTTATGTTGACGATCTCTCGACTTTCATTATGCTGACAATGTTGTCAAATTGGAATGAACATTGTATGCCATGATCACAAGTGTCTTCAATCATAGCTTACAAAATATAAATCATCAATTGGAATAAAGGTGTGTCTTTTAAAGCCCAAGATCATGTATGTGGTCTTGTTTTACACTTTTTAGGAGGCCTGCTTGGGGATTTCATCACCCTTTGGGATGACCTCAACTCCAACGTTCTGATGGAGTATAAAAATTGGGAGGTGAATCCAAAGACACCTTTCTTGGAATCAAGATTTTGTCACTCGGGCTAAGCCTCAAGAAAATTTATACCCTTGAGAAGTGAAAGAGGAGAAGTGAGTTACCGCTCCTCTCGGCTGTGTGACATCTTTTTGGTTTCATCTACGGATTTGGGCCTCATGTACCTTGCATATATCAAGGACTCCCTAGCTATAACAAGTTTCATCCTTGTAGAAAGCTTCCTAGGATGTTGGTGTGTTTGACGTGCTTTCTCCAAAATTTTGTTTGCTTGTTTGTTCATAGCTTTTGAATGAATGTTTGCCAACTTTGGTCAAAATCCCGAAAAAGAAAAAATCTCCCAACTCAAGGCATACTTAGCGTAGTCACTGCCTCATCAGAAAATCATCCAAGCTCCCCCGCTGCAACCGAATCTATCTAGTTCCTTTTTTTAGAACAATCCCAAATCCAAAGTCTCTCCAAATCATCCCCCCAGCCAACTAGCAACCCAGTCCAAAATCACACCCAAGCCTTTAGAGAATTTTTGTCATTTTGTTAGAATTTTCTATCCAATCAATCCAACCAATCCACCAGCCTCACCAAGGTTATCCCTTTGACAGAGCTTTGTCTAGGGTAATCTAGCTTTGTCACTTGTTATCCCTCATCACCTTGAGCTAAAGGTTGGGATCCATAAGTGGTCAATCTCGTGTCATGCCCATAGGATCATTAGTCTATCCTTAAGTTGACACAATCTCCACCAATCCAGCGCATAGGAAAGCAAAACCCTCACCTTTTGACAGCATGCCCTTGAAGTCTTCCATCCTTAGAAAAGCCTAAAATCCCCATCCAATCCTCCTTAGGTTTTTCATGCAGCTTTGACTTTCCCTAGGAAATCTTTGCAAACCCAATCCAAAATCTGAGCTTAATCCAAATCCAACCATGGGCTTCCATGTTCATCCATATGCAAGACCCCATCCCCATCCGACTCATCATGAAAACATGAAATCCCAAACCTATCATGATGTGTTTGATCATATTGTCCTTGCTCTCGCTACATCCTATTCCAATGATGATGAAAATCTTGTTGACTATGACGGGTATCTTGAGAGCCTTAGAGGCCTTCCACCAACCATCCCCCAAAATCCAAGAGTTATTCCAAACTATCTAGTCATGCCATCTGATATCCCAGCTTCTCCTCCATCACCCAATCAACCAAGCTTCCAATCTTCCACCCTCATCACACCAGCTATTCCTATCAATCCACCACCTCCACCTCTAACACACGAGTCTCCAAGGAATCTCCTAGAGGAAATACAAGAAAATCCACCTCCAACAGTCGATAAGCCATGTCATCTAATCCAAACATGTGAAGTAGTCAGTGATGAAGCTTCCCCATCTATAATATCATCCCCATCTCCCATAGATATCATCCCCATACCATCCATCAAATTGCTTAAAATCCTTCCACTTCCCACAAGCGTCAAAATCCCACCACCCATCGAATCGCTCCAAATCCCATCCACATCTCCTCCTCCAAGCATTATCCAAATCCCATATAATGAACCTCATGCATCCACTCCCATCCATTCCTTTCAAGATCTTGTCCAAAAGCATGTTGAAATATCCTCTGACAAAACAGCAGATCCCGCCATCCCACTTATTCCCCTACATGATCCACTTTTACCATCCCCTCCATAGCTAAATCCTACCATCTTACTTACTCCATCTCAAGATCCCTTTCCCTCAGCCCACCCAACTCAAGATTCTATCCTCCTATCTCCTCTGCTTCATGATCATACATCTCCCATAATCCATGATGATAGATCCATCGAAAAAGAACTAATTATCATATCCAAAGCTCCAACTCCTTCAACTAGTAATGGACTCACATCTTGTGTTCCAAATAATGAACATCATATTGAAAAAAGAAATGAAAATGTATTTCTAGATGTTGGTATCCCCACTATTCTTGCATGGTCCCAAGTCCTTCCATCTCCACCCCAAAGTTCCCATCCATCTTATTCCACATCTATTTTGGGCCCTCATCCTACTCCTTATCTCCAACCCTCCATTTTGGGTCCATTGATCCCTTATCTAAATCCCACCCCCTTTCCATCCATTTTGGGTCCTTACATACCTAATATGAATCCTTTATCCCTTGGATTTATTTTGGGACCTACACCTTCCCCATTTCCATCTATTTTGGGCCCATATCCTTCCTTCCCTCCATCCATTTTGGGCAATTATATCCATCCATATCCTATGTTCTAGTCTATCCTTCCATCCCCTCAAATCCACCAGCTAGATCATCAAAGGCACTCACTCTTGAATCCCTTCCAACCTTTAAACCCTATCACTCCATCGATTATCCCTCCATCTCCTCCATGCTCTTGTTCCCATCCCATGGCTAATAGAAGCATATTGGATGCCAAAATACAAAAGCATACATCCAAAAATCCACAAAAATCCAAGTCTCAACATGTCCCTTCTAAAATACATGTTCAAAATAAGAAACATTTAATCCCAATCAAAGAAAAAGTCAAGAGGCCACAAAAGCCCAAGCTAAAAAAGTCAAAAATCATGTGGATACCCAAGATGCTCATAAAAGAAATGCATCTCAAATAAAAATCTCAATTGGTATCCATTCATGCTACTCAAAAAGCCTCATCCATCCATCCTTCATTCAAATCCCCATATAAGCATCCTTCATCCCCCCAATCCACTTTTAGTCCATATGCTTCTTATCCTAAATTTCCCATCCTCCATCTTCCAACTCTACTTTTTGTCCTTATCTTTCTCTTCCTCCATTTTCTCCTCAACCTTGCTCAAAACCATCTTTCCCACTACTTTATCACCTCTCAAGGTGTGTGCCAATGATGATCTTTCCATTTTCCTCATCCATTTACCCACAAGCCTTATGTCTTTGCATCCATTATCTGTCAAACTCCCACCCACCATTCCACTTGTTCAATCCAATCCTTTTTCATCCATCCTACCAACATCTATGAGCCAAAAATAGCTGAAGAAAGCCAAAATCATTCCAGCTAAGTTGAAAGTCAAAAAGTCAAAAAAAAAGTAAAGAAAAATAAAGCATCCACTGGTGAAAACTTGGCAATTTAAGCGCCTTGGACAAGTACCATGACAAAAAGTTGGCAAACAAGCGTCATGTGTAATCTCACCATCCCCAGCTTAGCCTATCACCCTCATTCTTTTGCTCATCTCTTGACATCCAACTCCATCTTCCAATCTATACACCTATCCTCCATCCTCCAGCTTCCATCTCACACTATCCATTGATTTTCTGCAGCTTCAGCCAATCATCCTAGCTATCATCCATCTCCCTAGCACCTTCAGCTTTTCCATCCTAGCTTCAATCCTATCAGATCCATCGTAAGACCTCCTTTTGCATGTCATTTTCTGACTGGGGGCACTATATTCCTTGGAGATCTTGTCTTGTCCATCCTCCCTTGTCATTGGTATCTTGCTCTAGGCTATCCTCATGCAAATCCAATGTCATCTTCTCATTAGCCATTCACTCGAGCACCATCTATCAGCTCAGCTACCACCAACCCTAGAATTATCCCCATCCTTGGTCGTAGATCTATCATCATCATTGGATGCATCCTTGCACATCCATATCTTTCATTATCACCTCATCCTTAGCTTCTACCTCGTGCACCAACTTGAGCCATCCTGCTATCCTATCATCCTGAGCTTTTGCCTGCTTCTAACATATCTTGGTCCATTAGCTTGTACATCCTCTTTAGCTTAATACCATTGTATCTATCCAGCGTTCATGTCAGTTTGTCCTTGATCATCATCTTGCACCCATCGCACATCTTGGTTAGCTATTCCAAT
Organism: Cupressus sempervirens; assembly: GCA_028749045.1. NCBI lineage: Eukaryota > Viridiplantae > Streptophyta > Pinopsida > Cupressales > Cupressaceae > Cupressus > Cupressus sempervirens. The sequence continues at coordinate 639,167,136 of CM053793.1, forward strand.
GCATCCTTTAGCTAGATTTCCTATCACCAAAGTGTTATCTTTCTTAGTTCAACTTGCCAGACGCATCACTCATCCAAATCCACTAGCTTAGGTGCTCTCCAATAGGTCCTTGCAGGATATAGCTTTCCTCATGTCTGATCTTGGTCCGTTAGTACCTCGTCCTACCCATCTCATTGGCAAACAGTTCTCTTTTGGATTTTCGCTTTCTTTTGATTTGGACTCTTCCCTGTTGGGTCTTGAAATATCTTTTCCAAGCAATCTCCTTGTTCCCTCCTCAAGGTTGCCATGATATTCTATATCATGGTATACTGCGAATGGGGCAATCAGAGCGTAAGGTCTTGATCATGTCTTTTGTTTGTTTTTCTTTTCTGCTTGTGGGTTACCCAGTGTCGGTTCCATGCTGCTTCTTTTAGGAATCATGTGTGATGATGGGGCAATCCTTGCGTGTTTGTTTTGAGTCAGTTCGTCAGTCCTCTGGATAGTTGGTGAAAAGGCCTTGATGTTCTTGGTAACCTTGGCAATTAACCAACAATCCTATAGAAAATCTAGTGCTCAACTACATGGTGGTACTTCTCTTTGAAGTATCCCCCCGCTCAAAAAGCTTCAATGGTTTTCCTTCATGTCCATTATCCCCCATCCATATCCAACATCCATCTCTCCTACCCCATCTTATGCATCAGTATCTCTTTGAATCACTCCTCACCTTTAGCTTTAGGGATCCACAATCCTAGTCTTAGGGATCCACCAATCCAAATCAATCCACCAAGCCTCATCTTTCGAGATCCACAATCCTAGTCCTAGGGATCTCCGAAACCCATCTTCCACCAATTTGACTCTTTGAAATCCTATTGCATCAGCTTTTTAATCCCCTCATCCATCTCCCCATCCTGGATTCCTTTTATAGCGCTCCGCTCCTTCATCCTCTGTAATCTCTGAGATCTTAAGCTTGCTTCCTCTTGTGCCTCCGATTCTCCTTTATCATTCTCCCATAGTGAGAGTTTGAGTTAACTAAACCTCTTCTCTTAAGCCAATCTGAGTCTTCTTGCTCATCTCAGATTCTTGTACTTTTCAAGAAGTTGTCGAGCCTCACTTTCTCTCCCCGCCGCCTTCTTGAGGGGGGGCATCTTGCAGTCCATTCTCTCCTCTTCTGCTCTAGCTTTGAGCATCTTATTTTCTTATCTTTGATGCCATGCCACTTGCGGCATCACATCAAAGAGGGGTAAAATGCATACACCTAAAAACTTTTAGAAAATAAAGTATTTTTATTTTTTGAAAAATTCCTGATGACATCATCATTTATTAATTAATTAATTATTTAATTAATTTCTTTATTTTTATGCCATTAAATCCCTTTATCTTAATTAAAAATATTTAATTAAAGAATCCCTCCCAAAAATGTTTAAATCTTATTTAAACATTATTTCCTTATTTATTAATTATTTAATTAATAAATTGACCAAAAAATCCAAAATAAATAAAAAATTTATTTTTTGCCCAAAACTTGGCCAATTTCCTTAAGACCACTAACCTCTTCCAAAATCTTCTAATCCTTCTTTAATTTTGATTAAAGGCTAATCCCATCATTTCCTACCCCTAATCCCAACTCAAAATATTTAATTAAGATTAAATATTAATCCTCATGTTTATTAAAAAAGTTTTAATAAATATCTCCTCAACCCAAACCCTTGAAATAAATAAAACTTTATTTATTTCCTAAAAATCTAATTTATCCTCATCCTAAGAAGTTTTAGACTCTTCTAGAAAGTCTTCATCCTCATCCTAAGAAATTCTAGACTATTCTAGAAAGTCTTTATCCTCATCCAAAGTCTAGACTCTTCTAGAAGATGTCTTTAAACCTAATCCTAATCCCCTCCTAACCTTGTCACATTCCCTAAACATGGGTTAAAACTTACTAACCCAAGCCAAAGTTAACAAATATCTCCTCCTTCACCCACCCTCATTAAATGTCATCCACTTGCCTATCCCTAAGCTAATCCTAAACCATCCTAATCCATCCTCTAATCATTTGCACAAGTCTAAGCAAGCTTAAAACCATCCTAATCAAGCCCAAGTCGAAATTTCTCTCATCTCCCTCAAAATATCTCAACCATAAAACTTTATGAAGCCCACTAGGCCATAAATGACTCTTCCAAGCACTTTTATTGCTCTTACAAGCCATTATGAGGGTCTTTATGAAGATTTTATCCCTTGAGCCTCCTTTGTTGACTCATCCTTCCCCTTTCCTCCATCCTCTCACCCTATGACATGTGTCACTCCCTGATTGGCTATAAGGAAGCACAATCCATGTGCTCTCCTCTCATGCAATCTGAGCCTTCCATGAGCTTTTTCCCATCCTTGCATCTTAGCCCTCAATCCCTCAAGCCTCTTGCCTATAAATTGGATCCTTCCCCTTTGCAAAATAACACAATCCATGAAGTAAAGTCATAATGCCATTTTAAGAAGCCATTTTACATCAAAACCATACACTCACACCCAAATTCCAACTCCATTTAAAGCCCTTTTTGAAGCATAAAGCTTGAGCATACATCCTATCTATTTAGACAAAGCTAATCAACAAGAGAGCTTCTCATTGAGGGCTCATCTTAGTCTATCTTGAAGTTTATGAATTTTGTTTAGTTTGTAGAAGCTTTATTTAAATTTGGTTTTTATTAGCATACTAACATTGCTCATATACAATATGGATAGAAGATAGCTAGAAGATGCTACTATAAGGAATATATTTTTGAGGAACAAGAGATTTGATAGCATACAAAATAAGATTCCAAAAGATCTCTAGATTAGATTACTTAATAGGAAGAAAAGAGTGGTAGAAGAAGATACTAGACTAAGAGACATCATGATTAGCAAATTTTGTGAAGTGAACACAAAGGAAGATTTGGACAGAGTTTTGAAAGGCATTAAACCCTTGCTAAGGAATAAAAGAAGAGTTATTCATCTTATGGGAGAAAACTACGAAGAATTCAAGAAAGAATCTGAGGAAGCCATAGTGACATATATGACTTCTATGCCTGAGGTGACCAAGGAGAGTGTGGAGCCAAAATTAACAAGCCCAGTGTATGTGGAGGCTAGTACTCCTGTTGATGGTGAAGAAGAAGTTAAAGAAGTGCATTAAACCATTTCACCTCCTTGCATAGTTATTGGTACTAAATCCATGCAAGTGGACATTACACATATAACTGTTGATGTCAAAGAGAATCCATTTACTAAATATGGAACAAACATTGTTAACAATATCACTACCTACTCAAGCTTAGATGAAGAAGATAATACAAAAGTAGAGAAAATTGCAGAAAAGAAAAGGATAGAGGAAAATAAAAGGAAGAAATAGGAAAAGGAGGAAGAAGTTCTATCACCTAAAATCAGTATTTTATAGAGGCTATTGGAGGAGTTTCTTGTAGTTAAGGCCTCCTATGACAAGTTTTACTATATTGACATGAGCATGGTAGAAGTGACATCTTATGCACTTTGTGCACTCATCAATGTATCTAACACAGTCAAGGGAAATTAGAAGAAGGACCTTGAGAGATCTCAACTCAATTTTGTAGATTATTTCTCTAGAATGACAAGCTCATGATCAGCAAGAGGAAACATAGTTTTGTATATAGTTTTTGACACCTTTTCTATTAATGTCAAAGGGGGAGAAATATAAGTAACGAAATTTTTATATGCATAAGGGAAAAGTAAAGAAAATATATATGTATATGTTTGTAAAGAGAAGTATGTATATGTAAGGGGGAGTCTATCTATATAAAATTGAAAGGAGTGATAGGGAATGTAATGATCCATCAAAACATGAATAAAATATTTTCTATTTTGAAGAATTTTTTTGTGTAGTTACCTTTTGTATGACATCATTTTGGGACTCAACCAATTTTCCCAAACATTGCCATCAATTCCAAAGGGGGAAATTGTTGGAAATATGGCTAGTTAGATGTCTAAAGTATTTTTATTTATGGAAACATGTATCTAATATTTCGTTTATGCAATCACTGTTAGAAAATTGTCTAAGTGTTAGACAAATTGTAGCAATATAGAGACAAATACACCATGTACGGATGACTAAGTTCAAGTTAGGACATGTGTGGTTATAGATTGATAGATGACAACATGGTGGTGATGTATGTCAGTGCACAAACCTGTATGGATGGTATGACACAAATTATAGTCAAGATACCAAATCATGTATTTTATAGAACAAAACAAAACATATCAAAGAATTGGATTATACAACTTAAGGAATTATTTTGGGGATAAAATAATTACTATGTCATGATGGGATGACATCCTAGATGTTTACCCAAAGTCATTTTTATATTAGGTCAAGCATGTGAAAGCATTAAGGCCAAGTGAGTAGAGATTTATTAATTTACAAGATATAAGTGAAGATCATATCTTGGGAAAATGTGATGTGATGTGAACAATTAAGAAGAAAGATTAAATGATATAAGAGCCTTATGTGATTCTAAATCTAGTGTATGATCGGAACAAGTGTGAGAGACATGAAAGGAAACTCAGGTACGGAAACAACTTCCTACACTAATCTCTTAAGAGAAGTATGGTGCAAATCCTATTAAAATCTTTTACAGTTACAGATTCAATATCATGTAAAGAACAATATTTCAGCCAACCAAGCATAAAGAAAATAGATAGAGAAAGAAACACATAACACGAAGATTTTTTGATGGGGAAAAAACTTTCGGTAAAACAACTCCACCCCTCCAGAACCTGCACAATGTATTATCTTCAACACAAGGTTACAATACACTTGCAATGCAAGTTCAACAGTGACAATAAAAGACTCTAGTAGCAACTCACAATAGCAACAATACACTTTTTTGCATTGCTTCTCTTCGCAACCCTAAAAATTCTTATAACATGCCCTTCACTTTAGAGCTACTCCCAAAGGTAATTGCATTAGGGTTTTACCATTCTCCAAGAAAATAGGAACCCCAAAAAAATAACCCCACTATTGGGGTAGAGTGTAGAGTACTCAAATTTATTAGTTGCCACATGTCTTCACCTGTCATTGAATCTTCCTGACATAGCTCTTACGTGTCATAGGAATCCGTCATAACTATTTTAGCGATGATCTCCTTATACACAATTCAAGATTCTGACACATCAACATTATTTGCAAGAAATACATTTTACAAAATAAATAATAAGAATAGGAATTATCCAAGGTTGAGACACCTTATTCCTAACATTCTCCCACTTTTTGAACACCTTGTAAGAGCAATAGGAACATAATAGGAACTAACCGCTATAGGCCAAAAGGCCCATAGACTTCGAACACCATCTGAACTTTTCAGTGCCCACTGGTTCCGTTAATGCATTTGCAAAATTCTTCATAGTATCTACCTTCTCCAAATTTACCTTTCCATCTTCCACCATATCTCTCACAAAGTGAAACTGCACATCAATGTGGTTTGCTCCGTCATGGAAAGTTGGATTCTTCGCAAGGCAAATAGCGCTCTAATTGTCACACCAAATAGTAATCTATTCTACATCAACACCAACATCAAAACACAATCTCTTAAGCCAAATGGCTTCCTTACAAGCATGAGTAGCAGCCATTTACTCAACTTCTGTAGTGGACAAAGCAACCACAGGTTGTCGCTTGCTCATCCAATTGATGGCACCACCAAACATAGTGAATACATAAGCATTGGTGGATCTCTTGCGGTCAATATCACCTGCCCAATGTAAATACACAAACTAATGAATACAAAATGAATGCCAAAATTCACAAGAGTTACCATGATAACATATGGATTAATTTGATGTACCCCTCAAATATCTAAATACTCACTTAACTGCATCCCAATGTACCCGTCTAGGATTAGCCATAAACTGACTCAGGGCTCCCACTGCTTGGGCAATGTCTAGTCTAGTACAAACCATAGCATACATAAGACTACCAACTGCACTAGCATAAGGTACTCTACTCATGTCCTCTACCTCACTAGGAGATTTTGGGCAATCATCTATAGATAACTTTGTTCCCACAGAAATAGGAACACATAGTGGTCTACAATCTGCCATGCTGAACCTATCCAACACAAACTTCACATACTTACTCTAACACAATGAAATTTTTCTATTAGACCTATCTCTACTGATTTCCATACCCAAGATGTACCTAGCTACCCCAAGATCTTTCATCTCAAACTATGCTGACAACTGAGATTTAAAATCAAGAATCATACACTTACCCTTCCCAAACAACAACATATCATCAACATATACTGCAACAATAAGAAGGCAATCATTTTCAACTATGAAATAAACACAATGATTTGATTTCTATCTTACAAATCTAATTGACAACACAAAGGCATCAAACTTAAGGTACCACATCCTAGGAGATTGCTTCAAACCATATAGAGATTTCTTTAATCTAAATACTAAGGATTCTTTACCTTTAATAATGTAGTGCTCAGGATATGACATATAAATCTCTTCCTCCAAATCACCATGAAGAAAAGTTTTCTTCACATCCATCTTTTCGATCTCTAAATCATATGATGCAGCAAGGGATAACAGAAATCTAATGGATGTCAACTTTGCAACAAGAGAGAATATTTCACCATAATCTATTCCCTCTACCTATGAATACCCCTTTGCAACCAATCTAGCTTTGTACCTTTCAACACTGCCATCTGCACATAATTTCTTCTTGAGCACCCATTTACAACCAACACATTTTCTCCCTTTAGGAAAAGGTACAAGGTCCCAAGTTTTGTTTTTCTCTAATGAAGCCATCTCATCATCCATAGCCTCAATCCAAGAACTTGCATCTTCCATGCCCAAAACCTCTTTCACAGATCTAGGCTCATCAGTGTTAGTAATTAAAGCAAAAGCACAACTGGAATCTAACATAGAATAACCAAACCTTTCTAGTTTATTTCTTTCTCTTGTGGATCTCCTCAAGGGCTACAGTTGAGGTTGTTCTTCCTCTTCTTCTAAACTATCAGAGCTGCTAGAGCTCTCCTCATCATTAGACCCAACCTGGTCTCTTTGTTCAGTCTTCTCAGGGTTAGGAGGCAACTGAACAACATGTTTTTCCTTTTCTTTTTCATCTAGTTGTAGCACAATAGGAAAAGATGTTAGCTCTCTAAAAATAACATTTCTACTATACAACACCTTACTAGTCACAGGATCCCAAAGCTTGTATCCTTTCACACTAGCACTATATACGATGAAAATACATTTAACAACTTTATTTTCCAACTTAGATCTTTTCTCCTTTGGGACATGTGCATAACCTTCACAACCAAAAACACAAACATGTCTAATTAAAGGCTTCTTACCAGACCACACCTCCATGGGTGTCTTACCAACAAGGGTTGATGTAGGAGATCTATTAACTAGATAGCAAGCAGTGGCCACAGCTTTGGCCCAAAACCTTTGTTCTAAACTAGCTCCACTAAGCATACTCCTAGCCTTCTCCATCAGTGTCCTATTCATTCTCTCTACAATTCCATTTTTCTATGGGGTATAAGGAGTTTTCTTATGCCTCTCGATACCTTGTTCTTTATAGAATTGTTCAAACTCTGCTAAGCAAAACTCACCACCATTGTTAGTTCTCACACACTTAATCTTCTTACTAGTCTAATTCTCTACAAGGGCTTTCAATTCCTTGAATCGACTAAAGACTTGTGTCTTACTTTTAAGGAAATAAATCCATGTCCTTCTACTATCATCATCTATGAATAGTACAAAAAATATAGACTTGGATATTGAAGGAACTTTTATAGGACCAAATACATCAAAATGAATAAGATCCAAAACATCAGAAGATTTGTGAGAACTAGAGTAAAACTAAACATGAATTTGTTTACCATAGATACAGTGTTCACAAAAGTTGAACTCAATATTGCAATCATTTAACCCCTCAACGAGATTTTTATTTTTCAGGGTTCTGAGACCCTTTTCACCAATGTGACCAAATCTCATATGCCACAACATTGTCTTTTCTGCAGGAAGCTTACCTTCCAAAGTGTTTGCATTGCCACTAGAACCAATAACCATAGAATTCTTCACTGCTCATTTAGATGGTGAGGATGAAGAACTATTACATAGTGGAATACATGCATCTAGCTGAAATAAGGTACCTCTCCTAGTACCCCTTGCAAGCACTATCGATCCTCTCATCATCTTGCATCCTTCTTTCGAAAAAACAACTTGAACACCTAAATCATTCAACATACTTATAGATAATAGGTTTGGTTCCAATCTTGGAATGTGCATAACTCCATTGATTCCCTTTACTCGTCCATCAGGAAATTTGATAGTGACCCTTCTACATCCAACTATCTTTAGGTGAGAATCATCACCCAAGTACACCTTTCCACCATCGAACTCTTCATATTTTGAGAACTAGTTTCGATGAGAGGTCATGTGAAAAGATGCACTTGAGTCAACCAACCACACATCATCAGATGCATGGGCTACCAAAGCTATGATGAATGCATCGCCATCTTCTTGAGATCTTTCTAAAGCTAAATTTAAACCTTTCTTCTTCTTCTTCGGCTCTTTGCAATCTTTACGAAAGTGCCCAGGTTTATCATAGTTCCAACATTTTTCCTTGGACTTATGGGAAGTCTTCGACTTCCTATGGGATTTGGATCTACCCTTATTCTCAGACTTAGTGTCATTTTTCTTCCCTCTTTCTATAGATCTCCCATGAACAACAAGGGCTTCTTTTTTCAAAATGGAAGCCTTTCTCTGCATCTCCTCTGATAGCAGTGTAGACACCACATCATCCATTTTGAAAGTGACTAACGTGCTTCCAAGAGCCATCAAAAGATGGTCCAATGAATCCAATAAAGAACACAAAAGTGTGTAGCAACGATCCTCCTCCTCTAAATTGACACTAGCTGATGTCAACTGTGCAACCAGTAGATTAAATGAATTTAAATGATCCATTAAGGATCCACCTTCCTCCATTTGTAGAGAGTACAACTTCTTCCTTAGGAACAACTTGTTCACAAAAGATTTGGCCTGATACATGGCCCCAAGTCTTTCCCACAAACTATATGCGATTTTCTCATCTAGAACATTTAGAAGAACTGCATCGGTTAAATAGAGTCTTATGAGACCCTTAGCTTTATGGTATTTGATATCCCAATCTACTTGAGCTATAGTTGTTGGTCTTGTAGCACTTGAAGTCACTTCCCATAGGTCACGATCTTCCAACATGTCTTCCATCTTGAGTTTCCACAAGTCGAAATTAGTGCCATTAAATTTCTCCACCTCCATTCTTCCATATGATGAACTCGCCATCTCAATCTACAAATAAGATTTAGGATGCTCTACACAAGAATCCCACTCAACTTGAGATTAGCTCAAAAAACCCTACCCATCAACTAGGATCAAAATTTGATCAGGCTCTGATACCAATTGAAAGGAAACTTAGGTGCGGAAATAGCTTCCTACACTAATCTCTTAAGAGAAGTATGGTACAAATCCTATTAAAATATTTTACACTTACATATTCAATATCATGTAAAAAACAATATTTTAGCCAACCAAGCATAAAGAAAATAGATAGAGAAAGAAACACATAACACAAAGATTTTCCAGTGGGGAAAAACATTTCGGTAAAACAACCCCACCCCTCCAGAACCTGCACAATGTATTATCTTCAACACAAGGTTACAATACACTTGCAATGCAAGTTCAACAGTGACAACATAAGACTCCAGTAGCAACTCATAGTACCAACAATACACTTTTTCACACTACTTCTCTTCACAACCCTAAAAATTCTTATAACATGCGCTTCACTTTAGGGCTACTCCCAAAAGTAACTGTATTAGGGTTTTACCATTCTCCAGGAAAATAGGAACCCCAAAAAATTAACCCCACTATTGGGGTAGAGTGTATAGTACTCAAATTTATCAGTTGCCACATGTATTCACCTATCATTGAATCTTCTTGACATAGCTCTTATGTTTCATAGGAATCCATCATAACCATTTTAGTGATGATCTCCTTATACACAATTCAAGATGGTGACACATCAACATTATTTGCAAGAAATACATTTTACAAAACAAATAATAAGAATAGGAATTATCCAAGGTTAGTAAGATAATATTGTATGTATACCTACTCTTGTGAAGAACTTAATTGTATATTGCATGTTAGGGTAGTGGGCTATTTTGGCATAAATTGTATTTGATCCACAAACTTCTAATGGGGTTGAAGAAACTCCTATCAGGGTTAGGCTTTTAACAGGGCCTTGTCCTCTCACAAGGACTCAAGACACTATATGTATTTCATAGACTCCTAACAGGGTCAATATCCTTAACAAGATTCTTTTTTTTATTGAATCATCTTGTGGGTACCATCCCCACTAGGGTTTTCCCTTATCAAGGTTTCCCTAGTTAACAGATAATGGTGTTATGAGTTCTCTTTGTGTATGATTATATTTATTATTCAACATTATTAGTTTAATTTCATATGTAAGTTACAACAATATTCAATTATGGGCAAAATTTTTTAGAATACTAATTCACCCCCCACCCCCCTCTCAATATTATCTATTTCTAACATGGTGAAGAGTAGTCTCAGTTATTTCTTACTTTTGGTTGCCTAAGCCTAAGAATCAAAAGGAATTAAGCTATTATGCACATAGTGAATGTGAAAGCTAAAGTTTTGGATTGATGGTTGAGATAATTTTGTAACCTCTTATGGAATTAGTGTTAAATTTATTTCTTGATTAAGTTTGAGGGTGATTACTGATAAATAAAATCCTTTGTCATTACTTCCTTTTATCGAGGCTATTTATTGTGGTTCCACAACACATGTCCCATTTTTTACTTCATAAATGGGGAACCCCCTTTTTTGACTCATAGAATCTCATTCCTTAGAATAAGGTATCTTTCAAGGTGCCTCAGTGAGCAGAACCTTTTTTAGTTTAGGTTTAGGAGTCTAGTTAGTTAGTATCATTTCTACCCTCTAGCACTCATATATTGATGTTTATCTTTTGTAGGTCATAATGATATGCTCATCATCTATAGAAGTAAATATTACCATGGTATTGAATGTGCACATTCAACACAAGCACCTTGTGATTTCAGATAGAAGAAGCAAAAGGAGCCCAAGTCCATCACAATATTGGACTATAAAGAGGACAAAAATCATCAAAAATATTAGGATTAATGATGCAAGAGTGTCCTAGGGTTTTTATAAATCCTACATGTTAGAGGCATTTTTGGCTAGGAGTTGTGGACTCAGTCACCAAACAATGGTGCTCAGTCATTGGGAGGGATTAGTCATTGTTGGAGCCCGACATCTTCTATATGCTCAACATGTATTGGCTTCTCAACATGTGTTGGTTTCTTGAAAGATATTGTGCTTGTGGTTTGGCTGTCATGTCCCCTATTTAGGGTAATATAAATAAATTATTATGAATAAATAAATATATTATTTCTTAATGTTATAATATATTAAAATAAATATTGATATATTATTAATGGTATGATATATTATTAAAGAATAAATAAAAGATTGATAATATTAGAAAAGGTAATCAAGATTCATGGATATCAATTGTACACGTAATAATAACAATAATGTTATTAATAAATAATGTACACTATTATTAAATAAATATTGAATATATAAGTATTAATAATAGTGCATCAAGCATTATTATATAATATTGATATATAATTATTATTATAGTATAAAAATATATAAATAAAGGATTAATGATAGTATATTATGAAATAGACATATTCAAGGATACTATTATATTATAATTGAGAATTAAATATTATTATAAAAATGATATATAAAGAAAGTATGCTACAAATAATAATATTATTACTAATGTTATAATGTTGCTATGTACATATTACAATCTATTATTAAAAATGAAAGTCATGGTGATGGTTCATTACAAATATCCCCTAAAATAAGATTTCATATTAATAAGTAATAGAATATACAATGAAATAATAATAATCATACTATATAATATATTAATAATGAGTCAAATATCATTATTGAGTTATAGTGCAATATCATAAATCAACATATTTATACAATAATAATAATAATAATATCAATATAATATATAACTCATAAGCAAACATTATTAAGTCCAAGAAATATGAGGCACCATATAGTCAATAATGAATATAAAAGATATATATATATATATACACCTCAAAGTCATAAAACAAAGAGATTATATGTCAAATGTATGTTTAGCACATAATTATCATTGAGTGGCTATAGAGAATAGTAACAACCATTGAGAACCAATTTCTTTGCGACTATTTATATGGTATGTCCTACAAGTGGAACAACGGGGAATAGAAAAAGCACTTCAAAACAAAGGAACACAGAAAGATATGTTAAAGGTATAGTATCCATGATATTAAGAAAGATTACATGTTAAAATTGAGGCAAAAATGATTGAACAGGGACATACAAAGAGAATAGATGATTATATGCATAAAAGAGGAAGCAACCAAAGAATGGCTTGTGGAGAAGAGTATGAGACTAGGAGCAGTACTGAGAAATAACAACATTGAATATGAGAGGCTATAGATTTTGGATAAAAGGAGGATGAGTGCACAAGTCTACAAGATACAAATTATGTCAACATTGATGAACAATTGGCAAATAGTATTATATAGGAATAGAGGAATCATATCTAAAGGCATAGAGATACAATTGGAGTAGGAGTTTTTCGGCATTGAAAACGTGGGACGAAGTATGAGCAACAGACATATATATATTGTTTTCGATCAATTTTTTGGATTTAAGCATTAGTACTGAAGTATACACTGATTTCCATCAGGATTTACTGTATTGTGCATATTTGATATTACTAAATCAGAGAAAACATGGAAAAGGATATAAGTAAAGAAAAGAAAAGTCACAAAAATTAATGACCCTAAAAAGGGGTCATTACATTGGCTAATGCTTGGATTGGTTTATCTAACACTTAATCTAGTCTTGGTTCTTTAGGTGTCGAGTTGTCTGTGAGCCAACTTTTGGCATTCAATAAGTATTGTAATCCTTTTAAGGAATTTGGTATTTAATTTTGATTGGAGGTTGACTTGTGGCTCAACATGTATTTAATGTAAGGGTTTATTTAATTTGTACCTTACTAGGATGACTTATGGCTTAGTTGGGTATTAGTAGGGGGTCTTATGTAGCCTTTAGTCATTATTCATCCATCTTGGAGAAGAGGGTGTGGTAGAGGAGCAAACTTTGAGAATAGCTAGTAGTTGTGGCTTGGAAGATAAGGAGATTGCTTGGTGGTCTTGCAAACACAAGTTTAGATCTTCCTTGGATGTATCTACTAGAGTTTGGATCTAGACTAGATAGGGTATCGATTGGATATTACGGGATCTTGCAAAACTATTATTTTAACTAGGAAGGTATTATAGCCTAATACATTGCATGCAATCAATTATTTTATGAATAAAGAGTTGTGTTTGGTATCAAATCTTGTATCTTGTATTGTTTTATTGCTTTGTGGTTATTTCTTGGGGGCTAGGATATCTCCTTTGGGGATTCTCTTGCCTTGCACTACATTAGATGGTATTAGAGCATAATTTTTCCTAACTGTGTAGACATATCATTGAAGCTAAAGAAATTTGTAACAACACTTGTGGTGAAGGTTATTTGATCGAAGGTTTTATTTGTTTGATTTTTTCTAGAGGGTTTACAAAAATACTGAAAGATGCCTTCGAGACAATTGGACCCTAGGGCGATTAAAGATCTTTGTGATGTCATGGAAGTGAGTAAGTCAAAGAAGATTAAATAAGAATTTAGATCTGAGATGGCATTGATGAAGAGTGATATAATCACTATGATCATAAGTGTTATAGCGGGTGTACCTTAGCATGTGGGTACTGAAGATGGTTATGAGGAAGTTGCTAAAGACTTTGAAGTTATTGGTGTTGGAAATCTAATTAAAAAGTTCATCTTTGTTGAAGATCAAAGAGGGAGATTGTTGCAAAGAAAGAAGTTTGATGTTTTCAATCATTGTTTTGTCATTGATGTCAAACCTTCTATTTGTAGGAATGACATTTTCTTATAAGATCCAGGTACTATCACATCATTGAGTGATGAAGAGGATTTGATCAATAAGATGTTACAAGAGCACCTAAGGGAAAGGTTGAGTTATGATGTTGTAATGAAGTACAAGGATCAGTTAAGACAATGGTTAAAAGATGTATTGATAACATAATCAAAGATACAAAGGTTGGTCACACACTTAGAAACTTTGGAGGAAGAAGTTGTAACAAGGTTGACTACAAAGCTTAAACTAAGATCTTTAGTGGGTGCCAAGAAAGTTAGCTAAAGCCAAGAAAATTTCCAATTGGAGCCAAGTAACAGGAAATTCTAGAATGTGCCGAGTAAAGATTAGGTACTGAGCATCAAAAATTTCTTAGTTGGTGCTAAGTGATCTTCAGGTGCCAAGCATCAGGAAAAATACAGTGGGTGTCGAGTAACACAGTATGTGTCGAGCACCAGTATTTCAATAGTGTCAAGCTGCTGCATTATTTCAAATAACATAGATTTTCTAAATCTGAGTTGACATAGTGGTTACATTGAATTTTGTGAATGAGTTCAAAGATAAGGATGATGAGCTAGTGGCATAGAATTCTATGTAAACCATTTTTGGGTGAACTCTAAAGGATTATTCAAGAATTTTCTAGAGGAAAGAAAATATGGTTAGATGTAATGAATCCTACCTAATCCATGCAAATTGAAATTAAAGAATGGAAGAATCGAGTAGGAAAAGAACTCCAAGACTTCTATTTAAGAATTCATAGACCAAGAAGCAAAGAGCTACTGATATTGTTGCTGCTGAAGAGCCAAATCTGTGAAGTGGTTGAAAGGGTGTCAAGGAGAAGACATCTAGAGAAGGAAGAGCATAAAGGCTCTACTTCTATAAGTGGTCATGAAGAGATGATTGCACTAGTACATTGAGCGAGGAGACTCAAGGAGGTTAAGCTTGAAAGGAGGGCAAGCTATCTAAATTGCAAAGATTGAAGGCTGAGCAAGGGTATGAGTTGAGAAGTGATCTAAGATCTACAAGATAAGTTGTATGTTGTAGTCAGGTCAAGATTTTCTAATACTCTCTAGCAATTGTATTAGATTTGGAAAATCCTATGGACTTAGGTTGGCCTAACAGCCATTTATAAATCCTTTAATAGAGTGGTATTCCAAGGGAATGTTCTAAAGTCCTCTAACTAGGCCCACTTCTAATAGGATGGTTAAATCCTCTAACTAGGTCACATTTAACAGTGTGTTGTAAGCCTTTAACAGGGTAGGCCTTTCATAGGGCATCACTTTAGAAGAGTGAGAATGGAGTAGCATGTTACTAGTGGTTTTTCCCAAATTGGGTTTCCATGTAAATCATTATGTAATGTGTTGATTTCTTATGTGTTATGCTTGCATGTTGATTTGCATTAACTTGTTGATTAGAAAAGTTAAAGTTTGGATGAATGAGTAGTTGAATGGGCTCACTATACTTAGTGAAAAGTTTGAATAGGACATTTGGACCTTGAATAAATGATTCACCACACCCCCCCCCCCCCCCTCTCAATTATTCTAAAGCATTTCTAACAATTGGACCAAGTGGTGAGGATAGAATTGATCATGTGGAGAGACCTATGGGAAATAGGGTTGGTTAGTTTGTTAGACCTAGATCATAGTTAAATCTTAAGCATAAGATGGGGGTTTCTAATTTCTCAGGTACTTTGACTCCTAAAGACCTAATTGATTGGATTGGTGAATTAGAAGACTACTTTGAGCCTGAGGATATTGGAGATCTACTCAGAGAGAGGTTGATACAAACTAAGTTGATAGGACATGATACTCTTTGGTGGAAAGAACTACAAAGAGATAGAGAGGAGAAAGGTGAAATGAGGATCTCTAGATGGAGCTTGATGGTGACTAAGATGAAGTCTAAGTTTATTCCTATTGATTATGAACTTGAGTTATTTAAAAGGTTGCAAAAACTGAAATAGAAGGATATGACTGTGAAAGATTATACCGAGGAGTTCTACAAGTTGGCTATTTGGTCTAAGCATAGAGAATTGTCATTAAAGGAGAAGGTAGTTGGGTACATTAATGGTTTGAGATTCAATATTCAAGATGAGGTTAGTATGTTGAATATTTATTTTCTTGAGGATGCTTATAAGTATGCCCTAAAGGCTGAAGATAAGTTGAAGAGGGAAAGTCAAGGTAATGCTAGAGGAAAGGAGCAGTAGGATAGCTTGGAAAAAGCTAAAGCAAGTGTAGAAGGTGAGTCAAAAACTATTGATAATTAAAGGAGGATAGGTGGAGACAAGTTTAAAGGTAATTATTTTGGATGTGGTGAAGAAGGTTATAGATCTTTTGAATGCCCTCATGGTGGGAAAGTTTTTGTTGTGAATGAGGTTAAAGTCCAAGATAGTTAATCTAAGAAAGGAGAGAGTTGTCTAGCTTGGAAAGAAATGGTTGGTCAAAGGACACTAGATTCATGTCAGAGAACTAATTTGTTCAAGACTTGTTGTAAGCCTAGTAGTAAATTCTACAAGGTGATTATGGATGGTGGTAGCATTGATAACCTTGTTACTAAGGAGATGGTTTAGAAACTTGGTTTGAAGAGAGTGAGACATCCTTATCCTTATAGGATTTGTTGGTTACAAGGTTCTTTGGAGGTGAGGGAGCAATGCCTTGTTGATTTCTAGATTGGGAAATATAAGGATCAAGTGTTGTGTGATATCGTGGACATCAACAGTTGTCATGTGTTTCTTGGTAGACCTTGGTATTATGATTGTAGGGTTGTGCATGATTGTGTCAATAATGTGTTTACTATTGTGAAAGGTGGAAGGATGCAATCCTTGATTCCTTTGTAGAATGATGAGCTCGGTAGGAGGAACCTAAGTATTGTTAGTCAAGTTGAGTTGGTAGATTTTAAGAAGGTTTGAGATCAACATGGAAAGAAGACTTGTAGCAGACCAAGGAAGGATGTGAAGATGAAGAAGAAGAAGAAGGGAAAGAGTGTGCAAGTTGAGGACTTGGAGGGTATGTATTTAAAGAAACAATTTTGGATTTATGTGTTGAGTCCTAGAAAATGTTCTTCCAGTTATTGAGAACATCTTTTCAAACTTGGAGTGTGTAATGCAAGAACATCCTAGGTTTCTTAGCAATCCTAGATGTTGGAAGTATTTTGGCTAGGAGTTGTGGACTCAGTCACCAAATAGTGGTGCTCAATCATTGAAGGGTGTAGTTGTGGATGAGGTTCTCAGTCATTAGGAGGGCTCAATAATTTTTGGAGCTCAACATCTTCTATGTGCTTGACATGTATTGGATTCTCAACATGTGTTGGTTGCTTGAGAGATACTATTCTTAGCATGCACTCAGTGCTCAACATGCATTGGGAGCTTGACATGAAATAGGAGCTCGATAGTGCTTGTGGTTTGATTAATGCTTGACTTGGTTTCTCTAACACTTGGTCTAGTCTTAGTTCGTGTAGGTGTCAATTTGTATGTAAGCCTACTTTTGGCATTTAATAAGTGTTGTAAGCCCTTTAAGGAATTTGGTATTTAATTTATGTTGGAGGCTAACTTGTGGCTCAACATGTATTTAATGTAAGAGTTTTTTTTATTTGTGTCTTACTAGGCCAACTTGTGGCTTAGTTGGGTATAAGTAAGGGGTCCTGTGGAGTCTTTAGTCATTATTCATCCATCTTCGAGAAGAGGGTGTGGTAGAGGAGAAAACTTTGAGAAGAGCTAGTAGTTGTGGCTTGGAAGACAAGGAGATTTCTTGGTGGGATTGCAAGCACAATTTTAGATCTTCCCTGGAGGTTTCTACAAAACTGTGGATCTAGACTAGCTAGTGTTTGGATTGGATGTTAAGGGATCTTGCAAAACTATTACTTGCTTTGTATTTGGTTGTAACTAAGAAGGCCTTACAACCTGACACATTGCATGTAATAAATTATTTTATGAATAAAGAGTTGTGTTTGGTATTAGGTCTTGTATCTTATATTGTGTTTCCATTGTGTGGTTATTTACTAGGGGCTAGGATATCTCCTTTGGGGATTCTTCTACCTTGCATTGTATCAATTAAGTACACAAGAGTGGTCCTAGACTTTGTTTGAGCAAAACCCAAAAATTATTTCTAAATATGGGAACTTTAAATTTTTAATGAATTGAGCACCTTGTGCAACTCCTTGAAGGTCTGCTAGAGCAAAGGTGCACTATGTGTGATGGTGCACTAAGTGTGAAGGTGCACTAGTGCAAAGGTGATATAAGTCTAAAGGTGTGCTAAGTCTGAAGGTGTGCAAGTGTGCTAGTACAATTTTTGAAGTTTTGGTGGAAATCAAATTTTCTCCAGAGGTGCGCAAGTGTGTATATCCAAAAAATCCAGAGGCCCCCATGATTACCATTGCTTCCTTGTATTTTTTAGTAGCTAAGATCACACTCACACCCATGAATTTTAAGTTCCAAGGAGTTCTCAAGAAGTCACACTTCATGGAATTCTTCTTGGAAGTGAGAGATACCAAATATTGCTAGATTTTATACAAGAGAAGAACTAGATAATATTGATGAATGGATTGAGAATATATAGACCAATAAAAAGTTCATGTTATCTATATATGAAGATATCCAAGATATGCAAAGAACACATATCCAGCTATTAGAAATGGATACATACTATAGTGCAACTAGCTTAGAGATATCTTATGATGCCTTTACAACACAACCATGGTCATTGAAAATAGTTGTATAACAATTCAAGCATCATTTTAAGTAGTATCCTCTAAAGATGATTTCAGATGCATTTTCAAAACTAGTGAAACACTAAGGGAGTTATACTCTAAGCTAGATGATTTTGTAGAATTAAGACAAGAAGTTCATTATTTTCAAAGGGAAGTAAGGGTAAAATATGAAGATTTAGAATTTTTAGATCCTTAAGGAATCATCTCATTCATCCAAAAGTTCAAAGGGTAACATACAAACATCATTTTGGTTGAAGGTCAAAAATCTAGAAGTTGATGAAAGCCAACTTCACAGTGCACCAAGATCACCTACATGCAAATAGCTTGCTGAAGAGAAATTGAAGAAGAAGGAACAAGAGCTTGGAGCAATTAAAAAAAGTAAGAAAATATATTTCACAATAAGAAAAATGAAATTGCTATGTGAATGATATGAATATACAATGAGAGAGACCAAATATAAAGGCCTCAAGGAAGCTTGTAGAACAAGTTGGAAAGAGCTAGATGATAAGGTTGACAACTAAGCATACATCCACAAAAGGTGGAATATCCTTGATCAAGGTGAGAGGATAAATATGACTAGATAGGAACAAACTCTCATATTTTCAACAAATCATCAACTACAACTATTAAATAAATGCATTAACCTAAGTAAAATTAAGTAAAAGAATAAATAAATAATAAATAATTATTTACTCTAACACCCCCCCCTTAAGTACAACTTAGGGGAATGCCTTAAGCTCACAAAAACTAAGATGAAATGCAATCTCTAAAAATGGAGAAAGAGGGAAAACCTCATGGGAAAAACCCTACCCCAAAAAGAGGTAAGTACAAACATGCTAAAAAATTGAAGGAAGGAAGGAAGGAAGGAAGGCCTCAACAAGACCCACCAAGGATAACTTGCATCAAGAATGTTTCAAGAGATTCTCTCAAAACCATAAGTACAACTAGCCCCCCATGAGAGATAGAAAAGATGCCAAAGCCCCCACAGAATAATGGAACCCCTGGAGAAAGAATCAAACCAATGAAACTCCAATGCGGAGTAAACAAGGGAACAAAACAAGGAAACCCCTAAATGAGAGGCAAAACTAGAAGGCCTAGCTGATGCTCAAAGGAGAAAATGTGAGGATCTTGAAAGGGAATCCCCAAGGCAGGTGTGATGACACTATCATGAATGTCTTCTGTAGAATCTGTAACAGGTGCACCTAGAGGCTTGATGAATGGAGTTGGAGGATCAAGCAAAGTGGAAGAAGAATCCTGACTATAACAGGCCTTTTGAACTCAATGGTAGTGTCTATTTAGGCCCAAAGTGCTCTAAAAAAATTCTCTTCCTCCCAATTGAAGAAAAATCCACAAACAAACTAGGGTTTGTGTCTCTGAATCGCGGCTTCAAAAATCCTTCAACCAAGAAGCAATAGAGAGTCTCTGATACCATGTAGAAGTTGATGAAAGCCAATTTCACAGTGCGCCAAGATCACCTGCATGCAAATAGCTTGCTAAAGAGAAACCAAAGAAGAAGGAACAAGAGCTTGGAGCAATTCAACAAAGTGAGAAAAGATATTTCACAATAAGAAAAATGAAATTGCTATGTGAATGAAATGAATTTACAATAAGAGAGACCGAATATAAAGGACTCAAGCAAGCTTGTAGAACAAGTTGGAAAGAGCTAGAAGATAAGGTTGACAACTAAGCATACATCCACAAAAGGTTGAATATCCTAGATCAAGGTGAGAGGATAAGTATGACTAAATAGGAACAAACTCCCATGTTGTCAACAACTCATCAACTATAACTATTAAGTAAATTCATTAACCTAAGTAAACTTAAGTAAAAGAATAAATAATTATTTACTCTAATAAAAAAGACCCAGATGCTAGAGATTGAAAATTGTGAACTTAGAAAAATTCTATCACTTTTAAAAATTTGTGGACTTAGATAAATTTTGTCACTTTTGGAAAATTGTGGACTTCAAAAAAATTTGT
Organism: Cupressus sempervirens; assembly: GCA_028749045.1. Lineage (NCBI taxonomy): Eukaryota > Viridiplantae > Streptophyta > Pinopsida > Cupressales > Cupressaceae > Cupressus > Cupressus sempervirens. The sequence goes on from CM053793.1 coordinate 639,187,890, forward strand.
CACTTTTGGAAAATTTTTGACCTAGAAAAATTCTATTGCTTTTGGGAAATTGTGATATTGGACAAATTGTGCACTTAGAAATGTTCTATCGCTTTTGGAAAATTGTGGACTTCAAAAAATTTTGTCACTTTTGGAAAATTGTAGATTTAGTAAATTTTACTTTTGGAAAATTGTGGAGTTAGAAAATTTTTGTCAATTTTGGTCTTGACACCTAGAGGTACACGTTTCACAAAGGTGCATTGGACATAGAGGTGCACTTTCACAAGGTGCATTGGACATAGAGGTGCACTTTTCACAAGGTGCATTGGACATAAAGCACACTTTTAAAAGGTGCACCAAACATAAAGTTGTGACAATAGTTAACTAATAGTTTCAAATTTTGAGCCTTCAATACATTGAGAAGGTGTCTTGATGACAATTAACTCCTAAATATACCTAGAGAAGGTCGAGCTTGCAATTTTTGAAGCTCCAGTGACCCCTAGATAATCTCATGGCTTCTCTCTTCTTATCTTCTTCTTCTTTTATTGTTTTAAGTCATGTAAAGGTTCATGCACCCATTAATTCATATAAACAAGGGTGGAGACCTACTTAGCACCATTTAGAGAGCTAGTTTGTATATAATTAGCTTTATTTTATTATTTTTTAGCTTACTATTTGTATTAGAATAACGCTCACTCCTAAAAAATAAGAAGCAGAGGGAACATTATCAATACATGGATGTAATATGTATCCATGGTTGATATTTTAATGCAATAAATAATGTTATTGGTTCTCTCATTCTATGTGTAGTATATCTTGTTGGAGCGTATTTCTATTTGTGAATTTACATTCATGAATAGTAATTGAGTTAATGTTTTTATTGTATTATGATACTCATGCAATCTTTTAGTTCTAGTATTTACCATCTGTTAACAAATTTCTCTATTATGATGAATTGGAGAAAGGATCATCTTTGTTCTTGCATAGTATTTTGTCTCATGTGTGTGCACTTCTTGTAGCTACATGATTTGATGAATCATGAAACATCATTTAGTTTATATTGAAGTTGCCATCGATAATTGAATTAGTTGAGTTAAGGAACCCCTACTCTTAATTTCATTGGTTTCCTACTAGATCCTTTTGATTATTTAATTCATAGACAGTTGCTGCTTTAGCTTATGTCTATTAGGAATTTCATTTTTTGTAATTTTCTTAAATCCCTCGCTACACTATCTTCCTTATTTTTTTTTAAATGCATGGTTAAAATAGGAATTCATATTGTTGCACTATTAGAAAATTGCATTCATCATAAATCTAAAAAATACAAAAATATATTGGTTTGCAATTACATTTGTCAAGTCTTGCAAAATTGAAAAGTACTAGCAAAAGTGTCCTTGTGAATACTCATATTTATCTTTAGTTGAGAAAGTTTAACGGGTTGAAAAAAACCATTCAAAACCTTGGAATTTCTCATTGATCAACTTTTCAATATAGCTATTTTTAAGAATTTCTATCATTAGAATCGTTCAAAAAAATTGCTCAATAGTAGTCCTTGTAAGTGTCATTCCTTGTTTACCTAAACATTTTAGTGTTAAGTACACACTCCAACTTCATGGGTCTACTTGGTGGTAGATCCTTGACCCATTCTACATCCTATATTGTATCTTCTTCCCTATTTTAATCATGAACTACATTTCCTCCCTTATATAAGGTCAAATTCGCAACATTAAAGGTGGGTGATATTCATATATAAGGGGGAAGCTCAATTTCATAGTTATTGACACCATATTTATGCAGAACCCCACATGATCCAATTTTATTCATAAAGATCTTACTATTTTAACTCTTGGGAAGCCTCTCCTTCTTCAAATATGCCATTTTTAGATCTCCGATGAAGTGTACCTCCTCCTTTCTTTGATATGATTTTTCCTTGTACTTAGACACTAGATTTTCTAACTAAACCTTCACTTCCTCATGAACATACTTCATAGCATCTACAAAAGTCTCTTCCACAACACTTCTAACTTTCATATTATGAATATTTCTAAGCTCCAATTGACCTCTAGGATGGAATCTATAGAGACCACTTCAAATTGGGTCTTCCTTATTGACCTATTCACTAAGTCATGGTATACATACACTACCTGGCTCAAAATATGACACCAAGTTGCTCCAATTTGTTTAGTCAAACTTCTTATGAGTTTTTCAAGTTTCCTATTAACAACCTTTATTTGGTAAAAATCTTGAAGTGGTAGAAATGGCACCATTTAATGCATAACCAGGAAATTGGATAACCTAGATGGTTGAGAGATGTCCTTTGCATCATTTCTAGCCCTACATTCATTCAAAGGTGGTTGAAATTGGTTAGGGGGACCAGATTGTGCAGAAAAATATGCCTTTCTTTGTTTCTATCTCGAAAATTAGATACATCAACAAGTCAACTAGGTCAAGTAACCAGAGAGCACCACATGGACCAACCATGGTATTTCTTTCCACCACCTTGCAAGGTCTTCATGAGTTGACCATCTTATACAATTGTGACATCTCCACCTTTCCATTCAACTAACATCAAATACCCGTGACTTTGCAAACAATAGTTTTCACCACTTTATGACCTACCCTTGACATTTCTCACTAACCACCATGACCTTGCAAAGATTGAGGCCCTAACTACAATTGCATCATCACTACCTTAACCCAAGGTCCACCTCTTAACCTTGCGACCAAGCAAAATAAAGGAAGTTGCTTGATCATAACTTATCTACAGTTCCTTGCTTAACTCCTCATGACTGAGTGATGAAGGAAAGAAAAATACTTGGCCCACCTTGTATAGGTGTCATGCTATTGATTTTTTGCATAAGATAACGCTTGTGTATTTTTCAAAGTGACAACATGATAGTCGTAGATCACAAAAGATTGGACAATGGAGATAATGAACCAATTGATGACTATGTTAACCAAGGAAAGGGGCCTAAGGAAATACATGAAAATTCATCACTTTGTCACTATAAAATTTTTTGCAAATTTTGACAGTGACAAAAGTGGCAACCCTTGATACTTTTGCATCTCATAATAGATAAGACATGGGCCTGAAAAGACATTAAATTGTGCATCACTTAGGAAAAAAGGGATAACTCAAGGCTTAAAAGATTCATTTTGCATGCCCTAATTTTAATATTCAAATACATGTGATAATTATACAATTTAAACTCAAATATTTCTATTTTGGCAAGAGGGAAAAAATAGCCAACAATTTTGGCGACTGAAAGGGGTGCAAGCCTGTTATGCATGGACTAGTAGTCTGCGAATCCATTGGGAAATAGAGTAATAGGAATCATGAAGATCCATCTAGAAAAACCTTAAAATCATAGAAAACATGCCTAGTAAAACCTCAATTGCTCTTTGCAACTGTAAAATAGGAAACAAAACCCTCTGCAACAAACCATGTTCTCATGCACTTCTTGAGAAACATGAACAAATAGAAAGTAGACTAACCTATTATGTACATGAAACATTCATTTCTTTCAGAAACATGGCTGGAGGTATATTACATTAATTGTAATAGGCAAGATTTCACCATTGTTTGTACTTAACTGGAAAGCATTAACCTATTTGCAATTGATAATCACATATGGACCACTCCATAGTGCATCAAATTTTGAGTGCTTCCTTGGTTTTTCTATGTCTGCATCCCATTTTAACACAAGATCACCTTCTCTAAAAATTATAAACTTAGCCTTCTTATCAAAGCTCTTCTTGGTCTATTATTGGTGTGCTTTTGAGGTCTACATGGCCTAATTTATTTTCTCCTATAACTCCATCAATTCTGCAATTCTTACAAACATAGCATCATTTCCAATTATTTCCAACTGATGGGATAACTCTAGGGATGGAAAGTTGAGATAGGAAGCCTTGTTTCCCTACCATATACCAACATGACAGGTGAGTTTCCAATAGCCCTTTTAGGTGTTATTTTATCAACCCATAGGGTTGTTTTCAATTTCTGATGCCAACACCTCTAATTATCCTCAATGGTTCTTTTCATTATTCTAATCAGATTTTTATTGGAGAACTTAGCCAAGCCATTACCTTGGGGGTAGTAATTGGAAGAAATGCTCAAGTAAATACCATGATCCACTACCAATGCACAAATTTGAGCTCCTACAAATGATCTTGCATTATTTTAAATGATGGTGGAAGGAGTACCAAACATTGTAACAATTCCATCTAAGAATTCAACAACTGAATTTTTAGTAGCATCTTTCAATACAATTACCATTGTCCACCTAGTAAAGTAATCTATAGTAGCTAGGATCCATTTATGACCAGAGCTAGAAGGAGGATTGATGGGACCTATTAAATCTAATCCCCATTCAATGGAAGGTTGATCAACTTGGATAGGATGAAGTGGGAGGGATGCAAGGCTCTAGTTACCTGAAAAGAAAGTACATTTCTCACATTTTCTAAGATACTTATGGAAATCATTGAACAAGGATGGCTAGTAGTATCCTTCCCTCATTATTTTCATGGTAGTTGTTCTTGCTGAAAAGTGGCCACCATCAGGATTGGCATGAGTCTCCTTAATCATTCTATCAACTTGGTATGTATCAATGCACCTTAATAAAGCTCCATTTAAGTCCTTACTAAATAAGATACCATCAACTATGGCATAAGGAATGGATTGCAATTTGAACTAACTTCTTTTTTCCTTATCCAGTCCCTCAGGATATCCATTGCTTGACAAGGAGGTTATCATGTCATCTATCCAATTCCTTGGATTCTCATTTCCAACTTCTTGTTGTTCTATCAATACCATAGCAACCTCCTCATCTGACTCCTAAGATGAGACCATCTACTTGCACAATCCTTTCCCTCTTTCCAACTTGGTAATCTGAATGTTCACATAATATTCCATTATTTTAGTAATCCAACCTACTCTTTTCTCATTGATGTCCTTGCTTGAAGGGAAATCCTTCACACTAGCCTGAGGCACTAGCAAATGGATCTTGTTGTGTGATAAAAGAGGCTTGAATTTCTTCAAATATTTTATGACTGCAAGGGCTTGCTTCTCCATATAACTATACTTGTCTACATACCCCTTAATCTCTTCACTAAAGAAGGCTATGGGTTGTTCTTCATTCTTGTCATTTGATTGAATTAAAATAGAAAAGATACTTGACTCACCACCTAAGGTGTAAATAATGAAGTCCTTTTATGGCTTCCTTAATCTCTTAAAAAATGTATTTCCCTTCCTTGATCCATGCAAAGACCATATTCTTCTTAAGCATAGTTGTAAGGGATTTTACCATGGTAACAAGGTTAGAAATAAATCTCCTCACAAAATTTATCCTACCAAGAACACTTTGCAGCCCTTTCTTGTGGCTAGGAAGGGAGAGGGTACGAATGGCCTTAGTTCTTTTAGGATTAATGGTCAGACCATCCTTAGATAGAATGTGTCCTAATAATTTTCCTTAATTATTAGTAGCAAAGACATACTTTCTTGGATTTAGGGATACTCCACACTCTCTACATTTTATGAATACTTGTCTGAGATGGCCCAAATGATGTATTACATTCTTTGAATACACTGTGATATCATCAAGTATACTAACACAAACCTTTCAATCATGTCCTTGAAGGCCATCTCCATTACCTTCTAAAATGTGGCACCTACATTTGTTAGCCCAAATGACATCTTACTGTAAGCATAGGTGCCCCACTTCATTGTGAATGCAATCTTATATCTGTCAGACTCCTTGACTAATACCTAATTGTAACCTAAGAATCCATCCAAGAAAGAGAATCTTTTTAAACCACTAACCTTAGAAAAAATTTGTTCCATGGAAGGGAGAGGGTGATGATCTTTAAGGGAGGCTTGGTTAAGGTCCCTAAAGTCTACACATAATCTGATTTGTCCACTCTTCTTCCTAATAGGGACAAGGTTTTCTACCCAAGAGGAATGCTTGATAGGGAAGCTAATGTTGGCCTCTATTAGCTTGGATATCTCCTTTCTCATTAGTGGTTCAATTTTGGGATTTATTAGCCTTTTCTTTTGTCTTACTGGTTTGACATTATCATTCAAATCTATGGTATGTTTAAAAAGGCTTGGGTTAAAACCCTTTAAATCATCACATGTCCATGCAAACACATCAGTAAATTCTTGACATAGATGAATGAAATTTTCTTCTTCAACTTCAGTACGTACCTTTCCCATGTACCATGACTAGTATGTGATCATCCTTGCTTGCAGCAAGGTTTGTACCTTGATCTCTTGCCCAATCATCAGGAGTGAAAGAACTTTATAAGGTAATAAGACCCTTAGGCAATTTTTTGCAATCGAGATTGATGATCTGGTCCCCATATTGATCTTGTAATCTTGGTTGATTTCTATCAAAGAACTCTACTATATTCTATAAGAAACTCACAATTTTTGCATTAGATTCAAAGACTTAACAATTGACATAATTATCAGTGATAGCAGGCCTAACCACCACTCTAATCTATTTCTTCTTCCCATCTTCAAGGCTCCTTGGCACATCATAAGATGCACCAACTATTGTAAGTCTATCAGCATGTCTATTTTCTTTCCTAGGGATGCTTTGAATGTTAAATTCATTGAAACTTTCAAGCAAATCCCATACTCTATATTTATAAGACTTAAAAAAACCAGTCTTGGTGACATTTTGATTTCTCACCTAATAAAAAACCAACTTAATATCTCTATAGACCTTCAAGGCTTGAATTTCTCTTTTTTGAGCAAGTAGGAGACCCTGAATCAATGCCTCATACTCTGCTATGTTACTAGTACAACTAAATTGAAGCCTAAAGGAGAAATAGTGTATGTGTAAAAATGTGACCACAAATCTTTCACCTACACTTCAACATGGTCATTATATGTAGATTCATCCTGGAATAAATATGAAGTTGTTTATCCAAGAAGTTTGACAATGTGACCTGTTGCCTTCTAACTAGAAGGATTTTTCCTATTGTGCTCTCAGATCGAGATGCAAGCAACCAAACCTTTCTAGAATGAAGGATTTTTATGCAAAGTATGATTATGCAATTAGTCTAATGAAGTGAAAGCATTAGTCTAAGAAATAAGAGATACTAAGCTGAATGTATGCATCTTTAATCTAAATGAGAGTTTAAAAATGATAGCAATGTGAAAGCTAGAAAGAAAATGAGTACTTAGTTTGATAGCAATTCAATACCATTCAAATTCTAACCTTAGTAATGATGGATTGGGAGTCCCTTAAATAGAATCCAAGAATTGATCAATGATCAAGATCAATTTGGATGGATGGTTAAGATCAAAGAGAAGATCCAATTAAAATGGAAACTTCCTTGTGCAAGTGAAGTTAACTGAGCTTTTCATGAGTCTGAGAATAAGTTCACTAAATTAATTCCAATTCAAGAGATAGTTCACTCAAAGTTTCCATTTTGGAACTGAAGAGAAGATTTTGTAGATATTATTTAATTTAATCAAGTGAGATATGACCTCATAAATGCCTTTTTCGTTTAATTGAATAATATTATTCAATTAACTAAAGTGAACATAATTATAAAATTAAATATTTTTAATTCCTTAGTACATTAGCCTTAGGATATAATTTAACTTAATTAAAGTATAAACACTTTAAATTAAATTAAATCTTAATCAATAAGTTTATTGTGACTAATTTGAGTCAATACTTTAGGAATTAAATAAGTAGCCTAATTAATGCATATTAGGGTTTTCTACATTTAACAATCAAGTCAAGTAACAAAAATCAGAATAAGAATGGCCTAGTAAAATAGGACTTTTAAAATTGATCAGAATATACTAGAATTGTTTAACATGGCAATGATTCAATTTTGGGATATTATATTTTGCCCCTCTTTGAATGAATGTGCAAGCAACATGTTTGATTCAAAGAAAACCAAAAAGCATGATGCACAAATCAAGAAACAAGATTGATTTTGCAATTTGATGACACAAAAACCAATTAATAAGCTTTTAAAGATTATCTCCAGAACAGAGCTTAACCGTAGGCAATCCAGATGGAACACCTAGATACCTAGAGTTGATAAGATTGGTTCCAAAATTGATGACACAGAGATCAATTGATAATCTTTTAAAGATTATCTCCAAAACAGAGCTTAATCTTAAGGGATCCAGATAGAACACGTAGATACCTAGAGTTGATAAGCTTTTAAAGATCATCTCTACATCAGAGCTTAATCTTAAGGGATCCAGATTGAACACCTAGATACCTAAGCATAAAAGATAGCAGGATCCAATCATGAGTCATAGAATCATCCTTAGAACAAGACTTGATCCTCAGGATTCAGGGTTTAGTATGTCCTAATATGTGTCCATCGAACTCTGATAAAGACTACTATAAGGTGTGATCAGCTAATGAAAAGATGAGACAGATGACAAAGATGCCCCAAGTGATGAGATGCCCCTAGTAATGAGGATATAAGATGGGAACAAGATGCCCCAAGCGATGAAGATTTATATTGAGTCAAAATTTAGATTCAATGATGTAATCATCTTGCCCCCTTGGGAGCGAAATCGAAAGATGACACACCAGAAATATGATATAGAGCAATATAGAGAGAGGTATAGAAGTAATTGAAGAATCAGTAGAATATAGAAGAGATTAGAATGACCAGAAGAAAATTTGAAATCAATTTAGCATGATTTTGAGGTCCAAAAGACCAAGTTTGACAAAAAATTGACCAGATTTGACCATACTTGACTTTTTCCAAAATTTTTGAAAAATTTGAAGGAAATGTGATTTGAAAAGATTCCAAGATTCACAAAGTATTAGAAAAAATTTGACGGCACACGAATTCGATCTTGTCAGTCCAAAAAAATTTAAATGCATTTTTGAGCCACTTAAGAGTGTTAGATTTCAAATTTGATCCCTAAAATGGATTCAGAACGGTCAAATTATCTAGGGGGTGATTTTCACACAAATTAGAGAACTTTGAAAAATTAGGTCAAAACCTATATAAGGGCCCAAAGGGTCAATTTCAAATCATTTGTGCATTTTATCTTTAGTAGAGAAGAGAGCTTTGAGAGGAATATGGTAGTTCTTGTACATACACATCATTTTGAGCATTCTCAATGACACAACCGATCGGTGGACTACAGACCTCCGATGAGTAATCGACAATCCCTCTTTGCATGTGATTTTGACACGTATTTTGATGTGTTTTTAGCACATTTTTAGCATGTTTTCAAGTTAGGCTTATCAGTTCTTGCATGGGGGTTTCTTTCCTCGCGTGAAGATCCACTAGCCTAGTGTTTCTTCGTGTGCACCAGTGAAGAATCTTTCCCAAGAGATACCCACCTCTCACGTGAGATGCACAAGATTTTGGGCTCATCTCACCCATAATCCTATGATTCCTCATGCAAGTACTTGCTTTCTCATGTGAAGATGCAAGATCTCACGCGAGAAAATGCATTTTTGCATGAAATTCTAGCATGTGGAAAAAAATTGAAAATTGCATTTTGTGATGTTTCATCGAAAATTTGCTTTTGTTTTTTCATCATTTTGACTTGTCGAGTAGGTATTGACTGTTTGTGTGTTGTTTTTTCTCATGTGTGAAGGTCATCTTTGATGACATTGCATTTAGGTCCCATTATCCACCCTACGAAGCTCTATTGTGGAGCTTGGATGATGCTAACATGGCACATATTGACAAATTGGGTTTAGCATATCTATGTTTGATCCTATCAGTGCTAGTGAATCATGGCCTTTTGAAAACATTGGTGGAGCATTTCCATTTGGAAACAAGAACCTTTCATCTTCCATAGGGGGAGATGACTATGACACCGAAGGACATCTACTAGATACTGCGGAAACCCTTCCATGTGTCGAGGGTTGTCTATGACACAGTGTCATGCCCCTGACAGTTCTACATCAGTTATCTTGGACTCTGAGATTAGTTTAATTTACTAGATGGTTTGGTACTTGTTTTGAAACATTGAATTTGTAGAAAACTATTTAGTTTTTGGCATCATTATGTTGTTTTTTTTAAAACACTATGAGATTTTAGATGTTTCTAAGATCTGATTCTCAGAATAAATGTTTTAATACTTTTAGTATTGTGTTATTATCAGGATCTCATTATCTGAATCAATTCAGATTCAGGAATCCTACAGTAAGGAAATGGTTTTTAGATAAGACAATCCAGTTTTAAAAATTCTATTTGGAAAGGTTTCAGTTTCTTAACATTTGTCTTTTTCATTTTTTTCAGATTTATGATTAAGGTGGCTTTAAAATTTTAATAGTACCTAGAATCTTTTATTTGCCAGTTTTTAAGTATATATATATATATATATAACGTTGTATATATATGTATATAATTATTTTATACTAATGCACTTATATATATATGTAATTGTTTGTATATATGTGTGCTTGTTTTTATATTTATACAAGTTATAATTATATGTATATATATATATATACATATTGATAAGCAGTAATCTTAATATTAATTAGGATTAATATTAATATTAATATTAATGTTAACATTAATATAAATATTAATATTAACATTAATACCTAATACTATGTTAATACTATGTTAATACTAAGTTAGTACCTAAGCTAACCTAATGCATGTGACTAAGACTAAACTTGAACTAAGACCTAACCTAAGCTTTACCATGTGTGACTGCTAACTAAAACTTAACATTGTTTTGAACTTGGCAAATGGAGGCAAGTTTATGGGAATTTAAGGTTGGCAGGTTCTTCGAATATCGAGCTGGTACTACTGTTACCAAGTGTTGAAGAAGGCTAAGAAAGTGGGGTTTAAGGGATAAGCTTGCAATTATGAGCATTACTTTGCATGTTTAGATAGTCATTTTGGCTAGGAGTTAGTTGAAACTTGAGTTTAGTTTGCCATTGATGAACTCTAGTTGGGGTATAATGGAAACTCTGTTGAACGAGTTTCTTTGTGCTTTTATGGGGATACTGTTAGCCATGAAGGAGATTTTTGACTTACTCCAGCTCTATAAATCCTCATGATTTCGTATTCCTCATTCTTCTCGCATTCCATGGTTGTATTTCTCAATTTTTGCTATTGAGAAAGTTTTGTGGTATCTCTGTAAAATGGCATAGAAAGTTTGGAAACTTGGGCTACGAGTTTGAGGTAGAGGGCTCTCCAGGTAGCTTTTCCTTGAGTATCATCGCGCACTCACATAGGTAGGGGGATTTTCTTTAACTCCATCCTATTTCTATTGTTATGTTTCATTTAGATATGGTGAATATTGAATACCAAAAGTTGCTATGTGGAATATTCGACACCCAACTCTGTGTGTATGCAGAATTTAGTGTGTTCATCACTAAACTCTGTATAAACCCAGAATCGGGTGTGAGAATGTGAATACTCTGTACTTTGTGTTTGCAACTAGGTTTATAATGAATATGTAGGTGATGTTAGTGAAACTAAAATGTTGAGCAGGACAAATTAAGAAAGGGGTTTTATGTTTCACACAAAATGATTATGTGGGTTTTGATCTTTCAAGACAGTCGCATCCTATGCGGTTTCAGTTGCTTTATGATTGTTATTAAATAGAGCCATTAAGAATAGAAGATGGTCATTTAGTCAAATAGTTGTCATTAAACGTTTTACAATGTTATAAACTTTGTTTTGGTATTGGATTTAGATAGCATTTAGTAAACAAAACTGTTATTCATGATGGTTACGGTTGTTTGTGTTAAACCATAGCTTAGTAAAATTCATTGCAGCTATTAACTTACATTTAGTCTTAAACATCGAATGCAAACATGAATATTTTTGTAGGCTGCATCAGTTTTAGGAGATCTGGGAAATTTGAGGCCCAGCTATTATATTGTTTGCAGTTATTATTTTTGGATGGGAAATCTATATTACATCGATTTTGGTACAAGAACATTTGAGTATGATAGCAGTTAGCATTAAATTTCTTTGACATCGACATTTTGACAAATAGTTATTATATTATGTAGTGAAAATTTTAGCTATCTGGTAATAACAAGTTATTAGATTTATAAAGTGGAAAAGATTATTTATCTATTTTAATTCTGACTTTAAATTAATAAGGCTTTATATATATATATATATATATATATATATATATATATATATATATATATATATATATATATATATATATATATATATATATATATATATATATATATATATATATATATATATATATATATATAATCATGAGGTTATTGTGGTTACTTGTTTTCTGAAATGGGAATTGTTTGATTCTGGTATTTAGATTTTAGTAAATTATGGAATGTGTGCATAGTGGTAGTATTGGCATTTTTATCTGAAATGTATATAAATTTCTTAAAATTGTTTGCCATTTGACTAACTTGTCTTACAATGCATCATTCTCTCAGTATAGAAATTGTTCTTTTAATAGAGAGAAAATTGACTGAAATGGAAAAATCCTTTCTTTGTTAATAGTTTAAATGTTAAGATATAGTCAATGTGTTATTGAAAAGTTTGGTTACTTATGGAAAATAAAAGGGGCAAGGCTTGATTTGATATTTTGAAATATGGATTGCTTTTGGAAAATTGCAATTATGGTTTTGTTTGGTAATCTAATAAGAGATTACATTGGAAAGATTGGAAGTTTGGTTTTACATGATAATTTCTGGTTGCTGATTCAATTGTTATATTCAAGCAAAAGAAATAGTTTATTAGTTGAAATTGAATAATTAAACTTTAATTTTCTTCCGATTAGTAAATCTAGAATTATGTGTGTATTAGATTATGCAAGTGTGATCCTTTAGATTGGGTGGCTGTCATAAAGCAAGTAACTTGTGGTGATAGAATTATTTTGTCGGATGCCCTCCGACACTAGTCTAGATCCTTATGGGAAAGTTTATGATAGTTATTTAATCAAGTGGTAATACCTAAAATTCATGGGTTGGGTTTCATATAACAAGATAAGAACATTATGGTTTCACCTGGCATATAGAATTCTACGAATGGATGAACGTAGATTCTTATGTTGACACCCATGAACTACTGGATCATTACCTTGGCATATTCTATGCGAATTGATTTCTACATATTTGTTGTAAGAAATTATGTACTTGCTTAAATCTGAATGTGAAAAGAAAAATTGTACTTTCAATAATCTTTTATTTGGATACATGTAAAGCATGTTGTTATTAAATCTAACATGCAGGCTTACTGAAGAGCTCATCAGCTTATTTAGTGTGATTAAGCACTGTTTGTTTGTTCTTTGGTTGTGTTTACGTTGATTTCAAGTTTGATATAGGACTGGCTTATGGACTTGGAAGGAATAAGCTACTGTTTAAACATTGAGGACTGATTATAGTTCAATTCTTGGTTATAGAGTAACTTTGGATCTAATTAGGATCAGTTGTCAAACTAAATGTACTTGCATATTTTATTGTATTTGAAATTAGAGTGTATTTATATACTCAGATGTATTGATCAGGAATGTAATATTGCTATTAAAAGTATACCATAGTACCTATTTGTAAAAGTTTTATGTAATGGAAATTTGGTATAAAATATATATATATATATATAATTGTTCATTTTTTTATAGTTGTATTTATGTATGGATATATTGTTTATTGTTTGTTTTTATTTATTTTTGGTTATAGTTGGGGTGTTACATTTGGTATTAGAGCCCAGTTTAAACACTTGGGACTCAATGTTTTAAAAATAGGGTTTCATTATGCTTCCTAGGAAGATTTTAATTAAATCTCTTTTATGGGAATTCTAGTATGCCTCCTGTACCACGAGGAGCACGAGGATGAGGTATCCCTAATGCTAATGTCGATGTAGGTAGAGGCAGAGGAGGACGTAGAGGCCGCAGTCGTGACCAAGGTAGAGGTCAGGCTCATCAAGAAATGCTTGGTGACGAAATTCCTCATGTTGAAGAGAAAGGGGGATTTCAAGCTGAAATTCTTCAGCAAATTCTTGAACAATTGGATGGGATTGAAGCTAGGAATAATATTCTTGGTGGGGGAGCAAATGCTCAAAATTTACAGATTCTCAATGCCAATCAGGCTATAGTAGAAAATCTTGTTATCAGGACTCAGCTAAAAGACCTATCTAAGCTTAAAGGTCCATATTTTAATGGAATAGAAGCTGGTAATGAAGCAGAAGCTTGGCTTATAAACATCGAAAGATGTTTTATTCTGCATGATTATCACACTAATGTGAAAGTTCACTGGACTGCAATGCATTTAAGGTCTTTTGCATCTATATGGTGGAAAATTGAATTAGAACACCTTGGAATTCATATTTCTCAAGTCACTTGGGAATTGTTCTTAGAGAGATTTCTGGAGAGGTTCATGTTTGAGTATTGGCAGCAATCTAGGTCTGAGGAATTCTTTAACATTTCACAAGGTAATTCTTCAGTGTAAATGTATGAAAGACAGTTCTTTTAGCTAAAGAAGTATTTTGGTTGGAATGAAGGTGATAGACCTTTGGTGTAGCATTTTATCATAGGATTAAATCCTAGGATTGGTGAGGAAGTGAGAACTTTCAAACCAAAAACTGTTAAGGAAGTTGTTGATCAGGCTAAACTTACTAAAATGAAATCTAGTTTTTCTATCAAAAGCACTGCTAAACCACCAGTTCCAAGTAACAATGAGAGTCAAAAACCTTTCAAGGATGTTTCTAAGGCAGCACCTATTAGCTTTGTAAGTAAATATCAGAAGAGAAAATTTAATAAATTTACCAAATCAAACAAGAATTTTAAGGTCCGTGAACTACCTAAATCCTTTAAGCCTGCTGAAAGTGTGAAGCAGAGTTATGCACCGCCACAAGAAAATTCCTCACAGGATAAGAGCACCAAAAGAGGAGCAGAATGTTGGCATTTTGGGAAGTTGGGTCATCTACAATGGAATTTTCCTCTTTGAGGTAATAACCAGGGTAGGTCAAAAGCATCAGGTTCTAAGGCTACTATTGGTGATTCAAGAAGGAACCACCGTATATTTGCTACTATAAACCATAATCAAGCAGAACATTAGAACACAGTGACTAGGACCAAAGGTAATTTTCAAGGTATGAAAATTTCCATTTTATTTGACTCAAGTGCCACTGATTCTTTCATTTCTACCAATTTGGTTAATCATTGTGATATTTTTGTGAGAAAGGATGAGTTGGTATGGAAAATTGAGTTAGCTTCTAGGTCTAAGGTAGAAGCTGGGCTAATTGCTGTAGATTGTGAATTACAACTTAACGCATTTACCACTATAGTAAACCTCAAAGTTATTCCCTTAGGAACCTATGACATTGTTTTAGGAATGGACTAGTTGGATTAGTATCAGGCTGTTATTGACTGCTATAAAAAGGTTATTAGATGCATTGATGATAATGGAGCAAAAAAATTCATAACAGGGGTTAAGAGGCCTACCTTTATTAGATCTATATCTGCCAAACAACTCCATAGGTGTTTGCGAAAAGGCTAAAAACTATTTTTTATTTCTGTTAATGATTTTTCTCAACCCATGGAAAATCAAACCAATTTAGACCATCCTTTGCTAAAGGAATTATTTGATGTTTTTGTAACAAAGATTCTAGGTATTCCACCCAAGCGAGAAATAGACTTTAGGATTGATCTTATTCTAGGAATTGAACAAATTTCTAAAACTCCTTACCGCATGACAGCACACGAATTGGTGGAACTTAAGGTTCAACTTGAAGAACTTCTTGAGAAGGGACTAATTAGACCTAGTGTCTCTCCTTGGAGTGCACCTGTTATCTTCGTTAAGAAGAAAGATGGATCACTTAGACTGTGTATTGATTACAAACAGTTAAATAAAGTTACTATCAAGAATAGGTATCCATTGCCTAGAATTGATGATTTATTTGATCAAGTGAAGGGCGGTAAAGTATTTTCTAAAATTGATCTTAAATCTAGGTACCACTAGCTAAGAATTCAAGAAGCTGATATCCATAAAAAAACATTTCATACTAGGTATGGGCATTAAAAATTCACTATTATACCTTTTGGTTTAACAAATGCACCATCAATTTTTATGAGTCTGATGTAGGGAGTTTTTAGAACTTTCCTAGATAGATTTGTAGTTTTCTTTCTGGATGACATTCTGGTTTTTTCTAACTCCTTGGAGGAGCATGAACACCATCTGAGACAAGTTTTTGAATGTCTCCAAAAGAATAAGCTGTATGCTAATCCTAAAAAGTGTGAATTTTTCAAAACAGATATAAGTTATCTAGGACACATTATAACAAGTGATGGAATAGCTGTTGATCTAGCTAAAATTAGAGCAATTGTAGAGTGGCCTACACCTACAAATGTGTCTGAAGTAAGAAGTTTTATGGGTTTAGCTAGTTACTATAGAAGATTTGTAGCTAATTTCTCAAAAATAGCTCATCCTATCACTTCTCTACAAAGAAAAGGTAAGAGGTTTATCTGGTCAGATAAATGTGAAGAAGCTTTTCAACATCTTAAAGAATGTTTGACTAGTGCACCTGTGTTAGTTGTACCTAATTTTGGTAAAGAATTTGTGGTTTGCACAGATGCTTCTTTAGATGGACTTGAAGCAATTTTAATGCAGGAAGGTAGAGTTATTGCATATGAGTCTAGGAAACTCAAGGATCGTGAAATAAATTATCCTACTCATGATTTAGAACTGGTAGCAGTAATGCATGCGTTGACTAAATGGCGACATTTTCTTCTTGGACATCATTTTGATTTACATACTGATCATAAAAGTCTTCAATATATATTTACACAACCCACTCTAAATGCACGACAATGCAGATGGATGGAATTCTTGTGTGAATATAATTTTGAAGTAAAATATGTGTAGGGTAAAGAGAATAAGGTAGCTGATGCACTTAGCAGAAGACGTCATGAACTCTCTTCATTAATTCTCACAGTTGATTTGAAGGAGAAAATATTACAAAATTTGATTGTTGATCCTTGGTTTTTAGATGTCAAATCTATAGTAGAAAGTGGTAGCACTTAGGAAGGTAGGTACAAAGGATACTCTATCAGCTCTGATGGATTACTAATCTTCAAAAATAGAACCTACATTCCTGAAATTGAAGAGTTCATAAAGTGCCTTATTCAGCACATCTTGGTGTTAAGAAAATGAATGTTGTTCTTAGACAGCATTATTATTGGCCAGGTATGAAGAGAGATATTGCAGATTTTGTGGCTAGATGTCTAGAATGTCAAAGGGTGAAAGTTGAACATCAGCATCCCGCTGGTACACTTTAGTCGCACAGTGTACCTAGATGGAAATGGGATACCATCTCCATTGATTTCATTGTGGGATTACCATTGTCAGCTACACGGCATGATTCAATCATGATTATAGTTGACAGGTTAACCAAAGTTGCAAATTTTATACCTGTAAGATCTTCTTATAATGTTGCTTCTGTAGCACAAATTTTTATGGAGCAGGTTGTAAGATTGCATGGGATTCCGAAGAAGATCATATCAGATAGGGACCCAATTTTCACATCTTCACTTTGGAGGTCTATGCAACGTGAACTTGGTACTCAGCTGAATTTCAGTTTTGCATGTCATCCTAAGACTGATGGACAAACTGAGTATGTAAATAAGATTCTTGAAGACATGCTCAGGATGTACGTCATGGATAGACAGAACAAATGGGAAGAATTCTTGCACTTAGTTGAGTTTGCTTATAATAACGATTATCATAGCTCTATAGGTATGTCTCCTTTTCAAGCTTTATATGGAAGACCTTGTAGAACACCCTTGAGTTGGGATAATCTAGAAGACAAAATTCTCCTAGGACCTGACATGCTCCAAGATCTAGAACATCAAGTGAAATGGATCAGAGGACACCTTACTATAGCACATGATAGACAGAAAAAGTATGCAGATTTGCATAGGATTGAGTGTCAGTTTGTGGTTGGGGATAAAGTATTTCTAAGGGTCAGACCCTGAAAAAGTCCTATTAGGTATGGTAAAGGTTCCAAATTGTCTCCACATTTTGTGGGACCATTTGAAATCCTAGAACGAGTTGGTCCAGTTGCCTATAGACTTGCTTTGCCTCCCAGTCTATCTCGAATCCATGATGTCTTTCATGTGTCTGTATTAATGAAATACATACCTGATATCACTCATGTTCTTAATTGGAATGCATTACAAGTAGTTGATGGTCATTTGATGCTGGAACCAGTGTAGATCATCTAGTGAAGAGAGCTAAATCTTAGAGGTCACAAGGTAGAGCAGGTAAAGGTATTATGGGATCATGACGATGATACCTGTGCAACTTGGGAAGATGCAGGGGAAATGAAAGCTTCTCATCCTCATTTGTTTTCAGGCTTCTAGGAGTAAGCCTAAGCTGGTGGGGAAGGGTGTCATGCCCCTAACAGTTATGCATCTGTTAGCTCAGACTTTGAGATTAGTTTAATTTACTGGATGTTTTGGTACTTGTTTTAAAACATTGAATTTGTAGAAAACTATTTAGTTTCTGGCATCATTATGTTGTTTTTTTTAAAACACTACGAGAATTCAGATGTTTCTAAGATCTAATTCTTAGAATAAATGTTTTAATACTTTTAGTATTGTGTTATTATCAGGATCTCATTATTTGAATCAATTCAGATTCAGGAATCCTACAGTAAGGAAATGGTTTTTAGATAAGACAATCCAGTTTTAAAAATTCTATTTGGAAAGGTTTCGATTTCTTAACATTTTTCTTTTTCATTTTTTTCAGATTTATGATTAAGGTGGCTTTAAAATTTTAACAGTACCTAGAATCTTTTATTTACTAGTTTTTAAGTGTGTGTGTGTGTGTGTGTGTGTGTGTGTGTGTATATATATATATATATAAGTGCATTAGTATAAAATAATTATATACATATATATATATGTAATTGTTTGTATATATGTGTGTTCTTGTATTTATATTTATACAAGTTATAATTATATACATATTGATAAGCAGTAATCTTAATATTAATTAGGATTAATATTAATATTAATATTAATTTTTTTGAAATTAAAAGTGACCAAAAAAAAGGGGGTCAACCCTTAATAGTCAAAAGGCTGGTAACCAACACATTACCAACCAGTAACAAAAACAGACAAATAGAACAGGAGTACCAGTAGTCAGAGACAAAAACCAAAAATCAGAGAGCTAGAACCAGAAAGGAACCCTAGCAACTAACCACAGTCCAACAAGGCACCTAGGCCTTATAAAAACTTAAATACAGCTGATAACCAGCAAAACCATAACTGCCATAACAGTATATAAAGTCTTTTGATCCTTGGACCCCATAACTGAATAGAATTTAAAAAAAGGCTTATATTTATTTTTTCCCTTTTCCTCTTGCATGAAGAAGAATCTGGGCGCAATCGTCAGCAAGAAACTTAAAGAGTAATTTGTTGTCCTTCATCTCCAAGCTAGCTTCCTCCTTCTCTTGTGCCAGCAATTGGAGGGTAGTTGCAGCAGCATGAGTAACTTTAAGTCCAAACTTGGAGAAGGTGAAAAACCCCTCCTCCAAAGCTTTGACCCTTTCCTCTAGGTTCATGTAATGCTCCTCCACCGTCATAGTCTCCTCTTTATGCTCCTCAACCTTCTTAGCAGGAACCTCTTTCATTTTCTGTCACTATGGTTTATCCTGCATCACCCGTGGGTTAAAGGAAATCTTCGAATTTTCCTTAACAGGGGAAGAAATGGTAATTGGGGAATTATCCTTTTTGCTCATCTCATCACAAAAAGTAAAAGGTTTAAGTGAGAAGCTGGCTGAAACATGGGTTGTCTCAGTATTCCTTTCTTTGTCGTTTGACACTTGAGTTTGAGTGTCATCCATCAAAATGTTCCCAAAATTGAAACTTTTTCCCCCCTCCTCATTACCATCATCCTTTTTAGAGTTGGAAATACTTTTCTCCTCCCTTTTGTCACTATTATTGCTTGAGCTATCTTCTTCAATTTCCTCAACAGGGTATCTAATGGACTTTTGCTTACCCCTAGCCTGGGACTGAGCTAACCTACCAGACCTTCTTCTTGCTTTTCCCCTAATATCTTCACCAGAATCCTCTCCAACAACCTCAACCACCTTATCAACTTTAAATTTCTTATTTCCCTTTTGTTCTAGGGCCATGTCAAGTTTTTTCTTTTTCTTAGTATCATTGCTAGGAGATGGCCTAGGAGTATGGATTTTCGTCCCCATATTGGAGCTTAGGGGGGAAATCTAACTATGGTGGGGGTTTTCCACAACAACCTCTCTAGGGGGACACAAAGCTAAGTGGAACTAATACAGACAAAAAATTAACCCCTGATGAATAATGGTGAAGTTTAAGCCTTTACTCTTTCTTTTCTTAATATCCTTAATCATATCCTCAAGTGAATGCAGAAGGAAAAATGGAATGAAAATGAAATCCCTATTTCTAAAGTGATTCAACAAAGGAAAATGATAGTAATAGCACACTCCAAACTTGCCTTCCAGAGTGAGATACTTCATCATGACTAGACACACATCATCCCAGGGCTTAGGTAACTTATCCCTTTTAAACCCTTGTCTGTAGTGAATTGGCTTCTCATTCTCTGCAAAAAAAGTTTTTCATGCTAGTCTCATCAAGGACTTTAGTGACTTTCTTCCATTTTTTCCCCTTCATTGTGAGTCCTGTTGCCATGGCAATTACCTCCTCCATGACTTGAAAAGTAATGTCGTTGATTGTAACCTTCTTATCATCCCAATTATTCACAAATTGTAATGCACAATTTTCATCGTGCCAAGCCATGGACAACATATAGGGCAAAAAACCCCCTTCTTTTAGAAGATACCAGGTCACCATCCTGTCCTTGAAGTTCTTTAATCTCGTTGGCTCCAACCGATTGAGATCACCTCCCATTTAAATTCCTCCACTATCCTGCCTCTCTTCCTCAGAAATAAGCATCAAAACTTTATCACTTTCAAATTCTCTATGGCTGCTCTCTTGCTTAAATCCTTTGGGGGAATAGGGATCAAAATTACAAACCCGTGTATGATGAGCTCCAGAATCCCATAAAATCGTATTATGAGATTTGTGGGTATTAAAAAACAAATTTTCTCTCCCCGTCGATTTTTGACATCCCAATCCATAATATCTATCGTACTTCCATTTGGAGAGTGATTCGAAGCTTTCCCTAAGTTTCCATAATTATGAAAAGACAATTTTCTTAATTTGTAATTACTCCACTTGTCATTTGTATGGCTACGTTTGTCTCTTATTTCCAAAATGCTAAAGTTAAATTTAGTGACAAAGTTCTCCATCTTGCCAAATTTGGCCTTACTTTTAAATTTAGTGATCACCATTTTGAATTTTTCCTTGGATATCAACATCCTTAGATTTTTGTTGATATCAACTAAATTTTCGCAGCACGTGATTGCCCTAATGTTAAACCCCATGGCAGTCGCAGCGTCTACCACTTGATTACCCTCCTAGTAGATATGCTACAGGTGGACCATTCTCATTTCCACCAATATATTTTTAATATCCAGGATGATATTTCTAATCTTCCATCCCAATTTTGCCTCCCCTTTACCCAATCGATCACTAGTTTGGAGTCCCCTTCTATAGTTAACTCTAAAATGTTTCTTACCCTAGAGAGTTGAAGACCCCATAATAACATCGTAGCTTCTGCCACTTTATTGCTACCAATCCCCACTTGCCCTACATAAACTAATAGTACATCACCATTCCTGTCTCTCAGCACACCTCCAGCCGCTCCCTATCCTCCTTTTGCAGCTCCATCAAAATTCAATTTATACTATGTGATGGTGGGTGGTCTCCATATTGTCTGTTGTCTCCTCCTCCTAGCAGAGTTATCAAAAAGGAAGAAGTCCTCTTGAAAACCCCAATTCTTAGCCACAATGCCTTCAAGTCTTCTGGGTTCCTCCTTTGCCATATTGTATTTAGCTACCCTTAGATTTTCCTTCAACAGTTTGTTCATCACTCCAAAAACCACTTTAACCATCCTATTTTCTCCCTTGAATATCCTACTATTCCTTTCTTTCCATATGTGCTAGCATACATATGGTGGGATAAACTTTCGTAAAAGGATAAGTCTTAGATGATGGAATGGGCAATCCCAATTATCCACAAACTGTCCCAAGTTATGTTTCATGACCCAAGCCACCCCGAATCTTTCCCAAACCTTAGTCCAGATGTCAACCACAAACTGACATTCAATGAAAAGGTGGTAAATACTTTCCTCCTTTTGTTTAGAAAGGTAGCAATGATTTGTTATGTAGAATCCTCTTTTTTTCAAATTATTGATTGTTAAGATTTTTCCATGTTGAAAAGTCCACCAAAAGAAATCAATCTTAGGTATAAGGTTACTGATCCATACTTTACTCCACGTAGCTAAGTATAGTTCCTTGTTGAACATTAGGGTATAAGAAGATTTGACAGTGAAGTTCCCATTCGGAGTTAAATCCCAAGCCATGATATCTTCCTATGGCAATAATGGGAGTCTCTATTCCTTTATTAGTTCTTTCAGTTCCTCTATGAGAATACCTATCTCCTGCGGATAGTCCTCCTTAAATAGCTTCTTCCATCTCCTCCCCTGATCAATGTAGTCTCCCACTCTAACCCCTATGTCCTCCTTAAGGAGTTCCATTAAACCACTATATTTACTTAAGGCCAATGGTTTCCCATCCATCCACCTATCTTCCCAAAACCTTATATTGAAGCCATTGCCCATAATCCACCTCAATCCTTCTCTTAGCAGCCCTCTATTTCTAACAATGTTTTGCCAGATCTTTGAACCACCCAGGAGGTCATTATTATATAGGTTCCACCGAAAGGAGGTATTAGACAAATATTTAGCTTTCATAATGTTTTCCCACCCTGTGTTTCCTTCTGCCAGTCTCCATCCAATTTTTGTGAGGAGAGCTTTATTAAGGTCTTTCATTCTTCTAATCCCAAGCCCCCCCCCCCTTAGCTTTTGGTTTACACACCTCCTCCCAATTGACCAAATTCAATTTATTTTTCTCTTCAATCCCTAACCATAGGAAATTCCTTTGAATTCTCTCAATTTTCTAGGCCATATTAAGATTACTCTTAAATATGGATAAGAAATAAATAGGGATTCCTTGAAGAGCAGCAGCAATCAGTTGAAGTTTTCTGGCATTGCTTAATATCTTCCCTTTCCACCCTGCAAGCTTCTTTTGAATTCTCTCCACTATCATATTCCTAAATTCATTAAAAACCTCCTTAGTAGTGAGGGGGAGGCCTAAATAAGTGTTTGGGAGGCAAGCGAATTGGTAATCCAAGATTTTCCTAATCCTTCTTTGAAATGAAGAATCAATGTTAAAGAAATAAATATTTCTTTTATGGTAGTTCACCTATTGCCCTGAGCTTTCTTCATAATTATGTAAAATCATTTTCTAGGCTTCAGCCTCCATGATTGAAGATTCTCCAAATAGGAAGGAATCATCCACAAATTGTTGTATAACCTTAGCTTCAACATTAGTGGTTGGTTTCACACCTTTAATGTAGCTCGAATCAACTAATTTACATAATGACCTTCCCAAGACTTTTGCTACCATGATAAATAGGTAAGGTGAGAGCGGGTTGCCCTGTCTTAAGCCTTTTCTTGCCATTATGTTACCCCATGGGGACCCATTTAGTAGGACAGAGTACTACACTGAGCTCACCATCAACATGATTAGGTTTATAATCCTATTGTTAAATCCAATTCTTTCTAGTACATCCTAAAGGAAGTCTCACTTGACCTTATCATAAGCTTTGGAAATGTCTAACTTGAATGCCATTCTAGATTGCCTGCTCTTTTCCATTGAATGGATAACCTCATAGGTTGAAATAGCCGCATCAAGGATCTGCCTTCTTGGCACAAACCCCTTCTAAGGACTACCAATAATTTTTTCCAAGAAAGGCTTTAATCTGTTCACTAAAACCTTGGCAAAGACCTTGTAGATAGTATTACATAGACTTATAGGTCTAAAATCATTCAAATTTAGAGGATTGGAATTTTTAGGATCTTGGGAAATAAAGGTCTTATTTATGCTTTGTAGTAGTTTGCCAGTTCTTAAAAAATCCCTAGTCGCCCAAATTACTTCTGATTTGATCACCTCCCAGAAATGTTGAAAGAAAGTAGGTGGGAAACCATTGGGGCCCAGGGCCTTAAAAACTTTCATTGAGAACACTGCCTTTTTCACTTCCTCTTCCGAGGTCTTACCAAAGATCTGATCATTTTCCTCTTATCTTATACTCCTTGGGATTGAATTAATCAGACTTCTCTTGATCACCTGGTTCCCAGCAAAGTTATCTTCCTTAAGCACCTTACTGAAGTGATCTACCACTAGTTTCCCCATTTCCTCCTACTCTTTCAATACCCTTCCCCCTTCTTCACTTACTTTTGAGATAGTGTTTCTTCTTTTGTGGTTAGAAATAGATCTATGAAAGAAGGTAGTGTTTTTGTCCCCTTCCTCCAGCCATTGAATTCTAGATCTTTGTTTCCAGAAAATTTCCTCCTTTTGGAGGATCTCTTTCCACCTCCTTCTAAGTTTTTCCTCTTCTTGAATATTCTCCTCCAAGTTATTCCCTTCTGTAATAACCCCTTGGAGTTTTTTTAGCTTTTCCTCTACTTCTCCTTTACCTTTAAAAAGATCCCCAAATGAACTTTTAGTCCATGCTCTTACATTTCTTCAAATATTATCTAGTTTTTGTGTAAGTCTGTACATTGCAATACCATCTATTCTTATATTCCACCACTCTTGAATCTTATCTTTGAGTTCTGGATGTGAATCCGACATTATTTCATATCTAAAAGGTTTCTTTCCCCCTTTATAGCCATCCTCCCAATGGAATAATCTGGGTGAGTGGTTAGACATCGTTCTATTGAGATTTTCCAAGTAGGAGTTACCCATGCTATTCCAATTCCTTGATAGTAATAATCTATCCAACCTAACCTAAATGAGATCCTCTCCTTTCCTATTATTAGTCCAAGTGTATGGGTTACCCCTCAGCTCCACATCCATGAAGTCCAACTTCCTCGTAACTTTACTTAGTTCTTGCAAGCTCTCCTTGCATTCTCTGTTGCCTCCCCTCTTCTGCAAATGGTAAAGAGGAGTATTGAAATCACCCATACACATCCATTGCTCCTCCAACATAGTTTCAGATATCCTTATCAAATTTTACATTTCCTTCCTCCCTAATCTGCTATTAGGTGCATAGATATTAATCAGTTTCCAACTGTGGCTATTCGATTAGAAATGAGTAATTATAAAGTTTTATTCCTTCCAGATCTCATAGCCCTTCAACGAGTTTAGACTCCACATGGTAGCAATTCCCCAAGAGTTAATATTAATGTTAACATTAATATAAATATTAATATTAACATTAATACCTAATGCTATGTTAATACTATGTTAATACTAAGTTAGTACCTAAGCTAACCTAATGCATACGACTAAGACTAAACTTGAACTAAGACCTAACCTAAGCTTTACCATGCATGACTGCTAGCCTAACTAAAACTTAACATTGTTTTGGACTTGGCAAATGGTGGCAAGTTTATGGAAATTTAAGGCTGGTAGGTTCTTCAAATGTCAAGCTGGTACTATTGTTGCCAAGTGTTGAAGAAGGCTAAGAAAGTGGGGTTTAAGGGATAAGCTCACAGTTATGAGCATTACTTTGCATGTTTAGTCTGTTGTTTTGGCTAGGAGTTAGTTGAAACTTGAGTTCAGTCTGCCATTGATGAACTCCAGTTGGGGTATAATGGAAACTCTGTTGAACAGGTTTCTCTGCACTTTTATGGGGATACTGTTAGCCATGAAGGAGGTTTTTGACTCACTCCAGCTCTATAAATCCTCATGATTTCGTATTACTCATTCTTTTGTTGTTCCATGGTTGTATTTCTCAGTTTTTGCTATTGAGAAAGTTTCATGGTATCTCTATAAAATGGCATAGAAAGTTTGGAAACTTGGGCTACTAGTTTGAGGTAGAGGGCTCTCCAGGCATCTTTTCCTTGAGTATCATCCCACACTCACATAGGCAAGGGGCTTTTCTTTAACTCTATCCTATTTCTATTGTTATGTTTCATTTAGATATGGTGAATATTGAATACCAAAAGTTTCTATGTGGAATATTCAACACCAGGTCCAACTATAGGTGGCTTGAGTGGCCTATTATTTTGTAGCATACTCCATAGTAGTGCCTAATGAGGCTCAACACGTACCTATATTTTCCTAGTATGCTTGAGAGTCCAAGGGTGCATGTCCACTAGCCAAGCCAGACATACTGCCGCCTCCTCCTCCTCCTCCAGGAGGTGAAGGTGCTAGATAGAGTTAGTCATAATATTATTGTGCCTTGAATTTTTGTCTTGGTTATGTATCCCTTGATGTGCCAACACCCTTTTGTACCATTTTTGATCAATAGCGCTCGAGTAGCACTCATTTTTTTTGGTATTGATGTATTCTTTTGATACCGATATATATATATATATATATATATGAGATTTTGAGATGAGTATAATGTGTACATGTCATTGTCTGCCTTTAAATTTGATGTACAAGAGATTTTTTATGCTATGATTATGAGATGCAAACATGATGTGATGTATGGATGCATGTTTGATTAGAGTTATTCATGTAGTTAAATGAACTTATGGGTTTATGGATGAAATGCACAAGTAAATGGACTGACATCTCATATAGTGTTTAATGTTTTTCCTTGATAGCAATAGGTATTCCATTGAGTAGCACAAGAGGATGAACCAAAAAACCAAATGCTTGTGCAACCATGAAGAATCATGATACTTTGAAGAGACTAGCAATCCCTCATCATAGAAGAGAAAAGTAGATTTTCAATCAAATCATATGCTGAACCAAGTAATGTGTGCAATGCAACCCTATGCTAGATGCAACCTAAAATTAAATGCAACCCTAGGTCTAGTTACCAAGCTTAAACAATTATCATCACTAAGTTTGTAATGAAACCCTAGATGTCATACAATCCCCACTGACATTACAATCATAGGAATATGAATAGGACATTTGTTCTAGTTTTGTCGGGATAAAATGTAAGCATTCAAGGCACAAGAAGCTAGAATGGCTAGAACATTTATCCCTTTTAATGTAGAAAGTTAACATAAGAATCAAAGCATAAATTCTAGGATGACCATAATGTTGCTTGTGTGTAGACACACCAAACAGAAAAGAGATCTATCTTATGCTAAGTATTCTGTAAATATTTTTTCTGCAACGACCCTTACATTTGTAACCTAAGACAGAAGTGTGCTACATATACTTGCAGTGACCCATACATTCACTTGGTAGGATGAGTATCAATATTTACTATAGCATGAAGAGTTCACTTCAACAAGCAATGAGAAGAACCAACATTACATATGTCTCCATATAAAAGGAGTCGAGGTACACCCAGCCATCCAATATGAGATGGAGGCTCTTATAGTAGACACTCCTCTTATATGGATGCTTCAGATTGTTGGAACTAAACCACAAATAGAAAGAAAAGAAAAGATCATGCCTCGAGTCATTACTTCTCTAGTCAGAGTAAGATCATCAAGTTTCTTAAGGAGACATGATGAAGTGAAAGTGAAACAAACAAATAAAATGCTCGGCATATCCAAAAAAATATATTAGTTTGAGTTCAATTTTTTTGTTATAGGATTGATGTCAAGTGTCAATGTCCAAAACATAGATGAAAGAAATCTCTTCAATAAGATGACAATAGTAGATAGACATAGTCAAGATGACTTGTGACTGAGGTCAAAGAGGAATCTTCAAGATGAAGATCCTAAGGAGAACTGAGTGCTAGTAGACAGACATAGCTAGAATGATTGGTGACTGATGCAAGAGAGATCTCGATGAGAGGAATCTTAAAAAGTGACATGAACGACAATAGGTAAATGCAGTTGAAACAACTGGTGACTATCACAAAAGAGATTCTATGAGGAGAATCTCGACAAAGAGTTACACTACCGACATTAGACAAATGTAATTGTAACAACCAATGACTATCGTGAAAGAGATTCTATAACACTAAAGGGCGCTACCCTCGAGCTGTTACAAGATTCAATCCACGAATACATGAGCAAAAAAGTAGGAAACCAAACCAAGAAAGCAAATGTACAAGAAGCCAAAATATGCACTATAAGATGAAGCATTGGGAACAAGAGGGACCTATTTTCTAGGTTTTCACCTTCTTAGCAGAGCTTTTTATTTTTTTTCTAACATGATGCTTGTTTCTAGGTTTTCATCAATGGCACTTTTCTTGTTTTTCAATTTTTTTGTATTTTTTAATTTTTGAATTTTTTTGGTATTACCAAGGTACCTATTGCTAGGTTTTCACCAGGGTAATGATTTTTCTTTCCAGGACTTTTTTCAATTTTTAGATTTTTTCTAGGACATTTAGATATTTACAAAAGACCTTCTAAAATCAAATCAGTTGTAAAACCACTTTAGGTGGAGAGTGATGACAAGCTCCTTGAGCACTTCTCCCTCGGCTGTAGAAAGCTGGTAAGCACTAGATCCATACACTACAGTGATTATTTAAGGACCAAGCTAGTTTTTTTTGAACTTCCCTTTTTGGACTCATTGTTGTTGATTCTTAGGATTCTCTCTTAAGATGAGGTCACTAAGTTGGAAGTCACGTGGCTTAACTTTCTTATTGTAGCTTCTAGACATTCGCTACTGATAAGCTTGCAGATGATCATATGCCACTCGTTGATGTTCATCAAATAGTACTAGCTCTTGAAGTAGAGCTATTTTGAAATCTTCATCAGTAATGAGGCCTTTCATAGAGATTCTCAAAGTAGGAATCCCAACCTCTATTGGAAGCACAACATCGACTCCATAAACCAAAGCAAAGGGCATTGTACCCATTGGAGTCCTGATGCTTTTCTAGTATGCCCACAAAGCTATCTTAATCTAGGGGTGTCATTCCCTCATAGATTTGTTGACTGTGTGATGGAGGATCTTGAGGATTGCCTTATTGGATGCCTCTACTTGGCCATTACCCTGGGGGTAATAGATAGAAGACTGATGTTGCATGATTTTAAATTTCTTGTATAGCTCCTTGAGGTCTTTGTTTTTAAACTATCCTCCATTGTCAGTAATGATGGGGGATGGTACACCATACCTGTAGATGATGTAGTTTGCGATAAAAAGAGCTATAGTTCCACCATTTTCTATGGTAAGAGGTACTGCCTCTACCCACTTTGTGAAGTAGTCTATAGCTATAATAATGAACTTATGTTTATTAGAAAAATATGGGTGAATCTAACCCACAAGATCAAAGGCCCATTGTTGAAATGGCCATAGTGTGGTAGATGGAATCAGCTCCCCAACTGGGGTGTGAATTAGATTCCCATGGAACTTGTACTATTTGCAGTACTTGGCATACTTTATTGCCTCTTGCTCTATTTTTGGCCAATAGTAACTAGCTCTAATGAGTTTGTGAGCTAGTGTTAAGCCATTTGAGTGAGATCTAAAAATGCCCTCGTGAACATCAATTAATGCACATTTGCACTCTTTAGGTTCTAGACACCTAAGGAGTGTTCCATTGAGACCTCTCCTAAACAAGTCATTAGTAATAATGACATACCATGAAGCATTATGGATAAGGTAACATTTTTCATTTAGGGTTAGACCATCCAAAATGGTTTTTTTACGAAGTGTAGGAGTAGATGTGATGGAATTGAATGAGTCTTGTTCTAGTATAGAATAGATCATTCTAGAATTAGGAGTATCATAGGCAGGGTAGAGTAATACTTCCACTAGGAACTCATGTCGGGGATCATTTTCGAGCATCTATAGCAAGGAGGCCAAAGTAGCCATAGCATCAGCTACTTTGTTATCTACTGGAGGAATTTGCTAGAAGGTGATGTGAGAAAAATATTTCTTCATGTCATCAACCATGCATTTGTAAGGGATCAATTTATGATCCTTCATCTAATACACATCATTAACCTGGTTGATTATGAGCTAAGAGTCCCCAAAGATATCTAACTAATCCACTCTCCATTTGGCTAAAATCTTCATGCCATTAATCAAAGCCTCGTATTTGGAAATGTTGTTTGTACAAGGAAACATAATTTTGTATGCTTTGGGCAATGAATATCTCTGTGGCATTATGAAGAGTAACCCTGCATCAGATCCTTGTTGTGTGAAGGACCCATCAAAGAACATCACCCCACATGTGGTGTGCAAGTGTCAAAATTGACTCATTAGGGAAATTGATGTTCATCAAGAGAAGACTCTGCATAGGTGCATCTGCTAGCTGATCTATAATCACTTGTCCCTTGATAGCCTTTTTTTTGACATACTAAATGTCAAACTCATTGAGCATCATGACCCACTTAGCCAATCTTCCTATCAGAGCCACTTTGCTGAGCAAGTACTTTAGTGGATCAATTTTAGCCACTAGCCATGTAGTGTGAGCAAGCATGTAATGTCTCAACTTTTGGGAAGCAAAGACAACCACCAGGAAAACTTTCTCAATAATGCTATAATTCATCCCATAAGAGATTAGCTTGTGACTCAAATAGTAAATAGATCTTTCCTTGTTATTTTCATTCTCTTGAGCTAATAAGATCCCTAGAGATGTTTCAATTCCTGAGATGTAAAAAATCAAAGGCTTCCCATAGATAGGAGGCATCAAGATTGGAAAATTAGCAAGATATTATTTTATCTGTGTCAAGCTTTTCTTGCAATCCTAACTCAGTTGAATTTCAAACCCTTATGTAGAGCCTTTGTAAAAGGTTTTGATCTATCTACCAACTGTGAGATGAACCTGCAAATAGATTGGAGTCTTCCTGGTACACCTCTCATCTGGTTGATGTTGTAGGGTGGTAGCATATCCATAATTGCTTGAACTTTCTCTGGATCCACCTCAATTCCTTTTATAGACAAAATGTATCCCCATAGTTTCCCTAATGCAATGCCAAATGCACATTTCTTAGGATTGAGCCTGAGACTGAACTTTTCCCCTAAGACTGAACTTTTCCATGTGATCTAGGATAGGTCCCAAATCTTGTAAATGAGTATTGCATTTTTCACTCTTGACCAAGGTATCAGCCACATAGTCCTACATGGTCTTATGCATCATATCATGGAAAATTGTAGTGACTACTCTCTGTTAGGTAGCATGAGCATTTTTCAAGCCAAATGGCATTACATTCCAACAGAAGGTTCCCCATGCACATGTAAAAGAAATATTTTCTTGATCTTCTGCCACAATTTTATATGATTATAACTAGAAAACCCATCCATGAGTGAGTACATCTCATATCCAGCTATCATGTCCACTATCATATCGATGTTAGGAAGTGGAAAATCATCCTTAGGACATGCTAAGTTGAGATCTTGGAAGTCAATACAAACTCTAATAGATTTATCATGCTTGGAGACTAGAACAATGTTAGATATCCATTCAACATAATTGATGGCATGGATAAAGCCAGCTTTTAGAAGTTTCTCTAGTTCAGCTTTGACGAGCAATGGAACATGAGGATGCATTTTTCAAAGTTTTTTCTTAATTAGCTTAATGCCTAGTGCGATGGACAAATGATGCATAATGAGATCAAGATCTAGGCTTGGCATGTTAGAATATGTCCAAAAAAAAAATTTCTTCTTCTCTCAGAAGAAGGCAATGAATTCCTCCTTTTCTTCTAGAGACAGTAACTGTGCTAGATGTATCATATGAGGATGTTCTTTTGTGCCCAGGTTGATTGGTTGTGTCAGCTCTATCAACACTGTTGATCTCTCCTCAAAGTGACTTGGAACTGCATCAAATATCTCATCCATAGGTGCCTCAAAGAGGTTTTCACCCTTGGATGCATCTTTTTTTTTTACTTTTTTGGGTTCCAACACTACCACAATGTGGTTTTCACCATCGAACCATCTATGTTTTTTCTTTTTAATTGTATGAGTGATATATTTGATGTTTTCTTTAGTCATGTTGATGCTTTGTTTGCTAGTGGAAGATGTTATTGGTTCGCCAACATTCAAGTAGCAAGCAAGAGCATAGTCATTCTAGAATGTGGGGACTTCACCAGATGTATTAGGATTCTAGTCTATAAGCTTAGGATATGTGAGAGAAAGAGTAGTGGCAGGTTTGATTGTGTTCATAGTATAGTGATTAAATGCTTGGACTAGCAATTTGAGACCTAGAGTGGCTTCGTCCACAAGTGTGTTCGAATGTCTTTGAGTACTAATACCAAAAGACCTAGAGACTTTTGCTCGACTTCATCATATGCTTTGATAGTGATCTTGTGGCAAGGAACAATAGAGTCCTCAAAATAATTTAATTGTCTAAGAAAGGCAATAGAGACAATGTTTAGCCCAACACCATTATTGATGAGTACCTGACAACCATGTGTCTGATGTATCATTACCTCAATGTGTAGAGATTTATTATGTGGGTGAATCAATGAATTATCATCCTCCTTAGAGAAGGACATAAAGTAAGGCAAGGTCAAGTGACCTACCATAGATTTCTCAAGATCAAGATCTTGAGGAACATTTTCTTCAGTGAGGGCTTTGTCTAGAATCTTACTATGAGTAGGTGAGATTTTAAGTAGCTCAAAGATTGTGATGTGTGCATTAGTTCATTTTAATTGATCGAGAACACTATAGCTAGTGGATGCTGAATTTTTTGTGAGTTTTGCACCTCTGTCAGATGGACAAACAAGGGTTTTATCTTTATTTTGTTCAAGATCAGGAGTAGAAGGCACAGGACCTTTGAGCACCAACTGGGCATGAGAATGTGTAATAGCTTTGGCACAATATTGCGAAGATGTGTTATCAATTGCATTGGAAGTAAGGCCCCTCAAGACAAATGACATCTAAGGTTTACTATTATCTTGCTTGCCCTTGATGGTAATAATGTTACAATACTCAAAATCCATAGGTTCAACCATGTTGATCATGTTGTTATCATTAGAGTATGCATAGTTGACCTTGTAGTTAGGTTTTTTTTTTGAGCTCTCTCCTTTTTCATATGTTGGGAAGGGCTCTTTGAAAGCCTTGTGATTTGAGTTCTTTTGATTCGAGTTCTTGTTATGTTTGTCTACCATAATGTCACCATCATTGATCATGTCCTCGACTTTGTGATGCAAGTTTATGTAGTTACTAGTTTTGTGTCCCTTATTTTGGTGGTACTCACAGAATGCAGTTTAACTTCACCATGGTGGGCCTGGTTGTAGATCATAAGGGCAATAGTTGTCTAATGGTGAAATGAGCTTGTTTTGTAGCAAGGTCTTGTAAACTACATCCAAAGGTTCACCCAAATATGTATACTCTCATTTAGGGCATGTAGCCCATGAGTTTCTCAATCTATTACCAAATGTCTTGTTGTCAGGAGGAGGTTTCTCAACATTCTTGGTTGCGTTGAGACCATATGTGAGATTAAAGGTTTCCTTAGTAGGTTTAGGAGTGACATTATCAACAACCCCATCATGTATAATTTCTCAATTCTTATTTACGTACTTGGGTTTGTCCTTATTAGAGGTGGTTCCTTGTTTTGTGTCCTTCTAAAGAGTAAGTTTTCCCTTCTTGACCATGAATTACTCTATATGGATAACTTGTGTGACCATGTCTTCAAAGGTGTGTGGAACTTGGAGTTGGACTCTATACCCAAAATCGGGTAGGAGATTATCAGTGAAGATGTCAAGCTTTTCCATTTCAAGAATCTTGTGTGAATATTTAGTGTAAAGTTGTCTCCACCTCTAAAGGAATGTGAGGAAATTTTCCCCAGCCTTCTGCTTAAGGTTACATAAATCTCAAATATTAACAAGGTGTTGAATGTTATGAGAATACTTTTGAAAAAACAAGTTGGAAATTTCATCAAACGTCTTGATACCAAGAGGCAAGTGTGAAAACCACTTCATAGCCTAACCACCTAGACTTCCTTGGAATAAATGCATGAGATATGTCTAATTATGCATAAATTCTATAGACAAGGCAGAAAATTCCCACAAATGATCGAGGATCAGTAGTTTTAAAGTATTTATCATACTCAGGTAGCTCTACTCCTCTTGGAAAAGGAGGCATGTCTATGCTCTTGTCAAATGGAAATGGACAAAGAGCATCTAAGGTGTATGTTTTCGCTGGTTTATCTTTATCATGCATCATCTATGCCAGTTGATCTTGCTTGATTTTTAGTTGTTTTTGGATTTTAGAAGTCTCAATTTCCTCTTCAGACATGATGATGGTTTTCACATTGAAGTGATGAGGTAGCTTAGTTCCCTCTTGGGCGAGTTTGAGAAAGTATTTTTCTTTCTCTTCATTGAGTAGGATTTCCATGACCTTTTAAAAATTTTTGTCTTTACAAAACTTTGTTATGTGTTCAAGAAGTATTTCCACCTCTTCCTATTCCTCATCAGTTTCATGATCTTTTTCTTTGTCATTCATAGGTTAATCTTGGTGTTTGTTGTGATTACCATGTTTAGGTTCATAATCAGCCATTGTAGGAACATGTTCAGTCTCAGTATGTTATGATTGGAAAGGTCCTTTGAAAAAGAATTTAGAAGTTTTTTTTAGAGATGTGGGACCTTTGCTAGCCTCATGATCCTCTTGATACAAGGGATTCCTATTTTGTTGAAAGTTTATGGAGAACGTTCATTGGACTCGAGCTGATCTTATGGGTGAGGGAAATTGTGAAGATTCCTCACTGGATGAACTAGACGTAGACCATGCATAAAATGGAAGGTGATCTCTGCCATGATTATGATCCCTAGTGAGACCTCACCTAAGTCTAAGGGGATAAAAAATCTTTCCACTTATTGTTGCGACAGTCATAGACAAGGACAAGAAGTGAAGCCTAAGACAAGGATCACACTAAAATGTAGTCTCAAAAAAGAAAAGGAAGAGTGTTGTATACTAAGGTATGAGTAGTTTGAGTGGAAGCTAGAATAGCCAAAGATTATGACTATCATGGCACAAAGTATAACAAACATTAAAGGATAAGAATAAGATAACTGAGAGATGAGACTAGTTAAAGTATAGATCACAAGTCATCAGCCAAGCAAGATGCCAATGTTTGGGACTTTTTATAGACAAAGAAGAGGTAATAGATGTAGGAAATAGACTAGACACAACATGCACATTGTTCAAATAGATTGATTGGATAGTTTTGACTCAAGACCTCACAGGAAGATCCTCTGGGAGGCATGCGAGAAAGTACATAGGCCTAGATGAAGTCTCAGAACAACAATATAAACTCATGTGATGATGTGCTACAGGTTGTTTGAAGAAGTGCTAGGATTTGACAAAAAAATTTGAATGTTGTTAGGAAGATCTTGCGTGGGGATGTACAAGTACTTGCATGAGGATCTGGATAGAACCATGCAAAGAAGTGCCAGGACAAAAAGTACTCGTGCAAAATGTTGCAAATTGTATGTCAAAATTGGGACCAGAATGACAATTGAACTAGATTTTGAAGAGATTTTCAAAATTGCAGACTATTTCGAACAAATTTTTGGTGAGTTTGATAGATGTTAGACAGATTGCAAGGTTTATTTTCAAGTTGTTACATAGCATTTAATGTTGAACAAGACAAAGTGTTTTCAACAAGACACGAGGAGCATGCAGTGGTTGAATACAATCCAACTGAGGACAAAACAACTTAGAGGGATGGGGGAGTCTTTCCCTTTAGTTTGTATAGATAGGTTTGGACATATTTAAGACTTAATAACAAACATGCTTTTATCCCTAAAAACAAAAAAATGGTAGAGAAGGAAAAACCTTTGTCCCACATCTTATGCACATGCATGTACCTCACACAACTGTGTCACCCCCTAAAGGGCACCCATGTTTTTGGTGTATTCAAAGGGCTCAATAACATATACATTGAATGAACACCCTTGTGGTAGGGGTTAAGTGTGTATACCACCTTCCAACACCCAGTAGCATGCCTATGGTGAGTTCTACAAGAGAGATTATTCCCCCTCCTTGCACAAAGAGTATACCTCCTTTCGAAGGTGGACTAGGAAGCCTCTAACTAAAGGTGAACCAGCAGCCCACACCAACATTTGAAAGTACACACACTTGCTTAGCAAGACTAGAGCCAGGGTTGGCAAGTACAATAGATAGAGCCCCTCCTTGATATGTGATATCAAGAATGAAGGAGAGGAAAATAATATAGCTTTGGAGCCTTTATCTCTACAAAGCTTCTTTATTATAGTGAGTTGGAATCTCTAGCGAAAGGAATGTGCTCACTTGGATCATTCCTGGAGGTTGGATCACTCTAGCAAGCCCTCTAAAGGATTAACTTGGACTGGTGGTTCGAACATGGTCAAAGTTTTTGATTTCCCTCAAGGGGAAAGAGCATACTCCTCTACCTTATTTCCTCACCCAAACACACAAAACACATTAATCATTGACTTAACTTAATCAATCTAGACTTATCCTTTCTAGAGATTTTGATCCCCTAAAATAAAATCATCATCTCATCATAGAAGAGGATTCACACTAGAGAACCACTAAGTTTCTTGCCTCCCTTGGATTCCATCTTTCAGAGGCTTTTATGTTTTTGATTCACCCTTGGTCATGAACTCCAAGTGGTGAAGAGAATAGTCCCCTATTCCTCTGTCTTGCACCCTATGAAGCTAACAAGCCCTAATTAGACTATGTTTGGAAAGCAAGAAAAATACACATTGTTTTAGTGGGTTTTAAAAACTGGTCTTCGACAATTGTATCTTTGGTAGCATCCTGCAAATACACAGTTAGTTCATGTTTGGGAAAGTTTGTATAAAGGAGTCTTCATCAAATGTCTTGCAGACAACTGTTAGGCTATAGAAAACCAAAAAATCTGAAATAAAGATGCTTCAGAGAAAACATGTCAGTGAAAAATGATAAACAACATACTGAAAAATTGCATCTTAACTATGTCATTTCAAGATTCTGCGCAAAATCTTACATATGTTCACATAAGCTCTTGCACTTATGCGCGCGAGAAAATGAGGTGTCATGCAAGAATCCACGCAATAGGGCACATGCAAGGAAGTGGACAGCAACTGAAAAAACCCTCAAATCTTCATGCAAAAATCTGGAAGACTATATGGACAAGTACAACAAAATGATGAAAATGTCAAAAAATAAGATAAATGAGGCTAGAAAAATTATTTTTCTTGGCCCCACAGTGGGCGCTAGAAATGTATGTGTGAAAATGTGACCTCGGATATTTCACCTACACTTCAACATGGTCATTATATGCAGATTCATCCTAGAATAAACATAGAGTCATTTATCCAAGAAGTCCAACAATGCGACCTATTGCCTTCTAACTAGAAGGATTTTGCCTATTGTGCTCTCAGATCAAGATGCATGCAACTAGTCATTTCTAGAATGAAGGATTTTTATGCAAATTATGATTATGCAATTAGTCTAAATGAAGTGCAAGCACTAGTCTAAGAAATAAAAGATACTAAGCTAAATGTATGCATCTTTAATCTAAATGAGAGCTTTAAAATGATAGCAATGTGAAAGCTAGAAAGCAAATGAGTACTTAGTTCAACAACAATTCAATACCATTCAAATTCTAACCTTTGTAATGAGGGATTGGGATTCCCTTAAATAGAATCCAAGAATTGATCAACGATCAAGATCAATTTGGATGGACGGTTAAGATCAAAGAGAAGATTAAGTTAAAATGGAAACTTCCTTGTGCAAGTGAAGTTAACTAAGCTTTTCATGAGTGTGAGAACAAGTTAACTAAATTAATTCTAATTCAAGAGATAGTTCACTCAGAGTTTCCATTTTGGAACTGAAGAGAAGATTCTGAAGATATTATCTAATTTAATCAAGTGAGATATGACATCATAAATGCCTTTTTCATTTAATTGAATAATCTTATTCAATTAACTAAAGTGAGCATAATTATTAAATTTAATATTTTAAATTCCTTTGTACATTAGCCTTAGGATAGAATTTAATTTAATTAAAGTATAAACACTTCAAATTAAATTAAATCTTAATCAATAGGTTCAATGTGACTAATTCAAGTTGATACTTTAGGAATTAAATAAGTATACTGATTAATGTAGATTAGGGTTTTTTGCATTTGACAATTAAGTCAAATAGCAAAAATCAAAATAAGAATTGCCTAGTAAAATAGGACTTTAAAAATTGATCAAAATATACTAGAATTGGTTAACATGGCAATGAGCCAATTTTGGGGTATTACAAATACTACCTTTCTAGTGTAGGATAAACCAACATCACACCCACCGTTGATCCATTTTTATTTCTTGACCCATCAAAGTACATGCTCCAAATCCCACTTCTCAAGAGTTTCTAATATAGGATCAAATTGATATGCACTAGCCCATTCATCCAAAAGATAATCAAGAACCTCTATCAATGAAGTGGTAGGTTCTTGCACTATATCATTCTCATCTATCTCTAGGATAGTGCAATTCATATTGATGAGATTAGGAGTGTAGGGATCAATATGATTGAGAGCTAAGGGCTCTACTCTAATTAAAGCTTTAGTCCCATATCTTGTTCTAAAAAACATGTAAGACCAATCAGAATAGTGAAATCTCTTGAAAGACAAATGACAAAGTGTGGCTTGAATTTAGCAACTAATATATCTTGGACTATAGTAAAACTAGGGCATGCATGTAGGGCCATTTCAACATTCCTAAGGATTCCTATAGTCTTGATAGTACTACAATCCAACTACAATACATCACTAATAATGGGGTCATACTTTATTTCTAAAACATTAGCTACACACTTAGGCATCATTGAACTACTAGCCCCTGAATCTATTATGCAAGTGTGGACTATCTTATACCTTATAATTAGAGAAACATAAAATAGAGGAGGTTTAATCTTCTTACTCATTTATACCTCCTTTGATGGTTTTACAAGACTTGTGGCATTCTCCTCTCTAGATGGTTGACCCTTTGGTTCAATGCTCTCCAATTCTTGCTACAATAGCCTCTTTTGCATAAGTATAGTAGCAACAACATCCAACATGGAAATGTTCGCATTTTTTTTCTTCATCTATTTTACCATACTAAATGATGCATTAGGTATTTTTGTAGGAACTTTTGGAGCTACATGTGTAGGAGGTTGAGATGGAATAACCTGAGGGCCATTCATAGCTCTTCTGCTATTATTTTGTCTTTTTTATTGAGGAGCATTGGATTGATCATTTGTTGCTTGTACATGAGGTATTGCATTTGATGTTGAGCCCTAATTAGGAAGAGGAGGGGAAGAATCTTCAACAACTCTTCTCTTTCTCCTAGCATTATGAGCAATGGAATCCTAGTTTACATTACAATGCTCCTCCACTCAGTGATTCATGAAGGAGCAATCATCTTGTCATTGCAAATGTGAGGCATCTTTAGATTGACTCTCCTTGTATGATTTCCCTACTGCATGCTCTTGAGTAGTCAAATTTAAATAGGATTCAACCTTTTGACACATACAATATGCATGGGAGTAATTGTAGGAGGGATAAAAATCTTGATCTTGAGCCATATTATTTTGAGGACTAAGGCCCTACTTTGATTTGTATTTGAAGTAAAAGCATGGCTATGCTGCCTACTCTAATCAAAAGAAGTATTCCCATGATTATGATTTGTAGGTCTACCATTATTTGGAGTATGATATTGTAGTTGAGGAGCCTTATTATCCTAAGATTGTTGTCTCTCCAAAGTCATCACCTTGTTGCTCACTTTCTGCATCACAGAGAACCTATCTTTGAACTTCTTCTCTTGACCTTGCAATCTCTTATCTATGTTCAACATCATAGATTGCATCATCTCCTTAATTCCATCCATTCCATTTGAAGATGTGGAATTTTGAGGGGCTAGAGCAAGGGGTTGTGATGTGGGAATAGGGGTTATTATTGGTTAGTGATTTGGGATATCAGGGAAGAAGGGCATAGGAGGACATGGGGCTAACTTTTCTCCTTGTATCAATATGTTTTTTGCCCTTATTGCTATTTCATAAGCATCAAGTAGTGTATCTCCTTCCATGGTTTGAATTGTAGTGGCAATATCACTATTAAAAGCTCTAAGGTAATGTAAGAATGCATTACCGAGGGTAGGCTTCACTAAAGTAGGTATTCTATCCCATGTCTTTTGAAATCTGTAGTTAAAATTAGTCATGTATTCATGAGAGGCTCCTTTTTTAGTATTCAGCTATTCTAAATGTGAAAGCTGGTCACTCTTATCCTTAAAATGTTGCATAGGGGTGCTCCTAACCCATCCGAGTCTATTATAGAGTTATGAGGCAACCCTTTATACCATCGTAGTGCTTTTCCTTTCAAGGATGAGGCTAGAAGCTTGACCACAACATCATCTTTAGATATTCCATGTATATTACAAACATTTGCAACTTCTTGAATATGTTCTAAGGGAGAGATAGAAGTTTCACTAGTAAACTCAGGCATAGTTTTAAGAGCTGATATTGGTACATCATGCCTTTGGGCTAATAAGAGAGGACTACCATCATTAAAGGTGGCAAAGACATGAGCTCTATCCATATAGAAAAGTGGCCTATTGATATGAGGAGATGGTATTCTAGTTTGAGATCTAACAATAGGAGGAGTAGAGATGGATCTTGTAGGTTAATGGACTTCTTTTGTACTCTTAACTAATGATAGAGACAATCTAGTTTTTCTTCTTGTAGGATTGGAAAATGAAAGCTCTTGGCATTGAAACTTACCTCTAGAAGATGCCCTTGTTTCATCTTTGGGCATGAATCAAAACAATCTATGGTCTAAAACTAGATGTGAATGATGTAGATTTTCCAAGTGCTTTGTGGAAATGAGCATCTTGAAGGTCTAAAAATACTAAGATTAGCACTATCTTCTCAAAATCAACTTGAAATTCTTCTCTTTTGACACTAGTAGACTTTCAAATCTTCTGAATATTAGTCCCAGCAGGCATGCCAAAAACTATTGTTACAAAAGCTTGTACCCTTGACCAAAGTTTCCACGTAAGGACAACCTTGCGAAACAAGGAAACAACCTCCAAGCTATGGCACTTGAACTCCGAGCTTGAGTCTCTGGAGAAGGTCAACTTCCTTTACTATTAGGATGCACCTAACTACTCTTGAAGGGGAAAGGGGGAGAAGGAATGCATAAGACATTCACCTAATATATCTTAAGGAGGTGATGCACAAAAATAGAGTGTTCGAACCAATCTCTATCCATACATGCACACTTGAACTATTATGACATAAAAGATATACAAATTTAGATTTGAATCCAACAATCACATGCAAACCAAACAACCAAAATGAATAACACAAGGAAGAGAGATTTCACTTATCATTCATAGGTTCAAAGAGATACAATCATGCAAATTGAAGATAGCCACAAAACATTAAAGAGAGGGAAATAAATATTGAATGGTGCATTAATGGCTAAAAGAGATAAGGCAAAAAGTCATTAGGTCCAAAGGAAAAGGGAATTTATAGTGAACTTGCAGAGCAATAT
Organism: Cupressus sempervirens; assembly: GCA_028749045.1. NCBI lineage: Eukaryota > Viridiplantae > Streptophyta > Pinopsida > Cupressales > Cupressaceae > Cupressus > Cupressus sempervirens. The sequence continues at coordinate 639,229,294 of CM053793.1, forward strand.
CAGAGAAAATAGAGAAGAGTTGACCATAAAAAAGACTACAAAATGTGCTTTTATAGCTCAAGCATAACTCATAAATTGCTTCACAACTCCATTCATACAGTTAAGACTGTCAAAGGGTGACTGGATATAATCTAGATGATAGATCTGATCTGGTGCACTTGCAAAGGCATGAAAATCATCAAACCCTAATTGGAAGAAATCTTGAAGTGATAGAAATGGTGCCATTTAATGCATAACCAGGAAAATAGATAACCTAGATGGAGGAGAGATTTCCTTTCTCTCATTTCTAGCCCTGTATTCATTCAGGCATGGTTGAAATTAATCAAGGGGATTAGATTGTGCTGAAAAAGATGTCTTTCTTTATTTCTAGCTCAACAAATCAGATAAGTTAGCAGGTCAACTGGGTTGAGTAACTAGAGAACACCACATGGACTAACCATGTTGTTTTTTTTGGCCATCTTACAAGGTCTTCATGAGTTGACCATCTTATACAATTGCAACCTCACCATCTTTCCATTCAACTAACATCAAATGCCTACGACTGTACAAACAATATTTGTCACTACTTCATGGCCTACCCTTGACATTTCTCACTAATCACCATGATCTTGCAAAGACTGAGGCCCTAACTACCATCACATCATCATTTCCTTAACCCAAGGTCCACCTCTTAACCTTGCGACCAAGAGAAATAAAGGAAATTACTTGATCACAACTTATCTACAGTTCCTTTCTTAACTCCTCATGACTAAGTGATGAAGGCAAGACAAATACTTGACCCACCTTGGACAAGTTTCATGTTGTCACTTTGTCACATAAGATAAAGCACATGCATTTTTGGAAAGTGACAACGCAACAGTCATAAACCATGAAAGATCAGACAATGGAGATAATGAAGCAATTGATGATTGTGCTAACCAAGGAAAGGGGCCCAAGGAAATACATGGCAATTCATCACTTTGTCACTATGACAAATTTTTTTGCAAGTTTTGATAGAAACAAAGTGACAACCCTCTATCCTTTTGCATCTGATGGTGGATAAAACATTCGCCCAAAAAGATATTAAATCACTCATCTCTTAGGAAAAAAAAGGGATAACCAAAGGTTTAAAAGATTTATTTTGTGTGCCGTAATTTGAATATTCAAATACATGTGATCATTATACTATTTAAATTCAAATATTTCCATTTTGGTGGGAGGGAAAAAATAGCCAACAAGAACATATATCTAATTGTGAGTTTATTTACAACTCTAGAGTGCACACATAAACTCCACTTTCCATCGTTTTTAGGTGATAGGACTAAAGGCACTATACATGGAATTAAACTCTTTCTTATCATCCCTTTATGTAGTAGTTCACGTACTTGTTTTCTTATCTCTAAATTTTTTGGGGAGTGTAAGCTTATAGGCATATTTTTTAGGGAGAGTGGCCCCTAGTATCAAGTTAATTTGGTGACTTATACTCTTGACTAGTGGCAGTGACTCAGGTTTCTATCTTGCTACAATATTTGGAAACTATTTTAATAAACTTTCCACCTCCTTGGGTGGTGACCCTTGCTCCTTGATGTCATTCTTGTTCTTAACATCAAAGAGGACTCACAATTCTCCTTTCCATATTGTTCATGTGGAGGATCCATCCTGAGTTTCTCGCCATTTTTGGTGATAAGGCATGTTTATTTATCTCCATCATTCTAAGCCCTAACATCAAATTTACATGGTCTACCAAGTATCAAGTGGCATGCATCTAGTGGAATAATCTCACAAAGAATCATATCCTTGTATTCTCCAATATCAAATTTGTTAGGATTAAACCACGGACAAAAATAACAATTACATGCAAATATAACCAATAACAAAAAATAATAGATCACACATAAAAGAACACAAGACACCAAGATTTAACATGGTTCACCCAATCCTTGGGCTATGTCCACCAAACTGCAAATCTGATATTATTACAATCCAATGATTACAACCTGATTACAATTTGTAATCCCTTACAACTCAATATTGTCGCAAGAAGCAATTTTGCATCACAAGATAATGAAAAATACCTAACCCTAAACACTTTTATACAAGTATTTTATGCCATTTTAAGGTTACAACATGTTGTCCATATATTGGCTACAACAACAGCCATGACCCAAAAAAAAATTTGGCGCGATGCTCCAAACCCCAAAGAATTTATGAAGTATGTACAGTACTTTCTTGATCAGTCACCACAATCTAACAATCTCCCACTTGGGGACTGATCAGGCTCCACACTAAACAACAATCTCCCAGTTGGAGATTGATCTTGTAGCAATACTACTACCACATGGGGCTTCCACTAGATCAAACCACCCTAGACTCTATTGTTCTTTTATTCATGTTCAGTCTAGAAGACCAACCAAAGCTAAAGAGGAGTTCAACTTCTCCCCTGTTATGACCTTTGTCAACATATTTGTTGGATTTTCATTTGTATTTATCTTCTCCAACTTTAACTGTCCATCCTCCAAAATTGACTGAATGAAATGGTACCGCAATTATATGTGTTTGGCCATAGAATGCAGAGCTGAATTCTTTGCAAGATGAATGGAACTCTGACTATCTGTGAACAAATAATTATCCTTCTAAGGATGTCCCAATTCTTCCAAGAATAACTAAAGCCATATCATATCCTTGGTTGCCTCTGTAGCAGCATCATACTCTACCTCTGTAGTGGATAGACCATTAATCTTCTACAACCTAGAAACCTAGCTCACGGTTGCCCCACCAATAGTAAAGACATAACTTGTAGTACTCTACCTAGTATCAATATCCCCTGCCAAATCTAAGTCAACATAGCCTTGTAAATCAGTAGTAGAGCCCCCAAAGTGTAAACACTTATTGGATGCGCCTCTCAAATATCTAAGAATCCATTTGACTGCACTCCAATGTTCAGTCCCTAGATGACTCATATACCTACTAACAACTCCCACTGCATGTGCAATATCTAGCCTGGTACATACCATAGCATACATCAAACTTCCTAGAGCTAAAGCATAGGGTACCTTGGACATCTTATCCTCCTCTTCCTTTGTCTTGGGACACATCTCCTTAGTCAACTTCAAATGACTAGGTACAGGTGTGCTAACAACTTTAGCATTCTCCATAGAGAAACGTTGCAATACCTTCTCAACATAATCAGCTTGAGATAGTGTCAATGTTCTATTCTTCCTATCTATGCAAATCTTCATACCAAGGATTTGTTTTTCTGCCCCCAAATCCTTCATAGCAAATGCATGTGCTAACTGGCATTTTAGCCCCTTAATATCATCCATGTTAGACCTAGCTACAAGAATATCATCAACATATAAACATAAAATAATGTAGCTATTATCATCCAACCTCTTAAAATAAACACAGTAATCTGAATGACCCCTATTATATCCATGCTCATGCATAAAACTATGAAATTTTAGATACCATTGCCGAGGTGCTTGCTTCAAGCCATATAAACTTTTCTTTAATTTGCACACTAAGTTCTCCTTACCTTTGATTTCAAAACCCTATGGCTAAGCCATATATTTCTTCATCCAAATCACCATGAAGGAAGGTTGTTTTAACACCAAGCTGCTCTAAATGCAAATCTTCAGTAGCCACAAGACTTAAAATAGTATGGATAGAAGTTATTTTAATAATAGGAGAAAATATCTCATCAAAATCAATTCTCTTTTTCTGTACAAATCCTTTTACAACTAACTTAGCTTTAAATCTTTTCTTACCTCTTTCCTCTTGTTTCAATCTGTAAACCCACTTATTCTGTAAAGCTCTTTTACCTACAGGCAACTTGCACAAATCCCATGTCTTATTCTTCAGCAAAGAGTCTGTTTCATCTTTCATTATAGGCTCCCACTGAATCTTAGTATCCACCTGCACAGCTTCATCATAACTTTCAGGTTCACTAGCATCAATAAGTAAAATAGAATACAAATAGGGAGAAAATCTTTGTGGAGGTCTAATTTGCCTCGTTGACTATCTAACATTCACCGGTATGTGTGGTATTTGTTGTTGTGGTTGTTGCACATCATGAGGAATGGTTGGAACATAAGCTTTTGAAGTATCATCCAACACTACATAACCATCTTCTTTCTTCTCATGTTGTTGCAATAGATCTTTGTGCAACACTTTCTCATTGAATATGACATCCCTGCTTCTTAAAATTTTCTAATTTTTAAAATCCCAAAGCCTATAACCAAATTCATTAATGCCATATCCAACAAAGACACATTTCTTTTATTTAGCTTCCAGCTTGGTTCTATTTTCAAAGTCTATATGAGCAAAAACTTCACAACTGAAGGTCTTGAGAAAAGAATAACTCACCTTCTTACCAGTCAATGCTTCCTTTGGAATACCACAACCCAAAGGAGTAGAGGGACCTCTATTAATCAAATATATAGTAGTATTCACAGCCTCCACCCACATGTGTAACGATAACCCATCATGCAACCTCATGCTCCTTGCGCGCTCCATTATAGTCTTGTTCATGTGTTTAGCCACTCCATTTTTTTGTGGAGTCCTTGGAACAATTTTCTATCTATGAATAGCATTAGTGAAGCAATAATCTTCAAATTCATGACTGCAATACTCACCACCATTATCAAATCTGAGACATTTTAATTTCTTACCAGTCTCATTTTCAACCAAGCATTTCCATTTCTTAAAAGTTTGAAATACATCAGATTTATGTCTAAGGAAATAAACCCATAATTTTCTAGTTGCATCATCAATAAATGTAACATAATAAATAGAGCCACCAAGGGAAGATATCCAAGCCGGTCCCCATACATCTGTATGCACAAGCTCTAATTTCTCCTTTTTGTTTTCCTTCCCAATCTTTGCAAAACTCACTCTCTTTTGTTTTCCATACACGTAACTTTCATAGAAATCCATGTTAATACATTTCAAACCTGGTAAAACTTTCTTTGAATGAAGTAATTTCATACCTTTCTCACTCATGTGCCCAATTCTATTGTGCCATAACATTGTATCATAATCTACAACAACTATTTGTTCTCCCTACTCAACTGCAGCAATTGTTCCTGAACATTCATTTTTCTTTGAAACAATTAAAGTAGAAGGAACAATATGACCTGTACAAAGATATAAGGTGCCTACTTTCACACCTTTTTCTACTACAAGGGAACCTTTTGAAACCTTCCAATTTTTATCCTTACAAGTTACTACACAACCCTCATCACCGAGTTGCTCTACTGAAATTAAATTCCTACTCAGCCTTGGAACATGTCTTACCTCATGTAGTAGCCAATGATTCCCATTCTACAACTTAATCTTAACTTTTCCCTTTCCAATAATTTGATAGGGTTCATTATCCCCCAAATAAACAAGCCCAAAATCCCCTTGGACATAATCAATGAAATAACCTCTATGAGGTGTAGCATGAAATGAAGCACCAAAATCTAAAATCCATGAATCATCATAACTTTCTAAAGACAGAAGCAAAGCATCCTCTTTGGATTTGTTACTTACCACATTTGCCTCCTTGTCTCCATCTGATTTGTCCCCTTCATTTTTCTTTCGATTCCAACAATCTTTCTTTTTATGACTTGGTTTCCCATAGTACCAGCAGTCGTTCAGTCCTCTCAATTGAGACCTCTTCCCCTTTGACTTTCCTCTTGATTTCTCACAATTTTTAGAGTTACTTCCTCTCTCAGTCGTTCTACCCTTTCTTTGTGCATTCGAAGCACTTCCTGTGGTAGATCTACCTAAGGATTTCCTATGAGTTTCTTCACTCAAAACAACACCGATCACATCATCATATTTTAGGGTACTAGATCCAGGAATAGAATTACTCACCGCCATTACCAAGCCATTCTAGCTTTCAGGCAAAGAACACAAAATCAAGAGAGCCTAAATTTCTTCATTAAAATTGATACCCACAGAAGATAACTGACTAGTAATAGTATTAAACTCATTTAAATGATTTGCAACAGATCCACCTTCTGCCATTTTCATATTATATAAACGCTTCATGAGAAATACCTTCTTTGAAGTGGAGGGCTTTTCATATAGTATCGCTAGGGTTTTCATCAACTCTTCTATCATCTTTGCTTTTGTAATATTAAATGCCACCAATGGTGCTAGGCATAATTGAATGCTTCCAAGTGCCTTTCTAGCCAAAATATCCCATTCATCATTTGACATAGATCCCTGATTCTTGGCTTTCCCTTCCAACGACTTCCATAAATCCTTCTGATAAAGATAGTCTTCCATTTGCATCTTCCATAACTAAAAGTTTTGCCCATTAAACCTATCAACCCTTAGCTTACTCTCATTTGTCATTGCTCCCACTCAATTATGAGACTCCCACTTAACTGTGAGACTTTCTTGCAGAGGATAACTGAAAGACAACCTTGCTCTAATACCACTTGTTAGGATTAAACCACAGATAAAAATAAAAATTACATGCAAATATAACCAATAATAGAAAAATAATAGATCACACAGAAAAGAACACAAGATACCAAGATTTAATGTGGTTCACCCAATCCTTGGGCTACATCCACCAAACTACAAGTATGATATTATTAGAATCCAATGATTACAACTTGATTACAATCCATAATCCCTTACAGCTCAGTACTGTCGCAAGAAGCAATTTTGCATCACAACATAATGAAAAATACCTAACCATAAACCCTTTTATAGAAGTATTTTATGCCATTTTAAGGTTGTCGGCCATATGTCAGTCATATGTTGGCTAGAACGTCGGCCATAGCCCAAAAAAAAAATTTGGACCCTAAAGAATTTATGAAGTATGTAGAGTACTTTCCTGATCAATCACCACAATCTAACAAAATTTAACCAATTCTTGGTATTCCATAGTGAAAATTTAATTTTTCTAAGCAAGGAGATCTTATGAGGTGAGGTATGGGTTTCCTTTTGAGTTTTTACTTCTCCACCATCTCTGTAGACACAACATTTGACGTTGAACCAGAGTCAACAATATTCTTGGACAACTTACCATAAGCTTTTACTTGGGTTCTAAATAGTGATTTTATTTTAGGAGGATCCTTCTTTAATGGGATTATTAGGAGCATCATTTTTATCATCACATTTTACTCATCAAGTATAGGTGTTACACTTCCAATTCGTGCATTGACACTACTACTAGTACACTCTTCCTCCACTATGAATTGCTCTCTCTCTCTCTCTCTCTCTCTCTCTCTCTCTCTCTCTCTCTCTCTCTCTCTCTCTCTCTCTCTCTATATATATATATATATATATATATATATCCTAGGTTGAGAATAGTTGTGGTTATATATCATGTTAGAGAGCTAATTCATAATAATTTTCCTAGGAAATTTTTTTTCTTAGGATTACATGAAATAATATTTGTCAAATAAATTAATTAGTTGAATAAAATTATTAAGTTCTTTCAGCTCATTATTTATTCTACCAAACTAAAAGTTAATTTAATTACATATTCTCATTGTTATATTCAATTTTAATTGAATAACAATGTGAATTAGTAAACAAAATAACTACAATCAAACATTGACTATTCAAATTCTTATGCTATGATAATCACAACCAAAATTGTTTATCCAACCAAGCCTAGAAAAAAAATTATTGAGTGGTTTATTTATTAACAAACTATAATAAGTATATCACATTCAAAAAATGTTACATTCAAGTCAACTTCAAGGAAACGTTGTCAATCATTTTTAAAAATATTTGTTAATATAGAATTAATATACTTTACGTTTAGAGTAATTTTTACCTACTCAACAAATATAATGATTACACACATGAAATCCACTTAGTTGGCAATATGGATGGTTAATAAAATAAATCAACATCAACTATATTCTCAAATTTATGTATAAGGATTGATGGATAAAATACACTTAAGATAAAATACCATATCTTAATAAATAAAAAATGTAGCCCTATTTTGGGGGCTTGCCAAGAATTATTACATCATTTGATCATATCAAAGAATCCTAGACCATCAAAGGAGCATTTCATAATAATAATTTAACTAGGAGTCTAATAATAATATTTACATTAGAATTTGTGATCTAGGTTACTTGCACAAAAGCTTTCTCAACACCCAATATTATTTGAAGGTCATAAAGCTAACCATTCTAGAGGGTTGGTTGAGGAGAATGACTTCACAACTCAACAATATTTTTAAGGTCTTTTGAATACCATGGATCCTTACACACAAGTAGAATCAAAGTTTTAAGTCACACCAACAAAGATTTGACACAGTGTGACTTTTCAATCATGTTATAATTTCAAGGTATTTTGTATGCTAAAAGTATTCATTTATAATACTAACTCAATTGAAATGTGTGTAGAATAAAACTATTGTTATTGTTATTCAACATGATTCTCATATCCATATATTTTTAAGTGAGATATTTATATTAAAATATAAATTAAAAAATACTTTTAAAAAGTACAAAAGACCAACTATTTACACTAAAATAGGTCCCCACACAAAGTAACATTATAATTCATGAAAAGACTATATTCAAAATCTTCACGATAAACAATGAAATACATTTCAAAAAAGCTTTGAATGAATTCAATAAGATATAATAATAGCATAAGTGAAGTCAATAATCTACAATTCATCAATTTTAATATTTTCTTAATTACAAGAAATATACCTAAACCTAACACTTTAAGACTTACAAGACAAATCATTATATTTTTTTGAAATTAAATTATAAAAATGTCATAATAAAAATTTACACAATAAACAAACAAATTGACATAAAAGATATTAAATCTATAGACTCTCCATGAATTGAATAAGATAATAATAATGACTGAGGTCCATATTCTACTTCTGCACACTTCAACATACATTGTAATAACAAAAGACATGCCCAACCTACTTGCCTAAAACCTAACAATCTAGAGATCCATCACAACATTATATTCTCTAGAATAAATGATGTCTTTCACTAGGTAACCCTAGGACAAAGTTAAAATATACTTTCCTATTAAAGAACTAGTTAGGCAAGGCCAAGATTTTTATTTGATTCCTTAATTCCCAAGGAAAACATAGTAGGTAAGGACAAACAAAATAAGCACCAAATGTCCACATAATTTAGTTTCTTGTCTCCATACTATACAAAAATGGCCTAGATATGCGTTTGGGTCCCTTTAGTTTAGGCTTAAAACATGGAATTTGGTGCTGAAATCAACATTTTACAAAGACCAATCAAAAAGCATGCGTCCCTTCTTTTAGAGTTTGGTAGCAACCACATGCAAAGATTCCATTTGTATTGTGTATTTTGAATTTTTCGTATTGAAACTTGAAACCCACATGTTAATGTTTGTTCCAATCTTAAATAGGGCATGCCGAATTTTGTGGGTGCATTGGAATTATATCTAGACATTGGTTCTATAGTGTGAAAACTAATAAAATATGGGCCTTTAAATACAAGAGTCAAGGATATAATAGAATACAAGGTTTTGTATCTATAAATGAAGGGACATATTGTCGCTTTGAGTGTAAACAATTGATTTTATAAGGTTTCTTTATATATAAATTAAAGATATTTTATTGATTTTAGTGCAAAGACTATGTTTAATGAACTATGATATGCATGGACATGTTGAGGGAAATTTCTCAGTCTTGGATCTACAAATTCTTATCCATATAAAACTGTGGTTTTTTGTTTTCATGTATGATTCATGTGAAGGTAATAGTTTAAAAGAATAAAGTTGGATAGAATCTCATTTTGTTGGTTTATATTTCTCTAAGTCTCATTCATTTTAATGTTGAATACATATGTGCTTAATGGAGTTGAGTTATTTATTCTAATCTAAAAAGTAGAGTTTTGATAGTTTGAAAACTATGAAAACACTGGGCTCTGAAATACAAGAGTCAAGAATATAATAGAAACGAAATTTTATAAAATTTGTGAAGTTATAGATAAAATATAGATTATTGGAATTTTTTATTGTTTTAACAGTAAAGAATATAATTGATAAAACTATGAGATTGAGTGTATAAATAAACATTTGTGATTGTGGGTTGTTGAATTTTGAGGGTTTGAGATGTGTTTAATTTGTTTAGAGAATGGATATCTTTTTGTTTTGGGTTCATAGATTTTGATTAATATGAAAAAGTTAATTTTTTCATATATGATTTATGTAAAGGTATTAATAAAAAAATGGATTCTTTAATTTTTCATTTTGAAAATTATATAAGTCTTTATGTTGACTTGTATTTCTTATAGTTGTAAACATTTTTATGTTGAATAAAGGCATAGTAAACAAAGGAGATAAGAGTGAATTTATACACATCTTTGTGATAAGTGAAAATTTCAAATAGAAATAAAATGGAAAATAAAATGACAAGTAAAAAGTCAAATGAAATTACAACTATCAACTTTTAATTAAGATCAATAAATTTACATCAAATTAGAAAAGAAACAAAAATACAAAACCAATGCATATAACTATTATGGATGTAAACAATGTACTTAGATGATTTACGATATTGAATACTCAGTACTTCAATATCTACTTGCTAAATGTGGGATGGCATAAAACAAGAATCGAGGATGTAGCTCTAATATATTAAAAAAAATTGAGTGAAAATTAAACAAGTGCCATGTAGTGGCTTGTATTTGTCATTATAATTTTTATAGTAATTCTAATTGAAAATTTAAATAATAAATTTAGAAATTTATTGCAATAGTCTATCTTTTAAAAATAAAATAGATTAATTAATTGAAATATTTTTAAAATATTTTAACATTAGTTACAATTATTATTTTTCATTTATCTATATTAATATTGTAGAAGTAATAGAATATAAAGATGGTAAAAGATTAGTTTTAATCTTATAGATTATATATATTTTTGTTTATAATAAGTTATAAGACCAAAAAAAAATAGTTATTTCTAATTAGTGAAAAATAATTACTAATAGAAGAAAGTGAATATTCTCTTTGGCCAATACAATAATGTCAGGTGAAATATTTATTAACTGAATGTAATAATGTGAATCTAAAATTCTTAACTTTAACTTAACTTGAATTAGAATCCTAAATAAGAATAGTGGTTATGACATAAAATAATTTTTTGAGATTACATGACATTTGAAAAAAAAAATTATATACTTATGATATATTTTAAAATATTAAATTATATTATTATATTCTATATAGATTATATAGTAATATACTTTATATAATTTAAATAATAATAATTATTTATACTATGTATATATTATGAATATATATATCATAAATTATAATGTTATTAAAAAATTCACAATATTGTATTATAAACATTTTTATATATTTGTGATATATATAGGGAAAAGTGGATGAGCCACTGGATATATATATATATATATATATATATATATATATATATATATATATATATATATATATATATATATATATATATATATATATATATATATATATATATATATATATATAACACTGGTTCAAGAGCTCAACTAGGAAAGAACTAGAAAAGAAAACCCAGCATTGTCGCAGTATGTACAAATTACAATCATCGATATTGACAATCATCGTTTGTCAATGGAGAAATATAATTTTGCCAAAATTCAAAATTGATCGAATTTTGCAATTTCAAGTGTATCAAAACAGTGGGCATGAGGGACTCAATACAACCAAAATTTTCAAACGTTTTACAAAACATGCCTGAAGTTTAGAAGAAAAACCAAAAAAATAGAAGAATGCAATTATACTATCTATCTTCTATGTCCTCGACACCCTCTACAGAAGTGGAAGTCAAACTAGGTTATACTGAGTGATCCCATCCAAAATCTGAGCATGGTAGTGAAGCCACCTCCCATCCCAAGCTCGAGCCTTCAACGGCAACATCAGATATACCACCCAAAACTATTGCTTTGGAATGATCCAATTGAGATTTTGGGACAAGGTGTCCTAAGCCAAGAGCGCTTATAGCAGGAACTGAGTAGTCACCAAGTTCACGAGCCAACTGAATTGAGGGAGCCAGAGTGTCATCTTATGAGAAAATACTACATGTGCATCAGAAACTAGAAGACCCAAGATGTCAAGTAGTGCAAATCCAATTTTCTTCACACCCTAAGTCATCTAAAAACCTAGAGCTTTTGTCGTGACTTGCAAGGTCTTGGTCAAGAGTCGTGAGTTGTGCTTCTCACATAACTTCTGTAATGCCTCAAAAGTCACCAAAACCTCATGTTTTTGCATGAGCATGGTCCTTGAAAATAGTCCTCCACCCAATGCATTTCTAGACCACAAATCATAACTCTGCATAGCCTGCTTCAATTTATTTTGAGCCCAAAACTCAATTTTGACCACCTTGTATGCAATGATTTCCAATCTCAATGTTCACTAAAGAAGATCCATAGTATTAGAAAGAAATATAGAAACCAAATTTGAAGGATATAGCACATGTCTAGAAGTTGCAGAGAAGAAGTGCTCCCCAATGACAGTATGAATCGCACGACGGGTGGAGGAAGAAAGCATAATGAACATAATATCCAATACCTCATCATCCAATGGATGAGAGTGCATCTTCGTCCATTGTTGGTTGAAGTATAATTCTGTAATTTTTGGGTAGGATGCTTCTATGATACTGATGACAAGACTCACATTTTACACAAGCATCAAATGAGAACAACATCCTGGAAATTGAGAAGGCAAGCGAAGAGAGCGAGGAAGAAGGAATCATAAAAAGAAATCCATTGTTCACCTATAAAAATCCTTCACCATATGCTCAAAAGGTATGAAACACCTGCTCCCATGTGAGTGATAAATAAGGTGCTATTACATCAAAGCCCAATTACAACTATGTAGAGCAAAGTACAAGACTAACAACCCCAAAATTGAAGAAGAAATTAATATTCTATTGTTGTATGTACTAGATTGATAAAATTATATATATATTACCATCTATTGATGCCATCCTTGATCAACTTGAGACACACTTTTGACTTAATTGCAAATTTGATCTTGCCAAATGTAAAACTACATATCGTACTCAAGTGATGGCAAAAAACTTGATACTGAGTAGTCCGGAAGGATTTAGTATGACTTCACCATAGTCTGACACATGTGAACCTCCATGATCATCAAAGCATGCAGTGCCACTACAATTCCTCATTAATACCTTCACAAGCTTGGCCACCATACCACCACGTGCTACCTAGCAAATGCTTGGTTAATACTTACCCGATTCACTCAGCATGATCAGAAAGCTTGGTCATTAGTATACCCATGAGCACTCGATAAGAACAATGGCCAAATAACTCGGCATGAGTCTCTCCCTTCATAACTCGGCAAGCATCTCGCTGGAAGTCAGTCAACACCCTACCATTTAATGCCCACGGTGATCTTGGTAATCACTAATCTAAAAACTCAGTAAGCCTTGAGTAACTCGATCAATACTAAATTTGAGCTTTCTTGGTAAACACAAAGCCAAGGGTGACTTAGTTAATACTGAACCCAAACTTGTTGAACTTAGTCAATACTGAACTCAGTAAATGCTAAGCTAAGGGTAACTCGGTGAATACTGAACTTGGTAAACACTAAGGCAAGGGTAACTTGGTCAATACTAAACTTGAACTTACTGAACTCGGTCAATACTAATCCAAGGGTAACTCAGTCAACACTAAACCTGAGCTTACACAGTGAACACTATGCTCAAGTAATTTGGTAAAAGCTTCCCCCTTAACACTGGAGTTTGACTATGCCTAGGCATTTCAAATCATTAGCCATCAGTTTTTGCAAATCTTTGTAATGCTCCATGAATGTAGAAGGGTTTAATGTGAAAGTTGTAATCCCATTACAACCTAAGTTGGAAACAAAATCGGCCATTTTGTTACCCTCTTTGTATGTGTGTGATAGTGTGACCTCCTGAAACTGATCAATAGTATTTCAGATTTGCTAAAGCACATATTTGAGTTTCCAAGATGATGATTGTCTCTTAATACAATCTGAGATTATAACTTGAGAGTCACCTTCAATCTGCACATGATGGAAATTCCCTTTCTTTGCAAGAATTAATCCTGAGAGCAATGCCTAAGCCTCAACCATATTGTTAGTTCCTATAGGTAGGGGTGCCATTGTAATTACCAAGACTTTACCAATGCAGTCTCTAATGCATGCTCCCAAACCCGATTGTCTTGGGTTACCTCTAGATGCTCCATCAAAGTTGAGTTTGACAAATCTAGGCATAGGGGGTTATCACTTGATTTTAGATCTATCTATGGGAGTTTGCAGCTTTGAAGAAGTGCCAGATCCTAATGGTATGAAAGTTGATTTTCATTCCCGAATGATACTTCCGTCCTAGGAAGTGATACTGGATTAGATTTCCATCTATTAACACTTGCATTGGTAACTTTTGAGATCAATTTTTCAATGATTTGGAATACTTTCTCTAAGGATGATACTTCTTTTCTAAAGATCCTCTTATTTCTTTCCCACCGGATTGCCCAGATTACTAATATAGGTGTACATTTCCAGATTCCTACAAAAAGGGCATTGGGGTAAAGAACTAGCCATGCCTGAAATATGTCCTAGATGTTATTTTGTAGTGGAGTATAATAGTTTAATTTATTTAAGATAAACATCCAGCACTGGTATGCAAACTGAAAACTTACAAACAAGTGGTCAATTGATTCATCCTCCTCACCACATAAAACACATTTGAAAGGAGAAGCAATAATTAGCCTAGCCAACCGATCACTTGTTAGAATTCTATGCTTGATTGGTAGCCACGCAAAGCACCCAGCCTTGGGTAGCACTACCTTATTGCAGTAGAACATGAAGGCTCGAGAGGGGGATTTTGCCGACTCAACTTGTTGGAGAAGTTTGTAACCTTCCTTGATTGAATAGTTTTTGTTTTTAGCCGGAATCCACATTAATTGATCCTCAACCTCTGAAACAAAAGCCTATCTATTTGAGAAGATAGATTGAAGCTATTGTTTGCATTAAGGATCTAAAGGGAGTTGGTCTGGATCTTTCCATATTACTTTCCTTGAAAAAATGCAAATTGCATCCATAAAGTGAATAACAAGGTGACCCCATTCTACTTCTGTAACTAAGATAATTTTTTGTATATTTAGCATTGTGTTTAAAGGGGGATTTTTATTCCACGAATCACCCCAAAAGTTGATCTTGTCCCCACAATTTAATTCCCAATAAATGTACTTAAGAACAATGTCTCTGGATGCAATCATCAAATCCCAAATGACTGATCCCCTAGGAGGATCCAACATAGAGAATATTCTGTGTGGCTCATTGTTATCTAGGTATTTCTATTGCATTATTTGACACCAAACTGATTGTGATTTAGTGTACAGATGCCAAGCTAGCTTACCACCAAATGCTTTATTCCTTGTTGTCAAATTATGAATTCCAACTCCTCCTAGAGCAAGAGTATGTGCCATATCTTGGAGAGAAATAAGTGGAAGTTTCTTTTCATTTATCAAATTTCTAGACCATAGAAATCCCTTAATAATTTTTTGAATTTGTGAAACGACAGAAGATGGTGCTTGCATGATAGCCATATAATAATTTGGTATTGCAGAAATAGACTTAATAAGTAGTATTCTGCCAGATAATGACAACCATCTAACTTTCTAGGAGGCAATTTTTCTCTTAATTCTTTGATAGACACCATCCCAAAAACTTTTCTTATTTGATCCCATAAAAAAGGGAATCCCAAGATAAGTGGAGGGTAAAAAATCCTCAGAAAACCCCAAAATATGCACAATCTTATCTGAGATGACTCTGTTTGTGTAAAATAAGAAGATTTTTGACTTTTGAGGATTAATTTTTTGCCCTAAAACTTTTGAATATTGCAATAAATTTTTCTTTATCTTGTTAGCCTCTGAAACTAGTGAGGAACCAAACAGTAATGTGTCATCAGCAAATAGAGAATGTGTGACTGATATTGTTGTACCCTCAATTTTTTGCTCCTTTCCACTTATCAGATAAATGATGATGCTTGATATTCCTATTGAGGGCTTCATCCATGATGATAAATAAGGCTAGTGAAAGAGGATCACCCTGTCAGAGACCTTGTGTGGAAGGAAAGAAGCCTGACATTGATCCATTAGTAAAAACTGAGAACCAAGCCCTCGAAATGCAAGCTTTAATCCACTTACACCATTTCTTGTCAAAACCCATTTTTTGAAGAACTTGAAAAAGGAAATTCCAACAAACTCTATCATATGCCTTTTGCATGTCTAACTTGGTAACAAAATTAGAAGACTGATTACTATTGATGGAGTGAAGTACTTCATGGGCAACCATTGCACCCTCCATTGTTTCTCTACCAGGAACAAAGCCACCTTGTTTGGGAGAAATTATGAATGGAAGAACTTTTTGAAGTCACAAATAAATAGCTTTGGTAATAATTTTGTAAGTCAAGTTGCAAAGTGAAATTGGGCAAAATCTGCAAAAGTTTTGGGCTCCTTGTTTTTGGAATAATTGCTATATTTGTAGAATTGAAATATTTTAGCATAGATTTGAACTTTCTAGATTCCTCCATGGCTGCAAGAAGGTCCCACCCAATAAAATCCCAACAACTTTGATAGATTAAGATTGTGAAGCCATTTAGTCTCGGAGCTTTGTCTAGAGGGAAGGAGAATACTACGTCTCAAATTTCTTGAATGGTGAAAGGGGCCAAGAGCTTGGAATTCTCCATGGGGGATATCATTGCAGGGATATGCTGAATGAAATCCTCAATTTGTGAAGGCAAAGGCGAAGGGTGATCTATTGGTGCAAGAAGATTCTGAAAGAATTTAACACCTTCATCTTTGATCTATTAAGCATTGGTTAGAATATTCCCTGATTCTGCCTCTGAAATTAGAAAAATTAATTTAGCTGCCCATTTTTGCTAGGCAGAAGCATGAAATTTCTTTGTGTTTTTGTCTCCTTGTTGTAACCAAACTTCCCTAGACATTTGTCTCCAATATTCTTCCTCCCTATTACACAATTACTCCCATTCATGTTGTAAGTCTTTTTTCTTAACATAAGTATCACTGTCCATCTCGTTCTTGATAATGAAATAATGAATATTCTCAAATTGCAATGTAACAACCTCTTTCTACTTTAAAACATTCTTAAAAACTTTTAGATTCCAAATTTTGATCTACTCCTTAACATGCTTAAATTTACTGGCAAATTGATGCATTTCAGATCCTAAAGCAAAAGGAGCACCGATCCACCATTGCTTTAAAAGTGGAAGAAAATGTGGGTGGTGCAACCACATACTTTCAAATTTAAACAATGACTTATGTTGATTCTGATCTATAGATGCAGATTGATCAATGCTTATGGAAATTGGAAAATGATCAGATTCTGGTGCAGACAATATCTCTGAGTGAAAACAAAAATTGTCTGATTTCCAATCATGAGAAAGAAGAAATCTGTCCAATCTGACTACAATTTGTGCAAAACTAGATAACATTGTTCTCAACAAATTGAGCAAAATCCTGAATGGTTTTAATGGGTGGGAAAATACCACCAACTTTCTCATTTTGATTCAAGATCACATTGGAGTCACCCCCAAGAATGACTTGGTGAGAATTTTGAGATTGCATTAACATTGCTAACTGATCCCATATTTTCAATGTTTCTTGAGTGGAGGTAGGACCATAAACATTAAACAAAGTAAAAGAGACATCAAAGTCTAGCACCTGCAACATTTTCCAATTAGCTTGTTGTTGAATAAGGTGTCCCTAAATTGTTAATGGGTTCCAAAGGATAGCAAGAACCCCAGAGGCACCCATGCTGGGAGAATGTATTGAGGACCACTTTGGCCATTTGGCCAAGGATTTTTCAAATTTTCCTTGTGATAATTTTGTCTCTTGTAACAACACAATGTCTACTTTTATAGATTCTAAAAACTGATGAATCCTACCTCTCTTGTCAGAGGTATTTATGCCTCTAACATTCCATGATACAATTTTCATTATTGATAGAAAGAACAGGCTATTCTCCTTGTCACTCTCTTTTTGACAACAAATTTGTCATCTAGTGTGGTCTAAATACTTGAGGCAATCTCATTCCTACTCTTTGAACCCTTTGGGCACCCTCTAGATTTGGGTGTTTTGGGGATCTGAAGATGAAGAGAAGGAGACTGAACAATGGAGAAAGTGTGTTGAATATCAAAATTTGTAAAGTTGTTTTGAAGACCAGATTTAGGTTGATCCTTACAAACCTTAGGTTCCTTCAATGTAATCTCTTGAAATTGAAACTCTGACTGATCGACTACCTGAAGAAAGATAGAGTCCTCCAAGTTGTTTGGGGTATTTTGAGATTGAGACTCAGTTTGATCCTTATCAATCTCAAGTTCCCTCAAGTTTATCTCTTCCAAATGAAAAATACTCTTCTCGACACCTAGTGGATCTAGGTCAATGCATGAATCCAATACCGAATCCATTTTATCTGCTTGGCTTGGAGTTTTAGTATCTTCTACAATCTTAAAACTGGGTGCTTTCTTCTATTCGATTTGACTATTCCAATACTGAAATTCTTTGAGTAACACATCTAGGTCACTATTTTCTTGGTTTACTATATTAAATCCTTCTTCCTCAGCAATACCAAATACTATATTGTTAGCAATTGTAGAAGCAATTTGATCTCTAATTTGAAGAGTTTTCCAATTAGCATATTGGCTTTAGGAGAGATCATTTGTTTTGTAACAGACTAATGGTATATATGAATGTGGGTGACTTGAGTTATCAAGATCTAGGACATGTCTAGAAGACTTTACTGTCAGTGGATCATGGGAATTTTTCTTTCTGGCTAGCAAACATTGTATATATGGCAAGACCAACTATAAAAATATAGATAGTTTGGATGCAATAGAAAGAACCAAATTTTGGTTACTTGCTAGAATATAAGCACACTAAGAAGAAGCCATGGTGACCTTATCATGAATCAGATTAGAAGGAGCATTATGGGCCTATAAATTAGGATCAGTGCAATAATTTGGGAATACTTCTTGGACCTCATTGATTGAATCTTGACATTGAGTATTAAAATGGCCCAGTCTATCTTGGAACTTTTGAACTATTTGCTCATTTTGAATTATGATTGACTGGTCCCATGAGCCCTGTTGAGAATTTATAACCAAGTGAGAGGGAAGAGGCTTCCGCATATCTAGCAACAAATAGACTCTCACATCCAAATGTGGTCAATCATAAGGAATTAGATCATGTAATAGGAAAATTTCCAATTTGTTTGCAAGATTTGTGATATATTATTAATAGATTTATTTATATAACTATATAGTTTTTTTTAATACAATTATATTTTTTAGTTTCATCTTTAAAATACATTAATATTAATATTTGTTAGTGAAAATTTAGCCAAAAGAAATGAATATGGAGGAATTCCAAGAAAAGGGCTCCTAGCTAATAGAATTTGAGATAAATAAATTTTATAATATAAAAATTAATAAATTTAAATCAAAACTTTATAAATATTCAATTTGTGGAAAATACTTATTGTTGATTGGTGCAAAAGAATAGAACTATTACACTAATTGTCGAGAACTAAATGAATAGTGGCTACAACAAATATAATATATAGATATTTACTCATGGACTCATCCATAAATGGTTGATGTTATAGGAAAAAAGTGAAAATAATTGCTAATTCCATGGATGTTACTTTGTAGTCAACTCATTTAATTTTTGTTGATTTGATAATGATTTAATATATTAGTTAATTTCTTATCTAAAGTTAGCCAAATTCATTGGCTAGCAAATGGATCTTTGTAGTGATTTAAATAGATTTATTATTTAGTAAGTTACTTTGATTAGATGCTTAACCCATAGCATGTAATTAATTATTTTAAATAATTTAGTTGTGTACAATTCATATTTACATTTTAAATTAATTTATTATATATTATTAATGTTAATGGTGCTAAACATGAGATATAATAATTGAAACATCAAAGGCCAAAGGTTGATTGATCAAATTGATGGATTAGATGAGTGATTTTAACCAACATTTTAATAGTTTGATACATTTTAGATTCAAATTATCTACTTAATTTTGGGATTGAGTCATATGATAAGATGATGCCCTTGGGAGGATTATTTGGTGAGAAATGTAGGCATGATATCAAAATAGATGGAATAATACAAAAAAAAAAAAGATGAGGGTGAATAGAGATTAATATATATGATGGGAACAAACAAAGAATAATTAAGTGAGATGGGGTAAGATATAGTTAATGTTGGAAAAAAATTAAGAGAATATGTATGGAGATTTGAAGGAGAATAATAAGGATGGTAGAAATAAATAGGATAATAGATATTTTTAGAGTTTCCAAGAAACTTGTAAGCTCACATCATCCATGTAAAATCAAGTAAACTTGAATCATTTGAACAGATTAAGAAAAAATAAATATTATTAATACTCATAAAAACAATAGTATATTAGATAAAATGATACTAGTAAATATGGGGAACGAATATAGGTTAATATACATGACATAAACAAAAGAAAAAAATATTGATTAGGATTGTAAAAGAGGACAGGATGATTGGCAGAATATAAAAATAAGTAGGATGGTGTAGAGATGGATACTTATAGAGTAGAAATATAGTAAGGATGGTGAAAATAAATTAGGATGGTAGATATTGTCAACTTTTTAGCAAACTCATATGCTCATGATATCTATATAAAATCAATTAAGTTGTTTACTAAGAGATTATGTTAAAAGATATAATATCAATATTCATAAAAAGTCTATAAAATGTAAAAAATATTTTTTGCATATAAAAGTAAAAATAAAGGTTGATAAGGAAGGAATAGAAGTATAAGTACCCCTCCAAAGGTGTGTCATGTGTAGGAACGGTTCAGATAGGTGTGAAGATGTGTGAAATCCCTAGAAGGTGAGATTAAAAAATTAGAAAACCCTCGAGTGATTTGAAGTGTACTAGGTGAGAGTAAACTATAAAATAATAACACTTTTTAACACCAATGTTCCATTTAATTAACATTTAGGGAGGAATTCAACATTAATTTTTTTTAGTAATAACTATACCTTATAAGGCACTCATGCACATTATAGTTATTCAACATGCACAATAAAAGGAAATATCAATGGAAAAAACATCTTTCTAATAAGACAATCAATAAAAAGTAATGATTTAAAATGACCCCTCAAAGATAACTCTATTTATTCTATTATTGTGTTGTAATTCAATATATTTGGGCAATGCCAATTTTTTACCGAGGAGGCATGAAACCCTCTCCAATGTATACAAATAGTATAAATATTTTATGTTTGATCTCTATACAATAATTCTATCAAAATATCATATTCATATATTTGAACAAGTAATGTGTCATTTAAGCTATTGTATTGTCTAAAAAAGTCAACACCCTTAATTCAATTCTATACAACCTATTAGACCCATTTTGGTGATTTCAAGGTCTAAATTCCCACTATGCTTAATCACAACAACCTATATTTTCTCCTTCTATTTATTTTCAAAATCCCTGATATCTCCATAAAATTTGAGCTCATTTTTCCAAGGATAAGTCAAATAGCCTACTTATCTTTGAGACAAGTCAAGTCGTCAATTTGTTCCTCAAGTTTTGGGCCAGATTTTTCTTGATGGTTGTTGATTAAATATTCCTCTAAAATTTATATTTGAGGTCAACATTGACAAACTCTAAATCTTGAAATTCATGCATAAGTATCCTTGGGTAATTGTTAATCTTTCATCACCCAAAAATATTTCCTTTTAGTTTTTTTTAAAATATTCTAGTTGGACAATTTCCTATTGTTTTAGATAGTTATCATTCCATTTGTCTCATTATATTATGTGATCCCTATGACATGGTCTAGGCATCATGGAGATCTTATTTTGATCTTCATAGATTGATTTGATGTTTCTAGATAAACTTATCTTAAGTTTGGTCTTGTCCTATGTTTGGTTTCCTATTCTAATGGATAGAGTGCCATGATTTTGCTTGTGATGTTTTTTCATGACATGCAATGCTAGTTGGTGCATTGTTCAATGTTTTAAAATGTATGGATGACCTTCTTGCATGTCCACATGACATGATGTATCAATTTGGTGATGTTCTTATGGATTTGGGTCTTTGATCTATATTATTGTAGTATGTTTCTTTATCTTGGAGATTGTTGATCAGATAAGCCCACATGTAGGTGGCTATCTTGTATATATGGAGGGTAGTGGTTCTTGTTTAGAGGTAGCTTGATGTGTGCATGGAAGCTCTTAAATTAAAGGTTGGTAAATTAGGAGAGAGAATATATTTGAGAGTGATAAGACTTATATCCTAAATCTGTAATCAACATTTGTATGCCAACTTGATGATATAAATGAATTTCATGCTTCCTTATATTACCAGTGTTTTATATAAAAGAAATCTTTCATTTCCAATAAGTTTTTTGTTACTACAAGATTAGACATTCCCTTTGAAGACTTCTCTAATTTTAACTGTATCAAATCGTATCACAGTGGATAGGAATTCTCAATTATAAATAAGTGTTCCCTAATCTTAAGAAGTTTCATCCTTGTTCCTTGTAGGGTGGAAGAGTTGACGACCTAATCAACATTAACCAGATAGGATTGATATCTTGAGGAAAAATATTGATATCAACATTGGTCCTAGGAAGAAAAGAGGAATCATGATCAAAAGAGTCCATGAGCCTTTGGCCTCTCCTAATAAGAATTATATAGGCTCGACTTAATGTAATGAAGATCATAAATGAGGAGATCACAATAGGGAACTCTAATGAGATCTAACCACATGAATATCAATGTAATAAGGTGTTGGAAACATAATAGGGAAAGTAAACTCTTGGGGGGGTGGGGGGGTGAATCAGTCCTTCAAAACTTTATCCATTAAAACATTCACAACACATCCATCTCACAATTTTCATATAAACCAAAATGCCAAACTAAGCATGTTCATCCATAGCATGAAAACAAATAAACATTCATCACATATGAAACAAGTTATTTTTTTACCTAGAAAGCCTCCAATGAGAAGGTAAAATTGGGGTGGGGAATATACCCACAAATCTTCACTATTGTAGTTGTAAAGTGTCTCCAATGAAAGTTACAATGTTTGATCATAAACTATGTATTGGAAATATGAGGTAGGCAAGGTTACTAGAGTTACAATGTTTGATCATAAACTATGTATTGGAAATATGAGGTAGGCAAGGTTACTAGGGGTGGGGGTGAATCAAGAACCAATAAAACTTAATCCTATTTCACTAATTAATTCTTCATACAATATTCTAATCTTTGCATGCATGAAATAATGAAAGCAAATAGACATTCATAGCAATTTGACACAAGATATGGTGACCCAAGAACCTTCCAAATAGAAAGTAAAATTTGGTTGGGGATGATACCAACAAGCTTTAGTATTATAGTATAAAGTTGGCCTATTAAGGCTTACAATTGATCACTTCTAATGATCTGCCCTATTAGGAGCAATAAGGACTATAAAGTCCACCTTGTTAAAGGATTTACAGAGCATACAATGAAGTATGCACTCAGTAAAGACATTTATGAAAGATTTTTAAGTCTACCCTATTAAAGGATTTGATGGATGCACCTATTAGGATGAACCAGTGGCTGATCTCTAATTTGCAACTCTAATTTGTTGGTTGAGATTCCTTGAATTGTAATGATCACCTTTTTGTGATAGATAATAATTTGTTGTCCCTTATATTGCTTCTACCCTTCTTTAATTTGCACTTTTTCTCATCATATGCTTACCCTTCTTATTAGGATATGATATAGTGCATTACATATATACCAATCCAAATCAAAACTTACTAGAGTTAGCTAGAATACAAGTTTCACCAAAATTCACAAAGTCAGCCCAACTGCTATAACTCGAGTTCTGAAAAAAAAAATTGGTGATGTTCTAATACTTCAAAACTATTGTCAACACTCAGCATTTTTTGGCACTTAGTTGTCGAAGAGGCTTGGTTCATACTGATCACTTCCAAGTAGCTTGAATTCAGTCCACATTGTGTGACTCGATGAACACTAAGAAAATCAGCATATACAGAATCACTCGGTTGACACTCTAGGGCTCAATCAACATCAAATTCATATCGCTAACATTTTTGGCTTGGTAGACACTAGAGAATATGGTTAACTTAGTTAACACTATGGAACTTGGTTGACACTATGAAACTTGGTTAATACTAGAGTTTCCATCACTTGTACTAAACATCTCGGTAAAAATTGCTACACTTGACATAAACTATACATAGGTTCTAAAGCTTAGTAGCAACTATATATTGACTAAGTGTAAGTCACTAATAGAAAAATTGACCTTAATGTTAATACTATGATCTACCTTGTGAAAGGTCTACCATGTTAAAGGATTACAAAGATTGTTAGATCTTTCCCTGTTAAAGGATTTCAACACCCTGTTAGAAGTGTTCCTAGTTAAAGGACTTCAACTTACAATGAAGTAAGCACTCAGTTAAGAGATTTATACAAAAGTCTGCTAGAATGTGAAACCTATTAAGGCTACTATGTTAACATATTGTATTGATTCACCTGTTAGAATGTCTCATCCTTGATCCTTCGGTTATGACTCCTTTGCTAGATAATAGATCACCTATTTTCTGATGTGTACTTGATCCTCTATGATCAGATGTATCACTTATGTCTTCTCTACTTTCCTCTATTCTCTCTAGTTTATTCTACAATGCATATCTCAATTCACAACTCCTTTGTCATCATGAATTCTCTGTATGTGCCTGCAAACCTCTCTCTTCACTCCTTAGCATCTTTAGGGTTTCCATTCCTTAAGAAGACCTATGTGACTTAGAGTTAGGTAAGAATCAATGATTTTGATTCACCCATTTTACTGCTTAGAACATCCCTCAATCTGATTGTTTGTATGTACTAAATAGGGATTCTCAATATAGATTCATTCTTATCATCTAGAATTGCAAAACAATCCTTAAGTCAACCCAAAAATGGTTTACATAGGAGTTTTTGCCATTACAAAAAACTATGTCCAAAATTTTTTACTTGACACTTAAAGCCTCTAATGCTCAACATCTACTATACCTTCAATGTTGTAACTTGTCTCCTGAATGACTTGACATCCACTATTCACTTGGCATGTGAATCACTCAGAATATACTAACTTGCTCAGCACTAGAGTGACTTGGCACTAACTATTTGCTTGGCACATACTACATGTTCTACTCAATTTGCATTATCTGACAACTTATGCTTGGCATACACTACTTACTTGGCATGTACTTTGTGAATATGACTAAGTTTATAGTCACTCATATGTCAAAACTAATATGAGATAAACAATCTCCCCCTTTGATATGAGTGGAAAAAACACTTTTTCATTTATAAATATCCTTAACTTAAGCATAACTCAAATAATCTATGATTTTTACTTGACTCATATACAAATTTTCAAAATTTTGCAAAACTAATGTCTTATCAGCCCATACCTCAAAACTTCATAACTCCCCCTGAG
Organism: Cupressus sempervirens; assembly: GCA_028749045.1. NCBI lineage: Eukaryota > Viridiplantae > Streptophyta > Pinopsida > Cupressales > Cupressaceae > Cupressus > Cupressus sempervirens. Next base: position 639,254,817 of record CM053793.1, read on the forward strand.
TTGATTGTTCTATGTTGTATCTGAATCTTAATACTCTTACTACGTAAATATGCTTCAACTGTTGGCTTACTCTATTTCTATTGTACTTCCCCTTTTGGATATGTTCTCTTTTTCTATCTCAATTCCCCTTTTTCTCAATTCCCCCTTTTCTGACACTTATGTCATGGGTTTTACATGAATATTTTTTTTGTCCAAAAATATTTGATGGACCTCCATTATAATCTTTAGTGTTGTATCCCAATTGTTGCATGACACCTCTAGATATTGAATTTGTACATCTAGCTTGGAAGTAAGGTCCATTAAGCCTTCATGAGTAGAAAGATGAAAATCTTCCTTTATCACTATTTCTACAAAGGCTAGTTCCTTATGCAACGCATCCATGTGTGGGGTCAACATGGCTTGGATATTTATCAAGGTAGCCCTGGTATTTACATCTTGTTCATGTAATGTAGCTAGCTGACCTTGAGTAGATAATAATCTTTGAACTTGAGTCTGAGGCTAGTTCCTTCTACAACACATCCATGTGTGGGGTAAACATGGCTTGGATATTTATCAAGGTAGCCCTGGTATTTACATATTGTTCATGTAATATAGCTAGCTGGCCTTGAGTAGATAATAATCTTTGAAAGTGAGTCTAACTATGACTAGGAGACAACTTAAGAATATTACATGTTATCTTTTAAGTCTCCCTATAGCTGGTCAATAGCCCTTTGTCCTTCCAATGTGAAAAATTTCACATCACAAAGCTTTTTGTATAGAGAAAATTTATTCTCTAACACCTCTTTTCACATCTTCCATCTTGGTTTCTAAATCAACCTGTCTAAGTGCAATGGCACTAGAAATCTTTTCATTAACCTTTGTTAAAAATCTATTCTCAAACCATTCTAAAAGTTTGGTATTTGTGTCAAGGTCTACATCACTAATCTTGTCAACTAAATTCACTAGTTGCTCAATAATAGGTTTATCTACATTAGGTTCTAGGAGGTTGAATGCATCAAGAAGTATGTATTTGATGTCATATACTACTTGTCTTTTCTTGTGCTCCCTCCTAAGTAACTTTTTATTGTTCTTCCTTTATAGAGCTTCTTGCAATATGCTCATTTGTTCGATGGTTATGGATGCTAGATCAAAGTTTGGAAGTTCACTCACCTCATCTAAGTTGACATCTCCATAAGATGTGCCTTCTCCAACCTTAGATGTATTAGGACTAGGCCAGCCTCTAAAGAGTTTGACTAGGAATAGGAGATGTAGAGCTTGGTAGGGTTACTGATGTCTAAATTGCAATATCTTCCTCTAGTTTCATAGTCAAGACTAACTCTTTAGTCCTATTCTTCTCCTTCTCTATGGTTTCTTCACCTTGAATCTTTGATTTAGGTATAGGACTACCTTCCTGACCTATTTGGGCTCGTGTTCCAATCTTCTCAATGGTTAAAAATGCTTTTACTAAAGCATTTGGCACAAATGTGCTAACATTTGATGTCACTGGGTCCTTTCTTTGGTATACCACAATAGGCATTAGAACATGAGTGTCAGAGGTGACATCGTATTGTGTATCTAGACCTCTATTCTCTGTAAGTGTAAGTGGCATACTAGATGTGTTAGTGTTCAATTTCTCCCCTATTGATGCTTTGTTAACTTCATCTGTACTAATTAATACAGGATTAGTGCAAAGTTTAGCAACTAAATTTGAATCCTATAGGATTCTCTTCAAATCATCCTCTATCAAAGGATTGATGTTCTACATAGTATTATCGAAAGCATCCTTGATCTTTATTATTTCTTATTTACTAACTTGTTCCACATCAGGGGGATTGGCACTCGACATATTTACCTCAGGTACACTTTGATCTTATTTTTTCTCTTCTTCAGTTGTTGCCTCTGCCTCTGCTTATTTTTCCATGCCTCCCTCATGAACATCCTTGATAGATCCATCCTTTGTAACCTCAACTACTTCTTGGTCATCTTTTTCATCACCTACCTCCTCAGGTGCTTGCTCAAAATATTTTCATGTTTGCAACTCATAGATAACTTTCCATATTTGGGTGCTCTATTTGACAACTTCCTCAATGTTATTCTATAAAATGTTGAAGGCTCTATATTTGGGATAAAATTTCCCCTTGTACTTATTAATGGCCTTAGTCATAGATGACTTATCCAATTCTGGCATTACTCTGGCTAGAGTAGTCTCACTTATATTCCTTTCAATAGTTAAATTGTATTGCCACCTTTACTCGACTTTGTCATATAGAATTTTGGGTAAAGATTTGGAAAGCTCAATAGGAGAGGTCTTCAATGTGGCCATCATCTTGTATATAGATTCCTCAACCTTATTCATTACTACTTTTCCTAGTTTGTCAAACTCAACATATGTGAACCCTGACAAATCTACATTGTTCTTAATGTTATCACACAAGTTATCTAAATTAGAAGGGGACTTTGGCTTACCACTTGGAATTGACTATTTTCATTTGACTTGGTCCTCTCCTCATCTAATTCATCTGGAGCTATATACTTCCTCCTCTTTGGTTGTTCTTGTTGACTCTACTCTATAGTAGCAATTGATCTTTTGCCTTTGGGTTTGTTAGCTTCCTATGTCTTCTTTGTAGTAGCTCTTGTGCTAGCCATGGTGGCAGGTACTACTGGCTTTTGTTGTGTTGGACTCACAACATTCTTAGGTTTCTTTTTTGCTAGATCCTTGGTTTTTCTCTTCTTATTCTTTATAGGCTTAGGTGCCTCAATGGCTTCTTCTCCCTTGACACCTTCATCATGTTCCACTTCCTCTTCATCTTGGTCTTCTCCTTGACCTTGTGTTAGTACAAGTGGTTCTTGAATAGGTTTCTTATCTTCTTCATCCTCGTCATCATCTTCTTCTTCTTCCTATTCTCCCCCTTCACCAAATCTTTCTTTAACCTTCTTCACAATTTTCTTCTTCTTTCTCACTACATAAGTTGTCTTCAAATCTATTGAAATTCTATATTTGGCTACCTCATAGTTTCCAAATGAGGTTGCACTCTTGTCTACTTCTTCTAAAAGTAAAGTTATGATGGCTACTAATGCCTCATCCATATTGATTTCATAGGGAAATAGCCTAAGCCATCTAACCCTGGGAACAACTTCTTGAACATAAGTATGACCAACATCAACTAGAAAAAAAAAATCACCATAATATTTCTCTACTAGTTGTTGAAAATAGATTTATACAAGTATGATAAATGTGTTTCAATCATTGTTTTGTCATTGATGTCAAACCTGCTACTTGCTAGTAAGACAACTACTTATATGATTTAAGTAATATCATTTGTTTGATTGATGAAGAGGATTTTATCAAATGATGTAACAAAAACACCTAGAGGAAAGGTTGAGTTATGATATGAAAAAGAGTACAAGGATCAGTTAAGATAGTGATATTATAGTGCATTGCTAATCTACTTAAGGTTGCAAAGGTTGGTTACAATGAGTAAGTTCAGAAGAAAAAGTTAAATGAAGTTTGTCTACCAAGATTGATTGAGTGGATAGTAGGTGTTGAGAAAATTTAGTGCAAGCGAAGCAAAAAAATAGTTGGAGCCAAGAAAAGTCAATTTCAGTGTAAGCCAAGTAAAGTTTAGTTGATGTCGAGTACTAGTAAACTTTAGTTTATGACAACTATTTTAACAGTGGATGTCGAGCAATGCAATATATGTCGAGCATCATAAGCTAGTTAATGTTGAGTGTCAGCATTATGAGAAAGATCAAGAATTTGATGAATCTAAGCTAACAAGTTTGTTTTCTTTAATTGTGTGAACCATGTGGAAGATAAGATTGATGAAGTGGTGGTACAGAATTCAAGATGAGCCATTTCGAGGTGAATTCAAAGAGGATTTAAGGAGAAGTTTTTAGAAGGGAATGAAATGAAATAAGGGGTAGATTCATTGAATCCTATCTAATCCAACCTAACCCTAAAATGGATGATGGAGATTGAAATGAAAAAATATATTAACTATCTATTTATAGAGATGGTTGGTTAGAAGCAAAATTTGATTTGCAAGAACCTAAGGAAGACAAAGATTCTAGGGTATTTTCTTCATTCAGTGACCTAAGAGAAGAGAATGCATTGGAAAAAAAAAGGCTTAAGGGTATGGATGCTTGAAGGGTGAACAAGCTATCAAAGCTAAAGAGTGTGAAAGCCAAGTAGAATGGAGGATTGAAATGGAGATCTATAATCTACAAATGAAGTTGTAAGTGTTAAAAATAGGAATTACTAAGGGGGGGTCAATCAGTAATCTAAAAACTTTATTCATTAACCATATATAATTTCTTACTTTAACCCATACATAACAAAATAATAAAGTAATGTTGAATAGTAATAGTAATCATGCACAAAGATAACTCCTAACACTATAATTTGTTAACTAGGGAAACCCTAGCCAAGGGAAAACCCTAGTGGGGATGATACCCACTGGATAATATACTATTTATAAGTTCCTTGTTAGAGGATGGACCCTACTAGGAGTCAATGAGAAAATTTAGTATAAGGAGTCCCTGCTAGGGGACTTTAAATCCCTGTAAGGAGATGCCAACCCTATTAGGTGTTGTAGTACAGTAGATGCAAGATAAGCCCATTACCCAAACATGCACTTCCAATTACAAGAAGAGCACACTACCCAAACAAGTAATCAAACTTCTAGAATATAGATTCTTTCTTAGTTTAATCTTGGATCTCAAAATAGCTTCACAAACTTCACATATATCACTTTCACAATAAGTTTGCATATCACAATACTCACACACCTTACATTACAATTGCACTTCTTATCACAAGATGTCCTTTGCATAAATACCATGCCTTTACACAAATCGCTACTAGGTTAGATAAGACCATAATACACTTTTCAAACTTAGAGTAAACATCTAGGATGTCGGCCCTAATTGAACAAGTAATTATTTTGTAAACAAAATAATTTCTTTCCTTTAATTTTGTTGTCCTATTTCATTAAAACATGATTATCTCTTTTCCGTAAGGTCCATACTAACTATCAAGGTTATACATGTCATCATCAACATGTGTACTATCTCCATCTAACTTTTCTAGTTATAATATGATGTCAACAACAAGTTACAAAAAAAAACAATACACAATTGTATACCAAATTCATACTTAGACAATTTTCTGAGTACCAAAAAATAAGTATCTTTATTTTTGAGGTTTCATATAAGAATTTACATAATGTGTTTCCATAAATGACAACAATTGCATGTCCTCATTAGCCAATTGTCAATAGAAATTTATTATCAGATCAAGCCTTACTATTACACTCTAATCATCTCAAGTCCTCTAATAAGGCTCACTCCTAACAGGGTGATTGAAATCCTTTAATCGGGTCACATTTAACAGTGTGTATTGTAACCTTTTATAGGGTTGGACTTCCATAGGGCATCACTTCAGAAGAGTGAGAATGGGTAGCATGTTACTGGTGGTTTTTCTCAAATTTGGTTTCCACATTAAATCATTGTGTCAAATGTGTTATTGAATCTTTTTTTTTTTCATGTTTACATTTTTGCAAATTGATTTGACAGTAACCAACAAGTTTAAGTGATTGAATAATATAATAGATGCATGCATGATGAAAATGTTTTATGGATATGGGTTCACTAAGTTGTGAAAAGTTTTAATTGTACATTTGGATCTTGGATAACTAATTCACCACGCCCCCCCCCCCCCCTCAGTTATTCTAAATAATTCCAACAATTGGTATCAGAGCAATATTCTTAAGATGACTAGTTTGAAGATACTAGAAGCACAAAGATCAAGATGCCAAAAAGAGAAGTACCCAATCTTAATAGAGATAACTTCCCTACATGGCAAAGTTTGATGAAGCTACACCTAGGAGATCTTGGAGATCATGTACAATCTACCATTATTGTTGAGCATATTAATCCTGTTCGAGCCCTAACTACTGAAGAATTCAAAAAGAAGAAAGAACACAACTAGACAATATTGGTGATTTCCTTTGCACTGAGTTATGCTAAGTTTTATGATATCAAGGGTTGTGACAGTGCAAAGAAGATGTGGGATTCTCTACACACTATCTATGGAGGTGACAAAAAAAATTTAAGAGCCAAAGCTAAAAGTGTTAGAGGTAAGTTCGATGATATGAGAATGCAAGAAAGTGAGAATGTTGCTCAATATTGTTCTAGGACAAAATATGTTGTTAATGCAATAAGAGGAGCTACTAGTAAAATAGATGATGATATTGTAGTGAGATTTTTTTTGAGAATAATATTGCTCATCTATGCTATTAGAGTTTCTGCAATACAAGAATTAAGATGTATACCAAGGAATGATCTAAATCTTGAAGGTCTGGTAGGTAGGCTCACTACTTTTGAGCTATCTAATTTTGATAATTACAAACCTAAAAAATATTTAAACTTCTTTCAAAGCTAAGTTGTCATTGAAGAAACCCAAAGAGAAGAAGAAAAGGTTAAAATATGTGTCCAGTGATGGTGATAAAGATTAGGAAGATGTAGATCAACTTGAAGCACTACTGGTGATTTCACAGAGGTAAAGGAAAGTTTAAAAGTAAGATGCCTATCATGTGTTTCAATTGCAATGAGGTTGGTCATATTGCTACTAGATGACTAGAGAAGAAGAATTATAGAGGTGGTGACAAGTACAAAAGTAGAAGAGATGAAGAAAACAAAGAATATAAAGACAAAGGAAAGAAGTCTTGCTACATTGCTGAAAATAAAATAAAAGATGGATTTGAAGATCATGATGATGAAGTGGTGTACGTTGCAATGAAGGATGAATATGATGAAGATGAGGTAATTGCACTAGTGTCTTGTGTGAGGAAGAATGATAGATGGATCATTGATAGTGGGTGTTCACATCACATGACCATAGATAAAAGTAAGTTCATTACCTTGAATTATTATGATGCAAATAGTGTAAGGTTTGGTAATGATGCACCAGGCCTAATAAAAGGAAAAGGTTCTATCAAGCTCATAGAAAATATTTTATGTGACAATGCTTCCTATGTTGAAGGACTTAACTATAACGTGTTGACTGTGTCACAACTAAATAATTTGGGCCTTAAGGTTGACTTTGATATGAAAATTTTTAAGATATATGATACTGATGGAAAATTGATTAGAAAAGGTGATCAAACTAGAAGTAATCTATTCTACCTTGATATAGAGGATGCTACTTGTTTAGTTGTAGAATTTGATGATGTGTGGTTATGGCACAATAGGTTATGTCATGTTAATTTTGATAACTTGGTTAGTATTGGTAACATGAGAAGAGTTAGAGGTTTTCTTGAGTTGAAAAAACCTAACAATATAATTTGCAAACAATGTTACTTAGGCAAAATGACAAAGTCAAGTTTTAAAAGTAAGACTCATAACTCTAAAGGAATATTAGAGATTTTTCATACTAACTTGTGTGGACCAATTGAAGTGCAAAGCTACAAAGGAGATAACTAAATTATGCTACTTGTTGATGATTATTATAGAATGATGATAGTTATGTTTCTAAAATAGAAATCTGATGCATTCCAAATGTTTAATTGGTACTTAGCAAGAGTTGAGAAAGAAATAGGTAAAAGTCTAAAATGTTTGAGATATTTTGTAATGGCAGAGGAATCAAAAGACAAACATCTACTCTTAGAACCCCTCCACAAAATGGAATTTTTGAAAGGAGGAACCTATTTATAATGGACTGTGCTAGGTCACTCATGATGGAGAAAAATTTTGCTTTGAAATACTAGAGAGAAGCTTTAAGTACAATTGTCTATACCTTGAACTATGTAGAAGTCAAAAAAGGTACTCATTCAACACCTTTTGAAATGTGATATGGATGCTCACCTAATGTAAAATATTTAAGGTATTTGGAAGCAAGTGTTATATTCTAAAAGATTTTAGGAATAGTAAACTAGATGCAAAAATTGAAGAAGGTATATTTCTTGGTTATTCCACAAGAAGTAAAGCTTATAAGTGTCTAAATACTAACACTAAAAAAGTTGTAAAGAGTGCAAATGTGAAATTTGATGAATATAAAAAAATATATGAGGTTGAACCTATAAAGGAACCAAAAGAATAAAAATCATTTGTATAGTTTTATGAACATGTGCCTGATGAAGAAGATGTCATAAATCATGTTGTAAACCAACAACAAGTTTTGGTGACTGTCAAGTCACATATTATGAATGTCGAGTTGCATTTAGGAGCCGAGTTACTGAATGAACTTGAGGCACATTGTTTATTTTCAGATTAGTGTACAAAAAAGAGATGTTGAACTACCTAACAAAGATGCACATAGTGATTCAGAAGTTGAGAGACCAAATGAAGAAAATAGAGTTGAACCAAGATTGTCTAAGTATGTCAAGAGACATCATCCTGTTGCACAAATCATTGGAGATAAAAATACTTGACCAATGAAAAGGAAAAAGTTGAGAAATGATACATTTTTTTTGAGGATGCAATAACCAAAGATAGTGAAGATTCCTTAGAAGATGTGGGTTGGAGTAAAGCCATGGAAGAAGAGGTTGAACAAATTGAGAAAAATAAGACATGGACTCTAGTTCCTAAACCAGAAGACAAAAATGTGACTGGTACCAAGTGGGTATATAGAAATAAGTTAGATAAAAATGGTGAAGGCACAAGGACATGGAAAGATTAGTCTATAAAGGATATGCACAAGAGGAACAAATATATTATAGAGATACATTTTCTCCTATTGCAAGACTGGAAGGGGTAAGAACTTTGCTTGCTTACTATGCATACAAAGGTTTCAAAGTTTATCAAATGAATGTTAAGTCTACATTTTTAAATGGTATAGTGGAGGAAGAGGTTTATATAGAATAGCCAGAAGGATTTTTTGATGCTAACAACAAAAGTATGGTATGTAGACTACACAAAGCTCTTTATGGTTTAAAACAAGCACCAAGAGCATGGTGTGAGAAACTTCATAATTATCTTGTAAAGATTGGATTTAAAAGGACTGGTGATAAAAAAAATTTATACTTGAAGATAGAGAAAGGAAAAGGTATTTTGTTATTTGAAATTTTTGTTGATGATATCATATTCGGAGGTCAAGATAGTTTTTGTAAGGCTTTTGCAAATGAAATGAAGCAAGAATTTGACATGTCGATGTTTGGAGAGATTAAGTTCTTTGTGAGTTTGTAAGTACATCAAATGAAATATGGTATATACATCACTCAGTCAAAATATGTTAAGGAGATACTAAAAACTTTTGGATTGGAAGATTCCAAGCCAGTAAGTGCACCTATGGTGACATGACATAAATTGTCAAAGAATGATGATTCAGCTGAGGTGAATTAAACATTATCTAGGTCTATGATTGGTAAGTTATAATATGTAGTATGTAGCAGACCTAATATTGCATTATCTATAGGAATAGTTGCAAGATTTTTTACTAATCCCAGGAGAATTACTTGATGGCAGTTAAGAGAATAATGAGATATCTGAAAGGAACATAAGAGTATGGTTTATACTACAAGAAAAATGAGAAATTTGAGTTAAGAGCCTATATTGATGTTGATTGGGCTAGAAATATTGATGATAGAAAGAGAATCAGTGGAGGAGCATTTTTCTTACACAAAAGGATGGTTACATGGACTAGCAAGAAACAAAACTACATTTCTCAATCTACTATTGAAGCTAAATATGTTTTTGCTATGATGAATTCTACAAAAATTGTATAGATCAAATAACTACTCAAAGGTATGAAGGAATAAATTACTAAACTTGTGATACTTTATTGTGATAATACAAGTGTTATAAATATATCAAAGAATCATGTGATGCATACAAAGACTAAGCACATTGCAATCAAGTATCATTACTTGAGAGAATTTGTTCAAGATAAAGAGGTGAAGATAAAATATGTCAACACCAAAGAACAAATTGTTGATAACTTCACAAAAGCATTACCTAAGGATGCTCATGAGTATCTAAGAGGTAAACTAGGGGTGATACCTCTATCAAAGGCTATCTAAGAAGCATGAGAAGTGCCCCGCATCAAACAAGTTGATTGACATATATTACACATTAATGCAGTGGAACTTACTTTAGGAGCTACCTAAAGTAATCAAAGAGCTAGAAATACACATCAATCACAAGCAAGGTGAAAAAGGGAAAAACTAAAAATATTCATATCTGCATATGTAGATAACACATCTTTGGCATTATTGTTAAAGAGGGACAAATTGTTGACAAGAAAAGTCTACTAATTTTCATGAAAGTTGAGGGAGATATAAAAAAGTGATCAAGAGGGAGTCATAAGGATGATTCAATTATCTGTTGAACAAAACTGAATTTTGTAACCTATTCAAAAGATGGAAGTTGCTGATAGAGGGAAAGATTTCAATATAAGGAATTATTTTCTTTTTGGTATTCTAATTGGTCATACTTATTAAGATTGGTCAGTTTGGTCTGCCATCGATCCCAAAGAGTTATATTGTTGAAAAAAATTTGATAAAAGTATGATAAATGTGTTTCAATCATTGTTTTGTCATTGATGATGGAAGCCATGGATTCATGATAGAAGAAGACAAGAAGATAGAAGTTGTCCACAAAAATATTTAATGCTCAAGCTCCTCCAAAAATGGCTCTCCAAACCTGCAGCATGGCAATAGCATAATTGTGAATGTCAAAAATGAGGAGAGGGCTCTCCCTTATAAAGAAGAATGAACAATTAAGATTAAGAGGCAATAAGATTTAATCAAGGGTAGAAAAAGAATGATTTGTGTGAGACAAAATTCCACCAATGAGAAAAGAGGAGGAAAATTAAATGCAATCCCACTTAGAAATATGTGCATTTAAGTGTAGAGGAGAAAAGAATTTATTTAATTTTTATTTATTTTATTTCCTTTTTCAAGTGCGATTTTATTTTATTAAAAGGAAGCAAATTCTTTTAATTAAATAGGAAATATTTAATTAAATTAAAAGAGGGGTTTTCTCTTAATTAATTAAATGTGGATTAATTCATTACTTAAAAGAGAGGTTTTCTTTTAATTAGATAAAACTTAGGATAAAATGATTGAACCTTAGGAAATATTGAAATAATTAAATTAATTACAATTTGATCAAAGGCATTGATTTGAATTGATTTAATAAAATATTGCAAACCATTGATTTAGGAATTTTGATAAATTGAATAATGGGGGCCCATAGTCTAGGAGACCATTTTAGGGTGCATACATTTCCCCCTCTTTGACTAATGTGTGATCAATTTGGGAACATGTGTACTCAAAGAAAGAAATTGAAGTGTGAGATCGATTTGAGATCACAAAACAACCCAGATGTGTGGTCAATTCAAGAACACATCAGGACGAAGAATACAAATAAATTTGAACTTTAAAAAGTCAAGGATAAAATTGATAAAATTGAATCAAGCATTGAAGATGATAGGTACTGCCCCCTCGTGATCGAAATCAAAAGGAGATAGAAGAGAGATAGCAAATTGATAAATTTGATCAAATCGAATAAAAGATAAAGTTCTTGATGTAAGATGAAAGATATAAGAATCATAGAACCAAGGTAAATCATCAAGCATGAAATATTATGCCCCAAAGTAGAATTAGAAGAAAAGAATTAGGGTGAAATCAAATGGAAGGTAGAAATTTGGAAGATATGGAAAGAAACAAAAAGAAGAAAAGTAAATTTTCTGTAAGAAATAGAATGCCTAAAAATCAATCAACTATTTAAGATAGAAATTTTGATTGAGATCACAAAAGAAGATAAGGAAATGAAGATGAAAACATGACCACAATTGATTAAAAGTACACAAGAAAGATGAAGGGAAAAATCTCTCAAACTCATAATGCAGCCTAAAAATGCAAACTAACATGAAGTCTAATAATGCAAGCTACATGAAAATGCACATGTGTACTTGCAATAGAGAAACTATAACATAGGATTTTTTTGTTCATCATTCATTAGAGAATGTTAAAGAACTTATTTTCATCATTGGAAAATTGTTAACGAACATCAAAAAATCACACAATCATCACTAGTCACAAGCACAACTATGAAGCTATGAATGTGATTTATATCAGATTAGAATGTGGAAAGACTCCAACATAAGCATCAAAGACATAAAGGTCAAGATGACTTGGATGTTAGCTTACCCAATTTAATTTAGCAAAGTCATACTCGCATCAAGCCATAGATGTCAGGATGACCCTAAGAACGGTTGTGCAAAAACAATCAAGGATGATGCCTCAAATATCCTAAGTGTTTCAAGGGGATAACAAGAGATACTCTAGAGTTTCAAGACCACACCCACAAGTAGAAAATAAATAAAAACATGCCCCATGCCCCAAATCGTCTAGCTATGCATCTCGGAGAGACTTATTAGACAAGGACACTCAACAAAAATAAATAACAGTCAACACACAAATAAAAGATCATGACATAGGTCAAGCATTAAGTGTTTGTATTTAAAAATTTTAGTTTGTTAACTAATATTGAGTTCCAAGGATAAGGATCAAATACTTGCAAGCAGGTAAGATCACATGACGAAGCTAGGTAAGACCAAATGAATAAGTGTTGAAAAACACTCGATGTCCTGGGGGTTGTATTAAAAAATACAGTTGGGGCAGTGTTGAAAACCACCATTTGTGAGGTGTCCTAAAGACAAACACATCCAAGAGACCAAAGCTAACATAGTTATGCCCCCTAGACAAAGACTAATTCCAAACCAAGGCAACAAGGACAAGGCATGATGGAAAAAGGCCAAGTGTCGAGGACACGTGCTAAGAAATAGGGGTGCAAAGGCCTCAAGTAGCACCTGTTTCTAGGTTTTCACTACTTGGATTATTTTTTTCTTTTTTCTTTTTTTTTGGAATATACAATTTTTTTGGAGATACATCAAAGCACTTATTACTAAGATGATCATTTTTTTAAGAAATTTTCCAATTTTTAGAATTTTGACAGTATATCATTTTTTTGTATTTTTGAAATATATCATTTTTTTGTATTTTTTCATGATCAATAAATATGTACAAAGATGCCCCCAAACAGAGTGGGAATCATGGATAAAAATTCTTCAAGTGCAAGACATTGATAGGATCAAGGAGCTACTCTCCCTCCATTGTAGATAGTCATAGGCATCAAACCCAAAAGTTGTTGTAACAATGTAAGGTCCAAGCCAATTAGGTTCAAATTTACCCTTTTGATCTCTATTATGTTGATTCTTAGGATTTTCACGTAGGATAAGATCTCCCACCTGGAATTCTCTAGGGTGAACCTTTTTTTTTAATGCTTTTGACATGCACTTTTAATAGACCCTCATATGGTCAAATGATTCTTGGTTTTTCTCATCTAGAAGTTCTAACTCTTGAAGTCTCATGGCATGGTAGTATTCATCTATAACTAGACCTTTGAGGGAAATTCTGAGTGAAGAAATCTCAACCTCTAAAGGTAACACTGCTTCAACACCATATGCAAGGGCAAAAGGAGTAGCCCTAGTAGGAGTAAATACTCATTCTATAGGCCCACAAGGCTAGATTTATCTGTAAGTGCCAATATCTACCATTATTATGAACTTTTCTATGTAAGATTTTGAGAATGGTTTTATTTGATGCTTCTACTTGACCATTTCCTTGCGAGAAGTAAATGGAGGACCATTGTTGTTTAGCTTGAATTTCTTACAAATTTTTTAAAGGTCCTTATTTTTAAACTAACCTCCATTGTTAGTGATAATCCTAAAAGAAACTCCATATATACAGATAATATGATTCAAAACAAATAGAAAAATTGTATTGCCTAAGGCAACAGAAAGTGGGACAACTCCTACCCATTTAATGAAGTAATCAGTAGCAGTGATAATTAACTTGTGTCCACATAATGAGTTGGGATGAATTTTACCAAAAAGATCAAAGGTCCAATGCTGAAACAACCAATGAGAGATAGAAGGAATGAGTTCCCTACCCAGAGCATGTATTAGGTTACCATGTTTTTAACACTTTTCACATGAGTTTGCAAAAGGTATTGCATCAATATTAATTCTACTAATAGTACCCCACCCTAAGAAACCTTCAAGCGATGGAAAGACCATTGGAATGTCCCCCACAAATGCCCTCATGGATGTCAACTAACGCTTGATAGATTCTTCCTTTTCTAAGCATCTAAGAAGTGTTCCATCTAGATCCCTCCTATACAAATCTCCATAGATAAGGGAATGGCGAGAGGCATTTCGAATAAGGTTTCTATGTTCAAATTAGTTAAAGGTTTCAAGTATAATACCATCATGAAGGTATGAATAAATGGCAACATAACAAGATGACTCACAACCAACAAGGGTACAAATAACATGACTTTCTTGGGAATCATAGATATAGTGATGTATCTCTTCCACCAAGAATTCAAATCTTGATTCATGTTGCTCTAATTTAAGAAGTGAAGCACATGTAGCCATAGCATTAGCTACTTTGTTTTTTTCTCTAGGGATTTGCTAAAATGAGACAAATGTGCAGTAGCATCTCAAGGAATCAACCATTTGTTTGTAAGGTACCAATTTCTCATTTATTGTTAAATAATTGTCATTGACTCAGTTGATTATCAGTTGTGAATCCTGATAGATGTGTAACTCTATAATTCTCCATTCTATAGCCATCTTAAGTCCATTTATTAAAGCTTCATTCTCAATAATGTTATTTGTACATGGAAATAATAACTTGTAATATTTAGGAATCATGTACCCATCAAGAGAAACAAACAACACACTAGCTCTGGAACCATTTTGCATAAAGGATCCATCGAAGAACATCTTCCATGTTCTTTTAGTCATATACATGAGGTGCTCATCTAGTAAATCAATTTGAATAGATGCATCATCCTGTAGTGGGAAATCAGCCAATTGATTTGCTATGGCTTGCCCTTTGATTGCTTTATGCCCAATGTACTCTATGTCAAACTCTAAAAGGATCATCATCCATTTAGAAAGTTTACCCATGAGGGCAACCTTACCTAGTAAATACTTGAGTGGATCAATTTTTGCTATGAGGTGTATAGTGTGTGCAAGCATATAATGTTGCAACTTTTGGGAAGCAAACAAAACTGTGAGGCAAGCTCTCTCAATACTAGTGTAACTAATCTCATATGAAACAAGAGTACTATTAATGTAGTATATTTCTCTTTATTTCCCATGTTCATCCAATTAAGCTAATAATGCCCACAAGGAAGACTCTATCACTAAAATGTATAGAATAAATGGTTTCCCTGGGATAGGAGGCATTAAAATAGGAGGATTTGCCAAGTATTTCTTGATTTGATCTATGCTCTTTTAACACTCTTCATTTCGTACACATTTGACTCCTTTATGTAAGTTCTTACTGAAAGGTTGAGCTCTATCTACTAACTATGAAATAAACCTCCTTACATATTGAAGATGCCCTTGAAGACTCCTCATTTGACTAATGTTTTTAGGAGGTGGTGTATTCATGATTTCTTGAACTTTTTCAGGGCCCACCTCTATTCCTTTTACTTAAATTATGAATCCTAGTAATTTTCCATAGGTGACTCCAGATGCACACTTTTTAGGATTTGAACTTAGTTGAAATTGTTCCATGCAATCTAGAATGACTTCTAAATCATTTAATTGTGTGCCCCTTTTATTAGACTTAGCCAAGGTGTCATGTACATAATCTTCCATGTTTTTATGCATCATATCATGAAAAATGGTTGTCATAGCTCATTGATAGGTGGTTCCTACACTTTTTAATCCAAAAGACATAACATTTCGACAATAGTTACCCCATGCACAAGTGAATGCAGTCTTTTCTTGATCTTAAAGAGCTATCTTAATCTAATTATATCCAAAAAAACCATCCATTAAAGAATAAATCTCATAACCTACAGTCATATTTACTATCATGTCTATATTAGGAAGTGGAAAATCCTCCTCCTTTGGACATGCTCTATTAACATCTCTAAAATATTTGCAAACTCGAATGACTTTGTCATGTTTTGAAACTAGTACAATGTTTGATATCCATTTGGCATAGTCAATAGCTCTTATGAATTTTGCACCAAGGAGTTTCTCTAATTCTGCCTTGACTAGGAGAGCTATGTGAGGATGCATCTTTCTCAATTTATGCCTAACTAGTTTAACACCTAGAGTTATGGATAAGTGATGCATAATAAGATTAGTGTCCAACCCTGGCATATCCAAATAAGTCCATGCAAAATTGATCTTCTTTTCTTGTAAGAACTTAGTGTAGGATTCTTTTTCTTGCGATGACAAAGACTGAGCCAAATGTACCATTTGTGGAGCTTCATCCATACCCAAATTGACTACTTGTGTTGGTTCAATGAGAACTGAAGATCTATCTTGAAAATAACTAGGGAGATGATCAAGTACCTCATCCTCAGGAACCTCAGAGAGTTTTTCACCATGAGATACGTCCTTTCTTTTTACTATTTTTGGTTTTGACACCGCCACATAGTGGTTTTCACCGTCAAACTCTTATTCTTTTTATTTTATTTTCCTTTTATTTTGTGACTAAGATACTTTATGTCTGGCTCTATCATGTTGGTAGCTGATTCACTAGTGGAAGAGACTACAAGTTTAATAGCATTCAAATAGTAGGCTATCTCATAATCATTTTGAAACATTAAAAGCTCAAGTTCGTGATTGTATTGGGACCAATCAATCAAATCAAAATGAATAAGGGGTAAATCAATGACTAGTTCAAGGTTATGAATATGAATGATATCTTTGGTGATCAAAGAGTTAGAGTCTATCAAGTAACTTCCTAAACTACCCAAATTGGGATTTTTCCTAACAAGCAAAGAATCATCCACTAAGGCAACATGTGAGTTCAAACCATCTGATCCTACACATGAATCGTCGACTAACTTGGATTGAGAATTATATGTATGAACAACATCAATATCCATACAACTATAGAAGGCTACAAGAGGGAGTCTCATTCATACTCGTTGGAATATGTTTATGAATCTTGACTAGGATTCTTACACCATGAAAGCTTGGGATGCCTAGACGTGGAAGCCTCAATCATCAAGGGCCACACTATCTTGTTCTAAATTTGCAACTATCTCATGAGATATTGGACTATCTAAATCTCCCCAAAGGATATTAGTAGAAGGGACCCAATCTTCACATATATCTTGTTGATTTTCCAAATTAAGTATATACTCTTGTTCTTCTTCACTATCTGACTTATCAAGGATAGGAGTAACATTGTTGTGATTTTCATATCCTAGGCCAACTGGCTTCTTAGACTTGCATCTGAAACGACCATGATCATGGGGTTTAGCACTAGCATCCAATCTATTACTAAGAGGGCCATGTCCAACATAGCCCATCTTCTTGACAAAAGTATACCCTCTTCCATAAGCTTTAGGAGAGGGAATGAAATTCTTATTGTGCCTATACTTCTCTTCTCTATAAATCCAATCTCTAACAACCAAATCTTCTTTCTCATCTTGAATAGGCACTAAAAAATGTACAAATGTGTCAAATAATTTCATAGCTAAAGGGAAAGGTTTCATCTCTTCTGAAGGTTTACCATAAGACCTAGGCGAAACTAGTAATGTTATGAGGGAGTTAAGTTGATATTCCCCCCATGCCAAGGTCTATGGATTTCAACTTGGCTTTACATTCAGCTAAAGTTGCATCAAAATAATCTTCTTCTCTATTGATAGGAACATGCCTACTTGTTGAAATTGAGTTAATAGACAAAGTATTATCCCCAGGTATACAAATCTCTCTTCCATTGTAAGGGGATTTAACACACTGATGATAGGTAGATTGCACTGCTTGCATATCATGAATCCATGTTCTACCAAGTAAAATATTATATGCAAGGGGTCCAACATCAACTATTTCGAATAAAATATCTTTTTCAATAGGACAAACCCTAATGGGAAGGATGGCTAACCCATTTGAACTTATCTCTACCACATCATA
Organism: Cupressus sempervirens; assembly: GCA_028749045.1. Lineage (NCBI taxonomy): Eukaryota > Viridiplantae > Streptophyta > Pinopsida > Cupressales > Cupressaceae > Cupressus > Cupressus sempervirens. The sequence goes on from CM053793.1 coordinate 639,272,752, forward strand.
GGCTTTGATAATAATCTTACTTTTGGTATCAATGACTTGTTTAGAATAACCTAATTCTTTAAAAGAATCAAATAAAAAATATTAAGCCCAGTACCCCCATCTATCAAAATACACCTAACACGAGTTCTATGGATCATGACCTCAATATGAAGGGCAAGATATTGTGGATGGCTCAAAGATTTATCATCTTCCTCTGAAAAGAAAAGGTAATGAGGGCTAGCAATATGATTAACCCTATTTTGGAATTGATTAATGTCTAAAGTTTTGGGGACATTTGCCATGTGAAAAGTGTCCTCAAGGACTTGTTTGTGTCTCGAAGACAACTCTAAAAGCTAAAAGATCAAAATTTGAGCGGGGGTTCTTTGCAATTGATCAATAAGATTATAATTTGACCTAGGATTAACCACTAGTTTTGAAGGAACATTCTTGGATTGCACTTGTTTTGGCTTATATGGTTGGTTTGAACTAATTCCTTTGACAAAAAGGGGACCTTGACTTCACATAACAACATTGAGAGTTTGGGAAGGCACTTGCTTAGGTTTACTTGACTGGTTTGAATTGGGTCCTCTAATGACAAGGGAACCTTGAGATGACTCTCTAGAGTGAGCACCCCTTATCACCAAAATAGGTTTTTTGCCAAGGATAGGAGAGCTCAAATTTAAATCTTAACCACAAGGATATTTATCTTCCATCATTTTGACACTTTCTTCTACAACCTCAAGCATATTGACAACATTTTTTGCATTTGCATAAGTGTAATTGATTGTAGCCTTTCAATTCTTAGGTTGGGAAGCTTCTCCTTTCTCATACTTGGGAAAATGCTCTTTGAATACTGTGTTATCAGCATTGGTATTTAATCCATCTATTTCAAGTTTTTCATTTTCAATAATATCTTGAACAATATGCTTAAATCTCCCACAATTTTCAATATCGTGTCCAATGTCATTGTGAAGCTTGAAATAGGCCTTCTCATCCCACCACCATGGCTTAACTTCAAGTATGTGGAACTTTGTGGCATCATAAGGGTGCACAAGATTATGAGTAAGGAGCTTCATCAATATCTCTTCATATGACTCACCCAATTGTGTAAAGTTATGTTTCTCTTCTTTAGGCCTTTCTTGATATCTTGGCTTGTTACTCTGTTGATTTTCATTAGCCAAATGGAGAATAACTTGTTCTTTAGGCTTAGAGGAATCCACAACTCCATCATTAACCACTTGTTTGTTCTTATTCCAATATGTGTTCTTTCCTTTATCCTTGTTATTGTTGTTGTTATTCTGACCATTGTTGTTGTTTCCATTTTTTGTCAAAATACCTTTCTCTCTCAAAACATCATCAATTCTAAATGCAGCTTCAACCATGGTATCAAAGGACTCAAAAACCATCTTCTTAACTTTTTACTTCATCTCAGGAACCATGTTACTAATGAGGATTTCAATCTGTTCTTTCTTAGGAATAGTCCTAGAATAGTGAGAGCACTATCATCTCCATCTTTGCAAGAAAGTAACAAAGGATTATCCTTGATTTTTATTTGTGTGATATAAGTCCAATAGCGAGACAGATCATGAAAAATTGTATGCAAAGTGTTCAACAAATCTCTAAATTAACTCAAGGAACTTAATAGCAGGAGTTATATTGGTAAACCATTCCATTTTTTGACCCTTAAGACTCCTTGGAAATAATCTCATAAGATTTGAGTCCTCATGATAAAACTCAAAACTCATAGTATAGAACTAACGCACATGATCATTCGAATCCCCATTTCCATCATATTGGTCATATTGGGCGATTTCAATTTTTCTAGGAAAATCTTTCATGTCAACACTCTTATCAAAAGGATTAGGAAAAATTAAATCAAGTGAAAAAGAACTCTTGGGTGCCGAGATTTTCTTTAGTTGTCTCTTCAGTTGGTCAATTTCTTCTTTCATAGAGTGATCATGCTTTTGAATCTTTTTCTCTACATCAAGTTGTAAGGGACCTTAGCACCCTTGCTGATTAAACATTGAGAGCATGCATCTCTGTTTTGGTCCATATATGCTTCCGTATGTTTATGAAAATGTGGGTCTGGTTGCGTAGCCATGAAATCATAAGAATTACAATCAAAGTTTGAGCTACCACCTCTATATTGTGAACCATGATGATCTTGTTGTGAAGGTTGTTTGGAAACTATAGGAGGTGTTGGTCTCCTATAATAATCATTTCTTGAAGCTCTCCTTCCTCTAGGGCTAGGAGATTATGAAGGTGTTCTTGAGTGTCTTCCATTTCATGGAGTCTTAGGAGGGGTGGATGGAGAGTTGGTTCCACCATCAATGTGCACATTGTTGAATTTATCGTCAAGTTGCAAAGCCATGAGAAGGTCTTGTGCTTCTTGACGAGCTTTCCTTTCCATCTCAATCATGACTTTCCTTTCTTCCTCTAGGCATCTAAATTTTTCTTCTTTCTTATCTTGTTCTTCTAGAAGGGATTTTCTCTCACACTCAATTACTTTGAGTCTACCTCTTGCATAACCTAAAGTTGTCATGAGCAGTGTACATGGTCTTGACTATCGAAACTAGTTACCAATAAATGTTGCATTCACACGAGCACTAGAAGGCTCACTAATTTGATCATCACATTAGAATTTCTCTTCTTGATAGGAATAATTCTTACCTTTCTTAGCCCTTTGGTGTGCATCCAAATACCTATTCTCAATATGGGGTGAGGTTGGTCTATTTTCACGAATGGGACCACCACTCAAAAGGTCAACATAGTATTCACCACTTTGATTCTTCCTTTATGGAACCATTGTAAAATCCATATCCATATCTAAGTGAGGTGATGCTAAGGGTGTACTACCCTCAATAATGTCACTACTATGTTCAAACAAAGCTTCTAAAATATTCTCAAGCAATTGAACAAACACAGGTTCTTCTCCCTTATGCCTTTGATGAGTTTGAACTAAAGGTAATTTTTTAAAGATGACTTGAGATTGATTTCCCTAATCTACTTGATATATTGTTATAACCGGCATGGAAGAAAAGGTACTAGGTGATAGGATAACCCTAAGAAATGTTGGTACCAAACTAGGATAGTAAAAGTACTCACTTGTCCAAAAGAGATGTGATAAGATATAATTTTGCAATAGGCATAAACCAACACTACCATAGAGGTTCCCACAACTTTGGGTGAATACCCTAGCACATATGGACTAGGAGGATAATTTACGCAAATTATAAATCATTAAAATTGAATTTTTTATGAAAGTGGATGGACAAGAAATTACTAAGACTCTCCAAGCATAATATCAAAGAATCCAAATCTATATCTTTCTCAACCAGGATGGTCTCTAAATCACTGACTCCAAACAAGGTCACTTGTGAAATCAAAAATAACTAATTCAAGGGGTCAAAGCACAATAACCCAAGGTGCAAACAAGTTTCTAACAATGGGGTAAGTAGCCTAATTTGAACCAGATCAACCTAGGGAGACTGGAAATAACAAGATAGCAAAGCAGTTTGATCATAAAGTCTCATTTTAGGAACTCATATTTTATTCATTTTAAATATCCAACTAGGTTTGATAAATTTTGAATCATAAACGAGGCATGCAAGATAACAATCAAGAATTTCAAGAAAACATCTCCAAATAATGAGCAAGGGGAAAAGCAACCTTGCACATAAAAAATAATAGTGATGTAGTATTAGTCTAATCCTTAAAACCACCATTGTGTATGTTCCCAAAATATTTTCTAATCATGCACATAGTCCTAGAAAAGAAAATTCAGCAGCACTATGGTTCTTAGTAATGTTCAACTCTATAGCTTTTGCAATCTAGAGTGGCCAAAATCCAATCCTAGTGCACTAAGGTTTTGACATATTTTGAGAATTTAATCAATCAAAGATACTAAGTAGATCTAACAACCCAAAAAAAGACAACACCTATGAGGATTTCTCCAACAAGGACATTTATATAGCGGTTACTACTACCATGTCAAAAATGGCTATTAACACTTGAGCTTCTGTCCACGTGGTTGGCCCAATAAAAGAAATGTTCACTATGATTAACCCTCTCTAATTAAGAAAGACTCACAAACTTGTACCACATGGGGACTTGGTTTGGATTCAAGGGTTCCAAGTTTCTGATGTGCCCAAAAGGGAACAAAGAATACTCCTCTAGCCTCTTCACCCTACTCAAAAATAGCAAACAAGATTAGTTGACGTGTTAATTCAGAATCACCTCACCAAATTTTTGGAAAATTCAACAACAAATACCACCAATCTCAAAAGAGAAAGTACTAATGGATGTTGAGGACAAACCCAAGCAGAACAGTGAGATAATAACAAATATCCTTCCCTACCTACAAAGGGATCTATCATCGAGAAGAGCTTCACATGTAAGGCAAGTGAATGAAGCACATTCCCTCAAGAACTCCACAAATAGTGTTCATAGGGCCTAATTACTATGTGAAACACATATGTTTGAAAGTAAATCTAGATCCAATATTAGAGCACCAAATGAAGTGTGAATCTATGAAAGGATGTAAAAGCACTCAAGCCAAACACATGAGAGGGTTCATTTTACTTTCAAATCCAAATGTTATAGAGATCCAAAAAAAAAAAAAACTAGTAATCCTTGCAATGAGTATTTTCTCTATTGTACCTTTGATTTATGCTTAAACACTCGCTCACAACGAACAAAGCAACAAACAAAACAAGCAAACACAAAATATGCAATATATATCCAACTTATGCAAAACTAGGGTTAGATCTAAAAATCAAATTTTTAAGAGTGATAATAACCAACAAATAATCCAAATCAAAGCTCACATCATCCATTGAGCCATGTAAAAATTAAATGCAAGCTATTCATTAAATGCCATTTTAAAATATTAATTTTTGACCTAGTCAACAAGATTGGACCTATATGATATGAATTAAGATCTAAAACCCTAAATATAGAAAAGAAACCCCTATAAAAAATCAAAGAGCTTTCCAAAAATGTTAAAATTTTGAAAAGATCTTTTCATTTGTGCCCTAGAGAGCCATTTTGTCAAAACAGACTAGTTTTTGCAAATCAAATTATTGAGCCTTAATATGATCTTTGAAATCAAAACACAAAGAACCAAACCTATGTAGAATTTAGAGAAATTTTGAAAAATTTAGACTTTTCCAAAAAATTCACTAATTTGTGCCTTGAAAATGATTTTTCATGAAAAATCAAGAAAAAATTATAAAAAATCAAAAATACCTCAAAAAAAAAAAAAAAAAATTTGTAAAGGTTCTTTGATATGTCATTACTAAGAAAACAAAAATTTAGACCAAAAAAGCAAGCCATTTAGGAGATATGATCAAATCTTTCAGATCTAAGGTTTTTTGTCTCTAAACAAATCTGCTTAAGGGGGTTAGCACCAAAAATATTTAAAACTAGCAAATAAAGGTGGGTTTCTCCATGGTGGGTGCCAAAAATGTTTACCTAAAATGTGAGCACACTTCTATAAGTCATTATATCTAATATTGCTCAAGAATGAGGTCTTGAATGGAAGCTCATAGCTCTCTATTCATGGAGTGCAAGGGTTTGTAATGGAGGCCCTTAGTTTAACCTAGTTTGTACCCATGCAAGTACACCATAAAATGGGAGATTAAAATATCAAAATATAAATGCAAATGAAGATTCAAACTAACCTAAATGATGACAATGCAAAGTAATGCAAGAAAGGAAATCTAATCTATGAAAGGAAATAACAATGCAAGATTAATCTATGAAAGAAAATATGGATCTAAGCTAATATGAAAATTCAAGGATGGATCATGATGATGGAAGCCATGGATGCATGAGAGAAGAAGACAAGAAGATAGAAGTTCTCCACAAAAAGCTTTAATGCTCAAACTCCTCCAAAAATTGCTCTCAAACCTGCAACATAACAATAGCATAATCATGGATATAAAAAATGAGGAGAGGACTCTCTCTTATAAAGAAGAATGGATGATTAAGATTAAGAGGCAATAGGATTTAATCAAGGGTGGGGAAAGAATGATATGTGTGAGACAAAATTCCAACAATGAGAAAATAGGAGGAACATTAAATGGAATCCCTCTTAGAAATATGTGCATTTAAGTGTAGAGGAAAAAAGAATTTATTTAATTTTTATTTCTTTTATTTCTTTTTTCAAGTGGGATTTTATTTAATTAAAAGGGAGAAAATTCTTTTAATTAAATAGGAAATATTTAATTAAATTAAAAGAGGGGTTTTCTTTTAATTAAACAAGACTTAGGATAAAATGATCAAACCTTAGGAAACATTGAAATAATTGAATTAATTACAATTTGATCAAAGAAATTAATTTGAATTGATTTAATAAAATATTGCAAACCATTGATTCAAGAATTTTGATTAATTGAATAATGGGGGCCCATAGTCTAGCTGACCATGTTAGGGTGCATACAATAGGTGCTAAGGAAAGTTAGTGCAAGCCGAGAAAAAAACTAGTTGGAGCCAAGAAAAGTATTTCAGTGTAAGCCAAGTGAAATTCTGTAAGCCAAGTAAAGTTTAGTTGATATCAAACACCAGTAAACTTTAGTTTGTGCCAAGTGTTTTGATAGTGGATGTTGAGCAAAACAGTATATGTCAAGCATCATAAACTAGTTAATGTCGAGTGTCAACATTATGAGAAAGATTGAGAACTCGATCAATCTAAGCTAAAAAGTTTATTTTCTTGGATTGTGTGAAATGTGTGGAAGATACGATTGATGAGCTAGTGGCACATAATTCAATATGAACCATCTTGAGGTGAATTCAAAGAGGATTGAAGGAGAAGTTTCTAGAGGGGAATGAAATTAAATGAGGGGTATATTCATTGAATCCTATCAAATCCAACCTAACCCTATAATGGATGATGGAGGTTGAAATGATAAGTTATCTTAATTCTCTATTTATAGAGATAGTTGGTTAGAAGCAAGAGTTGATGTGTGAGAAACTAAGGAAGACAAGGAGTCTAGGGTATTTTCTTCATTTAGTGACCTAAGAGAAGAGATTGCATTGGAAAAAAAAGAAAGAAGGCTTAAGGGTATGGATGCTTGAAGCATGAACAAGCTATCAGAGCTAAAGAGTGTAAAAGCCAAGCAGAATGGAGGACTAAAAAAAAGATATATAATCTGCAAGTGAAGTTGTATGTTGTTATTAGATCAAGCCTTACTATTACTCTCTAATCATTATATCAATCTAGGGTAAATCCTTTGGATTAAAAAATTGACCTAAAAGTCATTTGTAAATCCTTTAACTGGGTGGCATTCCAAGTGAATGATCTAATGTCCGCTAACAAGGCTCACTCCTAATAGGGTGATTAAAATCCTTTAATTGGGTCACATTTAATAGTGTGTATTGTAACCTTTAACAGGGTTGACCTTTCACATGGCATCACTTCAGAAGAGTGAGAATGGGTAGGATGTTACTCGTGGTTTTTCCCAAATTGGATTTCCACATTAAATCATTGTATCAAATGTGTTATTGAATCTATTATGTTTCATGTTTACATTTCTGCAAATTGATTTAAGAGTAATGTACAAGTTTAAGTGATTGCATAATCTAATCGATGCATGCATGATGAAATGGTTTTATGGATATGGGTTCACTAAGTTGTGAAAAATTTTAATTGTACATCTGGACCTTGGATAATTGATTCACCCCCCTCTCATTTATTCTAAAGAATTCCAACACTAGTGACACTAGTATCCTTAGTCTTTGTTTCATAGACTTCTTAAAGTCTTCAAAGTAACTTGTCATGATTAACTCAAAATTGTCTCCAAGTTGCTCTATGAACTCTCCAATTTGAAATACAACAGACCTGTTGGCCTTCCAAGAAACTTTACCAAATGAAGGAAATGTTTTCTACACATAGAAAAATATACAAACTAGTAATGAAATGAATTTTCATTGTGCACTCTATCTTTCATATGGCTGCCAAGTTTTCTGATAACTGCTAGAGTTGTAACTCGACAAGGTCATAAGAGTGATCTTTCTTGACTATCTTATAGCCCAAATCCACAACCATACAAGCCACATTGTTCAATCTACTAGATTGAAAGAACTTGTGAGAAATAATTTTCATTGTAAATACAATTAGGGGATCTGGAATTGTGTCAATTATCATCCCTCTTTTGTTCCATACAATCCTTGTATTCTTGTCAATTATTTCCTTCACATCACTTTGCATGGTCTTGGGTCCATCTAGGGTAAGATACCCTATTACTCATTGAATGACTCTTTTGGTGATCTTGGTAGGGCTATTTTCTAACCATACTAAGTGATCATGTATTCTGCTTAACACTATCTTAATCCATGTTGTTTTGAATACATTTGGAAAATGTAGGGCATGTGTTAACCCTTTTCTCTCAACAATCTTGTTTTCCTCCTTCAACACTCCATCAACACATAGTTTTCCATACAAAACTTTGATTTCTATGTTTCCAATACTTCCAACCTTACAAGTATAACAACATCTTACATCATGTATCATTAAAACTTGTGGTGGTGTCATTGACAATGCACCAGTTGGATCTCTCTTGTATGCAATCTTAGGAATAGCTCAAAAGGGTGGTTGTTTAATCTCTTTGCTTATCAATTGAACATTTAAAAAAAAAAAATCCCTCCTTCCTAACAGCAGTAGAAGAACTAGATGCCATATCAAATAACTAGGGTTTTTGATAATTTAGATAGCGTGATGCAAAACATGATAAATACCTTATGAATGTGATGATTGGTGATGAGTAGCAACTAAATCTAGTTCACAAATACTTGAATCCTTCTCCTTGATTTTCCTTATGCTCTATGTGCTCTCTTATATCTTGAATGAATGCAAATGAGTTGAAAATTGACCATATATCACTTAAAACTTAGCAATAAATGCTCAGTTCTTACAAAACTATAAGCTTGGCTATTATAACACTGTCAAATCACTCAACTTACACATGATTTATTTTACTCTTGGAAACCACAATGAGCTTAGCAATTACTATTACCTGTAATAGCTTGGAACCAACATAAAATTTTCATACTTGGCAATAAACATGAAAACTAACAAAACTTATAGATTTCTTCCAAGTTCTAACCAATACATTGGATCTTAATTCATGCATATATAATATTTTTAGAACTTAAATTCTTGGAACTAATGTAAAATATATCAATTAAATATTAGTCCCACATACCTTTTTATTTCCAAGTTGGGGATGACGTGATCACCTAATCCATTGGATGAAGTTACCTCATCTGAACTTGATGTGTTGCAATCTTCCTTTTTCTTGCATGTCTTATTCATCCGTATTTTCACATTCTCAACATAAATCTTCACTTTTCCTTTGTTGAATTCACTACTAGGTGCTTTTGACCTTGTTAGATAATTCATACTGATGTGACGAGTCTTCAAATAGCTAAAACATGTGGTTTGACCCAACCATCTACTATAGTCACTTCTAAAATGTGTTCTAATGCAATTCTTAACAACATGTCCATACTCTTGACAATAGTGACAACTATACCTTGTATTGTAATCCCAATTGTACAGTTTTCCATTGTGTTGTCCCTTTGTCTACTTGTTTGATGGCCACTTGGCATTAGATCTATATTCATATGCTCTATGTCCATATTGTTGATAATTATGGATCAAATATTTGTGTGCTTATAGTCTTAGTATGACATTCATGTGTCTGATGTCCTTGCTTTTTGGACTTAAGATAGTAACCCATAAACGTCTTCTTAGGGTTCTAATTTGTATTGTTTCTCCTACAAACATTTTTTGTATGACCTATCTTTCCACAATTATGACAAGTGGGTTTGTAGTTCTTACCTTTGTTGCTTCTTTGTTCACCACTTTTAGACGATTCTCCTTCCTCAACACTAGTGTATCCCAATCTAGTAGTATCATTGTTAGATCTATGAGATCTTATTACTTTTTCAAAGTACTTGATGGCTTCACTAGGTCTTTTGAAACTTTCACCAAATTCTTTTTCTCTTTTTAGATCATTTCTTCATTGTTTGTTCTGTAACTTCAAGGTTGTGATCTCAATGTCCTTACCATTCAATTCATGATTGGAAATCATCACTTGATTCATTATTTCCAATTGTATGGTAGCAATCCTATGTACCTTTGATGTCTTCTCTTCCAATCTATTGGTCAGTGTCCTTCTGTCATCTTCAATCATGACTTTGTCTTCCTTAACTTTCCTTTTCTACTCAGTCACCTCACATAGCAATACTGATTGGACTTCTTATTCTATCTTAAGATTTCTGACCTCCTTGGTTAGGGCACAATTATTTTCCATCAAATGTACAACTACTGCATCAATTTCACTACATGAGTTTTGTTGGAAAATGAAGATGGGGTAACTGAGAGGGGAGGGGTGAATCAGTTACCACAAAAACATTTTCAAAAGTCCCAAAGATGCCTTAAACTTAGTTGCTGCTGCTACTCAATAAACACAAAAATTATTGCTTAAAACTTGATAGATGTTTAGTTAATTTATGAAGCATTTACTGAAATAAGTGATTATGCAAAAGAAAGTAATCATTAACACAGTAGACACCAGATTTACGTGGAAACCCAATATGGGAAAAACCACCAGCAACTAGTCACCAATTTTCACTCTTCTGAAGTGAGCCCTGTTAGGAGCCAACCCTGTTAAAGGTTACAAAACACACTGTTAGGTGTGACCTTGTTAGAGGATTTAATCACCTTGTTAGGAGTGGCCTTGTAAGAGGTCTTTTGAACAATTCAACTGAATTGCCACCCTGTTAAAGGATTTATGAAATGGCTGTTAAACCAACTCTGTTAGGAGATTTTGGAATCACTGTTACAATGGTTAGAAAGCAACAATGAATGATCTGAAAATACATGCAACTTATCTTGCTGAATACAGATCTCAGTTTAGCTCCACAAGATCCTAACTGATCAAATATATCTCTACAGCTCCAAGATTTCCCTCTGCTCAATTCTGCTTAGGCACACGCAAGTCTCTTCCTTGCACTTCCTTGCACTATCCGTACATACCTTTTTATTTCACCTTATTTTTTCGCATCTTGAGCACCTCTTTATATATTATTCATAATACCAGGTCGGCCCAACCAACTTTTCAAAACAATTCCAAAGTCGGCTTGCCCAACCAACTTGACGAAACATATTCCAAATTCGGCTTGAACTAAAAAACAAAATTCTTCACTGGCCGATGCTGCTCGGTCAATACAGAACAAAAACTTCCTTCCTGTGTTAACCGGCAAAACTCGGTAAAAACTACAATTATCGGGGAATTCGGTAAACCTACCACTTCCTTTGGAAACCGACTGGACTCGATAAAAGCTGTCTTCGACTACCGAGTGAGCTCGGTGAAAACTCGGCTTTCCTTAGCTTACCGTGCGAACTCGGTTAACACTAACCATTTGCTACAAAATCCTTTGATACCCGAGTGATCTTGGTAAGAACTAAACTTTCCTTAGCTTACCGAGTGAACTCGATTAACACTAACTCATCGTGTGACATATAGGAACGCTCGGTATACACTGCAAAAGGCTTTTACTGACCGACTGAGCTTGGTAGACTCTGTAAATTGTTTTCTTGATTGATAGAATTCGGTAGACTCTGTCTGATAACTGATATGACATTTGTGTAACATCAAAGACAATACACAATTATTTAATTGTATTCAACAATCTCCCTCTTTGGCATTGATGGCAACACAACATGTCATAGCAGAAATGAAATTTGAAAGCAAGTCTACTGCAACACAACACAATTAACAATTCTCCCTCTAAGATAGAGAACTCTCCCTCTTACAGTAATCTCCCTCTGTGAAGAAATTACTTAATCAAATTTCGGATTTCGGAAAAGATATGATAGTAAAACTCTCCCTCTTTGACAACACATGCCAAAGACCATCTAATTTCAAATGAATTTCATTGTACCTTTAGTACTGATTCATATGCAATATTTCCTTGATTTGCTGCATCAACTGATGTTTGTTCAATTTTGTAAGAGCTGATGCATCACTAAAACTTATTTTAGTGAACTTCAGATAGGGGAATAACCCCTAACTTACCTCTGAGATACAAAAATGCATCCTTAGGTAAAGGCTTTGTGAATATGTCAGCAATCTGTTCCTTTGTATGTACATATTCCAATCTGATTTCCTTGTCCTGCACCAATTCTCTGACAAAGTGATACTTGATTGCAATGTGCTTAGTCTTAGAATGCATTACTGGATTTTTAGATATATTGATTGCACTTGTGTTATCACAAAACATGACGACTGGTTCCTTGATTTCCATCTTCATGCCTTGTAGCAATTGCTTGAACCAGACAATATTAGAACAGTTTACTGCTGCAGCAACATACTCTGCCTCTGCTGTTGATTGAGCTGTACAGTTTTGCTTTTTACTTATCCAAGAAACCAACCTCTTTCCAAGAAAGAATGCACCTCTACTTGTGCTTTTTCTGTCGTCAAGGTTTCCTGCCCAATCAGCATCAGTAAACACTTTTAAGTCTAGGTTTCCTCCAAGTTTATACCATAATCCATAATCTTCAGTTCCTTTTAGATATCTCATTATTCTCTTGATTGCCATCATGTGATTTTCTCTTGGTTTGGCTGAAAATCTTGCCACAATTCCAACTGCAAGAGCAATATCTGGCCTAGTATGAACTACATATTGCAACTTTCCAATCATAGATCTGTACAATCTCTGATCTATTTCTTTTGAATCATCTTCTTTGGTAAGTTTTAGTCCAGTACACATGGGAGTTCCAACTGGTTTACAGTCTTCCATACCAAACTTTTTTAATATCTCTTTGATATATTTTGCTTGAGTGATGTAGATGCCATTCTTGTTCTGCTGAATTTGAAGTCCACAAAGAATTTGATTTCACTGAACATTGACATTTCAAATTCCTTGCTCATTTGTTCTGAAAATTCTTTGCAAAGATCATCATTCCCTGTAAAAATAGTATCATCTACAAATATTTCTGCCAAGACAATCTTATTTTCTGGTCCTTCCTTGATATACAAACTATTGTTATCATTATTTCTTTGAAATCCAATTTGAATAAGATAGCTATGCAATCTTTCATACCATGCTCTAGGGGCTTGTTTCAGACCATACAATGCCTTGTGCAATTTGCAAACCATGTTCTTTTTATCTGGATCAATAAAACCTTCAGGTTCTTCAATGAAGACCTCTTCATCCAGTATACCATTTAGAAATGCTGACTTGACATCCATCTGATAAACTTTAAATCCTTTGTAGGTAGCATATGCTAATAAGGTTCTAACACCTTCCAATCTTGCAACGGGAGCAAAAGTTTCTCCATAATCTATGCCTTCTTCTTGAGAATATCCTTTGCACACTAATCTAGCTTTGTTTCTTGATACTTTACCATTTTCATCCAACTTATTTCTAAAAACCCACTTTGTACTGATTACATTTTTGTCTTTAGGCCTGGGTATAAGAGTCCATGTTTTGTTTTTCTCTATCTGCTCTATTTCTTCATTCATTGCTTCAATCCAATTATCATTTTCTAATGCATCTTTGACAGTTCTAGGTTCAAAATCAGCAAGTAAACAAGTACCTTTCAACTTACTTCTTGTGATGGTTCCATCAGATTTATTTCCAATGATCTGATCTGCTGAATGATGTCTCCTGACATATTTGGCTACAACAGGTTCTTTTTCTTTTGGATGAATTTTGTCGTTATCTTCTTGCATTTCTCCTCCTTGCTCGGTTTGGTCTGGCTCGGTATCAACTGGCACGGTATGTACCTGCTCGGTTACCTCAGGCTCGGTAATCTTTAACTCGGTATTTTCTGACTCGGTAGACGTTGGCTCGGTAGATGTTTCCTGCAACTCGGTTAGTGCTGACTCGGTAGAAGAAGATTTCTGATTCTCAGATGTAGTTGATATTATATCCGAATCACTGAAGACGAATCTTTTGTAATCTTTTGGTTCTTTTCTGCTTTCTTCTTCAATCTTTTCATCAAATTCATCAACTTTCACATGTATGCTTTCTATGACTTTGTGAGTAGATAAGTTCAAGCATCTATATGCTTTACTCTTGCATGAGTATCTAAGAAATATACCTTCATCACCTTTTACATCAAATTTACCTTTTCTAGATTCTTTCAAGATATAACATTTGCTTCCAAATACTTTCAGATAACTTACATTGGGTTTATAGCCATACCATATTTCGTAAGCAGTTTTGAATGAGTCCTTTTTTAACTGTACTCAGTTTAAGGTATGAACTGCTGTACTGATAGCCTCCTTCCAGTATTTGATAGCAACATTCTTTTCTATCATCAAGGTTCTTGCACAATCCATGATGGATCTGTTCCTTCTTTCAGCTATGTCATTTTGTTCAGGTGTACCTGGTGCTGAAACCTGTCTTTTGATTCCTCTTTCAATACAAAAGTTATTAAATTCATGTGAAATAAATTCACCACCTCTGTCTGACTTTAGGCATTTCAATCTTTTCCCTGTTTCTTTTTCTACTCTTGCCAAATACCATTTGAACTTTTCAAATGCTTCTGATTTGTTCCTTAGGTACATGATGGTCATCATTCTTGAATAATCATCAACAAAAAGAATAAAATATTTTTCACCAGTATAGCTTTTAGTTTCAATAGGTCCACATAAGTCAGTATGCACAATTTCTAATAAATCTTCAGACTGATAATTTTTTCTTTTGAAACTACACTTACCCATCTTTCCAATTTGACAATTCTTGCATAAACCGCCTTCTGGTTTCTTTAAATCAGGAATGCCTCTCACTTTCTTGAATTTGCTTATCTTTACCAGATTGTCAAAATTCACATGACATAATCTTTTATGCCATAACCAACTCTCTTCTATTTGAACAATAAAACATGAATGTTCATCAAGTTCAAGATAGAACAAGTTACCTTTAGTTTGAATACCAGATCCAATCAGCTTTCCTTTACCGTTCAGCAGTCTTTCTTTGCCTTGGATGAATTCTACTTTGAGTCCATTGTTGAGTAACTGTGCCACACTCAATAAATTGTGCTTTAGTCCTTCTACCCAATAAGCATTATCACATACAAGTTCCTGGGTTAGAGTGATTCTTCTTTTTCCTTTGATGCAACAAGGTTCATTGTTTCCAAATCTTACACTGCCACCATCATACTCTTCAAATTGATCAAACTTTGTTTTATCTCCAGTCATATGATGTGAGCAACCACTATCAATGATCCATGTATCATTCTTACTTATGTGAGAGATGAGTTCCATTTCTTCATTGTCAGATTCATCTTTTACAGCAATGTAAACAATCTCATCCTCTTCTTCATCATTAGAATCATTAGAATCTTTAGCCATAAAACATGATTTCTTACTTTTATCCTCAAATGATTTGAAATCTTTCTTACTATTCCATTTATTATCTTTCTTTTCATCTTTATCTTTCTTGTTTGGACACCTTGCAGCAATATGACCGACTTCTTCACATGAAAAGCAGATTAGGGGTACTTTACCTCTGTATTTACCTCTTCCTCTTGAATATTTCTTTGCAAGTAGGGCTTCAATTACTTCAAGGTCACTGTCAGAGCTCTGATCTGATTGATCTTCACTCTCTGACTGAGATTCCTTCTTCTTTTTGCCTTTGTCCTTGAGTGAAAGCTTGGCTTCAAATGCAGACTCAATGTTCTTTGCAGCTGGAACATAATTATCAAAATTATCTAATTCAAATGCTGTCAATCTTCCAACTATGGCCTCTAGGTTTATCTTGTGATTCTCCTCACACCTTCTTTCTTGAATGGCTGATACCCTGATGGCATAAATTGGAAGTAGAGTTCTAAAAACTTTACTTATGACTGTCTCTTCACTGATACTTCCTCTAGAAGCTTTGATAGCACTGACACATGCTTTAATTCTTTCAACATATTTGGCAATATTTTCATCTTCTTTCATTTTCATCTGATCGAACTGTCCTCTCAGACTTTCAGCTTTGGCTCTTCTGACATTGTCATCTCCACCATAGATCTCTTTTAGTCTTTCCCACATTTCATAGGCAGTAGTGCAGTCCTTGACATCATCAAACTCTTCATAACTCAAGGCAAATGCAATATCAATCATCATAATGTTATGAGTCTTCTTTATAGCAATGTCATTGACTGATAATGTACCTAATGGTTCTACATATTTCTCATCAAGATATTTCAGACCAGTGTCACCAATGGAAGCTAGATGAAGTCTCATTAATCCCTGCCATGCTGAGAAGTTGTTTCGGTTAAGCCTTGGGATTTCCCTCTTATAATACATCTTGATCTTTGGCTTAGATCTTTGAAATCTTCTCCTGCAAGCACCAAAAGCTCTGATACCAATTGTTGGAAAATGATGATGGGGTAACTGAGAGGGGAGGGGTGAATCAGTTACCACAAAAACATTTTCAAAAGTCTCAAAGATGCCTTAAACTTAGTTGTTGCTGCTACTCAATAAACAAAAAAATTACTGCTTAAAACTTGATAGATGTTTAGTTAATTTATGAAGCATTTACTGAAATAAGCGATTATGCAAAAGAAAGTAATCATTAACACAGTAGACACCAGATTTACGTGGAAACCCAATATGGGAAAAACCACCAGCAACTAGTCACCAATTTTCACTCTTCTGAAGTGAGCCCTGTTAGGAGCCAACCCTGTTAAAGGTTACAAAACACACTGTTAGGTGTGACCTTGTTAGAGGATTTAATCACCCTGTTAGGAGTGGCCTTGTAAGAGGTCTTTTGAACAATTCAACTAAATTGCCACCCTGTTAAAGGATTTATGAAATGGCTGTTAAACCAACTCTGTTAGGAGATTTTGGAATCACTGTTACAATGGTTAGAAAGCAACAATGAATGATCTGAAAATACATGCAACTTATCTTGCTGAATACAGATCTCAGTTTAGCTCCACAAGATCCTTACTGATCAAATATATCTCTGCAGCTCCAAGATTTCCCTCTGCTCAATTCTTCTTAGGCACACGCAAGTCTCTTCCTTGCACTTCCTTGCACTATCCGTACATACCTTTTTATTTCACCTTATTTTTTCGCATCTTGAGCACCTCTTTATATATTATTCATAATACCAGGTCTGCCCAACCAACTTGTCAAAACAATTCCAAAGTCGGCTTGCCCAACCAACTTGACGAAACATATTCCAAAGTCGGCTTGAACTAAAAAACAAAATTCTTCACTGGCCGACGCTGCTCGGTCAATACAGAACAAAAACTTCCTTCCTGTGTTAATCGGCAGAACTCGGTAAAAACTACAATTATCGAGGAATTCGGTAAACCTGCCACTTCCTTTGGAAACCGACTGGACTCGGTAAAAGCTGTCTTCGACTACCAAGTGAGCTCGGTGAAAACTCGGCTTTCCTTAGCTTACCGTGCGAACTCGGTTAACACTAACCGTTTGCTACAAAATCTTTTGATACCTGAGTGATCTCGGTAAGAACTAAACTTTCCTTAGCTTACCGAGTGAACTCGGTTAACACTAACTCACTGTGTGACATACAGGAACGCTCGGTATACACTGCAAAAGGCTTTTACTGACCGACTGAGCTCGGTAGACTCTGTAAACTGTTTTCCTGATTGATAGAATTCGGTAGACTCTGTCTGATAACTGATATGACATTTGTGTAACATCAAAGACAATACACAATTATTTAATTGTATTCAACAGAGTTTACATCTGCATAGTATCTTCCTCTTGGTAGTGTGTGTCATTCTCTTCAATAGCTATATCTTTCCTTTTCTTTAATTATTGCTTCAAATCATATCTTGCTTCATTTAGAGTATGTAGGGAAAGCTGGATTTCAATCTTCTAGTTCTCAATGACTTTTCCCAACTTATAGACTTCCATCTTTAAGATCTTTCTTTGAAGCTACAAAGATTTCCTTTTTAGAGAACAAGGCTCTGATACTAATTGTTGGAAATATAATAGGGAAATTAAGCTATGAGACAGGGGGTGAATCAATCCTTCAAAACATTATCCATTAAAAAATTCACCACACATCCATCTCACAATTTTCATATAAACTAAAATACCAAACTAACCATGTCCATCCATAGCATGAAAACAAATAAACATTCATCACATATGACACAAGATATTTGGTTATCAAAAAACCCTCCAATGAGAAGGTAAAATTGGGGTGGGGATGACACCCACAAATCTTCACTACTACAATTGTAAAGTGTATCCAATGAAGCTTAAAATGTCTGATCATAAACTATGATCTACCCTATTAAAGGGTTACAAAGATTGTTAGATCTTACCTTGTTAAAGGATTTCAACACCCTGTTAGAAGTGTGCCTAGTTAAAGGACTTCAAATTACAATAATGTAAGCACTTAGTTAAGAGATTTACACAAAATTTTGTTACAAATTGAAACCTATTAAGGCTACTCCATTAAGAGATTTTACTGATTCACCTATTAGAATGTCTCAACCTTGATCCTTTAGTTAGCACTCCTTTTCTAGATAACATATCACCTCTTTTATGATGTGTACTTGATCCTCTTTGATCGAATGTATCACTTTTGTCCTCTTTGCTTTCCTCTATTCTTTTTAACTAATTTTGCAATGCATATCTCAATTTAAAACTCCTTTGTCACCATGAATGCTCTATCTACACATGAAAACTTCACTCTTCAATCCTTATCATCTTTAGATTTTGACTTCCTTTAGAAGATCTAGGTGACTTAGTGTTAGGTAAGAATCAATAATTGTGATTCACCCATTTTGTCACTTAGGACTTCCCTCAATCTGATTGGTTGCATGTACTACATATGGATTCTCAATATAGATTCATCATTATTATATGGAATTTCAAAACAATCCTTAAGTCATCCCAAAAATGGTTTACATAGGAGTTTGTGCCATTACAAACAACTATGTCCAAAAATGTTTACTCGACACTTAAAGCCTCTGATGCTTGACATCCACTATACCTTCAATATTGTAACTCATCTCCTAAATGACTTAGCATCCACTATTTACTTGACATGTGAATCACTCATCATATACTAACTTTCTTGGCACTAACTATTTGCTCGACACATACTGGTGCTTAGCACACACTACATATTCTGTTCGGCTTGCATTATCTCACAACTTATGCTCGGCATACACTTTTTACTCGGTATGCACTTTTTGAATATGACTTTAAAGTGTGTAGTCACTCATATGTCAAAACCAATATAAGATTAACACAAGGAGCATAAAAAAAGACATCTAGCCAAAGAATATAGATAAATATAACTCTAAAAACAAGAAAATATTTATAATGCATTATCAAAGAAAGATATTACTCTAAAATCAAAAGGAGGAGACTTGTTGGGTTAAAAAAAAAATTTAGGGTTGAAATGGAGGCCAATTAATTCAATAATGTAAATTATGTGAAATGAATTCATTAACTAACCACTTCTGCACTAAAATTCAAAATACAAGAGAAAGATGGGCTTCCAAACATGCATAACTCTCAATATAATCCAAGTTAGATTAGAAAAAGCCCAAATAGATGAAGGGATGCCAATACTAGACCCAAATTGTTTCAAGGAATTATGAAAGAAAGTCTTCTTTCATGCAATGCAAATGTGAAATTGAACTAATTGATTAAATGAGAATCATAAGATAGGTCTAGGTGCTAAACATATGAAACTAGCCTAATTAAGATGTGGAAATAGGTCTAGAATAAAAATTCAAATGAATGATAATGTAATCACCTCAAAATATGCAAGGGAATATGCTTATTCACTATAAAAATTATGTATTTGAACCTATGACACAACTTTTGACTGTGAATTCATGATCATAACAGAAAACCTAGAAAGTTTTCTTTTTCTCAGAACTCCTAGAAGACATCAACCTGGTACTAAAGTGTTTGGACAATTTATGGAAAGTTGGAAATATTCTTGGGATATAGTATAGAAAAGTCAAACCAAATTCTTCAAAAATGTTTTTGTGACTAGTTTTTAGATATACAAGAACAACTTAGCTATCCTACTCCTACACACAATAAAACTTGGTTTTTGTTTTGGTTTTACAAGGGTGAAATGAATTTGCTACTCTATTTAATGATGAAGGGTGAAAATAAAGATTCACCTCCTAATGTAGGCCCAATTATTAGCATATAAAGTGTCAATTCATAACCTATCTAAAAGGAATGAATATCTTGGAATTACTTCCCCCTTACCTCTACAAAGATAAGGTTTATGTAGGTAGATATGCAGTGTAAATCTAAAGGAATGAAAATATGTATTAAAATAGAAAAGGGAAGAAAAATCACCTTGAATAATAAAAACTTATAAATATGATGTTAGATGATAGAAATTTCTAAAATTCAGGTTTAGTATCTAAAAGTACAAAGATCTACAAAACCCAAAAATTATTCAGCTCTAGGATAGAGACATCTTACCATATTGGTGTCAACTCGGGACAAACTCATCTTAGGATGGGGTCAAATTGCAAGGATTTTGTATCTTTGAAGTTCAACAAAATGGATATCCAGATGTATGCCTTGTTCTTCTTTTTGAGATATGTAACCTACAAGAAAAAGGGTTTTGTATTTTTTGATGGGGGTTCACCTTGGTCAAGCCTCAATTTAGGAATTAACCTTGAAATTGAAATAGATGACAATAGGAATTATAGCAAGTAGTAGAAGTAGATCCAACACAAAACAATTTAAATATATGAATATTCTCTTGAATTTAGAATGTATGAAGGAAATATTTAATTTTGAAAATTCTATGAGAGACCTTTCATAAACTCCTTTGATTGCTTGAATTCTTGAAGCATTGATCTTCAATGGATAATTTTCTTAAACACCTAGAATTCTTGAATGCTTGATGTGTGTGAATGGATTCTTGATTATGGAATGATGGATGTTTGTATCCTTTTCATGGATATGAAATGATGCAATGGAATGTCATAATAAAGGATTTGGATTATAATAATTCTAGCTTATTAACTAGACAAAGAAATAACCTTAGATCAACACTGACACAAGGGCCGAGAACGAGACCCAAAATAGGGATGCACTATCTCATAGATGATAAACTATATCATTTATGATTCACTTCATCCTATTCTTGTGGCCAAAAAATCTTTAAGATTCCCTTGGGGTCCTAGAACAAGAACTAATTTTGGGAGATTCAGTGTAAATTTCATAAAAAGTCTTGTTTCAATATAGAAAAGGGATTTTTGTGATTAGAAGATGAAAAGGGAGGATACTAAGCAGATAGGTCATATCTTAATCTTTGCACCATATAATAGGAACAAGAAGGAGGATCTATTAGATCCTACTTTGTATCCATCTAGGAAATCAATAATTAAATGTGATTTATGATGAAATCACATTAAATGGCTACTAAATCATCACTAAATTGAAGTGATTCCAATTTAAGATGATACAGGTTTGATGACGGATTTCGTTGGTCAATACCTAGATTGAGGAATCAAACTTGAAATTAAAATGTAAAACATGAAAGGAAGCAAGAAAAAATAAAATGTTCACCTTTTTTTAAGAAACCCTTGTCAATAAGGATTTTGCAATGCTTGGATGTTGTCAATATTGAATTTTCAATGAAGGATGTAGGAAATCTCCACAAATGCAATGGATCTACCAAAAACACATCATAGATCCATGGATGTGAATATGCATCAAGGAAGAAGATGATTAGTGCCTCCCTATGGATATTATCCCTTGATGAGGAATAGAGTGCTAGATCTTGAGGAGGAAATGTGGACAAATGATCCTTGAATATTTGAATTCCTTGAATGCCCAATCAAAATATTCTTTATTGAATTCTTGAATGATTGAATTTCTTGGATATCTTTTTCTTGTCCTCATGATGTGAAAATGAGGTGCCTAGGCTTCCTTTTATGTTATTTTTTAGATGTGAAGAAAAAGCAAGTTGACTAAGTCATCAAACTTCCAAATTTGTAATCCTAAGACAAAATTGGCCTTCGAGTTCAAAATCCTTAGTTAATAGGTTGACCTAGTATAGACTATGTTTCCTAGGTTCACCTATTTAAGAATGGGTTGACCTGGGTCAACTTATTCTAGGGTTGGCCCAAAATGAACTAACCCTAAGGTCACAGATGAAATACAGATAAAAATACAAGATGTCAAAAAAAAATAGGAGGAAGGTCACTAAATTCATCCGTGGGCCATAAGGTAACTACATGATGAGAGCTAAAAGGTCTTAAATTATGGGTGATTCTACTTTAAGAAGATACAAACCCTAGGATTAGGAATAAACTAATGGATAAAAATATGGATAAATTGGTAATTGAAGAGGAAGTGGATGTAAATAATCATGGAAAGATTAGAAGTAAAAATGGTGATTTTAAGGGAACTTGTTTCAAATATGAAAATTATGGTCATATGAATTTATAATTTTGTTTTGGTTCAAGCAAAGGAAAACATAACCTAGTGGCATACGAGGAATAAGATGAAAGAGTGAACTTGTTGAAAAATGAGTTGACCATATAATGAGAGAGTCTCTAATTTTTAGAAGAGTTATGTTAAGTAAGAAGGAATTGAAAACTTGGAAGATGAGCCAATTGTTTTGGATTTTTTACAAGTCTAATGAAAAATGTTGCAAACTTTTTTATGAGGAAATGATATAGAATTTGGGACTGGGAAGACTTAATCATCCTTTACCTTATGGGATAAATTGGTTTCAATATGATCATATGGTTGAAGTGAAAAAATATTGAGTTAATTTTAACAATGGATCATATTGAGACAAGATATTATTTTATGTGGTTTAGAGTGCATGCCATATTTTTGTGGTTATACCTTGGCAATATGATGTTGGATCTATTCATGGTTAATAACGAAATGTTGGTTCTATCATCAAAGATAAAAGAAGACTTTTTCCAACTTTGAGACAACTAAAACATATTATTTCTCCATTTATCCATTTCCTGTAACTTCCTTTGAAATGTATTTTGATGCATTTCTCTAGAATGTGTCCATATTAGATCCATAATAGTGATAACTATACCATGTATTGTAATCCCAATTGTAGGAATTTCCATTCCTTGATGTATATGTTTGTTTCTCAAGTATCCAATTTGACATTTTCTTGAATCTTCCCTCATGAGATCTATGTCCATACTTTTAATAGTTGTAACAATGACCTTGGAATCCAGACACATTTCTAGTTGAATCATTTTTCTTTGATTTTCATTCATGTGTTTGGTGTCTTTCTTTCTTGTAATCAAAAGAATTTCCATTTACTTCAAGTTTAGGAGTTTTCATACCATTTTTTCCTCTACAAATGTTGGTTTTGTGACCAATTTTCCCACAGTAATGACATGCAAGTTTGTCTTTGGATTTTGCATTCTTCTTTTCTCCACTTTTGGATGATTCTCCTTCTTTAGTAGATGAAGATTATTTGTTGTATCCAAGTCCAGAGGTGTCTTTTGTTCTAGGTGACCCAAAAATTCTTCAAATTGTTTAATTACTTCATTTGGTTTATTCAATCTCTCCATAAGTTCCTTTTCATTCTTTAACACTTTTCAATTTCTCATTTTATAACCTTAGATTTGTGATTTCCAAATCCTTTCTATTTTCTTCTTGATTTGCAATTACTAATTGATATCGTATCCATCTGATTATTTGTAATATTGTGTACTTCAAATTATCTCTCTTCAAGTTTGGTAGCCATCTATCTTTTATCTTCTTCAACTATGATCTTTTCTTCCACTGCTTTCTTCTTTTGTTGTATTGCTTCACATAGTGTAACTAATTAAATTTCTTGTTTTGTCTTGAGATCGTTTGCTTCTTTTGATAGTACATTGTTCTTCTCTAGTAATTTTATCAATGCTTCATCATTATTACCTACCTTTCTACTATCAAGAAGTCCTTTTGTGTCAACTTCTTTGTATTGAATGCCATTTTTTAATAGCTATTTATGTCCTTCATTTCAGGGTATTCTTTAACTCTTCTTTTATCACTTCTAATTGTTGCAATATGATATGGATTTCAATCATCTAGTTCTCAATGATTTTTCTCATCTTATACACTTCCATCGTCATGATTTGATACTCTCAAGTTGTTAGTCTTCCTAATAAGAGAAATGAGCTCTAATACCAATTGTTGGAATGAATTAATGGGAAACAAGGTACTAAAAGGGGGGAGTGA
Organism: Cupressus sempervirens; assembly: GCA_028749045.1. NCBI lineage: Eukaryota > Viridiplantae > Streptophyta > Pinopsida > Cupressales > Cupressaceae > Cupressus > Cupressus sempervirens. The sequence goes on from CM053793.1 coordinate 639,296,919, forward strand.
ATCAAGCTCTTATACTTTTGACTTCAAAACCAATTTAATGAAATTCAAACCTAATGCATCTCATATAATAGATCTAATGTTAAAAATATAATTCTTAAACATAAAAGAAATAAATCATGTCCATGAAATATTTCAACACATAACACAATGGTTTGGTAACCCAAAAACACTTCAATACAATGATGACTATGTAATATTGCCTTGTAAATGACTAAGTGTTTGGACACTAATAGACAACATATGCTTAGAGATAAAGAGGATCTATGCATGTATGTAGTCATAAATGTCTTGGTACCAAGGAGAACTAGGACCAACAATTTCACACACAAAATCTATTTGAGAGAGTTCCAATACAAGGAGAAAGAGTTTCTCTACTAAGAACTTACAACTATCAATATTTTGCAGCATGTCTATTCAAGCAATTTTGGCCATGGCATCAACTTGTTTATTTTTTAGTGATTCTAAAAAAATGGATTTTAGAAGATTTTTCTTTTTCTTGTGGGGAAGAAAGTTATCATCTTTAGTTTCACAGTCATCATGAATTTATCGGATGACTAACTAGGAATCACCATACACTTAATGTTACATGTTCTATTGTATTGCTAATTTCAATCTTATGATAAGGACCTCATATTCTATTATATAGTTTGTACATTCAAATGATATTTGGTATGATTTGGGAATCACCTCTCCTTGAGGTATGAAAAAATGGCAATGTCTCTTGAACTATTTATTGTGTGTGAGGCATCAAAATATAGGTGTCATTTTTTAGCTACTTGTATGTTAAATATGGCTTCATCATGAAAAATAAAAATATATTGGATCATAATCTTCTACAAGTTCTTATGCTAATTTATTAGCTATCACTTGTCCTTTGATTACTTTTTTGTCTACATAATCAATGTTGAAATCATCAAGGACCATTACCCATTTAGCTAAGAAACCTATGAGAGAGACTTTACTTAGAAGATACTTTAATGCGTCAATATGTAACATGATCATGGTTTTTTAATGGAGCATGTAATGTCTTAGTTTATTGAGTTGCGAAGACCATAATGAGGTTGTTAACATGAATGTTGATGGTATTCCTTTGGGAGAGTATCCTAAGAATTGGATAGATGGATAACATGGTTGACATATTGTATTCATGACTATGTTTGTCATTGATGTTGACATAGTAATGTTTTTATGAAGACTGATAGAGTAGCAAATAGAGAATGAGGTCATATGGAATATGTATTGATTGTCAAGTTAAGTGTAGTTAAGGATATATTCCACATTATATCCTGATGAACTGGATAAATACACATACAAATATTCGAAGACATGTGGAAGCTATGCTTGATTTATAGAAGACATTAAGAAGATAGAGTATATGGTAAGTGGTTTCTCATGATTAATTTGTATCTCTTAAGTGGGATGTAATCATGATGAGCAGAATTAGATTGTGATAGAAGATATATTGATGATGGCAAATGTGATTGTGCAAGGTCAGAGGTCATACATGTGACAAGTTGTAAAGAATGTGAACTGACAATGTTGTGTAATTGTAAAATGATTGTTTATCTTAGAGAGGTCCTATTATATTTAATTGAGAAAGCCTCAAGGTTGACTCAAGGCTTTATTTTGAGGACGTGGTATAAAGGAAGTTTATTTTCTTTGTTGAGAAGTATATAATCAAGTGTGTTATATTTGAAGTATTTGGCAAATGTGAGTAAGTGGTCCAAGGGATTATTGGATGTGAATTTGGTGATCTAGTACCAAGATCAAAAGAGGTTTGGTTCAGTCAAGATGATAGAGAAAGATCTAAGATCATTTCATTTCTATTATTCTTCAAGGGATAATAAAAATATTAGCTAGAAATTGAGTTCAGTGATCTTACCCCTAAAACTATTTGGATAGTGGGTCCTACCTTCAACAACTTGTAACAAGGTTGGGAAAAATCCTATCAAGATTGACAGAACTTCTAATAGGGTTAGAATCTCTTAACAGGGATTCAAAGTCTCCTAATAGGGACTAATATGTATTTAATATATTTCATTGGATCCTAATAGATTCCATCCTCTTACAAGGAACTTTTATATGAGTACATCATTTTGTGGGTATCATCCTCACTAGGGCTTTCCCTTTGATCAAGGGTTTCCCTAGTTAACATATCTAGTGATATTGTGTATGTGTATGTTCTTATAGTTGCTAATTATATTGTTCACATGGTTAAGGATTAATGAGGTTGATAAGTGTTTTAATACTTGGATAATTGATTCACCAACGCCCCCTCCCCCACTCTCAATTATCTTGGTGGAATTTACTTTCTAACAATTGGTATTAGAGCATCATGTCCTTGAAAAAAAGCATAATAGCTTAAGGAGATCAATGGTGGGTCACTTTAGAAAAGAAGGTCTTAAATTTGATGGAGTAAACTATTAAAACTAGAAGGAGAAGATGAATGCTCATTCTATGTGTGGGTCAAGGGTATTGGTTGATGACAAAGGCTAAAAAGAAGATTGTGGAATAAAAAAAAACTTGAGGAATGTAGGTAAGCTTAAAGAGATTTATTTATGTGTAATATGCTTGTCTGAGAAACATTATTGTTAGCTCTTCCTAAGAATGAATACAGTTAGGTAAAATCATTAGAGACATCTCATGAAATTTGGATGGCCTTAGAATCTAATTTTGAAGGTTAGAAGAATACTAAAAGAATCAGACTATAGAATTGGGTATGTTTGTTTCAAGATACTAAAATGATGGAAGATGAACCTATGAGAAGCTATATTGGTAGAATATCGGATATTTTTATAGGAATCAAGTCTTTTTAGGTATCTAAAGATGAAGATGATATTATGTGGAAGATTTTGAAAACTTTGACACTGTCATTCAAACAAACAACACATAGGATTGAGCAAGTGATACCTTGCACTGAGAAGTTTACCATAGAGACTTTACTTGGAATATTAGAAGCAGTAGAAGTGAGCTCAAATAATTTTAGATAATTCCCCATAGTGGAAACATCTTTTGGTAGATTAAGTGTTTTTCCTTCTATATCTACATGTGCAAGCACCAATGGAGACTATGCTAGTAGTAGTAGATCTAGATGTGAGGAGGATAGAAGATTTGAAGAAGGAATTACCTTACTTGAAAGAAGACAACCAAATGGTAAGAGAATTTTTAAATGATGGACTTGCAATGAATTTGGTCATTATGCTTCCAAGTGTCCTAAAAGATAGAAAAATTATAAGAAGAATTTCTAGCCTAGAAGACCTATAGATTGTTTGTATGTAAATGAAGGTGATGAGTTTGAGGAGAGAGTTTAGAGTGAAAGTGATGATGAATTAGGATTTGTGTCTATAAAAGAATAAAATCTTGGAGAAGAAATTGGAGAAGGAAAAGCCTTAGTTTCATAAGGTTAAAATAAATCTAATTGTATTATAGATAGTAGATGTTCACAACATCATATGACTGGAGACATGAATAAGTTTTTTAAGTTTAGTAATCATGATAGAGGAATTGCCAGAGTTGGAAACAATGTAGCCTATCATATCAAGGGAATAGTATATATTACTCTTGATGGAAAGACTAATACTAATGATATTTATTTCATTGATGGATTAAAGCATAACATATTGAGTGTTGGATAGTTGGTTGATAAATCTTATCAGCTGCAATTCAAAGAGAAGACATGTATTATCAAGGATAGAGATGGTCAGTTGATTGAAACTGGTACAAGATTCAGAGGTAATGTGTTTCAATTGAACCCTACAGAGATGACTTTTTTGGTTGCAAAGGTGGATAATAATTGGTTATGGCATAGAAGATTTTGTCATATAAGCTTTGATAACATTGTGAAGGGTAGTAGTATATTTGATGTTAAAGATCTACCTAGAATTGTGAAACCTACTAATGTTGTTTGCAAAGAATGTATTATGGCTAAGAAGTAGAAAGTTTATTTTCCTAACAAGAATTTCACTACCACAAAAAAATAAGAGATTATTCATACAAATCTGAGTGGTCCTACGAGAACAAGATGATTTTATAGTGAAAGGTACTTTATGATTTTTGTTGATGATTTCACTAGAATGATGTGGGTAGCATTTCTTAAAGAAAATTTTGAGGCATTTGAAAAGTTTAAGTTGTTCAAGAATAGAGCTGGGAATGAATCTATTGTAAAGATAAAATGTTTGAGATCAGATAGAGGTAGAGAAATTACTTCAAGAGAGTTAGTTTAACATCTTTTGTGAAGAAAATAGTATTAAGAGACAACTATCAAAACCTAAGACTCCTAAGCAAAATGAGATTGTTGAAAGAAGAAATAGGGTTGTAATAGAAGTAGAAAGAGCCATTATTTTTTAGAATGATGTATCTAAGACATTTTGGAGAGAAGAAGTTAACATATTAGTGTACACCATGAATAGAGTGTAGATTAAAAAAGGTAGAAACAAGACTCCCTATCAATTATGGTTTCGACATGCACCTTTAGTAATATATTTTAGAATTTTTAGAAGCAAGTGTTACATAAAGAGAGATGATGATATTGGTAATTTTGATGCAAGAAGTGATGAAGGTATGCTCTTTGTTTATTCATTGAAAATAAAAGATTATAGATGTTTTAATCGCAAAACTAAGACAATTATTGAGTGTGCAAATGTGAAAGTGGATGAATGCTTTTGAGTTAAAGAGAGAATGTTGGATTATATTTCTGATGAAGAAGAAGATAATCCTAAACTTGTTGGAGAGAATATTGAATTTTTATTTAAGACTAACAATTATTCACAGGATGATGTTAAAATTGTTGAGCATAGAGAAGAACCAAGATCTGAACCTTGAGAAGAAGTAAGAGTTGAAACATCACCACCTACACAGAACAAGAATTTGACAAACAATCACCATACTGATCAGATTATTGTAAGAAAAGACAAAGGATTTATGAAATGAAATATAGTACATGAAGAATTATTTCTGATTTCTCAAGTTGACCCAAAGAGTGCAGATTAGTCATGCAAGCATGATCATTGGATTCAATCAATGAAAGAATAACTAGATCAGATTGTGAAGAATGAGACTTGGGATTTGGTTCCTAGACCTAAAGAAAAGAATGTTATAGGAACTAAATGGATTTTTAGAAATTAGATGAATGAAAAAGGTGAGGTTGCGAGGAATAAAGAAATATTGGTATGCAAAGGATATTCATGGTAAGAAGGCATAAACTATGAGGAAATATTTTCCCCTACTGCCAGACTTGAAGCAATAAGAATGTTCTTAGCTTATGCAGCAAGTAAGAAGATTGAAGAAAGCATTGTGTGCTCTAAAGCAAGCACTTAGGACTAGAACCCAGTATGCAAAATTTGACAAATATGTGGAAAATTTGGTATTTGCTAAAGGTAAAACAGATAGAAATTTATATTTGAAAGAAAGAAATTGAGAATAAATTTTCATTCATTGTAATATTTTTGAATGACATAATCTTTGGAGGTAATGATGAAGCAAGTGATAAATTTGTCGATGAGATGAAGAATGAATTTGATATAAGTTTGGTTGGTGAGATGAAATATTTCTTAGGTCTATAGATTGTACAAATAGTGATGGTATTTTCTTATCACAAGCTAAGCAATTGAAACACTTGTTGAAAATATTTGGATTAGAAATTTGTAAGCATGTTGGTACACCAACTATGATAATTGGCCACAAGTTATCTAGCAAAGATGAGACACCTACTATTGAGAAAAAAAAGTATAAATCTATGATTGGAGGTTTGCAATATCTAACTCACACTAGACCAAATATAGATAATATAGTTGGGATAGTAAAAATATTTGAAGTTGATCCTAAGGAATCACATTTTGCAACAATAAAGATAATATTGATATATTTGAAGGGTACAGCTGATTTTGGACTATGGTATGATAGATCAAGTGATTTTACTTTGTGTCCATATACTGATGTAGATTGGGCATGCAGTATGAATGATAAAAGGAGCACTAGAGGTGGAGAATTTTTCCTTGCAAGAAGATTGGTTTATTGGTTGAGAAAGAAACAAGATTGCATTTCACAAAGTATAGAAGAAGTAGAGTATGTATTAGTAGCAAAAAATTATAATCAGGTCATGTGGATGAAGTAGATGTTGAAGGAAATTGGAATAGAGTTTTTATAACTTGTTATCATACATTTTGATAACACAAGTAGAGTATGTATAATAATCTTATGTTGCATTATAAGACTAAGAATATATCTATTGAGTATCATGTCTTGAGAGATAAATTTACTGACAAAGAGATCAGATTAGAATATGTAAGTACAAAAGAGTAGATCTCATATATCTTTACAAAACCTTTGCCTAAAGATATATTTGAATATTTGTGAGTTATGTTTAGGGTTATGCTCCTACCTACTTCTGAGTAGATGATGTAGAAAGTGAATTAATCTAGTGGTACATAGCACTATTATTTATTTGAACTAAATGTTGATGCTTACTATATGGGGGAGTACCTCTAATGAGCATATTTATCAAGTATTCTTGGTGGTTGTTATTGAATAGTGTCTTTGGACACTTGAGTTGATTGAATATTTTGAGAAGATGATTGAAATAATGAATCCTTTGTCATTAATTTCAATGGGGGAGAAGTATACATGAAAAATATCTCCTATGTGTGGGGGGAATGATTGTCAATAAGAAGAAATATTGAATCATATCAATAGGGTAGAAGTATGAACACTAATGAAAATCCATGTAAGAATGAGAGTTGTTCATGAGAGTTAGAATATGAACAACTGATCTCAGTCCTAAGAATGAGAAAAAAAAATAGAGAAGTGTTCCAGTGAGCTTTAGATCTGATTGATGAAGAGGATTTAAAAAGAAGAAAATAGTAGTAACAGGAATAGAGTTCAATTTTCTATTTTTGGAACTTAGATGTTTTTCATATATGTTGCCATCAATGCCAAAGGGGAAGATTTTTAGCATGAATACTAATGGTATTCCTTTGGGGGAGTATCCTAAGAATTGGATAGATGGATAGTATGACTAACATGTTGCATGCATGACTGTGTTTATCATTGATGTCAACATAGTATTGTTTATGTGAAGATTGGAAGAGTAGAAGATATAAGAGAACAAGGTTGTATGGACTGTGTAATTATTATTAGGTCAAGTGAAGTTAAGGATGTATTTTACACTATATCTCAGTGATGAAGTGGACAAGTGCACATAGAGAGAGTCAAAGACATGCAAAAGATATGCTTGATTTATAGAAGACATTAAGCAGACAAAGTATCTGATAAGTGGTTTTGTTGAGATAATGGGTGTTGCATGCATTGCATAATATTGTTATATTGTATTATTTTATTTTATTATGTAATGTTGTATCTAGGAGCACCTACATGGATGTGCAACATGTATAAATTCCCTTGGGATATACTTGATGAGTTATATTGTAACATTGTGATAATATTTCATGTAGTTATTTAATATTGGGAAAAATAATTAAAATTTCAATATTAAATATGGGGTCAGTGGGTTAGGTAGCACATGGTTTATGTAATACCACTTAGTGGTTTTGTGGGACTTACTACTATATAAGAAGCCACAAGGGTAGTTGTTGGTGTGACAAGACAGAAGAGAAAAAAAGAAAGGTTGTGTAGGACAAGGCTTGATAGGTTAGCCAAGGGAGCATTTGTGAAGGTTGGAAGCATGGCATGGGATGTGTGGGTTCATGCTTGTTCACATAGTTTGCTTGGTTGTGGCTATGGCTTTGAAGACTTCCATGGTTGTATTGCAATGGTGTTTTTGTTGAATAATACATGGTGATGGATTCTTTTGGAGGCTGGGTTTTTCCCTCAATGAGGGTTTCCTAGGGTATATCTCGTGTCATAATTTTGTGGGTATGTTCTCTATTCTCTTACATGTGGATTTTAAGTACATATTTATTTTAGATCTATTATAGGTTATGTGGAAATAGTTATATTATTTCTTGCAAGTTTCTTGACAAGTGGTATCAGAGTTATGATTTTATTGTTGTGACCCTAGATTGAATCCATGGTAATGCATGAGATGATAAAAGAAAGGGCAAAATATATGAGTTGTTTATTCCAGATCTAATGATTTTGGGTTTGCTGTTATGATGGGATGTTGGTAGATTTTTGGCATGTGAAACTGTTGGACAAAAGAATTTTTTGGATGTTTCATTTAAATGAGGTTTTTTAGGGTGTACCTTGTAGAAATGACCTCCTAAGAAAAACTAAACCTCACCATTGGATTCGAGTTGATGTTTCCATAAATTTTGATATATAATTTGCCCTAGTTTGGCCATGTTCAGAGGAAATGAAAAAAATTTTTAGTTTCAGCCCATGATGGCCGTTAAATTTAATCCTATCAGAATTTTTGTCCAAAAAAAAAAATCATATTGAAAATGGTAAAAAAACTATCTTAGTAAAATGGCCATTACTTTCTCTCATGATATCAGATTTTAGACTTATTATAGGCATTAGAAAGCTAATTCTGAGCACTACAACTTGGTATAGGTTTGGTTTATGATTTTTACACTTTGTTAGGTTTTAAGAGCTCAAAAGTTAGATGTTATTTATTTTGAGCAAAAATCAGGACATAAATTGGGCATACAAAATCAAATTTTTGACTTCAACTAGTTAGCATGATGCAACGAAGGATAGAGAAAATTAGGGCCAATGGCACACCCAGCTCTCTGAACCACCCTGCAAGAGTTAACACAACAGAAGAAACCACAAAGAACAACAACCAAAGGAGGAAGAAGATTAAAATACTATTATTGATTCATCAAAATATATTCATACATGCCCATTTGTAAGGCCTTTTGGGTTATAGCCAGATACAAAATACATTCACATTCAAAGACCCAACTGTGAATTCGCACTTTCCTGTTATGCTCTGCAATCCCCTCCAAAAAATCTTAATTGCTCTTGATCCTAGCCTAAACACTCTATTTATACTAGAAAAAATGGCTTATAGATCATTCTAGAACATGGATAAGCCATAAGTTAGCTCTCAGCAAAAATTAAATAAAAATAAACCTAAAATTAAATGTACAAGTCGGCTTGCATCAACAATTAACTGTCCTAAAATCGATGTCTGAGAAATATCATGATATCTCCTAGCTCCAATTGAGTTAGAACTCATTCTTTGAATTTTGGGTATATATCTAGGTCCTCTACAACCCCTTAAGTGTGAAAATTCGTATTCATCAAATAACAATGCACATCTATTCTGAAAGTTGAGAACAGAAAACTGTCACATAGAACTGCCAGAAATTGATGTTCCAGGAGAATTGTCATAACTCCCAACCTATAAGGAGTTAGAACTTATGCCTTGGATCATAGATATTAATCTAGGTCCTCTTCAATTTCTAAAGTCTATAGCCTCTCATTCATTTTTTAATATTTTTTACATGGTCTACAACAGGCACCCAAAAACTAGAAAACATAGTTTCAGCAAAACATAGTTTCATTAGTAAGATAAAAACTAAAAACATGCAGTATAGTAGTGCAACCCAGGATGCTCCTACATTAGAAAACTAGGATTGGAAGAAATGATTATCCTAAATCATTGAGATGAAACAACCTAAGCTAAATCCAACTCAGACTGAGAAATCAATGAAGCATCTTCCATAGGTTTGTTTTCCATTTCACCAGATAGTCATAGTAATCTTTTCCTCTTGTGCTCTTACCAATTCTCTGATCCAATATCTATTCAACTTCTTCAATCTAATTCTTAGGATATTCCACTAATATAGAAATGTCATCATCTAACTCATGATACTTATACAAATCAGTAATATTGAATATAGGAGATATATCCATGTCATCAGGTAACTCAACTTCATAAACATTTCTAGTATCAAACTTCTTCAAGATCTTACAAGATCCAAACTTCTTCATCTTTAGCTTACTGTATGTTCCAATTGGAAATATTCCTTTCTTTAAATAAATCATCACCTCATCACTAACTTGAAAATCATGATGTCTTCTAGACTGATCAACATTCTCCTTATACTTCTGATTAATTTGTTCTATCCTCAACTTCACTTCCTTATGTAAAGACTCCATAAAATCAGAAAATTCTTCTCTTGCAACACTTCTCTTTTCTTCACCAACAATATTTCTCAAATTTGATACTCGTCTAGGCTTCATTCCAGTAACAATCTAAAAAGGTGTCTTCCCTATACTCCTATGCACAGAATTAGTATATGCAAATTCAGCTTGTGCCAATACCATCTCCCAATTACTTGGCTTATTCCCAACTAAACATCTCAACAAATTACCCAAGCTTCTATTCACAACCTCTATCTATCCATCTATCTATGGATGGAATGTAGAATTAAAATTCAACTCAGTACCCATTTTCTTCTACAAAATCTTCCAAAAATAACCAACAAACTTACTGTCTCTATCAGAAATAATACTTCTTGGTGTTAGTGTAGTTTTTTATTTTTCCTATTTTGCTAGGTTTTTCCTACACTTTTAATAATCTTGCTTAGGTTAATAAAGCATGTCTTATTAGGTGAATGGTTGTGAGGTGTCACCTTCCTACATGTGAGCATCCATTAGCTATCTTGAGAAGATACTTTGCTATCTTTAGTCTGATAGATGGTTGCTCCTCATTGGTTAGTGTTACCACCTCCTCCCTCTTCCTAACCTATATAAGCATGCTACCTGGCTTGTATTTGCATCTCTTGTTTTTGCATCCTCTTAATGCTATTTTGCTTCTAGTATTTGCATTACTCTCTTGGAGACTAACTCTATGATGCTATTTTGATTTTGTATCATTTGCATTCATAGTTTAGATATTTATTCTTTGCACTAGTTTTCTGGATTATTAATCTTATCAGATTCTAACATGGTATCAGAGCTTTTCTATGTGCAAGAGTAGATTTTAGTTTCCGTATTTAAGAGATTTGGGGGGGCTAATAAACTTTATTATAGTTTTTTGAAAAATGAAGTATGCTCTTCTCTTGCATCTTTGGATGATCCTGAGAATCAAAAAAGTTTTGACAAAATAATTTTTTCTCTAGGGTTTCAATCTCAAATTTGACAACCAACTTGCATATTTGGAGTTTTCAATTAGTATTGCAGGTTCCAGCATACCATTGATGGACTTAAGAAGCTGATCCAGCATTTGCATATCATATTTTGGTTGCTGGGGTCATTTTTTTATTTTTGGAGCCATTTTTTACTGTTAAAGGCGTCCAATTTACACTACAGCAGCATCTTCTGTACATCAAAAAGAAAAGCACTTTTTGGGTTTTGTTCGCAGCCTCAAAAAACTATCTGGGTATCTTTTAGATTTTGCATGCAAGCTGTATATTTTTCAGAATCGAGCATGAAAGGCTATAGCCATACCCCTCTCCATTGGCAGTCGCAGATTTGAACGCAGTTTTCAAATGTCTCATTCTTGCTCATACGGACTCTAATTTTGATGATTCTTGTTATGAACTTGGCTATTTTTTTGTGCTCTATCCATTAGTGGAGTTGTTCTTTGATTTTCATGCATGAATTCTTCAAAAATTGCAGATTCTCAGCTGTGACTGTGCACAGTTCTCGTTTTGGAAACTTCGGAGGATCATAACTTTCTCATACGACCTCGTATCGAGGCAATTCTTGTTTTGAAAGTGCATGATTTTTCAAGTAGATCGCAATGGTACTATTTTTTTCCTTGATTATTGTGCCCAAGTTTCACTTTTAACATATGCTCTTCATGAGGAGGCCCTATCAATTTTTCTTCCATAACTTGAGCATACAGACATATTTTTTCAATCTGAAAAATGCATCAGAAAGTTGGTTTTGAGATGGAGATGATGGTACAAGTTTTTTTAATTTTTGCTGCAGTCTGGTTGTCTGTTTTGGCAGTCAAAGCCAGATGTTCTATTTTGTCTTCTGGGAGCCATATCTCGCTCATTCGGACTCTTTTCTGGGCTCGCCAGATATCGTTGGAAAGCTGGTTATGTGAGTTATTCAGTTGCAGAGGTCTTTTATCCAGATTTTTCTCCAGGTTCTTTCTCCTTCGAGTTTTTCACTTTCACACTCTAGCGAATTACTTGGATTCTACAGGTCCTGGAATCTCTTCTTCTGTTCTTTTGGATCACTCTTCTTTCTGACTTCTGAGCATTGTATGCTTCTATTTTGTTGCATTCCTTTTTCTGTAAATGCACTGAGATAAAGTGTCTGCTTTTGCATATCTGGGATCTTGTACACCTTGTGTTTGTTTGTACTCGCACTCAGTTATAAAATGCCATGGGGGGTCATGATGTTTTGCCATTTTGTGCTCATCCACCTTTGTCAAGTGAATTTTTCTTCCACGACATTAGCCCATGCAGTGTGTCAGTGAAACTGCCCTTTATCTTGTGCTTGTACTTCTATTGCACTATTGGTGTTCCTGATTCTTCTTCTTGCAGATGTTTTTGGCATTGCATTTCAGTGTTCCTGTCACCCCTCTCCCTATTTAGCATTATGGGGGGGTTCACCTATTGGCTCTATTGCTTCTTTGGTTCGGTTGAGTGATCTACGTATTCATTTTTTGTTCCCATGTACTAGGTGGATGCAGTGGCTAGGCACCTATGCATTTCGGTGAGATGGTTCATCTACTATATAGACACTCATTCATTCCTACCTTTGGAGGTCACCTCTTTGATTGATCAGCTCTTCAGACTTTGTCTTCTCTACCTGGTTATGCACTATTTCAATGGGGGTTCCAGCAGTTTCTTATGATAGTGTTTGCAGCTTCATGCTTCGGAGATGCTTCATGCTCTTTTTTGTTCCTCTCTTTGGGACATTTCCTAGATTGGAGGCTTAGTTTCCTTCATCTAGTTCTTTTCTTGTATTGGGTACCTGATCAGGCCTTGTTGCCGGGACCCATTTTCCTGCTTTCATAGCTTTGCTAGGTTAGCATCCACCTAAGCTTTGCTTATGGGGGGGTGTTAATGTAGTTTTTTTTATTTTTCCTATTTTGCTAGGTTTTTCCTACACTTTTAATAATCTCGCTTAGGTTAATAAAGCATATCTTATTAGGTGAATGGTTGTGAGGTGTCACCTTCCTACATGTGAGCATCCATTAGCTATCTTGGGAAGATACTTTTCTATCTTTAGTCCGATAGATGGTTGCTCCTCATTGGTTGGTGTTGCCACCTCCTCCCTCTTCCTAGCCTATATAAGCATGCTACCTGGGTTGTATTTACATCTCTTGTTTTTGCATCCTCTTAATGCTATTTTTCTTCCAGCATTTGCATTACTCTCTTGGAGACTAACTCTATGATGCTATTTTGATTTTGTATCATTTGCATTCATAGTTTAGATATTTATTCTTTGCACTAGTTTTCTAGGTTATTAATCTTATCAGATTCTAACACTTGGTAATCCATGCAATCTCACAATCTCTTTGAAGAAAAGTTCAAAAACATTATTAGCATATGATGTCTTCTTACATGGTATGAAATGAGCCATCTTAGAAAATCTGTCCACCACAACAAATATAGAATCATACCCCTTCACTATCTTAGGTGATCCAAGAACAAAATCCATACTGCTGTCACTCCAAGGTTTCTTAGGAATAGTAATAGGTTTATACAAACTAGTATTTTGACTCACTCCTTTTACAACTTGAAAAACTTCACAACTCTTTACAAATTTTTAAACATCCTTATACATTTGTGGCCAATAATACTTCTCTTTCAACAAACTCAATGTCTTATCAATTCTAAAATATCTAGCTAATCCATCACTATGCTTTTCCTTAATCAAATTCAACCTAATAGAACTTCTAGGTATACACAACTGAATACCTTTGAATAACATATCTTATTGAATAAAATACTCATCATACTTACTTATGTGATTTATTAGATTCAATGCTTTGCGCTCTCTCAATGCCTCAGAAAAATCAGGATCAACATCATACAAGTATTTCATTTCATCAAAACCAATAACTTCAACATTCATTTCTGTCAACAAAGAATGTCTTCTACTCAATGCATCAACAACTTTGTAACTCCACTCTTATGCTTCATTACAAATGTAAAATTCTGCAAATACTCAACCCACTTTATATGTCTCTAATTTAATTTATGTTGACTTCCCAAGTATTGTAAAGCTTTATGATTAGTATACAACACAAACTCCTTAGGAATCAAATAATGTCTCCACTTCTTCAATGCTTGAACAATAGCATAAAATTCTTGATCATACACAAAATACTTTCTTTTAGTATCATTTAACTTTTCATTAAAGAAAGCAATAGGCTTACCTTCTTGACTTAATACAACTTTGATTGCATTACCACTTGCATCACATTCAAGTTGAAATACCTTGTTGAAATTAGGCAAAGCCAATATAGGTAGTCAAGCAACCTGTTGTTTTAAAGTCTCAAATCTCTTATCAACTCCATGTGTCCACTTGAATTCCTTTTTATCTCCTCTCATTGTCTCAGTCATATCATTACATTCTTTATGAACTTTCTGTAGAAACTAGCCAATTAATAAAATTATCTTACCTCACCCACATTCTTAGGTGTAGGCCATTCCAAAATTTCTTTAACCTTCTCAAGATCCATCTTCAATTCATCAGCTGAAATCAAAAATCCCAAATACACAATCTCTTCTTGCATAAAAGAATACTTTTTCAAATTGATTATCCAACTCCAGCACCCACATTTGGCTTCTGCATCTAGCTTCAACTCCTGCATCTAGATCCTATGTCTGGCTTCTCCTCTTGCATCTAGCTTTAATGTGGTAGCTCCAGCTTTTGGTCTTGATGTGGTTTTTGCTACGGCTTCTACTATTTTTTATGCTAGGGCTTCTCTTATTCTTGGTGGGGATATTCATTCCTTAGGAGGTATGGGCAGTTTAACCATTTCCTATGCTGATGTCGCTGCCTATGAGGCTAGTCTTGGTGGTTAGGCTATGTGTCCAGGGACTTGTGTTGTTCCTATTATAGAAAGTAACCCTGTGATTATTCTTGACTCTGATATTGTTAATGAGATTTCTACTCAAGTGGATGACTACTCTACTTTTGCCATATTTCATTTTAGGGGTTTTTGGCCCTCTCTATCAAATCTGCATGCTTGGATTTCCAAATTTTAGAAGCCTTTAGTTTTAGGTATTGTCTAGATTTTCCCTGTGGCAAAGGGCTTTTTGATTGTGAAATTTACTTCTATGGAGTATTGAAATGCCATCCTAAGGGATGGTTTCTCTTGGGAGGAGAGGTTCCCCTTAATGGCTAAACCATGGTATGCAGGTTTTGATCCATCTACTACATCATTTAACAAGATTCCTTTCTAGGTAAGGTTTCCTAACCTTCCCATTCACTTTTGGTTCAAGTCAGTTCCAGAGGCCATGGGCGATGTCCTAGGGGTTTTTTTGTTGGTTGACTCTGCATCTTGCAATGTGTTTTGAACAACATATGCATGCATCCTTGTGGAGATAGATGTATCTAAGGGGCTCCCAGAAATGATTAAAATGGTCCCTCCTAATGGCTCTTGGAATTGGCTTCTTGATTATGAGGGAATCCCATTCAGATGTTAGATATGCCAAAAGATTGGCCACCTCATAGCGAGATGCTCCACTAGAAAGGTTAGGTCGAATAAGTCACCTTCTTAGTGGAAGGGGGTTTTGGATGATCACTACTCTATTCAAAAATCTCCCTCTATTGGGGATGGGTTGGGTGTTTCTTCTCAAGATAATTTGTAGGTGGATTCTTCTGTTGTTCTGCATGTTTCCCCTACAGTGGTGGCTAATACTGTTGTCTCTTCTACCTGGTTGCTAGTCACCCTCTAGATTCTGCTATCCCAATTTCTAGTGTGGATTATGTTGCTATCTTTGTTAATCTATCCACTCTTTTAGCTCCTTTTGTGGTGGTAGCTAGTCCATCTCTCCTAGTTTTTGATATGGACTTAGCTACTATCTATATTATTCTTCCCACTCTTGGCATATTGATGGTGGTTTCACTTTCGGCTCCTTTTGTGGTGGTAGTTGGTCTATCTCTAGATTCTGTTGTCCCATTTTTTGGTGTTTCCAAGGTGACTCCTCCTGTGGTTCCTTTTCAAGGTGTTTTTGTTCTGTCTTAGGCTTCTATTATCACTTCCTCTTTTGTGGTCTTTTCCCTAGCTTCAAGGGTTTTAGGTTCTAGTTGTGATGGTACTGACTTTCAATGGCACAAGGTTAGTGGTTTGGTGGAGGATAGATGGACCACAGTAAAAGGAAAATAGATCAAGCCCTCCAATCCCTCTTTTGATATGGAATTATGATTCAAAAAGAAGGGGTCAAAAGGGAAATTCTGAAGTGGTTGTCCTTTTTTGGATCTCCTAGCTTTTTTCCTGTTATCCTCTGTAGTGTCCCCTGGCTCTTTTCGCTTGTAAGTTCTTTGTAGTGTGTCTCACCATGGGGTTTCAGGAGCTTAGTCAAAACCTATTTTTGTGGCTGTAGTGTTCTACTTTATACGTGGTTCCACCTTGGTCACCTTTTTTTGGTGACCTATTCCACCTTGAGATGTTGTTTTGTATAGGGTTATAAGAACCCTTCAAAACTTGTTAGGGGTTTCAGGTGCCAGTTCAAAACCTGTTTGTGTGGTTGATGAGTACTATGTTATTTGTGATGCCACCTTGGTCACTATATCGTATTGGGTGACCTATTCCACCTTTGGACTATAGTTTTCTTTGGTTTTTGTTTCTTTGAAAATTTCATGATTTGTAAAGGGTTTCAAACTCCCTTAAAAACCTATTTTCTTATCAAAAACTTTTCCCCTTTCAACCTCTGCAATACTTGTCTAATATGCTCAAGATGTTCTTCCTTAGTCTTGTTGAATATCATAATGTCATCCAAATAAACACTCACAAACCTACCCAAGAATCTTTTCAGAACTTCATTCATCAACCTCATGAAAGTACTAGGTGCATTGGTCAAACCAAAAGGCATAACCAACAATTCATACAAACCATCTTTTGTCTTGAAAGTAGTCTTTGATTAATCACTTTCTTTGATTATGATCTAATGATAGCCACTCTTCAAATCAATCTTGGTAAAATACTTTCCTCCACTCAAACAATCCATTATGTCATCCATCCTCAAGATAGGAAACTTATATTTCACTGTGATCTTGTTAAGGGCTCTAGAATCAATACGCATTCTCCATTCTCCATTCTTTTTACGTACTAATATAGCAGGTATAGCATATTGACTCAAGCTTTATTTGATCAAACCTTTCTACAATAACTCATGCACTTGTCTATTAAGTTATTCATTCTCTGTAGGTGTCAATCTATATGGTTCTTTGTTTGGAAAAATAGGTCTAGGAATTAGATCCATACAATGACTTATGCTTCTTATTGGAGGTAAACCATCAGGAATATCATCAGCAACAATGTCTTTATACTCATTCAATAATTTTGTAATATCTACTATCACTTTTTCATTACCAACTTTTCTTTCTTGGTCATTACTACCAACACTCGGTCCTCTAGGAACTATAGCAAAATAAACTTGATTCTTCTTTACTTCCTTTTCAAATTTCTTTCCATTAACCATGCAAACTTTTATTGCAGTAAAATTGACCTCATCTGGACTTTCAATCAAAGGAAATAATATTTGTTTCTTCCCATTTACCTAAAGAGTATATTGATTCAACCTTCCATCATGCACAACATATCTACCATATTGCCAAGCTCTACCCAACAAAATATGACAACAATCCATAGGCATAATATCATACAACACTTCATCAAAGTAATGTCCAATTTTGAACTTCACAAGGCATTGCTCACTTACCAATATCTTATGCTCATCTTTGATCCATGAAACATGATAGGGCTTGGGATGTTTCAGCCTCTACAATGTCAACTTTGTAACCAGCTCTTCTGATGCCAAATTTTTAGAACTCCCACTATCAATGATTACCTTATAGCATTTTCCAACCATCTTACATCTAATCTTGAAAAGACTTCTTCTAAGGACAGGTTCCTCATCACTTCCCTCATTACATAAAGTTCTTCTCACCATAAGATTTTCTCTAGCCTTAGGTCCACTTGGTGAACTCTCAATGTCTTCTTGAATCATAACATTTCTATTATTCTGCCCACTTTTAGAAGATCTACATTTAAAGGATCTATGCCCTTTTTTAGCACATCTGAAATAATTACCAAGAAAACCACCTCTAGTATAAAAATTACCTCTTCCTCAATAAGATCTAGTACCTCCTCAATATGGGCTACCACCTTTCCACTTGATCTTTTCTTTTTCATCATTCTTCCATTCATATTTGTCTTTATCCTACAAAAAACTTTTAGATCTACCACCTTGACCATAAGATCTACCTCTACCTCTCTAGAATCTACCACCTCTACCTCTTTGTCTTTGTTCATGCTTCTTTGCTAAGATCTCCTTAGCTTTCAAGTCATATTGATATGCTTCTTCCACACTTTCCAACTTCACAAAACTTATTTCATCTTGAATTCTAGATCTCAATCCATTTATGTACCTTGCAATTTTTTCAACATCATCATCCACATGTCTAGATCTGATGTCTAATCTATAGAATTCCTTGATATATTATTTTACAGTCATGTCCTTTTGTTCATCTTTGCCCATTGATCTTTAATTATTGATTCATAATCAGATTGGTGGCTTGGATTTGGGTTGTCTATGCCCTAAGTCACATGATTTTCTAATTTTTTTCTTCACGTAGATTGTTACCAGATATAGTCATGGTGGAGAATTGTGGTTGACTATTTTATGCTAACAGGTTGGACACTTTGAGAGTCAGATGCTTGGTTCATGGATGTGATCATGGTGCCATTGATTTTGACATGACATGATTGGATATACAGGTACTTCCTTGATGTTTATTGGCTTGAATTCTTGATTTGGTTGTGGTGGTATATCTTCTTGGTTGAGGATCATGGTTATTTGGTTTCTTTTGAGGAGCTCATGATGTGCACTTTGAGTTCTTTGATGGTTTGATGCCTTGGATGATTTTCATGGTTAGAGGATGGTTTTTCATCATGATTTCATAGATAGCTTGGATACATGGTCTAGTGGGAGCTTGTGATAGTGATGAGGTGATAGTGTAGGATTAGTTCCTGGTTTGGTTTGTATGTTCTTGGGTTTGGAGATATTGGTTTCACTTGGTACTAACACTTTGGTTGTGTGAGTGTAGACCTAGAGAATCTTCATGTAAGAGATGGATTTTATGATGCCATAAGTGACTTGGTACCATGGTTGAGTGGGAGTTCTTGGCATTGATATATTTATTGAGTGTTTGTAGATGTTGGAGGTTTTTCTTAGATTCTGTTGCTACAGAAGCATCTTTGATATTTGTATGGTGCACTTGGTTATCTTCATGATATGTGAAGATTGTTAGATCTTGAGGACTCATAGAGTTCTTGGTTATCTTCATAATGTGTGGAAATGATTCTTCATGGTATGTGGAGATGGTTTTCTTCATGGTATGTGGAGATGGTTGCATCTTGAGGACTAATGAGGTTCTTGGTAAAGGTGTGGTTTATGCTTTCATTTGAGATGTTATCCCTGGTGTGAGGATGGTTTCATTATTATGTCATGGTATACTCTTGATGCACATTTAGAGTATTGACATGTTATGGTATGTTCATATGGAACATGTTATCTCTTTGGTTGAGATGGTAAGATCATGTTGTCATGTTTATGTTCTTGAAGCCATGGTTGGAACTTTGACATTGATCTTGGTTTAGTTTCTTGGTATTGAGTACATTGATCATAAGCTAGATACTTCATGATATTGCTACATTGCATTTGGATTTGGCAAGGATTGATTGGTTATAGGTGCTCATAGATACTTAGACATGGTGGTGATACTGATTTCTGTTGGATTAGAGAAGTATTTGTTGGGATGGGTGATCGTTTCAGTAAGAAGTCTAAGGGGCATTCACCTGCAATGGACTCAAGAGGAGATTGTTCTTAGATGAGTCTTGGTTGGAAACTTGGATATCTTGATGAGCATTCTCATTCCCCACTCTTGGCCTACTTGGAAATTTTCTACTTGAGAGCTATAGCCCATTGTTTTTCTCGGGTGCATTATATTTATGCTTGTCTTTCATGGATATGGATCTTGAGCTCCAGTACATGAGCTAGTTCTGGAGGGTTCATTTGAGAGATGGTTTAGTATTGGTTATCTCCTTGTGCATATGTTGTTATGCTAGTTGAGTTTGGAAGATGGTTTTATATTGGGCATATTCCTTGGATTACGAATGGTTTATGAGTTTGATCTTCTTATGAAAGGTGTACATCCATGATTAGATATATGGTATGGTTTGGGTGTTTTTGTGGCTTCCTATTAGGGTTTTATGGAGGAGATCATACTTGAACAATTTATATCTAGAGTTTTGTGTAGAAGGACATGATATAGGTTATGATTTGCATGGTTTCTCTTTGCTCATGGTTATCTTCCTAGATGTTTAGTTTCACTTACATTGGATTAGAGATTGGTTAGAGATTGTGATCACTAGTATGTGCTCATGTATGTCATGTGAGAGATGACATGGTTGTTCTTCTATCTCTTTCCTCTATTGGTTCTGGAGAACATGGGAGAGCATTGGAGATTGGTTATGAGATTTGTTCTTGTAGGATATTAGTTTACGTATTGTGGATGTCCTTCATACTACATGGATTCACTTATTTGATATGTTGTAAGTGGATTGGCTATAGATTTGACAATATCTTTTGTAGTGGGAGCTTCTTGGTATATATGTGGCAGGTATTGTTCTTGAGGCTTGTGATTGGAGGTTGCAGATTGGATATGTTGATGATGTGAGATTCACTTGGTATACCTTTGGGGGTATGGATAGTTAGATGGGTTTGGTACTTGTTGTGGGTGCTATTTCAGCTATGGATATTTTGACAACTACAGATACATGTGATTACCTTTGGATCAGATTTTTTTTGCTTGGCATTTCAGTTGGTACAGGATTTTATGATCTTCTAATGTGATAGGTTGGGTGGCTTTCTTCATAGATGGATTCTATGTATGTTTAATGGAAGTGGCATAATAGGAGGTGAGATCAGTCATGTTTGAGATGCTAGAAACTTTGATTTTGTTGTGGGTACCAGGATGGAGCACTTAGCATACTTTGATCCATGATGGTGGATGTGCTGGGAGGGATTGTTCCCTTGTTCATTTATGTGGCTATAGATTGACACTATGCAATGTATACAACAAGTGGGAGATTTTTGAGATAATGAGTGATGCACACATTGATAATATTGTTATATTGTATTACTTTATTTTATTATGTAATGTTGTATCTAGGAGCACCTAGATGGACATGCAATATCTAAAGATTCCCATGGGATATACTTAATGAGTTGTATTGTAACATTGTGATAATATTTCATGTAATTATTTAATATTGGAAAAAAGAATTAAAATTCCAATATTAAATGTGGGGTCAGTGGGTTAGGTAGCACATGGTTTATGTAATACCACTTAGTGGTTTTGTGGGACTTACTGCTATATAAGAAGCCACACGGGTAGTTATTGGTGTGACAAGATAGAAGACAAAAAGGAAAAGTTGAGGGAGACAAGGCTTGATAGGTTAGCCAAGGGAGCATTTGTGAAGGTTGGAAGCATGGCATGGGATGTGTGGATTCATGCTGGTTCACATAGTTTTCTTGGTTGTGGCTATGGCTTTGAAGGCTTCCATGGTTGTATTGCAATGGTGTTTTTTTTTAATAATACATGGTGATGGATGCTTTTGGAGGCTAGGTTTTTCCCTCGATGAGGGTTTCCCAAGGTATATCTTGTGTCACAATTTTGTGGGTATGTTATCTATTCTCTTACATGTGGATTTTAAGTACATATTTATTTTAGATCTATTATGGGTTATGTGGAAATGGTTATATTATTTCTTGCAAGTTTCCTTACAGGTTTCTAATGATTGATTTGTATCTCTTAATTGGCATAGAATCATGATGAGTGTAGTTCGACTATGATAAAAGACAACCTAATGATGACATCCACAAGTGCATAAGGTTAGAGGTCACATGTGTGATAATTTATAAATACTGTGAACCAACAGTGTTGTGTAATTATAAAAAGATTGTTTATCTTAAAAGGCCCTATTATAATTAATTGGGAAAGCCTCAAGGTCGACTCAAGGAATTATTTTGAGGACAAGTTATAAAGGAAGGTTATTTTCATTGTTAAGAAGTATCTATTATTAGAGTAAAAGGTTAATTTCATTTCATTAATTAAATTACCTTTACTCCCTTCTTAAGATTTCCCTTTATGCACTTGCATTTATATTTAATAATTAATTAGTATTTATTAAATGGCATTTACCTCTTAGGATTTCCCTTTTAGGTTTTTCGATCTCCTTCTATAAGGATTGATCTTTTGTAATAATATGTTATATTTCAATCTTATAATATAGTTCTTATATTTTTAGAACAAAACCATTGTCTTTTCTTTTCTTTTTCTTCTATGTGAAAGGTTCTTGCATGTAGGTGTTCTTTGAGTTGTTATTATTTTCATTGTGTATTTCTCAAATCCTTCATGGTATCAGAGCCTGACCTATTGTAGCTTGTTCAATATTTGGAGAAAAAAAGACTGAGAGTTTGATAGAATATATCTAGTGTTTTTTGAGAATTTTCTATGAAAATAGGGAGCTCTCTGATTTGCAAAGCAGTTTGAGGCCAAACAAACCTCGTAGTTGGATTTAAAAGGTGTCAAAACCTCCATTTTATATAAAATTTGTTGAATTTGGACACAATTGCAATCTAAGGTAAAATAATATTGCTTCTAGATTTGGCACATTTCTCGAGGTGAGGATTTTCTAATTTTTAGCATTCAAATCAAAAAAAAATAAGCTCAAAATTCAAGATTTTTTGGCATGCAAATCAAGATTTTTGGCACATAAATCAAGATTTTTATATACATATTAAGATTCTTTGGCATGTAAATTCAAATTTTTGGTACACAAAATGATGTACTTTTACACAAAAATCAATGCATTTTGACACGAATCCTGAGGCATTTGGTATCTATTTTTTGCTTGAAGTTAGATGATCATGTTTATCTTCTAGAGGGTGTAACTTGCTCATTTTTGTAGGAGTTGATGAAATCCAACTCCATAGCTCACCAAGATCACCTGCATGCAAATAACCTGTCGAAGGGAAACCAAAGAAGGAAGAGGTGGAGCTTGGAAAAAACCTAAGCGGACTTGAGAGAGAACATATTGCAAAACAAGAAAATGTATTTACAATGAAAATGAGATATGAAATTACAATGAGAGAGCCCAAGTATAAATGCCTCATGGAAGCTTGTAGAACAAGATGGAAAGAGGTAGAAGATAAGGTCAACTAAGCACACTTCCACAAAAAGGTGGAACATGCTAGAAGGGAAAAAACTCCTGTGTTGTCAACAACTCATCACTACAACTATTAACTACTAAATATTAAATAAATGCATTAAACTAAATAAATAATTATTAATTATTTACTCTAACAACCCCCCTTAAGTGCAACTTATGGGAATGCCTTAAGCTCACAAAACTAAGATGAAATGCAAAATGGGTCCTAGCAACAAGGCCATGTTAGGTACCCATGTACAATGCAAAGAAATGCAACTTCTGTAAACGGTGAAAGAGAGAAAACCACATGGGGAAAACCCTCCCCCAAAAAGAGGTAACCTAGTGAACGACTAAAGAAGCCTCCAATTAGAGGAATGTCTCATAAAATAGCAACAAAGAGTGATCATGAAAAGCATTACTAAAGCATGAAGAAGCCACAAAATCTCTCATCAAAAAGAAAATGTTGATCTAAAGAGCCTCCATGTAAGAAGAAGGCACAAACCAAGCGTGTCTATATGGTAGATGATCCATCTCACTGAAATGCATAGGTATCCAGCCACTGCAATCACCTCATATATAGGATCAACCACTAAATACATAGCTCACACTATAGAACCATCGAACCAAGGATGCATTAGAACAATAGCATAACCCCCCCTTAATGTAGACAGGGTGAGATGACAGGCAACTGAGAAGGTCAGCCAAAATCCTCTGTAGACAAAACCAAGAATGAGTAGAGAGGGAAAGAGGTGCAAACACCCATAAAGACATGGTCACATTAATGCTGCATGGGAAAACAAAAGGAAGAAGGCCTAAAATAGCAAACAACTATTCCCCCCATGGTGCTTTATAAAAATAGTGCAAGTACAATTGTCTCAAAACAATGTTCATGAACCTGAAATGCAAGAGTGGCACTTTATCTCACTGCGTAAACATAAAAGTGCTTAGAAATGATGTCTACAATGATTAGAAAAGGAAAAAAGCTGAATCAAAAGATAGTACAACCCAAAACAAAAAAAACCATGTCTTGAAAACAATCTTCAGACCTAAAACATCTAAGATATTCACCATAGAGAAAAAAATGCCAAAAACATGATAGAAAGAGCATGGGCCAAAATCTGAAGGAAATGATAGCATTTTTGAAAAGATGACAAAACCAGCTTTCCAAAAATATAACATTTTCAAAAAATGGACATGCGACACAAAAGATATGCATGCAAGAGTCAAAAATAGAACTTTGGACTTCAACTACAAAAAAGAGCAACTAAACTATATCAAAACCTAAAAATACCTAGACCAATGTCTTCATCTTAGAACCAACTTTTTGACGCTTCTTTTGGATCGAAAAAATACCTCTGTATGCTCAAGTTATGGCCAAAAAACATACTATAGGTCAAAAAGGACCCTAGACAGGTGCAAGAGAGCTGATGTCATGCTGATGTAAACATTTCAATGGAAAAACTTTGATGGTCCAGGGCACATTGCAAAAAATAATATGCCACGTGGTAAAGAGATAGCGTGGTGGGTGAAGTGGTAGGGGCCATGTGGCAAAGTGCCATGTGGCACATGTGCCACGTGTCACCACATAAACTACCAACTATGCTGTAGAAAACACATGGGTGATGTGTTGTCCCTACTGACTATGTTGGTGGAGTTGTAGTAGAGGAGCACTGCGAGGATTGCTGAACTCTAGCAAAGTGCAGGAAACTAGTGGAGGAACAAGAGGCACCGCCAAGGTTGGAGGTGTGTCGATGACGACCGAGGTGAAAGCTAGGTGCAGGCCATGCGGTAGTTGCCACTAGGTGATGCATTGGTGCTGGCCCAGTGTTGCACCAAAAACTATTTTTTTTATAAAAAAATTTTGCTAAATCATCCATACAACCATATGACAGACCCTGCAACCAAAATCTTTTTGCCTCCTGGAGCTCTATCTCCAAAATCAAAAAAAATTAATGTGAATCTTGACTGTAAATGACCTTCCAGATCTAATGGTATTGTCCGTTTGGGTCCAAAGTGCTCTAAAAAAATACTCTTCCCCCAGATTGAAGAAACATGCATAAAAAAACTAGGGTTTGTGTCTTTGAATCATGGCTTCAAAATTCTTTCAAACCAGGAAGTAGCAGGGAGGCTCTAATACCATGTAGGAGTTTATGAAATCCAACTCCATAGCTTACCAAGATCACCTGCATGCAAATAACTTGTCAAAGGGAAACCAAAGAAGGAAGAGGTAGAGCTTGAAAAAAACCCAAATGGACTTGAGAGAGAACATATTGCAAAAAAAGAAAATGTATTTACTGTATATGAGCAATGTTAGTATGCTAATAGAAACCAAATTTAAATAAAGCTTCTACAAACTAAAAAAAATTCATAAACTTCAAGATAGACTAAGATGAGCTCTCAATTGAGAATATGAGCCATTAATGGACTCTCTCAATAAGAAGCTCTCTTGTTGAGTAGCTTTGTCTAAATAGATAGGATGTATGCTCAAGCTTTATGCTTCAAAAAGGGCTTCAAATGGAGTTGGAATTTGGGTGTGGATAGATGGCTTTAGTATGGATTTGGCTCTCAAAATAGCATTATAACTTTACTTCATGGATTGTGTTATTTTGCAAAGGGGAAGGATCCAATTTATAGGCAAGAGGCTTGAGGGTTTGAGGGCTAAGATGCAAGGATGGGAAAAAGCTTATGGAGGGCTCAGATTGCATGAGAGGAGAGCACATGGATTGTGCTTCCTTATAGCCAATCAAGGAGTGACACATGTCACATGGTGAGAGGATGGAGGAAAGGGGAAGGATGAGTCAACAAAGGAGGCTCAAGGGATAAAATCTTCATAAAGACCCTCATAATGACTTGTAAGAGCAATAAAAGGGCTTGTAAGAGTCATTTATGATCTAGTGGACTTCATAAAATTTTATGGTTGAGATATTTTGAGGGTGATGAGAGAAAATTCGACTTGGACTTGATTAGGAAATTTTTAAGCTTGTTTAGGCTTGTGCAAATGATTAATGGATGGATTAGGATGGTTTAGGATTAGCTTAGGGATAGGCAAGTGGATGGCATTTAATGAGGGTGGGTGAAGGAGGAGATATTTGTTAACTTTGGCTTGGGTTAGTAAGTTTTAACCCATGTTTAGGGAATGTGACAAGGTTAGGAGGGGATTAGGATTAGGGTTAAAGACATCTTCTAGAAGAGTCTAGACTTTGGATGAGGATAAAGACTTTCTAGAATAGTCTAGAATTTCCTAGGATGAGGATGAAGACTTTCTAGAAGAGTCTAGAACTTCTTAGGGTGAGGATAAATTAGATTTTTAGGAAATAAATAAAGTTTTATTTATTTCAAGGGTTTGGGTTGAGGAGATATTTATTAAAACTTTTTTAATAAACATGAGGATTAATATTTAATCTTAATTAAATATTTTGAGTTGGGATTAGGGGTAGGAAATGATGGGATTAGCCTTTAATTAAAATTAAAGAAGGATTAGAAGATTTTGGAAGAGGTTATTGGTCATAAGGAAATTGGCCAAGTTTTGGGCAAAAAATAATTTTTTTATTTATTTTAGGATTTTTGGTCAATTTATTAATTAAATAATTAATAAATAAGAAAATAATGTTTAAATAAGATTTAAATATTTTTGGGAGGGATTCCTTAATTAAATATTTTTAATTAAGATAAAGGGAATTAATGGCATAAAAATTAATTAATTAATTAATTAAATAATTAATTAATAAATGATGATGTCATCAGGGATTTTTTTTCAGAAAATAAAAATATTATTTTCTAAAGGATTTTTAGGTGTCTACATTTTTCCCCTCTTTGATGTGATGCCGCAAGTGGCATGGCATCAAAGATAAGAAAATAAGATGCCCAAGGCTAGAGCAGAAGAGGAGAGAATGGACTGTGAGATGCCCCCTCAAGAAGGCAGCGGGGAGAGAAAGCGAGGCTTGACGACTTCTTGAAAAGTACAAGAAATTGAGATGAGCCAAGACACAGGTTTGGCAAAGAGAAGGGGCTGAATTAGCTCAAACTCTCACTACGAGAGGATGATAAAGGGAAATCAGGGGCACAAGAGGAAACAAGCTTAAGACCTTTAGGGATTGCAGAGGATGAAGGAGCAGAGTGCTATAAAAAAGAATCTAGGATAGGGAGATGAATGATAGGATGATAAAGCTGATGCAATAGGATTTCAAAGAGTTAGATTGGTGGAAGATGGGTTTCAAAGATCCCTAGGACTAGGATTGTGGATCTCGAAAGATGAGGCTTGGTGGATTGATTTGATTGGTGGATCCCTAAGACTAGGATTGTGGATCCCTAAAGCTAAGCGTGAGGAGTGATTCAAAGAGATACTGATGCATAAGCTGGGGTAGGAGCGACAGATGTAGGATATGGATGGGGGATAGTGGAGATGAAGGGAATCCATTGAAGCTTTTTGAGCGGGGGGATACTTCAAAGAGAAGTACCACCATGTAGTTGAGCACTAGATTTGCTATAGGACAATTGGTTAATTGCCAGGGTTACCAAGAACATCAAGGCCTTTTTACCAACCGTCCAGAGGACTGACGAACTGACTCAAAAAAAAAACACACAAGGATTGCCCCAATATCACACATGAATCCCAGAGGAAGCAGCGTGGAAACGACACTAGGTAACCCACAAGCAGAAAGAGAAAACAAGCAAAAGACCTAATCAAGACCTTACGCTCTAATTGCCCCATTTGCAGCATACCATGATATGGAAGATCGTGGCAACCTTGAGGAGGGAACAAGGAGATTGCTTGGAAAAGATATTTCAAGACCCAAAAGGGAAGATCCCAAATCAAAAGAAACCGAAAATCCAAAAGAGAACTATTTGCCAACGAGATGGGTAGGACAAGGTACTAACGGACCAAGATCAGACATGAGGAAAGCTATATCCTGCAAGGACCTATCGGAGAGCACCGAAGCTGGTGGATTTGGATGAGTGATGCGTCTGGCAAGCTGAACTAAGAAAGATAACACTTTGGTGACAGGAAATCTAGCTAAAGGATGCATTGGAATATCTAACCAAAGTGTGCGATGTGTGCAAGATGTTGACCAAGGACGAACTGACACGAACGCTGGATAGATACAATGGTACTAAGCTAAAGAGGATGTACAAGCTGATGGACCAAGATATGTTACAAATGTACAAGTTTTTTCATGTTTTGGTTTTTGTGAGATGGAAATGTTTGTGAAGGATGGGATGTCTATAATAGGTGATAGGTGGATAGGTAGATGGTTTGCGAAAAGATTAAGTGAAAATGGGGTTTTGTGTGTGCACGTGATAGTATACAAGCTAGGATACAAGATTATTTATAGGCTGGAATATTCTACAAACCTTGGACAAGATTCGGATAGACAAGGTATGGTACAAGATTGACAAGGTATAATACAAGCTTTGGTACAAGATTTACAAGCTGTATAGGAGGTATTTACAAGCTTCATCAGATTTTGGATATTTGGTTCGAACACCAAGGGAACAAGCAAGTGTGTCTAATGGGATGGTGGGTGAATGGATGAGGGATAGGATAGTGATAGATAATGGATTAGTCTTTAGTACACAAGGTGCCTGAATTACCAGGTTTTCACCAAGGTACCTATCCAAGGTGCTTGAATTGCCAAGTTTTCACCATTGGACGCTTATTTCTCTTTACTATTTTTTTTTGTATTTTTCAAAAGCTAGGTATACCAAGGATCTTCAAGCATAGAACTTCTTGAGATGAATGATGTTAGTAGGATCATTCAAGAGTTCTCCTTCTGGTGTAGATAGCTGATAGGCTCCGGAGCCAAAGGAAGCAGTGACAACATAAGGACCAAGCCATGTAGGTTCAAACTTGCCTTTCTTTTCTCGATCTTCTTGGACTTTCATGTTTTCTTTAAGGACCATGTCACCTGGCTGAAAGTGTCGTGGAAGCACCTTCTTGTTGAAATTCCTTTTGAGATGAGTTTGATAGACTGTGAGATGATCATAGGCTTGTTGTCGCTTCTTGTCTAAGAGATCTAGCTGGGTGAGCCGAGCTACTCTATATTCTTCATCTGATATTTGCCCTTGCAAAGATATGCACAAGGAGGGAAGTTCAACCTGTATAGGTAGTACCGCTTCGGCACCATAGACTAGGGAGTATGGAGTTTTGCCTGTGGATGTACGAAAGGAAGTTCGATAGGCCCATAGGGCTGGATTTATTTGTAGGTGCCAATCACGGTCGGAATCATTGACAACTTTCTTTAAAATTTTGAGGAGGGTTTTGTTAGTTGCCTCTGCCTGGCCATTACCTTGTGGGAAATATGGGCTAGAAAAGCGGTGATGGATGCGGAGGGAAGTGCATAATTCTTCCATGTTGAGATTTTCAAAGTTACCTCCGTGGTCAGTGAAAATGGTGGATGGGATGCCGAAGCGGTAAACAATGTGGTACAAGATGAACTTGGAGACCTGAACTCCTGTAGCTGAGACTAGGGGGACTGCTTCCACCCATTTAGTGAAATAGTCTGTAGCTGTTATTATCCATTTATGTCCATCAGATGAGAGGGGTGTGATAGTTCCAACTAGATCAAGGCCCCAACAAGCGAAAGGCCAAGGTGGTGCAATAGGCTGTAGATCCTGTGCTGGAGCGTGCACAAGATTTGCATGCTGCTGACATGGGAGACACTTTCTGACAAAGTCACAGGAGTCTTCTTCAATGGTAGGCCAATAGTAGCCTGCTCTAAGGATTTGTCGCGCTAGGACAATACCACTCGTGTGGGCACCGCAAAGTCCAGAGTGTACTTCCTTTAACACCATCGCGGCCTCATTTTGGTCTAAACATCAAGAGAGAGTATCATGATAACCCCGATGATATAGGGTATTGGCTATGATAACATAGCGGGATGATTTTCGGACGAGGTTCTGGCGTTGGGTACGTGTGAGGTGAGGGGATATGATACCATCGTTAAGGTAAGCATGAATCTCATGGTACCAAGGGGATTGGGGACCAAACAAGATACAAACACGGTTTGAATCCTCATTCGCATAGGCGGGTGTGAGGAGCTGCTCCACTAAAAACTCATACTGTGTAGCTGCTTGGGGAATTTCCAAGAGCGAGCCTATAGTAGCCATAGCATCTGCTGCTTTGTTCTGTATTCGAGGCACTTGTGTAAACTGAAGCTTTGTAAAATGCTGGGTTAGCTGATCAACTAGCTCTTTGTAGGGTAATAGCTTTTCATCTTTGGTTTGATATTCATTTAGGGCTTGCTTGATGATGAGCTGAGAATCGCCAAAGATTTGTAGCTCAACAATGTTCCATTCTACAGCTATCTTTAATCCTGCTATGAGGACCTCATATTCAGCTATATTGTTGGTGCTAGGGAATTGTAGCTTGAAGGCTTTTGGAATGTAATCTCCTTGAGGTGTGACCAACAATATTCCTGCCCTTGATCCATGAGATGTGTATGAGCCATCAAAATAAAGTTTCCATGGGGGTTGTTCTTCAATTAGACAGATATGCTCATCTAGAAATTCTGTGATCAATGGATAAGCATCTATTAGAGGTGCATCAGCTAGGTGATCTGCTATAGCTTGCCCTTTGATTGCCTTTCTATCCACATACTGGATGTCAAATTCACTAAGGAGCATAACCCATTTGGCCAAACGGCCTGTAAGTGTTGTTCTAGAGAGCATATACTTGAGAGGGTCAATCTTGGAGACTAGTTGGATGGTATGACTTAGCATGTAATGGCGAAGCTTTTGAGTTGAGAAAACAACTACCAAACAAGCTTTTTCCATAGGAGTGTAATTGAGTTCATAACCAACTAGGGTTCTACTGATGTAGTAGATAGCTCTTTCTCTATTGTAGTCATCAAGCTATGCTAGAAGTGCCCCTAGAGCAGTAGGTGTTGCTGATATATACAAAATCAGGGGACGACCAGGAACTGGTGGAACCAAGATAGGGGGATTGATGAGATACTTCTTGAGATGGTCGAAGCTGCACTGACATAAAGGATCCCACTTGAAGTTCTCATCCTTCTTTAGTAAATGTGAAAATGGTGTACACTTATCTGCAAGCTGGGAGATGAAGCGCCGAACAAATTGGAGCTTTCCTTGAAGAGAGTGAAGCTGTCGCAGTGTCTGGGGAGGAGGCATGTCTAAAATAGCCTTGACCTTCTTGGGGTCGATCTCTATACCTCGTTTAGAAACTATGAAACCTAGAAGCTTGCCAGATGTGACCCCAAAGACACATTTCTTGGGATTCAGCATGAGATGATATTTGGCTAACCTATCAAAGACTTTCTCCAGGTCAGCAAGATGATCCATGAAGGTATGAGACTTGACCAAGATATCATCCACATAATCCTCCAAAATGCTATGGATGAGATCATGAAAAATGGCTGTCATAGCTCTTTGATAGGTAGCCCCAGCATTCTTTAGGCCAAAAGGCATCATGTTGTAGCAAAAGGTTCCCCAAGGGGTAGTGAATGCTGTCTTATGCTGATCCTCTTCTGCAATCTTGATTTGATTATACCCAGAAAATCCATCCATGAGGGACAAAATTTCATGTCCAGCTGTAAGATCTACAATCATATCTATGTTGGGCAAGGGAAAATCATCTTTTGGACAAGGTTTGTTAAGATCTCTAAAATCAGTGCAGATTCTGATGTCACCGGAAGGTTTATTGACAGGGGCCATGTTGGAGATCCACTCTGAGTAGTCGATAGGTCGGATAACCTTAGCAGCTAACATTCTTTCTAATTCAGTTTTGACCAATAATGCCACCTTGGGGTGCATTTTTCTAAGCTTTTGTCTGACAGGCTTGATCTTTGGATCAACTGCAAGATGATGAACTACAAGCTTTGGATCAAGTCCGGGCATGTCCTGATATGACCATGCAAATCGGCCAATGTTCTCTCTTAAGACCTCAAAGAGGAGGTCAGCTTGGTCTCGTGATAGGGATGCAGCAATGTGAACAAGTCTGGGGATCTCTGAAGAACCAATGTTGACTTCTCGAGTATCCTCAATTAGAATAGAAGACACCTCTGGTCGATTATCTTGAGGAGGCAATGCTAAATCCTCATGTTCTTCTGGATTTTCTTGCTGAGGGGTTCTCTTCGTTGCCTTAGCTAGTCTTAGATTCACCTTAGTTCCAGTTTTGGGTGTATCGGGACTAGGTTGGGGATTTTCTCCAAAATACCCCTTGGGATCTAGCTTGTAGATATAGGCAGAATCTGGCTTTGTCTTCTTGTGAGGAGTTTCAGCTCCCATGAATCTTAGAAGTGCCTCCTCTGATGTGAACTCATCGATGTGTATGACACTTGGTTGGTCCCAATCTATGAGTTGTGGATGGGTGAGTGGTAGGTCAATGAGGTGGATGGATAGTTCTTGGAGAATAGAGTCTCCAAGGGAGATTTGGTCTAGGATATCGTCGTAGGCTCTCTTTTCAACTTCCTCAGGAATGTCTTCAATTTTGACAAGGTTGTGATGAATGTTTAAAAAAGCGTGACCATTCTCATTGGTGCCCCCAATTGTGGGTATGCCAAAGCCAAGACCTGACTTCGATTCCCACTTGTGTGCGTCGATGGGGCACTGCATGCCTCTTTCTTCTGGTCCTAGACCACCACCTTGATAGTTCCATTTGTCAGTGATGAGCTTATGTTCTTGGGGATACTTTTGGCTGAAGTGATCAAGGCGTGCTTGATTTCTTTGAGGTGCATCCTTATGTAACCATTTGTTGATATCTAGAGTGAGCTCCTCATGAAGAGGGATTTTTGAGGATACAAAGGTTGTTGGGCCAAACTATTTGTATCGAGGAGGTGGAACCTCCTTAGCTTTGTGATATGTCGATCGTCCATGGGCATGTGGATCAAGTGGGAGTGCCCCAACAGCAAATGCATCTGACAGACTATACTCTCCACAACCTTTGTTATTGATCTTCACGGTAGACAGGGTAGAGGCGAGGATGGTTTCTGGGTCATTATAAGTGTGGGATGAGCTGGCGATGGATGTGCCGATATCAATTCCAGGGCAATGGTTTGTATATGAAGCTTCAACTGCATTGCAGTAAGCAAAGGGTTCTGGATCGGCATGGATGGTTACCTCAGTGCCTTGATGCGGAAATTTGATGCACTGATGGTAAGTGGATGGAACGGCTTTCATGGCATGAATCCATGGGCGACCGAGGAGGATGTTAAATGGTAGGTTTAGATCAATAACATGGCAGAGTGTCTCTTGGATGACTGGCCCAACCTTGATTGGCAGCAAAATAGTTCCTTCTGTGGTTCTTTCCAAGTTGTCATAAGCTTTGATGGTGATAACCTCACTGATGATATCTGCCTCAGTATACCCAGCTTGTTTTATGAATTTTAGGGTGCAAATATTCAAGGCTGATCCATTATCTATCATTACTCTTTTTACAGCAAAGTTGGATACCATGATGGCTATGCGAAGCAGAAGGGTGTGATCTGGCTCGACCACGGGTATGTCGGTGGGTTTGAATGATAGGGCACATGAGGATGAGAGGTGTCCAACAAGATTACAAAAATTAGTAGCATTGATATCAGAAGGGACACAAGATTCTATGAGAGCACTGTCAAGGATGTTCTTGTACACAGGACTAGTGCGAAGAAGGTCTAAAATGGAGATTTGGGCTGGCATGTTCCCAAGGTGTTCCAAGATATTGTACTGGCTTTTTGATGGAGCTAATGGTGTTGGTGTAACAGGTGGGCCTGCGATGTTAAATTGCGCTCTTCGAGTGGTGACCGCACACTCATTGTTTGGTCCTTGGATATTGATAACATTGACGGAAGGCTCTTTCTCAGATATACAACCTATAAGGCTACCATAGTCTATATAGGATGAAGTGTGGTCATTGTTCTTCCCATGCTGTTGGTTTGGCTGACGGTTGTTGGTGTTGTTGTTGTTGGTTTGGATAGGTGCTTTTCTAGGATTTTGGTTGTGGTGTGGAGGAAAAGCATTTTGATAGATCTGTAAGCCTGCATTGGGAGAGGTTTGGGCACCAACAGTGATTTCCTTCCGATCAATGAGGTCCTGCACATAGTCTTTCAGTTTCATGCATCTGAGGGTAGTGTGACCTTTTACCCTATGAAATTTGCAGTACTCATTATCTTTGTACCATGCAGCTTTGGATTGGCTTGGGTCAATTTGCTGGGTAGGAGGAAATTTGATGAGGTTTTCTTTGAGTAATTTCTCAAAAATAACATCCAATGGCTCACCAAGGGGTGTATAGTTTCTAGGTGTAGGTTGGAATCTAGGCTTTTGTCCTGCAGCTACATTGATGGCATTAGCTTGATTGCTAGACCCTTGGAAGTTGGGTCTTGGATTGTGGTTTTGATAGCTTTGGTTATTCTTTTGTTGGTAGTTGATAGCTTGTTGATTTTTTGGTTGATATGGTGGGTTGGACTGGTTGTGAGAAGGGCCAACAATATTCACATGTCTGGTGTCAGTGACGCCATTTGTTGCAACGTGCTTGTTTTTGTTCCAATACCTAGACTTGTCATTGGCATGTGATTGATTTTGGTTGGCTTCCTTGTAAAGCTTGACCACACCATCTTTAATGAGTCCTTGCTCAAGGATCATTCCTTTCTCTTTGATATCTTTGTAGGTTTGCAAACAGTTCATGGTCATGTGGTGAGCCAAGCTAGGATGGGCATTATCAATAAACATTTTCACCACATGGCATTCTGGCAAGGTGCAAGATATGCGGGTAGTAAGGGTTTGCCATCTTTGCAGGTATTCGGCAAGGCTTTCTCCACCTTTTTGCTTGGTGTGGACAAGATCAACTATTGATAGCTCTGTTTCAACAAGATGGGCATATTGGGCTACAAATGCCTCAAATAATTCAGCAAAGTTTTTAATTGTGCCATAGGGGATTCTATAAAACCATTCAAGAGCTGGTCCAGCTAAGCTTTTGGGAAAAAGGCACAAGAGGAAGACATCATTGTATGCTACGTCCTGGCAGTGCATGTAAAATTCTTTGATATGTGTGACAGGGTCTCCTTTTCCTCTGAATTTGTCAAATTTGGGTACCTCAAAGTGTTCGGGAAATGGTGTCATGGTAATGGCTCTATCAAATGGGTAAGGACACACATTCTCAAACTTGAATGTCTTCGGATCATTCCCTTCTTGGATGGCTTTCAGAGCTATCTTCATTTGCTCCCATTCTGAATTGATAGGTGATGGCTGGGGTGCCCCCAATGTAGGAGTGCCTTGAGGTAGGTATGTGCTGGATGGGGCCACTGAATATGGATGGCTATGAGGGATTTGCTGATAGGGATTGTACATTATTTGGGCAGCTGCATGGTGGATGACAGGTTGCTGAGGGGGAGGTGGCGCATATTGCTGCATGTGCTGCGAGGCTTGCTGTTGATATGGGATTTGAGGTTGGGATTGAGGAACATAAGCTGGCTGTGGGATAAATGGATTGCTTTGTGGAGGTAAGGTATAAGATGGTTGAGAGGCTTGGGGAAAGGATTGGGGGGCTTGTGGGGTTTGACCAATATATGTGGGTTGTGCCCCCATTTGGGATGGTATCTGCAAATAATTGGTGGTTGGCTGGGGTGGTGGATTACCTCCTAGAAGTGGCATTGAAAAGTAGTTGGTAATTGGAGGTAATGGATTAGTTGGTGGTGGAGGTGGTGGGAATTGAAAGCTTGGGAATGGAACTGATGGGGTTTGATAGCTTTGTGGTTGGATTTGGAAGCTTGGTAGAGTGGTGGCAGGGGCTGGGGTCACTTGGGAGTTTGGTAGAAAATTGGTAGTAGCTTGTGGGATTTGATAGCTTTGTGGAGTGAGGGTAGTAGCTTGTAGATTTGTGGCTAATGGTATTGAGCTCCCAAGACCTAATGGAAATGATGGGATTGTGCTTTGGGCTGTAGTGAACAAGCTGGGGGTGATAAAAGGTTGATTACTTGGCCCCATGGGTTGCATCCCTGTTGTATATTGCCAAGGTTGGCCAAAGATGCTAGCACTGATTTGGGAGATGGGTGGATTTGGAAGGCTGGGTTGGGGAGCAGCAGCAACAATATTGAAGGGGGTGAACGGTGAGCTGCTTTGGGTAAAGGGGGTTTGGAGTGGAGAGGTATGAACCAAGGATGGAGTGGTGGTGGATGGGTTGGCTTGCGGCATGGAGATTTCAACTTGGGTGGATGATGGTATGTTTGGGTCTATTGGATCATATGGATTGGCTGGAGGCTCTTCTTTTGGCATATATTGAGGATAATTTGGATCATAAGAGCCTATGGGTGGTGGTAGCTGCCCAAACAATGGGTGAGATGGATCTAATAATGGAGGGGGTCTTCCAAAGTCAAAGGTTCCTACATTTTCCCTTCGAGAATTAGCCATGATTGTCTCTTTGTTCTTGTCTATAATGGCATTTACCAATACTACATTTCCTGGTTGGTTCATGAAAGCTTCAATGTCAGTACATGATGGCATAGCTTTCTCTGGGCTGAAGGATGGCTGAGTGCTCAAGGGGGGTGAGGTTGTTCGATCCAAATGATAGGGCTCCATTGTTTCTTTCTTCTTTGCTAAGCGAGTGACGGGTGGCATGAAAAATGCTCCTAGGGATGAGATGCAATAATGCTGATGGATGCAAAAGGGGGAAGGCTTCTCTATGCAAATGATTTCCTAGGTTAAGGCAAAGCTATATGAAAAAACCTAAGGAGGATTGGGTTGGAGATTCTAACTTCAAAGATATGTTGCCAAAGCACGAAAGGTCTGCTTTCCTATGTGCAAGCTTGGTGGTGATTGTGTCAACTTAAGGATAGACTGATGATCCTTTAAGAAGAAGACGAGATTGACCACTTGTGGATCCCAACCTTTAGCTCAAGGTGATGAGGGATAACAAGTGACAAAGCTGGATTACCCTAGACAAAGCTCTGTCAAAGGGATAACCTTGGTGAGATTGATGGATTTGGAAGATTTTAGGAGTGGCAAACTTTTGGCAAAAGTGACAACAATTTTGAAGGCTTGGATGTGAGGTTTTGATTGCTGGCTAGATGGTTTGATTCTAAATGAGATGGATGAGCTAATAATGCTTAAGGGGATAACCTAAGATGGCTGTCTTTTCTACAAAGATGACTCTAAAGTGAAGCTAATCCAAGAAGATGTGGAGAAACAAGGGTGTCTAATCATAGAAATCATGCCTAGTTGGTAAGGCATAAGCAGGATTAATTCCTGGATGTTGGCTAAATTTGATGGTGTGCTCTAACCAGGCCTCTTGAAGTGCTTTGTCGGTAGCTTTGTCCTCTACTTTGTGGAGTTTGGAAATTCGTGGGCTTGGTGTTATTTCTTTTCTCTTGGCTGAAAGTTCTTGGTATGCTAGAGATGGTTTGAGTTTAACTTTGTGGAACTTTTGTTTGGGTTTGGGTTGCTCTGACATCAATTTCTGAATCTTCTTGGCTTTGAGAGATCTTGGTTGTTTTGCTTCAACTCGTTCAACTTCTGGAATAGGCAGTGACTATGCTAAGTATGCCCTAAGCTAGGATTGACCAAGTTTGGCAAACATTCATTCAACAAATAAAGGATCAAGCAATAGATAGAAACAACCAGATAGAAGTTTTTGATTCTCAAAAAGTGATACTTGCACCAAGGAGTGTGTATGTTCTACAAACGTTTCGATCAGTCACCTCAAACACATTAACATCCTAGATGGTTGTCTACATGGTTGACAGTTGGTTTAGCTAAGGAGTCCTCAATATACCCAAGGTACGTGAGGCCCAAATTCGTAGATGAGACCAAAAAGATGTCACACAACCGAGAGGAGCGATAACCCACTTCTCCTCTTTCACTTCTCAAGGGTATAAAGTTCCTTGAGGCTTAGCTCGAGTGACAAAATCTTGATCCCAAGAGAGGTGTCTTTCGATTCACCTCCCAATTCTTATACTCCACCGGAACGCTGGAGTTGAGGTCATCCAAGGGGTGATGAAATCCCCAAGCAGGCCTCCTAAAAAGAAACAAGGTTTTGGATCCTAATCTTATGCACCCAAGATGGCCTCGAAAGACGACAAGGGGAGAGAAGACTTGGATGACCTTGGGCTAAAAAACATGCTTGTTCTTTTACCAACTAACTCTTATGTGTGCTAATCTAGACTTTGCAAGCACTCATGTTTAAGAGACAATGTTCAATTCCAACTTGAAGCGCCAACAAAAGTAAATCGATCGAAGAATGCAAACAATAAGAAGAGTTAGGGTCAACAAAAGAAAACTCGCACGTCGAGAGGCCCTCCACGTCAAGTATCGATTAATTTTCTTTAAGGCATTCAAGATTGAGTGTGAGTTTGTTTTAAGCCCAAAACAAAAGTGTGTGAGATTCGATTTTCAAGCACGTTCCCGGAGGCTCTCCACGTCAGTTGTTGTTGAATTTTAGTGCCCAAACTTGAAGTGTGATCAATTTAATCTAGAGTTTCGATCATTTAAGAATTTTGATAAAGTTAAAGCAAACATTCAAAGACCAAGTGAGTGAGTTAGATTGTGGAACATTTAACACTTTTTTCAAGTAGACCCATCCCCATAAATGGCGCTGAGATTGCAACCAATGGTTAATATTTGATGGGTGATTAGAAAAGAGGTGAGTCCAAGGAACTACTCAAATTGATTTTTGCAAATTTGTATTTTAACTTAACAAGGTTTCTTAAATGTCCAAAAATCAAACTTTACCTAGATTGCATGTGGAAAAGAGATTTGTTTTGTTCAATTTTTAGAAGCTCCAAATGAAGTGTTTGATATTGCAATGGTTAATTGATCCTTAGAATTCAAGATTGGATTTGTTGTTTTAATCATGCATTCAAGGAAAATTTGATTTTAATCCATGGCATTCAAGAGTGATTTTAGCAATATGCATTCAAAGAAAAGTGGTTAAACATTCAAGTGTTTTCTTTTGAGCATTCAAGATTGAGATTTTGTGTGTTGTTTTAAGAACTTTGAAGTGCTTTGTTTTAACCTTAGATCATTCAAGATTGTTTTGGACTCAAAAGTGAAAATGACTCTTTGGACTTTGGTTTTCATTCAAGATTTTGTGTTCTAGTTTGCATATTTTAAGCCCAAAAATGATATTCCTAGATTGTTTTGATGCATGAAAATCCTAAGAAACATTCAAGATTTTGCAATAAGACATTTGTTTGGAACAAATAACAAAGCTTTTAGGACAATTTTTGGCAACCATTTAGGACTCTTAGTTTTCATGAGATTTTTTAAAAGAACTTTAGTGTGCACTTAGTGTTGATTTTGAACCTTTTGAAATGGAAACTTGAAGTTCTTTTTAAATTCCCAAAAATGAAGTGTTCCTAATTTTGCATGAATGCATCTAAAACCTTGATGTTGCAAGGATGCAAATGATTAGATTGGTTTAGTTTCACTTGTTAAAAGATTTTTTCTTTCTTGCAAATTTTTAATTTTTCAATGGATTTAAGTATGATTTGGGGGTTCATTTTAAGCACTAAAAAGAAGTGTGTATGATTTTGCTTCCTTAAAAAAAAATGGCCAAGATCTCCCACAAGAAGAAGAAGAAGAAGTAGATGGAATAAGAAGAATATAGACAAGAAGAGGAAGAAGAATTTCAAGTTCTTTGTCCACCTATAAGCTTGAAAAATCTGCAAACACTATGAGATAGATTATGAGTTCCTTTGTCTTCTTCATGCTCATGTGGACCTACAAAACCAATTTATACAATCCTACCAATCACAAAAACAAGAAAAATTAGCCAAAATCAGCAAATAACATACAAAACTTGACTAAAAAAGCTAATGAAGATGACCCATGCGGGGTCCCACCGGGCGTGCCAAAATGTATATGAGCAATGTTAGTATGCTAATAGAAACCAAATTTAAATAAAGCTTCTACAAACTAAAAAAAATTCATAAACTTCAAGATAGACTAAGATGAGCTCTCAATTGAGAATATGAGCCATTAATGGACTCTCTCAATAAGAAGCTCTTTTGTTGAGTAGCTTTGTCTAAATAGATAGGATGTATGCTCAAGCTTTATGCTTCAAAAAGGGCTTCAAATGGAGTTGGAATTTGGGTGTGGATAGATGGCTTTAGTATGGATTTGGCTCTCAAAATAGCATTATAACTTTACTTCATGGATTGTGTTATTTTGCAAAGGGGAAGGATCCAATTTATAGGCAAGAGGCTTGAGGGTTTGAGGGCTAAGATGCAAGGATGGGAAAAAGCTTATGGAGGGCTCAGATTGCATGAGAGGAGAGCACATGGATTGTGCTTCCTTATAGCCAATCAAGGAGTGACACATGTCACATGGTGAGAGGATGGAGGAAAGGGGAAGGATGAGTCAACAAAGGAGGCTCAAGGGATAAAATCTTCATAAAGACCCTCATAATGACTTGTAAGAGCAATAAAAGGGCTTGTAAGAGTCATTTATGACCTAGTGGACTTCATAAAGTTTTATGGTTGAGATATTTTGAGGGTGATGAGAGCAAATTCGACTTGAACTTGATTAGGAAGGTTTTAAGCTTGTTTAGGCTTGTGCAAATGATTAATGGATGGATTAGGATGGTTTAGGATTAGCTTAGGGATAGGCAAGTGGATGGCATTTAATGAGGGTGGGTGAAGGAGGAGATATTTGTTAACTTTGGCTTGGGTTAGTAAGTTTTAACCCATGTTTAGGGAATGTGACAAGGTTAGGAGGGGATTAGGATTAGGGTTAAAGACATCTTCTAGAAGAGTCTAGACTTTGGATGAGGATAAAGACTTTCTAGAATAGTCTAGAATTTCCTAGGATGAGGATGAAGACTTTCTAGAAGAGTCTAGAACTTCTTAGGGTGAGGATAAATTAGATTTTTAGGAAATAAATAAAGTTTTATTTATTTCAAGGGTTTGGGTTGAGGAGATATTTATTAAAACTTTTTTAATAAACATGAGGATTAATATTTAATCTTAATTAAATATTTTGAGTTGGGATTAGGGGTAGGAAATGATGGGATTAGCCTTTAATTAAAATTAAAGAAGGATTAGAAGATTTTGGAAGAGGTTATTGGTCATAAGGAAATTGGCCAAGTTTTGGGTAAAAAATAATTTTTTTATTTATTTTAGGATTTTTGGTCAATTTATTAATTAAATAATTAATAAATAAGAAAATAATGTTTAAATAAGATTTAAATATTTTTGGGAGGAATTCCTTAATTAAATATTTTTAATTAAGATAAAGGGAATTAATGGCATAAAAATTAATTAATTAATTAATTAATTAATTAATTAATTAATGATGATGTCATCAGGGATTTTTTTTTCAGAAAATAAAAATATTATTTTCTAAAGGATTTTTAGGTGTCTACATTTACAATGAAAATGAGATATGAAATTACAATGAGAAAGCCCGAATATAAAGGCCTCATGGAAGCTTGTAGAACAAGTTGGAAAGAGGTAGAAGATAAGGTTGACAACTAAGCACACTTGCACAAAAAGGTGGAACATGCTAGAAGGGAACAAACATCATGTTGTCAACAACTCATCACTACAACTATTAACTACTAAATATTAAATAAAAGCATTAACCTAAATAAGCTTAAGTAAATAATTAATTAATTATTAATTATTCACTCTAACAGTTTTACCTCCATTTTTTGATCCAAAAGAAATGTCAAAAAGATCATCTCAAGCCCTATCCAAATTCTCTATTATTTTTATCATTTTGTCTCAAAGGTACATGTATTTCTCAAATTAAATCCTTTTTTCTCTCTTCTTGTTTACTCATTCCTACTAGCAGTTGGGGTTCAGTTTTTTACATTGTGGGTGATGTTTTGTATTATTTACATTATTCAACTAGAACTTTTTCAAAAATCAATTCAACACCTTCTAAAACAATGGTCAAGACCTCTTCTTGTCTAGAACTTCTAACCCCTCATAACTATCACACATGGAAGACCTTGATGACATGCCTTTTATGGTCAAAAGGGTTGTGGTCTTATTTAAATGTAGTGTAGCTAGTTTTACAAAGGCCTTTTGAGGTCATGCAATATAGGAACAAGATGGATGAGACACTGGGGTTGATTTCTTCACAACTATATGATAGTCTATAGTTTCATCTTGATGGGTTTAATACCCCTCTAGATATGTGGACCAGGCTTGATGGCTTGTTTGTATAGTGAATGAGTTTAGGGCACTTCATATCAAGGTAGATCTTACCTCTCTTGTACCAAATTATTTTCCTTCCATTGAGGACTTTTTGATGAAGTTCATGTTAGAAATAGGAATTAATGAGAGGGGGGGTGGATAAGTAATTTACAAACTTTAGTCACCAACTAAATATTATTTATTACTTTGAACCATACATAAGAAAGTAAACAAGCAATGTTGAATAGTAACAGTAACCATGCATAAAGATAACTCATAATACCATATTTTGTTAACTAGGGAAACCCTGGCCAAGGAAAAACCTTAGTGGGGATGATCCCCACTAGACAATATATTGATATATATGTTCATTATTAGAGGAGTTAGGAGTCAATGAGAAAATTTAGTATAGAGAGTCCATGTTAGGAGACTTTGAATCCTTGTTAGGATATTCCAACCCTGTTAGGAGTTGTAGTACAGTAGATGCAAGATGAGCCCACTGCCCAAACATGCACTTTCAATTACAAGAAGAGCTCACTGCCCAAACAAGTAATTAGTCCTCTAGTATATAGGTGTCATAACTTGTTTCTTGATTTATCTCTGATCTCAGCTAGATCTCATATCAAAAAATTAGGTTCTCAAAATTTCACATATATCGCTTCACAAAAGTTTCAATATCACAATACAATTGTTCAACACAACACATCACTTTTACATTTGAATTCACAAGATGTCCTTTGCATAAATACCATGCCTTTTCACAAATTTCTACTAGGTCAACTAAGATCATAATATACTTTTCCAACTTAGAGT
Source organism: Cupressus sempervirens (assembly GCA_028749045.1). NCBI lineage: Eukaryota > Viridiplantae > Streptophyta > Pinopsida > Cupressales > Cupressaceae > Cupressus > Cupressus sempervirens. Next base: position 639,340,122 of record CM053793.1, read on the forward strand.
AACATCTAGGATGTTGGCCCTAATTGGTCAAGTAGTTTTTTTGTAAACAAAATAATTCCTTTACCTTTAATTATGTTGTCCTATTTCACTGGTAAAATGTGAATATCTCTTTTCTATACAATTCATACTGATGTTTGAGGTTATACACATCATCATAAGCATGTATACTATCTCCATCTAACTTTGCTAAACATAATATGACGTCAGTAACAAGTTACATACAAAACAATACATTGTTGTAAACCAAATTCATACTTAGATAATTTTTTGAGTATGAAAAGCAAAGTATCTTTATTTATGAGATTTTCTACAAGCATGTACATCATGTGTTTTCATAAATGACAACAATTACATATCTTCATTATCCAATTGTAAACAATCTCCCCCTTTGGCATTGCTTGCAACAAAATAGGGAAAATTGGCTAAGTATCAAAAACTTGTCAAAAACATTACAGTATTAATACATTAATCATCTTTTACAACTTATCCATCTTACATATGCTCCCCCTTTCAATGTGATTTCATACCTTACCTTATTTAAAATTTTCTTGTGCATCTTCTCCCCCTTTGACATCAATTACAAAGGTTAGAATGTTTAAAACTATCAAAAAATTGTTTATTTGTTGTCAAAAACGATAATCATCTATCTTAAACTGATAATATCTTCATACAGTCATCAAAACTTGCCTTATGAATATTTGAACCTTTTGTCCATGTATCCTTGGGTATTTTAGTAGAGGTGAGAATTTCATATAGGGTATATGATGCAATTTTAACTACATTAAGATCAGAGTATAAGAAATATATCAAAGAACCCTGTGATGCACACAATGACTATGCACATTGTAATCAAGTATCATTACTTGAGAGAGTTAGTTCAAGACAAAGAAGTGAGGATGGAATATGTGAACACAAATGAACAGATAGTTGATATCTTCACAAAAGCTTTACCTAAGGATGCTCATGAGTATCTTAGAGGTAAACTAGAGGTGATACCCCTATCCAAAGCTACTTAAGAAGCATAAGTAGTACCTTACATCAACTAAGTTGAATGCTGTATCTTATAACTTGATGTAGTGGATATTACTTTAGGAGCTACCTAAAGTAATGAAGGAGTTGAATTAGAAGATTCACAGTCACATGAAAGGTGATAGGGGGAGAATCTGAAATTGATTATATCTACATACAGAGATAAAAAATTATTTGGCATTTTTGTCAAAGAGGGAGATATAAGAAAAATGGTGAAATGCATATACATATACCTAGTAAGAGGGAAAAAGTACTGAGTGAGATATAAGAATAGCACACACAGAGAGAGAGATATATATACCTGAATATCAAAAAGAGGGAGATATAAGTCAGAGGGAGAAAATACAGTAAAGGAACTTGAAAATCTCACATTACCATACATAGAGGAAGGACATATACTACATTAATAGAGGGAGAAATTTTAAAGATTTATTTTCTTTTTGGCATCGTTGTTAGTATTGGTTTTCCATCAATTCCAAAGAGCGAGATTGTTGATATAAGATTGTTTTGAAGTGAAGAACCTGTAATGTAACAATCATTATTTTGTCAATCATGTCAAACCTATTACTTGTTGGTGAGACAATTTCTTTTTGGTCTGAAATCTATTAGTTAGTTGATTGACAAAGATGATTTGAAAAGAGGAGATAACAATAGCACCTAGAGAAAGGTTGAGTTATTTGGTATGTAAAAAAAATCACTAAGACCAAGCAAGACATTTATACTATAATGTATTTTTTATCTACTTAAATTTTGAAATGAAAGATTACTCAAGTTAAGACTAGAAGAAGATCAAGTATGAAAAGTGTCTACCAAGCCTTGTCAAGAAAATAGTGCAAGCCGTGCAAAAATTAGTGGAAGTCGAGTGAAAATCAAGAAGTGTCAAGAAAAGATAAAAAAATAGTGCAATCCAAGTGATTATTAGTATATGCCAAGTAAAGTTTAGTTAGTGTCGAGCATCAGTAATCTTTAGTGTTTGCTGAGTGAACTAGTGTTGGTCAAGTGACTAAATAGTATAGTTTTCGAGTGACAGCAAATAGTGTTAAATCAAAAATTTGACAAATCTGAGTTGACTACTTTATTTTCTTGAATTGTGTGAAGCATGTGGAAGATAACTATGATGAGATGGTGGCACAAAATTCAAGGTAAACTATTTTGAGGAAAATTCATGGAAGATTGTAGAAGAAGTTTCTAGAGGAACCAAATGGAAAAGTGGGTAGATTCATTGTATCCTATCTAACCCTAAAATGGATCATTGTGGTTAAGCCAAAAAATATGTAAATTCTCTATTAATAAAGATAGTAGGTCATAAGAAAAGGTTGTCATGTGCAAGAACCTAAGGAAGATGAGGAGTCTAGGGTATTGCTTCATTCAATGGCAAAACAAAAGTGATTGCAATTCATATGCAAAGAAAGGAGGCTTAAGAGTATGAATGCTTGAAGAGTGAAAAATCTATCAGAGCTAAAGTGTGTGAAAGCCAAGTAGAATGGAGAACTAAAATAGAGATTTGTAATCTACAAGTGAGTTGTAATTTGTTATCAGATCAAGGCTTACTATTACTTTCTAATCATTGTATCAGTCTAGGGTAAATCCTTTGGATTAAGGTTGACCTAATAGTCATTTGTAAATCCTTTAACCAAGTTACATTTTAATGGAATGGTCAAAATTCCTCTAACAAGGCTCACTTCTAATAGGATGATTAAAATTTTTTAATGGCATCACTTCAAAAGAGTGAGAATTAGTAGCAGGTTATAGGTGGTTTTTCCCAAATTGGGTTTCCACATAAAATCCTTGTGTCAAATTGTGTGAATGTTCTTATGTTGTTTCATGTTTACATTTCTATCAAGTTGTTTTGACCTAGCACAATAACCTAAAAAGTTTATTTATTGTATGATCTAATGGATGTATGCATGATAAGTTTTTATGGATATAGATCTACTAAGCATTGAAAAGTTTTATTTGTACATCTAGACCTTGGATAACTGATTCACCACCCCCCCTCCTGTCAGTTATTCTAAAGAATTCCAACAGGATTGAAACAGAGATCTGTAATCTGCAAGTAAGTTGTAATTTGTTATCAAATCAAGCCTTGTTGTTACTTTCTGATCAATGTATTAGTTTAGGGTAAATCCTTTGAATTAAGGTTGACCTAATAGTCATTTGTAAATCCCCTAACTGGGTGACATTCTAATGGAATGGTCTAAAGTCCTCTAACAAGGATCACTTCTAATAGTGTGATTGAAATCCTTTAACTAAATCACATTTATTAGTATGTACTGTAACCTTTAATAGAGTTGGCTTTTCCTAGGGCGTCACTTCAAAAGAGTGAGAATTGGTAGCATGTTACTGGTGGGTTTTCCCAAATTTGGTTTCCATGTAAAATCCTTGTGTCAAATTGTGTGAATGTTCTTATGGTGTTTCATGCTTACATTTCTGTAAAGTTTTGATCTAGGATAGTAACCTACAAATTTTATGTATTGTATGATCTAATGGTTGCATGAATGAAAAGGTTTTATGGATATGGATCTACTAAGCATTGAAAAATTTTATTTTTACATCTGGACCTTGGATAACCGATTCACCTACCTTCTTAGTTATTCTAAAGAATTCTAACAATTGGTATCAAAGCCATAGTCCTTGAGATGATTGGTTTGAAAGTACTAAAAGAAAAAGATAAAGATGTCTAAAAGAGAGGTACCCAAGCTTAACAAGGAAAACTTTCCTACATGGAAAAGTTTGATGAAGCTACACTTAGGAGGTTTTGGAGACCATGCACAATCTACTATCACCACTAAGCATGTTGATCCTATTTGAGCCCTAAGTGTTGATGATCTAAGAAAGAAGAAAGAACACAATAAGGAAATTTTGGAGATTAACTCTACCCTAATTTTTTCTTAGTTTGATGATGTAAAGGATTGTGATAGTGCAAAGAAGATGTGGGATTCTCTACATACAATTTATGGAGGAGATAAAAATATTTTGAGAGCCAAATTTGAAAGTCTAAGAGGTAAGTTCGATGACATGAGAATGCAACAAGGTGAGACATTGTTTAATATTTCTCTGGAATAAAATATGTTGTCAATGATATTAGAGGAGCTAATGGTATCATTGATGATGATATTGTATTGAGAAAAGTATTGAAGACACTTCTACCCCTCTACACTATTAGAATTTCTATCATAAAATAACTAAGATGTATACCTAGTACTAATCTATCCCTTGAAGGTTTGGTAGGTAGGATCACTACCTTTGAACTCTCAAATTTGATAACTTCAAATCTAAGAATGTTGAATTTTCTTTCAAAACTAAATTGGCATTAAAGGAACCTAAAGAGAAAAAGAAAAAGGTAATATGTGTCTCTACTGATAGTGATATAGATGAGGAGGATGTAGAACAACTTAAAGAATTGTTGGCAAGGAGATCTCACAGAGGCAAAGGCAAATTCAAAGGTAAGCTATCTATAACACAATTTAATTGCAATGAGGTTGGTCATATTGCTACTAGATTCCCAAAGGAGAAGAACAATAGAAGTGGAGACAAATACAAAAGTAAAAGAGATGAGGACATCAAAGATTACAGGTTTGGTAGGTAGGATCACTACCTTTGAACTCTCAAATTTGATAACTTCAAATCTGAGAATGTTGAATTTTCTTTCAAAACTAAATTGGCATTAAAGGAACCTAAAGAGAAAAAGAAAAAGGTAATATGTATCTCTACTGATAGTGATATAGATGAGGAGGATGTAGAACAACTTAAATAATTGTTGGCAAGGAGATCTCACAGAGGCAAAGGCAAATTCAAAGGTAAGCTATCTATAACACAATTTAATTGCAATGAGGTTGGTCATATTGCTGCTAGATTCCCAGAGGAGAAGAACAATAGAAGTGGAGACAAATACAAAAGTAAAAGAGATGAGGACATCAAATATTACAAAGATAAAGGAAAGAAGTCTTGCTACATTTTTAGGGAGGAAACCAAAGATAGATCTGACAACCATGATGATGAAGTGGTGTATGTTGCAATGAAGGATGATTCTAATAAGGATGAGGCAATTGCACTAGTATCTTATGTGAACAAGAGTGATAGATGGATCATTGATAGTGGGTGTTCACAATACGTGACTGGAGATAGAATTAAGTTCATTACCCTTGATTATTATGATGGAAATAGTGTAAGCCATGGTAATGATGTACCTTATCTGATAAAAGGAAAAGGATCAATCAAACTCATAGAAAAGATCATGTGTGACAATTCTTATTATGTAAAAGGACTTAAATATAAATTGTTTACTGTGTCACAATTGAATAGTTCATGTTGCAAATTTGATTTTGAAAAAAAAATAGAAAATATCTATGACATTTATGGGAAACTATTTGGAAAAGGTGATTAGACTAGACATTATCTATTTTTTCTTGATATGAATGATGATACTTGTCTTGATGTAGAATTTGATGATCTGTGGCACAAGAGGTTATGTCATGTTAACTTTGATAACTCAGTGAGTATTAGTAACATGAAAAGAGTCGAAGTTTTTCCTAAACTGAAGAAACTTGACAATATGATTTGCAAGCAATGTCAGTTGGGCAAGATGACAAAAATCTAGTTTCAAAAGTAAGACTCACACCTCTAAAGAAATTTTGGAAATAGTTCATACTAATTTGTATGGACCAAAATATGTGCAAAGATACAAAAGTAACAAGTATATTATCTTTTTTTTGATGATTATTCTAGGATGATGACAATTATGTTTCTAAAAAAAAAAATGATGCTTTCCAATTGTTTAAGTGGTACTTAGCTAGAGTTGAACATGCAAAAGCTTGAGATTTTTGAGATCTAACGCATGTGGAGAATTTACATCAAATGAGTTTGAGATGTTCTATACTAATAGAGGAATCAAGTGAAAAAAATCATGCACCTAGGACGCCTCCACAAAATGGATTTGTTGAAACGAGGAACAGATATGTAATGGATTGTGCTAGAACACTCATGATGGAGAATAATGTTTCTTTGAAATATTGGAGAGAAGTTGTAAGTACAACTATCTATACCTTGAACCGTATACAATTCAAGAAAGGTACTAATTCAACACCTTTTAAATTATGGTATGGATACTCACCCAATGTAAAATATTTTAAGGTATTTAAATTATAAGTGTTTAAATACTAACACTAACAAAGTTGTAGAAAGTGCAAATGTGAAGTTTGATGAATATACAGAGGTGCATGAAGCTGAAACTATGAAGGAACTTGAAGAGTAAAAATCCTCTATATAGTTTTATGAAGGTATGCCTATTGATGAAGATGTTGTAAACCAAGTTGGAAATCAATAGCAAGTTTATGTGATTGTCGAGTCACATACAATGAATGTCGAGTTGCATTCAAGAACCAAGTTACCTTCAGGAGCCAAGTTGTAGACAGAAGCTAAGGCACATTCTAATTCTAAGATAAGTGTACATGAAAGGGATGTTGATCTATCTAATACAAAATTACATAGTGATTTTGAAGTTGATAGGCCTATTGAAGAAAGAAGAGTAGAACCAAGATTGTAAAATTATGTCAAAAGACATCACCCTGCTACACAAATTATTAGAGTTAAAGAAGTTAGATCAATAACAACGAATAGACTAAGAAGTGATACATGTTTTTTGAGCATGTATGATCCTACTACAGTGAAAGATTCCTTAGAGAATGAAGATTGGAGTAAAGCCATGAAAGAAGAGATTGATCAGATTAAGAAGAACAAAACATAGATTCTAGTTCCCAGACCAAAGGACAAGAATGTGATTGGAACCAAGTGGGTGTACAGAAACAAGTTAGATGAAAATGGTGAAGTCACAAGAAATAAGGCAAGATTAATTTGCAAGGGGTATGTATAAGAAGAAGGAATAAACTATGGAGAAAAATTTACCCCAGTTGCAAGATTGGAAGGAGTAAGAACTCTTCTTTCTTACTCTACATACAAAGGTTTCAAAGTTTATCAAATAGATGTGAAGTCAGCATTTTTGAATGGTATATTAGAAGAAGAGGTTTACATAGAACAATATAAAGGATTTTTTGATGTTAACAAAAATAACATAGTATGTAGACTACACAAAGTTTTATATGGTTTAAAGCAAGCCCCAAGAGCATGGTATGAAAGGCTTCACAATTATCTTGTGAAGATTGGTTTTGAGAAGATTGATGATAACAACAATATGTACTTGAAGGTAGAAGGAGGTAAAGGTATTTTAATAGCTGAAATTTTTGTTGATGATATCATATTTGGAGGTCAAGATGGATTATGTAAGGCATTTACAAATGAAATGAAGAAAAAATTTGAGATGTCTATGTTTGGAGAGATCAAGTTCTTTGTTGGTTTGCATGTATATCAGATGAAATATGGTATATACATCACTCAATCTAAGTATGTGAAGGAAATATTGAAAAGTTTTGGATTGGAAGATCCAAAACTAGTTAGCACACCTATGGTGATAGGACACAAACTATCAAAGAATGATGATTTTGCTGATGTGAATCAAACATTGTATAGGTCTATGATTGGGAAGTTACAATATGTAGTGCATAGAAGACCTGACATTGCATTATTTGTTGGGATAGTTACAAGGTTTTCTGCAAATCCTAAGGACAATCATTTGATGGATGTTAAGAGAATTATTAGATATCTAAAATGAATAGAAGACTATGGTCTATACTACAAGGAAAATGAAAAATTTGAGTTAAGAGCATATACATATGCTAATTAGGCTAGAAACATTGATGATAGAAAGAGCACAAGCGGTGGAGTATTTTTCTTAGTAAAGAGATTGGTCACTTGGAGTAGTAAGAAATAGAATTGTATATCTCAATCTACTATTGAAGCTAAATATGTTGTTGTTGCAGTAGATTGTACAAATATTGTATGGATCAAACATCTACTCAAAGGTGTGAAGGAGGAAATCACTAAACCTATGGTACTTAATTGTGATAATAAAAGTGCTATAAATATATCAAAGAACCTTGTGGTGCACACAAAGACTTAGCAAATTTCAATCAAGTATCATTACTTGAGAGAGTTAGTTCAAGACAAAGAAGTGAGGATGGAATATGTGAATACAAAAGAATAGATAACTGATATATTCAAAAAATCTTTACCTAAGGATGAACATGAATATCTTAGAGGTAAACTAGGGGTGATACCCATATCCAAATCTACTTAAGAAGCATGAGTAGTGCCTTACATCAACTGAGTTGAATGTTGTATCTTTAAACTTGATGCAATAGATATTACTCTAGGAGCTGCCTAAAGTAATGAAGAGTTGAATTAGAAGACTTAAAGTTACATGCACGGTGACAAAGGGAGAACCTAGAATTGATTATATCTAAATATAGATATGACAAGTCTTTGGCATTGTTTTCAAAGAGGGAGAAATAAGTATAGGAGATTGATATAAGTACTAACAGAGATCAGTAGACATAGATACATGAATATCACAAAGAGGGAGACATACTCCAAAGAGGGATATAGATAATTGAAGGAGATTGATGAAGCTTACATTACCCTATACAGAGGAAGGACATATAATGATAGAGGGAGAAATTTTAAAGATATCATTTTCTTTTTGGTATTGTTGTTGGTATTGGTTTGCCATAAATGTCAAAGAGGGAGATTGTTGATATAAGATTGTTTTGAAGTGAAGAACCTATAATGGAACAATCATTATTTTTTCAATGATGTCAAACCTTCTATCTAACAGTGAAAAATTTTCCTTTTTGGTCTGAAAGTTATCATTTAGTTGATTGATGAAGAGGAGATAATAATAGCACCTAGAGAAAGGTTGAGTTATTTGGAATGTAAAAGAAGCACTAAGACCAAGTAAGACATTGATACTATATGTGTTTTGTTTATCTACCTAAAGTCTGAAATGAAAGATTAGTCAAGTTAAGACTGAAGAAGATCAAGTAAGAAAAGTGTCTACAAAGCCTTGCCGAGTAGTCAGTGCAATCCAAGTAGAAATTAGTAGAAGTTGTTGTCACAAAAGTTTGCACCCTTTCCTGAAGTTTTTAACTAAAGGCAACCTTATAAAACATGGAAATGGCCTCCAAGCTATGGGACTTGAAATATGAGGTTGATTCTCTAGAGAAGGTCGGCTTCCTTTACTATCAGGATACACCTAAACTACACTTGGAGAGGAAAAGGGAGAAGGAATGCATCAAATAAAATTACCTAATCTAATCTAAAGAGGTGATGCACCAAAATAGAGTGTTCAAACCAATCTCTACCCATACATTCACAGTTAAACTATCATGACATCAAAAATATATAGATTTAGACTTGTCTTAATCCAATAACCACGTGCAAATCAGATAACCAAATGGATGACACAAGGAAGAAGAATTCACTATATACCATTCATTGATCAATAGGATATACAATCATACAAATTACAGATATCCATAATACATTGATGAGAGGTAAATGAGTCTTACACAATACATTAATGGCTGAAAGGGATAAGGCAGAATATCATGAAGTTCAGAGGAAACGAGAATTTACAATAAGCATGTGAGAACAATGCCAAAGAAATAGAGAAGAGTCAACCATTCAAAAGTTTTCAAAAATGTGCTTTTATAGCTTAAGCATAACTCAGATAGCTTCTACCCAGAGGCAAAACTCCAACAACTACATTCAAGATTACAGAGAATAATTACTACAAATCTAGAAAAGATTTGATCATGGCACACATCCAGATATAGGAAAATCACTTCTTCACTGAACAGAGTCTTGAGAAGATAGAAATGGTGGCCATGGATGTTCTAACTAATTGGATGGACCATTAGGCCATGATGGAGTGTTTCTTTACATTTATTAGGCATGGGGAATGATGAATGTGGTTGAAGGAGATCAAAAAGATTAGATATGTCATCAAAGAGTTGCTTTCCCTGTTATTAGTACACCAAATCAGCTATATCATTGGTCAACTGAAGTCAAACTTCAATTCTTTCCATGTGGACCAATCATCCTTTATCATTCTACCACCCCGCGAAGTCTTCCTGCTTTCACCATTTCATACAATCATGGCTTTGCCACCTTTCCTTTACACTAACATCAAATGCCTACAACTAAGCAAACAAACTGTTATCGTTGCTATGTGGCTTGCCCTTGACATTTTTCACCAACTATTGTGACCCTGTGAATAATGAAATCATAACCTCCATGCACCATTCACGTTGTCACAGCATAGACCTTGATTTAACATCAAATGCCTGCAACCATGTGATCAAACTGCTATCACTACTATTGAGCTTTCCCTCAGCATCTCTTGCTAACTACGAAAAGCTTGAGGCCTTAGCTACCATTGTACCATTTCCATCCTAACCTGAGGTCAGCCTAAACTCACCACGACCCTATGAAACAAGGAAGATTGCTTGATTATAGTGCTAATAGTGGTCTTCTATTTAACCCATGTAACAGTGCAATACAAGGAAAATTGCAAGGTCACTAGTTAAACCTAGGTTAGCCACTTCATCCTTGTGACCATGTGCAAATGCTAAAGTCACACCATAAGGGCATGCACTTTAGTTAAACCTTAACCCACTACAACCGAGTGAAAACAATGCAGTTGCCTCATCACCACTTGAACCCAAATTATCTCTTACTCCGTCGTGACTATGTGAACCAAAGGGTAATTCACACAGTCATAACTTAAAAGGCATAACATAAAAGTGTTGTGTAACTTAGGATAAAAGGATATAGCCAGTGTTAAATCATTTCATGAAACCCTTTTAATGTCAAAAAATGAAGCCCTAGGTGACTATTGGGTGACCTATCATTTGAATTTGTTTTTTTGGTGGGAGGGCTTTTTGGCTAATAGAAGCCAAGTGAAAAACAAGAGGTTCCAAGAAAAGATGAAAAAAAGTACAAGCTGCATGATTGTTAGTACATGTCGAGTAAAGTTTAGGTAGTGTCAAACATCAATAAACTTAAGTATTTGTCGAGTGAAATAGTGTTGGTCGAGTGATAGAACAGCATAGTTACCAAGTGACATCAAACAGTGTTAAATTAAAGATTTAATAGATCTAAGGTGACCAATTTATTTTCTTGAATTATGTGAAACATGTGGAAGATAATCATGATGAGCTACTGGCACAGAATTCAAGGTAAACCATTTTGCGACGAATACAAGGAAGATTATAAAGGAAGTTTCTAGAGGAACCATATGTAAATGTGGGTAGATTCATTGAAACCTACCTAATCCTACTAACCCTTAAATGGATGATTGTGGTGAAGTAGAAAAAGATTTGAATTCTCCATTTATAGAGATATTTGGTTAGAAGCAAAGGTTGTCGTGTGCAAGAACCTAAGGAAGACAAGGAGTCTAGGGTATTGCTTCATTTAGTGGTTGAATAGAGGTGATTGTAGTTGGCATGCAAAGCAAGAAGGCTTAAGAGTATGAATGCTTGAAGTGTGAACAAGCTATCATAGTTGAAGAGTATGAATGCTAAGGAAAATGGAGGACTAAAATAGAGATCTATAATTTCAAAGTGAGTTGTAATTTGTTATCAAATCAAGCCTTACTATTACTTTCTAATCATTGTGTCAGTCTAGGGTAAATCCTTTGGATTAAGGTTGACCTAACAGTCATTTGTAAATCCTTTAACTAGGTGACATTTTAATGGAATGGTCTAAGGTCATCTAACAAGGCTCACTCTTAATAGGGTGATCAAAATCCTTTAATCGGGTCACATTTAATAGTGTGTATTGTAACCTTTAATAGGGTTAGTCTTTCATAGGATATCACTTCAGAAGAGTGAGAATTGGTAGCATCTTTCCCCAAATTAGATATCCTCGTAAATGCTTGTGTCAAATTGTGTGAATGTTCTTATGGTGTTTCATGTTTACATTTCTGCAGAGTTGTTTTGACCTAGGATAGTAACCTACAAAGTTTTTGTATGATCTAATGGATACATGCATGATAAGATTTTATGGATATGGGTCCACTAAGAATTGAAAAGTTTTATTTCTGCATCTGGAACTTGGATAATTGATTCACCACCCTCTCAATTATTCTAAATAATTCCAACAAAATGTGCAATTATAGTACCAAGTGTGCACCTAAGTCTGAGATCTATAAAAATATATCTTAAACACCAAAAAAATTATGATTTTCTCCTTTTAATTAAATCTAAGTTTTAGGGTTCCTCAATCCACCTAATTAGACTGTGAAATTTGTTGTTCATTAAACCCCTAATTAGGCTATGCAAGACCTATTGTTCATTTTTAAATTTTAAAAACAAAAAAAACCCTGCAAGTAGAAAATTTAGACTTCAAAGTGCACAAATCTTCTTTCTTATACCTAAAAAACAAGAAAAGTGCATTATATTTGCATGATCATGTTGGGTTCACCAAATGTAGGACTAGAAAAAGGATGAGTAAGCATATAAAGGCAACCAAAAAACCTCAAAACCATGCAACTATCCTAGTCTACAATTAAATCCATTGAAGCAAAAGTGCATAAGAAAATGCATAAAACTCAAAACACCTCCTTAAAATGATTCTTTTGTATTCTCCTTTCTTCTCCATAGCTATGATGTTGATGTCACTCTTCAAACTAAGAAAGTGTTCCTATGTATTTGAAAGATAAGTGACAATAATGGATGCAAGAATACTTGGAGTGTGGTTAGCAAAACAAGTGCAAACGGGCTTAATTTATAGAATTTGAGAGCCAAAATGCAAATTAGAATGAAATGTGCAATTGGAAATGTGTCATAGCCACATTGCAACTTTGGAAATTGTCATGATTATGAGGTTAATATTAGGAAAAGTATCATAAAATGGCACATTATGAAAAATTGTAAGAAATGTGCATATAAAGGTGCGAGCACATCTAATGGAAAATTCAAAGGGGAGGTATAAGAAAGTGAATGGAAAGTGTAAGATTTTGGAAGAAGAAGATGTAAGAGTAGAAGCAAGAAAATACAAGGTGGAAGCACAATTAGGGGAAAATGTAATAGTTGGAATTTCTAAATTCAAAAACTCATAATTTCCCTTAAAAATGAGAAATTAGAATTTAGGAGAGTGGAAATTCCCAAATTCATGGAAATGGACCAATTAATTAATTAATATTAATTAATTAGGAGAAGTTGGTAAAAGGGATAAATTAATAAGATGAAATGAATTAAATAATTAAACACATAGGAATAAACCATGGGTTATTTATTCCTATAGATAAAATTAGTAAATTGATTGGCCAAATGATGAAATAAATGTAGGGAATTACATTATTGGAGGATTATGATGAGAATTTAAATTGAAATTGGTGATATTAGAAAGATAAAATTCATGAGTGAATTTATTGAATAAATGATGCTAGGCTGACGGGCAGGATTGATGACATGTCAAGGACATATGACAAGAGTTGATGACATGTGACATTAATGGACTCTCTAATGTCACAAGATTGCTCAAAATTGAATGATAGGATTGGTTGGAATAACATCAAAAAAAATATCAATATTCTTAAATTAAATGGATAAGGACATGATTAGACAGTAAAGGACTCGACAATGGAATTGATCAAATTGATGACAATTGATGATGGGATAGGTAGACAAGGCACTGAGGGACTTGACAATGCCAAGTGATCAATCGATGATGAGTTTGATTAATGAACATTGCAGATGAATAGGTTGATAAGGCACTAGGATACTTGACAATACCTAGGATTTGTTAAAAGTGCTTGAGGTTTGGTTTTGATATGTTTCAAACTAATTGAAGTTGTTTTGGAAAGTTTATTATTGATTTATGGTTAATTACAAGTGATTGTGATGATATCGAAATAGTTTCAAATTAATTTGGAAATGGTTTTAATTTGTTTAAAAGGGGCTACGAATGATGAAAAACATGTCAAAAGATGTTTAGAGAATGATGTGAAATTGGTTTGAATGATGATCAATTTGGCCAAAAGATTGAGGTTAGTCAATTGAGAAAATGGGATGTGCTAGTGTGTATTAGTGATGAAAGAGTAGGAGCAAACCATTTTTATCATCTATAATTGCATTGTACGATTAATAGAAACTCTTTCATGTACGATTAATCCAATAATCCTCCGTCACCTAACTTGGTATAGAGGTAACCCCTGGCTACAATCATTACGATGTCATCCTAGTGGAAAACCTTGTTAGAATGATATAGAATAACTAAGAGGGGGGGTGAATCAGTTATCCTTGGGTCCAGATGTAACAATTAACTTTTAAATACTCCAAACAACTTAGATCTAATCATTATTCCACTCGGTCTCTATAGAAACTTATCAGTAACACAAACTTGCACTTCTTTATTCCAATAATAACTAACTTGCAGAATGTAAAGCATTAAATATTGAAACATCTCAAAAATCATTCACACAAGTTATAACACCAGGATTTAACATAAAACCCCAATTTGGGAAAAATTGCCAGTAACATGTCACCAAATTTTCACTCTTCTAAAGTGAGCTTTGTTAGGAGCCAACCCCGTTAAAGTTTACAATACACACCGCTAGTTGTGACCCTGTTAAAGGATTTAATCACCTTATCAGGAGTGGTCTTGTTAGAAGATTTTAGAATATTCCATTATAATTTCACCTTGATTAAAGGATTTACAAATGACTGGTAGGTCAACCTTGATTAAAGGATTTTAACTGATACAATAGTTAGAAAGTAACAACAAGTTGATCTAATAACTACAACTTACTTTACAAATATAGATTACAGTGTAGCTCATCTACTAACTCACTCACTAAAATCCATTCATGTCTCCATCACTATCTCTAATATGCTTAAAAAATCCTTCAAGAAATCACTCTTCACCTCAGCTCTTCTTCTTCTTCACAACAATCTGGTCAAGTTTTCCAATGAACAAAATTAACAACTACTAACCCCACTAGGTTAATCCTTATGCCTCTTTAAATAGGTATCTTTGATCTCTTTCCGCTTAAACATCACCGTTGATCTTAGGGTTCAGTCAAATTCATCAAATCCTTCCATCATTTCATTTCCCCCTTCTCCTTCTAGATACTTCTCAAAAACTTATCTTTGAATACATGTCTAGAAATGCTCAAACACACTTTCTCAAACATTAAATGCTCCATCTCATCAATACTTATCCATCATGTACTTTGACCAATCCAAAAATTTAACTTTGTCAGCTAGGAATTTCAATCCCTTCACAAAATATCAAATGTTGACACTCGGCCAAAACTATGTTCCTTGGAATAGGTCATCACTAGTTGTCTTGCTCAGCTTCTATGATCTTCACTCAATTTAACTTTTGTGATACTTAGTCTTTAATGGTCCTTGGTCAACATTATATTTTCTCATCTTCTACTATTTACTCAGTTTTCACTAGCACAACTTGGCTTCAACTATAATTTCCTTAATCTTCTAGTTTGTAGCTCAGTTTAGCCTATACATTTGGTCCTTTATTGATCATCTCTTCTAGGCTTCAACTCAACCATCTTCTCCACTTAGTGTTATGATTGAACAAAAAATTATCTTTTCAAGGTTCAACTAATCAAGTGCCCATTTTAGTTCCACATAAATCAACCTCTCCACTAGGCCTTTGTGTTATCTTTCCTTCTCAAATCATCTTCATCAATCATCTTGATATGGCACTCTACTTAGGTAGCAACTATCTCACCAGTACATTTGACATCAATGACAACATAATAAATGTTCCAATTATATTTTTCAATAATCTTCCTCTTTAACATTGATGGGAACACCTCACCTCAAGTTACCATATAATTAAAAATACTTAAATTACTTCAATCAACTCTTTATGTGTTCAATATCAAATCTCGATTAGTATCCCTAGTTTCATTATGATTCTCATCTATGCAGCTCTAATATGCAACACCTCTAGACACCATTTGTAGAAATAATTATAAAAACTCCCTCTATCATAAGAGAAAATGAACTCCCTTCTTGATATTTATCTTTTTATATGGTAATTACTTCGTAATATCTCCCTCTGCATTATATTACTATTGTTGTGATATGGAGACTAATTAGATTAAGAGGTTTATTCGATGTGGTTTTCTCCCCATATTATTTCTACAAGGGTTTGCAGGTAGCACCCCCAAGACAAGGTCAAGGGGCAATGCCCCTATGGGGTCCTAGGGTAGTGCCCCAGGTGTGCTCCCTATCATAGTACAAGGTGGGATCGAGGGGCAATGCCCCCACAGGGCTTTTTGAGGGCAGCACCCTCAAAGCCAAAAATGGCCTTATATTGTAAAAGGTGTCAACTAATATTTTTCTATTATTCTAGCCCTAATTTTGTAAGCAACAAAAGCTTGTATAAAAAGGCTTAGGGTTAGGGATTGCATAACGTAATGGTGATATTGTAGCTTCTTATTGCAATATTAAGCTGTAAGGGATTACGAATTGTAATCACTAGATAATAATAATATTGGACTTCTTGTTGGTGGACATAGCCTAGGGATTGGGTGAACCACCTTAAATCTTGGTGTCGTGTGTTCTCTTTTATGCAATCTACTATTTTATGGTATTGGTTATATTTGCCTATAATTGTTATTTCTATCTGAGGTTAATCCTAACAACTACATAGGTATCTAAAAATGTCTCCCTCTTTACTTTTTCTTCTCATAGTAATTGTATAAACAATCTCTCCATCTTCGATAACAATGAAAAAGAAACTTCAACATCTTTAGTTAACTCTACCTCATACATCTTCAACATGTGGATATCTTTATGTCAATTTTGTGTGCTAGATTCTTCTTTTGTCATCTTGCTTATGACTAGTTCAACATATTGTGCTTATCTCTTCACATCTTTAGGCATGTCCTAAAGTGTGACCTTATGCATCAATTTGTAAGATATCCTAATTAAGATATTTGATGCAAAGCTTCATCTTCACTTAAGTAGCCTCAATTATGGGAATCACCTCCAATTTACCTCTTAGATATTCATGAGCATACCTAGGTAAAGATTTTGTAAAAATATCAATTATATGTTCCTTTGTATTCACATACTCTAATCTCACTTCTTTGTCTTCTACCAACTCTCTCAAGTAATAATACTTGATAGAAATATGATTAGTCTTGGTGTACATAACTGCATTTTCAAAAATATTTATAGTACTTGTGTTATCATAGAATAAAATGATAGGTGCAGTGATCTCTTCCTTTATTCCTTTCAATAATTTTTTGATCTACACTATGTTAGAAAAAATTAACTACTGCAACTACATATTCAACTTCTGTTGTAGATTGGGAGATGCAGTTTTTTTCTTGTCCATGAAACTAATCTATTTTCTACAAAGAAAGCTCCACCACTTGTACTCTTTATGTCATCAACATTTCCATCCCTATCTACATTATTAAATACTTTCATTTCAAACGTATCATTCTTCTTGTAATACAATCCATATTTGATGTTCCTTTCAGATATATCATTAGTCTCTTCACAGCCATCATGTGGTTCTATTTAGGATTTTGAGAAAATGTAGTAGTAATCCCAATGGCTAGTGCAATATTTGGTCTACTAGGGACAACATATTACAACTTTCCAATCATTGATATATACAAGGTTTGATTCACATTAGTAGAATTATTATTCTTTGAGAGTTTATGTCCAATAGCCATGGGTGTTCCAATTGGTCTTGAATCTTCCATACCAAAAAAATTCAGTATCTTCTTGATATAATTTGAATATGTAATGTATCTATACCTTTCTACACTTGATACACTTGCAAGACAACAAAGAATTTGATCTCTCCAAACATAGACATCTCAAACTCTTGCCTCATTTCATCTACAAATGACTTACACAATGCATCTTTTCCTTTAAATATGATATCATCAACAAATATCTCAGCTAACAATACCCTTTTTTTAGATTCCATCTTCAAATAAAGATTTTCATTATCATTTTTCCTTACAAAACCAATCTTCACCAAATATGTGTACAATCTTTCAATCCATATAGTGCTTTGTACAACTTACATACCATAATAACTTTTATTAGGGTCACCAAATCCTTCATGTTTTTCAACATAGACTTCCTCTTCTAGAATTACATTCAAAAATGTAGACTTGGCATCCATTTGGTACGTTTTTAATCCTGTGCAAGAAGCATATGCAAGTAGAGTTCTCACTCCTAATCTCACAAAAGGAGCAAATGTCTCCCCATATTCAATTCCTTCTTCTTGTTCATATCCCTTACAAACTATTCTTGATTTATTTCATGTGACTTCACCTTTCCCATTGATATTGTTTCTAAATACCCATTTTGTACCAATAACATTTGTATCCTTTTGTCTAGGTACTAGAGTGACCAAGTTTTTTTCTTCTATATCTTCTCAATCTGTACATGTATTGCTTGAATCTAGTGTTCATAATTCAAAGCATCCTTTACTCATTTGGGCTCAAATTCATAGAGTAGGCATGTCTCACTTCTCAATATTTTTCTTTACATAACTCCTAGATCTTTGTCTCCAATGATTTGATTAGGTACATAATGTCCTCTAACATATTTTTCTAGAGTAGGTTCAAGTCTTCTTGATTCTTCTTTGGGTTCATCTTGTAGATTAGCTTTAGGTAGTATTTCTTGTATCTCAACTTGTTCTTCTAGTTATTCAAATATCACTTGTTGATGCTCAACATGTTCACCCTGATGCTCAGTACACCATTGTTGTAACTCAAAATTCAATGGTTGTTGTTGCTCAATAGATTTCTTCTTAGTTTAAAGTAAAGTGTTAGGCTATCCTTTATCAATGTATGTCAAATTTCTATGATCTTCATGTTCCTTCTTGCATTCAACTTCATTCTTTTGTGCATATTCATCAACTCTCACATTTTCCCTTTCCAAAACTTTATTACTATTAGAATTCAAACACTTATATGTTTTCTCTTAGAGGAATATCCTAAGAATATACCTTGATCACTCTTTGCATCAAATTTTCCATGTCTAATATATTTTAGCATATAATATTTATTTCCAAATACTTTGAAGTATTTCACATTAGGTGCATATCCATACCATAACTCAAAAGGATTGAGATTTGTACCTTTCTTGACTTATACTCTAGTCAAGGTTTAAACTATAGTACTTATAGCTTCTCTCCAATATTTTGGTGCATAGTACTTATAGCTTCTCTCCAATATTTTGGTACAACATTCTTCTCCATCATCAATGTTCTAGCACAATTCATGACTGATTTGTTCCTCCTTTTAACTATACCATTCTATGGAGGACTCTTCAGTGCAGACATCTAGCTCTTGATTCCTCTATCATTGCAAAATGTGTTGAATTCCTTACATATGAATTCACCACCTTTATCAAATCTTAGACACTTCAATCTTTTACATGTTTCCTTTACAACTCTAGCCAAATACCACTTTAACTTTTGAAATGCATCATATTTCTCTTTAAGACACATCACAGTCATCATTCTAGAGTAGTCACCAAAAAATACAATATAGTATTTGTCACCATAATATCTTTGCACTCCAATAGGTCCAAAAAGGTCAGTACTAACCAACTCTAAAATAACATCAAAAATATAGGTTTTTCTCTTGAAACTAGACTTTCTCATTTTACCAATTGACATTGTTTACACATCACAATATCGTGTATCTTCAATCTTAGTAATGCTCTTACTTTATTCATCTTACTAATTCTTGCCAAATTATCAAAATTTACATGACATAGCTGTTAGTGTAGTTTTTTATTTTTTCCTATTTTGCTAGGTTTTTCCTACACTTTTAATAATCTCGCTTAGGTTAATAAAGCATGTCTTATTAGGTGAATGGTTGTGAGGTGTCACCTTCCTACATGTGAGCATCCATTAGCTATCTTGGGAAGATACTTTTCTATCTTTAGTCCAATAGATGGTTGCTCCTCATTGGTTGGTGTTGCCACCTCCTCTCTCTTCCTTGCCTATATAAGCATGCTACATGGCTTGTATTTGTATCTCTTATTTTTGCATCCTCTTAATGCTATTTTGCTTCCAGCATTTGCATTACTCTCTTGGAGACTAACTCTATGATGCTATTTTGATTTTGTATCATTTGCATTCATAGTTTAGATATTTACTCTTTGCACTAGTTTTCTGGGTTATTAATCTTTTCAGATTCTAACATGGTATCAGAGCTTTTCTATGTGCAAGAGTAGATTTTAGTTTCCTTATTTGAGAGATTTGGGGGGGGGGCAAATAAATTTTATTGTAGTTTTTTGAAAAACGAAGTATGCTCTTCTCTTGAATCTTTGGATGATCTTGAGAATCATAAAAGTTTTGACAAAAAACACTTTCTGGGTTTTGTTCGCAGCCCTGAAAAACCATCTGGGTATCTTTTAGATTTTGCATGCAAGCTGTATATTTTTGAGCATGCAAAGCTACGTCCATACCCCTCTCCGTTGGCGGTCGCAGATTTGAATACAATTTTTCTTCAAATCAGGGGATCAGCAAATTTTTGGAGCACTTTGGGCCTGAACGGACATCACCATTGGATCTGAAAGGCCGTTTGTAGTCAGGATTCATATAAAGCTTGTCATTTTTGGACACAGGGCAATTTTGGGGATTTTTTGAAGCCTCCAGGGTCTGCCGTACGGATCGTACGGACACAGGGACGAAGAAAAAATTTAAAAAAAAATATAAAATCGGAGCGCCACCGCCGCGCCACCCGCGCGTAGCCCGCAGCAGGCAGCGCCACCCGGTCTCCGCCGCCGCCCGACTGCCACCTCTGCTGGCGGTTCAACCTCCTTCCGCCGCCCTGCGACTGCCTCCGCTCAGCTCCAGCTCTACCTGTGATAGCTCAGCGCCCCCTGCTCCGCCGGGCACAGTCAGCAGGTGCCACGTCAGCGCCAGTCTGCGTGTGACACGTGGCAGGCGTGCCAAGTGGCACTTTGCCACGTGGCCCCTTCCACGTCATCTTTCGTACCTACCACGTCATCTACCCGCCACGTGGCGTCCACATGGCACTAACACGTTTCTGCCATGTGGCCTCTTTTTTTTGCTGCGACGGCTGATGGGCCGTCAAATTTTTTTCTCTCAAATGCTGACATCAGCGGTGTGTCATCATCCTTGCTTGCACTCTCCTTCTATTTGGTTTTGGACCTACTTGTGGTTTTTTGGCCATAACTTTTGCATACGGAGGTATTTTTCTAATCCAAAAGAAGTGCCAAAAAGCTAGTTCCAAGACGGAGATGCTGGTATCAGTGTTTTTGAGTTTTGATTCAGTTTGGTTGCCTGTTATGGCAGTCGAAGCCGAATGTTCTATTTTGCACTCCGGGAGGCGTATCTTGAGCTTCCGATCTCCAATTTTGGACTTCTTTATATCGTTGGAAAGCTCTTTCTGTGCTCTTTCCAGTGATGCTAGTTGTTGTTCCAGATTTTGTTCCAGACACATCCTATTCAGTCTTTTGCATTTTAGCATTCTAGTGGATATTCTGTTTGTTTCAACTCCGAAGATCGATTGTGTTGCTTCAGTTGCTTCGTTTTGGGCTTTACCTTCTGTTGTTTCAGCCTTATGTTTTTTCTAATCATTGTTGATATTCACTGTAAACATCTTTATGCAACGCACTGAGATAAAGTGCCACTCTTGCATTTTGGGATCCTTTTCATCATTGTGATTCATTATACTCGCACTATTATATAAAGTGCCATGGGGGGGATAGTTGTTTGCCACTTATAGGCTCTCTTTCTCTAATTCCTCATGCAGTGTCGACGACACATGCCTTTATTTGTGTTTGTACCTCACTCTCGATGAGTTTGGCTCCTGTGTTGTAGGAGATTTTTGGCCCATCTTTTCAGCTGCCTATCACCTCACCTACCTTAAGGGGAGGTTATATTGTTGTTCTATGCTTCTTTGGTTGATGGTTCGTGCCTTCTATTTCCATGGAGGTTCCTTTGGTTGATGGTTCGTGCCTTCTATTTCCATGGAGGTTCCTTTGGTTGATGGTTTGTGCCTTCTATTTCCATCGAGGTTCCTTTGGTTGATGGTTCGTGCCTTCTATTTCCATGGAGGTTCCTTTGGTTGATCGTTCGTGCCTTCTATTTCCATGGGGGTTCTACAGATCAGCATTTTGACAGAGTTTTGCGGTTCTTTATGCTTCAGTGATGTTGCTTCTTCATGATCACTCCTTGTTCCTATTTTAGGGGACAATTTCCCTAGCGGGAGACTTCTTTAGTTCTTCACTAGGTTCTTACCTCTTTTTGGGGGAGGGTTTTTCCCTTGTGGTTTTCTCTCTTTCCCCGCTTTCAGAGGTTCCATCTTCTTGCATTGTACTTGGGTACCTAACATGGCCTCATTGCCGGGACCCATTTCTACATCCACCTAAGCTTCGCTTATGGGGGGTGTTAGTGTAGTTTTTTATTTTTTCCTATTTTGCTAGGTTTTTTCTACACTTTTAATAATCTCGCTTAGGTTAATAAAGCATGTCTTATTAGGTGAATGGTTGTGAGGTGTCACCTTCCTACATGTGAGCATCCATTAGCTATCTTGGGAAGATACTTTGCTATCTTTAGTCCGATAGATGGTTGCTCCTCATTGGTTGGTGTTGCCACCTCCTCTCTCTTCCTTGCCTATATAAGCATGCTACATGGCTTGTATTTGTATCTCTTGTTTTTGCATCCTCTTAATGCTATTTTGCTTCCAGCATTTGCATTACTCTCTTGGAGACTAACTCTATGATGCTATTTTGATTTTGTATCATTTGCATTCATAGTTTAGATATTTACTCTTTGCACTAGTTTTCTGGGTTATTAATCTTTTCAGATTCTAACAATAGCCTCTTATTCCATAACCATATATCATCACATTGTGCAAACGAGAATGTATCAATAGATAGGTCTAGATAGAACAAGTTACCTCTTTTTCGGTCTCCACTTCCAATTAGTTCACCATAAACATTGTATATCTTTGTCTTCTTGTGCTGAAATCAAGTTTGTAGCCTGAACTATTCAACTATGCCACACTCAACAAATTATAGTTAAGTTCTTCAACCCAACAAGCATTATCACATTTGATCTTATTAGTTAATCTTATTGATCCTTTACCTTTCACAAGACATGGTGCATCATTACCAAACTTGAGACTACCTCCTTTATAATGTTCTAAGATTTGAAACTTACTTTCATCACCATTCATGTGATGTAAGTAACCACTATCAATTATCCATCTGTCACTTTTACTCACATATCAAATAAGTGCAATTTTCACATCTTCATCAAAATCATCTTCCACAGAAACATAAACAACATCTTCATCATGACTATTAGAATTATCATCAGTCTCTTTTTCAGCAATGTAATAAGACTTCTTACCTTTTCCCTTGTAGTCTTTGTATCTTTTTTGTCTTTTCCATCTCTTCTTCCCTTGAACTTGTCTTTCCTTTCATCCTTATCATCCCTATCAAGACATCTTGCAACAATATGACCAACTTTATTGCATGAAAAAAAATATTATAGGAACTTTACCTTTGAATTTTCCTTTTCCTCTTAGTGGCCTCCTAGCCATTAATGCTTCAAGATCCTCCAAATCATCATTAGAATATTTGCTCTCACTATCCTCATACTTTCCTTTCTTCTATTTAGACTTATGTAAAACTAATTGTGACTTGAAAGAAGATTCAATAGTAGAGGCAGTAAAGAGCCTAAGAAACTATAGGTACTCATCTGCCTCCAAAATTTGACAATTCAAAAGCAGTAAGTCTACCAACTAGACTATCCAAGGTTAAATCATTACCAGTCTTACATCTTGTATTGCATAAACTCTAATAGAATAAATAGGAAGTAAAGTTATCAGTATCTTGCTAATCACAACCTCATCACTTATCTTTCCTTCAGATCCTCTAATAGCATTCACAAGTTCTTTGATTCTTCCAACATATTGAGCAATGTTCTCACCATCTATCATCTTCATGTCATCAAACTTTCCTCTCAAGCTTTATGAGTTGGCTCTTAGTACATTCTTATCTCCTCCATGGATCTTGGCCAACTTTTCCCACATCTTCTTTGTAGTGTTCCAATCCTTTATGCCATCAAACTCTGAGTAACTTAAGGGATATACAATCTCCAAAATTACATGATTATGTTCTTGTTTCTCCTTTAGTTTTTTTGATGTCATAGGTGATGGTATTGTTATGTATTCATTTTCCAAGTAGTATACTATTGAATTTCCAATTCCAACAATGTCAAGTTTTATCAAACTTTGTCAAGTAGGGAAATTATCCTTGTTCAACTTGGGTACCTCCTTTCTATACATCTTTATCCTTAGCTTTAAGTCCCCTCAAACTTTTCTTTACAAACACCAATGCTTTGATACCATTTATTCGCATGATTTATATTTTTTGGTTTAAAGAATAATTTTGACAGCTGAGTGTCAATACACTTAACCATTTTTCACTATAATGCCGAGCAAAGAGTAGGTGCCGAGTAATATCAAGTGCCGAGTTATTCAAGTGTCGAGTAACACAAGGCTATAAATGTCGAGCAAAGAGTAGGTGCTGAGTAATATCAAGTGCCGAGTTATTCAAGTACTGAGTAACACAAGGTGCCGAGTGATACAGTTTTGTTTAGATGCCGAGCTATCCAAGAAACAACATGTGCCGAGCATCAATAATGCTTCAGGATCCAAGTAACTCAGGATATCAGCATAAGAGTTTGTAATTGCACAAACTATGATGTAAACAATTTTTGTAGCCAACATAAGATAAATCTCGAAAGATCTAGAGATAAGAACAAATCTTTTACATTTCCTATGCAATCTGCATGCAGCCAATTGGAAAATTGGAAAGGCATGCAACCAATCAGCAAAAAGGAAAGTATTGAGTGGGAAATTGAGATTCAATGTGGATCATAGATCCATATCTAACCCTAATTCTTTGAAGTCTTTTTAAGGAAGAAAAAAAGTTTCACTGTGATGATGATGATGATGATGAGAGAATGAGAATAGAGTTAAGGGAAAAACATAATGGAATTCAGTGAAAGAAGACATAGAGAGTAAGAGCAGTAATTCAATATTCAGTTGATCAGAACAAAGTAAAGGAGATGAACAAAAATAAGATCTTAGAGGATTGAAATTAGAGAGAGAGCCAGAACAAGTGCCTGCATTCAGCAATCAAGGATTGCAAACTATCAGGTTTATAATACCTAATACTCTCTTACCATTGTATTAGAAAGGAAATCCTATGTAGATAGGTTGGCTTAACAGCTATTTGTAGATCCTTATCAAAAGGTGATTAAATCCTTTAACAGGGTGACACTTCATGTTAAGTGTTTGGAAATCCTTTAACCAGGTCACTATTGACACAGTGTAAATCCTTTAACAAGGTAGGCCTTTAACAGGGCAGACCATCAGAAGTAGTTGAACAATATTACTGCAGTGAATTTTTGTGGGTATCATCCCCACCCCAGTTTTACCTTCTTATTTCTGGAGGGTTTCTGGGTTACCAAATTCCAGTGTTATGTGTTGTTGATGCATGTTTTAGTTTCATATTTTCATAATGTATTTACATGCATGCAATTTACTTTCAGATAAAAGTTTTATTGGATAAAGTGTAATACTTCTAATTCAACCCCCCCCCCCCCCCCCCCCCCGCCCTCTCATCAGTATTCTTTCCATATTTGAATATTCCAACAATATTAACTAAGAGGGGGGTTGAATTAGTTATCCTTGGGTCTAGATGTAACAATTAAACTTTTAAATACTTCAAAAAACTTAGATCTATTCATTAGTCCACTTGATCTCTATAGAAACTTATTACTAACACAAACTTGCACTTCATTGTCCCAATAATAACTAACTTGCAAAATGTAAAACATTAAACTGTAAAACATCTCAAACATCAATCACACTAGTATAACACTGAGATTTAAAAATGGAAACCCCATTTGGGAAAACCCACCAGTAACTTGTCACCAATTTTTGATTCTTCTGAAGTGAGCTCTATTAGGAGCCAACCCTGTTAAAGGTTATAATACACATTGTTAGGTGTGACCCTGTTAAATAATTTAATCACCTAGTTAGGAGTGGCCTTGTTAAAGGATTTTAGAACATTCCATTAGAATGTCACCTTGATTAAAGGATTTACAAATGACTGTTAGGTCAACCTTGATTAAAAAAATTTAACTAATGTAATGGTTAGAAAGTAATAGTAAGTTGATCTAATAAATATAACTCACTTTCCAAATATAGATCACAATTTAGCTTATCTTCTTACTCATTGACTAAACTTTATTCATGTCTCCATCACTCTCTCTAATCTACCTAAAAAATCCTTCAAGCAATCTCTCTTCTCCTTCTTCACAACCTTCTACTAAAGTTTGCTAGTCAACAAAATTAACAAATACTAACCCCATTAGGTTAATCCTTGTGCCTCCTTAAATAGGTAGCTTTGATATTTTAACACTTAAACATCACCATTAATCATAGGGTTGGGTTAGATCCATCAAATCCTTCCATCATTTTGTTTCCTCCTCCTCCTTCTAGATACTTCGCAAAACTTCTCTTTGAATCCATGTCTAGAAATTCTCAAACACAGTTTCTCAAATATTAAATGCTCCAACTCATCAATACTTATCCTTCATGTGCTTCAAAAAATTCAAAAATTAAGCTATTCTAGATAGGAATATCAATTCCTTCACAAAATATCAAATGTTGGCGCTTGGCCAAAACTCTATTCCTTGGCCTCGGTCATCACTAGCTATCTTTCTCAGCATCCACTATCTTCACTTGGTCTACCTTTTTTGATATTCGATCTTTACTGATTCTTAGTTGACATTATTTTCTCACCTTCTATTGTTCACTTAGACAATACTAGCATAGCTTGACTTCAATTATAAGCTCCTTAATCTTCTAGTTTTTAGCTCAATTTAGCCTATACATTTGATCTGTCATTGTTCATCTCTTCTAGGCTTCAACTCAACCATCTTCTCCACTTAGTGTTATGATTAAACAACACATTATCTTGTCAAGGTCCAACTAATCAAGTGCCCATTGTCGTTCCATGTAACTCAACCTTTCCACTAGGTCTTCTTGTTATCTTTCCTTCTCAAATCCTCTTCATCAATGATCTTAATTGTTGACCTTATGGCTAGATTGTTTGTCAATTAGTGCCAAAACACTTAATCATCTTGTTGGTTACACTGTTATCGAGCACCACAGAGTTAACCTACTAGACTGTGTCAACTAAGCCAACATGAAGTGTTAATTGAGAAAGAGAAAAAGATAGTGTCAATCAAGGTACCGATATTAACCAATAAAAATGAATAGTAGTGTTGACCAAGCTTCAATTCTAGCTAAGTTGTTGCAGTGTCAACTGTACAATGTTTGTTGAGCCATCAATGTTAACTGAGTTTACACCTACTCATGAGTGATCAATGTGGACCATGCACAAATGTCAACTGAGTGCCAAAGTTTGCCAAGTTCCTTGTGTTGTCAAGTATCAGAATATCACCTGAGTGGACTTCTAAACCCAAGTGTCAGCATTGAGCCAACTTGGTGGAAATTGTTTAGTATAATATTATAGTCTAATTCAAAAGGTAATTATTTGGATTGGTATATATGAGAAATATCTTGTCATATCCAAATAAGAATGAAATATGAAGAACATGCAAGTTTGAAGGCTATAAGAAGTATAAGGAAAAGTAGAGTCTCATCCATCACATTAAGGTGATCTTTCTACATTGAAGGAATCTCATTCAACAAATTGATTTGCAGAGTAGAGATCAACCACTGGTTCATCCTAATAGCTGCATCAGTCAAATCCTCTAACAAGGTGGACTTAATAGTCTTATACAGAATCTCCTAACGGAGTACATATTTCATTGTATTGTATAAATCCTTTCACAAGGTGGACCTAACAATGCTTATTGCTCCTAACAAGACAGATCACCAAAAGTGATCATTTGTACACCTTAACAGACCAACTTTATACTCCAATACTAAAGCTTGTGGGTATGATCCCCCACCCTAGTTTTACTTTCTATTTAGAAGGTTTTTGGGTTACCAATTATTGTGTCAACTATTATGAATGTTTTATTGCTTTCAATATTCCATGCATGCAATTAGATCAGATTATTTTATGAAGTGTTAATTGGTGAATTGAAGTTAAAGTTTTATTGGTTCCTGATTCACACCCCCCCCCCCTCCCCCAAGTTACCTAGCCTTCTCTACATTTACAAAAATTGGTATTAGAGCATTTGGTTCTCATAACAGAGGTTTAGAAGCTTGAGAAAATATCAAAGGCAATGGAAGTGTATAAACTAGAGAAAGCCATTGAGAATGAAAAGTTAGATCTGTAGATGGCCATGGATCAATTCAAGAAACTGAATGACAAACTCTCTAAATCCTTGTAAAGAAGGAAAGTACTAGCAGCACAGATGAATGACAATCTCTACATAGAAGAAAGAATTGAAGACATTTGTCAACACAAAAATTTAGAAGACATTGATGCAACAATTAAAGATCTACTTGAAAAGAATGCCACTCTACATGAAGAAGTCAGAAAACTAAAAAGAGAACAAGAAATTCAATCAGTCAAAATGTGTGAATATATGGAACAAAAGGACATAGAAAAAGAAGAGAAAAGATTGCTAACTGAAAAGATAGAAGAAAAGGATAATGAAATTCAACACCTATTTCTTCAGCAAGGAGATTTGATAAATCAACTCAATTGTGTAAATCATGAGCTTATTAACTTGAGGATAGATAATGCAAGATTGCAAAATGATCTCAACATAGAAAGTCAAACAAATGAAAAGATGATGAGATCTCAAGAAAGCATGAATCAAATGAACAAGAAAACTCAATTCAGACACAAAGGAAAAGTTGGATTAGGCTATATAGATGAAGGTGAATCATCACATCAAGGAGTTTAGAAGTACAAAAGACCTACATCATTGTGGAAAGACATGACATACATCAAACAAGTGTTGGAGCAATAGTAAATCAAAATTCAATGGAAAATTTTATAGTTGTAACAAACAAGGTCATAGAGAAAATGAATGCATAGAGAAAACCAAGTTTGAATGAAAATGTTTCAATTGCAACAAATAAGGGCACAAATCTTTAGGATGCAAAACAAGGAAATGGAACCTAGAAAAAAAAGTTGTGAAACTTGTCTTTGGATTGGATTGTAACACATGGTGTAGATGTTACTTGTGTGGTGAGCATGGTCACAATGGATAAAATTTCATGAGGACTCACATGAGGAAGAGAGACCCTACAAAGAGATGTTTGGTATGCAAAGAACTTGGTCACCTAGCAAAGAACTATATAAATTGAGCTATAGTTGAAGATGAAAAGAAAGAAAAGGCTAACAATATCAAAAGTCAAATGAGGCAACAATGGGTAAACAAATCTCCAAAGAATGCAAGTCAAAGTCATGAGAATGTTGACACCCAAGTCAATGAATTGGGTGATTCAACCATTTCAAGCCAAGTATACATGGAGATCACTAGAACTATGATTAAAAGAACCATCTTACATCAATCCCAATCAACAAGAAAGAAGATATAGATTAGTGTTTCAGATGCATTGGGGATCACCAAGTTGAATGTTAGTTTGAATTGAGAAAATTCGAGTTGCATGACCTTACCAAGTGAAGTCAAGAAAAGTTAGTTGTAATTGAGCTTCACTAAGTTTGGAGATCTAATCAAGCATGGATGTAAATGGAGTCTACTGAGTTGAAGATTTGAGTAGAAGATCTGAGTTGAAGACAAAGGTAATAGTCAAGCTTCTCATGCATGTTGAGTTAACAGGCTATCACCAAGTTGTCTATAGTATGATGCATTTATGGTGACTTAAAGACAAATTTTGATAAAAAAGAAGGAATCAAACATTTTATTTTTTCAACATGATTTTCAGAGCAAATAGAGTAGAGTGATCTTGAGCCCCCAAGTGATCCTGAGTGATTTAGAGAAATTCAAAGAAAATTTGTCAAAGATTATTCATTTGTCACTGATCATAATGGCATCCTCATCAAGCAGCAAAGTCAAGAAGGGATCCGAGCTGTTAGTAAGGAATGGTATGCCTACAAACCCAAAATTCAAGCTCAATCTTACGATTATAGGGGAATTATACCTAGTCGGTGTGCACTCATAGATTCCACTGAAGTTACTGTTAATACATGATATTAGATCCTTCTATCATTGTTCAATTCAAGAATTGGGAACTTTAGAGATGAATGAAGCATATGAAGCATTGTGTGTGGATGAAAACCTGAAACTTGAGTACAAGCACCTAGAAGTGAAGGGTTTGACCCATATATTTCACATGCTGAGGAATTTTCAAATTAAGTGGATTGGGTTTATCCTAAGCCATGTGCAATTCTAGCTCGATCAACCTACCAAGATCATAAAGAAAATGATCCATAGGGTTACTAGATTTCCTATTGGTGTTTCATAACTACCAAGCAACAAAACACTTGATACTAGGATAATGAAGAAAAACTTAGTCTAAGGGTTAGCTATTTCCTATGTTCAACTTAGAAATCTTCAGATCTAGACCCAACTTCAACAAAATCACAAGGATTTTCTACTCTTTGGGTTCTACAAAACCAAGGTGGGTGCACCTGAGGGATCAAAGGGTTAAATACTAGATATTATCTTTACACTTCAATCATTGACTAATACTCTTTCACAATACTTATCCCCTATAGAAGATATCTGGCCACAATTCTTCTCATATTTACAAGTAAGTCTGAGTTATAGAAACTAACCACAACACACAAAGATTAAATGCAAATAAGTGCTTACCAACTATCAAATTCGTAATACAGGCAAGTAATTGATTTGAATTTTGAAATTCTACTTCACGCAATTCTATGATTTCTTCATATGCAAGTTGAATAAATGATCAGTTCCTTATTCATTGGCATTTAGAGTCTACCCAATAATTTGACCTAATTAATTGCATTATAATCAATTTTATCAGTAATTTACCCTAAACCCCATTCTTATGCATACCCTTCTTACTAACTGGAAATCATATCACCTTAATAAAGCATTTATTTAATTCCTTGAATTAAAAGAAATAAAAAACTAATTTACAACCTATCCTAGTTGCATTAAATTTAATAATCCTTTCTCATACAATCTAGAGATAGCCAGCTAATAACAATGGAGACAAGATTCAGAGAAAACAGATTAGTGTAACTTTCCTTTTGTATTAATTTACATAAAATTTGGACCCTTTCTCTAGCCTTGGGATCTGATTTATATAGCATGAGATGCAACAAGCTTTAGGCTTAGAGAAGAATGAAAATTGTCCTTAAGACATAAAGTTATTACAAAAAAAAATGTTACTATCATAATAAGACAAAAATTTGTGCAACAGAATGTCTACATCATGAATCTTCTTTTTGTGGGGCCATTTTTGTTGTAACTTCTTCTTGTCATTATTCTCAAGTGCAATTCTCTTCTAAACTTCCTTATTGTAGGCCTCTTAGACTCTCATATTTCTCTTTCATTTCTAGCCTATATCTTTTCTCCTTCATGGTAGTAGCTAAGGTAAGAGTAGTTGTTTCAAGATTAAATTCTGCTACTTCATCATGTGGAGTGTCTTCTACTCTCTTGACAATCAAGTTGCCCCTTAATTCAATATCATCATATTGAGAGAAACTGGCTCTAGATCCTCTTTTTAGAGACTAGATTACTAGAGTAGCATGGTCTTCACTAAATTTGGCACCTTTGAGTCCTTTCTTTGTTTTCTCATCAGCATTCATTTTCTTGGTGACAGTATTAAAAACCATTGCATCTACACTATCCCGATTTGGAAAAACTAAGATTCCAGATTATTTGATCATTATTATTCCTTCTTTAGGAATCAAGCTTTTAAATTCTTGCATCATTTCATCTTTTATTTCCTCCTATATAACTATATCTTCCTTCTCTAGCTGATTAGCCTTTCTTTTATTACATCTTTCTTTGAAATATTTCATATTTGTCATACAAGAAAATTGGTAGAAAGCCCTTGATTTCACAAAGTTGTCATCTGATAAAAATTCATGGCTAGCCTGTTCTACCACAGGATCTAACTCTCTTCCTTTGAAATCTGCCATAGTCAATTCAAGGCTGGGCATAGGAGGCTCTTGTGGATTTGCTTCTTCCAATTCTATAGTAGTAATGAATACTCCTCCTTCAGACCCAATTTGCTCAATTTGTTCTCCAGTAAGATGCTCTTCTCCTATATGCAAAAGAGATTGAGAAGGTGTCTAATCTTCTTCTTGTGACACTTTCTTCCCTTTTATCTCCTGCCTGTTAGGCCTTGGCTCTTCAGGACTTTCCTCTAGTTGATATTCCTTTGTCATAATTGCACTAGTTGATCCAACTATTTTCTTTCCATTATCCACTACATGATCTTTGTTCTTGATTATGTTGTAACCAAATTTCCTTTGGATGACCAACTGTCTTGATCCAACTGTAGAGGTAAAAGAAAACCTCTTCATCACTTCTCTTGATTTATCAGGATGAGTATTGATAAGAAGAGTCTTCTTTTCATTCATTGTATCCATGATCTCAAAGAAATTCAATATTAATTTGTTCACCCTATCTATCGATGTCTTTGCATCTTTTAAAGGGCTATAATCCTTCTCAAAATAATTAATGAATTCTAAAACCCTAGAATAGACTCTCCACTTTTCTTTCTTGATTTCTTGCTCTTGGAGAGAAAATTCATTCCTTATTACATCCTTAGGGAAATAAAATTGATGTTTGTGAGCACTACTCCTATTCCTTTGTCTAAATACTTCAAAAAATCTCTCACTATCATTAAATCTAACATGGGAGACCACAATTTTGTATGGATTTAAAATTTTGTATAAAAATAACCAGCCACCATTTGTAATTATAAATTGATGAGCCATAGTGCAGGATGGAAAAATAGAACCCCTTGACCTACCATTTAATTTTGCCTCCTCCAAACCACCTATCTTTCATAATATCTTAGTTATCCCTACCTTAAGAAGTACTTGGTAGGGAAGCACATAGGGAGTCCCTTGAAATCCATATACTCTAAAAACTATTGATATTGGGTATGGTGTGATGTCTGCCCAGTTATGTGAAACCTTTAAATTTTTAGGGTTGTCCATAGGCCTAATGAAATCTAATAATGCTTTAGGTATCCTAGGATTATCTTTCAACAACAAACTTCTCAACCTAGATGCAAAATATCTATCAAATCTCACAAAACTGACCTCCTCTGCATCCCAAGTCATATCTACACTCCATAATTGGACTGGCAGTGACTCTCCATCACACTCTCTTGTCAACACCATTTCTCTCTCAAAATATGTAACTCCTTTATACAAAAACATGCGCATGCCAATAAAGAATGAAAATCAAAGGTCTTTTCAATCTTCCCTTTCACAATCCCTATCAAACCAATATGAATTTTTTTAGCTATTAATGAAGAAAAATCAAAAACAATATCAACCCCATAAGACAAAATTTGTATCATAATATACATGAACTTTACTAGTATAAATTCTTGTTCATCTTCACCAAACACCTTGCACAAAGTCATGTATATGTCTATAGCTCTAGAATTGAAAAACTACTTCTTGAAAGGTTCCTTGATTGAGGATGTGATAAATGTTAGATTTTTTATTGTAGCTAGATGTCCTCTTAATGCCCCTTTCCTGATTTGATCTTTGTGGGATAGATATTCTTTTTCCAACCCCTAAAAATCAATACCTCATGATATTTTGAAATAGGCTCCATCTCGAACACTCCTCAAATTTCTTCAGTAGTAATTTTTACCAAAAATTCTCCATTTATCCCTCTCACCATCCTAGCTATTAGATCATAATTTTGGGCTACTTCAATGAGGAGGTTTGAATCCATGAAAACTCCAGGAACTACCAATTTACCTAGGTCAAAATTCCAAACATTTCCATGAGGGGCAAACAATTTTCTATAAGAGAATCATTTTTTGAATAGTTGTAATCCAATTTTACATGTCATTGCATCTCGAGTCCAATTTCCTTTATCATATAAACCATCTGTGACTTGCAACCTGGGGTTTATGGGAACTAACTTCTTTATTTGGGCAGATTCATTGGTAGATTCACTCAATTGCTCTAAGAAATCGTTGTGGATATTCCTACTAGAATATACAACTTTCCCAGAAAAATATTTCTTTGGAGGCATAATGAACAACAATGAAAATACTAGTATTTTATCTATATGCAGAGAAGAACTTACTTGGCATTTTCACTTCTTCTCTGAACGCTCCAATGGATTGTCGACTTAGAATAATTCATGGCTCAACAAGATGAAATAATAGGTTTTTCACTAGCTACCAAGATCCAGAATTTGAGAAAACCTCTTTGCAAGATAAAATTATTGATTCTCCTCACTACATTCCTTGTATCAGTTCACACGAGAAACAATTTAATTCCCATAAATGGGTTGCAGAGAAAAACAAAGTGGCATTCATCTTTGAGTTTAAAAATGGGCTATTGATTTACAAAAATTTGATGTTTAGGAAACAAAACACAGTTTGACTCGACTTCAACCTTCTAACTTGGCAGTCAATCTAATTGAAATTTGACATATGTACATTTTTCCACCTTGGTGGCAACTTGCATATTATTCATTCATGTAATCAGACATGTATCGAGCTCTTTCTATGTCACTATGGATAAAGGTCGAGAAGTTTCCCTTAGCGACATAATGATAGCCTTTAATCCCTTATGCATCGAATGATCAAGGATTGTACTATGGAACTCCTTTGAAAGTGGGCCACCATGCTATGTGTCAATCTCTCGCTATGTCACCAAGAGTAAAGACCTTGTATCTCTCATTGACCACAAAGCAAAATCCATTAATTAAACTTGAATCTGATGGTAGGAAACATAACAACCATATTATAACTAAGATGGGCCTATCGGACATGCGTCTTCATGTCGCTATGTCACCAAGGGTAAAAACCATGTAACTTTTTATGGTGACAAAGCAACCTCTGTCGATCTTGAAAAGATTTGACGTAGTGGACCAAACATCTTGTCTTTGTAAGCTATATCCCTTTGGTGAATGATGGCACTTTTTGCAAGGGATGGTCCACCATATTCCACATGTTGAGTTCTTGCTATGTTGCCAAGGATAAAAATTGAACAATTCTGGATAATGACATAGCCACAACCCTCAATTGAATCTAAGATTAAAAGTGGACATAAGTATATTGAAAAACTATCATTTTATCATAAAACACAAATGGGACACTAACAACTATCATCTCACTCTAAGACATCCAAAGGTCATGAAGAGATATGACCCACATAACCACATATCTCGATTTTGCTATGTCACTATGAGTAAAGAACAAGCAGCTTTCTTTGGCAACAAAGTGAAGTTCATTGATCTACCATCTAATCAACAATGAAAAACTTTCTTTTGAAATCTTGCCTTCTTACTAAGTCCTGCAGATAGATGTCACTTTGTTGCTATGTCACCAAGGATAAAAACGTTGCAACTTCCTTTGGCAACAAAGCGACGACCCTTGATCTTAAGGAAGATCAAGGGCCATCATGACTTGGTTGATTTTCACATATAAAACATAACCTGCATAATATTTAAAACAAAAGCTTGGGTTATAATTTCAAACTAAGACTTAGGGTAAGCTTAGGCAATGCAAACAAATTTAAAAGGTACCCTGGAAAATAAAAAGGGGCTTTCAAATTATTATTTTCCACACATTTCTTAAAATGCATACCATATAAACCTAACTCAAGGGTTTTTTAGGGAAAAATTTAACATTTGAACAACACAAAATTAGGGATTAATCTTCAAGGGAAAACAAAGAGGCAAGAGCATATAACCCTAATTTTGAATGGGAAACTAGATTTTCACTAGAATATTTTAGAAAATTTTAAAACATGACAAACTAGGCCAACATTTCCCATGCTTGATAAAGCTAAGATGACCAAAACCCTAGGTCGGGTTGAGCTAACAAAGAAGACTCTTGTTGAGTGGGATGGCAGAGGAATGAAGTTGAATGGTGTCACAAACATGGAAATAAAGTTTTGAATTCATGTGATTGCATACAAGATATATAGTTCTAGCCGACCAAACAGTGTTTCATGTGAAGGTGTGGACTTTGCCTTAAGGGTAGTGAAGAACAATATTTCTTTTGACCTCATCGAGTTGCAGCTAAACTAGTTGAGCAAGAAAATGGAAAGCACCCAACCATCAAAGACAAATTTGTGTAAGTTTGGTTCACTTTTAGTCTTCTTATTCTTTTATGTTCATAAATTTTTTCCTTCCAAGGGCAATGTAGTATGGAAGAAGGATAGACCCATTGTATATCAGATAAATGAATTCATAACTAAAATGGGAGGTAATTTTGAGGGCATCATGGTTGTATATTTTGAAACCTTGAAGGAAAGAATGCAAAGTAGATTTGGAATCCCTAAGAAACTAGTAGATGACTATGAACAAGACATATATTTCCTTGTGGAGTGTAATAGGGTATAGATTCAAGCAGTCAGGCCTAGAGTTGCATGGATAAAACCTC
Source organism: Cupressus sempervirens (assembly GCA_028749045.1). NCBI lineage: Eukaryota > Viridiplantae > Streptophyta > Pinopsida > Cupressales > Cupressaceae > Cupressus > Cupressus sempervirens. The sequence goes on from CM053793.1 coordinate 639,376,642, forward strand.
TTAGATATGAGGTGAACATTGATGACACTAAGGATATCATAGAGGCTCTTGTTAATGAGCACATGGACCCTAAAGCACCTTATTTTGGAACCTGTAAAGAAACAAAAGCCAGGTTCTCACTTGAGATCAAGATTCCTCAAATTATTAGGAGAGGAAGGAAGAAGGTAGAAAAGATTAAAAAAGAGAATCTGAAATCTGGTTCCCCTCTTCTTCTCACAGAAGGTAAGGGTGATGACATTGAAGATGATGAAGAAGAAGAGGATTATAAGGAAGAAGAAGAAGAATATAAAGAACCACCCAAGAAGAAGGGTAAATCTATAGCAAGGAGAGTTACAGGGTCAATTCCTACTTTTACCACCAGAAAACCCACCTTAACAAGGAAGAAGCTCAGACTTGTAGATGAAGATGAAGAAAAAGAGCAACATATATCATTCAAAACGCCTACCCTAACCTTTGAAGATAGACTACAACAACTCAAAGAAGGAGGAGGTATGGCAAATTTAAAGTTTCTTAAGTATGAAACTAGAAATAAAGAGGAATGTAAGCAAATAGAAGAAGCCTTAGTGGAAAATATGGAAAAGTGGAAATACTCTCCAAGTGAACTAGGAAGTCAAGTTCCTGATATTCTACTTAGGGAAGTATCACATCATTTGGAAAATGTAGTAATGGTTGCCAGAGACATCCATGATCAAACCTTGAGAAATTCTTCTTCTAAGGCTTCTTCTATTAAAATTAGGATTTCTTCTAATAATATTGTTTCCTTGTTTGTAAAATTAAGTGATACTACAAGCTGTACCAAGGAAATTAGAGACAAGTTGTTAAAGATTGATACTAATCTGAAGGCAAGTGCAAACCAGATGTCACTTGACCCGAGTACTAGCTCAACACATTTTGTTAAGATCTGGTATTTGACTGACTTACAAGTAGAGTTATTGAGAGAAGAAGCAAGAATCAAGGCTACACTATCAGAAATTCAAAGTTTGATGATTCCTAACATGGATGTAATGTAGAAAAACATTGTTCATGTATAAAAAAAAAATCCATGATAACAACTTTTCCATTTTTGATCATATGATGGAATTGTTAGCTGAAGTTCAGATAGCTTTGCATACTTCAATAGCTTTGCAAGAAAATTGGGACAAAACCACATCTCTAATTTTGAAGGTACATAGTGATTTCCTCTCAAATTTTGGTATTACCTTGTAGATATGCATTTTTCGCATTTGTGTCAAAAACAAGGGGGAAATAAAGAATATAGCATATACATATGTATAAAAGGGAGAAATATAGTTATATACAACTTGTAAAGAATAAGGAGGAAATATAATTATTCAACAAGAATTTATGTATACAATAGAGCTACAAAAAATTAAATTAAATAAAAAATAGAGTCAGTGTTAGCCCAGTATCAGCATAGTAGTCAAAACTGAGCTACAGACCCAAGTACATTGATAGGGGGAGTTTTGACCCATCATTTTGAGTATTCATATTTTAGGTATGATAAGTGGTTTTTGTCACTAATGCCAAAGGGGGAGATTGTTGACCTTATGGTCAGACTATTTGCCAATTGGTGCCAAAACACTTAATCATTTGGTTGGTTACATTATTACCGAGCACCACAGAGTTAACCTTGTAGACAGTGTCAATTGAGCCAACATGAAGTGTTACATGAGCAAGAGTAGAAGACAGTGTAAATCGAGCTAGCCATGTTAACCAACGAAAAGGAATAGTAGTGTTGATCGAGATTCAATTCTAGCCGAGTTGTTGCAATGTCCACCAAGCTCTACAATCTTTGTCGAGTCATCAGTGTTAACCAAGTTCACACCTACTCCTAAGTGATCAATGTGGACCGTACACCAATGTCAATTGAGTGCTAGAGTTTGCCAATTTAATTGTGTTTCAAGTGTCAGAATATCACCAGAGTGGACTTCTAAACCTGAGTGTCAGCATTGAGCTAACTTGGTAAAAAATGTTTAATATAATGTTTTAACCAACTTTAAAAGGTAATTATTTAGATTGGTATATATGAGAAATATCTTGTTATATTCAAATAAGAATGAAATATGAAGAACATGTGAGTTTGAAGGCTACAAGCAATATAAGGAAAATAATAGTATCATCCATCACTTAAGGTGATCTTTCTACATCAAATGAATCTCATTCAGTAAACTGAGTTGTAGAACAAAGATCAGCCATTGGTTCATCCTAACAGGTGCATCAGTCAAATCCTCCAACAAGGTGGACTTAACAGTCTTATGGAGAATCTCCTAACCGAGTACATACTTCATTGTATTGTATAAATCCTTTCACAAGGTTGACCTGATAGTCCTTATTTCTCCTAATAGGGCAGATCACTACAAGTGATCATTTGTAAGCCTTAACAAGCCAATTTTATACTATAGTACTAAAGCTCGTGGGTATCATCCCCACCCTAGTTTTACTTTCTATTTGGAAGGTTTTTGGTTTACCAAATATTGTGTCAACTATTATGAATGTTTTATTGTTTTCAATCTTTCATGCATGCAATTTTAGATTAGATTAGTTTATGAAGGGTTAAATGGTGAATTGAAGTTAAAGTTTTATTGGTTCCTAATTCACCCCTGCCCCCTGCCCCCCCTCCCCCTCTCAATCACCTAGCTTATTATATATTTCCAACACTTAATATGACACTGTACTCTTTTAGCAACTATCGAACTAGTAGGTTTGACATCAATGAAAACAAAATAATTGTTCCAATTGTAGTTTCCAACAAACCTGAGTAACCTAGTGGCAGCAGCCAGTCCACTATTACCACCACTAAGAGATCCACCCAACTCGTTCCCTCACCCTATAGGACACAAAACTCCCAAAATGTGGCATATGTCATATGAACATCAACTAATGCTACACGATTATTGTTCCACATCATCATACATAGATCTAATTCATCGATCGAATTAGTAGTTAGAACTTTTTTTGACACATCATTTTTCACATGATAAAATTTGATGGGCATATGCACATCAAAATAGGGTTACTAGAATTTTGTGGCAATGATCATCCAAGCAGTCATCAAATTTAATCATGGTTTTTGTATAGCATTATTAGGGTTTTAATTTTTTCCCCTTTACAGTTTAGCATTTTGATTTTGTAGCTCTTCTTAAAAGGATCTTATGTCCTCATCTTAAGTCATTTTTAAGTAATAATTTTTTGGAGTAGGATCTCCTAAACTTTCTAATGGTGATAATATTTTTTTATTTTCATGGTTAGATTAATCAAAAATGTAGTTTTTCATGATTGTACATATCTACTCCTTTTTACAATGTCAGATGCTTCACTGGGCTCATATGATAAAATTTAAGGTGTCTTTTTTTAGAGTGCATAATTTTTTGTCTACTTTTTAAATCTATTATTAGTTTGTAGTCATTGTGAGTAAACACGTCACATTAAGCACTTCATCCTTTTTGGTCCTATTTCAATACTTGTGATTTCTCATTATGCATCAATTTGAAGAGGTAATTATTTCTTCTATTTAACTCTTTGGTAGTATCATAGATTTTTCAAAAGTTGCATTACTCACTCCATATAATTATCCAAATGCAAAAAAATAAATTAAAATTATGAAGGATTTATTCATTACAAGTGGGATTGCATATAATCACTTCCACTTATGATCCATAAATACTCACATGTGTTGCAAAATGGAGAAAATAGTTTGATTGAGGGGATGAAGCTCTTGGATCTCTCGTATTATCACTCTCTCCCTATTTCTATATCATGTTGCATCTTGCACACATCCTCATGATGTTCAGACTACCATAGAGGGACTCTTTGGTAAGCCTAATAGAATGAGAGAATTCATACTAAAGAATGAGCTAATAATTCTAAATCCTAGTGATTTTGAAAATGTTCGATACTTTTTCTCTAAGTTCAATCCTACTAGATCAGATCTTTATGATTGTAGGATTACTAAAGAGGACAAATAATTGATTTCATCTTGTTTTTTCCAAGCTAGGTCCTAAATATTCACTTTTTGTTTCTACGGTATGTTCTACTATGGATGCTCTTAGTAGTGCATAAAAATGCCTTCTCTTGATAAGTTTGCATCTCAACTCATAAGGGAAGAAGAAAATTTGGCACATATGGGTCAATTAAAGTTTTTAAAGCTTCATCCATTGTTAGAAAGTGATTCCACTCAAAAGGCTTTTAGTGGAAAAAGAAAGAAGCAACATAATGATCCTAAGCATCATGAGAAATTGATGATTTTCCTTTACAATATACTTCTAATTACAAGTCCTCTTCAAAAGATGAACCATTTAAAAGGAAGAAGGTGAAATGTGCATATTGTAAAAATCAAGGACATGATGAGTATAAATGTTTTAGTAAGAAGATTGATGAGTTCACTCACATTATTGAAAAAAACAAGATCAAGTTTCCTCATCAGTGTCTCCTCATCCTTCAACACTTTCAACAACTTCTTTTTCTACATCATCAACCAAGAATAAAAGAAAATAAAAAAAGCTTATGGATTCTAAACATTCTTAAAATGGGAAATTTATTCTTGATTCAAGTGATTCACATCATATAACATCTTCTATGGATATTTCCTCTTCTATTTAGCCTTGCAATTCTCCTCATATATTAATGGGTAACAACACATACATGAAGGTTTATGGGAACATATATATATATATATATATATATATATATATATATATATATATATATATATATATATATATATATATATATATATATATATATATATATATATATATATATATATATATATATATATATATATATAAGCGAATGGGCATTTAATTAAGTTATTTGTGTACCATCCTTGACCACTAATCTCCTTTCTATTTACCTAATCACTTATGGTGTAAAAGATAAAATTATTCACTCTTGGTTATGTCTACATTAGCGACATGGAGACTAGAGATGTCACAACTATGGAAGTTGTTGATCATGCATCATGATTATATTCCTCTTCACATTTTGTTTTTGTTGTTGTTGTTGTTGATGATGATGATGATGATGATGATAATGATGATGATGTACCCACCCTTCTAACAAGGGTGATTTATGAATATAAGGAGAACTATGGACACTTGAATCATTATGTTCTTGAGACAAGTGTTGAGATTTGAATATTTCTCCACCTCTGACTTCTTTGGAATTTAGTTCTTCTCTTCAACATTATGGTCATAGTACTCTAGATCTTGCAGTTTGAGATGACTTATTGGATGTCATTTTAACTATGTTTATTGAGTCTTGTATTGTAGATTTGGGAGATATACTTAAGGAGGTTTCTCTTCTCTTTGATGATAGCTTCATCATAGTTAGAGTTGGAGATACTTCTTCACCTTCTTTGGATCAACATTCTTGAATCTTCTCATTCGCTTGGTTTGCCACATTTCATGGTTCATCTTGATGATGTGATGGACTCCTTGATCTTGGAGAGCTTCTTCCTAATTCTTCTGATTGGACATGGACTAGCTCCTTCATTGTTTTTGTACTTATTTCTTCCTAAGGAGAGACATGTTGCTTGCAAGCATTGGATTATATTTTATTTGCATACACTTTATCAACATTGAATCGTATACATTGTGGAGGGAATATACTCAATGTATGTAGTCCTTGGGGGGCTTCAAGTCCATCATCCATCCATGCATCTTGTGTGCTTTCATCTCTTTTTCTTTTGTAGGAGATTTTTTTCCCATGAGGTTTTCTCCCTTTCTCATCTTTATGAGAGATTTCTTACATTACATATACATATTGTACATGGGTGCTTAACATGGCCTAGTAGTTGGGGCATGTCTTGCATTGTGAGTTTAAGTTCATTCCCCTAAGTTGCATTAAAAGGGGGAGGCACTGGTATAGTTAAATATTCACTAATTACACTTTACTTAAGCTTACTTAGGATAATGCATTGAATAGTACTTTACATATGAGACACTTAGGAGTTTACACCTATATTTGCACATGATATATGATAAATTCCACTTTATTAATATTCAAAAATATTGAAAAGGGGCAATTCCCTTTTATTAATATTCAAAAATAGCTTTACATTATAGATAATTATGTTGGAAGTAACTGATTCTAGCTCCATGATAATGATCCTATTGATTTCAACATAAGAGAACATATTTAGATTCACTTTTATGGGTTGAATCAAACCTTACATGCCCTCATTATATTTACCCAATTTGAACTTTTACCATGTAGACCGCATGATACTCTTCTTTCCTTTCTTCTCTAAATAAAATAATCTAGCCAATAAACCAAATATTGCACCTTCCCCAATTTCTCTTAATATTAATGAAATATTAGCCCAATTGTATTCCACTATCAGATTAAAACCATGAATGGGTACACATTTTGTAAGTTTATAAATAGAGAAATAGTATATTTCATTATATAAGTAGGGGAGATGACCCAATAGCTTCCCAGGCTAACTTCGGGAACCTAGAACTCCTAATTTGTATGTTGAAATTTGTCAATTTTTTTGGTGAACCTCTATAAGTGAGTAAAGAGCTTAAAGCTAACCTTTTGACTTTTCCACATTTACGGAGCTCTCTATAGACCTCATAGAATGTGAAGTGGTCTAAAGTGCCTATTTAAAATATTTGCTCAAAACCAGTTATGTTCACCCTCTAATAGTCACTCACCAAAACAATAGTACATTTTGCAGAAATGGACCAATCAACAACCAAGAAAGCTAAAAAATGATCAGTTATTAGTACATGTGTGATTAGCTCTTAGTACATGTGCTATCATTTTTTGGGACTTTTTATGAGCAATAGTTAGAGAAATCTATAACAATAGACATAACGACCATTGGAACATGGACGACTACTAAATCGTCTCCCTTATATTAAAATTAAAAAACTAGTAATAAAATAAAAATATACTATCATTATCATAAAAATGTAAATTTTGATATTAGATGTCACATCAAAAAATACAATTCCTCTTTTTGCAACCCCTTATCAAAGATGATAATATCCTCTTATTATTATTATTATCATAAACATGTAAAGCTGTCAACAAACAATATTTTATAATAAATATACCATTGATTTTTAAAATGATATCTAAGATATTTTTGAAAGAACATACACATGGATTCGTCATCATGTGACATGGACCTCATTCAATACCCAAATAACATTTGTGTGGAAAGCAATCAGATATGGCTCAAAAGTCGTTATCTCAAGTAGTTCCAACTGATGTAAATACTTGTTTAAAAGTTAATTTATCCACGTATTACGCTATGGACCCTTTTTAAGCTTTAATGACATAGACCCCTCATAATTTTCAGGTCACCCAACTACAAACTTACGCATCACCGCATAAATAAATTCACATGAACCAATAAATAAGTGCCACGTGTGATCACTTCAACAAGCATATATTAATAATTATTAATTTTACTTAGTTTTAAAACAACTCCCACATCAATCCCACTCAAATAATGATTGGGCGACAACCGCAAATACAAGATTTAAATATATTTAAATTAAAGCGATATGAAACTGAATTGCTTGGAATATTCAGATTAAATTTATTCAAAGTGATCGGAAATTTAAAAGTAGATGGTGACCTGTTTTCCCGGTCACTTAATATATGTTTTTAATAGGTTCGCGGAAAGTTTGTGGGAAATATAAAAAGTGCCGATGGCTACTTTTGAAGTGGACTGAAAGGCATATCTTTATCAAAGTGAAGGATGCTTTACCATGTTGACACTATCTGGCTTCTAGTGCATTTTTTTATACTTTTATAAAGATAAGTACTCCATAGAAAGGATACTGATGTTCATGTCAATGGAACCATCAAATTGATTTGTGGGTTTTCAAAAGTATAATAGAAAATTAAGGAAAAGGAGGTCAAGTGCAATTCAACAAACTTAAAGGAGAAGGAAAGTACTAATTTTTATTTTTTAATGTTTAATGTTTAGGGTAAGGGGTTATGATAGGTCATTTGTTGTTCTATCTAATTTCTTAATTATTATTATTTATAATGGAATGAAAGAAATAATTAAAAGTTGATTAATAAATTTCATATATATAGTAATAGTTATCTGTTTGTAATAGATGTTATTAGAATTTGTAGATTTTGATTGGACGTGTTGAAGAAATCTATTGTGATTTATAGTGCATTACTATTGGAATATTTATGTACGTGTATTTGTAGAAAACACTTATCAAGACACATTTAAGTAGGTATCAAATAATTCTTTGAAATGATAACATGTTATTCTTGGTCCCACAAGGTGTGTTAGTCCAACTAGAAGTCATAACAATGGCTATATATAATTAAGTTGCATACGAAGACAACAACAAAAGAGTGCCAAAGTCAACTGTACTGTTTAGGAAATATGGGTGTCTAATTTCAGCTATGTGCTAAGGGGATATCCACCCTTTTATTAATGCATGATTATGGGGTATTTATGCATAAGTATTAAATCAATTGTACGATTTTTTTAGTTGTCAAAGTGAATGACTAATGGGACAATAGAGAATGTATTAAGACAACACTTTAAAATGGCCACTTTTTGAACACTCCATAACATTGATTCTTTACTATCAATTCTTTACTATCAATCAAAATAATAGCTATACCTAATATAACATACCATTTAAGAACTTAGAATATACAAAGTTAACTACAACAATTATTTTCTTCATATTAAAAAAATATCATAAAATAAATTATCTAAACTTTTTTAGTTATGAAAAGTACTCCTACTTTCATGGTCAAACTTTGTAAAACAAATGTAAATACAAATCTTGTTGGAAACATAGCTGTGAATTGGACAATTCCACTTTATCCCTTTGAGATTTCTCAAACTATATATAACCTCTAGCAAAGCATCAAAACAGCATCTCAATGATATTGATTTTTCTTCCTTACAAAAGCATTTCTATTTTGATTTAAATTGATATTTCTTCCTTGCAAAAGCAATTCTATTTTGATTTGACAAGAACCCGGGTGTTATGGCAATTGAGTTGATTGGTGCTTTTGTTCGAAACAAAAGTAGTATTATTCCTGATATTTTGTCCATGAAATAAAATATTAGAATCTTATTGTCGTACGAGAAATCTTTATGTGTACCATAAATTTTGGGCGGTTTTGCAACAAATTCTTTGAAGTTTCTCTTTCACGATGTTGGATTACTTTTTAATCATAGTGTATTTTGTATTACTTGCTAATATTTTTAATGTTTGCAATTATTATTATTGGAGTTTTAACTTTGTTATTATTATTTTTGTTCATGTATCTAGAATTCTTAAATTGTAAGTTGGATTTTGAAAAAAAAAATGGTGTATCTTTGTAGGTGAGTGAAGAGTTTAAAGCTAAGGTTTCAACTTTTGGATATTCATTGATTTCTTTATAGGGATCATAGAGGACAAAGTGTTCAAAAAGTGTAATTTCAAAATGCTCCTCTCATACACACTACGTTCATACACCAATAGTGGCTAACTCAAAAAACATCGGTACTTGTGGTTAAATATCCCAATAGTGGTGCACAAATTGGTCAACAACCAACTAAAAAGTTAAATAAAAAGCTAAAAATGATCGACTATTAGTACATGTGTGATCGACTACTAGTACATATGTTTTCATTTTTTGAGACTCTTTCAAGAATGGTAATTAGGGATTATTTATGACAAAACTATCCTAGTTATTGGACCCGTTGTCAATTCCTAGGTCTCTTCCCTTGAAGGAATAATTTTGATTTCATCGTTTACATTATATTTTTGGGGGTTTTGAAATTCGATGTAAAGGTAATTAAGGGGCATACTATTACTATTACAAGTATTTTTAGTTTATGTTGATATCTCTCTAGTTAAAAGTCAAATATTGGTCAATGGGCCCTTGGTCTACTAGTGAAGTTGAATGGCTCACAAAGAGCCCACCAAGGATCAAGTCTTGTTGAGTGCAAGGCTCTGACACCATAAGGGATGAGGTCGAGATCGTGCCCTGAGTGATTTTGATGGCGTGGATGCCCCTTAGTCCTTGGCTCTAAGCCGAAGAGGTTTAAGGCACGTGTCAACCCGTATCGAGTTCCTGAATCTTCAAGTGGTGGTCTTCGCTGGTTGGTAGCTTGTAGGCCTCGTGCCTCACTGGGTTGCCTTGCAGGTCTGAACCCTCCATAAAAAAAAAAAAGTCAAATATTGAGAGGTATTTATTTCTCTAAAGTCATCCAAAACATGATCTTAATTAACATTATAATTTTGATGTATTAGTGGATTATTTTTCTTGGTATGACAAGACAAGGTATTTGAATGTTTGATTCTTCTGCAATTTATAATATTAAAAACAAAAAGCATTTTAAGAAATTATTGTTTATTATTTTAGAATTAATATTTATGATAGCTATTTCGTTGGAAATATTAGTACATTACGAAATATAATAGTAGATATTATTTTATATGGAGTACAACGAATTTATTAAAAATATCAAATATATTTAATTCTTTTTAATGAATTAGTATTCTATTGATTAATTTGTATTAAAAAAGATATAAAATATTGTAAAAGAAAGTAGGCAAGAGCCTACAACCCAACGATAATTGTGAGCTTCTAATCGGGGAGGTCTTGGGTTTGAATCTACTCGAGATTAACAAATAATAATAATTAATCTTAATGATAATAATAAATAATTTAGGCTTCAGTCAATTTTTGAGTTTTGTGTGTGTGTGTGTGTGTGCGCGTGCGCGTGCGCGTGCGTGTGCGTGTGCGTGTGCGTGTGCGTGTGCGTGTGTGTGTGTGTGCGTGTGTGTGTGTGTGTGTGTGTGTGTGTGTGTGTGTGTGTGTACATGTACCCAGCCAAACCCATGAAGCTATGAATCTTAGAAACATTAGTGGGTGTAGGCCAATCCACTATAGCTTTGATCTTTGCAAGATTCATTGAGATACCATCTCCTGAAATAACATGCCCCAAATACTGCACCTCAAACTAGAAGAACTCATGCTTCACCGCATTGGCATACAACTGATTGTCTCTAAGACATTGCAAGACTAGCTGAAGACGCTCCTCATGTTCCTCCTGAGATGCAAAATAAATCAATATATCATCCTAGAACACGAGTACAAATTGGTCAAGGGAAGAATGAAATACTCCATTCATCAAGAACATGAATACTTATGGAACATTTGTTAGACCAAATGGAACCACCGTAAACTCATAGTGACTAAACCGAGTACAAAATGTTGTCTTATGGATGTATGCATCATGAATGTGCAACTGACATTACCTTGATTTAAGATCTATCTTACATAGCACCTTGGCTCCCTTAATATGGTCAAATAAATTATTGATTCTTGGTAAGGGGTATCTATTCTTCATCATTACCTTGTTCAACTATCTGTAGTCAATACAAAAATGTGATGATCCATCATTCTTCTTCACATTAAGTGCATGTGCCCCACATGGGGAAATACTTAGCCTCATGGAACTCTTAGCTAGGAGTTCCTCTAGATGCAACCACAACTCATCTAACTCCTGAGTAGCCATCCTATATAGGCCTTAGATATGGACTCTACTCCTAGAATGGGGTCAATACAAGAATCAATGAACCTCTTGGGTGGCATCCCCAGAATCTCGCTAGGAAAGACATTAATAAAATCTTGTAATATAGGGTGATATAGTGTGTTGTCCTTGGATTCCTCTTCCTCCTCTAGTTCGTTCACCATAATGGAAAACACCTAACATCCCTTTTGGATGCTCTGCCTAAGTTGCATTGTGAAGATCACGTGAAGTGATATGTGTCTTTGGATGCATATGATCTCTATTTCCCTACCCCTTTCATCCTTGCACATAATAATCTTTTTATCACTATTAATTTTTTTTTTAAATAATGATATTTAAACTGAGTTAGTATAAGTAAATTTTAATTTATTATATAAAATTAGATCTAGTTATTTATTTAATGGATAAGATGAAATTAATAGGTGAGTATCTTTAAGATGAAATTAAATGGTGTATACTTGCATCTAAATAAAAACTTCAAAGAAAATCATTTAGATTTAATATTCAAAGATAAATATTTTTGAATATATTACAAAATGATAAGTCAGGATCTAGTGTGAGTAATAGAAACTATCAAACTATAACTATAGATGATTGAAAAATAAATATAGTAAATCACATAGTTAGTTAATAAAAGAGTATTACAAACTCAAGAAGTAAAATTACATTAGGAAGTTATACCAACATAAACCCACAAGATGTAAAAGTGACACAAAAATAGCTAGGAGAGTGCATATATTGATTAGATGAGAGGAAGGAGAAAAATACAACCAATAGAAAGAAACTACTAAAAAAATCTATTTGAAAGGAAGTAAGGTACAAAAATACTTAGATAAAAATAAATAAAAAAATAAATGAGAGTTGTTAAAAAATAAACATTTTAAGATTACATAAGGTAGAAACATATTAGAATTGAAAAAAAAAAAAAAAAGAGTATGTGGGGAAAAACTTTATGAGTAAAAACTTTACATGCTTGAGAAACTCAACTTATATCATTATGTAAGACATTATTGCTTAATACACTTTGGTAACACTTGTACAAGTAGCCTTCACAAGAGTACATGCCCAACCAATTTTTTAGAATAACTATATCAACTGCAATACACTTTTGTAACACTTATGCAAGTAGCCTTCACAAGTACATGCCCAACCAAAGATTTAGAATAACTATTTCAACTCATGTTTTTCTGCAAATCTCTACACATACTCCATTTTAATCACCAAATTTACAAGATATAAAAAATTGAACCATCAAATGGTAGTTAGAAACCCATTAGATAAAAGCACCCACAAATGGTGGTCAAATCATCCCCCAAATCATATATGCCTTATGATGTTAAAAATTGTCAATCATAAGTTAGTTGACAAATGCAACTCCCCTTTATAGATCTTTGTGCATCTAATAACTTTTGTCACATCCTACAAAAACTTTTAGGAGGCCATAATTTTTTATCTAAGGGGTTGATTGGGTCTATTTTTCCAAATTTAAGTACTCAAAGAGATCTACAAAATGTACACTACAATTGATACTATTAGGAAACCAAGACTCTTTACCTTAACTAAAAATTGGAAGCGTATAGCTCAAAAACTAACATTTCCCATTTATATCAAAAATTGAACCTTTTATTTTATCAACATTGGGAAAAATGATGAAATTTTTTTCCCAACCTTCTCCCACTAATCAAACACCTTGCAAGAAAAAAAAAACATCAGCATGTTTATTTAGTTGTCGAGGGTCATGAGGCCTATAGAATCAAGTAACATAATTATAAAATTTATGTGTTCACTAGTTTTATTAATGCATTTGAAAATTTCTTTAAAATGTCAATATTTTAATATCATCATCTAATTCTCTACTATCTCTTTAATTAAATAGTACCACACATCAATATTGTTTGTACTCTAATGAAAATGTGGGTTCTTCGCAAAATATATATTGATCTCTAACTTTCACAATAAATCGTTCTTGCTTCTACCTCTAGTCCAAAAGAATGAATGTGGTCTCTTAATCCATATGACTTTCTTAAGAATTTGATTTATTTCTATGTGAGAAAGAAACCTATCACTTGCTCATCCAAGTGATTGCACCACCAAAAATAACCACTAGCAGATCTTATCATATCAATATGTCTAGATCAATTTCAATCCAAAAATTCATGATTATACATATAATTTTAGTCCCCTAAAATATTTCATGGTAACATAAGGTATAATAAGAGGCACCTCATCAATATTTTAATGCTTTCTTTATTGCATCTGAATGTACTTGTCCAAGATTATGTTGGCAATTTGGATTCATTTATGGCAACATATCTTTAGTATGAAGAGGGCATACTATGAAGAATGTGTTATGGCATTCACACTTAGAAAATTGTCCAAGTATCTCCTAGCTTATTTGACATAATAAATAGAGTTTTGATCAGCGTAGTTTACTAAGGAAACATGGATACGTATAAAGTTGGGTACGAATACCTAAGACAACAAGGATGACATGTTCTAGTCTATAGGTCAATATGTACAGTATGACCAACGTTATGGATAGTTTACCAGTTATGACACTATACATACAAAAAAAAGCATAACAAAGAATTGGATATTTTCGGTTAAGGAATTATTTTATTTTAAAAATAATTACTTAAGTAATTAGGGATGACATCCTAGATGTTAAACTTAAGTTAGCGAAAGATAATAATGTATTTTGTAAAATTTAATAAATCATGAAGGTTGACTAGGTAGTAATATTGTAATTGTAAAGGCATAAAGGAATGGTTGTAAATGTGAAGTTTTGATGAGACATGTATGTACTATGTGATGTAAAAAAATTGATGTTTGGTCAGAGGAATGTGAAGTTTGTGAGTAGCAAAGGCAGTATCAAGTATTGAAGATATCAACAATAATGTAAAGAGGTTTTTGTATCTATCTCTTTGTATTAAGGAAGTACATTGTATATTGCATGTTTGGGTAGTGGGCTCATCTTGCACACATTTTGTATTTGTATATAGCAACTCCTAATAATGTTGAGGCTTCTAACAAGGTTTAAGTCCTCTAACAAGGACTAAGGCATTATATGAATGTAATAGACTCCTAACATCGTCTCACAAGATAATTTTGATTAGTGGATCATTTTGTGGGTACCATCCCCACCAAGGTTTTCCCTTTGCTAGGATTTCCCTAGTTAACAAAATATGGTTTTATGAGTACTCTTATTGCATGGTTATGTTTACTATTCAACATGCTTAGTTTACTTTCATATGCAAGTTATAAGATTGTTAATGATATCCAATTTTAGGATAAAGTTTTTAAAATACTAATTGACACCCCCCCCCCCCCCCCTAGTATTTCCTATTTCTAACAATTGGTATCAGAGAACAGTTGCTCAAAATATTCTTAACAATTTGAGTAAGATCCCTATGGATATGGATAGTTATAGAAGAACCTAGAAGAAGCTCTTGAGAATATTGATATTCTTACTGAAGAAAGAGATGCTTTGAAACAAATATATGAGGATGCAATAGACTACATTGGAAAGCTGAAAGACGAGATTGATCATCTCAAGTCCAAGAAAGAACCTAAGGATCAAATCAATGTCAATGATGAAGTTTCAAAATTGAA
This sequence comes from Cupressus sempervirens, assembly GCA_028749045.1. Classification (NCBI taxonomy): domain Eukaryota; kingdom Viridiplantae; phylum Streptophyta; class Pinopsida; order Cupressales; family Cupressaceae; genus Cupressus; species Cupressus sempervirens. The sequence continues at coordinate 639,391,781 of CM053793.1, forward strand.
GAAATAAAATGAGATCCTAAAGCATGAACTAAAAATTATTGATTTGAAATTGAGCCTAAAGAAAGATGATAGAAGAGTTGAGTCAAATCTAAAATCTAAGAATGTAGATCTAATATCCAACCTTACAAAAGTCACATTAGAGCTTGAATCTACTAAGTTGTAGTATGTAGAACTTGAGAAATATAAGACTATTATGAAAGGAGAGTTAACCCAGACAAAGAAACAACTTGAGAGATTATATACTAGTAGTGAAAAGATTGATGAACAAATGTCTTTTTAGAGACCTTCTTATGATAAGACCGGTCCTGGATATTTCATTAGGGAGAAGGAAGCAAAGAAATTTGAAGCTACAAAGCAACCTAATCCTGAGATTCATCAACCTATGCAAGAAAAAGAAGATCTGAACAAGAGTGAGTCAAATCAATTTACTAACACACCTAAGGAGGCTGAACAAGTCAAGAAACCTAAACAAGTTGATGAACCTAAACAATCTAAGAAAATTGAATCACCTAAGAAAGTAATACATGAATTCAAGGGTAGATGTTATGCATGCAATGAAGTTGGTTATATAAAAAGAAACTACACAGGTAAGTAATTTAAACTAGTTACCAATCTTTATTGTTATAATTGTCATGGTTTTGGTCATGGAGTGGTAAATTATAAAAAACCTAAGTTTGATAAGAGTAATAGCAATAGTAGGATGTTTAGAGGTACTAACTTGCAAGAAGAAGATCTAAAGAAGGAAACAATGGAGCAAGCAATAACATTGTATGTTACAAGTGTAATAACTTTGGAAATATAGCCAGAAAATGTAGAGCACCTATAAACCAGCTTCGACCCAAATTTGGAAACAATGCACCAGTATGCCAATTGTGTAACAACTTTGGACATATAGCAAGATTTTACAAAATGGATTTGAGGAAAAACAATAGTTATCCAAAATTTAGAAGAAATATGAACAAAAATGACAGAAGAACATATAGAAGCAATAATAGTCATAAAGAAAGTATAAAGGAACATGTAAAATAATTTAAAGAGGTATTTTCCAAAGCTAAAGATCCATCAATTCACATGTGGTGTTTGAAGAATATTCAAATGAAGCATTTGAAGGCATATTGAAGTCAACAATTGTATTTGATTAATCCTATTTGAATTAAGTACTTTCCATAAGAGATTGACTATGGGAAAGGTAGAAGTGATGACAGAAAGTGAGTTGAGGTTTGCATAGTTGGTATGAGGTACAATATGATGTGTTGAAGTTGTGGTTAAGAGCACAAATGGTTTGGAGATTGTACATGAGTGTGCGAAAGAAATCAAGTTTCTTGGTAAACATAAGTAACTTTTTGTTGATTGAGTACTTACACAATTAATGCAGTGATGAATTGAAAGCAATTTAAAGGTTGAAATTGAGTTATTGAGAACCATTCGATTGTGCAAGAATTAAAGGAGAGATTTGGAGCAAATTTAAGCCAAATTTGAAGTGGTCTAAAAGGTGAATTAAAGAAAGCCCCAGTTTTGTGAAATCAAGGTATTTATTGCTTGTGCAATCATAATTTGAGATTATATTTCTAAGGAGGATGATCCCCTAGGAGTATTTTCATAAGTACCACATAATGTGTTACATGTTGAGGATGTTAGAGCATACATTCATTGCAAATTTGGAAGCATTGGTGATAGTGATATCCACATAGACCTAGATTTAATTGGAAATAATGAGTTGTCACTAAAGCAAAGGTTTGAACACTTGAATGAGTTAAACATTGTCAAGCATATATTTTATACCTAGTTTGATGACCACGAATGGACCAGAATTATACTAAGCATAATTCATGAAGGCATTTTTTGGGTAGGTGACATCCCTATTATGATTAATAATGAGTTGATCCACAAACTCACTAGTCTTAGAAATGAGGGTTGTAATCCTTTTAATGAGAAGAAAGTGAAGAAGTTAGTGGAGACAAACCTAAAAACCAAGTTTGATGGTAAGAACATGTGGATTGACCTAATAATTGAAACTAATGTAAGAGTTATCAGCAAGATCATTGGGTATAAGCTAAATTATTGTTCTAGAGTGAACTCAACACCTACCAGATTTATCCATGCAATTTACCTTATGACAGTTAAGAAGGAGAAAGTAAACATGTGTGAGATTGTGAAAAGAATTTCATTGGATAACATTAAGAGATTAAAGAAAACAAAGAATGTTGTATTCATGATATTTGAGTCTTTACTAACATGTTTTTTCTTTTAAGTTATTAGAAGTTTCCCTAGTCTACCTAATCAGGAATGGGACAATGATAAATGCACAATGAGCACTACAACATTTGGGGTCAAATTGCGACGACAATTTGTGACAACAGTGTAATTTGTGATCATTTTCACGTTTTTTTTTTGTAATTGTCCCCGACAACATTACAATATCAACATTGGCATTGTAATTTTGATGCCCTCATGAGCATAAAAAAAAGAAACACGTCAATCATTTTCCATTTGTTTTGATTTTGGAGAGAATTGTGCATGAAAGAGGTGGAGAGGTATGAACGTTGTTGTGGCACCCTTGTGATCGATGCATTTGGTTTCTATGCCCTTGTGATCTCTGCATTTCATTGTTGTGCCCTTTCTCTGTGATTTAATTGTCATGTTGTGCCCTTGCTTTGCAATTTCATTATCATGTTGTGCCCTTTCTCTATGATCTCATTGTTGTATTGTGCCCTTGTGATTTGTGTGCCCTAGCTTTGTAATTTTCGTCAAGGCCAAGAAGGGGTATGTATGTAAATATTTTTTTCCCCCTATAAACATGTATGTCTTTATATTTCCTTCTAATTAAACATGTATCTCTTTATATATTCAGTGAGATCTTTTTCAAGGTGCATATTACATATATGATCCAGTTGTATACATATTCTAGAATCCAACAAATAAAATAATAAAACTCACTCAACCCGTGCTAAGTGACTTACCTCAAGATCCTGCACAAAAATAATGTAGACAACAAAAAATCGGCCGAGTTTGCAAGAAATTTTTTTAAAAATATCATAGCGGATATTTTTAGAAAGAAACAAGTCATAACCAATTAAATGGGTCTAGTTGTTGATTATTTGGGTTGATATATACATATATTTAACTGGGTTATGACATCTGCAAGGGAATGAGCCTCATGATTATGCATATGTGTTTGGTGCATTTCTTTCATATGATATCTTTGCATTTCATTGTTGTGCCCTTGCACTATGATTTGGTTTCCATGCCCTTATCTCTATGTTTTGTTATCATGCCCTTGCTCTATGATTTCACTGTCATGCCCTTGCTCTATGATTTCAGTGTTGTGCCCTCGCTCTGCAATTTTGTTGCCATGTTGTGCACTTGCTTTGCGATTTCATTTTTGTGTTGTGCCCTTGTTCTATGATTTTGTTGCCATTCCCTAGCTCTACAATTTTCTTCAAGGATATGTAAATGTAGGTTTCTTTTCCTTCTAAATAGTTATCTCTTTATATCTCCTTTTGAAAATGTATATCTAGAGATCTTTTTTAAGGTGGTTATTACATATTAGCTACACAACAAAAAAATTGATCCAGCTACATACATATTCCAGAATCCAAATAATAATAAAATAAAACTTATTCAACCCATGCTAAGTGACTTACCTCAAGATCATCCACAAAAATAATGTAGACCAGGAAAAATGGGCAGAGTTTGCAAGAAATTTTGCAAAAACATATCATAGCAGATATTTTTAGAAAGAAACGAGCCATAATCAGGAGGCTCACTCCCTTACAGAAGCCTCTACCACAATGACATTACCTCTAAACCTTGCAAAGGATGTTGAAGTGGTTTCCAACCTTGAAACACTCTTATAAGCATTTGATAATTGGGATCATCGTAGGGACATTGTGCCAATACTTGAAATACTCTTATAAGCATTTGATATTTGGATTGTAAAGCCTCAAAGACACTTGTAAGTGATTCCAATGTCATAGTACCTACCACAACACTTTCCTAGATTCTATCCAGTGGCTCCCATAATATCCCCTATGTTGTCTAGCTGTTGTTTCTTTTGTGCAGTCTCTTTCTAAAGCCATTCCTTCTCCTTTGCTCTCATGCCTTAAATTTTGATTATTGTAAACTCTTAGAAAGTGCATTATTGTTTTCATGTATGTGTATGTATGTATGTATATGTATGTATGTATGTAAAGAGAGATCTTGTGGGTTGTGGATTATGGATTATAAACAAAAATGAAAAGAAAACACGACATTATCATTCCCCATTTGTTTTGATTGATTGTGGATGCATGAAAGAGGGTGGAAAGCTCTGAACAAGGGTGGAGAACTTTGAACATTGATGTAGATCAATAGAGATCTAGGATTTTGTTGTTGTTCCCTTGTGATCTCTGTGTCCTTTCTCTACAATTTTCTCCAAGGGGAGAAGAGATGCCTATGTAAATGTTCTTTTCTTTTCTTTCTAAACATGTATATCTTGTTCATATATAATAGATTTGGTCAGATTCGAGGATAACTAATTATGATGATTGTATGCATATGTGCATGTATGTATGTAAATCAGTTCACTATGTGAACTACCTTGCATGCATACATACACAATTGCATAGTACTTGTGCTAATTTAAATTAATCATTCATGTCTTGGATTCACACAAGCAATTATCCTTGCATTCAATCAATTTTTTTGTACTTACAGATTATATTAGCTCTTGGTGATTGAGTAAAGATCTTGTGCATAATATCATCTAGGTAATGATTAGATGCATTCACATTAAGTCATAATAGGATTGAGCAGATGATCCATTTATGTTACTTGATACTTGTTTTATTGAACATTTTGTTTAACATAATAAGTAATATTAGAATAATATAGCTACAACTAGTACTCTTGTTTATTTTATTTAATCATAAATATTTAAGACTATTATTTTTCTTAAAATTAGACTGCATATTTGTTATTACTAAAACACAAATATAGATCTTTGATAGTTATCTTTTTTAATTTCAAGATCTTCATATTTAATGTAAAGAGTTTCCACTACTGGACAATGGAATAGCCACAATGTGGAGCCACATAGCTCATGGCTTTTCCCCACCAAATTATATTTTTATTATATTTTTGTCCTTCAAATTATTATAGTTGAATGTTCTTCTGATTTTCCATATATTTAATAATTTTTCACTTTCCATTTGAGGTCATTTTCTATTATGAGATAGAGTCTGTCATAAGGATGGATATGCCAATTTTGATCATCCTGCTTTCAAAGTTGATTCCCTTATCTAATTAATGAAACTACTTGCAACTGACACCATGATTTTCTCCAACTTGCCTAATCAGCCATTCACACAAATGAATCATCCCTTATCCATAAACAACATCTAATCTTTTGCAAGTCTCTCTCCTCTAAATATCCAATGCATGGATCCATTATCATCATGAGTAGATTCACTCTCCTTATATGAATTTAATCAAAACTATTCATACCAAACTAAGTATGCAGAAATTTGTACTTACAAATTATTTTATCTCTTAGTGATTGAGTAAAGCTTAAATACAATTTTTCAAGGTGATAAAATTGCATATGCAGATGTATGTATGTATATATATACATATAGATACATATGTATCTATATATATATATATATGTATATATATATGTATATATATCTACATATGTATATATATATACATATCTACATATGTACATATATATATACATATGTACATATGTAGATATATATATATATATATATATATATATGTACATATGTATATATATATATGTACATATGTAGATATGTATATATATATATACACATATGTACATATGTACATATGTGTATATATATATACATATGTACATATACATATATATATATATATATATATATATATATATATATATATATGTACATATGTATATATATATCTACATATGTACATATGTATATATATATATAATATACATATGTACATATGTGTATATATATATACATATGTACATATATATATATCTCCCTCTAAGTTCCTTCATGTATCTCCCTCTTACTAGGTAGATTAGGATTTATCCCTCTTTCTTACATTCTTCTCTATATTTTTCATCATACATGTGTCATCTTCTAATCAACAATTATACTAGTTTGATCAGTAGAATATCTCCCTCTATGATTAGTAAATCTCTTTTTTCTAGCTCTTGATTAATATCTCCCTATTTGTTCTGACTCTTGATCAGTAGAATATCTCCCTCTCTGACAACAATGCCAAAGACATTTACTAAAAACTTGTCATCTTAAAACATATAGATATAGGCTTTTGCAGTTTCTTCAATTTCTCCCTCTGTCACCTTGGTTGTGACTGATTTGAAGTTTTAGTTTTGTGATTACTTTAGGTAGCTCCTAAAGTAAAATCCACTGCATCAATTTGTATTATATCAATATCAACTTGTTTGATGCAGGGCACTTCTTATGTTACTTAAATAGCCTTTGATAGGGGTATCACCCCTAATTTACCTCTTAGATACTCATGAGCATCCTTAGGTAATTCTTTTCTGAAGATATCAGCAATTTTCTCCTTTGTGTTGACATATTCCATCTTTGCCTCTTTATCTTGAACTAACTTTCTCAAGTAATGATACTTGATTGCAATGTGCTTAGTCTTTGTGTGCATCACTAGATTCTTTGATATATTGATAGCACTTGTATTATCACAATAAAGTATCACTGGTTCTATGATCTCTTGCTTCATTCCTTTGAGTAACTGCTTGATCCACACAATGTTTTTACAATTTATAGTAGCAACAACATATTCAACTTCAGCAATAGATTGTGAAGTGAAATTTTGTTTCTTACTAGTCCATGTAACTAGTCTCTTGCCTAAGAAAAATGCTCCTCCACTGGTGCTCTTTCTATCATCAATGTTTCTAACCCAATCAACATCAGTGTAGGCTCTCAATTCAAAATTTTCATTCTTCTTGTAGTATAGACCAAACTATTTTATTCCTTTAAGATATCTCATTATTCTCTTCATAGTCATTAAATGATTCTCCCTAGATTAGCAGAGAATCTTGCAACTATCCCTATAGATAATGCAATGTCAGGTCTACTATGTACTACATATTGCAATTTGCCAATCATAGACTCATATAATGTTTTATTCGCCTCAGCTGAATCATCTTCTTTGACAACTTGTGTCTTGTCACCATAGGTTACTTACTAGTTTGGAATCCTCCAATCCAAAAGTCTTCAATATATCTTTGACACACTTTGATTGAGTGATGTATATACCATACTTCATCTAATATACTTGCAAACCCACAAAAAATTTGATCTCTCCAAACATAGACATTCCAAACTCTTACTTCATCTGATTTGCAAAATCCTTACATAAAGCATCTTGACCTCCAAATATGATATCATCAACAAATATTTTAGATAACAAAATAAATTTTCCTTTCTTTGTCTTCACGTATAGATTTTTGTTATCATCAATCCTTTCAAATTCAATCTACATAAGATAATTGTGAAGTCTCTCATACCAAGCTCTTGGTGCTTGTTTCAAACCATATAGAGCTTTGTGTAGTCTACATACCATGTTCTTATTGTTAACATCAACAAAACCTTCTAGTTGTTTTATGTAAACTTCTTCCTCTAATATGCCATTCAGAAATGTAGATTTAACATCCATCTGATAAACTTTGAAACCTTTGTATGCAGCATAAGCAAGAAAAGTTCTTACTCCTTCCAATCTTGCAATAGGGGCAAATGTCTCCCCATAGTCAATTCCTTCTTCTTGTGCATATCTATTACAAACTAATCTTGCTTTGTTCCTTGTGACTTCACCATTTTCATCTAGCTTGTTTCTAAATACCCACTTGGTGTCAATCACATTCTTGTCTTCTAGTCAAGGAACCAGACTCGATGTTTTGTTCTTCTCTATCTATTCAATCTCTTCTTCCATGGCTTTATAACAGTCCACATCTTCTAATGCATCCTTCACTATTTTGGGTTCCTTCATGCTTAGAAAACATGATTCACTTCTTAATATGTTTCTTATCATTGGCCTAGCATCCTTATCTCCAATGATTTGAGTAGTAGGATGATGTCTTTTGACATATTTGGACAATCTTGGCTCAACTCTTGTTTCTTCATTTTATCTTTCAAATTCAGAATCACTATGTACATCTCTGTCTAGTATATTAGCATCTCTTTCATGTACACTTACTTCAAAATCAAACTTTCCACCCACTTCATTCTGTAACTTGGCATCTAAATGTAGCTCGGTTCCTGAATGCAACTTGACATTCATAGGATGTGACTCGACAGTCACTAAAACTTGTTGTTGGTTTCTAGCTTGATTTACAACATCTTCTTCAACAGGCATACCTTCATAAAAGCATACAAATGATTTGTATTCTTCTGGTTCTTTCATAGGTTCAGTCTCATATGCTTCTATATATTCATCAAAGTTCACATTTGCACTTTCCACAACTTTATTAGTGTTAGTATTTGTTGGTGTAAATATGTATTCACTATTTACACTTACTTAAGTTTACTTAGGTTAATGCATTATTTTATTATTTTTATTTATTAGTCACCTAGGAGTATGTGCACTTTTGTGAGTTTTCATGATGACATCACAGGGGTCCTCACCTCTTTTAAGCACATGTTGTCCACAACACAGGAATCTTCTACACACATATGTCATTCTTATCCATTCATCTAGAATGTTGGATAAGGTGCTTAGTTGTCTTATCTCTTGGTTGTTTCTAGAGACATTCTAGGTGTTTGTTAAGAGGCCTTTATATACAGGCACTCCCAGTGTACTCTAAACATGGCATATTGAATATATCATCATTTTGATCATACTCTCTCTCTCTCTCTCTCTCTCTCTCTCTCTCTCTCTCTCTCTCTCTCTCTCGGTCTAATGTGTACTTGTGATTGAGTTCTTAGTTCTTGGGTGAATTTTTTCTTTAGGAAAATTCTTACATGGTATCGTAGTAACTTGGAGATTTTCTCATCACATAGCCATTCAAGACCATGCTTGCTTCATCACCTTAGCTCGAATTTGGAGTACTGCAAAAATTGGGAGTGTCTAGAGCCAGATTTGACCTCACCATTGCATCCAGAATGCTGAACCAGTGAAAATCAACTATAAACTCGGCTAGCTTGGCCCAAAGTTGACTGTGAGGCAAACCAAATTTGCAAATCAGAACCTAGAGGCCCCAATTTGTAGATTGGGTGTGGTCTTTTTTATATCTCTAATTTAATTATTCAGATCTACTATATTTGTTTTTTCTCTTCTTTTTTTTTGAAATTTATTGCCTAGCAGAGAAAATAATTTTTTTAGATTCGGGCTGTCAGATCCTGGCTCTGCACAGGGTATTTTATTTGTCATAGGAAGGTTATCCATTTTTGTCAAGGAAACCATACAAATCAATGGGGTTCCCATTTATTTTGGCACAGTACAAATCTGAGGCCGTACAGAAATTGCAGTGGTTACCTACTTACAAAATCTAACACAAAAAACCTCTCGATGGCCCCAAACATCCATCTGAGGAATTACTTTACTATTGCTATTGCAAGTTTTTTCTTTTATTAAACTTGCGGGTTCCCCACACATCAAATGTGGGATTAAACCCACTTCCATCGATGGCATCCTTTGGGTATATACTGTAGCCCAAAAATTTCCACTGGCGTCAATTTTGTAGAGATTCCAACTGAGGTCAATGCTATATTGAAGTTTCCCTGGTGTGATTTATAGTTTTTTGACCTACCTGCATGTTGATTGTTGCACCAGTGGTTTAATTTTTTTTTCCGTGTGTTGAAAAAAGTTCTTGGCCCTGCCATTGATAGCTTCGGTAGCCTACATCACACTTCAGTGACTGTCTCAGTTTTTGGCCATTTCAATTTTCCCACCCACACATAGACCTTTCCCAACATGGGCAATGTCTTCTTCGGAAAGCTACACTCAACTTTAGCGAATGGGATCCAAACTTCGGCAAAGCATTTTGAGGTTCCAACATTGTTTATTTGGTGAGGTATTAAAAAAAAATAGCAACTGCGCCCACTTATTCATTGACATGCGATCAAACAATATTCTGCCATGTGGCGCACTAAGACCTATCTGACACCAACCCTTCTACCACATCATCTAAGACTGCCACATCACCACGTGGAACTAATGCAGAGTCTCAGTATCGAAGAGGAATTCAGTGCCTTCCAAAATGGAATCAATAATTACTTCCAATCTCCGTCTTTGAACAAAAACAAATTCCTAACACTCTCTTAACATGCTTATATAAGAGCACTCCTTACTAAAACTCTGCACTATTAAATGAACAAGTCTTTTATAACCATTTAACACCTTATTTACCCGTAACCCTCACCAATTTATTCATAGTCTATTTTTTTTTCAGTGAAGACAAATTTTGACATAGAGGTTCAAGTGTTCCAAGGGCTCTTCAAAACAATCACTTTGTTATCTTTCATTTGTTGAATAGAGTGGCCTTCGAGAACATTGATGAACCTGGTAAAGGTGAGTGTCTCAATTATCAAACATTTAATATCCTAATTTGAATTCATAGAGAGTTATAGGCTTCTTTTGTTGTTGAACTTCTATGACCAGATATCACTCGATGTCTTGTCGCAGTTCATTTGCATCTATTTTCAACTGCTCTCGCCTCCCTTAGATACAGAACACAAACAACATACTTCATAAATTTACTTCTTTCCTCACCAATTCTCATTGCCTTTGTCGGATCATGGGAAAGAATTTGGGTTTTGAAACTACCCAAATACTAGCTAGGGCACTCTACAGATTCACTATTGCAACTTTTTCGTTCTCACTTCATCTATTCCAATTCACCACCAGTTACTTGCAAACAAAAAGAAGGAAAAATGAAAGTATTCAAGCAACTATACTCAAGTTAAACCTTTTACTTCTGACCTTCCACAAATTATAACAATTCAGACTTTTATCATTCTGTTCTGATTAGTGACCAAATGCAGTTTTTAAAAAAAAAATCCTTGTCAAGATTTCTGTTAAAAACTATCAACCCCAAATGGCTCTCTCGAACACCGTTTTAACAATTTGATGAGAGACAAGTTTTGCAACCAAAAAAATGCCTGCAACCACCTTTGGAAACTGCAACAGATGTTTTTGTACACCAGTCCCCATTTTGGGACATTGGAACCACAACAACAGTATGTCTTATGTTTTAAACTTTCAAACTGTCTCTAGCAACCGAGAATAGTTAATGACTGGTGACAACTTTATTAAAACATCCTAAACCATCTAAACTAGTGTCTTGGCAACCTTAGTGAACCATAATATTTATAAACTATCTTAAGGCACTAGGTTGCACATGGGTAGGACTTATTACAAAATTGGAAAGTGATGATTATTTTTGGTCATAGACCAATCACATCTTCTCATGATCATTCTTGGAAAGCTTTGTGCCACCTCCTTTGTCGAGGGATCCCGCACCATACTCCTGAGGTGGATTGATCTCAAGTCCACTTGAGATAAGTTGTTCAACTAAAATATCATGCTTCTGCAGTGCTGCTTCATCCATCCAAGTGGTATCCGCTTCAGATTGTCTAAACCACTTCACAAGATACTGCTTGTACACATTGTTCTGGGTGCTTTTAACAACCCTTGTATCTAGGATCTGTTCTGATTTCTTAGGTACATGAAAAGGAATATCAGCAACATCTATCTATAGTTCATCAACATGAATCTCCGAACCTACATCAAAGTGACCTTTGTATGGTGTTAGATCACAAATATTGAAGATAGGAGAAATACCAAGGTGAGAGGGAAAGGAAATTTCATAAGCATTCAGCCCATGCTTCTTGAGAATCTTGCAAGGACCCACTTTCTTCATAAGGAGTTTGGTGTGTTTTCCCTTTGGCAGTCTTTCCTTCCTCAGATATGCCCATACTAAATCTCCTATCTAAAATTGTACATCCCTCCTCTTCTGATCAGCATTCTCTTTATACTTTTGTGAACTTTTTTGCAATGTCAACCGTACTTGATCATGAATTTCTTTCATACTATTAGCAAACTGTTCTCCATGAGCACTCACTTGCTCATCGTGAGGAAAATCCCTCAACTCCAATATGCCCCTTGGGTGATATCCATACACAATCTAGAACAGACTTTTACCTATACTTCTGTTTACCGAATCATTAAAGGCAAACTCAGCTTGTGGAAGGATATTATCCCACTTATCTCCGTATTGTTTTGTCAAACACCTCAATAAATTTCCCAGGGATCTGTTGACAACTTTAGTTTGCCCATCCGTTTGGGGATGATAGATAAAACTAAAGTTCAAATTTGTTCCTAACCTTTTCCATAAGGTTCTCCAAAAATGCCCAATGAACTTCACATCCTTGTCAGATACAATAGTTTGAGGTAGCCCATGTATCCTCACTAGTTCCTTGAAAAATAGATTTGCTACATAGGTTGCATCACTAGTACTCTTACATGGCATGAAATGGGCCATTTTGCTGAATCTATCTACCACAAAAAAGATGTTGTCAAAACCCTTCTGAGTCCTAGGCAGTCCCATTACAAAATCCATACTACAACTTTCCCATGGCCTCGTAGGTATGGGTAATGGTTGGTATAAACCAACATTAGTGGAAGTGCCTTTGGCCTTTTGACAAATAATGCATTGTTCAAAAATTTTCCTTACATCCCCTTGCATGTTAGGCCAAAAGTAATATCTTCTCACTTGTTCAAGAGTTTTATCGAGCCCAAAGTGTCCACTCATACTTCCACAATGTTTCTCTTTTAAGATGTTACCCCTCATAGAACACCTAGGAATGCATAGTTGATGTCCCTTAAACAAAAAACCATCTTGGATCAAGTAATCAATATATTCAGCATGATATGCTTCTAAAAAATCAGAATAAACCTTATAGATCTCATGAAAATCCTCATCATTTTCATACATGCCTTTCAAGGAATCAATACCTACACTTTGCAACCTTACCTCTTGGACTGTCATGGTCCTCCTACTCAACGCATCAGCCACTTTGTTTGCAACTCCTTTCTTATGTTTGATAGAGAATGTGTAGGCTTGAATTGATTCAACCCACTTCATGTGTTTGTGACTCAACTTCTCTTGGCTGTTCAAGAAACTGAGTGCTTGATTATCCGTAAAAACAATAAACTCTTTTAGAAGGAGGTAGTGTCTCCATTTCTTCAAGGCTTGTACCAAAGCGTACATCTCGAGATCATAAGAGGAGTACTTCCTCTTTGCCTCATTCAAATTTTTGCTGAAAAATGCCACGAGTCTTCCCTCTTGACTTAAAACAGCCCTTATAGCTATATTAGAAGCATCACATTCAATCACAAAAACCTTTTGAAATTTTGGAAAACTAGGATAGGCTACTGTGCCACCTTTTGTTTCAAACTTTGGAAAGCCTCCTCAGCCTCTTTGGTCCAAGAAAACTTACATTTATACCCCCCTTTGATTGTTTCTAGAATTGGTGCACAAATATGATTGAATCCCCTTATAAACTTCCTATAGAAAGAAACCAAACCGTGGAAACTTCTAACTTATGTCATGGTCCTTGGAGAGGGCCAATTCAAGATGCTTTCCACCTTTTCTAGATCCATCTTTATGCTGCCACCTGAGACCACAAAGCCAAGATATACCAATTCTTCCTGCATGAAAACACACTTTTTCAAATTTATCAGGAGCTTTTCTTAGTGCAATCTTCTAAAGACCAAATTCAGATGTTCCAAATGCTCATCCTTAGTCTTGCTGAAAATAAGAATATCATCTAAATACACAATTAAAAACTTGCCAAGAAATGTCTTCAACACTTCATTGATGAGTCTCATGAATGTGCTAGGAGCATTGGATAATCCAAAAAGCATTACCCTCCACTCATACAACCCCTCATTAGTTTTAAATGTTGTCTTCCATTCATCTCCAGCCCTTATTCTGATTTGGTGGTACCTGCTCTTCAAATCCACCTTTGAATAGTACCTTTCACCCCCTAAATGGTCCAATAGGTCTTCAATTCGAGGCATAGGAAACCTATATCTAATAGTAATCCTATTAATGGCTCTTGAGTCCGTACACAATCTCCAAGTCCCATCCTTCTTAGGTGCTAATAGGGCAGGGACAACACATGGACTCAAACTTTTGGTAATCAAATCCATCTCCAAAAGTTCTTGGATTTGCTTGGACATCTCTTCATTTTGCTGGGGCGTGAGCTTGTAGGCTGCTTTGTTTAGAAGTGTGGCTCTGGGGATTAGATCAATGTTATGGCTAATCTCTCGGATTGGGGGTAAGGTATTTGGAAACTCCTTACTTACTATGTCTTTATACTTTTCTAGCAAATCTGCTACCTCTTAGGACCTACTCTCCTAGGTTCCTCTTTTACTTTCAATACCTTCTCTTCTTGTGTCCTTGGCAAAATTACCAATGCATAACAAGGAGTGTCTCTCCCCTTCAACCTTTTCAAAAATTATTTTTCTCCTACAAATAAAAACTTGGAATCCTTTTGCTCTTCACCATTATCAGGCAGGGGTAATAATGTTACCTTCTTACCTTGGTGTCTTATGGAATATGTGTTCTTCCTTCCATCATGGTGTGCCTCCAAGTCATATTGCCATGGTCTCCCCAAGAGAAAGTGACATGCATCCATAGGCCTTATGTCACAAAGTACCTTATCCTTGTACTTCCCAATCTGAAATTCAATCCATGCTTGCTCTTCTATGACTGTATGTTGTCCTTTTGTGAGCCATGACACCTTGTAGGGTGTGGGATGTTTCATCCTTCCTAGTTTCATCTTTTCAACTGCTTCAAGAGACACCAAATTATCAGTAGAACCAGAATCAATAAGCACTTTACATACCTTGTCTCCTACTTTACATGTAGTTCTGAAAAGTGTCTTTCTTTGTGGTGGTTTCGATGGACTAGGTGCCTTTGTTAACGTCCTTCTTATCATTAGTGTCTCTCCTTGTTCTAGTGCTGCAAAGGATTCATCTAAATGTGTGCTGCATGTGTCTTCATCTCTCACCAAATTGGCTCTCCTTTCACCATTTTTATTTTCCTTTTCAAGGCACTTTGATGCCAAGTGTTTGGGTTGATGACATCTAAAACATTTGATGACAGTCGGGCCTCTTCCTCCAGATCTTCCTCTAGAGCTACTCTCCCCTTGCTTTTGTTCATGACTGGATTCTCCATACTCTTTAGGTCCTTGTCCTCTCCCTTGAGAGTTACCTTTGCCCCGGTTTCCAAAATCTCGCTGTCCTATTCCTCTACCACCTTGTTCTTGCTTCCTCTTGAGTTTTTCCTCAACCTTCAATGCTAATTGATAGCATTTCTGCACTATGGTAGGATTACTCAAACTGAGTTCATCCTGAATTGTGATTCTTAACCCTTGCATATATCTCGCAAGCTTTTCACTTTCTGGTTCTATTGTTTTGGATTTCATAACCAGTCTCTAGAACTCCTCGGTATAACTTGAGACATCTAGATCTTTCTGCCTCAAACTCATTCTCTTCTTATGAAGTTGAACTTCATAATCTTCCAGAACGTATGCCTCTCTCAACAAGGCTACCATCCGTTTCCAAGTAGTTATCTGCCTCTTGCCATTCTTTACCCTTTCATCTTGAGTGAAATTCCACCATGTAAGTGCCGATCCCTTCAACTTGGACTTGGTAATATTTACCCTCTGATTCTCGAGTATATCTTCGCATTCAAAGAAACTTGTGAGAGCATCAACCCAATCCATTGCTGCTTCTGGGTCCATCTTTCCATTAAACATGGGCAGATCTAGTTTAGTGTCCATCGTCCTTCTTTCCATGGACTTCAAGGTCTTCAAGAGTAGTCTCTAATCCATAGGAACCTCTTCCTCATCCTACTCAAGGGGCTTTTCTTCACTCCTTTCTCCCTCAGAGTCTCCACCACTCTTCTTATTGACTTTTCCTTTGAGTCTCTCAACTTCTCTCTTCAACTCTTTGTTCAGGTTCATCTGCTCCTTCACAATCTTGGCCAGTTCTACATTCATGATCCTTGTTGGGATCTTAGCATCTTCTTCCTCTGTTGACATGGTGTAAAATCCTTCTTCTAAGGATCTTTCTTGCTCTGATACCAATTGATGTAGAGTCTCAGTATTGAAGAGGAATTCAGTGCCTTCTAGAATGGAATCAGTAATTACTTCCAATCTTCATCTTTGAACGAAAACAAATTCCTAACACTCTCTTAACATGCTTATATAAGAGCACTCCTTACTAAAACTCTGCACTATTAAATGAACAAGTATTTTATAACCATTTAACATCTTATTTAACCATAACCCTCACCAAGTTATTCATAGTCTACTGTTTTGTCAGTGAAGACAAATTTTGACATAGAGGTTCAAGTGTTCCAAGGGCTCTTCAAAACAATCACTCTATTATCTTTCATTTTTTGAACATAGTGCCCTTCACGAACATTGATGAACCTAGTAAAGGTGAGTGTCTCAATTATCAAACGTTTAATATCCTGATTTGAATTCACAGAGAGTTACAGGCTTCTTTTGTTGTTGAACTTCTATGACCAGACATCACCTAATGTCTTGTCGTAGTTCATATGCATCTATTTTCAACTGCTCTCGCCTCCCTTAGATACGGAACATAAACAACATACTTCATAAATTTACTCCTTTCCTCATCGAATCTCATTGCCTTTGTCAGATCATGGGAAATAATTTGGGTTTTGAAACTGCCCAAATACCGGCTAGGGCACGTCGCGGATTCACTATTGCAACTTTTTCGTTCTCACTCCATCTATTCCAATTCGCGACCAGTTACTTGCAAACAAAAAGAAGGAAAAATGAAAGTATTCAAGCAACTATACTTAGGTTAAACCTTTTACTTCTGACCTTCCACAGATTATAACAATTTAGACTTTTATCATTCTATTCTGATTAGTGACCAAATGCAATTTAAAAAAAAAAAATTCCTTGTCAAGATTTCTATTAAAAACTATCGACCCTCAAATGGGTCTCTCGACCACCATTTTAACAATCTGATGAGAGGTAGATTTTGCAACAGACTTCGACAACCAAAAAAAATGCTTGCAACCACCTTTGGAAACTGCAACATATGTTTTTGTACACCAGTCCCCATTTTGGGACATTAGAACCACAACAATAGTATGTCTTATGTTTTAAACTTTCAAACTGTCTCTAGCAACCGAGAACAGTTAATGACTAGTGACAACTTTATTAAAACATCCTAAACCATCTAAACTAGTGTCCTGGTAACCTTAGTGAACCATAGTATTTATAAACTATCTTAAGGCACTAGGTTGCACATGGGTAGGACTTATTACAAAATTGGAAAGTGATGATTCTTTTTGGTCATAGACTAATCACATCTTCTCATGATCATTCTTGGAAAGCTTTGTGCCACCTCCTTTGTGGAGGGCTCTCACACCAAGAACTCAGACCTTTTTCCACTTCAGCGTATGGATCCGTACATTCTGTATAGTACAGACACCACTTAGACTGCCATGTCAGACGAGACTATTTTTTGCTGAGATCATCTTTTCTTGAGCTTAAAATTGATGACCATCTAACTGTCAAAACCAGGTATTTTAGAACTATAGTAATGGCCATTTGACCATCAAATTTAGACTCACAATTTTTGCTCCAGACCTCTCTTTAGATTGCATTTTAGTTTGGCAGCTTGATTTCGTGAGCTCATAACTCAGACATCCGGACTCCAGTTTAGGTGCAATTTTTTTTGAGATTGGGTAGAATTTCTTGAATTTTCTAGTGGTGGTCTTTTTTTCTAGTTTTGGTGCATAGATTTTGCAAAAATTGCATTTTTTGGTGATAGTACTTGCATAATCTTGCATTTTACAACTTCAGAAGCTCTGTACGAGCACATCTGGTCACTTTTTCAAGTTACATTTTTTTGAAAGTGTGTATTTTTTTGTCTACTTTCTAGATCTAAAGTTAGATTCTAGGGTTGTGTGGACCAATTTCTCACTTTCAAAATTAGGCCTTTTTCGGTATTGTAAAGCTTTGATTCTTTTTCAGAATTGTTGTAAATCTGAGCTACAATGCTTAAGTGACAGATTCAAGCCTCATAAGGTAGTTGTAAAAGAAAAATTAGAAAGTCCACTTAGTTCATTTTGACAAGTGGCCCATTTTAAACACACTAATTATAAAGTGCTAAAAGCATCTTTTTTGGGGGGGTCTTTTGATTGAGTGAAAAGAGGGGGGGGGGGGGTGTGTACTATCCTAAGAATTTTGACACAATTAGGATTATATCATCAAAGTAAATGAGTATAGGGCACTTCTTAAAGATTGTGGAAATCCCATGAAGGATGACAAGTTGATTCATCACATCTTGAAGAGGCTACCTTCTAAGTACGCTAACTTTTTTTCAAGTTTTAATACTCATAGGTTGACCATGGGATCTACTTACCACAAGCCTTCCTTTGATGCATTTGCAAAGATGTTTATTGTTGAACAATCTCACTTGGTGGATTTTGGACTTCTCAAGTCATCAAAGACCAAAGCCTTGGTGGCTAGTGATGAGCACAAATCAAGTCAAGTTGGGAAAAACAACAAGAAGAAGAAGTAGTGGAAGTAGAAAATTTTTTTTGAGACACAACAATCCTCCTCACAACAAGGCAATTCTTCTCCAAACAAGAAGGGAAGTAATGACAAGAAGGACAAACTTTTTTGTGCATATTGCAAAAAGCCAAATCATGATGAGCATCATTGCAAGAAAAAAAGAATCGATGAGTTAGAAAATCTACTCGAGAAGAACAAGATTCAAGTGCCAAGTAATTCCAAGGATTTTACTCCAACCTCTTCAAAGGGTAAAAGGCAAGCACTTATGGCAAACACAAGTTCTTCTTCGGAATGGATACTTGACTCTGGCACCTCTTACCACATGGGTTCTTCAAAGGAAGACTTTTCTTCATTGAAGCAGTCAAAGGTACTACACATCTTCATGAGAGATGAAACTAAAATGGAAGCTGAAGGGAAAATACATGTGGAAATGGAAAATGAGGAATTCAAAGATGTTCTCTATGTTCCAAATCTAAGCTCCAATCTCCTATCAGTTTACCAAATCACTCACCTTGGAGATGGTCATAAGGTTGAGTTCCTTCCAGATTCAGTGATGGTGCAAAGTCTTAAAGATGATTTATTGGTTGTAGTGAGGAAAGTTAATGATGACAAGAGGCTTTATTCCTTTTACCATGTTATGCCTAAGTCTCCTTCTCAAGCCTTGTTGACTCACTTTACTTCACAAATCAACATACGGCATTAGCAGTTTGGTCACCTTGACTTCCGCTCTCTTCAACAACTTTGATCAAAACATATGGTCAAAGGTCTACCTAATATCAACTTTTCTAAGGGAGAATGTTCATCTTGTTCAGTGGATATGAATCTCAAGGAGAAGTATGATAAAGGGAAGTCTTCTTGAGCTCCAGTTGTTCTTTAGCTAGTTCACATGGTTTTAGCAGGACCTTTTGCAGTGACTTTATTCAGCCAAGGCCACTACATACTCACATTTGTTGGTGACTTTTCAAGATTCACTTGGGTCTACTTCCTTCATCATAAGAATGAGGTAGTTCATAAGCTTCAAGACTTTAAGACTCATGTTGAACACAAGTCAAGGAAAGCCATCAAGGTACTAAAGGTGGACAATGAGAACAGATATGTAGACATAAGACTTAAGAACTTTTGCAAAATTGAGGGGATTGATCTTCAGAACTCACCAGCATTCAGTCCGCACAAGACAGATGTTGTAGCTATGAGGATTAGGACTCTCAAGACCATGGAAAGTTGCATGATAAAGGCCAAGTCTCTTGATCCTACACTTGAAGCTGAAGCCATTAGCAATGCTACTCACATACTTAACAGGTCTCCACATCTAGCCTTAGATGGAAAGACTCCTTTTGAGGAATGGTGTAGTAGAAAACTAGTTTTGAGTCATTTTAGAGTCTTTGGTTGTCCAACATGGACTAAAATTTCTTCCAGGAGTTGCAAGGCACCAACACCTAGGCCTTGTACCTTCATTGATTATGAAGACAATGCTAAGGCATATAGATTGATGGATCTTGAGACACATGAGATCTTTGTGGAGAAGGATGTTCATTTTGAGGAAAGTTCACCCAGCTTATCCTCTAATCCTCTCCGCACATCATACATAGTGGAAACTAATAGTGACACCAGCGATAGTGCTTCAACAGGTTCAAACATGTGGGATTCTATTGACAGTTACAGTGAGAGGTCAAATCAGTCTAGTCCACATGCTTACATTGCCATAGTGAAAGGTCCATCACAACATGGTACATCTTGTCTTCCACCTCTAGTTTCAGTTGACTTGGGAGATAGACTTGAGGATTTACATCTTCTCATTGATGAAGGTGATCCTTCTATAGTTGTTGCGAGGGCTCACTCTAACTCTCATGTCCATTCTCTACATGATCAATCTACTCAAGTTGGTGTAATTGTGGATCCTTACGAACAACAATTAGTGGAGGTCTCTTTGTTAGTTAAGGAGATAGATGGTTCAGTGGAATAGGTTCAATAGACATCCTTGACCGATCTGCATTCATTCTTTTCAACACAGTTGGAAGGGGTGAACATCAACATCAGTATAGGGATACTTGAGCAGGTTTTCAGGGCCACCATACATCTTCAAGAGTGTACCTTTATCATTGTTTCTTCCTAAGGGGAGGAACACCTTTTTGCATTTGTGGACCAGCTTCTTCATCGAAGTAGCTTTCACTTGTTGGCCTTCTTCTTTTAGGGGGGGAGCCTATTCTGTCTCTCTTCCTTCTCTCATTCTCTAATGTATATACTGGATGTATGTCATAATGGGGGGGTCTTGATTACTCCATCCATCAATGCATCCCTATTTATCTCTCTTTTTGGGAGAGGGTTTTTCCCATGAGGTTTTCCCTCTTTCCTTGCTTTATGAGAGATTTGCATCTTCATTATTTACATGGGTACCTAACATGGCCTAGTAGCCAGGACCCATTATGCATCTTCATCCTAGTTCGTAAGCTTAAGGGCATTCCCCTAAGTTGCACTTAAGGGGGGGTGTTGGTGTAAATACATATTCACTATTTACACTTAAGTTTACCTAGGTTAATGCATTATTTTATTATTTTTATTTATTAGTCACCTAGGAGTATGTGCACTTTTGTGAGTTGTCATGATGACTTCATAGGGGTCCGCACCTCTTTTAAGCACATGTTGTCTACAACACAGGAATCTTCTACACACATATGTCATTCTTATCCATTCATCTAGAATGTTGGATAAGGTGCTTAGTTGTCTTATCTCTTGGTTGTTTCTAGAGACATTCTAGGTGCTTCCTGAGAGGCCTTTATATACAGGCACTCCTAGTGTACTCTGAACATGGCATATTGAATATATTGTCATTATGATCATACTCTCTCTCTCTCCTAGTCTACTGTGTGCTTGTTTTTGAGTTCTTAGTTCCTGGGTGAATTTTTCCCTTAGGCAAATTCTTACAGTATTCAAACACTTATAAGCTTTACTTCTTGTGGAATATCCAAGGAATGTACCTTCTTCACTTTTCGCATCAAGTTTACCATTCCTAACATCTTTAAGAATGTAACATCTGCTTCCAAATACCTTAAAATATTTGACATTGGGTGAGTGTCTATACCATAGTTCAAAAGGTGTTAAATGAGTACCTTTCTTGACTTGTGCACGATTCAAGGTATTGACAGTTGTATTTACAGCTTCTCTCCAATATTTCAAAGCAACAATCTTCTCCATCATGAGTGTTCTACCACAGTCCATTATAGACCTATTTCTTCTTTTAGCTATTCCATTTTTGGGAGGGGTTTTGGGGGCAGATGTTTGTCTTTTGATTCCTCTATCATTAGAGAACTCGTGCTAACTAACTTAGCTCAAGATCTTGCACAGAAATAATAGAGACCAAGAAAAATGGGCAAGAAATTTTAGTTTAACATATCATATTAGATATTTTTTAGAAACAAATAAGTCATAACCTAGTTAAATTGATCTAGTTTCTGATTAGTTGGGTTGATTGCAAATTCTTGTAGAACTCTCATCAAATTAGGTACAATAAACCAAACAATCAGTTGTTCCCAGCTAGCAAGATCAAATACAATTTTTCAAGGTGATAAAATTACATATGCAGATGTATGTATGTATGCATGTATGTATGTATGTGTATATATATGTATGTATGTATAAATGTATGGATATTTATGTATGTATGTATGCATATATAGAGAGATCTTGTGGTTTGTGGAGATAAATGGAGATCTAGGATTTCATTGTCGTGCCCTTGTGATCTCTACATATGTACATGTATGTATGTATATAAATAGAGAGATCTTGGCATAAAATAAAAACAATAAAACTCACTCAATAGGTAGCATGGCCATGCATATTGTCACAAGCGTCTAAACATAACTATATAAGGAGT
This sequence comes from Cupressus sempervirens, assembly GCA_028749045.1. Lineage (NCBI taxonomy): Eukaryota > Viridiplantae > Streptophyta > Pinopsida > Cupressales > Cupressaceae > Cupressus > Cupressus sempervirens. The sequence goes on from CM053793.1 coordinate 639,414,248, forward strand.
GAGTTAGGATCTATATAGGTTAACCTTACATTAACTGTAAACTACAACACAAAGGTTGCGCTAGGGTATTATATTATTTTAATTATAGAAAATTGCCTAATTTGCCCGAGTGGGTGTATGATTGAGAAGAGTTGTATTAGGTGAGTAAAGGTCACCAGTGGTTATAGGAATGCAACTACATCAAAACAATTAGAAACCAGAACTACATATTCGTTAGAGTGAGTAGTTCAAGGGTCTTGATCCTATGGATACGAGTATGTAGACAACCTGGTAGGTGGAGTATACCTCCACTGTGTAGACACCTTGGACATAGTTAGGTAGCACTTAACCATGTATGTATGTAACTATTCTCTACTTAACAGTGTCATCGACATGTGGGGGGGAGGGGTAGTTGAGCTTGCACCTTTGGCAATACTTCATTTCCATTAATTGTGCTTTCTGAATCAAAGGTATATAACTTTATCACTTGTAACTATAATTTTCATATAGCACAAACCACAATAGTTTCTTATAATTCTATGGTTCTCTTTGTAAGTTTATAAAATTAATTGCATTTATGTACATCTTTTTCAAGTTTGATATTTCTCTTTTTCTTGACTCACAATCCAAGAATAATTTTTAAAAATACATACTAACTAGTTGGAGATTGAGCCAAAAAATTGTAAGAACGATTGTGACAAAAGAGCTAAAAAAATGATTATGCAAGATAATTATCTTTTTACATTCTTTTTGGCATGTTGTTCTTAAATTTTATATTTTTTGGTGAGAACAAAATTCCAAAATAATCAGGTAGGTGATAAGACATGTCTCTTGTGATAAGACCTATTTCTTTAGTTAATAGAAATCCTAGAATATATCTAATTGAGTTGATTTTTGTTTGGTTTTTACAAACTTTTATTTCAAATCTTTTTTTCTTCAAATGCCATGATTTCTAATGAGAAAATCTAGCTAAAATATCGTATACAATCGTAGAATATATCTAATTTTGTTAAGGGAAAATTTGTTCAACTTTTTAAAGAGTATCTATATTTAATGATTGCTTTATTTTGCAATGGGGTTTGAAATATGTTTACTTCTATGCACCTCTTAATTGAAACTATATTTTCTATGTGCTCAAGAAATACGAGTTTTTGAAATTTCAATTTGACTTCAATTAGATTCAGGAAAATTGGCTAAGACAGGGTATTAACAATGTAGGATCATGTTGGGAAACTTAGTGGAATATGTTATTATTTGTTCTATGTTTGCCAATAAATTTAACTTGAATGTCTAGATCTTGTAGACTTGGTATTTTATACCTATCTTATTAAAGGTTTAAAAGAATTGTAGATAAATAGCTTGATTTAAATTCTGTGGGTTTTGAATTGTAGTGGCACGCTCTCCCTGCGAGGATCCCAAGTATTTATTGCTATTGTTAATTTGGTCTAGTTGCTGATTAGCTGGTTTGATTACAAATTCCTATACAACTATCGTCAGATTAGGTACAATAAAAGGAACGATCAACATTATTTTTGTGCAAGATCTCGAGCTAAGTCACTTAGCACGGGTTAAGTGAATTTATTATTTTGTTATTTGGATTATGGAATATGTATGCAACTGGATCATTTTTTTTGTTATGTACCTAATATATAATAAGCACCTTTAAAAAGATCTTTCTGTATACATACATACATGTATATGTATGTGTGTGTGTGTATGTATGTATGTATGTATTTATGTATGTATGTATGTATGTATGTATGTATTTATGTATGTATATATATATATATATATGTATGTATGTATGTATGTATGTATGTATGTATGTATGTATGTATGTATTTATGGATGTATGTATATATCATGTCAAGATCTAGGATTTCGTTGATGTGCCCTTGTGATCTCTGCATCCAAGTATCAAATATCCAAGTATTTACTGCTACTGCTGATTTCATTGATGTGCCCATTCGACGGGAGCCAATTTTGACTAATGTCAGTTGGGGGACAATTTATTCTCATAATTGCGATGGCCCACCATCCCAATTCGGGCCCAAATGTAGTAGTGGAGTATGATGCAGAGCCTCACCTTGGAAAACTCGGGAGGAAATTAATCACTCAACTAAGTTTCTTCAAGGGGTACATACACCTTGCAAGATCAATTTTCAACTTGTTTTAGATTGTTATACAACTGACATCCTTAGTAACAATTCAAAGACTGACATGCGAAAGGAACTTTCTTGACCTCCTGTAGCAACCTATGTTTCCTGCATCCATTTCATATAAATCGACTACCTCCCTAATTGATTTGAAATATGTAAATGACTTGAAAATTTTTGAATTCATAAATTGATCATCCACCCGACTACACTCGAGTTACCAAATAATAATAAACTATGTTGAATCCACACCACTATTCTACATGTGAACTTAAAAACTCAAGTCCAAGCCTATTGTTAGACATGGCATTCCTAGCATGAATTGGGACTGTAATTTTGTGGTTTGGGTATATACTTAACATTATCACATAACAATCATGTGATTTAACATATCAGTGAATACATAGACATATTCACCTGATTCAGAGATTGACTTCCGTGCGGGTATGAAAAAGAACAAAAAGGAATAAGAAAAATTGGAAAAAAAAGCAAAGAAAACATAACTCCTCCACAATCCCAGAAACTAGATCGTGGAGAGTTTAAAAGACTTCCATCTATTGCTATGACACTCAAACCAGCAAGTATTCACATTCATGATTCAAGAAACTGGATTCTTTGTAGTAAATTCAAAACTAGACAACTTTAGTTGGAATTCAAAAAACAATCAACAATAAATTCATCCAACTATGAGTATGCCATGAGCAGATCCTTAGAATTCTATGTTTTTATTTTAGATAGAAGATAGGAAATAAAAAACACATTCACAACTGGAAAACAAAAAATCAAAACCAAAAACTCAAAACTTTCTATTCCTCTGCTATATTCATTCTCTCATCCCATTGAAAATCTGTCTTTTCAATACTTTCCTAACTACAATGTAGGAAGATGAAACGTCATCAAAAATAAAGAACTAAGAGAAATTTTTTCAAATCACGAGGATTCCAAAACTGTCGCCAACTTCTTGTAGCTGTCAATTATTTAGTTGGCTAAATTATTTAAAACCCACATAAAGCTCAAAAGAAAACTAACTCAATTGAAAAGAAAACACTCTTTATGCTCAGTGGCTATACTTGGAGAGTTCATCAAATTACTACTCCATTTATGCCACCACACATAGGACTTTGTTACAAAAGTTAAAATTGAAAGCACATATAAAACATTACATTAACTTCCTATAGCATTTTCAACCATGTTAGTTCCTATAGTATTTGTTTGATCTGCCATTGTAGAAGAGTATGATAACTCAGTACTATAGAAAACAATTAGAGGAGAGAATTACTGATGATATAACAAGGATGATGAAGAGTTTCTAGTTTCTTAGGAAACAAAGATTCAGAATTCCACCAGCTCTAGTTGAGAAGTACCAAATGATATTTGCTTCATGGTAGAAACATATGTTACTTGTATGGAAGCAATAGAGCCTAGAGTAAAACTCATTGACCCTATGGGTTATGAGATGAAAAAATAATTAATTGAAAGTTATGTGAAGATCATTTTAGAATCTAATTGAGATGAAAAATATCCTAGATAGGAAATTTACGAGGAAAAGGTCAAGGAATTTCATAGTGAACTTCATAGCAAAGATATCAAGAAGAAAGTTGAGAATGACTAGGGAAGAATATAAAGAGGTAGTGCGCATTACTATGGAAATGAGAGCTAAAAGTCAAATATAGGTGTTGATGGATAAATCCCTAGTAGTTGAAGTTGGGACTTCACAAGGAGTCATAGTAGCAGGATAAACAATGAATGCACCATATGTTGCAGTATCCCAAATACAACTTATTGAAGTTGATGAAATATCAACTCCGCAGCTCCCAAGAATCACCTGTATGCAAACACCTATCACAAAAGAGAGAAGCAAAAGGCTAAAGAGGCTAAAATTGCCAGATCCATAGATGAGACATTCTTGATGAGCAATAAAAGAGATTTCTATTATCAAAAGTGAAATTAATTAAATTACAAAGAGATCAATCCTTATAAAAGGAGTAACAAGTAAAACCTAGGTTGTATGATAATAATTAATAAAATAATTAATTATTATATTCCTAAATTTTAGCTTAAGTAAACTAGAGATAATAAGTGACTCAATAATTAAATCAAAATGATTTAATTAATAAGGCAATATCTTATTACTCTAACACCCCCTCCCCCCCTTAAGATAAACTTAGGGAGTAGCTAAAAACCTAGAAATTACTACTGAAAGCAAGTTGAGTCCTGGCAACAAGGCTTGATGAGGTATCCAAGCACAACCAAATCTTTGCAAAGAGGAGAAATAGAGAAAACCACATGGAAAAAACCCTACTCCAAAAAGAGATGAAAAGAATGTTCTAGAAGATAGGAATACAATATGATCATGAAGGACACCACTAAAACATGAAGCTGCAAACACTATCAAACTGATGATCTGAAGAACCTCCACTGTATAGAACATGACTAGGTAGAGAAGACTAAGTCTAAAGAGTTGATCAATCAAAGATGGAAGGTATCTTCATGGCCTCAAAAAATAGGAATAATTTTTTTTATATATGGCAAATGACCCATCTCATCGAAATGCATAGCTATCCAACCACTGCAATCGCCTAGAACATAGGATCAAATACTTGATACATAGCTCACTCCATCGAACCAAGAAATCAATAAAACCAACATAAGCCCCCTATAATGATAAGTGGTAAGACATGAACACTAAAACTGAATGTAATATCTTCTATAGAAAGAACCAGGGACATCAAGAGTGCAAAAGAAGTACAAACACCTATAATGGCATGTGTCATCAACACATCATGAGGCTAATGTCATGGAAGAAACACTCACTTGACAAAGGAAGATGGAAAATATGGCCAACATGAAACCCACTAAGACACTTTATAATGTAGTGTTAGTATAACAAAACACAAAGATGTACAAGATCCTAGAATGCAATAGAGTAGCACTTTATCCCATTGCATTTGAAAAAATACTACAAAAGGATGTCGACAAAGATCAAAAGAGACATAGGGTTCAATAGATAGTATAACCTATGAAAAATTATTTGAAACACTAAAAATGATCTTCAGACCTAAAACAACCAAGATATCCACCAGAATGCAAAAAAGAAAAAATCTAAATGGGATGTACCTGGAGAAGAATTTGGAAAATAAAATGTCTCAAGATATGTCTCTCAAAGTGTAAAATATAACCTCTAACTTTGACTGCATAAAATGGAAACCAAATAGTGTCAAAAGTCCAAATAAACTGCACCATCATGATGAGCTTGAAATCATCTTTTTGGTGCTTCTTTTGGATCAAAAAATGGAGTTTGAATGAGCAAGTTATGGCCAAAAAACCACATGTAGGTCCAAAAAGAGTGTTAGAAAAGAAAAAGAAAATTGCTACCTCAAAATTTGTGTCAAAATTCCTTGAAAAGTGTGCCCACCAATAACAAAAATTTCTTTAGGAACTGTGTCAGTTCTGTATCAAAACCTACTATTGTACAACCATTAGAAAAGGACAAAGACGAAGAGGATATAAGTATAAAAAAAATTCAAAAATAACCCCTCCCAGCACAAGAAAGTCAACAAGGTTGACATAAGTAAAGAAAAAACAAGTTGTACCACATCCCAAGAAGATAACACATGATTGGGTAAGAGAATAAAAACATTGTTGATAGTTGAGTCAGACAAGTCTAATGAAGAGGAATCAAAGGACAAACCAATAGAGAAAGTAGAAATAGATGTAAAGAAAGTCTCTGATAAGAATCTATGGAAAGAAAAAGTTGAGAATTTTAATGTTCAAATTATTAACAACATCAATAATGTTGTAGTTAGGCATATGATATTAGCAAATAATAAATTTGAAGATGTACAGAAGGATATACCAAAGGACTTATTTAATAGATTGATAAATAGAAGAAGAAAAGTAGCAAATGAAGATAAAAGAATTAGAGAAAACCTAATCAAAAAATTTGTGAGATAAGAGGATATACCAAAGGACTTATACAATAGATTGATACATAAAAGAAGAGTAGAAGATGAAGATAAAAGAATTAGAGAAAACCTAATTAGAAAACTTTGTGAGATAAACAATGATGATGACATGGAGAGGATAACGAAGGGTAATGAACCCTTACCGAGAAATAAGGAAAGAGAAATTATTTTCATAGGTGGAAATTATAAGAAAGTAAACAAGGAGAAAAAACATGCAATTGTTACATTTATGACCTCTACAACTAGTTTTGTGCAAACAAGTAAATTTTTAGGGGGAGTAATCCCTATGGTAGAAGAAAAGATATTGTCAACTAAGTCTGCAATAACAACAACAATAAAGAAGTCTGCAAAGGCTATACCTGTAGTTATATTAGTGGTTAAGGCAGTAAAGGATATACTAGCAACAAAATCTACTTTGCAATTAACTTTTTAATATTGATACCATGCAAGTGGATAGTACAAGAATCACCATAGATGGTGAAGAAGACCCATTCAAGGATTATGGACCATCAATTGTTGGTGATTTGGTGAGCTACACTAGCTCTGAGAATGAGGAAGAAGAAGAAGAGGAGAAAAAGAAGGAAGAAAATAACAAAAAGTGGAAGGAAGAAGAAAGGAGGAAAGTTGAAGAACAAAATAAAAGAAAAGAAAAAAACAGGAAAGTTGAACAAGAGAAGAAGGAAGTAGAAGAAAGGAAGCTAGCAGATGAAAAGAAAAAGAAATTGGAGGAAGATGAGAGAAATAAGAAAGAAGAAGTAGATAAGAAAATAAAAGAGGAAGAAGAGAAGAAGAGAAAGGGGGAAGAAGAGAAGAATAAAAAGGAGGAAGAAGATGAAGGAGCGTGCACCTAGTTCTTCTAGGACACTTTCTACATTGACAACACTTGCAGGATCTGATGATGACGTCCAAACTGAATTGATCTCATCACTGAGTAAAATAATTGAAAAGAATAGAAAAATGAAGAGTCTGTAAAACACACTGATAAAGGTAACTAATAGATTGTAGAACATACTAATGACCGAACCAGATCCAAAGGATAGAGCAAAAGTTATTGTTCAAGCTTTTGATGTCGAATTTATAGTAATATCTGATATAGAAGCAATAAAGGCACAACCTCTGCATGATGTAGAGATATTTAGAAAGGTTTGTGAAACATCAAGGATGATCTAAATAACCTTGATGAAAAGATTAAGGAGCTAAGACATTATTTGATAAAAGGTAAGGAAGTTTATGGAAAGTATGTGTACATTCATACACAAATCAAGGACATCACAGATGGGTTGAACAAAAAATTTAGAGAATTGGAGGCACTAATGAATGAATGACGCAACAACAATTTGAGGGTACGCCTATTGGAGGTAATCTAGATCCCTACAAATAACCACACAACAGAAACATGACACAAGATACACAATCTAATACCAAATGCAAAACTCTTTATTCATAAAGTAACTGATTACATGCAATATGCCCGACTATAAGGCCTTTCGGGTTATAGCTAAATACATTAGTAATTACAATATCAGTTTTGCAAGATCCCTCAAGGTCCAATCCCAACACTAGCTAGTCCAAATCCACACTGGTAGAAACCTCCAAGGAAGATCTAACTTGTGTTCACAAGCCCACCAAGCAATCTCCTTGTTTCCCAAGCCTCAACTACTAGCCCTTCTTAGAATTTACTCTTCTACCACATCCTCTTCTCCAAGCTAGATGAATCTCTCACTCCTCTTCATGAATGCATAAAGAATCCACAAGACCCCCTACTTATACCCAACTAAGCCACAGGTCGGCCTAGCCCAATAAAAATTAAAATAAACCCTTACATTAAATATATGCATAAGCCACAATCGGCTGCAACACTCATTAAATACCTACAACCCAAATTAAATGCCAAAAGGTCGGTTCACATATAACTCGGGCAATAGAGACACCAATATATGATTGAGTGTCAGAAACCTCCACTAAGTATCAACAAATCACCAAGCATAACCAGACTCCCTTCATTGACCAAGCTAACTCAGGAAACACTACTATCAAGTTCCCAATGTAAATCGATCCATAGTATACGTTGAGTTCCCCAAGCATCACCAAACTTCTTCATTAACCGAGTTACTTAGTTAGCACATCAACCATATACTACCCAATAATGACTGAGTAACATCTCTTTACTGAATGAGTCCTCCAACTCCAAAGCCAAACCACACCATCTTGCAAGATTGCTAGCCAACCAAGGATGCTCCTGCATCAATGAAGTGCAAGATCCCTTAGTCAAGATTGTAGATCTTGAGAAAAGAGTTAGTAAAATAAATGACCGTGGAAAGAAATGAAGTTGAAGAGATTTTCATTACTATGGGAACACCTTGAATTGAAAATTGATCTAGTATAGAAACAACTAGAAGAATGTCTGACAGTAAAGACATCCTATGATAAGTTTTCCTACACAAACTTAGATGCGATAGAGATAGCATCATATGTTCTATGCGCAGTTTTGAGAGTAGTTGATGTAGTGTAAGACAAGCGGGACATGGAGTTTCCCATGTTGAAATAGAACTTTGGTGATTGCATCATACAAATCTCTAGCCAAAAACATCCATGAAGGCAACACAGTTTTGACCTATACATAAATTTTGACACTTTTGTTATTGATGTCAAAGGGGGAGAGAAGGATAAGGAAAGTTGTAGAGAAGGATAAATGGGAGAGAAGGATAATTGTATAGATGAATATATGTAGAAGGATAAGGAAAATATATTTTATACATATGTATGGAAGGGAGAATAGTCAAAGGGGGAGTTATGTAATGTAATTAGGAGATATAAGGAAAGATGGCTAAATTGTAATGATCCACAATTTTTGAAATTTTGTTAAAGAATTTTTTTGTAAAGTTTTGAAGTTGTAAACTTATTTTTTGGGACTTAGCTTATTTTCCCATATGCTGCCATCAATGCCAAAGGGGGAGATTGTTGCAAAATTGGCTTAAGGTAGACATTGGATGTTGTCATTTTTGGAAACATATCTTTAGTATGAAGAGGAAAAACTATGAAGAATGAGTTATGGCGTTCACACTTAGAAAATTAGCTAAGTATCACCTAGCTTATCTAGTAGAATAGATAGAGTTTTGATCATCATAATTTATTGATGAAATATGGACACATGTGAAGTTGGGTATAGATACCTAAGACAACAAGGATGACATGTTCAAGTTTGTAGATCAGTACAAACAATACAGTTATGAATAGTTTACCAGTTATGACAGTATATAGATAGAAAAAAGCATAACAAAGAATTGGATATTTTGGGTTAAGGAATTACTTAACTAATTAGGGATGACATCTGAGATGATAACCCTAAGTTATCAAAAGATAATAATGTATTTCGTAAAGTGTAATAAAGCATGAAGGTCGACTGGGTAGTAATATAGTAATTGTAAAGGTAGAAAGGAAAGATTGTGAATGTGAAGTTTTGATGAGACATGTATGTATTACATAATGTGCAAAATATGATATTTGATCAAAGGAATGTGAATTTTGTGAGTATCAAAAATTGAAGATATCTGCAACAGTGTACAAAGATTTTTGTATCTATCTCTTTGTATTAAGGAATTACATTGTATATTGCATGTTTGGGCAGTGAGCTCATTTTGCATACATTTTGTATTTGTATATAACAACTTCTAAAAGGGTTGAGGCTTCTAACAAGGCCTAAGTCCTCTATCAAGGATCAAGACATTATATAGATGTAATAGACTCCTAACAGGGTCAATATCTTTCACAAGATACTTTTGATTAGTGGATCATTTTGTGGGTACCATCCCCATCGGAGTTTCCCCTTGGCTAAGGTTTCCTAGTTAACAAAATACGGTGTTATGAGTTCTCTTATTGAATGATTATGTTTGTTGTTTAACATAATTAGTCTACTTTCATATGCAAGTTATAAGATTGTTAATAATATCTAGTTTTGGGCTAAAGTTTGTAAAATAATGATTCACCCCCCCTCTCAATATTTCCTATTTCTAACAGATTAAACATAACCAACTAAGGACTCACACTACATAATATACAGTATGCATAAAAATACAAATCTCACTAGTGGAAGCAACCTAGTAGCTGCCCAACCTAACTTCATGTACCTAGAACTCCTAATCCATGTGCCAAAATTTGTCATTTGTTTTGGTGAACTTTTGTAGGCGATTGAAGAGCTTAAAGCTAAGGTTTAGGTGTTTTCGAATTTACGAAGCTCTTTGTAGAAGTCATAGATTGTATAGTGGTTGAAAAGTGTCATTTCAAAATTTCTCTTAGAACCCGTTATGTTCATCCCCCAATAGTCGCTCGCCAAAAAAAAAGCATTTTTTGCACAAATGGACCAATTAGCAACCAAGAAAGCTAAAAATTGATCAAATATTGGCACATGTGTGATTGATTGTTAATATATCTATTATCAACTATTAGTATACCTGTTATCATTTTTTGGTGTTTTTAAAAAGTGGTAATCGGGAGAATCTGTAATGATATTGTATCAGTCATTGGACCCCCAATGACTATTGGGTCTCTTCCCCTAGAATAAGGTGACTAATATCTTCTATCTCATGAGAAGAAATTGGAACAACTTTCTTAATAAATAATGTTGTTGAAACACATAAAGACTTATAATACATCATTTTAAACCTCAAGAACATACTCAATTCACATGATTAATTTGATCCAACTATTTATTTTTTTGGTTCACTATATCATTTTTCATCTCCATCTCTAAAATGTATATGGCTATAAATAATATAACTCCATTTTAACATTTTAATAATCATTATCATTAAAAAAAAAAAAAAAAATTTATATTTCTATTGACATTTCAAGACAGTGACATAATACACAAATGAGAACAAAAAATAATAATATTGTGTACACATTTTTGTTGAAGGGACAATTTATGAGCATGACCCACCACAATCACCATGTGTATGATCGTAGTTCATCATAAGGGATACTCACATGTAGGCCCGTTTTCTTGATCCCATGAAATAGAAAGAAATTGAGCCCACATTATTATTACATGCCCATGATTTGGACAAATGCCGCCTAGGTTGGGAAGGAGGTTTGAAGTGGGGAAAAAATATTAATTTCTACTATATACATGATTTCTCATGAGATATGATTTCATTCGATCTTCTTATTTGGTTGGGGAACAAGGGCCCCAAGACAAAAGTGGTATTAAACTTTGCAAGTTTTACATGCTTTTCTTCAAGGGAAACAAAAAGTGGAGACATTTTACATCACAATTTTAATAATATTTGTTAAGCCCAAATGTAGGTACACTTCAAGTGTGCATTACTTTTCAATTCTGCATTTATATTGAATTTAATTATTAAATTAAGTGTTCTCTTTCCTCTCTTTAAATTCAATTGTTTGTAGAACAAATAATTTAAAAAATATATTTATTCATTTGTTTCTATCATGTATATATTATTTTATTGAAATCTATAATATGTATAGTAATATTTCTAGAACTACCTTAAAAAATCTTAATGTTAAGAATACTTTTTTCCCTCTTTTTAGAGGATCATCAAGAGATGGAAAACATCTTAAAATAGGGTGCCATAACTTTTGGTCCTTTGAAATTGGTTATTTAAGTGTGGTACAATGAATTTTGATCATGGACTTTTAGTATACAATAACACATAAAACATAAAATGGAATTTCATGTAAGATGGAATTTCATGATGAAGTGTTATTCACTTTCTACCACTTCCTCTTTGTAAGAATATATAATCCTTCTGTGTAAGAAATATAGAGTCTCTCTCACCAAATTTCCTTAATTATCTTTACTTACCTAAACTAGGGTGCCATAACTTGTGGCCCTTTGAAATTGGTTATTTAGGTGTGGTACAATGAATTTTGATCATTGACTTTTAGGACACAATAAAACATAAAACATTGAATAAAATTTCATGATGAAGTGTCATTATGTTTCTACCACTCCCTCTTTGTAAGAATATATAATCCCTTATTATAAGAGTATATAGACTCTCTCTCAGCAAATTTCCTTGATTATCTTCTACTTATCTAAAATAGGGTGCCGTAACTTCCGAGCCCTTTGAAATTGGTTATTGTGGGACAATGAATTTTGATCATAGACTTTTAGGATACAATAAAACATTAAAAATAGAATAGAATTTCATTACGAAATGTCATTCACTTCTACCACTCCCTCTTTGTAAGAATATATGATCCCTCATTATAAGAATATATAGACTCTCTATCACCAACTTTTTATTGTTCATCTTCTACTTATGATATTACATCTAAGATAATAAGATCTCATCCTCATTTATACAATTAACACCTTCACTTTTCCATAAATAATAATTATAATATTTAAAATAAAAACCACATCATTCCAACTATTTGGATAGGATTCATTGTAATCCCTTTTGGCTTATAATGGTCAAACTCTTGCAAGAGAAAAAGTGGCTTTGTGGTTGCTTTCATGGGGACAAGGCTTGGCAATAGTAAAATAATTAAAAAATCAACCCAACACTTGTTCCCTTGATAAGGGAACTCACGAAGCATTTCAAATCTCTGTCATCTTCTTCATGTTTTTCTTGTCTTCCTTCCACAACCCCATCTTCCTTGTACTCCACTTCCCAAGCATTTCATAATGAGACTCTGGGAGTGACAGAAAAATATTATCCTGATTGTGTGGAAAATTATCATTCATTTCAATAGATAAGTCCGATGGACCAGATAAGTTTGATGGACCCCATGATGCAGGACAAATGACAGAATCTTCATAATGCTGCAATAACACACATAAATTTGCATGGCATGGTTAAAGAGGGGAAAAAGAAGCTCGGGCGGTTGGGTATATTCTGTGACAGAATTAGTTATTATGGAAAAAATTCTGTGTAAGCGTGATTTTGATGGCCGTAGAGATTTTGCTGAGAACTTTGATCAAATTTCTAGGAGGGAGAAGATTTTGATCAGAGCGTCAAATCCTGTATTGAATTTGTTTTAGATGAGATATATGAGGGCTCCTTCGAATTGATAACCTTCATTAAAATTTGAAATTTGCTTGAGGCCGTCAAATTCAGTGTTGAATTTGTTTAGATGAAATATATGAGGGCTGCTTCGAATTGATAACCCTCATTAAATAATTGCAGGGGCCGTCAAATTCTGGTCCCGGACAGAGTACTGAATGGAGATCGAGTTGGATCGGAACTAGTTTGTGTAAGATCAGTCAGCTTATCCATCCACATCGGGAAAGATGGCCAACCAAAAGGTCGGATTACTTTCACTGATTTTGAACTATTTACATTTATTTGCTTTAATTGTAATCAGATCCAGTCCGGACTGACTGACTGGTCAGTGACTATCCATTTCCTCTTATTATCACATTATCGCTTTTGTGGAATTGGTGATATTTATAGAAAATCTTGAAATTGCAAATGAAATGATGCTGAGAGCATCATGCATGGGCGAAAGTTAAAAGCCCTCTGCCAAACCACCACTTGTTGCCTGGCTGCATTGAAGCCGCCTGGAAACTGCCATGCCTTGAACGGCGCGGCGCGTCTGTCCTTGACAGATCGCTACTAATAATTAACAGAAATGTCAGTGTCATTTAACGCTTCCTTTCTGGCTCTGTCCAGACGCCCATTCCTCATGATTCAAATAATGGACCAGATTCAAATAATGGCGATGGAGAAAAAGAAGAGTATTTTGAAGATTCTTTCAAGGGATGGAAGGGAGTCAAGTCAAGTACAAGGAGAAAACTTCTTAGAAAGAAGCGATTCTCTGCTTGCGGAAAACATTATTTTCATCTGTATTTTGACCGAAAATAATGTCTGTCTAGGTAATGGCGTTATCCGTCGTGCTTTACCAGTTTTAGATGGCGTTAATCCGGCGATGGAGGAAAATACAAATTAATTTTAAAGCTCGTTTCAGAGATGGAAGTCGGTAAAGTCAGTCCAGCGCAAGATGAACAATTATTGGAAATAAGCGATTCTCTGCTGCAGAAAAGCATTATTTTCATTTTTGTGGTGACGGAAAGTATTATCTGGGTTATGACAAACAAAATTTAAAGCTCCTTTCAAAGATTAACAATTATTGAAAATAAGCGATTCTCTGTCGCAGAGAACATTATTTTTATTTTTATTTTGACAGAAGATATGGCCTGTAATCGCGTTATCTGTCTTAAACAAATTATTTTAAGGCTTATCACAGAAGATATTGTATGTAATCGCCTTATCTGTCTCACGCAAATTAATTTTAAAGCTCTTTTCAAAGATGGAATGCAGTCAAGTCAATCTCTGCGATTGAAAGACATTCGTTTGTATTTTGACAGAAAATATTGTCTGTGAACCGTCGTACTTCACAGATTCAAATAATTGAGATGAGAAAATTACAAATTAATTTTAAAGCTCCTATTCAACAGAAAGGAAGTAGTCAAATCAATCAATCACATGAAGAACAGGTTTTAAAAATAAGCGATTCATTGCTGCTGAAAGCATTATTTTCATTTCTGCTTTGACCGAAAATATTGTCTGTGCAGGTAAATGCCGTTACTTATGCCAGATTCAAATAATGGCGATGGATAAAAAATATAATAATTTTAAAGCTCTTCCAAAGAAAATGGAAATCACTCAAGTCAATCAAGCACAAGAACAACGACTTTTAACAAGCGATTCTTCTGCTGAAAACAGTATTCTCATTTGTATTTTGACGTAATATTGTCCGTGTAGGTACATAGATTAAGAAGGAAAGAAGCCAGTGATAAGGCACAAGCAGGCCTGGCGCTCTTATCTTCAACGGCCAGGATTTGGTTAAATTGCTCTGGTAAGCATACTATTTACTAGGAACCAATCGGCAACTGCTGGTTAGCAGAGCGCGAATATCTAAAAACTTTTTGTAGATCTGTCGACTCCCAGAAACAAACAATTTTAACGTCCGAGCTGGTCCACTGCTCTGAAAATTTCAGAATGTGGCTGTCGAATTAGCAAAAGATGAGTCAAATCCTTCCTTCTTCTCTTCTGTCCGATTCTCTGATCATCGCCGGCTGCTTTTCAAACGCAGTCCGGGCCAGCGGGCTCTGAAATCTTTGTTGGCAAAGTGGAAAGAGGGATCCGTATGACCGATTGCTCTTGTTGTTCGGCATCATAGCTTGCATGTACGCTGTAGAGGACATAGAAGAGCAAGGCGATGGCAGAGAATACTGCGAAGCGTATGTAAGAGTGCCTGTCGAGCGAGCTGAGCAAGAAGACGTTGAGGAAAATGGAGGCGGCAGGGATCCATGGCATGCAGGGGACACCCCAATCCTGAGGGATTGAGGCCTGAGGGACGAGCATCCAGAAAGAATGCGTGAGAGCAACGGCTGATATACCGCAAAGGCACAGCCCCAGAGCCCACCCTGAGCGATTAACGTGGGACCCGTGCATCTGCCAGAGGGATGCAAACCCTACCGCGATGGTCGAAAGCACCGCAAGAAACCCCACAGTGGGCCATGGATTCGTCTTCCCGATCACCACATAGCGCCTGTAGATCAGAGCATTCGCCACCATGTAGAACACCAGAAGCGTTCCTATGCAAATCAAGTTCACCAGGATCCCCAAATCTGTGAACAGCGCTATCACCGCGGTACAGATTCCTGCAAGAACAAACACCGTTTGATTAAAGGTAATAAATCGCGGTTTTTAAAACTAATCAGAACAGATTTCTACAATTTACATCAGTTTTGTGCTTCGAATCATAATATGATTCTCACTCTCAAAATGAGAACAGATTTCTACAATCTACACAATTTTTAAACACCGCTTGATTCAGGTGTATATGTTTGTGGATTCAGATTGTGTAGAACTTTCGAATACTGCTCTTATGATCCATCATTTTCAAAATAAGAAGAGAATTTAACAAGTATGAATCATACTACTCCATGGTCCATCACTCTCTGAGAATGAGTAGAGAATTCTATGAAATATGGATCATAAAGTACTGATAAATTGAAAACTTTTTTTCAATCTGAACAGATTCTTGAACCATTTACATTCTATGCTGTGGATTCAGATTGTGTTAAACATTTTTTGGCATCAATATTTCGAATCATACTGTATGATCATAAATAAGATCTATCCCTCTCAGATTGAGAAGAGAATTCGAGTAGTATGGATCATGAAACATTGATGGTAAAATGTTTTATACAATCTGATTGGAGAGGTATACTAACGAGAGATTCTTACATAAATCTTTTGTTTCTACAAGATTCCAATGTTTTCAACTCACCGAGAAACACAGAGGCATTCAATGGCGTGCCAGTCTTGGGATTTACTTTGGCAAACCAGGCTGGAATAACATGAGAACGGCCGATCACACACATGTAACGCGCCTGTCCGAGCATGGCGACCATGAGCGAAGTCAAGATTCCCAAGCTCGCACCGGCGCCCACCACATTCGAAACCCATCCCCACTCCTTGAACGCCATGGAGAACGGGGCGTCCACGTTTATCTGCATGACCATACAAATCCAACGCTAAAGACAGGAATTCATTCACAAGAACATCAAAAACAGGTACGAAAAAACAGGAATTGTGCGTTCGTACCAGATCGTATGGCACCAATTTGCACATCGCAGCGGCCAAGAGGCCGTAGAGGACGGTGACAATAACAACTGAGCCTGACACGCCGATCGGAATATCTTTCACCGGGTACTTCACTTCCTCCGCCATGGTGGAAACAGCATCGTATCCGATGTAACTGAAGTAAACAATGGCCGCCCCATTGAACACCCCCGTTACTCCGTACGGCATGAATCCACCCGGGCTTGTCCGGTTCGCCGGCTCAGAAAAGTTGCGGTTCTCACCTTTGGCGAAACCAATGGCAATGATGAAGAGAATAAATCCCAAATGCAGCGCCGTCAACACCATGTTAAACACAGAGCTTTCCTTCGTGCTGCAGCAAAAGATCATAATAAACAATGTCAGTCTCACTCTCAGAAATCCTTCCAACCCTAACGAAATCAACAACACGGAGAAGCAAAAGATCTTCACCTGTAACAAATACACAAGGTAATAAGCACAATTATAGCAACAGCAAGAAGATCCAGCTCATTGTACCCCGCCATTAACACATCCACCTTGAATCTCCAGCCATCAGTATCACTACCAATGGCGACCCCAAGGTAAGACGTCAAGCTCCTCGCCACAGCCGCATTCGACAGAACGTACTCCATCAACAAGTTCGCACCAGTCATATACGCCGCCAATTCACCTGAAGAACACACACAAAATTCAAGATCCAACCCCAAAATAAAACCATTTCACAACATTAAAGTACTTCCTCAACCTACCAAACGTCGTCCGGAGGTAACTAAAAGCTCCACCAGCAACAGGCATGGCGACGGCAAACTCAGTATAACAGAAAGCCGAGAGCAAAGCAGAGAGCCCTGCAATGGCGTAAGAAACAATCACAGCCGGTCCGGCATAGTCTCTCGCAGCTCTACCAGTAGTAACAAAAACTCCCGCTCCAACCATGCCGCCAATCCCAAGGCAAACCAGATCATACCATCGCAAATTCCTCTGCATTTCCGCGCCAGATCGAGCTTTAACTCTGCTCAATTCCTCTCCACAGCTCCACACTGCCCCAGCCCGCCGAGCAACTCTTCTCGGCGTCTCTCTCAGGGCCTTACAGTAACCCCCAAAGCTCGAAAAGGATCCTCCTTTCTCCTCCATTCCAACCAAAGAAATCCTCCCAGAGCAACCAAACAATAAAATCCTCCCCCACTAGAGCAAAATTTTAGCCCCCAGAACAAGAAATTTGGCCCGCAGAGCATAAATTAATTGCCAAATTGCTCACGGAAGTCTACAGAGAAGATGGGGAAGATTTTATAGCCGGCAAGAAGAAGTTGTTGCTTAGTATTTAAACACACGGAACCCAAACCTTCTCTCTCCTTTCAATCCTCCTCGTAAACAACTCCAAAGTCATTTTCCTTTTCCTTTCCCCACTCAGAGTAAAAACAAGGATAAATATACTGCCTGCCGTTACCAACGACGATATATGCGCGCTCTCAACGGGCACATTTTGCGATCATATTCTTCCCAAAAAGAAATCATTCAACCCGCCAGATTTTTACCCGGGCAGCTCTTTTTCGATTTAACGACGAGTAACGGCACGTCGGCCTGGTTGGTGGTTTCGAAATGCCACGTTTGAGGGCGTGCCTGAGCTACGGCTTTTCCGCCGTCATGTCCCTACCCGCCGCCGACAACGTTACTATGGCGCCGTTTAAACCCCCACACGTGCCGAGGCGCCGCCCTACCCTAACCTTCCACCTGGCACCTGCCCCGTGGCTCCGAGCGGCTGCCCGTCTGCCAGCCCGAATTAGTTATTTGGGACCCCGTGGGCCCCGGAAACGGGAAATGTATAAAAATTGTCATCAACGGCAAGGTGGCGTTGACGCCCTTTGGCGAATGAGGTATCTTGGTTAAGCATCTTGTTGCCATTTGAAAGATGCTCCTTTTGGTTGGTTAGGATATGGATGAATGAAACACATGATTTATTCCTATTTTATATGATTCTTATGTTTGATGGTCCAAACCCTATATTTATTATTAATTTATTGTTGTTGTTTATATGCAGATGCACATATTAAATAAATAAAACATCCCCTGCCTGACCCCCGTTGCCACTATCACTGTTGCTTTTCTCCAGCTTCCACTGGGGGAGTATTATTATTATTTATCTGATACGTACTTGGGCCTTGCTTGTTATTTATTGAACAATATGAATTCTTTATTGTTTTGTGTAGTAAATACCAAAATCTTCCAGTGTGATTCCTTTGTCCGGTCTTGCTTTTGACTTGTGCTGTTATTAATATTTGTGCTTTATATCTCAACTGGTATCTGTCCTTAATAAAATGCAGATCGATGCTTGTTTTCTATCCTCCATCACTTGCATTAAAGGTTTGTGCTCACTTTTATTGGGAGTGGTGTACAGTTAGTTTTTTGATATATTGTAAAGCTGTCTAAATGGAAATTTATTATGTTTTTATCCAGTTGTATTTTAATATATATTCTTATGGATATGTTAACAATTTTGGTAGTTGCAGTCTTCGCATCTTTTTTGTCTAGCTGCGGAGGAGAAATTGCCAAGGTCAGTCGGGGAAACTTGCCAGAGTGCACAGGGTGATCCTGTATCCCTCGGCCCTTTTTTGTGAATTGTAATCTTAGTAAATTTTATTAATTGAAAATGACTATTCATCAAAAAAATATGTTAACAATTTTCTTATTTATAGATATATTGGACAATTCAAGAGATATCTTTGTTAATAAATATGAAAATATGTTGAGATATGGGGAGTACATAAAGAGCGATGTATACGAGTAATCTAGTAATAGATATGCTTAACATGTGAGGGGATATCTTTGCTAAGAAATATGTTGCACACAAGTAATCTAGCAAAAGATATGCTTCACACGCAAGGGGATATCTTTGTTAAGAAATATGGTGTGCACAAGTAATGTAACAAGAGATATGCTTACCCTGTCACACGATATCTTTTTTTAAGGAATATGTTGTGCACAAGTAATATAGCAAGAGATATGCTTAATAGGTCAACAAATATCTTTGTTAAAAAATATGTTGAGATATGCATAATATGTCAAGAGATATCCTTGTGAACAGATGTGCACGAATAATATATGTTAAACATACCCATACGTTGACACATAGCCTTGTGAAGATATATGCATGTGTAATAACTATGCCAAGAGACATCCTTGTCAACAGATATGCTTAATACCTCAATATGTATCCTTGTCAAAAGATGTGTGTGGTATCTCGAGGTAACCTTGTTGAAAAATTTGTGTGGTACTCAAGAGGTTTCTTAAAACATTGAATATAATAATATAACACTATTTTTATTCACTAAAATAACATATTTTTAAAGAAAAACTTCTAGCTTGGTACATGGTGACCTTCCATTAAAAATGTTAAATTTTAGTGTATAATAATTTATAAATGATAACTATTTTATCTTTGATGTAACAAAATGGACTAATTATAAGTGACCTATTAAACTATTAAAAATAAAAGAATGAAATATTTTTATTAAATATTTAGTATTATAAGTTTATATCTAATAAAAAATAACATTAAATTATATATTCTTATTTAGAGATATGTTACATGTCTCAAGAGATGTCTCTAATATGTGAAAATATGTCCTTCTCAAGAGATATGTCATTGTAAGCAATGTGTGTGATACTTCAAGGAATATTCTTGTTGAGAAATTTGTGTGATATGTCAAGAGGTTTATAGTATATGTATGCAACATGTAAAACACTGAATATAATAGTATAATACTATTTGTACCACAAATTTCACTATCCACTATAATAAGATAATTTTTTGATAAAATTATAGTACAAGATGACCATTCATTAAAACTCTAATTTTTTTTAATATATATTTATATAGTATGTAATAACTTATGAGATAGTTTTTAGAAAAAAATTGATACATAATGGTCATCCATTAAAATTGTTCAATTTTATTATGTAATAATTTTGTTATTATTGATGAAAAAAATCTTTGATTTACTAAAATATTTAGATTAGTTATAAAAAAATTATTAAATAATTAAAAAAAATAAAATCTTTTAAATGTTATAAGTTTACTATATAAGAAAAAATATTAAATTATATAATCTATTTAAATTTTGCGCTCTTGCATAATGTAAGAGACTCAAATCTTGATGTACAACATGCATATCTAGAACTATTGCTTCTAATGGTTCTCAATATAAGTCCCAAAGGCTTTTGATTAGATTGCATAAATAAATTACATTACATAATTTTAAAAATTGCTATCTTCTTAAGATTATCCTTTTGTTTATTTTATTTTTTAATATATATATATATTTAAAATTTTTGTTAATAAAAGCTTATATTTATTTTTTATTTTGTACAAAATTTATAGTTAATAGTTTATAATATTGTTTCACCTAACATATATTAATTGGAATTATTTTATTCATATTGAAATTATTTTATTTATTTTAAATTGTATTTACTAAACATAATTTCTTATGTTAAATATCAATATTTAAAAAAAAATTATGTCTATAGTTAAAAGATAAATATTTTTTTGCATGTTGTCAAATTAAGGTAAAAGATAAGAATTTTGGTTAACATAACACTTAGCTCTTTCTTTCATTAATAATATAATATTTGATAAAATATATTTAATATTATATTTGGTAATATTAGAATATATTATTTAATTTATGAATATTGTTTAATATTATAACTAATAATATAATTATTTGATTTTAATGTTAGGGATATAATTATATTTGGATAATGGTTAATATAAGGGAAAGGTTGTGATATGGGTTACAATTAGCATTAGAATTAGAATTAGAGTTAGACTTTTTGTTGTTACTATTGGATACAATTGTTAATTGTGTATTGTCTTTGATGTTACACAAATGTCATATCAGCCATCAGACAGAGTCTACCGAGCTCAAATGGTCAGCAAAGCAATTTATAGTGACTATCGAGCATTCCTGAACATTACATAGAAAGTTAGCTCTTGCCGAGCTCACTCGGGCATCAAAAGATTTTGTAGCAGAAAGTTAATGTTAACTGAGCTCCCAAGGTTAACAAAGGGAAAGTCAATAACTACCGAGTTCACTCGGTCATCGAAGAGAAAGTTAGCTTTTATTGAGCTCACTCGGTAAGCGAAGGAAGGTCAATGTTTACCGAGTTAACTCGGTCTCCGAAGGAAGTTGCAAGGTTTGCAGTGTTTACCGAGCCTCACTTGGTTAACACTGGGGAAACTATTCTAGAGCAGTGGTCACCGAGCTAGGTCGGGCAGCGAAGAACTTTATGGTTCTATAGAATCAAGTTTAATTGTTTTATACAATGTTTGCAGTCGACTGATTTAATATTTTTCAGTTGTTGTAACTTGTAATTGAGTCGACTTGACAATCTGTAAGGTATATATGAAAGGTCAAGTTGTGAATTCATAAGAAGTAAGATTTTGGATGCATAAGAGTGCGAATATATGGATATGGAATGAGCGAATATTGAATATATGAGCAAATGTTGAAGAAGGATTAGATATGCTTATGGAGCTGCAAAGTTGTATTCGATAAGTGATGATCTAGTGAAGCAGAATAGAGATCTGTATTTAGCAAAGATAAGTTACATATATTTTAGATCACTTCATTGTTGCTTTCTAATCATTGTAACAGTGATTCAAAATCTCTTAACAGAGTTGGTTTAAGAGCCATTTTGTAAATCCTCTAACAAGGTGACAATTCAGTTGAATTGTTTTAAAGACCTCTAACAAGGCCACTTCTAATTGTATGCGTGAAAATGCAGCCTATGCTAACACACACACTTCAACACGGTCCTTATTTGCGGATTCATCGCGGAATGAACATTGAATTGTTCATCCAAAATTTGCCCTGCAAAGTGACCTGTTGCCTTCTATTTAAAGGGATTTTGCCTGTTAATATCCTCAGAATCGAGGTATAGGCAACCAGACCCTCTAAGAACGAAGGATTTCACAATGGAATTAAGCTAAGAATGAGTATACAGAGTAATCTAAGAGATGAAAGATGCAATGTAATCTAAGAACAAATGAAGCAAACTAGATTAAGCATATGCATGATTAAACTAAAATGAGATTAAACTAAAACATGAGAATGTATGCAAGAAATGTAAGTAAATATGAGCATGAATTTCAATAGCAATTCGATAGCAAATTAATTCATCCTCTTCAAATGAAGAGATGAGGGTCTCTTAAATAGAGTTTCCTGGAATCCATCAACGGTTGAGATCGATTCAGATCAACGGTTAGGATTGAAGATGAATTTCAGTCATAAAGGGAGATTCCCAAATTAAAGGGAGTTAACAAACTTAATTTGAGATAAATAAGGAGTTAACTGTTTTAATTTGAGTAGAAAAAGGAGTTAACTGTGTTAACTCATTTTTGATCAATAGTGAACTGGAAATTCCCCTTTTTGAACTGAAGAGAGATTTTGTTGAGATATTTAATTTAATAAAATAAAATATGATCTCATAATTACTTTTTCTATTTAATTAAATAATCTTTAATTAATTAGAGACACTTTTGTTTAATTAAATAACTTTATTTAATTAATTAGGAATGTCTTCCCATTTAATTAAATAACTTTGTTTAATTATTTAGAAGTAAGTACTCCATTTAATTAAATAGTTTCTTTTAATTAATTAGAAATACCTTTCCCATTTAATTGAATAATTTCTTTTAATTAATTAAGATAGGCGTATTTATTAAATTAAATAAATTTAATTCCATAGTACATTAGCCTTAGGATATAATTTAATTTAATTAAAGTATAAATACTTAATAATTAAATTAAATATTAATCAAGTAAGTTTAATGTAACTAATATGAGTACGTACTATAAGAATTAAATAAGAAATATGATGAATGCAGATTAGGGTTTTTCTGCATCTGACAATTAAGTCAAGTAGCGAATAGCAGAATGAGAATTGCCTATTAGAATAGGACTTTGAAATTATCAGAAATAGACTAGAATTGGTAAAATGGCAATGAGCCAATTTTGGGGTATTACACTAATAGGGTGATTAAATCTTCTAACAGGGTCACACCTAACAATGTGTTTTGTAACATTTAACTGTCATGCCCAAACTACGAGGGCAAAACACACAATTTTTTTTTAAAAATTAATAATTAGAAAGCTCTAAGTTGAAAAGGTTGTGATAATAGTTAAAAAAAAGTTTTCTACATTCCAACTTAAGTTTATAATCTTGTGAAGGCATACATCGTTAAAATTCGATGCTCTTGTTATAAGGTTGATATCGACAAAATTATCTTCTTAGATTATCTTATAAAGATATGCGAAAATTACTTAAATAACAATGTACATGAATAAGGGTTAAAAATTAATTGAAAATATCTAATTAAGATCAACTATAAAACTCTTCGACATTTATCGATTTTCAATCTAACCGATAATGAAAAGTCACTTAAAGAAAAACACAATTTACTAAAGTTAAAACTAAATATAAATATCTAAAAATTATTGACTTTAACCATTTCGAATATCCTACCAAAATAGAAAAAAAAAAAAAAAAAAAAACTAATACGATTACAAAACAACTAATTACACTAAAATCTAGCCATAAATCTAGACTTAATTACATGAAAAACTAACTTTAATTTAACTCTATGAAAATTTAAAAAGAAATAAAACATACTAAAACTTAAATTAAGAACTACTACTAATAAATAAATATTAGCATTTAAAAACAAAAACTTTAAACAAATAACAATTTAAACAATCATAAATAATAAACTAACTAAAACAATGTTAATAAATTAAGCTAATTATACTAACAAATTAAAAATTGCACTTAGAACTAACTAACTAAAGCATAAAACTATCTAACTACCCTTTAGATTAAACTAAATAATATTAAAAGCAAGCTAAAATAACTTAATATAAAACTAACTGCATTATCATTACAAAACTATATTAAAACTAACAACTATCTAAATCATTTAATATGACACAAATTTAAATACATAAAATAAAACAAACTAACTAACTTAATCTAAACTAACATCTATCATTAACTTATTAACAAATAAACTAATCTAAAACTAAACTAAAACATAAATTAAACAATAAAAATAAACAACTAACATAACCCCCATACCCTAAGCTACCCCTACACTCTACTCTCCCCACCCCACATCCTAACTTACCTCTGTGCTTCCCAACCCAGCGCGCTGCCCCACCACTAACCCTGCATCAGTCCTGTCCCCTCCCCCAACCCATCTTGTCATGGGTGAGGACCAAGGGTCGCCCAAACAGAACGCAAGCCCCAAAATTTTAATAAAGTAAAACAACTTGCCCACTTTGCTAACGTAAACATGAGTAAAATAAAAAACAATTGAGCGCTCCAAACTAAGGAAAGAAAAAGGTGGATGGGACATGGGGGCAGGGTGACGTCACCCCCCATGTTGATTTGTTGACTAGCAAAAAAAAACACTTTTTTAAATAAACCCTTTTGAAATAATCATTCCAAAACTGATGTCCACCATGGTGAGAAGGGTATGTAATAAACTCATAAAGTTTTATAGGTAGCACAAAAGATATTTAGGATATTTAATATAACTATGATATTTTTATTTCTTGATGTTTATTTTATTATTGTTTTTAATTTTAATCTAATTTTTCAATAAGCAAAAAAGATCTTTTTAGAGAATCTTTTGATTCTCTATTACCAAAAGAATTAATTTGAATCTCCCATACAAAAGGCAGAGAGTTTACTCTCTTGCAACATTTATTTTTTGAAAATTTATCTAAGTATAGAATTACAAGCAATGCATGAATATTTTTTTTGGTTTATATTTTTGAATAGAATTAAAACATGGATACAATAGTTTGAGGCATATTAACACCATATTTAATATGATCTCCTATGCAACTTGAATTGCAATATCTCAACCATAGACGTTATTTTCTTTCCTGAACATAATTATCATTTTGAACATATAAGGAACATATAAAGGACTTGAAAATTTGCTCAATCAAACTGAATCTACATCCATGATATAATTTTCATTTCCAACATAGAAGTAAACTTTAAATTTGCCTAATTAAATCAACACCATTTCCATCCTATTTTGATGTGCATCCATCCAAATTAAAGATTACAATTAAATCACATGACAAGCAATTATACTCAAACACCAATTTTATTGGCAATCCTGATTCAAGGGCTCAACTGGGAAAGAATCAGGAAGAAAACCCAGCTTCGTTGCCAAACCAACAAAGTTTTGAAATACCAATTTACATAGGATATCAATCCCAAATTTCAACAATGTAATTGAATTTTCGTCATGACCCTCATCAAGGGATTCATAACAATTTCTGCAACACATTTCTAGAACCATGGATGGAACAAAATTCTGATCAGGTGACAACAAGCATGACCAAGAACAATTCAACCATGAATATTCACGCAAGGTTATCACTATATGATTCACAATGAATCAATACTAGGGAAAGGTGGATTCTTCCAACCAGGAGAAGTCAAGCACAACACCAAACAGATGCCCAATCGGGGCTATAAACCAAGAACTTTCATTCTTCCATTTCAACATACCATATTCATACAAGGTTTGTGCTGATAGGTAGGAGCCCATAACACCCTACCCTTTCTCCCTCTTCTCATCTTGGGAAGAGACTCTACACTGGTTGGAGTCCGACTAAATAGACCTTTCCCAAAATTGGTCACTTCTGCCCTATCCAAGGGTGAGTAATACCAAAACACCCATGCAAGAAAATCTCAAAATTTCAAACATAAACATGAAAAGAAATCATCCAAAATAACATGGTTTTCAAATCTTCCCAACATACTCACAAACATACAAACATTCAAACAACAACAAGGTAGCATAAGCATGAAACAAGAATGAAAACTGAATAAGGGAGATGACAATTCCTACCTGCACAAAGAGGTAATGGCAAATGAACCACTTTGAGTAGAGCTTCCCTTTCCTCTTTTCAATCTTCAATAACTCCTCTCTAAATGTAGAGATTGGGTAACAACCTCAACTAGTCCAAGAAAGGCCTCTAAATAAGCCTCAAGCTCAACCACCAAAAAGGATCAATAACTTCTCCCACCCACTTACAATTCTAGAAACTCCTAACTCAACCCATACTATGGTTAAACACTAAGTGGAGGTGAGGTAAGGCAACTCATGGTAACCACTTGCAATTTTTGCACAAAGGTAAAATGAGACTTTTTGAGTGATCTCCAAAGTCAACAAAAGGGCTTAGGGGTTGGAAAAGACCCCCAACCCATACCCATACCCCTTGGGTATAATTATTTCATGTTTTAAAGCCTTAGGAATAGGTTTAGAGCCAAACAAAAGCTAAGAATTAATTAGGACCAACTAACAACTCTAAAATGCAAATTAAGCACTAATTTGGATTAGGGATGGCTAAACTCGATTAAGAACCAAATTAGAAAAAGACACTAACTAAAATGAACTTAAGTCCAAAGGTTACATAGCTAACCCTAATAGCACGAAGAAGAACATAAAAAATTCACGAGTGTCAAGCGACACTAAAAGAACATAGTTACGAACATTAACATTTATTGAACACAGAAGGAAAATACATACATCTCACAGTTAAAATACTTGAATTATGAACAAAAAGGTTTTCAAAATTAGCACATAGAGATCAGTTATGTTCCTCCATCGATTTTCTTGGCTAAAATATCTGCACACTCATTGCACACATCAGTAGTCCCAAAAATCACATGTACATATGTATATATGCATTAGAATCTCACATAAATTGGAACATCCATCTATTAACAAAAATCAGGGTTCCTCTCATCCTATTTAATTCTTAACCATTTATAATATCTTAAACCAAAATGTTAATCCTACATTTTACTTCATTCATCAACATACATATACCTAAAACCTTAAATGACGAACATCAAATATCTAGAAGTAAGATCACATAGCCTAAAATAATATAATATGTTCAAGTATCTGATAATGTCTCCACATCTCGAGTTGTGAGTAAAATGATATAGTAATAACTAAGGCTATGAAGGGTTGGGGCAAGGCCTCACATCCTCCCCCACTAGGCATGAACTTCCTCTTGGAGTTCATAAAAAAAAAAAAGGGTATTGAGATCGCATCCGTGCTGCATCCTCCCAAGAAATCGTGACCTCATCGTAACATTCCCATTAGACCCTAACTTGGTCTAGCTGTTGACCTCGAGGAGCTAGGGTCTGTCAGGCAATAATATGGATAGTCTCTAGTGCTAACTAGCTGACCAACTCCACCTATAGCCTGATGCTCAGTCTGGCGATCATCAACCACTGTAAAAACTCTGTGGGACCTACCCATGTCTCCCACTGTCGACTCTAAAGAAGCCCCTCTTTGACCATTGGATGACTATCCCTACGGGCACTCTCTAGCTATATGACCCATGCCACCACAAGTGTAGCATGGCCCTCGGGTATAAGATCGTGTATCTTGTGATCCTAACTGATGTGGGCCTCCTGACCTACTAGGCCCACTGTATCCACCCCTGGAAGACTATTGAGTCTGCACTGACTGTGACTGTGGGGTATGTACTTTCTAATCTTGCTGTAACTGCCACTGCTTGGGCTCGGAGCCCTGGTAACCCTGTGAGAGTTCCTACTGCTACTGAGACTGTTGGCCCTTAGAGGACCTTGGTGTATAGTTCTGATTCCCTTTCCAAGGGGGTCTCTGTCAAGTAGAGTTTCGGTTCTGAGACCGATCCTGTGATTCTTGTCTACCTCAAGTATCCTCAGCCATTAGTGCTATCTCCACTACTTGTCTGAAGGTGGTAGGGAAGGCCATCCGAACTGGACCCTGAAGTGAGAAATTCAAACCCATGATAAAGCGATGTACCCGTAGTTTCTCGTCCTTCATGTATTCCACATAAGGAAGGAGCTTGAGAAACCTGCTCTCATACTGAGCCACTGTAAGACCTCTCTGATAAAGAGAATTGAACTCTTCTATCTATTTTTGTCGGAAATGCTCTGACAAGTACCTCTCTCGGAATCTTTCTAAGAATGATTCCCATGTGAGGGTATCCATCCTCACTCCACCTATGATCTCCTCCTGATGCCACCAATTGGAGGCATCCCCTCTCAACTGATGAACTGCTAGGCGTTCCTTTAGATTACTCCCATAGGGTCGTAATCCAAAGCACTGATGTAGGCTCTGCAACCATGCCTCTGCTACTATCCCCTTAGTGAAACCCATAAATAATGGTGGCCCAAGTCGAATCAATTCCCTGATATCATCTCCTATATGTCTAGGAGGTCTGTCAAGTGGGGGTCTTCTCTGGTGTATTGACTCACCTTCATGCTCATCCTGCCCCTCTAACTATCTCGGTGGGGGACTCCTAGTCCTCTATCTGCCTCTGGGCCCGCCTCCTCTAGGTCCCTCTGCTTCCACTACTAGAATCTACTGAACTGGCTGAACTACATGTATTACTCTTTGTTGAACTACACTGATCAAAGTCTGAAGTGCATCTATAATGTCCTGGTTCGGGTGGAGGTGGTGGTGGAGGTGGAGGTGGTGGTGGTCCATCCCCTTGTCCTGCTCTACCACCTCTCACCTTACGACCTCTGCCTCGTTGGTTGCTTCGAGTAACAGGAGGCATCCTACACAATTTAATGTTTAGTTTTAAGTTTCAGAAGCATAATGGTTTAAGGTTCCTAGTTTTGAAACATGAGCTCTGATACCAAAATGTTATGCCTAAACTACGAGGGAAAAAACACACAATTTTTTTTAAAATTAATAATTAGAAAGCTCTAAGTTGAAAATATTGTGATAATAGTTAAAGAAAAGTTCTCTACATTCCAACTTAAGTTTATAATCTTGTGAAAGCATACATCGTTAAAATTCGATGCTCTCGCTATAAGGTTGATATCGACAAAATTATCTTCTTACATTATCTTATAGAGATATGCGAAAATTACTTAAATAACAATGTACATGAATACGGGTTTAAAATTAATTGAAAATATCTAATTAAGATCAACTATAAAACTCTTCGACATTTATCGATTTTCAATCTAACCGATAATGAAAAGTCACTTAAAGAAAAACACAATTTACTAAAGTTAAAACTAAATATAAATATCTAAAAATTATTAACTTTAACCATTTCGAATATCCTACCAAAATAGAAAAAAAAAAAAAAAAAAACTAATACGATTACAAAACAACTAATTACACTAAAATCTAGCCATAAATCTAGACTTAATTACATGAAAAACTAACTTTAATTTAACTCTATGAAAATTTAAAAAGAAATAAAACATACTAAAACTTAAATTAAGAACTACTACTAATAAATAAATATTAGCATTTAAAAACAAAAACTTTAAACAAATAACAATTTAAACAATCATAAATAATAAACTAACTAAAACAATGTTAATAAATTAAGCTAATTATACTAACAAATTAAAAATTGCACTTAGAACTAACTAACTAAAGCATAAAACTATCTAACTACCCTTTAGATTAAACTAAATAATATTAAAAGCAAGCTAAAATAACTTAATATAAAACTAACTACATTATCATTACAAAACTATATTAAAACTAACAACTATCTAAATCATTTAATATGACACAAATTTAAATACATAAAATAAAACAAACTAACTAACTTAATCTAAACTAACATCTATCATTAACTTATTAACAAATAAACTAATCTAAAACTAAACTAAAACATAAATTAAACAATAAAAATAAACAACTAACCTAACCCCCATACCCTAAGCTACCCCTACACTCTACTCTCCCCACCCCACATCCTAACTTACCTTTGTGCTTCCCAACCCAGCGCGCTGCCCCACCACTAACCCTGCATCAGTCCTGTCCCCTCCCCCAACCCATCTTGTCATGGGTGAGGACCAAGGACCACCCAAACAGAACGCAAGCCCCAAAAATTTAATAAAGTAAAACAACTTGGCCACTTTGCTAACATAAACATGAGTAAAATAAAAAACAATTGAGCGCTCCAAAATAAGGAAAGAAAAAGGTGGATGGGACATGGGGGCAGGGTGACGTCACCCCCCATGTTGATTTGTTGACTAGCAAAAAAAAACACTTTTTTAAATAAACCCTTTTGAAATAATCATTCCAAAACTGACATCCACCATGGTGAGAAGGGTATGTAATAAACTCATAAAGTTTTATAGGTAGCACAAAAGATATTTATGATATTTAATATAACTATGATATTTTTATCTACTTGATGTTTATTTTATTATTGTTTTTAATTTTAATCTAATTTTTCAATAAGCAAAAAGGATCTTTTTAGAGAATCTTTTGATTCTCTGTTACCAAAAGAATTAATTTGAATCTCCCATACAAAAGGCAGAGAGTTTACTCTCTTGCAACATTTTTTTTTTGAAAATTTATCTGAGTATAGAATTACAAGCAATGCATGAATTTTTTTTTTTTTTGTCTATATTTTTGAATAGAATTAAAACATGGATACAATAGTTTGAGGCATATTAACACCATATTTAATATGATCTCCTATGCAACTTGAATTGCAATATCTCAACTATAGACGTTATTTTCTTTCCTGAACATAATTATCATTTTGAACATATAAGGAACATACAAAGGACTTGAAAATTTGCTCAATCAAACTGAATCTACATCCATGATATAATTTTTGTTTTCAACATAGAAGTAAACTTGAAATTTGCCTAATTAAATCAACACCATTTCCATCCTATTTTGATGTGCATCCATCCAAATTCAAGTTTACAATTAAATCACATGACAAGCAATTATACTCAAACACCAATTTTATTGGCAATCCTGATTCAAGCGCTCAGCCGGGAAAGAATCAGGAAGAAAACCCGGCTTTGTTGCCAAACCAACAAAGTTTTGAAATACCAATTTACATAGGATATCAATCCCACATTTCAACAATGTAATTGAATTTTCTTCAGGACCCTCATCAAGGGATTCATAACAATTTCTGCAACACATTTCTAGAACCATTGATGGAACAGAATTCTGATCAGGTGACAACAAGCATGACCAAGAACAATTCAACCATGCATATTCACACAAGGTTATCACTATATGATTCAAAATGAATCAACACTAGGGAAAGGTGGATTCTTCCAACCAAGAGAAGTCAAGCACAACACCAAACTGATGCCCAATCGGGGCTATAAACCAAGAACTTTCGTTCTTCCATTTCAACATACCATAATCATACAAGGTTTGTGCTGACAGGTAGGGGCCCATAACACCCTATACTTTCTCCCTCTTCTCATCCTGAGAAGAGACTCTACACTGGTTGGAGTCTAACTAAATAGACCTTTCCCAAAATTGGTCACTTCTGCCCTATCCAAGGGTGAGTAATACCAAAACACCCATGCAAGAAAATCTCAAAATCTCAAACATAAACATGAAAAGAAATCATCCAAAATAATATGGTTTTCAAATCTTCCCAACATACCCACAAACATACAAACATTCAAACAACAACGAGGTAGCATAAGCATGAAACAAGAATGAAAACTAAACAAGGGAGATGACAATTTCTACTTGCACAAACAGGTAATGGCAAATGAACCAATTTGAGTAGAGCTTCCCTTTCCTCTCTTCAATCTTCAAGAACTCCTCTCTAAATGTAGAGATTGGGTAACAACCTCAACTAGTCCAAGAAAGGCCTCTAAATAAGCCTCAAACTCAACCACCAAAAAGGATCAATAACTTCTCCCACCCACTTACAATTCTAGAAACTCCTAACTCAACCCATACTATGGTTAAACACTAAGTGGAGGCGAGGTAAGGAAACTCATGGTAACCACTTGCAATTTTCGCACAAAGGTAAAATGAGACTTTTTGAGTGATCTCCAAAGTCAACAAAAGGGGCTTAGGGGTTGGAAAAGACCCCCAACCCATACCCATACCCCTTGGGTATAATTATTTCATGTTTTAAAGCCTTAGGAATAGGTTTAGAGCCAAACAAAAGCTAAGAATTAATTAGGACCAACAAACAACTCTAAAATGCAAATTAAGCACTAATCTAAAGTAGGGATGGCTAAACTCGATTAAGAACCAAATTAGCAAAAGACACTAACTAAAACAGACTTAAGTCCAAAGGTTACACAACTAACCCTAATAGCATGAAGAAGAACATAAACAATTCACGAGTGTCAAGCGACACTAAAAGAACATAGTTATGAACATTAACATTTACTGAACATAGAAGGAAAATACATACATCTCACAGTTAAAATACTTGAATTACGAACAACAAGGTTTTCAAAATTAACACATAGAGATTAGTTTTGTTCCTCCGTCAGTTTTCTTGGCTAAAATATTTGCACACTCATTGCACACATCAGTAGTCCCAAAAATCACATGTACATATGTATATACGCATTAGAATCTCACATAAATTGGAACATCCATCTATTAAAAAAAATCAGGGTTCCTCTCATCCTATTTAATTCTTAACCATTTATAATATCTTAAACCAAAATGTTAATCTTACATTTTTCTTCATTCATCAACATACATATACCTAAAACCTTAAATGACGAACATCAAATATCTAGAAGTAACATCACACAACCTGAAATAATATAATATGTTCAAGTATCTGATAATGTCTCCACATCCTGAGTTGTGAGTAAAATGATATAGTAATAACTAAGGCTATGAAGGGTCGGGGCGAGGCCTCACATTAACAAGGTTGGCTCTTAACAGGGCTCACTTCAGAAGAATGAAAATTGGTAACTAGTTACTTGGTGGTTTTTCCCAAATTGGGTTTCCACGTTAAATCTGGTGTCTCTTTTGTGTTCATGTTATTTCTTTATGCATGCATGTTAATCACTTTAAATGCTTAATAAGTTAAACAGAACATCTATCAAGTTTCAACATTTATTTGTGTGGTTATCAAGTATCAAAAACAACTATGTTTTAAGACATCTAAGGATCTATGGATTTATTTTTGTGGTAACTGATTCACCCCTCCCCTCTCAGTTACTCCATCTTTATTTCTAAGAATAATGAGATATTTGAAAGGAATTGAAGAGTATGGTTTATGGTATAAGTTTGGAGGTAATTTGGATTTGAAAGTGTTTACTGATGCTGATTGGGTAGGAAACCTTGATGATAGAAAAAGTACAAGTGGAGGTGCATTATTTCTTGGAAAGAGGTTGGTTTCTTGGACAAGCAAAAAGCAGAATTGTACATCTCAATCTACAGCAGAGGCAAAGTGTGTTGCTACAGCAGTAAACTATTCTAATATTGTTTGGTTTAAATAGTTGTTGGAAGGCATGAAGATGGAAATCAAAGAACCAGTTGTTATGTTTTGTGATAATACAAGTGTAATCAACATATCTAAGAATCCAGTGATGCATTCCAAAACTAAGCACATTGCAATAAAATATCATTTTGTCAAAGAATTGTTGCAAGCTAAGGGCATCAAATTGGAATATGTTCATACAAAGGAACAAATTGCTAACATATTCACAAAACCATTACCTAAGGATGCATTCTTGTATGTAAGAGGTAAATTAGGGATCACTCCCCTATCTGAAGTTCACTAAAATAAAATTTTAGTGATGCATCAACTCATACCAGGTTGAAGATCTATTAGTTGATGCAGCATAACCAGGAAATATTGCATATGAATCAGTACTAAAGGTACACTGAAATTCATTTGAGGTGAGTTGTCTTTGGCATGTGTTGTCAAAGAGGGAGAGTTTTACTGTCATATCTCTCTAAATTTTTTTTAAAATAAAGAGTTTGCCATGTAATTCCTTCACAGAGGGAGATTACTATAAGAGGGAGAGTTTTCTATCTTAGAGGGAGAATTGTTATGAGAAAGACTTGTTTTCAAATTTCATTATGCTATGACATGTTGTGTTGCCATCAATGCCAAGGATGGAGATTGTTGGATACAATTGTTAATTGTGTATTGTCTTTGATGTTACACAAATGTCATATCATCCATTAGACAGAGTCTATCGAGCTCAGACGGTCAACAAAGCAATTTAAAGTGACTACCGAGCGTTCCTAAACATTACATAGAAAGTTAGCTCTTACCGAGCTCACTTGGGCATCAAAATATTTTTTAGCAGAAAGTTAATGTTAACCGAGCTCCCAAGGTTAACAAAGGGAAAGTCAATAATTATCGAGTTCACTCGGTCATTGAAGAGAAAGTTAGCTTTTATCAAGCTCACTCGGTAAGCGAAGGAAGGTCAGTGTTTACCGAGTTAACTTGGTCTCCGAAGGAAGTTGCAAGGTTTGCATTGTTTACCGAGCCTCACTTGGTTAACACTGGGGAAACTATTCTGGAGCAGTGGTCACCGACCTGGGTCGGGCAGCCAAGAACTTTATGGTTCTAAATAATCAAGTTTAATTTTTTTATGCAATGTTTGCAGCCGACTGATTTAATGTTTTTCAGTTGTTGTAACTTGTAATTGAGCCAACTTGACAATCTGTAAGGTATATATGAAAGGTCAAGTTGTGAATTCATAAGAAGTAAGATTTTGGATGCATAAGAATGCGAATATATGGATATGGAATGAGCGAATATTGAATATATGAGCGAATGTTGAAGAAGGATTAGATATGCTTATGGAGCTGCAAAGTTGTATTCGATCAGTGAGGATCTAGTGAAGCAGAAAAGATATCTGTGTTCAGCAAAGATAAGTTGCATATATTTTAGATCACTTGATCGTTGCTTTCTAATCATTGTAACAGTGATTCAAAATCTCTTAACATAGTTGGTTTAAGAGCCATTTTGTAAATCCTCTAACAAGGTGACAATTCAGTTGAATTGTTCTAAAGACCTTTGACAAGGCCACTTCTAACAGGGTGATTAAATCCTCTAATAGGGTCACATCTAACAGTGTGTTTGGTAACTTTTAATAGGGTTGGCTCGTAACAGGGCTCACTTCAGAAGAGTGAAAATTGGTAACTAGTTACTCGGTGGTTTTTCCCAAATTAGGTTTCCACGTTAAATCTGGTGTCTCTTGTGTTCATGTTGTTTCTTTATGCATGCATGTTAATCACTTTAAATGCTTAATAAGTTAAACAAAACATCTATCAAGTTTCAGCATTTATTTGTGTGATTACTGAGTATCAGCAACAACTATATTTTAAGACATCTAAGGATCTGTGGATTTATTTTTGTGGTAACTGATTCACCCCTCCCCTCTCAGTTACTCCATCTCTATTTCCAAGAATAATGAGATATTTGAAAGGAACTGAAGAGTATGGTTTATAGTATAAGTTTGGAGGTAATTTGGATTTGAAAGTGTTTACTGATGCTGATTGGGCAGGAAACCTTGATGAAAAAAAAAGTACAAGTTGAGGTGCATTCTTTCTTGGAAAGAGGTTGTTTCTTGGACAAGCAAAAAGTAGAATTGTACATCTCAATCTATAGCAGAGGCAGAGTATGTTGCTGCAGCAGTAAACTGTTCTAATATTGTTTGGTTTAAACAGTTGTTGGAAGGCATGAAGATGGAAATAAAAGAATCAATTGTTATGTTCTGTGATAATACAAGTGCAATCAACATATCTAAGAATACAGTGATGCATTCCAAAACCAAGCACATTGCATAAAATATCATTTTGTTAGAGAATTGGTGCAAGCTAAGGAGATCAGATTGGAATATGTTCATACAAAGGAACAAATTGCTAACATATTCACAAAACCATTACCTAAGGATGCATTCCTGTATCTAAGAGGTAAATTAGGGGTCACTCCCCTATCTGAAGCTCACTAAAATAAAGTTTTAGTGATGCATCAACTCATACCAAGTTGAAGATCTATCAGTTGATGCAACATAACCAGAAAATATTGCATATGAATCAGTACTAAAGGTACACTGAAATTCATTTGAGTTGAGTTGTCTTGGTCATGTGTTGTCAAAGAGGGAGAATTTTACTATCATATCTCTCTGAAATTTGTTTAAAATAAAGAGTTTTCCATGTAATTCCTTCACAGAGGGAGATTACTGTAAGAGGGAGAGTTTTCTATCTTAGAGGGAGAATTGTTATGAGAAAGACTTGTTTTCAAATTTCATTCTGCTATGACATGTTGTGTTGCCATCAATGCCAAAGAGGGAGATTGTTGGATACAATTGTTAATTGTGTATTGTCTTTGATATTACACAAATGTCATATCAGCCATCAGATAGAGTCTACCGAGCTCAGATGGTCAGCAAAGCAATTTATAGTGACTACCGAGCGTTCCTAAATATTACATAGAAAGTTAGCTCTTATCGAGCTCACTCGGGCATCAAAGGATTTTGTAGCATAAAGTTAATGTTAACCGAGCTCCCAAGGTTAACAAAGTGAAAGTCAATAACTACCGAGTTTAGTCGGTCATTGAAGAGAAAGTTAGCTTTTACCGAGCTCACTCGGTAAGTGAAGGAAGGTCAGTGTTTACCGAATTAACTCGATCTCCGAAGGAAGTTGCAAGGTTTGTAGTTTTTACCGAGCCTCGCTTGGTTAACACTGGGGAAACTATTCTAGAGCAGTCGTCATCGAGCTGGGTTGGGCAGCGAAGAACTTTATGGCTCTAAAGAATCAAGTTTAATTGTTTTATGCAATGTTTACAGCCGACTGATTTAATGTTTTTCAGTTGTTGTAACTTGTAATTGAGCTGACTTGACAATCTGTAAGGTATATATGAAAGGTCAAGTTGTGAATTCATAAGAAGTAAGATTTTGGATGAATAAGAGTGCAAATATATGGATATGGAATGAGCGAATATTGAATATATGAGCGAATGTTGAAGAAGGATTAGATATGCTTATAGAGCTACAAAGTTGTATTCGATCAGTGAGGATCTAGTGAAGTAGAACATATATCTATATTCAGCAAAGATAAGTTGCATATATTTTAGATCACTTCATTGTTGCTTTCTAATCATTGTAACAGTGATTCAAAATCTCTTAATAGAGTTGGTTTAAGAGCCATTTTGTAAATCCTCTAACAAGGTGACAATTCAGTTGAATTGTTCTAAAGACCTCTGACAAGGCCACTTCTAACAGGGTGATTAAATCCTCTAACAGGGTCACACCTAACAGTGTGTTTTGTAACCTTTAACAGGATTGGCTCGTAACAAGGCTCACTTCAGAAGAGTGAAAATTGGTAACTAGTTACTTGGTGGTTTTCCCAAATTGGGTTTCCACGTTAAATCTGGTGTCTCTTGTGTTCATGTTATTTCTTTATGCATGCATGTTAATCACTTTAAATGCTTAATAAGTTAAACAGAACATCTATCAAGTTTCAACATTTATTTGTGTGGTTACCGAGTATCAGCAGCAACTATATTTTAAGACATCTAAGGATCTGTGGATTTATTTTTGTGGTAACTGATTCACCCCTCCCCTCTCGGTTACTCCATCTCTATTTCCAACAGTTACAATTATGATTAGGGTTAGAAATGGTGTTAGATTTAAGATTATGGTAAGGGTTTGGATTATTATTAGCAATATAGTTAGGTTTAATATTCAAACTATTTTGATTAAATGTGATAAAAGTATGATTATAGTTATAGTTAAGGTTAAATATAGAGATAAAATTATGACTATGTAATGCCCCTAGGGGTAACCCAGGAAGTGTAGGTTAAAAGTACTAAAATCTAGACAAATTTTCTATTTAAAGCCTTACTAACTTTAATATGCATATTACATTTTCAATTTAAGGCAAGATTAGACATCCATTTAGGTTACCTAATGTTGATACCAATGCTATGATCTAATTTGTCACTACATGCCTACTTAATTTGATACACAAATGAAATCCATCAACTTAAGAATTACATAAGTTACACATGTCATTAGAATGCAAGTTATATGGTTTACTCTTATCCATTTAATGAATCCTATTATGATTGTTATTTATTTCATCTTTAAACATTGTTAGATTTATTACATTAATTAGGTTAGTTTTTATGTTTAGGTTAGATAAATAAAATTAGTTCAATACATAGTTGTGGGAAGTTATTCACGTAAGTAGTTGTTGTAAGGGGAAATAGGACTATATAAATATGCTTAGACATCAATGTAAATATTCATATCATTCCAGTATAATATTCAGTATCATTTCAATATCATTGTTAGTTTCAATTTTATATGTTTCTGAATGTATCTAGAAAATCTGAATCAATAGTTTCAGCATTTTATATTTTTGCTCTTTCATTTTATATTTTTAGTTTCACATTCTTTGGGCCTGTTACAGTGGTATCAGAGCATGTTAATCAATGGGGAGAAGAGTTCTTTTAATAGATTTTGGATGACCAGACCCTATTTGTTGTGAATAAAATAGGAGGTTGGAGGCAATGGAGGTTGGAGGATTTTTATCATCTCGAGCTAGCTTCTCGCTCAGAGATGATTACTTCATGAGAAGCACCTATTTGTGTCCCTGTAAAGTTGGGGCTTGGCCAATTCATCCCTAAAGATAAGAGGGGACTTGATGGATTTGTGTCCTTGAAGAAAAGAGGGGGCTTGGCTACATGATTGGCCTTCTATTGAGTGAGGGGGGGGCAAGATTTCAAAAATGGCATTAGAGACACTTGAAGGGGATGTTGACTTTCGAAGGAAAGATGTCCATATGTTAGGGGTGATTATTTCTACGACACTTGAGGGGGTTTTAGACACACTCGAAGGGGATTTGGAATTTTGGACAAAAGATGTCTCATGTGCAGCACAGAGGAGGCATCAGGCACACTCCATGGAGATGTGAAATTGTGGAGGAACTATGTCTTGTTGTGTAAAGGAGGTGGAAATAATGTTATTGTGAGGTCAACTTCAGGATTTATAATCTGAAGTTGGGATATTGGGATAGGAGGGCAACTTCAGGATTAGGATTTGCAATTTGAAGTTGCAGAGAGGGAGACTACTTTCAAAGATTGGTGAAGGAGCTCAACTTCAAGATTAGGATTTGCAATCTGAAGTTGCAGACTACTTTCAAAGATTGGTGAAGGAGCTTCATCAAAGTTTTCAGAGGAATAATATTGGTGAAGTTTTTTCAATTTTATTGGATTAATGTAATAAGGGGGGAATGTTGAACTTATTACATTAATTAGGTTAGTTTCTAATAAGCGAGAATGTTAGGGTCAGTGCAAGAAGTTGGGTCTCACTTTTGGCCAAAAAGTGGAAGTGTTTTCCTTGTTTTTGAAATTTTTTGTCAATTGATGTCAAAATTTGAGGTATTTAGAGATTGAATATAAAAAACTCTACAAATAAAATTTTTAGTGTTCAAAATTTAGTTTTTGAATATGTAATTTATTTGTGTACCCATATGATAGATTTTTTTTTGGTATGGATCTTTAAAAACCACTTTTTCAAAATGCCTGTTTCAGGACCATACCACGCTTGTGTACGAACACCATAATTTGACACAAATAAATGAATTTTTGCAAATCTTTTTAAAGGGAGTTACCTAATACACCTAAGATTGATGACAATATTTTTCCTTCATTTTTTATTGAATAATTTTATTATTATTAATTATTAATTGGCTATAAAGGTAAATTTTGAAACCTCACATGTACGGACCACATAATTTGATCAAAGTCTCACTTTTTTCAAAAAAAATTTTAACATCAAAAGAATTGTATGTAGATTGATGACATATAAATTAATTTAAGAAAAATTATAAAATTAAAAAGTTATTAAAGTTTTAGTGAACGTCACTTTTCAACGTTTAGGAGATAGTTTTCATTAATAAATAATGGAAAAATAGAAAATAAACTAATAACACTATAAAATTTACATTTTTGAAATCAGAATAGTAAGACCTATAATGAGTTTTTGTCTCATCAAAAAATTCAATGGGAACAACTATAAAAAAATTACGACAATACCAAAAATTGTCGATTAAATGCCTTAGAAAAAAAAAGGATCATAAAGGCATGGCTTGGTGGGACCAAGCCTATACCATGCCTTTCCCCAAGGCAAAACCCCATGCAAAAGTTGGCAGCCATACCAAATTCTCGCTCATGCCTCAAGAATCGGGCACCCAATTTGTAATTCAAAAATTGGGTGGTTGATTGCTTTCAACTGTTGTACTCGACTGTTTAAAAATTGGGTACCCGATTCTTTTTAAAATCAGGTACCCAATTTTTAAAGAATTGGGTGCTCAATTTTTAAGCAATTGGGTACTCGTTTCTAATATATCCGTTGGGCCCCAAAAGCTACCTCACAGACTGAGTTTCAATGATTGAAATGATTGAATAACAGTTTCGATCTGCAACAATGAATTATGTCATGCTTATTCTATTTTCTTGTCCTCTTATACAATTTGCAAGCTACTGATTCAAATTCAAAATTGGTGCAAACATGGGATCAAAACAATGAAGAAAGAAGAAAGCAAAAGTTCTGACAAATGAGGAGATTGCAGCAAATAAAGAGAATGAAGCACGGCGTCAACGAGAGAGAAGATAGAGAATTAGAGACTTGAACAATGTTTCAAAGGAGAAAGACATTGAGGATACCACGATGGATGAAGAGGTCAAAGAAGAGAACCCAATACAAGAAAATTCAGGTGCACATTCTAATCATGCATTCAATACAGGTGTGTCTCCAAACACTTGAATTTTCTCTCGTGATGAAATTGGTGATTTTTTAGAAGTAGGTTACGATTTAAATGATTTAGATTTTCTTCATGAGAAGCAATTGTCAAACGATCATGCACAAAACACTCCAATTGAAATGCCTGCCCTGAAAGAAATACCAAGAAAATTTGAAAATGATATTCAAATCCCAAATAACAGTGAAAATAGTAAAGTGTCTGAAAATAAAAATTGCATGAATGTAGACATAGAAACACCAACTACTGAACAAACATGTCAGGATGATAGTAAATTGTCTAAACATAATTTTCATATTCCTAATGATGTGTTAGATAATCTTGAGGGATTGATTTCATGGAGACAAATTAGGACACATGCTAATAGATTGTATAGGAATTTTTTTTATAATAAGAAATTTG
This sequence comes from Cupressus sempervirens, assembly GCA_028749045.1. NCBI lineage: Eukaryota > Viridiplantae > Streptophyta > Pinopsida > Cupressales > Cupressaceae > Cupressus > Cupressus sempervirens. Next base: position 639,455,925 of record CM053793.1, read on the forward strand.
GGTTTCAATGTCAGCTAATGTTGCAAGTAATTAAAATGTCTAAAATGCGAAAAGTAATGAGAAGGTTAGGAATGTATGCGAAACCCAAAAATAAAAATGATTCTTTAAAACAAGTTGTATCCACTATTGCTAGTGCCTTTGATGTTATTGGAAAGAGAAGTCGGTCTAAAGATAAGAATGCAGCACGACGAGAAATAACAATAGCTTTAGTTAACAAATCAACATCTAACAAAAGATTTATTAGCAAAATAAGTGGATATCTTAATGTGAATCGTAAGACTTCAGAAAGAGCTATAAAGAGAAGGGTTAACTTTGAATGTGATCCAACAAATATTTTATGGACTTCTACTGGTAGACTCCCAAGATGTGATATGAAACTTACTAGTGAAGTCAAAAGTTTGATTGAAATTTTTTGGCATGATAATACAAGAGTATCACCTAATTCAAGAGATGTTCTTAAATTGAGAATTGGCTCAAAAATATGTGATCCACATCCTAAAAAACTTTTGGACATGACTCAATCTAAATTGTTTAAAAAATGTGTAGATGGTAAGGTATTAAATATTACCTTTAGTCAAAGATCTTTTGAAAAGTGTAAACCATGGCATGTAAGGATTAACAAGGAAAGGATCACATGTTGTTGTAAAACTCATATTCAATTTTTTTACCATTATGATGTATTTCGATCTATACGTGGTACCATACATAGTAAAGAAATGTTGCAAGAATGTGGTATAAAAATACCACCTCAAACTATAAAAGATTTTATATCAGGTTTGTTTTGTAAGCCACCTAATGATCAATACTTTCTTTTCAATGCATGTCTGTCTAGTACATGTGATATGTGTGGAAATCTTTCTTTGTTAGATGAATGTTTGCATGAAAATGCTTTGACTACTTTTGGACAACAATTAGTTGAGGTAAAAAGATTCAAAACTATCGAATATCCATTGAAGGATGGGAAGATTGGAAGAAGGTGTGATCTAGTTACAGATAAAGTTAGTTGTCATGCATTTATGAATGAGTTTAAGAGTGTGATCATACCAAAATATGTTAAACACTCTCAATATTCTAGATGGCTTGATAGACAATTTCGTATATGTAAGAATGCATTTCCAATTAGTACTATACTTTCAATTGTTGACTTTGCAGAGAACTACACACTTGCATAGCAAGAAGAGGTACAACCACAATATTACAATTCAATGCAAGTAATAATTTATGTTCATATAGCTTATAGGCATGCACCTGATAGTATAGAGGAGGATCAGAAAATATTGAGAGAGTACCATTTTTATTTAAGTGATAATAAACTCCATTCATCTGAGTTTGTCTAATATTGTTTCAAGGTCTTTTATGATAATTTAAAAGAGAGACAAATTCAAATGACACAACATTGGATATGGATAGATAATTGTATAGGACAATTCAAGAATGCTAGAATGTTCTATTGGTTGAGTAGGACACATAGGCAAACTAACATCCAACATGTGTGAAGTTTTTTTGAGGCTGGACATGGTAAAGGAGAACATGATGGTGCTGGTGCATGCGTGAAGAGAGCCTTTAGTAGAGAGCAATTAAAATTTGAGGAAAAATCTAAATTAAAAAAGGCACATGAGATTGTCGAATGGTGTAACAAATATTTATACACGAGATCAAGTTAGAACTCTACAATCAAACGTTTCTTCTACCTAGTTGAAGAAAATAATATCCTTCAAGATATGACTATGATACAATTAGTGGGTCAACTAAATGGCATTCATTTAGGAGTTCGGATTCTAACACTTGGACTATATGGACTAGGGAGCTTGCTTGTTTTTGTCAATTTTTTCTTGCAAGTGAATGGGAAGAATGTGAGAATACAGAATGGGTTGAAGATTGGCAACAAAGATCATTAGCACCTACTGACACGCATTTTGAAGATGATATAGTAAATGAAGGCCAGAATGTTACTTTTGCATCAGAAGACTGTAATCGTATTTCAGACCTCATAGAATTTGGTATGCACAATTTAATTAGATTTTTTTGTGATCTCATGCTTCAATTTATATAATTTGCATATGTACACTCATGTGATTAAAGTGTTTCTATACTTTTTCTTATCTTGTAGGACATGTTTATGCTGTTATTGCACCTAGTGAAAATGATGAACAGACTGAGTATTGGCTAGCTAGATGTGTGGAACCTAAGAAAAAATTGACATGTCATCAAGTAGACGATGATGGTTTTGAGTATCGAATTGGGTCTGTTGTTGTAGCTGGCACCTAGCTACGTAGATACCTAACAAGAAGAAATGGTTTGCTAGCATTTGAAGACTACCAAATCAAAAAGAAGATTTTACACTATTCTCCTTTGGTTGTGGCAACAAATATCAAATTAGAAAGATACAAAGGGAGACCTACCAATAAGGTATTATGGACAATTTCAATGGATGAGCACGAGACAATCATAGATGCATTGCAAAAGAGAGAGGATGCAGATGGTATAGTGGGATGACTACATTCAAATCAAACACATGTAAGTTTTTTCATTATTGTATTATTTATATATATATATGTACTTATATAATTTAATTACATGTATGTTTGTGTTATCAATACTAATTTAGAGAACTTATATACCTCTTATTTAGGTCTTAATTACAATTTATGCAAATTTAAATGTTAAAGTGGATCGAACATCAACATCGTGTGCAATTTCACATAGTAAGTACATGCAAATTACACATATATTTACATAGTTCAGATACCTTGAATATCAATTTATATGTTTATTAACATGTGTGTTTTTGTTTTACATTTTTATTTTATAGGACCTCATTTGAAGAGATGTGTTGAACCAATTTTATGTTTTGAGTTCACTGAATTATAAATATATCATTGACATTGTCTTACATATATTGTGAAATATGTTGTACAAACTAATTCAAAAATGAGAGTTTACTTCTATTTGAAAGTTAAAGGTATGCACTTGATAAATTATAAATTAATTGTCAATTTAAGTATTGACCTCCTATTTTGTTCCATTACTTTTACATTCAAGCATGTTTAAATTAATGTTTGTTTGAAGTTTCAAATTACTATTGATTGTAAAATTAAAAACAAGTCACTTGCACATGATAATTTAAAGATCATTACTCATTGTATTGATTATATGTTAGATCATTATTCATTGCATTCATTGTATTGATTATAACTTACATTACGAAACAACACATTAAGATCACTTATGATACATTGTTAGGTACGTTATCCATACATGTGTGTCTTAAGGGGACATGTGAGTCCTAATAGGTCATTATGTCTGTTATATGTTATGATAGGTATTCATATGTTTACTACCACATAATAGGTCTTATTAGGTGATAACGAGTCTTACATTACCAAACAACACATTAATATCACTTATGATACATTGTTAGGTACATTATCCATACATGTGTGTCTTAAGGGGACATAGGAGTCCTAATAGGTCATTATGTCTGTTATAGGTTATGATAGGTATTCATACGTTTACTACCACATAATAGGTCTTATTAGGTGATAATGAGTCTTACATTACCAAACAACACATTAAGATCACTTATGATACATTGTTAGGTACGTTATCAATACATTTTTTAATCTAGTAGGTCAATTTTATTTGTATGAATTTCAATGCATAAATTTGATGTGATATTTATCCAATAATGCTCTATAGATAGTTGAAATTATTGTTCATCTTGCATGTATACTTACAAAATGTGTCATATGTTCATGAATAAAATATGTCAGAATAAAGAAAATGGTTTGAATATACTTAAAACATGGTGAAACATAATAATATATACTACATACACAAGCATGATAAGAAGTTGTAAAAAAATAGTACATGGTCTAACATACATCATAACATGATCTATGAAGTGAAAAAATACATGGTCTAACATACAGTTTTAACTATCCTAACACAAAGTGTATACATCATAAATAATATACATCATAAATACACAATCTACAGGTGCCAACAAGACCTAATCTATTTGATTGAATGTCCTCTTTACTCTATGCGAAGAGGACTCAGATGGATCATCATGTGTAATATGAGCCATCTCATCATGTTGAACACCCTATGAGGTAGATGGATCACCCTGTGTAACATGAGGCACGTCTCATCATGTACATGCTTAATTGAAATGGGTCTCAAAATCTAGCTTGAAAATAAATTAAATATTCACTACATAATAAAATTAATACCACATGAGATGGGTGTCCCTTAGTAATGGGAGGAGGCACACTATCAAAACTACCAAATGCAATAGTGGTGAGGTCCTGTAATTTATGATACATATGTTTTTTAAATTTGATTTTAGACCATAATGAACTATATAGTATGTACATAAATCACAATACTGACCTCAAATGACAATGTAGGTTCTTCCATCTGGCTAAGTCCTGTGCTCTCAACAACACTCGTGGTGACGCAGTCCTAAAATTATGGACACATAAATGTTTAGTCAAAATTAAATATACATGAATAATTAAAAAGTACATAATTTGTACACTACATTTTTTATACACTATAAATTTAACATGTATATATAATATATATATTATATTTGAGTGGTAGCCAATGTCACAGATGTGTCTACAGGTATGCTAGCACAATAATCATAAGATGGAGTCAAAAATAGACTATACCAAGGCCTATATGGATGAGTATGATATGGCTCCTGTTCGTAAAATCAAAACACATAAAATATATATACATGTGAGTCAAAATTTTTTAGATTATAAGTTAATAATACTATACATATATAAAACTAATATAAATTATTTGTATTCAATCAAAAGTTCATACCGCATGTATTTGAGGCTATGCCTTAGTGGTAACTGGAGTAGGACTTGTACTAACATCAATCTCTGTAGATGTAGACAATCCCTACAAAATTAGATAAAAAGAAAATATGAGCACATGTTATTAAATTCAAATTTGAATGTACATTTTTACAGTGTAATTCAAAGTGCATAACATATAAGGGATGCCAACGTCTGTAGGTCTCAAAAAAAGACTATATTGCCTCCTAGGAGGAACAGTATCATCCATCCTCTATTATTTCAAAAGTACAAATTAATATAGTTAATACAATTACACATGTATGTAGAAAGTAAATAATTATGTGTACTTTATATTTATATTAAAATTAAAATTTTACTTGTTGCTCTTGACTCTCTCTAGGCTCTCCTTGCTGCATGAGGTCAACAAATGATGACACGTCTACCTCATCACTACCATCACCATGAGTAGCATATACATCATCATCAAAATCTGCACCCTCAGCATAATGGCTATTGTGTGCTGCACTAGGATTGCTCCAGGGGCCTGTGCATATGCCTCCATAGCTAGTACAAACATGTCCAAGTGGAGGAGCATGTACCACCTGTGTCCACTGTTGTACTAAATTGTCCGAAAGGGCACTCAAATAGGTAAAAGTAGATGAAATTGCTTGATGATGGTGAGGAGTAGGCACAACAAGCGCAGGAACAGGTACAAGGGGCTCAACTCACCTGTGGTTTCTTGTTCTATGACTCAGCTTTTCCCTAGGCCTATCCTGAGGCATCCCTCTACCAACCCCCTGAAATGCTTTCATATCAAAATAGTTGGGTTTCAAACCCAACTCAAACTCAGCACATAAATTCCTAAGGAAGTACATGGGCACCTCATGGTTAGCATGTGGTGGATGGTCAAATACCATCCACCACCGCTCCTAAAAATGTGTTGCTATACGTGGATGTGTACACCACCTAATGGAAATGTGAGGCTTCTTATCATTAATTTCTTCACCCATCTTAGGGCTTACAAAATAATGTTGAAAATTCCCATTACCTATATTCAGGTTATAAACCTCTCTGTATGATAAACCGTCAGAGCAGAAGGCACACATGCTTTCCCTCCACGATCTAAATGAATCAATGTCTGAATCAAAATGATGCATGGAATCAATCATGCCTTACATGCTATTTCCAAGACATAGTAGGTGAGGGGGGGGTGCCTCTCACATCGGATAGCCTCTATATCACGCATGAGGTCGTTGAGGTTACGCCTCATGGTCTCACGGAGCTCATTTGTGGTGGGTGGTGGAGGTGTGGGTGGAGGTGGAGATGGAGGGGGCGGAGGCAGGGGTATGGGAGGAGGAGGGGGTGGCAGTGAGTCCATCAAATATAATCTACATATATGTTTAAACAACATAAAACATAAAACATGACAAAAATACATCAGAACATAAAACATGACAAAATTACTATTTAATAAAATTTAAATGTAAAATTTATCAACTAGATCTATATAAATGCACATATCTTTATTAAAATCATATCAATTAAATAAATAAAGTTAAACACTTAAGTCAAATTAAAATTAAATACCAATTTTTTAAGTCTAATCATAAAATAATAGTCCAAAAAATATATCTAGGTTAGTTCAAGATTTCTTTTCTTAAAACAGGAGCCACCAAGCTAATTTTGCTTTCATGTACACTTATTTTGTGACACTGGGGGATTGTATGAATTCATTATGGATTATATTTTCATCTCAGGATGAAACAAAGTTAAGATTATGACAAGGTTATGGTTTACAATTTTGTTATGTTAACGGTTTTCATGATAGTTAAGCTTAAGATTATTATAATGATTATGGTCCTTTAATGTTAGGGAACTTACTTAGGATTATGGTTTTAGTTAGAATTATATTTAGGTTTCAGATATTTATCATGGTCCTATTGTTTATAGGATATATAATAGATGGCATTAGGATGAGAGTTAAGGTTACAATTAGAATGAAAGCTTAGAGATAGAATTATGATTTGATTAAAAAATATTTATGATTGTAGTTTGAATCCTAAATATTATCTGCTTTTTAATGCAAACTATAAGTGTAGATCATGTCAGGTAATGAACTAATACATGTGAACCCTATCCCTAACCATATAATAATCCTAATTCTAATCATAATCCATAATTCATACCCTTATGAAGCTTTGGCTATCCATTTTATTGCCAGAGTAATCCCTTGAACTTTCTTAAAGTTTTCATTTGAACTTACTAATCTCCTTTCTTTATGTGAACTACTCCTGGTAGCACGATTCTTCATATTTCCTTTTCCATGTGACCACAAAATGTTCCTAATAGATTTATATAGAAGACCAAACTGATTTAAATAAAATGAGCAGGAAGAAGAGAAACTTACACCCAATATGAGGAGAGAATCTTTTAACATACTTGAATTCTACCAACCAAAGTGAGATAATTAGAGTTCCAGTTGTTGAGTTTTCAAAAGATTTTCTTGTTGATATAAAGACACATTTCATTTATATGTTAGGGTTTACTACAAATGGAATCCCTAGGTACTTAACCACTTAATTATGAAATCTCCATCCAATACCATATTTACTACACAAGGTAGGGGACTCAATATTTAGCCCCAATAAGATAGATGTAGAGACATAAATCTTACTACCTGATACAAAGAAAAGAGGTCCAATTTGATCATTAAATGACTTGTGTTGCACTCTTCTAGCTTAAAAAGAATGCAAATATTATCAACAAACTATACATTAGATACTTATTAATTATTTGGAGAGTAGATCCTCTAACTTTTAGAGACAACTGGTTATCTCTAAGGAGGTAATGTAATGAGTCAACAAAAATAAAAAATAAAGAGGATGCAAGAGGACACCCTTTCATAATTGATCTAGAGAGTCCTAAAAATTATGATCTAACCCCATTAATTTCTTTACTAAAACCCTTGCACCAATCATAAGAGAGGACACCATTTGACATAATATTGGATGGAATCCTAGGCTTGCAACATCATCATAGTGAAACTCCATTCCACCCTTTTGTAGACATTTTCATAATCAATTACTTGAGCATGCCTATACTCTATCCTGGAAATGTTTCCCAATCCAAAGTCTTCCAATAGGTTATCAAGTTCTCCAATATGCATAAATATCCTTAACAAAACACTTTTGTGTAGGGTTAATGATCTTGGGTAGGATATCTTCTAGTCTAGAGGCTAAGACCTTGGCAATAATTTTGTATGATATGTATTTAGGAGTGTCCTGTCTCTAATTTTTAATTAGATTCTTATCTCTTCTTCGGGATCAATTTTATGAGCCCTCCATTGATTACTTGACATAGGGATTTCTCGTTACTAATTTTTTGGATGGAGGAGCTGATTTATGATAGAAATGGGTTTATCAAGGAATAATGCATCTTCATTCTAGGAATGATGGTTCTCATTTTATCCCTATCTTCTAAATCATTTTGAACTATCATCGTCTTCTAACCAAAAAAATTGATAGTAAAATTAGGAAAAAAATCTTACTATATATCACTAGGGGGTGGGTATTTCTTTTTATAGAATCAAGCAATATTTTGTTATGTGGCCTTCCATTCTGCAAAGGCAACAAACATTTAGGCTACCCATACAAGAAAATAGGAAACAAATAGGGGAATCTCCAGTCTCCAAAAAAAACTTTTAGGCACTTCCAACTCAAGATAAATAGAAATTAGTCCACCCTAACATAATTATCTAGTTAGGGATTGAGGTGTTAGAGTGCTTCAATACCCTCCTAATTAGATATTACATGATGAATGCTCACTTAGGATATAAAGGTTTAGGCATCCAGTGGAAAGACAAGCTATTCACTTCTTTAGATATATTCTTAGGCATCCAAGGGTGTAGTCCAGGCTCCTACTCGCACTGATGTGGACACCTCAACCTCTTGATGGTGAGGGAGGGAGGGTTAATTAGATGCCTGATTCGTTCAAGTCTCTTCTAATTTTTATGATGTATCATTTTGAGACCTTGATATCAATGTTTAATTAGTTTTAGGATTAGGGTTCAATTTGGTTTGTACTATTTGATTAGGTTTACATGCTTAGGTTTCAATTAGGACAAGAGTTAATAAATTGAATTAAGTTTTAAAGTGCTAAATTTGGTTTTAGATATAGAATTATAGTTAGAGCTTTTAGATTAAAAACCAATATTAATTCAAAAAAGTTATGTTTGAATTGTGTTTTTAAGTGTTGAATATATTATTGAGTTCTAGTTTAGGGTGATTTGGTTTAGTCTTAAGGTCAACGTTTAACTTGGTTCAATCTTAGGGTAACGGTTCAATTTGGTTAATGGTTGGGGAAAGGATTTAAGGTTAAATTCAAGGTTTCTACTATTAAGTTGGGATATATAATTAGGTTTATGATCATGGTTTAATTCAATTTGGTTTATAAGTATAATATTAATTAGTTAAGGGCCAAGGTTACCTTTCAATCTAGTTTGATATATTCAATTTGGTTTAGGGTTACCCAGGGGTTAGTTTATTTTAGTGTTAAATATTAAGATATAATGCTTTGATATCACTCATTTTTTGATATTTTGATTATATCGCCCCTATACATGTTGATAACTTATATGCGATGAATCTTACAAATATTATTTGATCTCATTACATGTGTCCTGGTAATTTTTTTTAGTTTATGTACATGAGATGCTCCTATATATGGTGTTTTTCTTTTCTTATAATATATAGTGTTAAATATATATAAATTTACCTAAGTACCCTTCTTGATTATCTATATATGATGGACATGTCGTAAATGACATATCTCTATATGATTCTTTTGATATCATATGCATTGATAATATATATAATGAAAATTTTAAATCCTTCCTATGCAATAAATGATGTAATTAGATATGTACAAATGTTTTTAGATTCACATGTACATGACATGTAGATGTAGATATGATGCTCCTCTAGGATAATTTAGTTTAAATCATAAATAAGGTTACAATTTTAGGGTTTGACATTTATAAAATTAGTACTCAAGGTAAGATAGGAAAGTTATTTAATTATTTATATATTACCTAGTGTAGAATTTAGCAAATTAAGATTAAGGTTAAGATGATAGTAAGGGTTATGATTAGAGTTAAATTCAATACAAATTGACATTATAGTTAGTCCTAAATGACGCCCAGCCAAGGGATCCAAAGAACTAATCAAAAGTTTTACTAAGCAAGCAATAACATACATACAATAATTTACATTTATAAAAAACATAAGAGATTGCATTCCTTAATGAGTACATTTACATTTCACTTTTAAATAATTATAAGTACTAAAAGTAAAATAAATAACACATCCACATGAAAGAATATTAACTACTTTAGCTCAATCCATTTAAATAATATATACATTTATTCTGAATGCCACTTGGCAAATTAATTTGAAATGCACAATCATCCACTATACATGTCACAAGGTATGAAAGGCTGAAAGAATATACATTTATAAAATAATTTACATCATCCATTTTCGATCCATGAAACAAAGTACAATACAATTTAAGTAAAATCATTTTAAATACTAAGTTTTTTGTTTGGATCCCTTGGCGGGCCGTTATGTGATTAAGTACTTAGTTATATATGTTTAGGGTTTTATTGTACATAACTATATCGTTAGGTTGAGATTATAGTTTAAAAAATGAATTTAGGTCGAGGTTATAGTTAAAACAAGGTTGAGGTTATATGGTTCTAGGTCGAGGTTATATTTATTTGTAAAATTACATGTTTAAACAATGAATTTACATCTAATCTAATCATTCAACATTGTAATAAATACATAAATTAAATACATTTCAAAACATCTAAAATAATAATTTTTTAAATAAACATTTACGAAACTATATTTTAATTATCAAATACAAAAATTTAAACATCTACTTATTAACAATGTAAATTTACAATTTTACGTATATTAGAAATGAAAAAAATAATAAATTAACATACATATTAAATTAAAAATTGAAAAAAAAAAGTAAAATAGTACAAAACATATTAAAATACCTGGTATATCAAAAGCTAGCAGCAAGGCGGTGGTCAATAGGGTTGAAAATCGGGCTCCCGTATGCGTCTCTAATCAGGCTCCCATTTTTGAGGTCATGAAAATGACTTCAAAAATGCCAAAAAAGGGGGTTAAATAAAGTCTTCCAAATTGAATACCTGATTTTTAAAAGTAATTGGGTGCCCGATATTTGAGCACCTCAGGCACCTGATCCACTTTTGAATATCGGGTACCCGATTTTTGAAATTTGGCTCAGGTGCTTGAAGCTTAATTTTAGAAACGGGTACCTGAATTTTTAAAAATCGGGTACCCATTTTTGAGAAGTACAATTTTGTGGATCTAACTTCCGCAAAATTGTGACCCAACTTCTTGCGATCACCCGTTAGATTGTTGAATTAATGTAATAAGGGGGTAATGTTAAATTTATTATATTAATTAGGTTAGTTTCTATGTTTAGGTTAGATAAATAAAATTAGTTCAATACATAGTTGTGGGAAGTTATTCACGTAAGTAGTTGTTGTAAGGGGAAATAAGACTATATGAATATGCTTAGACATCAATATAAATATTCATATCATTCCAGTATAATATTCTGTATCATTTCAATATCATTGTTAGTTTCAATTCTGTATGTTTCTGAATGTATCTAGAAAATCTAAATCAATAGTTTCAACATTTTATATTTTTGCTCTTTCATTTTATATTTTTAGTTTCACATTCTTTGGGCCTATTACAATGATATTTATACTTATAAAATTATAGCTTTTGATTAAATATTAGTTCACCCCATGTTCCTAAGTTTACATTTGCATATATTTAAGTCATCAAATTCAACATTTGTAATAAGGAACTATTATTGCTTTTATTGAATTCCACATGCTAAAAGACAACACATGATATGAATTTCTATATTACATAAACATATTGATCCAGGAGGATCTTCAGGACCTAAAATTGAAGTGTTCCAGTTTCTCTCGAAAGCAATGCCATCGCATAGAGCATAGAATTTTGAATTTGGCACAACTTGAACGGGCGAAAAAGGAGTCCATTTGTGCAAGATATCACTGGTAAAATCTCGGTCAAACGTTGGTCAACTCAAAGATCAGGGATGAGAAAAAAGGTGAAAAAATTCATCATCAATAAATTGGTCAAAGTTGGCATCACTGAAAAGGTCTCGTCGTCATGATTCCAACGGCGTTCGTTTCGTCGAAAAAGGAGTTCATATGCAAAAGTTATGAGTGGTCAAAGTTTACCCAGGAAAAGGGTTGACCAATGATGTGGCATGTTCGTATGATGACATCAGCATGGTGTTGTGGTAGTTTAAAATGATGACACGTGGCATAACAATCAGTACATAATGTGGCAGACATGGCAAGTGCAGTCAATCGGGTCTAATCGTCTAATGACATGTGTCATGGTTGGCAAGTTACATTGTGCCATGTGGCACAGAGTGGCAAGGGCAAGTTTTTCTTTTCAAGCAAAATTTTGGTATGAGATTCGAACACATAAGCTCCAAGTTGCAAGCCTTGTGGCGATGACCATTGCACCATAGGCTGTCTTTAAGTCTAGATTGGCGCGATGTTTAATTTAACTTTTGTCGCCGGAAATGGGCTTTTAAAAATCCGCCGGCGTGGTTTGAACCCCCGACCGGCGGCCTGTCCAAAATTGGATGGGCCGTTGTGCTATTTCAGCGCTTGAGGATAAATTTGGCGCAGGTTATTTTTAAACCATATTAATCCGCCAACCACCTATGTAAAAATAGGTTTATTTGTTAATTTATTAACAATTTATCCCCAAATTTGGTTTTAAGCCAAATTTTTAAAATAGCCAAAGGGGGATTTCGGATATGGGGTTAATTAATAAACCCTATATTTAAAACAATTTGTTTTAACCCAATTTTGGCTTATTTTTATGTATAAAAGGGGACTAGGAGGGTCTTGTAAGGGGGGATCGATCAGTTGATCATCCAACTCTTCTCAAATCTTCTCGTAGAAATTCTTCTTGTAAGCCAAGCATTCCTTGGAGGAATTTGTGTAACTTGGCGAAGAATCTACGTTGTGTAAAAGCTTTTGCAAAGCTTCTTCATGTTCTCTTGTAAGGACGTCTTGCCGACGTGGGAGCTATTGACATAGGTGGAGCTTCTTTCTTGAGGCCTCTTGTAAGGCGAAAGCTGACTTTTTTTTGTAGCCTGTGGCGTTTCCAAGTCCTGAAGGCAATAGATCAATTCATTTTTCTGACGAATCTGGAGACGTAGCCGATGTTCGGTGAACTCCGTTATCATCTCGGTTCTATTCTTTTGTGATTTTCTTGCAGTTGTTTTTCTGAGCTTAGTAGATTAAAGATTTGGATTTACATATTGGATTCAAATCGATAATTAAAAGATCTTGATGTTAGATTTTACTAATGTAATCTTTGTAAGTCTAACCCATGAGCTATTCTAAGTAAGTACTCGATTAGTTTTACGGATCAAGTGGTATCAGAGATAGAATCACTGGATCATAATCAGATCACATATGTTCCACAATATTTGAGATTCATGAGTTTTCATTATGAACATCAAAAGACTTACAACATAATTTCTTAGAATACTACATCTTTAAATATATCATTTTCATCCTTTTCCTTTCCCCTAGAGATACCCTTTTTCAAATAGCTTTATGATATACACATAGTCTTGAGTCTACTTCATGAGTTTACAAAACTAGTACATAATATATCATCTTCAACATTTACATAGAATCATCACTTTGTAATGCAACACTTTGAAATGTAAGATATGAAGAATGATCTTCAACAACTTCAAATAGGGGTTGAGTGCAATCCATTCACAAAACCATGACCAATACCTCAATATGATTCTTAACCCAACTACATGGGTCAACAAAGGTCTACTCCCCTACGCTAGGAGATAGAACCAATTTCCACATATGAAACTAGGGTTGACCAAGGTTGTGGTATATCCCTTCCTAACACAACAAGGGAAAAAATAGAACCCCAATAAGATGTAATAAAAAAAGCATAAACTTCAAAATACAAAGCCTCAAAATGAATAATCAAAACACTAATAAACATCAAGGCTCAACACAAGTATTAAGGCACAATGTCAAAGGCCAAAACACACATCATAAAGCATCATCACAAACACAAGAGGAGAGTTCTCTAGGGTATGAGCTAGGTGATTGGTGTCATTGCATAGTCCTCTTTGGTGGGGTCTTGCATAGTAGTCATATACCTTGACATCCTTGTGTGGCCCACCCTAGTCGTTATAATGACCTTGGTACTCCAACATGACCTATGGAGACCATCAATCAATCTTTCATCTTATTATAACCCTTATGTTGATGTTAGGGTGGTCCCATAATACTGGTTCCCACTTTTTGGCCAACTTTGAGACTAAAACAAATATTGTTAAAAAAAAAACTTGACTTCAAGACACATATTACTAAAAAATTGTAAAAAATTTCAAGATGATGTAAACTAGTAATTTCTAGCATTTTATAACTATATATATTTTTAAATATTGAATTGAATTGAGTCCATTTTTCCTTCTTCAAAAAGTGGTTTATATGAAAAATCAACATTTTTAAAGGGCAATGGTTATTTGAGTCGATGTAACTTTTTAAAAATATGATAATGACAAAATCATTTCAAGGATAGAATTGCAACATTGATACTTATAGATTGTAGTTAGTTTTGTTCATTTTGGTTCAAAATTGCATATTTTATAGAGTTACAAAGTGACATTAGCTATAATTTAGACTAAGTTTTTTTTAGATTGGTATAACTTGATTTGTATAAGTCAAATATATTTTTTCTTATTTTTATAGAAAGGTAACAAAAATACCTCTAAAATATTGTTAGTAAACAAATTTTCCTTTTTAAATTAACTCTTTGAATACCCAATATCTGTGAACAGTGATTGATTACAACAGTTGGGAAACCACACTAAGCGACTAATTTCCCTCTGAATTTATAGGTACAACTCCCTTGAGTTTGTGATTTGAAATTAATTTGTTTTTTCCTAATTCTAAAATGGGGTATGTTCTTGACTAGAGAACAAGAGAGGAAAACCCAGTTAGGCCTAGATAGGAACTAACTTAGGCTAGAATTTGGGTCTTAAAACCAACCAAATTTGTGAATCTGCATCTCTTATGAACCTACAAATTTGATGATGCAGTAATAAATTCTATTTATATGAATTAGATGCTCTAACAGAATGCCTTCAATGTTGGAATTCTTTAGAATAATTGAGAGGGGGGATAAATCAGTTATCCAAGGTCCAAATGTACAATTAAATTTTTTCACAACTTAGTGAACCCATATCCATAAAAAAAAAATTCATCATGCATGCATCCATTAGATTATGCAATCACTAAACTTGTAGGTTACTATCAAACCAGTTTGTAGAAATGTAAACATGAAACCTAACAGATTCAATAAGACATTTGACACAATGATTTAATGTGGAAACCCAACTTGGGAAAAACCACCAGTAACATGCTACTCGTTCTCACTCTTCTGAAGTGATGCCCTATGAAAGGCCAACCATGTTAAAGGTTACAATCTACACTGTTAAATGTGACCCAGTCAAAGGATTTCAATGACCCTGTTAGGAGTGAGCCTTGTTAGAGGACTTTAGATCATCCACTTGGAATGTCACCTAGTTAAAGAATTTAAAAATGATTGTTAGGTCAACCTTAATCCAAAGGATTTACCCTAGACTGATACAATAATTAGAAAGTAATAGTAAGGCTTGATCTGATAGCAACTTACAACACACTTGCAAATTATAGATCTTTGTTTCAGTCCTCCATTCTACTTGGCTTTCACACACTTCATCTCTGATAGCTTGTTCACCCTTCAAGCATCCATACCCTTAAGCCTTCTTGCTTTGCTTTCCAATGCAATCTCTTTCTCTTAGGTCACTCAATGAATCAATACCTTAGACTTCTTATCTTCCTTAGGTTCTTGCACATGCCAACCCTTGCTTTTGACCAACCATCTCTATAAATAGAGAATGAAGATATTTTGTCATTCATCCTTCATTGTACATTTTAGGGTTAGATTAGATTAGGTAGGATTCAATGAATCTACCCCTTATTTCATTTCATTCCCTTCTAGAAAATTCTTCTTCAATCCTCTTTGAATTTACCTCAAAATGGTTCATCATGAATTATGTGCCACTAGCTCATCAACCTTATCTTCCACATGGTTCCAACAATCTAAGAAATCAAACTTGTTAGCTTAGATTCATTGAATTCTCGATCTTTCTTATAATGTTGACACTTATAATTAACTAGTTTTTGATGCTTGACACATACCGCGTTGCTCCACATCCACTGCCAAATCACTTGGCACAAACTAAATTTTACTCGTGCTCGACATCAACTAAACTTTACTCGACTTACACTGAAATTGATTTTGCTCAACTTGCACTAACTTTTCTCAGTTCCTACTATGCAAATTGTCAAGCTTGGCAAACAAACACTATTTAACTTATTCTTCTGAACTTAATCAATGCAACAAACCTTTGCAACCTTAAGTAGATTATCAATGCACTATAATGTCACTATCTTAACTGATTCTTGTACTCCTTTTCCATATCATAACTCAACCTTTCCTCTAGGTACTATTGTTACCTCATTTGATCAAATCCTCTTCATCAATCAAAAAAATGATAGTACTTAAATCATATAAGCATTTATCTTACCAGCAAGTAGCAGGTTTGACATCAATGACAAAATAGTGATTAAAATACATTTATCCTATCAATCTATTTTCAACAATCTCCCTCTTTTGCATTGATGGAAAACCAAACTGACCAAACTTAATCAGTATAACTAGTAAAATACCAAAAAAGAAAAAAATTCCTTGTATTGAAATCTCTCCCTCCATCAACAACTTTCATCTTCTGAATAGGTTACATAATTATGTTCTGATCAACAAACAATCAACTCATCCTTATGACTCCCTCTTGATCTCTTCTTATATCTCCCACAAAATTATCTCCCTCTTACTAGGTAGATGTAATCAACAAGTACACTTTCTCCCTCAGCTTTCATGATTAGGCAGATCAGGATTTCTCCTTCATCTCCCTTAGCTTTCATGAAACTTAGTACTATTTCTCCCTCTTCTTCTCTTATTTCAATTCCTTTATCTCCCTCTTTAACAACAATGCCAAAGAAAATGAGACATGACATGTCATCTTCATATGCAGATATGAACATTTTCAGTTTCTCCCTTGGTCATCTAGCTTGTGACTGGTTTGTAGTTCCAATTCTTTGATTACTTTAGGAAACTCCTAAAGTAAGATCCATTGCATCAATGTGTAACATATGTCAATCAAGTTTATTTGATGTAGGACACTCCTTATGCTTCTTAAATATCCTTTGACAGTGGTATCACCCCTAGTTTACCTCTTAGATACTCATGAGCATCCTTAGGTAATAATTTTTGTAAAGATATTAGCAATTTTCTCTTTGGTGTTGACATATTCCATCTTTACCTCTTTATCTTGAACTAATTCTCTCAAGTAATGATACTTGATTGCAATGTGCTTAGTCTTTGTATGCATCACAAGATTCCTTGATATATTTATAGCACTTGTATTATCAAAATTTAAAGTATCATAGATTCAATGATTTCTTCCTTCATACCTTTGAGTAGTTGTTTGATCCATAGAATGTTTATACAATTTACTACAGCAGCAACATATTCAACTTTAGTAGTAGATTGAGAAATGCAGTTTTGTTTCTTGCTAGTCCATGTAACTAGCCTTTTGCTTAAGAAAAATGCTCCTCCACTGATGCTCTTTCTATCATCAATATTTCTAGCCCAATTAGCATCGGTATAGGCTCTCAATTCAAATTTTTCATTTTTCTTGTAGTGTAGACCATAGTCCTATGTTCCTTTCATATATATGATTATTCTCTTAATAGTCATCAAATGATTCTCCCTAGGATTAATAGAGAATCTTGAAACTATCCCTACATCTAATGCAATATCAGGTCTGTTGTGTACTACATATTGCAATTTTCCAATCATAGACCTATATAATGTTTGATTCACCTCAGCTAAATTATCATTTTGACAATTTATGTCCTATCACCACAGGTGTACTTACTGGCTTGGAATCCTCCAATCCAAAAAAATTAAGTATCTCCTTAACATATTTTGACTGAGTGATGTGTATACCATATTTCATATGATGTACTTGCAAACCCATAAAGAACTTGATCTCTCCAAACATAGACATCTCAAATTCTTGGTTCATTTCATTTGCAAAAGCCTTACATTAAGTATCTTGACCTCCAAATATGATATAATCAACAAAAGTTTCAGATAACAAAATACCTTTTCCTTTCTCTGTCTTCAAGTATAGATTGTTGTTATCATCAGTCCTCTCAAATCCAATCTTCATAAGATAATTGTGAAGCCTCTCATACCATGCTCTTGGTGCTTGCTTCAAACCATTTAAAGCTTTGTGTAGTCTACATACCATGCTTTTTTTAACAAATCCTTTTGTATGTTCTATATAAACCTCTTCCTCCAATATACCATTCAGAAATATAGACTTAACATCCATTTGATAAACTTTGAAACCTTTGTATGTAGAGTAAGCGAGCAGAGTTTTTACTACTTCCAATCTTGCATCAGAGGCAAATGTTTCTCCATAGTCAATCCCTTCTTCTTGTGCTTATCCTTTACAAAGTAATCTTGCCTTGTTCCTTGTGACTTTTCCATTTTAATCTAACTTGTTTTTGTATACCCACTTGGTACCAGTCACATTTTTGTCTTCTATTCTAGGGACTAGAGTCCATATTTTATTTTTCTCAATTTGTTCAATCTCTTCTTCCGTGGCTTTTCTCCAATCCACATCTTCTAAGGAATATTTCGCTATTTTGGGTTCTTGCATGCTCACCAAAAATGTATCATTTCTCAACTTGTTCCTTGTCATTGTTCTAGCATCTTTATCTCCAATGATTTGTGTAGCAGGGTGATGTCTCTTGACATACTTAGGCAATCTTGGTTTTGTTCTATTTTTTTCATTTGGTCTCTCAACTTCTAAATCACTATGTGCATCTTTGTGAGGTAGTATAACATCTCTTTCATGTACACTAATCTCAGAATCAAAATGTGCCCCAACTTCATTATGTAACTTGGCACTTGAATGTAGCTTGGTTCCTGAATGCAACTCAATATTCATAGTATGTGACCTGACAGTCACTAAAACTTGTTGTTGGTTTGCAACTTGATTTTTAACATCTTCTTCAGTAGGCATACCTTCATAAAGTATACAAATGATTTTTATTCTTCTTGTTCCTTCATAGGTTTAGTCTCATATACTTTTGTATATTCATCAAATTTCACATTTATAATTTCCACAACTTTTTTAATGTTAGCATTTAAACACTTATAAGCTTTACTTCTTGTGGAATAACCAAGAAATATACCTTCTTCACTTTTTACATCTAGTTTACCATTCTTGAAATCTTTGAGAATATAGAATTTGCTTCCAAATACCTTAAAATGTTTTACATTGGGTGAGTATCCATACCATAGTTCAAAAGGTGTTGAATGAGTACCTTTCTTGACTTGCACATGGTTCAAGGTATAGATAGTTGTACTTACAACTTCTCTTCAGTATTTTAAAGCAACACTCTTCTCCATCATGAGTGTCCTAGCAGAATTACACACTTGTTCCTCCTTTCAGCAATTCCATTTTGTGAGGGGGTTCTAGGAGGAGGTGCATGTCTTTTGATTCCTCTATCATTACAAAACATCTGAAACTCATTTGATGTGAATTCTCCTCCTCTGTCAAATCTCAAACATTTTAGACTTTAACTTGTTTCTTTCTCAACTCTTGCTCAGTACTACTTAAACATTTGGAAAGCATTAGATTTCTATTTTAGAAACATAACTGTCATCATTCTAGAATAATCATCAACAAATAGCATAATGTACTTATCTCCTTTGTGGCATTGCACTTCAATTGGTCCACACAAGTTAGTATGAACAATCTATAGTATTCTTTTAGAGGTATGAGTCTTAATCTTAAAACTTGACTTTGTCATTTTACCTAACTAACATTGTTTGTAAATTATATTGTCAAGCTTCTTCAACTTAGGAAAACCTCTAACTCTTTTCATGTTACTGATACTAACCAAGTTATCAAAATTAACATGACATAACCTCTTGTGTCATAGCCATACATTATCAAATTCTACAATTAAACAAGTAACATCTTCTAAATTAAGGTAGAATAGATTACCTCTAGTTTGATTACCTTTTCCCATTAGTTTTCTATTAGTATCATATATCTTAGCAATTTTTTTCTCAAACTCAACCTTACATCCTAAATTATTCAGTTGTGACACAATCAACAAATTATAGTTAAGTCCTTCCACATAATAAGCATTGTCACATAAGATCTTTTTTGTGGGTTTGATAGAACCTTTTCCATTTATTAGAAATGGTGCATCATTACCAAAACCTACACTCTTTCCATCATAACAATTCAAGGTAATGAACTTACTTTTATCTCTAGCCATGTGATGTGAACACCCACTATCAATGATCCATCTGTCATTCTTGTTCACACAAGACACTATTGCAGTTGCCTCATCCTCATCAGATTCATTGTTCATTGCAACATATATAATTTCATCATCATGATCATTAGATTCATCTTTTTTTTCCTCTTTAGAAATGTAGCAAGACTTCTTGCCTTTATCTTTCTAATCTTTGTTTCCTTCATCTCTTCTACTTTTGTACTTGTCACCACCTCTTTTCTCTGGACATCTAGCAGCAATATGACCAACTTCATTGCAATTAAAACATATGATAGGTAACTTACCTTTGAACTTGCCTTTACCTCTATGAAATATCCTTTCTAGTAGTGCTTGAAGTTGATCTACATCTTCCTCATCTATATCACTATCACTAGACACATATTTTATTTTATTTTTCTTCTTCTTCTCATTGGGTTCCTTCAATGATAGCTTAGCTTTGAAAGAAGATTCAATATTTTTTAGGTTTGTAATTATCAAAATTAGATAGCTCAAAAGTAGTGAGCCTATCTACCAGACCTTCAAGAGTCAGATCATTCCCTAGCATACATCTTAATTCTTGTATTGCAGAAACTCTAATAGCATAGATAAGCAATAGTGTTCTCAAAACTTTATTTAGTACAATATCATCATCTATTTTACCAGTAGCTTATTTTATTGTATTGTTAGTGAAAAAATTGTCCTCCAAAGAAAAATATACAAATTAACCCCTAAGCCCAAATAGGAAGACTAAATATACACTAATAGTTGGGTCATTTTGCTATTGAAAAGCGTAAATGCCCTCTAAATTTATCTGGGTACAACTCCTTGTACATGATTTACAATGAATTCAAATATGGATGCTTTTAACTAGAAAGCACAAAGGTTTACAAACATCTATCTGTAAACATGAAATAGATGTGAAAACTAAGTAACTGAAAAGAAAAGAAAAGAATAGAAAATGACACAAAGTTCATTTTCCTGGATGCTGCATTAAAGAGAGAATGAAATCAAAGAATGAATCTTCCACCCCCCTAAGAAAGTGAAGAATCAAAGCTTTTAAAGATATCTTGAAATGATAACATAATCAGAAAGCAGTGACATTAAAATGCATTTTAGACAAAACTGAAAGCTATACAAAGATCACGATCAGTGGAAATAAATTGCCTCAAACTCAAAGTTTTGATGTGCAATTATCTTCCAATCTCCCTTCTCTAAAGCGTGAAAGATAACACAGACTTGATTACACATATGTATGTAAATCATTGTCTAGAAGAAGATAGAAATTCCTTCCCTTACATTACATTAAAAATCAAAATTTCTTCTTTTCCCTAACACACAGTTTAGAAAAACACAAGCCGTACTTTCCTACAACCCTAAAATTTTATTTCTCTCCCTCAGAAGAACTAAAAAATTTGGAAAAACTCTCCCTTCCTACTATAGCACAAATTTTGTAATCAAGAAAGAAAAAGTGGAACCCTTACCTTGCTATTGTCAACTTATTTATCACTTATCATTCTCGATAACTTACTTTTCAATTACCATAATTGATTTCCTTATTCTTTGGATTTATTTCCTTTTCAATATCTGCAATATAGTACTAGGTACATTCCTTTCATATATTGTTCCACAAATAATATGAAATTTCTAGAGAAATCTTTATTATATCAGAATTAATCAAACTTGTGACTTTAATATTTCTATACTTGGCTCTTGATGTCATGCCTAATGTGAGTGTTTAACTTGCTATGTTGTCAACACCAATACCACTTCCTTGAGTTATGCATCAGATTCATATGTGATCTCACCTCACGTATCTATCGCTACCAATACTAGGATTTTAGTTATAATTCAGGTGTCTCTTATTCACAAGTTTTTCCCTACTTTGAAAAGAAACCATTTGGAGTTCCCTGTCATCCAAGTTTTACATTGGCTCACCATTGGTAATTACATTTTGTGTGGTAGATGTTATAACTAACATCCCCTAGATCTCTATGTTTATCTCTCATGAGATTTCTGATCGACAAAGAGGAACTTTTTCTTCTTAATGCTAGGATCTTTATCTGAGGTTGATGATGGGAAGGAGAAAACATGAGTTGAGTCTCTGAATTTTATTCTCCTTATGTAAACCACTAGTGGCATGTGCTAAATGACACTTCCATGATTCAAGTATCACATCAAACAATTGGCACGCATGCCATGGGCACCTTTATTATAACTTGGAATTAAAAAAAACATGCATCATTCTATCGAGAGAATTCACACACTATTAGTTTCTTTTCAAATTCGCCATAGATCTTGCAAGCTTATCCTTCACAACTATGTGGATGTTATACTAATACTCTATTTGTACCCGCAACAACTTCATAGAACAATCTAGACATAGGTTTTGCACTCGATGCTTTTTCCATGTACTGGCCCACAGTCTATTGTCTTTGCAAAAATCACAATAGTGAGTTCATTGCTCAGTTGAATTCCACAGACACATGACCACACTGAGACCTTGGTTGGTCTACCACCTCTAATTTTTGTCTTGATACATATGAGTGTGGGTGTATCTCACAATTTTCTAGGATTGGATCAAGCATCCCCTACATTCACATCAAGAACTTTTCCTTTGTTAAATTCTAATTAGCACCTAGGGCTGAAAATGCTTTCTCCCAAGTATGTCTCTATAATTGGAATTTAGTGCTTGCACACACATGGACTCGAGCTCATGAAAAGGACCATAGTTTCTTTTAAATTTGTGTTGATTAAAAACCTTTTTGTGCATATGTTAATCCAATTTTAGCCCTTTGCATCTATCTTTGACATAGGGATAGCATAATATGCACTCAGGGTGCGTGTTAGTATGACATGCATATGTTATTAACAAATGGCTATCTACAAATTTGGCACCTCCAACTATATTTTGTCAAAAATTTCATGGACACACTATCAAACATTTCACATGCAACTCTCTATTCTTTGACTTGGGCATTAGCACATTCTACTCAATAATGATCGAACTCAAGAAACATGTTATCTGTTCCTTTATGTTTGAGTTTTTTGCATATGACATTTAGATGATTAGTCAAGTAGTTCAAACTCATTGAAAGCATGTCCATCACCATGCTTACACCCAAAAAAATGGACACACTTAAATAGAAACTATGGGGAGTCTCCAAATTTGTGTATGTCAATGGGGGCACATCACACTCAATGTACATTAGTTTTTTTATCATCTTATCATCTAAAAAAACACACAACTCCATTCTTAAACCTGAACTAATAAATATTTAAATGATGAGTAAGTTCCTATATTATCTTTGGGTTCTAGCTTCAAACATCCTCATTATTCAACTCGAGGACGCACCATACTTGATCACCCTCTGCAATTAATGAAAATTCTTGTCTTTTAAATTCAATATCTTCAAATGAATGTCATTTCCTTTGACTCTTCATTAGACTTACACATGATTCAATCAATACTATCACTACCTTCTATCTTAATGTTGTGGGCTCTGATTATTTTATCACAATGTCTACTGCCATTCCTCTATTACAAACTCAATACAAAACACACTCAAGTAGGCAATCTATCAAAATTTCATCTTCTTTTTTGGTGCCAACCTCTACACCATACATGAAGATCAAATTACTTCCATCAGTGCCCTATGCTTGGAATCTTTCATTATAAAAAATAAACTGAATATAACTAATTTATTTCTTTTCTTTCTTGATAATGCTCGATAGGTATATGCCCGTGGAAATAGGGAATCATCATTTGTATGTGCCAAACATTTAATATCATTATTAGAAAGCTTGGTACATTCATAGTTCACAATACCCAAATGAAGTCCTTTCCAAATATTTACCAATGAATGTGAATCACCAATTTGAACTACAGTCTCCGAAAACTTGGGGGAAAATTGGAAATTGGGTATTATTAAGGGCCACTGGACTTGTGCCTACAGGCTTTATGGAATCACTTAAACCTAAACTTAAAAACACTTGGGACTTCTAAGATGCTCACCAAACTTAGAAGTGAACCTTGAACCACTAAAATCCTTTGCAATGGAGATTGATCCTACATATCAAAATCTGACTTGGATCTGTATTTGACTTCGAACTGTTGAGCCATATTTTTAAAAATTGAATCCATTTGTAAAACATATTCAACCTTTGTATTCTTTGAACCATTTGAACCTTTTTGAATTGATTCAAACTAATTTTAACCTTAGTTCAAAGTAGTTCAAGACTCTATATTGGAAGTTTAATTACTGGGTCCATATTGGGTACCAACATGTGCTCTAACTGCGAGACTAATTTTGATTGCAAAAATAGAGAACTCCGTCAATCCCTGGCAAAAGACAGGTGTCTTATCCATTGGGAAATAGAGTCACAAAGAAGAGAAAATCAAGAGCTACTTGCAAAGAGGGTAGAGGGGAGCAAGGAAAAACCAACAAACCAAAACACCTAAACTACCAACAAGCCCAAAGCTTGCACATTATTCAAACTAATACTACACACAACAAAAGAATATTTACAAAATATACACATAGGTAGGAAGAAAAATCTACCACAAAATTAGTAGTAAGAAAAGAATCACGTGATTCCATTTACTGGCTGGGAGTAGTGGGAGCCTTTCCACATCAGCAAACCATGCCTCAATAGAGTAACTACAAGCCACTTCCTTCTAATGATCTCTTCAATGCTGAAAATCAAGCTCATAGTATTAATTTTTTTGGCAACCCAACACTCTGTCCTAAACAACCAAAGCTCATCATAACATTCTTCATCTTTAGATGTCTTTTCTCCACCATCTTTTAAATCAAGAAAGGTTTTGAATTGAAGAGAACAATTTTTAGGAAGTTCTTCATTAACTTGCTAACTACAATTTACAAAGATCTATTGTTTCTCATAATCATGAGAATCATGTCTCACACCATTAAACAAAGAGAATTCTTCTAACATGGGATCAAACTTATCAAAATAAATTTCTCCAAATCTTTCAAGAATCGTGGCATCATTAAATATGTGAAACATTTGATCTTTTATTTCTCCCAATGCATCTTTAGACTTCATAACATTATCTTCAATAGGATCACACTGAAAAGAATGAAATGAATCACCAAACTGGCCTTTGTATCCCATTTGTTTTGTATTCATACCTTGGTTTTCCAAAGAGGAATCTTCTTGCTTAAGAGATGATAAAGATCTACTTATGATGTCTTCCACTTCCTCGTAGATGAGAGTTTCACCCAGTGTTTCAGTAGAGTTTTCAACCAGCTAGGGACTAACTCCAACCTTTCCTCCTTCTATCAGAATTTCAGCATTTTCTAATATGGAAGAAGTGAACATATTTTCATCATTTAATGATGAATCTTGAGGTTGAAATAAAGGATTTTCTCTGATAGCAACATTCTCATAAAACCCCATTGGCAAGAAAAGTGGATTGAGTTCACTCTAGGTGACTTTATCTCCTAGATTTTCATACTTTTCTTCACTCTTTATTGTTGTTGCTGAATTTCGTCGAAGTTGAAATGTCTCTACTTGAAGTGAAACATGATCATCTTCTTGAAAAATGCTCAGCTTAGAGGTCTATAGATCTACCTTTGTTTTAGCATTCTTATCATTTTTAAAGGAGGTCTCATGTTGAAACTTATCATCTTTAAATTCAGTCGGTGAGTCTATCTTCTCAAGAATAGTAGGAAAATCTTCTCCTTTGTTATTTTCTATGCATGATGGAAAAGATTTTAGATCTTTATTTTCAACCGGATTCAAATTGATAACTAAAACACATTTGGAGGGATCCTCTTGATTATGAAATCTTTCTTCTTCTTCATCAAGAAGGGAAACATTAAATGTTTTCAATGGATTATCTATAGGCTGAAAGTTAGTGCCAATTATTTCCTTCTCTTGGCTGTCCTAGCCGCTATAATTCTCTCTTAGCCAGAGTGTTATTGTTCTCCCATGTCTGGCTTTCTTGTGGATGGGTTATTGCTATTTGGATTCCTTTCTTACCTAGCACTGAATAATTACATGAGATGAAATGTGAAGACATAACCAGGGCTTCATCATCATCCACAAAAAAAATGTTTCTTTAACTGAGACACTTTCTCCTCAAGCTCTTGCAAGTCTTTCAACTTGTGAAATCTTGCACAGAGGCTTTTTCATAAAAACCAAGACAAGACATCATCTTCAAGACTTATAGTATTTCGAACACCCTAAGAAATGTTTTCTTTAAAGCTGTCCACAAATTTGCATAATACTTTATTATCTATTTGATAAAGTTCAGGAAGAGAAGGGTTTGGCCTTGATCTTCTCATGACTTTTATAGTGAGCATGATCTTTGCAATAGAGTCATAAATCTCTTGCACACAAAGATAATCAAAAAATTGAGGAAACAAATATAAATATTGATCTTCATTTCTAGATTCCGCAGTGGAGTCACCAAAGATTTGTTAGTGAATAGATTGTCCTCTAAAGAAAAATATCCAAATTAACCCCTAAGCCCAAATAGGAAGACTAAATATATTGTAACAGTTGGGTCATTTTGCTATTGAAAAGTGTAAATTCCCTCTGAATTTATCTGGGTACAACTCCTTGTACATGATTTACAATGAATTCAAATACTGATCCTTTTAACTAGAAAGCACAAAGGTTTACAAACATCCACCCATAAACATGAAATAGATGCAGAAACTAACTGAAAAGAAAAGAAAAGAACAACAAATGACACAAAGTTCAATTTACTTGGATGCTACATTAAAGAGAGAATGAAATCAAAGAATGAATCTTCCATCCCCCTGAGAAAGTAAAGAATCAGAGCTTTTAAAGATATCTTGAAATGATAAATAATCAGAAAGAAGTGACATTAAAATGCATTTTAGAGAAAATCGAAAGCTATGCAAAGATCATGATCAGTGGAAAGAAATTGCCCCAAACTCAAAATTTTGATGTGCAATTATCTTCCAATCTCCCTTCTCTAAAGTGTGAAAGATAACACAAACCTGATTACAAATATGCATCTAAATCACTGTCTAGAAGAAAACATAAATTTCTTCACTACATTACATTAAAAATCAAAATTTCTTCCTTTCCCTAACACACAGTTCAAAAAAACACAAGCTCTACTTTCCTACACCCCTAAAGTCTACTTTCTCTCCCTCAAAAGAACTGAAAAATCTAGAAAAACTCTCCCTTCCTGCTATAGCACAAAGTATGTAATCAGGAAAGAAAAAGTGGAACCCTTACCTTGTTGTTGTCAGCTTATTTATCACTTGATCATTCCCGATAACTTACTTTTTAGTTACCATAATTGATTTCCTTATTCTTTGGATTTATTTCCTTTTCAATATCTACAGTATAGTACTAGGTACATTCCTTTCACATATTGTTCCAAAGACAATATGAAATTTCTAGAGAAAACTTTATTATATCAAAATTAATCAAAGTTGTGACTTTAATATTTTATACTTGGCTCTTGATGTTGTGCCTAGTGTGAGTGTTTAACTTGCCATGTTGTCAACACCAATACCACTTCATGGAGTTATGCATCATATTCATATTCAATCTCACCTCACATATCTGTTGCTACCAATACTAGGATTTTAGTTATAATTTGGGTGTCTCTTATTCACAAGTATTTCCATACTTTGAAAAGAAACCATTTGGAGTTCCCTGTCATCCAAGTTTTACATTGGCTCACCATTGGTAATTACACTTTTCATGGTAGATTTTATATCTGACATCCCTAATATCTCTGTCTTTATCTCTCATGAGATTTATGATTGACAAAGAGGAACTTTTTCTTCTTAAGGCTGGGATCTTTACCTCCGAGGCTGATGATTGAAAGGAGAAAACATGAGTTGATTCTTTCAATTCTATTCTCCTTATGTAAACCACCAATGGCATGCGCTAAATAGTGCTTCCATAATTCAAGTATCACATCAAACAATTGGCACCCATGTCATGGACACCTTTATTATAACATGGAATTAAAACAAACATGCATCATTCTATCAAGAGAACTCACACACTATTAATTTTTTCTCAAATTCACCATAGATCTTGCTAGCTCATCCTTCATGGCTGTGTGGATGTTATACTGACATTCTATTTGTACTCACAAAAACTTCATAGAACAATCTAGACATAGGTTTTTCACTCAATGCTTTTGCCATGTACTGGCCCATGGTCTGTTGTCTTTGCCAAAATCACAATAGTGAGCTCATTTTCTCAATTGAATTCCATGGACACACGATCACACTAAGACCTTGGTTGGTCTGCCACCTCTAATTGTTGTCCTAATGCATATGAGTGTAGGTGTATCTCACAATTTTCCAGGATCGTGTCAAGCACCCCCTGCATTCATATCAATAACTTTTCCTTTGTTAAATTCTAATTAGCACCTAGGGCTGAAAATGCTTTCTCGCAAGTATGGCTCTATAATTGGAATTCAGTGCTTGCACACACATGGGCTCGAGCTCATGACAAGGACCATAGTTGCTTTAGAATTTGTGTTGATTAAATACCTTTCTGTGCATATTGTATTCCAATTTTAGCCCTTTGCATCTATCTTCAACTTAGGGATAGCATAATATGCACTCAAGGTGCTTGTCACTATGATGTGCATATGTTATTAACAAATGGTTATCTACCAATTTGGCACCTCCAACTATATTTTCCCAAAACTGTCATGGACACACTATCAAACATTTCACATGCAGCTCTCTACTCTTTGACTTGGGCATTAGCACATTATACTCGATAATGATTGAACTCAAGAAGCATGTTCTCTTTGCCTTTATGTTTGAGTTTTTGGCATATGATATTTAGATGATTAGTCAAGTAATTTAAACTCATTGAAAGTGTGTCCACCACCATGTTTATACCCAAAAAAAATGGACACAATTAAATAGAAATCATGGGGAGTCTCCAAATTTGTGTATGTCAATGGGGGCACATTAGACTTGATGTACATCAATTTGTTGACCATCTTATCATCTAATAGAACACACAACTCCATTCTTAAACCCAAACTAATAGATATTTAAAAGATGAGTAATTTCATGTATTATCTTCGGGTTCTAGCTTCAAACATCCTCCTTCTTCAACTCGAGGACACACCATACTTGATCACCCTCTGCAATTAATGAAGATTCTTGTCTTTTAAGTTCAATGTCATCAAATGAATGTCATTTCCTTCAACTTTGCATCAGGATTACACATAATTCAATCATTACTATTACCACCTTCTATCTGAATGTTGTTGGCTCTAAGTATTTTATCACACTATCTACCACCATTCCTGTATTCCAAACTCAATACAAAACACACTCAGGTAGGCAATCTATCAAATAGTTCATGTGCTTTGTCAGTGTCAACCTCTATGCCATCCATGAATATCAAATTAATTCCATCGGTGCTCTGTGCTTGGAATCTTTCATTATAAAAAATGAAATGAATATAACTAATTTAGTTCCTTGTTTCCTTGATAATGCTCAATAGGTGTATGCCTGTGGAATTAGGGAATCATCATTTGTATGTGCCAAACATTTAATATCATTATTAGAAAGCTTGGTACATTGATAGTTCACAATACCCAAATGAAGTCCTTTCCGAATATTTACCAATGAATGTGAATCACCAATTTGAACTATAGTCTCTGAAAACTTGGGGGAAAATTGGAAATTGGGTATTATTAAGGGCCACTGGACTTGTGGCTATAGGCTTTATGGAATCACTTAAACCTTCACTTCAAAACACTTAGGACTTCTGACATGCTTGCAAAACTTAGAAGCGAATCTTGAACAACTAAAATCCTTTATAGTGGAGATTGACCCTGCATATCAAAATCTAACTTGGATCTGCATTTGAACTTACAACTGTTGATCCATATTTAAAAAAATGAATCCATTTGAAAAACATATTCAACCTTTGTATTCTTTGAACCATTTGAACCTTTTCAAACTTCTTCAAACCTTAGTTTGAAGTAGTTCAAGACTCCATACTAGAAGTTTAATTACTAGATCCATATTGGGTACCAACATGCATTAACAACATCTTTTATCCTAGAACAACATTGAGCAACATTCTCACTTTCTTGCATTCTCATGTCATTGATTTTACCTCTAAGACTTTTAGCTTTGGCTCTTAGAACATTTTTGTCACTTTCATAGATAGTGTGTAGAGCATCCCACATTTCCTTTGCATTGTCACAACCCTTGATATCATCAAAATTGGCATAGCTTAAGGAAGAGGCAATCTCCAACATTGCCTTGTTGTGTTGTTTCTTCTTTTTTAGATCTTTAGAAGTTAATACTCCAACAAGATCAACATACTTTACAGTGATGGTAGATTGTGCATGATCTCCAAGTCCTCCTAGGTGTAGCTTCATCAAACTTTTCCATGCATGAAAGTTATCTCTATTGAGCTTGTGTACCTCTCTTTTTGACATCTTGATCTTGTTGCTTCTAGTACCTTCAAAATAGTCCTCTTAAGCAGTTGGTTCTGATACCAATTGTTGGAATTCTTTAGAATAATTGGGGGGGGGGGGGTGTTGTTAATCAGTTATCCAAGGTCCAAATGTACAATTAAAAATTTTCACAACTTAGTGAACCCTTATCCATAAAAAAACATTTTCATCATGCATGCATCCATTATATTATACAATCACTTAAACATGTAGGTTACTATCAAATTAGTTTGCAAAAATGTAAAGATGAAACATAACAGATTCAAAAACACATTTGACATAGTAATTTAACATGGAAACCCAACTTGGGAAAAACCACCTATAACATGCTACTCATTCTCACTCTTTTGAAGTGATGCCCTGCAAAAGGCCAACCCTATTAAAGGTTACAATACACACTGTTAAATGTGACGCGGTTAAAGGATTTCAATCACCCTATTAGGAGTGAGCCTTGTTAGAGGACTTTAGATCATTCATTTGGAATGTCACTAGGTTAAAGGATTTACAAATGACTGTTAGGTCAACCTTAATCCAAAGGATTTTCCCTAGACTGATACAATGATTAGAAAGTAATAATAAGGTTTGATCTAATAACAACTTATAACACACTTGCAGATTATAGATGTTTTTTTTATTCCTCCATTTTACTTGGCTTTCATGCACTTCAACTCTGATAGCTTGTTCACCCTTTAAGCATTTGTGCCCTTAAGCCTTCTTGCTTTGCTTGCCAATGTAGTCTCTTTCTCTTAGGTCACTGAATGAAGCAATACCCTAGACTCCTTGTCTTCCTTAGGTTCTCACACATGACAACCCTTGCTTCTAACTAGTCATCTCTATAAATAGAGAATTGTAAGAATTTTCCTTAGGGCAGAATTCACCCAACACCTAGGAACTCAAGCACAAGCACAATAGTAGACTAAAAAAGTATAATTAGAATGATGATATAATATTCATTCAATATGGATAAAAGTACACTAGGAGTGCCTAAATATAAAGGCCTCTAGAATGCTTCTAGAATACATAAAAGTCAGCAACATGATAAGTCATACAACCAGACACATGTCCACTATATATGGGTTATCCTCCATTAAGCACAGGAGTAAGTGCGATGATGAGTGGATAAGCCTACAAAGTTGTAGCATGCAAAATAATGTTGTAGATACCATGTGCTAAAT
This sequence comes from Cupressus sempervirens, assembly GCA_028749045.1. Lineage (NCBI taxonomy): Eukaryota > Viridiplantae > Streptophyta > Pinopsida > Cupressales > Cupressaceae > Cupressus > Cupressus sempervirens. Next base: position 639,487,992 of record CM053793.1, read on the forward strand.
TAAGAGTACAAATAACTGTGTTGTCTAAATGACAACATAGTTAATGATGCAAACTCTAGTGTTGTAGACACCATGTGCTGAGTTAGAGTTGCTTACTCCATTTTTGTCAACATGAAAACTCATAAGAGTACTCAAACTCCTAAGTGTCTCACCAAATAAATAATAAAATAATACATTAACCTAAGTAAACTTAAGTAAAGTGTAAATAGCGAATTAAGATATTTTTTTCATTCATCCTCCATCGTCCATTTTAGGGTTAGCTTAGATGAGGTAGGATTTAATGAATCTACCCCTTATTTCATTCCATTCCCTTCTAGAAACTTCTCCTTCAATCCTCTTTGAATTCCCCTCAAAATGGTTCATCATAAATTCTATGCCACCAATTCATCAACCTTATCTTCCACATGATTCACACAATCCAAGAAATCAAACTTGTCGGCTCAAATTCATCAAATTCTTGATCTTTCTCATAATGCTGACACTTGATATTACCTGGCTTTTGATGCTTGACACATACTAGATTACTCCACATCCATTGTCAAATCACTTGGTATGAACTAAAGTTTATTGGTGCTTAAAATCAACTAAAATTTGCTCAACTTACATTGTTTTACTCAACTTACACTAAAATTGGCTTTGCTCTGCTCCAACTAATTTTTTTCTCAGCTTGCACTAACTTTTCTTGGCATCTAATATGTAATTTTTCAAGCTTGGTAGAAAAACATTGTTTAACTAATTCTTCTAAACTTAATTAATGTAACCAACCTTTGCAACCTTAAGTAGATGATCAATGCACATAATATCACTATCTTAACTGATTCTTGTACTCCTTTTCCATATCATAACTCAACCTTTCCTCTAGGTGCTATTGTTACCTCATTTGATCAAATCCTCTTCATTTATCAAACAAATGATAGTACTTAAATCATATAAGCAATTCTTTTACCAACAAGTAGCAGGTTTGACATCAATGACAAAGTAATGATTAAAACACATTTATCGTACTTGCATCAATCTGTTTTCAACATTAAACTCTGAAATGCAAGAAAAAATCTTAAGAAACAATACTAGAAAGAATCTCTTTTAACCTCTAACAATACTACAATTATCTTCAGTTTGTTGTATTAAACAGGGGAACAAAGCTTTGTTTGTCCATTAATTCAATTCGACTCAAAGAGATGCTTATAACTAAGACAAGTAATGGAATAGTAAATAATTGATACAAAACACATTCAATTTATCTCTGCAATATGAAGCATTTCGCACTAAAAATTAGCAAACCTTTCATTAATTTTTCAATTGGGTACATATAGGATTCTGAGATGAGCTGTTACAAAAAGTAACTAAATCGGTTCATCTTCTCAAATATAAAAAAATGGAAAGAGCTAATTATCAGTTACAATTTCACATCATAATACAAAACAAGAGGGAGAAATATCATTTCACTTTCTTCCACTTCTCTGATTTTTCCTTATAAGCTTTCATAGTGATGATAATTGGATTGAGCTCCTCATGTATGTGGACATGGAAGTTGGTGTATCTAAGGAGCCACTTGGAGTTTTCTCTAGCCAAGTACTTGATTTCACTCAACCACTCTTGTATTTCCTCTATCGCCCCATGCATGCATCCACTGAGTCATTAGAGGTCTGACACTCTATTATGATAGCTAGTAGATTTCTCTATTAATTTATCCAAGTAGCTAGAGAAAATATTTTGCATGAAAACAACTCCTACTACTCCTTTCCCTTATCCATGTGTTTGGGAGTTAGTGTGTAGGCCTTTTAGCAACTGATAATTCATATCTTGTTCCTCCTTAACTTTTCTTTTTGTCTTCCATAATCCTTTCTCTTCTACCAAGATCATTTCAGCTTTGAATTGCAAGCTCTGTTACCATTCAAAAAAAGGCTCATCTCCTTTCTGTAGAAACTTTGCTTCTACTACTTCTTTGGCCTTCATTTTTATGACCATATGTAGGAGGGAGATGCAATATTCACTCTTTTCCTTTTATACTGACAGAGTAGTTCAATTAGCTAGGATTTTATCTTTTTCTAGCTCAAGCTTTAGCACTGCATTGCCTAATTGTTCTATAACCATAAGTCCTTTAGACTTGAGTTTTTCTCTCCACTTCCTACTAATTTTTCCAAAATGCTTGTCCTCTTGAAACTGAGAGATGATTTCCTAAATATTCATAGTTGTAAGATCACTGGTAGATGGTACTCCCAAAATACTTGCTGATGGGGCAACTAATTGCCTAATGAAGTAGTTGAGCTCATGGATCTTTGCCTTCATCCTAACTTTGGCAAGCTTGAGGCCCTCAATTTCTTCCTCTATTACTTCATTAGTTGATTTCCACAATCCCACCTTGGTGTCATACCTGTGTTGAAAATTGGCTAATGAGGATATGTAATTGATGTCATTTATAGCAACACACAATGTACATGCTTATAGGAAACCTAAAAAATAAAGATACTTAGATTTTGGTAATCAGAAAATTGTCTAAGTATGGAATTCGATATACAACAGCATATTGTTTTGTTTATAACTACTTGTTGGTGTCATATTATGACTAGTGAAGTTAGATGGAGATTTTATACATGTTTATGATAATGTGTATAACCTTGAAAGTCATTATAGACTACACAAAACAAAGATATTCATTTTTTGATGAAATAGGACATCAGAATGGAAGGAAAGGATTATTTTGTTTACAAAATAATTACTTGTCCAATTAGGGCCGACATGCTAGATTTTAAATCTAAGTTAGAAAAGTGTATTTTGGTCTTAGCCAACCCAACAACAATTTGTGTAAAGGTATGGTATTTATGCAAAGAACATCTTGCAGATTCAAGTGTGTAATCATGCTATCTTGAAGAAGGAATGTTGAGCAATTGTATATGAACTTTTGTGAAAGTGATATATGCAAAATTTGTGAATCTATTTCAAGATCTGAGACCAAACTGAGAAAGTTTCTATATTCCAAAAGTTTGATTACTTGTTTGGGCAGTGAGCTCTTCTTGTAACTAGAAGTGCATGTTTAGGCAGTGAGCTCCTCTTGCATTTATTGTACTACAACTCCTAACAGGGTTTGAATCTCCTAATAGGGATTCAAAGTCTCCTAATAGGGACTCCTTATATTGAATTTTCTCATTAACTCCTAATAGGGTCCATCCTCTAACAAGGAACTTATATATCAGTATATTATCTAGTGTGTATCATCCCCACCGGGGTTTTCCCTTGGCTAGGGTTTCCCAAGTTAACAAACTATGGTGTTTTGAGTTACCTTTGTACATGGTTACTATTAATGCTCATCATTACTTTATTACTTGGTTATGTATGGCTTAAAGTAAGAAATAATATTCAGTTGGCAACTAAAGTTTATAGATTACTAATTCACCCCCACCCCTGCCCCCCAAGTAATCCCTATTTCTAACAATTGGTATTAGAGCCTAGTTACTTTGAAGAGGCTTAACAACTTGAGTAATATCCCTATGAATATGGAACAGTTGATGAAGAACCTTGAAGAAGAACTTGAACAAATTGATCTCCTTACTAAAGAAAGAGATAAGCTTAAAGACATATATGAAGACTCCAAAGTATATATTGGACAATTGAAAGAAAATGTTGAACATCTCAAATCCAAGCTTGAATCTATTGAATTTGGAACTAATGATGATGATTATTCAAAGCTAAAGATAGAGTACAAGGTATTGAAGCATGAATTGAAGATTACAAATCTGAAGTTGACTTTGAGAAATGATCCTCACAAAGTTGAGTTTGATTTGAAAACTAAAAATGCAGATCTAAGAGAAACTCTAGCAAAGAAGACATATGAATTTGAAACATTGAAAGAAGATCATGAAGAACTTCATAAATACAATACTATTGTGAAAGGTGAATTAATTTAGTGCAAGCAGTAACTTGAGAAACTTTACTCTAGCAGAGAAAAGCTTGATGATTCAATGTCAATATAGAGACCTACTTATGATAAGATTGGTCTTGGTTATCTATTTAATATGTCTGCAAAGAAACCTAAGATTAGATTAAATCTGAAAGAAAAAGAAAAATTTGATGATAAGATTGAATCCAGTCAATCTTTAGATAAACCTAAAGAAGTTGATCAAGACAAGGAAATTGAAATTTTGGATGAACCAAAGAAAGTGGAAACTCATAAGGAAACCAGGTATGAATTTAGAGGTAAGTGTTTTTTTATGTAGTGAAATAGGTCATATGAAAAGAGATTGTACAAATAAGTCATTTAATCATGTTAAAGATTTTTATTTTCATAATTTTCATGGTATGCATCATAAAGAAAATGATTGTAGGAAACCTAATTAAGATGATGATAGAAGGAATAACAGAATGTCTAGAAATATTGACCCTATAGATAGAAGATCTAATTAAAGGACATTAAGAGAAGGAAGACCTTATGAGGATAGAGGAAAGATCATGTGTTTTAAGTGTAACAACTTTGGACACATAGCTCAGAATTGTCATGCACCTAATGATCAAAGAAATCCTAGAAGCAGAGCACCAATATGTTAGCTATGCAACAACTTTGGGCATAAAACAAAGTATTGCAGAATGGATAGAAAATTTGGAGATAGAAAAACAAATGGAAGAAACTTTAGAAACAAAAGGAGTGATGGAAGAAACATAAAAAATGATAGAAGGAATCATGAGAGGAACTTTGAAACTAACAAAAACAATGAGGAATAAAGGAATGTAGTTAGTGAACTTTTAGAAGAACTCAATGAGACATTTGTAAAAGGATTAGATATCTCAAAAGAAAAGCTAGATGATGATGAGACAGGAAGATTGAAGTCATTTGTCGAGTTTGATTCAATTAAGTTGAATTAAGCTTGTTTATAGCACTAGAATTTGAGAACCTCATTCAAAGATTGAATTAGAGGAAGTGAAGTTGGGAAAAGGTATATCAAGTTAAATTTAGATGGTACCTAAGCTCGCTTGTAATTTGGAGCTTATCTAAACAAGTTATGAAGGAAATAAGAGTTACTGGTATGACAGAGAAAGTTAATTCTATAGTAGAAGATGAAAACTATGTCTTTGCAGAGAGTTTCGAGAAGCAAAATCTTATATAGCTTTTTCATGATGAAAGAAGGTTATGGTAAACCTTGGGTAGCATCTAAAGATAAAATATGTGAACTTGAGTAGTTATTTGATTACATAATGTAATTGACAACTTTTTTGTGTTTGCAAAGTATGCAATTAATGAAATTTCAAGTTGATGGAATAAATGGAGTACAAACTTGATTTTAACTTCATTGCAAATTCATCTAAAGTAGAGAGAACTCAAAAGTGACTTGTCAGAGAAATTTAGAAGCAAACCCTATTTTTGGAAAGAGGTATTTTATGATTTTTCTGCAAATTTATTAGGTAAAAATTCTTATTTGATAGAAGCATGGATATGTTAGCAATGCATAATGTTGAGAATAAGCACAAACTTAAGTTGAAGGTTGTTTCCATGAAACATACTAAAGAAAACCCTAGCTCAACATTATCCATTACTCTGACCAATGTAGTATATCTAGAAGATGTAGGAATTTATCATAACAATAATTGTGAATGTATTGGGAGTGAATACATGAAAAAAGATATGGAATTAGTTTTCAGTCATGATATGACTATGAAGCCCAAATTTGAACACTTGAAGGAACTAGACTTGTTTAAGTATCATTTCCATAGAGAATTGGACACAAATTAATGGACATAGATCATATTAAGTAGGATACATGATGGGACATTATGGATGCAATATAGTGTAGTTGACATTTATGCTGACCTTATTGATGAGGTAATTGGTCTTAGTAAATAAGGTAGTGTACCTATTGGTGGAAAATGGTCAAGAATAAAGTTGAGAGTTATACCAAAGTAGTATATAATCGAAAGGCTATGGTGATCAACACCATTAAGCAAGATGATGTAAGATTCCTAGGTAGAATTATTGTTTACTCATGTACAAGCTCAAAGATAGATGAATTATCAACTAGATTGATCTATCCAGCCTACAAGATATGTGTAGAGAAGGAACAAGTAAATCTTAGTAAAATTTTGAGAATGTAATTACTTGAGAACTTAGATAAGATCAAGAGGACTAAGAATTGTGTGTTTAGATTTCAGTCATTGAGAAATCACATATTCTTTCATGTACTTAAAAGATTTCCATATTTATCAGTCACAAAGATAATGAGCAATGATAGATGTATGATGGAGAAGATCACAAAAGTATGTAGAAGGCATCCTGTAGATAAGATATTGGATAGTGGTAACTTGATAATGAGGATATTTCAAAATGAAATGAGACAAAGATTCAAAATTTCACCTACAATTATAGATGGATTTAAAGATAAAATTTGTGTTATGGTTGATACAGATTTTACATATATACAAGTAGTAGAACCTCAGGAAACATTTCTTTATCCCTTGGGTTATGAATTAAATGATGACATAGCAGTCGGTTATATTGATTTATTGTTGAATTCAAAGAAAGATAAAGGAGAATACTAATTTGGAACCTATGATGAGATTTCCCAGTCAACTCATTAGGAAACCTTGGAGAAGGCTTCTCACAAGTGTATACACTAATCTAATGTGCTAGAAATACTAATCTAATGAAAGCATTTACACATTAAACTAACATAACATATAAGAGAGAGAAAGAGAAGACAAACTCAAATGAGAATGTGAGCCATGGATAGGCTCTCTCAATGAGATTTGTTCTCTTGTTTTTGAGATGTGTCTATGTGTAGATTTGGGATGTATACTCAAATGCTCAAAGTTGCTTCAATGGTGGAGATGGATAATAGCAAATTGGTAGCTTTGTGAGCTCTCAATTTGGCATTATAAGGTTATGGGTATGGCTTTTGGCTCTCAAAAGGGCATGGTAACTTTAGCTCAAAGATTTTTGATGAAATGGCTTGGGATGGGATTCAATTTATAGGCTAAGGGGTAGAGGGATGGAGGGCTTAGATGCAAGGATGGATGAAGGCTTAAGGAGGGCTAGGATGCACTCAAAGGAAAGTACATGGATTGTGCTTGTTTAGCACCAATGGAAAGGTGACACTTGTCACAAGGAGGATGAGTGTGAGAGGGTACGGTAAGGGGTTGGTTAAAGGCATGATGAGTGGGGTTGAGTATGTAAGAGGGATGTAAGAGGAATGAGTGTAGAAGAGGGAAGAGTGTGGAAGATGGATGTAAGAGTCATGAGTGGGTTTGTAAGAGTCTTTTATGGTTTGTAAGAGCACTCATGACTTGGTGGTCGGAATTTTTGAGGGGAGACTTTGGTTTGGATTAGGAAAGTCTTAAACTTGTTTAAGGAATGTGACAACATTAGGGGGTGGATTAGGCTTGGGTTTAGGATTAGATTAGGAATGTTAGAGATGTGCAAGTGGATGGCATTAATGAGGGTGGGGTGAGTTAGTGGCTAAGCTTGGTTAGTATGGGTGGATGGGGTGGATTAGGCTAAATGGAGGATTAGAGATAGGTTAGGGGTTTTTGAATTTAAGGATTTCATTTATCAAATAGATTTATTTAATAAATGGGGATTTTTTGAATTAGATAGGAGAAAAGGATTTAATTGATAAATAATAGATTATTTGATTTATCAATTAGGACTATAGATGATTAATTAAATTAATCAACTAGGGATGGCAAAGGATTAATTAAATAAGAATTTAATTAATGATGCCTTTAGAGATGGCTAAATTAGATTACCAAAGCAATGTAATCAAATTTAGGTGTCTACATTTTTCCCCTCTTTGACATAGTGTTGAGACAACACTATTTCAAAGAAGTTCGAATGAAGACGACACGAAGAAGATGTTTTAGCAACAAGGTTGCCCCAGTCTCGGATAAGAAGAGGAGAGACTAGACTTAGATGATGCCCCCTCAAGAAGGTGACGGGGAGAGAAATGAGGCTCGACGACTTCTTGAAAAGTACAAGAAATTGAGATGAGCTAAGACACGGGTTGGCAAAGAGAAGGGGTTGAATTAGCTCAAACTCGCACTATGGGAGAATGATAAAGGAGAATCAGATGCACAAGAGTAAAGCAAGCTTAAGACTTTCCAAGATTGGGGGAAAGGTGGAGGAGCGGAGTGCTATAAAATGAATCCATGGTAGGGAGATGGATGATGGAATGATAAAGTTGATGCAACAGGATTTCAAAGAGTCAGATTGGCAAAAGATGGGTTTTGGAGATCCCTAGGACTAGGATTGTGGATCTTGAAAGATGAGGCTTGGTGGATTGATTTGATTGGTGGATCCCTAAGACTAGGATTGTGGATCCCTAAAGCTAAGCATGAGGAGTGATTTGAAGAGATACTGATGCATAAGCTGGGGTAGGAGAAACAGATGTAGGATATGGATGGGGGATAATTGAGATGAAGGGAATCCATTGAAGCTTTTTGAGCAGGGGGATACTTCAAAGAGAAGTACCACCATGTAGTTGAGCACTAGATTTGCTATAGGAATGTTGGTTAATTGCCAAGGTTACCAAGAACATCAAGGCCTTTTCACCAACTGTCCAAAGGACTAACGAACTGACTCGAAACAAACACGCAAGGATTGCCCCAGTATCACACATGAATCCCAGAGGAAGCAGCGTGGAAATGGCACTAGGTAACCCACAAGCAAAAAAGGAAAACAAGAAAAAGACCTGATCAAGACCTTACACTCGGATTGCCCCATTCGCAACATACCATGATATGGAAGATCATGGCAACCTTGAGGAGGGAACAAGGAGATTGCTTGGAAAAGATACTTCAAGACCCAAAAGGGAAGATCCCAAACCAAAAGAAAGCGAAAATCCAAAAGAGAACCATTTGCCAATAAGATGGGTAGGATGAGGTACTAACAGACCAAAATAAGACATGAGGAAAGCTATATCCTGCAAGGATCTATCGGAGAGCACCTAAGCTGATGGATCGAGATGAGTGATACATCTGGCAAGCTGAACTAAGAAGGATAACACTTTGGTGATAGGAGATCTAGCCAAAGGATGCATTGGAATAGCTAACCAAGGTGTGCGATGTGTGCAAGATGTTGACCAAGGATGAACTAACACGAAAGCCAGATAGATACAATGATACTAAGCTAAAGAGGATGTACAAGTTGACGGACCAAGATATGTTACAAACGTACAAGTTTGTTCATGTTTTGTTTTTTTGTGAGATGGAAATGTTTGTGAAGAATGGGATGTCTATAATAGTTGATAGGTGGATAGGTAGATGGTTTGTGAAAAGCTTAAGTGAAAATGGGGTTTTGTGTGTGCACGTGATAGGATACAAGCTAGGATACAAGATTATTTACAAGCTAGAATATGGTACAAACTTTGGACAAGATTTGGATATACAAGGTATGGTACAAGATTTACAAGGTATAATACAAGCTTTGGTACAAGTTTTTACAAGCTGAGGTACAAGATTTTACAAGCTGTACAGGAGGTATTTACAAGCTTCATCAGATTTTGGATATTTGGTTGGAACACCAAGGGAACAAGCAGGTATTTTATGGGATGGTGAATGGATGGATGAGGGATAGGATAGTGATAGATAATGGATGAGTCTTAGTACACAAGGTGCCTGAATTACCAAGTTTTCACCAAAGTACCTATCCAAGGCGCTTGAATTGCCAAGTTTTCACCATTGGACGCTTATTTCTCTTTACTATTTTTTTTTTATTTTTCAAAAGCTGGGTATACCAAGGATCTTCAAGCATAGAGCTTCTTGAGATGAATGATGTTAGTAGGATCATTCAAGAGTTCTCCTTCCGGTGTAGATAGTTGATAGGCTCCGGAGCCAAAGGAAGCAGTGACAACATAAGGACCAAGCCATGTAGGTTCAAACTTGCCTTTCTTTTCTCGCTCTGCTTGGACTTTCATGTTTTCTTTGAGGACCATGTCACCTGGTTGAAAGTGTCATGGAAGCACCTTCTTGTTGAAATTCCTTTTGAGATGAGTTTGATAGACTATTAGATGATCATAGGCTTGTTGTCGCTTCTCGTCTAAGAGATCTAGCTAGGTGAGTCGAGCTACTCTGTATTCTTCATCTGATATTTGCCCTCGCAAAGATATGTGTAGTGAGGGAAGTTCAACTTCTATAGGTAATACCGCTTCGGCACCATAGACTAGGGAGTATGGAGTTGTGCCAGTGGATGTACGGAAGGAAGTTTGATAGGCCCATACAACTGGATTTATTTGTAGGTGCCAATCATGGCCGAAATCATTGACAACTTTCTTTAGGATTTTGAGGAGGGTTTTGTTAGTTGCCTCTGCCTGGCCATTACCTTATGGGAAATATGGGCTAGAAAAGCGATGATGGATGCGGAGGGAAGTGCATAATTCTTCCATCTTGAGATTTTCAAAGTTACCTCCGTGGTCAGTGAAGATGGTGGATGGGATGCCAAAGCGGCAAACAATGTGGTACAAGATGAACTTGGAGACCTGAACTCCTGTAGCTGAGACTAGGGGGACTGCTTCCATCCACTTAGTGAAATAGTCTGTAGCTGTTATTATCCATTTATGTCCATCAGATGAGAGGGGTGTGATAGTTCCAACTAGATCAAGGCGCCAACAAGCGAAAGGCCAAGGTGGTGCAATAGGCTGTAGATCTTGTGCTGGAGCGTGCACAAGATTTGCATGTTGCTGACATGGGAGGCACTTTCTGGCAAAGTCACAGGAGTCTTCTTTGATGGTAGGCCAATAGTAGCCTGCTCTAAGGATTTTTTGTGCTAGGACAATACCACTCGTGTGGGCATCACAAAGTCCAAAGTGTACTTCTTTTAACGCCATTGCGGCCTCATTTTCATCTAAACATCGAGAGAGAGTATCGTGATAACCCCGGCGATATAGGGTATCGGCTATGATAACATAGCGGGATAATTTTTGGATGAGGTTCTGGCGTTGGGTACGTGTGAGGTGAGGGGATATGATACCATCATTAAGGTAAGCATGAATTTCATGGTACCAAGGGGATTGGGGACCAACCAAGATACAAACACGGTTTGAATCCTCATTCGCATAGGTGGGTGTGAGGAGCTACTCGACTAAAAACTCATGCTGTGTAGCTTCTTGGTGAATTTCCAAGAGTGAGCCGATAGTGGCCATGGCATCTGCTACCTTGTTCTGCATTCGAGGCACTTGTGTAAACTGAAGCTTCGTAAAATGCTGGGTCAGCTGATCAACTAGCTCTTTGTAGGGTAATAGCTTTTCATCTTTGGTTTGATATTCATTTAAGACTTGTTTGATGATTAGCTGGGAATCGCCAAATATTTCTAACTCAGTGATATTCCATTCTGTAGCTATCTTTAACCCTGCTACAAGAGCTTCATATTCTGCTATATTGTTGGTGCTGGCGAATTGTAGCTTGAAGGCTTTTGGAATGTAATCTCCTTGAGGTGTAACCAACAATATTCCTACCCCTGATCCATGAGAGGTGTATGAGCCATCAAAATAAAGTTTCCATGGGGGCTGTCTTTCAATTAGGCAGATATGCTCATCTGGAAATTTTGTGATCAAAGGACATGCATCTATTAGAGGTGCATCAGCTAGGTGATTTTCTATAGCTTGCCCTTTGATTGCCTTTCTGTCCACATACTGGATGTCAAACTCACTTAGTAGCATAACCCATTTTGCTAGCCATCCTGTGAGTGTTGTTCTAGAGAGCATATACTTGAGAGGATCAATTTTGGAGACTAGTTGGATGGTATGACTTAGCATGTAGTGGCGAAGCTTTTGAGTTGAGAAAACAACTGCCAAACAAGCTTTTTCCATAGGAGTATAATTGAGTTCATAACCAACTAGGGTTCTACTAATATAGTAGATGGCTCTTTCTCTACTGTAGTCATCAAGTTGTGCCAGAAGTGCCCCTAGAGTAGTAGGTGTTTTTGATATGTATAAGATCAGGGGACGGCCAGGAACTGGTGGAACCAAGATAGGGGGATTGGTGAGATACTGCTTGAGGTGATTGAAGCTGTGCTGACATAAAGGATCCCATTTGAAGTTCTCATCCTTCTTTAGCAAGTGTGAAAATGGTGTACACTTATTTTCAAGTTGGGAGATGAAGTGCCAGACAGATTGAAGTTTTCCCTGAAGAGAGTGAAGCTGTCGCAGTGTCTAGGGAGGAGGCATGTCTAAGATAGCCTTGACTTTTTTGGGGTAGATTTCTATACCTTGTTTAGAAACTATGAAGCCTAGAAGCTTGCCAGATGTGACCCCAAAGACACACTTCTTCGGATTTAGCATGAGATGATATTGGGCCAACCTATCAAAGACTTTCTCCAGGTCAGCAAGATGATCCATGAAGGTGTGAGATTTGACTAGGATATCATCCACATAATCTTCCAAAATGCTATGGATAAGATCATGAAAAATGGTTGTCATAGCTCTATGATAGGTAGCCCCAGCATTCTTTAGGCCAAAAGGCATCATGGTGTAGCAAAAGGTTCCCCAAGGGGTAGTGAATGCTATCTTATGCTGATCCTCTTCTGCAATCTTGATCTAATTATACCCAGAAAATCCATCCATAAGGGACAAAATTTCATGTCTAGCTGTAAGATCTACAATCATATCTATGTTGGGCAAGGGAAAATCATCCTTTGGACAAGCTTTGTTAAGATCTCTAAAATCAGTGTAGATTTTGATGTCACCGAAAGGCTTAGTGACAGGGACCATGTTGGAGATCCACTCTGAGTAGTCGATAGGTCAGATAACCTTAGCAGCTAACATTCTTTCTAGTTCGGCTTTGACCAGTAATGCCACCTTGGGGTGCATTTTTCTAAGCTTTTGTCTGATGGGCTTGATCTTTGGATCGACTACAAGATGATGAACTACAAGCTTTGGATCAAGTCCTAGTATGTCCTGATATGACCATGCAAATCGGCCAATGTTCTCTCGTAAAACCTCAAAGAGGAGGTCAACTTTGTCTTGTGATAGGGATGCAGCAATGTGAACAAGTCTAGGGATCTCTGAAGAACCAATGTTGACTTCTCTAGTATCCTCTATTAGAATAGAAGACACCTCTAGTCAATTATCTTAAGGAGGCAATACTAAATCCTCATGTTCTGCTTGTGGCTCTGGATTTTCTTGCCGAGGGGTTCTCTTTGCTACCTTAGCTAGTCTCAGATTTACCTTAGTTCCAGTTTTGGGTGTATCGAAACTAGGTTGGGGATTTTCTCCAAAATACCCCTTGGGATCTAGCTTGTAGATGTAGGCAGAATCTGGCTTTTTCTTCTTATGAGGAGTTTCAGCTCCCATGAATCTTATAAGTGCTTCCTCTGATGTGAACTCATCAATATGTATGACACTTGGTTGGTCCCAATCTATGAGTTGTGGATGAGCGAGTGGTAGGTCAATGAGATGGATGGATGGTTCTTGGAGAACAAAGTCTCCTAGGAAGATTTGGTCTGGGATATCGTCGTAGGCTCTCTTTTCAACTTCCTCAAGAATGTCTTCAATTTCGACAAGGTCGCAGTGGATGTTCGAAAAAGCATGACCGTTCTCATTGGTGCCCCCAGTTGTGGGTATGCCAAGGCCAAGACCTGACTTTGTTTCCCAATTATGTGCTTTGATGGGACATTGCATGCCCCTTTCTTTTGGTCCTAGTCCACCTCCTTGATAGTTCCATTTTTCAGTGATGAGCTTATGTTCTTGGGGATACTTCTGGCTGAAGTGATCAAGGCGTGCTTGATTTCTTGGAGGTGCATCCTTATGTAACCAATTGTGGGAGTGAGCTCTTCATGAAGAGAGGTTTTTGAGGACACAAAGGTGGTTGGGCCAAACTATTTGTATCGAGCAGGTGGAACCTCCTTAGCTTTGTGATATTTTGGCCGTCCATGGGTATGTGGATCAAGTGGGATTGCTCCGACAGCAAATGCATCTGACAGACTATATTCTCCACAGCCTTCGTTCTTGATCTTTACAGTAGATAGGGTGGAGGCGAGGATGGTTTCTGCATCATTACAAGTGTGGGATGAGCTGGCGATGGCTGTGCCGATGTCTATTCTAGGGCAATGATTTGTATATGAGGCTTCAACCGCATTGCAGTAAGCAAAGGGTTCTGGATCGGCATGGATGGTTACCTCAGTGCCCTGATGCAAAAATTTGATGCACTGATGGTAGGTGGATGGAACGGCCTTCATAGTGTGAATCCATGGGCGACCGAGGAGGATGTTAAATGGTAGGTTTAGATCAACAACATGGAAAACTGTCTCTTGGATGACTGGCCCAACCTTGATTGGTAGCAAAATAGTCCCTTCTGTGGTTCTTTCCAAGTTGTCATAAGCTTTGATGGTGATAACTTCACTGATCATATCTGCCTCAGTATACCTAGCTTTTTTTATGAATTTTAGGGTGCAAATGTTCAAGGCTGATCCATTATCTATCATTACTCTTTTCATGGCAAAATTGGATACCATGATTGCTATGCGAAGCGGAATGGTGTGATCTGGCTCAACCGCAGGTATGTCGGTGGGTTTGAAAGATAGTGCACATGAGGATGAAAGGTGTCCAACAAGATTATGAAAATCAGTAGGATTGATATCAGAAGGGACACGGGATTCTATGAGAGCACTGTCAAGGATGTCTTTGTACACAGGACTAGTGTAGAGAAGGTCTAAAATGGAGATTTGGGCTAACATGTTCCCAAGGTGTTCCAAGATATTGTACCGGCTTTTTGATGGAGATGATGGTGCTAATGAAATTGGTGGGCCTGCGATGTTAAATTGCGCTCTTCGAGTGGTGACTGCACACTCATTGTCTGGTCCTCGGATATTGATAACATTCACAGAAGGCTCTTTCTCATATATACAACCTAAAAGGCTACCATAGTCTATATAGGATGAAGTGTGGTCATTGTTCTTCCCATGTTGTTGGTTTGGCTGGCGATTGTTGGTGTTGTTTTGGATAGGTGCTTTTCCAAGATTTTGGTTGTTGTATGGAGGAAAAGCATTTTGATAAATCTATAAGCCTACGTTGGGAGAGGTTTGGGCACCAATAGTGATTTCTTTCTGATCAATGAGGTCCTGCACATAATCTTTTAGTTTCATGCATCTGAGGGTGGTGTGACCATTTACCCTATGGAACTTGCAATACTCATTGTCCTTGTACCATGCAGCTTTGGATTGGCTTGGATCAATTTGCTGGGTAGGAGGAAATTTGATGAGGTTTTCCTTAGCCAACTTCTCAAAAATAACATCCAATGGCTCACCAAGGGGTGTATAGTTTCTAGGTGCAGGTTGGAATCTGGGCTTTTTCCCTACAGCTACATTGATGGCATTAGCTTGATTGTTAGACCCTTGAAAGTTGGGTCTTGTATTGTGGTTTTGATAGCTTTGGTTATTCTATTGTTGGTAATTGATAGCTTGTTGGTTGTTTGTTTGATATGGTGGGTTAGACTGGTTTTGAGAAGGACCAACAATATTCACATGTCTGGTGTCAGTAACCCCATCTGTTGTAACATGCTTGTTTTTGTTCCAATACCTAGACCTGTCATTGGAATGTGATTGATTTTGGTTGGCCTCTTTGTAAGTCTTTACCACACCATCTTTGATGAGTCCTTGCTCAAGGATCATTCCTTTCTCTTTGATATCCTTATAGGTCTGCAAATAGTTCATGGTCATGTGGTGAGCCAAGCTAGGATGTGCATTATCAATAAACATTTTCACCACATGGCATTTTGGCAAGGTGCCGGATATGCGGGTGGTAAGGGTTTGCCATCTTTGCAGGTATTCGACAAGGCTTTCTCCACCTTTTTGCTTGGTGTGGACAAGATCAACTATTGATAGCTCTGTTTCAACAAGATGGGCATATTGGGCTACAAATGCCTCAGATAATTCAGCAAAGTTTTAAATTGTGCCATAGGGGATTCTATAAAACCATTCAAGAGCTGGTCCAGCCAAGCTTTTGGGAAAAAAGGTGCAAGAGGAAGACATCATTGTATGCCACGTCCTGGCAATGCATGTAAAATTCTTTGATATGTGTGACAGGGTCTCCTTTTCCTCTAAATTTGTAAAATTTGGGTACCTCAAAGTGTTCGGGAAATGGTGTCATGGTAATGGCTTTGTCAAATGGGTAAGGACACACATTCTCAAACTTGAATGTCTTTGGATCATTCCCTTCTTGGATGGCTTTCAGAGCTGTCTTCATTTGCTCCCATTCTGAATTGATAGGTGATGGCTGGGGTGCCCCCAATGTAGGAGTGCCTTGAGGTAGGTATGTGCTGGATGGGGCCACTGAATATGGATGGCTATGAGGGATTTGCTAATAGGGATTGTACATTGTTTGGGCAGCTGCATGGTGGATGACTGGTTGTTGAGGGGGAGGTGGCACATATTGCTGCATGTGTTGCGAGGCTTGTTGTTGATATGGGATTTGAGGTTGGGATTGAGGAACATAAGCTGGCTGTGGGATAAATGGATTGCTTTGTGGAGGTAAGGTATACGATGGTTGTGAGGCTTGGGGAAAGGATCGGGGGGCTTGTGGGGTTTGACCAATATATGTGGGTTGTGCCCCCATTTGGGATGGTATCTGCAAATAATTGGTGGTTGCCTGGGGTGGTGGATTACCTCCTAGAAGTGGCATTGAAAAGTAGTTGGTAATTGGAGGTAATGGATTAGTTGGTGGTGGAGGTGGTGGGAATTGAAAGCTTGGGAATGGAACTGATGGGGTTTGATAGCTTTGTGGTTGGATTTGGAAGCTTGGTAGAGTGGTGGTAGGGGCTAGGGTCACTTGGGAGCTTGGCAAAAAATTGGTAGTAGCTCGTGGATATATGGCTAATGGTATTGAGCTCCCAAGACCTAATGGAAATGATGGGATTGTGCTTTGGGCTGTGGTGAACAAGCTGGGGGTGATGAAAGGTAGATTACTTGGCCCCATAGGTGGCATCCCTGTTGTATATTGCTGAGGTTGGCCAAAGATGCTAGCACCGATTTGGGAGATGGGTGGATTTGGAAGGCTGGGTTGGGGAGCAGCAACAATAGTGAAGGGGGTGAACGGTGAGGTTTTTTGGGTAAAGTGGGTTTGGAGCGGAGAGGTATGAACCAAGGATGGAGTGGTGGTGGCTGGGTTGGCTTGTGGCATGGAGATTTCAACTTGGGTGGATGATGGTATGTTTGGGTCTGTTGGGTCATATGGATTGGCTGGAGGCTCTTCTTTTGGCATATATTGAGGATAATTTGGATCATAAGAGCCTATGGGTGGTGGCAGCTACCCAAACAATGGGTGAGATGGATCTGATAATGGACGGGGTCTTCCAAAGTCAAAGGTTCCTACATTGTCCCTTCGAAAATTAGCCATGATTGTCTCTTTGTTCTTGTCTATAATGGCGTTTACCAATACTGCATTTCCTGGTTAGTTCATGAAAGCTTCAATGTCAGTAGGTGATGGCATAGCTTTCTTTGGGCTGAAGGATGGCTGAGTGCTCAAGGGGGGTGAGGCTATTCAATCCAAATGATAGGGCTCCATTGTTTCTTTCTTCTTGGCTAAGCGAGTGACGGGTGGCATGAAAAATGCTCCTAGGGATGAGATGCAATAATGTTGATGGATGCAAAAGGGGGAAGGCTTCTCTATGCAAATGATTTCCTAGGTTGAGGAAAATTTATATGACAAAACCTAAGGAGGATTGGGTTGGGGATTCTAACTTCAAAGATATGTTGTCAAAGCACAAAAGGTCTGCTTTCCTATGTGCAAGCTTCGTGGTGATTGTGTCAACTTAAGGATAGACTGATGATCCTTTAGGAAGAACATGAGATTGACCACTTGTGGATCCCAACCTTTAGCTCAAGGTGATGAGGGATAACAAGTGACAAAGCTAGATTACCCTAGACAAAGCTCTGTCAAAGGGATAACCTTGGTGAGATTGGTGGATTTGGAAGATTTTAGGAATGGAAAACTTTTAGCAAGGTGACAACAATTTTGAAAGCTTAGATGTGCAGATTTTTGATTGCTGGCTAGATGGTTTGATTCTAAATGAGATGGATAAGCTAATAATGCTTACAGGGATAACCTAAGATGGCTGGCTTTTCTACAAAAATGACTCTAAAGTGAAGCTTATCCAAGAAGATGGGGAGAAACAAGGGTGTCTAATCATAGAAATCATGCCTAGTTGGTAAGGCATAAGCAGGATTAACTCCTAGACGTTGGCTAAATTTGATGGTGCGCTCTAACCAAGCCTCTTGAAGTGCTTCGTCGGTAGCTTTGTCCTCTACTTTGTGGAGTTTGGCAATTCGCGGGCTTGGTGTTATTTCTTTTCTCTTGGCTGAAAGTTCTTGGTATGCTAGAGATGGCTTGAGTTTGACCTTTTGAAACTTCTGTTTGGGTTTGGGTTGTTCCGACATAAATTCCTGAATTTGCTTCAACTTGCAAACATTCATTCAACAAGTAAAATAAAATCAAGCAATAGATAGGAACACCTAGATAGAAGTTTGTGGTTCTCAGAATGTGATACTTGTGCCGAGGAGTGTTTATGTTCTACAAATGTTTCGATCAGTCACTCCAAACACATTAACATCCTAGATGGTTTTTTGCAAGGCTGACAGTTGGTTTAGCTAGGGAGTCCTCGATATACGCAAGGTACGTGAGGCCCAAATCCGTAGATGAGACCAAAAGGATGTCACACAGTCGAGAGGAGCGGTAACCCACTTCTCCTCTTTCACTTCTCAAGGGTATAAAGTTCCTTGAGGCTTAGCCCGAGTGACAAAATCTTGATCCCAAGAGAGGTGTCTTTCGATTCACCCCCCGATTCTTATACTCTGCAGGAACACTGGAGTTGAGGTCATCCAAGGGGTGATGAAATCCCCAAGTAGGCCTCCTAAAAAGAAACAAGGTTTTGGATCCTAATCTTATGCACCCAAGATGGCCTCGAAAGACAACAAGGGGAGAGAAGACTTGGATGACCTTGGGCTAAAAAACACGCTTGTTCTTTTACCAACTGACTGTTATGTGTGCTAATCTAGACTTTGCAAGCACTCATGTTTAAGAGACAATGTTCGATTCCAACTTGAAGCGCCAACAAAAGTAAATCGATCAAAAAATGCAAACAATAAGAAGAGTTAGGGTCAACAAAAGCAAACTCGTGCGCCCGGAGGCCCTCCACGTCAAGTATCGATTAATTTTCTTTAAGGCATTCAAGATTGAGTGTGAGTTTGTTTTAAGCCCAAAACAAAAGTGTGTGAGATTCGATTTCAAGTGCGTGCCCGAAGGCTCTCCATGTCAGTTGTTGTTCAATTTTAGTGCCCAAACTTGAAGTGTGATCGATTTAATCTAGAGTTTTGATCATTTAAGAATTTTGATAAAGTTAAAGAAAACGTTCAAAGACCAAGTGAGTGAGTTAGATTGTGGAACATTTAACACCTTTTTCAAGTAAACCCATCCCCATAAATGGCGCTGAGATTGCAACCAATGGTTAATATTTGATGGGTGATTAGAAAAGAGGTGAGTCCAAGGAACTACTCAAATTGATTTTTGCAAATTTGTATTTTAACTTAACAAAGTTTCTTAAATGTCCAAAAATCAAACTTTACCTAGATTGCATGTGGAAAAGAGATTTGTTTTGTTCAATTTTTAGAAGCTCCAAATAAAGTGTTTGATATTGCAATGGTTAATTGATCCTTGGCATTCAAGATTGGATTTGTTGTTTTAATCATGCATTCAAGGAAAATTTGATTTTAACCCATGGCATTCAAGAGTGTGTTTTTTAGCAACATTCATTCAATAGAAAATGTGTTTAACCATTCAGGTTCATTCCATGAAAAACCTAAAAAACATGATTAGTCACCCAAAAAGTTGCTCCAACCTGCAATAAGACAAAAAGAAATTTTTTAGTCACCAAAATCTTCAAAAAGGAAAGCTTAACTATGGGAAAAAAAAAAATAACTTTTTTTGTTGTTTTTCCTATGCGTAAAAATGCTTAAAATGGTCTAAATCCTACGGAACCACTAAAAGTCTTTGCAGAGAGTTTCGAGAAGCAAAATCTTATATAGCTTTTTCATGATGAAAGAAGGTTATGGTAAACCTTGGGTAGCATCTAAAGATAAAATATGTGATCTTGAGTAGTTATTTGATTACATAATGTAATTGACAACTTTTTTGTGTTTGCAAAGTATGCAATTAATGAAAGTTCAAGTTGATGGAATAAATGGAGTACAAACTTGATTTTAACTTTAGTGCAAATTCATCTAAAGTAGAGAGAACTCAAAAGTGACTTGTCAGAGAAATTTAGAAGCAAATTCTATTTTTGGAAAGAGGTATTTTATGATTTTTCTGCAAATTTATTAGGTAAAAATTCTTATTTGATAGAAGCATGGATATGTTAGCAATGCACAATGTTGAGAATAAGCACAAACTTAAGTTGAAGGTTGTTTCCATGAAACCTACTGAAGGAAACCCTAGCTCAGCATTATCCATTACTCTGACCAATGTAGTATATCTAGAAGATGTAGGAATTTATCATAACAATAAATGTGAATGTATTGGGAGTGAATACATGAAAAAAGATATGGAATTAGTTTTCAGTCATGATATGACTATGAAGCCCAAATTTGAACACTTGAAGGAACTAGACTTGTTTAAGTATCATTTCCATAGAGAATTGGACACAAATTAATGGACATAGATCATATTAAGCAGGATACATGATGGGACATTATAGATGCAAGATAGTGTAGTTGACATTTATGCTAACCTTATCGATGAGGTAACTGGTCTTAGTAAATAAGGTAGTGTACCTATTGGTGCAAAATGGTCAAGAAGAAAGTTGAGAGTTATACCAAAGTAGTATATAATCGAAAGGCTATGGTGATCAACACCATTAAGCAAGATGACGTAAGATTCCTAGGTAGAATTATTGTTTACTCATGTACAAGCTCAAAGATAGATGAATTATCAACTAGATTGATCTATCCAGCCTACAAGATATGTGTAGAGAAGGAACAAGTAAATCTTAGTAAAATTTTGAGAATGCAATTACTTGAGAACTTAGATAAGATCAAGAGGACTAAGAATTGTGTGTTTAGATTTCAGTCATTGATCAATCACATATTCTTTCATGTACTTAAAAGATTTCCATATTTATCAGTCACAAAGATAATGAGAAATGATAGATGTATGATGGAGAAGATCACAAAAGTATGCAGAAGGCATCCTGTAGATAAGATATTGGATAGTGGTAACTTGATAATGAGGACATTTCAGAATGAAATGAGACAAAGATTCAAATTTTCACCTACAATTGTATATGAATTTAAAGATAAAATTTGTGTTCTGGTTGATATAGATTTTACTTATATACAAGTAGTAGAACCTCAGGAAACATTTCTTTATCCCTTGGGTTATGAATTAAATGATGATATAGCAGTCAGTTATATTGATTTATTGTTGAATTCAAAGAAAGATAAAGGACAATACTAATTTGGAACCTACGATGAGATTTCCCAGTCAACTCATTAGGAAACCTTGGAGAAGGCTTCTCACAAGTGTATACACTAATCTAATGTGCTAGAAATACTAATCTAATGAAAGCATTTACACATTAAACTAACATAACATATAAGAGAGACAAAGAGAAGACAAACTCAAATGAGAATGTGAGCCATGGATAGGCTCTCTAAATGAGATTTGTTCTCTTGTTTTTGAGATATGTCTATGTGTAGATTGGGGATGTATGCTCAAATGCTCAAAGTTGCTTCAATGGTGGAGATGGATAATAGCAAATTGGTAGCTTTGTGAGCTCTCAATTTGGCATTATAAGGGTATGGGTATGGCTTTTGGCTCTCAAAAGGGCATGGTAACTTTAGCTCAAAGATTGTTGATGAAATGGCTTGGGATGGGATTCAATTTATAGGCCAAGGGGTAGAGGCATGGAGGGCTTAGATGCAAGGATGGATGAAGGCTTAAGGAGGGCTAGGATGCACTCAAAGGAGAGCACATGGATTGTGCTTGTTTAGCACCAATGGGAAGGTGACACTTGTCACAAGGAGGATGAGTGTGAGAGGGTAGGGTAAGGGGTTGGTTAAAGGCATGATGAGTGGGGTTGAGTATGTAAGAGGGATGTAAGAGGAATGAGTGTGGAAGAGGGAAGAGTGTGGAAGATGGATGTAAGAGTCATGAGTGGGTTTGTAAGAGTCTTTTATGGTTTGTAAGAGCACTCATGACTTGGTGGTTGGGATTTTTGAGGGGAGACTTTGGTTTGGATTAGGAAAGTCTTAAACTTGTTTAAGGAATGTGACAACATTAGGGGGTGGATTAGGCTTGAGTTTAGGATTAGATTAGGAATGTTAGAGATGTGCAAGTGGATGGCAGTAATGAGGGTGGGTGAGTTAGTGTCTAATCTTGGTTAGTATGGGTGGATGGGGTGGATTAGGCTAAATGGAGGATTAGAGATAGGTTAGGGGTTTTTTAATTTGAGGATTTCATTTATCAAATAGATTTATTTAATAAATGGGGATTTTTGGAATTAGATAGAGAAATGGATTTAATTGATAAATAATAGATTATTTGATTTATCAATTAGGACTATAGATGATTAATTAAATTACTCAACTACGGATGGCAAAGGATTAATTAAATAAGAATTTAATTAATGATGCCTTTAGAGATGGCTAAATTAGATTATCAAAGCAGTGTAATCAAATTTAGGTGTCTACAACAAGAAGATAGAGTCTATTATGAAGAAAGATTTATCAGAGGCTGGTATGACTGAGAGTGAGTCTGAGGTAGTCAGACAAACCATGAAACAAGGCATACTAAATGTGCAACCTTTTCCAGTATCTATTATAGGGACATCATCAGAATAGAGCATTTCATGTGTAGCAGTGCCTGATGTGCAACCTAGTGAGATGAAGAGAAAATCTGAGAGATTAGTGGAAGCAGTGACCACAAAGACAAAAAAGGTCAAGCAACAAGCCACCGAACTAGGTAAAAGGCAAAAGACATTGTTTACAATTGCCAAATCTAGTGATGAAGAAGAAGAACAAGAACAAGAAGTCAAGCAAGTAGAGAAAGTAACAAAGAAATCAATAGGAACAACTCGACAACCTTGGAAGTTGAAGATAAAAAAGATTAACTCATCTATTGCTATTGAAGGTAACTTTGTTCGAATGAAAAAAAATTATGACTTCTATAACAACTTTAAGAAAGATCATATTGATATCTCTACTATGAGATACATTATAGAAAATAATCTGAAATTGAAGGATATTTAGGGCATAGTAAACCAAAAAGTCTTTGATGGACTTATTGAGAAGAAGGCACCTACAAGAGAGGAAGATCTTCAAAAGTTTATGCTAAGAACTATTTGCAAGACTGATGATGAAGAAGAGATTATTGATTAATCTAGCACCTTATTTAAAAAATAAAATGAGAACATTTTTGTTTATGGTGAGTGAGAAAGATAAGTTGAGAAGTGAGACTGCAACAACAATAAGTCAGATGTTGACAGAATATAAGGCAACATCTTCACCAGCACCCAGAACCTCAGAAGTGTTAGTGAGAAGTGACACTATGAAGATAGATTAGACCAATGTTACTATTAACATTGATGATACTAATCCATTTGAAGGTTCTAAATAGAATGAACCTAATACCGAGGATATTGAAGACAAATTGAGACAAATTGAAGAAGAAAAGAGGTTATCGAAAGAAGAAAAGAAGAAAGTAGAAGAGGCCAAGAAAAAATTGCTTGAGGATGATAACAAAAGAAAGGAAGAGGAAGAAAAGAAAATAATAGTAGAAGAATAAATAAGAAAGAAAACAAAGCAAGACAAGAAGAAGAGATTGGAAGAGGAAGAGAAGAGAGAAAATGAAAGAAAAGGAAAAGAAAACAAAGAAGAAGAGAGAAAAGTAAAAGAGGTAGCCAAGAAGCAAAGGGAGGATGACACTAAACCTTCTAGTTCATCTATTCTACTTCCACTTGCTAGCTTAGCAACTGATGATGATGATCAAATTAATTTGATCTCATCCTTATCAAAGCTTATTCAAAAGAATAGAATAGTGAAGAGCCTACAGAAAACCTTGATGGAGTTTACTGATAGACTACGTAGTACTTTGGTAGTGCAACACACAAAAGAAGATCCATAATAGAGGGAACAAGTAATGTTGAAATCATTTGATGAAGAATTTACTAAATTGTTGAATGTTGCAGAAGCAAAGGCATAGATTTCACATGATGCAAAATATTAAGAATGATTTGATAAATCTTCATACTTGTATCAAGGAACTTTAGAAATGTCAACAAGATGGGAAGATATCGTACATTAAGTGTACTTTATCATATAAA
The DNA here is from genome assembly GCA_028749045.1 of Cupressus sempervirens. NCBI lineage: Eukaryota > Viridiplantae > Streptophyta > Pinopsida > Cupressales > Cupressaceae > Cupressus > Cupressus sempervirens. The sequence goes on from CM053793.1 coordinate 639,512,274, forward strand.
CTGACTAAAGACATTGATAGTTAGATATGAGGAAAGATGAGTGAGCTTGAGGTTTTATCTAACCAGTTACAACATCCATCTTGTAAGATTGATGATTTTGAAGGACAAGTGTAGCCAATATTCAAAATGATATTAGGAAACTAGAACTTTGGAAGGAATAGATTTTGAAGAGGATATCAGATTTTAGAGAGTCTATTTCTCTAAAAGTATCTTTTGTTGAGAAATAGTTGGAGGAATGTGTCAAGGCTAAGGACACCTATCCTAACTTTTTGTATTCAAACCTTAATGCAATTGAGATTGCATCATATGCTTTATGTGAAATTCTCACCTCAGCTAAATCCACCAAGGAGACATGGACTAGAGGTATGAATAGTCTGAAAGCAAATTTTTATGATTGCACGAAGATCCTACTAGCTTAAGGAAGGACAACATTTTTTGACAGTTTTTGACATTTTGACCTTTGTCATTAATGTCAAAGGGGAAGAAGTACACATAAAAATTATTAAAGGGAGAAGTAAATTGAGAAATATTGTAAAGTATATTGTAAGGGGGAGCATATCTAAAGATGGAAAAATTGTAATAGATGTAATGTTACTGTATTATTTGTTTTGTTTTGTTAAGTTTTGTTACTTAACCAATTTTCCCTATTTTGTTGCCATCAATGCCAAAGAGGGAGATTGTTGACAATTGGCCAATGAGAATATGTAATTTTTGTCATTTATGGCAACACATGATGTACATGCTTACTAAAAATCTCAAAAATAAAGATACATAGCTTTTGGTAATCAGAAAATTGTCTAAGTATGGAATTTGGTATACAACAATGTATTGTTTTGTTTATAACTTGTTGCTGACATCATATTATGACTAGAAAATTTAGATGGAGATTGTATAAATGTTCATGATGATGTGTATAACCTCAAAAGTTAGTACAAACTACATGGAACAAAGATATTTGTGTTTTGATGAAACAAGATAGCAGAATTGAAGGAAATTATTATTTTGTTTACAAAATAATTACTTGTCCAATTAGGGCCAACATCCTAGATATTAAATCTAAGTTGAAAAGTATATTTTGGTCTTAGCCAACCTAGCAGCAATTTGTGTAAAGGCATGGTATTTATGCAAAGAACATCTTGCAAAATTCAAGTGTGTAATTGTGCTATCTTGAAGAAGGAATGTTGAGCAATTGTATGCAAACTTTTGTGAACGTGGTATATGAAAAGTTTGTGAAGCTATTTCAAGATCCAAGATCAAACTGAGAAAGTTTCTATATTCCAAAATTCTGATTAAGTTTTTAGGTAGTGAGCTCTTCTTGTAATTGGAAGTGCATGTTTGGGAAGTGGGCTCATCTTGCATTTACTGTACTACAAATCGTAATAGGGCTTGAATCTCCTAATAGGGACTCCTTATACTGAATTTTCTCATTGAATTTTAACATGGTCTATCCTTTAATAAGGAATTTATATATTTGTATATTATCTAGTGGGTATCATCCCCACCAGGGTTTTCCCTTGGCCAAGGTTTTCCTAGTTAACAAAATATGGTGTTATGAGTTATCTTTGTGCATGGTCATTGTTATTGGTCAACATTAGTTTAATACTTGGCTATGTATGGTTTAAAGTAAGAAATAATATTCAGTTGGTGACTAAAGTTTTTAGATTATTGATTCACCTCCCCTCTCAGTAATCCCTATTTCTAACAACTTGACCTCTCCTAGATCTAGAGACTACAATGTGAAGTTAGCTATAGTTAGATCTTCAATTCTACCATCTTTAGTGGGTTTGGAAATCTCTATAGTCAGGTGCCATGTGTATGGATCTTAGTCGAGGATAGACAAAGTCTTTTGATTCTCCACTTTGCTCAATGTCGATCTAGAGTGGATGGCTAGAGACAAAGTCTCTTTTTTTGGAGCCCCATCTTCTATCCTCTTCCTCTTCCTCTCTAAAATATTGTCAAACCATGACTTGATGCCAATTATCTTCAATGTAATCCCTAGTGTATCCACACTAAGCATTTTTCTCTTGATAGGAGTCAATGTTAGGAATAAGGTGTCTCAACCTTGCATGATTCATATTCTTATTATTTGTTTTGTAAAATGTATTTCTTGCAAATAATGTTGATGTGTCGGCATCTAGAATTGTGTATAAGGAGATCATCACTAAAACGGTTATGATGGATTCCTATGACATGTAAGAGCTATGTCAGGAAGATTCAATGACAAGTGAAGACATGTGGAAACTAATAAATTTGAGTACTATACACTCTACCCCAATAGTGGGGTTCAAAATTTTTTTTGGGGTTCCTATTTTCTCAGAGAATGGTAAAACCCTAATATGGTTACCTTTGGGAGTAGCCCTAAAAGTGAAGAGCATGTTATAAGAATTTTTAGGGTTGCAAAGAGGTGGGATGCGAGAAAGTGTATTGTTGGTACTATGAGTTGCTACTGGAGTCTTCTGTTGTCGCTGTTGAACTTGCATTGCAAGTGTATTGTAACCTTGTGTTGAAGATAATACATTATGCAGGTTTTGGAGGGGTGGGGTTGTTTTACCGAAATGTTTTTCCCCATCAAAAAATCTTTGTGTTATGTGTTTCTTTCTCTGTCTATTTTTTTTATGCTTGGTTGGCTATAATATTGTTGTTTACATGATATTGAATCTGTAAGTGTAAAAGATTTTAATAGGATTTGCACCATACTTCTCTTAAGAGATTAGTGTAGGAAGTTGTTTCTGCACTTGAGTTTCCTTACAAGTGGTATCAAAGCGTGATCAAGTTTTGATCCTAGTTATTGGGTAGATTTTTTGAGCTAATCTCAAGTTGAGTGGGATTCTTGTGCAGAGCATCCTGAATCTTATTTGCAGATTGAGATGGCAAGTTCATCATATGGAAGAATGGAGGTGGAGAAATTTAATGGCATTAATTTTGAGTTGTGAAAACTCAAGATGGAACACATGTTGGAGGATTGTGATCTATGGGAAGCAACTTCAAGCGCTACAAGACTAGCAACTGTAGCTCAAGCAGATTGGGATATAAAAGACCGTAAAGCTAAGGGTCTCATAAGACTCTGTTTTAACTGATGTAGTTCTTCTGAATGTTCTAGATGAGAAAACCACATATAGTTTGTTAGAAAGACTTAGGGCTGTGTATCAAGTCAAATATTTGGTGAACGAGTTGTTCCTAAGAAATAATTTTTACTCTCTGCGAATGGAGGAAGGTGGATCCTTAACAGATCATTTAAATGCATTTAATCTGCTGGTTGCACAGTTGACATCAGCTGGTGTCAAGTTAGAGGAGGAGGATCGTTGCTACACACATTTGTGTTCTTTATCGGATTCATGGGACCATCTTGTGATGGCTCTCAAAAGCACGTTAGTCACTTTCAAAATGTATGATGTGGTGTCTTTGTTTCTATCAGAGGAGATGTAGATAAAGGCTTTCGTTTCAAAAAAATAAGCCCTTGCTATTTGTGGGAGATCCATGAAAAGAGGGAAGAAAAATGACAATAAGTCTGACAATAAGGGTAGATCCAAATCCCGTGGGAAGTCAAAGACTTCCAATAAGTCCAAGGAAAAATGTTGGAACTGTGATAAACCTAGGCACTTTCGTAAAGATTGCAAAGAGCCGAAGAAGAAGAAGAAAGGTTTAGATTCAGCTTTGGAAAGATCTCAAGAAGATGGCAATACATTCATTGTAGCTTTGGTGACCGATGCATCTGATGATGTGTGGTTGGTTGACTCGGGTGCATCTTTTCACATGACCTCTCATCAAAACTGGTTCTCAAAATATGAAGAGTTTGATGGTGGAAAGGTGTACTTGGGTGATGATTCTCACCTAAAGATAGTTGGATGCGGAAGGGTCACTATCAAATTTCCTGATGGATTAGTAAAGGGAATAAATGGAGTTATGCACATTCTAGGTTTGGCACGAAACCTATTATCTGTAAGTATGCTGAATGATGTAGGTGTGCAAGTTCTTTTTTTGAAAGAAGGATGCAAGATGATGAGAGGATCAATAGTGCTTGCAAGGGGTACTAGGAGAGGTACCTTATTTTAGCTAGATGCATGTATTCTTCTATGTAATAGTTCTTCATCCTCACCATCTGAATGAGCAGTGAAGAATTCTGTGGTTATTGGTTCCGATGGCAATGCAAACACTTTGGAAGGAAAGCTTCTTGCAAAAAAGACAATGTTGTGGCATATGAAATTTGGTCACATTGGTGAAAAGGGTCTCAGAACCCTGAAAAATAAAAATCTCATTGAGGGGTTAAATGATTGCAATCTTGAGTTCAACTTCTGTGAACATTGTATCTATGGTAAACAAAATCATGTTCAATTTTACTCTAGTTCTCACCAATCTTCTGATGTTTTGGATCTTATTCATTCTGATGTATTTGGTCCTGTAAAAGTTCCTTCAATCTCCAAGTCTGTATTTTTTGTATCTTTCATAGATGATTATAGTAGAAGGACATGGATTTATTTCCTTAAAAGTAAGACACAAGTCTTTATTCAATTCAAAGAATTTAAAGCCCTTGTAGAGAATCAGACTAGTAAGAAGATTAAGTGTGTGAGAACTGACAATGGTGGTGAGTTTTTTTCAGTAGAGTTTAAACAATTCTATAAAGAACAAGGTATCGAGAGGCATAAGACAACTCCTTATACCCCATAGAAAAATGGAGTTGCAAAAAGAATGAATAGGACATTGATGGAGAAGGCTAGGAGTATGCTTAGTGGAGCTAGTTTAGAACAAAGGTTCTAGGCCAAAGCTGTGACCACTGCTTGCTATCTGGTTAATAGATCTCCTACATCAGCCCTTGTTGGTAAGATACCCATGGAGGTTTGGTCTGGTAAGAAGCCTTCAATTAGACATCTTCATGTTTTTGGTTGTGAAGCTTGTGCACATGTTCTAAAGGAGAAAAGATCTAAGTTGGAAAACAAAGTTGTTAAATGTATTTTCATCGGATATAGTGCTAGTGTGAAAGGATACAAGCTTTGGGATCCTATGACTAGTAAGGTGTTGTATAGTAGAAATGTTATTTTTAGAGAGCTAACATCTTCTCCTATTGTGCTACAACTAGATGAAAAAGAAAAGGAAAAAGATGTTGTTTAGTTGCCTCCTACCCCTAAGAAGACTAAACAGAGAGACCATGTTGGGTCTAATGATGAGGAGAGCTCTAGCAACTCTGATAGTTTAGAAGAAGAGGAAGAAAAACCTCAACCACAACCCTTGAGGAGATCCATGAGAGAAAGAAAGCAACCAGAAAGGTTTGGTAATTCTATGTTAGATTCCAGTTATGCTTTTGCTTTGATTACTAACACTGATGAGGTTAGATCTGTAAAAGAGGCTTTGGGCATTGAAGATGTAGGTTCCTGGATTGAGGCTATGGATGATGAGATGGCTTCATTAGAGAAAAACAAAACATGGGACCTTGTACCTTTTCCTAAAGGGAGAAAATCTATTGGCTGTAAATGGGTGTTCAAGAAGAAATTCTATGCAGATGGCAGTGTTGAAAGGTACAAAGCTAGATTGGTTGCAAAGGGGTATTCACAGGTAGAGGGAATATATTATGGTGAAAAATTCTCTCCTGTTGCAAAGTTGACATCCATTAGATTTCTATTATCTCTTGCTGCATCATATGATTTAGAGATAGAATAGATGGATGTGAAGATAGCTTTCCTTCATGGTGATTTCGAGGAAGAGATTTATATGTCACAACCTAAGCACTACATTGTTAAAGGTAAAGAATCCTTTGTTTGCAGATTAAAGAAATCTCTAGATGCTTTGAAGCAATCTCCTAGGATATGGTACCTTAAGTTTGATGCCTTTGTGTTGTCAATTGGATTTGTAAGATCAAAATCGGATCATTGTGTTTATTTCAGAGTTGAAAATGATCATCTTCTTATTGTTGCATTATATGTTGATGATATGTTGCTATTTGGGAAGGGTAAGGGTATGATTTTTTATTTTAAATCTCAGTTGTCAGCACAATTTGAGATGAAAGATCTTGCGGTAGCTAGGTACATCTTGGGTATGGAAATCAGTAGAGACAAGTCTAACAGAAAACTTTGGTTGAGTCAGAGTAAGTATGTGAAGTCTGTGTTGGACAAGTTCAGCATGGCAGATTATAGACCACTATGTGTTCCTATTTCTATGGGAACAAAGTTATCTGTAGATGATTGTCCAAAATCTCCTAGTGAGATGGAGGACATGAGTAGAGTACCTTATGCTAGTACAATTGGTAGTCTTATGTATGCTATGGTATGAAGGGGAATATCTATGGATGCTAATGTTGGAGATGGAATGAAATCAGTAATGTGCGTGGTAGGTGTAATGTCTTGATCTTGATTAGGAGGGAAATTAGAAGATTGACTAGGAGGAATGGATGAATCTTGAGGGATAATGGAATGATGGGATGGAGAAGTGCTCAGATCTAGAGGAGAAACATCATGCTTTGAAGGAAAGTCGTGAGATGGAACTGTAGGTGTTGCTTTAGGTGATTGGCTCACATTATGCTGGATTTTCAATCTAGCCAAAAGTGTTGTGAAATACCCCTGATGAGGTGGGGATGACATTGTTGGAGGCTTAGGAGATGATGTTGTTGGAGGATTAGGGGATGATGTAATTATAGGATTAGAATTTTGTGGAGGTGGAATTATGGATAAAGGATTTGGATTAGGTTCATAGTAAGCGGGATTACATGGAGGATTAGGATTGAATGGAACATGAGAACTAATGCCTTTGAGATATGAGAGACAATTCTTCATTTCCTTCATTTTCTTGGTAAGGGTATGTACATCTGAGGCATTGTGTGGGCCATGAATGGAATTGTATGGAGGGATATGAGAGCTAGAAAATGAAGGACACATAGCAAAGAAAATGACCTTTTCCTGCGGACTTATTTTGTCCAAGAGTGTGTTCTTTAGTTCCTCAATTTCTATGGCGAGGTCATTTATGATGAAGGAATTATATTGGCTATGGATGGAATTGTCTACAGATGAAGGATAAGGAGATGGATTTCCCTTGTCAAAGGTAGGAGAATGGCGAACATGAGATAGATTAGAATTGAAATGTTGAGAAGAAATTTGATATGGAGGAAGTACGAGACCATGTTGTCATGTAATATTATCAATTATTGAAAGAAGCGGATTTGAATCCATGGATGTAAGATGAAAAGTGATGAAAAGATTTGAAGAGGAAATATGAAGTTGGAATTAGGAACTTTGTGCTGATTGGACTTTGATTTGATTTGAATTGAAATTGATTGCACTTGATATGATTTAATTTGATTGAATTTGAATTGATTTGATATTGATTTAGTTTGGATTTGGATTGGATGAGGGTTCGATTTGATTTGATAAGAACCCTATGATAGTGCAAACAAAGTGAATGTTTGATTTGAATGAAAGTCCAATGATAAGACAATGCTCCTATATCCGAAGTAGAATATGTGATGTCAGATTGAAATAGAAGAAGACGTGAATGAAGTTTTTGAAAGATTGATTATGACTTGGATGACTGAATTTGACAAGGACTTGGATTAGAATAATGGTGATTTGAAGAATCAAATTAAGAATGCATGATGAGCTTGACTAAGGAAATTGAATATGAATAATGATGAATCATGACTAGGATGAAGATTAGGAATGTGATTGAATGACCAAGAAATGATTTAGATAAATAAAGGAGATGAAGATGTCAAGTAACGTTTTAAATGATGAAGGTAAGATATGTAAGAGGGAACGATGTCTTGGATGGAAGGAATATGTGACGTGAAATGATTTGGGAATGATGATTAAGAAGAGGTGTTTTTTTGTGTTTTTGAATTTTTTTTTTATTTTTTTTGGATTTTTGAACTTTTTGATTTTATTTTTTTTTGTTTGAATTTTTAGATTTAAGATGCAAAAGGAAACAATGAAATATGTACAATACCAATGTGCTTCAAACATGCCAAACACATAAACAGTCCTATAAGGTTTAACTAGGCTGTACAAGGCTCAACTAGGGGGCATCCTTGATATACACAAGGTACGTGAGGCCCGAATCTGTAGATAAAAGGAAATACTGCCACATAGCTAGGGGGAAATGGTAACCCAATCTCCTCCTTCACTTCCCAAAGGTATAAAGTTCTTTGGGGCTTAGCCAAGAGTGACAATATTACGCTTCCAAGAGAGATGTCTTTCGATTCACCTCCCAATTTTTATACTCCACCAGAACGCTAGAGTTGAGGTCGTCCCAAGGGGTGATGAAATCCCCAAGCAGGCCTCCTAATAAAATGAAAAGCAAATCCACTTATTTCTTGTGCACCCAAGGTCGCCCAAAGGCGCGAGAGGATAGAATACGTAAGTGGACTTAGGTTTAAAAGACACTTGTTCATTGCCAAAGAAATTTTAATTTTTCTAATCTAATTAAAGACACACGTGATTAAAATGTATAATGTTCGTTCAATGTTGCAAAAATCAGGCACATGAAAAGAATTTTTTTTTTTTTTTTGAATGTTTTGGCTAAAAATAAAAATGAAAATCTAAATGCACAAAATAAATTTAATTCTAAATAAAAGTAAAGGAAATAAACAAATTTTGAAGGAAAAATAAAAAAGAATTTTTTTTTTTTTAATTTAATTTTTATTATTATTATTATATATATATTTTTTAAAGCAAGCTGGAGGAAGAGGTGAACAATTACAAGCTGAATGTGCCAGTGATTGACATGGAGAAGAGCTCGATGGAGGATGTGGCATTTTAACGTGTTAGCCGCGGGAAGAAGCTGGACGGTTTGCACAACGACGGCCACGGGTGGTTCAGGTGCCGCCGGCAACGGGCAAAAGCAGCGCCGCGGGATCCAACGGAAGGAGGGGGCAGAGCAGCGTGATCGATCGTGAGGGGCACGGAAGTGAGGCCAGCAGCGAAGAGTGTAGAACGCGAGTGGAGCGGCCGGACTGGAAGCGAAATCGAGCGAGGTAGGTCGCAGAACGGGCGGAGTGCAGATGTCGATGCCAGCGGAGGAACTCGGGAGAGCGGCACCGAGGTGGCTCGCGGGCGGCGAGGAGCCGCAGAAGCTCTGCAGCGGCGCTTCTGGTGGCAGTGGCCGACGAGCTGCGCGGAGACGGCAGCTAGGTGGTGCGGCAGTGGCCGAGAAAGAAAGGGAGAAGCCGCTGCGGCGGTGGTAGTGCTGAAAGTAGGGGGAGCCGTCGGCGAAGGCAGCTCGGGCTGGAAAGAGAGGGAGCCACCGCCACTAGCGGCTCTAGCTTTTTTTTTAAAAAAAAAATTTTAATTTTTTTTTATATATTTTTTTAATTTATATTTTTAATAAACAAAACCCTCCTAATTTATATATATATATATATATATTTATTTATTTATTATTATTATTTTTTTAATTGTTATCTCCCCTCCCCATATGCAAGAAAATAACCCGCTATCTTACTTTTTTTTTTTTTTTTAATAACCTAAATAGCATAAAGAAAATTGAAGAAAACCTACCCCAAGCCCCTATACATTTTTTTTTTTTTAAAACAAAGAAGAGCAAAATATAGGGTACTCACCTCATGCGCTCCAAAGATGGTGACAAACCTCGTGGCTTGATTAGATGCTCCTTACGCAAGTTATTCTCCAACCATGAGCCTCCAACCTTAGCTTGAACAAATTTGAACCCACGAAGTGGGTCCCACTGGGCGTGCCAAAATGGGTTGCATAAAATTGTAACCAAGATTATGCAAACCTCAAACTATGAACATACCAATGGAGAAAATGTTCAGCATGCTCTTAGGAACACAATAATGGATGAATCTCTTGGATGTATGAATGCAAATGGAATAATGAAATATGTACCTAGACTAGATGATGTGAGAAATAAAAATGACAGAACGATGATGCAATGATAAGAAATTCTAATGGACTTCTAATGATTCCTAACTCAGCCAGTATCAGGCCATTCTTCTCGTACTTCTCGTAATGTATGTATCAAATGCTTGAGACAAGATGTCTATTTAAAGGGGATGGAGGAAGCATCTAGAATGTGTATAGAAACCACTTAAGAGATAAGGATAAGAATTGACAACTAAGCACAGGAGATAAGGATAAGAATTGACAACTAAGCACCTTATCTCACATTCTAGATAGATGGATAAGACTGATGAGATGACATGTGTGTGTAGAAGATTCCTATGGTGTAGACAACATGTGCTTAAAAGATGTGATGACAACTCATATGAATGCATGCACTTCTAGGCAGTTTGAATAAAGATTAAATTAAATAAAATTTAATTTAATCAAGGTCTAGAAGAATTAATGGAAAATGGAGGATTTTAAATAAATAAAACTTATTTAAAAAAGAATACGTGGAGAATCATGTGTTAATTTAAATTAACAAATTAGAGCTAGGAGTATTTAAATTAAATTTAAATACTTAGACAAAAATGAACTTATTTAATTAAAATAATTTAATTAAATAAGTAGAGGAATGCGACTAGTACTAATTAGATTAATATAGTCATTCAAGACAATTTAGAGTGTATACAGTGGGCACTGAGAAGTTCAGATGGTGTTTGGAGTCTATGGGCCTTTTGGCCGATAGCAGTTAGTTCTTGTTATGTTCCTATTGCTCTTACAAGGTGTTTGACAAGTGGGAGAATGTTAGGAATAAGGTGTCTCAACCTTGGATAATTCCTATTCTTATTATTTGTTTTGTAAAATGTATTTTTTGCAAATAATGTTGATGTGTCGGCATCTTGAATTGTGTATAAGGAGATCATCACTAAAATGGTTATGACAGATTCCTATGACATGTAAGAGCTATGTCAGGAAGATTCAATGATAGGTGAAGACATGTGGCAACTAATAAATTTGAGTACTGTACACTCTACCCCAATAGTGGTACACTCTAAATCCAAATACGATTACCTTTGGGAGTAGTCCTAAAAGTGAAGCACATGTTATAAGCATTTTTAGGGTTTCGAAGAGGTGGGATGCGAGAAAGTGTATTGTTGGTACTGTGAGTTGCTATTGGAGTCTTTTTTTGTCGCTATTGAACTTGCATTGCAAGTGTATTGTAAACCTGTGTTGAAGATAATACATTATGCAGGTTTTGGAGGGGTGGGGTTGTTTTACTGAAAGGTTTTTCCCCACTGGAAAATCTTTTTGTTATGTGTTTCTTTCTCTATCTATTTTCTTTATGCTTGGTTGGCTGTAATATTGTTGTTTACATGATATTGAATCTATAAGTGTAAAAGCTTTTAATAGGATTTGCACCATACTTCTCTTAAGAGATTAGTGTAGGAAGTTGTTTCCGCACCTGAGTTTCCTTACAGTCAAGGCCTCTGATGATGAGGAGAAAGGATTTCTCGGAGTAGAGCAAATGAATTTTGGAACTTTAGGCACCTTTTTTGCTTCAGATGTTTTCTTTATAGCTTCTTCCAACTCTGTGGATTCACTTTCATTGCTCTTGCCATCTCCAAGATCAACCACTTGTATTTGGGGGCTACTTGGTAAGAATAATTATGCACTTATAGGTGGGATTGGACTACTAAGGGATGGAAGAGCCACTATGACTACAATGTATTTTAGTTCTTTTGCTTTCTTCTTCTTGGCTTCTACCTATGTCTTGATCACTAGTACTAAACCATACTGACAAGTTTTATCTAGTGGGATGTTCTTGTCAAGAGGCTGATCACCTCCTCCAGCTAGTTGAGTAGGTCCTTGAGTGAGAGGCAAAATTGTGCCTAAGGTACTGCTATGGGAAGATGAAGTAGCTGCTGCATTTGGGGAGGGTTGAATGGATGCACCTTTGCTTCTACTTCATTGTGTCGTGGTCTACTTGACCCACTTCTTGATCCTCTTGTAAATTCTTGCTATCACCACATCCAGATCTTCTATGACATCTTCAAATAGTTTAGAGCTTATAGGAGTATTCCCTAACTTTGTCAAATAAGTAGTGCTATATATATTTTGACCATCATCCTCAACTCCATCCACGTCTATATTTACCTTATATAGCTTAACTTGATCTATTGTCACTCTTGTGAAAGCATGATCAAGACTTACAAATTAATCTTTGTAATCAACCTAGTAGTCTTCAATGGTGTTGACATGCTTTATGGCACTCCCAATCTGCAAAACATCCTTAGCATATCCATTGGGGTCAAACATAGGTCTCAAGACCTTGTACATATCTAGCTTGTACTTTTTCTAAAAAACCTTCATCGTATTCTTGGCATCAAACTAGGTGTCACAACTAAAAGTTCCAACCTTCATAGGGAATTCATATCCTTTCTTTTTTGGACTTCCACTCAAGATATTCACCTACAAAACTTGTCGAATGATCTCTACCAAGACTATCATATCATCTAGATATCTTGGTACCTTTAGAGGAAATCCATCAAAAGTTACAAGACATAGGTAAGAAAAAGATGAGAACTGAATAAAATAACAACCAAATTGGTTGATGGTGGCCATGGCCTTGGGGGAGAATCTCCTTTTTGGACACCCTTGTAGTTCCTTGCGAATTCTCATTGTAAATGCACCATAAACTTTTACATAATTTTTATAACTATTATGATGTTGAAGACATGGATAAAATTCATAAGACTTGACATCATTAGGGAAGTCATCTAGGCATGGAAGATCAGCCATAATTAAAAATATGCCAGCATATAAATCAGGAATGAAGATATATAAAATGAAGTGTAAAACTTGGCCACTTGGAGAGCACTGGGTAGAATCTCACTTAGCTCTTGTGCCTAATCAATATACTATGTATCTAAGCATATAAATTGAACCAAAAATAAGTATTGTTCAACAAAATTTAGGGCTTCTACTTCACCTCTCAATCTGTGCAAGAGAACTAAAATGTCAATTATCTCTAGTTTGAGATTGGTTCCAAACTCTTAGGGACTTTGATCTTATCACTCTGTGGCTTCTAGAACCATGTTTGCATGATCTCCCTCCTCCAAATCATCTTCTTTGCTAAGAATTCTAAAACGGCCCCACTAATAGTTAGGTTAGAAAACTCCTCCCATTCTAACACATGAAGGCAATTCACAATTGTTTTTCTATCAATTGAAATCAATACACTATCATCAGACAAAACTATCTACTTGGTTTCTAGATTGTTATAGTGAATACATTCATAAATGAGTTTTGGGGCTTGAACTACAACCGAAAAACCAACAGCTTCAACCAAACCATATCCTTGAGCCTTCTTAGTGATAGGATGAATGTGTCTAGATTTTACCCTCCTTTGGAAGTTTTCCATATCATAGAAATGGAGGGACATGTCTGTGAAATTCTGCAGTTGATACTTGATCCTAGTCAAACCATCAAAACCTGCAAACTTAGTGGCCATAGCTTATGAATGAGATTTTGAATTAAAAAATGAATAAGACAACAGACACTACAAGCACTATCTTTTGAAAGCTACGCGTACTAATAAAATGAGAAATCAAGGAAAAAAGGTAACTCATTCAACTACTTGTGATTTTTTATACAAGGACCTTGATTCATATGTTATACTTTAGAATTTGCTCCACATGAGTGAAATTTAAAGAAATAACTATTAAAGAGTAAATACAAAGGCTCAACGAACATTTAAAAGTCTTTTCACTATTCTGTTGGATATAATGGTAACTTTCCATTAACACGTTATTTACTTTTACATTTTCCTTTTAGTTTCAGAAAGTTGCCCCTGGGATACTCCATTGATGAAAATTTACAAAGTGACACACTGACCATGTCTTCCTTCTGCAATGGTTCATTCCATTCCAATATCATCTTGACATATTCTAAATCTAGTACAGGGGCCAAATTTTACCTATTGACTTGATTCCTCTACATAGTCAAAAAATTGCCTGCATGGGTTGGAAACCCCCCTGAAGAGGAGGTAATTTCCATTTTTCTATCTACACTTCCTTATTCATTGAATCTTTGAAAACTAAATTTCTAATTGTTAAAGATGTTTAGTTAAGGAGCATGGATCCACTTGGATGTCACTTAACATTTTGCATTTCACTTTTATCTATTTTGTGGAAAATCATCTTCATGGGTTGGAAGCCTGCCAAAGAGAAGAGAAAATGAGGTTTTCTACCAAGGCTTAATATTTGGGAAATAACGAATCCAAATTATGTTTAGAAGTTTGATCCCAAGTTCAAAAATCAATTTTCCTTAAAATTTGCACCCTTTGGATCTTTTTAAGCTAAATAAATCTCCAAGTGAGTCCTCATGAAAAATCACCTTCATGGGTTGAAAACCTACCATGGAGAAGGCAACATGTGATTTTCTGCCAATTCTTATTTTATCAACCATTGATAAGTTGCGAGCTAATGTTGTGAAGACATGTGAATTTTAGAGAGCTTTCAAGAGCATGTGAACAAAACTAGTGAGCATGCTTCATCTGCAACGAGTGAAAATTGATCTCTATAGGATTGGGTACTAAACTTACCCAAGAAATTACAAGATAAAAATAAAAACCCACCTAGCTATGGAGAAGGAGAAGGCATATTGGGAAAATCCAATAAATACCACCTAGCCTTTAGGAATCTAGACCTAGACTCAAACATTTCCAAGAACAAGACTGACTTCATCTAAACACACAGAACTCACTTTTGCCAATAGGTTAGAAATCAAAAGTGAGGCAACATATACATATTTTTCAAAAAAAACTCACATTTTCTATCTTTTTGGAAGCTTCAAACAAAGAGTTTGTGAAATTCTTAAACAATCTATATTTAATAAAAATAAAAATATAAAGTTATGATAAACACAATATATACTAAAAGTATAGTTATTAGAAAGCTTGCTCAAAGCACCTTCTATTTTTTGTTTCAAAATATGGTCATATTTAACCATTGTTCAAGCCCTCTAAAGTACATAATTTGTTGGATCCCAACCAGCGGGTGGGGGGGCTAGGGGGTGAATTAGTACACACTTTTCCACCACTTATAACAACAATTTTTTTCACAAACCTTGTTACTAGTCCTTTAACAAGTAAAACAATAGTGAATGCAATGTATTAAAACCATATATAGATCACTCATAAAAGAATACATCAATGACAAATATTTTTATGTGGAAAGCCCCAATATGAGAATAAAAATCACAGTGGGAGTAATATACCCACTACCCTTTCCTTGCAAGTGTAGTGCCTACCCCTAGTTTACTTTTCATGTTATATTGTTGAATTCTTTTAGGCCATCCTTTATGGTTGTGTTATGATTTAGTGGTACTTGGTTACCTAATTTGATTGATGTTATTTCATACTTATTTATTTGATGATATACTTGATACTCACATGGTTATTTTGTGTGTTCATGGTTATTCTTTTGACGATGATGCTTTGTATGTTTCATGTAGTGATTTCAGTGATTTCATGACGATAGTTAGATGGATGATGTATATATAATTTTTATGATAACTTACCCCATACTTGCATGTGTATGGTGTACATGTATGTTTTACTTTATATTTGATGTTTCTAATGTGGTTTAGGGAAGGACTTGTAGTCACTTGCTAGTAAAGATCTGGACGATGTACCACTCCCTGTCATTGCCTATTTAGTTTGGATTTATATGCATATGTACATGTTCAAATTTTATGTAGATTGCAGGCACTAGGCATCGACTTCCTTGAATTGCCAAGATGAGTGTGCCCTATTGTGGTATCTCAATGGTAATTAAGAGGGGAGATAGTTCTCAAGTCCATATCCTAACCTTGAGCCAATTATCCTAGAATATAGAACAAGTATCTGAGATATGTACCCTTCTGAATTCATCAAGTGACGTGAATTCAAGATTCTCACCCTTGAGTTTGAATTCGTACTTCATTTTTTAGATGTGTTTTCCTATTTCAGTTTGTGGGTCTGCTATGATTTTCAATTTTTATTAAATCAAACAAAGATATATTAAATGATTTAATTTAACAAAATAATAATAAAGAAAAATAAAATTTTAATTATATTTAATTAATTGAGAAAGTAATTAAATAGAGAAAATAAATTTAAAGATTTAATTAAAAGTAGAAATTTGGCATAATTCTATTTATTTAGATTAGTAATAATTAATTTAGAAGTTTTATTTTGAAATGAACTCTAACTATTATTATTAGTTAAATTAATAAATATACTTTCTAATTATGTCTTATTATTTAATAAATGCAAGTAAGAATAATTTAAACAAACTTTATTTTAATTAAAACATAAAAAGTAAGTGCCTTGTGCCTTTGGTGAAATGGTGGGGGTTCTTGCCTATAGGGCCTACAACCAGGGTTCAAGTCTCCACAGGGTCGCTCTCTACTATGGTTCTTAATTTAAAGTTGTTTACTTTGACCCTTGACGAAATAGTGGGGCTTCTTGCCTATAGTGCTTACAACCAAAAGTCAATTAAATTTTGGCATTTCAAGGGAATGTAAAGCCCGAAAGATGGAACCACATCCTCAAACAAGTCGATGGGATGACTCGCATTGCAATTAGTAGAGCCATTGGAGAAGGTTTCTTTGATTATGAGTATATGTGGAGGACCAATAGCAATATAATCGACATTTTTATTGGTTGCATGGCTAAAGTTGGGTTCTCTAAGTGGGCTATGGTAAGGCTTTGCCTAAATTTATTTGAGTCCACTTGGTGTAATGGTATTATTGAAGTAATTGCAAGTTTGGATGAAAATCTCAGAGTGTCTCTTCTTGAGATGTACATGAATCATTCGTCAAGAAGTCTGGTAGTGGCCATTATCTCTAGGAGACCGACCTTAATGATTAGGGACTTGGTAGCTTTCAATGGGGTCTGGCCAAAGATGGAATCTTGCTTCCATTTTCTACTTTGTTGGAGGAAGATCTCAATGGGAAATGATATTAGGTGACTAATTGATCATCTTGGCCTTTTGAATGCCTACATTCACCTGGGAGTGAATTTTGAGAACCTAGACTTGCTGGATTTCTACACCCCCAACATCGAGAAATCCAACAAGGATAGGTCTTCTTTTGAATTCCCCCTCATTTTCACTTAGAGAATCCAAATGACATTTTAGAAGTAATTATGGTTTTCTGGAGAAAATAGAAATGATGTGATCCTCCAGTTCAGTCTCTTTTTGGTCTTTGCCCTGTTGCGATGACATAATTTTTGTTTCTTGTTGATCTTAGAATGTGGTTGTATTTGGTATGTTAATTGATTTTATGATATGATAAATAGCTAGGTCATGGTCAAAATTTCATAGAGTTTTGATTTAGTGGTAATAGTTTAAAAGATGATATATGATCTCTCAAAATATATGATATTTTTTGTTTGGTTCAGTGTAATATGTAAACATATGAGCTATATTAATAGACTCCTTTTTTATTCTTATTAATTATCTCCATTGTTTCATTAATCATGTTATGGCTTCCAAATTTTCTTTTATTTATGTTTTGTTTATTGGTCAGAGATCTATTTCACAAGTACAAAATGATCATGTTAAGGGAATTAGTTCTCTATATATTTAAATTTTGGCTATTGGATTGAGATCTATCTTGTAGTCTCAGAATGACACCTAGTTTTATTCTTTTCACAAATTATAAAACTTATATCTACATATTTAGCTTATAAAGCAGGATATGTATTGTATTTAGTAGGGCTTTCTTCTACTTTGGATGACTTAAGAGTTGATATACAGTTTCATCTTGTCCTGTAGCTTGATGTTTTGAGTATGAAAAGATGGATAGAGGAGGTGATTGTGAGCTTCACTTTGACTTCTAGTATTCCATCTGTTTCCTATATGGAAAGTTTGTTGAGAGGTTTAGATTGATCAATTTTTAGTTGGAAGCTTCTTTTGAGCTAGATGAGATTCAATAGTTGTGTCTTAGTCACTTTAAATACTATTTTTAGATCTTAAGTATTTCTTCTGATTTTTATATGAGGCAAAATAGGACAATGTTTTCAAAAACTTCTATAAATATAATGATTAATATAGGTTTAAATTTTTACTATTATTTGATAAGTTTAGGAGACAGATCAATCATCTCTTTGAATCGGTAAAAGTTATGTTAATTATAATGGTTGTAGTAACTAAAAATTCATATCAAGATAGCTTTTATTGCCTTGAGGCTATTGTAGTTTTATTATTAACCAGTTTGATTGGCAAGATAGCTAGACAAGGACGAATGTATCTGTTAGTCATGCAAGAATGAAAAGAGAAATAATGTAAAACTTCTTCACGAGATCTTTTGCTATATCGAGGAGCTATATGCTCAATATTTTCTTTTAAATACAATCTTTATATTGTAATATTTGAAATAAGGACAATCTGATTGGGGTATGCCCCTTTTATGATGTAATAATAAAATATCATGGTCCCAGGCTAGACTGGAGGTTTTCTTTTCCCATTCTTTCCTACTAGTGCCTGTGTGAACGGTGGAATGCTATTGTAATTAATTTTTTATTATAATTAATAAAAATTATCAAGGCCTTAGTCATTTACCAATTTAAAAATATATAAAAAGTAAGCACAAATAATTAAAATAATTAAAATAATAAAAAGAAATGCTTTTGCATATTCGTAAAATTGAAAACCTAGGTTGAGAAATTCTTTATTAGGAGATTAGAGCTCATTTCTCCATACACAGGTTTTGAGAAGCAAAATTTGGATTTGGAGCAAAAAAATTTATTGAAAGTTTCAGAGGGTTGGATTTGCATGCATTCACAGGTTGTTTTAGATTTTAGTTGTTGTTTTGAGGTAGGGTTTAAAAACCCACTGTAGAATTTTATTAAAAGATATGTCTACTTCGTGTTTTCTTGGGTGCTTGCATAATGCTTATTAATTCATTGTATTAATCTTTGGGTAAATAATTATGTTGCAGATTTTGAAAAGGAAAACTTGTTAATCAAGAAAATATGACTAAGGAAAACTGTAGAAAAATTTAGAAAATTATTTTGACTGTGTTATTTTAAAACCATCTCTAATTTGATTATAGAAAATTGGAAGATAATAACAAATTGAACGGCTAGGGTTTGAACTTTAAATTTGTCATGTGATTATCATGAGTTTTCTAGATAAAGATAAATATCCTTCTTATATCTAAAATAATTTAATTGCAAAATTTATTGGAAAAACAAAATATTAATTGAGACAAAAGTATGTTGTAGCTAAACTTATATATGCATGTGAAATGCTAAATATAAAAAATTAAGTATATTATGGTTGCATGATTGAAGAGGTCAAAGGCATGCAAAAAATACTAATTGAATGTTTATTTTCATTTTATAAAATTATAATTTAAGTTTTGGATATATTTATGATTAATTATTAATTTCAAAAATTAAAAAATATTATTTATTTATTTTGAAAATTAAAAAATATTATTTATTTATCTTGAAAACTAAAAAATATTATTTATTTATCTTGAAAACTAAAAAATATGATTTATTTATTTTGAAAATTAAATAAATAAATACTTTTTATTTTCTTATAAGTGAGTTTTTTAAATCAATTAATTTTAAAACTCTTAGTGAGATATAACTTATTATATATTTATTAATGCAAGTGGAATTACAAATTAATAAATATATAATTGTGATTTAGTTATATTTTAAGAGAAGCTATAATGAAGTTCACTATGTAATCATCTAGTTATGAATATTTAATATTTTGAGAGAAAGTTTAGATAACTTAATTAAAATTAAAATTTCAAGTTTAAGTTATCTTTGGTTGCATCATGAAATAAAGGAAAAATAAATATTAATATTGGACTTAAATAGAAGTCAAATTAATATTTTAGAAATGAAATTAATATTATTTTTTAATCTAATCATATACATTTATGTTATTAATTAAATCATTCATGATTTAAGATTATATAAAATAATAAGATGATAATATTCCTTGATATTTTATATGCACAAAGAGAATTGACATTCAAATACTTATTGATTTAAATAAGTATATTAGCATAACAATTTACATTAACATGTATATTCATACTTTATTTTTAAATACATCTTTATGGCTCAAACTAAACAAGAGAAAATAGTGGAATTACATCACATGGCTGAAAATTATGTGTTTTCTTATTTTCTATTTATAGCCTTGTGATGTTTATTTTTATGATGGTTTTCTTTGTAGGTTGTTTAGTTGGCCAACTTAGAATGTACACCAAATGCATTTTTGAGATTTCTTTTATGATT
The DNA here is from genome assembly GCA_028749045.1 of Cupressus sempervirens. Taxonomy (NCBI): domain Eukaryota; kingdom Viridiplantae; phylum Streptophyta; class Pinopsida; order Cupressales; family Cupressaceae; genus Cupressus; species Cupressus sempervirens. The sequence continues at coordinate 639,532,407 of CM053793.1, forward strand.
ATTTGACATGATGTCATGATGTACTTTATGATTTAAATTAAGACTTCTTTTATGAGATTTCTTTTGATGAGTATTTATGAGAACCAATGTTATTTTTGGGTTGCCTGTTAAGGAACTAAATTTGATTAATATTACTTTTGTGGTATGGTAGATAGTTGTGGTTTGTGATTTTTGGGAAGGTAATCTAGGTACATGTCTATGGAAGTGGTTGCTAGGGTAACTCGTTTTAAGTTGTGTAAAAAGTGATAACATAGTAATTAAAATACTTCTCTCCCCCATGTCTTGAGGTAAATTAAAAAGATAAGTTAGAGATTATTCCTCATCTATGCCTTGAGTGCTTGTATAGGCTAAGGATGAGAATGGAATGATACTTTGAGAGGTATGACTAATTTCCTCATCTTCATGAGATGGTATTCTGGTTCCACATAGAGTCACTAGGGGATTAGGTTACTGAGAGACCGTCAGGGTAACCTTAGAGTTGGCTCATGTGATAACACTCCATAGTATGTAGCCTGAGCCTCCTTCATGTTTTCTTTATATTTGCCTTTAGTGGTATATTTATTGGCAATGCACTTGTTGGATATTACTTTTAATGGTGTATTTATTGTGAGTTGTTATTTATTGATTGGATGTTAGTTATCGTTGATAGTTAACTTTTATTAATGCATATTTGTTATTCATTGCTAGTATTTTTATTGTTGAAGTTAGTGATTGTTGGTTTACTTTTATTGATGATATTTTTTATCTATTGGTTATTGTGCATGTAGCACTTGAAATTGATTTGGAGGTGGTTGTATCTTTTTGGTTTTGATATTTGATTTGTACTTGGTAAATATTGTTGATTTTGATATGTGATCTTAGTTTGAATGAGTGCCTTTTTTACTTTGGTTATTTTCTCTTTATCGATAGTTTATGTTACCTTTGAAGTAGATTTGGCTATCAGGATTCCTTACCTAGGATTGTTTTATGATTTGATTATATGTGTGTGGATTGTACATTATCTCTCTTGCATGGTGGGAGTGGGAGCTTGATTAGGGGACCGAGTGGTCAAGAGGTAATGTCTTCTTACCATTTCGGTCCCCCTCAAATTGATAGATGTTGGATACTCATTGATACAATTATACCATTATCATTCTTATTCTCATCTTGGAGACTTCTATTCATTTGATGTATCTATGTATCATGTGGTTTGAGATCCTATAGGATATTGTATTGTATATTGTTGTACTTGTATCTATTTTCACATACCTTGTGACATGTGCAGTGGATGTTATTCATTATACGTACTTTCATATTATTAGTGGTACTTATGAATTTTCTTCTGTGATAATGTATCTATTATTTCTTTATGATCAGGAGACATTGGACTTAAGAGTTAAAGTAATTAATATAAAACTTTCTTAAACGTGACTCAATGTGAAGGAACCCTTCAGAAATGAAATCTGTATTGTAATTATATTTGTGTAAATGTTGTGTATGTGTATATTGCTTCCACATTATTATCTCTTGTTGTTTTAATCTTTCAAAAAAAAATTATTTAGTAAACTTAGTGACATAATGGGTTAATTTCTTTTGGGTTCCCTGGTGGGGCCTTACAAAAAGGGTACCTTATTAAAGGATTACTTATACTCCTTCTAAGAACCCATCCTATTAGGAATGAACATAATCTATTAGGATTGAAATAGCCTACTAAGGCTACCTTGCTAGAGGATTTTAATCCCTTTATAAGAGATACCTTGTTAGAGGATTTCAAAGGCTTATTACAAGTATACACTTATAGAGGCTTAAAATAGTTGCAATGGTAAGAAAGAAAACTAAAGATTAGATCTAAGAATATGGTATATCTTGGCCTTGTAGATCTACTATGATAACTAATGAAGATACTCCAATCTCCTATCTTTATTCTATCTTTTCTTAGTGAACAATCTCTATTCACTTCCTCGTTCTTGTGCTTGAGCACTGGTCTACTATTTGTTTATTGTTATTTCCTTTTGTTCTAATCTATCTCCCATAGATCTTTAAGCTCTAACCAACAACCACATTTGTTACAACTACTTCAAAATGAAGTTTGAATGACTTCAAATACACTCATTTTTTAGATAATGGGTGTTGCGCACATTACATAGTTTTATTATTTTCTTTTATTATGTAATGTTGTATCTAGGAGAACCTAAATGGACATGCAATATGTAAATATTCTCATGGAAGATATTTGATGAGTTGTATTGTAACATTGTGATAATATTTCATATAATTATTTACTATTGGGGAAAAGAATTAAATTTATAATATTAAATGTGGGGTCAATGGGTTAGGTAGCACATGGTTTATGTAATACCACTTGGTGGTTTTGTGGGACTTGCTACTATATAAGCAGCCACAAGGGTAGTTGTTGGTGTGTGAAAAGATAGAAGGGAAAAAGGCAAGGGTCGAGTGGGACAAGGCTTGATAGGTTAGCGAAGGGAGCATTTGTGAAGGTTGGAAGCATGGCATGGGATGTGTGGATTCATGTTTGTTCACATGGATTGCTTGGTTGTAGCTATGACTTTGAAGACTTCCATGGTTGTATTGCAATGGTGATTTTACTGAATAATACACGGTGATGGATGCATTTGGAGGTTGGGTTTTTCCCTCAATGAGGGTTTCCCAAGGTATATTTTGTGTCACATTTTTGTGGGTATGTTGTCTATTCTCTTGCATGTGGATTTCAATTACATATTTATTTCAAATCTATTATGGGTTATGTGGAAATGGTTATATTCTTTGTTGCAAGTTTCCTTACAAGTGGTATTAGAGCCAATTTGTGTTGTTGTAACCCTAGATTGAATCCATAAGAATGCATGAGAGGATAAAATAAAGGGCAAGATATATGAGTTATTTATTGCATATTTGAGAGTTTTTAGTTTACTATTATGATGGGATATTGGTAGATTTTTGGCATATAAAATTGTTGGACAAAAGAGTTTTTCAAATGTTTCATTTAAATGAGGGTTTTAGGGGGAGCTTGCATATGACCTCTTAGGCAAAAAAAGACCTCACCATTGGATGTGGGTCAACATTTCCATAAGTTTTGATATATAATATGCCCTAGTTTGGCCATGTTTAGAGGGAATAAAAGAGTTTTTTAGTTTCAGCCCATGATGGCCGTCAAATTTAATCCTATTGGAATTTTCATCACAAAAAAAATTGCAGTGAAAATGGAAAAAATACTGTCTTAGTAAAACGACCATAACATTCTCTCAAGATATCAGATTTTAGACTTCTTATAGGCGTTGGAAAGCTAAATTAGAGCACTACAACTTGGTGTAAGTTTGGTTTTATGATTTTGACATTTTATTAAGTTTTAACAGCCCAAAATTCAGATATTATTTATTTTGAGCACATATTAGAGCATAACTTGCGTATACAGAGTTAGATTTTGGACTTCAAGTAGTCAATGAAAAGCTCTTGGAAAGCACTACACATCGGTTCAAATTTGGTGTAGGTTTGGTATGGTTTATTTAGTGATATATTAATCTAAACAGTTTATCATATATATTGACTATGGTGGCATTATGAGTTTATGGCATTATATATTTTGGAGATTTGGATTTGATGTCATTGTATACTTAGTTCATATTCTAGATTGGTCTAATGATGATATGGTTATTAGTATTTTGTTTGGATATGTATGATGACTTGTTGGGTCTCCAAGTTGTGCAGTCTTGTAAGCAACTTGTTTACTTACAAGTTGCATTTATAGCTTGTTACAGGTTATCTTTGCCCATTGATCTTTCATTATTGATGCATATTCAGATTGGTGGCTAGATTTGTGTTTTCAATGCCCTAAGTCACATGTTTTCTAATTTTTCTTCATGTAGAAGGTATGAGATGTTGTTACCAAGTACAATCATGGTGGAAGATTTTGGTTGACTATTTTATGTTGACAGATTGGACACATTTGAGAGTGAGATGCTTGGTTCATGGATGTGATCATGGTGCCATGGATTTTGGCATGACATGATTGGATATATGGGTACATCCTTGATGTTCGTTGGCTTAGATTTCTAATTTAGTTATGGTGTTATATATTTGTGGTTGAGAATCATGGTTATATGGTTTCTTTTGAGGAGCTCATGATGTTTCTTTGATGGTTTGATGCCTTGGTTGATTCTCATGGTTAGAGGATAGTTTTTTTCATCATGATGTCATGGATAGCTTGGATACATGGTCTAGTGGGAGCTTGTGACAATAATGGGGTGACAATGCAGGATTAGTTCTTGGTTTGGTTTGTATCTTCTTGGTTTGAGATCTTACTTTCACTTGGTACTAACACTTTGGTTATGTGATTGTAGACCTAGAGGATCTTCATGTAGGAGATGGATTAATATGGTGTCAAATGTGATTCAGTACCACAGTTGATTGTGAGTTATTAACATTGATATATTTATTGAATGTTTGTAAATGTTGGAGGTTTGTCTTAGATCTTGTTACTACATAAGCGTCTTTGACATTTGCATGGTGCACTTGTTATCTTCATGGTGTGTGAAGATTGTTAGATCTTGAGGACTCATGTGGTTCTTTGTTATCTTCATGGTGTGTAGAGATGGTTCTTCATGGTATGTGGAGATGATTTTTTTCATGGTGTGTGGAGATGGTTGCCTCTTGAGGACTCATAGGGTTCTTGGTAAAGGTGTGGTTTATGCTTTCATTTGGCATATTATCCTTGGTGTTAGGATGGTTTTATTATTATGTCATTGTATACTCTTAATACTCATTTAGAATTTTGACATGTTATAGTATGTTCATATAGAGCTTGTTATCTCTTTGGTTAAGATGTTTAGATCATGTTGTTATGTTTATGTTCCAAAGGCCATGGTTGGAACTTTGACATTGATATTGATTTAGTTTCTTGGTATTGAGTACATTAATCAAAAGCTAGATACTTCATGATATTGTTATGTTGCATTTGGAGTTGGCATGGACTAATTGGTTATAGGTGCTCATGGATACTTAGAGACAATGGTGATGTTGATTTCTCTTTGATTAGAGAAGTATTTGTTGTGATGGTTGAAGGTTTCAGCAAGAGAGTCTAAGCGGCATGCACCTGATATGGACTTGAGAGGAGATTGTTCTTAGATGAGTCTTGGTTGGAGACTTGGATATCTTGATTAGCATTCTCATTCCTCACTCTTGGTCTACTCAGTGGTTTGCTACTTGAGAGGTATAGCCCATTGTTTCTGTCAAGTGCATTATATTTATGCTTCTCTTCTGTGGATATGGATTTTGAGCTATGGTACATGAGTTAGTTCTGGAGCGTTCATTTGAGAGATTGTTTAGCATTGGTTATCTCCATTTTCATATTTTGTTATGCTGGTTGAGTTTGAGAGATGGTTTTATAGTGGGCATATTCCTTGGATTAGGAATGGTTAATGAGTTTGATCTTCTTGTGAGAGGCTTACATCCATGATTAGTTATATGGTATGGTTTGGGTTTTGTTGAGGCTTCTTGGTTGGGGTTTTATGGAGGAGATCATACTTGCAAAGTTTACATCTAGAGGTATGTGTAGAAGGACATGATATAGGTTCGATTAGCATGGTTTCTCTTTGGTCTTGGTTATCTTTCTAGATGTTTGGTTTTGCTTACATTGGATTTGAGATTGGTTAGAGATTGTGATCACTAGTTTTTATTCATGTATGTCATGTGAGAGATGACATGGTTATTCATTTATCTCTTTCCTTTGTTGGTTGTGGAGAACTTGGGAGTACATTAGAGATTGGTTATGAGAGTTGTTCTTGCAGGTTATTGGTTCATGTGTTATGGATGTCCTTGAGACTACATGGATTCACTTCTTTGAGATGTTGTGAGTGGATTGGTTATAGATTTGACATTATCTTTTGCAATGGGAGCTTCTTGGTATATATGTGGTAGGTATTTCTCTTGAGGCTTGTGATTCCAGGTTATAGATTGGATATGTTGATGATGTGAGATTCACTTGGTATACCTTTGGAGGTGTGGATAGTTGGATGGGTTTAGAACTTACTATGGGTGCTATTTAAGCTATGGATGTTTTGACAATTATGGATAAATGTGATTACCTTTGGATCAGGTTTTTTTTTGTGCTCGGCATTTCAATTTGTACAAGATTTTATGATCTTTTAATATGACAGTTTGGGTGGCTTTCTCTTTGGATGGCTTTTATGTATGTTTGGTGTCATTGGCATAATAGGAGGTGAGATCATTCATGTTTGAGATGCTAGATACTTTGATTTTTTTGTGGGTATAGGATGAAGCATTTTGTGTACTTTGATCCATGATGGTGGATTTTCTGGGAGGGATTGTTCCCTTGTTAATTTATGTGGCTATGGATTGACCCTATGTAATGTATACAACAAGTGGGAGATTGTTGAGATAATGGGTGTTGCACACATTGCATAGTTTTATTATTTTATTTTATTATGTAATGTTGTATATAGGAGCACCTAGATGGACATGCAACATGTAAAGATTCCTTGGGATATACTTGATGAGTTGTATTGTAACATTGTGATAATATTTCATGTGATTATTTAATATTGGGGAAAAGAATTAAATTTCCAATATTAAATGTGGGGTCAATGGGTTAGGTAGCACATGGTTTTAGCTCATGCTTTGTGTAATACCACTTGGTGGTTTTGTGGGACTTGCTACTATATAAGCATCCATAAGGGTAGTTGTTGGTGTGTGAGAAGATAGAAGGGAAAAAGGCAAGAGTCGAGTGGGACAAGGCTTGATAGGTTAGCCAAGGGGGCATTTGTGAAGCTTGGAAACATGGCATGGGATGTAAGGATTCATTCTTGTTCCCATGGATTTCTTGGTTTAGGCTATGGCTTTGAAGGCTTCCATGGTTGTATTGCAATGGTGTTTTTTTTGAAAAATACATGGTGATGAAAGCTTTTCTAGGCTAGGTTTTTCCCTTAATGAGGGTTTCCTAGGGTATATCTTGTGTCACATTTTTGTGGGTATGTTGTATATTCTCTTGCATGTGGATTTCAATTACATATTTATTTCATATCTATTATGGATTATGTGGAAATGTTATATTCTTTTTTGCAAGTTTCCTTACACTCATCCAACATGGGTGTTGAAACCCCAAAATTATCCCACTCAAATCATGCATTCAAAATTTGAAATAAGAAAGTGAGCGCAGTCATAAAATTCTTATGACTACCTATATGTAGGTGCCTATATGCATAGGCATGTTTTTCCATTTGTAAGTCTACATCTAGACTTATGTCATTTCTTTCCTCTATCTCTTCTATCAATTCTATTTTCATGCATGTCATGTCACTATCAAACTATCCCATAGCCATGTCAAGTTAGTAGTGACTTAGTTGTGACCAACTAACTTCTATGCATGTTTTCTTGTTGTAGGAGTTTATGCATCCTTTCTCTTATCATGATTAGTATGCTAGTCTATCAGTGGTTGCATTGCCTTACAACACCTCAATCTCTTTTTAACCGTTTCCAATCAATGAAAAAACTTCAATACTTGAGTCCTCATGATGCTACAACTTAGTCATCACCATTTTGATGGTCAAATATTCCATTGTGACTAGTTAAGTCCAACAATCTCCCCCTTTGGCATTGATGGGAAAAATTATTTATTAAAAAAAAATTGTTAACAAGACTACATCTTTACATGAGTTGCACTTTTCTGTCTCTTTGCTTAGATTCTTCTTTCTTTTTGTCTTTGTCCTTAAACTTTATTCATGCTCCTTATTCTTTATCTTTGCATTTCTTCTTCTACATGTATTTGCCTAGATTTTCTATAGGCTCCTCATTTCTCTTATGTTCACTTATTTGTTCTCCCCCTTTCTATATGCTTTCTATTTCTCTTGATTTTCTTTATTGATTTCTCACCCTATTAAGATTATTTCCTCCTTTTGTAAAATTGACTAAGGAAATGTGTCTAAAGACATAAGAAGAGGAGGCTAAGATGTCCAAGGTACCTTATGATTCAGTTGTAGGAAGTTTGATGTATGATATGGTATGTACAAGGCCAGATATTGCACATGCAATGGGAGTCGTTAGCAAGTATATGAGTCATCCAAGAATTGAGCATTGGAATGTAGTTAAATGGATTCTCAGATATTTGAGAGGAACATCTAGTAAGTTTTTACATTTTGGGGGGTCTACTATTGATTTATAGGGATATGTTGACTCGGATTTGGTAGGGGACATTGATACTAGGCAGAGGGCTAAAGGTTATGTATTTATTGTTGGAGGGGCAATAGTGAGCTTGGTTTCTCAGTTGTAGAAGGTTAATGCTTTATCTACTACATAGGCAGAGTATGTTGCTACTACGAAGGAAATCAAGGAGATGATATGGCTTCATTTCTTCATAGAATAATTGGGACACCCATAGAGAGATAATTATTTGTTCATAGATAGCCAGAGTGACATTTATCTTATGAAGAATTTTGTTTTGCATTCAAAGACAAAACATATACAGTTGCAGATGATGGATAGTTAAAGATGGAGAAGATACATATAGATGATAATCCAACAGATATGTTTACCAAAGTAGTAACAAAGGAGAAGTTAAACTCCTCTTCAGCTTTGATTGGTCTTCTAGATTGAACAAAACAATAGAACAATAGAGTCCAAGGTGGTTGGATATTTTAGTGGGAGCTATAGGTTTAGCATTTCATTCGATCAGTTTTGGATGATGGATAGTTAAAGATGGAGAAGATACATATAGATGATAATCCAACAGATATGTTTACCAAGGTAGTAACAAAGGATAAGTTAAACTCCTCTTCAGCTTTGATTGGTCTTCTAGACTAAAAAAAACAATAGAACAATAGAGTCCAAGGTGGTTGGATATTCTAGTGGGAGCTACAGGGTTAGCAGTGTTATGATCAGTCTCCAAGTGGGAGGTTATTGGTGTGGAGTCTATTTAGTCTACAAGTGGGAGTTTTTTCTGATGTGGAGCCTAATTAGACTTAGAGCTTTATTCAATGTTGTTTCTCCCTAGATTATTTCTAGGGGGTTCAAGGGGAAGTTCCCCTGCAGGGTCCTCAGGTGCACTCCCTATCATAGTACAAGGTGGAGTCGAGGGGAAACACCCTCACGGGGTTTTATTTTGGGGAAACCCCAAAGATAAAAAATGACCTTATATTGTAAAAGAAGTCATCTGGTATTTTTCTATTGGATAACTACTAGCCCTAATTTTATCAGTGGCAAAAGCTTGTATAAAATGAGTTAGGGTTAGGGATTTCATAATGTAATAGTGATATTGTAGCTTCTTACGACGATATTGAGATGTAAGTGATTGTTGATTGTAATCTTTGGATAATAATAATATTGGACTTGTTGGTGGACATAGCCCAAGTATTGGATAAACCACATTAAATCTTTGTGTCTTGTGTTCTCTTCTGTGCAATCTATTATTTTTTGATATTGGTTATATTTGCATGTAATTGTTATTTATGTCTAAGATTAATCCTAACATTTAGAAGGAAATGCATGAGCGGGAAAGAATCCTTGCCAATATGGTTCAAGAGTACAAGAATGATATATGCTTTATCTCTAACATAGATAAGTGTATCATTCAATAAGTTCAACTAAGGACTCACTAGTTGACACCTTTTTAATACATGCTAAGTGAAGAAGTGGAAAGGCCACACATAGAGCAACTTTTAGAAATACAATAAAAGTTAATTCTACCAAGATTTAGCACCTACATAGAGATAAGAAACATACTTCTCATGCAAAAGAAGCAATAAAGGTTAATTCTACCAAGATTTAGCACCTTCATAGAGATAAGAAACATACTTGTAACATAGAAGAAGAAGGTAGAGGAGAGTAAGCCAAAGAGGGTAACCCAAAATCAAGGAAAAAAGTCATCTAAAGAAAAATAGATTCAATAAATGGGAGATGAAGAGATGAAGGAAGAAATAGCTAGAGGATCCCCACCCAAGTCTCAAGCATGGATGGAGGAGAAAGGAACACCACCTACACCATAAGAGAAAGGTTCATTAGAGACTAAGATGGACATTAAGGTAGCATATAAGGTGAATAAAGGTAAGAGGAAATCAGCCTCACCCTTAATCAATGACATTGTAGATGCAATAATAAAGAAAAATGACTATGTTTCATAAGGAGATTAAAAATTAAACAATTAAGGTAGTTTTGACAAGCATGAAAATAATCAACGAGAAACCCTCAAACATTGGAATACTAGTACCCAAGGAACTATGAAAAATACTTTATGGGAAATTAAGTATAGGTACACATAGCTTTTTAAAGATTATATTATACTCTATCCAAAATGAGGCCAAAGATAGAATAAATAAATAAAAGAACATGTGTAAAAGTATACAAGAATAGGTTTAGTATGGACAAAAATATGATCAATATACTAATTGGTCAAATAAAAGAGGTTGAGGAAATCTTAGCAAAGCACTAGTATGAGGTAGCTCATGAGATAGATGAGTAAATCCTAAAGAATAGAAAAGGAAGCATCAAGGATCCATCAAGATTAAAAGATGAGGAGGCAAATAAAGATGTAGAGGAACAAGAAAGTATTGTGTAAGAACAAGGCACATGCAATATAGGACATATTGAAGTTACATCTAGTCCTAAGAAAGAAAAGGAACCAAGGGAGGTAGAAACCATATAGAGAATAACTAAAGAGAAGTCCCCAAAACTAAAAAAGAAAGAAAGAGCACCTAGAATTCAAACTATGGGTTCTTAGAAAAAGGGGAATGATTCATCAATCACATAGGCTATAGGAAATTGATTCCTTGAGGATAAAAGAAAGAAAAGACAAAGTTAATTCACAAGGTACTCAATTAGATATTAAAGAGATCATTAGGGTAGAAAGTCAAGTTGTTGAACCATCTCCAAAAAGGGAAAAAGAAAAATAGAACATACCTAAGATGACACAGGCACTAGTACAAGAAGAAGCACCTCCAAAGGACAAAAATCCATAGAAGGAGAAAGTAAAACAAGAGTCACTGAAAAAGAAAAAGTTTGACACTGTAGTAGAATAAGTGCAACATGAAGAGGTCAAGGTAGTGGCAATAAGAGAAACATCATCAATCTCCAAGATATTGGAAAGAAAAACCCTTGGACTAAAAAGCATGAGCAGTGCAAGAAGCATGTCAAGAATAGAAAGAGGCAAACCATCCAAGAAGAGAAGGTGAAAAGGTAAAAAATTAGTATCATTTTCATAATCTATTCTAAAGATGAAGGAGAACTCTTTGAAAAAAATGAAGAAACAAAATAGAGAAGAAAACTCTAGACATAATCATTTCAGAGAGAGAAAATAGAATTAAATAAATGGATCTAGAAGAACTTAAGGAATACTTTAAGCTTATAAAGAGGCATGAGAGGCTCAAATTTGTGAGAAAGAGACAACAGAGGGCTAGAACACTAGTCATGACAAGAGACATTGATGGAAAATTCTCTTATATAATTCAACCATTTAATTTTCTAGGCCAAGTACTAGATTGTGACCTTTCTACATGCAATTATCCGACTATACCAATACACAGTTCTTTGTTGGTATGTGGACTTAGTTTAATTCCAAAGAGTTGAATTATCCTTTGGAATCTTCTCTTACCAATTTCATTATTCTTTATCTCCCCCTTTCATTAATAATTTGTCTTCTATTTAAGGCTTTTCCCTATTCTTTTTTTGATTCTTCCTCATTTATCTTTTTCTTCCTCTTTTTCTCTTCATTCTCCCCCCTTTTGTCATTGATGATGAGGTGTTACATTTTATTAAAGACATCCTTTTTGGAATCTTAGGGTATTGGAAATATGAGCTGCCCATGATGCCTTCATATTAGTGAGAGAAATGGTCTCACTTTTGATATCTACCAAGAGCTCTTCAATTTCATCTACTATGCTTACTAGTACTTTAGAAATATGTGCCCTACATCCTTGATGTGTCCTTGGATAATACCTATCTTGGGTGACAGTATACATTGCACTTCCAAATGTCATAGAATTCTCTTTTCTTTTTCAATCTTAACTCATTGAATTAGGTGATGGATTACTTGGGTATTAAATATATACTCTGGTGTTGAATCATTTACTACATTGAATGACATTTTCATCAAGTAAGCTCCTATTGATCTTGGTGTATTGTCTACTCTAAGTCATGTTTGAATGAGCTTGGATCAGACACCTTTTGTAGTATCAGTATGGTATCCTTAATTGTCTTGGTCATTTCATCATGTACCTCTTACAGTGTTTCCTTTCTAAGCTCAACTAGCTTCATAAGCTTCTTAATTCTCTTCATTTTCATCATCTTTTCCACTAATTCCTTAATTTATCCTAGTTGTTCTTTGATGTTATCAACTAGAACTATAAATTGTCTTATTAGATCTTGTATCATCTTAAAATGGAAGCAATTTTGTCTTGATAGGTTTAGCACCCTCTTTTAGTATATTTATCATGATAGACTTGCATTTGGGATGCATTTTACACTTGATTCGTTCATTCTACGTGAAATTAGGGTTAGGATCTCAAAGATTCTCCTTAATTTCCCTCCTCTATGGTTCTATTTTCTAGGTAGGACTTAGGAATAGGTCCTCTTGGCCTTCATCATATTCATCATAGGATTTTGTGCCTATTCTTGGCAATCTATCCCATTTTGATATCATTTCTAGGTCTCCTAGCATCCTTAGGACCTCTTGTTTTCTATTCCGGTTGGATATGGACCCATAGGTCAAGTTCAAGGTTGACCAAGTCAATCCTAACCTAGGGTAGGGTTAAGGTCATCCCTAAACTAGGTCAGGGTCAAGGTTGCCCTTAACCTTCTTCAAGATTTGATCCCCCTTTTCAAATTTTAGTCCAGGAGGGCCCCAAAATCAATGTTGGGCTTTCAAATCTAAATGCAGAAGGGTTTTAATTTGAAATTCATTTATTTATCCTCCCTCCTTAGTTGGTTATTGTGATTGGAACATAATTTTACATGAAATTTGAATAATGGGTCCTCACATTTCTTTAGGAGTCTCACCTAAAACCTCTATATAAAGACTCTCATTTGCATTCATTTACAACTAGAATAAGACATAAATAAGAAGATGTAAGATTGCAAGAGGATGATATAGAAGATCAAGACATTGTTGATATCACAAATTTTTTTGAACATGCCACTATGAACATCTATTTTGAGCAAGAGAGATCCTATCTTCCTTGATCCACCATTATCAATATTTAAGTATTCAAAGATACAATCATGGAGTAGCAATTATAGATTCAGCCTTGGGGGCCCGGTATGCTTTCTTATCTTATTCAAATCTATAAATTTCTTTCTCATACATATTCATGCTAGGGTTTCAATCTAGTGGATTAGATCTTAACAATAAAAATTCAACACACACATATATTCTATTATATTCGGCTATTCATGGAGGTGGAAATCACCAAAATAGGGATTTGACTAAGGAAAAACCCTATATAGCCACCCTAGAAACCCCATTTTTAGATATATGTAGGTTTTGTTTCAAGAATCAGAGTACATATTTGGATACCCTTTTTGGAAAACTTTTGAGATCCGCAAACATAACTTTCATCGGAGCAGTGCAAGTCAAGGTCAACTTTTTGGGGCACAATTTTGCCTCGAGATAAGATTGTGCCCTATAATCTAGGTCAAGGTCAACCTACTCTCAGAGGGATAATTTTTTTTGGGTTTTCTCTATTTAGACATTTCCAGTCTACAACAGGTTGCAAAATTTCACGAAACTCTATGTAGGCATCAAAAAATAGGTATTTCTAGATTAGTTCCATCATGAGGTATGTATCTTATTTCGTCTAATTTCAAGGATTTCCATATTTATATTACTTATTCAATATCAACTCAAAAATAACAAACGAATAGTGGTGAATGTTATAAGCATAGTTAAAGCTCCATTTTTACCCTATTTATTTTGGTGAACCCGCTTATGACAACTCTTTCTTTTTTGGTGTTAGATTTAAATCTTACATTACATTTCTTTCATTTATATTTAAAAAATGCAAAAAAATTTACATTTTCATGCTTTTAGAATTTCAATATGTATGATTCTTGTTTGGAATACTTTGATGAGGTTTTTATTGTAAAAGAGGATAGATTTCCTGATGAGGTAAATGGTAGTGAGGATGAAAATGGTTTGGATAAGATCTCCATTGATCCTATTCCTACTTCACTCTCCTCAACAACCTCTCCAATTGACTTTTATCATAGGGCATGTGCATGGTTAACTTCATGATGTTCCACTATATTGTTGGAAATATAATAGGGAAAGTAAACTCTAAGAGGGGAGCAGGGTGAATCAGCTCTTAAAACTTTCTACCTCAAAAACATTCACCACACATCCATCTCATAATTCTATAAGTAAATTGAAATACCAGATTAAGCATATACATCTAAAGCATGTAAATAAAACATTCAATCACATATATGACATAAGATATTTGGTTACATAGAAACCCTCCAAGGAGAAGGTTAAAATGGGGTGGGGATGACACCCACAAATCTTTACTACTATGGTAATAAAGTGTATCTAATGAAGGTTAAAATATTTTAATCATGAGACATGATATACCCTGTGAAAGGTCTACCTATTAAAGGCTTACAAAGACTAGTAGGTCTTACCCTATTAGAGGATTTCTACATCCTATTAGAAGTGTGCCTGATTAAAGGACTTCAACTTACAATGAAGTAAGCACCCTATTAAAGGATTTGCAATAGCTTGTTAAGAATACTTTATTAAGAGATTTAACTGATTCACCTATTAGAATGTCTCAATAATGATCCTTCAGTTATCACTGTGTTGCTTGATGATAGATTGCCTCTTTCTTGATGTGTTATTGATCCTTTCCAATCAGATGTATCTCTATTCTCTTCTAATTTCTTTCCTTTGCTATCCTCTGACCGATTCTGCTATGTGTCTCAATTCACAACTCCTTAGTCACCATGAAATATCTATTTTCACATGCAAACCTTCTATATTTTCTCCTTCCGCTATCTCAAAAATTTTAGGGTTTTTCCTCCTTAAGAAGATCTAGGTGACTTAGGGTTAGGTATGAATCAACAATTGTAATTCATCCATCTAGCTTCTTAACTCTTCCCTTTTTCTAATTGGATGCATGTATTGCATGGGGATTCACAATAAATATTCATTCTTATCATCTAAGATCACAAAAAAATCCTTAAGTCAGCTCCAAAATGGTTTACATAGAAGTTTTTGTCATTACAAACAACTATGTCAAAACTATATAACTCAGCATCTGAAGTCCTTAATGCTTGACATCAGCTATAGCTTCAATGTTGTAACTCAGCCTCTAAATGACTTAGCATCCATTGATCACTCAACATCTAAATAACTTGGCACATACTATCTGCTTGACACTTAGTAGTTACTCAACACTTGACTCACTCGTCATATATTGTTGCTCAACACTTGAGTGACTCAGCATGCACTGTCTAACATATTATGTTTGGCATGCATTACTTATTCGACATGAACTAAGTACATAACTTATAAATGACTAAATTATATAGACACTCATTTGTCAAAACTAATATGAGATTAACAATCTCCCCCTTTGACATGAGTGACAAAAATAGTAGGTCATGCATGAATGATCTTCACTTACGAGCATAACTCAGATATTCAATATCTCTATTCGGCTTATATACAAAATTTCAAAACTTTAAAATTTTACAAAAAAAATGACTTATTAGTCATACTTGAAAATTCAATAACTCCCCTCGAGTTGATTGTGTTGTTATATATCTTATTCAAAATTAGTTCTCCTACTAAGTAGATGTGTATAAGCTAACTATTGTACTCTATTTCTGTCAATGACTCCTATTTTCCTCAAAAATAGTAGCTCTCCCAAAAATATTATCTCCTCCAATATCTCCCCCATACCTATTTCTCCCCCTTTTTGACACTTATGTCAAAGGGTTATACACTTATAATGTGTTTGTCCAAAAATGTTTTATGGACCTCAAACATAATTTTCAAAGCAGCATCCAAATGATCACAAGCTACCTCCAATTATTTGAATTGGATGGCCAGCTCAACAACAAGGTGGACTAAGCCTTCATGAGTAGAAAGATGCAGACCTTTCTTCATGAGTGTTTCAGTAAAGGCTAGTTCCTTGTGCAATATCTCCATATGTAGAGCCAGGATAGACTAGATCCTAATCAATTTAGCCTTAATGTTTACCTCATCTATATGTAGCATTGCTACCTAACTCTAGGAGTTCAGGAGATTCTTGAAATGTTTCTCACTTTGGACTAAAGACTTTGGCAGAGTTATGTTGGATGACTGCATATGACTCTCGAAACTTAGTATGTGGCTCTTGATTTCCTGTGTGAAGAGTGTGGGATTGCATAATTTAGTGTACAAAGAGAAAGTGTTCTCTAGTACCTTCTTCACATGGTCAATTTTGGTTGCTAACTCAACTTGCGAGAGTGCACTACCACTTGATATCTTTTTTGTTGACATTATTCTAAAACTTTCTTTCAGACCATTCAATTAATTTCACATTTGAGTCTAGGTCTACATCATTTTTAGTACCTTCTCTACTGGGCTGGTTAACTACTCTATGATCAACTTGTTCATTTTTGGTGCTAGTGGGATAAATGCATCAAGAAAAAATTCCTTGATATCTAACAAGGCTTGCTTCTTCCTATGCTCATGTCTGAGTAGCTCTTGGTTTTCCTTCTTTGATGTATGCTCACCTATTTAATAGTGATGGTTGCAAAATCAAACTTGGCCAACACATCCAAATTCACATCCAAAAATGAGGGAACTTCATCTACCTTGGATGTGCTTGGACTCAGCCTTGATGATTGTAGTGGTATAGCTTCTATACTCAACCTATGAACAGCTTGACTAGGTGGAGTAGTAATTCTGGTAAAGTCACCCATATTTGTATTTCTAGTTGCTCCTTAGGCTTTGTAGTCAAATTTGACTATTTAGTCCTATCCTTGGTTGGCTCTACTTTCTCATTTTCACCTTGTGCTTGTGTTATAGGTGCAAGAGTATCTAACTAAATTGTTGGAACTTGTGTTGTATTTTTTGCTTCTATAGCAACTTCTAGTATTGACACAATGTGTACCAATTTGCTGATATGGGTCACAGATGGCTCTTTCCTTTGATACACTACAAGGGGTAATGTAGGTTGTATCAAGGTGAATTAAGGAGGGGTTGTAGATGTCTCGTGTCTGAATTTTCTCCCTTGCAGATGCCTTGTCTACCTTCTCAATCTCATCAACACTCACCATTATAGGATTTTCACAACGTTTGGCCTAGGCAGTGGATTCTACCAGTATCTTCTTTGAGTCTTCCTCTTTAAGGGGGTTGATGTTCTGAGTGATAGTATCATAAACATCCTTAATCTTTATATTATTAGTATTTTTATTCAACTCATGTTGAGGATTGGCACTCGGCATTGGTGTATCTTGTATACTCTGTTCTATCTGTTGCTCATCCTTAGTTGTAGCTTGTGTATATTCATGTGTCTCAATTCCTTTCTCATGTGCAACCATCTTAGTGTCAACTATAGTAACCTCAATTACTTGTTGTTGTTCATCTTTTTCCTCACCTACCTCAATAGGTGTATGCTCTATTGCCTTGGGTGTTGTCAAACCATATAATGATTTCCAAATCTAAGTGGTCTTATGTACAACATCCTCAATGTTATTCTGCAGTATGCTAAATGCTATATATTTTGGTGCAAATTTCCCTGCATGCTTCTTTATTTCCTTTGTCATTTTTACCTTATCCAATTATGGCATCACTGGGAAAGTGTAGTCTCTCTAATTTGTCTTTCTATTGTGAGACTATATGGCCATCTTTACTCAACTTTGTCATATAAAATTTTTGGTAATGACTTGACAATCCTAATTGGATTTTGCTTGAATGTTTCTATCATGACATATATTGACTCCTCTACTTGGTTCATCTCAAATTTTCCAAGTTTGAAAAATTCAATATGTGTGAGACCAGATAAATCAACATTATTCCTTATATTTTCACACATATTGTCTAGATCTAAGGAGGAACTATGACTTACCACTTTAAATTGGTTGTTATCATCATATTTTTTCCTCTCTTCATCAGATTCAACTGTAGCTATATACTTTCTCTTCGATCTCTTCTCAAACTCTTCTTCTTTGGTAGCTAATCTAGCCCTCTTTTCTTTTGGCTTATCTACTTCTTGAGCCTTCTTGGTAATAGCTCGTGTACTAGTTCAAGTAGCTTGAACTGCAGGCTTAGGTTTTACAACCTTTCTTGGTTTTCTAACTATCAGGGCTTTTACTTTCCTCTTCTTTGTCTTAGGTGCTTCACTAGGTTCTTCTCCCTCAGCACCTTCTTTAATTTCCACCTCTTTTTCTTGGTCTTCCCCTTGACCTTGAGTTAAGGCCAATGGTGCTTGAACATGAATATCTTCTTCTTCATCATCATCATATGTTCCTTCAAAAAATTGCTTTTTGAGTTTCTTGACAATCTTATTATTCTTTCTCATGACTAAGGTAGTCTTCAAATCCATTGTGATCTTAGATTTTGCAACATCATAGTTCCCAAAGGCAGTAGCCTTAGCATCTACATCTTCTACAAGTAATGTTGTGATTGTTGCAGAGGCCTCATCCACATTGATCTCATAGCCTAGTGGCCTTAGCCACCTTACCCTTACAACTACAACTTGAATATATGTAAAATTAGTGTCAACTAGAAAGAAAACATCATTAAAATGTTTCTCAACTAGTGAAACTGGTATCCTTGGTCTTTTCTTCATTGTCTGATTGAAATCTTCAAAGTAGCTAGTCATTACTGAATCAAAATTCTCTCCAAGTTGCTCAATAAATTCAATTATTTGTATTGAAATAAATCTATTTATTTTCCATGTAACTTTACCAAAATTAGGGAATGTATTATATAAATACAAGAATTGATCCAAATTTACATTGTGCACTCTTGGTCTTCCTTATTGCTCCCAAATTTTCTATCAATTTTTGTATCTACAACTTAGCAAGGTCATAAGTATGATCCTTCTTCACTATTTTATAGCCCATATCAACAGCAATACATGGTGCACTATTGAGCCTACTAGATTGATAAAATTTGTGTGCTATAATCCTCACTACAAAAGAAATTAGGAGATCTGAGATAGTGTCAATTGTCATACCTCATTTGTTCTACACAACCTCTATATTCTTCTTAATAAATTCCTTAGCTTCACTCCCCATAGCTTTAGGTCAGTCTAGGGTTCGATACCCTATAACTTTGTGTACAATCTTCTTAGTGATTTTCACCAGTCCATTGACTAACCATATAGAATTATCATGAATTATGCTTAGAATTATCTTTATCCATTTAGTTTTGAAAATATTAGGGAAATCTAGGGCACGAGCTAACCCTTTTGTATCTAAAATTTTGAATTCATCTCTTAATGCTCTATTTTCGCACTATTTCCCATAGGTTTCCCTAATCTCCATGTCACCTATGCCACCCACCTTGCATGTGTAGCAAAATCTCACATCCTGAATCATCAAAACTCATTGTGGTATCATAGATAAAGCACAAGATGGATCTTTCTTGTAAGCAATATTAGGATTGGCTCTAAAATTAGGTTGTTTGATCTCATTGCTTATCAACTATACATTCAAAACTTCTTTACCCTTTTTAACCTTTTTTGCTAAAGAACTAGAGGCCATTCTACTAAGATGATGTCATGCAACTGTTAAATCTTGTTAACAAATGCTTGGAATGATCTCTTCAAATCGTCTTTCATTCTCTATGCTTCTCTTCAAATTTGAATGATGCCAAATGAGTAGAAATCAATAATATAGACCTTAAAACCTTAAATTTAATGCTTAGTGCTTACACAACTATAAGCTTGGCTTCAATAGAAATTTCAACTCACTCGACTTCCATGAAGTTCCCTTTATGCTCGACAACCACTACGAGCTCGGTCAACACTATCACTAATGATATCTTGGCAACAACTAATATTTCACTCAACAACTAAAGTGAAACTTTTCATGCTCGATAGTAACATGAAAATTATCATAACTTAAATATTTCTTCCAGGTTATAATCAAAACTTTGCATCTTACTTCATGCATATATAATCTTTTCAGATCTAGATCCTTGGAATTGATGTATAGTATGCCTTTTCAGATATCAGTCCTAACATACCTCTTGATTGCTTAATTGGAAGTGGTGTGATCACCTGACCCATTGGGTGAAGTGACCTCATCTGATCTTGATGTGATGCAATCTTCCTTTCTCTTCCATGTCTTGTTCATCTCATCTCTAACATTCTCAACATCTGTCTTTCCTTGTTCCTTTATTGAACTCACTGCTAGGTTCCTTTGACCTTGTTGGATAATACTTGCTCATGTGACCTATCTTCAAAAAACTAAAACATGTGGTTTGACTCAACCATATTCTGTAGTCACTTCTCAGATGTGTTCTTATGCAATTTTAAGCAACATGTCTATACTCTTGACAATAGTGACAACTATACCTAGCATTATAATCCCAATTATAAGAGTTGTCATTATGCTTTACCTTTTTTGGTTTTTTTGATGACCATTTAGGCTTGAATCGACACTCATTTGCTTTATTTCCATACTTCTAACACTTATATAAATATCCTTCAAATCTTTGTGTGCTTATGGTCTAGGTTCTGCATTCATATGCCTAATGTCCTTGTTTTTTGCATTTGTGGCAGTGAGTCATGAACTTCTTCTTAGGATTCTGATTTGCAGTCTTGCTCCTACAAACATTAGCAATATGACCTATCTTACCAAAATTATGACAAGTAGGTTTGGAGTTCTTACCTTTAATACTTCTTTCTTCACCACTTTTGGATGATTCTCCTTCTTTAGTACTAGTGTAACCCAATCTAGAAGTATCATTGTTGGATCTAGGGGATCTCATTAATTGTTCAAAGTACTTGATAGCTTCACTACGTTTGTTGAAACTTTTAGAAAACTCTTTTCCTCTTTTTAGATCATTTCTCAGTTGTTCATTCTACAACTTCAGTGTTGAAATCTCAATATCCTTTGCATTTAGTTCATGATTGACAATCATCATTTGACTCAAAGTTTCCAATTGCATATTAGCAATCCTATTTACCTATGATGTTTTCTCTTCCATTCTATTGGTCAAAATGTTTTTCTCATCTTCAATCATGACTTTTTCTTCTATGGCTTTCTTTTTCTATTCAGTGACATCACAAAGCAATATTGATTGGACTTCTTGTTCTCTCTTAAGATTTATGACCTCTTTAGTTAGGGTTCCATTCTTTTCCATTAGATCTACAACTATTGCATCAAATTCATTGATGTTTCTATCTACAAACAATTCAGTAGTGTCAATCTCTTGATGATGTGTTTCATTCTCTTCAATAGCTATTTCCTTCCTTCTTTTGAATGATCACTATAACTCATCTCTTGCTTCATTCAACTGATGTAGGGAAAGTTGTATTTCAATATTTTGGTTCTCAATAGTCTTTCCCAACTTGTAGACTGTCTTAGCAATGATCCTTTAGTTAGCACTATGTTTGTTGATAATAGATCACCTCTTTCATGATGTGTACTTGATCCTTTCTGATTAAATGTATCTCTTCTATCTTCTAATTCCTTTCCTCTGTTCTCCTCTAATTGATTATGCTATGTATCTCAATTCACAACTACTTAGTCACCATGAAAGCTCTTTTTGTGCATGCAAACCTTCTCTATTTTCTCCTTCCACTATCTCAAAAAATTTAGTGTTTTTCCTCCGTAAGAAGACCTGGGTGACTTAGGGATAGGTATGAATCAACGATTGCTCATCCATCTAGCTACTTAAATCGTCCCTTTTTTATGATTGGATGCAAGTACTACATAGGGATTCACAAAAAAGATTCATTCTTATCATCTAAGATCACAGAACAATCCCTAAACCAGCTCCAAAATGGTTTACATAGAAGTTTGTGCCATTACAAATAACTAGGTCAAAACTATATAACTCAGCATCTAAAGTCCCCAATGCCCGACATCAAATATAAACTCAATGTTGTAACTTGGCCTCTAAATGACTAAGTATCCATTGATCACTCGGCATCTAAATAACTCAGCACATACTATCTACTTGGGACTTGAGTGACTCAACATGCACTTTCTGACATGTTATACTCAACATGCATTACTTGTTTGACATGAACTAAGCATATAATTTATAAATGACTAAAGTGTATAAACACTCATTTGTCTAAACCAATCTAAGATTAATATATATATGCAATATTGATAAACCTAAAATGGTATATCCTACACCTTTGATGACGGTAAAAGGATGTCCTTGACTAACAATTAAGGGTAAACCTAGAGATTCTTTGGATCTCTTTGATAACATTGATTTTGTTTTACATGCTTATTGCACATGAAATAAACCTTATCCTATTGTTCCATTTTATTTATCAAGTTCTCAACCTACACTTCCTCAAGCTCCTAGGTTTTCTTCTAATTTTAAGGAGTATAACTTAGCTGATCAATTATGTGTTGCTCCTGCTAAGATATCTTTATGGGAATTACTTCAAACTTCTTTGACATATTATGAGACATTGCAAAAATATTTATCCACTCTTCCTGCTTCTCCTCCTAATCAAGATAACATTCATTCTATTTTAGATTTCATGCATGTTATGCCTTCTATACCTCTTATTATGTTTTTTAATAATGATTTACCTTCTCTTGAGGTGTAGAATCAATACGATGCTCTTATGGTTGTTGTTTCTATTAATCACAGTATCATTCAAATAAAATTAATTGATAATGAATCTGGACTTAATGTTTGTAGCATGGAGATGCTTAAAAAAATTAAGGTTGATCTTGTTGAAAATAATTAATCAGTTGTATATTGTCTTTGATGTTACACAAAATGTCATATCTTTATCGATCAGTGTATGTGAAGCTCACACAAGTGATGAAAATAGTCTCCTATGTCTATCAAGCATTCCAACGTTTTCCAAGTTTAGAAGATGGTGTCTACCAAGTTCACTTAGGTGTCAAAGAGAAGTTCACAAAAGTTGAGTGTTAACCAAGCTCACTTAGGTAACAAAGGAAAGTTGGATGGAACCAATGCTAACTGAGCTCACTCAATTAATAAAGGAAGTTTGTGAAGATGAAGAGTTAACTAAGTTCACTTTGTTAACACAAGAAAATATTTTTAGTGTTAATGTCTATCGAGCAGGGTCGGCTAACAAAGGATTTTCTTGTTTTGGCATATTGAGTTTAATGGATTTGTTTGTTGGTTCTAGCCGACTGAGGAGATGAATATTAATTATTATAATTTATATTCAAGTCAAATTGATAGTTTTTATGATATAATTATGAGTCATGTTAAGGATTGAATGTGTGAGAATGTTTAAAGCTAAGAAGATGCTTAGACGAAGCAAATTAGAAGGATAAGCATAATATCCTTGAGGAGTTGTAAAGATACATTTGATCAAAAAAGATCAAGCATTTGAGTTAGAATTGAGATCTAAAATTGGCAATACAGTTGCATCAAAAATTAGGTCATATCATTGTTACTCTCTAACCATTGTAGTAGTGTATCGCATCTCTTAATTGAGTTGGCTTAATAACTATTTGCCAAATCCTCTAACGAGGTGGCATTTCTACATTGAAGTGTCTAAAGACCTCTAACAAGGCCACTTCTAGTATGGTGATTAAATCCTCTAAAAAGGTCACACCTAATAGTGTGTTTTTTAGCCTTTAACAAGGTTGGCTCCTAACAGGGCTCACTTCAGAAGAGTGAAAATTAGTAACTAGTTGCAATTGGTGGTTTTTCCCAAATTGGGATTCCACATTAAATCTTGGTGTCACTTATGTTCATGTTTTTTCTTTTATGTGTATGCAACTAAGTTAATTAAGGTTAATCATAGATAATATCTTAAGTTCTACATGTTTAGTATTTTCCAAGTAACAATTGATATTTTAGTGCTTGCCGAGTTATAGCATATTGTTCATGTTAATCAAGTGCATATGTGTTAACCAAGTAACAACAATATCAGCAAAGTTTATGTTTCATATTGGCATCTAAGGAATGTGGGATTTATTTTAGTGGTAATTGATTCACCCCTCCCCTCTTAGTTACTCCTTTTATGTTTGCAACAATTGGTATCAGAGCTTTTGGTGCTTGCAGAGAAGGTTTCAAGGACCTAAGCTAAAGATTAGGATAGATTACCAAGTTGAACAAAGATAACTTTGAGTCATGGAAAGAACTTATAAAGCTATATCTGGCAACCATAAATGATTTAGGTCTAAAATATTTGAATCCTAAGTATAAAGATTCTACTAGAACAATGACTATTGAGGAGATTATTGAAAAAAAGAATCATAATATAATGATGATTGGCATTACATCAACTCTTAACTATGTTGAATTTGATGAGGTCAAAGGATGTGTTATTTCTCATGGGATGTGGACAAAGCTAAAGGATGTCTATAGGGGTGATGATAATGTGAGAAGAGCCAAGGCAGAAAACTTGAGAGTTCAATTTGATCAGATGAAGATGAGAGAGGATGAAAACATTGCAAAATATATTGATAGAATCAAAGCTAGTGTCAGTGCAATCATAGCCTCTAGAGGAACAATTGAAGATGTGACAATGGTAAGCAAGGTACTTATAACCCTTATTCCTATCTATGTAATTAGAGTGTCTATTATTTAGAAGATGAAATGTGATCCAAATAATAAGATAACCTTGGATGCTCTAGTGGGAAGATTGGCAGCATTTGAGCTAGATAACTATGATAATTATGTTCCTAGTTCTAGCAATCTTGAGTATGCATTTGAAGACAAGTTATCACTCAAGAAGAAAGCTACAAAGTCTAAAGAAAAACAATTTGAAAGTGAAGAGAAAGACAGTTCTGACAGTGATCTTGAATCCATTGAAGCATTTCTTGCAAGGAGGTATCCCAAACAAAAAGGAAAATACAAAGGCAAAATTCCTCTAATACATTTTCTTGTGAAGAAGTTGGTCACATTGTTGCAAGGTGTCCAAAAAGAGAAGACAATGATGAAAAGAAGAAGAACAAGTATAAATGAAAGAAGGATTTCAAAAGCTACTAGGACTACAAGGACAAAGGAAAGAAGTCTTATTTTATGGCTAAAGATTCAGATTGCAGTGATGATGATGAAATGGTCTATATTATTGTAAAAGATGAATCTAATAATAAAGAAGATAAAATGACACTTATTTCTCATGTTAGAAAAAATTATACATGGATTATTGATAGTGGTTGTTCTTATCATATGACTAGTGATAAGACAAAGTTTGATCATATGGAACACTATTATGGTGGAAGTGTAAGATTTGGAAAAAAATGAACCATGTTGCATAAAAGGAAAAGGTTGTGTTTCTTTAACCAATGAACTTAGATGTGATAATTCTTATTGGGTTGAAGGATTGAAACATTATCTACTAAGTGTGGAATGGTTGAATAACATTGGATTCAACGTAAAATTCATGAATGGGAAGGCCAAGCTACTAGATGCAAAAGGAAATCTAGTTGGGGCTAGTAACCAAACAAAAGTTAATTTATTCTATTGAGATCTTAGTGAAAGTTCATGTTTCATTACTCAAGTAGAAGAAAGATGGTTATGACAGAAAATGTTATGTCATGTAAACTTTGATAACTTGATCAAGATAAGAAAAAAAAAAAGAGTAAGAGGTATTCCTAGTTTGAGGAAACCTGATATAGGCCTATGCAAAAATTGTCAAATTGGTATGATGGGCAAGACAAGTTTCAAGAGCAAGAACTATCATTCTAAAGAAGTCTTGGATTTGGTTCATACATAACTTTGTGGACCTATTGGAGTTGAGAGCTACAGTGGAGATAAGTACTTTATTTTATTTTTTGATGATTACTCTAGAACCTTGATGGTAAAAAAGAATGTTGCAATCAAATACTATAAGCAAGCAATCAATACAATAGTTCATACCTTGAATAGAGTATAGATGAAGAAATACTCAAATAAAACTATTTATGAACTATGGTATGGGTACAAACCTAATGTAAGTTTCTTGAAAGTATTTGGTAGCATATGTTATATTTTGAAGGAGACTAGGAAAGGTAAATTTGATGTCAAAAGTGATGAAGCCATATTCCTAGGATACTCTAGTAGAAGTAAAGCATACAAATGTTTAAATCTAACCACTCATAAGATCATTGAAAGTGCACATGTGAAGATTGATGAGTTTGCAAAAAAGAGTGAAGAAGAGAGCAACAAAGAACCTGAAGGTTATAGAAAGTTTATCTACTTTAAACCTAATAATTTTCCTAATCCAATTGGAAGTCAACTAACTTCACCTCCCAAGTCCCCAAAATCTCCAGAAGCACCTGAGTTGTAGCCAGTGCAACTTGAATCACAGTCTAAAGTACCCGAGTTATAGTTAGAGGCTACCAAGTTATAGTCAGTGCAACTCGACTTTGAATCTGAAGGACCCAAGTCAAAAATAGTGGGACCCAAGCACGATGCAAAAGATCATGGTAAGGAAGTGGAACAAGTTCTAAATCCAAAGTACCTATATTAGCAAGGCATTTTAGAAGGCACCATGCACATGAGCAAGTCATTGGAGAAAAGTTAGCTGGTATAATGATAGGGAACAAATTGAAAGGTACATGCTTGCTTACTAAATTTGAACCTAGAACAGTTAAAGATGCTTTGGATAATGAAAGTTGGATTAAAGTAATGAATGAAGAGCTAGAACAGATAGAAAGGAATAAGACCTAAACTCTTGTTCCTAGACCCAAGGATAAGAATGTAATTGGCACAAAGTGGGTTTACAGGAATAAGTTGAATGAAGATGGAGAAGTTTCAAGAAATAAAGAAAGGTTAGTATGCAAAGGTTATTCTCAAGAAGAAGGTATTGACTATGGTAAAAAAATTGCTCTTGTTGAAAGAGTTGGGACCTTACTTTCTTATATTGCATATAAATGATTTAAAGTGTATCAAATGGTTGTGAAATCTGCATTCTTGAATGGAATTTTAGAAGAAGAAGTTTACATAGAGAAACCTAAAGGTTTTGTAGATCCTAAAAAAAAGGATATGGTGTGTAAGCTACACAAAGCATTATATGGTCTCAAGAAACCTCCTAGAGCTTGGTTAAAAAGACTTCATAATTACTTGATGAAGATTGGTTTTCAAAGGACAAATGATCACAACAACATTTACATAAAAGAAGGACCAAACAAGAAGATTGTGTTTGCATAAATCTTTGTGGATGACACATTATTTATTGGAAATGATTATTTGTACAAAGATTTTTTAGAGAAAATGAGTAAGGAATTTGAGATGTCAATATTTGAAGAAATCAAATTCTTTGTTGGCTTGCAAATTGAAGAGAAGAAAGATGGTATCTACATTACTCAATCTAAGTATATCAAGGAGATACTGAAGAAATTTGAAATGGAGGATTCAAGATCAGTTGGAACATCTATGTCTACTAGACATAAGTTTTCTAGAAATGATGATTCCAAGGAGGTAGATCAGACCATATATATATCAATGATTGGGAAACTTCAGTATGTTGTACATACTAGACTTGATATTTCTCTTATAGTTGGCATGGTGGCAAGATTTTCAGATAATCCTAAAGAAAATAATATGATGGAAATCAAGAGAATAATGAGGTATCTGAAGGGTATTGAAGACTATGGATTATGATACAAGAAAGAAGAAAATTTAGATTTCAAAGCCTTCACTAATGCAGATTGGGTAGGAAGTGTTGTTGACAGGAAGAGCACCAGTGATGGAGCATTCTTTCTTGGTCTATAGCAGAGGTAGAGTATGTTGCTACAACAGTTAATTGTTCTAATATTGTTTGATTCAAGCAACCATTGGCAGGTATGAAGGTAGAGATCAAGGATCCAATGGTTATCTTATGTGATAACACAAATGCAATTAATATATCAAAGAATCCTATGATGCATACCAAGACCAAGACAATTGCAATAAAATATCATTTTCGAAGAGAATTGGTGCAATATAAAGAGGTAAGATTGAAATATGTGAATACTAAGGAACAAATTGTAGACATATTAACTAAGTCATTACCTAAGGATGCATTTTTTCAGCTAAGAGGTAAATTAGGGGCTATTCACCTATCTGAAGCTCACTAAATTAAGTTTAGTGATCAATCAACTAGAGCATGTTAAAGATCAATCAAGTTGATGCATTAATGAAAGGGTAGATTACATATGAATTAGTATTTGAGGTACATTAAAATTCATTGTATATTATCCTTGGCATGTGATGTCAAAGAGGGAGAGTTTACTGTCATATCAAAGAAATATTCTAAAGAAGGAGAGTATACACATCACAAAAAATTTGTTTCAAGAGGAAGAACTTGGTGTGATATCAAAGAAGGAGAGTTTTCTATCGAAAAAAGATGTTGAAGATAGAGTTTGCTAATAGAGGGAGAAACTGAAGTTAGAGGGAGTTCACACTAATAGACGGAGTTATCATTGATGAGAATCAAAATTAATCTAGGGATATTTTCCTTACTTTATTTTTCTTTGAAATTTCATTGTATTATGACATGTTGTGTTGCCATCAATGCCAAAGAGGGAGATTGTTAAAAATAATTAATCAATTGTATATTGTCTTTGATGTTACAAAAAATGTCATATCTTTACTAGTTAGTGTATGTTGAGCTCACTTGAGCGATGAAGACAATTTCCTGTGTCTTCCAAGAATTCCAACGTTTGCCAAGTTTAGAAGATAGTGTCTATCGAGTTCACTCAGGCATTGAAGTGAAGTTTGCATAAGTTGAGTGTTAACTGAGCTCACTAGGGTAACAAAGGAAAGTTGGATGGAACCAATGCTAATTGAGCTCACACGGTTACCAAAGGAAGTTTGTGGAGATGCAGTGTTAACCGAGTTCACTTGGTTAATATAGGAAAATCTTTTTGGTGTTAGTGTATACCGAGCAAGGTTAGCTAACAAAGGATTTTCTTGTTTTGGCATATTGGGTTTAATGAATTTGTTTGTTTGTTCTAGTTGACTGGGGAGATGGATATTGATTATTCTAATTTGTATTCAAGCCGACTTGATAATATTTATGATATAAGTATAAGGTCAAGTTGAGGATTGAATGTGTGAGAATGTGTGAAGATAAGAAGATGCTTAGAGGAAGCAAATTAGAAGGATAAGTAGAATATCCTTGAGGGGCTAAAAAGATACATTCAATCAGAAAGGATCAAATATTTGACCCAAAATTGAGATCTAAAATCAGCATTACAATTGTATCAAAAATTAGGCCATATCAATGTCACTCTCTAACCATTGTAGCAGTGTATCAAATCTCTCAACCGAGTTGGCTTAATAGCTATTTGCCAAATCCTCTAACAAGGTGGCATTTCTAGATTGAAGTGTCTAAAGACCTCTAACAAGGACACTCCTAATAGGGTGATTAAATCCTCTAACATGATCACATCTAACTTGTGTTTTGTAACCTTTGATAGGGTTGGCTCTAATAGGGCTCACTTTAGAAGAGTGAAAATCAGTAACTAGTTGCAATTGGTGGTTTTTCCCAAATTGGGTTTCCACATAAAATCTTGGTGCCACTTGTGTTAATGAGATTTTTTTTATGTGTATACAACTAAGTTAATTAATGTTAATCAAATATAATATCTTAAGCTTTGCATGTTCAATATTTTTCGAGTAATAGTTGATATTTTAGTGCTTGCCAAGTTACAACATATTGTTAGTGTTAACCGAGTAACAACAGTATCATCAAAGTTTATGTTTTGTATTGATATGTAGGGGATTTGGGATTTATTCTAGTGGTAACTTTTATCACCCCTCCCCTCTTAGTTACTCCTCTTATATTTTGAATATATCTTACCATTATTCAACTTGATAATGTCCCTATACATGGATTTGATAATATTGCGAAGAGAACTTTGGGCATTATTACCTTACCTATTAAAGTTGGTCTAATTATTTTAAATAAGCCTATTCATGTTATTCCTAGACCTCTTAATTATAACCTTCTTTTAGGATGACCATGGTTACATACTATACATGCAACTCCTTCTACTCTTCATTGCAAGGTTAGCTTCATTTATAACAACTTAATGTAAACATTACATGCAAATAATGCACCAAATCCTTGACTAAATGTAGAATATGATAAAATCTCTAAGCCTCTTCAACCAAGTAAAGAGATTGAAAAATAATCTAAGACACAACAACCTAAGATGTAACAACCAGAAGCTTCATCTTCTTCTTTGATTGAGGATGATTGGGGAACATTGGATTTTAATCCTACTTTCATTGGAGAATATAAGGTCTCTAATTTGGAATTCATGAAGAAACAAAGTGAATTTAAGAAATGAGTTTTTATTCCTTCTCCACTTTCTAAGGAATTAAAAAGTAATTTTGTAGCCACTTCGGTAAATGAAATGATTGAAATGATAAAACCTGATTGTTCTAACATTGTGACATATGTTGCTCCTTGGACTCCATATGAAATGGCCGATTGTATGGTTCTAGTTATCATTTTCTTAAGAAATTAGGATTTAATGGGAAAGAATATGGTAAATATGAGCAAGGTATACAAGTACCTTTTGATAATGAAATTTATGATCATATGTATGGATTAGGATTTAATCCATATAAACAACCATCGGCTTTTCCTCTTAATGTTAATCATATATGTGGTGGACAATTGAAATTGGTTAACCCACTTCTTATTGACATGAATCAAACACCTACTTTGGATATTTTTCTTGAAGATGAAACCTATTGGCAAACATATTTGTCTTTAAATAAAAGAAATGAATAAAATATTATATGCCCAAGTTCACAAGACAAACAAAATTTTCCTATAGTTGATGAATTTCTACTTTCTCAATTTCTCTCTAAATTTTGGTATGGTTTAGCTTCCTTATTATATCTTCAATCAAAACTACCTTTCAAATAAGAATTACTTTTAACCTAAAAGTAATAAGGCTTCCCATCTATTCTTGGATAGGGGGAACAATCTAAATAACAATAATTAAATAAACAAAGATGCATACTAAAGAGAGAACAAACATGATGGAGACACAACCCAAGTGCAGAATGGACACATCAAGAAAGGGAGAACTTTATTAACTATTAAAAAATGCTAATACACTTAGTGCAGAGAAAATAGACTCCAAAACATGCCCTATGGGCTTACAATTGTATAAATCTAGAGATAATTTCTTCTCCTAGTACCTTCTCTCAAACTCCACTCTGAATTACCTTTTACAATGCCAGAAATGTTCTTAAATAGACCCCAAAGGGTTAAGGATTAGGAATACATTCTAGAAAGTGCTAGTTGGCATCCACTGCCAAAATGTAAGGCTCCAAAAGTTTCTTTAGAAGTCGGTGCAAAATTAGAAGAATCCAAAAATGGTAGCTGATCTTTTAGGAGGCATAACTTTTGAACTGTAGCTCCGATTGATAAACCGTTTACATTTCTAGAAAGCTCTCAGAGTGCTCTATAGCCCTATGGACCAGCTTTTCTTGTTCCCCATTTTTTAGGCCTGTAAAAGGTCATTTAGTGCCTCCAACCTGACTTTGAAGCATTCTTAGGAGGTCTCCAAAAAATGAAAAACTGTGATAACTTTCAAACCGTGCAACCTTTTGACCTGATGACTGTGCATCCTCATCCACATGAGCAACCCTAGCTTGACCCTCATCTCTCCTATCTATCCTTCCTTGTCATTGAGGGCATTCAAAGGCATGATGACCTTCTTCATTGCAATGGAAATAGGTACCATGGAAACCTCCTCTTCTTGAACCTTGTCCACGTCCTCTACCTCTTCCTCTCTAATCTCCAAAGTTTTGATCGCAGGAGCGGTTGAAATCCTCATTCCTCTAGTTCTAGCTAGTACACACATCTTTTTTTTTCTTTTGGGTCTCATTGCCCCTTCCTCCTTGACTGCACCCTCTTTGTCTCCCTTCAAACCTTTTATTTAGCTTCTCTTCAACCCGTAGGGCAAACTGGTATGCCACTTCAATGCTGGTCATTCTTACTAGACTTAATTCCTCTTGGATGCTAGGTTGCAACCCATTGATATGATGAGCAACCTTCTCCTTATTTTGCTTCTGCATGCCCTACTCTAGTCAGAAGTCGATAAAACTCCTCCGTATATTCCTTGATTGATTTTCTTGCTTTCTTTAACCCATGCATCTTCTTAAACAAATCAAGCTCGTAGTCAATAGGAATGAATTGTTTCTTTAGTTTGTCCACCATGTGATCCCACCTTGTGATCTTCTCCTTTCCTCTTCTATTTATTTCCAATTGAACCTCTTGCCACCAAATTTTGGCATGGATTTTGCAAACTTAACCCTATCTAGGTCCCTAATATCCTCATACTCAAAGTACTCCTCCAGTTCATTGATCCAGTTGATCAACTCATTTGGTTTCAAATTTTCTACAAATAAACCCATATCAATTGTAGGTCATTTTCCAAACTTAGTAATGGCCCTAAAAAGCCTCTTTTCTACCTAATTCAAAATTTCCTCTTCAACTTCCCCTTTCAATCCAATTTCTTCTTCCTCATTATCGTCCTCACTTTCATCACCTACAACAAAATTTGTTCCTCTACGGAGCTCCTCCTACAATGCTTGAACCTACCTTTGGAGGGCTCTAACCTCCTTAGGATTAATAGCTTTGGCCCTTACACCGTGCTCTCTTCATGGAGCCATCTTCTTAACTCAAACCCACAACCACATATTCCTGGTGCAAACTTCCTCATAGTTGGCGCTCTATCTACACACTCAGGAAAACTTGCTCTAATACCACTTGATGGAGACACAACCCTAGTACATAATGGGCACAACAAGAAAGGGAACACTTTATGAACTATGAAAATATGCCAATACACTTAGTGCAAATAAAATAGACTCCAAAACATGCCCTATGGGCTTACAATAGTATAAATATGGAGATAATTTCTTCTCCCGGTACCTTCTCTCAAACTCCACTCTGAATTGCCTTTTACAATGCCAAAAATGTTCTTAAATAGACCCCAAAGGGTTAAGGATTAGGAATACATTCTAGAAAGTGATAGTTGGCATTCACCACCAAAATGGAAGGCTCTAGAAGTCACTTTAGAAGTTGCTGCAAAATTAGAAGAATCTAGAAATGGTAGTTGAACTTCTAGGAGGCATAACTTTTGAATCGTAGCTTCGATTGACGAACCATTTACATTTTTGGAAAGCTCTCAGAGTGCTCTATAGTCCTATGGACCAGCTTCACTCATCCCCCATTTTTAGGCCTGTACAAGGTCATTTAGTGCCTCAAACCTGACTTTGAAGCATTCTTAGGAGGTCTCCAAAAATTGAAAAACTACGATAACTTTCAAACCGTGTAGCCTTTTGACCTGATTATTTTTTTGGAATGTTCTAAATTACAATTTTAATCATCCCTCCAATTTACACCTTCTAATTCACCATAATTATGGTTCAATTGCATAGTCTTATTTTTTTGGCATTTATACGTACCCCAAGGTGCTTTAAAACTCTAACTCAAAACACTAATAGTGGAACTATGAGAGTTGGAACCTTTATTGGACCCAAATGGGTATTTGGAAATGAAAACACATGAAATAGAAACTAAGTCTAGGTATTTTTTTTGGGTGACACAAGATTGCCCTTATACCTCTGGATGCTCCTGCATCAAAACAGTTTCTCTATCAATCACCTTTCAAAAAAAAATCCAAATTGATATATATTTACCATAAAAAAGAAATATCCAGCATCAAAGGAATTTCAACAATTCAATATTGATTTAGTACTAAACCAATAATGAGTAAATTCAAAGCATCATCTTCGAACATTCAACCATTTCCTTTCAAAAAGATTAATATTATTTAGATATAATATTGGAAAACTTAGAAAACTTGCATAGCTATAAAATTCAAATAAAGTGGTCATAGCATGATAACCATAAAAAATTGCCAACCCCTAGCACTACTGAGTTTCAAACTTAAATAGAAAGCTATCTGAGAATCTCCTTGAAAACCTGATTCTTAGATAGTAAAAAGTAGTTACGAAAACCAACATGAAAAATGGTATACAGACCCAGAGTTTAACTTTTAAAAACCATAAACTAAAATATTTTGAAAGCAATTTAATAGAAAGTACTAATCATCTGCCGATTGGTCAAGCAGTTCCACTTCCTCCTCATCTTTAACATCACCCTAACCACATGCTAGCTTCCACATCCTAAATGCATTCATGACTTCAGTCATGGAAGTCATATTTGGGCTCTTGATGCTCTGCAAATAATTCTTTTTAGATGTCTTTTTCTAGCTTCATTTTTTCCATAGTATTTACGTAATTGGGGAGTCATAGAGTGCACATTCATGACATCACTTCAATTTTGACCACCTTGGAGAAGTCAAATGATGTGAAATCAATTTTGTCTTTCATAGACTTCATGTGTTCTTCATGTTGTTTGACCATGCTCTCTACATCAAAACCTCATTCTTTAAGAGGGTTAGGAAAAGTCAAGCCAATGGACTGAAAGTCCCTGCCAACCTACTTCAGTAATGCTTTGAAATATTTTTCACATGATTGCATCCTTGAGATTGTAGAAGTGTAATTGGACACCCTCTAGGCTATATTCTTCCTCGAAACCTGAATTAGTCATGTATCCACATGTTGTAATAGGTTCTCTTTGAGGAACTTTTCTAGTCCAAAATCTTCCACTTTGAATAATTGGGTCACCATGGTTGATAGTTTCTCGACTTCTATTTTTTAAGTCTTGAATTGAACACAGGATTCATCAAGTGCAATTCTAGCTAGAGAAACAATTTCATGCAAATTTCACATAAGTTTAACGACTTGGTTCATTACTAGGTTAATCCAAATGGCATCATTTTTCCTTTCTTTAAATATTCTAATAGATGTTGATTTTCAGGGGTGTTGGAATCAAAGGCAAGTTGTGACTGATTACAAAGAACTGAACTTTGTCCTTTCAATGAATTTATATACTCATCCATTGCATTATTTTCAGCTTTCAGCTTTTTCCTTCTCAATTCCATCCTTTTGTGATTGTAGCACAATTTTCTTTGTAAATGCCTCTACCCAGTGTTCTTTTATCTCATGGTTCATTACCCCTAAATCTGTGTGCATAGTTTCAAAGTTGCTCAGGTCCAACTTGTCAACTCCCTCCTTTTGGTTGTAGGTGGCTACCTCAACTATGCTTCTCCCAATCACACTATTAAAGGTTATCTTGGTTGTGCTTTTGGTCCTTTTGGTCTTGGGAGCCTTTTTGGTATATCTAATCACGATGTCATCAATTGGGAAGGAAACTAGAACCAAAATTGCTTTCTTATTCACCAAATCCACATGCCAGTTAGGAGTGATAGCATCCTATTACAAATCAGTAGCCTTTTCTAGGCTATCTATAGTTTGTATCCTTGGAGGAGATGAACCCATAGTCATTTGAACTTTGGCTATTATTAATGAGCTCCCCACCTTGGTCTTTGTCATGTTTGCCATCAACCTGAATCACTTGGTGAAGCCTTACTAGCACTGACATTTTAGTCTTCTTACTAGAATGAGTTTTCTATACAAGAGGAGGATTATGAATCTTTTTCTTAGAGATCCTTGATGACCTTCTACTACCTGCAATTGTAAGACCAACATTAGAAACAAGGTCAACCTGTTCATTAGCATGTGTATCTTTTTTCATTCTCAACCAAGACTTTATCTTTTTAATCGCATTTGTTATTCTTTCAAGAATATTATCTTCTTCTTTAGAATTCCAATCTATAGCAAAATTTACTGGTTCAATTTCTTAGTGAGTTGGGATGTTTGTCCTGTCTTTCTCTATGTTTGTAATATCTATACCCAAATTCAATTGAAAAAGGTGAATTTGTGAAATGGTGAAACTGGATAATCCCCTTCTTTTCAGCTCTAACTCATCTGTACAATCTTCCCAAAAATCTTCCATAGTGGGTACATGTATAGTCTTTACATGAATATCAAACAGGATATGGATAATTCCTTTGCTATCAAAGTCTGGCCTAGCCTGATAGGAATGAAAACCAAATTTAACCAAGTTAGAACTTATACACATTGCATCTTCCATGCTTTTGCATGTCAATTTTCCTAGCTTAAGTGGGAAAATGATATCACAAGCCTCTTCGGCTGAGAATATGTTTATCATAGCCACTAATTGCCACACTACATCTACCAAGATGAAACAATCAAGGGAAAATCTGTGAAGATGTATAGGTTCCTCATCAAAACCTCCTACTCTGAAATAAGTAAACCTTGATAATTAGATGTATAAGCTACCAAAAGATTGGATGAGCCTTTGAGAATCAAGTGATAATCTATGATGCAAAGAGCTTTTCATATCAAAACACAATCTTCTAGAAAATATATCATGAACCTTTATAAAATCTTCCAAGACTTTATCTTTGTGCAACAATAGACAATAAGTATATATGGTGATACTCTTAGTCTAGGGTTCATGTGGAAAATGTTGCAAATCTTGAGTGGTACCTAGCATGTACATTAAATAAGATGACATGAAAATGTCCTTTTTCAAATTTAAAGCACATTTCAACTAATCTCTAAGAGAGCTAGCTATTAATTCCACCTAGTCTATAAATTGTGAACCTTTTAACACAATTTGAATATAGAAGTGCATCTAATCTTTAAAAATAGAGACATCAGGAGACCCACAAATTCTATGTAAAAGAACCATTATATCTTGGACCTGAGTAGTCATTAGGCTCTTCATCAAGGTTTTGGGTAACCTAAAATCACCTTTATAGAAAGAATCGGTCCAACTTTTTGCTATGACATTCCTATAATCACTTATTTTCTTAGAAAATCTAGCTGCAAACAAAGCAGGGGTAAGGTCAGCAAACTATTACTCTTCCAGGTGCAATAATCTAGATACAATATCCCTACTGACATTCAACAAAACACTTCCATCCTTCTTCAATATATTTCCTTTAGACACATTATACATATGTATGCACTCTTGAATCAATTCTAGGCAAGGATAAGATGGCAAGAAAGTGGAGACCTTGAGTAGGTTTGCATCTAACACTTTAGAAGAAAAAGTTTGGCTAGTTTCTCACACAATCTTTCTGAAACACTTCCCAAATCAACTCCTAACAAGTCTGTATTAGCTATTATGGGGGACTTACATTGCAAACTATGAGTGTTCCCAAATAGGTGCACTATAGACTTCATGATTTAGGAGCTTTACTTTGAATTCAAAAGCAAAGAAATAACCAAAAATATGATTCTCTCAACAAGCAGGAGAAAAATAACTAGAAAACAGAAGGATTACCTAAAGAGTGACGACCGTTTCAACTATGGAAGAATGCTTATTTTCTCTATTTTTCTTGCAATTTCTTATCTTGAACAAGAAAAGAAACTTAATGTCTTCTTTGTAAAGGAGAAAACTTTCTTTTAGATGCATCTCAAAAAAGAGGAAATGATCATTGATTATGTAGAGGATAGAAATAATTTTGGGAAGCCATGAAGGAAAGATGAAGAGAAAAATTAGGTACTGACATTAAATTGGGAGGCAAGTACTTTGAATCATTACTCCTCTTTACATGTGCCAAATCTTTATTTTTGCACTTTTAAATCAAAGCTCTGGCGCAATCATTGATGGTGGTCTTAAATCAACCATTAATTTCTTGTACTTACCTTTCAAATCATGATGTCACCTATGACCATGTCATACATGATGAGGAAACTAGTTTTTGTGTGTCCTATATATGACATGCATATGCGGCATGTTAAGTGGGCCCACCAAGGTACATTTCTTTGAGGAACGAATGAAGCATTGAACTCATGAACTAGTTCCTTTGGTACAAAGGGTTCAATGTGGCCTAGTGTTCTTTGAACTTGGTACAAGGGGTACAAAAGGTTCAAGGAGTACAAGGAAACTTACATATTATAACAAGAAACCTTCCAAACTTTAATAAGATGATGTTTTGGAATAAATCACTCTTGATTAGGGTTTTCTAAAAAGGAAGACTTGATCAACAATTAGCTTGAGGGAAGGATTTTTGAAAAAATGAGGTTGGGAAAATATGAAAATGTTATTACAACTTCATTTTTGGATTTGACTCTTGATAGAACCAATGGTTCAAACTAAAGATGTTGAAATGAGAGTGAACCAAAAATAAAGAATAAAAATGGTGACTCTAAAAAACATGAACTAACAAAACCTTAATGGAATTTTTAGGGCTTTATGAAGATTTACCTAAGTTCCATCATAAAAAAAGGAAGCCTTATTGTTTAAATACATATGATTATTTTGGAGAACATGAAAATTAGGATATTCTTCTTTTATTGATGTATCCTCCAATATGAAGTGATTTGTTAATAACTGAAACTGTTGATATTCAAATGGATGAGAATAATCCTAAAAAGATAATACAGATTGGGAAATGTTTGAATCGAGATAAACATGATCAATTTTGTCCCCTTTTACTTTAATTCAAGGATATTTTTTATTGGACATATTTAGATATGTTCGGTATAGATTCTAAGATTGTTACTAATAATATTGATTTAAAACCAAATATGAAACCTGTGAAGCAGAAAATTCGAAAGATGAATCCACAAATTACTCTATTAGTCAAAAGTGAAATTGAAAAATTACTAGATTCTAGATTTATCTATTCTATTGATTACTTAGATTGGATTTCAAACATTGCACCTATTTCAAAAGGAGCAAATAAGATAAGGATGTAGACTAATTTTAGAGATTTAAACTAGGCATCCTTAAAGGATGATTTCCTATTACCCAATATTGATATGATTGTGGATTCAACACCAGGTCATGCTTTGTTATCTTTTATGGATGGTTTTTTTTGTATATAATCAAATATCTATTCCTCCTAAAGATCAATTTAAAACTGCATTTATAATAGCTTGGGGAATATTTTTGTTAGGTCATGATTCCTTTCAGATTAAACAATGCAAGAGAAACTTATCAACTAGCTATGACTTTGATTTGTCATGATTACATCCATAAGATTCTTGAAGATTATGTGGATGATATCTTATCAAAATCTATACAAAGAGAAGATCATGTTACTATTTTATTACAAATATTTGAATGGATTAGAAGTTACAACATGAGATTGAATCCTCATAAATGTGTTTTTGGAGTAGATTCAAGTAAATTATTAGGATTTATAATCTCTAAGAGAGGCATAGAAGTAGATACTAAAAAGATTTATGCTATTGTTAATATGCCTCCTCCTAAGAATATTTCTTAGTTATGGAGTTTACAAGGAAAAATACAAGCTATTTGTCACTTTGTTTCTAATTTAGATGATCAAAGAATTTCTCTTACTTTCTTACTAAACGATACCACTTTCTCTTGCAATGATGAATGTAAGAAAACTTTTGAGAAATTTAAGGAGTACCTTGCAAATCCTCCTATCTTGAAACCAACTAAATTTGATAAGCCATTTCATTTGTGTACATCAATGACTTCAAAGGCCATGAGTGCCTTGTTGGAAAGACCTGTGTATTACATTAGTTAGACTTTACTTGATTATGAAACAAGATACATAGATTTGGAAAGAAAATGTCTAGTTGTAGTTTATGCATGTCAGGAACTCAGGCATTATCTTATAAATGTTGAAGTCAATTTGATTGTCAAGTTTGATCCTTTGAAACATATTTTTTTCACAGAATGATCTCTTTGGCTGTTTGGTAAAGTGCATGATGTTACTTACAAAATTTGATCTTAATTTCATTTCTTGGAAGTCTATTAAGGGACAAGCTTTAACAAATTACTTAGTTGAATCTCCTTGTCCTCATTCAAATACATGTTCTACTTCAATGGAATTTCCTAATGATAATATTCTAGCTATTCAACAAGATGATATTTGGGAATTGTATATTGATGGATCTAAATGTAAGAAAGGTTCTAGTGTTGGTATTATTTTAGTTCCTCCTACAAAAAATCCAATCCCTTTATCATACAAATTAACCTTTCCTTGTACTAATAACATTGCAAAGTATGAAGCTCTTATAGTTGGTTTACGAGCAGCTTCATCCCTTAACATCAAATACTTGCAAATATATGGAGATTCATAATTAATTGTTGAACAAATTAAAGGAGGTTATCAAACTAAGAATGATAAAATGACACAACATAGATATTTGGCTCTTGATGTGCTTTCACAATTCTCTTCT
This sequence comes from Cupressus sempervirens, assembly GCA_028749045.1. Taxonomy (NCBI): domain Eukaryota; kingdom Viridiplantae; phylum Streptophyta; class Pinopsida; order Cupressales; family Cupressaceae; genus Cupressus; species Cupressus sempervirens. The sequence continues at coordinate 639,572,620 of CM053793.1, forward strand.
TGTACAATTTAAATCTTAGCTAGAAAAGTTAACTGACATGCAGATGCCATGGCAAGCATAGCTTCCTTGGTGTGTCTTGAAAATAATGCTGAAAATTTTCAATTTACTATATAAACTCTTAAAAACTCTAAAATTTATAAAAATATTACCTCTAATTGTTTCAATTTTCATTTCAATGAATGGTTTCGCACATTTTTCATTTTTTGAAAGATGGAACTTTTCCTAAATCAACAACAAGAAACATGTGTAATCATATTAGGAAGTTTACAAAACCTTACATTATTTTAGGAGATACACTTTTAAAATGCTCTTATGAAGGACTTTTATTAAGATGTCTCAATAGAACTGAAATCTTGGTGGCTTTAGCAGAAGCTCATTGTAGTTCTTGTGCAGGGCATTTGGTGGAAAATCTTTGGTTAATAAATTACCTAGAATGGGATATTATTGGAAAATGATGGAGCAAGATTCTTTCATGTTTGTTAAGAAATATCCTCAATGTCAATAACATAGTAATTTTATTCATGCTCCTACTTGTGAGCTTTATAATCAAGTTTCTCCATGGCCTTTTAGTATTTGGGGTTTTGACCTTATTGGAAAAATCTCACTAGTTTCTTCTCAAGGACATACTTACATTTTGACTACTACAAATTACTTCACAAAGTGGGTTGAAGTTGTCCCTCTTCATTCAACTACTATGGATTTTATTTTTGATTTCATCCTTAATAATATCATAACATGATTTGGTATGCCTTCAGTAATAGTTTCAGATAATGGTACCTCTTTTAAAAATAAAGAAGTTGTGAAATTCTTGGAGAAATATTGAATTCAACATAAATTTTCAACTCCTTATTATCCTAATCTAATGGTCAAGCTGAAGTGTCAAATAAAATCATTAAGAAAATTCTAAGAAAAATAGTTAACAAGCACGCAAAAGATTGGCATACTCAACTGGCATATGCTTTATGGGCTTATAGGAAAAGTGTTCATACTATCATGGGTACTTCTCCTTACAATATCATTTATGGTACTGATGATATTATGCCTTTGGAATTAGAAATACCTTCTTTGTGTGTTTCATGTCATGACATAATTGACAAAGATACTTTTCGGGAACAATGCTTGCAAGAGCTAGAAATGTTGGATGAACAAGAAATATATGGATTAATACATATAAAAGCTTACCATAAATCTTTACAAAAGCAACATAATCATAAGGTAATTGAATGAAAAATTTTGGTTGGTGATTTAGTCCTATATGAGAATCTACGAAATGTGAATTCTTTACCTAGTGAAAAAGGAAAGTTTAGCCCTAATTGGCTTGGACCTTTCATTGTTATTGAAGACTTTGGTTCACGTGCTTATAAACTTGCTGATATGGATGGTATTTATTTTAAGGAACCTATTAATATTATCCATATTAAACATTATTCTCCTTAAGTTTATTCTTTATTTCTTTGAACATTTATATATTCCTTATAAAATTTGTTTCATAGGTTATGTAGTTTTAGCAAAATTACATATTGAATATATTAATGAACCTATTTTATTTCTATTAAGTTTTATATCAAGCATAGAACTAATTAGTAGAGAAAAAAAAATTATTCATCAAAATTGATTCAAGTTTTGATACATATGTGGCTAATGGCCCCATCTATCACTACACTTTGATGGCCGATGTCTTCTTAATATCTCTAGCTTGTAATAGGAAGATGTAGATCTGTGTGTCTATGTATGGCTCCTTGATATTCTCATACCATGGGAACATTTTCGAGCACTTTGTAACTCATCTATTAGTTTCTCCTCCCCTTATTTCCACACCCTTAGATCTTGTTGAACACTGTTAGGATCTCTGTAGCCAAGAGAGGACTCTCGCTCAATCACTGATAGTCAGTAGGATATGCATGTATCCTTCAAAATCTCAGATACAAAACTCCTCCACTACGCTATGCTAGCTGTAGAATAAAAACCACATTTATCAATTTTATACTTTTTCAAATCAACTTACATATTTAATCACATCTCATCTTTCATACCTAGATCTCCCTCCTGCACATCACTAAAAGGTCTAGATTATGGGGGCATGGAGTGACTACTCTCTCCATTCTCAATATTTGTAGGTCTTTTTGGTGGTGTCTTTGTGTGGGCACATGCAAGCTATCATGATCTTCATGGTGATATGTGGAAAATGTGTCATCCACACCTGTATCACCAGTTGGGGGCACCTTGCTTATTCTCTCCTTTTCCCTCTCCTCCTCTATGGGATCTCCCTCAGATATGTGCTCCTCATCTTTGATATCCTCATCCTCCTCTATTGTACCATCATCTTAGTGTGTTCCTCTCTGAAAGACCTAGATCACCTATACAATATAATCCTTAGGGAAGATGGGGTGGGTTCCCTGCAGAATCCATTACCTGATGTAATCTCAACTCATGCCTAAATAGGTCACATCTGATGGTTCCTCTATATCCTTTGTGTCATTTGCATCACCATCCTCTATATCTACTATTGATGGTTGGCATATGGTGTCAAGTCTCTGATAATCCCTCATCATATGTACATAGCGAGGTACTACTCTAGGGACTCCCTATACTAGGAAAACCTATCTCATCACTTGATCAAAATAGTATGGCATCACTATATGATTCTTATGAACCTCTAGCAGCTTCTGCCGCTATGAGTATCTCATTTAGAATCATGTATCAGGCCACTCTGTCATCCAGAAGTAGGGTTTCCATATCACATCTACACTCAAAATGTGGTCTAGAGATACTCTCAAATAGAGGATATCTCCAAACGACCAGGCATTCCTTAGAGGATAAGAAAAGACTCTTAGTGTACTTGCATCTACCATCACTAGAACACCCTATGGATGTGCACATGCAAAATGCTCAAATAGCCAAATCAATTAGAGTGTGCATATCGAAAGACTCTCTTTGATATATCACTAGCTGACATAGCTCATGGTATAGTAGGCTAACATGTTGTGACCCCATGGAAACATGGTCCTCTCACTCTCCATCCTTTGTATAAGATGAGTAAGAGGTGTATAAAATATGGTACCCTTTGAATTGGGTAACACAACCAAGGATGTTGTACCAAGCATCACTCTCTATACCAAAGTTGTAGGGCTTGATAGTATGGATGATAAAAGTACATGATTTGATTGGGTTCACATCTATGGAACCCATCCCAAGAAATCCTCCTTGTCTACAAGGATCTCCTCACAAACCCAATGTGCTCTAGGTCTAGTGGTCTCACCTCAAACTAGAAGCTGCAAGATCCTATAGATATCCTCTAATGTCATAGTAATCTCTCTTCAAAGAAGATGGAAGGAGAATGTATCCTCATCCCACCTCTCTAATAGAGCCAATAGCATGGCTCGGTGTAGCCTAATCTGTGGTAGGACTACTACCCATTATAGTCCTATGTCTCTTAGTAGCTATATCTCATCCACATCGAGCTCAAATAGTCTCTCTCTGATGATTACAAGCAACTCTCCAAAGGGATTCTCTTGAAGATGGACCATGTCATGTAAGCAAAAACAAACATCATATCAATTTTCTACATCATCAAATCTAAAAATTCAAATTGACTAGGTTAAGGTTAACCTCACTTAGGTCAAAGTTGACCTTTTTGGGTTAGGGTCAACCTTTTTGGGTCAAGGATGACCTCATCCCAGAATGGGTGGAGACCTTTTATTCTATGTCGACCTTCTTTTCTCAAGGTCAACATTGTTGGGTCAGCGTCTTCCTTGCCTACAAAAATCAAATATTTGGAATGTACAGGAACAAACAAAACCAAACTTACCTCAAGAAGTGATCATTTGGTAGCTAAGCACTATCTCAGAAGCTCCATGTGTGTCACTCGAAGTTCTTCTCTCCTCGACATCTTGTTTCCTCTTTTCAAATGTAAAAATGGTAAGAATTACTAGGTATTCCTTTCTTTTCATTATTTATATTTAAATTTAGGGTTTCTTTTAGGGTTAACTCATGGTAAACTCGGATTCCCTTTTTTATGCATTTAGATAGACATTCACTCTTTTCATCATAACTTGAGTTTAGTAACTCCATTTTTAGTGTCATTAGTGGCATTGGAATTGTGATTCAGATACCAAACTCCATGAATTAGTTTAGGAAGGGTAGAAATCCTTCTAATAAGTTTTTAATAATAACTTTTCAACAAATTGCATGTCCAATAGTCAAAGTTATCCTTATCACTTTATTTCACCCTTCAGAAGTAGAATGTTGGAATAAAGAGCATAAGGGGCTTTATGCACTTCTTAAGTGTCATTTAGTAAGCTTTAAGAGATTTGTGGATTTTCTTTAACCTTGTGTATTGTAGGTTCTAATATTTTTTTGCAGGATCTCTACATCGAGGACTTGGCTATATCATTTATATTTATTATGATGTTTTCTTACTTTAGCTTGCATATTCATGTAGTGTCATATCTAAGCTAAAGTGGGGGATAAATGTATCATCTTAAAATGGAAGCACTTACATCTTGATAGGTTTAGCACCCTCTTTTAGTACATTTATCATGATAGACTTGCATTTAGGATGCATTTTGCACTTGATTCCTTCATTCTAGGTGAAATTAGGGTTAGTATCTCGAAGGTTCTCCTTAATTTCCCTCCTCTATGGTTTGATTTTCTAGGTAGGACTTAGAAATATGTCCTCCTAGGCTTCATCATATTCATCATAGGATTTTGTTTCTATTCTTGGCACTATGTCCTATACTAATATCATTTATAGGTCTTCTAGCATCCTTGAGACCTCATGTTTTCTATTCTAGTTGGATTTGGCCCCTAGATCAAGGTCAAGGTCAACTAGTTTTACCCTAACCTAGGTCAGGATCAAGGTCATCCCTGACCTAGGTCAAGGTCAAGCTCATCCTTGACCTTCTTCAAGATTTGATCCCCTTTTCAAATTTTGGTCTCGAAGAGCACCAAAATCAATGTTGGGAATTTAGATATGAATACAAAATGGTTTTAATTTGAATTGAATTTTTTTCCATACTTAGTTGGTTATTTTGATTGGACCATAATTTAAGGTTAAATTTGAATTATGGATCCTCACATTACTCTAGGAGCCTCACCTTGAAACCTCTATATAAAGACTCTCATTTGCATTCATTTACAACTAGAACAAGATGATGATAAGAAGATGCAAGATTTCAAGAGAATGATATAGAAGATCAATTCATTGTTGATATCAAGCATTTTTGTGAGCATGCCATTATAAACATCTATTTGGAGAAAGAGAGATCCTATCTTCCTTGATACACCTATTGGAAATATTCAAGAATATGCTAAGTTACTTAGAGGGGAGGGGTGAATCAGTAACTTCTAAAATGTTGACAATTTCAATTCTTAATCCAGTAAATCAATTAGCACTTAATTTATCACATCTGATCTAATTGCATGCATGAGAAACTAAAAACACGAAAGCATTCATAACACTTGAACACAAAGATTATCTGACCTAGAAACCTTCCAAATAGAAAGTAAAATTGGGGTGGGGATGATACCCACAAACTTTAGTACTGTAGCATAAATTTGGCTTGTTAAGGCTTACATTGATCACTTCTGATGATCTTCCCTATTAGGAGAAATTAGGAATGCTAGGTCCACCTTGTGAGAGGATTTACAAACAAACAATAAAGTATGCACTCGGTAAAAAGATTTATAAAAGACTGTTAGGTCTACCTTGTTAGAGGATTTTGACTAGTTCACCTGTTAGGATGAAGCAGTAGATCTCTTATTTGCAACTGAGTTTGCTGATAGAAATTCTTTAGTATACTAATCAACTTTCTATGATAGATATGTCTCTACTGCTCCTTATACTGATATGGCCTTTATAATTCTTTATCTGCTACATTCATAACTTGAATTTTTCACATCCACATTCACATTACAATACATATGGTCACATTCGCATTCTTATTCTTTCTTGCTCTTACATGCACATTCTCACACCTACTCATTGGATATGATACATACATACATACATACATACATGCATACATACATACATACATACATACATATATATATATATATATCAATCCAAATTACAAAATTAGAAAGTTGACCATGACACAAGTTAACACAAATATTAAAAAGTCAGCCCACATGAAGATACTCAAGTTTTGAAGACTAACTCGGTGAGGTTTTGATACTTGGCATCCACTATCACTTTCAAGTAGTCTTGAACTCAGTTCTGAAGATTGACTCGGTGAGGTTTTTATACTAATCACTTTCAAGTAGTCTTGAACTCGTTCTACACTAGTGACTCAGTAGATATTATGCAACTCAACAAACACTGAATCACTCAGTTATCATGAAGTAGCTTGGTTAACACTGGCATTGCATCACGTGAACTAAGAACTCGATAGACACTGCAATGCTCAATAACCATTGATAAACTTGGTATTCATTGAAATACTTGGTTTGAACTGCTGGACTTCACACTGACTAAATCTGCTTGGTAACTACTAGAATTAGTCCAAAAGACTTGGTAGCAACTATAGAGCTTGGTGGCTACTGAATTACATGGTGAACATTGTAGACTGTTCAATGAGCTTGGTAGCTATACAGAATTTGAATAAGTTTGTGTCACTAATAAAAAATTTGACTGATATGTCAACAACACCACTATCAATATTCAAGTATTCAAAGATACAATCATGGGGTAGCAATTACGGATTATGAGTTTGGTAGGAATACTTTAGCCTTGGGGGCTTGGTATGCTTTCTTATCTTATTCAAATCTATGCATTTCTTTCTCATATATATTGATGCTAGGGTTTCAATCTAGTGGATTAGATCTTGGCATTACACATTCAATACATACACATAGTTTATTATATTCATCTATTCGTGCAGGTGGAAATCACCAAAATGAGGATTTGACTAAGGAAAAACCCTATATAGCCGCCCCAAAAACCCCATTTTTAGATATATTCAAGTGTTGTTTTGAGAATCAAAGTACATATTTGGATACCCTTTTCGGAAAACTTCCTAGATCTATGAAAAAAAATTCATCGGAGCAATGCAAGTCAAGGTTTCCTTTTTGGGGCACAATTATGCCCTAGGGTAAGATTGTGCCCCACTGTTTGGGCCAAGGTTAACCTACTCTCAGTGGGATAAATTTTTTCTAGGTTTTCTCCATTTTAACATTTTTAATCCAGAATAGGTTGTAGAATTTCTTGAAACTTTACGTAGGCATCAAAAAATAGGTATTTCCATATTAGTTCAATCATGAGGTATGTATCTCATTTTGTCTAATTTCAAGCATTTCTAGATTTATATTACTTATTCAATATCAACTCAAAAATTACAAGTAAATAGTGGTGAATGTTATAAACATAGTTAAAGCTCCATTTTTATCCTATTCAAATCAACATTAGGATCATATGTGGCATCATTGATTGGAAACTGGATAGTAGAAGTTGGAGAGGTTTCAATCTTGTGCAACCACTAGTAAAAGACTATAACGGTATAAAGATGAGTGATGACATAATCAAATTCACCACAAGAAACAAGCTATGCATGTAATGGATCAAGGATCAATCATGAAGAGACATCGATGATGTGATGGGATATAAGGAAAGTCAGAGTTGATGTGACTAGTTTATAGGTTGAGGCGATGGAAGGACACAAGGAAAATGGTTATGTTTAGGGTTATAGAAATACTAGAAGTTATAGCAATCTAGATCAAACTAGTCTAGATACTACTAGTAGGTGTCACAAATTTTTTGTGAATGTCTCGATTATGAATTTCAAATTTCAAATTGAGCAAGATTTTTTTGGGTAAGTGCACCCAGACATTGCAGATTTTATAAAGGCACTTGAATTTCTTTGTTCAAGTTTTTTCTTCCAAGATAGTTTTTGTGGTTGGGTTTTTCAAATCTTTGTTCAAAGTAAGAATGCAAGGTAGTTAAGAACCTAATTGTAGAAAAGATAGTAGAAATGGTAGAAAAGTTGTTTTGAACAATGAGTTAGAAGTGAGGCTAAGGAACTCACAAGGAAAATAGAGGAAGGAAGAAGATTGGTGCATCTTCAAGAATACACAATGGAGATCTACAAGGAAATACAATGCTAATCATAGATTATTTACTTAGGTTTCTTTCCTACCATTACATCTATTTGTAAGATCTTGATAGGGCAAGCTTCAATAGAAAGCTTTTATAAATCCTATTACAAGGTGTCTCTTAGAAATATATTTGTAAATCCTCTAACAAGGTAGCATTTTTAGGAATTTTTTAATCCTAACAAGTCATAAATATTCCTAACAGAATGTGTTCCTAGAAGGAACAGTTGTAGCCTTTAACGGGGAAACCCTTTACGTGCATTATAAGAGCTAGTGGGTATATTATTCCCACCATGGCTTTCATCCTCTCATTAAGGGTTTCCACGTAAAAAATATGTGTCATTGGTGTATGTGTTTTTGTGTGATTTTTCATGATTCTATTTAACTTCTTTCATCATTGCATTATTGTTGAAACAACTAGTGTCTAGAATATTTGTTGTTGTAGATCATATTACTGATAAGAAAGGTTGTACTGATTCACCCTCCCTCTCAATACCAGTTGGGATCAACATAATTATAATATTATTTGATATCTTTTTTTGACCTTTTAATTTAAAGATATTGCTTGATAGGACTTTATGGGGAATCCCTGGTGGGAATCATCTCATACTTCCAACATATTAGTATTTTCTTGGCAGCAGAATTATCATTGTCGCCTAAATATTGTACAAAGTTACAAATTATTAGTAGGTATTCTTCTCTTTCCAACTCAAATGCAATCACTAACACAAGTCCCACCATCACTAGTCTTCTATTTCTTTAGTGTAGGCCCTGAGAATGTTAACATATTAATGACCTCTATGCTAACCTAGACAAAGCCAAAAAGGTTTGGATTAGAAAAGTCCACATAAAAAGCTCATATTTTTTTCCAAGTAATTTGGGCATTAGGAAATGAAGTTGTCTATTTTAGAGAGACCTGAGTGGTAGTTAGACATTTGGTTGTTGTCAAAGTAAAATACAAAGGGAAAGTAGTATTTCTTCTTGTAGATACCCTAAATACACCTTCCAGTTGTAGATCATACTATGAACCCTTAATCTCTTTTACTACCACAACTCTAATATACTTCTTCACAAGAGCTGCAATAAATGTGGTATTGTGATAGAATTTTATGATGCTTTTTTTATTGAAAAACTCATATATTTAGGAGAGGTTGGGTGGGGTTCCAATCATATTGTATTAAGTTGATAATAATAAATTCTTTTGTTTTGTAAAGATAAATAGACTATAAAAAATTTGCACTAGAATTAGTTGGCAATTAAATGAAATGATGGAATGAGTAGGATGAAATAAAAAACCTTGATCATGCACTTGACTCATAGGTTCTTGAGTGGAAATCCATTAGAGTGAGTGGCACAAATTCTCTTGTATGCTCGCAGGTTGGAATTGTGAAGGGATTGGGAATTCACTATCATAATTGACTATATAAATGTGGGTTGATTTCCAAATCACAACATCATGTTCATTTTAGAAGGCTTCACTCCTACTTTTGAACTCCTAAATTAGGTGTGGATAGAAAGCTTATGTGAAATTTTCATTGTGGGATTTCATTATTCCTTACATCTTATGTGTGATGAGGTGCATGTCCCTTGTTCCTTATAGGAAACAAATAAAAGAATGTAGATAATTTTAGGTGTGGAAAGGCTTGAAGATATTTGGTTCATTTGGAATGATCCCCTTTCTCATAAAAAGTATCCTTTGGATGTAAAGTAGGTCTTGAATTTTATAGATCCACGCTAATAATGTCTAATAGAAGTCATCTTAGTATTGCAAGTTTAAATTCTTCATTTGAAACCATACATGTATATGTAATAGATCTTTGTATTTTCATCTAGTTTTGTCCTTTGTACATCCATTTTCACTATTCTTCAATTTCCAAATAAGATGCTTTTTTTTTTCTATCCAATAAAGAGGAAAAATTTTAATTTCATTTATTTTGTGTAAGCCAATAATGTTGTGGATAAGTTCAAATAGATTTTTTCCTCAATTTGCATGAATGTAGATGAGAGAATTTGTGCATTTCCTAGTGCATACCAACATGAGCCAACATACTTTCTTGGGTCAGTTTCCCTTACCCTTTGATTAGGGGTATGGCGCATCTTCTTACAGTGATATGAAGAAAATGGTAGTGGAAGTTGTGGTTCTTTCAAATCCTCAAATGGGCACAAAGCAAGTGAAATGTGTAACCACAAATTTTAAAAATATTTGGCTTCATATTGTAATCTATATTTTATCCCAAACCAATTATCCTAGACATTCCTCCTACTCTATAGATTCAATTGACAAGATATTCTAGAAGAAAGGAATACATTACCTAGGTCCAAACTAAGGCTATCTAAAAAAAGATTAGAAAATAAGAAGGGAATGCTTGACAACATTCAGAAGGATAAAATTTAATTAATTTTATTTATCTTGAAAAAATGGTCATTATTTATTAGCTTATCTAATATTTCAAAATTAATATGAATGAATGGATAGCTAGTTTAGCAAAAAGACTTTAAGATGAGGAAGTTGAGAAGGGGAGAAATAAGTGCAAATGAGAGTCAAAAATATAGTGTCAATAAAGAGAAAAGGAAAGTGCAAGAAGAATAAATTATCATCTTGCTTTCAATGTTGTCTAAGAAGAATATAGTGTCAATAAAGAGAAAAAGAAAAGAGAAATCATTAGTCATCATTTATTGTTTATGTGTCATTTCAGAATTAAGATGAATAATGGGATAACTAGTATAGAAAGAAGGCTTATGGATAAGAAAGGGGAGAAATACATGCAAATGAGAGTCATAAAAATATAGTGTTAATGAACAAAAAAGTAAAGAAAAAAAAGAATAAAGAAGTGTCCACTTCTCAATGTTTTCTAAGAAGAAACTCTTCTCCTTTTCTACTTTTTTGTCTGTAGAATAAATTTGCATCTATTTCTCCTCAATTGGAAATGGGAAAAACAACTAATGATAAAATGATAACCCACAATCTACATTGATGCCTTCCAAGTGGGTTGGGCTTAAATGGTTCTAGTGTCTTCTTTCCAAGAAACACTCTTTGAATCAAAAAATTCTCCTCATCCTATTCGGATTCATTCACCAAATGGTTAGCCTCATTCACTATAGTAGTTCTTCTATTTCCATCATTCTATGTACATTCAAAAGATATGTGTCTATCTTCAGCACATATGTAGCAAGTACCCATAAATGCACCTCTGTATGTTCTCTTTCTTTGTTCAATAGGTTTTGGTTCAACTTCAACAATCTTTTTAGTCTTCATAGAGTGTTCCTTCTTCTCCTTCCCTCTAGAATTACCTTGATTTCTTCTCTTCAATTTTCCTTTTGCACTTAGAGCATACTGATAAGCATCCTCAACTAAAGCAATATTCAACATACCAATCTCATCCTGAATATTGAATGTTAAGCCATTTATATATCTTGCCACATTTTATTTAGACAACTCTCTATACCCAGACTGAATTGTCAACTTGTATAACTCCTCAGTGTAATCATTCATAGTCATATCCTTTTTTTTTGGATCTTGCAACTTCTTAAACAATTCAATTTCATAATTAGAAAAAATGAACTTAGCCTTCATTTTTTTTACCATCAATCTCCATCTAGTGATCTTCATTTCACCTTCTTCTTCTCTATCTCTTTGTAGTTCTTTCTATTATAAAGCAACATATCCTTTCAACTTAATTTCTATCTACCTCAGTCTAAGCATATCTCCAATATCTTCTAACTTAAATTAATCTTCCAATTCACAAATCTAATCAATCAGGTCTTCAAGATTCAAAGTGCCTAAGAAATTAGAAATATTCATCTTATCTTTTAGCTTCAAATGAGATCCATATCTACACAATTGACTATCCCTATCTTCCATAGGTCTCTCCATGCAATCAATTTTGTCTTCACTACTAGATCTAGCGATTTCAATGTCTTTGGCAACTTCCTCATAACCATCTTCAGTACCCACATTCCTAGGTGCACTAGCTATAGCTCTCATGATCTCAAGGACCATGCAATTCTTCATCAACTCCATATTAGATCTAAAATCTAATCTAATCTTCTCTATAATCCTCAGCTCTACATGATCACAAAGATTTGCAATCACCCTAGGGTCCAATCTTCTCAAAGGCATCTTCCAAGATCTTTGTGTATCCAAAGTAACAAATCCACAAGATCAACAAACTCTAACCTTTTCTCTGATAAGATCAACCAACCAGATCTAAACGTGTATTCACAAGCCACAAAGAAACCTTATTTTCCCAAGATCACACTTAGCTACTACTATTTCTCATAAAATTCACTCCTCTCAACTACTTCATCATCTCCATGCTGAATGAAAAAATGATTCTAGACTCCACAAGACCCTGTACTTATACCAAACCAAGCCACAAGTCTATTAGGATTAACCATGGAGAGAAATAACAATTACATGCAAATTTAACCAATATCATAAAATAATAAATCGTATAGAAGAGAATACAAGACACTAAGATTTAACACGGTTCACCCAATCCCTAGGCTACATCCACCAAACAATGAGCCCAATATTACTATTATCCAGTGATTACAACCTATTTACAATCTATAATACCTTAAGCTCAATACTGCCACAAGAAGTGATTATCACATAACACCTTAGGAAATCCCTAACCCTAAGCCATTTTATATATTTTTTTAAATCTTTAGGGTTAAAATTAGTTACAACATGTCAGCCCCCAAAAATATTGATAATTATGGAGTATGTATAGTACTTCCCTGATTAGTCACCATAAACCAACAATCTTCCACTTGGGGAATGATCAGGCTCCTTACTAGACAACAATCTCCCACCTGGAGACTAATCTTATAAGAATGTCACTACTCCATGAGGCTCTCACTAGATCGAACCACCCTGGACTCGATTGTACCTTTCTTATGTTCAGTTGAGAAGACTAACTCAAGCTAAAGAGGAGTTCAACCTCTCCCTTTTCATGACCTTTGTAAACATATATGTTGGATTATTATATATATGTATCTTGTCTAGATTTAACTATCCATCATCCAAAAACTGACTAAATGAAATGACACTGTAACTTTATGTGTTTTGTCTTTGAATGCAAAACTGAATTCTTGGCAAGATGAATGGAACTCTGGCTATCTATAAATAAATAATTATCCCTTTTTGGGTGTCCCAATTCTTCCATGAATGACTAAATCCATATCATCTCCTTGGTTGCCTCTATAGAAGCAACATACTCTACCTCTGTAGTAGACAAAGTATTAACCTTCTACAACTGAAAAACCCATCTCATTACTACCCCACCAACAGTAAATACATAACCTATAGTACTACCTGGTATCAATATACCCTACCAAATCTAAGTCAACATGGCCTTGTAAGTCATTATTAGAGCCCCAAAAGTGAAAAATTTATTGGATGTTCCTCTAAAATATCTGAGAATCCATTTTATGGCATTCAATTGCTCAATTCTTGGATGACTCATATACCTGCTAATGATTCCCACTGCATGTGCAATATTTGGCCTCATACATACCATAACATACATCAATATTCCTATAGGTAAAGCATAAGGTACCTTGGACATTGTATACTCCTCTTCTTATGTCTTGGGACACATCTCCTTAGTCAATTTCAAATGACTACATAAAGGTGTGATGAAAAATTTAGCATTCTCCATAGAAAAACATTGCAACACCTTCTCAATATAATTAGCCTGAGATAAAGTCAATTTTTTATTTTTCCTATTTTGAAAAATCTTCATACCAAAGAATTGTTTTGTTGCCCCAAAATCCTTCATAGAAAATGAATGTGTTAATTGTTCTTTTAACCCCCTTAATCTGATCCATGTTAGACCCAACTAAAAGCATATCATCAACATATAAACATAAAATAATGTCGCTACCATCATCCAACCTCTTAGAATAACTACAATGATCTAAATGAAACCTACCATATCGATTACCATGCATAAAACTATCAAATTTTAGATACCATTGTCAAGGTGCTTGCTTTAATCCATACAAACTTTTATGCAATCTGTGTGCACTAAGTTCTCCTTACCTTTGACCTCAAATCCATGTGGTTATGCCATATATTTCTCTTCATCCAAATCACCATGAAGAAAGTTTTTTTAACATCAAGCTTCTTCAAATGAAAATCTTTAGTAGCCACAATACTTAAAACAGTGAGAATAGAAGTCATTTTAAGAACAAGAGAGACTATCTCATCAAAACCAATACCCTTTTTCTATGAAAATCCTTCTACAACTAACCTATATTTAAATATTTTATTACCTCCATCCTCTTATTTCAACCTATAAACCCATTTATTCTATAAAGCACTTTTACCTGCAAGCAACTTACATAAATCCCAAGTCTTATTTTTCAACAAGGATTCCATTTCTTCTTCTATTGTAGGCTCCCACTTAATCTTAGTATCCACTTGCATAGCTTCATCATAAAATTTAAGTTCACTAGGATCAGTTAGTAAAATAAAATACAAAGAGAGAAAATATTTCTAGAGGTGTACTTAGCCTTGTTGACTGTCTATCATTCAATAGGGTGTGTGGTATTTGTTGTTGTGATTTTTTCAGAGCATGAGGGACTATTGGAACATCGTCTTTTGGAGTATCATCCAACACTACATAATCATTTTCTTTCTTCTCATGTTGCTATAACTGATCTTTGTACAACACTTTCTCATTGAATATGACATCCTTACTTCTTACAATTTTACAATTTTCAAAATCTAAAGACTATAACCAAATTCATCAATGCCATATCCAATAAATATATATTTCTTTGGCTTAGCTTCTATCTTGGTTCTATTTTCAAAATCTATATGTGCAAATGCTTCACAACTGAAGGTTTTGAGAAAGAATAACTCACCTTCTTACCAATCCATGCTTCCTCTAGAATACCATAGCCCAAAGGATTAGAGGGACCTCTATTAATCAAATATACAATAGTATTGACAGCCTTCACCCACATGTTTAAGGGCATCTCAGCGAGTCACCTCATGCTCCTTGCACACTCCATGATTTCCATGTTCATGCATTCAACCATTTCATTTTCTTGTGGAGTCCTTGGAATAGTTTTCTATCTAAGAATACTATTAGTGGAGAAATAATCTTTAAATTCATGACTACAATACTCATCACCATTATTAGATCTGAGACATGTTAATCTCTTACCAGTCTCATTTTCAACCAGGCATTTCCATTTCTTAAAAGTTTGAAATACATCATATTTTTGTCTAAGGAAATAAACTCATACGTTCCTAGTTGCATCATCAATAAACATAACATAATAATGGGAGCCACCAAGGGAAGATACCTAAGCTAGTCCCCATACATCTATATGCACAAGCTCTAATTTCTCATTTTTCTTTTCATTCTCACTTTTCACAAAACTCACTCTCTTTTATTTTTCATACACAACTTTTACAGAAATCCATATTGACACATTTTAGACCTGGTTAAAATTTCTTTAAATGAAGTAATTTCATACCTTTCTCACTCCTCTACCCAAGTCTATGGTGTCATGGCATTGTATCAGAATCTACAATACTTGCTTGTTCTCCCTGCTCAATTGTAGAAACTATTCTTGAACATTCATTTTTCTCTGAAACAATTAAAGTAGAAGAACAATATGACCTATACAAAGATATAAAGTGCCTACTTTCACACATTTTTCTACTACAAGGGAACCTTTTGAAAC
The DNA here is from genome assembly GCA_028749045.1 of Cupressus sempervirens. Classification (NCBI taxonomy): domain Eukaryota; kingdom Viridiplantae; phylum Streptophyta; class Pinopsida; order Cupressales; family Cupressaceae; genus Cupressus; species Cupressus sempervirens. The sequence continues at coordinate 639,588,418 of CM053793.1, forward strand.
CTTCCAATTTTTCTCATTAAAAGTAACTACACAACCCTCATCACTGAGTTGTCCTCCTAAAATTAATTTTCTACTCAGCCTTGAAACATATGTTACCTCATGTAGTAGCCAATGATTCTCATTCTGCAACTTAATCTTAACTTTTTCCTTTCCAACAATCTAACAGGGCTCATTGTCCCCCAAATAAACAAGCCCAAAATCTCCTTGGACATAATCAATAAAATAACATCTATGGGGTGTAGCATGAAATGAAGCCCCTGAATCTGAAACCCAAGAATCATCAACACTTTCTCAAGAAAGAAGCAAAGCATCCTCTTCAAATTTTGTACTTATCACATTTTCCTTCTTGTTCCCTTTTTGTTTATTTCCTTCATTGATCTTTTGATTCCAACAATCTTTCTTCTTATGCCCTAGTTTTCCATAGTATCGGCAATCTCTCAGTCCTCTGGATTGAGACCTCTTCCCCTTTGATTTTCCTCTTGATTTCTCACAATTTCTAGAATTACTTTCTCTCTCAGTCATTCTACCTCTTCTTTGTGTATTCAAAGCACTTCCTAATGTAGATCCACCTGAGTTATTCTTATGTGCTTCCTCACTCAGAATAACACCGATCACATCATCAAATTTTAGGTTATTAGATCTAGAAACATAATTACTCAGCCATTATCAAGTCATTCCATCTTTTAGGAAAAGAATACAAAATCAAGAGAGCCCTAATTTCTTCATCAAAATTGACATTCACAAAAGATAACTGACTAGCAACTATATTAAACTCATTTAAATGATCTATAACAGATCCACCTTCTTCCATCTTCATATTAAATAAATGCTTTATAAGAAATATCTTATTTGAAGTAGAGGGCTTTTCATATAACTTTTCTAGGGTTTGCATCAACTCTTCTATCATCTTTGCTTTTATAATGTTAAATGTCACTGATGGTGCCATCAATAATCAAATGCTTCCAAGCGCCTTTCTTTCTAAAATCTCCCAGTCCTCATCTATCATAGTTCCCTATTTCTTGGATTTTCCTTCCAATGGCTTTCATAAATCATTCTAACAAAGATAGTCCTCCATTTGCATTTTCCATAACTAAAATTTTTTCCTATTAAACTTCTCAACCTTTAGCTTACCCTTGTCTATCATCGCTCCCACTTAATCGTGAAACTTTCCTATAGAGAATTACTAAAGAAAAGAAAAAGTTGTTCTGATACCACTTGTTAGGATTAATTGTGGATAGAAATAACAATTACATGCAAATATAACCCATATTAAAAAATAATAAATTACACAGAAGAGAACACAAGACACCAAGATTTAACGTGGTTCACCCAATCCCTGGGCTATGTCCACCAAACAACGAGTCCAATATTATTATTATCCAGTGATGAAAACCTAATTACAATTTGTAATCCCTTATAACTCAATATTACTGCAAGAACAAATTATCACGGCACACCTTATGAAATCCCTAACCCTAAGCCATTTTATATAAGTTTTTGTTGCATTAGGGTTAAAATTGGTTACAACATGTCAGCCCAAAAGTGCCAATAAAATAGCCTCGAACCTCACTAAGGAATTATGGAGTATGTATAGTACTTCCATGATTAGTCACCACAAACTAAAAAATTCAACCTAGAAAGATTATATTAAATAAATACTCACTTTAAATACACCCTCAAGCCACATATTAGCTTGGAAACAAACATTAAATACAGGAAAAAACTAAATACCTAGGACAAGCCCCAAGTTTACAATGCATAAAAAACTCAAATGATAATATAGAAGGTTGTGCCCTTAGACATAGATCTATTTGCCATCCAATGATCCAAATCCAAGAGCGCATATGCTAGCTCACTCAGATCGAAGCTCGCAAATATAATCTCCAAATTTTTTCTAAGAAATTAGGAAAATATGACCAACAGTCACCAAAATAGCTCTAACTCCAAGATGATAACTCCAAACTTAATGCACACTTACGAAAGGTTCCCAAATGTGAATCAAACATATTCCCAACTATGCAAAGCATAACTCCACAATTTTGAGCTTGAAGCTCCTGTATACAGGATTTTGGACTTCCCTAGGATGCTCCTACATTAGTGGTTGAAATAAAATCTACAATAAATTTGGTCTCATGGAGTCACCTAAATATAAAATGTTGAAGCATAGACAAGACACTTGAGCTATTTGACAGAATGCCTCAAATCCCACTTTTCTAATGGAACATTCTTTTTGCAAGATAATAACCAAATAGGCTTGTTGAAAAGGCTTTAGATCCTTGTCTCTCATAGGTTCTAAATAATATGGATTAACATAGTTAGATATGGGATATATAAATTCATTACATTTTCTTAGAAAAGTGTGTGTCTATCACATCTTGCTAGGGTCAATATGTTTCTGAGGATATAACATGGGTTTGGAATGAATTTTAGGTAGGTATCTTAAGGCTATGGATAAATTTCTATGGCATTTAAGGGCTCTTTTCTTAAGGAAAGATTCTTTCTAGGTAGATTTTGTCATAAATAATTTATTTTGTTATTGGTATTCAACTAACAAATTAACAATATTCAAGATTAAATTTATATATATATTTGATTTACATTATATAAATTTGTATGATAATTTTCAAAATAAAATATCATTTAAAAGGAAATTATTATCATTTCTAGATAGACTTGCATTTAGTTGAATTAGCTTTTTTCTTTATATAAACATAACTTATCTTCAAAAAAATCATTTCCCTCAATTCTATTCAAGATGACACTTTTGGCAATTTTTCCATTTATCAATTTGTTCTTTGACAAAGTTTTAGTTTGAAACCAATGTATACTTTCAAGTCATTAATATTGATAGGTGAAAACATTCAAAGTTTTCCATGAAACCTTCTATTATTTAATAAGTCATTTCTCAAAAGTAATAAATGAATTTGTAGTAATCAATATGTCAATTATTGAAGCATTAAATCTAACTATTTATCTTATTTTTGTTTGAATAAATAAATAAAAATATCTTTCATGGTACTGGGTGAGGTAATTATTTAGGAGCTTGGAATCATATCAATGGTATTTTCTTAGTAACCTGTCAAATGTTTACAAGACTATCTTTGATTATGCTACTTAATTTCCCTATAGTCTTGACTACTTCAATGTTCCATTTTAATGCATCCATCAACTCAATAAATAATTTTCATTTGGAATTATTAAGGATATCTCATGCTACATTGATTTTAAAGAAACCATATGTGTTTCAATGTCAACATTAAACCTCCCCTTTTAACTCTTCAATGTGATTGAAACCATCACAAGTTTCTTGATGCAGCAAAGTAGATTCATCAATTAATTTTAAAGCTTAAGAAAGGAAATTCCCTATCCAATCTTTCATACCCTAGATTATAAACCTAGCCTCATAAGCATTTGGTATTTCTTTATAATACATATTGATTTGTCCAATATTAAACAATTATACTAGGTCTATCATATATTGTAGATCTATCTTTCTTTAGAAAATGGTGGACATTGTAGTCTCTCTTTTTTATCTCTTTCTTAAATTTTCTTCACTATCTTGAAACTAAATAATAGATTACTAGTTGTTACATTATCATATCTATTTTATTGTTTTAAGTATTGGGGGTGTCACTTCAATCTAGCTTGTAAGTTGGTAGTCTAAATTAATAATGGATATAGTATCATCTTAATTAGATTGCTAGATTGGAGTAGTAAACAATGTTGTCATTTTGTGATATTGCTATTAGGATTTAACTATTTAGTTTTTAGTCAAACTCATTGAATCCATCTCTCATGAGAATAAATGGATCACTTAGTACTCATTGGATCTAGGTGATGCTCATGAGGAAAAGCACCAGAACTTCCTAGGAGGTCACCCATCCCAGTACTACTATATCTTGAGTGTGCTTAACTATGGAGCTTCCTCCATGGTTTAACTCACTCTACTTGCAACCTCATTTATTCTCCTAGTTATTAAATGTTGTCATTGACATGAGAAACCAAATATTTACCTCTTGACATTTTTTTCCAACAAGATTTTTTTTGCTAAGGGGTCAAAGCCAAAAGCTTTTGTATTAAAGTATGATAAAAATAACATAATTTGAAACCACATACTTTGTGGAATTAGTCTAATAAAATTCTTAAGTGACATGAATTCTAACTCAAAATGAGAAGCCTAAGTTTCGAGTTTACTCTATTGGACTAACTGCTAAAATTCCCCTTTGAGATTTATGACATGGTTTATCGCCTCTTGTGTTCTATAAGTCAATTGGTTGTATCAGGTATCGAGAGGTCAGTCTTTTGGTGCAATGGCAGCCCTAGGCTTTAACAAGTGGTATTAGAGCTTCGTCATAGGTCTAAATCTCCTCAAGCAACATTGAGGGGAGGATTGTTAGACTAACTGCCAATGTTCCCCTTCAAGATTTATTGACATGGCTTAACCACCTCATGTGTTCTCTAAGTCTAGTGCTTGCATCAGACATTTAGAGGTCAAATATTTCAGTGCAATGAAAACCCTAGCTTATAACAAAATCCACTTGCCTAAAACTTGGTCTTGATCAACTAATAAAGAAAATACTAGAAGCTACAAGATCCCTTCTGTATAAAATTAAACAAAATGGAGTATATATCTAATTTTATATGAACTTCTTCATCATTTGAAGAATTTGAAGATCATTTTTCCTCCACATATTGTTGTGGGTTTGATCCCTCAGAGTCATCATGCTCTTTCTGTACTTCATCTTCATCCTTTGATGTATAATAAGTAATTCAGATACATCATCTCTAACCTTCATTTCTTCATTTTAATGACTATTTAAGATGATTTCCCTCCACACTCATCCTAGCCAAATCATCTGCTAAAGTTGTAATTTTCTCAAAAAAATTAATCAAAGATAACACCACTTCCAATTGAGAATGCAATATCCATATTAGGTAGTCTTGGATCTTACTATATTTATCACAATCATCGAGTCCCCTTCAATTTCTATTTTTGTTAACTTCAATTCAATGCATAGGGATATTCTTGCTAGTAAGGCCATGAATTCTACCATATTATTGGTATTATCCTCAGGTAAGGGTAGTGCTAACCTCATTATAGTCTCTCCATTTATAGAGTGAATGTGGATCCAAGCCTGACTAGATGGGTTTTCCTTTGGAGGCCCCATCAAATTTTAACTTGAACCAACCATTGGCTGGTGGAGACCATCTACAACTTCTCTATTCTTAGAGCTAAATTTCCCTCCTTTACCAATAACCTAGGGGACAATGAGCTCAAACCAATTTTTAAACATAATTTTATCCTATCTTTATAAAACTTTAAGACTATTGAACTAAAATTTGTGAATTCATTATTTCTACTACTATTACTTCTATTTTATTTAATAGTGAAACTATGTCCATGTCTTTGTCTTAAAAGATTCTCCTCTTTATTTCCTTCCACAATTACCAAATTAGGATTGAGGGTGATATTTAATCCATAAATTTTTGCATATACTCTCCTGATTTATTAGTGGTCATGATTAAAAAAGGGACAAAAGAGTCGCCCTAATTTTGCACACAACCACTATAAGAATTGTGATGAAAAAGAACATGTTAGTAGTAGATTATTTACATCCTCATTCATTTTCATAAGGGCACATATTGATAGTCCTTGAAACCCAAACCTTTTAAACTTGTCTGTGATCATTATTTTCTTTTGCAATGTTACCCAAGAAAAGACAATAATACTTCTCATCTATTGTAAACTTCATTCTATTAGTGTCAACATCACCACAATAAAAAAGAATCTCTAGTCATAAATCCTCTAGGGAGCTTACTCCCTCTTAGTTGGATAACTTGGTCCTTGTAAGATTCTACAATTTTTCATTGTAACTGATCTAAAAAATCTCTAGAATGTTGGATGAATGAAGCAAACTATTCATCACTTTCAAAAACCTCCCAATTCTTGTCATTATAAGGAATAAAGGATATGACGGTCACATGGATTGCATGCTTATTTTCTAGAAAATCATAAATAGGATTTAAACAAGAGTCGAAAGTGACTAGATTATCTGCAACAGTATGGAGATTTTTAGGATTAACTTGGATATTGAAAGTGTTAGATCTTTCTATGAGTTCCCACACTCACTAGCAATATGAGCTCACATTTAAGTTATTCTAGTGAAGATCATAGTTGTAATAGTGAAGATCTATCTCCCTTACCAATGTGTCTTAAAGAAAGCATGAACCCCAATTGGTCCAATTTGTCTATGGAGTTAAGTGGAAGGGAAAGATACCAGTCTTTTGCTTTTCCTTTAGGCCCCATTTGGTTGCAAGAAGAAGAGGGGTGGAATAGGGTTTCAAGGGCCAAAACCTAGTTACGGAGGAAAACGGGGGCGTTTGGATCATCAAACACAAAACCCAATTTTTTCTTTCTTTTTCCAATTTTGCTCCAAAAATGGAAGAAACATCTTCCAACAAATAGGTGGAAGTTGAAATGAAAACCCAAATTTGGGTTTTTGTGAATAGGTTTGAATAAACCATCGGGTCTGTGGAACCCACCTTAGGTTTTTGGAAGATCAAAACTGCATTTTGGCACCTTTTTTTGTTGTTGTGCTGAGTATTGTGGAAGATGAGGGTTACTATGGATATTGTGGCATTTTTTGTGTCTTTGGTTGTGGCATTTGCTGTGGTCGTAGCTATTGTTGTGGCATTTTCTAGGTTGTGGCATTTGTCATGGTTGTGGTCATGGCTAGCGTTTCTCCGCTTTGGATGGCAACAGCAGCTTTGAACATAGGTCTCTTCTCGCACGCATGGCTCTCTTCTCCCACCCACATTTGCATATTGGGTTTTTTTGGGTTTTTTGTTTGTTTAGTTCAAAATGGTAATAGTTTGTTGCAAGTCTACTTAGAAAAATAGTTAATATATGCTCAAAAATGAGTTCTAGTATGTTCTCATGCCATTACCTCTGATTACCTGTATATATCATAGTTAAAGCTTTGATTATCTGTACCCTTAGCAATGAAATGTACAAGTATATCAATAGATTTTATCTATACATAGTTGACCTATACATAGTTTGTCATGGTTCTATTTCTATCTACTATTTGCTTAGCAAAACATCCAATATATGCTATAAATGTTTGTTTTGAATTTGTTTAGCAAAATAGTCAATATGTACTCACTAATGAATTCCAGTATAGTGTTGTGAGAGATCAATGGTAGTGAAATGAAAAACTAAGCTTTGTAATAGTTTCTTGCCAGTAATGAGTTCTAGTATAGTGTTGTGAGAGATAAATGCAATACCATTAAATAGAGCCAAGTCGTAAACTTTTTATGGATCAACTATGTATAGATCAATGGCAATCAGGGCTTTATTTGTATATAGTTTATGATGTCATAAAATATGTATAGATCAATGCCAATCTTGACTCTAATAAATACATAGTTCATGCACAAATAGTTTATGAGGTCATAAACTATGTATAGATCATTGCAATTCCATTAAACACGGCCAAATCATAAACTATGTATAGATCATTGAAAATCCATTAAACACAACCCAGTCATAAACTATGTATGGATGTACCTAACTATAAGCACTTATGCCTATGACCCTATTCACATGTTTTAGCTTTGCATTGGGAAAGGGTGGATACTAAATCTGTCCTATATTTATGTAGTATACTGTATATATGGTAGATCAATGACAATCATAGCTTTTATCTATACATAGTTGACCTATACATAGTTTCTATTTGTATCTGCTATCTACTTAGCACAACAATCAATATATGGTGTAATAGTTTATTTTGAATCTACTTAGGAAAACAGTAAATATGTGCTCAGTAATGGGATCAATGAAAATCATGCCAATGAAATGAGCAACTAAACTATATATACATCAACTATACATAGTTTATGATGTCATAAACCATGTATAGATCAATGCAAAAAGAAACCCTATTCCCACATGCCAAAAATGCTCATTTTCATCTTCTAAAAGACAAGCCTCAATTTTAGCGAACCCGATGGTTTATTAAAATACATTCATAAAAATCCAAATTCATGTTATAATTTGTACATGTGTATGTGTATATACATACATATGTGTGTACAGACATACATAGGCATCTGTACATCTATACATGTGTGTACATACATACATACATACATACATGTGTGTGCATACATACATACATACATAGATGTGTGTGTGCATACATACATACATACATACATACATGTGTGTGTGCATACATACATACATACATGTGTGTGTACATACATACATGCATACATGTGTGTGTACATACATACATACATACATGTGTGTGTTAGATTGTGATGACTGATCAGGAAAGTACTGTACATACTTCATAAATTTTTTGAGGTTTTGGGCCATGGCCAATGTTGTAGCTGACATATGGCTAACATGTTGTAACCCTAAAATGACATAAAATACTTGTATAAAAGGTTTTAGGGTTAGGTATTTTCAATATGTTGTGGTGCAAAATTGCTTCTTGCGGTGGTATTGAGCTACAAAGGATTACGGATTGTAATTAGGTTGTAATCGTTGGATTGTAATAATATCAGACTTGTAGTTTGGTGGACATAGCTCAAGGATTGGGTGAACCACGTTAAATATTGGTGCCTTGTGTTCATTTCAGTGTGGTCTATTATTTTTTGTTATTGCTATCAAAGCGAGGTTTTTTTTTTTCAACTATCCTCTATAGGAAAGTCTCATGGTTGAGTGGGAGCAATGGCAGATGAGGGTAAGATGAGGGTTGACAAATTTAATGGGTAGAACTTCTAGTTATGGAACATGCAAATGGAAGACTATCTTTATCAGAAGGATTTATGGAAGCCGTTGGAAGGCAAAGCCAAGAATTAGGGATCTATGTCAAATGATGAATGGGATATTTTGGACAGAAAGACACTTGGAAGTATTCAGTTATGCCTAGCACCATCAATGGCATTTAATATTACAAAAGCAAAGATGGCAAAAGAATTGATGAAATCCCTAGCGACATTGTATGAAAAGCCCTCCACTTTAAACAAGGTATTTCTCATGAGGTGTTTATTTAATATGAAAATGGTAGAAGGTGGATCTATTGCAGATCATTTAAATGAGTTTAATACTATTACTAGTCAGTTATCTTCTATTGGTATCAATTTTGATGAAGAAATTAGTGCTCTCTTGATTTTATGTTCTTTTCTTGAAAGTTGGAATGGCTTGGTAATGGCGGTGAGTAATTTTGATCTTGGATGTAGTAACCTAAAATATGATGATGTGATCAGTGTTGTTTTGAGTGAGGAAACTCGTAGGAAATCCTTAGGTGGATCTACATCAAGAAGTGCTTTGAATGCACAAAGCAAGGGCAGAATGACTAAGAGAGGAAGTAACTCTAGAAATCATGGGAAATCAATAGGAAAGTCAAAGGAGAAGAGGTCTCAATCGAGAGGACTGAATGACTGCTGGTACTGTGGGAAACTAGGTCATAAGAAGAAAGATTGTTGGAATCTAAAGAAAAATGAAGGAGATAAATCAGATCAAGACAAGGAGGAAAATGTGGTAAGTAACAAATTTGAAGAGGATTCTTTGCTTTTTTCTTTAGAAAGTGTTGATGATTCATGAGTTTTAGATTCTGGTGCTTCATTTCATGCTACACCTCATAGAGGTTATTTCATTGATTATGTCCAAGGGGATTTTGGGCTTGTTTATTTGGGGGATAATGAACCCTGTTAGATTGTTGGAAAGGGAAAAATTAAGATTAAGTTGTAGAATGGGAATCATTGACTACTACATGAGGTAAGACATGTTCCAAGGCTGAGTAGGAATTTAATTTCAGTAGGGCAACTCAATGATGAGGGTTGTGTAGTTACTTTTAATGATAAAAATTGGAAGGTTTCAAAAGTTTCCCTTTTAGTAGAAAAAGGTGTGAAAGTAGGCACCTTATATCTTTGTACAAGTCATATTGTTCCTTCTACTTTAATTATTTTAGAGAAAAATGAATGTTCAGGAACAATTACTGCAGTTGAGTAGGGAGAACAAATAGCTACTATAAATTCTGATATAGTGTTGTGGCACAATAGATTTGGGTACATGAGTGAGAAAGGTATGAAAGTACTTCATTCAAAGAAAGTTTTACCAAGTTTGAAATGTGTTAATATGGATTTCTATGAAAGTTGTGTGTATGGAAAAAAAAAAAAAAAGAGTGAGTTTTGTAAAGACTGGGAAGGAAAAAAAAAAGGAGAAATTAGAGCTTGTGCATACAGATGTATGGGGACCAGCTCAGGTATCTTCCCTTGGTGGCTCTCATTATTATGTTACATTTATTGATGACACAACTAGAAAAGTATTGGTTTATTTCCTTAGATAGAAATCTGATGTATTTCAAACTTTTAAGAAATGGAAATACTTGGTTGAAAATGAGACTGGTAAGAATTAAAATGTCTCTGATTTGATAATGGTGGTGAGTATTGCAGTCATGAATTTGAAGATTATTGCTCCACTAATGGTATTCGTAGATAGAAAACTATTCCAAGGACTCCACAAGAAAATGGAGTGGTTGAACGCATGAACAAGACTATAATGGAGCACGCAAAGAGCATGAGTTTGCACGTTGGGTTGCCCTTACACATGTGGGTGGAGGTTGTCAATACTATTTTATATTTGATTAATAGAGGTCCCTCTACTCCTTTGGGCTATGGTATTCCAGAGGAGGCATGGACTGGTAAGAAGGTGAGTTATTCTTTTCTCAAGACCTTCAGTTGTGAAGCTTTTGCTCATATAGACTCTAAAAATAGAATTTGGTTATAGGCTTTGGAATTTTGAAAATCATAAAATTATAAGAATTTGGGATGTCATATTCAATGGGAAAGTGTTGTACAAATATCTGTTGCAGAAACATGAGAAGAAAGAAGATGATTATGTAGTGCTGGATGATACTCTAAAAGCTGATGTTCCAACCATTCCTCATAATGTGCAACAATCGCAACAACAAATACCACACACACCGGTGAATGTTAGACAGTCAATGAGGAAAATTAGACCTCCACAAAGATTTTCTCCCTCTTTGTATTCTATTTTACTTACTGATGTTGGTGAACCTGAAAGTTATGATGAAGTTGTGTAGGTGGATACTAAGATTCAGTGGGAGTCTACAATGAAAGATGAAATGGACTCTTTGCTGAAGAATAAGACATGGGATTTGTGCAAGTTGCTTGCAGGTAAAAGAGCTTTACAGAATAAGTGGGTTTACAAGTTGAAAGAAGAGGAAGGAGGTAAGAAAATATTTAAAGCTAGGTTAGTTGTAAAAGGATTTTCACAGAAAAAGGGAATTGATTTTGATGAGATATTTTCTCCTATTGTTAAAATGACTTCTATCCGTATGGTTTTAAGTCTTGTGGCTACTAAAGATTTGCATTAAGAGAAGATTGATGTTAAAATAGCCTTCCTTCATGGTGATTTGGATGAATAAATATATATGGCTCAGCCACAAGGTTTTGAGGTCAAAGGTAAGGAGAACATAGTGTGCAGATTGAAGAAAAGTTTATATGACTTGAAGCAAGCACCTCAGAAATGGTATCTAAAATTTGATATTTTTACGCATGACCATGGATATAATAGGTTTCATTTAGATTACTATGTTTATTTTAAGAGGTTGGATGATGACAACTACATTATTTTATGCTTATATGTTGATGATATGCTTGTAGCTAGGTCTAACATGGATCATATTAAGGGGCTAAAATGCCAGTTAGTACATGCATTTTCTATGAAGGATTTGGGGGCAGCAAAACAAATCTTTGGTATGAAGATTTGCAGAGATAGGAAGAATAGAACATTGATGCTATCTCAGGCTGGTTATGTTGAGAAGGTGTTGCAACATTTCTCTATGGAGAATGCTAAAGCTATCAGCACACCTTTACCTAGTCATTTGAAGTTGACAAAGGAGATGTGTCCCAAGACACAAGAAGAGGAGGATAATATGTCTAAGGTACCCTATGCTTTAGTTCTAGGAAGCTTGATGTATGCTATGGTATGCACTAGGCTAGATATTGCACATGTAGTGGGAGTCGTTAGCAGGTATATGAGTCATCTAGGAATTGAGCATTGGAATGTAGTCAAATGGATTCTGAGATATTTGAGAGGCACATCCAATAAGTGTTTACACTTTGGGGGCTCTACTACTAATTTATAGGGCTATGTTGACTCAGATTTGGCAGGGGATATTGATACTAGGCTAAGTACTATAGGTTATGTCTTTACTGTTGGTGGGGCAGCCGTGAGCTGGGTTTCTAGGTTATAGAAGATTAATCCTCTATCCACAATAGAGGTAGAGCATGTTGCTGCTATAGAGGCAGTCAAGGAGATGGTATGGCTTTAGTTCTTAGAAGAATTGGGACATCCTCAATAGGATAATTATTTGTTTATAGATAGTCAGAGTGCCATTCATCTTGCAAAGAATTCAGCTCTGCATTCTAAGACCAAACACATATAGTTGCGGTACTATTTCATTCGGTCAGTTTTGGAGGATGGATAGTTAAAGATAGAGAAGATACATACAAATGAAAATCCAACAAATATGTTGACAAAGGTTGTAACAAGGGAGAAGTTGAACTCCTCTTCAGTTTTAGTTGGTCTTCTAGACTAAACATGAATAAAAGAACAGTAGAGTCCAAGGTGGTTTGATCCAGTGGGAGCCCCATGTGGTAGTGGTATTGCTATAGGATAAGTCTCCAAGTGGGAGATTTTTATTTAATGTGAAGCCTGATCAGTCCCCAAGTGGGAGATTGTTAGATTGTGGTGACTGATTAGGAAATATTGTGCTGACGTTGTAGTTGACATATGGCCGACATGTTGTAACCCTAAAATAGAATAAAATACTTGTATAAAAGGGTTTAGGGTTAGGTATTTTCAATATGTTGTGATGCAAAATTGCTTCTTGCAGTGTTATTGAGTTGTAAAGGATTACAAATTGTAATTAGGTTTTAATCACTGGATTGTAATAATATCAAACTTGCAGTTTTGTGGACGTAGCCTAGGGATTGGGTGAACCACGTTAAATCTTGGTGCCTTGTGTTCATTTCTATGTGATCTATTATTTTCTGTTATTGGTTATATTTGCATGTAATTTTTATTTCTGTTTGTGGTTTTATCCTAACAGTGTGTGCACATACATATATACATATACACATACATGTGTTTATACATATAGACAAATGGAATCAATATTATGCTTTCATTGGTATAGATAGATTACATGGAGCAGAATGACACATTATTGTAATTTGTTCATTATGGACTTATGATTCTCAGTAGTTGGTACTCCTTGTTGTATTTGAATAAATAATTGACTTCTTAATGAAATGAGGCTAGCAAATAATCATGTTGTATCTTGATAGGTGATAGTTGATATCTCATAACAAATATTGTTTAAATTGTCCACATTTTAGGCCATTGATGGATCCTATGGAGAGTATAGAGGTTCAAGGATGCATAGTTCAAAAGACCACATACACCCACATTCTCACAATTATTTTTTCTTTTGTTGGAATAGCCAAAGTACTAGTAGCCTAAGAAGGTAGTCAAATGGGTAAATGAATAAGAAAAGGAAATTCTTTTTGTAGAGACATTATTCATTCAAATGAGGTGGATTGTCATGATCAGATTCGAATGAGTAGGGAAGCCTTCTTTTCTCTAGCTCGTATTCTTAGGCTAAAAGGAAGTTTGAGAGATATGATCCACTTGAAGTTAGAGGAACAACTAGTGATTTTCCTCCACAGCCTTGGGCACAATCTAAGGAACCACAAGATTGTCCATAACTTTCGGCATTCAGGAGAGATAGTCAGTCGGTACTTCCACAAGGTTTTGATGGTTGTCTTAGCCCTTCATAGGGATTACTTCATACCACCTGGTCTAGGCACTCCTCCCAAAATTAGTGGGAAGGATCATTTTGAATTGTTCTTCAAGGTAAATCACACATTGTTAAAAGTTTATTGTCTGGATTGTTGTCCTTATCTTATTATTACTTGAGCATACATTTGATTAGTGTATCATAGTCCATAGGATTGCATTGTAGCTATCGATAGAACCCATATTCTAGTGCGAGTCGATGTTGACATACAAGGTAAATATCGTGATAGAAAAGGGAACTTGTCATAAAATGTTATGGGTGTATGCTCCTTTGATTATAAGTTTTAGTACTACCTTGTTGGTTGGGAAGGCTCTACTATAGATAGCCATGTTCTAGCCTTGGCTCTGTCCAGATCGGATCCACTTGTAGTTCCCCCTGGTAAGCCAAATCACATTTTAATATACTCGAGGGTATGCTAAATGTTTCAAGTATTGACAATATACTTTCTTTATGTAGGAAAATATTATCTAGTGGATGTTGGATATCCAAATGCACTTGGATTTCTTAGTCCTTATCAGTGTACACATTACCACTTGAAAGAGTGATCAAGAGATAACCCAATAAACTTTGCATGAGTTGTTCAACCATCAACACTCCTCTCTTAGAAATACAATAGAACATATGTTTGGTATTCTGAAGCATCATTTTCCAATCTTAAGACATGCAAAATCTTATGATATCATGACACAATCCTATATTGTTTTAGCATGTTGTATACTTCACAAATTCATTATGATAGAGGATGGCCTTCCATCAAAAGTAGCTATTGAAGAGGAAGATGATCGTGATGGGATAGAGGTACCACTGCTTGAGACATATGGGTTGTCTTAGGAGGATAGAAATGAGTGGGCCCAATTTTGAGAAGATATAGCAAGTAGGATGTGGGAAGATTATAGATCTCGAGAATAAATGATTTATTAGAAGGCAATGTGCTTTATATGATTAAATTGATGTATTCATATACAATGATGGTGTGTGATTTTTCTATTCTAATATCAGTCCTTGCTACATTCCAATTAAATAAAAAGAGCATTAACTTTTAATTTCACACCTACTTTATGTATAGAAACTCTTCATCATATTTTTTATACACAATCAAACTTGAAATGTAGATTACATTGTTTTAAATGTAAGAAAGCACAATTATTATACATCTTTGCATTGAGAAAGTACAATAACATGCTTCATAATGGGGCTCATGACTATTTACCTGCCATTGATATCACCATTTTGTCTTGCTAGTATCTTTGTTGATGTTGATGTGTTATCATAAATTATTGCTTAAATGTGTATCATCTGATAGGAGTAGCTTAAATGTCTCCCAGCTATTCCTCCTATCTGCTGCCACAAAATCACTCAAACTGTCATATGTTTATCATCTTCAGTTAAATGCTTTCAAGTTTATTAAATGTTAGCCTCATTTCATTAGGATGTATTAAAAAAAATATTTAAAGTTTATCATCTTCAATTTTAAATGAAATGCAGCAAGGAGTACCAAATCATGAAGATCATAAGCCCACTAGTAACAAGAGAACAATGAATTCACTAAAAATCCTATTTTTGTGATGTTACTCCTTGTTGCATTGAATTTAAATTTAAAGAGCAGTAACTTTCAGTTTTAATCATATGATTACTTTAAATTGTAATGTGTTTACCTATTCAATATGTTAGCCTCATTCCACTATAATGTATTACAAATTGATATTTAAAGTTCATCACCTTCAAATTTAAATGAAATATAGGAAGGAGTACGCAATGGCATATACTGAGCTCATGATGAGCATGGACGGATCTGATCATGTGAACCAAATGTGTTCTCCCATTACTTTGAGTGATATAGATGGATCCCTCACTGCAAGCAACAAATCTTCTTCTTCAAATAAGAAAATGTGGATAAAACCGATGGAATGCAAGTTTCTAGACTTACTCCTCGAACAAGTTCATCTTGGATGAAAAGGTGAAGGTGGTTTTAAAAAAGAAGCGTGGACTGCAATAGAGAGGACATTCAATGCAGGGATGAAATTGAATCTATCACAAGATCATTTTAAGAATAAGTTGAAAACATGGAAAGTAGGATATAGAGTAATGAAGGACTTGAAAAATACAAGTGGGTTAGCTTGGAATGAAGAAACTCAAACTGTGGATGCTAAGGATTTTGTGTGGGATGAGCTTTTGAAGGTAGGATGATCTTTATACTCTTTTCATTGAAGAAATTCTCCCTTCTTATTTTAGTAATGAAAAACTTACAACCTAATCCATCTATTAATGCTTACATGTAGAGGAGAGAATTCAAAAATGTAATAATGTATAAGAGGTCACCTTTCTAATATTTCAATGAGTTGGTTGTAATTGATGGCAATGATATTGCTAAAGGGTTAGCAGCTACAACACCCTATGAACAATGTGTTCCATGTGCTTGATGAGGATGATACCAATTGTGGTACACCTCTTGAAAACCAACCATATTTTGATGAAGAGTTATATCATTCCAAATAGTCAAGTGCAAGTGGTAGAGGAACTCCTCCACCATCATCATCAAGGAGGGGAAAGAGGAAGAAGACATCTATATCTGCATCATTGGATGTGATATGTAAAACTATGAAGGAACTAAAAGATGGCCTCGGTAAACCTCAAATTGTAAAAGTGAATAAATCTAAAGAGGATAATGTTTTGAGTGTTGCATATACTACTCTCAAAGTTGTCCTTGAACTGAGTCAAGTAGTTTTCGTGAGAGCACATGATACCTTTGTGCTTCAACGTGAAAGAGCCAAAGGGTTCTTGATGATGGATCAGGCAAAGAGAGTGGATTGGATTGCAATGAAATTTGGTACGATTTAGCTATTTCAACTACTAATTGGATTGTAATGACATATGCTACATGATTTCTCTGTTCAATGGTTTTGCATTGATCTCTAATAGCACTAAACTGGAACTATATTGACCTCACAACACTATAGTGGAACTCATTACTGAGCATATTTTGACTATTTAATTGGCATTGATATGATTGGCATCTAAAGTAATTCTCATTTATGAGTTGCCTCTATTTAATTATTTTGCATGGATTAGTTTATGAGTTGCCTCTATTTAATGTTTGGCATTGATCCATAGTTTAGTTGTTCATTTAATTAGCACGATTGGCATTGATCACTACATAGTTTTGTTTTTCATTTCATTGGCATGATTGGAAATTATCAATACATAGTTTAGTTGTTCATTTTATTGCCATTGGATCTCTCATAGCACTCTACTAGAACTCATTGTTGAGCACATTTTGACTATTTTTCTAAGCAGACTAGAAAGAAACTTTTACATAGTTCAATTGTTCATTTCATTGGTATTGGTCAACTATGTATAGATAAAAGTCATGATGGCCATTGATCTACAATGTATACTACATAAATATAGGATGGACATCCATACATAGTTTATGAGTTGGTTGCATTTAATGGTATTGCATTAATCTCTACATAGTTTATGACCTCATACGTATGTTGAATGGTTTTGCATAGATCTATACATACTTGATATACCCATTGTTTAGTTGTTCATTTCATTGGCATGATTCACTTTGATTAATGGTATTGCATTGATCTCTCACAGCACTATATTGGAACTCATTAGTGAGCACATATTGACTATTTTGCTAAATAGATTCTAAACAAACTGTTATAGCATATATTGGATTGTTTTGATAAATAGATTTGAACCATAATAAACTATGACCATTATAGCATATATTGAATTGTTTTGATAAATAGATTTGAACCATAATAAACTATGTATAGGTCAACTATGTATAGATAAAATTCATGATTGCCATTGATCTTCCATGTATACTACATAAATATAGGACAAACATCTATACATAGTTTATGAGTTGGCTATGTTTAATGGTATTGCATTGATCTCTACATATTTTATGACCTCATAAGTATGTTGAATGGTTTTGCATGGATCTATACATACTTGATATATCCATATTTTAGATGTTCATTTCATTAGCATGATCCACTTTGATTAATGGTATTTCATTGATCTCTCATAGCACTATATTGGAACTCATTAGTGAGCACATATTGACTATTTTGCTAAATAGATTCTAAACAAACTATTACAGCATATATTGACTATTTTGCTAAATAGATTAGAAATAAATAGTTACAACATATATTGACCATTTTGCTAAGTAGATAGCAGATAGAAATAGAATCATGATATGGCTATTATGATTGGCACTATGATATAAAATTCATTATTGAGTACATATTGAGCACATATTGATTATGTATAGATAAAAGCCATGATTGCCATTGATCTATACATACTTGATCCATACATAGTTTATGATTTGGTTCTATTTAATGGCATTGCATTGATCTCTCACAACACTAAACTAGAACTAATTACTTGATCTATGCATATTTTAGTTGTTCATTTCAATGGCAAGATTAAAATTGGTCAATACATAGTTTAGTTTGTTCATTTCAGTGGCATTGGTGTGATTTTCATCTAAAGTAATTCTAGTTTTTGACTTGGCTCTATTTAGTGGTATTGCATTTATGTATATATGTACACAGACATGTATGTGTGTATGTATGTATGTATGTATGTATGTATGTATGTATGTATGTATGTGTGTGTGTGTGTGTGTATGTATGTACATATACATACTTGATCTATGCATAGTTTAGCTGTCCATTTCATTGGCATGATTGGCATTGGTCAATATGTAGTTTAGTTGTTCATTTCATTGGCATTCACATGATTGGCATGTGAAGTAATTCCATATGGCTAGTTGGCTTTGTTTAATGGTATTGCATTGATCTCTCACAACACTATACTGGAACTCATTACTGAGCACATTTCTACTATCTTTCTAAGCATACTTGATGTATACATAACTAATATTTACGTGTTTATGATCTCGTTAACGTTTGGTATAATTGTTCATTGCATTGTTAATTAGAGCTATATTTGAACCATACATATGTGGAATACATGAGGAGTGGCAATTAATGAATGCTCAATTGTAGAACTTGAGAGCATATTCTAATAGAAATGTGATTTGGTAGATGATTGTATAGTTCATGATTTTGTCCTATGTTATATCTATAGTCCTAATTTGCTTGCATATGTTTTTATTTCTTATCTTTTTGTCCCTATTTGATTTCCTATTTATGTCCTCACTGATAAGATTATCAAAAGTATTGAGGATTTCTAGTAGATGATTGTATACTTCATGATTCTATCCCATGTTATATGTAGATTCCTAATTTGCTTGGATATTTTTAAAATTTCTTGTCTTTTTTCCACAATTTGGTTTCCTATGTATGTGCTTCCTGACAATATTGTCAATGGTATTGACAAAGTGTCTTTCTTTTCTATTTTTTTTATTGCTCCTAATTTGTTGGTATTGCAAGACCACACATGCTGATAAAAAATGAGCTATCTGATGATTGTTTACAGTGCATGTTTGTAAATAGTCAATATTTTTTATGCTACTCCTTGGTGTATTCCATTAAAAAATAATTAGGTTTTAATTTTTCAAGCAAGTTTAGTTTGTATATGTAGGATTGACCATCTAACAATACAGACAGTAATGGGAATATTGAGTAGCATGAGAGGGTTGCTCACTGAATGTGGGACATAAGGGTATAGAGCGTGGATTTTCTAGTGTTTTCGTATTTATCGGTATGTTTTCACACCACCATTCAGATCATGGATATTGTTCTTTCTCATCAAGTCATGGATTTTTTTTTCTATCTTCTATCTTATGCTACATATGTAACATTGAATTATTTATCACATACCTAATTTAAACATATTTGGATCACATTCATAATTTGAACATATTTTGATGACATTGTTATTTGAATGTTGGTATCTGTTTGATCTATACATAGTTTATAAATGCAAGATTGACCATCTAACAATACTGACAATAATGGGAAGAATGAGTAGCATGAGAGGGTTTCTTGCCAAATGTGGGGCATAATGGTATAGAGCGTGGATTTCCTAGTGTTCTCATATTTAACGGCTAAGTCACAAGGTTTGAGTTTGAGTTCGACAATTATGAAGTTCGAATGAATTTGACAATAAATTCAATTCGACAATAAATTTGTCTTATATAATTTTTCAAAAATATATAAATATATATGATCACAATTCCCAACTATGGGACAAAAAATAACTTTGTACAAATGATTGCAAGTATGATTTTTTTTTACTTTTCTTTGCTAATAAATAGAATTAGAATAAAAAATAATCATCACTTCATTTATTCTTTACTAAAAAAATAAAACTGTGAATATTCAAGAATTAAAAATAATAATAATGGAGTCTAATTATAAATAAATTAGTAATCATAAATATTAAATTAAATATTAATACTTTACTCATTATAATACTTGTGTTTCACTAATAAAATAAGATTAAAAAAATTTACTTCAAATTCCAATTCCAATTTGAAAATGAACAACCAAATGCAAGAAAAAGATATTCCCAGTCATATTTCGTTCCAATTACAATTTCTAAATTGGCAACCAAATGCAGAATATGGATTTGTATATTCATCTTGTGTGTCAACCAAATGGTCCAACTAGCTTCCTAAAATGCATAACCAGGTTTTTCAAAACCTAGTTATGAGATAACTTGTTTATGAGGGAAATTCATCTTCCCCAACCAAACAAGACCTTAAACAAGTCATCAATACTCTCAATGTTACATCTTGCTCTAATATACTCAAAATCTTGCAAACCTCTTCGACATCCTTGTAAATGTTTAGGAGGAGTTTTAAGGTCTTCACCAAAAAAATTGTGAATCTTTAGGTGTTGAGGTACAAAATTGCCCCCATGTAGTTGGGATGGTGGGAGGAGCCAAAAGACTCCCATTATTCCAAGTTATAAGGAGATTTTTGCACCATTGCATGTGCTTAATCTTTACATTATTGTTGTTGGCCTCTACTTGGTTGGTTAGGACCTCTATAACTTCCTAAAATTAAATGAGGGACAAGAAAATGAGGTGTGACTGCAGATTGAGACCTAATGATTGGTCTCTAGCTCATACACCTATTCAAACTTTAGACAAAATGTTTGTTTTGATTTGGAAAAAGAATTATTGACACCTAACATTTTGTTTAGGTGAGCGACCTATGGGAATATTCTTTAGTGAATGTAGGACCTAGTGCTTAATCATTGAGAAACCTATGAGACTTTAGAAGTTGGGTCTTTATTTTCATGCTTGGGGAAAGGGGAAGAAAATTAATCCTACTAAGGTGATGCCCAAAAATTTTTGAACACTTTAAAATTAAATGCATGGATTATTTCACCAACAAAATATTAATGTTATTCCCAAATCTAATGAGTGCAATATAGACACAAATCTAAGAAGAACAATGAATATGAGATAAAGTAAAGAAAACATATATAATTATAGAATTGAGAAGAAAAATGTATAATCTATTCAATAACAAGCATGGATGCATATACTAAAGTCAAAAATACCACAAAAAAAATTCAAGAGGCAAATGAAATACAATAAAGATCAAAGGGCTAAAGCATGTTTGGTACATTGATAATCTCAAAACCTATTACAATCTTAAGGCTTACAAATTTTTTCTTCTATTCAATGTGAAAAGTCTTGTTCTAACTAAAAATTATGGCTATAAATAATAGTTGAGAAACCAAAGCAAGCTTGTAGCCATTTGGTTGTATTGAAGAAATGCATGACAAATTGGCATGCTCTCTTAAACAAAAATCAAAGCTCCTAAAAACTTTGTGGAATTTCCACATGTATTACCTTTAGTAAAAAGTTGGGCACACCAGCAAAAAGGTATCTTGCCCACAAAAGGAAAAGCATGCAACATTTTGGAGCTAAAATTAGCTCCTCACAAAAGAAAACTCCACAAAAGCTAGCGAGACATCCACATGTTAAACTAAGGAAAAGCTTGGGATCAACAAAATTAGGACATGTAATGCTCATGCAGGGCCTTTACCAAAGCAAAAGAGAAGGTTTTTAGCCATGACTCGACTGCCTCCTTGAAAGGAATTTTTTAGGTCTTCTTCTATGGGCACTTGATTGAACTTTGAGCCTTGCATTTTTTATTAATATCATAACTTTTTCTTGTATTGTTTTGTGATAGATATTTGGAATTTATTCTTTGGATTTGATATTTCATTTATTTATACCTACAATTTGTGCAACAAGTTTTATATAACCACCAGAGCCAAGTTTGTGTTGTCATTCTTTTCTAATCTTGCCTTAGTTGCCTTTGATGTGTCAAGCAACATATAAAAAGTATGAAATATGTTAGATCATACAAATATAAAGAGTAATTACTAAATAATCACATTATTATAAGTGTATCGCATTCCTTTCTTCTAAGATTGTAGATAGATCCATCACATATTTGTTAATAAATACTAAGCTAGGATAATGTGATAAAAACTACTTGCATATTTTTATATTAACCAATTATGGACAAGAAGGTTGTATGATGTATCCTTTGGTAGCATTCTGTGTCTAATCTTTTCTTATTTGTTTAGGACTTTTTTTTTTAGCTTTGATATGATGTAAAAGGGTTTTGGGTCCCTTCAAAACGTACTTTTAATTTAATCAAAAACTAATTATGGACAACAACACATTACTTTAATATCTACAATTAAGTTACTCATTACTAGTTAATTTCTCTAATTCACCTATGATGGTCAGTTCTTTAGTTTTATGAGAATCTAAATTTCATCATCTACTTGGATAAAGGTCGCATCAGTTTTGTTAGCATAACTTTGTTTGAGTCTATAAAAAATAAGATAGTACAAAATAAAATATAAGCATCTCCCTTTCATATATTTAATTATTGTAATAAAATAAGAGACTATATAGTAAAAGATAATCATCTTTGTTTTATATATGCCCATTATAAGAAAATAATCATGTAATAAAGTATCCCTATTATATAATCCATTTAAGAAAATAAAAGACTATATAGTAAAAGATAATAATTTATCTTTTATCTATACTCATTCTAAGAAAATACTATATTGCAAGCACAATAAAGTGGTTATCTCCTTGATGTAGAATTAATTTAAGAAAATGAGATGCTACACAATAAGATATAATCATCATTATTTTATGTATAATCATTCTAAGAAAATAATATAATACATGCAATAAAGTTACCATAAAAAATGACCATCTCCCTTCTTTATAACCAATTAAGAAAAAAGAGATACTACACAATAAAACATAATTATCTCTCTTTTATCTATATTCATTCCAAGACAATAATATACTACATTCAATAAAACGATCATTATAACTAGAAATAAGTGACCATCTTCCTTTTAGCTAGATGATTTTATAATTGAGTAGAGCCCAAAGTTTACTTAGATAACAATACATGCCCCAACAAAACATATAGATATAAGATGTGATCATATATTCACAACTATCAAATTTTGATTTCCTTCCAACTTGAATAATTAATAGAATAGCACACAATTTGATGTTAGTAACTTATATTACACAAAAATTCTATAATTTAAAAACATATATCTTTATTGTATTACCTATATTCTATAATGTCACTGCAACCAAATATGTCATATTTTTTACAATCTAATAGCTTCCACCATATAAAACATTTAATAAATTATCATAATAATAATAATCTTTGCACATGTCTAAAGCATAATAGCTTATTTAGTATGAGTTCTTAATGTTTCTCAAGACCAAAGTAGATCCAGTGCAGCAAATAAAGATTAACAACAATATCCTAGTCTACAACATACTAAATTGAGACTGGCATCACAATCTGAAAGGATTTAAATGCAAAAGAATAATAGAAAATGCAAGACAAATACACAACACCAAATTTATCCTGGTTCACCATAATAGTGGCTACGTCTAGACTACAGAGTATTAGATTAATGTATAAAAGATTATTAAAAATGAGCAGGGGCAGCATATAAATAGGCTCCAATAACATTAGATATGAAAGGTTTCATGAAACCAAGAGACACACTTGTTGGAGGGAAAGATAATATGACTTTTGGCCTTCAACATATCAACAAACTCCCACCTGAAGGACAACCAATGCTACAACTGATCACCCAATACCTTGCTCAAAAAATGATTTATCTTTTCTTCACAAGCCTAAGAGAGTTCTAACACATTCAAACTTCTCTTTGGTGACAACCTTCATGAATATATCAGCCAGATTGATCTTGGTGTCAATCTTGACAACTTTTAGCTTGCCCTCTATGACTACATGATGAAAAAATTGAGCATGTGCATCAATGTGTTTGGAGCGACGTTGTGATGAGTGATTATGCACCATGAACATCACACTGCAGCTGCCACAAAATATATTATATTCACTTTGATGAACTTTCAAGTCACCAAACAACCACTAAAGCCAAATCATTTCCCTTGCAACTCCAGAAAGATCTAGGTATTTAGCCTCAACTGAAAAAAGAGCAATGCAATGTTACAACTGTGAAGCCTAACTGATCACAGTGTCGGCAAACATGAAGGTATAACCAATGGTAGACCTTCATTTAGCCAAATCTTTGGCAAGACCAGAATCAGTGTAACTTTGTAGCTAAACTTTTTTTCCTCCAAAAAATAAGACATAATTTGAAGTGCCTTTAAGATACCTTAGTATCTATTTGATAGCTTCCCAATGAACTTTTTTTGGGATTGCTCATGAACCTGCTCACAACTCCCACCACATGAGCAATGTCGGGGTGAGTAGAAACCATAGCATACATAATGATACCAATTACTGATTTGTAAGGAATTTTCTCCATGAATTATTTTTCTTCTTGTGTATTTGGGCATAATTCAGTTATTAATCAAAAATGAGCAGCAAGAGGAATAGGAGCTACTTTTGCATCAGCCATGCCAAATCTTTCAACAACTTTGTCAATGTATTATTTTTGAGACAAAGTGATTTCCCTCTTTTTCCTAACCCTTGTGATTTTCATGCCAAGAATATTTTTGGCTACCCCTAAGTCTTTCATTGCAAATTTTCTTGCCAATTTCTCCTTCAACTCACTAACTATTCTTTTATTTGTGTCAACTACTAACATGTCATCAATGTAAAGAAGAAGAATGAAAAACTCACCACTCAGAAGTTTCTTCAAGTAGATGCATTGATCTAATTTGCATCTTCTAAAATTGTGTTCATTCATAAAGATGTTCATATCCCTTCTTTATGAATCCTTGAGGTTGCTCCATATACAGTTCCTCTTCTACATCACCATGTAGAGATGCAGTTTCGCATCAAGTTGTTTTAACTCAAGATCACAAGCTGTTGCTACTCCCAGAATAGTTCAAATAGTTGTCATCTTGAAAATAACTGAGAAGATTTCATTGAAATCTATCCCTTTTTCTTGATCAAATCCTTTTACCACCAATCTAGCTTTGAAATGTTTGTTGCCTTCCACTTCCTCTTTCATTTGATATACCCACTTGTTCCTAAGTGGTCTTCGATTTGGAGGAAGAGAGACCAAATCCCAAGTTTGATTCTTGAGTAGAGAATCCATTTCTTCATGCATCGCAACTTGCCATTTTTCACTGTTTACATCTTTGAGTGCAGATTTATAAGTTGTTGGTTCTGAGAATCCATAAATCAAAAGTGAAGGCTCAGCCTCTTCAATAAATAACAAGTCATAATCTGAGAATTTAGCCGGCATCCTCCTTTCTCTAGTGGACCTTCTCATTTGGGGTGCTCTATTCTTTGTTTGAACTAATTCAAATAGAGAACCAGTTCCTCTAGTTCATTGATTCAAATTTTGAACACCCTCTCTACTACTAGAGAACAAATTATTGTAAGACTCATGCATGGGACTTTGGCCTTTGATAGTCATTGGATTGGTGGACTCTAAATTTACTCTTTCATCCAAGGAGCATGGATTATAATGTCATGCAATGAGTTGCAATTTCATTTTGGAAAAGTTTCATTTTGAAATGAGGAGCCTTGGTTGGTTGTTATGATATTTCCTTTCATCTTTGTTGCATCTATATCTTTTATGTTTAATGTCCTAGACTCCTGAGGGAGAGATTAATTGAGTGTGTCATTGAATTCCATTCGATTTGTTATTGGTTGCTCACTGACGAAGTCCCTTGGATGGGAGAATTTCTATAGAGGGAATGTATTACATGGATCCTATGAAGACTCCTGTTAGGATTGATCCATGCCCACTATCCCATATTGTGCAGTGTTACTCTGACCATGTGAAGTAGAGCACAGTCCCTAGATATGATCGCAAGGGAGGTTGGAGAATCTGTTAAGAGAGAGAGTGCTCTATAACCTACCAAGTCCTTACCCATATTGCTGAGAACCTTTAATTACCATTCCTTCAACACTATGGTTTGAGAAATCAATGGGAGTATAAGTGCCCTATAGTCCATAAGTCCTTTCATCAAAAAAACTTTGATTTGCACATTCATCGTGAGAAAATATATTATTCTTCCAATAGAATCAGCAAAACAACTATTTGGATTTATGTTAATCATATCACTGTTATTCATGGTTCCATCATTTTCTTATGGATGTGTTGATTAGTTTTCTTCATTGTCATTGCTAATGTTATCAAACTCAACAGATTGAGTAAGAGAGGGAATTGTAGCTAAAACAAAGATGGGACTATATGATTTAGTGTTAGGAACTATTTGTGGATTCAATCCAACATTCCTTTGTGCATAGATTGGCACAAATTCTTTTTCAAACAGTTTTTGAGAATGCAGTGCTGGAAATGTTTTCTCATTGAAAAAAATGTCTTTACTTCGAAAAACCTTGTTCTTCACTTAATCCCAAATTATGAATCTTCTCCATAACCAATGAAGATGCACTTTGGTGACTTAAAATCCAGCTTATTCTTTTTTTCTTTGGGCACATGTACATAGGATTCATACCCAAAGACCCGAAGATGAGAGTGTGAAACTCATCTTCCTTGACATTCCTCTTCCAAAATTCCAAAGTGCAACCTTGTAGAAGGACATTGATTAATCAAATATCCAGTTGTATTACATGCCTCAACCCAGAATTCTTTTCCCAAACTTGCATTTGAAAGCATACGCTGAGCTTTCTCCATTATTGTCTTGTTGAGTCCTTTCGCTGCCCCATTTTCTTGAGGGGTGTAGGGGACAACTTTTACCCTATGAATACCATTATCTGCACAATAATTTTTGAACTCTAGCGAATCCATTATCCATTTTCAAGCATTTAATCTTGTGACCTCTTTGGTTTTCAACAAGAGCTTTGAAAACTTTGAACTTAGAAAATACTTCAAATTTATTTGCCATCATATATATCCATACTTTCCTAGTACAATCATCAAGGAAAGTAACAAAAAAATTTGCACCTCCTAAGGAACTTACCTTGATAGGGCCAAAGACATCCAAGTGTTTAACTTCCAATGCTTTTTCCTTTAGGTCATGTCCATCTTTCAAGAAGCTGACCCACTTTTTCTTTCCATAAAGGCAATGTTCACAAAACTCCAAGTTTTTTGATTGGAGACCCAATAGTTGATCCCTTTTGAGCATTACCTAGAGGCCCTTTTTGCTCATGTGGCCTAATTTTTGATGCCAAAATGTCACATCATTGCCCATGACTATCATAACAACCCCTACTTTAGTAGGCTTTTCAAAAAGATAAAGATTACCAACTTTATTTCCCCTAGCAATGATCCTCGAACCCTTGGTGACTTTCTAAGTATCCAAATGTAAGGATGGATAATATCCTTGTCCAAAAAACTAACTAACAGAAATCAAATTTTGCCTTAACTTGGGAACATGGCGAACATATTTTAACAACCATTGTCCTTCATCTTCTAGTTGTAACAAAATGTCACCTTTGTCAACTATTTCACAATATTTGTTGTCTCCAAGAAATACCTCTCCAAATTGTCCATGGTAATTTTTGAAATAATCCATACATGAAGTGCCATGGAAGGCAGCTCCAAAATCTATCACCCAAGAGTATGATTTTGAGTCACTTGTAGAAAGAATTAAAATAGTTTCATCTTTCTCATAGGTTGTATTTGCTTCAATATTTCTCTCTTTTTCCTGTGCTTTCTTGTAAGCCTGACAATTTCTCTTTGTGTGGTCAAGCTTACCAAAAAACTAGCACTCTCCACTCCTACCTCTTGACCTTGATCGATGGGGTTATCTAGATTTCCTTTGATTATAATGGTTATTACATCTATGATGGCTTCTTCCCCTTCACTCGATGTTGACCATGGTGAGAACATCACTAGATGAGGAGTCTTTATTACTTCTTCTCATTTCTTTACTTAGTAAGGTGAAAACAACTTCATCGTAGGCTAGCTTTGTCTCTATGGAGTTTGAAGTTCTTATAGCTGTAACTATGGGATCCCAATTGTCAGATAAGGAACATAACAAGATGATGGCTTTGTCTTCATCATCTTGAGTCATACCAATCGAGGTTTCTTGACATAGTAGAGTGTTTAAATAATTTATATGATTTGACATTGCAATCCCTTCCTTCATTTTCAATTTGTAGAAATTCTTCATAATGAAGATTTTGTTTATAGCTGACACTGTTTGATACATGTTTTGAAGTTTTTCCCAAACTTCTTTCATTGTCTTTTCATTTGAGACATTGAACAAGACATATTGCGATAGCAAGAGAAAAATTGATGTCATCACCTTCTCATCAGTCTTTTGCCAATCTTCATTCAACATTGCAGTTGGTTTCTTAGACTTTCCCTCAATTGTGACTAATAAGTCTTGCTTAACCAGAAAAGAGTGCATCTACACTTTCCATAGGCTGTAGTTTTTGCCTGTGAATTTCTCCACTTTTGCATCCTCCATTTTTTTTGGAAATTCAACATCGATTTCCAGTCTACACACCTTGTGCTCTAATACCAACTGAAAGGATTTAAATGTCAAAGAATAATAGCAGACACATGACAAATACACAATACCAGATTTATCTTGGTTCACCACAATAATGGCCACATCCAGACTATAGAGTATTAGATTAATGTATAAAAGATGATCACAAATGAGAAAGAGTAGCATATACATAGGTTCCAATAACATTACATATGAAAGGTCTCATGAAACCAAGAGACACACTTATTGGAGGGAAAGATAATATGATTGTTGGCCTTCAACATATCAACACGATCACCATTATCATTGGGGTCGAGATTACCTGCCATGGCCATTGTTATTACTACCACCACACAAAACAATTGCACTGCCTTTGCCATTTTCTTTTATGTTCTCAACAAATTGCAAATCAGTCCAATTTATAGAGTTGAATTGGAGTAGCCATTCATCACAATCCAATTTATAGAGATACAATTGAGATATATGGAAGCAATTGTCCCATATATTCATCCTCTTTGGCCAATTTAATTGAAGAGATAGTCTTGAAGAGATGGGCACATTATCAACGTCCAAACTAAGGCTTTTTAAAAATAGATTAAAAAACAACAAGAGAATCCTTGCCAACATTCATAGAGGTTAAAAGCTCATTATTTTTATTTACTTGAAGCACTTTGGAACATGCTTTAAACTTTAATATGTGAATTCTTATCTTTTATGACTATATTCATGGGTCTTAAATCTTATTTATAATATTATTTATTATCTAAACATTTTAAGTAGTTTATAATTTCTAAGCCCTAATTCATTTGGGTTCCTCTTACTCAAATCAAATTCTATTTATTTGAGATGATTGGCAATACCCAAAGTTTGAATTTAAGAGGGTAATTTCATAATTTATTTAATATTTGTATTAAAGTATTTTTAATGAAATGATAAATTTCATTAATTCTATTTGAGGTAATCTCGTACTATCATTCATTTATTAAACTAGTACACCCTTCATACTTTACCACTTATAATGATATGGATGCTTTACACTTCTAAATTTTTTCTAATTAGGTCAATCCCTTTTATACACACAAGCTATTACAATAAGTTATGTATCCTTAATTAATAAAATTTGACAGCAGATATTCACAATCCATCAATTGTGCATAAATATTTTTGGATGTCTTAAAACATTCATGCTTAAAATTTACTTTATTTAAACCATTAGCCTTGTGCATTCTAATTAATTCTTTTAGATCACTAGCTAATCCAATTATGGTGAAAATAAAAGTGGTTATTAACTTTTCAATCAAGATTATTATCTCTTTAGATTAATTTAAGCTTTTAAAATTATTTATAATTTTTTAGCATTTAATATGTTATACTTGATGAGTATATCATTCATCTGTATAATGGATATATAATATCAAAAGAGAATATACTTTAATAATAACTTAGCAAAAACCATAAAGTCCCCAAAATATCCTCTATGGCATTCATTTAAAATATAAACTCAACATTTAAATGTCCTAGTATATCCTCGATGAGTTTTCAGTATTTAATAATTTGATTAGTTCAATCAACTTTATATCTTTCCAATAATTAAATTGCAATTTTTTCTATGAAGAAAAAGGTTTTCCCATTTCAAGTTTCTCCAAAATTTGATAGATTTCACTTGTTTGTCCATCATTAATAATTATTACCAACTTAAACATATAAGTTGAACAAAAATAAATTGTATCTTTAATTTTGGTTTCATCTCCTCTCATTACATAATTATATTCATTTGTTTGACTATCTTTTATTTAATTGAGCCTTCTCACCTATCCAAAACCTATTGCAAAATTCTCTATTCTTAAAATACTTACCATATAATTAGTTTGTTTACACTCTAGCATATGATATTTTATTTTTTTGGACTTAGCAAGTCCACTTGACATGAGAAATGGTAATAAATAATAATAAGGTCATTTTCATTGATTGGAAATCAGACAATGGAAGTTGAAGAGGTTGCAAGCTTGTCCAACCACTGTAAGAAGAGCATATCGGTCAAACTGATGAGTGGTGAATAGTCAAAGTTATGACATGTAATAGGTTATGCATGTCATGGATCAACGATCGATCATGAAGAGTCACTGATGATGTGACACAATATAAGGATAGTCAGAGTTGATGTTGTAATGACTTGCACAGAGATCCTTAGAACAAGGATGAAATACAAGCTAAGATTTTTTTTTTTAAATTACAAGTATGAGTGTACACAACAACGTCATATAGGGATCACAAAGATCACAACGGAAGACTTAACCACAACCCCGACAACCAATGAATCTCCAAATGCCACTACTTGAATTCACACACACACCCAAATAGAAAATGGAAACCCAAAATAACAATAGCACAAAGAATCTAAGATCTGTCAAAGCATGGAAAAATTAAGTAAATCCAAAGGGTACTTAAACCACTAAAATTCAATCCCCAAAAACTAGTGGAGATGCCCTTTATTTTTCATGCAAGGACTAACAGAAATAAGCCACATAAGAACATACCTTTCACATAAAGAAGTGCACCAAACGCCATGAGGAAGTACATGGCTCAGTAGCCAGAGTACCCTAACACTGGTGTGGGGTTTCGTGTGAGAAAGTGCCAAAAGAAAGTCCAACAAATGAGTGGTGACATATTTAGAGTTATGACATGAAACAGGTCATGCATGTCATGGATCAACAATCAATCATGAAGAGTCACTGATGATGTAATGCCCTGCCTGGAGATCCTTGGAAACAAGGATTCAAATCAAGCCAAGATATTTTTTTTTTAACAAGTATGAATGCACAAGACAACATCATACAGGGATCACAAAGATCGCAACGAAAGACTTCAACACAATCT
Source organism: Cupressus sempervirens (assembly GCA_028749045.1). Classification (NCBI taxonomy): domain Eukaryota; kingdom Viridiplantae; phylum Streptophyta; class Pinopsida; order Cupressales; family Cupressaceae; genus Cupressus; species Cupressus sempervirens. The sequence goes on from CM053793.1 coordinate 639,620,064, forward strand.
CGGCAACCAACGAATCTCCAAACACCACTACCAAATGACAAACACGAACAAAAGCCAACAACCACCACAACAAGATGAGGGTTCAAGAACAACCACTCATCAACAAAACATCGAGCTGGGGTAAAATGCAAAATCTTGAAATTTGGCTAAGCTTGAAATCCTAAAGCCCTGAAAATTGGCTAAGTTTGGATTTCTAAAGCCCTGAAATTTCCTAGAATCCTTACCTTATCTCTGAGAGGTCTGAAACCTATCTCAAATGATTTGTCGCATATATTAAAATATATCTTAAGTATACATCAACTTATACTTAAACGACATATTTTAAACCCCTAGGAAATCTGTTTTGAACCAAGAAGGTGTAAAAACCAAAAGGGTGTCCAAAACCAACTTTCAAACTTTCATTCGACAAGCCTAGATAGCCCCTATTTCTCATGCGAGAAAGAAAACTAGTCTTGAGTTTCGCGCGAGATCTTTCACCGCTTCGTGCAAGAAAGTGCGCACTTCGCGTGACGACTACTGAGCTTCATGCAAGGATTCACATTCTTGTGCAAGGATTCCCTACGCGTCGTGCGAAGATTTTCATTCTCACATGGGAAGTGTATTCTTTCGCACGAGGAAGAAACAGTCTCGCGCGAGGAAAATACAATCTCGCATGAGGAAACAAATCAACGCGACACAAAATGCAAACAAAAAGCTAAACAAACAAGGAAACCTCCACACTGGGGAGTACTGGATCGACGAAAATCGAGGAATGAAGACTCGAGAGCACTAACAGCAAGGAAAGAGGAACATCTATCCATCTAAACCATAATAGCAAAGCACATATTGAAATAAACATCACAATGAACAAAATACATTTCAGAACTAAACAACCAAATAAGTGCGCGGTTCCTCCCAACCATCAATAGCATCATAAGACCATCGTGGGTCCTAGCCATCCCCCGCACGTAACATCCGAAGCCACCGACCAGATCGTCAGTACTGTCGTAATAGGGACATCACTACTAAAACATGCATAATAATAGCATAAGAAAATCTAACATGCTAGTGATAACGCATAAGATAATCCTATAGTAGATAACATCACCTATCACATGCTAAACAACAGTAAGCAACAGATATACTACTAAAGAAAATCACATCATCTAATCATATGCTAAACATCATAATAAGGGAATGTGCCAAATAAAATAACATCATCTAAACATGATATACAAGCATCCCAATGAAAGCATAAATCACAAGAAAGCATACTCCAGAACCCGAAGTACCAAGTGAAGACATCCAGCAACGGTCGCACTAGGACAAAAGATCGTCTCTATACACTGATCCCTAGTAGTGGTGAAGGTAGCTACGCCTCCCAACCACGTGGCACCCATAGGTCCACACCTGCCATGCTGATGGAGATAATGATCCAACCAGAAACACACATAAATCACAACATCCAAGGCTAACACTCACGCCAGACAGTATGATGGCTGCAACTAAGAACCTAAGACAATGCAAGGAGTATAGGTCCTGGTCAGACACTCAATAGGCTACTAAGTAGGGGATAACATCATGGAGAGTCGCTTGGCATCCAAAAGCCCAAGCTAGTATAGGCAGCTACTCTTCTCGATAGAAGGCGCACAACCTAGGGCAGCAACTCTTCACGACAGAAGGCACACAACCCAGGGCAGCTACTCTTCTCAACAGAAGGTGCACAACCCACACATTTTATTATCACTTATATAAAACTTCTTCTGTCAACTGCGGAATAGTCACCAGGTTGCAGGATAGAAGTCCCTCCATATGCTACCCTACCCTACCCATGCTCATCCTATGACAAGTGCCCGTGGGCATGCATAATCCCATCCCAACCCCAATGATCATAACTTCCAGCAAATCCACAGAAGATCGAGCCTCACAAGTCACCCAACAAATGTATGCGCACGTACTCATGTGTGGCGCACCACCATCACGAAGATCATAACACAAGGACAAGAATGAGAACACAATGCAAAGAAAACACCCAACTGAAAGCAACACAGGAATGATGGATTCTACATGAATCCCAAAGCCAATAAAACCATACATCATTAAATCACTCAATCGGCCTCAATCCGAGAGTATGGACTGTACACGAATCTCAATGATGCAACAAGACCAAACATCATGAACTCACTCAATCAGCCTCAATCCAAGAGTATGTATTCTACACAAATCCTAGCGTTCACAAAACAAAAGCAAAGGTCCAACAAAAACCATAACGAGTATAAAATCACTCAACCGAACACAATGTTGGGAGTACGGATGCAACACGCATCCCAATGCAACATAAAAGTGCAAAAGTGGTCTGACTGATATCCAAATGGATCATCAAGGTCCACGACCCACATTGTGCCAAGAAAAACCCTAGAAAATAGGGTGGCACGCAAAATAAGGTAAAAACTCCAAAATTTTGAAAAACTTCAAAATTAAAACCCATTTGGCCTTTGGGTTCAAAAACCCCAAAAATCCAAAAATAAATGAAATCGGACACCGTATGCAAAAATGGCTAGCATAATGGTGCAAAACTCCAAACCCTCATCTCGAAAAATAGGGAAATGTTCATACCTGCCCAACCGGGTAGAACTAACATACAAAAACAGAGGGGAACACTAGTTCTCAGCCTCCAAACAAATGGCTACCAAAAATAGAAGCAGAAACGGAGCAGAAACAATAAAACAAGAAAGCCCTACCTCACAGCCAAAAGGGCAAAATAGGAATCCGAACCATAAAATAAATATCCTGCAGAAGTAGCTGAAAATTGCGATAATCCAAGGTTTCCTCGAGCTGGATCCAACGAGCCCAACCTCGCGACGATTCCACGCCCATAGCTCCCACAACGAACAAAACAGTAAATCCTCATGAAGAGGATTTTGGGTTTTACTCTCCAACTTTCCAATTTGAAAGTGAGAAGTGAGGAATTAAATTCCTCTTTGGATACTTATTCACTTTTCGGGTGAATAATCGATTAGGGCATTTAACCAGCCAATCTAGTTAAACCTCGAATCAACCAAAATGAAAACAGGCTATTCCTATAAATAGGAATTCATTTATGGCAAAGCTGCCAAAAATTAAAATAAATCAATTAAAAAGCTCGAAAACCCAAAAACACATAAATCTCCTTAAACAACTTTTGCAACAATGTGAACCTCTAAATGCACAAACACGCTTACTGGTCTAATCACATAATGCAATGAGTTTGGATTTAATAATCACCGAAAGGTTTAAATTAAATATTTAATTAAGGATATGTTGACCATACAAGGACAACATTGGTAAAATATGAACGGCTGAATCACTAACTCCAAGTGCCACTGCCAAGGATATAAATCCTGCACACTAAACAACATGATCAAGTGCAATTGCATATAATAACATAGCCGAAGCAATAAATGTATTAAATCACCTAATTTAACCATTTATTTAATTATATTAAAATAATCTATTTAGATCACTCACGTTCGCAAAAGGCATAGCAACGCAGGAATGAAGTAAATAACCATAGCATTAAATCCATCACATAACAAAATTAGAGGTATGTCCAAATACCAGATAACCAGGTAACATCATAAAACACACTGTCATCTCAAAATGGCATCATCATGCAATATGATTAACTGAACAGCATAGTAGTCTAAAATCCATGATACTAGAATCAAAGTGTAGCATCTGACCCTCAGGTCCTCTCAAATGTAAACATAACATGAGTAACAAATATCTCTCTAATCAGAAATATAACAAGGTAAATGTCCGCAGCACATAACCAAAGAATCCAACAAGAATAATTCATTTCTAATCATTAATGCATTTAATAAGGCACTTAAAACACATAAGCGAACACAGTCATAAATAGGACTAACCATTGCTACAGGAACCTAGTCCAGTGTAGCATGGTAATAGTACACAGTGCAATCTCTGCACACATCTCAGGGTAATCATAGAACAACCTCATGATACCACATCGATCCTAGTAACCACTGGCACAAACCTCAGTGAACCAAAAATCACATCATAATCTCATAGATCAGTCAAAAGCATAAACAAAGCAATTGATACAAAAAAATAAATCCAAACACCTCAATGGTGTAGACCACTCAGGGTCACAATCATGATCCATCACAACAAAAGATCAGCTAGGTTGCATCCATCAAGATGACTTATAGAAGTCAAATGGGAGAGGGACTACATCATCCCCCCCAAAGACTAGGCTTACTCCTGAAAGCCTGCAATCCAAGAATAGAAACCAAAACACACAAGAACCAAAATCAAAAGTGAGCAATAGGAATGACTCAGAAACTCTCTACAAGTCAAACCCAAATCACTCCAACATTCTCTACCCATCACGTTAACCCCCAAATAGGTTAACCATGAGAGAATGAGTGTCACACAAACACAAGGTCCTCCAACAAGGAACCTTCTATGTGCTAGGAAGAACCCATCTAGCCATAGAGTCAACAATACAAGGTAAGGAAAAACCCTCTCTACCTCGTCAACAAGTGCCCAACCACGACATGCACCAACCACATGACCACAAAACTATGTCAAAACACTAAGCACTTCCAACAAAAGTTGGAATCATGGGGAATAACCATCCCAAACTTCCCAAGAATACTATCATGTGACACATGATCATTCTGAAATCCATGTAAACTCACCCTTAGAACAAAGTGGATGAAAGTTTACCAACAAAAGGACAGACTCCAAAAGACTACTCACCACCAAGCGTAGGAGCACGACGCCTCACCACGGCACAAAAGCTCAACTACCACTGGAAACTAGGGTAACACAACCCAGCCAGACAAGATATCACATTTCCTCAAGGTTGCACAGACTTTCTTCAGTGGACACAATCATCAAATTTCTACATACCAACTCACGAGATGGTAACATGTTTCCAACGATACCATGTCCCTCCAGCACCATGCTAGGAAAACTACACCCAAACTACTGCTAAACTCAATCTCTAGGCTCAAGTCAACAATTAAAGAGAAAACTTGATTGAGACAATCCACATGAAGATATAAGCTTAGGGAGAAGGATACTCTAGAGTATAGGACTGAGAGGGAGTCGCTCTCAACCTCTGCAAAAAATCAGCCCAAGATACATTAGGGAACTCACAATTCCCCCAACCATCAACATACTCACAAGAGAACACTAACTGAGCTAGTGGCATAACCACACTAGCCTACTCTCACAAGAGAGAAGAGGATACGGAGATGTTCCAAGGTCAACATCCAGAAAGGAGAATGTAGACTCATCAAAGATCTGAGTCACTCCCAAACGATAAGGCAACATCATCCACAACAAGGAACGCTCACAAACCACACTACACCATACAAGGGTGGGTCAGTGCAATAGGAAACACAAAAACCCAAGCACGAACTCCAACAAGTACCTAGTAGATTATGAAGACAAAATAACTCTTCCGTTATGAATAACATAAGGAGTTAAACTTCTCCAATGGCCATAAATACGATATGTCATGATTGAATTGGCCTCTACTCAAAAAGATACTTGGAACATCAATCAGCAACTCCAGAAGCCATAGCTTTTACGTCTAGACTCAGATTGAATCCATTTGAAAAGTATTGAAAAGATATCGACAAGGACTACAACATGAAGAAGCTAAAAGAGACCTAAGATCTACGATCTGAGCCACCACTCAAGACAAAACCACAAAGGCAAAAATAACAATCTTGGCCACCAAGGCAAGTGACGGACAAAACGTCCAAAACCACACAAGGACACACATGCCCAACAACATAAGACATGGAATGAAAGGTAATCCACACATTGAAACCATCATTACTCTTCTTTCATAATTTCATTAATTAAACATAATATAAGCACTAATGCACAATGAAACTGCAAGATTTTCAAGCAAGGGTCCAAGAGTAACCATAAAACAAGTACATACCTTTCAATTTCTTTAAGAATACACTACGTTTACTCATCTTTTAAACCATTCATTTACAATAACAACTTTAAATCTAACAAAGACACACTAGCATGTTCTCCATGATATTATCCCTTGAATGTACTACCAGAGGTTCGAGATGAACATGATAGAGTCAGAACACACCATTGGGCAGCAATAAAACACATCCAGAATAGTCATCATGAAACATAATCAAAAAGCCCAAATGGGAGAATTATCAATTCCAACAGTAAGTACAAAAAAGAGCTTACTTCAACAATAAGTCAAATGTGACAACTGTCACAACGAGAGCGATAGATAAAATTTGATGACTACTCCAAGAGAGGAAAAATACTAAAAAATAATGCTAGCCCAACAACATGAGGAAAGTACCTCTAGCCAAATAAAATAAGGCATCAAATAAATCACATTACAGGTGATGACTGAGTACAGTCACACAAGAGGGATAAATCACCACACAATGCTAAGGAATACATCACCCTAGCAATGTTAGAGAACACACTCACACACATCAAATAGTATACCATCATTAATCTCATGCATATTCAAAAAACAAAAAATTTCATGCAATGCAACATTTAGATATCCATCAAATTAATACAGTTTTACATAAGCTTAAGAAACAATCAGATTGGGGACTTAAGTCATTAACCCAAATATATAATGCAAAACTACTACTTTGCAATGATTCACAATAAACACTCATTTTCAATGAAAGGAACCATTTCATCATTATATCAACAAAATAAGGAATCACAATAAGATTCATCTATTAACTTACAATTGGGAGAAAATAGGGAAACAATGCACCTAAGTCCACAAGGAGAAACAAAAAGAGGTACTCAAAGTCAACACATGGACACCAATCAGCGGTTCCATCTAAAAGGGGTCACACAAGCAACCAACCAACCAAGGCACATCGATTTCGCTCACAAAATCAGGAAGACTCACTTCCTTCTCCACACACTACTCTAGTCACATCTACTAGACAAGCAAATCCATCACGAGTAGATACCAAAGCAACAAAGATCACGAGTTCTCACCAAGACACTCACACTCAACCAACGCAGCAACAACTACATGGGCAACATAAACACAGAGATCCCAATGTTTGAACATGCGCTCTGATACTAGATGTAATGCCGCGCTCGAAGATCCTTGGAGGATTCAAATCAAGCCAAGATATTTTTTTTTTTAACAAGTATGAATGCACAAGACAACATCATACAGGGATCACAAAGATCGCAACAGAAGACTTCAACACAATCTTGGCAACCAACGAATCTCCAAACGCCACTACCAACTGACAAACACGAACAAAAGCCAACAACCACCACAACAAGATGAGGGTTCAAGAACAACCACTCATCAACAAAACATCAAGCTGGGGTAAAATGCAGAATCTCAAAATTTGGCTAAGCCTGAAATCCTGAAGTCCTAAAAATTGGCTAAGTCTGGATTTTTGAAGCCCTAAAATCTCCTAGAATCCTTACCTTATCTCTGAGAGGTCTGAAACCTATCTCAAATGATTTTTCACATATATTAAAATATATCTTAAGTATACGTCAACTTATACTTAAACGATATATTTTAAACCCCTAGGAAATCTATTTTGAACCAAGAAGGTGTAATAACCAAAAGGGTGTCCAAAACCAACTTTTGAACTTTCATCCGACAAGCCTAGATAGCCCCTGTTTCTCGTGCAAGAAAGAAAATTGGTCTCGAGTTTCACGCGAGATCTTTCACCGCTTCACATGAGAAAGTGCGCACTTCGCGCGAGGACTACTGAGTTTCGTGCGAGGATTCACATTCTTGCACGAGGATTCCCTACGCACCGTGCAAAGATTTGCAATCTCGCATGGGAAGTGTATTCTTTTGTGCGAGGAAGAAACAGTCTCGTTTGAGGAAAATACAATCTCGCACGAGGAAACAAATCAGCGCAACACAAAACGCAAACAAAATGCTAAACAAACAAGGAAAACTCCACACCGGGGAGTACCGGATCCACGAAAATCAAGGAAGGAACAGTAGAGAGCACTAACAGCAAGGAAAGAGGAACATCTATCCATCTAAACCATAATAGCAAAGCACATACTGAAATAAACATCGCAATGAACAAAATACATTTCAGAACTAAACAACCAAATAAGTGTGCGGTTCCTCCCAACCATCAATAGCATCATAAGACCATCATGGGTCCTAGCCATCCCCTACGCATAACATCCCAAGCCACCGACCAGATTGTCAGTACTATCGTAATAGGGATGTCACTACTAAAACATGCATAATAATAGCATAAGAAAATCTAACATGCTAGTGATAATGCATAAGATAATCCTACAGTAGATAACATCACCTATCACATGCTAAACAGCAGTAAGCAACAGATATACTACTAAAGCAAATCACATCATCTAATCATATGCTAAACATCATAATAAGGGAATGTGCCAAATAAAATAACATCATCTAAACATGATATACAAGCATCCCAATGAAAGCATAAATCACAAGAAAGCATACTCTGAAACCCGAAGTACCAAGTGAAGACATCTAGCAACGGTCGACCTAGGAAAAAAGATCGTCTTTGTACACCGATCCCTAGCAGTGGTGAAGGTAGCTATGCCTCCCAACCACATGGCACCCATAGGTCCACACCCGCCGTGTTGATGGAGATAATGATCCAACCACAAACACACATAAATCACAACATCCAAGGCTAACACTCACGCCAGACAGTATGATGGTTGCAACCAATAACCTAAGACAATGCAAGGAGTACAGGTCCTGGTCAGACACTCAATAGGCTACTAAGTAGGGGCTAACATCATGGAGAGTTGCTTGGCATCCAAAAGCCCAAGCTAGTATAGGCAGCTACTCTTCTCGACAGAAGGCACACAACTTAGGGTAGCAACTCTTCACGACGGAAGGTGCACAACCCAGGGTAGCTACTCTTCTCAACAGAAGGCGCATAACCCACACATTTTATTATCACTTATATAAAACTTCTTCTGCCAACTGGGGAATAGTCACCAAGTTTCAGGATAGAAGCCCCTCCATATGCTACCCTACCCTACCCATGCTTATCCTAGGACAAGTGCCCGTGGGCATGATACTCCCATCCCAACCCCAATGATCATAACTTCCGACAAATCCATGGAAGATCAGGCCTCGCAAGTCACCCAAAAAATGTACACGCACGTACTCGTGTGTGGCACACCACCATCACGAAGATCATAACAAAAGGATAGGAATGAGAACACAATGCAAAGAAAACACCCAACTGAAAGCAACAAGGGAACGATGGATTCTACACGAATCCCAAAGCCAATAAAACCATACATCATTAAATCACTCAATCAGCCTCAATCCGAGAGTATGGACTCTACATGAATCTCAATGATGCAACAAGACCAAACATCATGAACTCACTCAACCGGCCTCAATCTGAAAGTATGGATTCTACACAAATCCTAGCATTCATGAAACAAAAGCAAAGGTCCAACAAAAATCATAACAAGTATAAAATCACTCAACCGAACACAACGTCGAGAGTACGAATGCAAAACGCATCCCAATGCAACATAAAAGTGCAAAAGTGGTTTGACTAATATCCAAATGGATCATCAAGGTCCACGACCCACATTGTGCCAAGAAAACCCAAGAAAATAGGATGGCATGCAAAACGAGGTAAAAACTCAAAAAATTTAAAAAACTTCAAAATTAAAACCCATTTGGCCTTTAAGTTCAAAAACCCCAAAAATCCAAAAATAAATGAAATCGAACACTGTATGCAAAAACGGCCAGCATAACAGTGCAAAACTCCAAACCCTCATCCCGAAAAATAGGGAAATGTTCATACCCGCCCAACCGGGTAGAACTAACATACAGAAACAGAGGAGAACACTAGTTCTCAGCCTCCAAACAAATGGCTACCAAAAATAGAAGTAGAAACAGAGCAGAAACAATAAAACAGGAAAGCCCTACCTCACAGCCAAAAAGGCAATACGGGAATCCGAACCATAAAATAAATATCCTGCAGAAGTAGCTGAAAATTGCGACAATCTAAGGTTTCCCCGAGCTGGATCCAATGAGCCCAACCTCGTGACGATCCCATGCCATAGCTCCCACAACGAACAAAACAGTAAATCCTCATGAAGAGGATTTTGGGTTTTACTCTCCAACTTTCCAATTTGAAAGTGAGAAGTGAGGAATTAAATTCCTCTTTGGATACTTATTCACTTTTCGGGTGAATAATCAATTAGGGCATTTAACCAGCCAATCTAGTTAAACCCCGAATTGACCCAAACGAAAATAGGCTATTCCTATAAATAGAAATTCATCTATGGCAAAGCTGGCAAAAATTAAAATAAATCAATTAAAAAGCTCGAAAACCCAAAAATACATAAATCTCCTTAAACAACTTTTACGACAATGCGAACATCTAAATGCACAAACACGCTTACTGGTCTAATCACATAATGCAATGAGTTCGAATTTAATAATCATCGAAAGGTCTAAATTAAATATTTAATCAAGGATATGTTGACCATACAAGTACAACATTGGTAAAATATGAACGGCTGAATCACTAACTCCAAGTGCCACTGCCAGGGATATAAATCCTGCACACTAAACAACATGATCAAGTGCAATTGCATATAATAACATAGCTGAAGCAATAAATTTATTAAATCACCTAATTTAACCATTTATTTAATTATATTAAAATAATCTATTTAGATCACTCACGTTCGCAAAAGGCATAGCAACGCGGGAATGAAGTAAATAACCATAGCATTAAATCCATCACATAACAAAATCAGAGGTATGTCCAAATACCAGATAACCAGGTAACATCATAAAACACATTTTCATCTCAAAATGGCATCATCATTCAATATGATTAACTGAACATCATAGTAGTCTAAAATCCATGATACTGGAATCAAAGTGTAGCATCTGACCCTCGGGTCCTCTCAAATGTAAACATAACATGAGTAACAAATATCTCCCTAATCAAAAATATAACAAGGTAAATGTCCGCAGCACATAACCAAAGAATCCAACAAGAATAATTCATTTCTAATCATTAATGCATTTAATAAGGCACTTAAAACACATAAGTGAACATAGTCATAAACATGACTAACCACTGCTACAGGAACCTAGTCTAGTGTAGCATGGTAATAGTACACAGTGCAATCTCTGCACACATCTTAGGGTAATCATAGAACAACCTCATGATACCACATCGATCCTGGTAACCACTGGCAAAAACCTCAGTGAACCAAAAATCACATCATAATCTCATAGATCAGTCAAAAGCATAAACAAAGCAACTGATACAAAAATATAAATCCAAACACCTCGATGATGTAGACCACTCAGGGTCACAATCATGATCCATCACAAAAAAAGATCAGCAAGGTTGCATCCATCAGGATGACTTACAGAAGTCAAATGGGAGAGGCACTACAGATGATGTGACATGATATAAGGATAGTCAAACTTGATGTGATAGATATACAGGTCAAAGCAGTAGAAGGACACAAGGGCAGAGGCTAGCCACTATATCTAGGTTCACAGAGAGACTAATAGGTATACCAGTCTAGACCCTACTAGTGGATATCATGGGTTTTCTATGAATAACTCAAGTATGAATTTGAAATTTGAAATTCATCAAGATTTTGTTTTGGGTAACTATGCCAAGACATTGTAGAGTGTAAAAAGGAAATCAAATTTTATTGCTCAAGTTGTTGTTGTCAAGACTGATGTTGTAGTTGGGTTGTTCAAATTTTTGTTTGAAGTAATAATGTAAGCTAGTGAAGATCACAATTACAAAGAAGACTATAGAAATGGAAGACAAGTTGTTTTGAACAATGATGTAAAAGTGAGATTGAGGAACTCATGAGGCAAACAAAGGAAGGAAGAAAATCAGTATATCTTCAAGAATATGTAACAGAGATCTACAAGGAAAAATAGTGTTAATCATAGATCATTCACTTAGATTATTTTCTTACCATTCCATCTATTTGTAATCTCTTGACAGGGAAAGCTTAGACACCAAGCTTTTGTAAATCCTCTTACAAGGTGTCTCTTAGAAAGATATTTGTAAATCCTTGACAAGGTATGTTTTATAGGATTTTTTAACCCTAACACATTATAAATATTTCTAACAGGATGTGTTCCTAGAAGGAACAATTGTAGTTGTTTACATGGAAACCCTTTACATGCATTATAAGCACTTATGGGCATATTAATCTCATTGTGGCTTCCATCCTCTCATTGAGTATTTCCACATATAAAATTCATGTGTCCTTGATGTATGCATTTATGTTTTAGTTTGTATGCTTATATTTAACTACTTTCATTAGTGCATTGATATTGAAACAACTGGTGTTAGAATATTTGTAGTGGTAGATTAGATTGCCAGTAGAAACATTTTTACTGATTCACCCCACCTCTTACTACTGGTTGGAACTAACAATTGGTATCAGAGCACAGACCCTATCAGTGACAAGTCTGGTAGCTTGAGGGAACATCTAATGGAAGCCTCCATATAACATAAATAACTTGATGAAGCACTTGATACTATTGAGGGTTTAAAGGACAAGCTAAGAAAATCCTTAACCAAGTTGAAGAAGCTAATGAAGAAGTTGAGTGTAAGCCAAGAATTCATAGTGGAATTAGAAGATCATATGGATTTGATAGTTGTGATGAAGTCATAACTTATGTAATGGTTGATAATGAGAAGCTAAAGGAAACCATATTGCAGATGAGAAAAGAGAAAGAAGATCTAGCTAGAGAAGTGATTAAATATTGAGAGGAACAAGATAGTGCCATCCTAGCTAGAGATGAAGTTGAGGAAGTAGCAAGAAGAAAAGATGCACAGATAGTGTAGAAGAAAGGGGAGAACAATCACTCTCACATGGAGTAGTTCACCTAGCTGATTGAACAAATACTCAAACTAACTGAAGAGCTAAGAAGTACAAATAAAAGGAATAAAAATTTGAAAAAAATAAACAAGATCTCATAGAAGATTGATGAATAAATGCAATCTCAAAGAAAAAATAAAGTACCATCGATCTTAGATATGTAGGTAATAGAAAGACTATAGAAGGTGATACTTCAAGAGGAGAGAACTTGGACTTCAAAAGGCTAGGATGCACATCTCCAAAAGGTAAGAAAATTACTAAACCCACTTTTTATTACTATAGTAAGAAGGGACATACATCAATCATGTGTTGGCTTAAAAAGAAATCAATGGTCAAGAAGTGTACCTTTGATGGGTAACTTCCATCTATATGGTCCAATCGCAAAAGATTACATATCTCATTTTAATGAAGGATAATAGATGGACACTTCTACTACTGCAAAATGTATTGGTATAGAGCAAAGGACTATATATTGAGAGAAATATCTAACTAGTCATCTTGAATATTAATAAGTCCAATTAGAAGGGACAAGTTTTCCATGTCAATTTGTACTACCTATAGGAATGACGGTCATCCAAAAACTCACTACAATTTGAGGATGAGTCAAAGGAACAGCATTGGACCATGGAAAGGTACCAAAGTGATATGCTACAAGTGTCACAAGATTGGTCATCTAAGAAGAGATCGCAAAAGCATTAGAAGACCAAATAGCAAGTCTCCTATTGAAAAATTGAAAACAAGACTATAGGCAGAGACAAATATGAGAAGGATTTTGCCAAGATTTGGAGAAATAAGAACAAATAAGTAAAGATAGTTAAGCTTGGTGAGGTCACAAAATCACTGGCTAGTGGTGAGACCTCAAAGACAAATTAAGTTGACTTGCAAATTAAGACTAGTAAGTCACGATGTGATGCTAATGTTGTTGAGTGTTTGATTCACCATAAAGTATGAACCACCTATAGCTCATAGGATGAAATGTGAAAAGTGAATAGTTCTTGATAGATTAAAAGAATTAATGACTAATGTCTAGTGGTAAGTGAAGCTTTTGTTGACCATTGTAATCCTAATGTTACAAATCCTCGATATAAATATAGATTCATTTGAGTCATTTGTCACCTTGCAACACCAAAATCTCTCTTGTTCTCAAAACTATATAACCCTAGCTTTTAGGGTGAAATTATGAGTATTGTGCTTAAGAAAATAGTGGAGCACAAGAGGTAGACCACTAAACAAGAAACAAAAATGAATCAGGTGGAGTGAAACTGATTGAAAGAAAAGAATCCAATGCTAATGAGGTTAATACAATAATTTTTATTAAAAATGAATAAATTGATTGCCCTGGATATGAGGGATTACTATTGAAAGGAGAGGATGTAGAAGAGGGAGAAGGATTTTCATCTCTACCTATTCATATTCTAGTTATAGAAGACATAAGTACATACCTAGATGTTGAGATACGAGAATTGGGTGACAAGGTGATTTTTGAGCTATAGAAATCATTTTTCTCATAAGGGGTTTTGAAAGAAGAACATAAACAGCTAGAGAAGTCTACCCTAATTCGAGAGTTAGATATACTAAACTTATTTCATGAAGAATGGGTGAGATTTTTGTTAAGATAAATTCATGATCAACACATATGACTAGATAATCCATATAAAATCATAGTTTGTAATACAAAGAGTGACTAGAATCAGTGCTACTAGAAATGAGCAAACCATGAGTGTAATTTAGGAAAAGTAAGTAGTAGAGATCACAGGAGGATGTCTAACATGGAATGGAAGGGAATGCACAATAAATAAAATCCCAAAATTGGAAGTAAGATTTGCAACGATGGTAATAGGTTACATAATATGTCACTCAAGCAAGGGAAATCATATCCCTAGTAGCACAACCAACATAGTCCATCAGATTATTAACAAACAAACTATGCTTAACCTAAGTGATTGGCTTCATGATCAGATGATGGAGAACCTAGGTATGATCAAGAAAGACTATAGGAGTCAAATTATGAAGTTTCATTCCATTTTGGTTTGCATATTCTTTTACCTTATAAGAGTATTCCCAGGGTATCCACCCTTCAAGTGGAAAGAAGACCAACTAGTCATCACACTAATAGATAAGCTATATATAAATCTTGAAGGTAGAGGCAATGCTATTTTTTGGGAATGCTTCAAAAGAATTTAGAAGGAAATGCATGAGCAAGAAAGAATCCCTACCAATATGGTTCAAGAGTACAAGAATGATATATACTTTATTTCTAACACAGACAAGTGTATTATTCAAGAATTTCAACCAAGGACTCACTAGTTGACACCTTTTAATGTGAGGTAAGTGAAGAAGTGGCAAGGCCACACATAGAGATAAGAAACAGACTTCTAATGCAGAAGAAGAAGGTAGAGGAGAGTAAGACAAAGAGGGTAACTCAAAATCAAGGAACAAAGTCATCTAAAGAAAAAATAGATTGAATAAATGGGAGATGAAGAGATGGAGGAAGAACAAGCTAGAGGATCCCCACCCAAGTCTCAAGCATGGATGGAGAATGAAGGACCACCATCGACACCATAAGAGAAAGGTTCATTAGAGACTAAGATGGACATTAAGGTAGCATATATAGTGAAGAAAGATAAGAGGAAATTAGCCTCACTCTTAATTGATTATATTGTAGATGCAATAATAAAGAAAAGTGACTATATTATATTGAAATATAGATGCTCTAAGTTCACTAAAGAGAATAAAAATAAAAAAGATTAAGGCAGTTCTGACAAGCATGAAAAAAACCAACAAGAAATCATCAAACATTGGAACATTAATACCCAAGGAATGAAGAAAAATACTATATGAGAAATCAAGTACATGTACACATAGATTAAAAAGATTCTATATGATACACTGTCCAAAATGAGGCCAAAGATATAATAAATACATAATAGAACATGTGTAGAAGTATACAAGAACAGGTTTAGTATGCACAAAAATATGATCAATATACTAGTTGGTCAAATCAAAGAGGTTGAAGAAATCATAGCTAAGCACTAGCATGAGGTAACTCATGAGATAGATGAGTACATCCTAAAGAATAGACAAGGAGGTGTCAAGGATCCATCAAGATTAAAAGACAAGGAAGCAGATAAAGATGCAGAGGACCAACAAATTAGTATAGGAGAACAATGCAGAGGACCAACAAATCAGTATAGGAGAACAAGGCACAGGCGACTTTTAGAACATATTGAATTCACATCTAGTCCTAAGAGAGAAAGGGCACCAAGGGAGGTAGAAACCATGTAGAGACTAACTAAAGAGAAGTCCCCAAAATTACAAAAGAAACAAAGAGCATCTAGAATTCAAACTATGGATTCTTAACAAAAGGGGAATGATTCATCAATCATACAGGGTATAGGCTATTAACTACTCAAGGATAAAAGAAAGAAGAGACAAAGATAATTCACCAGATACTCAAATAGAAATTTAAGAGATTATTAGGGTATAAATTCAAGTAGTTGAACCATCTCAAGAAATGGAAACATAAAAAGAGAACACAACTAAAATGACATAGGTACTAGTAAAAGAAGAAGCACCTCCAAAGGAGAAAATTTTGGAGAAAGAGATAGTGCAATAGGAGTCACAAGAAAAGGAAAAGTCTAACAATGTGGTAGATGAAGTGCAGCATGAAGAGGTCAATATAGTGGAAATAAGAGAAACATCATCAAGGTCCAAGATATTGGAAAGAAAAATGTTCAGATAGAAAAGCATGAGTAGTGCAAGAAGCATGTCAAGAATGGAAGAGGCAAACCATCCAGGATGAGAAGATGAAAAGGTCAAAAAAAATTATCATAATTGTCATTGTTATTGTCATCATATAGTTCTCAAAATGAAGTAGAACCATTTAAACAATATGAAGAAACAAAAAAGAAAATAAAAATCTAGACATAATCATTTTAGAGAGAAAAACTACAATAAAATACATGGATATGGAAGAATTTAAGGAATAATTTAAGCTTCTAAAGAGGTGTGAGGCTCAACATTGTGAGCAAGAGATAATAGAGGGCCATAAAATTGATCACAACAAGAGACATTGATGGAAAAGCCTCTTATATAATTCAACCTTTTTACATTCTAGGCTAAGTATTGGCTTGTGAAGTTTCTACATGCAATCATCTAAATATAACAGTACATAGTTCTTCATTGGTATGTGGACTTAGTAAAATTTAAAAGAGTTGAATTATCCTTTGGAATCTTCTCTTACAAATTTCATTGTGCTTTATCTCACCCTTTCATTAATATTTTTTGTCTTCTATTTTAAGGCTTTTCCCTTTTTTTTTTTGTTTCCTCCTATTTATCTCATTCTCCCCCTTTTCGTCATTTATGATGAAGGGTTAGATTCTACTAAAGACATCCTTATATTGACTTTGGGTATTGGAAATATGAGCTGCCCATGATACCTTGAGATTGGTGAGAAAAATGGTCTCACTTCTGATATCTACCAAGAGCTCTTCAATCCAGCTAGTGTGCTTACTGGTGCTATAAAAATACATGGTTTTTCATCCTTTATGTGTCCTTGGATGATACATGTCTTGGGTGATAGTATACATTGTACTTCCAAAATTCATAAAATTCTCTTTTCTTGTTCAGTATTAACTCATTAAATTAGGTGATGGATTCCCTATTTCTCTAGTGTTGAATCATTTACTGCATTGAATGGTATTTTCATCAAGTAAATCTCCTATTGATCTTTTTGTATTGTTTACTCTAAGTCATGTGTGAATGAGCTTGGATTAGACATCTTTGTAGTTTTGATACAATATCCTTAAGTGTCTTGGTCATTTTATCTTTTACCTCTTACAATGTTTCCTTTCTGAGCTCAACTAGGTTCATGAGCTTCTCAATTCTCTTCAATTCCACCCTCTTTTTCACTAATTCCTTAATGTATCCTAGTTTTTCTTTGATTTTATCAACTAGAATCATAAATTGTCTTATTAGATTTGCATTAGGATCATATGTGGCATCATTGATTGGCAACTAGATAGTGGATGTTAGAGAGGTTGCAAGCTCGTGACACCACCAGTAAAAGAATATATCAAATCCAACAGATGAGTGGTGATATAGTCAAAGTCACAAAAATCAATAGGTTATGCATGTAATGGACCAAGGATCAATCATGAAGAGTCATCAATGAATTGATAGGATATAAGGACAATTAGAGTTGATGTGACTGGTATACAAGTTGAAGTAATAAAATGACACAAGGACAAAGGCTTCTATCATCCTAAAATAGAAGCACTTCTATGTTAAGAGTGTTTATCCCTTTGAGTAAGTTTTATGGGGTCATGTCAAGCACCTTGAATGGGTCTTTGACTTGGACCTGGCTTTTTCCCCTATTATGCCCCATTTTCCACTTTCGTTCTACACTTTTCTAGCATTCTAGACTGAGATCCTAATATTTTTTACCTCAAGGTCAAGGATGACCTCGTCCTACCCTAGGCAATGGTCGACCTCATCTTTGATCCTAGGTCCAAATTTTAAAGTTCCATGATTTCCAGATGTCGGGTTTCGAAAAGAATTGTTTTCCTACTTCTAGGTCAGTTGTTTTGGTCTCTAAAATGATAAAATCTTAAATTGCATTTAATCTAGGTCCATTTCTAGGGGTTGAGATTAATTGGGATTTAATGCTCCCATGTCGGCCTTCTCTAGAAGTTTGTGCCCTAGATCTCTATATAAGGAAGCCTTCTTCCCTCATTTTCTCTAACAAGGCATAAGGAGATGTAATGTCCCCACTCCTTGGGACAATTTTACATATAGAAATCATTAGAAACATAGACTATTAAGTCCATTTCTAGCAATTAAATCTCATAATTCAAACTAGGAATGTCACTACTTGTACACATCCTCAAGGATTCCTTTAATCAAGCTTCCTAACCCTTTAGGAGGATCCCCTATGTACCAAGGAATGATCCTTGATTAGTTGGCCTTCCTCCTTGAAACTACCTTTCAAGTCAAGCTTCATACTCCTCTAGGAGGACCCTTTGTATTCCTTAGGATGACCCTCAATTAGTTAGCCATCTTCCTAAAGGGTTATTGTTGGAATAATGATACATTTGTCATTAGTTACAACACTTATTTGATTCTGAATGCTTACCGAGTTCATCACTCAGTTTACAGTTCATACCGAGCATTCGTTGGTTACCAAGTATGTTCAGCAGTGTTTACAGAGTCAGGAAGGTAAACAAAGGTTTTAGTGTTTACCGAGTCAGAAAGGTAAACAAAGGTTTTAGTGTTTACCGAGTTAGAAAAGTAAACAAAGGATTTAGTATCTACCGAGTCAGGAAGGTAAATGAAGGTTTTAGTGATTGCTAAGACAGAAAGGTAAAAGAAGTATTCAGTGCTTACCAAGTGAATCGAAGGAGTTAGTTTCTACCAAGTGACACAATGTTTACCGAGTCACCAGTGGTTACCAAGTTCCAAGCTACTCAGAGTGATTAGTATGGACCAAGCCCCTACTTCTATCGAGTGCATGACGATGTTGTGTAATGTAGTGGATGCTGAGTGTCAGAAGGTCACCAAGTGAGTTGGAGGAACCTGAGTTTTCTACTATCTGGCCGACTCAGTAATGTTTTGTCCACTTGTGTTTGGTCGACCTTGTTGTTGTAAATATTGGAATGGTATATATGTAATGTATTGTGCCATTTGCAAAATAGAGAAAAAAAAAAATGAAGAAGAGTAACAATCAAGCAAGAGTGAAGTAAGAATGTAATTGAGCGAATTGAAAAAGAATCAGCAGTGAAGTATTCAACAAGGTTATCAAGGAGCAGCAAAGATATATCCATCACATCAAGTGATCAATACATAAGATCTAATCAGCAAACCAGTTGCAAGCAGATCCACTGCTTCATCCTAACAGGTGAATCAATTTTGTAAATCCTTTAACAGGGTAGACTTAACAGTCTTTTGTAAATCTCCTAACAGAATGCATACTTCATTGTATGTTTGTAAATCCTCTAACAAGGTGGATCTAGCAGTCCTACTTGCTCCTAACAGGGCAGATCACCAGAAGTGATCATTGTAAGCCTTAACCGGCCAACTTTATACTGCAGTATTGAAGTTTTGTGGGCATCACCCCCACCCCAGTTTTACTTTCAATTTGAAAGGTTTCTGGGTCACCAAATCAGTATGTTAATCTTTTCATGCGTTTAGTAAAGTAGATGAATGAATGGTGAATATATTATTATGCTGAATTGATTTAAATTTTAAAGTTTACTGATTCACCCCTCCCCTCTCAGTAACCTTGTTAGTCCTAAATATTTCCAACAATTGGTATCAGAGCTTTGTGGTTCTCAGGATAGAGCTTGACAGCTTGAGCAAAGATCAAGGACAATGGAGATATTCAGATTTGACAAAACTATTGAGAATGAGAAGCTAGATTTGGAGATGGCCATGGTTCAACTCAAAGAAGAAAAGGAACATCTTTCTCAATCCCTAAAAAGAAGAAAGGAACTTGCAAGACAAATAAATGACCATTTTTATGTTGAAGAAAGGATTGAAGATTTGTTACCATCAAGTAATTCAGAAGAAACTGACAAAGCAATCAAAGAACTTTTAGAAAAGAATGGATCTCTGCAAGAAGAGGTAAGAAAGCTTAAAAGAGAGCAAGAAATACAGTCAATTAGGCTATGTGAAGTTTTGGAACAAAGAAACAAAGCACAAGAAGAATTGGAAGAAAGAAGTCATGAAACTCAAAATCAATCCCTTGAACATGAAGATCTAGCAGATCAACTATCCAATGCAAATGAAGAAATCAGGATTCTCAGAGCACAAAATGAAAGTCTATAGAATGACTTAAGAACTGAGAGACAAACCAATGAAAGCTTGGAAAATGATCTAAAAATTGAAAAACAAATCAATGAAAGGATGATAAAATCTCAAGCAGACATGAATCAATTGAATCAGCAAAATGAGCCAAATTTCTATAAGCAAAAAGGTAAAGCTGGTCTTGGATACAAGGAAGAAGGTGAATCTTCTGAACAAGGTACTCAAAGGAATCAAAGACCCACTTGTAATCATTGTGGCAGGATAGGTCATACATCTAACAAATGTTGGAGTAATGGTAAAGGTAAATTCAATGGCAAATGTTTCAATTGCAATCAGCATGGTCACAAAGCCAATGAATGCGAGGAGAAACCAAAGTTTGAAGGCAAGTGTCACAAATGCAAGAAATAAGGACATAAGGCATCTGAATGTAGATCAAAATCACTCAATCCAGTAGAAAAAATTGTCAAAGCAATATTTGGTTGGGATTACAATACTTGGTGTAGATGTCACTATTGTGGAGAATATGGACACATAGGAACAAACTGTAGAAGGCATCACCTAAGGAAGAAAGATACAACCATAAGATGCTATACTTGTACTGAACTTGGTCATATAGCCAAGAATTGCATGAATATAGGAAAGGTTGAAGATGAAAAGAAAACTAGAGCTGATAATATTCGAAAGCAAATGAAACAACAGTGGATTCCTAAGTCTACCGAGCAAGAAAATTAAAATGATGGAAATGTCACTCTAGAAATGGGTGACTCCACCATATCTAATTAAGACTTATCAAGAAGGATAAGGGACCACATCTTCAAGCCATATCCTAAGCAGTTCCATAAAGAAGGAGTGGAAATGATAAAATAGTATTGCAGATACAAGTCATAATTCACAGTGTTGCATCTACCGAGTAAGGTTGGTTTTCAGACGTTACCGAGCTTGATCGGGAAGATAAGAAAGGTTTTGTGTGTTCACCAAGCTGCAAGGTTTACCGAGTAAGTTGGTGACTATTTATAAAACCCTAATTCTCAGCTACCTTCATACCCAAGCATTAATGACAAGATTTCGATCAAAAAGGCAAAATTTGATCTCATTCTTCACCACAAATTTAGAGTTCACAGAGCAAATATATTTTCAAGTGCATCCAAGCGAGTTCAAGTGATTTGAGGCAATTTTTCAGCAAAGAATTTGTGTTACGAAATCGTTCTCTCACCGAGCAGCAATGGCATCCACAAGCACTAGTGGCAGCAAGGCGAAGAGAGGTTTTGAAATGCTTGTGAAGGGAGTCGAATGGGAGGTGCCCAATTTCAAAATTATTCCTGCCATCGCTGAATCACTCGACCCGCATGGAGCTCAATCGCAGATCCCTCCAAAGGTACTTCTCATCAATGATATTCGTACTCATTTCAAGTGTACTATGCAAGAAATAGGGACACTAGATATGGATAGTACTCTAGCTGAGTTATGCGTGGATGGAACCCTAAAACCTGAGTTTAAACATTTGGAAACCAAAGGTTTAACCCATATCTCGCATCTTCCAAGAAGTTTCCAAGTGAAATGGGTGAGGTATATCTTAAGCCATGTGCATAATGGACAATTATGGTTAGAGAAACCCATCCTTATAACAAAGAAGATGATCCACAAGATCACGGGTTTACCAATGTTGACCAAAGCCAAAACCACCAAAACCCTAGGTCGAGATGAACTTCAAAAATTAACCCAAGCTGAATGGGATGGCAGAGGTTTGAAGCTCAACAATGTTTCAGATATAGAACTAAAATTTGGTATTTGTGTTATTGCATACAAACTGTATAGTTCCAGCAGGCTGAATAGTGTACCCTGTGAGGCTGTAGATTTGGCATATAAAATCGTAAAGAAAAATATGGAGTTTGACTTAGCTGATGTGCTATTAAAACAATTCAATAAAAACATGGATAGCATAAGGACTGCAAAGACAAACCCTTGTAAATTTGGCTCTTTCCTAGTTTGTTTATTTTTCTATGTACAAAAATTCTTTCCATCTAAGGGTGAAATTGTATGGAGGAAAGATACTCCAATTTTGTATCAAATAAACGAATTCATAGCAGAAATGGGTATAAATTTTGATAAGGTAATGGATAATTATTTTGAAGATTTCAAGGAAAGGATGAACAACAGGTTCAGGATACCTCCAAAACTTGTTAAAGAGTATAAGGATGATGTATGTTTCATGGTTGACTGTGATAGAGTCTACATCCAGGCAATCAAACCCCAAGTGGCATGGGTAAAACCATTACCCTATGAGCTAAATATTGATGATGCCAGAGATATCATTGAGGCACTGGTAAATGAACCAGTGGATCCCAAGTTGCCTGCATTTGGAACCTATGAAGAGGCAAAGGTTAGAATAGAGCTTGAAATCAAGCTTCCTCAAGCAATCTCTAAAGGCAGGAGAAAGAAAAGCTAAAAGCTGATACTGGACCTCTCATGATAACAAAAGGGAGAGGAGAAGATGAAGAAAAGGAAGAAGAAGAAGAAGAGCCTCAACGAAAGAAAGGTAAGGTGACTATCACCAAACCTACAAAGCAAACCACTACAGTATTCTCCAGGAGAACAAGATAGGGAAAGAAGGAACCTGTATTTGTTAAGCCTCCACTCACCTTTGAAGCAAGACTAAAGCAATTAGATGAAGGAGGTAGCTTCACAAACTTTAAAGCATTAAAGTTCGAAACCAAAACAGAACAGGAGAAAATGCAGATTGAGGATCTGGTACTGAACAAAATGGGTAAATGGAAATACTCCCCAGACCAGATAGCCTCTCAGATCTCCAAAGAGCTATTGGAAAGATTGCAACCAAGATGGGAAGCTGCAACCAAGACTGTCAAAGACATTTATGAGCAGACCCTGAGGAATCTCCTACCAAGTCTCTCTAATGCTGAAGTGAAGAAATCACTGAAAGATCATGAAGGTAATATGATGATTAGATTCCACACTTGTTTGATACTTGTCAAATACATTGAGCATGTAGTAAATGATGCAATAAACATGTGGAAAAATATCTATCATCTACACAAACCCAGTGAGGATACTGTTGAAATCACGGACAATGACAGCAGTAATGATAATGATGATGATGATATTGAAGATATTCCAGGGGATCTCCATTCAATAATGTTAGAAGTTGAAGAAGAAGCTAGAAAAGAAATTGAGGAAGAAGAAGCTGAGAAAGATATGGAGGAAGAAGAAGAAGATGAACAAGACAAAGAGGAAGAAGATCCAGTAAAAATTGCAGCTGATGTCATTGCCTCCCTTCCTCAGTCTCCACCAAAGACTGTAAAATCTACTATGGAGATAGGATCTTCAAGCAAGATTGTGAGCACAACAGAGACATCCATTGCTCAAATTCCTCCAGTCTCCTCTCAGCTCCAGGTTTCTGCAATACAAGTGCCAAGCACTTCATCTACCGAGCTGGTAGTCACTTCTTTAGTTACTGAGCTTTCAAGCACATCATCAGCCACCAAGTCATCCACTATAGCAGCTACTTCACCGAGTATATCTCTCCCACCTACAGCTTGTACAGTAAGTCTTCCCAGTTTCTTACCAATTTTTTCTTCCTCAGCCACATTGGCCCCAATTTTTGCTCCAGTCAGTTCTCCAACTGTAAATATACCAGTATGTACATCATTTTTTACTAGTACATCATTTTTGGGAAGTATATCAAGTTTTGATACAGCCAGCACTTCTCTTAGTTTACCTTTAGTTGGTCCCATTCCAGTTTTGACAGCCAGTCCAGCATCGTCAACTATTGTTTCAATTTCAAAGGGCAAAGGTGCAGTCACTACAGAAAAACCAAAGAGATACATGTTTTCCAGTAAGGCAGTAGATGAAGAAATAGATCTGGATAAGGACATTGTCATTCCTAAGATAGATCTGGATACTGCATCAATTGATGAAATGAGAATGATCAGTCAGCTATTAGAGCAAAAGGCACGGCAAGAACAGCTCAGGCATGAAAGAGACCAGGAATATAGCATTATTGAAAGTGCTAAAAATATAATAACAGAGGCTATAGGTGTTGAAGTAGATTCTACTCAACACATTTTGATTCATTTGGAAGAGGTTGTATATAAATTCAATGAGGATACCTCCAGCCAAGAAAAATTGATTGAAAAGGCAGAGAAGAAATTTGACAATAAGGTGCTTGAGTACATTGCTCAGCATATTGCATTAAAATAGGTAGAATTGTCTACAATTCTGAGTAATTTTGAGAATTCTTTTAATAATGTAACTTCACTTTTTGGAAAACTTTGTGATGTTACCGAGTATACCAAAGAAATCAAAGAAAAGTTGAATAAAATTGATGAGGACATGAAGGTCAGTGCCCAAATGCTGCAATCTGACCACAGTGCAAGTTCATCCCATCATCATAAAATAAGATTTTTGTCAGAGAAACAGGCAGAATTGCTAAGAGAGGAAGCAAGGATCAGGTCTACTCTGATTGACATCCAGAATATGATCCTTCCCATCATGAACACAATGCAGAAGCACATTGCATATTCAAAAACATTGATCCATGACAAAAACTTCTCTGTTGCAGACCATGTGATTGAACTTTCTGCAGAAGTTCAAGTAGCTCTCTCCACATGTAAAATCCTACAAGACAATTGGGATAAAACTCTGCAACTAATTCTTCAGGTACATTATGAGTTTATCACACATTTTGGTGTCTCCATGTAAATACATTCTTTATTCTTTGGCATTATTGTCAAAAAGGGGGGAGAAAGAAATATATAGAGGAAAATCAGAAAATCAGACACAAAAGGGGAGAAGGTAATAAAGTAATAAAGAATAAAGTCATATAACTCATGTAAAAACCTTGTGTATATTGTATGGGGGAGTTATATGTAAGGTAGCCCATGTATATTCAGCACACAGCACAGCAGAATCAAATCAGTTTTGTCAGATCCTGTATATAAATTTTGGCTCATAAGTGTTTTTTGTCACTAATGCCAAAGGGGGAGATTATTGGAATAATGATACATTTGTCATTAGTTACAACACTTATTTGATTCTGAATACTTATCGAGTTCATCACTCAATTTACAGCTCATACCGAGCATTCGTTGGTTACCAAGTATGTTCAGCAGTGTTTACCGAGTCAGGAAGGTAAACAAAGGTTTTAGTGTTTACCGAGTCAGAAAGGTAAACAAAGGTTTTAGTGTTTACCGAGTCAGAAAGGTAAATGAAGGATTTAGTATTTACCGAGTCAAGAAGGTAAATGAAGGTTTCAGTGATTACCAAGACAGAAAGGTAAAAGAAGTATTCAGTGCTTACCAAGTGAATCGAAGGAGTTAGTTTCTACCGAGTGACACAATGTTTACCGAGTCACCAGTGGTTACCAAGTTCCAAGCTACTTAGAGTGATTAGTATGGACCGAGCCCCTACTTCTACCGAGTGCATGACAATTTCGTGTAATGTAGTGGATGCCGAGTGTCAAAAGGTCATCGAGTGAGTTTGAGGAACCTGAGTTTTCTACTATCTGACCGACTCAGTAATGTTTTTTCCACTTGTGTTTGGCCAACCTTGTTGTTGTAAATATTGGAATGGTATATATGTAATGTATTGTTCCATTTGAAAAATAGAGAAAAAAAAATGAAGAAGAGTAACAGTCAAGCAAGAGCGAAGTAAGAATGTAATTGAGCGAATTGAAAAAGAATCAACAGCAAAGTATTCAACAAGGTTATCAAGGAGCAGCAAAGATATATCCATCACATCAAGTGATCAGTACATAAGATCTAATCAGCAAACCAGTTGCAAGCAGATCCACTGCTTCATCCTAACAGGTGAATCAGTTTTGTAAATCCTTTAACGGGGTAGACTTAACAATCTTTTGTAAATCTCCTAACAGAATGCATACTTCATTGTATGTTTGTAAATCCTTTAACAAGGTGGATCTAGCAGTCCTACTTGCTCCTAACAGGGCAGATCACCAGAAGTGATCATTGTAAGCCTTAACCGGGCAACTTTATACTGCAGTATTGAAGTTTTATGGGCATCACCCCCACCCCAATTTTACTTTCAATTTGAAAGGTTTCTGGGTCACCAAATCAGTGTGTTAATCTTTTCATGTGTTCAGTAAAGTAGATGAATGAATGGTGAATATATTATTATGCTGAATTGATTTAAATTTTAAATACTGATTCACCCCTCCCCTCTTAGTAACCTTGTTAGTCCTGAATATTTCCAACAGTTATGCTTAAGGTCTATGAGATTTTTCTATCCAATCTTCTACATTTATCTCATAATCAACCATTAATCTTTGATATTAATAATCCAATAAAAAAATATTATTTTTATGATCTTAGTTTATTAATACAACATGATCATTATTAATTATTAGGAATCTTAATTAATACCTTTAATACATTGTAATATTTATTATGATAATTATTTATCTCATAAGAAATTATATTGATATTTTATAACCAATTAATTATTCTTATAGTATCAAATATTTGATTATCACTCCTTGAATTAAAAATCATTTTTCAAATATTATTAAGATAAAATAAATATATTTTGCAAGCTTCATATATGATTTCATATATATATTAAATAATAATATCAAGAAAAATGTATATTAAAAACTTATTTAACAAATAAAAAATAAAGAAAACCTTTCTAATTAATTAAATACACTTACCTTTTTATTACATACCTTCCATCTTTTACTCCTAAGATATTGGCTATTATTTCTCTTCCCTCCTTATTTGGTGGACCTTCTTTTATTTATGCATTTCTTTATTAAATTGATTTCCCATACTTTTGCAATTATTTCCATTCCTATTTATATGGGGCTCCTTGTATGTTTGTTTAATTCCTTTCATTCAATGCTTTTTGGCATACCATAAAGTTATTTAAATACCATCCTTATGTTGTTTTCAAGGTAGTGACTTTTGAGTGGTGTTTCCCATTAATCCAAATATTAGTTTGTCATAAGTATCATTTTCTAGTTTATTATTTATTATTTTATATGCTTGTCAGTTATTACATTTGTTGTTATTTAATAATATAGAATTTAAGCAATTAATAAATGTGGATTTAATATTTCTTATCCAATCAATTAATATTTATTAATGTTAATTGATAATATTTAATTATTAGTTTAGTTTAATACTAATATTATTTATTTTTCTATTATATAGATTTATCGATCAATTAGCTATTTTTATTAAATGATTATTATTAGAGGGGATATTATAGGAGATGAGATGAAATTATACTCTTTCATGATCAAGCATTCAATCATTATCAAGTTCAAGAAAGCATCCATCTTCAAGCATTCAATTCATCAAGGAGATCCATTAGTATCCATTGAAGGATTCAAGCTCTATGGAGCCCTCTTGTTGAAGATTCATCCATTTCCATTCAAGCCTCTTCCTAATCCAAGATCCATTCAAGATTGGTGTTGAAGATCTAATGTCATTGATTTGAGATATTTTACTTTCACTTCTACATTCATTTGGAGCATTCATACTTGTGGATTCAAGGATTTGAATCCTCCATGAGGATTTCTAGATAAGCAAGGTGAATACTTCCATTTACCTTGTTTATTCAAGTAATTTAAATTCAATTTCAAGGTTAATTCCAAATTGGGTTTTGACTAAGGAGAACCCCCCATCCAACAACAAAACCATGTTTCTTGCAAGTACAGGTGTGGAACAATGAATTAAAGTATAGATTTTGATACCATTTTTGTCAAACTTGCAAGATCCACAAATAGAAATTTCATCAGAGTAGTGCAAGTCAAGGTTGACTTTTTGGGGCACAATTGTGCCCCGGGGTAAGATTGTGCCCCACTATCTAGTTCAAGGTTGACCTACCCTCAAAAAAGAAAAAGATTTATGGGCTTTTTAGATCTTGTAGTTTCAGTTCTAAGGCACGGTAATCAAAAATTTCTGAGACTATCTAATAGGGTTATCAGTAGATTCTTTTTTGGAGGTAAGTAGCTTTATTTCTTCATTTCAATATTGATCTCCTATACTTATATCCCATATCATAACAATTCATATGTATGTGTAAAATGTGGGTTTAGGGTCTCTTTCATGTGCCCTATTCTAAAACCCTATTCATCATCCATATTTTATCCTATACAAGGCTATATCTAGGTTCACAGAAAGACTAGATGGTTTACCAATCTAGTTCCTAATAGTAGGTATTACAAGTTTCTTGTAAATGGTTGATATGAATTTCGAAATTCAAACTAAGAAATATTTTTTTGAGGTAACTACAGCCAGACATTGTAGAGATTATAAAGGCACTTGAATTTTATTGTTCAAGTTGTTGATTCCAAGATAGTTGTTGTGGTTGGGTTTTTCAAAATTTTGTTCAAAGTAAAAGTGCAAGCTAGTGAAGAACATAGTTGTAGAGAAGATATAGAAACAATAGACAAGTTGTTCTGAAAAATGAGGTAGAAGTGAGACTAAGGAACTCATGAGGCAAATAGAGGAAGGAAGAAGTTCAATGCATCTTCAATAATACACAATGGAGATCTACAAGAAAAGACAATGCTAATCATAGATCATTTACTTAGGTTGTTTTCTTGCCATTACATCTATTTGTAAGATCTTGATAGGGCAAGCTTTAGTAGCAAGCTTTTGTAAATCCTCTTACAAGGTGTTTCTCATAAAGATATCAAGTCATAAACATTTTTGACAAAATGTGTTCCTAGAAGGACTAGTTGTAGACTTTAATAAGGAAACACTTTACATGCATTATAAGGGCTAATGGGTGTATTACTCCCACCATGGTTTTCATCCTCTCATTGAGGTTTTCCATGTAAAAAATATGTGTGTCATTTTTGTATGTTTTTTTTGTGTGAGTTTGTATGCTTCTATTTAACTTCTTTCATTATTGCATTGTTGTTGAAATAACTAGTGTCTAGAATATTTGTTGTGGTAGATCAGATAACCAATAGAAAAGTTTGTACTGATTCAACTCCTCCCCCCCCTCTCAGTACTGGTTGGGACCAACATACTTATAATTTTATTTAATATTATATTGGCCTTTTAATTTAAATTTATTAGTCAATAGGATTTTTAGGGGGGAATCCCCTACATGAATCATCTCACACTGCCAACATATTAGTATTTTCCTAATAGAGGAATTATCAATGTTTGTTATGTAATCTATGTGATGTTTTGAGTTTGACTTCATACTTTGCCCAAATTAGGATGTTTACCAGAGTCTTAGGAAGTTTTGTTTGGTGAGGATGTTTTGTATATGATCTTTTATACTTGACCATGGTGATGTATCATAGGTTCTCTATGATGAGATTTGATCTATTGTTTGTTAATGCTTTCCAATTGTTTGTATAGAAATGAGGTGAATGATGTATTTTCCTTATGTAACCTTTGAGTTTCAATTAGTTATCTTTTGGATGCTTTCCAATTGCTTGTATAGGACTGAGGTGATTATTGTGATTTGTCTTGTGATTCTTTCTAGTTGCTTGTATAGGACTGAGGTGAATGTTATGATTTATCTTTAGGTGCTTTCTAGTTCCTTGTGAAATGACTGAGGTGATTATTGTGTTTTATCTATAGGTTATTTCTAGTCACTTGTAAAGGGTTGAGGTGAAAATTATGATTTTATGAATTATACTTTTTATGATCCTAGGGTAGGTAATCTATTAGTATGTCAGGAAGTGGCTTGCAATGGAGGCCAAAGCCCAAAGTGGATAGTTGTTTTAATAAGTGATATCATTTCATTAAATGGGTTTTAAAATGAATTAATAAGAGTCTATGTTTTTCCTCACCCATGCCTGGAGTGCTAGTACAGGCTAGGATGGGAGTAGAGAGGATTCTTGGTTATGACCTTTCTTCATTAGTATGTCTTGTCTGTACAAAAGGATATTGGTGCCACGTAGAGACACTAGGGGGTTAGAGTCTAGAGAGCCTATCAAGGTAACCTTAGAGTTTGCTCATGCAATGAAACTTGCTCACTTGCATAGTAGATTTTGCTAGCAATAAGGTTAGTTAGATATCTTGATGGTTGTCATTTATGGAAACATGTATTCAGTATTTCATTTATGCATTTAGAGTTAGAAATTTGTCTAAGTGTTTGACAGTTTGTAGCAGTATAGAGAACAAATCTTAAGAGTACAGATGACTCATTGAGAGTTATCTCATGTGCAGTTAAGAAAATATTCATGAAACTAACATAATGATGTGGTTAAGTGCACAGATGTGCACAGACAATATGGTGCAAGATATGATTAATATACCATTGTGGGCATTTAACAGAGAAGAATAGAGCATATCAATAAACAAAGTTGTACGGCTTGAAGAATTATTTTGGTTACAAAATAATTGTTATGTTATAATGAGCTAACTATGTGGATATTAATCCATAAGTTATTTTATATTATTTCAAGCCTATGAACACATGAAGGTCGAGTGAGAAAATTTTTGTGTATGTGCAAGGTATAAGTAAAGATATTATATTGTGCAATTAGTGTTAGGCATGCGTAAATAATGTGAAGTCGTGAGATATTGTAATTGTGATGCAAACTATTATGCAAGCCTTATGTGATGCAAGATCTGATGTTTGATCAGAACAAGTGCGAGTTATAGCAAGAAAGCAAGTATTGTATGTATACATATATTGTGAAGAACTTAATTGTATTATTGCATGTTAGTGCAATGGGCTCTTCTTGCATACATTATATTTGTTCTACCAACTCCTAACAAGGTTGAGGCTTCTAACAAGTGTTAGAATTCTTTAGAATAACTAAGAGGGGGGGCGGGGGGGTGAATCAATTATCCAAGGTCTAAATGCCCTAATAATATTTTTTCTCAAATTATAGTGAGCACATAAAATTTTCATCCAGCCAAGCTTAAATCAATCATCTTAGCAAGTTATAGCAAATCAACATGTAGGGATAAAACATGCAAGATCAACACATGACACAGTGATTTACGTGGAAACCCAATTTGGGAAAAACCACCAGTAACATGCTACTTAATTTTCACTCTTCTAAAGTGATGCCTTATTAAAAGCTTGCCCTGTTAAAGGTTTACAACACACTGTTAAATGTGACCTTGTTAGAGGATTTCACCATACTGTTAGGAATGGGCCTAGTCAAATAACTTTAGAACATTCTCTTGGAATGTTACCTTGTTAAAGGATTTATAACATGGCTATTAAACCAACCTAAGTCCATAGGATTTAAACTAACTATTACAATTGCTAGAGAGTAACAATAATAGCTTTTTGATCTGATACAACTTACAACATATCTTGCAGATTTCACATCACACTTCAGTTCAATCCTTTGCTTGGCTTTTAATCACTTCAGCTCTGATATCTTGTCATCTCAAGCTTTGTCTCCTTGAGTCTTCTTACTCATCATACCAATGCAACCATATCTATGGTTATCTATTGAAGCAAAGTAATTGTGCTCTCTTACTCCTTAGCACCTCTTTCAGCACTTTATGCTTTCATGCTTGACCTCCTCCCCCTTTTACTTCGTAGCCTTATGACTCTTTAAATAGAAATTTGGATTGCCTTACCCACTCAATTCTCCCTCTCCAACTTTAGGGTTTCAAATAGATTAGGTAGGATACAATGTATCCACCCCATATCTTGCTCTTATCTAGAAACTTCGTCTAGAGTCCAGTTGTATTCTCCAAAAATGTTTTACATGGTGTTCTATGCCACCAGCTCATTACTCTTATCTTCTATTTGATTCACAAAATTCTAGATAACAACCTTGTTAGCTTAGATCTGGAAAATCTTCGATCTTTGAAATAATGCAGCAACTTGGCATTATTGGTTTACTGATGCTCGTCACCTTCTGTGTTACTCGGTACTTGAATCCTGCTTGGCACCTGATCTTCACTCGGCATCTAATCTTTACTTGGCACTTGATATTCACTCGGCACCTAATATTTACTCGGCACTTGATATTCACTCGGCACCTAATATTTACTTGGCACTTGATATTCACTCGGCACATACTAAAGTTGAACTTGCTCGGCTTCAACTAGGAATCTGTTCGGCACTAACTAGCTTGCTCAGCTCTCTCTCTAATAAACTTAGTTAGGCTTTAAAAATGACTTAGCTAAAACCTTACATCTTTGCTATGTCTTAGTGTGCCCATTTTCTATGTCTTAGAGTATGTCATCAATACACTATTTCATTAATGGCTTAGCTGATCTTTGTACTTCATTGCAACATCATAACTTCAACCTTTCTCTAGGTGTTCTAGTTACATATTATTGATTGACTCCTTGTCAATCAACCAATTGATAGTATTTGGATCACTAAAGCAATTGTCATTCTTGCAAGTAGCAAGTTTGACATCAATGACAAAACAATGATTGAGAATATTCTTTACCATTTCCATTACTTTTTATGTATGATCTCTTCAATCATTTCCAATAGTCTCCCTCATGATCTTTTCAATCATTTCCAACAATCTCCCTCTTTGGCATTGATGGCAAACCAAACTGATCAATTCATCAACTTAGTTACCACCAAAATTATATACATACATTTTTTGCTTCTTTCTTGACTACTGCATTCTTGCTACTGATCTCATATATCTCCCTCTTTCATATATATCTCCCTCTTGCTTTGTATTGATCAAGTTTTTGCATGTATCTCCCTCTTTGACATAAATGCCAAATATGTAGCATCTTTATCATGCAAAATATATGCTTTGACTCTGATGCCTTCTCCCTTTGTCACCATGCTTTTGACTAATTTGGAGTTTCTGCTCCTACTATCATCCTCTGCATCATTCTTTTGATATTTCAATGATTTGTTCCTATTGATGCAGGGCAACTTCCTTGTTGCTTTACACTGCTTGAGTTAGGGGCATTACCCCCAACTTGCCTCTAAGATATTCATAAGCATCCTTTGGCAATGGTTTGGTGAAGATATCTGTAGCTTGTTCCTTTGTATGAATGTACTCCAATTTCACTTGTTTGTTTTCTACCAATTCTCTGACATAGTGATACTTGATTGCAATATGCTTGGTTTTTGCATGCATTACTGGATTTTTGGATATTTTTATAGCACTTCTATTATCACAATACAATATCACAGGTTTGGTTACCTCTTCCTTCATTCCTTTCAATAGATGTGTGAGCCACACAATGTTTGTACAATTGACTACTGCTGCCACATATTCTAATTCTACAGTGGACTGGGATGTGCATGTTTGTTTCTTACTAGTCCAAGTAACTAGCCTTTTACCTAAAAATAATGCACCTCCACTTGTGCTTTTTCTATCATCAATGTTGCCTCCCTAATCTGCATCTGTATATGCATTGAGCTCAAACTTTTCATTATTTTTGTAATATAAACCAAAGTTACCAATTCCTTTAAGATACCTCATTATTCTCTTTATTGCTATGAGATGATTTTCTTTGGGATTAGCAGAGAATCTAGCCAGTATTCCAATTGCTAATGCTATGTCTAGTCTGCTATGTACAACATATTGTAGTTTTCCAATCATGGATCTGTACATTGTTTGATTGACTTCAGATGATACATAGTGATACGTAGTTTGTATGAATGTACTCCAATTTCACTTGTTTGTTTTCTACCAATTCTCTGACATAGTGATACTTGATTGCAATATGCTTGGTTTTTGCATGCATTACTGTTGTATACATTGCATAGGGTCAATCCGTAGCCACATAAAATGAACAAGGGAACAATCCCTCCCAGCACATCTACCATCATGGATCAAAATACACCAAGTGCTCCATCCTGGTACCCGCAACAAAAATCAAAGTATCCAGCATCTCGAACATGAATGATCTCACCTCCTATTATGCCACTCCCACTAGACATACATAGAAGCCATCCAAAGAGAAAGCCACCCAACCTGTCGCATTAGAAGATCATAAAATCCTGTACCAACTAAAAATTATGAGCACCAATAACCTGATCCAAAGGTAATCACATGTATCCGTAGTTGTCAAAATATCCATAGCTGAAATAGCACCCACAGCAAAGTGCCAAACCCATCCAACTATCCATACCTCAAAGGTATAACAAGTGAATCTCATATCACCGACATATCCAATCTATAACCTGCAATCATAAGCCTCAAGAGCAATACCTGCCATATATATACCAAGAAGCTCCCACTGCAAAAGATAATGTCAAATCTATAACCAATTCACTCAACACATCTCAAAGAAGTGAATCCATGTAGTATCAAGGACATCCACAATACATAAACTAATATCCTACAAGAACAACTCTCATAACAAGTCTCCAATGCTCTCCCAAGTTCACCACAACCAACAGAGGAAAGAGATAAAGGAATAACCATGTCATCTCTCACATGACATACATGAGCACAAACTAGCGATCACAATTTTCAACCAATCTCAAATCCAATGTAAGCAAAATTGAACATCCAGGAAGATAACCAAGACCAGAGAAACCATGCAAATCATAACATGTATCATGTCCTTCTACACACACCTCTAGATGTAAACTGTGCAAGTATGATCTCCTCCATAAAAACCCCAACAAGAAGCCTCAACAACACCCAAACCATACCATATAACTAATCATGGATGTAAGCCTCTCACAAGAAGATCAAACTCAATAAACCATTCCTAAACCAAGGAATAACCATTCCTAATCCAAGGAATATGCCCAATATGAAACCATCTCCCAAACTCAACCAGCATAACAACATATGCACATGGAGATAACCAATGCTAAACCATCTCTCAAATGAACCCTCCAAAACTAACTCATGTACCATAGCTCAAGATCCATATCCATGAAAGACAAGCATAAATATAATGCAACTGAGAGAAACAATGGGCTATACCTCTCAAGTAGCAAACCACCGAGTAGACCAAGAGTGGGGAATGAGAATGCTCATCAAGATACCCAAGTCTCCAACCAAGACTCATCTAAGAACAATCTCCTCTCAAGTCCATATCAGGTGACTGCCCTTCGGACTTCCTGCTGAAACCATCAACTGTCCCAACAAATACTTCTCTAATCCAAGAAAAAATCAGCGTCACCACCGTCTCTAAGTATCCATGAGCACCTGTAACCAATCAATCCATGCCAACTCCAAATGCAACATAGCAATATCATGAAGTATCCAGCTTATGATCAGTGTACTCAATACCAAGAAACTAAACCAAGATCAATGTCAAAGTTCCAACCATGGCCTCAGGAACATAAACATGACAACATGATCTTACCATCTCAACTAAAGAGATAACATGCTTTATATGAACATACCATAACATGTCACAACTCTAAACGCGTATCAAGAGTATACCATGACATAATAATGAAACCATCCTCATACCAAGGATAACACGCCAAATAAAAGCATAAACCACACCTTTGCCAAGAACTCTGTGAGTCCTCAAGATGCAACCATCTCCACACACCATGAAGAAAACCATCTTCACACACCATGAAGAAAACCATCTCCACACACCAGGAAGAACCATCTCCATACACCATGAAGATAACCAAGAACTCCATGAGTTCTCAAGATCTAACCATCTTCAAACACCATGAAGATAACAAGTGCACCATGCAAATGTCAAAGATGCTTCTGCAGCAACAGGATCTAAGACAAACCTCCAACATCTGCAAATACTCAATAAATATATCAATGCCAACAAAACTCCCACTCAACCGTGGTACCAAGTCACCTATGGCATCATAAAATCCATCCTCTCCAAACCAAGAAGATAGAAACCAAACCAGGAACTAATCCTGCACTGTCACCCCATCACTGTCACAAGCTCCCACTAAAATGTGTATCCAAGCTATCCATGACATCATGATGAAAAATACCATCCTCTAACCATGAGAATCAACCAAGGCATCAAACCATCAAAGAACTCAAAGTGCACATCATGAGCTCCTTAAATGAAACCAAATAACCATGATCCTCAACCAAGAAGATATACCACCATAACCAAATCAGAAATCCAAGCTAAAGAACATTAAGGATGTACCTGTATAACCAATCATGTCGTGCCAAAATCCATGACACCATGATCACATCCATGAACTGAGCATCTGGCTCTCAAAGTGTCCAACCTGTCAGCATAGTCAACCACAATCCTCCACCATGATTGTACCTGGTAACAACATTGCATCCCTTCTACATGAAGAAAATAGTAAATCATGTGACTTAGGGCATAGACAACCCAAATCCAAGCCACCAATCTGAATATGCATTAATAATGAAAGATCAATGGGCAAAGACAACCCATAACCAAGCTATAAATGCAACCTGTAAGTATAGACCGCTTACAACACTGCACAACTTGTAGACCCAACAAGTCATCATGCATATCCAAACCAAAAACACTGATAACCATATCATCATGAGACCAATCTAAAATATGAATTGAGTATACAATGACATCAAATCTTAAATCTCCAATGCCATAAACTCACAATGTTACCATAGTTAAAATATACTTATAAACTGTTCAGATCAATATATCAACAAATAAATCATGCCAAACCTACACCAAATCTGAACCAGTGTGTAGAGCTCTCCAAGAGCTTTCCGTTGACTACTCGAAGTCCAAAATCCGACTCCGTATGCCCAAGTTATGCCCTAATCCGTGCTCAAAATAAATAACATCTGACTTTAGGGCCCTTAAAACCTGACAAAATTTTAAAATTACAGAACCAAACCTACACCATCTTGTAGTGCTCTGAATTATCTTTCCAACGCCTGTAAGAACTCTAAATTTTGATATTCTGAGAGAAAGTTATGGCCATTTTACTAAGACAGTCTTTTTACCATTTTCAGTACGATTTTTCATTTTTAATTTTTTTTTCAGTGACGAAAATTCCGACGGGATTAAATTTGACGGCCATCATGGGCTGAAACCAAAAAACTCTTTCATTTCCTCTGAACATGGCCAAACTAGGGCATAATATATATCAAATTTTATGGAAATGTCGACCCGGATCCAATGGCGAGGTCTGTTTTTACCCAAGAGGTCATTTCTACATGCTACCCCCCAAAACCCTCATTTAAATGAAGACATCCGAAAAACCTTTTTATCCAACAATTTCCCATGCCCAAATCTTTTAACATCCCATCATAACAGCAAATCCAAAAGCTTCAGATCTGCAATAAATCATTCATATATCTTGCCCTTTCTTTTATCCTCTCATGCATTCCCATGGATTCAATCTAGGGTTACAATAATAAAACCATAGCTCTGAGACCACTTGTAAGGAAACTTGGCAATAAAGAATATAATCGTTTCCACATAACCCATCATAGATCTGAAATAAACATGGAATTAAAATCCACATGCAAGAGAATAGAAAACATACCCACAAAATGTGACACAAGATATACCCTGGGAAACCCTCATTGAGGGAAAAACCCAGCCTCCAAAAGCATCCATCATCATGTATTATTCAGCAAAAATACCATTGCCATA
Source organism: Cupressus sempervirens (assembly GCA_028749045.1). Classification (NCBI taxonomy): domain Eukaryota; kingdom Viridiplantae; phylum Streptophyta; class Pinopsida; order Cupressales; family Cupressaceae; genus Cupressus; species Cupressus sempervirens. The sequence goes on from CM053793.1 coordinate 639,658,229, forward strand.
CAACCATGGAAGCCTTCATGGCCATAGCCACAACCGAGCAAACTATGTGAACAAGCATGAATCCACACATCCCATGCCATGCTTTCAACCTTCACAAATGCTCCCTTGGCTAACCTGTCAAGCCTTGTCCCGCTCGACTCTTGCCTTTTGTCTTCTCCTTGTCACTCTCTCTCTTTTTTCTCTCTACAACAACTACCTTTGTGGCTGCTTATATAGTAGCAAGTCCCACAAAACCACCAAGTGGTATTACATAAACCATGTGCTAAAACCATGTGCTACCTAACCCACTGACCCCACATTTAATATTGGGCATTTAATTCTTTTCTCCAATATTAAATAATTACATGAAATATTATCACAACTCATCAAGAATATTCTATGGGAATCTTTACATGTTGCACGTCCATCTAGGCACAACATTACATAATAAAATAAAATAATAAAATAACAATATTATGCAATGTGTGCAACACCCATTATCTCAACAATTACTGGATTTTTGGATATTTTTATAGCACTTCTATTATCACAATACAATATCACAGGTTTGGTTACCTCTTCCTTCATTCCTTTCAATAGATGTGTGAGCCACACAATGTTTGTACAATTGACTACTGCTGCCACATATTCTAATTCTACAGTGGACTGGGATGTGCATGTTTGTTTCTTACTAGTCCAAGTAACTAGCCTTTTACCTAAAAATAATGCACCTCCACTTGTGCTTTTTCTATCATCAATGTTGCCTCCCTAATCTGCATCTGTATATGCATTGAGCTCAAACTTTTCATTATTTTTGTAATATAAACCAAAGTTACCAATTCCTTTAAGATACCTCATTATTCTCTTTATTGCTATGAGATGATTTTCTTTGGGATTAGCAGAGAATCTAGCCACTATTCCAATTGCTAATGCTATGTCTAGTCTGCTATATACAACATATTGTAATTTTCCAATCATGGATCTGTACATTGTTTGATTGACTTCAGATGATACATCATTTTTGGATAGCTTATTTCCTGTTGCAATTGGTGTGTTGACTGGTTCGGATTCCTCCAATCCAAATGTTTTAAGTATCTCTTTGATGTACTTTGATTGTGTCACAAATATACCATATTTTAGTTGATGTGCTTGCAAACCAACAAAAAATTTGATCTCTCCAAACATAGACATCTCAAACTCATGTTTCATTTTGTCAGCAAAGCCTTTGCAAAGCACTTCCTTTCCTCCAAAAACTATGTCATTCACAAAGATTTCAAATACAATAATATCCTTACCTTCTTCTAATTTGATGTACATGTTGCTATTATCATCAGTTCTTTCAAATCCTATTTGCACTAGATATTTTTGAAGTCTCTCATACCATGCTCTGGGTGCTTGTTTCAGACCATAGAGTGCTTTATGTAATTTACAAACCATATCCCTATTGTTCTCATCAACAAATCCCTCTGGTTGTTCAATATAGACTTCCTCTTCCAATATACCATTTTAAAAAGTAGACTTTACATCCATCTGATAGACTTTAAACCTTTATATGTAGCATATGCAAGTAAATTTCTTACTCCTTCCATTCTAGCAACAGGAGCGAATGTTTCCCCATAGTCTAATCCTTCTTCTTGAGCATAATCCTTGCATACTAGTCTAGCTTTGTTTCTAGTAATCTCGCCATTCTCATCTAGCTTGTTTCTGAATACCCACTTGGTGCCAATCACGTTCTTGTCAACTAGTCTGGGAACCAAACTCTAGGTTTTGTTCTTCTTTATTTGATCAATCTCTTCTTTCATAGCTTTATACCAGTCATCATCTTGTAATGCACTATATACTGTCTTAGGTTCAATTTTGCTGATCATACATGATTCATGTCTTAGTCTATTCCTTGTCATTGGTCTTGCATCTTTGTCACCAATTATCTATTTAGCAGGGTGTTACATATTTGGACAATCTTGGCTCTGTCCTTGTTTCCATGTTTGATCTTTCAAATTCAGGGTCACTATGCACTAAGTTGTCAGGTTGTTCCTCATCTCTTTCATGTGTACTAACCTCAGGATCAAATTGTGCATTTTCTTCATTCTGTAACTCAACTTCTAAATGTAACTCGGCACTCACTGGTTGTGATTCGGCTAAAACTAAAATTTGTTGTTAAATCCCAATTTGATTGACAACATCCTCGTCAACAGTTATTCCTTCATAAGAATACACAAAGGTTCTATATTCATTCATTCTCTTTGGTTCTTCAACTTGGACTTTTATATGCTCATCAAAGTTTACATTTGCACTTTCAACAATTTTGTTAGTGTTAGTATTCAAACACTTATATGCTTTACTTCTAGTGGAGTAACCAAGGAATATGCCTTCATCACTTTTTGCATCAAATTTTCCATTTCTAGCATCTTTAAGGATAAAGCATTTGCAACCAAATACTTTGAAATGTTTTACATTGGGTGAGTGACCATACCATAATTCAAAAGGTGTTGTATTTGTACCTTTCTTGACTTGTACTTGGTTCAGTGTATGAAAAGCTACACTTACAGCTCCTCTCCAGTATCTTAAAGCAACAATTTTTTCCATCATTAATGTTCTAGCATAGTCAATCACAGATCTATTTCTTCTTTCAGCAATTCCATTTTGTGGGGGAGTTCTAGGAGCTAACGTTTGTCTCTTTATTCCTTTGTCATTACAAAATATCTCAAATTTATTTGATGTGAATTCACCACCTCTGTCCGAAATCAAGCATTTCAAACTCTTTCCTATTTCCTTTTCAACTCTAGCCACATACCACTTAAACATTTGAAAAGCATTAGATTTTAGCTTTAAGAACATAACAGTCATCATCTTGGAATAGTCATCAACAAACAACATTATATATTTATCTCCTTTGTAGCTTTGGACTTCCATTGGACCACATAAGTCAGTATGGACTAACTCAAGTACTTCTTTAGATGTATAGTTTTTACTTTTGAAACTTGACTTTGTCATCTTTCCTAGCTGACGTTGTTTGCACATGATATTGTCAGGCTTCTTCAATTTAGGTAAACCTCTGACTTTCTTCATTTTACTGATATTGACCATATTGTCAAAGTTGAAATGACAAAGCCTTCTATGCCATAACCATTCATCATCAAATTTTGCAACAAAACAAGAAACTTAATCCATATCAAGGTAAAATAGATTACTTCTTGTTTGATCTCCTTTTCCTATCAGTTTACCATCAGTATCATAGATTTTTGTAATTTTGTTTCCAAATTCTACTTTGCATCCTACATTGCCTAACTGTGAGACACTCAGCAAATTGTAGTTTAATCTTTCAACATAGTATGCATTATCACATGAAATTCTCTGTAAGCTTAATGGAGCCTTTTCCTTTTATTTGACATGGACCATCATTACCAAATCTAACACTATTTCCATCATACTGTGTAAAGTTAACAAACTTACTTTTGTCTCCTATCATGTGATGTGAGCATCCACTGTCTATGATCCATCTGTCATTCTTGTTCATACATGTTACCAGTGCTGTAGGTTCTTCTTCATCATATTGGTCTTTCATAGCTACATAAACAACTCCATCATCATTATCATCAGAGTTCTCTTCAACAATATAACACTTCTTGCCTTTGTCTTTGTAATCTCTCTTATCATCTTCTCTTCTATATTTGTACTTGTTGCCTTCCTTGTAATCCTTTTTCTGTGTACATCTAGCAGCAATATGTCCTACTTCATTGCAATTGAAATAAATGATAGGCATCTTACCTTTGAATTTCTCTTTGCCTCTGTGAAATATTCTAGCTAGTAATGCTTCCACTTGTTCCACATCTTCCTCATCAGTGCTACTATCACTGGATACATGTTTCATTTTTCTTCCTTTCTTTGATTTCACCTATTCAGCATCTTTCAGTGATAGCTTGGCCTTGAAAGCAGATTCAACATTCTCAAGTCTGTAGTTGTCAAAGTTAGATAACTCAAATGCAGTGAGTCTACCCACTATACCTTCAAAACTTAGATTGTTTCCTAGTATACATCTTAGTTCTTGTATTGTTGATACTCTAATAGCATAGATAGGGAGCAAGGTTCTTAAGAACTTACTATTAACAGTATCTTCATCCAATTGACCACTCAAACATCTTATTGCACTTACCACTTCTTTTATTCTAGCGCCAAACTGAGCAGCATTCTCACTTTCCTCCATTTTCATATCATCAAACTTTCCTCTGAGGCTTTCTCTTTTTGCTCTTTGGACATTCTGATCTCCTCCATAGATGTCTGATAGGGCTTTCCACATTTTTATTGCAGTGTCACATCCTTTGATATCATCGAATTCAGCATAGTTGAGTACTGAAGCAATCTCTAGCATTGTCTGATTGTGTTCCTGTTTGTTTTTTAAATCTTTTGTAGTAAGAGTACCAGTTGGATCAACATGTTCAATAACAATTGAATTTTGGGTATAATCTCCTATGGATCCAAGATGTAGCTTCATCAAACTTTTCCATGCAACAAATTTGTCTTTGTTGAGCTTGGGAACTTCTCTCTTAGGCATTTTGATCTTTTTTTGCTTCTAGTCCCTTTAAACTAAGTTAGCAGCAAAGCTCTGATACCAATTGTTAGAATTCTTTAGAATAACTGAGAGGGGGGGGGGGGTGAATTAGTTATCCAAGGTCTAAATGCCCTAATAATAATTTTTCTCAAATTATAGTGAGCACATAAACTTTTCATCCATCCAAGCTTAAATCAATCATCTTAGCAAGTTACAGCAAATCAACATGCAGGGATAAAACATGCAAGATCAACACATGACACAGTGATTTACGTGGAAACCCAATTTGGAAAAAACCACCAGTAACATGCTACTTAATTCTCACTCTTCTAAAGTGATGCCATGTTAAAAGCCTACCTTGTTAAAGGCTTACAAAACACTATTAAATGTGACCTTGTTAGAGGATTTCACCATACTGTTAGGAATGGGGCTGGTCAAAGAACTTTAGAACATTCTCTTGGAATGTCACCTTGTTAAAGGATTTATAACATGGCTATTAAACCAACCTAAGTCCATAGGATTTAAACTAACTGTTATAATTGCTAGAGAGTAACAATAATAGCTTTTTGATCTGATACAACTTACAACATATCTTGCAGATTTTATATCACACCTCAGTTCAATCCTTTTCTTGGCTTTTAATTACTTCAGCTCTGATAGCTTGTCATCTCAAGCTTCGTCTCCTTGAGTCTTCTTACTCATCATACTAATGCAACCATATTTGTGGTTACCTATTGAAGCAGAGTAATTGTGCTCTCTTACTCCTTAGCACCTCTTTCAGCACTTTATGCTTTCATGCTTGACCTCCTCCCCCTTTTTCTTCTTATGACTCCTTAAATAGAAATTTGGATTGCCTTACCTACTCAATTTTCCCTCTCCAACTTTAGGGTTTCAAATAGATTAGGTAAGATACAATGTATCCACCCTATATCTTGCTCTTATTTAGAAACTTCGTCTAGAGTCCAGTTGTATTCTCCAAAAATGTTTTACATGGTGTTCTGTGCCACCAACTCATTACTCTTATCTTCTATTTGAATCACAAAATTTTGGATAACAACCTTGTCAGCTCAGATCTGGCAAATCTTCAATCTTTGAAATAATGCAGCAACTCGGCATTATTGGTTTACTAATGCTCGTCACCTTCTGTGTTACTAGGTACTTGAATCCTGCTCAGCACCTGATCTTCACTCGGCATCTGATCTTTACTCGGCACTTGATATTCACTCGGCACCTGATATTTACTCGGCACTTGATATTCACTCACCACATACTAAAGTTGAACTTGCTCGGCTTCAACTATGAATCTATTCAGCACTAACTAGCTTGCTCGGCTCTCTCTGTAATAAACTTAGTGAGGCTTTACAAATGACTTAGCTAAAACCTTACATCTTTGGTGTGTTTTAGTGTGCCCATTCTCTATGTCTTAGAGTATGTCATCAATATACTATTTCATTAATGGCTTAGCTGATCTTTGCACTTCATTGCAACATCATAACTTCAACCTTTCTCTAGGTGTTCTAGTTACATCTTATTGATTACCTCCTTCTTGTCAATCAACCAATTGATAGTATTTGGATCACTAAAGCAATTGTCATTCCTGCAAGTAGCAAGTTTGACATCAATGACAAAACAATGATTGAGAACATTCTTTACCAGTTCCATTACTTTTTATGTATGATCTCTTCAATCATTTCCAACAATCTCCCTCATGATCTTTTCAATCATTTCCAACAACAAGGCCTAGTCTCCTAATAGGGACTTGAGACACTATATGTATTTCATAGACTCCTAATAGGATCAATATTCTTAATAGTATCCTATTGTTTAGTAAATCATCTAGTCAATATCATCCCCACCTAGGTTTTCCCTTGGCCAAGGTTTCCTTAGTTAACAAATAATGGTGTTATGAGCTATCTATGTGCATGGTTATATTTACTGTTCAACATTGTTGGTTTACTTTCATATGCAAGTTATAAAGTAAGTAACAATATTTAGTTGTGGGAAAAAGTTTGTAAAATATTGATTCCCCCCCCCCCCCCCCCCCACCCCCTATATTATCTATTTCTAACAATATGTATCAGAGCATAGTTACTTTGAAGAGCTTTAATAGCTTAAGTAAGATCCCAATGAATATGGAAGAGTTGAAGAAGAATCTTGAAGAAGCTCTTGAGCAAATTGACCTTATTATAGAAGAAAGATACACCTTGAAAGATAGATACAAAGATGTTAAAGTGTACATTGGCAAACTGAAATATGAGATTGATGATCTGAAATCTGGCAAGGAATCAATTTTGCAGACTAGTGGCAATGATGAAGTAGTAGATCTTCAAAAGGAAAATGAAATCTTGAAACATAAACTAAAAATAATTGAGCTTTAAGTTAAGTCTTAAGAAAAATGGTGGCATTAGTGAACAAAAACTAAAAATTGAGAATGCGGATCTTAGATCCCAGCTAAGTCAAGTTACATCTAAATTAGATACTATCAAGATTCAACATGTTGAGTTAGGGAGATACAAAATTATTGTGAAAGGATAATTGACACGAGCTAAATAACAATTAGAGAAACTTTATTCCAATAGTAAGAAGATAGATTAGCAGATATTTCATCAGAGACCTTCCTATGACAAGACAAGACTTAGATATCTGATTGGAGAGAAATCAACCAAGAAAGTTGAAATCAAAAGAGAACTAGATCTAGTTATTGAATCCCCTAATCAATATTATCTAAGTAAGGTAGAATCTAGCACATCTACAGAAGTATCAAAGGAAATTGAGTTAATTTATTTGACAGGTAAACCTGATGAACCTAAGAATATAGAGCAAGTTGATAAACATAAGCAAGATGAACCAACCAAGGAAGTAAGATATGAATTCAGAGGTAGATGCTTCATTTGTAATGAAGTTGGACATATGAAGAGAGATTGCACATGTAATTCTTTTAAACCCATTATTAATTTCTATTGTTATAATTGCCATAGTTATGGACATAAGGTAATAGAATGTAAGAAACCTAAGTTTGATGGTAATAATGGAAATAGTAGAGTGTCTAGGAATACTATCCCTATAGGTAATGAAAGAGGGAGATCATAGGATAGATCCAATAATGGAGAGACATCTAATGGAGAAAAGAACTAGTTTGTGTGTTGCAAGTGTTAAAAACTTGGACACAATGCAAGGAATTGTAGAGCACCTGAGAATCAAAATGGAACCAATCGAAGGAGGAATGCACCTATATGTCAATTATGTAATAACTTTGGAAAAACATCAAAATTTTGTAGAATGGATAGAAGGAACCTTAACAGGAATCCTAACTACAGACGGAATAATAGCAAAGATAACAGAAGGAATGAGAATGGAAGTGACAACAATCAGAAAGAAGTAGTTAAAGAACATGTTGATGAGTTCAAGGAAGTGTTTATGAAATCTTGTAATCCAGAGAGTTCACATACAGTATTGGAAGAATAGTACTTTGATGCATCTAATGGAAAGTTGAATACATATATTATTTGTGGCTCATCCTACTTGAATTGATTAGTTTTCATTGAGATAGAGCATCAGTTGGTCAGAATTGATGTTAGAGAGTGAGTTAGAGGTTGTGAAGTTAATTAAAGGTGGAAGACATTGAGAGGAACCTATAGTCGAGTGTGTAAGTCTTGATATGATCATAGTAAGTGGAAATTGTGAAAACAAGGATACTAGTAGATAGAAACAGTATTTTGAATTTGTGGTAGTTATGTATTTAATGTGTAGTATGATTTAAGGATCATAAGAAAGATTGAGTGTACCATTTTTTCATGTGAAGTGTCTTGAGTGAATTGAAGTGTGAAGTAAATTTTGAGAAGCCAAAAGTTTTAGAAGCCCTAAATCATGAATTTGGAGTATTTTATAGAATATTGAATCCAGTTTACTCCATTATTTATAGATAATAGAGCTATAGCTAGTCAGAGAGTGTATGATGAGTGATAGACCAAGGTATGAGTTCAAGAAACACCCTTTTATTTCCTATTGGATGATCCATTAGGCGCATTTTTGCAAGTTCCAAAAAATGTGTTGCACATAGAAGATATCAGATGTTATATACATTGCAAGATTAGGAGCATTGGTGATGATGAGATTCATATAAATTTAGCTAATATGTGTAATAATGAATTATCCCTAAAATCTAAGTTTTTGCACCTAGAAAAGTTGAATTTAGTAAAGCATATGTTCTACACAAAATTTGACAATCATAAATGGACCCAAATCATATTAAGTAGGGTACATGATGACATGTTTTGGTTAGGTGATGTAATAGTTGTCATTGATATTGACCTAACTTACAAGGTCATAGGATTAAGAAATGAGGGTTGTAATCCTATTAATGAGAAGAATGTCAGGAAAATGGTAGAAATGAACTTAAAAATGAAGTTTGAACTTATTCAAAATGAAGGAGTTAAGTTGTTAACTAAAATATTAGGGTACAAGTTGAACCATGGATCAAGGGTTAACTCTATACTAGCTAGATTTCTTCATGTGGTATATGTAATGGCTATTGAAGGAAGGAAAGTAAATTTGTGTGATATTATCATTTTACAACTATTGGACAACATTGCAAACATCAAAAGAATGAAGAGTGCAGTATTTAGATTTGAGTCCTTATTGACTCAATTATTCTTCTATGTTACCAAGAAGTTCCCTAGATTAATAAATTGGGATAGCAGTGAGTGCACAATGAAGTTAGTTACTCAATGTTATAGATTGAGGCCTAAAAATGTCAAAGATAATGACATAGACAAATTGATGAAGAGTTTCCAATCTGAGATGAAACTGAGGTATAGGATACCTCCTCCTATGGTGGAAAAGTATAAGGATGATTTATGCTTCATGGTGGAGACTAATAACACTTGCATGGAAGCAGTTATTCCCAGAGTGAAATTCATTGAGCTTATGGGCTAAGAGATGAGCGTAGAATTGATTGAAGGGTATGCAGATATCATACTTGAACCTAAGTAGGATACAAAATGTCCTAGATGGGGAACCTATGATGAGAGATCAAGGATATATCAATCTAAATTATATAGTAAAGAGAGCAAGAAAAAGGTTTAAAAAGAGATAAATTCTGTTCTCAAATAACCTGGCATGACAAGAGAGGAGTTTGATGATATCCATTACTATGATAGGACCTTTAGAAGGAGTTACTATGGCACAACCTTGTGCACAAGCTCCTATTATACCTTATGCAATAGTTGCACAAGTGCAACCAATAAGAGCTACCCATGAACAAACAAGGAGATAGTCAGAGGTAGAAGCACCTTCTGCGCAGAGGAGGTTTGGTAGATTGGTAAAGGTTAAGCAAGAACCTACACCACAAGTAAAGTAAAGGGTCAAGCAGAGCACTAGTGGACCCAGTAAGAGGAGAAAGACCATGCAAATAAGTAGTTCTAAAAGTTTAGAAGATGATGTTGAAGACAAACCTGTTGAACAAGATGCGCAGGAAGCAAGGATAGTAGTAGGCACAAAAGCACGAAAACCTAAGATAGAAAATATAAATATGAAAATTATTAACGATGATAATTTTTTTCAATTGAATAAATTTTACAGTATGTACAATAATATGGATTGAAGACAGAAAGTTGTAATTATAAGAAATATGATTTTGAAAAATAAAAGGTTTGAGAGCATACAAAATAAGATTCCTAAAGACCTATACAATAGGTTGGTAAATAGGAAGAAAAGAGATCTAGAGGAAGATCTGAACATGAGGATCACATCCATAAATAAGCTATGTGATGTTGAATCTAAATAAGAACCAAATAGAGTTTTGAATGGTATTGAGCTCTTGTCGAGGAAAAAAAGAAGAGAAATTCTTCTGATGGGAGGAAATGATGAGGATATTAGGCAAGAGATAGAGGAGGCTATAGTAAAATATATGTCCTCAATACCTAAGGTGAGTGTACAGACTAAATCTGATAGTCCAGTATATGTACACATAGAAGAAGATGTAGAGGAGACACAGTAGGCATTTTCACCATCTCACATTGTTATGGGCATTGAATCCATGCAAGCAGATAGTACGAACATGACAATAGATGTCAAATAAAATTCCTTTGGGGCATTTTTCCAATCTATTTTTGGAAGTATCACTGCATATAGTAGCCAAGATGATGAGGAAGAAGAAAGGAAGAAGGAAGAGCATGAAAAGAGGAAACAAGAAGAAAAAAAAAAGGAAAAGAAAGGAAAATGAACAAAAGAAGAAAGAAGAAGAAAAAAGAAGAGAAAAGTGGAAGAAGAAAAGAAAAGGAAAGAAGTAGAGGAGGAGAAAAAGAAAGAAAAAGAGAAGAAGAAGAAGAAATAAGAGGAAAAACAGAAGAAGAAAGAAGCATATGAAAAGAGGAAGAGAGAAGAGGATGCAAGGAAAGAGACTAAGGAAAAGAAGAAAGTAGAGGAAAGAAAATATACTATACCTTTAGGAGTATCAGCAATTGGAACATCAACAACTATACATAATCCTTTTGATGATGAAGATTAGAAAGAATTGATGGGAACCTTGAGAAAGTTGTTTAAGAAGAATAAATATTTTAAGTCTTTGGAGAAGACTCCTGTTGAAGTCTTGGAATGAATGTAGAAGATAGTTTCCTCAACTATAGAAAACCTAGACTTTCAAGTTAAGGAAAAACAGTTGGTGAAGACCTTTGATAAGGAATTCACAACCCTAGCTAAAGTAGCAGCAATGCAAGCACAGACACAGCATGATGCAACACTATTTGACACAGTATGCACAAATGTCAAGAATGACATGAAAAGATTAGATGTATGTATAAAGGAGCTAAGGAAGAGATTATTTGATGGTAATAATTTTTATGGATAGTTTTTAGTGACTTACAATTACCTATCATATTTTGATGCAAAGATCAAAGGCCATATGAGTGAGCTTCAAACACTCACTACCATATTGTAGTAACCAAAGGTCATAATTGAAGATTCTAAAATTAAAATTGAGAAGATTCAAAATGCTATTAGAGAAATTGAATCTAATAAGGAGATTCTCTACTCTCAAAGAATATTTGATACCCAAAGTTGTCATTTTGTAGAGGTAGTTGGAGGAATGTCTAGCAACAAAGACATCCTATGACAAATTTTCCTATACTAACTTGAGCATAGTTGAAGTGGCATCTTATGCACTTTGCACACTCATTAGTGTATCAGATGTAGTCTAAGGCAACTAAAAGAACTTAGATAGGTTGAAGCTTGATTTTGTAGATTGTATATCCAGAATGACGAGCTAATCATCAGCAAGGAGCAAATTTTGTGATACAGTTTTGACACCTTTGTCATTGATTTCAAAGGGGGAGTATTATGTGTAGAGAAAATTGTATAGATGTTAATGTATATGTAAGGAGGAGCTTATGTATGTATCAATGTAAAGGAGTAATAAGGAATGTACGATCAATCAAAACATAAATAAAATTATTATGTTTCAAAGGTATTTTTTGCAGTCACTTTACTTTTGTTTTTGTTATGCATGAAACCATTTTGGGACTTAACCAATTTTCCCAAATGTTTCCACCATTGCAAAAGGGGGAGATTGTTGGCAATATGCTCAATTAGATATCTTGATGGTTATAATTTATGGCAACATGTATTCAATATTTGATTTATGCATTTAGAGTTAGAAAATTGTCTTAAGTGTTAGATAGTTTGCAGCAGTATAGAGAACAAATCTTAAGAGTATAGATGACTCATTAAGAGTTAGTTCATGCACAATTAAGGAAAGATTCGTGACACTGACATAATGATGTGGTTAAGTGTGCAAATGTGTACAGATAGTCTAGTGCAAGATATGAACCAGTGTGAGTATTTAACAAAGTTTATCAGTAAACAAAGTTGTATAGCTTGAGGAATTATTTTGCTTACAAAATAATTACTAAGTTATGATGAGCTAACAATGTGGATATTAATCCATAAGTTATTTTATATTATGTCAAGTGTGTGAACACATGAAGAACAATTGAGTAGAGTTTTGTGTATGTGCATGGTATAAATAAAGATCTTATATTGCACAATTAATGAGAGGCATGCACAAATAATGTGAAGTCGTGAGATATTGTAATTGTGATGCAAACTATTATGCAAGCCTTATGTGATGTGATATATAATGTTTGATCAAATCAAGTGCAAGTTACAACAGGAAAGTAAGTATTGTATGTATGCCTATCTTGTGAAGAATTGAATTGTATTATTGCATGTTCCCATGCCGAATAGTAGGGGCCCACCTTGCTTACCCAACAATACTATAATATCTTCTATCGGGGGAGTTTCCCATATCCCCATATATATTAGGAGATTAGTAGAGGTGTGCACAAGGTAGAGGTGCCCATCTATCCCTATTAGATGAGTGAGAGTGGAGTTAGTCGAAAGCTTGGTGCAATGGGCTCTTCTTGCATACTTTGTATTTGTTCTACCAACTCCTAATAGGGTTAAGGCTTCTAGCAAGACCTAGTCTCCTAACAGGAAATCAAAACACTATGTATTTCATAGACTCCTAATAGGGTCAATATCCTTAACAAGATCCTATTGTTTAGTGAATCGTCTAGTGGGTATCATTCCCACCAGGGTTTTCCCTTGGTCAGGGTTTCCCTAGTTAACATATAATGGTGTTATGAGTTATCTATGTGCATGGCCATATTTACTATTTAACATTGTTGGTTTACTTTCATATGAAATTTATAAATTTAGTTACAATATTCAGTTGTGGGAAAAAGTTTGTAAAATATTGATTCACCCCTCCCATCTTAATATTATCTACTTCTAACATATTTCCTACATGTCTTTGTTGCCTCTGGGATTAGATGTTACTTGTGTCTTGGTACCCTTTGAGATAGTTTTTCTTTCAGGTGTTTCCTTGACCTAGATGTTGGTTATGACTTGTGGTTTGTTATCTATATGGGACTTGAGTTTATCTCCTTAGTGCAGTGGGGGTCAACCATTTAGGTTCCACGAGGTTAGGTGGTAGTGCATTTTTCTTATACTATTGAGATCCAACAACTGAATGTCGATGTTGTGTATGCTTATGTAGTCATACCTTTCTTTTAGATCTAATATTTCTATGATGGATGGTTATACTCTATTGCATTTTATTTTTTTATCAGAGATCTTAGGACATGTTGTATTATATTTATGATGTATATTCCTTGATCTTTTCATACCTTGTGACTTGTATAGTGGATGGTTATGCATTCTATTTATGCCAAGTGGCGTTATGTAATTTTATATTATTTAAATGGATTTTGTACTTGTGATTATCCTATGATGTAGAATCATTGTGTATTAGATTTAGTATTAATAAAACTTATATAAATGTGATTCATCATAATGGGTCCCTTAAGAGATGTAATCTATTTATGACGGTTGTGTGTATGTGACTTATTGCTTCTATTATTTTATCTATTTTTCTTTAATTGTATCTTCAAAAAAAATGTTTGGAAAACTTAGTGAAACTTAAGGTTAATTTATTTTGGGTTCCCTAGTAGGGCATTACAGGCACGACTTCTCTTATATGTTATGCAATTGGGAATTGTGAAGGGATTGGGAATTCAGTATCACAATTGAATATATAAATGGTGCACTTATTTTCCAAATCATGACATCATGTAAATTTTAGAAGGATTCACCCCTACTTTTGAACTCCTCATTTAGGTTTGGATAGAAATCTTATGTGAAAATTTTATTGTGGGCTTTCACTTTTTCTTACATCATTTGTGTGATGAACTACAGTTCCACTATTCCTTACAGGAAACAAACAAAAGATTATAGAGAATTTCAGGTTAGTGTGGAAAGGCTTGAAGATACTTGGTTCATTTGCATTGATCCTAATTTCTCAAAAAAATTATTCATTGGTTGTAAAGAAGCTCTTGAATTTTATAGGTGTATGATAATAATGTCTAATAGAAGTCATCTTAATATTTCAAATTTAAACACTTCATTTGAAACCATACATGTATATGTAATAGATTGTTTTGTTTTCATCTAAGTGCATCCCTTTTACATCCATTTTCATTGTTCTTCAATTTCCAAATAAGATGCTTTTGTTTTTCTTTCCAACAAAGAGGAAAGATTTTAATTTGATTTATTTTTCTAGACCAATAATGTTGTGGATAAGTTAAAATACATTTTGTCCTCAATTGGTGTTAACATAGACAAGAGAAGTTGTGCATTTTCTAGTGCACACCAACACAAGGAAACATACTTTCTTGGGTCAATTTCCCTTACCCTTTGCCTAGGGGTATGGTGCATCTTCTTACAGTGATATGGAAAAAATAGTAGTGAAAGTTGTGGTTCTTTTAAATCCTCAAATGGGCACAAAGCATGTGAAATGTGTAACCACAATTTTCATATTGCAATTTATGCACAATAATTCTTTTGAAAATGCCTTAAGAAAATTACATTGGGAGACATAGTCAAATAGTAGTATCTAAGAATATGAGATTGTTTCTATCTCTATTGTTTTAGATTATGGTAAAAATAGGTTTTGAAGGGGCCTCGAAACCCTTTAACAAAAATTGAAAGGATAAAGCATTAAAGGATAAAGCATTACAGTCCACCAAGTTTTACAAGGACCTAAAACCTACTAAGAAACAACATCAAAAATAGGTTTTACAAGGACTTGAAACCACATAAAATATCCAATAAAAGTACCCAGGTTTTACAAGGACCTAGAACCTAGTTTAAAGACTAGACAAAAACCAGTAAATAGGACCAAAAACATAAACCATTAACCGCAACCAGCAAAAATGACCAAAGGCTGAGACAAAAACCAGAGATCAAAACCCAATGAGAGCTACTACTGCAGCTCTTTGATCATTTTGACAACCTCTTTTCCAATCTCTATAGTGTCTTAAATGGAATTAGCAATCGAAACACCAGCAGCCTCCTAAGCCCACTTCCTAGAACTCTGCCTAGTTCTCTTGCTTGGACCCCCTGGTGATATAATCTCTTCATTTGTGTGCTTTCCAAGACTAGCAGTAGCTACACAGATACTAGAAGTGACATGTTCCATTTTATTACCACTTTCCTTAATAAGCATTCAAAGGTTTTGTTCATAATCCTTGAGTTTTTTTGGGATGTTTCCCACCTGCACTTCCAACTAGCTAATTTTGGCATGGTCAATATCTTAGTTTTGTTGCACAATATCCATTTTCTTTTTCAAACCTATTATTTCATTATATATCCATGAATCAACTTCAAGTATGGAATCAGCTTTTTTCTTAGCAAAATGCAAAAAAGAAAGCATAGTTTCCCTCTATGAAGAATCATTCTTGTCCTCTTCCACAACCTCTCTAGTAAGTGAAGCAGTCTTATCTATCTGTTCCTCCTCCCTCATAGCAACAGGGTCCTCATTTTTGTCTTGTTCCACAACCTCTTTTGTGGGTGAAGCAATCTTAATAGTCTGATCCTCCTCCCTCATAGGAACAGGGTCCTCTTTAGCTTTTTCCATCTCTTCTTCACTAGCATCAGTATCACTCTGATTACCCTCATCACCAGTATTACCCTGTTCTATGTTTTCTTCCTCATCCTCTTTCCCACTTTTTCCTTTGCTCTCCAAGTAACTATCTAGGTTAGAACTAAAATCTCCAACATCTGTGTTTTCCTCTTCCTCTGGAGTATCATCCTCTTTCCTTTCAAAGTTCTCAGACTCAGTGTTCTCTTCCACCTTGTGCTTTTCAGAATGCGAGGATTTTTGTCTAAGAATACTCTTCTTACCCTTAAAATTCTCTTCATTCTTATTCTTTTTAGAATGAGAATAAGTAAAAGAACCCTTATTTTTATCTAATGAAGGAGTGGAAACAATGGACTTGCTTTTACAATAACCCTCAATAAGGAGAATTAAACCTTCATGTAAAATAGGATGTGACTCCTTCTTCCTATGAGCATACAAACTTTGAAGCAAAGAAAACCGCAAATAGAAAGGAAAAGAAAGTCTATCCTTATGTCTGAAATGATTGAGGAAGATGAAATGAAATTATGTACTCTTTTATTTCTTTCATCTAGAATGAAATACTCATGAGTACATGAGAGCACATCTCACCAAATTTCCTTTATTTGCTCCAAATCGTAGAAATCTCCACTTTTTTCAAAAAAATTCTCCTCAACATCTGTCTTAGGAAATTTTTTGAAAGCAGCATTTGAAATCTTGGTTTGTTTATTGAACTTTATGCCTTTCATGGGTAAACATGTGATCTCAACTATGAAGTCCTCCATCAATTTCATAGTAACACCATGTAAAGAGACCCTATCATCAGTCCAGTTTTTGAATAAGGCCATGGTGACATGTGGTTTGAACTCATGAAGATGTTCCAAATAACTGGTCACCTTCCCCTTTTGCAAAATCTTCCAAAAATCCTTCCTAGCCTTCCATTCATTGCAATTTTTGGGTTCTTGTTTACGTGGCTCACCTCCCATTTTTAGAGAATTACAGAGAATGGCTAAAACTAGAAACAGTTGAAAGCCAAAAGCAAACAAGTTAAATAGATACCAAATTTTTATCACATCACATAAAACCCACTTTAGAGATGATACATGCAAATCCCGCCTTGTAATCACATAAATGTACCTCCTTGGGGAAGGAACACTGACAACTGTAGGCCCACTACCAAAAATCATTAAATTTCTAATCTTGGAAAATCTTTCCCACCTTCACATGAGTAACATCATAATTAATAAGAGCTTTAAGATCAATGTGCTTATTTAGCTCACCAATCCACATCATTTTATAACCCATCTGGACTGCATAATTGGCAACCTAGTTAGCTACCCCATTAGCCTCACGATAAGTGTGGGATATTATGACTTTTTCATATTTATTAATAAGGGATTTAATCTCCATGACCATTGCCTCAATTGACCAAGTAATTGAATTTTTGTTATTGAGCATGTTAATAATATTTAATGAGTCACCTTCCAACCATAGTTTAGGGTAACCCGAATCAACTGCTAACTTCATAGTGTATAGAGCAGCAATAGCTTCAGTAAAGTGGCTATTAGAATTACCTATAGGAACTGCAATGGCATCAACTATATTTCCAACATGATCTCTTAAGACCCCTTCACATCCTGCTCTTCCCAAATTGCCCTTTGCAACACCATCAAAGTTCCCTTTAATCCATCCATTAGGAGGATTATTCCATCTAGAAGTTAATCTTGGGTTATCAATTTTCAAATTAGGACCTTGTGATCGCAAAGGATTGTCAATTTGAAAAGTTTGAATAGCTTTCCTTTAAGATTTAAAAGTTTCCTATATTGTTGTAACAATATTTTGTCCAAGCACCCATCCTAGAAAATCTTTATTTATAAAGATTCTATTATTTCTTTCTTTCCAGATGCCCCACCAGAGATGGGGAAGAGTTATTTTCCATAGTAGTTCGACATCAGGATCCCTAGAAGGACACTTCCAACTTTTAAGACAAAGTTCAACATTGTTTTGATGAACCCAAGTTATATTCCAGTAATTAAGAATCTCAACCCATACTTGTTGACTGTAAGAATAGTTCAAGAATAAATGGCTTTTTTCTTCAAATCCATTTTTACATAAGGTACATCTATTTACCACATTAATACCTCTTTTTTGCAGATTATCCTAGGTGAGGATTTTATTTTGAAACATAATCCAGTAGAAAATGTTTATTGTAGGTATGAGACCCTTAATCCAAGCTTGAAACCAAAAAAGATGATTACCCTTCTCCCTAGAAGTAAAGAAAGTAGAAACTTTAAATTGACCACTAGGATCAGCATTCCATATCATCTCATCCTCATAAGTAGGATATAGAGAAAAGCATTCAAACTTAATTGTATGTTATTGAAATCTTGATCAATATCAGTCAATTTCACCCAAGAATTGTTATGCCAATAATGACTCACTAAAATGCCATACGTTTGCTTACATATGTCAACTTGAGCAGTATCTTGAAATTCTTCCAGCAGAGGATGATCCATTAACCAAACATCTTCCCAAAATCTCACCATTTGCCCATTTCCAATTTTCTAGGAACAACCCTTTCCAAGAGTATTCTTTGTCCCCTAAACTACTCCCCATATGGCAGATGGATAAAGGACAGTAGGAGAAGAAAGGAAATCAGCTAAAGTATTAATATTGAAAAGGTACTTATGTTTCCATATAGTAATCCATTCTTTGTCATCATGATAAGTTCTCCATCCTTGTTTAACCAAAAGAGCTCTATTCATACTTCTTATTGTCCTGATTCCTGGTCCACCTTCTCTGATAGGTTTACAGGCTTGGTCCCAAGAAATTAAAGGTAGTCTCTTTTTTTCCTCAGTCCCAGTCCATAAAAAAATCCTCTAAATTTTTTCAATAGTATCTGCAAATTTCATTGGAATTCTAAAAAGACTCAAAGCATAAGTTGATATACTTTGAAGAAAAGCTTTGACAAGAGTTAACTTACCTACCTAACTTAAAAGATATCCTTACCAGCCTGCCAACTTCTTATTGAATTTATTCATGAGATCTTTCCAAAAGGAATCAGGGATTTTTGAACCTAAAGGTAGACCCAAATAGATTGAAGGGAAAGATCCTATAGACCCAAGGATATTAGTAATTTTATTTTGTCTAGGAATACAGGTGTTAATAAAAAAACATAGCACTTTTATTCTAATTAATCAATTGACTTGAAGCTAAAGAATACAAATTTAGAGCTTGCTTTAGGTTTCTAGCTTCATTAACTTTAGATTTACCCATAACGATAGTATCATCAACAAACTGACCATGAGAGAAAATAAGAGGTTGGGAAGAAGGCTGCAAACCTTTAATAACACTTTTTTGAACCAAATCCCCTATGTATCTCCCCAAACAATCAGCCATAATAACAAAAAGAATGGGAGATAAAGGGTCTCCTTATCTAACACCATGGGAAGGATTGAAAAAATGAGAAGAACTACCATTGACCAAGATAGCTAGAGAAGAGGTTGAAATTAACTAATAAATAGCTCCAACAACCTTATGGTCAAAACCAAAAGCATGTAAAATTTTAGATAGGAATGCCCATTCAACTCTATCGTAGGCCTTAGTAATGTCCACTTTCATAATAAACCCCTGATTATTGGAACAGGACAAGAAATGAATATTCTCATGGGCTGAGATAACAAAATTAAGAATTTCTCTACCTGGGATGAAGCCATTTTGCTGATCAAAAATAATTGAAGGAATCACCAAAAGTAATCTAGAAGTAAGGACTTTGGAAATAATCTTATAGAAAGAATTACAAAGGCTGATCGATCTAAATTGATCTAGAGAATCAGCTCCAATCTTCTCAGGAATGAAATAGAGGAATGTGGAATTGATTTCCTTTAGCATTTTTTTTTCTCCATAAAATTCCTTCACAAAATCACAAACATCTTTTCCAACAAGTTTCCATAATTTCTAGAAGAAAAACATTGGAAAACCATCTAGACCAGGTGCTTTGTCTCCTCCTAGAGAACAAACGGCTTTGAAAATTTCTTCATCTTTGGGAATAGAACTTATCAATTTATTATGTTCCTTCGAAACCAAAGGTGATATCACTCTGAGAAAATTAGCTTGGTGGTCCAGATTAATATTGGGATCAGTAGTCATTAAAGAAGAGAAAAAGGAAACCATTTCTTCCATAATGTCTTTATCCTCAGTAAGCTTCGGATTCCCCTTTTTTAGATGTGAAATGTGATTTTTAGCTCTATTCTTGAGGGTAGAGAGATGAAAGAATCTGCTATTTTTGTCTCCTTTGCTCAACCATATCGATCTTGATCTTTGTCTCCAATAGATTTCTTCTTTAGTAATGATTTCATGATATTGGGCCAACTTTTCATTTTCTTCTATAATAAGGTCAGGAGAGTATCCTTCCTTCTGAATTTTATCTTGAATTTTTTGGATATCTTCCTTGATAGCAGATTTGTTCTCAAAAATATTACCAAAATAGTTTTTGTTCCATATTTTAACTTCTTTTTTAACATTTTTGAGCTTAGAAGCTACTCTATAGAGAGTAGTACCTTCAATGTCTATATTCCACCATTCAGCTAGTTTTCTTTAAAACTGTGGATGCTGCAACCACATCTTTTCAAATCTAAAAGGAAAGTTTTTCTTGAAGTTTATCTTTGCAGCAATAAAGATCAGAGGAAAGTGATCTGACCCAATTTTCTGACAGGCTTCCAACTTACAAATAAAAACTTTTGTCCAGCCAAGAGAGATAAGAGAATTATCAAGACAAGCCTGAATACATTCATTACCAAATCTCTTATTACTCCAAGTAAATTGGATTCCATGGAGATCCATATCCATTAAACCCTCCTTGTTAATGAAATCCATAAGATCCAGTCTACCTTCCAATTGACTCACATTTCCTCCCTTTTTCTCATGGTCATAGAGAGGAACATTAAAATCACCCATAATGATCCATCAACCAAGATAATCCTTACTTTTTATAGTGGAGAGAGTATCCCTAACCTTTTTCCTAAGTTCTTATTGTTGGGAGCATATATATTGACAATATACCAATCTTCCTTATGATCAATGCAAGTAATTTTGGCTACCATTAGATATTTACTAGCATTCAAAATGGTCCTCGAATAACAATTTTTCTTCCATAACATCAAAGTTCCCCCTGTAGCACCTTTTGAACTACTAGCATTTATTGAGTAATTTTTAAAGGATTTAATCTATTTAGCTTTCTCTTTATCCATCTTTGTTTCTTGCAATAAAAGAAAATATGGCTTTTTCTCTCTAACAAGATTCCTGACAACATCAAGTTTATGGATGTTATTCAACCCCTTAATTTTCCACGTTATAATTTTCATTACTATTTTATAAGGGTGAAATCTAGAATAGTTGCTTGTCTTCCATCAGCAATATTTTGCATACTCTCTAATTCTCTAGTTTTCCTAGAGGATCTTCTTCTAGGTTTATCTGGGATACCAACATCTGGTTTCACCTTTGTTTGTTGATCCACTCTACTTCCAAATTTTTTTGGGGTATGATCATTTGGTTTCACCTTAACTTGTTGACCCACTTCACTGCTTCTTGTCTCTACCCCCTTAGAAATTGTATTGGTCTTTTTTTCATCCTTTTTCCTTTGATTTGGTTTATGCTTTGAGTCTTTTCGTTCCTCCTTTGAAACTTCTAGGACAAAATCATTCCTAAAAGGAACAATATCTTTATACTCAGTAATATCTGTCTCCTCTAATAGAACTCCAAAGTCATCCAGGATTTCCCCTTCCTCAAGAATCTCCTTCTCATCTAGATCTCCCCATTGATCTTCCATCCTTTGATAAATAACAATTTTTTCATTAAATCTGCCAAGTCTTCTATATTTTGTTCAAGCCTCATAGATTGAAACATGGATCCATTATCATCTTTTCTAGAGTTCTCTTTCTCAGGTTGTAGTACAGGTTTATTCCCAACAGATCTATTCCTTTCCCTTTGACTATTGTCAAAATCTTTATCAGTGGTTTTGTCTTGAGCTTTTGAATCCATGATCTCCTCCTCTTTTAGGCAAGAAACTTTATGTTTCCACACTTTCTTCTAAACTTTATCCTTCTTCACTTCCTTTCCAGTTCTTAAATGATTCTTACATTTATTGGGATAATTTTTAACCAAATGACCCTATTTTTTATAGGCATAGTAGGAATTTGGAAGATCTTCAAAAATAATTTCCTGTGTTTTCTTTCCAAGCTTGGAAATTAATTCCACCATTTCTAGAAGATGATTCAGGTCTGCCACCTTACATAAAGTTTGGCACTATGAAGTTTGGTTCTGGCAACCATAGCATTATCCAAAGCCACTAGTTCACCAAATGAACTAGCAATGCTTTAAAAATATCTTCATGCCAAAATTCTAAAGGGAGGCCAGGGAGTCTAGCCCAAATCGGAGTGGTTAAGAAAAAAGTGTCTGATAAATCCATATTTGGCTCCCATTTTTTAATAGTGAGAGAACTTTTCCCAAATGACCATAGGCCTCCACAAAGAACCAGATTCATGTCTTCCTTATAGTTTCTATTTCTATTTTTGTTACAAACTAGCCCCTCCATTGAATCTAAACTATAACTAATAGACAAAGTTTGCAAATAATACACCTCGTTCACCTATCGGTTATACCCTTGCACCCATACTTAGTGCAAGAGCTATTGTATATTGATTTATCTTTATATGCCTTAATTCATACTATCTATAAAAAAATTATTTTTATATAAAGCCTATTGTCATACTTTTTGTGTTTAATATTATTATTAGCAGCATGGAAAACAATTTCATTGCCTTTTCCATTCTCTTTTATGTTCTAAACAAATTCTAATCTAGTTCAATTTATAGAGAGGAGTTGGACCAATTGTTCCACACATTCCATCTTCTTGGGAGAAACAAATGACATATACCAAACCAATTATCTCATACATTCCTCCCACTCCATAGATTTAATTGAAAAGATGGTCTAGAAGAGAGCAGCTCCTTACATAGGTCCAAACTAAGGCTCTTTAAAAATAGATTAAAAAATAAGAAGGGGATCCTTGCCAACATTCACAAAGGATAAAAGTTAACTAATTTTATTTATCTTGAAAAATTGGTCATTATTTATTGGCTTGTATGATATTTCAAAATTGAGATGAATTAATGGATAGCCAATTTAGCAAGAAGGCTTGCAGATGAGGAAGATGAGAAGGGGATAAATAAGTGCAAATGAGAGTCAAAAATATAGTGCCAATAAAGAGAAAAGGAAAGTGCAAGGAATAAATCATCATCCTCCTTTCAATGTTGGCTAAGAAGAATATAATGTCAATAAAGAGAAAAGAAAAGAGGAAAAATTGGTTGTCATTTATTGTTTATGTGTCATTTCAGAATTAAGATGAATGAAAGGATAACTAGTATAAAAAGAATATGTGTGGATAAGGAAGGGAAGAAATACATGAAAATGAGAGTCATAAAAATATAGTGTTAATGAAGAGAAAAGGAAAGAACAAAAGGAATAAAGAATCATCCTCTTGTCATTGTTGTCAGAGAAGAAACTCCTCTCCTTTTTTGGCTTATTTGTTTGTAGAATAAACTTGCATCTATTTCCCCTCAATTGGAAATAGAAAAAACAACTAATGTTAAAATGATAACCCACAATCTACATTAATGCCTTCCAAGTGAGTCAAACTTAACCAACACATACTAAGCTTTGAGTAACAAAAAAACTAGTGATAAAACAATAATTCACAATCTACATTAACGCCTTCCAAGTGGATCAAGCTTTACCAAAACACACTAAAATTTGAAGAAAGAAAAAAAAACTAGTGATTAAAAGATAACCCAAAATCTACATTGACACATTCCAAGTGGGTTGGACTTGACTAACACACACTAAACTTTAGCGAACTACAAAAATAACTAATGATGAAATGATAACCCACAATCTACATTGGCACCTTCTAAATAGACTAAACTTAACCAATAGACACTAATATTTTACATTTATAATACAATGAATGATAGAAAAGTTCATAGATATCTTATCTACAATTTCCTTGGAATATTTGTACACAAAATCTCTAAACAAAAACAAGGCACACCAACTAGTTGACATAGTGCAAAATAGGAGAATCCCCAAAGGAGATGTCCTAGCCCCGAATAATTAACCACACAATAGAATTTTCACATGAACACAAAGATTTAGATCCAAGATAAAACTAATTCTTATAATAGAATCATAATATTTTCATCCAACATGCCTAGATGTAAGGCCTTCTAGGTTACAACCAAGTACATAAACAATTACAATAGTAATTATGCAAGACCTTACAAGATACAACCACTAGCTAGCCTAGACTTATAATCTAGTAGAAAAACCCAAGAAGATTATAAACTTGTGCTTGCAATCCACCAAGAAACCTTCGTGTTTTCCCAAGCCTACACTTAGCTGCTAGCTATTCTCACAAACTTCGCTCCTCCCAGCTAGTCCATCTTCTCCATGTTGAATGAAAAAATAATTCTACACTCCACAAGACCCTCTACTTATATTAAACCAAGCCAAAATTTGGCCTAGAAAGATTATATTAAATAAACACTCACATTTACTACACCCTCAAACCACAAGTCAGCTTGGCAACAAACATTAGATATAGGAAATAATTGAGTACTTAGGATAGGCCCCAATTTTACAATGCATAACAAACTCAAATATCAACATAGAAGGTTACTATAGAATAATTGATCCATGTTCCATCCAATTATCCAATCCAAGATCACACACACTAACTCCCCTAGATTGAAGCTCAGAAATATAATCTCCAAAGTTTGTCAAGGAAAATAGGAATATGCAACCAATAGTCACCAAAATGGCTCTAATTCCTATGAAATAACTCCAAACTTGATGCACACTTAGGAAAACACTCCCAAATGTGCCTCAAATATATTCCCAACTATGCAAAGCATAAATCCACAATTCCAAGCTCAAAAATCATGCATACAGGATTGTAGACTTCCCTAGGATTCTCCTACATCAGACACCCCAGGTGCAAAGAAAGATATTATTAACCACTAGGAGAGCATCTTTCAAGTTCAACACATAAACCTAAAATTGGTTCTTTACATACATGTCCTCCAAGTTACCAACTTGTACACTCTTTCCTTTGTTCCACTTTAGTAACTCATTTTCTATAATTGTCAACTTCACATCTATCTTTAGTGTGCAACAGGTCTACTTTCTACGCTAATCTCTAATGCTTTAAGAATTTAAAACTTAACTCGAATACCAAACCTTAGGTTCCTCTTACCAAGTTCTACATTCTGCAAAGGAATCACAGAATGATTCTAGCCACCCTTCTCAACAGTAAACACATTCTTAACACAATCACGCATTGTTTTGCAATCATATTGACAAGGTCCACCAAGTAATATGTGGCAGCTACTCATGTCCACAATATTACACAATACTTTATCAACATAATGTCCAATCTAAAAACTAACAAGATATTACTCCTTCACTTCCAAAGCATGTTCATCTTGTAACCAATTGATCCTATAAGGACAAGGATGTCTTACCCTCTTCAAACCAAGTTTCAAAATCATTTCCTCAACAACTAGGTTATTAATACTACCATCATCCACAATCACATTCCACCATCTACCTCTAGACTTACAATGAGTTATGAAAAAATTCCTCCTTTGACAAGGTTCTAGTGTCTTCTTCCAAAGAAACACTCTTCAAATTAAAAAATTCTCCCCATCCTGCTCAGGTTCATTCACTGAATGGTTAGCCTCATTTACTATAGTTGTTCTTCTGTTGCCAGCCTTTTGTGTACATTCAAAAGATTTATGTTGTTCTTCACCACATCTGTAGCAAGTACCCTTAAATGCACCTTTTTTTCTCTCTTTCTATTTTCAGTAGGTTTTGGTTCATCTTCAGCAATTTTTTTATCCTTCACATAGCGTTCCTTCTTATCCTTCCCTCTAGAATTACCTTTGTCTTCTCTTCAACTTTTCTTCTACCCTAAGAGAATATTGATAAGCATCCTCAACTAAAGAAATATTCAACATACCATTCACATCCTAAATATTGAATCTCAATTCATTGATATATCTAACCACCTTTTCTTTAGACAACTCTCTATTCCTAGATTGAATTGTTATATTGTACAACTCCTTAGTGTAATCCTTCATAGTCATATCCTTTTGTTTCAGATTCTACAACTTCTTAAACAATTCAAGTTCATAATCAATAAGAATGTACTTAGCCTTTAGTTTTCTTACCATCAATCTCTATCTAGTGATCTTCATTTCACCTTCTTCTTATCTATATCTTTGCAATTCTTTTCAACATAAAGCATTATGTCCTTTCAACTTAGTTTGTGTCAGCCTCACTTTGATTAGATCTCTAATATCTTATAACTCAAAGTAGTCATCCAATTCACCAATCCAATCAATCAGGTCTTTAGGATTCAAAGTACCTAAGAAATTAGAAACATTCATCTTATACTTCAGCTTCAACTAATATCCAGATCTACCCAACTAACTAGCCCTATCTTCCATAGGTATCTTTGTGTGATGTGTTCTTTCTTCACCACTAGATCCAACAACTTCAAAATATTTGGAAGCTTCCTCATAACCATCTTCAGTACCCACATTCCTAGGTACACCAACTATATCTCTCATGATCTTAGTAACCATATCATTATTCATTAACTCCATCTTAGATCTAAAATTTGATCTAATCTTCTCTGCAATCCTCAACTCTACAGCATCACAAAGATTTGCAATCGCCCTATGGTCCAATCTTATTGAGGGAATCTTCTAAGATCTTTAAAAACACAAAGAAATAAATCCACATGACCAAATAGCTCCAACCTTTTCTTTGATAAGATCAAACCTTTACTTTGATACCACTTGACATCACGAAAGGCAAGAGAATCCCCAAAGGAGATGTCCTACCCCTAGAAATTAACTACATAGCAGAATTTATACAATAACACAGAGATTTAGATCCAAGATGATAACTCCAAACTTTATGCGCACTTAGGAAAAGGTTCCCAAATGTGCCTCAAACATATCCCCAACTATGCAAAGCATAACTCCATAGTTTTGAGCTTGAAGCTCCTTCATACATGATTGACAACTTTTCTAGGATATTCTTGTATCACTAGTTGAAATAATATCTCCCATAAAGTTGGTCTCATGGAGTAACCTAACTATAAAATGTGGAAGCATAGATAAGGCACCTAAATTATTTGACAGAATGCCTATAATCCCACATTTCTAATGGAACATGCTTATTGCAAGATAATAACAAAATAGGCCTACTGGAAAGGCTTTAGATCTTTGTCTCTCAAAAGTTCTAAACAATATGGATGACCATAATTAGACATGGGATATATAAATTCATTACATTTTAATAGAGAAGTGTGTGTTCATCACATCATGCTAGGGCTGATATGTTCCTAAGGATATAACATGGGTTTGGAGTGAATTTTAGGCAAGTATCTTCAGGCTATGGCTAAATTTCTATAGCATTTAAGGGTTCTTTTAAGGATGGATTCTTTCAAGGCAGATTTTATCATAGATAATTGGTTTTGTTATTGATATTCAGCTAATAATTAATAATATTCAACAGTAAAATTTAAATATATATTCAATTTACATTATATAAATTTGTATGATCATTTTCAAATAAAATATCATTTAAAAGGAAATTAAAATATATTTAAGATAAACTTTCATTTAGTTGAATTAGTTTTTTCTTTATAGAAACATAAATTATCTTCAAAAAATATCATTTCCCTCGATTCTCTTCAAGATGACACCTTTGGAAGTTTTATCATTTATCAATTTCTTCTTTGACAAAATTTTAGTTTGAAACCAATGTATAGTTTCAATTCATTAATCTTGGCAGGTGAAGACATTGAAAGTTTTCCATGAAATCAAAAGTAATAAATGATTTCATAGTAATCAATATGTCAATTATTGAAGCATTAAATCTAGCTATTTATTTGATTTTTGTTTGAATCAATCAAAAATTATATCTTTCATGGTATTGGGTGAGGTAATTATTTAGGAGCTTGGAATCATATTAATGGAATTTTCTTAGTAACCTCTCGAATGGTTATGAGACTATCTTTGATTGTGCTACTTAATTTATATTTAGTCTAGACTACTTCAATGTTCCATTTTGATGCATCCATCAACTCAATAAATTATTTGCATTTGGAATTATTACGGATTTTTCATGCGACAATGATTTTTAAGAAACCATATGTGTTTCAATGTCAACAACCTTAAAACCTCCCTTTTTAAACTCTTTGACATGATTGAAACCATCACAGATTTCTTGATGCAACAAAGTAGATTCATCAATTAATTTTAAAGCTTAAGAAAGGAAATTCCCTATCCAATCTTTGATACCCTAGATTATACACCCAATCTCATAAGCTTTTGGTATTTCTTTATTATATGTAGTGATGTGAAATATTAGACAATTTTACTAGGTCTATCATATTGTAGATCTTTCTTTCTTCAGGAAATTGGTGGACAGTGTAGTCTCTCTTTTTTATCTCTTTCATAATTTTCTTCACTATCTTGAAACTAAATAATAAATGACTAGTTGTTACATTATCATATCTCTTTTATTGTTTTAAGTACTAGGGGTATCACTTCAATCTAGCTTGTAACTTGGTAATCTATAGTAATAATGGATATAGTATCATCTTAATTAGACTATTGTATTGGAGTAGTAAACAATTTTGTCATTTTGCAATATTGCTAATAGGATTTAACTGTGTATTATTTTTTTTTAAATGATTGACCCATATTTCATGAGTTGTGATTCAACACAAATCCATCTCTCATGAGAATAAATGGATCACTTAAAACTCATTGGATCTAGGTGATTCTCATAGAGGTGAAGCACCGAGACTTCCTAAGAGGTCACCCATCCATGTACACTTAACTATAGAGTTCCCTCCATGGTTAAACTCACTCTACTTGCAACCCCATTTGTTCTCCTAGTTATCAAATGTTGTAATTGACATGAGCTACCAAATATTTAGTGACAGTTTACCTCTTTACATTTTCTTCCAACAAGATTTTTTTTAGCTAAGTGGTCGAAGCCAAAATTATTGTATTAAGGTATGATAAAAATAACATAATTTGAAACCACATAGTTTCTGGAAGTAGTCTAAGAAAAAAAATTTAATGACACAAATTATAACTAAATATGAGAAGCCTAAGTTTCAAGTTGACTATGTTGGACTAACCGCTAACATTCCCCTTTGAGATTTATGACATGGCTTATCACCTCTTGTGTTCTATAAGTGAATTGGTTGTATTAGGTATTGGGAGGTCATTCTTTTGGTGCAATGACAACCCTAGTTTATAACAAGTGGTATCAAAGATTTTTCATAGGTCTAAATCTCCCTAGACATCATTGAGGGGAGGATAGTTGGACTAACCTCCAATGTTCCCCTTCAAGATTTGTAGCATGGCTTAACCACCTCATGTGTTCTATAATTCTAGTGGTTATATCATGCATTGAGAGGTTAATATTTTGGTGCAATGACAACCCTAGCTTGTAACAAGCTCCACTAGCCTAAAACTTGATCTTGATCAACTAATAAAGAAAATACTAAAAGCTACAAGATCCCTTTTGTAAAAAAAAAATGACAAAATAGAGTATGGATATTTTTATATGAACTACTTCATCATTTGAGGAAGCTGAATATCATTTTTCCTCCACATCTTGTTGTGAGTTTAATCCCTTAGATTCATCTTACTCTTTCTCTACTTCACCTTCATCCTTTGATGTATATTAAGTAATGTAGGTACATCATCTCTAACCTTCCTTTATTCCTTTAAATGACCATTTAAGATGATTTCCCTCTACACTCATCTTGGCTAAATCATTCTCTAAATTATTCCCAAATTGGGATAGTCTTGGATCTTATTATATTTATCACAATCATTGAGTCTCCTTCAATTTATATTTTTGTTAACTTCAATTCTAGGCATAAGGATATTCTCACCAATAAGGCCTTGAATTATGCCATATTTTTGGTATTATCCTCAGCTAAGGGTAGTGCTAACCTTGCTATAGTCTCTCCATTTATAGAGTGAATGATTCATCCAAAAATTGATGGATTAGGGGATTTTTTAGAGGCCCCATCAAAGTTTAACTTGAACCAACTACTTGTTGGTGGAGACCATCTATGACTTCTCTATTCCTAGAGCTAAATTTTCCTCCTTTACTTATAAACTAAGGGACAATGAGCTCAAACCAATTTTTAAACATAAGATTATCCCATCTTTATAAAAATTTTGGGAAGACTATTAGACTTAACTTTGTGAATTCATTGTTTCTACTATTGTTGCTTCTATTTTATTTAATAGTGAAACTATGTCCATGCCTTTGTTTTGGAAGATTCTCCTCTTTCTTTCCTTCCACAATTATGAGATAAGGATTGAGGGTGATATTTGATTCATTATCAAGAATAGAGGATTTGATGATCACATGAATTGTATGCCTATTTTATTGAAAATCAAAATTAGGATTGAAATAGGAGTTGACATGGACTAGATTATCTGCAACAGTATTGATATTTCTACGATTATCTTGGATATTGAAAGAGTCAAATCTTTCTATGAGTCCCCACACTCACTAGCATCGCATTCAACTTATTCTAGAGAAAATCATTGGTTGGAAGAGTGAATGTCTATCTCCTTTATTAGTGTATCTCAAAGAAAGCATGAACCCCAACTAGTCCAAGTTGGCTATGGAGTTAGGTGGAAGGGAGCAATAACAATCTTGTGCTTTCTCTTTAAAATATATCGCCAATAATCTCAATCCCACATCCTACTCTGATATACCAAATACAATGCAAACCTCTTCCACATCCTATAAATGTTTAGGAGGACTTTTAAGGTCTTTGCTGGAAAATTTGTGAATCTATAAGTGTTGAGGTAAAAATCTATCCCCTGTGGTTGAGGTGGTGGGAGGTTTTGACATATTAGTCAATTTTGTTATTAGTGACACACACTTATTTAGATTGTATATAGCTACTAAGCTCATTGTTTAGTTCACAGTGTTTGCCATGTATTTCAATTGTCACTGAGTTCTATAGTTGCTATTGAGTCCTTTGGAAAAATCTCAGTGGTTACCAAGAAGTCACAATTATAGTGAAGATTAGTAGTGTAAACCATTCATCTCAGTGTATGTCGAGTTTACTAGTGCAAGCCAAGTTGTGTAGTGTTCACTAAGTTCACAGTATATGTGATGCAAGTCTAGTGTTAACTAAATTTCTTAGTGTTAACCAAGTGACTTATTTTATATTGAGCTTGAGATGATAGTGTTTATCAAGACTTGCCATGGTATACAAGTGATTCAATTTATATGACAAGTTTCACAGTATCTATCGAGTCACTAGTACAAACTGATTTCAAGACTACTTGGAAGTGACCAGTATGGATTGAGCTTATATGTATACCAAGTGCATGAGGATGTCTAGCATTGATAGTAGATGTTGAGTATCAGAACCTCACTGAATTAGTTTTCAAAACCCGTGTCTTCATATGGGCTGAATTTGTAATATTTGTGTTAACTTGTATTGTGGTTGACTTTGTAATTTGTATAATTGGATTGATATATATGTAAAGTATTGTTTCATATCCAAGTGTGTGTGTAAGATGTATGTATGCAAGGAATTAATTAGAGAAGATCAGTAAAAGTGAATTGTAAAAGCTATAGCAGCATAAGGAGTAGAAAAGTCATATCTATCATAGCAAGGTGATTAGTACTTAAAGGAATCTCATTTAGCAAATCAAGTTGCAGATCAGAGATCATCTATTGTTTCAT
Source organism: Cupressus sempervirens (assembly GCA_028749045.1). Lineage (NCBI taxonomy): Eukaryota > Viridiplantae > Streptophyta > Pinopsida > Cupressales > Cupressaceae > Cupressus > Cupressus sempervirens. The sequence continues at coordinate 639,690,082 of CM053793.1, forward strand.
CCTAATAGGTGAATTAGTCAAATCCTTTCACAAGGTAGACCTAAAAATCTTTTTTCAATCTCTTTACCAAGTGCATACTTCATTGTATGTTTGTAAATCCTTTCACAAGGTGGATCTAGCAGTCCTTATTGCTCCTAACAGGGTAGATCATCAGTAGTGATCAATGTAAACTTTAACAGGCTAACTTTATATTATAGTACTAAAGTTGTGGGTATCATCCCCACCCTAGTTTTACTTTCTATTTGGAAGGTTTCTAGGTCACCAAATCTTTGTGTCACAATGTTATGAATGCTTTCATATTTTCAATTTCTTATTAATGCAATTAGATCAAATTATATGTGATGGATTATATGCTAATTGGATTATTGGATTAAGAGTTGAAATTGTTGAAGTTTTAGAAGTTACTAATTCATCCGTCCCTTCTTAGTAACTTAGCTTAGTCTTGAATATTTCCAATAATTGGAATTAGAGCATTGTAGTTCTTAGGAGAAATGTTAATAGCTTTAGCAAAGATCAAGGCTATGAAGATATTCAAACTTGACAAAGCTATTGATAATGAGAAGCTAGATTTGGAAATGGCCATTGCCCAACTCAAGAAAGAAAAGGAGCAACTTTCTCAATCCCTGAAAAGAAGAAAAGAACTTGCAATTCAAATGAATGATCATCTCTACATTGAAGAAAGAATTGAAGACCTTGATTCAAGTAATTCAGATGAAGCCAATAAAGAAATCAAAGAACTCCTAGAAAATAATGGATCCTAGTAAGAAGAAGTAAGAAAACTAAGAAGAGAACAAGAAATTCAATCAATAAGGTTATGTGAAGTCATGGAATAGAAAAACAAGATAAAAGAAGAGATAGATGGAAGGAAAAATGAAATTTAGAACCAATCCCTTCAACAAGCAGACCTTATTGATTAGCTCTCTAATGCAAATGAGGAAATCATGAGCCTATGATTTGAAAATGAAAGAATGAAAAATGATCTAAATTATGAAAGGCAAATCAATGAAAGAATAGGAAATGATCTAAAATGTAAAAGACAAATCAGTGAAAGATTACGGAATGATCTAAACTCTGAGAAGCAAATCAATGAAAGAATGATGAAATCTTAAGCAAACATGAATAAAATGAATGAGAAAAACCTCTATAGGAAAAAAAGAAAAGTGGAAATTGGATATACAGAAGAAGGAGAATCATCCACGCAAGAAGCTCAAAAGAATCAAAGACCTACTTACAATCATTGTGGTAAGATAGTTCATACATCAAACAAATGTTGGAGCAATGGAAAAGCAAAATTCAATAGAAAATGCTCGATCAGCATGGTCATAAGGCTAATGAATGCAAAGAGAAACCAATATTTGAAGTCAAATGTCACAAATGTAAGAAACATGGACACAAGTCATCAGAATGCAAAACCAAGGTGTTGAATCTAGCAGAGCAAATTGTGAAAGCAATATTGGGTTGGGACTACAACACCTAGTGTAGATGTCATTATTGTGGAGAATTTGGACACATTGGAATAAATTGTGTAAAGCATCATTTGAGGAAAAGAGACACTACTAAAAGATGTTTCATTTATACAGAACTTGGTCATCTTGCCAAGAACTGCATGAATACTGGTAGAATTTAAGATGAGAAAAAGGAAAAAGCTGATAACATCTAAAAATAGATGAGATACCAATGGGTTCCTAAGTCTACTCAGGACACAAGTCCAAGAATTGATGATCAAGTCACTCAAGAATTGGGTGACTCTATCATTTCTACTTGAGCTCTCAAAGGACAAATTGGAACTATGCTATCAAAGAAAACATCCAAAATAGTTCTAGATTGAAAGAGAAAAATGATCCAAATCATTATTTTTGATACAAAGGGATCACCGAGTACAAGTATCTTGTTGAGCTGTCATTTTGCACGATGTTGAACAACAAGAATTCTCGCAAATTCCTTTATTGAAAAGCTGATTTTGTGAGTCGACTCCAAGGTTCCATGTGATCTTGTGAAATATTGGAACCCACTCAATTGAAGATAAATGTGAATGTTCACGAGGAGGCCTTTGCTAGTTCATTTTGATTTTATATGGAATGTAGAATCTGCACACTCTTTCAAAAATAACACCAAAAGAAAACTATTTTTTTGTATTTTTTATGTTTTCTATGAATACAATCTAACAATGCAACTAAAATGAAGTCCTATTCTAACAAAGGGGGTTAATAAAGAAAATAAAAAGAACTTAAAGCAAATAACATGAAATTCAAAGCAAATAAGGTAAAATCAAAATTCTAATGGACATAAACTATAGAAAAAAATACGTCTGCAAGTTAAGCTTTTGAAGAAATTGGTGGGTAACCAATGAAAATAGGAGCAGCGCTTCGTAGATTCAACTGATGTAATTGTCGATGGGAAATTTCAATAACCAAATAATGTTTCACTCTTCATCAAATCACAAGGCCATGGAAAGTGCGTTCATGCAAGACAAAGAGCTATGCAAGCACAATTTGGTGATTTCTTCTCGAGCTCGTTATGTTAGCAAAATTCATAAATCTATAGCAAACACCAGAACTAAAAGATTGCACAACCAAAAATAATGCAATAAACTTTTGGCTCAATCACAATCCCATGAACAAAATTCACAAAACAATGACACATTTAGGAAAGAATGACTACACTCCAAATGCGAGCAACAAAAGCATAATTTTATTGCATAATAATGACAGCCCTAATTACATATTACAATGGGGTATTTATAAGAAATTGTCTCCTCAATTTGTGTTGAGAGTGAGAGATATTCTTCATGCAATAAAATGTTTTTAAAGAATAAAACAAACTAATTATATACAAACTAATAATCTAACTGGTGCTAAACAAGACTCCATCCATATTTTATTCATTAATTAGATGCATGAGCCTTTTACATATTTAAAAACAAATAAATATGAGAGAGAAAGCTCTGAGTAGAAGTGGAAGTGTCAGGAAGTGCAAAAAATAGAAGCTGATCCTTTATAGAGCATTTGTGGGAGTTAAACTATCATCAGAATGCATTTTTGATGCATGGAAACTATTATTTTTGGAACAGTTAATTGTCAGCGCACTTTTGAATTGTGGAGTTGCAGACCTATGTACCTGTAGACCTATGCACCTGTGAAGCTGAGGAGCTATGGACCTCGACAGGTTCAAAATCTCAAAATTTTATTGAGTGTCAAAATTGAAATTCAGGCATCTGGGTTTTGTTCTTCTTCATCCCAAAGCTATGTTTGGATGTTTGCCCTTGAATTTCTCTATAATCTCAGTAATTTTGGCCACATTTGGTAAATCCAAATCCTCGTATTTTTCTATAACCTTTTGTCTATAATTGTCCACCTCAATTTAGGTATCAGCAAAATCCTCGAGTTTGGTATCCAATTCTAACAATGCTTCTTCAATTCTGAAGGCTTTTTGGATGTCCTCATCATTAGAAACTTCCACAAAAATCTTCCTAAAATTCTCAACTACTATCTCTACAGGTAACAACTTTTCTCATTCCTCATCTTAAAAAATATCCAAGCATGCATCACTGTAGTGTCTCTCTACTTTCAAAATTTGCTCTCGAGCTTGGTCCTTGAGCCAATGATTCTCCTCGTGTAATGTTCCCATTACTTTATTGCTATCCACTATCTTTTCTATCCAGTCATCAATCATATCTAATTCTTCTCTGGTATATACATCAATCAAAACCCAGTATCTTTGGCCCTTTATGGCTTGTAGAGTTTGTAAATCCTTACTCCAAGCTCGTACTTCATCCATAATACTAAATTCCTACTTCAAAATTGCTACAATTTTATTCACATTCTCCTACGTAGCATGCAATAACTTCAAATGTCTTCCTCTGAAGCACATAATTGAGGCTTAGTAATCCTCATTATTTCCTTCTAGATCCATCTAGGGATGCATCTTGCTAAGGACCTAGCTCTCGATGATGAAGGGGTATGTTCTACAACTTCCTTCCCTGTGTTTTCTCTTACTCAAAGTTGTCTCGTGTTGGGAGGGCTCTTCTTATGTAGCCTCAATCTCAGTAGGCCCTATAGATTTCACCTTAGTGTCTTGGGAAGGTGGTTTAGAATATTCCACCATTTGTCTCTCCTTCAACACTTCATCGATCGCCATTTGTTTTGGTCCCTTCTCCTATGATGGTTCCTTCTAAACCTACTCTTACTCTAAAATCTAAGGTGGAGGAGTCATCAAGCCACTATCTACCACCATTATTCATGGTGGAGATGGGGGAGTAAGATTAGGACCCTGTGTATCTAGTAGCATCTTGTTGAGGTTCACCTGTAGGGGTGTCCCTAATCTTATCCCCAATCAACTCTGTACATATGGGCATAGAATCAAAATCTAACATTGTAAAAATTCCATTGCCCTCATCACTCTTCTCATCCACCCATTGTTGCACTTCATCTTCTGAAGAAGAGATTTCTAAGGGTTTTGGTTGGGTGGATGGTGAGGTACCCATGGCACTCTTTTTCCTTTGTAGCTCAGTGGATCTTGCTAGCTGATTTTTTTCCTGTAGGGGCACTTGTTCCTCTTCCTCTTCTAATTTTTCTTCTTCCTCCTCTTTTTCTCCCTTCGGAATGCTTTTAGGAACAGATGGGGAAGCCACCAAGCTTTTGTTGACCCTTTGCCTCTTTTTCATCTGGATATTAATCCTCTTCTTTTTTTTCTTGGAGGTAGAAGGAGAAGTTGGCTCATCTTGCATAGGAAGAGTGGAGACTTGTGGAATCTCTCCCTCTTTTGGTTGGCTAGGCATAATGGGAGGCAATTGAGATTCATCCTGGACTTGAGTAGCTACAATATCTTTGGACCCTTGTGCACTCTGTTCTTACTACTGGGGAGGCACCTATTCTTTAGCCTATTCTTTTTTAATTCTCTAAGGGGAGGTCCTCTTTCTTTTGTTCTTTCCCTTCCTTTTACAAAGGTGATAGTATCCAACCAGGCGATCAAGCTAGTATACAATCTCTGGCTTGATAGGAGACTGGACTGCAAAGGTAGAAATTGTTACTTTCTTCCATCTACCTCTTTCTGGGCAAGCATGCACATGAAAGATTACTGTGTCAAGTGTTGGATCAAGTGGAAAAAGTTTCTTGATCCAATCCTTCATCATTAAGATGACATGTTTTTAGATTGTGGTGACTAATCAAGAAAGTAGTGTACATACTTCATAAATTCTTTGGGTTTTGGGGCAGCACCCCAAAATAAATTTTGGCCTGTGGCCGACATTGTAGCTAACATATGGCCAACATATGGCTGACATTTTATAACCCTAAAACAGCATAAAATACTTGTATAAAAGGGCTTATGGTTAGGTATTTTCATTAAGTTGTGATGCAAAATTGGTTCTTGTGGTGGTACTGAGCTGTAAGGGATTATAGATTGTAATCAGGTTGTAATCACTGGATCATAATAATATCGGACTTGCTATTTGGTGGACATATCCCAGGGATTAGGTGAACAATGTTAAATCTTGGTTCCTTGTGTTCTTTTTTGTGAGATCTATTATTTTCTGTTATTGGTTATATTTGCATGTAATTTTTATTTCTGTCTGTGGTTTAATCTTAACAAGGGCTATCAAAGCGAGGTTTTCTTTCAGTTATCCTCTGCAGGAAAGTCTCACAGTTAAGTGGGAGTCTCATGGTTGAGTGGGAGTGATGGAAAATGAGGGTAAGCTGAGGGTTGATAGGTTTAATGGGCATAACTTCTAGTTATGGAAGATGCAAATGGAAGACTATCTTTATCAAAAGGATTTATGGAAGATGTTGGAAGGAAAAGCCAATAATCAAGGATCTATGTCAAATGATGAATGGGATCTTTTGGATAGAAAGGCACTTGGAAGCATTCAGTTATGCCTAGCACCATCAGTGGCATTTAATATTACAAAAGTGAAGACGATAGAAGAGTTGATGAAAACCCTAGCTACACTGTATGAAAAGCCCTCCACTTCAAACAAGGTATTTCTCATGAAGCATTTATTTAATATGAAAATGGAAAAAGGTGGATCTATTGTAGATCATTTAAATGATTTTAATACTATTACTAGTCAATTATCTTTTGTGGGTATCAATTTTGATGAAGAAATTAGGGCTCTCTTGATTTTGTGTTCTTTGCTTGAAAGCTGGAATGGCTTGGTAATGGCTGTGAGTAATTCGGTTCTTGGATCTAGTACCCTAAAATGTGAAGATGTGATTGGTGTTTTTTTGAGTGAGGAAACTTGTAGGAAAACCTCAGGTGGATCTACATTAGGAAGTGCTTTGAATGCACAAAGCAGGGGTAGAACGACTAAGAGAGGAAGTAACTCTAGAAATTGTGGGAAATCAAGAGGAAAGTCAAAGGGGAGGCGGTCTCAATTGAGAGGACTGAATGACTGTTGGTACTGTGGGAAATTAGGTCACTAAAAGAAAGATTATTGAAATTGAAAGAAAAATGAAGGAGATAAATTAGATGGGGACAAGGAGGAAAATGTGGTAAGTAACAAATCCGAAGAGGATACTTTGCTTCTGTCTTTAGAAAATGTTGATGTTTAATGAGTTTTAGTTTCTGGTGCTTCATTTCATGCTACACCTCATAGAGGTTATTTCATTGATTATGTCCAAGGGGATTTTGGGCTTGTTTATTTGGGGGATAATGAACCCTATTAGATTGTTGGAAAGGGAAAATTAAGATTAAGTTGCAGAATGGGAATCATTGGCTACTACATGAGGTAAGACATGTTCCAAGGCTGAGTAGGAATTTAATTTCAGTAGGGCAACTCGGTGATGAGGGTTATGTAGTTACTTTTAATGATAAAAATTGGAAGATTTCAAAAGGTTCCCTTGTAGTAGAAAAACATGTGAAAGTAGGCACCTTATATCTTTGTATAGGTCATATTGTTCCTTCTACTTTAATTATTTCAAAGAAAAATGAATGTTCAGGAGCAATTTATGTAGTTGAGCAGGGAGAAAAAATAGCTACTATAGATTCTAATACAGCATTGTGGCACAACAGACTTGGGCACATGAGTGAGAAAGGTATGAAAGTACTTCATTCAAAGAAAGTTTTACCAGGTCTTAAATGTGTTAATATGGATTTCTCTAAAAGTTGTGTGTATGGAAAATAAAAGAGAGTGAGTTTTGTGAAGACTGGGAAGGAAAACAAAAAGGAGAAATTAGAGTTTGTGCATATAGATGTATGGGGACTAGCTTAGGTGTATTCCCTTGGAGGCTCTCATTGTTATGTTACATTTATTGATGACACAACTAGAAAAGTATGGGTTTATTTCCTTAGACAAAAATCTAATGTATTTCAAACTTTCAAGAAATAGAAATACTTGGTTGAAAATGAAACTGGTAAGAGATTAAAATGTCTCAGATCTGATAATGGTGGTGAGTATTACAATCATGAATTTGAAGATTATTTATCTACTAATGGTATTTGTAGAGAGAAAACTATTCCAAGGACTCCATAGGAAAATGGAGTGGCTAAATGCATGAACAAGACTATAATGGAGCACGCAAGGAGCATGAGGTTGCATGCTAGGTTGCCCTTACACATGTGGGTGGAGACTGTCAATACTACTATATATTTGATTAATAGAGGTCACTCTACTCCTTTGGGCTATGGTATTCTAGAGGAAGAATGGACTTGTAAGAAGGTGAGTTATTATTTTCTTAAGACCTTTGATTGTGAAGCATTTTCTCACATAGATTCTGAAAATAGAACCAAGCTGGAAGCTAAGTCAAAGAAATGTGTATTTGTTGGATATGGCATTAATGAATTTGGTTATAGGCTTTGGGATTTTGAAAATCATAAAAATTTAAGAAGCAAGGATGTCGTATTCAATGAGAAAGCATTGTACAAAGATCTATTGCAACAACATGAGAAGAAAGAAGATGATTATGTAGTGTTGGATGATACTCCAAAAGTTGATGTTCCAGCCATTCCTCATGATGTGCAACAACCGCAACAAAATATACCACATACACCAATGAATGTTAGACAGTCAACAAGGCAAATTAGACCTCCAGAAATATTCTCTCCCTCTTTGTATTCTATTTTACTTATTGATGCTAGTGAACCTAAAAGTTATGATGAAGTTGTGCTGGTGGATACTAAGATTCAGTGGGAGTTTGCAATGAAAGATTAAATGGACTCTCTACTAAAGAATAAGACATGGGGTTTGTGAAAGTTTCCTATAGGTAAAAGAGCTTTCTAAAATTTGATAGTGTTATGCATGAGCATGGTTACAGTAGGTGTCATTCAGATCATTGTGTCTACTTTAAGAGGTTGGATGATGATAGCTACATTATTTTATGTTTATATGTTGATGATATGCTTGTAGATGGGTCTAACATGGATCACATTAAGGGGCTGAAATACCGATTAGCACATGCATTTTCTATGAAAGATTTGGGGGTAGAAAAAAAAATCCTTGGTATGAATATTTGCAAAGATAAGAAGAACAAAACATTGATGCTATCTCAGGTTGATTATGTGGAGAAGGTGTTTCAAAATTTCTCTATGGAGAATGCTAAAGCTATCAACACACCTTTACCTAGTCATTTGAAGTTGACTAAGGAGATCTGTCCTAAGACATAGGAAGAGGAGGATAAGATGTGCAAGGTACCCTATGCTTCAATTGTAGGAAGCTTGATGTATGTTATGGTATGTACTAGGCCAGATATTGTACATGCAATGGGAGTCAATAGTAGGCATATGAGTCATCCAGGAATTGAGCATTGGAATGCAGTCAAATGGATTCTCAAATATTTGAGAGGAACATCTAATAAGTATTTACACTTTTGGGGCTCTACTACTAATTTATAGGGCTATGTTGACTCAGATTTGGTAGTGGATATTGATACCAGGCGGAGTATTATAGGTTATGTCTTTACTATTGGTGAGGCAGCTGTGAGCTGGGTTTCTCGGTTACAGAAGCTTAATGATTTATCCACTACAAAGGCAGAGTATGTTGCTACTACAGAGGCAGTGAGGGAGATGGTATGGCTTTAGTTCTTCTAGGAAGAATTAGGACACCCTCAGAGGGATAATTATTTTTTTATAGATAGTCAAAGTTTCATTCATCTTGCAAACAATTCAGCTCTGCATTCTAAGACCAAACACATATAGTTGTACCATTTCATTCAATCAATTTTGGAGGATGGACAATTAAAGCTAGAGAAGATACATACAAATGAAAATCCAGCAGATATGTTGACAAAGGTAGTAATAAGGGAGAAGCTAAACTCCTCTTTAGCTTTGGTTGGTCATCTAGACTGATCATGAATCAAAGAATAGTAGAGTCTAGGGTGGTTTGATCCAGTGGGAACCCCATGTGGTAGCGGTATAGCTACAAGATCAATTTCCAAGTGGGAGATTGTTGTTTAGTGTGGAACCTGATCAATCCCCAAGTCGAAGATTGTTAGATTGTGGTGGCTAATGGTCGATGTTGTAGCTGACATATGGTCGACATGTTGTAACCCTAAAATAGCATAAAATACTTGTATACAAGGACTTAGGGTTAGGTATTTTCATTAAGTTATGATGCAAAATTGGTTCTTGTGGTGGTACTAAGCTATAAGGGATTATAGATTGTAATCAGGTTGTAATCACTGGATCATAATAATATCAGACTTGTTATTTGGTGGACGTAGCCCAGGGATTGGGTGAACCATGTTAAATCTTGGTGCCTTGTGTTCTTTTTGTGTGATCTATTATTTTCTATTATTAGTTATATTTTCATGTAATTGTTATTTCTATCTGTGGTTTAATCCTAACACATGCCTCGCCTAATGATTAATATCATCAGCCTCCTGCTTGTTAACATCAGTATTCACAATGGGCCTTTCCCCTATTTTGTTTGAGTTAAATAGGGGGTCTAGTAACTCCTTTGAATCCTATTGCCTTATCCCCTCTAAGATGTCCAACTAGAAAGCCTTCTCTGCTAGGTGCAAAGTCATTCTATAATAGTCCCTTATGCGAACATCATAGTCATTTGTTGCATTCATCTAGTGATCTTCAACAGCATCTTCATGGTGGAATTCTTTTCTTGCCAGACTTTCCACTCTCCTGATATTATCATAATAGGGTTGGGGAGAGTTGTACTCCTCAAGGGGATAATTCCCCCACTCCCACTCGAATGACAGAATATCTTATTTTCATTTCACCTAGTATGGTCCAATGACCAAGGGCCATGCCTGGCAAGGTCTCCATTGTCTCTTTACCTTCTCATATGTCGACTCAAATTGCTAGGAAATCTCCAATAGCACCAGTTTGTCACTAGGATATTTGGGGAGCTTCTTAGGATTGATGGAGGCACCAGCTACCCGTAGATATGTGAACATTTTGAACTGGATAAAGTAGGCTCCAAGAACTGTAATCTATTCTTTGGCTTCATCAGATAGCCTCTTTAAATAATCTCCCTTAATGAATTGATTGATTGCAAAAATGAACACATCATTCATGATTATATATTCCTTTCTCTATGTTGAGAGCTTCTTCTTTACTAGCTAAGGGTAGACTATATACGGCCAGGCATTGGGATCATGCATACTACCTCTCCTATACAAATTGAGATAGTTTGTTGCCCTTGCTAAGGGTAGGTATACCATGTAAGAAGTCATATAGAACTTCTTCTTGTCTTTTACCATCCTTAATTGCTCACATAGGTTTTCACTTAGTGTGGTGGCCCAGTCTAGTGGTATCTTCACTACATTGATGGTCTCAATGAAGTTGACCATAAAAGTGTTGAGGTGGCCTACTACAGGTAAATCTATAACTCTACTCAAAAGAATAATGGAATAATAGATATCCTCCTTCATGTATCCTCTGGTTATATCCACTTTTCCTATTATCTTTCCCGTGGGAGGCTTCTCAATAAGGTAAGAGGATTTTATGATTTCTATCGCCTCCTATTGATGCTCCCTGTACCATCTCTCTACCGCTTCATATGATAGTCTAATTAACTGGTCTACTCTTGGGAGATGAAAGATCCTCTCAATGTTTTTGAGTCATAGATCCAACACAACCTCTCCAGTGACACTCTTGACCATCATTTTGTCAAAAACAAAATGTTGTGCCAACGTCATGATTAGTTCTGTTGATTGTACTGATAGGGGATGTGATGCTACATTTACCAACCTGGAATGAATCAATGAAGATACCAGAGTTGATCTCTTAGTTGGTTTGTTATAGATTCTGAGAAATTCTCCTAGATCTATGTGCCCTAAATCTATATCCCTAATTTCTGCATGGTCATCATGAAATCTTGATTTGGATGGTATGCCTTAAAATTTGAAAATGACAAATTTGGGTACCATTCCAGATGTAGACATCATTTAATCTCCTACATGTCATGAAAAAAAAGTTTATTAGCTAACAATAATGACAAACCAATAAAAAATGTAAAAGCATTATTTATTAATTAACAATTAAAGAGAAATCAAAATGAAAAGAACGTGTGTTTTGAGTTTATTGTGGATGTGTGTGTGCACATGAAGTGGGTGCGAGAGAGTGCAAAGTAAGTTAGGCATATGCATAGCACACGCAGCACTATGTTTCAAGAGTGCACGGCATTATTTTGTCATAGGCACGTGACGCCAGGTGTGCAGAGCCATTTTTTTGTGAGCGCACAAGGTTTTTTGGAGTGTGACAGAGTTAATGGCCCATGGTGCGGTGCCAAAGGGTGCGCGGCCATAGTGTGGTGCCAAAAGGCATTTAACCCATAGTGCATGGCCTACGGTGCATGGTGTCAAAGGGCGTATTGCCCATAGAGCATAGCCCGCGGCATGTGGCCTATAGTGAGTGGCAACAAAGGGCATGCAGCCTACAGTGCATGACACTAAAGGGTGCGTGGTGGCATGATAAAAATCGAACATACCTCTTTGCATGGCAATCTCAAATGAAATGTGGAAAAATGGTGAATGAGGGGAGTGGCAAGGGGTTTTATAACCCCTGCACCCACTTAGGGCCCTATGAGGATGCGCAGGTGCACACCTCCTATACGTGCGCACGAATTTTTTTCTTTTTTAGTCTTTTTTATTTTTTAAATTTTTGGGTTTTTTTCAACTTTATGACTCAAACATTTTCTTGAATCTTGAATGTTGAGTTCGAGAGTCCAAAAGAAGTAGGGGGTCCCCATTCCTAGTGAGGAATGGGGCATGCATTGTGGTACCACAACATGTCTACCGAGTTATCTTCTCTACCGATTGAGGTTGGGACACAGACTCTACTAAGCAAATTTGGGAGTAACTAAAATTAAATGTGGTTACCAAATGACAGAAGAATCTACCGAGTGAGGTCAAGAGTGATAAAGATGTTTATGGTTACCAAGTCACAAAGACTTCACTGCATGTTCAATGCAAGTGTAGTGGATGACAATCTATCAATATAATGTCAGTCGATCTACCTTTCGTACTAAGCATTTATGGAAACATTTCAACAAAAAGCATGAAATTGAAATCATTTCCTACCGTGAAGATTTTGAGTGTTATTGCGAAAGTGTGATCTTCAAAGCTTCCAAGCGATTTGAGCAAATTTCCAGTGAAAGTTTTCAAATTCCCTCAAACCCTACTAGGTGAAGATGGCATCCAGTAGCAACAAGGTTAAGTGAGGATCTAACATGTTGGTTTTTGGAGTGGAATGGAAAGTACCTGATTTCAAGCCCAATCCTAAGATCGTCGAAACCCTAGATTCGAGTGGAGCGCAATCTCAAATCCCTTCAAAGGTACTTCTGATCAACTATATTCACACTCATTTCAAATGTGTTATTCAAGAAATTGGTACATTGGAAATGGATGATGCCCTAGGCCAACTATGTGTAATTAGAGTTTTGAAATTTGAGCACCAACACCTGGAAACCAAAGGGTTAACTCATATCCCTCACATGCCCTGCAAATTTAAAGTTTAATGGATTAGGTTTATCCTCAGTCGAGTGCATAATGGTCAGTTGTGGTTGGAACAACTAGTGTTGATCACAAAGAAGGTGATTCATCAAATCACTGACCTCTTAATGCTAGCCAAGGCCAAAATGACAAAAACCCTAGGTTAGGCAGAGTTGGAAAAAAAAACCCTAGCAGAATGGGATGGCAGAGGAATCAAAATCAGCATTGTTTCTAATATAGAATTGAAGTTTGGTATTCACATCATTTCACATAAGATTTATAGCTCTAGTAGGTTGAATAGTGTGTCATGTGAAGCTATGGACTTGGCATACAAGGTGGTAAAGAACAATTTGTCATTTGACCTTACTAAGCTATTGTTGAGATAGTTTAACAAAAACATGGAAAGCATAAGGACTTCAAAGAATAACTCGTGTAAGTTTGGTTCCTTGTTAACTTGTATATTCTTTTATGTTTAGAAATTCTTCCCTTCAAAAGTATTGTTGTGTGGAGAAAGGATGTGCCTGTGTTATATCAGATAAATGAGTTTATTGCTGAAATGGGTGAAAATTATAATAGTATTATGGATAATTATTTTGATGCATTCAAAGAGAAAATGAACAATAGGTTCTGAATCCCCAAGAAACTAGTTGAGAATTCTAAGGATGATGTATGTTTCATGGTGAATAGTGACAAAGTGTACATTCAGGTAGTTAAGCCTAGAATTGTGTGGGTAAAACCTCTTGGTTATGAGGTTAATATTGATGTAACTAAAGATATCATTGAAGCTATTGTGAATGAGCCAATTTATCCTAAGGATACATATTTTGGCACATATGATGAGGCAAAAGCCAGGATTAAACTTGAAATAAAGCTTCCTCAGGTGGTGAACAAAGGGAAGAAGAGAATTGCAAAATTGAAATCCAGTTCTACCCTTTTGTTAACAAAGCGAAAAGGTGAAGATGAGGAAGAAAAAAAAGTGGAAGTAGAGGATAAGGTAGAATCTGAGGAAGAAGAGCCATTAAGGAAGAAAGGAAAAGTAATTATTACCAAACCAGCCAAGCCATCCACTACAGTTTTCACAAGAAGATCTTCAAGGAAGAAATCTAACAAGGAAGGAGGAGACATTGTATTCAAAAAACCTCCACCCACCTTCCAAGATAGACTAAAAGAACTTCAAGAATGAGTAGGAATAGAAAACTTTAAAGCATTAAAATATGAGACAAGGATTGAGGAAGAAAAGAAGTAGATTGAAGACTTGGTGATGAACAAAATGGGTAAGTGGAAATACTCACCAAACAAGCTTACTTCTCAGCTCCCTAATATTTTGTTGGAAAATATAAAGCCAAGATGAGATTTGTCCATGCAAACTGTCAAAGACATATATGGGAAAACCTTGAGGCAACTATTACCGAGCATATTAGATGTTGAGGTAAAAGAGTCATTGAAGAAAAATGAAGAAAAAATGACTCTAAAGTTTAATACTTGTCTAGTTTTGATTAAGGACATTGAGCATGTTGTAAGAAATGCAACAAACACTTGGATGAATATTTATCTATTACATAAACCAAGTGATTTTCCAATTGATCTTAAAGATGATGATGAAGAAGAAGATAAGGAGAAAGATGAAGAAGAGAATATTGAAAAAGTAACTCATTTTGACAATGAAGAAGATGAAGAGGATCAAGGACAAGAGGCTACTGAGGAAGCAAAGTCAGATGATGAGGAGACTGATCTAGTTAAGATAGTTGTAGCAGTCATTGTCTCACTTCCTCACTCTCCAAGCAAACTAGTGCCCACATCAAGCATGGAGACAGACCCAACAAGTTTGATTGTGACCACTAATACCAATCCAAACATCTAATCACTCTTTGTTCCTACTCAACTTAGTACATCACTAACTGAAGTGACCTCCACTTCATCTACCAAGCTATAGACTCTTCCTTCATCAACCAAGATGACTACTTCAGTTTTGACAACTCTAATTTTGAGCACTTCAACTTTGAGTACACTAATTTTGAATTCTTCAGTTATTTCTGTAAACATTCCTTCAATAAGCATAGTATTAGTTTTTACAGCTAGTCCTAGCATGTCTACCATTATTTATATTCCAAGTACAAAAGCAATAAGTGTAAGGATAGTTGAGCGCAAGGTTCAACTGAGCACAAAATTTTTGAGTAAAGGGAAAGAGCTAGAGGAAGAAATTAATTTAGATGAGGAAATTGTAACCCCAAACTAGGACATTTCCAAGCTTACTTCAAACCAAGTGCACTTATTTGGTGAACTCCTCTAGAAAAAGGCTAAACAACATAAACTAAGAGAGGAGAGAGATAAGGAATTTAAAATAATTGAATATGCAAAGAACATTTTGGCAGAGGCCATAGGTATTGAGGTTGACTCTTCTTAGCCAATTTTGTATCAGCTAGCAGAGGTAGTACAAAAATTTAATGAAGACATTGAGGGACAAGATAGGTTAGTGCAGAAAGAAGAGAAGAAGTTTGATAATAAAGTGTTGGAGCACATTGCTCAGCAGATAGCCATTTATCAAGTAGAACTTTCTACAATTTTGGGCAATTTAGAAGCATCTTGTACAAATGTGTCATCACTTTTTGGAAAGCTTTGTGATTTTTTTGAGTTTACTAAAGAAATAAAGGTCAAATTGTCCAAAATAGATGAATATTTGAAAGCTAGTGCTCAGCAACTACAACTTGACCCTAGTTCAAGCTCTGCACATTTTCAAAGGATAAGATTTTTATCAAATATGCAAATAGAACTACTTAGAGAAGAAGCAAGGATTAGATCCACATTGATAGATATACAGAATATGATTCTTCCCATCATGGATGCACTAAAGAAAAATATTATACATTCAAAAACTCTCATCCATGACAATAACTTCTCCATTGAAGATCATATGATAGAATTGTCAACAGAAGTTCAAATTGCACTTCACACATGCAAGATCTTGCAAGACAATTGGGATAACACCTTGGCGATCATTCTTAAGGTATACTTAGAATTTTTATCTCATTTTGGAGTTACTATGTAAATAAATAGAATACATATTTGGCATTAATGTCAAAAAGGGGGAGAAAGATACATGTATGAAGAAAAGACATATAATATGGGGGAGATCATGCAATAAGTTGAAAAATCAATGGGGGAGTAAGATATGTATAGAAAGATATGTTGTATATAGCAAGAAGATGTATAGTATACTGTATGAAGGAGCCTTACCATGTACATATATATCCCTTACAAAATCAATTTTGAAAAATCTAAAAATAGTATACTCTATCGAGCTACTATTACAAGGTGATGGATAAAAGGTATTCAAGAAAATTTTTTAATTCAGTTTTGGCTGATAAATGTTTTTGTCACTAATGCCAAAGGGGGAGATTTTTGACATATCAGTCAAGTTTTTTATTAGTGATGCACACTTATTCAGATTTTATATAGCCACTGAGCTCATTGTATAGTTCATAGTGCTTGCCATGTATTTCAGTTGTCACCAAGTTCTACAGTTGCTACCGAGTCCTTTGGACAAATCTTAGTGGTTACCAAGTAGACACAATTATAGTGAATATTAGTAGTGTAAACCGTGCATCTCAGTGTATGTTGAGTTTATCAGTGCAAGCTGAGCTATGTAGTGTTCACCGAGTTTGCAATGTATGTGATGTGAGTCTAATGTTAACCAAGCTTCTTAGTGTTAACCAAGTGACTCAGTTTATACAAAGCTCGAGGTGATAGTGTTTATTGAGTCTTGCCATGGTAAATAAGTGATTCATTTTATATGATGAGTTTTACAGTATCTACAGAGTCACTAGTGTAGACTGAGTTCAAGACTACTTGGAAGTGATCAGTATGGACTGAACTTCTATGTCAACCAAGTGCATGGCGATGTTGAGCATTAACAGTGGATGTCGAGTATCAGAACCTCACCGAGTCAATCTTCAAAACCTGATTGTCTTCATGTGGGGCGACTTTGTAATATTTGTGTTAACTTGTATTTGTAATTTGTATAATTGGATTAATATATATGTAAATTATTGTTTCATATCCAACTGTGTGCGTAAGATGTATGTATGCAAGGAATTAATTAGAGAAGATTAGTAAAAGAAAATTACAAAGGCTACAGCAGTATAAGGAGCAGAATAGTCATATCTATCACAACAAGGTGATTAATACTTAAAGGAATCTCATTCAACAAACTAAGTTGCAAATCAAAGATTGTCTACTATTTCATCCTAATAGGTGGATTAGTCAAATCCTTTCATAAGGTAGACCTAATAGTCTTTTGTAAATCTCTTTACCAAGTGCATACTTCATTGTATGTTTGTAAATCCTTTCATAAGGTGGACCTAGTAGTCCTTATTGCTCCTAATAGGGTAGATCATCAGAAGTGATCAATGTAAGCTTTAACAGGCTAACTTTATACTATAATACTAAAGTTGTGGGTATCATCCCCACCCCAGTTTCACTTTCTATTTGGAAGGTTTCTGGGTCACTAAATCTTTATGTCACATTATTATGAATGTTTTCATATTTTTAGTTTCCTATGCATGCAATTAGATCAGATTATATGTGATGGATTATATGCTAATTGGATTATTGGATTAAGAGTTGAAATTGTTGAAGTTTTAGAAGTTACTAATTCACCCCTTCCCTCTTAGTAACTTAGCTTAGTCTTGAATATTTCCAACAAGAGAAGCCAAAGGACTTCCATTATTCCAAGTCACAAAGTTATAAAGAGGGTTTTGCACCATTGCATGTGTTTAAGCTTGACATTGTTGTTGTTGTTGTTGTTGTTTTTTATAGTGACCTCTACTTGATTGGTTAGGACCTTTATAGATTCTAAAAATTAAATGAGGTGTGATTGCATATTAAGACCTAATGATTGGTCTATAGCTCATACACCTATTCAAACTTTAGAAAAAATATTTTTTTGATCAAGGATAACTTTAAGAAACCCCTCCCAAAAAAAAGGCCTAAAATGCTGGCAAATCGAACATTTAATGGGTGGGAAAATTTTAATGTCAAGGGGGTTCTTTTGTTCCATATAGGGAAATAAAGTATTATAAGTTGGCAATTTTATTCTTTCCCTAACAAAAATTATTTTAAGTGTGGAAAAATAATTTTTTTACTTGCTGACAGATAAATAAATGATGGCTATTTTTTTCCTTTCCAAAAATGAGATTGTAATGTCAAAGGTGAATTACTTGTTTTGTAGGAAAATGAATAATAATGGTCTTGGATAGTCTTTAGTGGTAAACTGAAAAAATTCTTTAATCTGAAACCAAATTTGCACGTGTATTGGCTAGTGACTATATTGACTACTAACTAGTCACTTCAACTTGTGTATTGTCTTAGGTCTATTATCAATAACATCATTACGTCAGTGTCACCATTACCAAGTTGGCTACCATCACTTTTGTATCATTAATACAATAGTTTTATCGACTATTAATTAATTAGAGATCAACAACAAAAGATGCATTTTGAGGCTAGTTGCTTGAAAAGACATGGAGTTGCATGAAATTCTCCTGAATGGAGACACATGGAAAGTTTTGCACAGAAACCATTAAGTGAAATATAGTGAACATCACATCTGTAATGCCCCACCTAGAGATCCTTGGAACAAGAATTCAATACAAGCCAAGATTAAAAGAATTTACAAGTATGAATGCACATGACAATATCATATAGGGATCACACAGATCACAATGAAAGATTTTGCCAACAATCTGAGCAACCAACGAATCTTCAAATGCCACTACTAACCAAAACCACCGATGACAAAGAATGCATAATTGAATTCAAATTAGACACATTCTAAATTCAAAATGTGACACCAAAGGACTAAAGAACACATAAGAGGGTACCCCAAACAACTCCCAAAAAGTTTGGCTCAAACTGAATAGTGTCTGCTGCCTAGCCACACAGGTTTTTGCAAAGATCTAGGCGATACTTTAATACAACAGTAGAAAGTATCGCGCAACATTCCTAAAAAAGGAAGGTGACTTTTTTAGGGACTAGGTCATACTACTCTCGAAGGCATGTGATACTTTGAGGGTATCGTACGATAGTTCTTACAAGGAGGTGTGATACTGGAAAGTATCACACGATATTTCTCCAAGAGGCATGTGATAGAATTAGGGGATGCACGACAGATCTCCATTGGGCGTGCGACACAATATTGTATCACCCCATGCTGACACATAGTTTCCCAAGAAAAGAGAGAAAACTACACAAAGGGTCAAAATGAGGAATGAAATGAGAAAACAACCTCCACACTGGGGAGTACTAGATCCACATAGATCGAGGAGAAAACACTCGAATGTATAATCAATAATATGACAAGGAACAAGAAAGAGGAACATCTATCCATCTATACCAAGCAGTAAAGAACGTACTAAAAACAACATCATAGTGAACATAAGCAACATCGCAATGTACAAAAATAACATCAAAATAACTGAACAACCAAACTAAGTATGTGGTTCCTCCCAATCGTCAATAGCATCATAAGACCATCCTTGGCCCTAGCCATCCCTGGCACGTAACATCCCAGGCCACCGATTAGATCATTGATACTATCATAATAGGGACGTCACTATTCAACACATGCTACAATATAAGCATAAGGAAATCTAACATGCTAGTAGTAAAGCATAAGATAATCCTACAAGTAGATAACATCACCTATCACATGCTAATCATCATAATAAGGAAATCTAACATGCTAACCCAATAAGCAATAGATAATCCAATACAGAAATTCACATCATCCAGTCATATGTTAAACATCATAACATGGGAATGCATCAAATAAACTAACATTATCTAAACATGATATCCAAGCATTCTAATGTAAGCATAAATTAGAAGAAAGCATACACTGAAACCCAAAGCATCAAGTGAAAACATCCAACAACGGTCGTACTAGGATAAGAGACCGTCTCTGTACACTGGTCCCTAGCAATGGTGAAGGTAGCTATGCCTCCCAACCACGTGACACCCGTAGGTCTACACCTGTCGTACTAATGGAGATAATGATCCAACCACAAACACTTAAAGAAAACATCCAAGGCTATTACTCATGCCAAATAGTAATGATGACTGTAACCAAGAACCTACGACAATGCAAGAAGTACAGGTCCTAGTTAGACACTCAATAGGCTACTAAGTAGGGGCTGACATCATGGAGAGTCGCTTGGCATCCAAAAGCCCAAGCTCAGATCACATGTGAAAATACTCTCAAGGTACTCCCTTGGAGGCCATCACATGAATGCAGACACTCATTTAAGGTACTCCCTTGAAGGCCAATGCATAGAACTTTTTCATTATCTTAAGTTTTATTACCATTCACACATTTTCTTTAATTATCACTTGATTAGAACTTCCTCTACCAACCCTATGGGACTAAGGTCACCAAGTTGCAAGATAGAAGCCCCCTCCATATGCTACCCTACCCTACCCATGCTCATCCTACGACAAGTGCCTGTGGGCATGCATACTCCCATCCCAACCCCAATGATCATAACTTTCAAAAGTACCACAGAAGATCAGGACTCACAAGTCCTTCAACAAATGTACGTGTATGTACTTGTGTGTGGTGCACCACCATCACAAAGATCATAACACAAGGACTGGATGAGAACACAATGCAAAACAACACTCAACCAAAAACAACTCAGAAGGATGGATTCTACACAAATCCCAAGAACTAATAAAACCATACATCATGGAATCACTCAACCAGCCTTAATCTGAGAGTATGGACTCTACATGAATCCCAATAATGCAACAAGACCAAACATCATGATTTCACTCAACCAGCCTCAATCCAGGAGTATAGATTCTACATGAATCCTAGTGTCCACGAAACAACAACAAAGGTCTAAAAGAAATAATAAAACCAGTTGTAAAATCACTCAACTGAACACAACGTCAAGAGTACGGATGAGACATACATCCCAATGCAAACATAAAAGTGCAACAAAGGTCTGACCGATATCCAAATAGATAATCCAAGTCCATGACCCAACTCATGCCAAGAAAACTTGAGAAAATCAAGCGGCATGCAAAACGAGGTAAAAACCCTAAAAATTTGGAAAACTTTGAAATTAAAACCAATTTGGCCTTTGGGTACAAAAATCCCAAAAATCCAAAAATAAACAAGTTTAGACACTATATGCAAAAACGGACAGCATAACAGCGCAAAACCCCAAACCCTCATCTTGAAAATTAGGGAAATGTTTGTACCTATCCAACTAGCTAGAACTAGCATACAGAAATGGCAAGGAACACTAGTTCTCATCCTCCAAACAAATGGCTACCAAAAATAGAAGCTTTTAAAATAGAGCAGAAACAATAAGATGGGAAAGCCCTATCTTATAGCTGAAATGGCAAAATGAGAATCTAAACCATAAAATAAATAGCTTACAGAAGTAGTTGAAAATCATGGCAATCCAAGGTTTCCCCAAGCTGGATCCAACGAGCTCACCCTTGCGACGATCCCACACCCATAGCTCCCAGAATGAACAAAACAATATTTCCTCACGAAGAGAATTTTTTTGATTTTACTCTCCAACTTTCTAATTCAAAAGTGAGAAGTGAGGAATTAAATTCCTTTTTGGACATATATTCACTTTTCAAGTGAATAATTGATTAGGATAAATAACTAGCCAACCTAGTCAAATCCTGAATCGACCCAAAAAAAAATAGGCTATTCCTAGAAATAGGAATTCATCTATGAAAAATTTGCCAGAAATTAAAATAAATCAATTAAAAAGCTCGAAAACCCAAAAACACATAAATTTTCTTAACAACTTTCGCGACAATGTGAACCTCTAAATGCATAGACACACTCACTAGTCTAATCACATAATACAAATGAGTTCAGATTTAATAATCACCAAAAGGTTTAATTAAACAATTAAAATAAGGATATGTCGACCAAACAGGGACAAAATTGGTAAAATATGAATAGCTAAATCATTAACTCCATGTGCCACTGCCAGGGATATAAATCCTACACACTAAACAACACGATCAAGTGCAATTGCATATAATAACATAGCCAAAGCAATAAATGCATTAAATCACTTAATTTAACCATTTATTTAATTAATTTAACCATTTATTTAATTATATTAAAATAATCTATTTACATCACTCACATTTGCATAAAGCACAACAATGTAGGAATGAAGTAAATAACCATAGTATTAAATCCATCACATAACATAATCAGTGATATGTCCAAATACCAGATAACCATATATCATCATAAAACAGACTATCATCTCAAAATGGCATCATCATGCAAAATGATTAACTAAACAACATAGAAGTCTAACATCTATAATACTAAAATCAAGGTATAACATCCAACCCTCAAGTCCTCTCAAATGTAAAACATAACATAAGTAATAAATATCTCTCAGATCAAAATATAACAAGGTAAATGTCCACAGCACATAAACAATATAATCCAACATGGACAATCCATTTCTAATCATTTAAGCAATTAATAAAGGTTGATTAAAGAAGAAAAAAAAAAGGGCACTTAAAACACATAAGTGAACATAGTCATAAACATGACTAACCACTACTACAGGAACCTAGTCTAGTGTAGCATGGTAAAAATTAAGCAATACAATCTCTACACACATCTCAGGGTGATCATGGAACAACCTCATGATACCACATCGATCCTGGTAACCACTAGCACAAACTTCAGTGAACCATAAATCACATCATAATCTCATAACTCAACCATAAGCATAATCAAAGAAACTAATAAAGAAGCATACATTAAATCACCTCAATGGTGTAGACCACTCATGGTCACACTCATGATCCATCACAAAAAAAGATCAACAAGGTTGCATCCATCAAGATGACTTACAAAAGTCAAATGGGAAAGGCACTACAACATCAAGATTAAAATCATAAATGTGATACTGACAGTTACAATTATTACATTCCATTTATAGCCACCTTGGCAAGCACTCTGAGTGTCCAACATTAATGCAAGTACATTTGGCACACTTACAAATTAATAGGAATACGAAAAAAGAAATGAAAAATCGTGAATGCCGAACAATTTAATGAAACTTCCATTAAATAGCCTCTTCAATTCCCCTTTCATTATCATTTCTCAAATTCTCAAATCTCAATTCAATTTGTAGAGATTCTTGAAATCTTAGGGACCAAGGTTGTAATTGTCATGGATACACCAATTCACTTGAAATGCACCACAATGGGTTTGTAAAAGCTCTTTTTGGGCATGATACCTGATGTCCTAGCCATGGTTTGCAAAGAACATGCCCAAGGTCCTTTTATCTATCATGCTTTGTTCATGATCCTTGGCCATGAATTCTTAAGAAATGAGAAGAGGTACCAAGTGTCCATATATATTACCTCTCACTTCCTCACATGTCTTCTCAACCTTGGAGGCAATCAAGCAGACATTTTGATGCTTCTACATAACATTTGTAAGGAAACATTTTAGAAGAAGATGTCAAAATTCTTGTATTGGTCGAGTAGATATCAGGGTTAGGCATTGGCATCCCTTTTAAAGATGTAGTAGACAAGTTTTGGGAGCAAGGCATAGGGAGCATTGTACAAAAGCATCCCTTCTTGCTCAGTATGAATGAATGTAAATTGACTCACCATAAGAGGTGGGTGAGGCTCGGGAGAAATTTTCTATGCAAGTGGTTGTTGTTGGACAATGTCAGTGAGACTGACTTCAAATGGATACACAAGTTTAGCAACATTATCATCTCCAAGAGATTCCTTGCAGAGGGGCTTAAAGATCTTTCTGATTAAAGGCTTCAATCCCTCAGCCCCTCAAACTACTGATGCTCCCTGTTCCCTAGTTCCCTATTCCTTGTTCCCTATTTCCTGAATCCCTTGCCCTTTGGGCAAAAGAATATTTTTAAGATATATTTTTTCTTCGAATTGGGCCTTACCTTTTAATGTAAATTATGAAATAGTAAAATCAAGCTGATTTAATCAACTATTTTGAATATCTATGCTATGAACTAGTAGTATGTACATTGTACACTCTCAGATATTATCAATGAAAACAATATTTTTTGGCTTCTCAAATTGTTGTTCATGTTAGTCTATGACTTTGTTTTTGGCTTCTCAATGCATTGTTCAAATGTTAGACTGTGACTCTATTATAAAAAATTAATTGTTAATAGTTATAAAGTTAGAAACAAAAAAGGGTTTCAACAATCCCTTTATGGTTTCATATTTGATTAATGATTTATAGTAAAAAATTATTCAATTGAAAATTATCCAATGAAAATTTGTAATATGAAAATGTATGTCCTTTAAATTTAAAAACCTATAAAATTTGATAATATATGAATGCAAGGGCTAGGGCCATGCAAGTTAATAGTTATTATTTATAATGGTTTCAACTATTCTTAATTTATTTTAAAATATTGTAAGAATTTTCATTAAGACAAAATCACCCAAGATCAAGGAACTCAAGTACTAGCATAGAATAGACCAATAGAGTATGATTAGAATAACAATATGAAATTCAATTGATGTACAAGTACACTAGAAGTGCCTGAATATAAAGGCCTCTACAATGCTTCTAGAATGTCTAGGAGTTAGCAATATGATAAGCCTCACAACTAAGCACATGTCCACCAAGAGTGGATTATCCTTCATTAAGCATTGGAGTTAGTATGATGATAAGAGAATAAGCCTAAAAAGGTGTGTCACGTAAAATTATGTTTTAGACACTATGTGATTAATCAAGAGTGTGAACAACTCTGTTGTCTACATGACAACTCAGTTAATTATGCAAACTCCAATGTTGTAGACACCATGTGCTAAAATAGAGTTGCTAACTCTTGTGTTGTCAACATGACAACTCATATGAGTACGCATACTCCTAAGTGTCTAACCTAATAAATAATAAAATAATGCATTTATCCTAAGTAAACTTAAGTAGAGTGTAATAATAATTAATTATTTACACTAGCATCCCCCCTTAAGTGCAACTTAGGGGAATGCACTTAAGCTCACAAAAGCTATGATGAAATGCATAATGGGTCTTGATTTCTAGGGCATTTTAGGTACCCATGTACAAAAGTAATTCTCTACATACAAAGATGCAATGCAATCTCTCATAAAGTGGAGAAAGAGGGAAAACCTCATGGGAAAAACCCTCCCCCAAAAAGAGAGATAAGTACAATAATGAAGATGAGAGAGAAGAAGACCTCAGATGAGGAAAAGATCCCTCCCAGAAGAAAGAAGAGAGAAGTCAAGGGACTCCTCTTTCTGAAACATTTTGCACCCCAAGAGATCTCACAAATGGATATACTTAACCTCAATGAAGGGTTTGGTGAAGATATATGTGACCTACTCTACTATAGGACAATATTGTAATGCAATGATCTACTCATGTATTAGCTCTCTAATGTAGTGCATATGAATCTCAACATGTTTGGTCCGTTGATGTTGAACTGGATGTTTTGAGATCTCAATAGCACTCTGATTATCACTATGTATGACTGTGGGTTTAGGTATGTGAAATCCAAACTCCTCCAGGATATGATATAACCAAATATCTTTTGTCACTACAGTAATAGCTCCTCAATACTTAGCCTCAATTGAAGAAAGCTCAATAGTATTTTGCTTCTTACTCTACCAACAAATGGGGTTAGAACCAAGGTGAAACATTTAACCTGAAGTAGACTTGTGAGAATCAAGATCCCCTACATAGTCTAAGTCTATATATCTAACTAACTAAAGTCATGTACCTGTTGCATAGTGTATTCCATGTGTATGTGTACCCTATATATAGTGCAAGATGCATTTGGCAGCCTTCTAATGAAGCTCATGTGGCTCTTGCATGAAGCAAGGAACCATGCCAATTGCAAAAGCTATGTTAGGGCATGTATATGTCAAGTAGCATAATTATGTGGAGTTAACCTTAAAAAAGAACCCATAATGCAAAAGAAAGAACACAATATCAAGTAGACACAAGAACACAATACACCCCCCACCCTCATTCACTCAATCAAAGAACCCTCCCAAATGAATTCTTTTGGCAATTTATATGTAGTGCATTTACAATAGACCACATTTGAAAATAGACAAAGTGGGCTTCTAATTTTGTTGTTTACAACCTCCTATTGGAGTTCAAATTTGAAACTTTACAATGTAGCTCAGAAATACAACAATTTTGAAGCAATATAATGCAAGTAAGGACCTATTTTTGAAAGTGGTATTTTTGTCCACATAAGCCTATAATCTAATTGCAAATCTAGAAAGTAGACAAATAATTAAGCACTTTCAAAAAAAATGGAACTTGATTTAGAGTCTAGATGAGCTCGTACAAAGCATTTGAAGTTGCAAAATGTAGGATTGGATAGGTACATGCAGTAACTAAAAATTGCAATTTCTAACAAATCCATGCACCAAAACCAGAAAATAACAACACCATAGAAAATTTTAGGAAATTCTACCCAAAATCAAAAAAAATGCACTGATTTAGAGTCTAGATGGCTAAGATATGGCTTCCCAAAGTTGAACTATCAAATCAAAACTAAATATGAAGAGGGGTTTGAGTAGCAAACTACGAGGTTAAATTTGATGTCCAAATGGTTGTCATGATAGTACAATTTGGTCTATCGATGACAGTCAAATGGCCATCAATTTCAACATAGTGACTACTAATGTCGGCAAAAAATGGGTCCCCTAGTGATGTAGCAGTGATGTCACTGTACAAACTAGGTGTACAAAATTGTTGCATGGCATACGGATCCAAAGTGGCAAGGTGTACATGGTAGACACCTGTCTGCACTAACTATATGCTAGCACTGACATGTCAGAGGGTTTGCAAATGGTTGTTGATGTGGCAAGTCATTGACTACTGAGTCAAATCTATGTGATTGGACGTGTGGCACCTCGTGGAGGAAAGATTTTACTACCATGTGATGGCTTGGCCTATGTGGCTTTATTGTCTGCATGGAGGGGACTGTGATAGATGGTACGTGTTGGCACCAAGTGGCGAGGGGTGGTCAGTGAAGAAGAGTGGATCAGACACTAGAAGTGCAGAAAGTAGTCAGTGATTGGTGACAGGTATTAAACAGTCGACGAAAAAATTTGGAAGCTACAAGGATCGGTATTTTAGAGGGTGGCTAGAGTTTCAAAGCCGTCAGGTGTGGGATTAATCCCACATCTGCTGTGCTATTATGCAGTGGATATTGTAAAAGAAAATGGCCACTGGATTAAAAGAAAATAAGGCCTTCGGTGTGATATGTAAAGTCCACTGAGTTTGTTGAGATATGTCACCATGGTTTGTAGGGTTTTCGCTTGTAAATGTGTAGATATAATGGAATATTATGTCGAATATCCTATGAGGGCTAAGATTTCACCACCCGATTCCTGCAAAAAAAAATTCTCTGCAGGCTGATAGGCCCAAAAAAATTGAAAATACAAATCTAAAATTTGTAAATAGATCTGAGAAATAAATTATACATAACTAAAAATGATTATACTGAATACACAAATCAGGCTTTTGAGTGCCAGTTTGCAAAAAAAATTGCCTCAATTTTGACTATTGCCCAACATAGGAAAATGTATAGTCAAAATTCATCGAATCAACACTCTGGATGCAATGGTGAGGTTTGCTTTGGCTCTAGATGCTCCCAATGACTGTGATACTTTGGATCTAATTTGAGGTCCTCAGAGAGGTGAAGTAAGAAAATGGTCTCCAATGGCTATGTGAAGAGAAATTCCCTCAGCTCTAATACCATGTAAGAATTTTCCTTAGGAAAAAATACCCAAGATCGAGGAACTCAAGCACTAGTACAAAATGGACCAATAGAGTATGATCAAAATAACAATATGAAATTTAATTGATGTACAAGTACACTAGAAGTGCCTAAATATAAAGGCCTCTAGAATGCTTCTAGAATGTCTAGGAGTTAGCAATATGATAAGCCTCACAACTAAGCACATGTCCACCAAGAGTGGATTATCCTCCATTAAGCACAAGAGTTAGTGCAATGGTGAGAGGATAAGCCTACAAAGGTGTGTCACATAAAATTATGTTGTAGACACCATGTGCTTAATTAAGAGTGTGAACAACTATGTTGTCTTCATGATAATTCAGTTAATTATGCAAACTCCAGTGTTGTAGACACCATGTGCTAAAATAGAGTTGCTAACTCTTGTGTTGTCAACATAACAACTCATATAAGTACGCATACTCCTAAGTGTCTAACCTAATAAATAATAAAATAATGCATTTATCCTAAGTAAACTTAAGTAAAGCGTAATAATAATTAATTATTTACACTAAAAAATATTAAATAAATAAAGAAATAGTTTGCTAAAGTTAAACTTATGATACATGTAACATCATGATTCATAAATCATGAATCATGAATCCCGATAAATAATCATGCAACTTAAATTGTATAGATAATATTCAAATTTGATTTGAAAATAAAAAGTTCAAATTATAACTTATATATAATTGTTCATATAAAATATTGAATATTTATTTATTTATTCATTACTTCCTATTTTGAAATGTAAATTTATTTAAATATCATGATCATCATAATATTTTTAAGTTTTTATCATATTTTGAATTCAATGAAAAATGCCATGGTTATTTAAATTAAGTTATCACTTATCATTATCAAGCTGAAGCAATTTAGCAAATATTGATTATAATCTAAATTAATTTTAATAAAGTAAAAATGTTACGATTATTAAATCAAGTTATCATTATCAAGTAATTAATGATTGATGGATGATAATTGATTAAAATTTATAAATTATAATTTTATATTTTCAAAAATTCAATGTTTCATTAGTTTTACATGTTTAATTTTATTCATCCAAATCATGGATTTTGGAAATTGTCAAGAACTTCAAATAATTTATATGTTTGCAACTGGTTACTACACTTTGTGATTTAAGTTTTAATTTTCATTGTGCAACAATAAGATAAATTATAATTTAAATAATTAATATTTGTTATGCGAAAGGTTTAACGATTCACAATTTGATTTGAACCATTCAATGAACAATAGATCAACAACTATGGCTCTATTTCAGACCAAATTTTAAAAGATTTAAGTTAAATTCTATTTCTACCTAAAATCAAGACATGTGTAGTTGAAGATTGTTTCTTATAAGTTATAGTTATGTTTAAGTCTTGATTGTTGATTAAAAGAAAGATCAATGGTCCGAGATGAATTTTGAGTAAATTTTGGGAATGTTATTGTTGTTGTCGAGAAACATCCAAAATTGTGGCATGTGTCTATGAGAACATTCCACTACCTGAAATTAGGACACGTGTAGTCCAACATACTCTCTTATAGTTATAACTTATGTCTGAGTCCCAATCATTGATTAAAAGAAAGATCGACGGCCCAAGATGAATTTTGAACTGATTTGGGAAATGTTTTTTCATGTGCCTACATTCATTCATAATCATGACACATGTTCGGTCATTGCAAAGCTCGATTAAGTGTCAAGACTCGGTGAATAATAATCATGTTTAGTCTTTTAAAAATTATTAGTTAATCCCCACTGTTAAGTAAAAGACATATCAACAGCCTGATATGAATTTCAGGTAAATTTTGGAAATGCTATCACTGTTTTCAAGAAACATCTGGAATTGTGACACTGTCCTTGACAAGTGTCACTATTTTGGATGACTCTTGACAACAACAATAACATTCCACAAATTGACCCGAAAATCATATCGATTATTAAGTTTGATTTTTATTATTTAATTTATTTAAAATGAATAAATTTTAGAATTCAAATGTATATTAATGTAATTAATTTTTACTTTTTATTATTATAATTACATACATTATTGAGTCTTGATGTCATTTACATGTACATTGTACATAGTATTAGTAAAGTACTTAAAACCATTAATTACTTAATACTTACGTTTTAACTTTTAATTATTAACCTTTTATGTTTTTTGAGTATGAAGTTCAGAGTTCTTGAGAGTCTGATACTATAGGGTTTTCAAGTTTCAACTTTTCAAAGACTAACTAAATTCTATTTTTTGTTTTGAAGACTGCAAGTTTAAAACTTGAGTATTATAGGACAACACCAATTATCTGAGTATCTGCTAGCACTAGTATAATTGAATCTCGATTCTCGATTCTGGGTATTGAAATTTTTTTAATTTTTTTTGTAGTGCAATTTGTAGCAATAGAAATCTTGATTCTTACTATCTTTGGTTTACACTTTACAATTTTTTTAATAGGGTTTGAAGAAGAATTATGTGTAATAACTAGTAGCAGGCTTAGGAAAAATAAAGTCAAAAACCTCCAGTATGAGTGCAAGCATAAAGGAAAAGAAAGACATTATAGAACTCAGGCAAGTGCTACAAACCTTAGGTTTCACCGATGAATGTCATGATATCTTTTATCTTGTTATCCATGGAGATTTGAGAATCATGCGAATTATAAATTCATTGTTTAATAAGTGGAAAGATCCACAAAAGGGGAGAAATTATTACAAATATAACAAAAGTATTCATTCGCATACAAATAAACTAGTGTTGGCAATATGGTCGATTAGTCAAATAAGATGAGATATGTGGTTGTCATTTATGGCAACATATGTTTTACAATATAGCTTTGATTGCTTGTGATGGAAAATTGTCTAAGTATTGGACAATGTTACAGCAGCATGATGAGATTTACTAATAATGTAATATTCTCTTGCATAGTTAACTACAAATGCATGACATCATCCTAATGATGTAGACAAGTGTGCATGTCCATATAGTCTACTGAGTTCAAGTTATGGAGGAAATATTGGTGCAAATACTTCACTATGCAGAATAAAGCATGTCAATAAATTGAGTTGTACGACTTACGAAATTATTTTGATTGCTAAATCTTGATGACCCAACTCTAAGGATAGTATGGGAGCCAACTACGGAAGGATTTATTAATATGATTCATATAAGTAAAGAACATCATTAGCGAGGTTAGATGAGAGGAATATATGTATGTGAATATAAATGTGAGAGATATGATGCAAATTGATATATGCACAGTAACTCCTTACTTATGACATTGAGTAAATAGGAAGGAAGATTGTCTATAGTCTACCAAAGGCTTGTATGAAGAACTGACAATTAGAAGAATTGTGAAGTACAGCAAGTGATCCAATTTTGTGTGTATATCTATTCCCTTGAAGAACTCAATTGTATAGCTACATGTTAGGGCAGTGGGCTCTTCTTGCACACATTTGTAAATGATCCACCAACTCCTAATAGGGTTGAAGAAACTCCTAATAGGGTTGAGGCTTCTAACAATGCCTAGTCTCCTTATAGGGATTTGAGAAATTATACATTCTTCATAGACTCCTAACAGGGTCAATATCCTTAACTAGATTCTTTATATAGTGAATCATTTTGTGGGTTTCATCGCCACCGAGGTTTTCCCTTGGCCAGGGTTTCCCTAGTTGACAAAATATGGTGTTATGAGCTCTCTTTATATATGGTTGTTTATACTATTCAGCATTATTAGTTTACTTTATTATGCATGTATCAAAGTAATTAATATCTAGTTGTGGGCAAAAAGGTTGAAAATATTGATTCAACACCCCCACCCCCTCCCCTCCCCCCTCTTAGTATTATCTATTTCTAACAATTGGTATCAAAGCTTAGTTATTCAAAAGAGTCTTAACAACTTATATAAGATCCCTATGGATATGGAACAATTGAAGAAGAATCTTGAAGAAGCTCTTGAACAAATTGATCTCCTTATTGATGAAAGAGATGGCCTAAAAGATAGATATAAAGATGCAAAAGCTTATATTGGTGAACTAAAGGACAAGATAGATAACCTAAAGCAAAAAGGACCTAGTGAGTGAACTAGCGATGATGATATTGAAGATCTGAAGAAAGAAAATGAGATCTTAAAACATGAGTTTAAAATAGTTGAACTCAACCTAAGTCTTAAGAAAAATGGAGGAAAGAATGACTCTAAAACAAAAGCTGAAAATGCAGATCTAAGATTCCAAATAAGAAAAGTAACATCTGAATTAGAATCTATCAAGTTGGAACATGTAGAATTAGAGATATACAATACTATTGTGAAAGGTGAATTGGCGTAAACCAAACAGCAACTTGAGAAATTGTATACCAGCAGTGAAAAGATTGAAGAAAAAATATTTCTACAAAGACCTAGTTATGATAAGATTGGACTTGGATTCTTCCTTGGAAAATTTGTTAAGAAATCTATTGAGAGAAAAGACCCTGATACTCTTGAAGTCAAAAAGGATTCAAACATGAGCAAATCATATGATACATCTAAAGGCAAAGAGAATGTTACTCACTCTGAGAAATCTAAAGAATCTGATCAAGATGAGGATAATAGAAGAAAGGAATCTCATGCCAAGTGTAATGAACCTAAACATACTGGAGAAAATTGCAAAGGTACTTCTTTTAAACATATTTCACATTTTAATTGTCATAATTGTCATGGGTATGGACATTATGCAGTAGATTGTAAGAAACCTAAATTTGATAATGATAATGCAAATAGTAGAATGTTTAGGAACACTAACAGTGTAGGCAATAGAAGAAGATCTCATAGCAATGAAAGTGGAGAAAGAAGACAAATTGTTTGTTACAGATGCAACAATCTTGGACATGTCGCAAGGAATTGCAGAGCACCTGACAACCAAAATAATAATCAAAGAAGGAATGCACCTGTATGTCAGTTATGTAATAAATTTGGACACACAGCAAAGTTCTACAGAATGGATAGAAAAAACCTTAATAGGAATTAGAACTATAGAAAGAATAAGAGAAGAAATGATGATAGTCTAAAGGAAGAAATGAAGGATTTGACTAAAGAATTTAAAGAAACATTTGTAAAGGCGAAAGAAACTGGAGGTTCTCATACAATTCTAGAAGAAGCACATTCTAATGTACTAATAAGACAGTAAAGTCACTTATTGTCTGTGACCCATCCTACCTACATTAAGAATCCTTAATAAAATAATGTGTTAGTTAATAAAAACTGATGTTAGAGATAATACCACAAGTTGCACAATTAGCAGTATACACTAGACACTTAGAAGAGTCTACAGTGAAGTGCACATTTCTTGATATGATCATTATGAGGATATACAAAAAAAAGATCTCTCTATTACATAGAGACAATATTTTAATATGTGGTAGATATGCATTTAATGCAAAGTATAGATTGTAAAAGATTTAAAGGACTCAAATTGATTTACAAACATCATTTTCTTGTGTCAAATCTTAGGTGCAAAATTGAAGAGAGATTTGAAGTACTAAAGAAGTTTGTAGATATGCGTGATCACTAAAAACCATAAAATGCAAAATTGAGGTATTTTAAAATTTGTTGAGCATATTTTCAGTAATGCAAACTCAAGGAGTGTTTGATATCAATAACAAACCTAGATATAACTTCAAGAAACATTCATTTATCTCTCTACTTGATGACCCTATTAGAGCATTTTCGCAAGTACTGGAAAATGTTCTTCATCTTGAGGATATGAGAAGTTACATTCACTGTAAGATAGAAAGAATAGGAGATACTAAGATCCATAAAGAATTGGAGAAAATATTCAACAATGATTTATCATTGAAACCAGAACATGCCTACCTAGAATAACTTAACCTAGTTAAGTACATGTTCTATATGGACTTTGATAACCACAAATGGACAAGAATCATTTTGAGCAGAATTCATGATGATGTTCTATGGTTGGGAGATTCAATTATATGCATCGATAATGACCTAATTCACAAGGTCACAGATTTCAGCAATGAAGGATGCAATCTCGTGAACATAAAGAATGTGCAAAGATTAGTTGAAACAAATCTCAACACAAGTTTTGATGGTAGAAACATGAAGATTAACACCATTCAAGATGATGGACTAAGACTCAAAAGAAAAAGTTAGTGTTATAAATTCAACCATGGATCTAGGATAGATTCAATCCTTGCCAAATTTCTTCACGTAGCCTATGTGATGGCAGTAAAGGGTGAAAAAGCTAATCTATGCAATATTATCCAAACTCATTTTTTGGATAACATATCAAAGATCAAGAAGTCTAGGAGCGTAGTCTTTAGGTTTGAATCCCTACTGACTCATATATTCTTCTACATAGCAAAGAAGTTTCCTAGTATTTCAAATTGGGATGGAAGTGAGTGCGCAATGCAAACTATCACTCGAGCTTATAGATCTAAATCAGAAACAATCAAGGATAATGATATTGACACAATGATTAAATCATTCCAAGCTAAAATGAAACAGAGGTATAGGATACCACCTACACTAATAGAAAAATATAAGGATGAATTGTGTTTCATTTTATAAATAGATTTCACATGCATGGAGGTAGTAGTCCCTCAAGTATATTTTATTGAACCTATGGGTTGTGAAATGAGTTCTGAACTAATTGAAGGCTATGCATAGATAATTCTACACTCTTAAGTTCATTCTAGATGCCCTAGATGGGGTACATATGCTAAAAAGATGAAAGAAGTCAAAAAAAAATCTAATTGACATGGATATCAAGAAGAAAGTAGACAAAGTAATTGATTCCATCTTAAAAGAATTAGGGATGTCAAGAAAGGAATTTGAAGAGGTGAAAGGGATAGCCTCAGAAATGAAGGCTAGTGGTCAAATTGAACTATTAATCCCTACACCTATTGCAATGGCCAAACCTACTATAGAGGTCACAGCTGCACAAATAAATACACAAGCATCTGTAGTGCCATATGCAGTAGTTGCATAGCATCAACCCCTAAGGAATCAAAAGAAAATAGAGGAAGCATCAGTGCCAAGAAAATCTACAAGGTTTGAGAAAACAAAGCCCATGCAAATCCCCTCTCCTGAGAAGAGAGTTAAGAAAACAATAAGTGGACCAAGTAAGAGGAGGAAAGCCCTACAAATCAGTTCCTCAAAATTTGAAGAAGAGACTGGTGATAGACTAGTAAAGCCTGCGAATTAGGAAGTAAAGACTTCAACATGAAGAAAAGCATGGAAGCCAAAGGTAGAAAATCTTAATATGAAAATTATTAATGACAATAATTTTGTGCAATTGAATAAGTTATGACTTGTATAATAATATGGATAGGAGATAGCTAGAGAATTTTGTAGTTAGAAACATGATTTTGAAAGATAAAATATTCGACAGCATAAAAGGTCAAATCCCTAAATATTTGTATAATAGATTGAGAAACAAAAAGAGTAGAGTAATTGAGGAAGATAAGAAAATAAGGATAAATATGGTGAAAAAGCTATGTATAGTAAATAATGAGGAAGAGTTAAAAGAAATTATGAAAGGAATAGCACCCTTGCTAAGGAATGAGAAGAGATCTATTCTTCTTATGGGAGGAAATTATGAAGAGTTGAATATGGAAACTTAAAAGGAAATAGTCACATACATGTCTACTATGCCTAAGGAGACTAAGAAGAGTGTGCAAGCAGAGAAGACAAGCCCTACTATGGCAGCAGTCAAGCCACCTCATAGTTCTGAGCAACTAGCTAAAACTTTAATTCCAAGTGATTCACCACACATTACCATTGATAGTGAATCCATGCAAGTAGATAACACAAATTTAACAGTGGATAGAACTGAAGATCCATTCAAAGATTTTGCCTCTATCATTTTTGGCAATATTGTTGAATACAGTAGTTCTTTTAATGAAGAAGAAGAGCAGGAGCAAAAGAGAGAAGATGTATCTTCTAAAGACAAATTTGAAACTATGTCAACTAGCACTAAGGTAGCTACTACAAGTTTTCCCTTAGCAACAGTAACAATGAAACCCTCTACACCACCTACACAAGTGGCAGTGGTCACCTTAGTAGTACAGTTAGATGATGAAGATGAAGCACAAAATCATATATCTTCTTTAAGTAAATTCCTTGAAAAGAAGAAATCAATTAAGTCAATTGAGAAGACTTTAACTTCAGTTTTGGATAGATTGGAGAAGATAGTAAGTTCTATTGATACATCTATAGACATTCAATAGAGAGAAACAATTGTGTGCAAAACTTTTGATAATGAGTTTACAACACTCACCAATGTTGCTACAATTCAAGCATAGATTGAGCATGATGGTAAACTTCTTAATACTATGTGTACAAATATAAGAAATGATATAGAAACATTAAATATATGCATTAAGGTATTAAGGTAGAGTATGGAGGAAGGGAAGTAAATATATGCTAAGTGCAACATGGCATACCTTCACCTTCATAGTTTTGATGAACAAATCAAAGAAAAGGTAACTGAGCTATAGATGCTTCTTGATAACTTTTTGAAATAAGATCAGAAGTTAGAAAACTTTAAGCATTCAATAGAAGCAATCCATGATAGCATCCGGGATATTCAAGCAAAAAAAGAGAAAGCCCTAAAAAGATTTACTCTTTTAAAAGATAACTTATCCCCACAGATTACATTGTTACAAAATTAGTCAAAGGAATGCTTGGCAGCTAAAAATTCATATGAAAAGTTTGTGGCTACGGACTTGAATGTAGTAGAGTTAGCCACATATGCCCTATGTGTGCTAATAAGTGTGTCAAATGCACTGAAAGAAAGTTGGAAGAAACATCTTGCATAATTGAAGATTGACTTCAGTGATTTTTTCTCTAGATTTTGATACAAATTTTGGATTTTGATAGGATTTTTTGATTGTTGACACCTTTGTCATTGATGTCAAAGGGGGAGAAATAAGTTCTATAGTTGTACTTTGATGTATAGTAGTAAGCTTTTCTTTAAGCAAGCTTTGTAATCAGAGTTATAGGGGATGTAATCTCTTTTTCAAAAAATGAATATAATGTTTTTATTGTGTTATGTATGGTTATTTATTTAGTTGGTATGATAGCATTTTTGGGACTTAGCCAATTTTCCAAAAATGATGCCATCAATGCCAAAGAGGGAGATTGTTGGCAATATGGTCTATCAGTCAAATAAGATGAGATATGTGGTTGTCATTTATGGAAACATATGTTTTACAATATAGCTATGATTGTTTGTGATGGAAAATTGTCTAAGTATTGGACAATGTTATAGCAACATGATGAGATTTATTGATAATGGAATATTCTCTTATGTAGTTAACTATAGATGCATGACATCATCCTGATGATGTAGACAAGTGCATATGTCTATACAGTCAACCAAGTTCAAGTTATGGAGAAAATATTGATACAGATACTTCACTATGCAGAATAGAGCATGCTAGTAAATTGAGTTGTACAACTTACAGAATTATTTTGATTGCTAAATCTTGATGACCCAACTCTAAGAATAATATGGGAGCTGACTAAGGAAGGATTTATTAATATAATTGATATAATTAAATGACATCATTAGCGAGGTTAGGTGAGAGGAATATATGTATGCAAATATAAATGTGAGAGATATGATGTGAATTGATATATGCGTAGTAACTCCTTCCTTGTGACATTGTGTAAATAGGAAGGAAGATTTTCTACAATGTACCAAAGGCTTGTATGAAGAACTGACAATCAAAAGACTTGTGAAGTACATCAAGTGATCCAATTTTGTGTGTATATCTATTCCCTTGAGGAATTCAATTGTATAGCTACATGTTAGGGTAGTGGGATCTTCTTGCACACTTTTGCATAGGGTTGAAGCAACTCCTAATAGGGTTGAGGCTTCTAACAAGGCCTAGTCTCCTAACAGGGACTCGAGACACTATACATTCTTCATAGACTCCTAACAGGGTCAATATCCTTAACCATATTCTTTATATAGTGAATCATTTTGTGGGTTTCATCCCCTTCGGGATTTTCCCTTGGCCAAGGTTTCCCTAGTTAACAAAATATGGTGTTATGAGCTCTCTTTATGTATGGTTTTTTATATTATTCAGCATTATTGGTTTACTTTCTTATACATGTATCAAAGTAATTAATATCTAGTTGTGGGCAAAAAGATTGAAAATATTGATTCACACACCGCCCCCCCCTCAATATTATCTATTTCTAACAACTAGTTGCTTTGGTTATAGGATTAGCAAACCTTGTTTTATCTGAAGTATTCCCTTGCCCTAAAATTGTAATGCTATGCACTCAGAATTATGATGAAAGTAGAAAGGCAATTGTAAACCAAAACACTTACGAGGAAATTTTGTCCATAACTAAGAGTAAATGTTTTACTCTATTAGACATAGGGCTAGGGTTTAAAGCAAAAAGCTTTAACAAGCACATTGACTTGGACAAACTAGCAGAAGAATATGAAAAACTAGATAGAGTTTTTTAAGATTCATTTATTAAGGGTTTAATAAACTCAGAGTCATCTATTGATCATACTAGTGTTACTGTTACACTAGACATAGACCATAAGCCTTCTTATCAATATGATATTTTTGTGCCATGGTTTTAGAATACTATTTCTTTGTTATCATTTTATTTGGGATTGGACGGTAACAAGGAACTAGGGGCTAGTGTTCTTAAAATGATTTATAATATCCATTGTTGAGGTCAATCAATTGAGAAGGTAGAAGTAAGATATAATTTTGTTCAATACATTGTTGAATCTATGCAAGAACAATTACTAATGATTAAAAAAAGTACGACTACAAGAAAGATGAAGACATTTGGGTTCACAAGTTACTTGTGCTACCTTCTTTTAGCAAAGTATCACCCAATATTTAAGACAGAGAATAACAATCTTGATATTGAGGTCTATAAGTTTGATGAGAAAACTTGAAAGAAATCAAAGACTCCAAGTCCAGTATATGAGTGGACCCGTAAGATGAGGATGACTAATAACAATAATAACTAAAAACATTTTGTAGACTTCTTTTTGACACCTATTTACCAAAAAATTACAAGTACTTCAGTGCCTAAATTGCCTGTGTCTTGTAAAAATTGCATTCAACTAGGAAGTCAAATTCAATTGGTTGACTAGTTCTTCATGGAAGACTGCACTATGTTAAGGTTTTATGGTTTAGCGGTTGAACCATGCAAACTTCCAATGCATGTTATAGAAAGGGTTTTTGTACTAGAATATGTATGGCAGATGAAGAGTGCAAATGAATTTTTCATCGGACAACAAAAGAAAATGGTATTTCCTTCCTTGCCTTTCGCAATTGGAGGTCTCACATTTGATAGTAAGGCTTTCAAAGTGGCAAATGAATTGGTAAATTTTTTTCGCTTTGATTTTGTCAGTCACTAGAATTATGGTCCACTAAACATAATAAAAATAAGACTTTTTTTCAATGATAACTCTCCAAGAAAATATCAACATCAAGAGATGCTATTGATAGAAAAAATTAAAAAACATAGATTCGTGGGATGAGGTTACGAAAGAGATGGAGAAATATGCAACAGAGAATAATATTTCAATGCAAGAATTGCCATCCCAAATTATGACATTGCACATATCAGAGTCACACAAATCAAAGCCTCTGACATACTTAAAGTTCTTTAAGAAAGCATCTCAACTTTCTAAGAGTTTTATGCTAAAAGCAATTGAAGAGCATGCAAGTCTAAATTATGGCATCAAACCAAGATGGCTGATTTTTGGAAAATGAAGTAAAATTTGGGTGAACCATTTAGAGCTTAGCAGGTTTTGAGGAAATTGAGGAGGATGAACATGTTAGCAATTATTGGAATAAAGAGCATCCAATTGTACTATATGAATTTGGCACTTGCAATGACAATGATAATCAAAGACAGAAGGACCTTGAGTCTAATGGAGACATTCAAGGAACTCAAGATTCTAGATCAACTAGGGCCAGGCATATTGTTAATCTTCAAATGAGTGATTCTATTAAACAAATGTATAATAAAGGGGCAACTATGATACAAAAAATGGGTTATGCAAGTATAAGGCCCATTGGTGCAAGTGGTGAAGGGATTTGGAATCTAGTTGTAGTACCAGACCCACCCAAAAGTTGAAGTAAACCAATCATTGGACTCTCTGATGAGATTGAAGATGATTCATCTAGAAAGGGAAAAAAAAAAATTATACTTCTGTTTCTAAAGGTCATCCTAACACTATTTGTTAAATCTTCAAATCCAATTGTAGTTGATCCCACTGGCACTAGCACTAGCACTAGCATGGATGAACCTTGTGCAAAAAAGAAAAAAGTTATGACAATTACAATGCAAGAAATGTCAGCAGTTCTTCACCAATGTATGCACCAGTACCTTCTATACAAAACCCTAAAATAGTCCTAAAATGCTAGGATATGGAATAGACCATCTTTAGTATGTTGGCAATCCTCAAAACACATTTTAGGTGGAGTAAGTGTAACTGAAGTTGGAGGAGCATACAATAATACAACTAATAATTCACCTTTTGAACACTCAATTGTGTTAGAAAACCCAAATTTTAGTTTAAAGGAGTTTGCATCAAAGTTTGATCAGACAAACAAAAGAAATAGGCAAATTATGAAGATTTTAAAAAGTGATGTAGTTGATGAATGTCAGGTATCTACTAATAATTTATTTCCAACATATGATCCAAACACTGAAATGATGAACTTCTTGGCTTTTATGCCTCTGGCTAGAGATAATAATCCACTAGAAAATGTAATAATCGTAACAATGTACAAGTTACCAGTCTTCAAATGGATTTCTCAAAAGTGAAAAATATTGACAAAATCAATATATCAAAAGACATCAACAAAATGGTCTACTCTACACTTCTAAAACTGGAGAGGGAAAACAAAAGGCTTACAAAGAAAATAGAAAAGTTATAGGTAGACCTTGATAATGTGAAGGCCAAGGAGAAAGCAATACACAATAGGTTAAAAGAATTGCAGAACAAGATAAAGAATTCTTCTTCTACAGAGGCAATTGTCCAGCAAGAAAAGATGAATGAGCAACTAAAAAATCTGACTAAAGAAATGGATGAGTGCAAAAAAGGAATTCAGCATGAAAAATCCTCTACTACAAAGTTGTTCAAGTTTGCAGAGAGTAGTGCACAATTGAACAATAAATTGAAAATTGACCTAGACTTTGTTGTCAAGTAAAATAATAATTTGAAGATTGAATTGGAGAATGAAAGGAAAAAATCACTCCTATACTAAAAATACAATCCATAATTTGAAGATGGCATCGGAGAATGAAAAGAAAAAAGAGGAGTCTAAAGCAAGGATAATTGATAATTTGCAAAAGGAAATGGGGAAT
Organism: Cupressus sempervirens; assembly: GCA_028749045.1. Taxonomy (NCBI): domain Eukaryota; kingdom Viridiplantae; phylum Streptophyta; class Pinopsida; order Cupressales; family Cupressaceae; genus Cupressus; species Cupressus sempervirens. The sequence continues at coordinate 639,731,144 of CM053793.1, forward strand.
GAGAAGAAAAAAGAGGAGTCTAGTGCAAACACAATCCATAGTTTGAAGAAGCAATAAGAGAATATGAAGAAAAAAGAGGAGTCAAATGCAAAGATAAACCTTGATTTGAAGAAGTAATTAGAATATGCAAAGAAAACGGAGTCTAGTGCAACTAAAAAAAGTAACACAATCCACCATATGAAGAAGGAATTAGAGAATGTGAAGAAAAAAGAGGAGTCAACTACAAAGGAAATATTTGATTTGAAGAAGGAATTGGAGAATGTGGAGAAAGAGGAGTCTAATCAAACACTCCATGATTTGAAGAAGCAATTGGACAATGCAAAGAAAAAGGAGGAGTCCAATGTGAAGACAACCCTATTACAAGCTAGGATTGTCGTTGCACCAAAAGATCAACCTGTTAATGTCAGATACAACCACTAGACTTATAGAACACACAGGAGGTGGTTAAGCCATGTCACAAATCTTGAAGGGGAAGGCTAGTGGTTAGTCCAACAATCCCCCCCCCCCAAGTGTTACTCGAGGAGATTTGAACCTGTGACCAAGCTTTGATACCACTTGTTATAAGCTAGAGTTGTCGTTGCACCAAAAGATCGATCTGTTAATGCCTGATACAACCACTAGACTTATAGAACACATAGGAGGCAGTTAAGCCATGTCACAAATCCCAAAGGGGAAGGATGGTGGTTAGTTCAACAAATCCATGATTTGAAAAGGGAACTCGAGGATGAGAAGAAAAAAGAGGCAACTACTACAAAGACAATCCAAGATTTGAAGAAGAAATTGGAGGATGTGAGGAAGAGAGTAACTAATTGGCAAGGGCAACTAGAGGAAATATAGAAAAAGAGTGAAATAGAGATGTCTGAAATGAAGAAAAATATGGAGAATGTAATTGCACAAAATATAACAACATCTTCCAAAGATCTTCATGTCAAGGATACTATAATAAGCATGGTTAAGCTTATCAAACAAGAAAATTAGAAGAAACTAATGAAGAACAATGATAGTTTGTTTGAATGGATTGATTTAAATAGCAATCTCAGATTTTTCTTTAAAAATGTAAAAAAAGATGTTGAGGGTAAAAGAAGTATCTTCACCAATTCCTTAAAAAATCTTGCTATACAAATTTTGAATAAAGTACAAAGATCCAGTGACATGGATTTGGCAAACCAAGGAATCCACTTGGATGCCTCTATAATGACCTTTGTTGTCTGTTACAATTATGAACAATTAATGGAAATAGATGAAGCTCTGAAATTTGCTTCTAGAGACTTGATGAAGATGAATCACAGCATACTAAACTTGCTAAATGTTGGATTACCAAATCTAGCTTACTCAAACAGGAAATTCATTGGAAAAGAAGATTGCATTAAAAAGTTCTACAGCACCATGAATTTTGATTTAGGCAACTTGCCTAAGGAAAGCACTCCAGAAAGAATTGCAAGTCGCATCAAACCACTATCAACAATGAATGTAGTTATAGATAAATTTCTCATTTCATATAAAAATATCTCTTCGAAGTATTTATTGTTGACAAGGTTACAACTATTTAGCTGCAACTTCAAAAACTAGAGATTCCAAATGATGCAAAATGGAGTGCCCTAAAGAACATCATTGGAGTTGGGTCATCTTCTCAAATTGTAACTATTAGTGTCAGTGGCAATCATAGCTGGTAGCACTAATAAGTAACAACTTAGTAAGTGATAGTACTATAATTGTTTTGTTACTTTTTGCTCTTTAATTTCAAGTTTTGGATTTGATTTCAACTTTGTTTAATGTTAATTGTTATAGGAATCAAGAGCCTACATACCAAGATAGTTGGATAGCCAAGAACTAGCATACTATTACTACATAGAGCAGACGAAAAAGAATTTCCTACTCCTACTTGAAAAAATTGTACAATTGAAATGTAGCAATGTGATTGTATACACATAATGTAATAATAATCTAATTTTATATATAATTACAAACTGACCTATAGCTATTGTTTCTCCCTTGTATCTATAAAAGGGAATTCAAGGTCATTTAACATTGGATCATTTGCAAAGGGAATTCAGGGTCATTTGACATTGAGTCATTTGCAAATGGAATTCAAGGTCATTTGACATTGAGTCATTTGAAAAGGGTTGTAATTGTTTGTAATTCTTAAATGTATTATGTTATAGGCTGATTTATAATTATAAATTATAATACAATTTTTTTTAAAGAAATCTTCTTTTGGTAAATATATTATGTTACAATTTCTTAAAGAAACTAGAATCAGTGAAAATCTAAAAGTGTCCAAAAACCAGAATGAATGAAAATCTCAATTTCAACATGTATTATTGAATTAAAACTAGAATCAAAAAAAATCTCAACATGTTTTAAAAATACAATCAATGAAAATCTCAACATGTATAAAAACTAGAATCAATGAAAATCTCAACATGTGTAGACTCTAAAAGAAAAAACTAGTTTCAATGAAAATCTCAACATGTAAGTTTGTAACATCAACATGTTTTAAAAAAAATTAAGCATCTATAAAAGGACAGTGAATGAAGGCTATAAATTAACTTCTACAAGCATAATTAATTAGTAGATAGAGTCTTAGATATTGGTAAGACCAGAGCACATAAATTAATTTGAATTGAAATTGGTAAGACCAAAGCTACTAGCCTACTAGTTGACTCACATAGAAGTTGAGAAGCTTCTATAGTTGCCACTCCGGTTGGACCAGCTCAACATCACTATCATCAAAATCCTCCTCAATTGTTGTATATAACATTTCATCATTCATTGTGTTTTCTTTAGATTCACTATCAATATGCATGCCAAAGTCAACTTCATCTTCATTGCTTCCAATATTAGGACATGAACTACTACCACCACCACTGACACTACCACTTGGGTTTGAAATGTTGGTCATCCCTCTTCTTTGACATTTTTTCTCCAAATGTTGAGAGCATTATCATAAGGGAAACTATCTACCTCATACCTAGAATTATAGAGTCTTAAACAATTATCCAAATTTTGGTCTAATTTGGTTCTAACCTTTGACTTCATGAAGCCCAAAGTACTAAAAACTCTCTCATCCTCCATTGAACCCAATTCATTGTCAAACATAAATCGGTAAGCTTGAAATATTCTAGTATTGACTCTCTCAACCGATTTCTCTGACCAAGGATTTTCCAAAGCTTTGTTACCTCTCCCTCTTCATTTGGATTCTCCATAAGATCATAGTGTTCCTTCATTATGTTTCCAAAATAATATGATTGATCTCTTAGTCGAGATTCATATATAATTCCATTTATAGTTACTCCATTGATTACTCTAGGTTTACAAAAATGTTGAATCAAAGTTATCATCCTTCTTCAAAAATCACTCGAACAATTTGGAGACAAATATTGAGGAAAAAAATAGACATTGCTTTGATTAGTTCCTTTGGAAGGAATCTGAATCTAATTTATGAAAAAAGATTGTAGCAAACTCGCTTGAAAGAGTCAAGCACAGAGTCTTTGATCTTCTTGAAGTCTTCACTTGTAACATCTGAAAATACCTTCTATGGTTTTGATTCTACTTTGCTTCCTACTTCATTGGGGTTGGATTTGGGGTCGACATAGCAATAGTACTACATTGATATGTCAACTCCATGTACCCTGGCACATACCTCATCGTTTGCACCAATATGTAAAAAGTTCTCATGATTGTTCAAATCTATGAGTTCTATCCACTTTGAAAACTTTAATTCATCTAATGGTTGTAATAGATACAGAGTATCCAGCCTATTACATGTCATTTTATGTAGCTTGTTATATTCTACAATGTACATAGCTCTTTGTTGAACCTTTTTCATAATATTTCTCATGTCATGTAGCATGGAGAGAATAGCTGCTAAAGTTAAGAGTGTCTTAACATTAGTTAGATTTGAATACAGCTGAGGGAATCTATCTCCCATAGAGTGGATTAGTCCAAGCAATGATAGATATTCATAGAATACTCAATGTGTTGGTCCATCCAAAGAGACCCATCTAGTATCATTTTCTTTAAGAAGCTTCCTCCCATCAGTAAGTCCTTGAGCAAAGTGTTAAAATTCCTAGACTCATTTTGGACTTCGACATAAGTATTGGTAAATCTCTTTGATCAAAGATTCCACTTTACTTACACGACCAAAATCACTGACAAATCTAAAAGCTAGATTCATTCAATGGGTCATGTAGTGAATGGGAATAGCATAGGGTGCCAAATCATCCTTGATCTTTTTGCAAAGACTGCCTTTATGAGCTTGCATAACCGAAGTTGCATTTGCTCCAACACACGCTGACTTTTTGGCAATCTCCGTGTTATCCATACCTCCACAATCAATTAGAGTACTCTTTAATAAATCATATAAATTTTTGGTTGTCGCACTACAATTCAATTTAGCAACAGATAGTAGAAAGGGTTGACAGCAAAGATCGTTTACAATATAAACATGCATGCACACCTAGGAAGTATTATCAATTGTTGTAACTTCATCTAGAGGCAATGCAATAAAATTTGAGTGTCTTATTTTTTCCTTCATATCTTTTTTTTTAACCTATGCAAGACAACTAGCCCATTCCCACCCATTTTTTATTGACTAGTGACTATTCAGATAGTTTTGAGCTTTAAAAAAAAAAGTGCAATAAACCAATAATTGAAGGGCAGTTTTTCATATGATGCCCTCTACTCAAAATATAAAAGACCACACTTAATTAATTGAACAACTTTTCCCATAGTTTGCACTTCCATTGCTTTCCCAATGAAATCTTCAACGGAACCTTTTACTGCAAAACGCTTCTCCTATAATTGCTTGTGTAACTCATATTTTTCAGCATTCCTAATACGTAGATAGTTGTCCTTTGTTTTCCAAGTTATCACAAATTTTTCAACTCCATCTATAGTTTCCTTTTTGTAAAATTTATCGACATGCTTTTCTATGGTATCAAGTTTAAGCTGCAACCTCTTCTCCTTCTTTATTATCTCTATGCAAATCTTACATCTGCATTATACAAGAGGCTTAACATCAATAGGATTGGCCACTAGTTCAATGAACTAGTACTTTTCCACCCATTCTAATTGAAAATCCTTTTGGAAAAGTCCCAACAAGATTGATCTTTTTTTTATTCCAACTTTCTTTTCCCCTGCTATGCATGAACATGATTTATGGAATCACTTTTGGTTTTCTCACCCGAATGGTCTAGAACTAAATCCAAGTCTATAATATCAATTTGTGACTCCCTACTCGAGGAAGTGCCTCCAAATCATGTTCAATTTTTTCCTCGACTGAGATATCAGGTTCACCAACTTGAACTCCTTCAATATAGTATCCAGCTTATGATGAATTTCCTTTTTCAATAAGCATTGGAGATCTAATTTGTGAATCTTGTAGATTGCCAATATTTTCACCACCAAAATATGTGGATATGGTTCTGTATTTTGGTAATGGTGGTCTCTCTTGGCTTTCAGGGATCCTACTAGAACCCATGTTACCCCTCTTTTTTGACATTGCAAACCGATAAAGGCTACAAAAAGCAAATCAACTTAGTTGTTGAAAAAAAGACTCAAAGAGTGACGAGTCAAAGACTATGACAGTAGACTACTTAGACTACATATAATAACAATAATATGATTCATTCTCATAAAAAGGGTACTACTGCTATGGTACTATAGTCTACAGTACTACCCAATAAAATTCACAAACCTATCTTAGCATGTGAGATATCCAGTCACCAGTGAAGACTGGATAGTAAAAAATAACCAGTACCAATACCACATAAAAAATAAATTAAAAATCACTTACCTTTTATGAAAACCACGGTCCACGAGTCAATGGGTAATGCACTCAGCACTCTAAAACTTCAACAACAATAAAAAATGTCAGTCTCCATAACATAAAAGAGATAATTGTGTAGAATAATAATATCTTATAGTCCAATCTAGGTTGGCAAATTATGTAGGATTAATAAGCAGGAATGTCAAATGTAGGCAAAACATACCTTCCTATGCAAGCCCACAATAGGAAATAGTTGGCTAAACGGGGCTAGTGGCCGACACACATCGAGAAACTGGTAGGCAATGCCCAACCCAAGGGAAAATTAATTGGTTTTAGTAATGGCGAAAGAACATTGTCCAATAAGAAACAACATGCAAAGGATGGAAAAAAATTTAAAATAAATGTATCCAAAATGTATAATACATTGGCGATTGGACCGAGATTTTTGAGCAATCATGTGATAACTAATGGGTGACTACTGCGGGCATTGGACCCTAATCGTATAAATAACCGGCGATGCGATTGACCTGTGTTACATGTGTGATTCACCAAATGACAATTGGTTTTGATTTGATTGGACATGTCAGAAATAATTGTTGACACCTAAAATTGCTTTTAGGTGAGTGATCAATGGGAAGCTTCTTTAGTGAATGTGGGACCTGGTGCTTAATCATTGAGTAATCTATGAGACTTTATAAGTTGGGTCTTCATTTTCATGCTTGGAGAAAGGGGAAGAAAGCTAATCATACTAAGGCAATGTGAAAAATTTTTGGAACACTTTATAGTTAAATGCACAAGCTATTTCAGCGATGAAATATTAAGGCTATTCCCAAATCTAATATGAGTGTGAAATAGACACAAATCTAAGAAGAACGATGAATATAAGACATAAAGTAAAGAAATCATAGATAATTATAGAATTGAGAATAAAATTGTACAACATATTCAATAACAATCATATATGCATATACTAAAGTCAACAATACCATAGAAAATATCCAACAGCCAAATGAAATATTATAAAGATCAAAGAGCTAAAGCATGTTCAATACATTGATAATCTCAAAAGCTTTTACAATCTTAAAGCTTACAAAATTGTTCGTCTATTCAAAGTGAAAGTCTTGTTCTAACTACAAATTATGGCTATAAATAATAGTTGAGAAACCAAACCAAGCTTGTAGTCATTCAGTTGTATTGAAGAAACGCATGGTAAACTGGTGTAGAAGCTCTCTCAAACAAAAATCAAAGCTCCTAAAAACTTGTTGAAATGTCTGCATGTATTGCCTTTAGAAAAATGTTGGGCCCACCAATAAAAGATATCTTTCCCACAAAAGGAAAATATGCAACATTCTAGAGCTGAAATTGGCTCCTCACAAAAGAAAACTCCACAAAAGCTAGTGAGGCATCCACATGTCGGACTCAAGAAAAGCTTGGGATCAATGAAAAAAGGACATGTGGTGCTCAGGTGATGCCTTTAACAAAAGAAAAGAGAAGTTTGCCTCCAAAAAACATTGTTAACAAGTGGCAACATTTGTGTTGCTCCATCAAAAAGAGAAAATATCGTTAAGGTTAAAGTGGGAATAAGGCACTCCACCTAGAGGACTTGTGCAATTTTATTCACAAATCTCATTAGGCATATTTTCTCAAATCTGTAACTTTGCCTCAATACAGCTAATTTTTCAAACTAGAGTTGTTGAGAGGCTTTGAAAACTTTGGTTCTAAACAACGAATGGTGTTTCAAAATGATGTAGTGTTGGAGGGTAAATATGGCATAATTGAATAGTTCATTATATTCACTTGCCAAAGATAATTATTTGCCTTTAGAAAAAAGTTGGGCCCACCAACAAAAAGGTATCTTTCCCACAAAAGGAAAAACATGCAACATTCTAGAGTTGAAACTGGCTCCTCGTAAAAGAAAACTCCACAAAAGCATGTGAGGCACTCACATCTCAGACTCAAGAAAAGCTTGGGATCAACAAAAAAGGACATGTGGTGCTCAGGCAGGGCATTTGGCAAAACAAAAGAGAAGCATGCCTCCAAAAAATATTGTGCTAACAAGTGGCAACCTTCATATTGCCTCATCAAAAAGGGAAAATGTCTCTAAGGTGAAAATGGGGCTAAGGCACTCCACCTAGAGGACTTGTACAATTTTATTCATAAATCTCATTAGCCATATTTTCTCAAATCTATACATTTGCCTTGACACACATAATTTTTCAAACTAAAGTTGTTGAGAGGCTTTTAAAAATATGGCCTAAATAATGAATGGCATTTCAAAATGCAATGTTGGAGGATAAATATGGCAGAATTGAATAGTTCATTAGACTCACTTGCCAAAGATAATAAATAGTTTCATGGGTAGCCATTAACATCATCTTAAGTGCAACTCGATGGTGTCTTTGGACTAGCACAAACTCAACACAAATATCTCCTCCCAATTTTTTGCCTCTTTGCTCAAATCCTAGAGAATGGAGCGCAAGTTTCTTTGGCATTCATTCATCACCAACCTATGCTTGACCATAATTTAGCAAACCAAGCTAGCACTTGGTTGAGTTGAGACTTCATGCAAAAATGTATTATAATTTTAAATATATTTATATCTAATAATAAATTTTATTATTAACTATATTATAGATGCATTATTTCAAATAAAAATAATACCATTTGAATTTGGCTAAGCCTTTCTTAGAGATCATAACACACCGATATAAAAAGAAAATGTTATCTTGATTTAGATAATTACATTGAGAAGAGTTAAAATGTTCTACAATGTGTGAAGTAGATATTAATAGAATTCATTTTTAATGTCAAAAATGATTTTAAAACATTTTAAAATAGAAGAATTACAAGGAACATATCATGTACAAACCATGTATGAATTGAACTATCAAACTGGCAACCCTATCTAGTAGTTCTAAATCTATATTGTGTCTAGTCATCATGAACTTATATCTTTTTACATCATATACGTCAAATTTTCCATAAAAAATATACACATCATTCATTGAGCTTGATCAAGCTTAAGATAGTATAAGTAGCATGTATAAAGAATAGCTAAGTATCCCAAGAACAGATAATATTGTTGTTGTAATCAGCATTATCACTGTAAAAAGCTCTAAGTGGCAGAACTACACCTTAAGGGGTGTAAGGGGTGATATCCCAACTTGGGCCAGCACAATCTCACATTTCCTTGATAGCCTTGTTCTCCTTCCTAACATCAATGCCTTTATGTTTAGTAAACTAGTTAAGTATTTCCAACTCCTTTTGCTTGAGTGTGTCTTTATAAGTATCAAAGAACTAGGTTGATTGGATCTCCTGCTTGTAGATAATATTACTCCCTCTCTAATCAATATTATGAATCGATCCTTGGGGATCTCAAGCATAGTTAAAACCTATGACATTATGTTAAAAAATGTGAGTTTTAGATCTGTTGTTTTGAAAAACTTCCTCATTCCTCTTTTTCCAAAGATACCAAAGCACTTCGGTAGATAATGTAAACTAGAGTTTATTAAGAACACCATCAAAAGACTTGACATAACCAACAAGAACCTCATGCCATGACAACCCCACATGACCCTCCCATAAAATTGGCTTACAAAAAAACATAGATCACACTTTAACAATAAATTCATATAAATTTGAAATTTAAAATATAAAAAGAGGAATTTAAGTTAAAATTAGTATATTTATATTTGTTGGTGTAAATAAGTATTTACTTATTACACTTACTTAAGTTTACTTATGTTTTATGCATTATTTAATTATTTTGCATTATTTTATTTGTGAGACACTTAAGAGTTTGTGCACTCTTGTGAGATGTCATTATGAAATCACAAGGGTTTGCACCTCTTTTAAGCACATGTTGTCTACAACACAGGAATCTTCTACACACGTATGACACTTTGTCATTCTTATCCATTCATCTAGAATGTTGGATAAGGTGCTTAGTTGTCTTATCTTCTGGTTGTTTCTAGAGACATTCCAGGTGCTTCCTGAGAGGCCTTTATATACAAGCTCTCCTAGTGTACTCTTAATCATGACATATTGAATACATTGTCATTATGATCATACTCTCTCTCTCTCTTTGGTCTATTGTGTGCTTGTGTTTGAATTCTTAGTTCCTAGGTGAATTTTTCCCTTAGGAAAATTCTTACATGGTATCAGAGAACCTTGAAGATTTTCTCATCACATAAGCATTCGAGATCACACTTGCTTCATCACCTCAGCTCGAATCTAGAGTGCTAAAGAAATTGGGAGTGTCTTGAGCCAAATCTGACCTCGCCATTGCGTCTAAAATGTTGAACCAGTGAAAATCAACTATAAACTTAGCTACCTTGGCCCAAAGATGACCATGAGGCAAAAAAAATTTGCAAATCAGAACCCTGAAGCCTCGATTTGTAGTTCAGGTATGATCATTTTTCGCAAATTCAGTTGATTTATTTCAGATCTGCAATTTTATTATTTCTCTGCTATTTTATTTTCGTTAGATTATTTGCAGAAATTCAAAGAAATTTTTTTTAGCAGACCTGGGCAATGACACCCCGGATCTGCCATGTGGAGGGTTTAATTATTTGGTCGCGGGAGAGGTTAGTTTTTATCCGCAGTGGCACTACATTTCCTGGCTGCGCATAGGGTCAGCTCAATTCAATACCAGCGATAATCTTCCTCAACCGGTGGCAAGATTAAACATTTTGGCATAGACCCACCGGCGCCACCCCAACATCTCCAGCAGCTTAGCTTTATTTGGTAACTCACGACATTTTCTATACAAAAAGCATGAGTTTACTTCCCATAGTTGATGTGGGATATTTCCTACAATCTCCAGTGGCATTTTGCAGTATTCTAGCATCATGCACACGATATCTTGGCGCGGTCAATAGTCTCCAACGTGTCTTCCATTTCTAACAGAGCAGACTTTCTTCGGCAGTAGTTGTAGTCTCTCCGACCTCCTATGGTCTTTTGGCGCCTTTTTTACATTCCCACCCGTGAACACATAATCCGACGCCCTTTTTTATTCCTGCCCACCATGACTTCTAATTTCTTGCTGAGCACGTGATTAAAAGCTCCGCCACACGGCCGGATACTGGACTGCCACGCATCCACACGAGGACCTGCCCATTGACACCATCAGCATTTTTTGCCAAGTTAGCAGATCAAACCTGGTACTGCCACATTTTCCACATGGAAACTAGTCCTTCGCAGTGCCACATCAATGTACAATTTGGCCACGCAACCATTCATACAGTACGGAATACAATTTATCTTGCCACGTTACCCTAGGGGCAAATTTTTTTTCTGACGTCATCTTTTCCTGAGGTTAAAATTGATGGTCATTTGACCATCATTTCCATGCATTTTACAACTACAGTGACAGCCATTTGATCATCAAATTTAGACTCACAATTTTCCCTCCAGACCCTTCTTCAAATTGCTTTTCAGTTTGGCAGCCTAACTTTGCGAGCCCATAACTTAGACATCTGGACTCCGATTCTGGTGGAATTTTTTTTGAAATTGGGTAAAATTTTCTAAATTTTTTAGTGGTGGTTTTTTTTTTGGTTTTGGTGCACAGATTTTGCAGAAATTGCATTTTTTGGTGGCTGTACTTGCATAATCCTATGTTTTGCAACTTTAGAAGCTCCATACGGGCACATCTGGTCACTTTTTCAGGTTTCATTTTTTTTGAAAGTGTGTATTTTTTCATCTACTTTCCAAATCTGAAGTCAGATTCTAGGATTGTGTGGACCAATTTCTCAATTTCAAAATTAGGTCTTCTTTGGCTTTGTAAAGCTTTGATTATTTTTCAAAATTGTTGTAAAACTAAGCTACAGTGCTTAAGTGACAAATTTCAACCTCATAAGGTAGTTGTAAAACCAAAATTAGAAAGTCCACTTTGTTCATTTTGACAAGTGGCTCATTGTAAATGCACTACTTATAAAGTGCCAATAGCATCTTTTTTGGGGGGGGATCTTTTGATTGAGTGAAAAGGGGGGGTGTGTACTATGTTCTTTTGTCTCTATTTTGTGCTCTTTTCATTTTTGTATCATGGTTTTTAAATGTCCTCCTCTAACTTCACGCAACTATTCTACATGGAAAGATATTAATGGAGTAGATTAATGGAAAAAGGATATAGTCTGTATGTTGATGGTAAAATTACCAAACCTATTGATGCTAAAGAACTCATTGATTGGCAAAATCAAGATCAAAAGGCTTTAGGTGTTATCAGGAGTTGTGTACATAGCGATCTCTTCCACATTAAAAATTGTTCAGAATCTAAAGAAGCTTGGGATAAACTTGAACAGTTGTATGGTAAAGTGGATGAAGAAAAGGGATTTTAGATTGAAGACAATCTACTTCTCTTAGATCCTAAGAATTATGACACAGTTCAGGATTACATCATTAAAGTCAATGAGTATAGGGCACTTCTGAAATATTGTGGAAATCCTAAGAAAGATGAAAGGTTGATTCATCATATCTTGAAGCGGCTACCTTCTGAGTACGCCAACTTTGTTTCGAGTTTTAATACTCATAGGTTGACCATGGGATCTACTTACCAGAAGCCTTCCTTTGATGGATTTGTAGACATGTTGATTGTTGAACAATCTCACTCGGTGGATTTTGGACTTCTCAAGTCATCAAAGACAAAAGCCTTGCTGGCTAGTGATGATCAGAAATCTATTCAAGGGGGGAAAAGCAACAACAACAACAAGTAGTGGAAGCGAAAAACAAAATCTAAGACACAACAATCCTCCTCTCAACAAGGAAATTCTTCTTCCAACAAGAAGGGAAGTAATGAAAAGAAGGACAAACTCTTTTATGCATACTATAAAAAGCCAAATCATGACAAGCATCATTGCAAGACAAAAAGAATTGATGAGTTAGAAAATCTACTCAAGAAGAACAAGATTCAAGTGCCAGGTACTTCCAAGGATTCAACTCCAACCTCTTCAAAGGTTAAAGGTCAAGCACTTATGGCAAACACAAGTTCTTCTTCGAAATGGATACTTGACTCAGGTGCCTCTTACCACATGGGTTCTTCAAAGGAAGACTTTTCTTCATTGAAGCAGTCAAAGGTACCACACATCTTTGTGGGAGATGATACTAAGATGGAAGTTGAAGGGAAAGGACATGTAGAAATGGAAAATGGGGAATTCAAAGATGTTCTCTACATTCCAAATCTAAGCTCCAATCTCCTATCAGTTTACCAAATCACTCACCTTGGAGATGGTCATAAGGTTGAGTTCCTTCTAGATTTTGTGATGGTGTGAAGTCTCATAGATGATTCATTGGTAGCAGTAGGGAAAGTCAATGATGAAAAGAGGCTTTATTCCTTCTCCCAATTTGTGCCTAAGAGTCCTTCCCAAGCCTTGTTGACTCACTCTACTTCAAAAATCAACTTATGGCATGAGCGGTTTGGTCACCTTGACTTCTGCTCTCTTCAGCAACTTTGCTCCAAACACATGGTCAAAGGTCTACCTAATATCAGCTTTTCTAAGGGAGAGTGTTCATCTTGTTTAGTGGATATAAATCTCAAGGAGAAGTATGATAAAGGGAAGTCTTCTCGAGCTCCAATTGTTCTTCAGCTAGTTCACATGGTGTTAGCAGGACCCTTTGTAGTGACTTCAGTCAGCCAAGGCCACTACATACTCACATTTGTTGATGACTTTTCAAGATTCACTTGGGTCTTCTTCCTTCATAATTAGAATGAATTGGTTCATAAGCTTCAAGACTTCAAGACTCATGTTGAACACAAGTCAAGGAAATCCATCAAGGTATTAAGGGTGGACAATGAGAACAGATATGTAGACAGAAGACTTAAGAACTTTTGCAGAATTGAGGGGATTGATCTTCAGAACTCACCAGCATTCAGTCTACACAAGACAAATGTTGCAGCTATGAGGATTAGAACTCTCAATACCATGGCAAGTTGCATGATAAAGGCCAAGTCTATTGATCCTAAACTTGAAGTTGAAGCCATTAACAGTGCTACTCACATACTTAATAGGTCTCCTCATCTAGCCTTAGATGGAAAAACTCCTTTTGAGGCATGGTGCAGCAAAAAACTAGTTGTGAGTCACCTTAGAGTCTTCGATTGTCCAACATGGGCAAACCTTTCTTCGAGGAGTTGCAAGGCACGAGCACCTAGGCCTTGTACCTTCATCAATTATGAAGACAATGTGAAGGCTTACAGACTGATGGATCCAAAGACACGTGAGATCTTTTTGTAGAAGGATGTTCACTTTGAAGAAAGTTCTTCTAGGTTGTCCTCTACTCCTCTCCGCACTTCATACACAATGGAAACTGATAATGACACCAGCGATAGTGCTTCAACAGGTTCAGACACGTAGCGTTCTATCAACAGTTGTAGTGAGAGGTCACATCAGTCTAGTCCACATGCTTATATTGCCATAGTGAAAGGTCCATCACAGTATGGTACATCTTGTCTTCCAGCTTCAGTTGACTTGGGAGACAAACTTGAGGACTTACATTTTCTCATTGATGAAATTGATCCTTCTACAGTTATTGTGAGAGCTCACTCTAACCCTCATGTCCATTCTCTACATGATCAATCTATTTAGGTTGGTGTGATTGTGGATCCTTATGAACAACAATTAGTGTAGGTCTCTTTGTTAATAGAGGAGAGAGATGGTTCAGTGGAATAGGTTCAACAGACATCCTTTCCAGATTTGCATTCATTCTTTTCAACATAGTTGGAAGGGATGAACATCAACATCAGCATAGGGATACTTGAGTAGGTTTCAAGGCCAGCATACATCTTCAGGACTGTACCTTTGCCTTTATTTTTTCCTAAGGGGAGGAACAACATTCTGCATTCATGGACCAGCTTCTTCATCAAAACGGCTTTCACTTGTCGGCATTCTTCTTTTGGGGGGGGGGGGGGGGGAGCCTATTCTGTCTCTCTTCCTTCTCTCATTCTCTTATGTATATATTGGATGTATGTCATAATGGGGGGTCTTGATTACTCCACCCATCGATGCATCCCTATTTATCTCTCTTTTTGGGGGAGGGTTTTTCCCATGAGGTTTTCCCTCTTTCCCCACTTTATGGGAGATTGCATTTTCATTATGTACATGGGTACCTAACATGGCCTAGTAGCCAGGACCCATTATGCATCTTCATCCTAGTTTCTTAAGCTTAAGGGAATTCCCCTAAGTTGCACTTAAGGGGGGGTGTTGGTGTAAATAATTATTTACTTATTACACTTACTTAAGTTTACTTAGGTTTATGCATTATTTTATTTGTGAGATGTTGGTGTTTGAAAACTACTGAACAACAAAATGTTCAATACTAGAATGATAACACTCATATAACCTAAGGATCAGCCAATTCCTATTATCAATTATATAAGTAAACCATTTGGACCCAACTTCAACAAAACCAAAGGATGGTTTCCTACTCTTCTGGCTCTATCAAACCAAGGTGGGTATACCTAGGGATGATTCTAGTGAAAACTGTTGTGTAGAGACACTTTTAGTTTCATTATGATTCTCATCTATTACCTACTAACACATGAGCAGTTCACTTCACTTCTTTTAATGTTCTCAAACTTGTATGCATCCCTTATCAGCAGATCTGGTCGTCATTCTCCTTGAATTTACAAATATCCCTGACAATAGCAACTACCTAAGATTCAAAGAATAGATATAAACAAGTATTGACCAGCATTTATAACTTTTAACAATATTGAATGAAAAATTATTTTAATTTTATAATTTTTATGATATGCAGCAGTAGAATTTATCCTTGTTCACTTTTGACTTATATGACCAGTGCCTTATCCATTGGGCAGAAAATTGACTATTGGTGGGAGATCTAATTCAATCAACTTGTAAATGAATTAATCAATTATAATCACCCATTTCCATTCTTATGCAGTATCCTTTCTATAAACTCATAAACCCTACAGATTCATTGAAGCATTTCTATAATTCCTTGAATTAAAAGCAACAATGATATCAACATACAACCCATCTAGATTGCATCAGCCGAATTAAACCTTATTTAAAATGACTTCAAAGTAAACCAACCCATAAAAAGGAGACAAAAATTGATGATGAAAAGTATAAATACCCCTTTGTATTATCCTTTCAGATGACTAATACAATGACCAATAGAACTCAAAGGACAACCTAGCACAACTTGCTAGTTCTGTCATTTCAAAATATCTTCAGAAAGTACAACTAGCAAATAAACTCAAAATAGCTACACACTATTGGACTGACTGTATTCTCTCAAAGACTTAAAATTGTACAAAATTTGGACCCTCACATTGCATTGAAAACTCATTTATATAGGCATGAGTTGCAACAAGCAAAGGGCAAATGTGATTGACAGGTGTCCTTCAAAAAGATTTTTACATACATCTGTAACAAAAGGACAAAACTGTGAATAATAGAAAAATTGATAATCAAACTCTCCTTTGTGGGTCTGCTTCTGTTATTTCCTTTGGAAAGGTAAGAATACTTTGATCGGATTCCTTTATTGTTCTGGTTCCTTGGGACAGGTGGCCATCAAATGTGACAGTGATGAGTCATCTCCCACTATCTGAGGATCCTCTCTATCTTTATCATCACTAGCAGAGGTGGCTTCTACTTTTGTACTCTCTTCTTTGTCATCATCTTCCACCTCATCATCTCCTTCTGTCTGTTCTGTAGACATAAATTCTTCCTTCCATTTATTGTAAATAGTGTCCTCCGGCCAATCAAAATTTAGAATTTCTCTTTGTACAGTTACTAAAGAATTTGCATTTGCCTCTAAATCAACAAAATCCTTTTTGATGATATTATAGAATAACTGTACTTTTACCAACTCCTCATTTTTCATTGCCCACAATAGATGGCCCGCTTCATTTATAACCTTATTTATTCTCTCACAAAAGGCTTCATCTAGCTCCCTCTTCCATTCTTCCTTTTCCTTTATTTTATCAACTGACTTTAGAGCACAAGGGAATAAATCAATTTTTTTTGCAAAATACTTGGAAAAACAATTAGTTAATCTTCTATAGAAAGAATCTTGCTTATCATCAAAACCTTGCAACTTATTTAGTAAATCAAAAATTCCTTCTATCTGATGATATGTTAGATGAATAACAGATATACACATAGCAATGATATCTGAACTTCTCTCTATCCACTTTTGTTCAATGGGTCTAAATATAGCTTCATTTTGCTTCAATTCATCCCTAATTTCTGAAATCCTTGATAATTGATCAAAAAATGTGGGTCATTCTATCCTATCTATTAAATACATGATACCCTGCCTCAATTTTTCTTCATGCTGATTGTTAAGCTCTGCATGCATTGCATACAACTTATTATTCTCCTCTTCAAAATCCTCTACAGTATAGAACTGAGGCCTTTCTAGAGTATCAAGTATCTCAATAATTGGAGTGGACTTGAAGGGTTCAATAGGTGGCTTAGGAGGGTATACAATCCTAGGTCTGCTAGATTCTCCTACTTTTCTTTTCCCAAGGATCTTCTCCATTTGAGATACTTTGTTTTCCAATGATTGTATCTGCATACCCCTTTCCTCATATGCTTTCAAAACTTCTTTAAACCTTGCATTGAGTTGGAAAAATTTATCTTCCTCTTGGCCAGACACTATGCTACCAAATTTTAGCATCTCTGATGCCATTCCAATTATTTGTTTACTACCTACCTCACCAACCCTGAACATTGTCAATGCACCAGTATGCTCTACAGTAGGAATCTCATGCATTCTGGTATTCTCCCTTTTTTCCATGGACCATATAACAAGGGCTTGGTGGTCATCACTAAATTTGACTCCTCTATGAGCCTGTAGTATTTCTTCAATAGTCGTCAGCTGAACATCCCTCTGTTTTCTTACTGAATCAAAACAATGGCATTTGCTATGTCCCATTCCAGCAGAAGGAGGACTCCTAACTGTCTAACTATTTTCCTCCTAGCATCAGGAGTAAACTGGGCAAAATCATTCAAAAATTTAGATTTTACCTCTTCCTTAATATCTAGATTAGGTTTGTCTGGCTATTCTGCTTTTATCTTCTCACGTGTTTTCTCAAAATTGCTCATGTTTAATCTCCACAAAAATTGAGCAAAAGCCCTAGACTTTACAAAATTTTCATCATTAATAAACCTTTCAGAAGCTTGGGCAACTATTGGATCAATTTCCTTACCTTGGTAATCAGCAATGGTTAGGTCCAAGGAAGGTGTAGGAGGTTCCTGTGGTTCTCCAACATCCAAATCTATAGAAGTAACAATCACATCCCCTTCTCCACCCATTTGTCTAAGCTGCTCCCTTAGAGATGCTTCATCATCTATCTAGATTGGGGACTGGCTTGGGGAGTATTGTTCCTTTTGAGAAGAAGAAGACCCCTACTCTATTTTTTTCCTTTTTGGAGAGCTGGTTGTAGATGGACTTCTTGACCTTGGCTTCTGATGAAGGGGTGCCTGTTGCACATTTTGAATCATGACATAATCTGCCCGTCTCTGCAATGTATACTGGCCAGGAGCCATCACATTTCTGTTGCATATTCTTCTTTGTACCTCTGCAGCCTTTTCTGGATGTGTCTCAACATATATGGCTTTCTTCTCATTCATGGTTTGAATTATTACAGCAAAATTATTCATTAATGCTTGCATTTTAGCTCCCCAGTATTTCTTATCTTTCAATGGGTCATACTGGGGGTCAAAAGCATTAATGAATTCTAGAGTCTTACTGAATACTATCCATTTTTCTTTCCTCAATTCTTGTTCTTGCAAAGTGAAAATATTTCTAATTATATCCTCTAGATAGTAGACTTGTTGTACCATGCGAGAAGCTTTCACCCTCTCTCTTAAGAGGTCATAGAATCCCTCGGGATCAATAAATCTGGCATGAGATTCTACCATATTATATTTATCTAGAAACAAATTAAGGTGCTTCCACCCCTTCCTAACAAAGACAAAAGCATGCACTACAGTAACAATTGGAAAGAAAGTACCCTTCTTAGACAATTCCCTCTCATGTATAGTGCCTATCTGCCATAAGAGCTTAGCTATCCCGATCTTCAAGGGCACATGAAAGGGTAACACATGTGGCTTTCCCACAAAACCATATACTCTTATTACAATTGAAACATTATAAGGGATTATATCCCCCCAATTGTGACTAACCAATAGTCCTTGTGCATGGTCCTTAGGTCTAACCAATTCCAAAAATGCTTGTGGAATTCTGGGGCTATCACCTTTCAAGAGCAACCTAAGCTTTGACACAAAGTATCTATCAAATCTCACATAGCTGGAATCTGTAGCTTCTGAAGTCATATCTACACTCCATAGCTGCACTGGATTCCTTTCTCCATCCCTAGTTGTTTTCAACTCCATACCCTTGGAGAAAAAGGTGAATCCCTCGTACAAGCATACATGCATAAGCAATGACTACCAACAGAATGGTTTGTCCACTTTTCCCCTTGCTATCCCCACCAGGCCATTGTGAATTTCTTTTGCAAGAAAAGTAGCAAAATCTAGAATAGTACTCATCCCAAATTGAAGAGTTTGAGTCATGATAAGGACAATAGAGCCTAGAATTTGATCAACTTAATCTATCCCAAAAATCTTGCAAAGAGAAAAATACAGTGCTTGAGCTCTCAGGTTGAAATGTCTTCTCAATAATGGCTCTGGGGTACTGGTTGTGATTACAGGAAAAGTGCCAATTTTAGCATCATGCTCTTGCAATGGCCCTGTTCTCAGATAAATTCTTTGTGCATCATACCTTGCTTGAAGGTCATCTATGTCAATAGTTTCATGTACGGAATGGTTAGGATTGAGGTTGAGAACCTCACTAAATAATTCAGGACAAACCCTAAACAGATTTACTCCAGCATGGTTTTTTACCCACCCTGTAATTGGATCATATTTCTTTGCCAAATCCATCAATAAATCACTACCAAAGAAAACTGTGGGGACTATTAATTTACCAATGTCGAACTCCCAGACATTGCTCATAGGAGTGTCCAATTTTCACTCTGAAAACCATTTCTTAAACAACTCCAGACCCCCCATGGAAACCTGGGCATCCCTTACCCAATTAGCTTTGTCGTAAAAACCTTTTGCTACAACTACTCTTGGATGTTTTGGAATGAGTTCCCTCCCCTTAGTTATTTCATGTACCGATAAGGGGAATTGTTCAAGAAAATCATCGTGCACAGAATGTTTCAAATAATCTGTTTTCCCGGTGAACTCTTTTAGGGGAAGCATTTTGAATAAAACCCTAGAAATTTTACAATAGCAGATACTTGAATTTCTTAAAAAGTCATAGAGTACTTACCCGCTAAAACTCGCACTTCTACACTATGTGATATCTTCTGCAATTTTACTAGAGTGCTAGCTAAGAATTTTCGTGCCCTAGATCTGAAAACTTTGTATGCCCTGATGTTCTTTTTGTGCTTTGGTGATTCATTAATGGTGAGATCGTGGGTTCTTTTCATACATTGAAATTGCATGCATGAAATCTGAATCATATTTACTCTCAGTAACTGTTACCTCCAAATTGCAACCAAATTTGAATCCATTCCGTAGATTTTCACTAGATTGAACGGCTCTGATTTAAAAAGCAACAAGCTTTATGGCTTTTAAAAACAAGGCTACGTGTCACAATAGCACTTTCCCGCATTATTTAAATTCCTTGCACCTTAGAATTGTGGGGAAGCGCCATTCATTGAACAAGACAAGATCAACGATCAAGTCAACTCACATTCTAATAAAATCCAGTCAACTATACTAATCAATAGGAAACCTCCATGTGAGCTCGCGCCTTCTGACAATATTCCATGCCAGCATATCCCATATCTTCTTCTGAGCGAGTAGGTACTTGACATCATTCAGTCCACGTGTTGTGCTGGCACATTCTCGCTTTTCTTATCTAACGAGCATTTTCAAATTACGGGCTTGCGCTAGTCGTCAATCTTCAAAAGATCAATGTCGACACTGATTATACCTTGCAGAGCTTCTAAGTTAAAATTTTAGACGTCACCATGGACACGTGTCTGCATGGCACATTCTCGCTTTGTTTAAACTTCACTCAAGTTCAAATTGCAGGCAAGTGCCCTTCATTGATCAAGATAAGATCAACAATCAGAAACAACTCTGCATTCTATGCTCGCATCATCCACTTGGGCCAGTGAAATGACTGCTTTCAATCCGTGTGTTCTAACTCATCTGACTATTGCATTAATTTCTGACACTTTCCATGCCCACATCATAAGTATTACCAGCTAAGCACAAGTGGCAAACCACATGGCGTAACTCAGCATTCTTTCATATTTTGGCCCCACTGTGACACACGTCGCAAAGGCGCATACCCGCTTTTCTTATCTAACTTGCAGCTTCATAATGTGGGATTGCATTAACCATAGATCTTTGAAAGATCTATGGTTGATAAGACTTCACTTCCATTCAACAGTCAAACTTCTTCAATGGCACATCTAGCAGTACATGTCAGCAATCATTTTATAGTGTGGCACCGTGCAGCATACAATTAAAACTATTTGACCCCACCTTGCCACATGTCAAAAAATTGCTTGCCCGCATTATTTATCTCTCGTGCAGCTTCAAATTGCAGGCATGCATTGGCCTTTGATACTTGACAGATCAACGGTTATAGAATCAGGTATCCTTGTCATCATGTTGGCTAAAGTGACGAATAAAAATCTCCAACCATTCCAACTTGTCTGACACTTGCCACGGAAGACATTTCAACATCATCCTTAAGAATGGCGAGTCCATCTTGTCAGACTGTGCCACCTGTCCAATTTTTGCTTCCCCGCATTATTTATCCGATGAGCATCTCCTTCTTGCGAAAAAGCACTAGCCCTTGATTTAAATGAAATCAATGGTTGATGCTTCCTGGTGATAAAGGCACACTTTGTTGGTAACTTAACCAATGACATCGCAGGAAATCTAGAATGTGCACGAAAAGAATTGACAAACCTGCAAAAGCTTTTGACAACTTACGACTCCTTTTATGGTTCTCTGGAAATTTAGAAAAGTAAGGGCCACGTGTCACCAAGTTGCATGCTCGCATTATTTAAAAACCTTGCATCTCAAAATTGCGGGCATGCGATACCTGTTGATCTGAACAAGATCAACGATTACAAAAACTTTGTGTCATCGGAGGTATTTCCTAACAGAATGATTAAGCAATTTGCAAGCCAAGCATGGCCACGTAAGGTTTAAACAAAATTAAAATGAACTCATGCTTGCACAAGCCCTTCCTTAGGTGAAAAGATATACCATTAAAATATTTTTCTGAAAATACTTTGAGGGTTTTCCAAAACTAGGGCAATCTAAGGGTTTGAAAAAATACAAGGAACAAAACCCTAATTTGCAAGACTTAAAGACTCAAATGATTTCTCACTAAATTTTCCCATAATTTCTAAATTGTGAAAAATTAGACCAACATGAGAAACTTAGGAATTTGTGCACTCTTGTGAGATGTCATGATGACATCACAAGGGTCCGCACCTCTTTTAAGCACATGTTGTTTACAACACAGGAATCTTCTACACACATATGACACTTTGTCATTCTTATCCATTCATCTAGAATGTTGGATAGGTGCTTAGTTGTCTTATCTTCTGGTTGTTTCTAGAGACATTCTAGGTGCTTCCTGAGAGACCTTTATATAAAGGCTCTCCTAGTGTACTCTTAATCATTACATATTGAATACATTGTCATTTTGATCATACTCTCTCTCTCTCTCTTTGGTCTACTGTGTGCTTGTGTTTGAGTTCTTAGTTCCTGGGTGAATTTTGCCCTCAGGAAAATTCTTACAATATTTAATAAAAAATATGTATGTATATGCATGCATGTATGTAAATGTAGAAGAGGTATGTAAAAAATATATTTAAAATATATAAAATTATATATAAAAAAATATGAAACTAATTTATAAGAGTGCAAAGAAAGTTGTCATTTTTGTTGAATAAGAGAATAATTTCTTATCTTTTTTTAATGAGACAAATAAGAATGGTCGTGACATTCTATAGTTAAGTGATTATATGGTTTTTTTTTTAAATTATATAAATTATTGTAGATATATTAAACATAAATTATTATTTTTTTAAATTAAGAAATTTTTTATTTTTTATTTTTAATGAATGAAAAATTATGTATTATTTTAGATTATTTGCTTATGTAAGTAATTTTAATTTTTTAAATTTAAAAATATTATATTTTCTTCTTTAAATTTTTTAAATAGTTTAGCAAAAAAATGTTGGATTCATATTCTCTATGATTCCTTATTTTTAATAAAGTATCATGCTTCTTGATCTAGGAACATTAGACAAGATAGATGTTTGATGTCAAAGGGGATTTATAATGTGTATTGTAGTTTGTATTGAAAATCAAAAAACAAAATTATCCATGTCAAACATGCAAATTAATCAAGATTCAATATTTATAGATAAAGCTCAAGATAAATGATAAATTAAACGCTATGGAAATTGCAAACTAACAATGCAAATTTGTAAGATGCACCTCTTAAATTCTTCAATTTCTCAAGATGTATATTTTCGCCTCTGGATAAGCCAACATAATTCATTATATTGCAATTTTTAATTAAATAATAAAATAGAAAACCATATAATTTAGGGGAGAGGACCCGGTACTTAAGATTTTATTTGCCAGTTATGGTATCAATATAGTCTATTGATCGAACAATAAGAGACTAATTTTGATGTATTTATTTATCAATAATTACTTAAAATTAATTCATTATAATTTTTCCTTGTATATATCATTGATTTATACAAATTCATACCAGTCCTAAACAAAAACATTCATTGTGTGTTTGATATAAAACAATATAAAATGATAGCTTTCATAAGTCAAACTACTATGTACACAATTTAAAGAAACGAGTGATAAATATTATATTTCAAACTCTACAAATTTACAAAATAGATGTCCAAACTCATGGACAAGACATCAACTCATTACTTGATACCTATGTCATGACTAATGTAGATTTGTTCAACTTCCAAGAAGTATACATTTATAAATAAATAAACATCTCTTTGATAGCTCAGCCCATCTCTAACAAATCTTCAACCTTGCTCTAACAAATCTTCAACCCAAGTGAAGGAATTGGAGTCTTTGACAAGAAGATGTGGAGTTTTTAACAAGCAAAGTTGGAGTACCTATAATAAGTTGGAGTACTTGCAATCACAACAATGGATATGTCTGAGCTCCCCAATCCATCCAAATCTAACAATTAATGGAACACAATTCAAAATTTGCTCCTAGAAAATCAACAATTAATGTAACACAATTCAAAACCTTCCATGGGAAACCACAGCCAATCAAATTACAGCCGCGGATCAACCATTTTGAGAATTCTTAGAAAAGGGTCCAATTTTGAATCTCCAACCACAGACAATAACACTTTTCCAAATTCAAATTCAAATTGTTGGGAGGGAAAAATTTGTATTTATATGACTTGTGGTGAAAGAATTCTTTTACAAATGACTACATAGAACTAAGTTGCTCAGAATATCAGAGGACCTAGTAACATCAGTTTCTCAGGATATCAGAGTTTCAAGGTATTTTACCATTATGTTATTTTGTTAATGTATGTTGTTACAGTCCATACCATATTTCAATTATGTTACAACCCATTATGTTATTCTGTCAATGTTGTTACAGTCCATCATATTTCAATTAGGTTACAATCCATTATGTTATGTTGTTACAGCCCATCATATTTCAATTATGTATCAACAGCATACAACATACAACATTTTAAAAAATAACAACATATTGTACCATTTGTATCATAATCCACTACAAAATATGTTCAATCCTTATAATCTTTACATCATATTTAACATATATTGATATTCATTAAATATGTTGTAGTAAGATCAAAATCATATGTAATATATGTTGTTATTCTTTTCAAATGTTATGTTGTTATTCTTGTCACATGTTCTAGTAAGATCAAAGGTAAAAAGAACAACGTACTATACCATTTGTCATTTGTGTCATAATGACATTTATTTCATAATCAATTATAAAAAATTTGTTGTAGTCCATCATATAATATATGTTGTCATTTACAAGAATGATTGGAAAAATAACATACAACATTTGCAAAAAATAACAACATAGAACATTTGTTAAAAAATAACAACATACTATAGCATCTCTGTTATAATCCACTAAACATATATGATATTTGTTACAGCCCACATAATGTTTGATATATGATATATGTTACAGCCCACATAATGTTTGCATCATGTTTAATGTATGTTGTTATTCTTTTCGATGCAATTATTCTTTTTAATGTATGTTGTTATTCTTTTCAAATGTTGTAGTAAGATCATTCCAGAATGTAATTCTTTCATATTTAAGGTAAAAATAGCAAGATATTATACCATTTTTGTCACAAACTACACTAAAAATACAATCTACTCCAATGTTTCCATCATCTAATGTATGTTGTTATTCTATTTAAGCAGTATGATAGCAGGAAAGAGAAGAAACAAAAGAACCGCCAAAAAAATGAGACTTCGTTATCCATGAGGTGTTAAATTACATGTTGTTGACTCTGATGATGGGGACAATTCAGCCAAGACAACTCCTGATAACACAAGTAGTGTAGATGGTGTTGCCAAATCCTCTGACCTCCAAAAGAATAAGAAAAGATTCCAAGGAAATCAATGGATGAAAGAGGATATGGAACATGCAATTGAAGATGTTGAAGATAATTGTTTTTCAATAAGATGAGCAGCAAAGAAGTGGGGAATCCCTGTTAGTAGCTTATCGTATTGGCTTGCAAGACTAACAACAACACAAACCAAGGGACCACCAACGATTCTTTCCTTGGAAGAAGAGCTAGAAGTTGTTGAGTGGTGTAAAGATTTAGCTCAACTTGGTTGTGGATTGGAGGTAATTCAGCTGAAGTCACATGTGGCTCACATATGCCAAACAAGGCCAAATCCATTCAAAAATGGGTTTCCTAGTAGATAATGATGGGTTGGGTTCTGCAAAAGACATTCAGATTTAACAATAAGGACTACAGAGGGTCTAGATAGGGATAGAGCAGTGATGCTACGACCAAGTATTGTGGCAAATTTTTATGCTAATTTGAAAACATTGTATGATGCTAACCATTATGAACCAACACACATTTGGAATTGTGATGAAACAGGAGTGCAAGCAGGCAGAAACTATGGGATGAAAGTGATAGCAAAGTTGGGAAGTAGAAGTATACCTCAAATATTATCTAAAAGTAGAGAATGGATTACAATATTGTGTTGTATCAATGCAACAAGTCATAGCATACCAGGATTTTACCTTTTCAAAGCAAAAAGAAAACTTAGAAATTACATTGCTAATTGTGAAGTTGGAGCTTGTATGGTAGTACAAGCACATGTTTGGATGACAAAAGAATTATTCTTAAATTGGCTACATCATTTTGCTAGATCTATTCCAGGTGGTGCTTCATCCAAAAATAGGCATCTCCTTATTTTTGATGGACATGGAAGCCATGTTGCCTTCGCCACAATTCAAGAGGCAAGATCTCTAGGCATAGATCTTCTTACATTGCATGCTCACACTAGTCATCGACTTTAGCCTTTAGATGTTAGTGTATTTTCTCCATTGAAGGCATATCTCAAATTTGAGAGGTCAAAATGGATGGCTAGACATCCACACATAGAAATAAGGAGAATAGAATTAGCAGAACTAGCAAGCAAAGCTTTCAAACTTTCCCCTGTGCCTGATAATATTATAGCTGGTTTTCGAAGGACTGGAATTTAGCCATTGAATAGAGATGCTCTTCATAATGACATGAAGCCAAGTGATGCATTCAATGTTGAAGATGAAAATGATGCTACAGGAATTGAAAGTATTTTAAGGTTAGTTGGTTATGATGATGATGCCATTGAAAATTGTGTTGCAGAAATGGCAAACCAACATAAAGATGATGCAAATGAAGAGAAAACTCCACCAACAAATGTTGTGTTATCAACACAATTTGAAAATGACTTGCATGATGATATGAGTTTGCTAACACAGTTTGATCCACCTAATTGAGTTAAAGGCGCACAAAGGAATTGGGAGTGTAGATTGAGTTTCAAAATGAAGATATTTCATTATCCATTCCTTTTCCACCTCCAATGCCAAGAGAAGAGGTGGTTCATTATTATGCTGAAACAAATAATTGAGAAACTACAGACCATAATGAGGATGAAGTTGGCTACAATGAACATAACCTAGAAGCTTCAAATTTGGAGACAGAAGATGAACAAATGCTATGTAGTTAGGCGTCATTAAAAAGTTTTTTGAAGATACCAATTGAAAGGGTTACAAAGAGATATATTCCATTTGATAATGCTACTCTAAGATTGGGAGGAAAATCCCAAATACTTACATTTAATGAGTACATAATGTTACAAGAGCAGAAAAAAGCAAAGAAAGTTGAACTTCAACAGCTGAAAGAAAGGAAGAAAAAATAGTTGGAGGAAAAGAAAATACTTCAAACTGAGTTGAGAAAAAGGAAAGATGAGCACAAACTTGAAAGACAGGCATTAAAAAAACAAAAGCAAGAGGAAAGGTTGCAACAAAAAAAACAAAGTGAGTTGAAAAAGAAAGAAAAGTTGGACTGTAGAAAAGGTAGGCTAGCAAAAGAGCAACCCAGCAAAGGAATTGTGAATATATCCCCTCTGCAACTTGGTTATGGTGACAATATTTTAGAACCAAATGCAAACAAAGTAGGCTACCACAGTACTCCAAGAACCCCCTTACCTAAGCATCATCAAATTTTGAGGGATATGTACAACATTCTATCCCCTACCTATGTTGCCCTCCACAATATCCAAGTTGCTACTAGCCAAAGCCCACCTTATTCTCCAATCAAGCAATTCCCAATTGGTAGAATATTAGATGAATTTATGTTTGAGCATATGACTCCCATCACCCCACAAGTTGTTTCAGCAAGTCTAGAAAATCCTATAACAAATAGTACTGAGGGGGAACTAGAATCCTTCCCTGGCTTTATGTTGAACTAATGATCCCATGGATAGGTTTTCTCCTACGGTACTTATATTTTCACAAGCTAGTCATTTTGTTATACCCTACAAACTGGTCATCTACTAAGATACTTCTATTTCCCTATAGGCTGGTCATCTTCTACAATACTTCTATTTCCAACTGTGTCTTTTTATTGGGCAGTCCAAGCTTATTTTCCAATTGCAAGTTTGGCATTTTGTAATGTTCTATTCACTAGTCCTTTTATCACACCTATGTAATTTCTTCTTGCATGCCTATGTTCCAACTAGTAGAATGTTTCCAACTTGATAAGTCTTCAAATATGAATGTTGGTATTCCGATCATTAATATAAGAAATATTTGTTCTGAAAAAATGATTGAGGAATGATTCTATAAGCATTGCATTATGGAGAAATGTAATATGATGTAAACTCATTTCTTTTAAATAGTCGCAGACATAAAAAATTGAATGTCTACTCCAAACATTATATAATTTCTATGTCAAACATAACAATAGCAAATTTCCAGAAGAGGTAATCAGAAAAAATGTACCAAATTTGAGGTGAGAGATCAAACATTGAATATCTATTCCAAAACACAATTATTACATCTAAAAATGAACTGTAAATGAACTCATTAATTTAGCAGAATTCACTGTCGAAAGATAACAAATTCATATGAAAGGGTTCTAAAATTGTTGGAAAAGAATAGATGGGTATTTTTCCCAATAAGGTCCAAGAAAGACCTTACCTGTTCAAAATGTACCAAATCCCTTAGATTTTTGTGTGTCCATGGACACATTTGCAAAATTGATGTCCAACTCCTCTGTTTTCCAAATAAGAATGAAGCAATTTAATAAGTTTATCCTGTCACAAATACAAAAATCAGTCAAAAGTCATGCAAATTGAAGAGAAATTTCCCAAAAAAAAAAATCTTTCTTTGAACCCTAAGCTAGAATGAAGAATTCAGAAAACATAACTGGAAGGTCGGGGGGGAGAATAGAAACAACTTGAAATAATTTTTCTTCAATCTTTAGAAGCTTTTGGGTGCTGATAAGTGACAACATCAGACTTCATTGCTCCTGGAGTGCCCGATGGTAGGGGCGGCATATCTATGAGAAATATAGATTAAAATCAACTCACAACTTAACCCTAAACCAAAAAAAATTATCCGGCACTTAAAAGTTGCTCGGCACATGAAGGTGCCAGTGCCAGTTTTACTCGGCACTTGATGGTGTCGAGTGGCAAGTTGCTCGGCACTTGCTCGACACATGAAGGTGCCGAGTGACAGGCAACAGGTGCCGAGTGAACTCGGCACAAAGAGGAGAGCTCGGCAAGGGAAGGTGTCGAGTGAGCTCGACTTCCACTGTGGAGAAACAGGGACCGAGCCGAGCGACCAGGATATCACGTGAAACTTTTCACGATTAAAACCGGAGACTTAGAACTAAAAATATTCAACAAAGATCTTCTCAAATGCAATGTAGAGAGGAAGAACAATAGATTCGAGTATGCCTGCTTGCTTAGTATTTAACTTTGATTTAAAACAATACAAGATCTGGGAGCATTCGGCTTCAACCAGAAAACCCTAAATTTACCCTAAAACTTCAAACGACTTCAATACTTCAAACTTTAAACTTGCAGCTCTAATGGTTGCATACAAAAACACCTGGAGCAATCACTGCTTCACAGGTCAAATCCAATGAACAATAAACTTACAAAATGATCAGAGAGAAGACGTGCAACTGTAGGCACGAAATAAACAAACTTTCTTCTCTGCACTCTGACGACTAGATCTGCTGACCTTCTTCCACTGCTCTTCTCTGCAACTTCTAATATGATCTGCTTGATTTGCACTCAATGAATGAATGAATGTAGAAACATTCATTTTTGTCTTCTGACCTAAAACATTTTTCCCTCTCATTTCCAGATTCAAAAAATCTCACCTACCACATTCATGTTTTCTATCTGTTCTGGGTCGTCAGGTGGTAGGTGGGTGTTTGGCTCAAGGGGCAAACGTCAACACTGCATTAAATTTTCCAACACTCCCCCTTTGTCCCAAGCCAAACAAAACAAGGATCACAACTGATCCAAATCAACTACACCAAGACTCTGTCTTAGGTGCACAAAAGTTCCAATGCCTAATGGCTTGGTAAAAAATCTGCTAGCTGCTGCTCTGACTTGCAAAATTCCATCTTGATATCCCCATTCTCCACCAACTCTCTGATGAAGTGATATCTGATTTCAATATGCTTGCTTCTCCCATGGAAGATTGGATTCTTGGACAATGCAATTGATGAGATGTTGTCACAATAAATTGCGGTTCCATCCTCTTGCCTTTCATTCAAATTTGTCAAGATCCTCCTTAGCCAAATTGCTTGACATGTTGCTGCATTTGTTGCAATGTATTCAGCCTCTGCTGTAGATTGAGCAACAATAGGTTGCTTCTTGGATGCCCATGAAATTGCACCCGATCCCATATGAAACATGTATCCGGAAGTGCTTTTCCTATCATCTAAACTTTCAGCCCAATCACTATCAATATAACCTACCAACTTGAATTCATTTGATGCAGTATACAAGATCCCAAATCCCTTGGTACCTTTCACATACCTTAGGATCCTTTTTTCCGCTTGCCAATGGGAAATCTTTGGTGTTTCCATAAATCTAGAAATCAGACTTACTGCATGCATTAGGTCTGGCTGAGTTCCAGTCAAATACATTAGACTTCCAACCATACTCTTGTATAGTGTTGGATCCACTCTCTTGCTAGAGTCTTCTTTGCTCAACTTCAAACCTACTGTTGTTGGTGTGGGGGCTGTCTTACTGTTATGCATGTTAAATCTCTCCAAGATCTGCCCTGCATACTTTTCTTGAGAGATGAAGATGCCATCATGCATTTATTTTACTTCTATGCCTAGAAAGTATTTCAAGAGACCTAGGTCTGTCATTTCAAATTCACTTTTCATGGCCTCTTTGAACTCACCAATTAGAGCCTTATCATTACCAGTAAAAATTAAATCATATACATACAAGACAACAATCAATACATTACCATCTGCTGCCTTGATGTAAAGAGTAGGCTCACCATTGCTTTTGCTAAAGCCATTGCTCATCAAATATGAGTCAATCCTGTTGTACCATGCCCGTGGAGCTTGTTTGAGCCCATAAAGAGCTCTTTTCAATCTATATACTTTATTCTCTTCACCTGCAACTTCATAACCAGGTGGCTGCTCCACATACACTTCTTCTTTCAATACACCATTTAGGAAGGCGGACTTCACATCCATTTGAAATACCTTCCACTTATGTTGAGCTGCAATTGCTATGACAGCACGCACAGTTTCCATTCTTGCAACTGGGGCATAGGTTTCATCATAGTCTCTTCCATACTACTGTTTGTAGCCCTTGCCTTATGCCTATCAATCTTGCCTTCAGCATTGCATTTGGTCTTATAGACCCATTTCACTCCAATCACTTGCTTCTTGGGAGGCAATTCAGTTAACTCCCATGTCTCATTCTTTTCTATAGCATCTATTTCCTCATCCATGGCATTACACCATTTTTTCTCCTTAATAGCTTCCTCAAAATATATTGGATCACTATGAGAAAATAATGCAAAATTAACACTCTCATCATAATCTTCATACCTTTCATCTTGGTATATCTCCCTAAGACTCTTGGTCTTTCTTGGTAACAAGGAGGAGAGTGTGGGATTGGAATCTTCACTGTTGTTGCTTTGCCGACTAACTCGGTCTTCACTGGTACTCGGCACTGACACTCGGTCATGCCTAGAGGAGCTTAGCAATGTCTGAATCTGCTTTCCTTTTCTTCTACTTGTTCCTTCTTCTTGTTGTTCATCAGCATCTTCTTCACTCATAATGGGTCATACAATCTGTATGCCTTTGATTCTGGGTTGTACCCTGTGAAAATGCATTTCACACCTTTGTCATCAAATTTCTGCCTTTGCTCTTTAGGCACATGTGCATATGCAACACATTCAAACACCCTTAGGTGTTCAACTGTCCATCTTATTCGTGACCAAGCTTCCATTGGAATTTTGTCACGGACTGCCTTTGTAGGACACCTATTAATTAGGTAAACTGCTGTTGGCACAGCCTCTCCCCAAAATTCAATTGGGAGACCTTTCTCTTTCATCATGCTCCTTGCCATTTCAACAATGGTCCTATTCTTTCTTTCAGCCACTCCATTCTATTGTGGTGTATAGCTGGTTGTGAGCTCTTTCTTAATGCCATGTTTCCTGCAAAAATTTACAAAAGAATTGGAGGTATACTCCCATCCTCTATCTGATCTTAAGACCTTGATATAGTGTCCACATTCTCTTTCAGCTTGGGCTTTAAATTCTACAAATTTATCAAATGCTTCAGATTTATTCTTTAAGAAATACACCCATGTCCTACGATTGAAATCATCAATGAATTTCATGAAATAAATACTCCCCCCAATGGAAGTAACTTGCATAGGACCGACTAGGTCAGTATACACTAACTCTAATGAATATCTAGCCCTCCTATAATTTTTAGAATTAAAGGGAAGCCTATGTTGCTTACCCAAAATACAAGCCTCACACTTGTCACAAGAATTTCCTACATGTGGCAAACCTTCTATCATTCTTTTATTTGATAATAAATTTAAGCCAGCATAGCCAAGATGACCATACCTGAGGTGCCATAGCCGTGAGGGGTCTTCAATCACACTCCTTAGAGCTGATTGTGTGGGAGGTGCAGCACTAACTTGAGATGAGAAACATGTCTCAATCTTCAAGGGAAACATTCTGTTCTTTGTCATTTGAACTGCTGCAAGTAAGTTCCTACTCCCATCCTTTTCTTGAATGACACACGTCATTCTCCATCAGCACTTTGTATCCATTTTGAATGAGCTGACCAATGCTCATCAAATTGTGCTTCATACCAAGGGTGAAATACACATTTTGTATTTCCTTTTTCTCACCTTTCTTGGTGCGGACCATAATAGATCCTTTGCCCACAACTGGTAGGGTTCCATTATTACCCATCTTAATTTTTGATTTGAAACTCTTGTCAATGAATGAAAACAAGGTTTCATTACCACTCATGTGGTTGCTACATCCACTGTCGAGGTACCAAACCTTAGGGCTTCCTTCTTCACCAACATTACACATGATGAAGGCAGTGTTTTCACTTCCTATATTCACATCAGCCACATTTGCTTGTCCTGACTGATCTTTCCGCTTCTTCCAGCATTCATTTGCATAATGCTCATATTTATGACAGTAGTAGCATTCTACATTACTCTTATTTGAGTTGTAGTTTTTCTTACCTTCTCTTGTAGTTTTTCTTATCTCCTGCCATGTCAAATATCCCAAGAAAAAAAAATGCACTAACTCACTGTGGATGTGGGGCCTCAAAGCTCTGATACCATGTGAGAAATATAGATTAAAATCAACTCACAACTTAACCCTAAACCAAAAAAAATTTTATCCGGCACTTAAAAGTTGCTCGACACATGAAGGTGTCGAGTGCCAGTTTTACTCGGCACTTGATGGTGCCGAGTGGCAGGTTGCTCGGCACATGAAGGTGCCGAGTGACAGGCAACAGGTGCCGAGTGAACTTGGCACAAAGAGGAGAGCTCGGCAAGGGAAGGTGCCGAGTGAGCTCGGCTTCCACTGTGGAGAAACAGGGACCGAGCCGAGCGACCAGGATATCACGTGAAACTTTTCACGATTAAAACCAGAGACTTAGAACTAAAAATATTCAACAAAGATCTTCTCAAATGCAATGTAGAGAGGAAGAACAATAGATTCGAGTATCCCTGCTTGCTTAGTATTTAACTTTGATTTAAAACAATACAAGATCTGGGAGCATTCGACTTCAACCAAAAAACCCTAAATTTACCCTAAAACTTCAAACGACTTCAATACTTCAAACTTTAAACTTGCAGCTCTAATGGCTACATACAAGAACACATGGAGCAATCACTGCTTCACAGGTCAAATCCAATGAACAATAAACTTACAAAATGATCAGAGAGAAGACGTGCAACTGCAGGCACGAAATAAACAAACTTCCTTCTCTACACTCTGACGACTGGATCTGCTGACCTTCTTCCACTGTTCTTCTCTACAACTTCTAATCTGATCTGCTTGATCTGCACTCAATGAATGAATGAATATAAAAACATTCATTTTTGTCTTCTGACCTAAAACATTTTTCCCTCTCATTTCCAGATTCAAAAAATCTCACCTACCGCATTCATGTTTTCTATCTGTTTTGGGTCGTCAGGTGGTAGGTGGGCCTTTGGCTCAAGAGGCAAATGTCAACACTGCATTAAATTTTCCAACAATATCAATATCGAGCAACAAGGTCAATAGCTTACCTTGAACCAATTGATCCCATTAAAGAACCACTGCATATGAGGGCAACAGAGCAAGCACTTTCTCTTTTATTTTCAACATAACCTTTGGTGCTACAATAACACATATACAATGGGCCCTCACACAATGAAGAACTGTTCAACATGCAAAGTCGATGTTTTGTATTAATAATTTCTACCAAAGTTGGATCACAGAGAAAGAGGAATGTCGCCTCTTACACAATACACGAAGTCCTTGTTAATCCAATCAATCAACTCTACTCTTCATATGAGATTAAGAAATTGTGAAGGGCACTCCAAATCTATGTTTCCTCGCACATCTACAACGTGCCCTAGGGTTCTAATTTCCCCCTTGCATATTTGCAGCTTGCTCTTGTTATAATTCTTCTATGCCTAAGGGAGATGTTGATAAAAAGCACCTGGAAATTCGTCAAATCTAGAGAGGGACAAGTTTTCGAAAGCGCACTGATAAAACCCAAAAAAATGGTAAAACCCCATTAATGCAAAAATCTAGAGAAAAACCACACAGGATTTTTTTGTGGAAAAATTCAGCAAATAATTTATTTGTTTTGTCAAAGAGCAATTACCTCGTGAAACCAAAAATCTAGAAAACACTCACCATAGTTTTGAGGAAAAACTTTGAAAAACCCTTCAATGAGTCAACAAATCAACGAATACTTCCATGAGGAACAAAAAATTATAGTTTTAAATAAGCAAAATCTTGAGCAGCAAATATTTACCATCGTTTGGCCTTTGTCCACGCCATCCCAAGACGTCTACAAGCACGTAGCCCACCATGAAACACCTCTGTGTCTTCTCCCCTGAACAGGTAGATGTGATTTCATGTCATCTCCCTTCTTGCAAACCTTGTCACATGGTATGGCGATGAAATAATTGGTGGCAATGGCAACAGATTGATATATGTTAGGCTAATAGGTGGAATAGAAATTTAGGGTTAGGTTTAAAACAGTTTAATAAAATTATTTTTACAATTAGTTATCAGACTTTTAGCATTCAATAATGTAAAAATATTTGTTAATTAAATATAAACTTGATAATTAAATGAAGAAAATGTTCACTTATATATGTGTTATATTATGCAACTAATAAATATTACATATTTATATAAGGTTTTATATATTGTAAACTAACACGATAGAATGTTCAAGTAATGGGGCTTTCGCAATTAAATATGGGGGGTGGAATTAGCTATGAATGATAGGGGGTCCAAAAAAATGACAAATTGCACACTTTAACAAATAAAATTGACATCAATTTTTTTAGTCGAGACCTTAGGTTTAAGCACTTCACTAATGGAAGAAGATGACGAAAAAAACTCATTTTTATGATTGTTACAATATATTTTGGGGGGCCCGAAATTAGGACACACAACTACTGAATCCTCTCCCCTAATTTGTAAATTCTATCGACTTCCCATATTTTCTGGTGCCTACCTTCCATTGCATAGATTCTCTCATATTTGAATTTTTCACTCTCGTGTCAATCCTTGAATTTAAGCTAAATAAGATATTGCGTTGAGTTTTGTAAGCTGACCATGATAATGCTCTGACTTAAATGTGTATCAATAAGTTCCAATAAAATAAAATAAAATGTGTATCAATAAGGAAACAAAAATCATAATTTAAAATAATATATTTTTTAAATTGTCAAAATGTATATTTTTTTTCTTTTTTCTTTATAGAATTATCTTGGTTTTTTGCTGGGTTGTTAAATTTAAAAAGTTCAAGTTGTATTTATTTATTTGTTTTTTTATACATTGATTTGGTGGATAAAATTCATAATATCCATTGGTTAGGCTCTTACACAATAATTTTCTAATAAGATTGATAAAAATACTTGTGTGCACAACTTCTATTCATCCAAATCTAATGTTTAGAAACATTTGATTTTGAAATCAAAATAAAAAATTTAACTTAAAAATAATTATTCTTGTAAACCCATGTATTTGAAATCATTACATTTTGAACTGCTTCACCCAGTAGACCATGCATTCTGTCCAGCCAGAGCTCTATTGAATGACAGCAAGTGTAAAGAGGGAAAGAAAATACGAGATATAAGGTATGCGTGACAAAATCGCAAAGAAAAAGGCTCCTGATTTGTGATGTAGGTCCGTAATTCAGTTAGTACTGTAGTGATTCTTCAAAGTTTGGTTCATGTGCATATTGGCTAGGATGTAATGCCGAGCTTCCTAGTTTAATTTTTATGTCCGTCTTTATTGTCGCTGCCAATCTAAAATCATCTTCAAACTTGGATACTGCTCATGAGCAGTGACGATGACAATCTTAAGCATGACAGGCATTGGTTGTGCTTTCCGTTCTAGAGTATGAAACTTTGATATTTTGGATTACTGCAGAGCTCATGTAATATATACCTCTTTCTTATGGATTTGGTGGTCCTTACACTAGTGTCTATTTTGTTTCTGGATACATAATCTTCTCCATGTCTCTAACCGGTGACATCTACGACGTATCAATTTCAACCCCTTAATTAACTACCTTTAAAGGCAAATAATGTATTTTCATTAAAACTCCAAGGCACAGAGAAGCATAAGCACATAACTGAAAAAATCTACTCTACAATGTGTGATCAACAGATCAGAAACTTTGCCAATACATTCTCAATACAAGGCACTTCTTCAACCACGTCAATTCAAAGACCAATAATTAAAAAGGTGCCAACCAGATTTTGCTCACGAGATACTAAAGGTTCTATCGATGCCACATCCACACCCAAGCTGTATATACAAAATAAGGCGGTTACAGTTCAAAAGATTTCACAATTTCATACCTTCATACTAATACATTTTCAACACCGTGTTCAACTTCAGACTACTACTTACAAAGAAGTTCAGACAGATGTAGTAGACAGGATAATCTAATACTGTCTGTTCATCTAAGGAGGGTATTTATTTCTGTAAATCATAAGTTATTTATTATCTGTAAACTTTAAAGATGATCATCTAAATCCCTACTTACATAGTTTTCCCTGACAACTGAGACTTATATTACAGAGCTATTAATATTCTATCATTCAGTCCAGACCTCCAAATAGGACGGGCAATGCCACAACATCCAAGAATCATTCCTTTTGAAAACTACAGATGCTAATCCCCGGTTACAGAGCTTTGCATTTTAAGAACTGAGGCTTCTGATATGAAATGACAGTTATATCGTATCATGCACTGCAGGTCTCCAAAGAGGACCTCGCAAGCCACAACAGCCCAGGGTCATTCCTTTTCAAAACCAACCATGATTCCATTGCTCCGAGCTCATTTGATATTTTATCCTCAGCAAATCCCACAGCCAGTAGCACTTCTAGAGCAGCTGCTTCACAAAACCAAGTTAGTTTTACAACTTTCCCTAATCAATAAATGGCAAATGCATTATATAAATATTTTTCAAACATTAAACAAATAAGTAAATTATGTATCACAAATGACAAGATGAATAAAAGTAGTATCTCGTGAAAGTGAAGAATATCCACATAAGAACCATTTAGATTTGAAATGTAGAAATTTTCAGAAGAAAATACTCGTATATTGGTCATGAACCCACTGGATTTCAGATTGGCTATTGAAATGAATGGATATGAGATAAAATGAGATGTCTTTCAATGTCATTAGGCTGAAGCAGTTTGTAAGACCTATCAAAAGTGTTCACTTGTTCAAACGGTTGGTTTTATGACTATTCAGTTAACGGAGAAATTCTCCAGCTCTTTTTGACACTCTTAGTTTAAAGGATTCTCCAGCTCTTTTTTATTGTCTTAGTTGAAGTATTCAGATTCTTTAACTAGCTTATGATCGCAACTTTGAAGGATTCCCTAACTAGCTTATGATTGCAACTTTGAAGGATTCCCTAACTAGCTTATGATTGCAACTATCTGTGCAGCTGGGGCTAATATCCTTAAACAAGATGGCCATTAAACTTTGTGAAAACTGTCAGAGAAGGGTTAAACAAAATGGCCATTAAAAATTGTATAATTTGTCAGAGAAAGGTTAAACAATAGGCCATTAAAATTTGTAAAATCTGTGAAAGAAGGGTCTTGGCTGAACAAGACCCTGTAGTGATGGTGATTGCCAGAACCAAAATGCTGCTGTTGACACCAAAAGACTTGAGCACATGTACAGGGCTAAAAAGGACCACTGCAACACACAGCAATGTACCACTAAAAAAATTACCAGCTATTAATAAATACATTTAGTGCAATGTTAAATGGATTGTCTATGTTTGGTATATCAGTCACTTAAAGTATATCAGTCATCTTTTGCAGAACAGTCATGGCTGTGCTTCGGTCTTTTTACAGAGTCTTGAGGAATTTAGAGTAAATTGCCTACAGGAAATGGTATTATTTTGGTTGCAGCTTGTTGCCTCTTGTTAGCTGCAATATAGAAAATATGAGTCCTCACACTCCAGCCTTGTAGATAGACAAACACTTTTTGAGTTGGCTATGAATGATCTAGTTATGCCATATGGACTGATCCATCATATGACTATGTAATGCAGCTTACAGACTATATTTAATACAAAAAACAGATGAGAATGAGAGACAAGAAATAAGAAATTAAATGTGCATAAGTGCATGGACACTGAATAGCATCCCTCTGTGTGATAATGAAAAAAAATTAAAAAGAAACTCTCAAAATCATCAGACTGTTGGACTTACAAGTCACACTGTCATGAAGACTGGAGACTGGTGATGCTAACACTCAGCATCTCATAGTGTTGTCATTGATTGGCAAACGGTGAACAAAGGAAGATGGAGATGTGAAGCCTGAACGACCATTGGTAGCCACTTACACCGGTCAGATTATGGAGATGAGATGAACAGTCATAGGAAGTGAGCATGAATGTGAGTCATCATCAATGTGACATAGCAGAGGAACATGTAGACAGCTTGATGTGACAGGACAGATGATTTAAGTGTTCCCAAGA
Source organism: Cupressus sempervirens (assembly GCA_028749045.1). Lineage (NCBI taxonomy): Eukaryota > Viridiplantae > Streptophyta > Pinopsida > Cupressales > Cupressaceae > Cupressus > Cupressus sempervirens. The sequence continues at coordinate 639,770,265 of CM053793.1, forward strand.
CTGAAGGACTGATGCTACATATAGGTCTATACGGTGACTGGCAAGCCTACCAGTCTAGATCCCTACTCATAGATGCCACGGGTATTTTGTGATCAACCCATGTATGACATTCGAATTTTGAATTCATCAGTTTGAGCTGTATTTTTTCAAACATGGTTTTGGGGCCCAGATATTGGGGAGTGTAAACATGCTTTTTGCACTTCATTTTGTTGTTGTTGAAGCTATTGTTGAGTATGAGTGAAGAAGAACAAAGTTGCAGACCAGAGAGACAAATAGTAGACTGGTGACTGTACACAGCGAAGAAAAGGTAGGCAAGAAAGGTGACACTAGAGTGTTCTCAGGGCAAGCCAAAGAAGGAGGTGGAGATTAAGGGATTTTCAAGGTATACACAGCTGATCTTCAAGGCAGGTTCTGCCGCTTATCAGACCAATCTCTATAGTTTGCTTTCTCACCATTGCACCTATATTGTAAGCTCTTAATTGGGCATGGTTTACTAATAAGCACTTAAAAATCCTTTTACAAGGTACCTCCTAAACGGACTGTTGCAAATCCTCTCACAAGGTACTCTTAGTAGGCTTTTGTAAATTATCAGCACCTTTAACTGGGTGCATTCTCAGGAGGAGCTCTTGTAGCCTCTAACTAGGCAACCTTTTATCTGCGGTATAAGGCTAGTGGGCATATTACTCCCACCGTGGTTTCCATCCTCTGATCGAAGGTTTCCACGTACAAAACTCAAGTGTCATTGATGTATGCATTTTTGTGTGAAATTGTATGCTTTTACTTCACTGCTTTTCTTATTGTGCTACTGGTAAAGCAATGGGCATTTAAGATATTTGGTTTGATAGCTCAACAGACCGGTTTAAAAGTTTGTACTAATTCACCCCCCCTCTTAGAACTGGTTTGGGATAACACAGACAACAGTAAGGACTAAAAGGGATACATTATGAGGAAAGCATCCATAGCAGTCAAACAGCAGCAAACTTGTGATTGGAAAAGTACACATACGGAGGCTTACACTGAAAGAGCTCCTGTACAAATAAGAATGACTCGACATCTTGAGTAGATCCAACTCATCAAGTGATTAGTCTACAGTTAAAATGGCATTCTATTTTGTATTTTTATTACTCATCAAGACTATTGTTAGAATTTACTTCTATGGTACCATTTCATCAGGGGCTATGCCCAGATTTAGTCTACTCATACCTAGTGCAGATCTTGGTCTGATATTTCTATGGGCTTATCCAAGACGAATATAGGAGAAAACTAATGTATTTTTATAAAAGACCCTAGAATACAATTGTCTGAAGATTATGTCAATAATCCATTAACCTATAACCATACTCCAACCATTAGTCACTTTGTCTACTATCTTTCCTCTACACACTATGAAATATAGAGCATAAGTGGAGACTGAACACAGTAACCCAAAATTGTGTTTAGTCTGTTTTCTTTGATCTACTCCATTGGTCACCAATATGGTGTTAGTTGGGACTTCCATTCATAACTCGTTGTCGTCCACTATCATCTATAATCATCTGAGTTTTACCCACATTTTTAAAATCATTCACTCAAGTGTCTCAAATTCCCAAATGTGTAAGGTGCATATTCATTCCAGAGAGATAAATATGTTTATTAGGAAATTTGGGCTACTTGAGGTAATTCTAATTTAAAAATTGACAAGACTATTATTAAAAGTTTAAATTAAATTGTGAGGGGTTTTTTCTTTTATGACTATTACTAAAGATCATAAGAACTTATTTATTTAGTATTAGGTCTTTTAGAATTTATGATTTAAATATAGATGTTCCTCAAATTTAGTTTGTTAGCATATTGGTGTAGCAAATTGTTCACAATAGATTGCATCGATCCAAAATTATCAAATGGAAAACGAATTTAAACAGTAAGCGGATTTTGATTGCTTACCTTCATACTTCAGAATACTTCGCTGAAGGGTAGGATTGGCCTGCACAGTTTAAAGAGAACTCAGGCAAGAAATGTCTCATTGTAACCATTAGATAACTTGGATCCAACATAAGATTTTACCCAGAACAAAAGCAATCAAGTTACCTTGCGCAAGCGTTTGAATTTTGCTTCATTTGGATGTTCCATTATATTCCTGTAAAAGAAAAACATAAGCTTCAATCAAAATGCCGGCCATCGTATATAATTGAAAAACAGATAAATCTATTTTTTAGATGCAGTACAGTTATCATCCATCTGTTAAAAATATTTGCATACAAGAAGCTTATATGAAAAAAAGACAGGAAATCACCTTAGAATTGTGAACAATGTCTGAATCACAGAAGAAAATTCAAGAGGTGACAACTGGTTTTTAAGCCTTTGAATGGATTCTTTAAGACGCAGACATATAGCAGATGTGGATTCTTCAATTATTTTCAAATCTGCACTGTCGCTCAATAGACTCGACTCTATGGTTTTAGTGCCACTTCCAACAGCCATTGTTGGGGTAGAGTCAGTATTTCCATGATGGATTCGGATGACAGAATTCTCGTGCAAATTGCTATTGGCTGAATCATCTGGATCAGGTTCAACAATAGTTTTTGGTATACTATTGGGATGGCCTTGCTGGCAATCATCAGGATCAGGTTCAGCCATAGTTTTAATTTCTTGACAATCATCCAGATCAGGTTCAGCTGCACTTTTACTTTCTTGACAATGATCAGGATCACAATAGACGATAGTTTCCCTATGCCAATGATCATCAGGTTCAAGTTCAGCCATAGTTTCACTTTTCATATGGTCATCAGGATCAGGTTCAGCTATTATTTCATTTTTGAGATGGTCATCAGGATCAGGTTCGGCCATTGTTTCATTTTCCATGTGGTCATCAGGATCAGGTTCAGCTGTAATTTCACTTTTCAGAAGATCATCAGGATCAGGTTCAGTCATGGTTTCACTTTTCATTTGGTCATCAGGATTGGGTTCAGCCTTAGTTTCACTTTTATCAGGTTCTGCCATATTTTCACCTTTCACACAATCATCAGGATCTGGTTCGGCCAAAAGTTTGCTTTTCCGATGGTCAGCAAGATCATGTTCAGCCGTGGCATTAGTTTCTAGACAGTCATCTGGATCAGGTTCTTCCATTGCATCAATTTCTAGACAGCCATCACGATCAGGGCCAACCATAGAATGACCTAAAAAGTCATCAGGATCAGGTTCAGCGATGGTTTCAGATTGAACAATATTGACACAATCTTGAAAATCATCTGGATCAGGTTCTTCCCACATTTTCTGATCAGCATCAAGCTTGTGCATTATGCAATCATTTGACTCTCCATCATCTGGATCTGGTTCTGAATAAGCTTGTTGCCTTGCATCAACCCCAATCCCAATAGAATTTCCGACACGATAAAGTGCTGCGGCTGCTGCAGAAGCACGAGCTTCTACAAAACCATGCAAAGGATTCCCTCCAAGCTTATGAGCATTATATGTCTCATCAAAAGAATAGAACTCATCTGTATCATCTGTCTGCCTCAATCCATTCAGCGTCCTGCTACGTGATTTTGTCCAATCCAATGCAATAGCTTCTTCATTCAACTGCAACATTTATGTATTTGATTAGGTCAAAATTCGTATGCCACAAATTCTCATGGTTTGAAAGGAAGATTTTCCTTTTATATTACCTGTTTATCTAGTGCATGAAAGTTTGCATCATGTTCTGAGTGCACCATGTGAGCCTAGAGGACATAGAAACAATATTAGATGAGACAACGACTAAAAACAGATGCAAACACATCACACTCATTCTACTGACGAACTTACAAGTTCATGCAGTAAAGTTTTCTTAATGCTCTCATACTTCCTGAAGCCCTTAAGATCATCTGTTCTTAGCCGTAATGATATTTCCTCTCCATGATTCTGATGAATACCAGTTGATAAAAAAATGAAAAACAAGAGGACACAAATACAAAGTTTAGATTAGTTTTAACTCTTAACCCATTTTTGCACGTACATGCAGTTTGAATCAGATTTATAAGCCTATGATTCCACACCATACAGAGAACAGGCTGGGATCATCTACCTTATTAAATCCAAGAACACATTTAGGACTGATCCCTACATACCCTTCTGGTGCCATCTCAGTCATGATTCCGACATGCCAACGATGCTACAGAAAAATGATTCAGATTAGACAAAATAGAAGTAACTTCAGACATCATACTTCAAATTGGCAATTTTTTACAATACCTTATTCATGATAGCCACTATGCCCGGATCACTCGCAAGTGTATGCATGATTGTCAAAGCCTTTGCTGCAGGAGGGCTTAACTGCAATGAGAGATCCATTAATTAAGTGAATAGCAAGTATTGTTATGTAGTTTTTTTCTCGTGACCATGAATACACTGAGACTCATTTAAAAAGCTAATCAGTAATCTACTACTTAAATCTCTGAAAACACAAATGAATGGCACCCAAACTTTTTATCAATTCTCTTTATCAAACCTGCTAGTATGCTAGCACATACATAGAAACCCTTTGTTAAAGAGCTAAGAAACTCTCCGAAACTTCTACAAAGAATTATAACTGTTTGTGCACAGAACCCATTTTCCATGGAATTTCGGAAAGTAAAAACAATTCTTTAGAATATGCATCCTGAGACATAAAAATTTCTGCATGAATACATAACTTATTTTCATGTGCTGACAGATCATCTTCATGCTATGCAGTAATTCCAAGGATTGATTTCATTCTTACCTGGCGGGTATAAAATAACTAGATACATCAAAAACAGCACAGTGTTGTTTCAGAAATCTTGCAGGATATGAACTTCAAGTGGTGAATGAAAAATGAAATATTAATAGATATCCAAGGATAGGTCCAAGTCTTCCTCAGAATTGCACACCCCTCCCCAGCTCTACTCATAAAACTTCAAAACTAGTTCGAAGATTTTTGCATTTAAACTAATGTCACAGTACAAAGTGATCTTCATAAATGTGTGGTAAATGCCAAAGTGATCAACTACAAGATAAAAGAAAATGCAGCTTCTATACAGGTAGTAGTACATACCTCAATTCCAGGAAGCTGAAGGGTACGAAAGCTGCTGAAAATGTAAGGCCCTTGAGGCAATTTCCTAGGAGCCCCAGGTCCATTTGCTCTGAGTTGCTTTGCTCTCCTCTCCTCCTCATAAAAACCTGCTATCCTCTGATCGGACTTTGTAGAGTGAGAAACCTCCTCAACTTCTGCTGAAAACACCCCCATCATTCTAACAGTTCGACCCTGCATTTATGATGAGCAGCCTTTAAGTCAAACTAAAGTACAGCTGCAAAATGTTGAAAAATGAAATGAACTGAAACTAGTTGTCATATAAAAACTTGACAGGTTGTGTTGTACACAGTTAAATGGGATATATCTTGTGATCTATATGAATTTCTGAAAAAATAAAACAAGGCATGTTCAAAAAGGATCGGCTAAATTGTGAAGGATAAGATTTTCTGGTATACTTAAACAAAAATGCTTCCTGCGGCCAGGTTAAATTCTTTGCAATATTTTATCACTGCTCAGATATCTTAAATACAGCTCTATTGATCCAAGAGGTGTCAACATTAAGGCATCTATCTTCTGATCTTGTTACTTATCTTGCCCCCCTCTATGGATATGGTGTTCCCTCTTCTTTTCATGTTATAACAAGAGCTCTGAAAGAGCTTGAGTCCCTGCCTTGTGCAAGGGTTAGAAGGTAGAAAGGATAGTTGGCAGTTTAAATTTGCAATTAGAAGATTGAAAGTTTTATTTTCTCTTCATCTATATATGTTTTATTTATAAGATGGAAAGCGTGACCTCATCTACTGTATCAATATTCGGCCAGGTCCCAATCATGGACATTCATTAAGCCTCCATAATTTTGTATACAAGTAATTATAATAAAGCTAATGGAGTGCAGAACAAGAACGAAAGCAAGAAGGAAGAGATAAGTTCACACACAATTGGATAATCCTGTACACAAGCAAATAATTACTAGTTTATTATTGGTTCAAAGAACTTCAACAGAGTGATCTATAGCAGAAAAAAAAACTTATATCTTTTATTTGTCCCTTGTTCAAAATAATCAATCTTATATTTGATTACAAACAAAGATTTATGAAGAAAAGTAGTTAGGAATAAGTGGGGCATATTTATCAATATCATTACAGTTCTATGGAACACAATGGATACAAGTTAGGAATTTGTTGGAAAGAGTTGAGGCATCAAGCAAAGGTAGTCAATAGATGTAAAAGTCAAATAATGCAATCTTAGTTAAAGTTCCACTAACCAATGACAAAATTAGAATTTGTGTAAATATATTTTTAAAATGAAAATTTGAAAAATTAAATTATTTATCTTCTTGAACAAAAAAGTTAAAAATAGAATTTATATAAAATATGGAGTGGAGCTTCTTCAAATAAGGTTCAATAATACTTTATAGAATTAAAGAAGATGATCTTTATTGTATCCTAAATAAACAAGTAGAGAAATGATTTTTTTTTAAATTATCATTCTCATATTATAATATTTTTTCTCTATGATTTCTCTAATTTATTTCAATGTCAATATTGTTGAGTTTAATTCTCATGATTAGAACAATGTGTAACAAAAATTATCCATAAATAAAGATTATATTGCGTAACTACTGATATTATTATTGAGTAAGAAATTAATTTTACAATTTTATTGTATGAAATTAATATATTTTTAGTTGATCATGTATATAGTTTTTACCATTGCAGAGTGAAAATCTGTTTAGTATCTCCTCTACTTGTTTTTATCAGTTTTCAAATAATTTCTTAATATCAATTCGAATTGACCACTTGAACACTCAATGTATGTAATGGTAGCAATTTTGAAAAACAATTATTATATGTTATTAAATTGTAAATATTGAAATATTAAAAATTAAAATAAATAAATAAGACTATTTAAAATTTCAAAATAATCCAATATACCACACACATTACAATATAAAAAAGATACTAAATTTAAATATTTCTATGACTATTTTTTTTTCAAATAAAAATATTATATTTATAATATGCAACATTTGAAAGTAATAATCTCATAAAATAGAGATCCCACTGCAAGTATTACAAAACACTGAAAATAAAGTTGCTTTAAAAAAATTATGAAACCTTATATATTTTGATATACTTTGAGGGATGTCTATAGCCTTGTCCCATTTCGGCACAAATTTTTGTCAATTTCCTTGCCTTCAATTCTTTTTAAAGTCTATTAAACGAAGAAAGTTTGTGTGTATCCTGCAATGATGGCAATCCAGAAGACCATAATTTCTTTGAGGCAGTTTGCATGATCGTACACATGCCCTGCCTGTGCATTCAATTTTTGACACATATCTTGCAAGCATGCAAATGCAAACAGAGTATTAAAGCTAAGGAGTTAAATGTTCCAGAATTGTTTCATGGAAAATACTCAGAGGTTTATTCAGCACAGCTTTGTCACCATATTATTTCTACGAGGGTTTGGGGGCAAGACAGGGTCAAGGGGCAGCACCCCCGAAGCCACAAATGCCCTTATATTGTAAAAAGCGTCGGCTACTATTTTTCTATTATTCTAGCCCTAATTTTGTAAGTGGCAAAAAGCTTGTATAAAAAGGCTTAGGGTTAGAGATTTTCATAATGTGTGATGCAAAAATTGGTTCTTGCGACGATATTGAGCTGTAAGAGATTACGGATTGTAATCAAGTTGTAATCACTGGATAATAATAATATTGGACTTGTTGTTAGTGGACGTAGCCCAAGGATTGGGTGAACCACGTTAAATCTTGGTGTCTTGTGTTCTCTCAATGCGATCTACTATTTTCTGGTATTGGTTATATTTGCAGGTAACTGTTATTTCTGTCTGAGGTTAATCCTAACAAAGATTGCTTCAAGCACAACAAATGTGAGAAGATTACCCCTGCACTACAAATGCTCTTCATCTAGTAAAACGGCTAGGCTTTTAGAACAAGGCAAACATTATAGAAAATCCCCTTATAACATAGTGGCTTCAGGTGCAATGGTGTTTGCAGCTATTAGCTGTCAATGAGCATCGTGGTTGCAACTTGGAAGGGAAACTCAACAAATGTTGGAGCCCTATAGCTTTTATCCTTTAACCTACTTGTTGTGGTTCCACAACACACAGCCCATTTTCAACTTCTGAAATGGGAACCCCCTTTTTTGGCTCACAAAAGCTCGTTCCTCAAAATAGGGTATCTTCCAAGGTGCCTCGAGGAGTGGAAATTTTATAGTTTGGGTTTAGAGCTTGGTCAATTAGCATCATTTTCAACCCCTAGCACCAGTATAGTGATGTTTATCTTTTGTGTAAGTCATCATGGCATCCTCATCATCCATACCACAAAATATTACCAGGGTATTGCATGTGCATATTCAACATAGGAGCCTTACGAGTTCAAATAGAAAAAGTAGGAGTTCAAGTCCATGACAATGTTGGACTATAAAGAGGGCATAAATCATCAAAAAGATCAGGAATAAGTACACAAGAGTGCTCCCACACCCCGTCTAAAAAACCATAAGTCGTTTTCAAAACTGAGAACATTGATTTTTGGGTGAATTAAGCACCTTGCGCACTTCCCTAAAGGTGCACAGGTGCACAAGTGCGAAGGTGCGCAATTAGTCTTGGAGATGCCCAAGGTCCAAAAGATGCTAAGGTGCGCAAGTGCACAATTTTACAAAGTTTTGAAGATGCATAAGTGCAAGTTGAGAAAGTAAGCAAAGTGCATAGGTGCACAAGGTGTGCAGATGGGCCTAAATTGTTGGAAATATTAGAAATAAGTATACAAGAGTGGTCTAAGACCCCATTTGAGAAAACTTCAGAAATCATTTTAAAACTGAGAACTTTGAATTTTTGGGACTTACGCACCTTGCACACATCTCCAAGTGTACGCGAGTGTGCAATTTGAAGATTTGGTGAAGGAATTGTCTCTAAAGGTGCACATGTGCACATATCCAAAACATCCAGAGGACTCCGAGGTCCCCAAGATTACCACGGCTTCCTTGTCTTCTAAGGCAACTAAGATCACACTCAAACCCATGACTTTCAAGTTCCAAGGAGTGCCCAAGATGTCACACTACATGGATTTTCACTCTGTAGTGAGAGATACTGAATGCTACTAGATGTTAGACACGAGAAGAACTAGATATGATCAATTATTGGATTGAGAATATACAGGCCACTAATAAGATCATGTTATCTATGTATGAAGGTATCCAAGATATACAGAGAACACATGCCCAACTATTAGAAGTGGATAAATACTATAGTGTAGTCAGTTTAGAGATTTTTTATGACGACTCCAAAACACAACTATGCTCAGTGAAAATAGTTGTACAACAATTTAAACATCATTTAAGCAGTATCCTCTAAGCATGATGTCGGACACATTTTCGAAACCGAGACACTAAGGGAGTTGAACTCTAAGATAGATGATTTTGCATGAGGCAAGAAGTTCATGATTCCATAGGGAAGTGAGGGCAAAGTATGAAGTTTTAGACTTGTTAGATCCTCAAGAAATCACCTCTGCCATCCAAAAGTTCAAAAAGGACAATTCATACATCATTTTGGTTGAAGGTCAACAAGACCCAGATGCCGAAAAATAAAAAATGTTAAGTTAGAAAAATTCTCACTTTGGAAAATTGTGGAGTTAGAAAAAATTCTCACTTCGAAAAATTGTGGAGTTAGAAGCAATTCTCACTTTGGAAAATTGTGGAGTTAGAAAAAATTCTCACTTCGGAAAATTGTGGTGTTAGAAAAATTCTCACTTTGGAAAATTGTGGAGTTAGAAAAATTATCTCTTGGAAAATTATGGAGTTAGGAAAATTCTCACTTTTGGAAAATTGTGGAGTTAGAAAATTCACTTTTGGAAAATTGTGGAGTTGGAAAAATTCTCTTGGAAAATTGTGGACTTGAAAAATTCTTGCTCTTGGGAAATTGTGCACTAGAAAAATTCTCATTTTCGAAAATTGTGGAGTTCAATTCTCACTCTTGGAAAATTGTGGAGTTCAAAAAATTCTCTTGGAAAATTTGGGGTTAGAAAGTTCCTCACTCTTGGAAAACTGTGGAGTTAGAGAAACTCACTCTTGAAAAATTGTGGAGTTAGAAAAATTCTGTCTATTTTGGTCATTTCACCAAGGTGTGTTTCTCTTGGAAAATTGTGGACTTGAAAAATTCTCACTCTTGGGAAATTGTGCACTTCAAAAAATTCTCACTTTTGAAAATTGTGGAGTTCAATTCTCACTCTTGGAAAATTGTGGAGTTGAAAAAATTCTTTTGGAAAATTGTGGAGTTAAAAAAACTCACTCTTGGAAAATTGTTGAGTTAGAAAAATTCTGTCAATTTTGGTCATTTCACCAAGGTGTGTTTTTCACAAGGTGTGTTTTGCATAAGTAGCACCAAACATAGAGGTGCACTGACAATTTTGATCAATTGTAGTTGCATCAATAATTAACTATCAGTTGCTATTTTTTAGCATTCCATGCATCAAAAGTACGTTTTGACAACAATTTAACTCCCAGAAAAGCCTAGAGAAGGTTGAGCTTGCATTTTTATGAAATTTCGTGGTTGTGACGAATTAGAGAAAGGATCACTATTGTTCATGCAAAGCATTTTGTCTCATGTAACATCTTTCGATTTTCATTAAAGTTCCCATCGACGATTGCATCAATGGAGTTGAGGAAACGCTGCTACTAATTTCATTGGTTTCCTACCAGGTCCTTTTGATAATTTAATTCGCAAACGTATTGTTTCTTTGGCTTATGTCCATTAGGAATTTCCCTTTCAGTAATTCGCTTTAATCTCTCGACACTCTATCTTCGTTATTTGCTTTCCAAACACATAGTTAAAATAGGAATTCATATAGTTGCATTAATTAGAAAATACAAAAATACATTAGTTTTTTAGTTACGTTTCATTAACATTGTGCAAAATTGGTAGATACCAGCAAAGGCCTCCTTGTGAACATTCACATTTATCTTCGATTGAGCTACCCAGCAAGTTGAAAAACAATCATCTAAAACCTTGGAGTTGGTCATTGATCAGCTTTTCAAGAGAGAGATTTGTGAGAAACCCTATCCTTAGCATCGTGCAAAACGACCGCTCAACAGAAGTAGCACTAGGAGGGCCTGAAAATCATTATGCCCAAAAGACTTAGTTGTTGTTTGACAGTTCTGCAAATTTTGCAGTTCTATTTTTTCTAAGTCTATTCACAGTCACAAGGTGCGCTTTTTAGGTGTGTTTTTCACCAAGATGCGCTTTTCAAAAGGTGTGTTTTTCACCAAGGTGTGCTTTTCAGAAGGTGCGCTTTTCACCAAGGTGCACTTTTCATCACAGTGCGCCTATCAAAAGGTGAGCTTTTTGCATAAGTGCACCAGGATCCATAGTGTGCTTCCCTAGAGGTGCGCAAATTAGAAGATCTTGACCCAAGATCTCCCACTCAACGAGCATTGAGATCTTCGCCCAACAAGCACAAGTTCCTAGAACTCTGTCATTTTCACAAGCCTTGCAACGATAAAGGGATACCTAGGCTCCACGCACACATTGCAAATTCCATCATCATCATCCACTCTGCGTTCTACTTCACCCATTCCCATCATTATGCACCATGGCTTTCTTTAATGCCCAAAGTTCACCTCTGAACCTCACTGGTCCATTACACCACCTACCCAAAAATCCTAAAAAGATTTGCCCACAATTCATCTATGAAGAATCATGAACAGCAAAAGATCATATTAAAATTTTCAAGGAAATTTGTAATCGGAACCAAATTTATCATATGGACATGGTTTGCCACCTGTTCCCTTACACTTTGGGGGAAACAACACTCAATTGGTACCTCAATCTGCCACCAACATCAATAAGAGATTGAAACTCTTTTGAGAGCAAGTTTCTAACACAATTCAAGATCTACATTGATCCAATTATCCTACATCATCAATTCATCTCAATTAAGTGGGATCCTCACAAGTCTATTTCACAATTTAATCATCGCTTCTATAGGATGTATCAAAGAATGGAATTTCCTTACACTATACCACAAGAGGCTGCCATCCAAATCTATTTGGGAACAATGGATTCATTAACTTCAATTTTTTCAAGAAGGCTCCCACCGAGAGACATTGATACCATTGAAAAGGTCTTCAAAGAGGTTGTACATTCACAAAGCAAGTAGAGGAAACTCTATGTCTTCCTTCACTTTAAATAATGCAATAGCCATAGCACCGTTTCTAGCAGGAATGTCTACTACGCTCAATCAAATTCCCCTATTGAATCCAGTACCTTTACTCCAACAAGTTATTGCTGCTCCAATGCCAACAATTAAATATTCAAGGTATGAGCCCCAAAAGACTGCATTCTTTGAGCGGAAGACTTTTCCACCACTAAACTCAAGAATAATATGGCTAGTGAGTTTGAGGCCATGAAGAAGACAATGTCTCTTTTATCCAATGAACTCATCAGAATAAAGTTGATTCCTCAAGAAACCAAGGCAATCATCCAAGACAACTTGCTGCCCAAAACAATTATTCTCAAAATCAGAGCAGAAATTATGGCCCCTACATTAATATCAACAATGAGCATAATGGTATTACATGTACGAGTCCAAGTGAAAATGGATATGGGTACAATGATGTTTCAGATCAGCCTCCCCAAATCATGGAGGATCAACCTTTGCAGTTTAGTGCAATGGTGTTTGCTTCATATGATAAATCTGCAAGAGGACAAAATGATGAAGATGATCAAAAGGAGTTTGTGTTTCCATTTAATGAAGAGAAAAACCATGGACACTCTAGGATACATATTTATTGTAGCAATAATATGAACACACAAAGTTTGAAAAGTAGAGAAGAGTCTCTAATGGATGATGTCTCTCTATGGTTACATCGTACTCCTCCAGACATGCAAGTCTGTAACACTCCAATGCATTATGAGGCTCCAACCAACATTACCCTGACAGTTTAGAAGGAATTACATGTAAAGGATGAGGTTTTGAAAGGTCTTATGGATAACATAACAAGAAATTTGAAGTATCTTGGAAAAGATCAGAATCCAAACATCATTTTGCCTTCCAACTATTGTCACCTCCATCAAAGGATTCATTCAAAGTTGGAATGTGCTAGTTGCCAAGATGCAGTATCTAATGTGTTAGTGCAAATAGATCAGCCTATTGAAATTGCCAGAAGTAGTGAAATTGTTGCAAGTTTTGATGTTGCAATAAGTGTGGATATCCTAGGAAATTTTGAAATTCCAAAACTCCATGGAGTTGCAAAAATTCTTGAAGTTGCAAAAAAAGATGGAAATGCAGAAGATTATGAGATTGCTGAGATTTTTGAATCAGGAAGTCATCAAGAAGATGATACCAATGTCTTCTATTGTGATATTGATTCCCCATTAGATAATGATACGATACCTCCCTCAGAACAAGATATGTCATTAAACAAGATAGATAGAGTGCTTAATTTGGTGTCAAGTTTGACTGAGGAAATGTCTATTTATGGGTATTCTACACATATATCAAACTATGAAATAACAAATTCATGCAGAGTTCATCCCTTTGGGTTCCATTCAGAAGTAAGTTCTCCTAATTTCTTGTTAGCTTGGGAGATTGCAATGGAAGGTAAGTATGATTTTGAACATGCTTCTTGGGATATAAGGGAGAAAACACCTTGATTAATGATATTAACGAACCCTGTAATTCGAAAGGAAGGCTTAGATTGAGTTTGCTAGTCCCAAGAAGCCTAAAGGTGACAATTCATGGTTTAAGGCTAATGATGGTGATAATAAGGACCATAAACACAATGTTCTATCTTTTGGGTCTTATTTTCATAGCTATATAATATTGTCGATGCTAATGTTTCCATGTGCACGTGGAGTTGTGTACCATGAGATAAGACCAGTAGAAGGAGAAATTACAATGTGAGTGTACCCCTGTGGTGGGGGACTCACTAGATCAAGTGATATCTTTTCATTATCCCTCTCAATTTGATGATTTTCAATTTGAATATAATGCTGAAGGTAAGAAAACTTGTTTGTGGATTAATCATAACCATGGAGAGTTACAACTTCTAATTTTGTGTGATTTGTACTTGAAATTTGAACCAAGCTTGCCCAAATGTTATTTTTCTAGAGTACAAAGACAAGTCAACATTTTTTAAAGCTATATGGGTTGAGCTATTACTATTGCACATAATAAGAAATCTACTTACAACCAACCCATGTTCTTATTGTTCAAGGTTTTCTGTATATAAGGTTTTGTTTTTTTTTTTTGTCTTTTTAGGTAGGTGTTAGTTTTCTTTGTTCAAAGTCTGTTTTGTTTCGGGGTTTGCATCTTTTTGCTTCTTTTTCTTTTTTGGTCTTTGAGTCAAGGAATCAATATGTTTGTGGGGGTTGTTCCCAGTATGTGGAACATCCCAATTGGTTTTGACTTCTGGAAGAGATATTTCTTCGTCAAAGCATTTAAATAATTTTGTATCTTGTGAAAACTAAATACAGGTGTCACCTGCAAGCAAGAAAGGATTTTCAACCTCTAGCTCAAATTCTAGATCAATCGCTCTCAATAATTTACAAATTCAAAGAATTGGTCATCCAAGTTGCTTTCAATCTAGGTGGACAATGGCTGAGGGATAGTCCAAAACTTTCTAGTTTGAACAAAGGATTTCCCTAGGGCCTATCAAAATCACTTGTTGGCACGTGAGTTTCTCAAAAGTTCATTATTTAAAGAGAAATGTACAAGTCATCAAATTGGAAAAGGTCCATAAGAAAGGAACACCAACACCTTGACCACACAATTTTATTCATTGTCAAGAGAAAGGGAAAAAAATGGTGTCATCAAATAGGACTCCAAAACTTTGAATGAAGCAAAATAAGGTGAACAACTAGAGTTAGCACAATACAGTTGTTGGCACACTTCAAAAGAACAAAAGTTTCAAGGAAGAATCAAAGTGGAAACTCGCGAGCTCCGTGAAGTTGACAAATGGGTCACCAGAAACACAAAAGACAAGTAATTGATGACTCATTAAGAGCCCTCCAAATGGTTTCTCACATCTGGTCATATAGTGATTGGAAATTTGTTGATGAGGATTTCTCAAACTCTCACTGGTCAATGAAAGATTGATCTATGTTGTTGCACACACATGGTGGCTCGCACTTGAGAGTGCCAAGGGAATTAAGACATTGAACACACATTGAGGGTGAAAATTGAAAAGTTCAAGTTTCTTGTTTAAAGTTCTCAAAAGCCACTAATGGCATCTAGAATCAAGTTGCAAACTTGATACAGGTCTGAAGATTGCTTGATGATAAAGAAACACCTTTGTCATTTCTTCCTTCTGTCGAGGTTATTTGTTGTGGTTCCACAACACACACCCCATTTTCAACTTCGGAAATGAGGACCCCTTTTTTGGCTCACAAAAGCTCATTCTTCAAAATAGGGTTATCTTCCAAGGTGCTTCGAGAAGTGGAAATTTTATAGTTCGGGTTTAGGAGTCTAGTCAATTAGCATCATTTTTAACCCCTAGCACCAATATACTGATGTTTATCTTTTGTGTAGGTCATCATTGCATCCTCATCATCCATAGCACAAAAAATTACCATGGTATTGCATGTGCATATTCAACACAGGCGTCTTGGGATTCAGGTAGAAAAAGCATAAGGAGTTCAAGTCCATGACAAAGTTGAACCATAAAGAGGGCATAGATCATCAAAAAGATCAAGAATAAGTACACAAGAGTCCTCCCAGAGTTCATCTGAAAAAAAATCCACTAACCATTTTCAAAACTACAAACTTTGATTTTTGGGTAAATTGAGCACCTTGCGCACTTCCTTGAAGGTGCGCGCAAGTGTGAAGGTGCACAGGTGCGCAATTCTAAAGTCTTGGGGATGCCCAAGGTCCCAAAGATGCTAAAGTGCACAATTTCACAAAGTTTTGAAGATGTATAAGTGCAAGGTGCACAAGTGAGCAAAGTGCATAGGTGCACAAATGGGTCTAAATCGTTGGAAATATTAGAAATAAGTATACAACCGTGGTCTAAGACCTCATTTGAGCAAAACCCAAAATCATTTTCAAAACTGGGAACTTTGAATTTTTTCCACTTGAGCAACTTGCGCACATCTGCAAGGGTGAGCACATGCGCAAGTGCACAATTTGAAGATTTGGTGAAGGAATTGTCTCTAAAGGTGCGCAAGTGCGCATATCCAAAACATTCAGAGGCCCCCAAGGTCCCCAAGATTACCATGGCTTCCTCATCTTCTACAACAACTAAAATCAAACTCAAACCCATGACTTCCAAGTTCCAAGGAGTACCCAAGACGTCACACTACATAGATTTGCAATCAAAAGTGAGAGATATCGAATGTTGCTAGATGTTAAACAAAAGAAGAATTGGATAAGATCAATGATTGGATTGAGAATATACAAGGCAGTAATAAGATCATGTTATCTATGTATGAAGGTATCCAAGATATGCAAAGAAGAACACATGCCTAACTATTAGAAGTGGATAAATACTATAGTGCAGCCAGCTTAGAGATTTTTAATGACGACTCCAGAATACAACTATGCTCGGTGAAAACAGTTATACAACAACTCAAGCATCATTTGAAGCAGTATCCTCTAAGAATGATGGTGGACACATTTTCAAAACCGAGGAGACACTAAGAGAGTTGGACTCTAAGCTGGATGGTTTTGAAGAAGGCATGAAGTTCATGATTTCCACAGGGAAGTGACGACAAAGTATGAAGCTTTAGACTTGTTAGATCCTCAAGAAATCACCTCCACCATCCAAAAGTTCAAAAAGGAACATTCATACATCATTTTGGTTGACGGTCAACAATACCCAGATGCTAGAAACTGAAAATTATGGAGTTGGGAAATTTCTCACTTTGGAAAATTATGGAGGTAGAAAAAATTCACTTTGAAAAATTCTCACTTCAAAAAAATTGTGGAGTTAGAAAATTTCTCACTTTGTAAAATTGCGGAGTTAGAAAAATTCTCGCTCTTGGAAAATTGTGGAGTTTGAAAAATTCTCACTTTTAAAAAATTATGGAGTTAGAAAAGTTCACTCTTGAAAAATTGTGGAGTTGGAAAAATTCTGTCAATTTTAGTCATTTCACCAAGGTGCTTTTTTCATAAGGTGTGCCAACAGTTTTGATAAGTTGCAATTGCACCGACAACTAGCTCTCAATTGCTATTTTTTAGCATTTCATGCATCAAAAGCATATTTTGACAACAATTTAACTTTGAGAAATGCCTAGAGAATGTTGAGCTTGCATTTTTTTGAAGCTCCAATGACTCTCAAATCATCTCATAGCATCTCTCTTCTTATCTACTTCTTCTTTTATTGTTTTAAGACATGTAAAGTTCATGCAAGCATTAATTGATATAAACAAGGGTGTAGACCTACTTAGAACCATCTAGAGAGTCAGTTTGTATATAATTAGTTTTATTTTATTAGTTTTTAGCATATGTTTGCATTAGGAGAGCTCTCACTCCTAACACAAAACAAGGAGAGGATTTCCTATAAATACATGGATGTTATATGTACTCCAAGCAAATATTTTGATAATATTAATAAATGCTATTGGTGCTCTCATTCTAAGTGTAGTAACTCTTGCCGAAGTGTGTTATTTTTTATGAATTAATGTTTATGAATAGTAATGGAGCTAATGGTTTTATTGTGTTGTGATAATTGTGCAATCTTTTAGTTCTAGTGTTTGCCTTATGTTAACAAATTTCGTTGTTATGATGAATTACAAAAAAGATCACTATTGTTCATGTTTTGTCTCATGTGTGCACACTTGCCATGGTTGCAAAGGCCTCCTTGTGAACATTCACATTTATCTTTGATTGAGCTACCCAGCAGGTTCAAAAGCAGTCATCTGGAACCTTGGAGTTGGTCATTGATCAGCTTTTCAAGAGAGAGATTCGTGAGAATTCCTGCCGTTAGCATCGTGCAAAACAACCACTCAACACTACTGAAACCATGTCTCTTAGTCTTACCATTAAGGTAGCCCGCAACATGGGGTATTTTGGAGAGCTCTGTCTTTTCTTGGTTTTAATGTGATGCATGGGTTTTCTTCCTGCACATCTGCATGATTTCAACGGTGTGCTATCCTCATCCATTTATTTTAAAATGATAAAGTTTAAACCCTTCTGATTTTTGTATTCCTATAGCTAAGGTCTTTCAATGCACTCATGAGCTTATCAAGATTATTTTCTTCCTTAGGTTTTTTGGAATGATGCCCTTTTGTATTCTACAAAATTCTGACATCATCTCTGTTGTTTGGAATGATGCTTTTATATTGTTTCCAATATGCAATGCTGCTTTGGAAGCACCTCTAAGAGGTTGAGGTTCCTGGTTTCTTAATTTATACCTCATTTTGTCACAGCAAATGTGATAGCTGATGTAAATGCAGGGGTGAACGAAAAAATGAATAATGAATTTTTTTCCTCAGCAAATGTGATAGCTGATGTAAATGTGATAGCTCCTAATTAAGCTGAAATTTTTGAGCCAGTTATACTCAATTTTTCTGAGGCCTTCTAATTTGTGTGTGTACCTAATATCCCAAGCTTGCAATTTCAATACTTTCATGTTTCTTATTATTTATGATTAACTCTCATTCTTTCATCTTTGGAATTCATCATTTTGGACTGAAAATATCTCTGTTGTCTTGTAATGGGAATGTTCCCCATCATCACAGCAAGAGTGGCTATAAATCCTACAAGTGATGCCAACCCTACATTTTTATAAAGAATAGATATTGCACGTACAATCTGTATAGGTAGCATCCATATTGCGTTCAGGTACCATGTAAAGAAAGTCTCCAATCCGCGGAACATCTACACTCGTATAGTTGATTAATTCACCACTAGTATGACTTTGCTGGGCCTGAACTGATAGATTGAGACCTTTCCTATAAATGTGTGCTGTAAGGGCTGCTCGCAAGTGCATCCCAACCTGCCTTGAGCCAAATATCCATTGTCTTCATGTTGTAATCTGATCTTGGCCAAAAAAATGTACAGGCTAAGAAGTAGCTTTGAGCATGACTTCTTAGTGAAATAACTTACAAAATCATTAATCAAGGGCGGGCCAACATAAGATACACATGCACGTGCCACTGCAAACATTGCATTCAGAGCTACTGATTTCCATACAAACAGGAAAACAACTTTTGTCATCGATGGTATTTTCAGAGGGTCCTTCTGCCTTACTATATCTATTTTTCTAGTTAAACAACTACAAACATCATCATCAACAGAGCCCCTCCTTGCGATTTTGAATAGGTCATCAAATTCTAGAGGTTTTTTTTCACCAATAGCAAACAGGGGATTGAGCCAAGATACTGTGAGAACCTCAAGTAAACTGGCTTTGGTATGATGATTCTTTTTTTGCAGCAGCATATTTAAACTGATTGGAACCCAAGAGTGGTTCTTCAAGCTCCTTTGTGGAGGAATATACTAAGCAAATATGCATATAATAGATCTTGTAATCAAATTCATTTTAGCTACTTCGATATAGCACTGGGTCAATCAACAAAGTATAAAGTTTGCTAACATATTAGCAACCAAAACATGATGGCAAGGATGCATTTCAGAGAGTTTGTTTCATTATGAATAGGTTGGAAAAACCCATAAATTGAGAATGCACTATCAACATCCAGAAATGCCATAAAATTTCAATTTCAGAGGCACAAACTTTAGACTCACTCAAGAAGACAAAGAGCCGCATCTTTACTGAAGACAAATGAAAACTAAATATTCTCAGCTACACTAGCATAATGAGGAAGCTCTCAGTATAGAACTAGAAAGGGCATAAACCAAGCTAACTGAAAGTTGGAAAATATAATATTAAAAATATTAATTGCTACACCAAAGATTAGTGGCTCTATAAAAACTAGAAAAATTAACCTAAATGACTAAATTTCACTAAGATCAACCACCCAAACAATGTACCCAAGAAAAAGCATCAGGATTACAATAGGAAAACAATACCTTAAATATCCAAGGGGATATAGCCCAGGCCGTTCTGGGCTGTGCATCAATAGGTTTCCTATACAATTCTCTTCAGATTTTTCTATGATTTTATAGAAATTTTAGAACTGCCCAGAAATTTCAGGAACAACTTCCATTAATACTTCTACTACTTTACTTTCTGATACGAATGTAACCAACAATATTTATAGGTTGATGCTCAATTACGTTAAAAAATGCCCGCCGTCTGTGCACTCTGCTTCAAAGAAGAAGCTTGAAATCCTTCAGAAAATAACATGCAAAAATTATGACGTGCAAAAGAAGAAAATAGGAATATAAATTGAAGAATGGAGACCCTGGCGGTGGATATAAAAGTGATAAAAGACAAAGCAGAGCACAAAATTGACTAAAGGAAAAGAAGAGAATGATCTAGATAAATTTCCTCTCTGTTTGTGCCCTGTCAGCTACAGTATTGTTGTTTTTATCCATTTGATCTGAATTTAAAGCTTTTGGGATGAATGGGAGACAGCAAAAGAAGGCTGAGTCACAATGAAAGAGAAAGATTCTTTTTTTTTTAAGCAACTTTGTTAGCTGAGGACTGAAGCGGATGAGCTAATGCACATTCTAGAAAATGCAGAAGAGAGGTGTGTTGCAGAAGAGGGGGGCTCGCCTCTTTATAACTATGACTCTTATGTGTATTTTTCGGATATTGTAGAAGGCTTATTTTGGCATTTTGAAGATGGTGACTGTAAATTGGTGGAGTCTGTTTGTGGTAAAATTTTGGAAAGTAACATCTGCTGCCTTGTGAGAGCTTTGTTTAGCTAGCTGTATTGTCATCAACGGTGACTGGTTGTAGTTCTTGGTAGCACTCTTCAGTTCTTCCATGGAGATCTCCAAATTTTCCAGGAACATTCTAGATATTTCTGTTTGTAATTTTCAGTGTCAAAAAATCAATTTTACCCCTGGTAAAATTGCTAGGAGCCAATCAAAAATAAGATTTACAAATTGAAAATTGATTAAAAAATAAATGATTTTTAAAATATAGTAATTCATGAGTTTTGATTATTAAAAGTAATTGTGGCATGCCACTGGGAACATTAGTTTCCTGCCTATATATAGACAGGGACTAATAAATAACCCAAATTTAAGATAGGTGTCTCCCAATTAATACATTTTGGTACTCAACAAAGAGCTGTATTTTTAAGATGTCTGAGATGATAGGAAAAAGTATCCCAGCAAGCCCCTTAACTTGTATAAAAAAATATAATCCATATGCATACCCTTCCATACCAATTAACACCTTAGACCAACCTTAATCATTTAAATTATGAGAAAACCATCAAAATTGATCTTCTTACAGCAGCCATACAAAACTATGTCTCCACATCCAACATTCTGTTTACAGTTACACTATGAAATTAATGGGTTGATTCAATTGCCTTTATATATATGTTAAATTAATCCATGTTATGCCGCCAGTTGTTTTCTATTAATTTTATAATTTACCATTAGTTGAAATCTGTTTAAACTCTTACAAGTGAGAATGCCTATATGTACTATAATAACATTTTCTTACAAAATTTAGTGTGTAGAAAGAATTTTACCTAGGCCTTAAAACTGTATTTACAGTTGTATATCCAACGGAAATAAGGCTTTCAAAGATATCTTAAATAATACAGAAACGCCATTATCAATCTGGCCATGTAAGATTTTCTCTGCATCCACCTCAATAGGCTGGTCGGAAGATGGCAGTAAATATATTAATCACATGCATAAATCATATTGCAGCAAACCTTCACTAAATTGTTCTTTATGTATGCTGACCACATTGTATTATTGCTCCATATTTATTCAGAGGAAGTTTTTTTGGGGCTATGTCAGCTTCCAAGTGCTATCATTTTTTGAAGTTTCTCCCAGAATGACACGGTTACAAACCTCTGTGTCTCTCCCTAGCTAAGAGAAAGAGATAGTAAGATATAGTAAGATAAGTTTTATTCTTTTGTTAAAAGGAAGATATAGTAATTTCTATCACACAAAGGTGAAAGCAATGGTCAGATTATTGGGAATATATAGCATGATTTCAAATCTTACGATCTAATAGAACAAACAAGCCAAGGCAAATAAGGTGGAGATGATTCTGATGATGGCGGTGGACTAAAAGTAGGCCACCATCAAGTAAGGCTTTAAAAATCCCCATAAGGTTTTGACAAAAAAAGATACCTCTTGAATGTGACTTCTTAGTCCAAAAGGTTTCCTTTATTTCAAGTTTGACTTCTTCGTAAGCCTAATAAAACAAGCTTTTGGTTCAAGGTAACAAACCTCAGTGATACCCGTTTCTGCAAGACGAACATTTCCATGGTTATCTGAGAAAGGAACAAGAGATACTGCACCAGAGTGTTTGCTCTGGGGAACAAGCAGCCGCATGGTGTCAGGTGCAACATTGGTCAGTTCCTTCAGTTTCAGACCTAATTCCCCTACAGTGGATCCTGCTTTCACTGTCAACCTCAAGGTCTTGTCCCTCCAAACCAGACAAAATTTTATCTCTCTAGCTGTTGTGTCCTCCATAAATGCAATTCCAATACTCCCGACCTCTTCTGCATACAAATTCAGCCCGCATATACAGAAAAACATTAGATAAGTTCAGATGATGCCAATAAAAGCAGAAAACAGAGAAGAAAACTAGAAACCCTCACAAATAACAACCCAAAAAATGGCTTAACATACATTCACCCGTTGGCTATTTTCCTCAATGTTTGTGGGACAATATTGGATGAATAAAAATGAAAATTTGCCTTGATCTTTAGTATAACAATGATAGTCATATAAACAAGACATTAGCTTTCATCCTTTCCTCGCTGCTAGGTCCAGCATAGCTATCTTATAAGGATTGGAAACTAATCACATGAAGCAATTGATCAAGCAAAATGAAACAATATTGATTATTAAAAAGTTATCATTTGAAGCAACAATTTTTATATAAAATTCTCACTTGAAACAAAAAACACAAATTCAATACTTCAAGTTCAAATAAAGTTGCAGAAAAAATGGGAGGTGCAACAAAGCAGAGGTATGGGCAACAGAGGAGGAACAACTCGTAGTTATGAAGAAAGGAACACTGCTGCCGAAGTGGTCAAGATGGCAGCTCAGGCTTCGATGTGGCCTCCCATGGCTTTGATGGATAGAACCTATGGCCTTCCTCTCATGGAGGACACGTTAATCAGCCAAATTGTATATGGGTGTGACTAAATAAAGCATTTTCACCTCCTCGATTGCATCTGCCCCTGAGAGGAGCTGGCAGCTAAAGCTTTCACTGCAAATGGAGGATATGTACTCGGGTGGAATTGGAGAGAAGACTGGACCTCCTCCTCATGGTCTAGCATTAGCAGAGGCTAAATAAAGTATACTCGCCACACTTGGTTAAATTTGGCTATGTAATGTTGAAATTTTGAGGTCTACCCTCTTTTATAACTTGGAACCCTATTGACAGGTCTCCAATTTTCGGCCACCGGGCAGAGGGATAGCATTTTTCTCTTCTTGACAAGGGTTTCCAATAAAACCCCTGACTTATCGACAAAAACAATTACATACAGTTTTAAGTTTTTTTTCCCTGTTTCTTTCGATAATTAAGAATGCTATTTACAGGAAAGCCGCGCATCCCTACTCATCACAAACCAGTGCAGAAAGGCATTGCAAAAGATGAAGAGAAGAAACTCGTCTGTAACTTTGATAATTTAAACTAAAATAGTCAAACTAAAATATTTTAATCGGTAGAATCAGAACGCCAAATATCGCGCGACTAAATTGAATAATAACAAGCATGCTATAACCTACCCAAATTTCAGCGTGCAAAAACCTGACTGAGATAGAGCGAATTTCTGAAAAAAATTGAACACAGACCTCGCAACAACAATTTGTATCCTTCAATCGCAGAACATGAGATTGGGCAAAAACTGTATTTATATTAGAGCTTCGCTGAAATCCTCTTAATGGCTAATTGCCGACCAATTCCGATATTCCACGACCTATAACATTTCAAAGGAATTTATTTAGAACAACAGGAATATTCACAATGACGTACATGATGACGTTAACCTCACTAAAAATAAATTTAATGTCAAACATGTACAATTAGAACATGGCTATACTCCCACAAAAATGTACAATTGACCAATTTTGAAATGATCAAAAACATCATCGATCTTTTTGAAAATTCTAGAGTTTGATTTTCATGATCTCAATTGTTTGTAGTCGAAAACAGCAAAAAATTTAGAAAAAAATCACAATATTTTTGTGAGAAAAAAAAAAGTTCGACTTTGTTTTCTCTTTGGTACTTTCCCTCTACCTATATTGAATGATATATATAAAGGAAGTTTAGAGATATGGAGTTTCAACTTTTTAAAATGAATAAAGTTGTATTAATCAAAAAATAAATAATAAAAGTCAATGGCCCCTTGGTCTACCGGTGAAGTTGAAAGGTTCTTAAAGAGCCCACCAAGGATCAAGTATCGTTGAGTGTGTGGCTCTGACATTGAAAAGAGGTGAGATCGGATCGTGCCATGGGCGAATTTGGCGGAAGGGATACCCCTTGGTCCTTGGCTCTTAGCCAAAGAGGTTCAGTCATAAAGCTTGTACTCCCGTATCGAGTAGCTACAAATATTTCGTGGAGGATCTCCATCAAAAAATAAATAAATAAAACAAGAGATGTGTAGCGAGTTCTAGGAAGAAAGGGCAAAGATGTTATATGGCTTGCTACAAAAGTAAATGTCTCACATAAGTTTTGGTCTAGTGAGAAAGGGCAAAGATGTTTTATGGCTTGATATAGAAGTAATTGTCTCAAGTATGTGTGGTACCTACATATACAACCCCCATGACAAAAGCAATTGTTTTAGCTGCAAGATAGATTCAAAGAATTTGTATCAAATATAATTACACTTGTATTTAGCTTCTTGCTTGGACTCTACTCAAGCAATCAAAATGTTCTAATTATTTTTAAAAAATTCAATTCAACCTCTTTTGCCAATTGGATGTGAGAATTTCTTATTGACCTATACAATGGCCCAAATAAATATGCAAAATCAATTCAACCAGTTACTTAGCTCTACTCAAAAGATATCTAATGCAAACCCATTGAAATAATTAATGATCTAGTTTTCTTCACGTGAAGTCTAAGTCCATATAACACCCTAGTTATGGATAGTAGTATTTCA
The DNA here is from genome assembly GCA_028749045.1 of Cupressus sempervirens. Classification (NCBI taxonomy): domain Eukaryota; kingdom Viridiplantae; phylum Streptophyta; class Pinopsida; order Cupressales; family Cupressaceae; genus Cupressus; species Cupressus sempervirens. Next base: position 639,795,436 of record CM053793.1, read on the forward strand.
AATCGTCTGACACAAAACATGTGGATATTTAGAGCATCTCCTTCTCTTATCCTTACCTCAACAACTAAAATCACCCATTTGAATTTGAGTAGAATGTGACTAACCATATTGCTATAAAAATGTTATATTTGAATAGTGGAGAGTTTTGTGCATTCTTTTTGAGCTCTTCAATATCTAGGTCTCTTACTTGCAACTAAACAAATAGATAATGTGATAATGTATGAGATGTTGCATGAATAATAGCCACAAGGACTAAGAGGCTTGCAATCTTCCATCTTTCTTTGTTTTAATCTTTCTCAAATTCTTTAGAAATTCTTATGGATCTTTCTTCATTACACCGCCTTGCTTATAATCCTCACCTCTAACTGTATCATAAAGAAATAAAAAATGTGTGATTTTCCTTTTACCAATTAAATATGGAGCAAGGAAAACCTCATCATATAGTATATTTTCAATGCTTAACAAAGATGTACTTGCATAGTAAAGTGCAACCTTGATAAACCTAAACAAAACATAATATACCTAAAAGCTCCTAGATACTAGTTGTAGTATACAAGGGAAAACCCCAATGACATAACAATCTTATTTAACCATGAGGAACATGAATACTCGTAGCAACACATAGATATAATACATCCATGGAATTAGGAGCAATACCAATGCACAAGTTGAAATGAGTTTAATCATTATTAATCAAGTTAATAACTATGGATTTTATAGTACAAAAGGACCATGAACATTACAAGAAATGGGTTCTTTTCTTTATAATTTTGCTAGTCATATAATAATTCTTAGTTTAGCAATGAATAACTTAGGCATTTCTAGCTTAAATAGAGCACAATATAGTTATTTTCAGATAAAGTAAAATAGCCTAAGACTCAATAAGTTCACAACACCTTTTGAAGACAAGGTTATTATATGCAAAGGAAATGAAGATTGTTAGCATTGTGTCAACATGAAATGGGCATGTTTTGATGTTATATGGGCTATAATCATATAAGGAAAGAAAAAAAAAGAGTTGAACGAGACAACACTAAATGCACTTGCAATTGTGCTTCACCTAGTCTTTGTAATTAGTCTGATCCTTCCCTTTTCTCAAGAAAAGATGCAGAATTTGCACGCAAAGGCCAAATTTCTTTGTTTTGAACCCTACTCATTCCAAGAATTTGTGAAATGGGATTATAGATAAAATGGCTCTACTTTATTTTGTATATTTATCAGTGTTGTATCACATACTTAGAATATAGAACCCTTTTATATTAGTGGCTAGGGGAAAGGCCTAAAGATATTAGAGTCAAAGGAGAGTATGGTTTTCAGGCCATGACTTGGGATATCATTTTAGCTTATGCATATTATTCCCTTATAAAAGAAACTATATAGAAGTTCACACTTTTACTTCAGATGTTAGATGTCATTTTATTAGATGAAGCCTCTACTTAGTGTTTGTTATAAGAACCATGCATACATGGTGTATCCCAACTTTCAGATGTTCAAAAGGTTGTCCATGTTTACCCTAAATTTAGAAATCAATTAGATGTTAAAGGTGGTAGCTCAACACTAGCAATGATGGTATTTTTCATTGTTCTTTAGAATTTACTCTTTATGGGATCACTAATATTGATAGGTTTTTTTCATCATATGTAGGTCCTCACTTTATAAATAACTTTGTTTAGTGTCTTACAAAAAAGGAATAATTTACTAGTGAACGCATTTTTCTAGCTTGTGTATTTGTTCTTGTAAAGCACCTAGAATCTTTGTCACAGTGTCGATATACTTTCTTAAATAGATTTTTAGTGAAGGCATTATTCTAGCTTGTGTATCTATTCTCACAAATATCTTGGAATATTTTTGACAATGCCATTGGACTTTCAAAATGTTCAATTCATCTATGCATATGCATTAGGGCAGTACCAATAATTACTTTATACAAGAAGTGTAAACACCCCCCCCACCCCCCACATCATGAAACCCAAGAGAAATTAACATAAATATGTTGCTAAATTACTCAAAAAAAATTCTTAAAAGTGTACAACATCAATAGTAATATGCTACGATGTGGAGCCTAATTAGACTTGGAGGTTAATTTTTTCCCAATTTATTCTATAATATCCCTATTGTAAAATAAACATATTTAATTAAAACTTTGTTAATGGGATGGTTGATTTAATATATATCAGACCCATTTCTAATTTAATTATTTCTGTAGGTAATTTTTTCCATCGGCTATCTTTGTACACCCTCTAAAGGTTTTCCCAACAGGTATTTAAGCATGACATTTAGGTAGTTGTAGGTATGTGATTTGGATTATTTCTTTGTAATGTAAATTCTCGTTGGGATTCTCTGTTGTTCTCCATTTCGAAAGTGAAAGACCTTTCCTACTTGGCTTTCCAGTTTCGGTGGGATTCAACCCTCACCCTATTTCATTGTTGTATTACTTTGCTCATAACTAGCAATTCTACACACTATCTTTGTTGGCAAATACTTATATCTGCATCAATCTGTGATTTGGTTTTCGATATTTGTACTAGCATTGTTTGGTGTCTCTAGCAAATGCAATCACTTGTACTAATAACTCAAAGCATGACCCAAATCATTGGCAAAGCAACTTGGAATACCTTCCATCCCTTACAACACTATATCATCTGTACACACTCATACCGTAGTTTTGGTATTTCAGATCATTGCTCAAGCCGAGGTGAAGCATCTGTCAATCATCCTTGCATTCTGAATGGTCCTCCAGCACACATCATGCACCGTGTAACCCACTTAACTTCCAAATACATTTCATGTAAACTTGCATCATTGTTGCTTTTGTATGTCCTATTGTACGACCTACCTATTTGATATTTGCACCGTACAAACTATCCACCATTACTTCCATATAGACTACCATACGACACATACTCCTATTACCCATCACCATCGTACATCACCCTCCCCTTCACTGTATAGCTACCCCTTTGACCATACATCTTCCCTCCTTCCACTACCATATGGCCTCCTGGTTGTCCCTTCCATATCCCCCAAACATCGTATGACCCTATCTTTGATACCGTGCAACCACTAGTGAGGCCTCTTGCTACATGCCATCATCACCAATTAACATCCATTAGGTTTGTTGTCGTCAGACACCAACATACTGTTATTCCATTGTTGTTTCTAGTAAATGATTGGTAGTCATTCTTTGTAAAAGTGTGTCAGCAATAAACAGATCATCACAGTGGTATCAGAGCTTTTGATTCTGCCAGCCTGTGGAAGTGAATGCAAGTTTATACTCGAAGGAGAAAGCAAAATAACCCTATTGATAGAATGGAAGATCATTAGGATCCTACCACAAAACTCATGAATCTTTTAAGAGAGCTCAACAAAAACCAAATACAAATCAACAAAACCCAAAGGCTAATGCAGGAAACATTATAGATATTATCCAAAGGAAAGAAAACAGGAGAACAAAATGGGTATAGCAATGACTCAATTTCTAGAAGGGAAAACTTTTGACCCTCTCGCTCTCAACCCTCAATACCCATCTTCCTTCCAAGGATGAAAGCTCCTCGCAAAGAAAGAGAACCCACTTTTCAGGAAATGCAAGAAAAACTTCAGGAAGATTGGTGGAACACAAATATGGAAGGTGATATATCTTATAGAGACTATGTTGATCTAAGAATGGGATATTCTAGCAAGGGAAATCGCAGTTATTTTAATGATGATCTTAGGAGAAAGATCAGAAAGGTAAACTTATCGCCATTTGATGGATCTGGAGCCATTACCACACAATCATGGTTTCTAAAGGCAGATACCTATTTCCAACTCAATCTTATGCTCGAAGAGTAAGCAATCAAATTCACAAGACTTCATCTCGAAGGAGTGGCACATGAGTGGTGGCATCATGGATTGGTCACTCTTGGACATGACCAAGTAACCTCTTATGTCAAGTTCACTAAGAGACTCATTGACCATTTCGATGGGAAGGATCTTGAGCTAAAATTCAAAGATCTAGCTCAGTTAAAGCAAATGGGCATAGTAGACAACTAAATTACTGGGTTCCAAAGGCTATCAGTATTAGTCATAGACATCTCTGAAAGATGTTGAATTGTGTTATTCATGGATGAGCTGAGAGAGCCTTTGAGAGGCTAGATCAAAGGGTTCAACCTGTGTGCACTCAATGAAGTTATTAAGAAGGTGCATGGCATGGCCACAGCTTCCTCCAAAACTCATGCAACTACACCAACACCATTCCCATAAGAAGACAAAGACAAGGAGCCAATCCAGAAAAAACCTCTATTTGATGAAGATTCTCAGCAAGAGCTATAGAGGAAAAGCTATGTTTCATGTGCAAAGAACCATAGGGTCTTGGTCATCATTTCCGTGGGAAGGGAAAGATTCATTACATTGAGGTGATGCCTAATGATGATGAAGAACAAATACCTACAATGATTGATGAAGAAATTACCTAGCAAGAGAGAATAAATGCCCTGATACAAAAAGGGAGTTCCATTGCTACCCTCAATATAGCGACTGGAAGTGGTATCTTTAGGGTTCGTGGCACACTTCATGGGAAATGATTCCTAATCATGATTGACAGTGGCACCACATTCAATTTCATCAACTCATCTTTGGTCACTAGTAAAGGCTTGCGTGCAATTGAGTATGGAGGATTTGAGGTTAAGGTTGCAAGAGGAACCTTGTTACCTTGCACTCATGTTATCCCATGACTACAAATTCCCATGGGAAACTAGCCATGATAGATGAATTCTTTGTCATAGATTTGGTTGATACTGATATCATTTTGGACATCTAGTGGTTGAAAACTCTTGACCAATACACCCAAAGTTTCAAAAGGATGGACTTTTCATTTGAGACAGATGGCAAGAAGATGTTGCTAAGGGGAATGTCAAATAAAAGATCAAGGGAAGTCACAATAAAAAAGATGGAGGCCATTTTAAAACATGATTGGATCCCAAACACTGCAAGTAAAAACATGATAGTCAACACCTTACCCCATTCCTTAGATAATTGGCGAGCCCATCTATTGGTTGAGTGCTCCAAGAACACTTTTACATGTCAACTGATGGATGGCTATGTTCACAATGAAAGATATAAGGTTATTGATGACATCATTTACTTTGGGAGGAAGATCTACTTAGTACCTGACTCAGAACTGAAGAAGTTGATTACAGGAGGTTTCCTAGAATCAGATTTGCATTTGCTTGAGGACAACCAAATTTTGGGATAGGAGGACTGTAATATCCTTATCATAAAATAAATGTATTTATTTAAACTTTGTTAATAGGTCGATTGATTTAATATATCTACGACCCATTTCTAATTTAATTACTTCCATAGGTAAGTTTGGTCATTAGCTATCTTTGTACACCCTCGGAAGGTTTTTTTCGATAGGTATTTAAGCATGACATTTAGGTAGTCATAGGTGTGCGATTTGGATTATTTCTTTGTATTGTGAATTCCCATTGGGATTCTATGTTGTTTGTCATTTTGGAAGTGAAATATTTTCCCTACTTGGCTTTCTGGTTTCAGTGGGATTCAACCCTCACCCTATCTCGTTGTTGTATTACTTTGCTCGAAACTGGCAATTCCACGCACTATCTTTGTTGGAAAATACTTATATCTACATCAACCTGTGATTTGGTTTTTGATATTTATATTGGCATTGTTTGGTGTCTCTAGCAAATATAATCACTTGTATTGATAACTCTGACCATGACTTGAATCATTGGTGAAGTAACCTAGAATACCTTCCATCCCTCACAATACTGTACCATCCATACACACTCATACCATAGATCTGGTATTTCAAATCATTACTCAAGCTAAGTTGAAGCTTCTACCAATCATCCTTGCATTTCGAATGGTCCTCTAGCACACATCATGCACCGTGCTACCCACTTAACTTCTAAATACATTCTATGTAAACTTGCATCATTATTGCTTCCATATGGCCTACCTATTTGATCTATGCACTATACAGACTGTCCACCATTGCTTTTGTACAACACACACTCCTATCTACCCATCACCACCACACATCACCCTTCCCTTCATCGTATGACTACCCCTTTGACCGTACGACCTCCTTCCTTCCACTACTGTACAGCTTACTAGTTGTCCCTCCCATATTCCTCAAACACCATATGACCCTATCTCTAATATCATACAACCACTATTGAAGCCTCTTGCTACATGCCATCATCACCAATTAACATTGATCGGGCTTGATGTCATTAGACACCGACATACCGTTATTCCATTGTTGTTTCCAATAAATGATTAGTAGTCATTCCTTGTAAAAGTGTGTTAGTAATAAGCAGATCACCACATATTTGATGGGGTTTCCTCCCAAATTTTACTATGCAGGTTTGTGGCAGAGCCCCAAGTGCACTCCTTGTCGTAATACAGGGTGGGGTCAAGGGGAAATGCCCTCAAAAGCTTGACCAACTTTATTATTGTAAAAGGAGTTAGTTGTTATTTTTCTATTGGATAACTTATTCTAACCCTATTTTTGTAAGCAACAAAAAACTTGTATAAAATGGCTTAGGATTAGGAATTTTATGATGTATGATGAGATTGTAGCTTATTGTGGCAGTATTGAGTTGTAAGTGATTATAAATTGTAATCAGGTTGTAATCATTGGATAATAAGAATTTTGAACTCATTGTTTGGTGAACGTAGCCTAGGGATTGGGTAAACCTCATTAAATCTTTGTGTCTTGTGATCTCTTTTATGTATTTTTTTCTTATTGGTTATATTTGCATATAATTTTTATTTATGTATCTTTAATCCTAACAAGTGGTATTAGAGCAAGGTTGTTTTAGTTATCCTCTACAGAAAGGTCTCAAGGTTGAGTGGGAGTATCATGGTTGAGAGGGAGCGATGAAAGATGATGGTAAGCTTAAGATTGAGAAGTTTAATGGGCAAAAAATTTAGTTATGGAAAATGCAAATGGAGTACTATCTTTATCATAAGTATTTATGGCAGGCATTGGAAGGAAAATCCAAGAAACTAATTGCAGTGATAGATGAGGATTGAGATATTTTGGACAGAAAGGCACATGGAAGTTTTTTGTTTATGCCTGGCGCAAATGAAGGCATTCAATATTATAAAAGTGAAGATGACTGAAGAGTTTATGCAAACCCAAGCAAGGTTGTATAAAAACCTTCTGGTTAAAACAAGGTCTTTCTCATGAACTGTTTATTTAATATGAAAATGATAGAAGGTGGATCTATTGTAGATCATTTAAATGAGTTTAGTACGCTTATCAATTAATTATCTTTTGTAAATGCTAATTTTGATGAAGAAAATAGGGCTCTCTTGATTTTGTGTTCTTTGCCTGAAAGCTAAATGGCTTGGTGATGGTTGTGAGTAATTATTTTTCTAGATCTAATACCCTAAAATTTGATGATGTGATTAGTGTTATTCTGTGTGAGGGAACTCATAGGAAAACCTTAGGTATCTACATTAGGAAATGTTTTGAATGCACAAAGAAGAGACAAAACAAATCATAGAAGAAACAATTAATGGGAAATCAAGAGGAAAATCTAAGGGAAAAAGGTCTCAATCCAAGGGACTAAGAGATTGTTGGTACTATGGAAAACCAGGGCATAAGAAGAAAGATTGTTAGACTTGAAAGAATAATGAAGGAGACATAAAAAGAAGGTAATAAGGAGGCAAATGTGGTAAGTAACAAATCTAAAGAGGATGCTTTGCTTTTTTCTTTAGAAAGTGTTGATGATTCATGGGTTTTAGATTTAGGGGCTTCATTTCATGCTACTCCCCATAGAGGTTATTTTCTTGATTATGTCCAAAGGGATTTTGAGCTTGTTAATCTGGGTGATAATAAACCCTAACAAATTGTTAGAAATGACAAAATTAAGATTAAGTTGTTGAATGGTAATCATTGGCTACTACAAGAGGCAAGACATGTTCCAATGTCGAGTAGGAATTTAATTTCAATAGGGCAACTAGGTGATGAGGGTTGCACAATTACTTTTAATGATAAAAATTGGAAGGTTTCAATAGGTTCCTTAGTAGTAGAAAAATGTGTGAAAGTAGGAACCTTATATCTTTGTAAATGTCATATTATTCCTTCTACTTTAATTGTTTCAGAGAAAAATGAATGTTAAGGAACAATTATTGTAGTTGAGAAGGGAGAACAAATAGTTATTGTAGATTTTGAAACAACACTATGGCATAATAGACTTGGGCACATGAGTGAGAAAGGTATGAAATCACTTCATTCAAAAAAAGTTTTACCAGGTCTAAAATGTATTAATATGGATTTCTATTAAAGTTGTGTTTATAGAAAACAAAAGAGAGCTAGTTTTGTGAAGAGTGGGAAGGAAAATAAAGATGAGAAATTAGAGCTTGTGCATACAGATGTATAAGGACCATCTTAGGTACCTTTTCTTGGTGGATCTCATTATTATGTTACATTTGTTGGTGATGCAACTAGAAGAGTATGGGTTTATCTCCTTAGACATAAATCAGAGAAATTTATAACTTTGAAGAAATGGAAATGCTTGGTTGAGAATGAGACTGGTAAAAAGTTAAAATATCTCAGATGTGATAATGATGATGAGTATTGCAACAAATATTTTGAATATTATTATTCCACTAATGGTATTCATAGACAAAAAAATGGCTCCAAGGTCTCCACATGAAAATGGAGTGGTTGAATGCATGGACAAAACAATAATGGAGCATGCAAGGAGCATGAGGTTGCACGTTGGACTACCCTTAAACATGTGGATGGAGGCTGTCAATACTATTGTATATTTGATTAATAGAGGTCCCTCTACTCCTTTGTGTTGTGGTATTCTAGAGGAAGCATGGACTAGTAAGAAGATGAGTTATTATTTTCTCAAAACCTTCAATTGTGAAGCATTTGCACGTATATATTATGAAATAGAACCAATTTGAAAGCTAAGTCAAAACAATGTTTATTTATTGGATATGGCATTGAAGAATTTAGTTACAAGCTTTGGAATTTTGAAAACCATAAAATTGGAAGAAGTAGGGATGTCATATTCAATGAGAAAGTGTTATACAAAGATATGTTGCAACAACATGAGAAGAAAGAAAATGATTATATAGTGTTGGATGATACTCAAAAGGATGATGTTCCAACAGTCCCTCATGCTTTGCAACATCTGCAACAATAAATACCACACACCCTAGTGAATGTTAGACAGTCAATAAGGCTAAGTAGACCTCTAGAAAGATTTTCTCCCTCTTTGTATTCTATTTTATTAATAGATGTTGGTGAACTTGAATGTTACGATGAAGCTCTATAGGTGGACACAAAGTTTTGATGGGAGTCTTTAATGACAAAAAAAATGGACTTTTTGTTGAACAATCAAACTTGGGATTTATGTAAGTTACTTGTAGGAAAAGATTTAAAGTCAAGGTTGTAAAAGGATTTGCATAGAAAAAGGGCATTAATTTTGATGAGATATTTTGAACTTTGTTAAAATGACTTATATTCACGTAGTTTTAAGTTTTGTGGCTATTGAAGATTTGCATTTGGAGTAGCTTGATATTAAAACAACTTTTCTTCATGGTGATTTGGATGAAGAAATATATATGACACAACCACATGGATTTGAGGTCAAAGGTAAGGAGAATTTAGTGTGCAGATTGAAGAAAAGTTTATATAGCTTGAAGCAAGCACCTTGGCAATGGTATCTTAAATTTGATATATTTAAGCATGAGCATGAACACACTAGGTGTCATTCTGATCATTTTGTTTATTTTAAAAGGTTGGATAGTGAAAACTACATTATTAAATGCTTATATGTTGATGATATGATTGTAGTTGGGTCTAACATGGATCACATTAAGCGGTTGAAACAATAACTAGCACATTCATTTTCTATGAAGGATTTGGGGAAACAAAACAAATCCTTGGTATACAAATTTGAAGAGATAGAAAGAACATAAATGTGATATTATCTCAGGTTGATTATATCAAGAAGGTGTTGCAATGTTCTCCATGGTGAATTCCAAAGTTGTCAGCACACCTTTGCCTGGTCATTTGAAATTGACTACAGATATGTGTACAAAGACACAAGAAGAGGAGGATAAGATATCTAGGGTACCTTGTGCTTCAGTTGTAGGATGTTCAATGTATTTCATTGTATGTACTAGGCCAGATATTGCACATGAGTGGGAGTTATTAGTAGGTATACGAATCATCCTGGGATTGAGCATTGGAATGCAGTGAAATGGATTCTTAGATATTTGAGAGGCACATCTAGTAAATATTTAAATTTTGAGGGCTCTGCTACTAATTTACAAGGCTATGTTGACTCTGATTTGGCAGGTGATCTTAGTACTAGACGAAGTACTACAGGTTATGTATTTACCATTGGTGGGTCAGCGGTGAGTTAGATTTCTCGGTTACAGAAGGTGAATGTTTTATCCACTACAAAGGTAGAGTATGTTGTTGCTACATAGGTAGCCAAGGAGATGATATGGCTTTAATTCTTCACGGAAGAGTTGGAGCACCCTCATATGGATGATTATTTATTTATAGATATTCATAGTGTCATTCATCTTGCAAAGATTTTTTTCTCTACATTCAAAGACAAAGCACAAACAATTGTGGTACTATATTATTTGGTCAGTTTTGGATGATGGATAATTAAAGCTAGAAAAGATACATATAGATGATAGTCTAGCATATATGTTTACAAAGGCAGTGACAAGGGAGAAGTTGAACTCCTCTTCAGCTTCAGTTGATCTTCTAGACTAAAGAGAATAAAAGAATATCAAAGTTTGGAGTGGCTTTACATTCCACTGGGAGCTACAGTTTTAGCTTTGTTATGACAATCTCCAAGTGAGAGGTTATTGTTGTGAAGTCTGATTAGTCTCCAAGTGGGATATTATTGTGATGTAGAGCCAAATCAAACTTAGAGGTTAATTTTCTCCACTTTATTCAACACAATTTCCCCCTAGATTTTTCTACAGGGATTTGGGGTAGCGCCCCTTGTGGGATCATGGTTATTATTGTAAAAGGCATCGATTGCTATTTTTCTATTGGATGACTTATTCTAAGCCTAATTTTGTAAGCGGAAAAAAGCTTGTATAAAATGGCTTAGGGTTAGGGATTTTATGATTTATGATGAGATTGTAGCTTCTTGTGGTGATATTGAGATGTAAATGATTACAGATTGTAATTAGGTTGCAATCATTGGATAA